>OX291564.1:4950195-9950195 GCA_946406115.1 Apoda limacodes
ATTGTTAACTTACATTAGGTTAGGAGCTTAGTTAAGACTGAAGATATTCATTTTATTTTTCCTTTTTCTTATTCATTTTTTAACTTAAATGGCATCAATATAATAAATAAAAAAAAATTAAAATTGGACCACCATGTAAAAAGTTATGCGTGGTCATACATAAACAAATATTAAATATACGCGTCGACTTGTAAATCTCAACTTTTTGTTTTTCTTTGGTTGATAAAAAAATAATAGGTATAATATGAGTAACTTGAACAAAGCATCGTGCTTGAAACAACTCAAAGGAAGGAGCCAATGTTTTTTTTAAGTAGTTAGCATGTTAACTTGGCTACATACATAAAAATATTTATCCATGATTCACTATACAAACGAAATCAACACGCAAAGTACATAGGTAATATTGTTTGACTTTATTTTAAAATATAAATGTGTTCGCTGGTTGAAGAAAGAAAGAAAGAATACAAGAAAGGAGAAGGTCCTTGATAGGTTTATCTGAACAGTTAAACTCTGCAGGTAAACTGGACCGTTTAGGATCTAAAAACCTGTACAGTTTTGTAACATAGACAATCTGGTGTACCTGCACAGTTTGAGAACATACAAACAAACACGTTCCGGTTCACATGTATAGTTTATGTTCAGGTAACTTAAATACTAACTTTTGTACCATACACGTTCCGGTTGTACCATATACAAGTTGGAACATACCTGTACAGTTTAACTATACGGCCAAACCACTGCGTGTATAGCTAGCTAAAGTAATTTTGTAGCGTATGGTACGCAACAAATGCATTCCCAGGGAGAGTGTATCGAAAGTGCACGCGCGCTATGCACAGCTTGGGGCAGTGAACCGACTCTAGAAGAGCGTGATCTACTCGTCAGATAACAATTAACGCTTGTTTCTTAGTAGACCTGCTGTATAGTGTACTACAAAACAAACCCTTTTTATTCACAATTTCTTAATAAACCAAATACGGTAGGCGATCGTTAATCCAGCTCTTACCAATCCGACACTACCGGTAGGCCAGCTTTTTTAGGATTCTGTACCCAAAGTGTAAAAAAACGGGAACCTATTAAAAAGACTCCGCTGTCCGTTCGTGTGTCACCAAGCTGTATCTCATGAACCGTGATAGACAGTTGTTGTTCTTCACAAAAGAAGTATTTCTGTTGCCGCTATAAAAATAAATACTAAAAAATAGAATAAAATAAATATTTAAGGGGGCAACGTGATTTTTTTCCGATTTTATAGATAAGGGTACGGAACCCTTCATGAGCTAGTCCCACTCGCACTTGGCCAATTTTTTTTTGCTAGTCTAAGTTCTAATTCTTTCTTAACTTTTCTTGTCTATATGAATAAAACAATAATATGAATAAATCAAATAGGAAAATGTGTATAATTTCTAATCCTCACTAAAATTTGATTGTTACTCAATAGAAAAGTTAGTAATTCTATAGGTATCCAATAAACCGGACGGCGATATAATGAAAAACATGGTTGCCGATTTACTGAGCACCTACGGTTTTTAGAAAAAGGTTTTCACTGAAAATTATTAAAAATCCAACGTCGAAAATATAAAAGTGTTCTTTTTTATCAGTTTAGTAGCTATAGTAGTAATCACACAAACGAATTGCCTACTTGTTTTGGACATTTACTGTTCAAATACTGTATAATTTTGTATCTATGCCAGTGGTTTGACAAAACCCAAAAAAAAGGTTTTTATTAACTTTTAATCTTATTCGAGATGATTTGTATGAAAAACTTGAATCCTGCATAGCTTTATAATTTAATAGAAAACTGAAAATGGATGATTCCATGGTGTTTGATTTGTAAGTGTGAAAGAAAGTGGGAAATTCGTTTGTATGAAGCTCGCCGCGAGACGCCGCGAATCGTATTCTCTTAATATAATGTAACAAGAGATACCAAATAGGCAAAACTCATGAAAAAATGAGTCCAACACGTCTATTGTACCGCCTTCTGTAGAAACACGACTAAGAATGCACAGTAGCAACACCTTTTTAAAACAAAAAAAAACTTATTAAGGCTGCGGTATAGGCTAGACGGCGAAAATACGCCGTTTTTGTGAAAATTTTGTGGCTAAACTATAGCATCTAAAGGATTGAAAAAAATATATGTTATAAAACTTGCTTTTGTCTAGTGCATTACCTTACTGAATGATTTTCATTTATTGTATTTAATGCAATAAAAAATATGGAAGTGGCCATTGTTTCAACACTTGTGCAAATTGCAATGTTTTGCTTTTTTTTTGTAATGAAAGTTGGTTAAATAATTAGAATAGCTTGTTATCTAGTGCATTGACTCTAAGTTGTAGCAGTAAGTCAATTAATGTGACTACAAAACGGAAATAACGTTAAATTCCATACAAAAAATTAAAAGTTTTAAGGCGTTATTACGGTATAAATTACCTAAAAAGTATATAACATATACATCTCATAGTAATGTATATGACATTATCTAATGATTTATAGTACATTTACATACACAACGTTAGAATTACAAAAATTAGCTTTTTGGCCTATATCGCCCCAGCAACTTATAAGGGAAAATAGTAACAGATATACAAACACGGAAACATTTTAATCGCATAAGAAGTAAGATAATATAATTTTACTAAACAGTATCTAAATTATGATAAGTACCAAACAAATATGTACAAATTATGTATGTAATTTAAATACAAGTAATTTCCGATATTCGATATCTAGGTTGAATAAGATCTATAAATAATTATTGAAAAAAGTACTAAGAGTGTAGCGATAACATTTGTTTATAAACGACGAGGAAGCTAAAAATAACTTAAGTTAACACATATTTGTGCTTATCTGCATTTTATTTATGGTCTCAACGACTACATGAGATATAAGTTGAAGAAAAAGAAGCAAGAGTATTAAGAGTATTTATTAACTGCCTGAATTAAACATATATATTAAAAAAAATGAGTTTGATTTATCAGCCAGCCTAAGCAGTGTTACGGCGATATGGGCTTACCAGCTGTCACAACCAAAGCCTGTCACGCAGGACTAAGGTGGTTTGTAAGAGACATTAGCTTCAACATTTTATATCCAGCCACTGATTACCCCCTAGGGATTGATGCCGTCAAATAAAATCATGACATGCTCGAGATAATTTAAGGGAGACTTCCGAGATGCTTAATACTTATTAGTTAGTTTCCTTTTTTTATTCCCTTGCTGCCTAGTTGGTAGTGTGGCGGACTGCTGTGCAGAGGGTGTGGGTTTGATTTCCGCACTGGACAAACATTAATATGATAAACATTTGTGTTTGTCTTGAGTCTGGATGTATTTATGTATGATATGAATGCATTGACCAAAAGAAAAAGGTAATATATATATATATATATATATATATATATATATATATATATATATATATATATATATATATGTATTTGTATCTGTTGTCAGTTACCCATATCACAAGCTCTGCTTACTTTAGGGTCAGACGGCGCTGTCAGTCCAAAAATATTTTTTTAATAATAATTATTTCATGGTACACCTAACCCAAATGAATTTCGTATTTATAAACCGTCGAGACTTCAATAAGACTAGGTTCCCCTGAATAATATATAACTTGGTGTTTAGGTATGTGGCTAATAGGTGCCTTCGGAACAAGAAAACTGAAAGAGAGATGAGAAGTTTGAGAGCATCCTATAGTTTATATTCAACGCTTAAGTCGGGTTGACTTGGTTATCTGCTCTGATGCAAATTATTGACCCATGCATGAATGAGTCAATACACACAAAAGTAAATGTAAAGGATATATATACGATGGACAGAACTAAGTCTGCCTGGCCAGATAGAAGGGGTAGAACCAAGCCTGCCAGGCCAGGCGAGATAAGAAAGGTAGAACCAAGTCTGCCAGGCCAGATAAGAAAGGTAGAATCAAGTCTGCCAGGCCAGATAGGAAAGAAAGAACCAATTCTGCCAGGATTGTAGCTTATACGATTATTTGGTCTGCCAATTACTATCATAGTTTCGAGATATGCTAAAGCACTTGATTTATCGTACATGTACGTTTCACGTTGAACTAGGGTTATTTTCATCATGACAGCGCCGCCTGTTTATGTCTACCTACTGCTGAACTTAGTCCTCCCATATTCATTTATTCAATTACGGTTTATAAAAAAGAAATTAATTAGTTGCTGCCTCCTCCCAATTTGTATATTCTAAACTATAATTAGAACGAAACGAGTTGTTATTTAGTGCAGTATCAATATTTTTATTACGCATTACGCACACAAAGTTTTAATTACATTAAAAAAATAACAAAGGCAACACAGCGTCTCTGGATTGCTAATAAATTAAAAAGAAAACTTCTCTGGGCAGAAAAGGCTCCAAAAAATTCTATATACTACTAGTTTCTTTGCATGATCTGTTATCTGACATTTGCGAAGACGAGTCAAGCGAAACGCAAGGTCACTTCTACCTACCTACCTTTTCTCGAAGTGCTTTGTCGTTTTTCTGAACCCACATAACTTGAGTTTGGATTATACCAGGTAAACAAATTTCGGGATATGATGTCAATAGTGGATTTATTAAACACTAGCTTCTGCCAGCGGCTTCGCCCGCCCTAAATTTCATTCTCGGGGTAGGTTCTTACGGCAACTCCTCAATTATAGAAGAAAAAAAAACAAACAATCAAATCTTTCCTCTTTAATGGCATAACACATTCGTGTCTGTGAAACCATCGAAATACCAATATAAAATTTCAACACAATCAGTTCAGCCGTTTGGAAGTTAGGTGACAAAGATAAGTACGGAAAAGAATTTTTAAAATCCGTCCAGTAGTAACGGAGCCTAATCAATACAAACAAACAAACAATCAAATCTTTCCTCTTTATAATACTAGTATAGATATCAATTTTCAATTGAATAACTTTTATACTTTGGATTTGATTGATATCTAAAAAACCCGATTTCGCTACTCACTCACTGATGATCACAAAAATTGTAAGGGTACTTCCGGAAGGCCTTGAAAGCTTAAATTTGGTATCAAAGCTAGTATTAGTACACAAACAACAACATAAATCTAAAACTTTAAACTTTTACGCCTTAACCTCTTATACCTAATTAGCGGATTGTATGAGACTTCCGCGAATTTTAATGCTAGAGGTCTGAAAATTGTTATAAATAATAAAATACATATTTCAGGATTTTTAGTATATCACCCCCCACCCTTTAAATTAGGGGATGGAAGGTTGTATGGCTTTTCCCATAAAAACTTAATTTCATGTTATAAGATGTAAAAATTATACAAGTACACAGACTTCTTACTATAGATTAAAAAATACGTGTTTCAGGCTTTTAAAACAAATTATCTCTCGAACCGTTAAATTAGGGGATAAAAGTGTATAAGTGTATAAGGAGTCTTTAGTCAGGTTTCAGAATATTACTAAATAATTACACATAAATATTATACAAATAATATTACTATGCTTGTGCTTTGTTAAAAAGTAAAATGTGGTGACAAGTATTAACAAATAAAACTTCTATGGAAATGGGTAGTAACAATGGTGTAGGCTCCGGTTGTAAGATAATCGTAATCTATCTAATACCTTTAAACGAGCAATTCTTGTATATATGTATATATATATATAATCCGAATCTCGGAAACGGCTCCAACGATTTTCATGAAATTTAGTATGCAAGGGGTTTCGGGGGCGATAAATCGATCTAGCTAGGTTTCACTTTTAGAAAACGTCGTTTTATCCGTGTTTTCAGGCAGTGATAAACTGAAAAATATGACTCTTCCTGACATCTATTGGCGACTAGTAATAAGTAACACTAAAGCTATTTGACAATAGATGGCGTTATTAAGCAACGCTTAAGCAACTTGACAATAGATAGCGTTCCAGGTACTAAGCTTTATCAGAGGTCGGACTTAAAAATCTGATGACATAGTAAACCAATCGACTTATTTGAATATAGTTTTTTAAAATAAATCTTTATAAACGAAAAAACACAATTAGAGTTTATATTTAAATTAAACAAAGGTAGAGAGTAGGCTATGAAAAATGGCACTTCTGATGTGCAAAAACTACACCCCAACAAAAATAAAGAAAAAATGATCAAAAGAAAAAATGATCAAAATAAAAAAAAAATGTCATGACCATGGTTCGCACTGTCAAAAGTTATCAGATCTCATGTACAGCCAAGCTTCTCTCTGTACAAGACTTAACTTTACAAATCTTACACCTTAGTCAAAGTCTGTGGCTTGGCCATTTTGTTACTACAAGAACGATTATAAAACAGAAAAGTAATGAACAGTGGATAAATTTTTCACCTACACCCATGTGACGATACCGAAAGGGCCAAGCCACATATTTTGAGTAAGGTGTAAAGTTATCAGTCGTAGTCAGGGCGTGTACAGTGAGAAGCTTGGTTCTACAGATGAGATGTGATAACTTTTTAACAGTGCGAGCCATATGGTCTCGTCTTAGCAACATTTTTTAAAAATGGTTTCTGCGTTTTTTAGAAAAGCTCTATCAAGTCTTGGCCGTAAGGCCTTTGCCTAGATTCGTATTATTATTACTTACCTTCGGTTTACCTCTATATACAAATATACTTTTTCAAACCGATATGAAACTTCAGGATGAAGCTCAAATATTTTTTTTACTTTAGAATTAATTTCATTGCGTATAATTAATTAATTAAATTATTAATTGAGGAAAGCTGCCTCTTTATCGCCACGGACCTTGGATTTCCGGACAAACCTTGTCGTCATCTCTCAAATCTTATCGTCGTCTCTCAAAAATTTTGCTGGTCTTAGCAAATTCTATAAAAAAATGTTTTAAAATGTTAAATCAACGTTGAACCGAGATTTTTGGTCATTCCGCAAGGAAATTTTACATATTTTTGCAACAAATAAAAAGTTTTAACATCAAAACAAAACTTAGGTTACTTACGGTTACCTTTTTAGTGTTTCATAGCCAAACAACAAAAACATACAATATAGTTTAGTCAATTTCGTCTGTCTGTCCGTATGTCCATCGATTTTTGAAAAAAAATCCACAGACAGCAAAACAGCAAATTTTGTTTCACGGACCCCATTGTGTGTATTGGTGTTAAATAGGCCTTTTTAGTTCTCATTATCGTTAATTTTGTGAACCCCCTCCACCCTAACTTTTCAACCATGTGTTTTAAAATCTGAAAAACATTACAATAATAGTACTTACTTCATACTTAAGTTTAATAAGACCAAAGTAATGACAAATACACAAACTAAAATACTAGTATGTAAGAGAGCAATGTAACTAAATATATTAAACATATAAAGAAAACACAAAACACAAACGTAGGCATAAAGAAGAAATATTATCGACGCTTTAGATTAGAAGATTCGAAGAAGCTGAAATGGTATTGGGCAGGTCATGTAGGACGCATGGATAAAGAAAACTGGGCTCAAAAAGTATTTTTTTGATCAGGACCACCAAATAAAAGGAAAAGAGTTAGACCGAAGGTAAGATGGATAGATAAAATAAATAGATGACTGGTAAAGACTGGAGGAGGTCTTTACCCGAAGAGGGGTCCTTGATACATAATAATAATAATTACTTACAATAATGTTCATTCGATTTTTTATATTTATAAATCTACATTACTTGGCTAAAATGTATTTATTTATGAAAAGTAGTAAATTTTTACAAAATTCGATTTTATTTTGAAAAATAATAATAATAATGATAAATAATTGTGTTTTTTTTATAAAATACTTAAATAGGCTATAAAAGTAATATCTACCTATCTAAAAATACCTAAGCTAAAATAAATATATATCACACAAATTATTTTGAAACAACTTTTTTCAGCTGTCTACACTTTTCAATTTGCAATAGATAAAAATCTACTATTTAACATACCACGGAATTCTAATCTAATGCGTTGTTACCAAATACAAAGTCACAGTAAAAGATGATACAGTAGATTAGTAGAATAGGATCATTTATCTTTTAACTATTTGCCACTTAACAGTTCATTTACAGTTAAGCTAAGATATACCGAGTACTTTCAACGCGACAAACGTACCTAAATAACTAGCAATCGATATCTTCACTGATCTAGTTTCTTCGCAATATAGAAGCAGAAACGTCGCGAGGTTTCTCAATCCCATATGTTATTCTTAAACGTGTGTTCTCAAAACTGAATAAACACGTGCGAGGTCCATATTACTAGTGTTTATACCAAAAAAACAACGTTGAGCGATGTACAAACCGTTTTATGCTCTAATATTTGGCTTTCGCGAAAACCGCAAGATTTCCTTTCTCTACACTTTAAATCCGCACTGATAATATAAAATGTAATAGTATTTTAGTGTTTGCAGTTTAATCCATTAATTACGTGAGATATTTCTAGGGTTCCGTACCCAAAGGGTTATTAGCGGGACCTTATTACTAAGACTCCGCTGTCCGTCCCTCCGTCCGTCTGTCACACGACTGTATCTCAAAAACCATGATAGTTAGTTGAAATTTTCACAGAAGATGTAAATCTGTTGCCGCTATAACAACAAATGTATAGTTAAGTAAAGATACTTGATTATAGACGCGTTGGGGTTTCCTGTCAGTCTGTAATAATGTAATAAATAAATAAATAAATACTAAAAAACAGAATAAAATAAATATTTAAGAGGGCTCCCATACAACAAACGTGATTTTTTTTTTGCCGTTTTTATAGATAAGGGTACGGAACACTTCGAGCGCGAGATCCATTGGTAGAACCCCCAATAAATTTTATGCAAATTAGATAAATGTACTGATAGTAATAATACTGATTTAGGAATAGGAAAAACATAATACTTAGATACCACCTTAACTAACTCAACATTCATGGCTATACGTGTAGCTCTTCAGTTGACGTAAGATTTTTAATGACCACCACCCTCCCACCCCCTTTAGGTGGAATTTGGTGAAATTTAGCTGGACCCCTACCCCATTTACCTTACGTAATACATAGATTTCCCCTTACAATTTTGTAAACCATACAACCGCCATACAATATTGTAATGGAATTGAAAATAAAATTAAGGATAACTCTGCATACATCGATATGAGGGTTTAAATTATTTTTTGCGCACCTTTGTAAGTGTGTGTTACGGGAGGTAAAAGTGTGTTTTACGTATATATATTTACAGTACCTAATCTATTATATCCTATTGACTGTTATGGATAGAAAAAAATATTAAAAAGTCTGGCTCTTCTTTAACAAAATTTGAATATGAAGTAAACTGTAAAATAATTTGGTTCAACTTTTATTTTGGATACCAAAAGTTCACGTGGAGTCACGTGTGTGACGTGCGTGATTCACTACAATTTTTTTTAATAAAGTTTTATAAAAGAAAATTGTTGCTGTAATCAAATACGACTCTTCAAATACCTAAAATGCTTGTCAAATTTCAAATGCCACATCATAAAATTGTTAATTTGATCACATTAAAAAGCAACACACTTCCCATAAAATCGCTTATCTTTAATTAATTTTAAAAAAAAATCTGCAAAAAAAAAAATGATCATCAAGGTGAGCATGAGATGAAGATATTATTCCTATCACCACCGGTTTGAAGTCGGCACGCTGTAGGGCAACGAACTCTGAATTGGGTTACATCCTCTTTGCATCGTAAAAATGTAGTCGAGCAAATTAACAGCGTGTCACCACACTTTTTATGGATACACTTAGTAAAAAAATCCGGATAGCTAACATTGGGGGGGATAACAATAAAATAACTAACATTACAATAAAATTCTCAGTTCATGACTGTGTTTATCAATTACCTACAGATTTGGTAAGAATGTTGTCACCCGCGGCTTAGTTCGGCCAGTACATTGTCACTACACCGATTTAATAATGTATATTAATCAGTATGTATGTATGTATGTATGTAGCGTAAACGATAAAGATCCTAAACCCTTATTTTTCTTCTTCCTCAAATTCGGCTATCGACGTAGGTTTTATTAAGAATTATAATATTTTCTACAATAACCCTTTGCTTAGAGTAAGGAGATAGCTGTAACTATGGTCCGTTCTTGTTGAATTTGGTTACTGATAGTTTGTTATTCCCCCGAAATAAAAAGTAGCCTTTGTTCTTAGCTTCAACAATCCTTGAGTTACAAACGAAAATCAACTCAATTAGTTAAGATGCTTTCTTGTTTGTGCCTTTTGCGGTTGAACCGCTGGGTCCGTGGGGGTCTGGAACTAAAGATTTCTTCCACGAATTAAGTAAACGTCTCATTCAGGAGACTAAAGATCACAGGGCTGGTAGCTATTTTGCTCAAAAGAGAAGCCTGGCTATACAGCGTGGCAACGCTGGCTCTTTTTTGGGCACCATGCCTCATGAGGGCTCTATGGGGCAATTTTTTAATCTTTAGTTCATATTTCTTATTTGTTATCTTTTATATATAAATATATATGTGTAGGGAAGGAGTGTATTTCGTTAGTAAAATATATATAAGTGCGTCTACTGTGTGATATTATATGCAAAATAATGATAAATGATAAATAAACCATTTAATTTAAATACATTAGTTAAGCAATAACAAACAATAAGAACACACACATATACATATATATATTACACAATGACACCTTTTTTATGACTTAAATTTAAAAAAATAATATTAAAATTTTATATTAACACGTACAAGGAAGTTTTAATCTTAGAAATACTAGTAGTGATTGTGATTAATTAGGTATGGATATCTACTTATGTCCTTCTTTTTGTTTTATTCAGTACATCACTTATGACGTTTAAAAAACAAAATATAATAGAAATCTCAACCAAAGTATCAGATACCGACTGTTATAACTAGATAACATAAGTATTACTTATTCTGTGGAAATTCTAAAGGCCATCAGTAGTTAAATACCTAGAATATCTACCTAGATGTTATATAGGTATTTATTAACTAGAAATCGTTCTATTCACTGGACCTTGAGAGAGTCGATTGTCGCGGTTGATACGAAAGTAGAACGACTATGGCGAAAGAGATACTCTACAATTTACAATAAAGAATATGCTGTTTTTTTTTAAAAATTGTTATGTAGAAAGAAACTAATTTGTACCAGGTATTAAAATAACTAGTAAGACCTACGTGTTCGTGAGACGCTACATGAGTACCTATTGACTTATGATTACCAAAAAAAACCTAGATAACTGAACCATCCATGAACTACGTCACTTAGAAGGGTCATTGACTACGTCACGCGTTATAGTGTAATGTAACTCACGAACATTTTCTCAACGTTATAGTAATCATTATATTCCATTCCACATAGCATGGTGCGTGGCATTTTGTAATTTTGTTTCTGAAACTAGAATATAATGCATAATATTAATTTTTAAATCATATATACTATAGATATAAGCTATACCTTCCAAACTACGTATTCATTAACCTCATTGTGGTCACCAGGGGCTGTAATAAAGTAAAAACTCTGGAATCTCACGCACCATGCTATGTGAAATGAAATATAGTAGAAATAGCACTTGGTCCGTGGAAGGGTAGAGAGAGAAGAGGAAATTCTCAAGTCAAGGGCATTTTTTTATAGTAGTCCTATGTGAATTACTAGGAACATATAACAAGTAAAAAGGAGATCTTACTTTTTTATTAAAAATAAATTTATATACAAACGCCATAACTTCACGATCGATCTCTAAAATTTTCTGATCTCCAGGTACATACAGCGAAGATACTTTCTGTCTGTATATTGTGTGCGAACGGCAAGGTGAAGCAACAACAAAGCAATAATTACATGGAATAGAGTAGGCATATGCGGTAGAAACTGGATGGTCACTGACCTGGCCGCAGCACCTGCCTCTCGCCTTGGCCGCGCGCTTCATCAGCAGAAAGGGCATTGTTCAAATATAACTCACCTGGTCAGTGTACAGGCAAGAAACAATGCAAAAAATATTTAAGATAATTTAGTCTTTACCAAGAATACTTAGTACTAGTACTCAAAGTGCGCCCGCTTCTAGGTACTAGGTAATTCACTGAATGATAAAAATGTGGCGCTAAGTACTCAGTACTTACTAACATATGTTAAAAAAAAAAAAAAAAATCAAAATTTTATGGACTTAAAGCGTAAACCGGCACGCGGTGTCAAATCTTTGTAAGAAATATTTTAAAGCAATGGAAGTAACAACCTATTTTTTATTTAACTTTTAATGCAGTTTGGTAGTGTTTTGTCAACTTTAAATGACCGAATATGAAAATCGTATCAAAGCCAGTATCATTTTTAAATACTTAAATATTTAAAATCAACGATTGTAGCAAAAACTGGATCATACCATACATATTGCCATATGGCCAAAACTCAAAAGTCAAGGATTTGTTTCGATGCTATTCGTAACATACTATGTTTTTAAATATTATATTTCTCGGAAATGTTAGAACCTATGTTATGAGCCGGGAATAAACCGCTAATATAGCGGACAGGCCATTGAACTATCAAATATAAAAAAAACTGCTGCGTTTATTTTATTCACATCTAAAACTTGAAATACAAAAGGTTTATTTTAGTTTTTTTTTTCTATTTTTAAACGCACTACGTACTTGATGTACTGCTGAAATTCCAAGTGAAAAATGAATATAGTACGTGTTAAAAATTTTATCGATTGCTTACTATCATTGTAGAACAATAAATACCTAGCGTATTTGCTGCGCGGACCGCGATAATTTTCACGCGACGGCCATTGCGATATACACGAGCATGGACAGACAACAGCACCTGTAGCATAACACCGCAACACGTGTACATGGGCACCCGCGACTTAAGGTGGTAAACAAATTTACGGCCCACCTGATGTTGAGCGGTCTATGCAGCCAATGAAGTATGGACGTTTGCAATCAGCGTTCCCTTTGTTTTCAACCAAAGCAGGATACTTCTCTGGGCCTGATGAGGTAAAAGCGGGACATAAGCAAACAAAGCTTAAGTTTATGTAACTTAAAAGTGTAAGCTGTCATTATTAAAAAACAATGATTTCGAATATCATTAAAAATCAAAATAAATAACAATTTTCAAGTTATCGTTTACAAAGAACTTATAATAGCCCACGGTAACTATGACTGAAAGTACATACTACATATTATTATCACTTGTGTTTCTCTGAGTATATTAATACGAAAAGCTAAAAGGCGGGATATCGGCTGTCTCGCACGGGATAACACTTTTAGCTTAAAAAGCGGTACGTCTGGCAACGCTGCTTATAATACAAGGGACATTACTCGCGCTTTGCGGACCATTTAAAAATATATCCCAACACTATAGTTCTTAAAGAAAACCTTGGCAGAGATCATCTCGCAATATAAGCTTTCGCGAAAAAGTACCTCTGAAACTTTATCGTGTAGAGTGACCGCTTAAGTTCTAAGGTGTGTGGATCATCTTCCTGCCGATGGTGAGCGGTACGAAGCTAGGAAGTAGTTATGAACAATTACTCAGAGAACAACCCATTATACAAGCAAGGAGTCGCTCCAGTCTTAATGGTGCAATACCGCTTCATGTGAGTTTGAGATCGTTGACAATTGTCTCAGCTCGCCCTTGAAACGAGTGAAAAGGGCCAAAGTCGTATACAAGTGCACCTGCACAAAGATGATGCAGTATAACATGTGAGGCTTCATCATCATCATATCAGCCTATGTTCGTACACTGCTGGATACAGGTCTCCTCCATGGCACGCCATTTTACGGGTTTTCGCATCCAGCTACTACTGGCCGTGGTAAAGGTCGTCCTACGCTTTGCCTTCCCGTACGCGGTATCCATTCTAGGATACGTTTCTGATGACGTATGTTCTATCATCCAGCGGTTCTCCGTCAGACAAAACTAGCCCACTGCCACTTGCTCATTTCGGATTCGACACTCAGACACTCCTAGCATAGCTCGCTCCGTCACGCGCTTTGTCTTTGAACTCGTGGACCAGCCCCACTGTAAGTGCCCATGTTTCGTTACCGTAAGCTACCAAAGTAAGACTCACTGGTCGAAGATATTCGTCGTCAGACACTGCGGTATAGGCGACGTGAAGGCTTGACGAAGCTTACCAAATACTGCCTACCACAGCTGCATAAACTTTATTTTTTAAAAGAACATGGGAGTTGTTCGCCCCGAACTAATAACTAGTAATATTTCGTTTTGAAACCCCTAATTAACCCCATGCACCCCTAGGTAAACCTAGGTTTATAATTTCAGTTTTGTAATGTAATTTTTAACGTTCGATTACCTGAAAAGACGCTTGCTGGTTCAATTTGGCGATATTGAATCCGATACAGAACAATGTCCGGGATTCCGAAAACTAAACCTTGCTCCTAGAAAATTCTATTTTAGGGACCTTTATTAATCAAACAAATGAGACATCAGTGTATATAATAGTAGTGTTTGTACAATATCAAAAAAAAAAATACCTTCTATTTTCTGTATTAAAAAAGATTTTCCTTGACACAGTACTTTGCCGATGGAGGGCATATTCTAATAAACTGGTTACATAAAAAGAATATTGTCTAAAACTAGTATTTCACTTACTTTTTTAAGCACCACGCTATGAATAATTTATGTAGCACACATGCGCATATGATATATATAGATGTAACAAAAATCGGCCAAGTGCGAGTCGGACTCGCGCACGAAGGGATCCGTACCATTATCTATAAAAACGGCAAAAAAATCACGTTTGTTGTATGGGAGCCCCCTTAAATATTTATTTTATTCTGTTTTTTAGTATTTGTTGTTATAGCGGCAACAGAAATACATCTTCTGAGAAAATTTCAACTGTCTATCACGGTTCATGAGACACAGCTTGGTCCGGACACATAGGGTCCCGTTTTTAGTGTTCCGTACCCAAAGGGTAAATAAAAACCGGCCAAGTGCGAGTCTGGCTCGCGCAACGAGGGTTCCGTGCAAACTTATCATATGTTTTTGTATACACTCTCCGGAAAGGAATCTTGGCCAAGCACGAAACTTTCGATAACATGAATTTGATTAATTTTAAATTATTCAATAAATGTTGGTTTAATGTTTTATGTAATTTAATAAAGAATTTTGCGATGAATATTAAACATGAAAAAAAATACGTAAAGACGAATTTTTCGCTATAGCAATATTGTTCTTTCTAATGATAAAATTCAAAAGTTAAAGCTTATATTTTTTTGTTTCTTAATTTTGATATCGAGTGTTGCCTCCTCTAGCTCTAATCACAGCCTGCATTCGACCTGGCATGCTCTGATCTGATGTTCACTTGCCTAATGTCATCCCACACCTCCAGTGCCGCGTTTCTTACCTCCGTAAGAGTATTTGGAGTGTTCAAGCTGGATCTAATCTATCTTTTCAGAATATCTCAGATGTTCTCGATTGGATTTAAATCCGGTGACCGAGCTGGCCACTTCAGTTTCTGAATACCGACCTCCTGTAGGTAGTCATTCACACAACGGGCAACGTGAGGGCGCGCGTTATCGTACATTAGAAAAAGGAAAGTGCAGTCCCCGCGTATTTGTTTACTTGTCTTATTTTGTTAACAAAATACAATAATTTTGTTGTATATTTTATAATTATTAACATCTTTGACAAATGTAAGCGCCTTTAAATCTGAATATCACGAAAAGTTTTATAAAATATGTACTTTTAACGAAAATTATTGGGACCAATCTCGGTTCACAAGTTTATCAGATAAGCGCAATAATTCTTATTCTACGGATTCCCACGATTACGAATTTTTTTTTTTTTTAAGAAACAGACAGGTATTTTATTTTACGTTGAATTGTCAAAGTCTAAGCAAATAATATTAAGGATGGCTATTAGAGAACCTTCAACGATCCCAAACTTACAAGCCGTGTAGAGAGAGTGAGTTTGGAATCGTCGACAATTCTCACAGCCCGTCTTTGAACCGAGTCAAAAAGGCCAAGCTGGTATCCGGGTGCAGAGGCCCAGAGATGGCAGCAGTACTCCATATGGGGCCGAACTTGCGACTTGTAAAGTAACAACCTTTGCCCCGATTTGAAGTACTGCAACTTCGCTCTGTTGAGTACACCAAGTTTTTTGGACGCCAGCTTCACCTTATGTTGTAAATGATCTCGGGACTGAACATCGCTGGAAATGTCGACACCAAGGATCCCAATGCTCTTGGAAATGGAGAGGGGAGTGTTCTAGAAACATAACCAAAAACGTATCGCGTGACAGGATCACCCATGAGTTCCTACTCCCCCCATATTGGTTCTTCAAGAAAGAAGTTATTAGATTTAAAGGGGTCGGCAACGCGCGATTGATGCCCCAGGTGTTGCAAGCGTAGATAGACTGCGGTAGCCGCTTACCATCAGGAGGGCCGATAGCTTGTTTGCCACCTTAATAGAATAAAGAAAAATACCTAAATGGACAATTATCCATTTCTTTTACTTTTCTACTCGAGGCTAATATGGTCAAGATCATGCCAACTTACTAAAAACTGGCAAAGTGCGTGTCGCACACTTAGTAGTACACCTTTGTGTTCCGTTGTATAAGAATTATGGCGGCCTAGCTATTGCCCCCGGCTTCACCCTCCCTGATTAACCGTACTAAATAGTATTAGGTAGGTAAAATCAAGTCACCTTGTAGCACCCTTGCTAATTGGAAAAATAGGTAGTTAGGTAATAAAAAGTATTATCCGTCCGTTTGTTACAGCCTTAAGGTAGGTATATAATTCTATCTAAATAAGTTACATAGTGACTTTTATCTCTCAGATGTATATTTTACATTTTTTTGTGTCGCCCGTTTTTGATTTGTTATTCTGTTACTATGCGTAGGTATTAAAAATAAAAAAAAATCACGAACATTACGTTGTAATACCTACTTTTTGTACGCAAGTATAGGGACTATACTAATATTATAAAAAGAAAAGATTTGATTGTTTGTTTGTATTGAAAGGCTCCGAAACTACTGGACCAATTTGAAAAATTCTTTTACCATTAGAAGCCGACATTATACCTGATAAACATAGACGCGGGAAAATGCATCATTCCTACGGAAAAACGGGTAGTAAGAATTACCCTTCCGTACTTATGTTTTTCATATAACTTCCAAACGGCTGAACTGATTGTGTTGAAATTTTATATTGGTATTTCCATGGTTTCACAGACACGAATGTATTATGCCATTAAAGAGAAAAGATTTGATTGTTTGTTTTTTTTCTATAATTGAGGAGTTGCCGTTAAAACCTACACCGATAACGAAATTTAGGGCGGGTGAAGCCGCTGGCAGAAGCTAGTCTGAAATAATTCTCATAATACGGAACCCTTAGATTTTTCGTGTTTCACCTTACGAATCGCACTTGGACATTTTTATTTCATAAAGGTAGGTACCTATATGAGTGCTGGATGATTATTATTACAGTGTTAACAACGTTTTTGTTTTTAGATACCTAGGTAGGTAATTAAGTTTTATCGGGTTTTTGACACATCGTTTATCATAAATGTCGTCATTACAAAATGATTAAACAAAATAATACACGATAGGTATGTATACCTATATACATAAATAACATCTACGCATGATTATTAACTTTCATGTACGTACTAGGTACCTAAATAATTAGTAAAAAAAATTGTAAGCGCAGCCTGTGGCTAATCAAATGAAAGTGATGATGAATAATGATCAACAAACCTGCTATCCTCAAGACGGCACGATCCGCTGGATCCAGCTGTAGAATTGACAAAGGTTTGTCCTTTGCCCATTCTTTCAAGCTGAAATCGTTTTCAAACTCCATTTTTCTGTCATCCAAAACAAGTAGTTTTGCGCGAACTTTCGCACATAATTGAATCAATATCACACAACTACACTAACGGCATATACCGCATATTAAGCTATTTACAATCAAAATAATGTCGAACACTGTTTCAGAGTAAACAAAACCTTGTGATCATTATAAAATGAAAATCGATAAAAACGCCAACACGAAGGAACTGAAAGAGGGTATCAAGTTGATAATCACTGTAGTTATTCACTATCACCACTCCTAAGTACGCAAGTGATTATTTTATAATACTAAGACAGAACAAAAGCAAAGAATTGTGGGACGGAATTGTAAATAAAAAAGTTACTTTTAGGTTATCAAAATCGCGGAACATCACACACCGAGCCGGCAGGTAGACATGATGCAACTGTAGTATGATTTAGTTCACTAAAAACTCGCAAGACATCGCTATTATAGCTCAGCTGTTTCAAGCGCATGTCGCATTTGACGTTAACCGTCTAAATCAAAAATACTCTTGTCAAGAATTTGATACAAGGATGTTATGCCTCTCTAACCTTAACTACATAATGATAAAAGTCCCCTACTGTTGTAACTGCCATCTATTGTTGTATTACAAAAACAGTTTATTTCAACTAGTGGCGTGTGATTAAATTTCAAAATCGATTTCGATTACTAAGACAATGAATGACAAGTGACGATTGAAATGTAGGATTTGAAAAAAAGAGTACATATGAGATACTTATAATCTATCTAAGGTTCTGCCCCCTTTTTCAATTCAGTAAAACCATCTAGTTCCTAGATGAGTGTGACATGCATTGCCCGTTTACTTAAATTTTAATGAAAAAATGTGTAAAATGAGTTTATGGTTATGACCTACATTGCTGATTAAATCGTTATTCTACACATTTTCCCATTAAAACGGTCAAAAGAAAATGGACACTGCATGTCACAGTCTCCTCGGAACCAAATGGTTTTAACTGACTTGAACAAGGAGGCTGTTAATATTTTACACATTTACTAGACTATTTTTAAAAAATTGTATAAAGTTGTTTGTATGTGACCTTAGGTATTGCAGGAACCCTGGAATTAGGGCATGCATCTATTTGCCGTAATTTAGTATCCGGATAATGCAGATACTTGACTTTGGCTCTCGGGGCAAAACAGATAATTTGAATACTAAGAATTAAGAATAAAAGTTATAATTATGTTATTCATTTTCTTAATTAGTAAATTTGATATGATAAACCATTAGGTAAAAAGTACTGAAATACAATCATTAAAATTGACCCGTTTTTTTTATAATCATTTCTAAAAGCACAATTACAAATTACGTAACTTTAGTAAAAATAAAGTATGAATTAATGATTTATTAAGTAAGAATTGGAAAAAAGCACTGTTATTGATTTTTAAAATGTTCACTTAACTTTTCTACGGTTCTGAAATTTAAATAAAGCCAGTGAATTATTTTTAACCACATTTTAAAATATTTATCATATCATGAAATAAAATGAAGACACTACTTTTTAATTCTTCAGTTTACTTATTTATTTTAAGACGGAACACTTCCACTGCTGAATTTAGTCTTTTCTCATATGTCGTGAGCCAGCTTGTTGTATCCACAGTTTTCTTGCCATCATTTGCTGCTGTTCACTGTTCGTGGTCGTTATCACACTAGAGCCTTTCTTCCCCATCGATTACCAGTTTAATGAAGGGTGTGGACTGTCTATACTAGTCTATAGCTTGCTAAAGATGACTTGTTCTTTGGAGGATTACACTGTTAAGGGTTTTATCGTGTAAAGAAACACTTAGCATTGTCCTTTCAATAGTTAGCTTAATAGGTTTGGGCCTTTTTGGTTTTGTAAGGAACTTCCTCCCACTTTAACAGCATACGACAAGATAGCCAATATCTATTTTGGTACAGGACAGACCGTGGCAATAGCGTACAAAACACATTCTCGAAAACTTTAAATGTGCTCTCGGTATTCTTTAAACTAACAAAAAAAATCGATTAAAGAAGTAATCGATGTAAAATTGAAGTCTCTAATTTTATATTACCATGGCAACGGCATAAATAAATATGTAAATAAAGATATGTATGTAAGCTTTTATTTATTTATTTAGTTTAGAATAAAAATAATTTAAGAAAGGGGACAAATTTCACTTAAAAACACAGTAACACACCATATATCATACACAAATTATGAGGTAATATATGGTCTAAACAATTAAATACAATGCCTTTATTATTTTGATTCCTACTATTAGTGTTTTACACTTGTACCGTTGTACCTAACCCATTTTAATGTTTAGTCAATATGTAGGTATATACAGTGCAGTATACAGCTACAGTATTGAACTACTAACATGACCTACTTTCAAAAGTTCTGAAAAGTTGTTTTATGGTTGAGGTGTTCAAAAGGGGTTCTAATATACTTCCGCCCCCTTTAGTTACTCTTACTTATAGCTACAATATGATTGTACCACGCCACACACTTTTGTAATATACAACTGGGTATAGGTACCCCTCCACAACACAATGACAATATTTGCAAAGTGTGGATGCTGATTATGGGCGATGTTTGTTGGATATCCACCAAGGTAAGTCATTGATATCTTGAACTTCAATATACTAACATTCTTCTCATACTGTTATGCCATGATTTTACTAAAAATTACCGAATTAGTGTTGGGGTGTACAAAAGGGGGCACTGAGAAAGTAAGACTCGTGACGAAGCAACCAAGTCATTTATTCCCTTGCGCCCCCTTTTAGTTACTCTGACCCGAATAAGCTATAAACAGGGCCGAAGCCAGGAGGCAGGTTCAACATGCTCTAAAAAAATACAGATGTATTTAAATGCAAGTTTTCACAATACACATTTTTTTGAGAAATCAGCGTTTACACAGATTCAGTTTAAGTACTTTTATACATAGAGTGCAGTCTAAAGAAAAAGTGTTCTCTTTATATATGTTTGAATTCATTTAGATAAGGACACTTTTAGAGCCTCTTGGCTTGAAATGCGATGATGGCAAGAGACCAGATGGTTTACTGTTGATTCCTTTGAAGATGGGGCGGGCTTTACTATGAGATACAACTTGCGACCATACCCTGGCTCTGTCGCATCTCCCTAGAACCAAGCACAGAGCCTGAGGGACAGCCAAAATACGAAGTCTCGCAAACGGCACATGCATAATTATTACTAGCAAACTATGAGTTTGTGCTGTTAGCAGGAGAGTTACTCACTTACTTATTGCTTACTTTTTATATTGTATAGTCAAAATAGATTTTTATGTAGGTACTTATTTGATATCCAAATATTGTTTGTAAATTGTTTAAGAACATATAATTTTTTTGGGTACCTTTTACAAACAAAATTAACTTAATTATCGGGTTAAAAAGTTCTATGTGCATATAGATACAAATGTGGAAAATTTATTATTTGGCCCGTCCTTAATAGTTTTTGACTAGGGTCGCCTACTACTGGGGTAGAGTTTTGTGCTATCTCTTTCTTTACTGTACAAAAATGTTTTTCTTATCCTGCTATAGTGCTACCCGGGTTAACTTGAGTAGAATTTATGTATACACTTCTGATTTTACATAGTAACACTATGTTTCTGTCCAGAACAGGAGGTGATCTAGCTTTTCAGCAGCAACGTGAATTAGGCCAAAAATGATATTGCAGTCATTCCTGTGCTATGTTGTTGGAACACAGAGAACCAATCCCTACAGACTGGAATATAGCCAAATCCATAGTCACTGCAGACCGAGTTGTGTGGGCAATCGAAAGCTTCCAAACCTTCAAATCTGCTGGCCTGGACAACATATTTCCAGCACTCTTGAAATGGGGAAAAACAACACTTGTGCTACATCTAGTTGATATATTTAGAGCTTCCATAGCTCACAACTATATACCTCGCCAGTGAAGAGAAGTCAAGGTCATATTTTTACCAAAACCGGGTAAATCTGACTACACACAAGCGAAATCTTGCAGGCCAATTAGTCTGACCTCCTTCATACTGAAGACTCTAGAGAGGCTAACAGATAGATAAGGGAGGGTGCACTAACGCGCATGCCAATGCACCGCCAACAACATGCTTATAGAAAGGGTAGATCGACAGAATCAGCCCTACATGCTGTCGTAGGAACTATAGAAGCAGCCCTCTCTGATTAGCAAATGACACTAGGCGCTTTCATTGACATCGAAGGAGCGTTCGACAAAACGAAATTCAACAGCATCAGCCACTCTCTTAGTAAATTTGGAGTCGAACAAAGCATCAGTGGGTGGATTGATCAACTTCTGAAGCTAAGAGCAGTACAATTTACAGTTAACACCACCACGAGAGGCATTGTAGCCAAAGGCTGCCCACAAGGAGGAGTACTCTCTCCTTTACTGTGGAACATTGTGGTGGACGATCTGCTGAAACGTCTTAACGATAGATGCTACTACACAGTAGGTTACGCGGACGACATTACCATTCTGATCAAAGGCAACTCAGAAAATATTATCTGCACTCGCATACAACTAGCACTCAGAATCATGGAAGAGTGGTGTCACCACAATGAACTGACGGTAAACCCCAACAAAACAGAATTAGTCCTTTTCACAAATAAAAGGAAAATTCAAATAACTACCATACCAAAACTATTTGACATTGAGCTTACCCTTTCAAGTGAAGTCAAATACCTTGGGGTAATTTTAGACAACAAACTAAATTGGAGTAAGCATCTAAGCACAAAAATAACCAGGGCATGTACAACCTTCTGGCAATGCAGAAGACTTATAGGCAAGAAATGGGGCCTCAAGCCATCCATAAACCTATGGCTTTATACAGCCATAATACGACCCATGATAACATATGGTGCAGTAGTTTGGTGGCCCCGAACTCAGTTAAGCACAGTAAAAAACAAACTACAAAGCCTGCAGCGTCTTGCCTGCCTAGCAACCACAGGCAGTATGAAAACGACTCCCACGACAGCATTAGAAGTCATTCTCAACCTCAGACCCCTTCATCTTGTTATACAACAAGAAGCTGCCGCTGCAGCCATACGACTTGAGAAAGTAGGGCTCTGGAAACGGGACGGCAGAATCACTCATGCAGTGCTCAAGGAGCACATGTGACATCATCCCAAAAACCTTTGTCTTTGAAAAAAAATACCGTATCCAGCTTCATGAGGAAGAAAAGGATAGCTCCGGCATCCATGAAGTCAGGATCTACACCGATGGCTCCAAAACGGAATCAGGAACGGGCGCAGGAGTATTCTCCCATGACCTGAACATCAACATATCAACGAGCTTGGGTGCACTCAACACCATCTTCCAAGCAGAATGTGTTGGGATTACCCGAGCTGCAACAGCGGTCTTGTCTAAAGGCATAAGCAATGCATCGATACGCATCATCTCCGACAGTGCCGCTGTGCTACAAGCTCTCAACAACAACCGCATCAACAGTGGACTAATCCTGGAGTGTCACTGTGAACTGCAAAAAATTGCATTGAAGAACCGGGTTACTCTTCAATGGATACGTGGTCATAGTGGGTCTCTAGGCAATGATGCGGCAGATGAGCTGGCAAAGAGAGGATCGGGCACTAAAATAATGGGACCTGAACCAATTGTACCGATACCATTCATCCAACTCAAAACATGGTTACGTGACAGAAACTTACAACAACACAACAAACAGTGGACAGAACAGAAAGACTGCAAACAAACCAAGAATGTTCTTACATCCTTGGACGCAAATCTGTCGCACAAACTGTTAAAACTTAGCAGGAAAAACCTACGCTACATAGTTGGCATAATAACAGGTCACTGCCCGCTAAACAGGCACTTTTTCAATATCGGCGTTACTGACAGTCCTCTATGCATGGGCTGTATGGAAGCCGAGGAGACACCGTCTCACGTGGTTCTTCATTGCAAAAGCGTGAGCGACCAACGGACAAAGCTCCTTAAGAATCCACAAACCATGAGAGAGGCGCTGAATAACATCAGATGCCTCCTTAACTTTTGGATGGAGCTGGGATGGTATGAGTAACCAATGACAGGTATTGGTTACCTACGTACAATGGCCCTTTTATGAGGCTAAGTGCGGAAAACATAAGTCCAACTAACTAACTAACATGTTGTTGCTTAAATGGTGCAATTTTTACTTTTGGAAATGGATGTTTTCTACTATAGACTAAGCAAAAATTCTGCTAGCTGCTAGTTCCACAGTTCAAATTACTATTATACTTAGGAATTTCTTATTTCTGCAATTTTATTGTTAGATGTAACAGTTTAAAGTGCTTTTTTTTACCATAATACGCAGACATATGATTTAGGTAAAAGCTTATGAAATTGTTTCAGGTACCCACTAGTAGTTACGGGAGGATATCAAAAAAATGCCAAGCAAAATCAAACCCAAAAAAGCTGTCTTTGTCTGGAAATTTTACAAAATATAACCAATATTTTGATATCACCATTCCTGAGTATGCAAGTATGCATCAAGATATATTAAATACTGTTTTAAAGAGAACAGAATCAAGGAAACTGAAGCAGAATACTTTAAATGTGTCTGTGGGAGATAATCCTGTGTATGAAGATCCTAGAGATGTTATTGGTATAATATTTTATTTGATTTCCCTATTTTTTAATAAAATGAAAAAAAACTATCATTTTTAATAGGCAAATATGGTATATCTCTGCTAGAAAAATACAGTAGACCAACTTTCTTAAGAATATTGCCCAATTTAAATAATTATTCATAACCCTCACACTACAATAATTATGGTATACTAGATTTTGTTAGCCACTCTGCACACCCTAAATATTTTTTTAGGGATATATAGTCCAGTCCATACAGTAGTTGAACCATGATGTATGGTTGGGTAACAGACATCCTAACTTTCACACTTATAATATTAGTAGGATGTTGTACTAACTGTATATTACCTAAAATATTAAATACCTTACCTACAGATTCCAAATTCTATACATATTCATATGTAAGTATAGAATATAAATAACCATAAATATAAACATATGTATAATGTATTGTCAATTTATTATTATCTTATATTCAATTTAAGTTTTTAAATTTACGCGTTCCATTACTAATTCAAAAACGGGATTAAACGCGTCATTTGGCAAAATATCTTTTTCCCGACGTTTCGGCTGGGTTACACCAGCCTTGGTCACGGGTAGGACGTAATCCCGTACCAAACACCAGGTGTCTACAAAATTGACTGTAGCTGCGGCAGTTCTTACATTGGCCAGACCAAACGCACAATTGCGGACAGGGTCAAAGAACATATTGCTGCTGTAAAGAATTGCCAGACGACAAAATCAGCTATAGCAGAACATCTAATTAACTCAAATTCCAACCACTGGATTGAGCTCCACCAGCCTAAGGTTTTATCCACCGATCGCCAATATTACCGTAGATTGGTACGCAAAGCGATTGAAATAAAGAAGCATAAGAACTTCAATCGTGAGGATGGATACAAACTGTCGCTTGCATGGAATCCAGTCATAGGTAAATACAGCTCTCGAGTTTTACCAACGAACGCACCCGAGGACACCGTTACTGTTGTGTGTAGTGATTTTGACAATTATAAAGACAAGGCAAGGGTAGTTCAACAGGACGCCTACACTCGAAGCCGACGACGCCGCGCACCGCCAGTCTACCCGTGACCAAGGCTGGTGTAACACAGCCGAAACGTCGGGTAAAAGGTATTTTGCCAAATGACGCGTTTAATCCCGTTTTATTATTTTTGAATCTTATATTCAATATCTCTAATTAGCGGTAGATAGTTAATTCTAGTAAAAAATTCTACAAAATAATTAATTAAAATTTTATTTATTTTATACTCATAGAGGACGACACCAACAACCGTAACAAGTGGCGGCTCAGAATTAGGAAAACCGACCACATGTAACAGGAGGTGGCGCAGACAAAAAAGATACATTAAAAAAATATCATAATTTGTTTTAGGTGGGAAACCACCGAAGCCACCAAGAAAGCGAATTATTCAAGGCATAGCAGTTTCTTCTTCACCTCACAATATGAAAGAAGGAAAATTAGTGTTGAAGGAACAAAAGAAGAAGCTGGCAAAAAAATATGAAGGTCTTATTATGTCACTCATGGATCGGTGTGAAGAAAATGTTGCTTCGGTGTGTACAGAACTACCATTTTAATTATGTCATTATTTTTTTAAACTTCTATAATATAGGTAATGACAATTACTGCTAAAGTACGTTTTACTTTACAGATTGTTTTTTTTTATATTATAAGCAAGAAGAAATTATTCCTATGAATGAAGTTCCTTTTCATGAAAAAATAATCCTTTAATTAAGGAATCCCCATTAAATACTTTTTACAACATTTTAACACTAAAATAAGTATTAAGTAACCATTCTTTTAAGTGTGTTGAATACAGTCGAATGACTTTCGTGAGCTCCGCTCAGTACACACTCGCCGGCGAACGTTGTTTCCTTTTCTAAAAACTTACCAAAATTTCATTACAATCGGTTTACCCTCCGACTCGCACTTGAATCTTTTTTCGTTTTTTTTCTGTAATTCAGGAGTTGCCGTTGAACTCCTACACCGCGGGTGTAAATGTAGTTTACTAAAACTATCATAGTTTTAACAAACAACTATTAATCTAAAGATTTTGTATCCAAAAAAGTTTCACAGCAATTTTTTCAACTATCAGCAGTGGACTGGTAGGATATACTGTGAATCTGTTTCCTGCACTAATCCTTGTTTAAGGTTCTGTACCTTTCACGAGGAACCGGAATCCTCAAAAGATTAGAAGACCCTAATATCTGTTTATAATATTTTCGCTAACAAAGTGATTTCAAAATTTTACAGTTATCTGAAAAGGATTGTCATATAGCAAAACTGAAGGAAAAACTGAGAACAGTATTGGAATACAACAAACTATTTGCTGAAGAAAATGATCAAATAAAAAGCCAGTATGAAAGTTTAGTAAAGTACATAGAAGAGTGTAAAAGAGTTTTAGGAGAAGAAAGAGATCGAAGTAAAGAGCTAGAATTAAAGTGTAAAGATTTGGAAGATAGAGTGAAGCAATTTGAGTTGCCTGATAGAGGTATACATTATTTCAATATTAGTTGATTCCGTGGTAATTGAAAAAGTAATGGAAGTGGAGAGGTTTCACTTGAAAACACACAAACTACCGCTGAACAATATTAAATACACTTATTTCGTCGTCGTTTTAACGATCGCGCTCCACCAACTATAAAATATGGTTGTACTAATTCGGAAATATTTTACGTGTACAACAAACAGTTTCAAAGCAAATTCGGATAAATATTTTAGAAACGCATGTGTGAAGAAACTTAATTTTTTTGTTTTTACTCTTTTTTTAAGTCAGTTTAAGTAATGACTATTTGGTGAAAATTCTAGTGTTGATAATCAGCAACAGTTTATTAAAGAAGATCCATACATTTTTAATAGTAAACATAACAGAGTCGTAATCTGTACTTAAAAGATTTGTTTTGATAACAGTTTAGTTACTTGTAAATTATATTATCTGTGATAAAATAAGTGGGGACTGATTTTGATTAGAAGCATTCAACGGATGTTGATGAGCGTTCTTTTATATGTATTTTACTTGTTTTACTCTGATTGACTGACTCTCATACTCGCCACAGTCATCAGCATAAAGTGTGACCTGATAGAAATCCACAGGTTAATCAAGCCTGTAGCAATTTGACTGTTGGAAAAAGGTCTTTCCCAATGAACACCGCCGCACTTGATACTTCGCCTTTCTCGTCCAGCAACTTTCGGCTACCATTTGGCTGGGAGGCAGCTCACGCTGCGTTTACCTTCCGATCACTCTAGAACACGTCTTTCATAAGGCCGATAAGTTCTGCGACAGATATTGAGCTGCACACTGTTCTTTTAGCTTGCTTATTTTGTGACATTAATTCGGTGACTGTTTTTTCGTCGAATTCCCTCATTTTGTTTATATAATAACTTAGTTCTAAATATAATTTAAATTAATATTTTACGTATTACAGATCATTCAGAGCCGACCGCTATACCGCTCGTGGAGGTATGCATGAGTTGTAGCAGTCGACAGATCATATTGAACCAGGCAAGGGAACAGAATTCACGGCTTCAGAGGGAGATGCAAGCACTCAAGGATGTTTTGTACAGGTACTTGCTTTTAGGTTGCTCATATATAAATATAGTTTTACTGCCCCTTATGTCATGATAATTGTGCATATACATTTTATAATCGTGTGCGCTCTGGCCACTTGATATAAAAATCACGTTATTCGTGGCTACTATGACGTGTGCGCAAATGTGTTAGTGTTGTGTGCAGTCGGTAACAGGTTCGTAACAGAGAGGCAGCGGGGTCGTCTCTAGAGAGCGACGCAGAGGGGCCATTCTGCATAAAGTTCTGTTACTTATACTGTGACTGTAGTAACCTTGTATACCAGTAAGGTATTCTAGATCATGATTATATTGGTCACTTGCATTGTAAGATCAGATATTTCAAGTTATTAAATCATCTACGAGTTGGCCGTAATAATAAATCAAACAGAACAACAGACAGAATTAGGTTTTTATTGTATTTATGTAGATAAATCTTCTGCGTACAGGTTAAATGTGCAGTTATCGAGATATCAAGAAAAAATTCGTACTAACATACAGACGATAACTGACGATGGCAAAGGCGACAGCATACACAAACCAAGTGACAGATACACATTGGATTCACTCATTACTGCAAGTTTAGGATATAAAGGACAAGGTACCTAAATTAAGAGTATTTACCTGTCAATCAAAAACATTAACATTACATACACATTTTATTCTATTCAAGAAGGTGAATGTATGTAAACGTAGTTATCTGCCGAGAAGAGCCGACAAAAACTTTGTAGTGTGTACTTATTTTAACCAATTTATTTACATCAGTGATACCCAAACTAATTCTCATAGTAAAAGATTGCATCGCGAACCCTTGATGTTTGATGGGTGTGTAAACCTTATATGGTTTGGTATAATAAACAGTGATACAAATCTACATTTGATCTTCATTGAACTTTCTCCTTGCCGTTCTCTATTCACGCACCATTGTCGGAGTCAGATATTATAAGAAACGAAAGGACAAGGCAAAATGTGTTTAGTTTAATGCCTCGTCTAGTTTTGATGTGTCTTCAAAAATATTACAGAGGCTGCTCCTACAGTCGATTCCCAGTGTACAAAGAGCGGCGTACAAAACCAGGGTCACTCCGAAAGACTGATCGACGTGGCTGGACTACTAAGTGCACAAGCACTCGGTACTAAATTTATACCATATTATTTGAAAAATTATTTAGAACAGGCGCACACTACATACTAAACTATATTTAGACTTAAACAGTCTAGTAGTCAGTATCAAAATAAAGTTAGAACCTGTATATTTTAGAATCAATTATAATATAAATATGATATTTTGTGTATTGGTTCCTGTTATAACTGGCAAGCACTAAGAAAGGATTTTGCAAAATTCATTCCCTAGGGTGTAAAATGGGGGTTAGAAGTCTTATTGGAAATCTGTAATTTTTGAAGCTAAATGCATTAAAATTGGCATTTGTTGAGGTTGAGGGCAAAGTAGGGATTGAAAATTTGTATAAGTATTCTGATATTTTTGTAGGTAAATTCCTCACTGTTCAATTCTGACTCTCTTATTTATTGTTCGTGGTTTTACATTATCCACTTACTTTTCTAAATATAGGGTTTTACGACGAGGAACATATATAAAGCCTCCTCAGTCCAGATGCACTGCATCAACAGCAGTCGCTGGACACTCTCTTCAGGGGAATGATACCGTAACGATATTTATACAAAACCACAAATAAGTCGAAGCTTTGTTTTTTTTTTCAAAAGTCCAAGGAAACACATCACCCACGCACCACTTTAGTCCTGCGTGACAGGTCTTGGACCCATTACTCTTACGTTGTTTCTGATACAGTCTTTAATCGCTAGCTTAACTAGCCAAGTGGTATACTAAAAAAAACTAAGCTCGAAACTGAAAATGTCACATTTCTGACACTATAGTTAGGCAGGTACTATAGGCAGTCTAAACACAATTCAGCTCTTATGTGCGCCCGCTCTAACTGTACAAAATAATTATTTCTCACTTGTATTACAATATTTTTTGACTGTAAAGACGAAATTTATATTGGGCTTACTTATCTTGATATCATATAGCAATTTAATTCCTGTACAAAAATAAGTAATAAATTTGAATTCTAACCGGAATCATAATTAAAGGTATATATATTTCAATTTTATTTCCTTCGCCTTACGCCTTCGCCGTAAACATTTATCTATAGACATGTAAATCTCGAGATTGTACATAGAGGTTTGTTGTACTTACTCTATATCTAACATTCTTTGTGGAAATCATAACTAGACTCACTAAGTATCAATTAAGCATACGTATAGGGCATTTTACTAAATATTTCAGTTTTCTGGTAAGTCTTGACAAATTTTTTGGTTTGCCTTTTATTCCAAAAGACATGAACTTCAAAATGAAGTAGTACTCATTTTTATACGCTTCGAATTGAGGTGAAACTAACTCCAAAACAAAAGCAATAACTACACTCTTTTGCAAAAAAAAACGAGCATCTAAGGAAAAATTTACCTTCTAAGGTCACATTCAGTTTATAAAATGAAATTATTATCGTGCAAATAAATACGCGTAAAGTGAATTCTGGAAATGTTTTATTAATTTTTGACGAATTCTTTAAAACCCATGTACACGGCCAAACAATAAGAAGTGGTCAGCGATAAAGACAAAAAGATTTTTTTTTCTTTTATTAAATTAAATAAAGTTACAAATGTAAATACCTAATAACGAGTGTGACCTCCTCTTGCCAAAATCATAGCTTGAATCCTTCTGGGCATGATTTCCACTGGACAGTGGAACGACTCACATTTAGCCGCTGAGGCACGTAAGTTTGCGAAGAACCATCTTCAAGTAGGGCTATAATTTTACCGGCCCCTTATCGTTTAATCAGTCGTATCAGAAACTGGTATTTAATCTAAAAGAAAAATTAAATTGGTTAATTTGCAGAAAATATCCAAGTTTAAAACATTTAGTAATCAGTAAAAAATGATCATTCTCAGTAGATCCATTGTCTAGATCCATCATGGATCTAGTGAGGTTTTAGCAATTCGCGCCATTAGTATAGCAATTTTACAATAATGCAGAATAATCATTATATTTCTTTTATTAATTTCAAAATTTTAATTTGAAACGTAAAGAATCATTCCAGGATGCTTGAGGTAACATACCAAAATTATAAAACCTTTTCCTTGTAATATTCATTGAAGCATAGAAAAAAAAGTAAAGTGCCCGTTTTTTTGTTTAGATTACGACACTGGCAATATTATTGAATTCATTATTATGAATTAAATTAATAATAGTCTTTATTTCTCAGCACCGCTATTTGATGCTTATCAAGAAAATTTACAAGAAAAAGATAGTTTGATATTAGATTACGAAAATCAATTCGAAAATATGAATAAAAAATCAAAACAAATTGTCATCGAAAACAAAAGTTTATCTGATAAAGTTTCATCTTTAGACAAAGAATTGAGTGAAATGAGACAAAGTTATAAAAAGTTAGTGGTTGAAAAAGAGACAGCTGAAATCGAGAGAGCTACATTGTTGGAGCGAACGGAAAAAGCTGAAATCAAGTTGAAAGAAGTTTATGAAATGTATGAAGATAAAAGTAAGTGTTTGCTCCATACATACTCGTACTAGTATAATAAATGCAAAACTTAAGTCGTTTGTTTGTTTTTGTCCTTCCTTTATGTCGTTAATTTATTGAGTTAAAACTTCGCACAATAGTTAAGGGGCCATTCAAGTATTATGTAAGCAGATTTATTACAATTATTTACTTCCCCATCTCCTTTGTCAGCAAAAGTAAGCAAAGCTATTACTCGCAATGTATTTCTCCGTTTACCGTTTCACATAATATTCATTTAAACAAACAATCTAGACCCCCTACCCCCATGTCATCAAAAAAAACTGGTTGCCTGTAAAGTCGGTATACGGGCGAAAGTTTTACGTGACAATGATTTTATGTCTGTCTCTCTCGCTCTTAGGCGGGCGCGTGCCTCTCACTCGCTCTCATTGTGAGCGCATAACGTGAGCGGAGCGTAACGCAGTTTCTTGAAGTGTCACCCGGCAAACCAATTTATAAGACGTTGTCACGTCAAAAATAAGCAAAGCAAAGGCCCCCGCCTCCTATAGTGCTTACGTAATACTTGAACGGCCCCTAATGAGACTGTTACAGACATAGGCTACTTTTTATCTCAGAAAATTCAGAAGTTTTTTTAGGAATATAACCGAATCCCGCGTGCAGCGGACGAACTATAAAGCTTTAAAAATAAAAAGCTAAAGCTAATTTTCTTTTCATCACACTTACTCATAAACAGTGTCATTACGGGCAGGCAAGCGAGTGCTAAGACCTTTATACTACCACGGGCTTTCTATTTGTAAATTTTACTTCCCTCAAGGCAAAGCGTTCATAGAATCCATGTACGATAATGACATATGAAACCTGTCCTGTGCGCACCACACGCGCTCTAGGTATTTTTTATATTCTATTAGGTATGTATAAAAGCGCCATCTGTAGTTTAAGGTATGAACTACGCGCCAAGCGAGCAATCCGGCTTTAGGCTTCTAAATAGCCTCTCTTTAGAATTTTCCTTCTTAACACCGTTGCAGCCCGTACTCCTTAACACACAATGTACTATTATATACTTAGATGTTCTAGAAATCCCACGTAAATAACTAAATTTAGCGCGGCTGGAGCCGCAGGATAGAGGAAAGAAATAAGTTTTGAATCATACTTACAAATAAGCGGTAGCATAAGCTCTTTCCTAAGTGTACCGTTAGAATGTAATTTTATTTTTAGTCGCAGCTATGGTACGTGACTACGAGACTATTCACCGCGAGTACTTTAACGTAAAAAACGCCCTGGAGGCCTCTACAGGGAAGGTGGCGCAACTGGATGCGGCGCGTGCCCGCACCGTGCCCGCCGACTTACACGAGCGACGTCTCGACCATTGTAAAAGGTAAATAAATGGTATGTAGAGAGAATAGTAGCGAATACTGTAATTAATCTAAATGACATTTTTGCATACTTAGCTACGGAAACTGGAAAATATATCCAGTGGAACCTTATAGCACCGTTTTTGCAAATAAATAGTCTATGTATATTTAAATACATTTTGAATTGGAAAGTGAATCTAGTACCCTAAGATAATTGTTATATCGACTCACATAATAAAAATACGTGACAACCCAGTTAAAGAAAATAGGAAAAGGAACTTGTTAATTTCGATAAGCTTTAAATTGTACTGATAAGTGAGTAAAATAATTTTAGTTTTTTTTTTACTATTTTTACTAGATTGCAAAAAAAGTTTTTCGGGTGTAATATGTATTTATGTCGAAATATTTAGTGCTTCGTTTAGCTTAAATACTTGATAGATTTAACTAAATGAGGTGTTGTTAGGTTGTCTTGAATTCAAATTCAAATTCCATGCCAAATTTGCCCATGGTTTGACCCGCCCTAAATTCCGTTATCGGTGTAGGATTTCAACGGCAACTCCTAAATTATAGAAAAAAACCGACTCACACTGTATGTTTTTAAGTAGCCTATGTCCTTTATCGGGACTCAAACTATCTCCATGCAAAATTTCATTTTAATCGGTACAGCGGTTTAGACGTGAAGAGGTAATAGACACACAGACAAAGTTACTTCCCCATTTATAATATTAGTAGTTGAAAAACCTCATTCTGCAGTATCTAGAGGAAACCTCGGCAGGTAGATCATGGCACATTTCACAATGGAAGCGTTTCTAGGAGAAAGCACTGTGCGGTGCAATGTACACTGTAGTCGACGACCATTTAGGTTTTATGGCATGAAAATGAATTCCCTGCTGATGGCACGCGATGCGATACTGGAAAGAAGCCATGGTTATATTTTCGAATAATTCCTTAGAACACAGTCTATTTTACAAGCAGTAGAAAACAAACAGAGAGGCAGAATCTCCTCAGACCTAAAAGGTTTGATACTACTTGTGAGGCAAGGCCCTTGGAAAATTCTCTCAGCTCGTTGCTGAATCGAGTATAGTCAAGCTGGTATCCGGCTGTGGGGCCGGACTTGCGACTTTTAAAGCATTAACCTTATCCCCTACCTACTAATTGGTTCCGTTTAGTAGATGCACAAAGTTGTAGTCAAGGATGCCATCCTTAACATTTCTTCCTAATATATTTAAATTATAAAGAAAATATTTAATAATAATAAAATAGAATAGTATAAACATAAAAAAACGGTAAAAACGTATTCATTAGAAAGAGCAAAAAAACGTAAGCCGCAAATCTTTAGGTTTTCCTTACCAATTTCACCCAATTCGTATGAGCAAAAGCCGTGGGAGCGAAAGAGACAGAGTAATGGCTTTACACTACGTTAAAAAAAACGCGTAAACGCCAACTCGTACATGACGCTTTCGACCTTTTGGTCGAGAGTTAACTTATTGCAGATAGCTTTTCTATATCAAAGTACAGTACAATAAACTTTCCTGATCTTCTGACCTTGGGCGTATGGTCGCTAGTGTCGGTGTAAGTTCACACCATTTCATTATGGCGACTGTAGTTTTGATTTTTGACCGCCGGATCAATAAAGTTTGTTGCACTATACTTGGAGTGCACCTCGCTCTGTAGTTAGTATGTGGTTTTGGTAGTATTGTGGAATTTATGAAAGGTAGGTTGACGTGAATGGGCTTGTGTAAAGACGACGCCACTGATACCCACCCATACTTTTATACGTATAATGTTTTATATCCATTACACATATAACGTATTGATAGCTTTAGCGATTATCAAGACAATTCACTGTGACAAATGGATAGATAGATACAAGACCACAAAGTTCTTTGAACACAGTAAAATAAAATGAAATAATTATAGACGTAGTAAAAAGTTAAATTCAACAGACTTCTGGAAGACTTGAAGCACCATTACGGTATGGACAGCGAACGTAAGATGGAGCAAATAAACAAACTGCAGGAACAACTACGAGTTACTGAAGAGAATTTCGTCAAATTGAAAGAAGAACACGAGGCAATCCGAGAAGAACTCAAAACAGCTCTCAAAAATGTCAGGTAAATAATAAAGTACCAGTTACTACCAGTTAAATTACCTACATTACGATAGGTCTGGACTCTGGAGTAGAAACAATATTACTAACTTAAATTTTCAGAATTAGCATGTTTTTTTTTTATATTACTATGGTAGTAAACAATGAAGAATGAATGAACAAATGAGAATGGTAAGCCATCACCGCAGGTTATAGACGCTTGCAACACCTGGTGCGTCAGACACGTGTTGCGGCTTGTGAGTTTGAGATCGTCGACGATTCTCTCAGTCAAAACAATGTTTTCTAAATACTATTTTTATATAGTGGCTTACTAAGACTTGTCTGCCCCAACAGCCATTGGGTTAATACGTGTGACATAATGTTTACAATTTTTTTCATATCATCTGCCCAAGATGGTTTTTTAAACGATTGAGAAATCATTTTACGATGGGTTTGTGCCTTTTGGAAAACAAATAACATAAACAAATATTGGGAAGTGCTTCCACCAAATTTCCAAAGAATAAAAAAAGTATTCATTTTGGTACTTCCGGTAATTGCCAAAACATTTAGAGTAATGCTTAAAGTTTGGTATTATTTGATTCACACTTCGAACTTGGGGTTCCAATGTCATCTGGGCTTGACCTATTAGTCCCTCGCCGCGCATGCGATTGCTCACGTTCACCGATTGGTTATTTAAACCGGGAACCAGTATAATTGTCGAATTGCTAAGGGCACTTAAATAATTAAATGTGAGAAAGATTGTATTAATAAATAATTAATATAGAAATGAACAAAATTTTAAACCCTTATGAGATTTAGTGTACATGCGCATCATATAACCTTAATACCCCAAGATCCGTGGTTAGAGCTGCAATAATATTATGTATCGCTCGCTACAGACTATATCGCAAGGCGGCGGTGGTGTTCCGTCAGCGCGTGAAGACGACCCGAGCGCGCATGAACAGGGTGCGTCGCAGCGCGCGTCGCACGAGGGGATCAGTGGAACCGCTCAAACATGCGCTGGACAAACTAGAGACTATCAAACACGAAATTAAGGTACTTCTTAGTCCAGATACACTGCATCAAAAGCAAGCTACGGGTTCACTTACTGTTATAGCTCGCAGCACGTAAGTTAAACCAAAATGGCGGTCGTCCGCGCAGGTATAGTTACGGACAATAGTATTTACGAACCAAAAATGTGTTACTATGCATTTTTCAACTTACGTGCCGCGATTTATACGCAGAACTAAATTGATTAGTAAAAGTAAGGGGAGGAGTTATGTCATTATGATGTGGGTGTGTGTCCAGCCTTCTTCCTTCCTTCTAGGGATTACAACCCTGAAGATATACATACACACATAGTCATCACCAGCTATTTCCTTTGGTAGACATATTTTATGTCTCCTAAACTGTCGACGTGGACAAAGCCATTTCTTTGCCAACTTGGCAGTAACGTACATCACGTAGGATAGTGTCACTGTAAGGGTTCCTTTTTACTATTTGGGGACGAAACCTTAAAAATAATTTGATTCAAATTTACAATTTTCTATTAACATCTCCCATGTTGTGAACTTTCTTCACAAATTCCCCGTTGATGGCTAGGCCAATGTCTGAAGAGAAGCACCTTTATACTTTTATCGTATCAAAATCTATGATTATAATTTTTGGTTTTCAGGTAGTAAAGTCTCGGGCATACACCTCGCTAGAAGAGTTAGAGCGTCGGATAGTAGAGCAAGAGCGTAGGGCTGCGTTCGCGCAAGCTGAGTACCGACGCGAGCTAGAGCGTGCAACCCTCGCTCTGGAGCACAAAGAGGGGATCATCCGTAGTCTGATTGACAAGGTGGCTGACGTCGAGGAGGTTAGGTAAGTAGCATTATGGGCAGATTAGACAAAGTATAATGAGGGCGTGCGTGGTTAGCTAACAAATAGCTTATTTTTACCTTACCTACCTTATTTCTGTATATCTTTATATATAATTCTACCGTACGTGTGTATGTCACTGTACTCCTCCTAAACGGCTGGACCGATTTAAATGATTTTTTTTGTATGCGTTTGAGTGGCGCCCTGGATGGTTTAGATTCACAAATCAGCCCGGCAGATGAACGTCTGTCCGATCAGGTAGTTTTTTATATAATTCTTAGTGCTATTATGCCTCTGTGGTTATATATTTGCAACCGATCGGTCTTATTTTAGTTGCACATAAACCACTGGACTGAGGCATGTGTCTGTCGCTAATGTCCAAACAGTGGGGATGTATGAAGGCTGGTAAGGAAGTGATATGAGTACGCTGCGTACCAACACTGTTTCGTGGGGCGTAGCGTCCAGAGGTTTACCGTTGTGATGGCGTAAAGGAGTTTGATACCCAATATACCAACCATGCATGCATGTATACAAATATTGGTTAGCTTACTGTCCCCACGTTCAGTGTTAGACTCGACTACTGTCAGATAACATGTATTCAATTGATATTATCATTTAGCTATAATACAAGCAGCGTTTTACTTATTCTACTTGCACATCATTCCGGACGAGCTTCCAACATAACAGTACCGTTATGAGGGGGTAGTAATGTTGTGGGGACTTGTAGTTTGTATCTTTTTAAATTTGATTTAACTTGTCAACAGATTAAGTCAGAGCAATGCGCATCGACTTCAGGGCATTGTGTCTGACTCGTCATCTGAGCATTCAGGGTCCCCGACGGGAAGCAGAGAAGTTGGAGCTACGGTCAAATTAGTGCCCGGACCGGGAGGATATTTTCAAAACAAAGAAGTGAAAAGGAAAGGAAAAAAATAAACAAGGCACTTGGCAGCTTTTTTCAGTAGTTGATCTAAAGGCGCAATTTGCGGTTCTTAAATACTTTAGTGTTGCTAATAAAGTAAATAAATACTATGTAAAAGTATTTATGTATTCGTTGTAAAAGATAATATGCACTTAATTTTAGTAGAGTTTACCAGACAAACCCTATCTATATGTAAATTATATAGGTTTTTAGAAGTAGGATTGTGTTCTACGGATTTGCGCGGTTGATATTATGCAAGTCTAAGAAAGCTGATATTAATATATTGCTTAAGTAAATTTATAACAATTAGCACAATTATCTATAGCTATGTAATATAACTTAAATATTAATTGTTGATATATAATGTATCTAGTCCTATTATAGTTTAGTTAAGTAGTATTTAATACATATATTTATGTGTATAACTTACTTAATAAATTAAAGAAAAATTACATAAATTCAAAAGATATTTTCAATTATGCTTAAATTTTCTTTTGTTTGGATCCCAGCTTATAGCTTCTACCCAGGTTCTCTTGCTTTATTGATGGAGCAGATTCTCTAGGCTTTGTGAGCAAATAGATAATACTGTCCCTCTTTAACGTAGCAAGCGGTAATGTGTGTGTGGGGGGGGGGGCGGTCAATTCACATTATAGCCGAATCAAGGCGAAGCTGTCTTCACAATGTAATGCACTAATTTCTATGGAGATAAAAATAAAGACGCGCTCGATCTACGAGCGACCAGCACCGACACTCGCGTATCCTCTCTTGCGCATACACCCGAATCCGCGTCAGTCAGTTGGAGTTTCACCTGAATTGGATGGCTATCACAAAATCTTTCTCAAATAAATACGCGTAAAGACGCACGCTCCGCTTTTCGGTAAAGTGAACTGACCTGTTCAGTTGCTGTTTAATGTACCCGTAAGTTATCTGGTAGGTTTACTTTGGCCTAAAATGATGAGCCTAGATTCTAGGTACGTTATTTGACAACAAAAGTAGGATGAAAATTCCAAACAGAAGAAGTAAATATTTTTTGCTTGAGGTCTACTTTACTGGAGTGTACGCATGTCAATGTCAATACTTATCTTGGGAAAATAATTATACGTTATGATTAATTAAAAGGTTATAATTGTAAGTATCTAGGTAGGTACAGAAAGACCGCTGAATACTAAGCGAGCGAGCACTCTTTTCCCGCACGGTGTATAGATATGAAGGTAGCCTTGGTATTTTGAGGATAAGATAAATTAAAGTCTAAAGTAAGTTTTAAAATAATGACATGAAAAGTCTATTAACTACAACCATTTCGAAAGGTTGCGTTCTAGGGAGAAGAAACGGTAAAAGAAACTAGCCATCGCTCTTTTCTATTTTTATTAAAATAGCAAAATTATTACAATTTGTACGAGATCTTAAGTATCTGCCTTTTCAATCTACCTTTAAAGTGGAAACACGAATAAGTCTATACGTACTTAAAGACCTTAATGACCTGCCCAGCCAAATGCCACAAAGAGCTAAACCCTCAGCTACGTATTACAAATATACATAATTAAAAAACACAATAAAATATCATCTACCACACACAAGATACATAATCAATTGCACTTAACTGAAAGGTTTTTAATATTGAATTCCTATTCAGTTTCGGCAGCGTGACGGCTTTAAGTTCGGCCCCATATGGAGTACTGCTGCCATCTCTGGGTGGGGTGGGTGCACCCGGATACCAGCTTGACCCTTTTGACTTGGTTTGACGACGGGCTGTGAGAATCGTCGATGATCCCAAACTCGCTTGCCATATCGAGCCCTTAAGTCTGAGGAGAGACTTTGCCTTCCTGTGTGTGTTCTACCGCTTGTATAACGGGATGTGTTCTGAGGAATTGTTCGAAATGATGCCTGCGGCCACCTTTTACCATCGCACCGCTCGCCATTGGCTGGGAATTCATTCTCACACTTTCGAACCGAAAAGGTCGCGTTCAATTCGGTTTCGGTAAAATTTCCTCCCTCGAACGCTTGGGTTGTGGAATGAGCTCCCTGCCAAGGTTTTCTCTTTGGTGTTCTACAAGACAGAAGTCATTAGATTTTTGAATAGTCGGCAACACGCGAGTTATACCCCTGGGGTTACAAACGTCCATAGGCTACGGTGACCGCTTACCATAAAACGGACCGTAAGCTAGTTTGCCAACTTAGTGGTATAAAAAAAATACTCATGTAGGTTTGCGGAAAAATGCGGATTTCATGGTGTATGGCATAACCAACAGGATCTATATAGGTAGGTATATTTATTATTGTGATCTATCCCGACGTACTTTTTACAGTTTTTTTTTTTTTGACCTGACAATGCAGTTGGCTGTTGCAGCCATTACTGCTTCACCGGGCTTTTGGGGCGAGGCTATTTAGGAGCCTCAGTCCAAATAGCGCCCAACGCTCAAGGGCTCCCCGCGGGGGGAGCCTCGGCTTGGGTTGTCGCTCTCGGGGGTGTCCCTTCGACCGGCGTGAGTCTCGAACCCGAAGGTGAGTCACCGCCAGGAGTGGAGTTCCCCGTTACGCGGGTGCGGTTGCGATTGAGCGGGGGCGAGAAGCGCCCTGGCACTCTTTGATACCTCGTGTATCCTTGTGGGCGCCGACGGGGACGTCGGCGTCGTGTTTGGCGGGAGGCCCTATTCGGGGAGGTCGTACAGACTAATCTCGCTATCCGGACAGCGAGATCGTCATCTGGGGCCGTTAGTACGTGCCGAGGCCGCCTAACTATAGTTTTTGGACCGTGCCGAGGTCGATCGGGGGGATGATACGTTGTGGATTGCACAATTAATCGATTCGGGTGATTTTGTGTACGCTCAAAAAAGGGGACTGCCAGGTCTTTGAAATATTGGGGAATCGTGGGGAGTTCGAAGTCTCTGTGTAGGTCCGCATTGCGGACGTACCAAGAGGCTCCGGAGGCCGCTCTGAGAAAGCAGTTTTGGAGAGACTGAAGTTTGTGGAGATTGCGCAAGCAAGCATAAGCAAGTATGGGGCGGATGCAAGTTGTGTAAAGATTCAGCTTATTTCTAAGCGACATCTTACTGTACTAGCCTATCATGGGATAAAGACGACTGAGGACAAAAGCGGCTCGGTCTCTAACTATTTTGGTGTGATCGTGGAAGTTCAAACGCCTATCCATGGTCACACCGAGATATTTGGTCTTATTTTGCCAGGGAATGGCACGACCGAAGAGAGAGAGGGGAGATGGCCGCGGAGGGCAGCCTACGGTTACGAGGACGGCAGAGCTTTTGTCGGGATTCACCTCGAATCTCCATTTCCGAAACCATTCGCCTAGGGCGGTGATAGCGGGTTGGAGTCTCTTAGTGATTCGACTCACTTGCCTATCGGTGGTATAAATAGATAGATAGATATGATATGGGACGGGGGGAATAGAGAGTGCCTTCAACTTTGTAGCGAAAGCTACGATTTGACAAATAGTCTCGTATGATGAGCACGAGACGATCTGGCAACTGAAAGTTGTACAGTATAAAAATTAAACCGTTGTGCCAGACTTTGTCGAAAGCTTTCGCTACATCGAAGAAGACAGCGCCCGTGTGGCGGGGTTTTATAGTTGTTATCGAACTGGTAAAGGTAGAATAGTTTTTTTAATCGCTTATTACTCTAAAGCTGGTAATTTACGACCCACCTATTTAAAACTTCCTTAGCACAGTAAAGTAGCAGTTAAAGCAGTATTGCGGCAAAAAGTCATCACCACCCACCGGAGGATATATTTAGCCTAAATGATTTAGGGTACGTATCAATTTGCTTGGGACTCCAGTGATTCCGCCCTGACGACCATATCGTCTCTATCGTCGAGGTATGAGATGTACTCTACGTTTACATTTATGCCTTGTTAGTCCTTTACAGTTACAAGTCTTAAAGTTCAGTTTTTTTGTGAATAGTTTCATGGATATGACAACATTCAAACAAACAAAGAGGAATGAGATACGATTATTTAACTTGGACTGACATCGTCAATTACTTACACAGATTACAGACATCTCGACACGACTTTACACCAGTCAACTTGATAGAGTTACGATAGAGCTCCACGGAAGCGTAGGTTATAGACCACATAGGCAGGAAATAGGGGCTGATAATATTCCTTGGTCTTCTGTATAATCTGGAACGAGGTTTTTAGTTTTGAATGTAGTATTAAAGTCCTTGAAAAATCAAAAATATTGGTATATTTTTTTTTGTCATACGACCAAAAATGAGCTAGTAGTATTCAAATTCAAATTAATGCGTCGATCGCCGAGTTGCCGCTGCGCAGAGTGCGTGACGTCATCTTTCTCATCGGCCGCCAGTTAGCCGTTGGCAGTAACAAAGCGCGCAGTGTTTATGTTTGATTCACGGACTTTAAAAAAGAATTAAGTGACCAATTTGTGCACGGTTCAACTTTGTAACCATGAATAAATATTGTATAGTGCCGAAATGTACGAACACAACAATTAAAACGCTAAGAAAACAATTTTTTTGCGTGCCAAACGCTACGCTACGTTTGCAGCGCTAGAAATATACATATAAGTCAATGGTTTGCAGCCTCACTTTTGGGCAGCACAGTCATGACAATCCACGTTCAAAACTATCTCCTCTTTTTCATCAGACCTTAATATGCAACAATACGCTTTACTTTTTATTCTATGTTCAGGCGTTATTTTTGCTTTAACTGTACAGACATACCCTAACCTTTGGACTTGGGCAGATCTCACAGCATCATCTCCATAGATTTCACGTATTGATCTGTAATAAATAAACTAAATCGGAATAAATATGTAAACCTAAAAATACCTAGGTATCCTAAGAAAATATACTCATTACTCACAGTAAAGTTTGGTTTTATAGTCACTGATTAATTAAAACCGGCCAAGTCCGAGTCGGACTCGCGTATAAGGGGTTCCATACTATTATCTATAAAAACGACAAAAAAAATACGTTTGTAGTATGGGAACCTTAAATAATTTTAACTTAATTATTTTATAGTTATTATAATAGGTAAAATCGAAATCGCTAAATTTGTGTTTTTTTACGTTTTGAAACCTGGAGAATCGTTTGCAATCATGTTCAGAGTTATGTGTGTGTGTGTGTATGTATGTATGTTAGCTTTTTTTTGCCCCTCGATATCTCAAGAACTAATGGACCAAATCCATTTTAATTATTTTCCAGCCTTCTTCCGAAGCTCTGAAAGACTGTTGGTAATTAGATCCATTGAGCCTAACATAAACATGCCATCACGCCAATAATGGCGCCAAAACACTTAATTTGTCGGAGCGTTAATTGAAAATTTTCACAATTTTGCTCGCCGTTACTTGCTCATTGTTTTCAATTCATCCTCTACATGTCTTCGATGCCTAATTTTTCACAGGTCTTCATAACACTGCTGAAAGTCGTCGAATCCTACCAGACTTATTTTAAAAAATAAACAAGCAAAAACATGTCTCCATTGTTTAAATTCGCACCTAACCCCGGTATGACGAAAATACCGAAATAGTAGTGTTTCTGTTTTTATTTAAACCATTTATAAGTAAAAATCAATCTTATTTAATTCTTGCTATGTAAAAAACTGACAGTCCCTTGAGGTTTTTCTGCATTAAACTCTGCAAATTAGCCTAAATTGCAGCGATATCATTAATATTTTGCTTCTAAGGTAAAATAAATGAACCTAGTGTTGTGAATCAATGTAGTTGAGAATCCGTTAAGGTAATAAGCCTAGGAATAGCACTTTTTTAGCCAAAAAACGGAAAAATTAGTTACAAGATAAGAGTAGGCGGAATGGACGGCAAAAGGGGTTCGAAAAAAGGGAAAAATAAATCCAAGTGATTTTAATTAGTGTGGGGGTTTAAGTGGTTGAAATTTTTTTTTTGCCATTCTTGGCGGAGCATCTGCTCAGATCACAAAATGGTCTACAGAAAAGTTGTATATAATCAAAAAATCTACAATTTTGGTTCAGGGTACTTTTCGACCTAACCTCAAATTTTACTAGATATTGGCAAAAAACCGATTTTTCGTTTTTTTTTGCACCACAAAAAGTTCAATATAGGTATTCAAAATGTGGACTGAATGTACACTTTTGAGTGCTTCAACTTTTCCAGTTTGCCCGAACTCTGTAAGTTAAATATTTTCTGAGATATTAACGATTTTCGAAAAAACAGTATTTTTTTCGGTCAAAAGATTTCACGAAAAAATTTTCGATTTTTGACTTTTTTGACGGCTCATTATTTTCGTCTTGAAGTAAAGTTTTATAAAAGTAAAAAAAAATACCTTTACATTTAAAAAGTAGTACTCATAACGTGTAGGTATTAGTTTTATAGTAATTATCACAAATTTACACTTTTGATATGTATCGACACTTTATTTAGGTACATATCGCGCCTCAGCTCCGTCGAGTCGTGAGCGACTAGTGAATGAGTGCACGAGCGTGCAGTCCGTTCAAGTATGATGACGTCATACGTAATCGCGGCGCATTGGCTTTTAGCCGTACGGAAGAGTTATTTTATTATTTAATATCTCTGTAAGTAATGGTCCGATTTTAATAATTCAAAAGGATATACCATTCTTATGTTATAAAGCACAACATAGGTTCTAATTCTATTAAATTTGTTTTAACTGTACTGATCCTCATTCGTTCAAGGAAATCAAGAAAAAAGCCAATATATTTGTGATGACTAAACCGAAAATTGGACGTGAATCAGAAACGAGAGTGCTTGATAATCTTTCAGCTAGATGTTAAGTATCTGTCCTTTCGTAAAATCTGATCTCAATGCTTCATCTCCACGCCTCTGGATTTTTACCGTAATGATCAATGCAGTAAAGTGCCTATGATGCCATTTCTATCACATGAAAACAACATTCTGTACCAGGCCTAACCCTCTAGCCTAAAAGATGGCTATGCCCATGTCACAATCCGCCACGCAAGCATGTAGATCTTATATCTAACTCTAACTGTAACGCAAGATTAGTTGTTGTAAGGAGGCTGTCATTATAATGTGGGTGTGTGGGTATAGGATATAGGGAACTGTACAGCGCATTTCTTAGCCAGATGTGAAAAAAAATGGTCGCAATTTGTGACGGAGACGAAGCAAATCGAAGGTCTCTTGTTTTAATAAACACAAACAAATTGGCGGACGTTGATAGAAAGAAAAAGTAAACTCCAAGTTCGCTATATGTCTCTTGTATATCGTGAGGTAGTCCAAAGGATAACTTTGACGTGTAATAGTTACGCAAATACAAATAACAAAAAGTTTTAAGATCCGGTGTAACACAGTACAAGTTTGAAACGCAATAATTAACAAAGACATTTGTTTGCTATAATTATTTATTAGGCATATTATCAAATATATTTTTGATTCACTGTTTTGTTCTGTGGTGGCACGTAACCCTTAGGGATGCACGAATCTAAATTTGTTCTGCAATAACTTGAATTGACTGTGAATTTTTTGCAGTTTTGAGGAATCCAATCCAATTATCATATTTTTAACGCATTCTATAGGTACACATGAAACGTAAACTTGTATTTAAAAAGTATCTAAATTGTAGCCTCTATAATTTGGCACTATTATGTCAAAGACAACCACATAAGCCTTGACCCGAAACAATGTTAGGCTGCAACCTAGAATAAAATCATTTTACACGAAGCTGCCACCATGCTGTGATAACGCTATCATTTTATTATGATTACCTTGTGATCATGAGGGAACGGCTTTTTAGTCATTGAAACCTGACTAAAGAAAGCCAAGGTTATGAACCTACGATTCTTTAATCTTTATGGGGTAGTATTCTTTGTTTTTAAGGTTTTGATCCCTTAAGGACACTATAACTACCCTGTCTGGGTGTCTGTCCGACCTTGAAAGGACTTTGAACCGTAATTGCTATCAGGATAAACGTTCCACGGATTATATACAATTATTACGGCGGGTTTCTCAATAAATAGGAAAAATTCTTTTTTTACAACTACTACTAGGTGTAAACCGTAGACATACAGAACTAGACATCACATTTCTTATTCAGATGTAAAGAAAAATGGGCGCAAAAGTGTAAAAGCAAAACTCAGGAGGTCTCTGGTCTCTTACAAGTTCTATAAATAAACATAAACAAACAGAATTGCAGCCGTTGACAGAAAGTGAAAAGAGACCTCAGGTTAACTTTGTCTCTTTCTAAAGAATGGTCAATTTTGTGTCGCTATTGCGCAGTCCATAGGACTATGGGGTAAACCGAGGGGAGTTAAAACAATTTTGACATTTTGCTGTCTACACTATCTACTCTACACAAAATATTAATAAAAATGGCATGAGATAAGTGCCAATCGATAGTCCATTGCTTGCACTTGCAGGTGAGTGACACAAAAATAGTGTAAGTGTGAATTCTGTGATAAAAATACGAATACAAAGGGAAGTTAAAACATAAGATTTTTAGGTAGAATTAAGGGTTTTAAAGTAGAAACGAAGGTATACTTTATCAAAATAAAACTTTCAAAGACGGAATTAAGACTTTTTTAATAATATTTTGTACTGTACTGAGCATTTTATTTACAAACGCTTATTAAAACAGATATAAGTATTTAAAAAAAGTTTAAAAATTTTACTATTTTTAGACCAATTTGTTATTTCTTTTGTTTTAATTGTTTTGTATTCTATATGCGCAATAAAGTATGTTATTATTATCTCATAATTAATTTTTATTCTTAATTTTAAAGTTTTTTACAATATGGTATAAAAAAAAAACAAACATATATTATAAAAAACTTAAAAACTAGAGTGCCGCCGGCAGCGAGGCAAGGCCCAAACTACCGGTGGTCAGGGCTGCAGACTAAGGACTAACCTGAAAATACGTGTCGTGTCCAAGATCACTGCCTTCTGCATCCTACCTTTGAGCCAACTTTCCAGCGAGAGCTTCTTGAGATGTTGGTCGAGGCTCTCCGCTATCAAGCCGTTCGCCGAAACGACCATCGAGACAATGATCGTCGTATCAACCTCCCACATGGCGGTTACCTCGTGAGCCAGATCAAGGTACTTGATGAGCTTTTCCTTTTCTGCCTTCACGAGGTTCTCGTCATGTGGTATTGTGATATCGACGAGCATCGCCTTGCGCTGAGATCGGTCGACCAACACGATATCAGGCTTATTGCAAACAATAGTCCTGTCCGTGATGATAGAGCGATCCCAGTAGAGCAATGCACGACCATTTTTGAGAACTGGCACTGGCGTGTTCTGATAGTACGGCACCTCAGATTTGACAAGTCCATACTGAAGCGCAAGTTGCTGGTGAATGATCCTGGCCACTTGGTTGTGCCTATGCAAATACTCGCTATTAGCAAGATGAGAACAACCAGAAATGATATGCCTGAGTGACTCTCCGGGACGGTGGCATGCTCGACAAATGTCAACCGTACCGTCCTTCAGGATATATTTCCGATAATTGTTCGTCATCATTACCTCATCTGCAATTGCACAGGCAAACCCCTCGGTTTCCCCAAAGAGGTCTCCGAAACGTAGCCAGTTCACTGAAGCGAGTAGGTCTACATCAGGCCTTGTTAAGGCGCGATAGAACCTCCCGTGCAGCTCCTTGTTCTTCCATACATCCCTGCGTTCCTCGGTGCTCAGTACAGCGGGTTTGTGCCATTTCTCATTCGCCAAGGCGAGCGCAATGTATCCCGCACTCGTTGTTAAGAAAATAATCCCTAAGATTGCACACCTCACGGTTATGGAGGTTCTTGGAATTTAAAAAGCCTCGACCTCCCAACTTCCGCGGAATGTACAGCCTCATAACTGACGAGCGCGGGTGTAGCATGCGATGCAATTTAAGCTGTTGACGGACCCTCTTATCCAGGGCGTCCAGCTCAGTCTGAGTCCACCTCAGTATGCCAAAGAAGTATTTCAGCAGTGGCATTACCCAACCGTTGAAGGCATGCACCTTATTGCCGCCCGACAAAAGACTGTTAAGTACTTTTGACAGTCGATTAAAAAAATACTCCTTCACCGATTTCCTGATGTCCTCTGCCAAAATACCCAATGACTCTGACATACCAAGGTATTTATAGGTCTCGGTCTCAGAGAGGGATTTAATTGTCACTGTCTCTGAAAGCTGCAAATCCGGAGAATTTACAACTTTCCCCTGCTCTACATGCAAGATCTCACACACACTTATCTACACCGAACTCCATCTTGATGGCGCTGCTAAATCCATTTGTAATATTGAGTAGCTCCATCAAGTCTTGGTGTTTCGGTGCAAAAAGCTTGAGATCGTCCATTTACAGCAGATGACTAATGACTGCACTTCCCCTACGGAGCCGACAGCCTAGCCCTGAGAGGATTTAATGCTAGTCAGAAACAACAATGGACTCAGACTGTCACCCTGAAAAATACCTCGCTCAATCCTTATAAAGTCCAGCGGATCAGGAGAACTGTCGCCGCTGTCTGGTTGACGAAGGACCGTGGTACATTGCCTCATACAAGAGCCTATAAAAGATTTAGACATAGACATATAGACATAGACATAGACAAACATTTATTCAACATCATTTCGCTCACAAAGTTAAAAACATATATTTAAAAATAGCTAAATTACATAAAATAAAAATTACAAACGAAAAAGACAATAAGATAAAGGAGTTGTTCTGTAAGTAGGTATATCGTGAGCGCTGTGATGTGATGAAATGGGCACCAGCTCAGCTTGTGCCGGGACACGAGTGCCACAGCGCTGATTTTCAGCGGAGCCCAAGGTAGGAATCTGCACCTGCGCAAGTAACACGGTCGTGGTGTCGCTGTTAACTATAATTAAAAACAATTTCACTACTGATTTTAGTGAAATTATACCCTTAATAATATGTTATATGTAGGTACCTACATATACTAAGATAATACACTAATGAAGCTAATAAATTAAATATAAATAAATAAATAAATTAAATTAAATATTGCACATTTCTATTTATCTATCCCTATTCAATTAAAGCATGTTGAGAATATCTTGGCCACCTGGCGCTGTTCTCGTGTTTCTTTTGATACTGTAAAAAATGTTTCTTTAATTGTAATTTCAAGGTGCTTACTGTATTTCACTTGATTTCAGAGTTGCATCAATTTTGTACAACTCTAAAATCCTCTCCAGCCATGAATGAGGCACCGAAACATGGGCCTTATAGTCAATCCAAGCAACAGAGAGAGCTCTCCTACTACGTCGCACCTTTTGGCTAATGGTCATGTCTATAAGGAGGAGTTCCTTAGTACCACGGGACCCAACCCTACATCCATTCTGAGCAGGAGCCAAAAAATTGTTTGCAACAAGGCGTGTATTAATTTTTGTGGTCATAATGGATGTAAGGAGCTTGTAGATGGTATGTAAGCACGTGATGGGTCTGTAATGTTTTGGATCTGCGGTACTACCAAACTATTATTATTATTATTTGCGATATGGAATCAATTCTTTCGCGCGCCGAAAGTCACGGACGCAGTATTTGTTTTCTCTAATGCCTAGGACATCGCGATAACATTCGTGAATAGATACTTCGCTTTCGGCCTACGGCTTGGCCGCACTGCGCGTTGTAAAATTTATCGCGATAAACAAACGCCAAACACAAAATGGACTAAATGAAGTAATGGCGAATAATAATTTTTATTGTGTCAGTTAAAAGTCTTTCTCTTGTGGCCAACATCTTTTGGGTTCCACAATATCGGCTCAGGATTCCGAAATCTTCTCGTTACTCTATGTCGAAAATACGTCGAAAAACCCTAATTGAATAATACGTCCGCTACTCATAATGTTTGTAGGCCGATTGAATTGTGGCCACACTAGCAAGGTTCATCGCGATAAAACGCTTTGATGTGCGAGGGTTTACCGACAACGAAGCAATGTGCTTGCGAGTTGACACGAAGATTCGAAGTATTCACAAAGGTGTGGCTACAAACATCGCGCTAGCTGGTTGTAGTGGCCTATAGACATGAGGCATGGCGTACCATGGCAGTAGGAAGGGGTTGAATTGCTGGGTTTGGTTAAACACGACCTGGTCAGCGACCGCCCATATGCTTTTTGCCATGGTCGCTTATAGTGTATCTTATACACCAATGGGCACCAGCCATTGAAAGTCAGAGGGAGGCGGTTAGCCTGGACATATTGAAGGCGTTTTATCGGGTTTGGCACCGGGTTCTTCTAACAAAGTTGCCATTTTACGGACTGTCCGAGGGTTTGTGCAAATGGGTGGCTAGCTTTATGTCCGGCAGTCGCATACGAGCCGTAGTTCGCAAGGCTCTGTGCTGTCTCCTACGCTATTCCTACTACATATCAACGACATGTTATCTATCAACAATATACGTTGCTATGCAGACGACAGTACTGGAGACGCTTATTACACGGGCCGTGCAAACATCCCTCATTCCGTTGTGGAGGAAACGCGTGGAGAACTTGTGTATTAAATCGAGACCAAGGGTAAATTTGGTACGATTCAACCCTACGAAGACACAAATCTGCGCGTTCATCGCTAAGAAACCTCCATTTACCATCCTCACCATCGCCAAGAGCATTGGGATCCTTGGTGTTGACATCTCCAGTGATGTTCAGTTCTGAGATTATTTGCAAGAAAAGGTGAAGCTGGCGTACTAGTACTAGTACTCAACAGAGCGAAGCAGTATTTAACCTTGGTGCAAAGGTTGCTGCTTTATAAGTCGTTGGTCCGGCCCCATATGGAGTACTGCTGCCATCTCTGGGCTCAGCACCTGGATATCAGCTTGAACCTTTTGACTCAGTTCAACTATAGGCTGTGAGAATCGTCAACGATCCCAAACTCACAAGCCGTATCGAAACCTTAAGTCTGCGGAGAGACTTTGCCTCCCTGTGTGTGTTCCACCGCTTGTATAGTGGTATAAGTTCTGAGGAATTGTTCGAAATGATAGCCCACGGCTACTTTCTACCATCGCACCGCTCCCCATCGGAATTCATCCTCACACCTTAGAACCTAAATGGTCACGTACAGTGCGGTTGATGGCCGCTTACCATCAGGCGGACCGCAGGCTTTGTTTGCTACCTTAGAGGTATTTTAGAAAAAAAAATACTTGTTTTCTTAAGGCTGGTAATTTATGACTTTTGGTACCTATATAAAGTTACCTTAGTCCAGACACATTGTGGTAGGCATGTATCTAAGCACTGGTTACCTTCTGAAAATAAAATTCTAAAAAATATAACTACATACATATATTTATATATATACTAATACTACTTGTCGGTACCCTCAACTAATACACAGTTTCTCAAGAAAAGTCATTACTTACTCTTAAGAGAAAACGTGGTTCATAGAAACGAATTTCTGACTTATTTTTGACACTTGCACATAAAAACACCACGAAATTTTAAAAACACGTTCTAGTAATAAATATTTAGGTCTGCAGTGTGTTGAATTTTAAAGTTTAAAAGTAATACAGGATTCTAGTTTTTTATACAAATGGTTTAAAGAAAGATTTCTAGTTAATAAAACATTTTACAAGATTTTGGTTAACCACAGATCTAGGTATTTGGCTTGGGATTATGACTGAGAAATTTAACAGTGATTAATCAGTAAATGTCAAAATCAAATGTGAAATTAGTTTTTTTTTTTTTTTTTTTTTAAATACCACTAAGGTGGCAAACAAGCTTACGGCCCGCCTGATGGTAAGCGGTCACCGTAGCCTATGGACGCTTGCAACACCAGGGGCATCACTTGCGCGTTGCCGACCCTTCAGAAATCTAATAACTTCTTTCTTGAAGAACTCCATACTGTAGTCCTTGCAGAATACCTTGGCAGGGAGCTCATTCCACAACTTAAGCGTTCGCGGGAGGAAGTTTCTCTGAAACCGCACTGTACGCGACCATTTAGGTTCTAAAGTGTGAGAATGGATTCCCTGCCGATGGCGAGCGGTGCGATGGTAGAAAGTAGCCGTGGGCATCATTTCGAACAATTCCTCAGAACACAACCCATTGTACAAGCGGTAGAACACACACAGTGAGGCAAAGTCTCTCCTCAGACTTCAGACTTCAGACTTAAGTTTGTATGAAGCCCGCTGCAAGGCGCTGCGGATCGTATCCTCTTAAAGAAAAAACGTGATGAACGTAAAACTCATTCAGACTAAATGCTTCAGATAAATGAAACCACGCACCGGTTCATTTAATACGTATGTATGTCCCATACATAAACCTTGGCGATTGACCATCACAAGAGTCTCCGTTATCTTAATGGTCGTAAAGCCTTTATAAAGTAAAATTATCAGTACTATGCTTCAGTTGTTAGTGTGTTAATGAGGACAGTTACTCTGTGATGTGCAGTTTGTTTTTTACGTGAAAAGTGTTTTTATTTTGTTGATTCGTGAAAAGGTTTGCTTCACGCAGCCTGCATAGGTACTTGGAGTCACTACTCACTAATGCACGGGAAAATCTGAAAATTTTAAGAATCTTTTCACGAATCCATAAGTACTATTAAAATGTTTATACCTTCTGCGCTGAAAGGTTTGATTATTTTTTTTATTGTTTATTTATAATATACAAGACTTTGCCAGCGGCTCCGCCCGCCCTAAATTCGGTTATCGGCAATTAATTAATTATTTAGTTATACCAATCAATTGCTATAGGTGCAGCAATAGTTCGTTTAACCCAGTTATACTTATTCTCGCAGGAACTTTTGAAGCCAAGGCCAGGGGGGCCCTATTACTAAGTTTACTTTTGTTGTCTGGTTTTGTTAAAGGGCTCTCTCTTATAGACCGAAATAAGTTGAAGCCTGAAATTTCCACCGATGATTACGTTATTATGGCAAATTTATTATCAAGTATTCAAAAAAATTTCGTCGTAGCTTTGACGCGTGACTAGAATTTAAGTGCAAGTGCGGGTGCGATTGTCTCAGACCCTGAATATCATCTAAGACCTGAGTGGCTTCATTGGCAGAAAAGTTCCATGGGAACTCTCTATTCGAATAAAAAATATTGTGTTTTTGTCAGGCCCTACATCTTTGTGTCAAACATCAGGTCATCCCGATCGATACTCCGTTGCAATATAAATTACCTTAGAGCGGCCCGCGTTATTACTAGTAGAAAAATATAGTCCTATAGGAGCTCTTAAACTGGGTAATTAATATTCTATATTTGTCTTTTCAACTATGTCTGTCCTAACAATCGATTCAATTGGATGCTCAGTATTAGTACAAATTTTTCAATAAAACACAAACATCAAAGCTAGACTACTCTGTCGCTAACACATAAGGATCAATTTCCTTTGAATGCGCGGCTCGTACCAACTCATGTATGCCCCTATTTCACAGACCGACGACGTCGCACCACTTACCATTAACCGTGTCGCTCACAAAACGATACGCGAGCTATCATCCGAAACGAAGATCTTGATGTGATGGTATCTATCGCTTCTGTAAATAAACTACTAGTCTACGATCAATAGTTACGGCGATATAGCACTTTCTAGTTTGACAGCTGTCATTCGAAATGAATATCTTGGTGATATCTATCACTTCTGTAAAGAAACTACTAGTCTACTATCAATAATTACGAAGATATAGCACTTTCTAGTTGTCAAACTTCATTGTTGAAACGAAGATCTTGTTGAGATCTATCACTTCTATTAAGAAACTACTAGTGTACAATCAATAGTTACGGAGATATAGCAGGTTCTAGTTTGACAGCTTTCAACCAAAACGAAGATCTTGTTAAGATCTATCACTTTTGTATTTATTTACATCACTGGCTTTTCGGTGAAGGAAAACATCGTGAGGAAACCTGCATACGTTAAGAAAAAAAAATTACGTATGTGAAGTCCACAATCCGCACTGGGCCCGCATGTGGATTACGGCCCAAATCACCCTCGATTATGAGGGTAGGCCGTGACCCAGCAGTGGGGACGTATGAAGGCTAGCAAGCACTTCGATCAATAGTATTACAGGTATAGGTAGCCATTTTGAAACTTCACTTGCAGAGTAAAGCTTTAAGTTTTTGAGTGCAAAACCCTGTCTTCAATTGAACTTGGTTAAAAAGCTGTATTAAACCCTCAGTGCGCTTATCCGACTCACACTTGAAGTTTTTTAACCACAACAACTTCCATCCTTTTAAAAGTCGGTTAATAAAGAATAGTGTTTAGTTTATTATAAAACCTTCATGAAAACCTCATTTGAGAACCTCCTTTTTAGGGTTACGTACCCAAAGGGTAATTAGCGAAATCCTAGTACTAAGACTTCGCTGTCCGTCCGCCCGTCTGTCACCAGGCTGTATCTCATGAACCGTGATAGTTAGACAGTTGAAATTTTTACAGAAGATGTATTTCTGTTAACACTATACCGCTATACAAATATTAAAAAACAGAATAAAATAAATATTTAAGGGGGCTCCCATTCAACTCTACCATATTGATAACGGCAACAGGTAGACGCTAAAAATATTTACAAAATATTTAGTTATATAGTCATTTTAAAAAAACAATAATTACACTAAAATAAAAGAAATATTTCAGGAGGGGGGAGCCCAACAAACGTGATTTTTTTTATAGATAATGGTACGTAACCCTCCGTGCGCGAGTCCGACTCGCACTTGGCCGATATTTTAATGTCGGTTTTAAAACTTTAATATTATCATTTCGGGGCAGTGGTCCAAGTGGGCCTTTTGCGAAGGGCCCTGTAAATTTCGATTTTCTAATGTTCAACTATTTAGTTGGTCCACGGGGATAAAAATCCTTGTTCGTACAACCAGTTGGACATAATAGTTGAAAGAACGGGAAAGACCTTATAAGTTCTTACGAAAATACCGAAACAATTTAGATAAATGAGAATCTCATTCAGTGTGCAAATATTAGGTTAATTAGTAATCTCATTCGGTACAAGTGTGTAAATATTAGGTTAATTAGTAAAGAAGTGAAAATATTAGGTTAATTAGTAAAGAAGTGAAAAATGCAGATGTACATAAGGAGCCGCGTCATGTCGTATAGTCGTCACGACGATTATTTCTCCAGTGAAAATGAGACTTAAATTTAAATTTAGAATTATTTTCAAGTTAGTAGAGGGGATTCGTTGGTTCTGGCGCACTTCCCTCCAACCCCAACCCCTCACCTATAACTTTTCTACCCCGCACGACTCGCGCTTGACCACTCTCAAAACCACCCCTGTGTCTGGGGTGTGGCGACTCGCGCTTGACCACTATTAAAACATCGTTGGTTCTGGCTCACTACCCTCCAACCCCAACCCCCCGCCTAAAAACTTTTCTGCCCCCCGCACCGCGCTTGACCACTCTCAAAACCACCCCTGTGTCTGGGGCTATGTCGACTCACGCAACCAACCCCTGTGTCTGGGGCTATGTCAACTCACGCAACCAACCCCTGTGTCTGGGCTATGTCGACTCACGCTTGACCAAAACTACTGCGTGACGTCACAGTGGCTCCTGTGTATAACTTATCTCTAGTTTTGTTATGTAATTACATCATTATCGTAATGGGTTATCATGTTTTTCCCCGTTCATAATAAAGTTATTCCTATTTAATTACAATGTTGTTGGTGGTGACATTCCAAAAACTAGTCCCCCGAGGGTGTATCTCAAGATTTTAGGGGTGTGTCCACTCACGCTTTACAAAAACTTAACCTGGAGACGTGTCGGTTCACGCTTGATATGACTTGACATGTTATACCTACAGAAAACCTTCAATTCAAGTCGGTCGAAGTTTAAAGAGAAAAGCTGATAATAGTGTTAAAGATTTACAACTAGCATCGACGTCAACATGATGTGTTAAATATGTGATTTACAGGTTAACCAAAGATTCTATGCTCAGCACTTACGATCTAAGAAACACAAATAGAAATGTCTTATTCTTAATCATAATTTATTTTATGTGTCTGTTATATCACTTGTGAAGTATTTATAGCATCAATTGAAGAATCAATACTATTTTATTATTCATGCAGATTTTAATCAGGAAACAAAAGATTTAAAAAATTCTTTTGAATTTTTAAATTTGTCTATTAGGAATTGGATAAAAATTGGTGAATTAGAAAATTATTCAGAACCTTTAAGTGATGACATTAAAAATAAAATGTGTAATGTCACATAGTGATTTAGAAAAAAAAAAAGAAAATGGTAGACCTTTTAAAAAAAAACAGTTCTTAGAAATGCATGTTAATAAGTTCAATCCCTTACGGGGATCTTCGTATATTCGTAAAAAAAGAACGATCAACAATGTTTTAAGTGGACTATATCCTGCAAATACACATTCCGATAGTGTATCATCATACTTTAGCCATCAAAATAAACTAACGTTTAATAATATTCAGTTCCCAATCAAATTATCTGATATACCCAAGGTAGAAAAACAAAATGACATTAGCATTAATATGTTTGAATTAGAGTTTAACAAAGAAAAAAAAAACTTTACAAAATGTTCTAATTAATTACAAATTAACTTATTATTTTTAAACAATGGTTGAAATGGGTTTTAATTAATCACCAGAAGCATGACTGTGCTCAAATTTTTACTGAATAACTAGGAATTCATAAAAAAGAAAAATATTGGTTTAATAGGGAAACAAATAATGATGAAATCTATTTTGATAAATTTCAAAGAATATTAAAATTACATTTTATAATATATGCAGACTTTGTAGCTCATTAAAAACCCGTCGCCTATTGTATCCCTGATCCATCGAAGTCATATACGCATACAATACATGAACATGTAGTTTGTTCTTATGGATACTATATAAAATGTTCATATGATGATAAACTGTCTATATACAGAACATACTCAGAGCCTAATTGTACAAAAATGTTTTGAAAAATGATATTAGCAATATACATAGGATAAATTGTTTTCAAAAATGTCCACTTTCTTACACTAATGAAGAGAAGGATAAGACAATCGCAATTATGTTATATTAGGTGATGAAATCACAGTAGACTATGACTGGAATACTAGTAATTTTAGAGCTGTTAGTCACGAATTATTTAGTAGCACAAAGTATCGTGTTCCATTTTTCATTCCTATTCTATTTCACAATCTAAACAATTATGATGCTCATTTTATTGTTCATGCTTTGAATTTTAAAGATTGAGGAATAAAAATAATTCCGCAAAATAAGTAAAAATATATTTCATTCTCATATAAACCTAATATGTCGTATAGTTCATTTGCGGTTTTTAGATTATTTTTAATTTATGATCTACTAGAGTTTAGATATATAGATGTTATATAAAGACCAATTTGCAGAATTAAGAAATCAATTACAAACGAATTTTAATAAACTTATTAGGAAAGGTGTTGTTCTTCATGAATTTGTTAATTCTTATGAGTCCTTAAAAATTACATCTCTTCCAAATCAAGACGCTTTCTTTAACTCTTTAATACCAGTGTATCTAATTATAATAATAAACATGCTCAAAACGATGTCAGCCCAATTTAAATGTAAAAATATGTTGGAATATTCCAATCTATATTTAAGAACTTATGTAATGCTACTCACTGATATTTCTGATAACTTTAGAATTTTTTATATCTAATGTGATATAATTGTAATTATTTATTTTCTTCTTTTTACACTAAGCTGTACACCTATCTATAATATATGTTTGCCACGCAAAATGAGCTCTATTTTAAAATTAACCTGTAACCTTAGGTACCCTGAACATTTACATGATCTTAATTCGGATTTACCTTTATGCCTGAAAAACATTGTAAACGGTTATAGTAAAGATAAGAAATTAGTATCAAATTTTTATAATAAAACTAAAATATAATTTACTATAGAAATCTCAAACAATGTTTACAACTTACTATGAAGTAAATTAGGGTTCATAGAATTTTACAGTTTAAGCATAGTCCTTAGTTGAAATATATATATACATTTAAATACACAAGTAAGAACTACAGCTAAAAGTGACTGAAAAAAGATTTTTATAAATAATACATTCTTTGGTAAAACTATGGAAAATGTTAAAAACGTGAATTTGTGAAAAAAAAGATATTTATTTGGAGAATTATAAGTCGTGTCTATGTATCACAAATGTAAATATTTCACGTGCAGAATTCGAAGTGTGAAACACACTATATTACACAAAAAATAAATAAACTTGTTGTAGACTTATATAAATACTTAACCATTGTTTTTATCTTTATAATATCCAAGTTTCGTTTTATTAAAGTTTAATAATAAAGTAACTATAAATGTTATCACTAGGATAGTCTGAAGTATCGAAAAAAAGTGCATGGTATAATAATGAAAGTTATACATCAAAATTTTTATATTTCCAATATACAAAATCGTGAACCCTAATTTACTTCATAGTAAGTTGTAAACATTGTTTGAGATTTCTATTTACTTCTTGGAAATATAAAAATTTTGATGTATAACTTTCATATTAATTTTTGTGAAGTCTGTAGGACTCTCGAAATACTTGTTACGATTTTGTATATTGGAAATATAAAAATTTTGATGTATAACTTTCATATTAATTTTTGTGAAGTCTGTAGGACTCTCGAAATACTTGTTACGATTTTGTATATTGGAAATATAAAAATTTTGATGTATAACTTTCATTATTATACCATGCACTTTTTTTCGATACTTCAGACTATCCTAGTGATAACATTTATAGTTACTTTATTATTAAACTTTAATAAAACGAAACTTGGATATTATAAAGATAAAAACAATGGTTAAGTATTTATATAAGTCTACAACAAGTTTATTTATTTTTTGTGTAATATAGTGTGTTTCACACTTCGAATTCTGCACGTGAAATATTTACATTTGTGATACATAGACACGACTTATAATTCTCCAAATAAATATCTTTTTTTTCACAAATTCACGTTTTTAACATTTTCCATAGTTTTACCAAAGAATGTATTATTTATAAAAATCTTTTTTCAGTCACTTTTAGCTGTAGTTCTTACTTGTGTATTTAAATGTATATATATATTTCAACTAAGGACTATGCTTAAACTGTAAAATTCTATGAACCCTAATTTACTTCATAGTAAGTTGTAAACATTGTTTGAGATTTCTATAGTAAATTATATTTTAGTTTTATTATAAAAATTTGATACTAATTTCTTATCTTTACTATAACCGTTTACAATGTTTTTCAGGCATAAAGGTAAATCCGAATTAAGATCATGTAAATGTTCAGGGTACCTAAGGTTACAGGTTAATTTTAAAATAGAGCTCATTTTGCGTGGCAAACATATATTATAGATAGGTGTACAGCTTAGTGTAAAAAGAAGAAAATAAATAATTACAATTATATCACATTAGATATAAAAAATTCTAAAGTTATCAGAAATATCAGTGAGTAGCATTACATAAGTTCTTAAATATAGATTGGAATATTCCAACATATTTTTACATTTAAATTGGGCTGACATCGTTTTGAGCATGTTTATTATTATAATTAGATACACTGGTATTAAAGAGTTAAAGAAAGCGTCTTGATTTGGAAGAGATGTAATTTTTAAGGACTCATAAGAATTAACAAATTCATGAAGAACAACACCTTTCCTAATAAGTTTATTAAAATTCGTTTGTAATTGATTTCTTAATTCTGCAAATTGGTCTTTATATAACATCTATATATCTAAACTCTAGTAGATCATAAATTAAAAATAATCTAAAAACCGCAAATGAACTATACGACATATTAGGTTTATATGAGAATGAAATATATTTTTACTTATTTTGCGGAATTATTTTTATTCCTCAATCTTTAAAATTCAAAGCATGAACAATAAAATGAGCATCATAATTGTTTAGATTGTGAAATAGAATAGGAATGAAAAATGGAACACGATACTTTGTGCTACTAAATAATTCGTGACTAACAGCTCTAAAATTACTAGTATTCCAGTCATAGTCTACTGTGATTTCATCACCTAATATAACATAATTGCGATTGTCTTATCCTTCTCTTCATTAGTGTAAGAAAGTGGACATTTTTGAAAACAATTTATCCTATGTATATTGCTAATATCATTTTTCAAAACATTTTTGTACAATTAGGCTCTGAGTATGTTCTGTATATAGACAGTTTATCATCATATGAACATTTTATATAGTATCCATAAGAACAAACTACATGTTCATGTATTGTATGCGTATATGACTTCGATGGATCAGGGATACAATAGGCGACGGGTTTTTAATGAGCTACAAAGTCTGCATATATTATAAAATGTAATTTTAATATTCTTTGAAATTTATCAAAATAGATTTCATCATTATTTGTTTCCCTATTAAACCAATATTTTTCTTTTTTATGAATTCCTAGTTATTCAGTAAAAATTTGAGCACAGTCATGCTTCTGGTGATTAATTAAAACCCATTTCAACCATTGTTTAAAAATAATAAGTTAATTTGTAATTAATTAGAACATTTTGTAAAGTTTTTTTTTTCTTTGTTAAACTCTAATTCAAACATATTAATGCTAATGTCATTTTGTTTTTCTACCTTGGGTATATCAGATAATTTGATTGGGAACTGAATATTATTAAACGTTAGTTTATTTTGATGGCTAAAGTATGATGATACACTATCGGAATGTGTATTTGCAGGATATAGTCCACTTAAAACATTGTTGATCGTTCTTTTTTTACGAATATACGAAGATCCCCGTAAGGGATTGAACTTATTAACATGCATTTCTAAGAACTGTTTTTTTTTAAAAGGTCTACCATTTTCTTTTTTTTTTCTAAATCACTATGTGACATTACACATTTTATTTTTAATGTCATCACTTAAAGGTTCTGAATAATTTTCTAATTCACCAATTTTTATCCAATTCCTAATAGACAAATTTAAAAATTCAAAAGAATTTTTTAAATCTTTTGTTTCCTGATTAAAATCTGCATGAATAATAAAATAGTATTGATTCTTCAATTGATGCTATAAATACTTCACAAGTGATATAACAGACACATAAAATAAATTATGATTAAGAATAAGACATTTCTATTTGTGTTTCTTAGATCGTAAGTGCTGAGCATAGAATCTTTGGTTAACCTGTAAATCACATATTTAACACATCATGTTGACGTCGATGCTAGTTGTAAATCTTTAACACTATTATCAGCTTTTCTCTTTAAACTTCGACCGACTTGAATTGAAGGTTTTCTGTAGGTATAACATGTCAAGTCATATCAAGCGTGAACCGACACGTCTCCAGGTTAAGTTTTTGTAAAGCGTGAGTGGACACACCCCTAAAATCTTGAGATACACCCTCGGGGGACTAGTTTTTGGAATGTCACCACCAACATCATTGTAATTAAATAGGAATAACTTTATTATGAACGGGGAAAAACATGATAACCCATTACGATAATGATGTAATTACATAACAAAACTAGAGATAAGTTATACACAGGAGCCACTGTGACGTCACGCAGTAGTTTTGGTCAAGCGTGAGTCGACATAGCCCAGACACAGGGGTTGGTTGCGTGAGTTGACATAGCCCCAGACACAGGGGTTGGTTGCGTGAGTCGACATAGCCCCAGACACAGGGGTGGTTTTGAGAGTGGTCAAGCGCGGTGCGGGGGGCAGAAAAGTTTTTAGGCGGGGGGTTGGGGTTGGAGGGTAGTGAGCCAGAACCAACGATGTTTTGAAAGTGGTCAAGCGCGAGTCGCCACACCCCAGACACAGGAGTGGTTTTGAAAGTGGTCAAGCGCGAGTCGTACAAAGCAGGAAAAAGTTGGTGAGCTTTTTTTTAGGCGCGGGGATGAGGTTGGGGGGAAGTGCGCCAGAACCAACGAATCCCCTCTACTCAAGTTTCTGTTTGCTTATTACTTTAAGAGTTCAGCAGTCAGTACTCACAGTCAATTCGTTCGGCTCTAAAGACTTCAGTTATTTTTATGGTTTAATAATTTTAAATAAGAAACGGAGCCCGTATAGCAAAAAAACTATCAAGCCGAAATTATCGAACGGTATTTCTGAGATGACAAAGTCAAGTAGAAAGTCTGAAAATACACGATGCTTAGTTCAAGATCTGTAGCTTTATTGTTGATATAAAAAGTATCTACTCGTTTTCAATGCCTCGTCTTTAAAATATGTATTAGCATCATATCAGTGCAACACAGAAAAATGGCAGCAATCAAAATACCATACCACAATACAATCAGCGTTGCCAGACGTACCGATTTGGGCAGAAGCGCCCTTCCGATTCTTAGTCTGAAATTTAATGTTCCGCGCGGGACAGGCACAATTCTACTTATTGGGGATTCTAAATTCTTGAAATAAAATAAAAACCCAAAAATATATTAAAACTTGTGTCTTTGATAAAAAGTGTCCCGCAACTTCCAACCGCAGATAATACAACTTTCAACTGCGTCTAGTACTAAAGCGTTTTTGCACATAATAATTTAAATGTCGGAAGTACACAAGATACAAAATTTTCTGCACAAACGAATGACTAGGTAAGTAATTATGATTTAAAAATTGAAAGCGTCAGAGTATGCAGAATTATTCTTTAAATTTAATTTAAAGTTAGCCTGCATTTAATTAAAGAAAAGAAAAACCTTTAAAATAACAAAATCTTACATGTTGATTACCTCTAAAAGTTTTTTTCGTTTCATCAATGTTTTCTAATGATTATAAAAAAAGTATATTTTTTTTACTAAATGTCCGGCTTCTGAAGTTCCACTTTCTTCAAAAAAAATTTGGTAACACAGAATGCAACACATACAAGAATTAAAAATTTCCCATCTTGTCCTGCCACTTTCTCCCACTCAAGAGATACATGGTTTACAAACGAAAAAAATAGTACAAAAACTTAGTAGCGTGTATCCATAATGAGCAACTCGCCAGATTCCCAAGTATAGACGTAAGAAGGTCTTGAGAACTAAGATGTACTTCCATACATTTTTCCCCCGAGAACTCCTGACTTTTTCGCAATAAATAAGCTACCTAATATGGTACTAACTAACAATCACTATAATATAGTAATAAGCAAACAAGGCATAATCAACTAGTTTTAACCAGACCTTAAAAAGGAAAATCTTAAGAGGGTTTTGTACTTAAAAACGACAAGTGTGAGTCGGTCGAAATAATAATTAGATACTTACATATGCTCCCGTAGAGATACTTCCTGTAGTAGGTACTTCTGATGGCCCCGTGGCTCTGTACTTACAAATATATTTACCTTTTTAGGGTTCCGCACACAAAGGGTCAGAAACGGGACCCTGTTACTAAGACTCTGCTGTCCGTCCGTTCTTCCGTCTGTCACCAGGCTGTGTCTCATGAACCATGATAATAAGACAGTTGAAATTTTCTCAGATGATGTATTTCTGTTGCCGCTATAAAAACAAATACTAAAAAACAGAATAGAATAAATATTTAACGGGGCTCCCATACAACAAATGTAATTTTTTTTGCTTAATATTGATAACGGCAATAGGTAGACGCTTAAAATGTTCACAGAATATTTAGTTATATATTCACCTTAAAGATAAATAATTAAATTAAAATAAAACAACCATGATTTTTTTCCGTTTTTATAGATAATGGTACGGAACCCTTTGTGACTTTTTTTCAATACAACACATACATATTATACCTACATAGAAAACACCCAGTCTCAAGACAAACACAAATAATAAATGCTGACCTTGTACGGGAATCAAACCCACGCCACTCGATTCAGCAGTCGGGTCATTAATTACCCACTCAGCCAATAATTTTATTTGTTTATACTTAACTACTGTGAAGTTTTCCAAAAGATCTCGATATATCTTTCAGGTGGCAGATGTATACTCGCAGGAATACTGACGTTGCTGTTATTAGAATATTCGGTGGGACAGGATCCGAACTGTGATTTTGCCCAAAATGTAAGTAGATATCCACACTGCACCCACCGCTTATATCTATCTGCACTGCACCTACCGCTTATATCTGCACTGCACCCACCGCTTATATCTATCTGCACTGCACCTACCGCTTATATCTGCACTGCACCCACCGCTTATATCACATTGCTTATACACAAGAGATACCTCTTGCTTTAACTAATATTTAGTTAATGAATCAAAACTTCCTCCATACTTCTCCGTTTGGCAGAATTCGTTGAAGTCCAAACTTTAAGTCAGTGTAATTTGGATTTGAATAGCAGCACATTAGAACACCTTTTCCTGGAGGGGGCGGAGGGGGGTGGTTACCATGCCTTCTAATAATATAAGTACTTATAAATAATGGTATAAGCTTTGATGGGCAAAATTTGTATTATCTGCCTATTCGCATTTAAGAGGAGCCGGTGACATTGCAGTGGGTAAAACAATGGCTGAGACAACTTTTTGTGCCTAACATTCGACCCCAACTTTGTCTAAATTAAAGTTAAATGACTTTGTGTGGTTGTGAATCATATGGCTGATAAATACAAGCTTTAAAACACACGAGGTGGGAATCGTCTTTCATCCCGAGTGATACATAGTGCTTTACACTACAAATGCAAGGATAATAAAATATAATTAATTAAAGTTTTAATTTATTTAACAAATATTAACTCACTTTTATAAACATAGATGGCGCTATACTGAATAATTACAAGCTATGGTTATGTTTTCTGTTGTTTATAAATAGTGAGTTTTTTTTTTTCTAAGGAAAATTGGTTTGTTTATATAATCACAGATGGCACTGTACCAAATAAAAAGAAGCTATTTAATTGTTTCGTCGGCTTTTAAATAGAAAGTGCTTATTTTAATTTTACTGTCTACCCTCTAAACGGGCCAGATAGTAATAATCTTTGCAAACACGTACTTTCAACCCATTTTTTACTGCATGAAGGTTTTTTCAGAGCATGAGTAGTGTACACAAATTTACGCAATAATATACGAAAGATTATTTTTTCTTTTTGGCATGTAGGTGGAACCTGACAGGAAGTATTACGTACTAAGCCCAAATTATCCGAAACATTACCCAGCGGGAGCTCAATGCCGATGGATAGCTAACTGTCCCAGCGGGTACAACTGCCGGATCAACTGCACTGTCATGTTACCCGAGGTGAGATCGTCGTCTAGTAAGTAGACTAACTTATAGCCTTAATAATATACTGGTAAATGAGTTGAAATGCATTGATTTCTCAGAAATAGGATAACGTAAAACTGTTTTGAAGTCAATAAAGTATAAGTTAATAGTTACAAATGTTTCGAAATCAGTCCAGCAGTCGCTCATTCAATTTTTAATTATATTATTATTACAATATCAAGAAAATATGTTAACAATAATTTATTTATTCCCAGGCGTATTAATCAAGGTAGTCTTTAATATAGTTTTTGTATAATAAGCTTTTTGAAAACTTTTAAAATTTTGTTTGTATATTGAGTTACCGGAAAATTTTGAATAAATTAATAAATACGAAAGTTTAAGAACAGAGACACATAGTTTGTGTGTTACTTTATGATCTAGGATGCGGTTTGTAATAATATTGAAGTAAAAAGTTATGTGGTATTTTATCAGTTTTCTCTTGAATATCAAAAAATGTCGGGACAAGTATAAAACAAATAAATAATTAATAATTAATTTGATGTCGGTAAATAAGTTGATTGACCCAATTATGAGTGACTTAAATAAAATTTTGTAATAACGACCTGTAACTTAACTTATAGTTGCCTTCGTGCAGCATGGATCGGCTGCTAATCTCCAAGAATGGGGACCCGATGGTGTCTTCAGCTGACCAGTACTGCGGAACCGGCACGATTTCAGCTGTCAGTAACGGGCAGACCATCAGCATAGGTATCGTTATAACTTATTCTGCAAACAACTGATACTGTGATGTACTTTGAATAATGTTTAACTGTTTCTTTTTTCTACCACAACCTACGTAAGTACCGCTCCCGGTAAAGCACGACGATCGTCATTGGTTAGTTAATATAATTATACAGATAATTATGCTGAAATTTGGCACACACCGAATCCAAGAGACGGAGACTAACAAAGGCTATATTGAGGGAGGCCACAACCGATTCTGTTCTCTATTACAAGAACAAAATAGAATCCGGATTCATCGCTCCACACACGCCGGGCGCCGGCCTTTCTTGATCCGCGTTCAGTCGTAATATAGCGGCTGCCGAGAGACGTAGACAAGCAGACGTTAACTATTGCTTGATATATCGTAAATCGTGTCCCACAAACACGGGAATTTTCCAACAAGCAAGTTAAGGGTCTCTGTCGATTCCACCATTTGTTGCAATTCTGTAACGATCACTTGCAAGATATGTTTAAGGGGCATATAGCAGCTAACTAGCGCCGCAATTAGATAATCTAAATTTTCTCTTCGTAAAAAACGAATTTCTAAAATCCAAATGTTAGAAATATAAAACTAGTCATAAGCTATTTTTAGAGGGTTATATTTGGTTTCTAAATAATATATGTGTCTACATTACTGCCAGGGCAGAGCTTGATATGCAGAATCTATGTATATATCTATAAGCAGAATTAGCAGAAGCACTGCTATTAATTGTGTACAGCCTAATCCTTTCACCTTTTTTTTTTAGGTTTGATTACCTCATTAAAGTCGACTGGAGGATGGTTCATGTGCGAGCTAACTGCTCAGCGGTCTGCTGGTTCAGGTTCAGATACCTGCAACTGTGGCTACAAAAAAGTGGTAATTTAAAACTCAATGCTCATATTAAAAATTTGAAGACTACATTATAAATGTGAAAGTTTGTATGTCTGGATGGATGTTTGTTCGACCTCGACGCATCAGGATGAAATTTTGCATACATATAGGTTAGGTCTTGGAATAGCATATAGGCTACTTTTTATCTCGAAAAATTCAAAAGTTTGTTGCGGGAATAACTATGACAGAGTTTAAAGAACAATAGATGTAGCTATAGCTTGCTATAGCAAACTTCATAAGTATAATTAAGTTCCACGCCGATAACCGAATTCAGGGTGGGCGGAGCCGCTGGCAAAGTCTAGTATTTTTTATATACTTGTTTAAGACTGCATGACAGAAAAATAATTTAGACTGATATATTGATTACGGCGAGTTTTAGCGTTGCGCAGTAAAAAAATTATATTTAAACCGATGCGATGTGTAATACTTATAATAAACTTTCTTTGTCGTTGTTTTTAAATTCACATTTTTTAAGTAGGTAATATGTAAAAATATATGAAAATAAAGAAACATCTAGTAGTGTATAAATATACATACAACATAGCTCTCAGAATCAGCAAGCGGAAATGCCAAGCAGTAGGCTGATTGGTCACGTCTGTCAGAGGACTGACTCAAAGCAAAGCGCGCGTTAATATAACCCACGGGCGGTAATGTCGTACTTATTCTATCAAGTATGTATAAAAGTTGTACCATTGTTTAAAAAATATTTTGCATGTTCAAATAAGTATGTTTTAACTTCAGCCAAAACTTCTTGAATTATAAATTCTCTAGATATATTATTAATATTCCCGCTATTTACACATTTGCAGTTACTCGCAAATGTGACGAAAAACAGTGTGTTACACGAGCGGTACGGAAATTACAAACTCGAGACATTAAAGCCTTCGGCCTTAGGCTTCTAAATAGCCTCTCGTTTTTTTTTCCTTGCCACTCTTAATACACAAAGTACTATAATTTAACAAAAACGATGTTTTAGAATAGGATCGTTGGTGGTGTAGAGACTGGTATAAACGAATATACTTCAATGGCTGGCCTTGTCGACACAAGAATCTCACAGATCAAGTGTGGTGCCGTCATTATACACCAGAACTACGGGCTGACTGCTGCACACTGTCTCACCGGCCAGAGCACCAGCACTTTGGCAATGGTTGTGGGTGAACATGACGTCACTACTGGTTGTAAGTATATCATTCTCTCGAGCATCCATAAATAACGTAATAAACGTAGGGGGATAGCAGGGCTAACTTGTCGGTACGTCGCGTTACATTAGGGAGAAGGCTATGCGTTACCTACGTAACGTTTCAAGCTCAGATCAATTAAAAATTTGATCTGAAGTTTCAAGTATATGAAATTGTGTACCCACCTAATATAAATTTCAAATCACAACATACTTATCATAAACGCGGATAACTGCGATAAAAAAAATCAAAATTTTAAGTTACGCTCGGCGGTAGAAAGTAGCCGTAGTCATTCTTTCGAACAATTCCTCAGAACACATCCCAATTGTAAGTGTATTTTGGTGAGTTTATTTAATTTTTCATAAATGTGTTAAAAAACATTGTGTGTAACACGTTACCTGCTGTACGGAAATTACAAACTTATCTAAGTCTAAATAGCTTCTCCTTAGTAATTTTCTGTTTGCCACACTTTATCTATCTTAATTATATAAAAATGAATCCCTATTTCCCTTGGTCACGTCATCACGTGTTAACGGCTAGACCGATTTCGCTAATTCTATTTCTGTTGTGTTTGTTATTATCAGGAGAAGGTTCTTATGAAAAAAAAAACTGTCAAGTGCGAGTCGGACTCGCGCACTAAGGAAAACTCGAAGACGGCTGGACCAATTCCGGTAATTTATTTTTGTTGTGTTTGTTAGTGTTAGGGCAAGGTTTTACGAAAGAAAAAAACGGTCAAGTGCGAGTCGGACTCGCGCCTTAAGGGTGAACCGATGGTAATGAAATTTTGGTAAGTTGTTATGCGCATGCCGGGGAAGGTTTCTGAATTAGTTCAACATTGAAAGTAGTGAAAGAATCCTATGTCTATGGTTCAACCCTTTTACAATAGGTTGGTGCGGAGTAACAACGTTCGCCGGGTCAGCTAGTAAACAATATATTATGAATACATTTTGTTCCAGCCGATACACCTGCAGCAAGGGCTTACCGCATCAGAAGATTCATTATACATCCACAGTACAAATCGTAAGTAGTTGTTTTCACACTTGCTTGCGGTATTAACTTCGCCTCACCCTAATAATTCAAAATTATTTTTTACCTAATTCTGGTTTCTCTGGTCCGATCCTTAATAAGGAGAAGCCAGAATACCAAAAGGAGGTTCAAAATCGGCAAAGACATCACGTAACACACAAAAAAGCAGGCTTCCCTTTATCAGGAGTTTGTGTACAAATTTTTTACATGTGACCCCCTCCTAAATACGCCTATGTATTTGTAACTTCGTTGTTTTGTCATTCAGGTACAACTACGACTACGACATCGCCTTACTCGAGCTGGACAGTCCCATTGCGTTCAGCGACCGCGTGGGCCCAATCTGCCTGCCCTTCAAGTTTACTAACACTAATCTCACGGGATTCAAAGTAACTATGCTTGGTAAGGTTCTCCCATACAGCAACGCGGTTTCCATACCGTGTCAAGGTTGCAGTGTTGCAATATTTGCTAGTGTAATATCGATATACAATCTTTTAGATTTTTCTTTTTCCTGACGTATATACGTACTAAAAGGTATTTTGCCAAATAAAAACGCGTTTAATCCCGTTTTACTATTTTAAATTGGAAATGGAAAAAGTACATTTAAAAACTTATACTCCACTCAAAAGTAAAAAAACAAACCTTAAGCACATTAACATGGGGATAATAAAATTGCTTTCTTCTCCAAATAAGATTTATCTCATACAACCTTCGGGCGAAGAGACGAGTTAAGTTTGCAAGAATTTTAATAAACTTTGTAACAGTCCTGAGTCCACTTTTTGACGTGAAAAAAATATATGTTATAGATCAAACCCAATTGCTTATATTATAATAATTCTATATATATATATATATATATATATATATATCTGACACTCTATTTTTGGGCTTTAAATCAAATTGTTTGGAAAACTAGGTGTGATATTCTCTTGATTCTTATTTCATAAAATATATATTAAGATGAAATATTTGAAGTTTATACCGACAAAAACCGAGTAAATCAAGATTTTCAAAGTGCGGTCACGTGCTAGCGCCTCACGTACGCGGTACCGTGTCTCATTGTATTCTTCAATAGTGTAATATGTCATTGTACACTGGTCGAACACAAAAGACTTTCAAGTACCACCAATTTTACCCTTGTATCTATCACGTATAAAATTTACCCCATGATTTTTGGATTTTCACTTGACACCTGTGGGTGAACGCTACCGCTCCCGCTAGCCTAACGTTGACATAAGCAGGTAACTGAAATTAGATTTATAAAAAGGAAAGCTTTTTTAAAATATAGTTGCGCGTTTTTTACGGCCCTCTAAAACAGAAATTAAGTCTAAGTTATTATTTGCGACAACTGATGATCACGTGATATTTAATTTAACAGGAATTAAGTCTAAGTTATTATTTGCGACAACTGATGATCACGTGATATTTAATTTAACAGGAATTAAGTCTAAGTTATTATTTGCGACAACTGATGATCACGTGATATTTAATTTAACAGGAATTAAGTCTAAGTTATTATTTGCGACAACTGATGATCACGTGATATTTAATTTAACAGGAATTAAGTCTAAGTTATTATTTGCGACAACTGATGATCACGTGATATTTAATAACGACGCCATTGACTTCAAAGTTAGTGTATTCAATATACCTACTAGAAACTCTTTTTATTCTACTCCCGGTTTCCAGGTTGGGGCACAACGTCTTCAGGAGGGCCTACGTCCAATGTTCTGCAGAAGGTGGAAGTAAGAATTGTTAGCCAAAGCTCCTGTCGAGGCAGCGTATCCGCGGTGACTGCACAGCAGGTCTGCACGTACGCAGCCGGAAAGGACGCCTGTCAAGTATGTTCTACTTATTTTCCCCAATTTCTATCACTTTTTCAAAACTTGTGTTACTATAGCACGGACGATAAGCAGGAACTTGTGTTACTAGCTTTTACCCACGACCTCGTTCGCGCTAAATTTGGTAAAAAAACTATGTCCTCCGTCTTTTTAAACATGATTCTGTGTGCCCAATTTCAGCTCAATTAGATGCACCGTTGCAAAGTGAAGGCTGAAGGAAGGAACATCTATCGTCTATCATAATTCATAATATTAGTAAGGACAACTTATCTCAAAACTATATCATGACATTCTTAAAACTAGAAACCGTTAGTTACAGGGTATAAATAAAGTGTAAAAACAATTATATCTAAGCGCGGATCTACGTCCTCTGCCTGGGGGCTTTGAACAAGTAAAATAACGTCAAGTGCGAGTCGGACTCGCGCACCGTTATTACTATTTACGTAATTTACGAACACAACCAAAAATAAAAAATGTGACCCTAATGATTGACCAAGCTCGACGTTGCTATCGTCTTTGCTCTGAATATCGTTTCCAATAAATAAATGTGAAACTGCGTCTCCTAAGAAACTAGAATATTTTCGCTAGATAGCACTAATACGGTAACTTAGGATGGTAATGGCTTGAGCCCGTCTCACACTTTGCCCGTTTTTATTATTTGTTGTTAAACTTTAGACCTAACAATATAATCACTGCAAGTTTACAGCTTTTATGTATTACTGTTTTTACGATAGAACAATAAAAACTTTTTAACAAAAAAAAAAACAACCCGCTTCAAAAAGATGCACTGAAAAGGTAAAAATAATTACTAATTTCCAAACATCTGATCTGATTTTTTTTTGAAGTCGGTTAAAAACAACAAAAACGTGTTTCTTGTATAGAGACCCCCTTAAATTTTTATTTTTGAACTTTTTATTATTTGTTATGTAATCAGCCGTTATACGAGTAATAGTAGAAGTGCCTATCGCTCAATCTCTCGCCAGCCTTCATACGTCCCCACTGTTGGGGCACGGCCTACCCTCATAAGCAAGGGTGATTTCGCCATAGTCCACACGCGGGCCCAATACGGATTGTTTACTTACACACGTCTTCTTTTTGTTCAACGTATGGGAGGAAACGAAACACTCACGATGTTTTCCTTCACCGAAAAGCCAGTGGTGAGAATAATTAAATCCGTGCACATGAGAAATTAAGAAACGACTCATTGGTACACGCCGACCCCGGGGTTCGAACCTCCGCCACTAGGGACGTGACGTGAAATTAAAGCCCCTCGGCCAACCCCGACTACCCTCGGCCACCACCGTATACTTATGTGGTCGTCATTATTGTGCACTTCGGATTAAAAGCATAAACTTTTTTACAATGGATGGGAAGTTGAATTCGTCCCCTGTGCGCGGAGGGGGGAGGGGGAGTTGAATTTATAGGGGTACGCGTCCCGATTGATATTTTTTAATTAATTAGTTTAAGCTATCGATGTTTGGTATCGCTTTTGCATAAACCAGACACGTAGAATTCATTTTTAGGGTTCCGTACCCAGAGGGTGCTAACGGAGCCCTATTACTAAGTCTGTCTGACCATTAAAAGGTTCTATCTATTGGACCAAAATAGGTAGAAGCCTGAATTTCTCACAGAATATTTGTTATAATAGGAGATTCTCTAACAAGAATAAAAAGTTAAAATTTAATACCGGGGTTCCGCATACAAGAAACACATTTTTGTTGTTTTTGCCCTATCGTAAAAATAGAAAGACATACAAAGTTTAAACTTGCAGTGAAAAATAGTGTGAACTCTAAAGTATAAATACAAACAATAAAAACCGGCCAAGTGTGAGACGGACCCAAGCAATTATTAATTTTAATTACCGGTACAGTGCCATCTAGCTTATTATTAAAAGAAACAGTAACACATTTGTTCGTTGGAAACGATATTAAAAGTTAAACAACGTCGGGCTTGGCCAGTACTTGGATGGGTGACCGATTAGTGGCACACTTTTTTTGTTTGTGCTTGTAAATTACGTGAATTGTGGTTGGTACGGAGCCCTCGGTGCGCGAGAACAACTCGCACTTGGCCGGTTTTTTACTGCATAATATGTATATGTATGTAATATATATGTTGCGTAACTATTGCAGGATGACTCTGGCGGTCCCGTGCTTTACACGGATCCGGTGTCAAAGAGGGACTTTAACGTCGGAATCATCAGCTACGGCATGTCGTGCGCCTCCAAACAGCCGGGCATCAACACGAGGGTCCCGGCGCTGCTCGACTGGATCGTCAAGAACACCAATACCGCTAGCTACTGTAGAAAATAAAATGTACAGCCACCACAACGGCTTTTATTTAAAATCTTTGTGACTCTTGGCTTAGGGTTGCTTGCAGATAAGAAATGAGATAAAAAGCTAAGCAAGGTACGCGCTACAGGTAAATTCTAATGTCTGTACCCAAAGGTTGCCTGGTGGAGATTACTTTCGAGCAATAAGCCCGCCTTTTGTTCTTATTTGACTTCATAAATTGCTATTACATATTGTTGGTGTAAAATGAAGAATATACATTAATTTAAATGGTATGATATATTTTCCATATATGTATAAAACGAAAACACATACGGGTATTTGTAGATTTCATAAAGCGTTGCCAGACGTCCCGATTTTGGCGGGACGTCCCGATTTTTAAATCGAAATTAAATGTCCCGCGCGGGACAGGCTCAATCCCGCTTTTCGGGAATAACTCGACTTTAAAGAATTTTTATTCTGAAGCAGAGGAAATAAAAACTCTAGCCTACTTGCATTTTGTTCATAATGTGACGAGTGCTTTTGGTACATTAATAAAAGAGTCTCAGGGAAATGATATTGCCATAGCAGAAATGCATGAGTCATTATACCTCCTCCGCTCAAGATTGACTCAAAGGCTAAAGGATAGGTTTTTCGGCCACCAGACGAAACATATTTTAAATAAATTAGTTGAATCTGAACGGATCAAAGCCATCGAAGACTTTAAAATTGTTTACACAAATTGCCAACAATATATAGAGAAACGTTATATGTAATTTTTCAGATGAAAATAGTTTTTCTAGACTTAAATTCATAAACCTGGAAAGTGAAATTAGTTTCGACATGATTGAAAATGCTGTAGCTGTAATAAAATTGACAAAAAATATTTAGGTAGATAACCTATATGAAGAATTTTACTTGTTGAAATCATCCTTGGACGTATTAGTAAGATATTGTAGAGACACCACTGCCACCTCCACACTTAAATGGCACCAGCTCTTTCAAAAGTTCCAAAAAAAAATACCAGGAATATGTTTAAACTACTGTCTTTCATATTATGTGTCACAACAACAAACTGCTTTCCTGAATGCGTTTTTTCCCAGATGAATTTAAAATGGTCGGATGCTACAAAAAAATGCTCCGTAAATTTAATGAAAGCATAATTACTCATCCAGTTTAATCTTCAGCTATCCTCTGAAGAGTTCTTTATCTTTATTAAAGAGAAAAGGATACTTTAAAAGTAGTTAAATCTTCACAGAAATATCATGAATAAGTAATTCTTATAAATAATTGTTCTCTTATTGTAAGTTGATTTACATTTCTGTTATTTTTTATTCAGAAGACGAATAAGACTCAACTATTTAACGATAGGTCTAATTTAAAATATCATATTTTTATTAAAATACATTTTCTATGGATATTTTTACCTAATTATTGCCACGTAAACGTAATTTGAACTCAAATAAAAAGATAAATACTCTAAAACTTTTGATAATATACGTTTTATTTACTATGTCCCGCTTTCGACGAAAAAATCCCGCTTTTTTTCAGTCAAAAAGTTCCTAAAACCCGACTTGGCAAAAAAGAAAATCTGGCAACGCTTCATTATGCAATTTTATCTCATTTCTAAGTGGGCATCATATCAAGCTACCCTTAGTGGACTAGGACCCCAAGGCGAAACGCAGCGAAAAACACGTGAAAGAAGGAAAGACATATTTTATTATGCCGTCTCACATTAGCGATCTGCAATTAGTCATACGTAGCGGTTTATAGTTGCTATTTTGTGCTTGCGATTGCTAGCAGCTTTATCGTCGGTACGGCGTGATCGATCCAAAAATATTGTGACAGAGTGGACGTTTTTAGGTAAGACATCATTTTGTACAACTGTGTCATGGCTTTCTATAATAAAAAAAAAACGGGTTGCACTCCGGAAGTGTCGGCAGAAGTGAAAACATACTCGCTATTTACTTCCCATCACTTCTTATCCATATTTATTTATTAAAAATAATAACTTTTGTTTATTTACTTTTTTGACGTTGTATATTTGACAGCTCAATCTGTCATAGAATTAAAATCCCATATCCAACCTCCCTGTAATACTCATAATAGCCATATACTAAAAATAAAAACTAACCTAATGTACCTAAATAAAGGTCACGTGTCCTAACGCGAGTGACATCTTACGAATTTTCGATCAGGACACGTGACCTGACGCGAGTTTAACAGTCTTTACCCATCACAAAAAAGTGCTCGCCACGGCCCCACAGTGTGATCTATTTATAAACAAACAAACAAACAAACAAACAAACAAACAACCTGTACTACTCAAAATCGCGAATACTAAAAATAAAAATTATAATAGGCGTGGCATTACGGTTTCCGTCTTACGCATTCCACGATTAGGACACGTGACCTGACGCGAGTTTATCATTTTTTACCCATACCAAAAAAAGTGCACAACGCCGTTAAAGAAGTTTTCACTACAAAAACAAATTAAAAAAATACTGGCTTAGTAAAAGAACACGATTTATTAAGTAGTGATGGGATAGTAAAAATATGGATGTAAATTTAAACACTAAAAACATATACAATAAATACTCTAACGATACGCATAAATAGATGAGAGATAGGCTATTGTCGCAAGAAAGAAAGAACGACCCTTTTATGTATTCTTTATTTCTTCAAATATTTATAAGTTTGGAAATAAAATACATTGAAAATACTCCAAGTAGGATTAATGTTTTGACTCGGTTCAACGATAGGCTGTGAAAATTGTCCTTAAGTCTGAGGAGAGACTTTGCCTCCCTATGTGTGTTCTACCGCTTATACAATGGGATGTGTTTTAAGATATTGTTCGAAATGATGCCCACGGTTGCTTTTTACCATCGCACCGCTCGCCATCGGCAGGGAATTCATTCTCACACTCTAGAACCGAAATGGTCGCGTACAGTGCGGTTTCAGAGAAACTTACTCCCGCGAACGCTTGGGTTGTGGCATGAGCCAAAGTTTTCTCTAAGGACTACAGTATATATAGGGTTCTTTAAGAAAAAGTTATTAGATTTTTGAAGGGTCGGTAACACGGGAGTGTTACCCCTGGACTACAGTATGGGGTTCTTCAAGAAACAAGTAATTGGATTTTTGAAGGGTCGGCAACGCGCGAGTTATACCCCCGGTGTTACAAGCTTCCATAGGCCACGGTGACCGCTTACCATCAGGCGGACCGTGTGCTTGTTTGCCACCTTAGTGGTATTGAAAAAAACTATTTTTCGACCAGCAGTTAAGAGGTGATCCGACTAAAATTTAATAAATCTGTTCTTCAAGATATGGTTCACACACAAAAACATGTAAACAAGATTAATTAACTTTTGTTTAATAAAAAAAACTTAAACTTGGCAAACAAATATTCAAAGTTCTAAGTAATACTTGTAAACTTATAGTTCTAAGTACTATAAGTTTACAACTTTGCTGAAGACTAGCAGTGATAGTGCTTTAGTACCTGATAAAAAGTATTTTTTGATAATACTGATGAATGAGTTATTAATTTATGTCATGTATTTCAATAAAATCTCAGTGAATTGATATGTAGCTGCACTACTCACGAATGCTGAGTTATATATCGCGTCATACTTGTTTTTACTTAAGTTTTTTGTCAAGGCAGTACGCCTCTTAAGGACCAAGCTTTAGTGCTATCTTTGGCAACACTGATAAAATACATGGTAAACAGAATAAGTAAAGTCAGTTTAAATAAAACAAAAGAAAATACATATTAATTCATTTCTGACAATAATTGGCACCCTGTGTGTTGGCAAGGATCCACTGCATTATCTCAGAATTCATCACATTTGTGTTGATTCCGGGAGACTTTGAGGCGCAAGATTTCCCGTAGCTGATTATACCCCAGCTAAACAGCAGGCCTGTCGCTGGGTCGGTGTAGAGCGCGGGGCCCCCGGAGTCATCCTAGAAATATAAATCTCACTAAACCACATACTTAACATTAAAAATAAAAAAAATATATTTTAAAACAAGCTTTTATTAAAATTCACAAAAAAGGAAAAAACGTTACAAAAGTTTGGAGCACTGATATTGTATAGTAAAACATGTATGACGGATAGCGTTCATCAGCAGCTCTTACAATTTTAAGAAGAAATTTTTTTTTATAATATGGTTTGTGTTTTCCAACTACAACCAGACTCACCTGACAAGCGTCCTTCCCACGAGTGTATGTGCAGAACTGTGTTGGGCTGAGATTAGGGATGCTTTGTTTACAAGAGGACCAGCTGGTCACGTCCACATCCACTCCCAGCAGCACATTAGAAGTGGGTCCACCAGGGAACTGTGTGCCCCACCCTAGAAACATAACCTACTACCGTTAGTTTGACTGAACATTGTACAGATTTTTTTATAAACACATTCGAAAAAGAATTTTCGCAAAATTAAAAAGCCCTAATTCACAACTCGGAAATTCATTTTGCGTGAATTTCATTAATTTGTATGGAATTAGGAACTCGCGGACCACCACAGACTGCACGAGCCCGACTCGCACTTGACCGGTTTGTTTTTTACTATAAATTTACATTGTATTCGTTTAAAGTTTAAAGATTGTATTTATTACCATTTTTATGACAGAACAAAACAGCGAAAACATACTTTTCAGGAAATTTGGTTGGTCTAAAAGTTAGAGCCTATATATACAGGCAGACAGCACAGGCTTGGCAATAGGACGCTGTTGTCACTCTCTAGGTACGGAGACCAATGACCCATAAGTGTCATTGACGGCGACCGTTCGGAGACCTATAAACTAGCTGTGCTGTTTGGTTCCTACTTACCCAGAAGTGTAACTTTGGATCCCGTTGGGTCAAAATTATTGAACTTAAAAGGCAGGCAGACAGGCCCGACACTGGCACTGAACACAATCGGTGGTTGCACCTGGATTAAAGCTATATCATAGTTGTAGTTAGATCTGGAACCAAAACAAATTGTATCTGGTTTTTTTGTGCATAAAACACAAGTTAAAAATGTTGATGAAAATAATAAGCCATTTGTTTATGTGTTTCGGTGTTACCAGTTACCAGTTACTATATACTACGATGCAACTGTGCCGAAATATCAGACTCAACAAAGCCATCGTGGTAAGACCGTAACATATAAACATATTGATAACAACCGCGAAAGTTCTAAAAATTAATTAGCCACTTACTCATTGAATTTTGGATGCGTTATGAATTTGACTACATTGTAACCTTCTTGAGCCCCTAAAATACAAAAAAGATAAGGTTATGATAGTACATTGTGTTTTAAGGGTGGAAAGCAGAAAGTTACTTAGGAGAGGCAATTTGGAAGCCTAAGGTCGAAAGCCCAAGGCTTTCATGACTTAAGTTTGTAATTTACGTTCCGCCCGTGTTACACAAAATGTTTTTCATCATGTGAATAAATAAATAAACTCACCAAAAAACAATTTAAATGGCGGAAATAGAAGTAGATAAAACAATACCACCGCTAGTTTTTTTTAAAAGTTAACAGTTGTAGCTTTAAGAAAAATAAAATTTACAAAGAAAAAGCCCGTGGTTATTATATACATATAATATAAACATTAGCACCCACTTTGCCTGCACGTAATGACACAGTTTACGAGTGAGTGTGCGATGAAAAACACTATTAATGTGCTGAATAAATCAAATCATTATATCCTCGTACTGAAAGATTTCGTTAATCAAACCTAGATGTTGCCCACGGTTCCACTCCGTGTAAATAGGATTTCACTAGCAACTCCTCAATAATAGAAAAAAAAACCGACTTTCACTTGACGTTTTTAAATAGCCTATGCGTCCTTTCCCGGGACTCACACTATCTCCATAACAATTTTCATCTTAATCGAGACAGTGATTAAAGCGTTGAGTGGTAACAGACAGACAGAGTTACTCTCGCATTTATATAATATTTACATGGATGTACCTTAGACAGTGGTCGCTGAAGAAGTCGCATTGTCTATGGCAATCATGCTTCATACGTAGAAGAGTCGGTGGTAGCCAAAGGAATAGGGACTAGGGACAGCGTCCCTAGACAGAACAGAAGTGAAAGCGGTCGCAGAAGCTTGAAGAGACGAAGAATCTGCCGTGTTTATTTTACAGGAAAAAGACATAGTAGTTACAGCACATTAGCTTCGTCTCTTTCTAAACTGTGGCTAATTTTGTAAGGCTATTGCACAATTACATTCTTATCAGCCCCATACGTGCCCACTGCTGAGGCACGGCCTACCCTCAATCACAGTGTGATTTGGGCCATAGTCCACACGCGGGCCAAGTGCGGATTGTGGACTTCACATACGTCTTTTTTGTTTTTTGACGTATGCAGGTTTCCTCACGATGTTTTCCTTCACCGAAAAGCCAGTGGTGTCAATAATTAATTTATTTGAGAAATTAAGAATAAGACTCAGTGGACACGCCGGTCCTCGAACCTCCGCCACTCAGGATGCAAAGTGAAATCGAAACCCCTCGGCCACCACCGACTATTTTACATTTACATTGATTGCAGAATTCGAAGTCTATGGTGGTAGCCTATTGGTGTTGGCGTCTCGGTTTGTCAGGTTCGAGCCCAGGGTAACTTATACTAATTGTAAGATTTTTTCAAATTGGTAACGGCAAATTACTAACTGCTCGGTTGTGTGTTGTGTAATAACATGGGTAATTTTTTATTTCCTATATTAATTCTGGCTATTATCTTTGTTGAAAAAAAAAATATAGAAATGACCATTGTGACCATCGACACTTGTGCAAATTTTAAAAGCGTGTTTTGCTAGTAATGAAAGTCGGTTAAATTATTAGAATTGGTTGTTACCCAAGTTTTCGATAAAATCAAAAAAATGTTACTACAAAACGTACATACAAAAAAATTGGCCAAGTGCGAGTCGGACTCGCGCACGAAGGGTTCCGTTGCAGTATCTATAAAAACGGAAAAACATCACGTCTTTTGTATCGGAGCCCCACTTAGATATATGTTTTATTTTAATTTAACTAATTATTTTTAAAGTAAATATACAATTTCATATTCTGTGAATATTTCAAGCGTTCACCTGTTGCCGTTATCAATATCTAGCAAAAACGACCAAAATATCACGTTTGTTGTATGGGAGCTTAAATATTTATTCTATTTTTTAGTATTTTTTGTTTTATCAGCAACAGAAATACATACATCTAATGTAAAAATTTTAACTGTTTAACTATCACGGTTTATAAGATACAGCCTGGTGACAGACGGACAGGCAGACAGACAGACAACGGAGTCTTAATAATAGGGTCCTGTTTCAACCCTTTGGGTACGGAACCTTAAAAATTGAAGTTTCAATGCGTCATTATGATATAAATTACTTAAGAAGACAACAAATTTATCTCACAGTAATGTGTATGACATTGTTTCATTATATTTATAACATTAACATCGTTTTTGTTACAGCAATTAGCTGTCTTCCCAATATCGCCAGTAAAAAAAAAAAATTAACGTGTTTCACTGTTTTAAACGTGAAAAAAATCACGTTTGTTGTACTGGAGCCCCTTTAAAAAATTATTTTATTCTGTTTTTTAGTATTGTATGTTATAGCGGCAACAGAAATACATCTCCTGTGAAAAGTTCAACTGTCTATCACGGTTTATGTGATACAGCCTGGTGACAGACGGACGGACGGACAGCGGAGTCTTAGCAATAGGGTCCCGTTTTTTACCCTTTGAGTCCACCCCAAAAAAAAGGTCTTGCTGAACAAACAGATAGGCAGTTGATACTGTAAATAAATAACAACTATATATTAAACCTATATTAGCTTGATGTTTTTACCCTCAAAAATTGGGTTGAAATACTAACATACATAGTCATGATCATACCAATATTAGAGACGTCATGTTTTCCGACATCAATGGCGACCTCATTAATGTTATTATAGTTCATGATACAGTGCGCAGCCGTCATGATGTACTGGTTGTGTATGATGACCCCACCACACTTCGGCCGTTGAAGTCTCCTGTCGACCACAGCTGCCATCATTGGATACTCATTTACCCCAGTCTCTTGGCCGCCTACTATACGATTCTGGAATAGCAAAAATATCAGATCAGCGTATTTTATCTATATATAGGTTAATCTTTTGACTGCATCTTTGCTATGAAAGTAGTTATTTATATTGGTGATATAGCCATAGATATAGCATGTATAATATATTTTCTTCTACGACTCTAACCTTCGGGGAGTCATAAATGAAGAAATATTATTATATATTGTAAATATTACTTCTATGAAGATTTTGTGTGTTTATAAGATTGATGTACTAGGACTTTATTAGTCACTAGGAGTTATCTATATATAAGTATATAAAACAATAAACTAACACACTGATATATCAATGCACCGACTAAACTAGGTCTAGAGACATGTTATTTTTGCTCAGAGGTTTCTTTTATTACGTAGGTTAACCCTAAGAAAGGATTCGGCAAAATTCATTCCCTGCAATGGGGATGGGAAGTTTTTTTAAAATTAATATGTTAGCGAAAAGTGTTAGTGTTTTACCGTTTTTGTAAAATCACCCCCTAAAAAACAAAATAGGGAATGAGAATTCCGATATTTTTGTAGGTAAACCATAAACAGTTCCTTCTATAGGGTTCCGTACCCAAAGGGGTATTATCCCAATTGTCAAAGAATATTTAAAAAAAATTGAACTGCTCAATAGAAGTCAGACTAACTGTCTATCGAACTGGAAAAAAATATAATAAAATAATTTAAAACATGTGTTAACTGTCGAATACAAATATCTGTATGGGTCCCATACAAATAAAGACAGGGGGGCGCGAAAAAAAATTAGTAATAAGAAAGATTGATTTGAATTACTAAAACAACTTGACTAATTTCTTTAATCAAACTTTGCCAAGGCGAGAAAATAATTATAGGCATATCATCATCATCATATCAGCCCATCGACGTCCACTGCTGGACATAGGCCTCACCTAACTTTCTCCACAGCGTGCGAGTCTGTGCCGCCTGTAACCAACGACTCCCCGCTACCTTTACAAGGTCATCTGTCCATCTAGCGGAAGGCCGTCCCACGCTGCGCTTTCCGGTTCGTGGTCGCCACTCGAGAACCTTCTTCCTCGCCCCTCGAGAACCTTTTTCAGTGTTTCTTGAGTGTCAGGGGTATTCATTCCCGAATACACGGGTACGCGACCCCGGCCTCCCGAGCTACTACTTATTCTCCCCATTTCCTTCCAACAGTAGTATCCCTCCCACTTTTTCAACGTATCCCACTCATTATACAATTTCCATTAAATAATCATCACATCCCAACCCTACTCTTTGTTCCCTTCTACTATCCGATAGGGGATGTCAGGCAGCAGCGACCCCCTATAACACTACTGCGCTCGCCAACCCGCATGCCAGGCGTGGCGAGTATGGCAAACCCACCAACTTGAATGGCACAAAGAATTATAGGCTTAAGTTAAATTTATTTTCATCATACTTTAACATGTCAAGATTCTTAGTTCCATTTTACAAATGACTCATATTAGTTTATTATTAATTGACAAAAGATAATTATTATCTTTCTAGGCGTTGTATTCGACAGTTAACACATGTGTTAAATTATTTTATTATAAATTTTTCCATTTCGATAGACAGTCAGACTCTTGTTTCTATTGAGCAGTTTAATACCCTAAACACTTTTTTATACCGTATAAACACTTTAGAAAATTTCCCAAATACTTTAAATTTGAACATAGGACAACAGAGAATAACTCTAGCAGCTACATAAAATTAAATATAAAGAAGTGCCCTTCCTTATCATTGCATACTAACAACAATGTCATTCTTATTCAGCTGCAGCCTGATGCTTGCTAAAATTAAATATTAACTGGTGACTTTTTAGCCAATGTTAAATAAAACACAATACATCAATATCATTACAATTTAAGAATAGTTCAATTTCCAAATGTTGGCAGTAAAATTACAGCATTTTTACTGTTACAATTTAATGAATACGAAACAATTTGGATTTACACGGGATCCCTCAACAACTGACGCTGGTGTTGAGGTTATTCAAAATATTTTTGAAGCCTGGGACGATTCACAGGATGCCCATGGCATTTTTCCTTTTAGAAACGAAACTTCAATGGGTTCCTCACATTACTAATTTAGCAAGAACACTTAGTTCTGTAGCATATGCGGTAAATAAAATTAGGCAACTAACAGATGAAAGCACTGCAAGGTTAGTCTACTTCAGTTATTTCCATAGTCCATACGGAAAATTTGCTTTCGGCTCATGCGGCTGATGTAAACACATTTTTTATACTGCAAAAATTCATGCCATTCGTGCAATCTATTAATTTGGACCAAGACAGATTAAGGAAATTAATGTTCTAATTTTGACATCCCAATATGTATATGAAACCCTTATTAATGTCAAGAAACACATAGAAACATTCAAGAGGAACAGGGACACTCATAATGCAAATACTAGGATCAACTAGCTATACATCTAAGCTGGCTACATAAAGTCACTATAGCACGGACGCTAAGCAGGAATAATTTCGTTCAATGACCGGTTACTATTTGTCTCTGTTGCACGTGCATAATTATTTGCCATCGCACTCACACAGATGCGATGACCGCTGTCATAGAGGAGCGCAACGGCAAATAATTATGCGCGTGCAACAGAGACAAAGAGTGACCTGTCATTGAACGAAATTCTTCCTGCTTAGCGTCCGTGCTATAGCTTATTTAAATGGCTATGTATATAACACATACAATAAGGTCTCAGCATACTAGCAGAATTGACTACATAAAAGGTAATTATAAAATATTTGAGCATCTAGATGAGAAAAACCCTTGGGATCGACCTACTCAGCTACAGCGGCGCTATTTTTTTTTATGTTTTATGTTTGATGAATTATGACGTATTTCAAGTGCAATCTGATTACCTATGGAATAAAACATTTTTGATTTGATTTGATGCCACCAGTCAGTTTCTTTTTACAAAATTTTGCTCCGAAGAATTTTTTACCTTTCCATTGACCTATGAACTTTAAATTTGGAGATAATGTTCATTATTACGTATATTTATAATAAGTACCAATATATTGATAGTTTTTTTGAAATTCGTAGCACAGAAGGGAATTTACACACTTTCTGCTTATGAACAATTCGGACGGCTTATATTCTATATTTGATATGTGCGAAGTTCGACAGTTGGCCAGTTTTTCAAAAGCCCACGCGGAATGAGTACTATAAGAAATAATACTCAGACGACTTTGGTAATAAATACACTGTGCTGTGGAATTGAAAGTAATACAAATGGAGACTATGTGTTTAACCTTAACCGCCCTAAGAATATCTAAAACCTATACATAGTGTTAAAGACCTGGGGAGCATAAATTACATACACATGTAATATGTAATTTACAGCTCCCCCAGCTCTTTAACACTATGGGCACGGCAACTACATGACTTTGCTGCTAAGAAGATCTCCTCCCTTAATATCAGCATTGTTCATTTGGTTGTAATTAGACCATGAGCGGATCGCCCCGATTGCCCCTCCCTAAGGACGGCCGAGGAAGAAATGAATTGTAACATTTTTTTAAATATATAACTTTTATTACATACAAAAGATACTTGGCGTTGTATATCTAATTATTCAAAAACTGCATAACTTACGTTTGCAGATTCAAAGTTCAAAAAATACTTCAGATCTTATGATCGCCCGAAAACCCCCGTGAACTTTTGTTCTGGATCCGCCCTTAGAACAGACATTTGTCCCTTTTAATCTCAGTTAGATATATGTTCCGGGAAAGGTGGGAAAGGTTTTATATAACCGGTCTTGAAAGATTTGTCGAATATGACAAATTTAACATACCACAGAATAGAAAACAACGCAGTTGAATGTGTTGCCTTACCGTCTTCTTGTATCCACAACTGCACGTTTCTCCCGGGTTAGTCGCAGGCTCAGCGGTCAGCGTGCACGAGAATTTACCTCCTCTACTGGTGAGAGGTACAATCAAACCTGAAAGCATAATAGTGCATGCCCAGAGCATATAAATTCTTTTGCTTTTAAGTTCATTACCAGTTCCATGACCTCGCGTACTGTTAGAATAAATCATAGTCCTTCAGAATCATTCTCTCAGGTTTGAATTATGCACAATATCCACGCGTGTGGCAATAGCAAGTTGGAGTTACCAACTCGCCGGCTGGCCGGACCTCGCATAGAGCAACACGCTGGCCGTGTCAGGATGCCAAGTTGTTCTGTAAAGCCCTAGGTTGACTTGAATTACATTTTCGAACCCGACTTTAGGTGTAAAATATGTATAATCTCTAGACATGAAAATTAAGCTTAAGGTCCGACTGATGGTAAGCGGTCACCGTATCCTATGAACGCTTGCAACACCAGGGGTATCACTCGCGCGTTGCCGACCCTTCAAATATCCAATAACTTCTCTCTTGAAGAACCCCATACTGTAGTACTTAGAGAAAACCTTGGCAGGAAGCTCATTCCACAACCCAAGCGTTCGCAGGAGGAAGTTTCTCTGAAACCGCACTGTACGCAACCATTTCGGTTCTAAAGTGTGAGAATGAATTCCTTGTACGACTAGGTATATTACAGCGAGTATGAATTTACGTACCAATTGATATAGTTTGTTTGTTGGAGATAGCTTTAAAGGTACCTCTACCGCAATAGTTTTCTGCTGCGTTCAACGTCGGGTCCCCACTCTTGGAAATCAAGATACGGTCTTGGGAACACGATGAGGACTGTAAGCGAAAATAACCTTAACTAAACTTTAAACCGTACTCTGCGAACTTTTCAAGTCTCAAAACGGTTTAGGTGTCAGGAGTTAGGTGGAGAATGTCTGAGACCAACAAAGTGCTTGCGGTGTTTTTTTTTTCTTGTTTGAGTCTGAAAACAGATATCTGGACTACACACATAATTATTTTGGGTTTCTGAGTCCGAGGAGATACATCGTATACTATTTCCAGTATGAACAGGTCTGAGCTGCTTTATATCCAACGACTTTCAGTGGTCCCTAACTAGGTTGTCAATCCACCTAATAGGTAGTCATCCCACACTGCGTTTTTGGGCTCGTGGTCCCCACTCCCCGCCGTTTATCAGTTGTATGAATTGTATGCTACTTCAGCCTGCCTGCTGCTACTTCCGCTAACTTCGTGTAGTCCCTTGCGGTATATTGGTTCTACAGAGGTATTTCCTTGTTACGTATTCTGTCACGTAAAAAAACTTTGAGGAGTCCGTTAGCTAGCTGAGGTAGAATCATTTATTTATTTATTTATTTTGCACAAACAAAAGTGTACAATGGCGAGCTTAATGCCATACGGCATTCTCTACCAGCTAACCACAAGCTTAATATACAATGTTCAATTGTTAACAGTATTATTAATGTGCAAAATCATCTAAGCATATGTTTAAGCGTACAGTTATAAACCATCCAGTTGTACACTACAGATTAAAAGAAACATTAAAAATAAAGTTGTTATGGATGGGTGTTAAAACTTTAAGAAAATTAGTCTCACCGCTGGCATATCAAGTTCACAACTTAAATGGCAGTTGTACCCCAAAGGGGACGTGGCTACCCATCTGCACTGAGATCCAGCCGAGTAGTTGTTCGGGTATTTTTGATTATAAATGTAGTAAGTTTGACCTGGCTTCACCTGGAATCATATTAATACTAGCTTACATAAAAAAAGAGAACTGGACAAAGCTTTACCTAGCCAGATGTGAAAAAAACAAACTAAACTTTGCCGTCGGACAACTGTTATCACAAATTTTGTGATGTAATAACATCTTTACAGTTTTCAGAATTTTTCCTTTATGTGTGCTTCATGGCATTCGTTCTTGCCTAATTTCATGATTCGAGGTCAACGGGAATTACCCCCGAGGTTTTGATTTATTTGTGTCAGAATATGCGGCAATGACTTAGAAGCTAGATTTTTTACAACTTTAAGTGACCGTAGATTTTCGTATTTGATATTAATCTCCTCCACGCGTTCTTTAGTAAAATGGTTTTGTCAGACAAAAAGACGAACGAAATTTTTTTAATGTGTTATAACTAGAAATGAACGAGATTCGGTTTTTTTCCAGCTTCAAGGGACCGTAGACCTTAGTATTTAATATTAATTTCAACCCTTCACGTGTTCTTGAGAAAAAGTGTCTTGACAGACAGACAGTAAAGTCATTGTATTAGGGTTCCTTTTTTCCTTTTGAGGTAGGGAACCCTAAAAATGGTTGCAAAAGTGTGACAGAGACGAAGCGAAGCTAAGGTCTCTTGTCTCTTTCTAACTTGTTTTAATAAATATTAAAATTAACAAAATGAAGCACGTTAACGTTAACAAGAAATTTAAGTTTCGCTTCGCCTCTCTCACACTTTTGCAACCACTCAAACAAAAAAAAAAGATGAAGGTGAAAAGTTCAAAACAGGAATTTTTTATCCCAAAACGAACACGCTCTTGGAATTGTAAGTGGGGACCTTAGATATAGAATGTAAAAATGTAGCGTAGCGTAAAAATCCTAAGTCTGTGGTGGGGATTTTGGTTTCTGTGACGTCACAAAGATGGCTGCCGACCATATGGTATTTTTTACTTTTATCAAGAGCGTTATTTTTGGTAGAACTTAGGAGTCGGATTCTTTCGAAGTTGAAATGTTATTAATTTTTTTTATACTTTTTAAGATTTCAGTAGGCTAGGTACCTACAAACAACAATTTAAAGAAACTACATTGACGAAAGCATAAGCTTTCAATTTACCGTTGACCTCTCAAACGGACTATGAAACGTTTTACTACGGAACCCTAATATTTTACAAATAGAATAGATATTACCAAGCTATCTAGACAAACTATTTATTTTTATGTAGTATTAGTTTTATATTCAGGTTTGACTGAAAAGGCGGTCATTGCAGGGAAAGTAACTTAAATTTTAAATTTTGCATTTAAAATTTCACTGAAATAAAACATTTCTTTATTTATTTAAATTAGTAGCAGTTTTACTGCATTAAAAGATTTTTGATGAATCGCTTGTTCGAACTGGTAATCAAACCCGTGAAATATCATTCAAGAAAAATCATTTATTTTATGATTTTGATCGTAAGGATCATTTATAGTCAAAAACAATGAGGATCGAAGAAGATCGGAAGGGTAATTCATATGGAGGAAGAATTTTTTTTATACCACTTTCAAATCTGACATTTGTCTGACAGATTTGATTATTATTCAAAAAAGTAGGAGGAGGTTCTCAATTCGGATGTTTATATTTGTTTATTATTTATGTATGTTCGGACATAACTCCGTCATAGTAGACGGATTTCAAATTATTTTTTTTATATAAAAGGGTATACTTCCGAGGTGGTCCCATATTAATTTAGTAAATTTAAAACTTAAACTTTTGGTGAAAAAAAATAATTGGTGTTAATTTGGAACTGGTGAAACGCCTTTTATGTTGATGATTGTATAAAATTTTGTTACGAGTATGGATGTTTTTAGTGTACCAAAAAAGAAATTTGTCACTGAAAAATTAAAAATAAATTTCTTTTACAAAAAAAAACAGCTTCAAAAAGATGCACTAATTACTAATCTACACACACTCTCTCTCTCTCCCTCCCCCTCCCTCTCTCTCTCTCTCTCTCTACTACACTAAAAATGTAAAAATAATTAATTATTTCCAAAAATTTGTTCTGAATTGCACTTTGAAGTTAGTGTCCAAATCCCGAACAATTTACAACACACTTCCAGCTACGGGTCTAGGGGTTCGAGAAAGGGGCACTTGCCCCGGGCGGCGAAGACTAGGGCCAGCCAGCCACCAGTTAGTTCAGTACGCTATAAAATATGCCTGAAGAGCGGTAAAGTGGCACTTTGCCCCATCTTTTTAAAAATGTAGATCCGGGGCTGCAAACTTGACTTTCATGAAACCAACTTCAAACTGTAATTCAAATCAGATTTTTTAGAAATAATTAATTATTTTTACCTTTTAAGTGCATCTTTTTCAAGCCGGTTGTTTTTTTTGTTAAAAAGTTTTCATTAAATATTTATTTATCAAGTTTTAATTAACGTTAGATACTTACATTTTGTGCGAAATCGCAGCCAACATCCTGAGCAGAACTATATCCAAAGCATGCAATTAATATTGCTATTTTCAAATAATCCATTTCTGCAAAAGCGACACCGATTATTGGGTTTTTTTTTTAACTATTTTATTCACACTCATTATTTAAATAACCGATGAACACAAAAAGAAAGACAACACTTCGCAGGTTACCATGATAACACTTGTTTCACATTTATCATTTATCATTCCTATCACATTTTAATGTTTGCTATCGTTCAAAAGTCTTATTAGCCTTGCCTACATAAAATAGCTACAATAATTTGCATTAAAAATTATATAAGGATTAACAAATTAACAGGGTTATGTTTTTCGAGTGTATGTATGTATAACTCTTTGGCACGCTCTGTAGCCTGTTTAGGTCAGGTAAGGCTTAGTGGATTTCAGCTTGAGAGGCATCGTTAGATTCGTCTCAAATGTGAGAGTGACATGTACATAAAATTCTTAAAAAATCAAAATGACGGATTTTATGCGTTTTAATGTGCGTGCTAAAAGAAATTTTAGACATTAATTACTAAATTAAAGATTTTTTTTAAGTCCCTCGAGTTGGGTACTAAAATAAAGGGCTTCACAGGCGATTACGAAAATATATAACATAGCTTCTTCCATCGGCTTCGCACGCCCTAAATTTCATTATCGGCGTAGGTTCTCACGGCAACTCCTCAATTATAGAAAAAAAACAAACAATCAAATCTTTCTTCTTTAATGGCATAATAGATTCGTGTCTGTGAAATCATGGAAATGTCAATCCAATCGGTTATGCCGTTTAGTAGTTGACAAACCGACAGCAGCGCCACCTACCGGGTCATATTGTATGTTTAAATCATCCAGGAAACCATCGAAATATTCATATAAAATGTCAACCTAATCGATTCAGTCGTTTAGAAGTTATGTGAAAAACATAAGTACTGAAGGATAATTCTTACTACCCGTTGGCCTATTACCCGTTTTCCCGTAGGAATGAAGCATTTTCCCGCGGTAAAAAGTAGTCTGTGTTCATCAGGGATAATGTCGGCTTCTAATAGTAAAATATTTTTTCAAATTCAATACAAACAAACAAACAAAAAAAAATTTCTTTTAACCGATAGGTACCAGAATATATATAGACTAATTATTGTAATTTAATTTATGCCGATACCTTTATCATTTCATACAATAGTACTTTAGTGTCTTTAGCATTAAGGATTCAAATTTCCAGAATCAGAAGTCAAGATTAGACAAGTGGCTATTACTTGAGTTTGCTGTTAATTACACTACCTAAGGTCCCGTATACTGCACACTAGCGCCACTAGATATTGTTTATTTCTTCTTCATACAAAGCGTATTACAAAAAACTAAAATAAATTAAAATACTAACTAACGAAAAGATTGGTAGAACATGTCTGCGAGTTTTAATTCGGGTATTGGGTAAAGACGATCGCTTTTAGCAGAAGCTTTCGAATTCAAGCTCGTAGACATGTTCTACAAATAATACAGAACGTTCCAAAATAGTTCAGTACCTAGTATTATTCATTTTTACACTATAGGGTCTTAAGAGGAATCAAAAGGTATATGCAATAAATCTGTTATTTTAGCAGAGATTGTTCTGAAATATTTTTTCAGAAAAAAACTCAATAAAATAGAGTATGTGGTGGTGACGTAAACCAAAATATGACTGCGTTTGACTTTGCTCGATAGATCTTTCTACTCAAAACTTATTTAAGTTATAAAGGACCATCAAATATTGAAACACATAGTTTAGACGTCAGTCGAACTTGGGCTGTTAATTTTTAAACATTTTTTGTTTTTATATTTTCGCATTCTCTTGACAACAGAAACTTCACTTGTCTATTTCTTGTGCACTCGATTCTATATATATTCATCCCGCTTCCATAGTTATTAGAACAATATTAAGTGTCTACCTATATAATATTATTTTTTTTATTTACAACTCCTAGCGACTTATAAAGTCCTAGTACTTACATCAATCTTATAAACACACAAAATCTTCATAGAAATAAGAAATACAATATAAATATACATACATAGAAATGATCTATCTTCGTTTATGACTCCCTGAAGGTTAGAGTTTTAGAAGAAAATATACATGCATGGCCATTATCATTAATATAGATAAATACTTTCATAGCAAAATGCAGTCATAAGATTAACCTCGAGCCAAGACTTGAACCTGCGACCCTTACATTCCGTGTAATTGCTCTATTGAAAGTATTTATTTATATTAATGATATTTATTCTTTAAATATTGTAGCATCGTACAGCAAATAAGTATAATATATGAACTCACCCACTCGGATTCAATATTACATTTGACGAAAGATCATGAAAAAATACTAAAGCAAGTGCTTTCGTATACGTTTACGTATACGTAGAACATTACCATAACAATTGTCATGTGCCTCACATGACATTAAACACTTGTTCAAATTAAGAACAATTAAATTAAATTTTATCAGAGGTTCGACTGCGTTTACTCAAATTAAAATTTACTCTTTAATCCTTTAACTAACTCAAAATTACAATTCAGGGTCTTGACACCTTGAAATCTATTTGCCTACAACATAAAATAATACGTATAAGATTAATATGATATTTTTTGTGGAACCAATATGCAGTAGACTGAGGGGGAATCTTCCTTAATAAGTATCGATAAACAAACAAGTGGGTAAAGACTTGCCTGCTGAGCTGGAGGCTTGGGTTCGATTTCTACACAGAACAAACGTATTTGTGTTTGTCTGGGTGTTTTTTATGTTTAATATGTATGTACAAAAGAAAAGGCCCAGTACGAGTATGGCTCTCGCACCGAGGATTCCGTAATAATTTATTATATATAGACAGTTCTTGCTTCATGAGAACAAGTCTCACAGTGATCGTAAAGATCATTTTTTGGATTTTTTTTATATTTGTGTTACATCACAACTTGCTTCTTGCCAAATTGCATGCTTCTAGGTCAACGGGAAGCACTTTATAGGTTTTTATATATTTGTGTCACAATATGCGACAAAAATGACCGTATTTTGGGCATTTTCTTTATTGCAGTGACTAAGATGTTAATTGAAATAATTTATTATTCTATTTTCATTGCTAATAACTCAATATGTGAGTAGGTATAGGTACTACGTATGAAAATGAATGATTTTCTTCTATTGATATACTTAACCTGCATTCTATGTGTGATGTCAAAAATTCTATGTGTGATGTTAAAATACATTACTAAAACTATGTAATTACTTTTGATTAAAATTCTAATAAAAATAGCTTTTAATTAATTCAGCCTGTAGCCTGATCTCTCATTAGAACTTAATTTTTTACAACTTTAAGTATTTGATATTAATTTCAACTTTATACCTCCACGCGTTCTTGAGTAAAAGGGTCTTGACAGACAGACGGACAGAAAGACGGACAGACAGACGGACAACAAAGTGATCCTGTTTTCCTTTTGAGGTACGGATCCCTAAAAATCAAGTTTATAGTAAGCACCGTTACGACGCGACGTCGGGAACATTCCCGAAGTAAATAAATCTTGTAGGAACTCTTGTTCGGGATAAAAATTATTCCGTATTCCTTTCTGTCCCTGCGCCAAAACTCACATCATACCGTTGCAAGTTTATGGAAAAGTGCATTTTTCTTTCGACTTGACTTACAAATATAGATTTGGTTTCATTAAGGCCATCCCTGCGGCCCACTAGCGCCTTTTGCATTTCAGACAGACGGATAAATCTAGGACAACGGGATGAACCCCATATTGTTTTAAATTATTTGTGAATGCAAAAAAAATGCGACTAAAATGGCCGTATTTCTTTATTGCGATGACTTAGCTTGATATTTTTACAGTTTCTAGGGATCGTAGACCTTAGTATTTGATATTAATTTTAACTTGATACCCACACGCGTTCCTGAAAAAAAAAAGTGCCTCGACAGACAGACGGACAACAAAGTGATCCTATAAGGGTTCTTTTTTTCCTTTTGAAGTACGGAACCCTATAAAGTATATTCATGTATTTGTATCCATTTTGCTAAAAAACGAACCCTAATTTGACATAATTTTTTGATGAGAGTAACGGTGACTCTACTGTTGGCGTAGCAAATAAGCTCAATCTTGCTCAGGCAGCCATGGACAGACAGACAGATAGGTTTCTTTCTACGATGAAATCCTCGCGCCTCACAGACTCGCCTCTCCTTTGAGAAGGAGACTTAGGTCATAGTCCACACGCTGGCCTAGTGCGGGTTGGCTGGCAGACGTTCCTGAGATAGTGCCAACTCGACTGTAAGATTTTTTAATTCGCCCATAAGGCCTCTGACTTGGCTGTCATATGACAAACAGCCAGGACTGACAGTTTTATGTACCCTCCAAAATACGGTCCTCCGTGTCCTGCTCAAAAAAATGTGCCAGTAGTCGGCTACCCATCCAAGTAGTGACCTTGAAATCCGTAAAGAAGTAATTTCCCGAAGATATTCGATAGAGTTCGAACAGTTAGTAAGCTGAAGGCCATATCGATTGTAAACCTGATGACTAGGTATTGAAGAATAAAGATTCTGGAGCTGACATATCGATGGAGCTGACAGATCAAAAATTGCAAAATGGGACGGCCTACTATCAGATGGACAGGCAACCTGGTTAGAGCCGTAGGACAACATATTGTACCTAGGATGGCCATTGTACAAACAGAGAGGCTTAAGATCATCAGTGGACGTCTACGCTACAGGCTGAGATGATGACTTGATCCCTTGATCAATTTGAAAATTTGGAAAAACATCAAAAAAAGATTTAATTTTAACACAGTGTTCATATTTGACTTAAAAAGTATTAACCCCCTTTCTGACAAATATTCTGTACCTATACAGATAACTACAAAATTGACTTTAATTTGAATCGAATAGTATGTGCCATTCCCATTTCCCATCCCATCACATTCCCTGTATTATTTATACTTCTCTATGGTACGTGCACATATTTACGGCTGTAATCCCAAGGAGGGGTAACTAATACCTACCTAGATACACACCCACGCCATAAGGGGACAGCTTCCTTTCACCAACCACTACAGGTGGTGAGCCCATAACCACACTGCTTTAGCTCTTGACGCAATGTTTCCGAAATAAGTGGCTTCATATATGTCCATTATTCGTAACCTACTTCACAGATATAAATAAGTAGTAAAATAAAAGACTAGGAATAGACCCGACGACCAGTGTTTGGCGATCTATAACAAGAATTTTGGCTGTGCTGTGGTGTAACTAATACACTGATATAAATGATTATTTCTTACTAAAGTTATCACTTTCTGTACTACTTGATTGGTATAGAATTATCTAGCGCATTAAATTTTGTAAAACTTTAAGAATTTCATAGATTATGTAAACATTTCACTTTTTCACTAAAGGATCCGTCACACAATGTGTACTATTTATCGATGCGATCGTGTATCACGTTTCCTATTAATTGTTTTAAAACCATTAACACACAAACAACTGATAGTAATGACTTATAATGTTACTAATCTGTTTCGAGCGTTAAGGTTTTACCTAAGCACAGATAAGGAACGCAATAATTCAGGTTAATTGCCATTCCTTTGGAGTTGTGCATAGATATTTCCGGTAAAACTACTTATCACTAAATACTATAAAACAAAGTCGATGTCCACCTCTGTCTGTTCCTCTGTTTCTATGCTTACTTCTTCTAAACTATGAAACGGATTGAGATACTAATTTTGCTATTGGAAAGAGCGATAAATGAGAAAGGTTATGTACAATCGCGGTATGAAAATGTTCGCCAGTTTTCAAATTGATTCATATAACGTTCCGCGAGCACATGTTACCCTTTTAAACAGAGTCACAGAACAGACTGCTCCACAAAATAATATGTTTGACTGTTTGACAATAAAATTTAAAGTTGTTTGATTTTCTAACTTGTCTAGGAAGATTATTTGGAGTTGTAAACCTTTTGGTTGGTTTAATATAAGCGTAGTGATTATATCCTCTTTGTTTCTGATGATTAAAACAATTCAACCAATCATTTAACTCAAATTTATGAAGTTTGTCCTAGAGTAATATGAAACGCATTACACTCTATAGGATTACATTATAAACGATACTCAAAGGATGTTGCTCTGACACCGACTCAAAAAGAATAACGGTTAAGATTTGCCACCACTACCTTACTTACTTTGTACCACTTTATTTACTAACGAAAAATTCTTATATTTGTGGAGATATAACGGTGCAATATATGTGGAAGACCATGTAGTGCTCAATTTCAGTTCTAAACGAATCTCTGCCAAAATATGGGGGTGGATGTCAGCGGATGGAGTGGGTGAGCTCGTTATTCTTCCTTCAAGGGCAAATGCAACCCACTATCTGTCGGTTCTGGAAGACAGTATGCTACCAAGTGTCCGTATCGTATATCCATCTGATGATTTAGCTCGGATCAGCTACGATCAGAACAATGCTCGCGCGCATACTGCTCGTATTGTGAATGAATGGTTCTATCGGCATAGTGATATAGCAGTGATTTCCTGGCCAACAAGATCTGCAGATTTAAACCCAATAGGGAACCTATGGGGTTTAATGGCGCAGCGATGGGAAAATAGAAAAGAAAGGACTAAGGAGGCTATAGAAGACCACTGCTAAATCATTCGGGAAGATAAAAGAGGGACGGACCTATGCTCTCGTCTTGTTGGTTCCATGAGAAATAGGTTACAATGTGTGATTGATGCTAATGGTGGTTGTATTTGTTATTAAATAAATTAATGATATTACAACTATTCTTTCATTCTCGTTCAAGAATGAGTTTAGTTCTTTCCACAAAGCGGTTGACTCCGACAATAATATCTCTCTCCATAAAACTTAGTAGTAAGGCAAACTAGAAAATAATTAAGACAACAATACATATAATACTAACGTTTATTTACAAATACATACATCAAAATCTTGTTAATTTGGGTAGATGTCATTTTTGTGAAAGTGACAGAATGAAGTCTTTAAACAGTAAGCAAAACCTTTATTTAATAATATACGTAACAAAACTTAACATTTATTAAAATGTTGGCAGAACTGTTGTCTCGTGCAAGCAAAAGTCAACTTTGATGTCAAACCTTTTCATACCGCGACGTACATAACGAAGAGGAAATATAATGAAACATATTTTGCCGGGTCAGCTAGTCCATACTAATAAATATAAATGCGAAAGTAACGCTGTCTGTCTGTTGCCTCTTCACGCTTAAGCCGCTGTACCGGTTAGGATGAAATTTGGCAAAGAGATAGTTTGAGTTCTGAGAATAGACATAGGCTACTTCAAAACGTCAAGTGTGAGTCAGTTTTTTTTTATTATTGAGCAGTTGCCGTTGAAATCCTATACCGAGAACAGAATTTAGGGCGGGTGGAACCGCGGGCAAAAGCTAGTAATAAATATGTTAGTTTATTAATCTATCCGTAGAACATAGTTTCTTTACAAAATACTGAATTTTTTTTTTACGATATCTGTCAATTATGACAAAGGTCTCTCTTGGTTCAAAAAACCGGTCTAGTGCGAGTAGGACTCGGACACCGAAGTGTTCCGTACTTAATACGAATTTTAGCAGTTTGTTTAGCATCTTATACTTAGTAATAACAGTCATATCGACCAAAATAACTCCCAGTAAGCCCTATAGCCGTTGTATTTGGAAATCTATGGGGGAGGAATATGTCCAGGTCCAGCAGTGGACTTCTTGCGGCTGAGATAATGAAGCCCTATAAAATCCTCGCAGGCAAGGTCAAAAACAAAATATCAAAGAGGACTGTCTCCCAAGAACGCTTCTTGACTTTCACTGCCTTTTGGTATTTTAAATGTTTGTAAAGTGCCTACTTTTAGCAGACCTATGTGTGGGGTTCTTCAAGAAAGAAGTTAAGGGCCAGCAGCGGGCGAGTGATACCCGTGGTGTTGCAAGCGTCCATAGGCTACGGTCGCCGTTTACCATCATGCGGACCGTGTGCTTGTTTGCCACCTTAGTGATATAAAAAAAAAAAAAAACTAATATTCTTAAAAGAGTAACGTTTAAAAATAGAATATGAATAGCGTTATTTTTCTGTAGAAATACATTTTTAATGTAACGAAAAGGCGTAAGTAGTCAGTGTTTTGCATTTTTCTGTGTATTATACCTCTGTATGTATTAACAATAAAAAGTTTATGGGTGTATTGGTATTCGTTGCTCGGTATGCATAGAACAAGCTTTGTGAGATTAGATGGCGTTGTGTGTAATGTCCAATAAAATTAAGTATTAATTTATTTATCGGACAATCGACAACCGACAGGTATTTTAAAATATTTATACAGTAATACCCAGACTTACACTACCTCGACATACGCGAATTCGGATTTACGCGATTTTTCAGGCTCAGACGTGTAGCGCGGAATCGACTCTAGGTACAAGAAAATAACGATTTTGTGTGTTGTGCGATGTACTAAGTACTATGGCATCCAAACGAAGTAGAACCGAATCTTTTGCTTCAAACAAGAAAAGAAAAACATTATCTTTTAAGTGTTATTATTATAAATTATTGACTCGTCAGACGACTTTGTTAAATTTTATGAAACCTTCTACATCAAAATAACTTCAGATTGTGTTTATTCGGATTCAGATTTGTCATATTATCTACAATTAGTTACACATTTATTTCCTTAATTATTGTTTTATTTAGTCTCCGGTCCCAACTAAACATACTTTGTATGTCTTTATATGCAAAATTGTACCCCGACTTACGCGAATTTGACGCAAAATTGTACCCCGACTTACGCGAATTTCACTTACACGGATAGCGCTTGGTCCCAACTATCGCGTAAGCCCGGGGTATTACTGTACTGAATAGAAAAAGATGTATTTCAGTAACGATTATGTGTGACGACCTCTAGTCTGACATGTTGTTCGCAAAACAAATACACTCTACAAAGCATGGCTAATGCATTAACAATACGTGACGATAAAGATAAGATGGATTATTTAAATTAGCTTCATATATATGAATATTTACAACAACAGGTATTTCTATATACTGTACTCCTCTTTCTACCTACTATAAATCTGTTTGCAAAATAACAAGTTATAAAAGGTTATTGTTGCTGGAGGCTGTTTGGAAGAATACAATAAATCTTTGTGTCTTATTTGCCTACTAAGTAAGTAAGTAAAAAGTCGGACTCGCGAACGGAGGGTTTCGTACCATTATCTATAAAAACGGCAAAAATATCACGTTTGTTGTTTGGGAACCCCCCTTAATATTTGTTTTATTTTAAGTTAATTATCAATTTTTAATGTGACTATATAACTAAATATTCTGTAAGTATTTTAGGCTTCTACTTGTATGTAACAGCAATACATCTTCTGTGAAAATTTCAACTGTCTAGCTATCACGGTTCATGAGATACAGCCTGGTGACAGACGGACTGACGGACGGACAGCGAAGTCTTAGTAATAAGGTTCCGCTAATTACCCTTTGGGTACGGAGCCCTAAAAAGAAAAAGTTGAATTATTTCTTCTTGATTGTTTAGCGCCGACTCTAGTTGCTTAGGAGTTTAGGAGCTTAGTAAGGTTTATTTTATTTTTTGCCTTTCAGATTTATTTTTCTTCTGTTTGATTGTTTGAGACAAATGGATAGAGTAATCTAAGAACTAGGTCTAATTTAAAGTTTTCAAGAAGATGAAGAAGATTAGCCCAAGGTGTTATCTATACTGCATACTGCCTCCGTCATAAGATCCTTCAGGCATCCATTTTGTTGTAGCTGACACTTAACAACTTTATATGTGTTCCAAGTTTCATCAGAATCGTTTTAAAGGTGAAAATTTAGTATAGGTGAAAAAGCAATCAACCTTTTTCTAAGCCGGGACGGATAATTTTCTTTTAAATTTTACATGAGACCCTATCTAACAGATCAGAAAAAAAGATCATCAAAATTGGACTGCTCTGTATAAAGCTATTAAAAAACATCCAAATATATCAGCCTCATACGTACCCTCTGTTGGGGCACGGCCTTCCCTTATCGAGGGTGATTTGGGCGATAGTCCACCACGTAGACCACCAGTGCAGATTGTGAACTTCACATTCAAATACGTCTATTTAAGTATAGTGCTTCAATGTTTTCCTTCACCGAAAAGTCATTAGTGTGAAAATGAGAACTTAAGAAAATACTCATTGGTATACGCCAGGCTCAAATCTATGCCCCCTAGGATGCAAGGTGTAATCAAAACCCCTAGGATTAATATATGTTACCTGTCCTTTTTGTTGTCGGTTGAGAATAAGCCCAAATATCTTTTTCTGGTTCTGTAGCGTATGAAAAGACGGAACCCATATGGTACCTTAGCTAGTTAGTTAGGTAGGTAGTTTAGGTAAATCATAAAAATTAAGAGAGAAAATACAGAGCCTGTGTTATTTCTTAGGTACTACATGGGCATTTACCTACAGATTGGGTATTTTAAAAAAAAAGGTTTTTTTTTCAGTTCACGCTACACTTAAATAGCGGGCACACTACGCGGAAGATCGGTAATTGTAATTTATATGCAATAACATGTATTGGCGTTCCGTCGCGGAATTTCCGTTAAGTGTAGCACCTATTACTAAGACTGCCCTGTCCGTCCGTCCGTCCGTCTGTCACCAGGCTGTATCTCATGAACCGTGATAGATATACAGTTGAAATTTTCACAGATGATGTATTTCTTTTGCCGCTATAACAACAAATACTAAAAAACAGAATAAAATAAATATTTAAGGGGGCTCTCATAGAACAAACGTAATTTTTTTGGTCGTTTTTGGTCGATATTGACAACGGAAACAGGTAGAAGCCTAAAATACTCACAGAATATTTAGTTATATAGTCACATTAAAAATTGGTAATTAACTTAAAATAAAACAAATATTAAGGGGGTTCCCATACAACAAACGTGATATTTTTGCCGTTTTTAAAGCTAATGGTACGAAACCCTTTGTGCGCGAGTCCGACTCGCACTTGACCGATTTAAATTTTTGTACTGTTTGCAAACTGCAGATTTAATAGATGGAGACCTGGCCATCAGTTTAGGAAATAAATCAAAATTTTGTATTGGTCGTGTCATATGAAGTTATTAAAAAATCGAGTTGGGTAGAATTCTCTTTACACTTTTTTCAAACAGGGATATAGTCTTCATAGGGGGAATATAGTCCTTATGATTCACCATTTTGATGACTTTTGAGGTTCTAAGACTCTCCCCTACCTCCGAAAGCGTGCACAGTAAATGAGGTGTCGCGACCTGAGTACAACTTGCGCTGACATATAAATGCTTTATTTTATTTGACTAAAATACTGTATTCAATAGATTTAGGTTTTAACTTCATTTTGATGCAAAAAAATCAAGATTGATATACATATTAATAAGATATAAGCACGTCAAAATGCCGAGACCTATTAAAAACTTAAAAACCTTTGTGCGATCAACAAAAATTTACAAAGCAGAAAGCTGTCATGTTTATCGACCTAAGAAAAAGGGCAGGAAAGTAACACCAGCTCGAACCAGGGTCGCTTATTAGGAACAGTCTCGAGTAAGCACGACTCAGTCATTCAAGATCATAATATATGCAAGAAGGTCCTTCACCTCGAGACCTGTGAAAGCACGGCTAAAGTCAAGTCTGGCGTACTCGAGACGGTTCACAAAAAGCTCCCAGGTTCGTGCTCGTGTCACTTTTCTGCTCTTTTTTTTAGTTCGATAAACATAACACCTTAATTTTGCCCTAGGTATGTATATCCGGCAACAACTTTGATATAATAGTATTCTATTCCTAATAACAACCGGCAGGAAGGCCCTTCTGAGGTATCCAGCAACGTCTTTCAGCGATTCTGCAATGACCATAACGTTATCATTGCTATCTTGTATCTATTATAGCAAACAACATGATGATAATTTTTGATTTATGCTTTCAGAAAGGCCAATAGCAAACAAGTTATTAAGGGTGCGCCCTACATGATTGTGCAGTTTTCTGCTCGTTTTTAAAATCGATTCCACTGTCCTATTGCAAGTTTCAGACTGGAAAAAAATACCATAACTTTCTACATTCTTTAACTAGCAAATAACAGGATTTTTATTCAAGATATCTGTTAAAGTATCTCTTTAAAAAATAACAGCTAAACCTCTCGTTTTTCTATTTTTTATTTACAACTCATTATCAACTAGTAGCGGGAACTTAATTTATTTTATGAAATGTTAAGTAACTATAAAGCTATAAAATTACTGTAATAGAATTTTTATATCTTATGTGATATAACTGTAATTAATTTTTTTTCACTTTTTACGCTAAGCTATTCGCCTATTTATAATATATTTTTGCCACTGAAAAATAAGCTCTATTTGAGATTAACATTGTCGATTTTAGCTTAACGCCCATAAAGCAAATTTATATGCCCTCTTAAGTTGGCGTTACAAACACCTACTGGGCTGCGTTCGAAACACCATGGCGTTAGCTACGCCAAACCGAATAATATCCGAGTGATCTGTCATTTTATGAAAAAAAATATGTCACGTTTTTGCCCTGCTCGAAGTTGATGTCGACGGTGTTAACACGGTGTCGTAATACTAGAGTTCCCAAACGACTGTTGTCACCGCAGTTTATTCCGATTACCGAGCGAGTTAGCGTTGGAACAGTAACACTGGGGTTAAACTGCGAACGGCCCCGCGGTTGCGCACGTGGCTCGAAACTATTGATTTGCTCAATTTTCACACTAACTTCTCGTAGACCGCTAGTTTCTTTCTTATCCAATTTCGACTTATTTTATAACAGATAATGTGTAATAAAATAATTAATTATTTTACATTAACATCACCAGATAATAGCAAACTTCACGTTTGGTAATTTATTTACAGAAAATGAACCGGTCTTACACCTTTTTTCGGAATTACTTGATTTCCGTTTCAAGTCCGAAATAATTATATTTGTAAAAGATGGAGGTTAATTTAGAATTTGTTTCAAAGTTAAATACAAACAGGTAGTGAAGAAGAAAGATGCCAAAAAGAATACCGTTCCACGTAGTTTACGCAACAAGTAAGTAAATATAGTTAGATCTGAATTTAAATTATGATTAAAATTGTCTTTTAAAAATATAACTTTATACAATGTTACTTATTTTATTATTTCTCTAAAATTTAGTTTTATTATATGTGTCACAATAACCGCTTTCAGCTATTATAACATAATAAACTTACCTATCAAATTTATCAAGTAAAAATTACTGACTCGAAGAATTTCATTTATTTAATTTTTCTGTGGTAAGTCAGCTTGCAGTTCTAGGAAGAATCTTTTAACTTTACATATCGATTTTGATATGAAAGTATGGCAGTAAGTAGACTTTACATAATTACCTATGATATTACTGTATTAAAAAAAACTGAGGTTGCAGTTTTAAGAAGCATTTTTACTTGATAAGAAAAATATGATAATACAGTATTTATTAAACTCAGTCCTATTTTTTTGCATGTCGACGGCATCCCAAGAACATAAATGTAAGCAAATACATATATGAAAAAGCTTTTAATTATTGATCCACGACAACGTTAAGAGAATACGATATAAAGCATAAAAATAACAAAGTTTACAAAAGAAACGAACACAATAAAATTTTGTATGCAAGTCCTAGAAATTAAATATACGGCTCTGCAGCGTGTTAGTTTTAATTAATTTGTTTAGTTTAAAAGTTAAAGACAATCAAAATATTATTTTTGTATCACAAATGGTCTCAATTATTATTTCAAGCTAGCAAAAACATTTTCAGGATTTTGGAAAACAACAGACTTGATCTTAAACGAGAACTTAAAGAACTGAACAAGAATTAAGATATTCGGCTTGAGATTATGTCTACGAAATGTCACTAACGTTGTGAATGTCATAAATTATGAGTTATAACGGCGGATTACCTAACAAATAACAAAAAGTCAAAATTTAAGGTGGTCTCTATACAAAATAAAAAAAACTTTTTTGTTGTTATATGCTCTATCGTAAAATAATCCTATGCATAAAAGCTTCAAACTTGCAGTGATTATAGTGTGAATCTAAAGTATACAAAAAATAATAAAAACAGGTCAAGTGTGAGACGGGCTTGAGCCATTAATAGCTAAAATTACCGTATCAGCGCCATGTTGCGAAAATAGTCTAGATAATTACGAGAAACAGTTATATTTGTTTATTACAAACGACATTGATATTCAAAGTTGGGTAACAGCGTTCGCTGGATTTCTTGTGATATACCTATAGAAATAAAACATTTATTGATACAAAAATAAGCTAAAATTCTTATTATTGCAAAAAATCTGAAGCACCTACTTGGCTCTACTAAAATGATATGAAGAAATATTCTGAGATGGAGAGCACATTCATCTTACCTTTCAAGACTTAGTTTTTTATTAATTCTCAGGAGGTGAGACATTCTTTCGTCCATTTCACGTGGTGCGGTAAGACCATGCCGGAAATCTCAATAACACAGCGGGAGGTCAGGCGGGCGCTGCTTTCTCTTTCTCTAGACGTTCATAAGTCGAGTGGGCCAGACTGTATACTAGCAGTAGTGCTTAAGCAGTGTGGTCCCGAGTTATGTCCTGTGCTCACGCGCCTCTTCGCGCTTTCCTACCACACTAGGCAATTTCCGTCTTCATGGGAGACTGCGAATGTGCACCCGGTGCCCAAAAAGGGCGTTAGATCAGATCCAACGAATTACAGGCCTATCGCTATTACCACTCTCTTCTCCATGGTGATGGAGCGTGTGATCAACACACAGCTTCTAAGATACCTAGAAGTACACGATCTGGTCAGTGACCGTCAATATGGCTTTCGCCACGGTCGCTCGACTGGTGACCTTCTAGTGTATCTCACACACCGATGGGCACTAGCCATTGAGATTCAGGGGGAGGCATTGGCATGGAGCCTGGACATAGCGAAGGCGTTCGATCGGGTCTGGCACCGGGGTCTTCTATCGAAGTTGCCATCTTACGGAGTGCCCCAAGGTTTGTGCTAATGGGTTGCTAGCTTTTTATTCGGCAGACGCATACCAACCGTAGATGACGGTAGTTGCTCTGATAGCATGGACATTAATGCTGGTGTCCCGCAAGGCTCTGTGCTGTCACCTACGCTCTTTCTACTGCATATCAATGACTTGTTATCCATCAACAACATACATTGCTATGCAGATGACAGTACCTACTGGAGACACTTATTACATGGGTCGTGCAAACATCCCCCGTTCCGTTGTGGAGGAAAACCGCGTAGAACTTGTGTCTCAAATCGAGACCACACTGTCAAAGGTCTCTGACTGGGGACTTGGTCCGATTAAACGACGGGCTGTGAGAATTATCAACGATTCCAAACCTGCTTGCGGTATCGAGCCCTTAAGTCTGAGGAGAGACTTTGCCTCCCTGTGAGTGTTCTACTGCTTGTACTATGGATTGTGTTCTGAGGAATTGTTCGAAATCATGCCCACGGCTACTTTCTATCATCGCACCGCTCGCCATCGGCAGGGAATTCATTCTCTCACTTTAGAACCGAAATGGTCGCGTACAGTGCGGTTTCAGAGAAGCTTTCTTCAGCGAACGCTTGGGTTATGGAATGAGCTCCCTGCCAAGGTTTTCTCTAAGGACTACAGTATGGGGTTCTTCAAAAAAGAAGTTATTGGATTTTTTATAGGGTAGGCAACGCGCGAGTGATACCCCTGGTATTGCAAGCGTCCCACGGTGACAGCTTACCATCAGGCGGGCCGTGTGCTTGTTTGCCACCTTAGTGGTATAAAAAAAAAAAAAAAAAAAACCCTCGAGAACGCCAAATCCGTAAATTTTACCATAAGCTCCGTGTTGCCTTTATTACTAGAGGAAAATAGAGGAAAAACGACGTATCAAAACTTCAATAATGGTCTGTAGATTATTGCTGGGTAAAAAAACCATCCCTTATACAGGTACCTGCATAATAAATAGCCTATGTCCGTCTGGCTCGAATGATGTACATTTTAAATAGCGAAAGAATTTCTCAAATAAGAGCAGTGGTTCCGTAGGTTCCCCTCCACATATTAACAGACTTACAAAATCCTCCCCTACTCCTTGACAAAAGGAGGAGGGTTCTCTAAGGTGGTTTACAAACATAAAAAAACGTATTTATGCAAATTTATACCAAAGCTTTTAACTAACTTTAAAAAAAGAACAAAAAAAATATTATAGTTAAAGAGCTGTTCGTTCATACTAAAAACGACGTTAACTCTGGAAAGTATGATAATAAATATTTTGTTTCATGGGCGCCAAATTTTTTAGGGTTCCGAAGCCAAATGGCAAAAAACGGAACGCTTATAGATTCGTCATGTCTGTCTGTCTGTCCGTCCGTATGTCACAGCCACTTTTTTCCGAAACTATAAGAACTATACTGTTGAAACTTGGTAAGTAGATGTATTCTGTGAACCGCATTAAGATTTTCACACGAAATTTTTGGGGTTTTCCATACTTAGAACTGAAACCCAAAAATTTTTTTTTTCATCAAACCCATACGTGTGGGGTTAGGTCTTCAATAATAATATTGAGGTTTCTGATATCATTTTTTTCTAAACTGAATAGTTTGCGCGAGAGACACTTCCAAAGTAGTAAAATGTGGGACCTGTAACTTCTAAAATAAGAGAATGATAAAACTAAAAAAAAATGTACATTACCACGCAAACTTCCACCGAAAATTGGTTTGAACGAGATCTAGTAAGTAGCTTTTTATTAATGCGTCATAAATCGTAAACCGCAATCTCCCTTTAATACAATCAACTCAAATATATTTTTTTTTTTTTTTGTGTTTGTAGATTACATAAATGGTGGTAGGTACGGAACCATCGTTGCGCGAGTCCAACTCGCACTTGGCCGGTTTTTTTTTATAATTTGGAGTTGACAAATTGAAGAAAACGGCAAAGAACGAATTATGTAATAGTAAGGAATATTTAGTATAAGACTACAGTATACTTCTAACAGAAGGTAGAGTTTATTCTACTACTCGACGTCATTTGTGGTTGCTAGCAAATCGATCGCGGGACGTCAACGACAGTCGTCTATGAATATTAAATATAATGGAAATGTTGAAGGGCGTGATTTTATTCCACACATTTAATGACAACTACCCTCAGAACTATTGTTATGGAAATTAGGAAAAAGTTAGCAATGCTTATCCAGTCTATCATGGTCGGATGTCGTCAACAATAATTTAGATTCAGCATTCAATACATTTCATAATAGAGAGCTGGTAACTTATCTCATAAAACTTTCTTATAGTCAGGGTGAATTTCCGGAAATATTGAAACAGTCTATAGTTAAACCTCTTTATAAGAAACATTGTAAGAAAGATATAAATAATTATAGACCGATAACTTTGATATCCATTTTTTCCAAAATCTTTGTAAAAATCTATGCATGACCGATTAACAAAACGTAATATTAATAAGACAGAACGGAATGGGTTCAAAAACACACATCTACCTCGTTAGCTAGTTTCATGTTGTTACGCGGGATTACTGAATGAATTGATGAAAAAAAGTACTGTCAGTGGTTTGTTCTTTGACATGACCAAGGCGTTCGATTTTGTGAAACATGAAAAATTGCTACAAAAATGTGAAAAATATGGTATCGCGGATATCCTGCTGTCATGTGGTTGAAAAACTATTAGACAGATAGAAAGCAATGTGTAGATATATCAAGAATCAATGCGAATCTTACGACATATAAATCGTCGTACAAGTATAACAATCTTGGCGTACCACAGGGTAGCATACTTGGTTCCTTATTGTTCATATGGCACATAAACGATCTACCATCTGTAACGAATTAACAATGTATACTTTTTGCAGTAGACATTTATCGGTGGTCTTACTAGATGATGACAGTAACGTTTCCTATCAAAATGTTATAAATTCCACGGTTGATAATATTTTAGAATATGGCTTAAAAGTAGGTAATAATTTAATAGTTAATCTTTCCAAAATGAAATATATTCAGTTTTAAAATTATAAAAAGAAGCATACAGCTCTCAGTATAGTAGGTGATGGACAAAAATTAGAGAAAAGTCAGGAAGTTTCGTTTTTAGGATTAACTTTTGATCAACATTGTAACTGAAAGAGCCATATTATTCATTTTTGTAAAAAGTTAAATAAACTTGTATTTGCCCTTCGGTCATTAAGAAAATCAGTCAGTGAGAGAGCTGCTCTCACTGCTTACCACGGTTAAGTAGCTTCCGTGCTGAGGTATGGTATTTTGCTCTGGGGTATTTCTACTTCCACAGACTCTAACAAAGAGTTTGTGACACAAAAAAGATGTATCAGAGCAATAGCTGGCATTTGTCCCTACGAGTCTTCCGTAGTATATTATATTCTCTTTGCTTACGGGTCCTGCCGAACTTTATTTAAGAAATTGAATGTAATGTATGTATATTTATGAAACACATGTGTTTGTATAAGAACATCCATATTTATTTATAAAGATAGCACATAAGAGTTTTAAATTTTTGTTCACATGTTCATTACAACTTCCCATTAAACATACTAAATGTCCCCATCGATACCTGTTGCGCTCGCCATCTTGGTACCCTTTTTCAGTTTTTTGCTTATATCTCGGCAATAATTATTAATACGATAAAATTGCATTGACAAAACTGTAACTCATTAAATTTCCTATAAAAAAGGTGAGATATATTATTTATGTATCTCTAATACTTTAGCTGTAATCTGACATTGAAACGTTTTCTTTTATATTTTTGCTGTCGATATTCAGTTTTGTTTCTATTTACTCCTTAATCTTTCAAATATATATATTGACAAAGATTGTGAAAACTGGAACAAATTCAACAAAACTCTTAAAAAATCATCTTAGATCTCATCCCTGCTCTCATTATATCGCTAATATTGATGTGGTCATCGAGATTCGGTTACCCATTAGTCACTCGCAAGCTACATTGTTACAAGTGCTTAAAATAAAAACCAGTTTAGAGCTATCTCAGTGTATAGTAGAACAGATTAAAAGCCGTTGTGTTAGTATTTATTGGACTTTTCCATTTCGAAAAATGGCGCTTCTGTAGGTATAGATTTGCTCCGTGAAATCCGTAATGCAGTGCCCTGTTGCCCAAAAACCAAAATTGATTTTGGTGAATAGGTCTATAGTGTCTATGAAATTACGTAACCGTGGTAGTAGTAACGGTTAATAAAGTTCTTTCAAAGCGTTAAGCAAACTAAATGATCTATATGACGAGGGCTCAGGACGTTTTACCCTAACTATGCCGCGAAAAAATAAAAATACTCATTAATATAATTATCAGGGGTAATCTAAATTTTGATAGCCTGCAGAACTTCGTCTACAATGGCAGGAGGTAGAGAGGCAAGCGGCGGGAGATCGCATCTCCTTTTGACCTCACTGTCTGCCTCGCGGTCATCATTGGTTTAGTGCTAAGCAAGCATTACGACACTAAGCAGTCTGCCTTTTAGTCGTCGTCAAAGGCAGGGATTAATTTAAACGTTTGAATGGAGCCATAGCGCTCAGGGTGTCGACTTCAATAGCTTTATAGCTCTAGTTAGCCTGTAGGCCGGACTAGATCCCTTCCATCAACTTTTCGTGATTGCTGTGACAAAGTACACATGTAGCCTAAGCTCTTTGACACTTTTGTAGAAGGAGTCTAGTCCTCGGCAGAGGGACAAGTCGTGCGGCGTAAGGCTCTCTTATTAGTAACTCTATGTCCTCGGGCACCGGTTAGCGCTTGTTTAGAGCACTGGCTGATAGTTAATCGCTTGGCTTGGTGACTGGTAAGAGATTCGATGGCCACGTCAATTTAATTTACAGTGAGATCTAATGAGAGAGAAGATGCTATCTAGTTGCTGTAAGCTGATAACCTTTTAAGTGCTTTCTTGAATATGTCTGAGTTACCAGCCTGTTTGCAGGGCCTTTGTCGGATAGAAGTCAAAGGGGCAAAATAACGGGAAGAAGGTCAAAGCAAAATCCGTCTAGCAAGATACAGAAACTAAAGCTTACGTTCTGTAAAATCGCTATGTTAAGTATTTTCAGCCTATGACTATTATTGAGGGGTAAGAGAGTAGCAGTCTTTAGAGCTACAATAGATACGTGGACATCTTCTTTTACCCCTGTCGGGTAAAGGAGGTACGGGTGTCGGGGTAAGGACTGACGTTTTACCCCATGACCCGGGCAAGTCTCGAGGGTGAGCGCACCCTCGGTGATTGTTTAAAGAGGGCCTACTTTTCAGGCCCTCTGTCGGCATTATAGTGGCCACTTTGTGAAAGTGGCGAGGAGGAAACGAAATAAAAACAAGCGAAAAAATAAAACAAAAAACGAAAAAACGAAAAAACACAAGTGGAGAATGAAAAACAAAGGTGATTGGAAAGAAAAAACTAACTAAAATATGACATATACATGTAACATATAAGCCCGGCTAGTTTTTGGGCGGGATTAGCTCCCTAGGGAGAGGTCGGCCTTCGGGTGGACGGGCGTGCAAAGGCGCTATGCCCCTTAGGTGGAGGTGGGTGCTATTGTCCGCCGCGTCAAACAACCGGGCGGCCAGTCTGGCGATAAACTCACCTATTGGCTCTGCCTTTGTGTCCCTAGCAATTGTGTCATTGCGAACGTAGCGCGGAGCACCCGTTAATATCCTCAGCGATTTGTTTCGTACTACTTGAATCTTTTTCTTTTTAGTGGCGGATAGCAAGGCGTACCAAGCCGGCGCGGCGTACGTTAAACGGGACCTAACGTAGAGCTTGTATAGCCGGATTTTGGTCTTAAGTGGCAGGTCAGACGAAAATAATGGCCGTAGGGCCGCCCTGGCGCCAACCGCCCTGGCCGCTGCATGTTCAACCATTTTGGACATGCGCAGTCTGCGGTCGATAAAGCAGCCGAGGTATTTTACGCTGCTCTGCCACTCAATTACCTGCCCGCGGAATACAAGCGCTTTAGGTAATAGCCTCTGTTGGCCGGTTAAGATGGCTGCCGTTTTTGAGGCGTTTACTGCTATCCTCCACTTGTCAAGCCAGCACGGGAGAATGTCCAATAATCGCTGCATTTTAGCGGCAGCTAAGTGGGACTTACGGGACGAGCTCATGTACGCGCTGTCGTCGGCATACAATGCTAAGGTGACGTCCTGTATGCCTGGCGATAGACCGCTATCGCTAAGCGTGGGAATGTCATTAGTGAAAATCGCATACAACAGTGGGGAGAGGCAGCTACCTTGAGGGACCCCCGCTGAAATGGTCTTGATAGGGGAGTTTTTATTGTCAACCGAAACAAAGAAACTCCGCCCCTCCAGAAAAGAGGCTATTATCCGCCCGTACATAGGGGGTAAATCGGTCTCAGAAAGCTTAAACAAAAGGCCGGCGTGCCAAACACGATCAAAGGCCTTCTCGATGTCGAGAAAGACCCCGACCGTGTACCTGCCTTTGTTCATCTCAAAGGCCATATGGTGTAAAACACGAGTAAGCTGAAGAGTGGTGCTATGATTACTTCTAAAGCCAAACTGTTCTGGCCTAAGATTGATAAAGGGTGATACCCTTTTCAATAAAAGACGTTCGAACAGTTTGGCTATGTTAGAAAGTAACGTGATCGGCCGATAATGCTCTGGTTTCTGGCGGCTCTTACCAGGCTTCGGTATGACAATAATTTTGCCTGTCTTGCAGGTCGTGGGAAAGAAACCTGTGCGGAGGATCCCATTAAAAATACGGGTTAAGGCCACAAGACCTTTTCTAGGTAGCATCAAAAGGGCCGTGTTAGGAATGCCGTCAGGGCCGGGAGATTTCTTTTTGTTTAAAAAAGATATAAATTTTTTAACCTCCTTAGGGGAGATAAAATCGTCACCTCTGAGTGGGACGGTGGGGGTAGAGAGGAGCTGTTGTATGCGCTCCTCAACCAATGATGTGTGGGCGTGGTCGACAATGGGATTGGGCCTAAATTGGTCCTCGAAGTGGTCCGCCAGTAAGCCCGCGCGTTCCTCAGCTGAGTACAAACGGTTACCTAGCGTGTCTACGAGGGGGTGTATGGGTGCAGGGGTGTTGGTCATGCAGCGAGCTAAACGATAAAGAGCGGTATCATTGTCGCTGGCCTTTGAAATTGTACTATCCCAAGACCATTTCCGATAAAGCGAAATTTGGTGCGATAGGTCACTACCTAATTTATTTAGCTCTTTTTTAATTGACGGGCAACGAGTTCGGCACCACAGTTTACGAAGTTCTCGTTTTTGGCTAAGTTTATTACGGAGATGTACCGGTAATAAACTTTTCCCTGAGGCTGTCTTGGCAGCTGTGGTGCACTGAACAAGTGCGGAAGAGATAGCCGCGGTAAGCGCCTGGGTGGCTGTTTCCACTTCCTGTGGAGTGGACAGGCCACCGGGGGGGAGTTTAAATGAGCTTAGTAGTTTTTGGTATTTAGTCCAGTCCGTAATGTTTTTCATTGGTGGCAAAGGTTTGTCCCTAATAGAAACTCCGAGGACCAGTAAGATGGGGAGGTGTTGCGAATCAATGTCATGGAGAGTTTCTAATGAGATGGGCCAACTAATATTACGAGCTAGTGCTATGTCTAGTACGTCCGGTTGAAATAAGTCCTGAGATGGATAGTATACCAAGAGGCCCTAAAACACGTTCCGACCTAGCCATACACATCATGTCACATAATGCATTTGCCTCTTCCCTCCCCTTCACTTTTTCTCTCTTGCTAACCCTATCATCTGTCCCTCTGTCTCTCTCTCTTTCTCTCTTGTTAGTTTCACGGAATGTCTAAAAAAATATTTGGACAATTTTGGAGTGAACAGACAACAAACGGTTTATCGGCAGCAAGAAAACAAATAATTTCCCTCTTTAACGACGGATTACCGCTAAAATCCTTTTTTTTTGTAGTATATTTCATAGGCTATCGTTTTCACGTACATATTTTTTCCGTATCAGCAATGATTGCCGAGATATAAGCAAAAAACTAAAAAGAGTACCTTTTTTCAAGCTATCGATGGGGACTTTTAGGATGTTGAACGGGAGGTCTTAATGAACATGTACACCAAAATTCAAAACTCTACCAACTAATGTTTTTTTAGCAAAAAATGTATCTGCAGTGAGTAGCGGTTATGTAGCAAATAGTTTTATTCCTTGAGCTAGTAAATCCTATAATACTAAATTTCATAATGAGTTCACACTTCACAGTAGATATTTTCCCTTGTTCTAGTGTGGCAGTGTTCAAATGACAAATCAAACAAATATTATTAAAGTCTTAATGAGAAAGACTTTTTCTATTAAATAAATAAAAAATAAAAATAATATGTAGTATAAGCCAAACGGTTTACATCGTAGGTGAAGATAGTGGGTACCCGGCATGCGAGCTGAACGCGCAGGGTCCAGCGGCACGCGGGTGGCGCAGCGTAGGCCCGCCCCCGCACGAGCTGCTGCTGCGACTCACCTGCCTCGCCAGCGTGCACAAGCTGCAGCTTCTGGCTCATCATCAGCTGATACGTTAGTCCACTATTGTATAACCCTGCACACTAAGCGCTTAACTCTTCTCCGAGATACTCATGCGCATCTAAGCTCAAGCAAGTTACAAGGTGCCTTTGAAATGCCTTGAACTTGGATCAATCATTTATTGACTTGCGGCACAAATTAATTCGTTAGTTACGTGTCAGTACATCCACTATAAGTTTATGTTCCCGCTTCTTCTTTCAATCCTCACACCCTAGAACCTAAATGTTCACACAATGTGCGGTTTCAGGGTGCTTCTTCACGCAAACGCTTGGTTTGTGAAATGAACTTCCTGCTAGATTTTTAAAAAGTCAGCAGAGCGCGAATGTTGCCTCTGCTGTGGCAAGCGTCTAAGGCTATGGTGACCGCTTAATATCATGCGGGCCGTCATATTGGTTGCTACTCTGGTAGCGTAAAAAAAGGGCAGTTCCTGTCTGTCATAACAAAATTTTCTCAGACTCTATCATCATTATGACGATTTCAGCTTTATTTGTAAGTCATGTTTACTTCCTACTAAGATCGCTTCTGGATTTTTTATGTTTGAAAAAGTCTAGCAAACTTAACTTAAAATTTGATCTAGTATGTTCGTTGATGTTGCAGCATCTTGTGTGGAAGTGGTGGTGTCAGGAGGGCTTTTGTCAGAAGGAGCAGCAACGCCTTGTGGAGCCACCTATACCAGCGTGGGCCGCGTCACCCTAGCACGACCTGCACCGCAAGCCAGAACCCGGGAACTCAGGTAATATTTACCACTTACTTACTAAGCCTTTGTTCGCAAAATACGGATTTTTGAAAGTAGACATTTTTGATACAAATTTTATTTGGCCTTAAAAAAGCTAGGTACTATAAAGCCTTCAGTATCGGTGAAGCAGATGTATAAAAACATGTCATCAGATTCCACTTTACGACTATATTAAAATCTAATAAAAAAAACCGGCCCAGTGCAAGTTGAACTCGCGCACCAAGGGTTCCGTACCTACCACCATTTACGTAATTTACAAACTAAAACAAGAAGTATGCCGCTAAGCGGCCACCCATCCAATCACTGACCAAGCCTGACGTTGCCTAACTTTAGATATCGTTTCCAACAAACAATTATGTTACTGTTGGCCGGTTTTTATTATTTAGATACACTATGATCACGGTAAGATTATATGTGTTACTGTTTTTACGATGGAACAAATACATTGTAAGTTCGTACCCTGTACCGCCAAGCACCGCGCCTGAATTCAAACGGAAATATTGTTATTAATTTATTGTTAGTAATCATAATGTTATAATTTCATTTTTCTGTAATGTTACATGGTTCATAAACTTGTATTTAATACCTGTTCTACACAAGTACCAACATTAATATGCTTATGCAGACAGACGGACAGACATGGCCGAACTATAAGGGTTCTTTGTTGACTACGGAACCCTAAAAATCAAAGCGGTTTTTTAGTTTTTATGAAACCTTTAAGCGAGCTATTCTTGTATATTATGTGTACATATATAGATATACAATCTGAATCTCGGAAACGGCTTGAACGATTTTCACAAAATTTAGTATGCAGGGGGTTCGGGGACGAAAAATCGATCTAGCTAGGTTTCAGTTTTAGAATCCGTGTTTTCAGGCAATGATTAACTGAAAAATATGACTCTTCTTGACATCTATTGACGAGTATTAATGCTATTATCCTTACCGACACAGCGATGGCGTTGTTAAGCAAAAGTAAAGCTACTTGTCAATAGATGGCATTGTTAAAAAAAACTAGCACAAAAAACAGGTACTTTATTATTGATTTGTATCACGTTTCAGATCAGCTGCTTTGCCAGAACCAACTATCGCCCGCTTCGTAAAACTAAGATTATCTGGACCACACCCACCGGCAAAAGATGACGATCAGGTAAGCTCACAAAAACTGCCGTCTGACGTCATTATAATATGACGTCACCTAGCGTTTTTTTTCAAATTTAAAAAGTGTCAATGATGAAAGCAGCTAGCTGATCTACTTAACCCTACATAAAACCAAAATTAAGGTCAGGATGTGGTCATAAATTATGACCCAAAAACAAAGTAATGCTAGGGGTTCTGCATATTTAAGACACCAGTAGACACTTATATATTAAGTACAGTATTTCTTTGAACCAAATAATGTTTTCAGGTCGCGCTAATGGCTGTGAACGTTTTGGGGGAAGAAGTAGAGGATACAGAGAAGCCGACTCAAGTGCTAAACAAAACAGAACCCTCATACTCTCCGTACGATGACCTGGCCTTCGTCATGTATGTGGACAACGACATAGCGGACATGGTACGAAGCCTTGATGACAGGAAGAAATCTGCTGTTAGAGGTATGCAATGTAGTTCATAGACCAGAGAGTCTCTGCTTGCAGCCAGTTTTAATCAAGCTTTCAGGGTAAGATTTGTGAAATTTTCTGTACGTTCTGGGATAATTGTAACGTAAAAAAAATTAGTGCTGCACGACTGATAGACTCCTTTAAGAAAGGAGGTTTAGGCCATAAACCATTGCACTGTGCAATGCGAAATAGCGAACGTCGAGGTAGTGGCCACTTGACAGTCAGTTTTCAATCTGTTTAACATACCCCAACGAAGAGCGCTCACTTACCCAAGTGGCCCAATTACATTCGTCTATATGAAAAACAATATCAGTATTACGTAGTAAAGTAGCACTATACACGCATTACCACTTTCCGCTCCTAGAGTGCGCTCAATAGATTTGCACGTAGGTACACGTGTCGCTTGTTTTTGTACTAGTTACTTGTTGTTTGTCGTTAAAAATATTGTAATTATATATTGTCGATAGAAGAACGGTTCGAGTACGCTCGTCGGCTGAAGTCTGCGAGTTCAGCTCTGACGTCAGCCGGGGTCCGCATCGGGCGGTGGCGGCTGAGGAAGCGCACGGCGGCGGCGCGGGACGACTTCGAGTTGGCGAGGTCCATGCGGGACCGCATCGCTGACGCGCTGCAAGGCATTCGGGATGATGGGCAGCTCGCCAGGCTTTTTGAACATGATGGGGTAAGGGTGAATGTTACTATGAAACTATATTAATAGGTTAGAGTCAATAAGAGCTGTTAATAATAAGTTTGTTTTGTTGAAGGCCATCTGTAATGTCTTGATATACTTACGCCTTCGGGCTCGAGGCTCACGCTGGCCGAAGGGACGCCCCAAGAGCGACAACCCAAGCCGAGGCTCCCCCAACAGGAAGCCCTTGAGCGTTGGGTGCTATATGGCCCAAAAGCACGGTGGAGCAGTGATGACTGCATCAGCCAACTGCATAGTCAGTCAGGAAAAAAAAATATTCTTAGGCTGTCTGGAGTATCAACGACAAAATGCTTAAGTACTTCCACACAGCCAAAATCAAGTATGTCGAGCGAACCTGGACTTTTATCTTTGACCCAGCTTATTAAATCCTCAAAATCAGGCTGTCAAGTAAAATTTTGTTATAGATTTAAACTAGGCAGATGAGCCACCAGTAAGAAAAGGATTTATGTTTAAAAATTAGAACTGATCAACAAAATCCGAAAAAAATCTGATACTTCCCAGGGCTAGACTGTCGGGGTAACTTAAAAGCAATGTGCAAAAATAAAACAAACCTAGGCATAACCAAATGTTTTAGTAGATAATTGGAAGTAGAATCTAACTTAAAAAAGAATTAAACGGTTTTTCAATTTAATTATCCCAAATCCCAAATTCTACTTATATTTAAGCAATTACATTATTACTTGAATATGATGGAGCACTTTTCATTTCAGCCTGATCCTCGCAACGACTATTCAATGCACCAAGAGTACGACTTCTCTCACCACCTGTCTCCATCCGTCGCAACTGGAACCCTCAGCCTCGACGTACAGTCTCCAGTACCTCCTGCAGAACACCAGCAAGAGGAAATTCACGACCATGAGATGGTTAACGGCGAAGATGAAGGCGAAAAGACGGCCAATGGAATTTTAGATGACTTAAGAAGCGTGAGTAAATATTTTTAGTCGTTAACTACGACTAACTACGACTTAAGACTAATGACACCAGCAATAGAGTAATTGAATATGTCTTTTATTAGCCTTGTAGAAAGCAAATAAGAAAAACACCAGACTATCAAGTCTTTAAGTTTTTATGGCGAGGGTGCTATTTTGAATCCTGAGTTTTGACCCGTACGCTAGGCCTATGTTATTATTGTTTGGGGGAGCACCTAGCCAAGGACTGTCGACAGCCGCGACCTTGTACAAAGTGTGGTGGGGGTCACCACCAGGACTTATGTATTGCCATCCGAGAGGATGGTCTTCGGATGACTCATGCAGGTGTGTCTACGGCTCGCACGGGCGGGGGTTCGTCGCCGCTGAATCGAACCCAATCGCCCCCGTTCCCATTGCGACATCGACCTTCCCCGCCCCGTTCACCGCGGGCGAGCCCACGGATGGTTATCGGTCACCACCCTCACGTGCCCCTTCCGCTCAGGTAGGTATTGTGGAACGGGCACATTACGCCAAGTATGAGCCTCTGCCCCTTCCTATCGCGGAGCGTCCTCGCGTTAGTCGCGAGTTGAGGGCGGGATCGGGTGGCTATCGCGCGCCGCCGATGGCATGCGTGTCTCGGCACCCACTTATGTCCGCTTGGGACCCGTATGCTTATACGGGTTCAAGCGTGGGGCATTATGAGCCACCGGAGCCCCGGGGCCAAGTTCGGCACTCGGGTCGGGCCAACGCCCGTTGACTCGTGGCAGCCGCTTCACCAGTCTCTCCACCAACTGTTACAACTGTTTTGCCCACCGCGCAGGTTCTAGTCCATTCACCGTGCGGACCTGGTGTAGTTGTGCGCCCCATTTTGGACTCAGGCGCTCAGGGGTGTCTAATGTCGCTGTGGCTGGTGAAGCGTCTCCGCTTACGGGTAAGTTCGCGGACTCATGGGATTTCTGGAGTACAGTCTACAGGAGGACAACGTCGTGGGTACAGTCTCGTTTTCCTTTTCCTCCTTGCTCCATCCTAGCATGCAGTATCATCTAGGAGCTGTTGTCCTGAGGGATATTTTAGGTCATCACCCTCAGGTGCCCCTGCCGACGGACGTGCTGGATCGATCTCTTGTCTGGTCTGCAGTTGGCCGATGAAAGGTTCCATTAACCTGGTCCTGTGGAGCTTCTGCTTGGCGCTGATGTCCTTGGATTGCTCGGATTGGACAAGGCCATGTTACTTCAGCCAGGTGGGTTGGTCGCTGTTCCGACTACTCTCGGATCTGTTATTATGAGCCCAGCACATTCTCTCGCCGCTCAGGCGACTACGGACTCGTCGGTGCAGGTGGGACTCTCGCTCGCTGGCTCCCTTTAGCGCTTTTGGGAAATCGAAGAGCCCCCCCGGCGTCACGGACTCGACCAGTTGATGACGAGTGCGAGTCGTATTTTCTCGCCAATACGGGTCGTCTAAATTCTGGCCGGTTTTTCACTCGACTGCCTTTCTTATCCCCCCGTCCGCGCCTGGGTGACTCCTGAAAAATAGCCGAAAAAAGTTTATTATCCATGGAGCGCCGGCTGCGTCGTGATAGAGAATTCCGCACAAAATACGTGGATTTTATGCGTGAATACGAATCTCTAGGTCACATGTCGGTTTCATCACACCGTCTTTAAAAATGGTATGATAAGGGTGGTGTTCGATGGTTCGGCGCCTACATCTTCGGGTGTATCCTTGAATGACTGCGTGATGTCGGGACCTAAGCTTCAGGTAGACATTTCGGACATCTAGACTGGTTTTCGTCGCCACCAGGTTGTATTTGTGGCTGACATTAAAATGATGTTCCGTCAGGTCATGATACACCCAGAAGATAGGCGGTTTCGGCTCATTTTGTGGAGAGAGGATCCGGCCTCTCCATTGGTGGTTTATGAGCTCAACACAAATACCTACGGGCTAAAGTCGAGCCCGTTTATAGCAATTCGCTCGTTGCTACACTTGGCTGATTGTGAGCGTCTGAATTTCCCTTCTGACGCTTACGTAGACGATATTTGTACGGGTGCTTCGTCTGTGGAGGAGGCGTTAGTCCTGAGGGATAAACTAATCGGCTTGTTACGGGCAGGTGATTATGAATTGAGGAAATGGATTTCCAATTTACCTGCCGTCTTAGAAGACTTGCCGTCAGAACATTAGCAGGAGCCCCACCTCTTCCAGAATCCTGAGAATCCTGACTCCATCGCGGTCCTTGGAGTTCAATATCGGCCAGTTTAGGATATCTTCACGTACTCGGTTGAACCGTCGGACACAATGAAGAGGTGGACTAAAAGGCTGGTTCTGTCCACAGTAGCGCGTGTCTTTGATCCTAATGGTTGGGTGGCTCCTGTATTCTTTTGGACCAAATTTTTCCTACAGGAGCTCTGGATTTCTGGTCTCGACTGGGATACCCCGTTGACCGGAGACTTGCTGTCTTATTGGCTACACTTTTATGAGACACTTTCGGACCTTCAACATGTCTCCGTGCCTCGGTCGATCTCGGGCCAGTCTTCACGGGTTCTCTGATGCGTCGGAATCCGGTTATGCGGCTGTCGTTTATCTCCGCACCGTTGACAGCAATGGTCATGTCCGCGTCAGTCTGTTGGTTGCAAAGAGCAAGGTTGCACCTTTGCGGACCAAGTTGACAATCCCCAAGCTGGAGTTGTCAGGAGCTACATTGTTGACTCGACTTTTGAACCATGTCTTCTCCACCTTGGGTCAATGGGTCCAATTTGACTCCATCACGGCATGCATGGACAGACAGCTAAATCGTATGGTCTTGGCTTACGGCGTCCCTTCATGCCCTAGAGACCTTCGTGGCTAATCGTGTTTCCCAAATCCAGTTTTCTGCGGTGTCTCTGGATTGGCGTCATGTGCATCCTTGAATCCCTCAGATTGCGCTTTATGGGAGCCTGATTGACTCGCAAATCATGAATCACCCGCTCTGGTGGGGTCCTGACTGGCTGGCCTCTCCTGAAGACACTTGGCCTCATACAGTTGTGGAGTTTGTTGACCCTCTTCCGGGGTTAAAGGTCTTTGCTGTTGAGCAGACTGTGGACACTTCACCGAACTTCTTGCTGAATCGGTTCAATTCTCTCAACAAGCTCGTTGCTGTCACCGGTTGGATTAAGAGGTTTCTCCACAACTTAAGGAACAGGTCACAGCCAAGGACGTCTTCAGTCTTGTCTCCTGAAGAGCGTCAGGATGCGCTCCTCACCTGTGTTAGACTGGTACAGGCCCAGTCGTTTGAGAAGGAAATTCGTCTTCTCCGTTCAGAGAACGGGAAATTGCGGGGAAGTCTTGGTCGTCTTAATTTGTTTCTGGACGAGTCGTAGTTTTTGCGAGTGGGTGGTAGGCTTCGTAACTCAGAAGTTGCCCAAGAGCGGTCATTTTATTGAGTTGCTGATCAGGGACCGCCATATTAGGAACTGTCATGCCGGTCTCAACGCATTGCTGGCTTGTCTGCAGCAAGACTTTTGGATTTTGTCCGCCAGACGAGCAGCTCGGAGCGTCATCTTTAAATGTATCCCTTGTTATAGGTTAAAGGGAACCTTGACTCAGCCACAAATGGGTGACTTGCCATCCGATCGTGTCCGGCCCGCTCGACCTTTCGCTAAGGTTGGGTTGGATTTCGCGGGTCCGTTTTTGGTGAAGACGTCAAGTATTCGCAATGCCAGACAGGTTAAGCCCTTTTTATGCGTCTTCGTCTGTTTGTTTTCCAAGGCTGTGCATCTGGAGCTCGTTTCAGACTTGTCTACGGAGGCCTATGTCACATGTCTGTCGCGGTTTGTCAGTCGGCGTGGTCTCCCTCATTTAATTCGCTCGGACTGCGGCACAAACTTCAAGGGTGCAGATCGCTATCTGAAGGAGGTCCTTCAGTTTTTGTCGGACAATCACACGTATATTGGTTCGGAGTTGTCCAAACGTGGCGTGACTTGGACTTTTGATCCTTCCGGCGGTATTTTCGAAGCAGCTGTCAAGGTCGCCAAACTCACCTCCGCCGTGTGATTGGAGAAACGGTCCTCACGTTTCAGGAATTACAAACGGTATTTTGCAACGTCGAAGCGGTATTGAACTCATGACCGCTTTATCTGATCTCATCGGATCCTAATGACCTGGAAGCGCTAACTCCAGGCCATATCTTGATCGGTAGTCATTAACCTCCTTGCCGGAATACCCCTTCATCGATGTGTCAGTTAATAGGTTATTAGGCGTTTTCAGTTGCTTCAACAAATTACGCAATTGTTCCACCGCCGGTGGTCTTCGGAATATTTACATTTGTTACAGCAACGGGTTCGCTGGACGGATAAAACCAATCCCCCACGCGTCGGAGACCTCGTCCTCTTAAAGGACTCAAATTTACCGCCCTTGCAATGGCGTTTAGGTCGCATCGTGCAATTATTCCCCGGTTCGGACGGTATCCCGTGGGTCGCAGAGGTCATGGTAGGGAATTCAGTGCTGAAGCGTGCTGTCGCGACGCTTTCTCGATTGCCAGTAGATTAATGAGTCTGGTTCGGTTTATCCTCATCCAGACACGGTCTGGCTGGGGCGGGGGTTTGTTCGATAAAAAGCATGCGGTCGGATCGTAGCTTACTCTGTGCGCGTGCCCTTCAGTTAGTCACTCATATAATCTTTGGTTGAAAGGTCGCGGCCGTTGTTTTTCGATATAATTTAATATTTTATAGTTATAGTGAACAGAGAACCACAATACAGACATTCACATATACACTACATACAATCTTACTCAAAAAACGTTATTACAAAAAACATCTAAAGCCAAAAGGGGTAAGTTCTTGTAAATTTAACTTGTGACCTAATTAGTTAAGGCCTATGTTGGCCCAGTTTTTACGATCCATTAATATTTCATTATGTCACCAGGGTTTTTATCAAAATCTAGTTAGTAAAAACCACGCGCACCATGCTAAGTGTAACGGAGTATACCTGATTATCGTTTTAAGTTTTAATAAATAGGATTTTACTAAATGTTGAATACTTGTGCCTTTAATGTGCAATTAGTAAGCATAATCAGCTGGACTTAATAAAATTGACGAAGATAAACAAGGTACAATAGAGTGTTTGGTAATATTTTCTTATAATAAAAGAATCCTAAATTTAGACTTTTTCATAAATTTTATTTTCTCCAAAAATGTTTAGTCACCTGTTCTGGTAGAAGATGCACAGCCAACCGTACATCCTGCTCAAATAATCCAAGATGATAAAGTAGAAACACAAAAGAAGATAGAAGATGAAGAACTGAGAAAAGAGACTGATAGCCCTAGAAGAAGTATCACTCCAAATGCAGCCAATGGTAAGAATATCCAGTTCACTTCTAGTTTAGTTTTGGCTTTCAATTTTTAATTTTTATTATCTGTTCGTGGTGTTCGCTGAAGATGTCAAAACTAAGGATTCCAAAGCTCTTCGCTCAAGAGGGAAAGTACCACATAACCCTCTCCTTCCTAAACGACAAAATATGAACACAAATAATTATAGTAACTACGTTTTACAGCCTATAATTCATAGCATATTGTAAAATATTTGCTGACGTAGACCAGTTTGGGCTCCATGGGCTTTTATGTTGAAATTGTGTTGGCAGATTACCTCGTCACGGCTCACTTAACAACGTGGTCATGAAGGCTTGTCCATGCCTGTCAATATTAACGTATACCTTTAATCTTCGAGCGTGTGGGTGTGGTTCTGGAGGGTTAAAAGCCTGATGATACATAGCTATTAGCCATAACCGTAGCTTGTAACTATCCTTTCCAATTAATAAAGATTCCCGTATTTTCTCAGGTAGTGCAATAAGACGTAGGAACAAAAGCGCTGGCCCAAGGTCTACTTTCGAGGCGTACGAGGAACGGTTATTGCCTGCACTCAGACAGTAAGTTGCTTTGAAGAAAGTTACAGTTACAGCTTGTGCATGCCGTGAATAAAACTTTTTTATGATTTTCATACACTTGTGTGGTAAATTTTTTATATACATACTAGATTTTTCCCTTTACATTCGGGTTTCGGCGTGGAATCCTTTTTATTCATATCATTCCTGATTATATCACGAAACTGTGCTATAGCAAGTTATAGCTGCAGCCATAGTACGTTCACGTGAAATTTGTTTATAGTTATTCCTGTGGAAACTTTTATATTTTCCGAAATAATGTACTTTTCCTTCCCTTCAACATTCTTTGTGTCAAAAATCAACTTAAAACCAATTAAGCTTCGCAGACACGTTAAGCCAAATAAAACAAACAAATAAACAAACAGAATTTGCTCAAACATATATTGGCTAGGATATTAGTGTTAAACCCTGGAGTAGTTTAGGAAAGCAGCAGGTTTATAACGGTGATGAGGGAAGGAATATATTCAACAATCTTCATTCCTGTTGAACAACACCAGAGCTTAGGTAAAGAAATACAGTTTGGGTGCGTTAAACAGCCATGTAATGCCTCTATCTGTAACTGGAGACGCAGTGAAAAACGGCCTTCTATTGGATGGACAGGCCGCATGAAGCAACCAAATATAAGCGGCTCAAGACCGGTTGACGTGGTAACATGAAGATTGTCTTCGTTCAATATTGGACGTCTTTCGGATGGGTTCATAATATGGATAAGACAATCCATGCACCTCAGAGTTAAAGGGGGATCCTTCGGGTTCTATTCCCTAAAAATGGCACTATGGTAAACTAAACGGAGCTCGCGTGGTGGTGGTGACCCAAGTAGTGAGTAGTTGACAACGGCTGCAATTCTCCTTAAGTTCAGATACGTATAATATATTATTATTCTTATCTAAATCTTCTGGACCTTAAAGATAAACTTTATACCTTCATGCCTCCAGTTCCAACACAAACGAGTTTCTACGCGAGGGTCGGGAGGAAGAGTGCAGTGGAGGTAGCGCATCCTCCCATATTCGAACTAATCAACCGCACAAACTCAACGAGCGAGAGAGAAAGCAGGCTGCCTTGCCTATTCTTATATTTGGATATCCTTTGGTGAGTATTCTTAAGAAGATTTTATTACAATCAATAGAATCTCCGTAATCAATTGAAATGTTGTGAGTAAATGAGCTTTCAAGTAAAGTAGAGACTTCTATTTTAAAACTCCTATGGCAGTCCGTGCTTTTTCAAAGTACCTACCTAACTCTTGGTTTATCGAAGAAACAAAATTAATGCAACCTCTTTTTTAGGTTGAAAAATTTTACTCCAAAAACTATCTAGACAAGGAAGAGGGTCTGACTCGTCTTCGATCTGAACTGACCTCTCCGTCTAATGGCAGCAGCAAGACATCTCCTAACAAAACAGCGCGAGCAGCCGCCATGCTGCTTCAGAGGACCTTGAGAGACAAGGTTTTCTCCGTATACAGCCAGGCTAATGAAGTTGTCAGGGTGCTGTTTCAGGAATTTGTACCAGACAGGTAATTTATCATTGGATATTGTTTTCAAATACCTTAAGCAGCTGATGAAGTAAGAGGGCATTAGGCAATAAGAGGGAGAGAATGTCAATAGAAAATAATATGTTGTTTCAAGTCAATGACCAAAGAGATTATATTGCCCAATTTAGGGAGTCAGCTGCCTGTACACATGCACTAGAGTTATGATTTATCAGTTTTTATTGTTCAATCAGTTCAGAAATACCAATATTGTGTATATGTAGTATAACAGAAATACTGTTCATTCCAGGGTTTGTGCAGCAGAAGTGACCCGATGCTTGGAGAAGCTCCTGCCAGAACTGCTGCGAGCCTGTGGCGACCCAGCGCCGCGGGTGCACTCTACAGCGCAACACACCGTGCTCACGCTAGCTGATTGTTCCCAAGTCAGGTGAGAGCTAAAAGTACAGGCTCGTACTACCACGTATTAGACGACACTAATCAACTTAGCTGCAGAAGTTCACTTATGCACATCTTAAGCATTATAAACTCGTAGTTCCTTTTGCCGCGTGTCAAAGTGATTCGATAGTCGCGACCGACTTTCTTTTGTAAATTGCTACGAAAGTCCTTGAGTCTTTCCCTTCAAGCAAATTCTTAAGGATCAAAGTGTAGGCATAGCCAGGTTATTCACAAGTTTGGGATAGATATCCTATCTATTTTTTGGGTCATTACGTCATATTTACTATAAGGTGTTTCTGCTGGTACGTATCATACGTTTTTTTGTGTACAATTTCAGAGGTCTGTGTATGGGTTAGTGTTTTTTGCTATTATAAAACAGCTTTGTACCTTGTACTTATACAACCCTTAGCATATTGGTAGTCTTTCGAAATCGTTGCTACTCTTCAAAAAAATAAAACGAAATTGCAATTTCGCTGTCTAGAATCTAAAACCTTTTATCCTAAGTAACTAAAGATTTTTGTTATAGAAGCGTCCACGTTATCCCGCAACAGTTGGTACGTCCAGTAGCGGCATCCATGCATCCTCGGCTGGCTCTCTCGCGACTGCAGATGTTGGAGCAACTTATCCTCACCCATGGGATTTCCACCGACAAGAACAGGTTAAAACTCTGAGTAGATCTCCTCTCTTTAGCTCTTAGCGAGACTTTAAACTTGTGAATCAGACCAGCTGTGGGGTTTCTTTGTTTTAGCATTCGTTTGTCAGAAAGACTGTAGGTGTCTACATTAAATAAATTCTCTGAATATCCGCATTAGTATTCAGGACACAGTATGAGGTCTATCTCCGCTTACCGGCCACAGAACATACTTAAGACGACTTAGTTTAATACTGAAATTGTGAATTTTGATTACCACTTGCGGAAATGTAAACTTCGGCAGTCCGACGCACTACCACTGTGCCAATTTGGTTGATTTTAATCTTTAAACACTGAGGGCTAGGTTACATGAAGATCTGTTTATCTCCTAGCTCCCCTAATGCTACTCAGCCTACTCAACATTTTTGCGTCTATAGTACATTTTTGCTATAGGTATTAAAAGAACTTTTTCTACCGAGTCCGCCCCGCCGTAGTCCAGTCTAAAAACAAAGGTTACCGAACCAACATAGCTGAAACAATAGACAGGCTTAGGTAGCAGATAACAGAACATTATCCATTCACGGGCTTAAATGTTAGAAAATTAAGATCACAACGCATCTTCTCCTGGTAGGAAATGGCTGATTGAGCATCAAGAGCAATAAGTGTAGCGTCGTGTGTAAAGACACATATAGGCTCCCTGCCAAGGTTTTGTCTAAGGACTACAGTATGGGGTTCTTCAAGAAAGAAGTTATTAGATTTTTTAAGGGTCGGCAACTCGCGAGTGATACACCTGGTGTTGCAAGCGTCCATAGGCCACGGTGACCACTTACCATCAGGTACGGCGTAGGCTTATTTACCACATTAGTGGTATTTGAAAAAAAAGGGAAAAGCCTACATCCGGCAGTGAAAAACGACTGGCTAGTGAAGATGAATTACATTTACTTCAACGGTGTTCACATCATGGCTCACTCAAGTGGGGGCCTTACGTCTCTACCTGTCAAATTGTCAATGTAAATTAATGATTGAATAGGCAATGCACAAGGTATGGTAGAAGAAAACATAAGCGTAAGTATATTGTTCTATATATTCTTGTGATATATATTCATATGCATATATTCTGCATAAATGCGCAGGTAATGTAACATACTATGTATGTATACAATTCGTTTTTTTCTACTACCTGTGAATTGCCTTTGCAATCATTTATTTGTCGACTTATTAATTATTTGAAAAAATGCTTTGTAGGTATTTGCAAAAATTCAATTACATATTTTTTAACAGAAGTAATACGTTAAAATAAAAAGGAAGACGTTAGGGGACACCCGGATTTGAACCGGGGACCATTCGATCTGCAGTCGAGTGCTCTACCACTGAGCTATATCCCCCTTAAAATTGTCCTTCAAATGTATCTTCATACGTTATATATACGTTATACGTCAATGTCACTCAAGTATTGACCAATCAAATTAATATGTAAAGAAATAAAATGACTACCTATCTGATAAATGGAGTACTTACTTACAGTAAAAAAAAATCCTATAAAAAACATACAAAACATAAAACATACAAAAAACTAGCTTGAGAGAGTTAGGGCACTGCAAGTACTCGCTCAAATAAGCTGCCCGAACAAATAAAGCGGGGCATAGCGAGTACTTGCTCGAATGAGCGGCCCGAACTGGGGAAGTACCTCCAACTTACAGAAAACCGCGGCCACAATAACACTAACATTAAGTAGTGTTGTGTTCCTGGCGGTGAGTAAGGTTGCCAGAGCTCTCTTTAAGGATTCGCTGCGCGGATAGCGGAAGACCGACGGTGCTTGTTGCTGTCATTGCTCGGCGTAGACGCGGCGTGCTGGTTCGGCGGTCAGGTCACGGAGGGTCGTGATGAAACGGCTGACCGCTGGCCGCCCGCAGGTTCAACGGGTTCCCGAACCCAGGGATCACTTAATCTCCGCCCTGGGAGGCTGATCCGCCAACCTGTGTATAGTCTCTGAAGTAGTAGTCGTGCCGAAGAAGGAGACCGGAGTGGACCCGGCTACTACAACAGAGGGGGATCAGGGGCCCTTCCGCCTGCCGTGCCAGCAACCGTATCATCTGTGTTGAGCTTCGGCAGTCTTAGTACCGCAACTTTTTGTCTTCTAAGCTGTCTGTGCAGTGAATCCTCAACCTTAGTCTAAGTAACTTCATACAAAATGGCCAGAAATAGGAAAAAGAAAAGAGTTTTTACAGCGGCTACTCCATCCACATATAATGTGGATTTTTGCAACATATATTTTGCGTGAATACCCCTCACGCAAATCTTAACGCAGTCCATCACCATCTCGAGACTGCGAAGCCAACCATTCTTTTTCTAACGGAGACGCAGATATCCTGCCCGGCCGACACATCATACCTTCGTAATCCCGGCTACAAACTCGAGCACAATTTTTTGAGTCGTGCCGGTGTATGTATGTTTGTCCGGGAGGATATCTGCTGTCGCCGACTTCATAGCCTTGAAGGCAGGGACCTGTCGATATTGTGGGTGCGCGTAGATCATAGCGATACACTCGTATCTATGCGTGCCTATACAGGTCTCATAGCGGTGACACGGACGTAACTCAACTCTTCACGCACCTGAGTTTGACGACTGACAAAGTTCTAGAGCAATATCCCACAGCAGAATTAGTTATTTTGGGAGACTTTAACGCCCACCATCGTGAGTGGCTCAGTTCTCGAACCAATAACTATGCAAGGATATCTGCTCATGAATTTGCCTTGACCTATGGATTCTCTCAGCTGGTACTTTCTCCAACGAGAATACCAGATATAGAAGACCATACGAGCTCCTTACTAGACCTTCTGCTGACTCGTCCGGACTCAAATGTCATGCACACAACCCGATCCTTCTGGGCCAACTAATTGGCGTCGTGTGTGGTTTGCATTATAAGTCGGCAGACTAGTGTGGTAGGATACCACACTAGGCAATTTCCGTCTTCATGGAAGACTGCGAATGTGCACCCGGTGCCCAAAAAGGGCGATAGATCAGATCCATCGAAATGGCATGTAGCCTAGACATAGCGAAGGCGTTCGATCGGGTCTGGCACCGGGGTCTTCTATCGAAGTTGCCATCTTACGGAGTGCCCGAGGGTTTGTGCAAATGGGTGGCTAGCTTTTTGTCCGGCAGACGCATACGAGCCGTAGTTGACGGTAGTTGCTCTGATAGCATGGACATTAATGCTGGTGTCCCGCAAGGCTCTGTGCTGACTCCTACGCTGTTTCTACTGCACATCAATGATATGTTGGACATCAGCAACATACATTGCTATGCAGATGACAGTACTGGAGACGCTTATTACACGGGCCGTGCAAGCATCCCACGTTCCGTTGTGGAGGAAAAGCGTGAAGAACTTGTGTCTCAAATCGAGATCGGTCTGTCCAAGGTCTCTGACTGGGAAGTGCAGACAGAAGTTTGTCTTTCTCTTTAGACTTACCCGCGTCGACTTGCGCTGGAGGACGGCTCCAGGCATTGACGGCAGGGAGGGGAGCAGGCAGGAGCGGGGCCTGTTGGCGGGGGGCAGACGGGTGCGATTTACCCTTTTTGGGTTTACGCGGGTTCTGTTTGGGAGCTTTTGAGCACCCGCGGTAATTCGCAGGGTGGCATTCGCTCCCACAGAGTACGCAAGCGACCGGGTTGGATGTGTTTTCGCGATTGCGATCACAGTCCGGAGTGGCGTGATCGCGAAGACATTTCACGCAGCGCGGTCTGCGTGTGCAGTTGCGCTGTGCGTGGCCATACAGCTGGCATCGGTTGCATTGTCCTGGGGACGACCGCTTATGCGGAGTCTCGACCCGGACGCCCTTGAGGCTGCATACATCTTTTATGTTAAAGATGGCTTTGCCTTCTTTAGTCAGATCGAGCACTACGAGCACCATGTCGTAGCACTCTGACTTATTACGGCCATTGTACATCCTGTGCACTTCCCTTACAGGGAGGCCTTGGACGATTAAGTCGTCCTGGACAGTTTTTTCGGAGAATTCCTTGGTGGCGGGGGTTGCGTTCTTCGGCCAGCGAGTACGCGTGGTACTCGTATTTCTGAGCCGTAAGAAAGGCCGTCAGATTGCGGAAATCTGTCGGTGTCGGGACCTGCACTTTGATGCCGCGCTCGGCATCATTGCGGGCGTGCGTATAATTAATACGCTTGGCCTTCATCGCGTTTGCAATGTTTGGCCAGGCCTCTTTGTCTTTGATGACAACAGGGGGCCGAGTTTTTTCTTTCTGTCCCAAAGTGGGACAGTCGGCTTGCGAAGAGGTGGCGGCGGGGGTTGTGTCCATGGCGGCTGGCTCAGGGCTGGCTGCCAAGGTGAACGGGGACGGGGAAGCGCTAGGCGCTTTGAGGCATTTAGCCTCAGAATCGGAGGGAGGAGGAGAAGACTCCTGAGCGGATGCCGCCGAAGCCTTTTTTGACTTGGCGGTCTTCTTCCGCTTTTTTCCCTTTTTTGTCCCCAGGCCAACCACTTTGGAGCCTTCGTCGTCCTCGTTTGAGGACAACGCTGACTCAGCGGACATTACGGCTACCGGGGACAGGGGTGCGGTTTTGGAGGTTGCGGGGGACGGGGTAACGAGTGACCGAGAAAGGGTCACATCAGCTACCGGAGTGGGGGGACGATTTGGCACAGGGGTCCGAAGAACGCGGCGAGCGAGACGCGGGTCGCGGGAGCGGGAGTCGCGGCAGAGAGAGCGCGTGCGGGGAGAGCAAGAGCGCGAACGAGTGCCCGAGCGAGAAGGGGAACGCGGCGGCGAACACAGAGGAGGCACGGAATTGTCGTACGCAGTGAGGGCAGCCACAGCCTGGGAAGAGCAGGCTTGGACCAGATCTGAGGTCACGAAGACAAGCTTTGATGATCTCCCCTATGTGATCCCGGGACATGCCTTTGAGTACTTCGGCCATCACGGGAGTGGCCGAGGTGTAGATTGTGTGTACCTAGTGACTCCCCACCATTGCTGGCGAGGAGCAAGAATACCTAAATGTGGCCAAGCGTCTCGCAGTGCTACGGATTGCTTGGTGTGTACCTAACACCGTATTCACCGTCACCGTTAGGTTTTCCTCCGAGCAACGAGACGTTATTTAATTCAGAAACGTTTAGGTAGACCGCAACTCTGAAAAGAGCTATACGATCTCACCCACCAGCCCTTGAGCACTCGGAACTGGATTTCTTACAAACTAGAACGCAATCAATGCGCGGAGTGGCGAACCGCTGAGGCGGAAATACTACACTAGCAATCCACCCAAAGCCGGGCTCAGGCTGGGCGAACCAGCGTCAGTGAAAGAGCCAAGCAAAGGGACGCCACTATGCGTAGTAATTCCGCTACTACGAGAACACACACTCACACACAAAAGCACACAGTATCGCTTCGATAAACTTCGCGTTATGGGAGCGTTGAAAAGCGAGAAAGTACACTCACAGCGGGCCGAGAAGCGATTTCCCAGCCAATACACACAACCGAGCAGCGCTCAACTCTCAGGCCGATTTTTCAAGAATCGCGGGCAATAAACCAAACGACGAAACGAGGTAGCCAGTGCTGAGGCAAAACACCACACAGGAATGCGCAACAGCTGAGTCACCACTCCACGGAGCACAATGAGAGCACTTGACGCTCTAGAACACGACCGCACAACACGAAAGTCAAAATCAAAATCAAAATCTTTTTATTTTAATGGGTTACTAAGAACACTTTCGAATCGTCAAGTAAATAAACTACAACTAGCTTTACAAACTAATTAGAATACTGTTTTAATGCGTGCGTCCAATAGGTAATCTTTGTAAAATCACAAACTAAACATAAAATTATAGTGTATCAACTAATAAATACATGTTTTGTATTGAAACATTAAATAAACAAGGTTTACAATGTAAATAGTTTGATTTAAAAAAAAACAATCAATATTTATGTAATATTTCAATTGCCTATTGTTTTTCAGATTGCATAGGGGGCACCATGTGATACGTTAAAAGTTTTCAATTATTCTGTGACGGGATTAAAAGCAACTCCCGCGAAAAATATATTCATATAACATATAATATTACATAGCAGACGTACATATATATAATAAGAATACAAAGAAGTTTGCAAGAGCAGACCAGCCTCCACAGGCGGCACCCGTTCACAAGTATGACACATGAATCAGCTTCGCCCAACCATGTTTTAGGGAACGTAACGACCCGACGCACATGCCACCACCGCAGAGACTTTGAGAGAGCATGACACACTCAAGGAACTCCAATAAAACTTCGATTGTACTATATTCATATAACATATAATATTACACAGCAGACGTACAAATACATATATATATACACATACATACATATTTATTTTTACAAAAATGCAAATAAATAAATAAATGGGTATTCATAAACATATTAAGGATAATATAAGATACACATACATGCACATATTCATATATACACATACAAACAAATATTAATACATATATATAAATATACAAATATATATAAAAGATAGAAAATAAAACTATACGTAAAAGAACTTATAGGTCCTATCTGATTCAATCCTCGTTCGGCCGCCCGATAGCGGCAGGGCGAACACGAGCGGGTGCTACACGCTTCGATAAGTCGCAAAAAACGCCAACTAAATCCTGGGAACTCTCCCATGCCGCGAGAATGTGCTTCATAAGCAAGGCTCCAGCATCAGTAGTTGAGCGTCCCCTGGTGAAACCGAAGTGTCGATCATGTAAAAGTACCCTGTATACAAAAATGTGAAAGCAATTGATTTAGCAAGATTTTTTCAAATAGTTTACTAAAGACATATAGAACAGATATTGGTCTAAAATTTGAGGGATCTTCTTTGTCACCAGATTTAAAAAGAGGTATTTACTGCATTTCATAAGGTCTGGAAATACACCATTATCAATGCATACATTAAATATATCAGCAAGATAGGGAGCAACAACTGAAATGATTTAGCTAATTAACTTAACAGACATCCCCCACAAATCTTCAGTATTTTTTAGATTAAGTGTTTTAAATGTTGTGATAATTATTTGGGGATCCACGTGTTTAAATTTAAAGTTAACATTACACTCAGTAACACTGTCCTTTAGAATAGATTCAGCAGCTTGGCAAGATGAAGTTAAGCATTCAGTTATTTTTGATGGTATTTCACCAAAGAAATTTTCAAATATTTGGGCAACTTTTTCCTCATTATCTATTAAACCAGAGTCTGTTTTGATATTAAAGTTATGTTCACGAGCCTTTGATCTACCAGTTTCATTATTAATCACATTCCAAACAGTTTTAATCACATTATCAGATGATTTAATTTTACTGCTTATGCGATTAGAATTTGCAACATGACAGACTGATTTAAAAAAAAAAAAAAATACTTTTTGATATGTTCATTAAGGCTTGGATCGCGCATAAGCGATTTTAGTGAATATAATTCATAAAGTCTATCTCTGCTTATTTTAATTCCTTTTGTAGCCCAATCGTTAAATTGAGGCCTGTAATTGCATCTTATTGTTTTAGTTTTAAAAATGTTGTTGAAAGTTTTATTCACTGACTGGAAGAAGTTTTTATATAAATTGTTAACATCTTTTTTAGGCTCAAGAGCGGGCAAGATAGTTTTTAATTTTTCTAAATAACTTATTTATCCGAGGAAGAGTGATTGGTCGCATATAATCTTCTTGTTTATTTCGAACAAGTTATGGCAAAGCTAGCACTTTGACCACAATGATCAGATTTCAGACAACTTATAATGTTTTTATCTAAATATTCACAGTTACAGAATATGTTATCTAAACATGTTGCAGTTGTTTCAGTTATTTTTGTAGGCTCTAGAAAGAGATTTTCCAAGTTAAATGACTTAAATAGACTAATTAAGCGAGTACTTAATGAGGAGTTTATAAGTAAATCTACGTTAAAATCACCACATATTATAAGCATTTTTTTTGCTTCTAGTGACTAGCTTTAGAACATTCTCCATTACTTTTTCAAATCAATCAAAAGTGCAAATAACAATTTTTTTGACTCCTAAATTTGAGAGTAGATCATAAGATTTAATTAAGTCCCGCTTTGTAACTCCTAAACTATTGCCTACAAATAATATAATAGTACATTCTTTATCATATTTTCTGCCAGCTATTTAGTTCACAATTCGCCTGTATGTAGTATCGGGGGTACATATGTTAAGAACAGTATGGTTCAATTTATTATTCAAAATATGAATCCAGCTGTATTTCTTCCATTGACTGAATGTGGTGACATGCCTCAGCTAACTGTTTTTCAAGCTCCTGAATCTTGTTTAAGGCACTTTCATATTCATGTTGACATTGATCAAATGAATTGACAATTAATTGCAATTGATCTCGATGATCCCGTATATGCTCATATTGTGTGTCAAGCTCAGCAAGTGCATTTTTCAATGTGGTATTTTTGCTGATAACATTTTGAATTTCAATTGCGCTATCTTCTCTTTCTTGAATGAGTTTGTTACATAGTTCTTTTGATTCTTTTAACTCTTTTAATGCTATTTAAAGTCTATTTTCTAAGTCGAATCGGGAATGATGATACCAAATGGTTTTTGTTAAACTACTGTATTTTCCTTGGTTTACGACATACATACTCTACTATAATCTCACGCAACCTATGTTTTTGTTGTATATTACTATACTTCAAACAAAGAATATGCAATCGAATGGAATAGGCAGCTTCCATCGGGAGGCATTGGAATAATTCAGTGTAAGGTAAGTGTGTTACCCACCCGTAATTCTGTTGTACGACTCATTGTATAAAATACGTAATAAAAAGATAATTATTTAAGACAATTACGGAACAAATTACCTGTTATCTATTGAATTCTCAAGAAAAACAATTCGTTACCAATAAGTTATCATTCTCAAACTCATTCAGAGTTAAGTATATATACCTACTTATAACTCTTATAACTATACTAAAATATTATTATTTTTTGATTTAAACCATTGCCTACACCATACATACTTACTAAAAGAATTGTGATAATAATAAAACCACAAATATATTAGTATTTTTTAAGAATACCTATGAGTTTCGTAGCATAAATCTTATGGGTCAGATATCGAGAGACAACCGAACATCAAGACGGCTGCCACTCGCTCGGACACGTTCGCGTCAAGGTTCGCGCTCCCATCCCGCTGCTCCGTCGTCGCACCGCGCGCCGTGTACCGAAATGTCTATTATTTAATTATTGTTAGCGACGGACCACACGAAATACCTAAATAGATTTATCACACATAGGACAAAAATGTTAATAATTTAGAATAAGGATTTTTATTAAATAAAGTCTCATTTTGACACAAAAGGTACCGCTAAAACAGCGTATATAGCAACTTGTAAGTAATTTGGAAGATTTTTGTAAGTAAGCTGATAAATAAATAGACATAAAATAGTAAGTTGTAAGTGACGAAAAATAAAGTCACAACAGCCCAGGTTAAAAGTATGACATTTCAATGTGAAATAAAGTATATAAAGATAAGGCTCACTCAACTATATATAATTTTATAGTAAAAACGTTAAGTAAATAGTAAAATATATAAGGAATTACGTATAAATAACTTAATGTTAGCGCATAGTGTTCTAGGATCGTATATAATATTGTGACTAAGCAACTATAGGTAATTTCGGTTAAGATTTAATATGTAGGATTATCCATAAAATAGTAGCTTAGGTAAATAATTTGTAAAATAAAATGTCATGTTTTTATGTAAGTCGTGTTATGTACTCAAGCAGAGTTAAGTTAAAAATAAGTAGTGTAAATTGTAATTGCAAGTAAATTCTTAATAATTGTATAACGTAGAGAAATATCGATAATGTTTAGTTAAAATTTAGTTAAAATCTATCAGTGTAAAATTTGTATGAAACGAAACGTGGACATCTACTTACCCTGTCGGGTAAAGGAGGTACGGGTGTCGGGGTAAGGACTGACGTTTTACCCCATGACCCGGGCAAGTCTCGAGGGTGAGCGCACCCTCGGTGATTGTTTAAAGAGGGCCTACTTTTCAGGCCCTGTGTCGGCATTATAGTGGCCACTTTGTGAAAGTGGCGAGGAGGAAACGAAATAAAAACAAACGAAAGAATAAAACAAAAAACGAAAAATCGAAAAAACACAAGTGGAGAATGAAAAAACAAAGGTGATTGGAAAGAAAAAACTAACTAAAATATGACATATACACATGTAACATATAAGCCCGGCTAGTTTTTGTATGAAAATTAAGAGCGTGAATTTTTTAAAAATAAGCAATACGTTAAAGATCTCTTAACCCTTTATCTAGTTCAAGTAACTCCCGCTCACTTTGCCGTGGAGCTACTTACGTGGACATCTTTTTCCACCCCTGTACGGGCAAAAATAGGTACGGGTGTCGAGTTAAATAAGCATACGTTTTAACCCATGACCCGGGCGAGTCTCGAGGGTGAGCGCAACCTCGGTGATTGTTTAGAGAGGGCCTACTTTTCAGGCCCGCTGTCAGCATATTAGTGGCCACTTTGTGAAAGTGGCGAAGAGGAAATAAAACAGCAAAAAACAAAAAGCAATAGTACAAACGAAAAAAAAAATGGTTAAAACTGAGATAAAGCGAAAAAACGAAAGTGGAGAATGAAGATAACAAAGGTGATTTCGAACGAAAAAACTAACTAACATATGAGCCCGGCTAGTTTTTAGGCGGGATTAGCTCCCTAGGGAGAGGTCGGCCTTCAGGTGGACGGGCCTGTAACGGCGCAATGCCCCTAAGGTGTGGATGCGCACTGTTGTCCGCCATGTCAAACAGCCGGGCGGCCAGTCTGGCGATAAACTCACCTATCGGCTCTGCCTTTGTGTCCCTAGCAATTGTGTAGTTGCGGACGTAACGCGGAGCTCCCGTTATTATCCTCAGCGATTTGTTTTGCACAACTTGGATCTTTTTGTTTTTTAGTGGCAGATAGCAATGCGTACCAAGCCGGCGCGGCGTACGTCAAACGGGACCTAACATAAAGCTTGTATAGCCGGACTTTGGTTTTAAGCGGCAGGTCAGATGAAAATAGTGGCCTTAGGGCCGCCCTGGCGCCGACTGTTCTGGCTGCCGCATGCTCGACCATTTTGGTCATGCGCAACCTGGTCGATAACGCAGCCAAGGTATTTCACACTGCTCTGCCACTCAATTACCTGTCCGCGGAATACAAGCTCCTTAGGTAAAAGTCTCTGTTGGCCGGTTAAGATGGCTGCCGTTTTTGAGGCGTTTACTGCTATCCTACACTTGTCAAGCCAGCACGGGAGGATATCCAATAATCGCTGCATTTTAGCGGCAGCTAAATGGGACTTACGGGATGAGCTCATGTACGCGCTGTCGTCAGCATACAATGCTAGGGTGACGTCCTGTATGCCTGGCGATAGACCGCTATCGCTAAGCGTAGGAATGTCATTGGTGAAGAGTGCATACAACAGAGGGGAAAAACAACTACCTTGTGGGACCCCCGCTGAAATGGTGTTAGTAGGTCAACCGAAACATAGAAACTCCGCCCCTCCAGAAAGGAGGCTATTATACGCCCGAACATGGGGGGTAAATTGGTCTCAGAGAGCTTAAACAATAAGCCGGCGTGCCATACACGATCAAAGGCCTTCTCGATATCGAGAAAGACCCCGACCGTGTACCTGCCCTTGTTCATCTCAAAGGCCATGTGGTGTAATACGCGAGTAAGCTGAAGAGTGGTGCTATGATTACTTCTAAAACCAAACTATTCTGGCCTTAGATTGATAAAAAGATCAATAATAGACGTTCGAACAGTTTGGCTATGTTAGAAAGTAAAGTGATCGGGCGATAATGCTCTGGTTGCTGGCGGCTCTTGCCAGGCTTCGGTATGACAATAATTTTGCCTGTCCTCCAGGCCGTAGGAAAGAAACCTGTGCGCAGGATCCCGTTAAAAATACGGGTTAAGGCCACAAGACCTTTTCTAGGCAACATTAATAGGACCGTGTTCGGAATTTCGTCAGGGCCGGGGAATTTCTTTTTATTTAAATAAGAAATAAATTTTTTGACCTCCTTAGGGGAGATAAAATCGTCACCTCTAAGTGGGTCGATAGGATCTGTTGTATACGCTCCTCAACCAATGTTGTGTGGGCGTGGTCGACAATGGGATACGGCCTAAATTGGTCCTCGAAGTGGTCCGCCAGTAAGCCCGCGCGTTCCTCAGCTGAGTACAAACGGTTACCTAGCGTGTCTACAAGGGGGTATATGGGTGCAGGGGTGCTGGTCATACAGCGAGCTAAACGATATAAAGCGGTATCGTTATCGCTGGCCTTTGAGATTGTGTTATCCCAAGACCATTTCCGATAAGTTGAAATTTGGTTCGATAGCTCGCTACCTAACTTATTCAACTCTTTTTTAATTGTTGGGCAACGAGTTCGGCACCACAGTTTGCGAAGCCCTCGTTTTTGGCTTAGTTTACTACGGAGATGTGCCGGTAGTATACTTTTCCCCGAGGTTGACTTGGCAGACGTGGTGCACTGAGCAAGTGCGGAGGACATAGCAGAAGTAAGTGACTGTGTTTGACTGACGCTGGTTCGCCCGGCCTGAGTCCGGCTTTTGGTTAATCGCTAGTGTAGTATTTCCGCTTCAGCGGTTCGCCACTCCGCGCATTCTCGCGCTTTAAGTATCGATTGCGTCTAGTTTGTAGAAATCCAGTTCCGAGTGCTCAAGGGCTGGTGGGTGAGATCGTATAGCTCTTTTCAGAGTTGCAGTCTACCCAACGTTTCTTATTCATAAACGTCTCGTTGCTCGGGGGGAAACCTAACGGTGACAACGTAACCCCGGCCGTAGGAGTAGGAGTTAGGTACACACCAAGCAATCCGTAGCACTGCAGGGCGCTTGGCCACACTTAGGTATTCTTGCTCCTCGCCAGCAATGGTTAGGGAGTCACTGTAGTTGGTGTAGTACACACCAACTACACCTCAGCCACTCCCGCGATGGCCGAAGTACTCAAAGGCATGTCCCGGGACCAGATAGGGGAGATCATCAAAGCTTGTCTTCGTGATCACTCAGATCTGATCCAAGCCTGCTCTTCCCAGGCTGTGGCTGCCCTCACAGCGTATGACAAGTCCATGCCCTCTCTGTGTTCGCCGCCGCGTTCCTCGTCTCGTTCGCGCTCTCGCTCTTCCCGCACGCACTCTCTCTGTCGCGGCCCCCGCTCTCGCGCCCCCTGTGCCAAATCGTCCCCCCACTCCGGTAGCTGATGTGACCCTTTCTCGGTCACTCGCTACCCCGTCCCCCGCAACCTCCGAAACCGCACCCCTGTCCCCGGTAGCCGTAATGTCCGCTGAGTCGGCGTTGTCCTCAAACGAGGACGACGAAGGCTTCAAAAAGGTTGGCCTGCGGACAAAAAAGGGAAAAAAGCGGAAGAGGACCGCCAAGTCAAAAAAGGCTTCGGCGGCATCCGCTCAGGAGTCTTCTCCTCCTCCCTCCGATTCTGAGGCTAAACACCTCAAAGTGCCTAGCGCTTCCCCGTCCCCGTCCACCTTGGCGGCCAGCCCTGAGCCAGCCGCCATGGACACAACCCCCGCCGCCACCTCTTCGCAGGCCGACTCTCCCACTTCGGGACGGAAGGAAAAAGGGGCCTGGCCTAACATTGCAAACGCTATGAAGGCCAAGCGTATTAACTATAGGCACGCCCGCAATGATGCCGAGCGCGGCATCAAAGTGTAGGTCCCGACACCGACAGATTTCCGAAATCTGACGGATTTTCTTACGGCTTAGAAATACGAGTATCATACGTGCTCGCTGGCCGAAGAACGCGTGCTCAGGGCAGTTATAAGGGGAGTCCCTTAGGAATTCTCCGAAAAAACTGTCCAGGACGACTTAATCGTCCAAGGCCTCCCAGTTAGGGAACGCACAACGTACAACGTCCGCAACCGATCTGAGTGCTACGACATGGTGCTCGTAGTGCTAGACCTCACCAAAGAGGGCAAAGCCATATTTAATATTAAAGATGTGTGCAGCCTCAAGGGCGTCCGGGTCGAGACTCCGCACAAGCGGTCGATCCCAGGACAATGCCACCGATGCCAGTTGTCACAACTGCAGACGCAGACCGCGCTGCGTGAAATGTCTGCGCGATCACGCCACTCCGGACGCGTACTCTGTGGGAGCGAAGGCCAACCTGCGAATTACCCAAACAGGGTAAATCGCGCTCCCTCGCCCCCCGCTAACAGGCTCTGCTCGTGCCCGCTCCCCTACCTGCTATTAACGCCTGGAGCCGTCCTCCAGCGCTAATTGACGCAACAAAATCTAAAGAGACAGACAAACTTCTGTCTGCTCTCCCTGGGCCCGTCTCAGTCACGGGTATTCCCTACCCCGCCCCTCTCATGTCCCGGGACATCCCGCGTCCAGCGCCCATGCGAAGTGCTCCCGCATCTCTCGCGCAAACGCGCCTTTGCCCCCCCACGCCCCTCTCGCGCTGCCCCGCAACGCCGCTCAGACGGCCGAGCAGCAGCACTTCGGCGTTCTCGCCGAGATTTCTTGGGCATGTGACCCAGCCTACTTTAAGGTCGTGTACGCCGAATATGTACAGATCCGCGATCTCAATGAAATGCTCAGCTTCATGGCTAAGCATCGCGAGTTCTTCGCCGCCCTCCGCAGAATGGCCCCCAAACCTTAAAAACCGAAATGGATTGCACAACCGCGCGCGAAAAACCTCGGTCCGTCTCCTACGGCTATTTTAAAGCCAACGGTCTTCGAAACCAAAGAGAGGAATTATCCCAATTCCAAATCCAAATCCCAAAAACCGGACGTCTTCCTCATCCAGGAAACGTTCCTAAAGCCCGCTGTCCGCACCCCTTCGATCGCGAACTATCGCACCGTCCGTAATGATAGAACTGCCTCCAATCTCGGAGGCACTCTCATCTATTACAGGCGCTCCCTGCATTGCTCCCCTATCGATCCTCCACCACTTACGAACTTAGAAGCATCCGTCTGCCGCTAAGCGATGACCGGCCATCAGCCGATCATCATTGCATCGGTTTATCTCTCTCCCTTAAAAGACTTGCTTGAGAGCGACCTTCAGTCGCTCTTAAATTTAGGCGACGCCGTCATTCTTGCCGGCGACCTAAATTGCAAGCATCGCCGCTGGAACTCTTTAGTAACTTCACGGAGAGGCAGACTCCTCGACGATATAGTTGACAGACTAAACTTTGACATCATCGCTCCCATAACGCCCACTTACCCTGACGTACTCGACATAGCACTTCTAAAGAATGTACCTTACATTAACGTCAAGTTCGTCAAGCACCTCTATAGAGCGAAAGCTTAGAAGGCTAAGCTTTCGCTCTATAGAGGACCTTGACGAACTTGACTCGGACCACCGCCCTGTCCTCCTCCGATTAGGTTCTCCTTCGGACTCTCCTCCCGACACTAGAACCGTGACGGACTGGGATAAATTTGGGCAATTGCTCGAAAATCCCAGCTCGCCATATCTAAACCGCGTTCCCAACGTAATCTCTTCCGCGACCGACCTAACTTACTAGCCACCTGGCCGCCACCGTTGGCGAGTGCTCAAGACAGGTGCCGGTTGGTGATTATCACCACCTAATCCTGCCTCAGCACATCAGGTCGCTAATGACTGAGCGTAACGCGGCCCGCCGCGCACGCGATCGCGCTCCCACTATCGATAATAAAGCTCGCTTCAACGACTTACACCGCCGTGTAAGAACCGCTGTAGCTGAGCTCCGCGCCCAACGTTTCGGTGATCTAATGGAGAATATTTCTCCTTCTCACCAAGCTTATTGGCACTTAACCAGAGCTCTAAAATCAGAAACCGCCAACTCCCTCGATGACGATGAAAAAGCGGATTGCCTAGCGTCTAGCCTCCAAGCCCAATGTGCCTTAAGCACACAGGCATTCGATCCCGACCACGTGCGCGAGGTAGACGGCGAAGTGGAGCGCAGAACTTCTCTGCCTCCACAAGACCCCCTGCCCCCTGTCACTGTCGACGAATTCATACAGGTCATCAAAGACCTACGCCCCCGTAAAGCCCCCGGTGCGGACGGTATCTCTAACGATATCCTAAAGCGCCTCAGTCTTTCCCTTCTCTGCCTCCTAGTACCGATCTTTAACGCTGCTATCGAACATTGCATATTTCCTTCTCGATGGAAAGATGCAATTGTTATAGGCATCCATAAGCCAGGCAACTCGTACCGAGCCGTCCTCCTATCGCCCTATAAGTTTACTAAAGGTCCTTAGTAAACTCTATGAACGCCTCCTCCTCGCTCGCCTACGGAACGCTATAGTCTCCAGAGGCATTTTAATAGACGAGCAGTTCGGCTTCCGTGCCAAACACTCATGCGTCCATCAAGTCCTCCGCATAACGTAACATATTCTCACTGGCTTCCAACCAGTATTAGGTAAGGCCCGCCACACGGGCGCTGTCTTCTTCGATGTAGCGAAAGCCTTCGACAAAGTGTGGCACAACGGTTTAATTTTAAACTGTACAACTTTCAGTTGCCAGATCGTCTCGTGCTCATCATTCGAGACTATTTGCCGAATCGTAGCTTTCGCTACAAAGTTGAAGGCACTCTCTCTTCACCCCGTCCCATAGAAGCAGGAGTCCCGCAAGGGACCGTGCTCGCCCCCATCTTGTACCTTCTGTACACCAACGACATCCCTAAAACGATAGGTACCCAACTAGCCCTCTTTGCTATACCACCGATAGGCAAGTGAGTCGAATCACTAAGAGACTCCAACCCGCTATCACTACCCTAGGTGAATGGTTTCGGAAATGGAAAATCGAGGTGAATCCCGACAAAAGCTCTGCCGTCCTCTTTACCGTAGGCTGCCCTCCGCGGCCACCTACCCTCTCTCTCTTCGGTCGTGCCATTCCCTGGCAAAATAAGACCAAATATCTCGGTGTCACCATGGATAGTCGTTTGAACTTCCACGTTCACTCCAAAGTAGTCAGAGACCGAGCCGCTTTTGTCCGTCCGTGGCTACAGTGTTTTTGAGCCAAGTTAGCGACTCATCATTCTCACACCACATTTTTAGTACGCCTTCTGCTATGATAGGTTTCCCTCTAAATGCGGGTGCGAATGGTGGCTCGTTGTCTGTCGGTGAAGCAAGCGCTGCTTCAATAATCCTCTCTTCGATGGAGAGTTCGAGCTGCTGTGCTTGCTCCACCGTCAGGTCAGTGGCAAGCGTGGCAGCAATAGCTATGAGCAGGTGCGTTTTACTCGCATCGGCATAGCTAGTTGCTGTCTTCCTTGGTGTCAGATCCAGCTTGGCGCGTTTCGGCCCGTCCTTTGGCGACAAGGTTTCATCGGGGCGCTCCCTCTTCGCCTTTGCAGGCGGTGCGGGGTGTTCCAATTGCTCAGGTCTATTCGCTGCATAGCGTGATCCGCGTTTGTTAGGTCCGCGTTTCCGTTTTTTCTTCGGACTCGTTGTGGTCGCGATTGGTTGGGTTGACCTTGAGGTGTCCCTAGCTCACTCCAAGAGTCCGCTTTGAGGAGCCTCAGACGTCACCCCTCCCAGTGCTCCACGCCGTCCAGTCGTGCTTGCGTTAGCCGTCATCATAGGCCTGCCCGCTGACTGTGTGGTTCCCGCACGCCCGTTGTGGCTGCGTTCCTCACTGAGCGCGTCGCAACTGGTCGAGGACTTCGGCCAACTCAACCTCGTAGCGGCATCGATCAGAGCTGGGTCCTCTTGTCGGGTATCCCCTTCAGTCGCGTTGGTTTGCTGTGCACTCTGGTCAGCGTTGGTCTTAGAAGGTCGCTGTTTCCCGGTTGTACAGTGTTGTTTTTTGAGCGCCGTCCCCGGTGATGGCAGCGCCCGTTGCGTTTTCTCCCTCCAGGGGCTACTGGCTTGGCAAAGTTGACCATGGAATTTTTGCGTTCATCTGCTCGACGCGGTGCAAGCTGCTAGGAGGCATTAGAAGTTATGTCTGCGCTGGGCATAGCGTTAGCTGGCTCGCGCAGGTTTATTGTGTGGGTTTGTGAAGTTTTGCTCCCCCCAGAATACGTGGAGCAGCCTGAGCCCCCGAGCCTGAGCTCAAAGGTTCAGGAAGGGATTCTCCCTCCTGGGGCAGTTTTAAAATTCACATCCAATTCAAAAAAAAATCTGCCGGTTTTGGTATGATGTGTATTATGTGTGTGGTGAGTGATGTTGGTGTGGTAGTGGGTTGACTGGTGTGTGGGTGTATTTGTGTATTGCTGTATCTGTGTGCGTGTGGGTTTGTGCGTTAGAGAAGGTGTGTGTGTGTGTGTGTGTGTGTGTGTGTGTGTGTGCATGTGTATGTAGGACTGCATTTCCAAGTATGCCCGCTTTGCAGCTCATAGGCTCCTTGATAAATGTAGGCCAGGGCCCTCCCCATTTATTCGGACTTGGGACCGGCACCGTCCAGCGTATACAGCACAAGTGCGTACACCTCTGCACGGGGTTGCATTGTCATAACGTGTACAATAAATTTGAAAATCTCTTCGTTCGTTCCTTGAAGTCGGTTAAAAGACATAACTAAATGTGAAACTAAATAACTAAATATTTTTATATATTTTTATTTAGCGGTCTGACGGTCCGTCGCCTGGCGGAGTGCGGCGCATCCGGGGCACAGCACGCGGCGGGCGCGGTCCGTGCGGCTGCGGAGCGCATCCTGCTGGCCGCCTACGCACGCTCACCGCGCCTCGTGCGCGCGCAACTGCCTCCCGATGACGCCGTTACTCGACGAAACCTCATTTACCGGCATCTCTTCCAACAGTTCGACCGGATCGACATGCAGGTCTAAACAAACATCTACCTTTACCTGAATCCTCCTCCACTGTGAGAATTTTAACCTAAATTCCATCTACTGATGTATCTTCCTGCACTTTACAGGAAAGCAGGTCTGAACATGTACCTTCTAATCTTCTACTTTCTTTTTATCACTCTTCTACTAATACCTTTGCCAGCAGTTCGACAGGATCAATTTTATCATCAGCATATATTTATCTTTTAGCAGTTTAACGAAAGGGTCAAGCAGATCTGGGCACGCACTATCTCCTACTCTTTGCACTCTTCTTCTTATACATGCTGTTAAACAGGACAGAAATGAAAGTTTAAATGCTACACTTAGACTATTTACATTATTACATATTATAGATTTTCATTTTGCAACGATTCAAAAGGATCGTCATTTACGGTCAACTCTTTCAGAACTTTGATAGAATTCACATGCCGATCTGAACATCCATTTCAGCCACTTTACTACCTATACTAGATGATCTCTGCGGTTTTACCCCGGAAGAACCTATCCCGTGGAAACTCTAAATCGGGATAACAGTATTCTTTATTCTTTCCGGTGTCTCCGGCTATCCCTATGCGAAAAATCAGATCATACCGTTGCATCGATGCAACGTTAAAGAAAAGTGTATTTATCCTTACGACTTGACTTACAAATATGGATATTTTATACCAAAAACTTATGTTATTCATAACAAAATATAGCCTATGTTTACCCTGAAAGTCTATTATAAATATTGGTGAAAGAATTGTAGAAATTTTAAGAGTATTTTCGGAAATTACCTCCTACATCGAAACTTACAAACTTTGCATCATTATATTAGTATAGATCAACTCGTAAATGTCTGTACTAGATACACAACTGGTACAATCACTGCTTAAAATTTAAAAAGAACTTAGTACCAATAGCAGTTTCTTAAATTTGTCAACAGAAAATACTAAACCAAGCTCCAACTGAAGAACAACTAAACGATACAGATCAGTCAATAATAGAGTCAGCGATTGAATCCTCTAGTATCATCCATTCTACGCGTAGTGGTACCACAGTTAGCGGTATGACGTCATCAATGGGTGCCATATCTTCTTATAGCCTCAAGTCTATGACGTCAAGTGCCAGTGGTACATTAGCACCTTCAACTTTAAGTGGAAGTTATACAACTTCGCGAACAAAGAGCAGCTTGAAGAAGTCCCCAACTAAAAGATATACACCTAGCAGAGCAGTGAAAGACTTTGCTAACTACCCTGGGTACAACAAGTTGAGGTTAGACAGTGCTGTTAGCCCGAAACACTCACCGCGATCTAATGGCTCTGCAGTTGAAAAGGTAAGACCATCTACAACACGCTCAGTAGTTAAGGTTCAAAGAAAATAATACCATAAAACTTTTTCTGACTTTGTATTATGGCATTTTCAGGTACATTTTCAAGAGAATAACACCGATGAAGTGATTTATCGTCGTACGAATAGAAATTCAGAAAACAGGCATTCGATGATCCATTACGATCACGAATCTACCAAACCACAACTAAAAGAACGCCCAATTACCGTTTACGAACCATTGCATTTAGACTACAGGGACTCCCCAACATTGGGATCACCAAAAATGTCTAAGAATGACGTCCGAAGCATAGACTCGTTACCAATGGACTCACCACAGTTCTCGAGAAACGATTTGGGATGTGATTCGGATAGCAGGAGCCTCGATTCGCCAAAGGTCAAAGCAGAATTCTTTAGAGATATTGATTTAGAGTCTCCTAAATTGGTAGCTGGGGTGAGAAATTTGCATTTGGATGACCACAGCCAGATGGATGAAAGTGGATACTACAGTCCTGGTAGGTTAAGAAATACTCATAAAATTAAGATTTTTTTTTTTACTATTCTCTCACAACTTTAGACGAAACTGAGTATATATTGTGATAGTTTGTATTTTGTTCTAAACAAATCTGATGGGTATGGCCTAGAAACGTTTATTCTCTTCCCAGCATTTTAAATGGTAAATTCAATTAGGGACCTTTATAATATTCAGAACAGGAGTTTTGGAAAAAAAAACCTTCAAATATAATTCTGTGTTGAAGGCGACACAGGGAGAAGGGCTAAGGCTTCGAGAAGCGATAAGCAACTGGAAACATACGAAGGAGTGGCGGACATCAGCAGTGAGACAACGCCTGAACCAGTTTGCAGGTAACTCGTCCATTTCGCAGATCTAAGCAAACTATTTTAGTTTTTTCTTAACCATATTATTAAGGATATTATAATATCTACTTACTTGTCAACATATGTTCTTACCAAGTTTTACTAAAGCACGCAACAAAACAGTCTTCTTAATACATACAGTTCTTTTAGTTGAAGCAAAACCTTAAATTTTAGACAAGAAACGGTAGGACACACAGATTTAATTTAATAGAGACGTGTGTAATTCACCTAATAATCCTAAAGAAGAGTTTTTGGCTGGTATGGTATGGTATGAAGTGGTTTGAATCCCTGAAAGGAGGTATTTAGTGGCTTTATGCGCTCATCTTAATAAAGTCGATAGCCTTTCTTCGCTAATCACTAGTGTTGAAGGCGGGTAAAAGGCAGCTGCTCTTAGGCTTTAAGTATTAGAGCGAATTTAGGGAATAATAGAGATTATTATCTCTACCCAATCTGTTGTATTGCAGCAGCGTGTGCACGTGGTGCGGAGTGAGGGTGCGCGGGTCGGGGCTAGAAGCGCACTACTGGCGACGCTGCGTGGTGCTGGCGCGCTGCCCGCACTGCCGGCTGGCGCTGGAGGCGCGCACGCTGCACCGACACCTGCTTGGTACTTGGTGCTTGATAGCTATCATTAGTAATCTCGGTGAATACAAACGTTGTAATTTTTTTGTTTAAATTCGGACACTTTTCAAAGATCGATATCGTAAGCCTAATGCAAGGGCAAGGGCAAGAGCACTGTAAATGCATACTTAGATAGACAACTGAAAAAAATTTGAAGAATGCACGTGAAAAGACTACCCAGGCATTACCACAAGTTACAAAGCTGCGTTTGATATACTGCGGTGTTCGCTCGCGTTACGATTGAGGTATATCGACAATTTCCTTTAAGCGGTTATGCGATGCATTGCAGTCTGTCAGTTACATGAACTTTTATTTATAAGTTCTTACGTGTAGGAACTTTAACTGTTATGTAGGTAAAAAGCTGTAATAAATAATCGTATGCGTGTTGTGTACAGACGAGTGTTCGCTGAGCTCCGGCGCGTGGCGAGAGTGCACATGCTGCGGCGCTGCGCTGCGTGCTGGAGACACGGGTGTGCACGCTAACTGCGTGCGTGAGTATATACATAAATACCCAAAATTAAAAATATTTATAGATTTTTAGAGATACTTTTTAAATTTAACCAGTGCAGCGTAGGGAACTAAATGATTGGCCAAACATATTTCCATTTAAAGTTTAGATTTTTTAACATTATTAATTTACTTAAAAATTATTAATTTCTATATGTTATGCGTTAATGGATAAAGGTCATTGGTGGTTGATTACTTAAAAAAACAGAAAATGTAAAGGTGTTTTTGTTCTTTACAGGCAAATAAACGCTTTTTGTAGTTAAAGCCATTGGTTACATGTTCTTCTAATTAGGATTGAATTTTTAACCTAAAATACTTATTTGACTACAACTGTTTTTTTTTTTTTTTATTTTAAAATTGACACATGGCATTGATCAGCTCTCCCATTGTGGTCTACATTGTTTGCTTGTTCGGAACAAAATTATTTTTATTGACTTGTATTAGGGGTAGTTTCTGTGATCCCGACAAGATAACCAATAGTTCGAAAGGGTAATCGACCAGGATGTTCTCGGAGTGGGTCTTGGAACCGTTCCGGATTTGGCAGAGAGTAAGCAGTGAAATGAATAACTTTATATAATTGTGTATATAACTCACCTGCTTTTTCTGCGTAATTCTCTTAGTGAGAATTGAAGTAGGTTAAATTTTAACATTTATGTTTTAATAAATATCGAATTCTTTTCGTGGGAATGAAAGTTGGTAGGTATCTAAGTATTTAACATTTATGTTAAATATGTACCAAATTAGTTCTGTGGTAGTTAAAGTAGGTACTTAACTATTCAAAATTTATTGTAATATTTATTAAAGGTAATATTTATTAAGATTCTTATGTTACCTACAGCTCTGGGTATGGACGAGTGGAAGTGTCCTTACTGTTTGACCAACATCCTGGCGAGAGATTTGCCCTGGCAGAGGCACCTCATGCAGTGTCCGCGCAATCCCAGACTCACGCAGAACTCATAGTTTGGGCATAAAATGTCCAGTCGTTGGTAAGTCGACTATAAACTTATTTTTAATTTAGAATCCTCCTATTTGAGGTGATTATGAAAATTAAAATCCAAGCAAAGCTGAAATTTATCGTAACTATTATCTGTAAAAAGGCAATTTCGAAGACAGACTGAATGATAAAGTATTCCGAAAAACTTAGGTAAGTATTAAATGTACTTTATTTTAAGAAAGTAGTGACACCAATAAAAATAAAAATCTTATACTTAATTATCGAACAGATCGATAAAAAGGCATTCAAAACTCTCAGATATACTATTGAGTACTAATAGTAACCATTGAATGCTATCATTTTAGGGAAACCTGTATAATACCTATAGTTATAATAAATTGCAGTTATCAATAGCAGTGCACTCATCGCCAGGATTCTGGTAATATAAATGTTTTTGTAGAACTTTTCCCACGTGACCAACTAAACGACTTACTACAACATACATTATCAAGTTTTGTCGGGTTCCTGTCTAAAATCTTAACGCGGGTATGCAGTTATTGTAGGTACTATTACTTGTTTTTTTAACGGGGATACATGGGTAGTATAACAAAAAACACTAAACCGGCTCAGGCTCAGGCTCAGGCTGAGTTCTTTTACACAAGAATTATTTAGACTCAACGTGTCAGCCTAAAACTGCATGATAGAAATTATCTCCACCCGGAAATAGAATCAAGATAAAAGTTTAGGTATACGATAATAATAGAAAGATTTGTCACTATAGCACGGATGTGAAGCACAACGAATTTCGTACATTGGCCTTTTACTTTTAAGCCTGTTTCAGTTGTCAAAAAAAAAAAAAGTCAAAATGGTTGTAATTTCTGATGACAGCGGTCGGGCATCGCAACTGTGCGAGCGCGACGGCAAATAATTATGCGCGTGTAACAGAGACAGATAGTGACCGGTCATTGAACCAAATTCTCCCTGCTTCGCATCGCACCATAGATAACTTAAATTGTCAATTTGTTAATTAATAAATTCTAAATAACATACGTACATAGTAAGTATAGAAAAGCAAAGCTTCCTAGTCCATTTTTACCGTCCAACACTGTATGGATTCCGTCTCAAAATGCTCACACGTTATTTACTCTTTGAATTACAGATTGATTTTATAAATAATGCTACGTTAAATTTTTATGTGTCGGCAGTTCCTGTTAAATTTGTCTTTGCAACTAACAAAACTTTTTGTTTCGCGCAAAATGGAGCCTGTTACTAGTTTTTAAAAAAAAAAATCTATTATTTCTCAAGTCACTTTAAAACCTAGACCACAGTGTGCCTAGCAGCAAATTACAGAAGCACCGAAGCGTATAATATAATTAAGAACACTTATGTACAACAATAAAACTGTTACATTCTATCATTTGATGTAAGTTTTATGTTAGTACTTAGGTTGTCTAGAAGAAATTGCCTTCAGGTGATAAGACCGCCTATTCTACTTTTATTTCTATTGTTGTTTTAATGATGCTTTTTTTGTGTTATAGTGTATATTGTAATAAAGAATATTTGAATTGTATGGGACGAATTCTATGATCTGAGGATAATTCAATGCTTCTCTCCTTTCATACAATTTTACGGAATAATTTCATTTTGTATTTGAAAGTTAGAAGTGAAACTTATTTTGATACATAATAGCACAATTTTATGAATAATCAAGTTACCAAAATGTTGTACCTCAAATAAGAAGTTAAAAATTTCAATTGCTGAAAAATTTCATGAAAGCCCATCCCCATTTTCTCCACCTCAGTGCGAATGAGATAGTATGATGTTGCGGATTCCGAATAAAAAAAAACCATGCGCTGCTGTGCTGCAATGCAAAAGTGTGCATGGGCCTTAATAATGAAGTTTCAAAGACTTATATTATTTTAACAAGTACGTTAGTTGTGTGGTAGGAGTTTTATTTATACACATAAAAAGTGCGTTTACATTTCATACTGTAGGTATCATTAGTCAAATTGATTCATTTTATGTACATAGTTATGAATTTAGATATATTTTTTTCCATAGGAAATGAAAAATAAATAAATAGGGATAATTTTACACAGGGACTTCGAGCTCCCCACGATTCCCCAATATCTCAATGATCTGGCAGTCTGCTTTTTGTGCGTAAACAAAATCACCCGACCCGAAAAATTGGGCAATCCACAACCTACCATCCCCCCGACCGACCACAACGAATAACTATTGTTAGGCGGCCTCGGCACGTACTAACGGCCGCAGACGACGATCTCGCTATCCGGATAGCGAGATTAGTCTCAACAACCTCCACTAATAGCCTCCCCCCGACGTCACACGGATACACGAGGTATCAAAGAGTGCCGAGGCGCTTCTCGCCCCCATTCACTCGAAATCGCAACCGCGTAACGGGGAACTCCCCTCCTGGCGCAGACTCACCTTCATAGTCTTACCCCCAAAAGCCCGGTGGAGCAGTAATGGCTGCATCAGCCAACTGCATATGCCGTTCAGGATAAAAAAACCGGCCAAGTGCGAGTGGGACTCACGCACCGAGGGTTCCGTACCTACCACCATTTACGTACTTTACAAACACAAACAAAAACATATTTTTTTTTTATTAAGTAAATTGCGTCTTACGATTTAAGACGTATTAAAAAAAAACTACTTGCTAGATCTCGTTCAAACCAATTTTCGGTGGAAGTTTGCATGGTAATGTACATCACATATTTTTTTTTTAGTTTTATCATTCTCTTATTTTAGAAGTTATAGGGGGGACACACACATTTTACCACTTTGGAAGTGTCTCTCGCGCAAACTACTCAGTTTAGAAAAAAATGATATTAGAAACCTCAATATCATTTTTAAAGACCTATCTATAGATACCCCACACGTATGGGTCTGATGAAAAAAAAATTTTTAGTTTCAGTTCTAAGTATGGGGATACCCGAAAATTTATTGTTTTTTTCTATTATCGTGTAAAAATCTTAATACGGTTCACAGAATACATCTACTAGCCAATTTTCAACAATATAGTTCTTATAGTTTCGGAAAAAAGTGGTTGTGACATACGGACGGACAGACAGACAGACATGACGAATCTATAAGGGTTCCGTTTTTTGCCATTCGGCTACGGAACCCGAAAAAGTAGCATATATACAACATTTATAATATAAGCAATTTAAACAGTTTCTGCATTCCTTAAAGTGCGGAAGTCTAAATTGGTTTCAATTTTAGTAAACACTAATGTTAAGGTAGCGTTTTAGGTTAGCTTTAGCTTAAACTAAGCCACATCACCCACTGTGATATTGGGTCGCGACGAAACACAGAGTCAGGCATAACGCGTGGGTAATTCCGCTGTTGGTATAGATTTATAATGTAGCATGTAAGGTAATTTAGAAAAATAGTTAATTGTCAAATACATTCTATTTGATTTTTAAAGGAGCTTTAATTTATTTCTTATTTTGTTTTTTTTTAATTAAAATATCACAATTTGATATAACAAACAAGAGTTGATAAATTCAATTTTCAATCGATGATTTCAATATAATTCTATTACTAATACAAGAAAAAAATTCATCCAAATCGGACGAGCCTTTCTCAAGTTATAGACTTTTACTACTCTGCTTCGTGAACGATTAAAAGTATTAATCCCCCTCTCAAAATGTGACTCATGATACCCTTAATCAAACAAAGATTAGTTTTACGTCTTTGACGCTTAGACCTATATATGTATATGTAAATATATTTAGCTAAAAGAAAGCCCTTTTCTCGATATTTTAAATAACTATAAGAATGGGTAATATAGTTTACAAGTAGTAGTAAATATTAAGGTAGCATGTAGTTACAAAAAGAACCCTCAAACGAAAGCAACAAATGCAACTTCTCATTTATTTTAGCCTTTAAGAAGAATATTTTTGGCGACTCAACTTTGTTGTAGGTATCTGTTGCTTCTTTACCTTGCTTAGGGCTTACCAACTACTTTTCTAATAATATGTCGACAAATTCATAACTAATTTACATCAAAATAAAATACGGAATGTATGTAAGTGAATCCATTTGATTATTGATATTTTTCTTTTCGTAATCTTGGTTTTAAGATATTTGAAGTTTATTATTTCAAAAAGACTTAAGTCTTTTATTAACTTTATACAACCTATATATTTATCATTAATTTTTAGAATGTTTCGAATGTAAAAGTTGACAAAGTATTAATAAATTGGACTGATTCTGACTAAAGATATAAATTATTGTAATTTAAAAAAAAAAAAGATTAAATAACCATTAATAGTGGGGCCACATCTGCGTCAAGATTCAATGTAATTTCGTCGATTATCTTTCAATGAAGTGCCATAAAAGGATGTATTTGTTAGTCTATGTTCAGATATGAAATAAAATTAGTACCTAGCTACACTTACGTTCGGTAACTTCCGTCGCTTTTGAGAGCGTGAATTGTAACAAAATTGATTTATTTATTCTCAGTATTACTTGAACTTAAACAAAAAAATCATTGAAATATTTATTTTTTTCTCGATAGTTTTTAGATTACATCACTAGCGCATGCTTGAGGTTAGATTACCTACAATGTTTATTTGATTGTCTTATCAAGCAAGTCCAGAATAACAGTGCATTAGTTATAAGATAATACATATGTTAAATCTTAAAATATGCGTTACAAGAGCCGAATTCCACTTATCGCCTGAAGTTTGACGTCCATGTTTGAATATAGGCATAGCTATATCAGTATTTCATGTAAAATAATGCGTTGATTTATCAGTGTAGGATGTGTCCCTACCGTAAAAATATGTCCCCAGCTTAATTATATAAAAATCAAAAACTTATTAGGTTTGTTCTACAAAAAAATGCGTAAGTTCTGCGCTAAACGTAACAAAAAATGGTGCAGTCAGGGATTATGTATATTATTTAAAGTAAATTTTTCTTAATGTGGTTTTTTAGAATTTTTTGTACTAATTGAAACAGGGTAGCTATTGAACTGTAATTTTTGTCAAATTGTATAGTCAGCAATGAAACCGTCAAAAATTAAATAGTTTTGTGTAAGTCGATTACAGTGTCAATAATTCTTTGACATTATACAATAAAAATTATAGCATTAAAATGTAAAGTTTCCTAAATCTCTATTTAAAGGAGTAACGCTAAAATTTTGAATTGATTGTGTCAAGGGAGAGAGAAATTATACCCTTTTAGACGAATCGTAATCGCCAGCAGCTAAATCAAAAGTCAAAATTATGAACAGTGTAGTGTTAGGGTTGGTGATGCTTAATGGCTTAGATTCGATCTAGCGCTTACAATTATTCGATGCGAATTTATTTTTAGAAAAATTTTTACTGACAGTTCCAAAACTTGGCTGCAGCAAACAGAATTAGTTTAGCAAATACTTTTTGCATATTTTTTATCCATCAATTACTTATATTCACGTTAAAAACAAGCAGCAATTAAACGAATTAAACGAATATACTTAAGTATTTGGTGGTGGTGTATTAATTGTGTGGATTTTGGTCTTTGCTGACTGTACTTTGATGGTACCGATTATAAAAAAATAATATTTAACGCAGAATGTCACGTATGTACTCGTCTTCGCTAAAATCTATCACTAGCTATATTATTTATTGATAAAAAAATATTATACATACGTGAGGTTCTGCCCAAATATATTTGTAAAATTTAGTTTGTACTGCAAATTTAATTAGTTTATAATACTGTAACCATAGACTTCGAGTTCTGTAATCTGTGCTTTGGACTGCGCAATAGCCTTACAAAATTGACCATATTTTAGAAAGAGACAAAGCTAACCTGTGGTCACTTTTCTCTTACTATCAACGTCCGCCAATTTGTTTGCTTATGTTTGTAAAACAAGTTAGAAGGAGATAAGAAACTTCAGTTTCGCTTCGTTTCTGTGACACTTTTGCGACCATTTTTTTCACATTTGGCTAGGAAATGCGCTGTTTAGTTCTCTATATCTACGATTGTAACTCAGCTCTGTTTTATCGGCGTGGCACTCAGCCTGGATGTTGAATTGTTATTGTTTTAATTGTAGATGGATTTGGGCGAAGAAGGAATAAAGGTTTGTAAACTTATAACGTCGTTTCATTTTCATAAATAACTAGCTGACCGGGCAGACGTTCTGCATGATACTGACTGCAGCGCCATCTGCCGGGCTGATTTGTGAATCTAAACCATCCAGGGCGACACCCAAACGCATTCCAAAAAAATTCATGCAAAACGGACTAGTCTTTTAGGAGGAGTACAGTGACATACACGTCCATCACGGACAAACAACGGGACACGTAATTTTTATATATGAAGAAAATATAAAGTACCTGGAGGACCGAGCTTCGCTCGTTTTTTTACAACGCCATCTATTGTCAAGTAGCTTTAGTGTTGCCGTGTCGGTAAAATCATAGTAATACTACTCGCCAATACATGTCAGGAAGAGTCAAATTTTTCTGTTTATCATTGTCTAAAAACACGGATAAAACGATGTTTTCTAAAAACGAAACCTAGCTAGATCGATTTATCGCCCCCGAAGCCCACTGCATACTAAATTTTATGAATATCGTTGGAGCCGTTTCCGAGATTCAGACAAAAATTGCTCGTTAAAAGGTATTAGATATATATATCACAACCAGTTAACAAGACCGCAGAAGAATAAAAGAACAAGTGACAAATAAAAAAGAAAATATTATAAAGCATAATATATTGTAGTCAATATTCTTCAATAATATTTACTTATTTGCTACGTGAAGTAATTACTATCTGCTTTTACTTGGTACTTCATCATCTGGTTTACTTTCACCATTCGTAGCGTCTTTTTCACTAGTGGAATTATCTGTGACCTCAGCAACTTCCGACGCTTCACTAGCGTCAGCCTCACCTTCTGGCACGTCTGAAGCCTTTTTGAATTTGTTTACATCTGTAAATAAACGGCAGACGGGCATTTCACAACTTGCTCGCAGAGGGCTGGTATAAGTGGTAGAAATATTTCAATACTAATAAAAATCTACATTTGGTCGGAATGTTGCTGATGTTATAATAAAGCACAGTACACTAAATGCCAATCAGAGATACAATTTACAAAAAAAAATAAGTGACCTTTTCTGCACTATGTGGGATTACCTAAGTTAAGTAAAAAGTAAGGTAAACAGATCAAGACAGTTTTCGGTAGGGAGGATGTTCTAAACTAATTTCCTTTGGTTATCGGGTAATTTGCTGAGTTTATAAAGTAAGACAAAAACGCAACTCAACGTTGCGTTATTATATGACACAGCGTAATATTTTAAGGTACAGTGAAATTTGAGATTTAAGATATAAGATACAGTAATAAAAAAATTATATGACCACCTTTATATTAATTCTATATTATCAGACTCTCCTAACTATATCTTCATCAAATGAAAAATCAAACCAGCGCAAACTACATTTCCACCCAGCACAGACAAATAGCATGGTAACTAACCGTATTTGCTGTAATCGGCCCCCAACAAGCGTAGATAGTGCACAGTATCTGGCGTGGCTGTATATGCTCGCAGCGAGTGCACCCCGCGCCAGCCGACTAAAGTTAGCGCCAATTCTGACCCTGAATCGCGATACTCTAGGACGCAGCTTCCAGTTGCTGTACCAATCAAATTATATTGTAAAGCTATTGATGATACAACGCATAAAGTGTAAATATTGAAAATAAGCCAAGAAGTGGGAATTGTCAAATATGTGGGTACTCTGTTCACATTACGGACTTGGAATAAATAATTCATTTGTCACACAAACAGTTCAATCACGCTTTTTTTCCGCAGGTAAAGACCACAGTCTTCCACTTGCTACGAATCATTTATCACTTTTAATCATATTAATTTAATTAGTGCTATTTACTCTTATTGATCCTACTTTTACCATTGTATTTTATCATTTACTAAACGCACTATTTTTTTCTGTTTTTAAGTTGTTCAATGACACTGCTTTTTCTTAAAATTAATGAAACGTTGGTTACAACTTGTTGTACAATTGGTTGGAACATATGGTTCTAATATTTTTCAACAAAAACTCACGCAAATCTTTTACCAAGCTCTGCGTATGTTCGGAGAACAGTTTGATGTCCGGCGGGTTGCTCGGGTTGTCATTCTGCAGAACAAGTATCAAGTCCTCCTTCAATATCCTGACGCGACGAGCTGGTCCTATGAACTGAGATACGCTCTGTAATCCTTCTTGCGATAGTCTGAAAATTTGTTTTGTTTTACTGCATATTGTATATCCCGCGCTTCAGACCCATATACTGCGCTCTAGCGGCGCCAATGGATATTGTTTATTTCATCCTCGCACAAAGTGTAATTTAAAAAAAGTAAAAAAAAAAAAGAAAGCTCCGAAAAATATGCCATTAGGCTGTCACCCATCCAGGTACTGATCATGCCCGACGTTGCTTACTTCAAATATCGTAATAGACGAATGTAAGTGGGCCACGAGCTCGTCTTGTATTAGCTTATTTTAGGTAAAATAATTTAAAATGCGAAAAGCGCGAAATGAGTTACATACGGCGAGGAGAGGGATACGGGGGTAACTCTACAACTCCGAATATTTGAACCGCACGTACAGCGCCTCTGAAGCTCCTTTGTGACTGAGGAGGCGCGGGACGGCCAGACATAATAATAATAATAATTCATATATACTATAGTAATAAACTATAATATACATAGAAAATACCCAGACTGAAGACAACACAAATGTTTATCACGTAAATGTCTGTTATGTGCGGGGATTGAACCCACACCCCTCGGCCAGCCGGCAAACACTTTTTTATATATCACCAAGGTAACAAACAAGTCTACGGTCAGCCTTTCACGTAGTCTATAGACACTTGCAATACCAGAAACACTCGTACCTTGTTGTCCCTTTAAAAATCATATGACTAATTTCTTGAAGAACCTCATACTGTAGTTACTAGAGAAAACCTTGGCAAGAAACTCATGCCATGCCCTAAGCATTCGCGGTAGAAAGTTCCTCTGAAACGGCACTGTGCGTGGCCATTTAGGTCCTAAGGTGTGAGGATCAATTCCCTGCCGATGGCGACCGGTATGACGATAGGAAGTAGTTGTTACCATAATTTCAAACAATACTTCAGAACACATGTTATCATACGTTATAATTTTACAAAATTGGCTGCGAATTCGTACTAATCTAAAATTATGCACTTCGGCAACTTTATTCGTTGTACCGTAAGAGGCGTACTTATAGGTAATTTGGTTTAGGGTACTTATTGGGGACATACCTAAATGGACAAACCATGTTCTTGTTATCGCATCGCACGAACGTCTTCACTCCGGTATTGATCACTTTAATGCGCTCCTCGTTACGTCGGACCACATCTTTTACGATTGGGGATACCAGGTATATGTTCTTCTTTTTGCCAACATGACACCTAGCAGAATAAGAATATTTGATTAGAACTATTAGCAGCCAGCCAGCCAGCGAGCAAACCACAGATGAAAATAGGCCTAACGAACGCCACCACACCCGGTCCTCGGCCATTCCAATCCAGCCACTTCCGGCTACCTTTTTCAGAAAACGTGTGTAGTTGAAGATATTTAATGTAACGCAGTTTAATCTGAACGTCTTTCTTTTTTTTACAAGAAACAAGGGGTTTCAAGGGTTGTTTAAATTTTTACTCACCTTGTTAGAAGACACGTGGGATCGAAATCCGAATTCAGATCGTAATACTGTTTGATCGAAGGAAAAACATCTTCATTTTCTCCAGAGAAGAAAACAAAAGGATCTTCTCTATACCCACCCATTCTTCTTCTCTTTTTAGGAGGCTCTTTCTTTTCTTCTTTTTGTTTTTGTTCGGTTTCAACATTAAGTTCTTTTTCCCAAGGAAGAAGTGACGTCTTCTCAAATACCGCTACAAAAAAACCTCCAGTGTCTTGATGTTGCGGTAGGATTCTTATACTGAAATTAAATATACCAATACATATATGGATACATACACAACATCACGCCTGTTGCCCATAGGGATAGGCAGATACCTAATACTTCCACATACTACGATGCTAGCATATTTCTTTTGCTACATTCACATAAGAGACATCCATAATTTTTTTTATATTTTGAATACCTAGCGAAATGTTCATAGGAAAAGATATTAAATGTAAAGCAGTTTGTATGAAAAAATCTTATTCAGATGCCAAAATTAAGACAATAGATGATCAACAACTCACCATTTATCTAGGTTATACTTGTGCAGTACATCAGGGTTGGGTGGGAACATCTGGGGTCGAACCACGGTTTGCCATTTTTCAGGTACGTCTTCGTATTTGTCGTAGAACACCATGTCTTTGGACGCAGGACGCCAATGAGTCATTCCTGAAAGAAATTATTTTAAAGCAAACTGATAAAAGGTCCTAGACCCTGAATAATCTTATCTTCTTATGGTTTGTTAAGAACTAGCAAAAGTCCGTCCCCGGTCATCATTCCATTTACCACTTATTCCTTCGAAGTTGGTAATTAGCTACATATGGGACATATATAGACCCAACTTAGTCTAGATACACTGCTATCAGAAGAAGTGTCGCGTCGATGAGCTCACCATCTGTCACGTAGGACTAAAGTTGTTGGTAAAAAAAAGGCTGTACACCACATTGTAATGTAGATCTGTGTCTAGCCACTACTTACTAATCATTATATTATCGTGACGAATTAAAACGTATTTATGTTTCCCATTACGTTATTTATGTGATCTAAAGATTTGTTCTTTCTAATTTACCCTACGTAGTAGTTCTTCATTCGTAACTGTCTTTTGCATTCCAGACCATTATAATACTTGAGCATCGTAAGATAAGACCCAAGCCCCATTTTCTCTTACAAAGAATGAACCAATGTTCCGGTCACTACAGTTCCGACAGAGTTCTTGGACTAAATTGGACTTATACTATCATCAAAGAAATATTTATCAGCGCCAAGCTGACCGCTGCTACCATACCGTCTTATTTTATACGGGGATGAACCACTATTTGTTAAGAGCGGGTATAACGTCATAAAATATCACCATATAACGCTCATATCAACGTGATATCGGCGAATAAAATTAAATATTAATAACTAAAATATTATTATTTGTATTGGAAATTTGCTTACATCAGCACTTGGTTTTGTATATAATCTTAGATTAATTATATGTAACTTAATCAAAAAAGTAAACAATTTTTCTACTGAGAAAATACTGCATTATGTTTTTGCTTATATCGTAACTTGTAATCATAAAGTAGTATATATATATTAATTTGGACTTGATTTACTCCGTGAAAATTCTATTCTACTATGAGCAATTAACCTTTATCAGGAGTGAGGCACTCCGATGTTCAGGTACAAATGCGTGTCTATGACCTTGCTGCCGCTGGGCGTCACCCAAATTCAGTGCATGTCGCGCGCTCGCCGACATAATTTCTAAGCGATCGCGCAGGTAACACAGCCCAGGCCGCCTGCCGCTTAATGGGGTTCAGTGTATTCAAGCGGTTATCTAACGCGCACAGGAGACAAATTGGCTTTTATGATTTTAAGTAAATTTCAGTAGATATTTACGCGTTTTGAACGCGAGCTGACGTAAGAAAGCTTTCTGTTCGTACTACTTTTATTTATTTTGTGCCTTTACCCTCTCAATAAAAAAACTGCAGTGCTGGAAGCAAATGACTTCCATATGTCATAAAATATCCACCTTTTTTACATCAAGATATGTGACTGACTACTGCCTTATTTCTACGAGACTGTAACAAGGCAAGTATATAATTATTGCTAAGCGATTTTGATGATTCCTGGGAGTAACTAACTTTTCCAATTGTCGTATGCTATTCCCGTCCCGTCCAGTAGTCCCGAATTGAATAGAGATGGATGCTACAGCTAAAGTTTGATCTCGTCACTATGGACTGCTGACTAACCTTTATTATATTTGAGTCCCGGCAGCATATCAGCAACATTCACCAACCGCAAGCTCTCCCCTGTCTCCTGCAAGACGCGGTGAACCACCGCCTCGTTTTCCACGGGATTGAAGGAACAAGTAGAGTACACCAATCGACCCCCGACTGCTAGCAATTCGCAACCACGTTTAAGCACGCGATACTGGATTCTAGAGAAATTGACGAAAATTTAAAAATCTATAAATATTTCAAAAACCTTATGATATATTATTAACCTCATGACCAACACTTAAACCACACAAACTGCAGCTAAGCCATATAAAATACAATGACGAATGAAATAAACGATCACATACTACCTATTTCAAATTGGTTTTAGTCTAAGTGACTTTCAGCCACATTAGCTATAGTTGTGTATCTAGTCATTGGTTACATACAATCTAGGAACCTGCTCAAGCGTGTACACTACAACTTACTAAGGTTCAATAAGCATCTTCAGGTCTTTTAACATTCAGATATCTGACGAGATAAATCTATCACAAAGTTACGCTAAGTTTACGCCAGTAGTCTGTCTCTTTTAGGTTGATTTTTTAACTTTGGAGCAAAATAAATTCAATAATGAAGAAAATATTCGCAGTAGCAATATAAATCCACAATGAAAACAATTATTATATTACTAGTTGCAAAGTTTCGCCTCGGCAAAAACAGGTCTGTAAACGATACCTAACCTCCTCAAACAATGCGAGTAATTGCCGACTTTGCTCAAAAAAGGCATTGTCGAGTAAAAAATAAAGTTATATCGCCCATATGGTAGCACTGAGCAATTTATTAAATCTTATATTAATACAGCAACAACGTTTGTCGTGCTAGATCAGCAAATTTGGTTTGATAATGAAATGAACGATTTTCAGCATTTAGCTAGGTGTAACTGTACCCGTGCAGGTTGTTCCCGTTTCCCGTGGACCACTTCAGCCATATATCGGGGTTCTTCCGAAGCGTTGCGTCACCCGAACACGGCACGTCGCACAGGATGCGATCGAACTTTAGCGGCACGCTCGAGCTACTATCCTGTGAGCAAAATCTCTGAATCTATATCTTTACTAATCCTTTATACTAATATAATGGCGAAAGTTTGGATAGATGTTTGTTACTAATTCACACCAGAACGGCTGAACGGTTCTGGATAAAATTTGGCACAGAGATAGTCTGGAATACTTTTTATCTCGGAAAATTCAAAAATTTTTGCACGAGTAACTATAAGCGAGTTTCACTTTAATGAACAGCAATAATTTGCTTAAGCAAACTTCTTTAGTATAATCAAAGAGTTGCCTAACTAATCCCACACCGATAACCGAATTTAGGGCGGGCGGAACCGCTGGTTATAGCTAGTACCACTATGGTGGCAAACAAGTTTACGGTCCGCCTGATGGTAAACGGTCACCGTAGCCTTGCTTGCAACACCTTGTATTAGAATAAGTGTAAATTTGAAATATATTTTCCGAAGGGTATTGAAATAAATTAATGTAAACAAGAAGACAACCTAATTAGTATCTTTTCGGATTTGGTTTAGTTTTAAAAAAAATTGTAACGTTTTATTATAGTCAAAAGATAACAATGGTACATCATTATTGTCATGAACCTCAAATCATAGAAATGACCTCACGTGAATATTTACTAGTTTTATCACCTCCTACGATGAATAAATTTCAATACCTGCTGATCGGAGACCATCATGTTGGGCATGAGAGCAGCATCATGGTTGGTGATGAGGATACATGGAGAGTTCAGCCGCTTGGCCTGATGCACCAGCATGTAACACCGGCTGTTGTCAACATCGTTGGCCATCACGAAACCTATAGTAAATATCGAGGGACTTATTTATCGTATATTAACATATGACTCCGCACCCAATCTTCTGATAATATTTTGCAGCAGAACAATTTTGAGATAGTACAAAGTGGCAGCCTTATCGCTAAAGCGATCTCTACTAGACAACCTATAATGTAGGTAGATCATAATCTAGGGGCCAGACTCTTTTCACCATCCACTACAGTCCTACGTGACAGGAGGTAGGCCCATCGCCGCAACACTGATAGCAGTGTATCTGGTGGCTTTATATATGTCCGATAAGTCATAAATAACAGTTTTATAGTAGTAAGAGGTAAAATGAGAGCCCAGTGACACAATAAAATACCCCTATGCCAATTCTAGACAAACTATAAGAAGTAAGTCAGAATAGGGCACAGTACTGAATATGTTATGATCCCTTAAGGGTTATTAATATATTTTGTTCCCAATGCAATATTAAATGTTTGCAAAATATTTTGTTATTATCTAAATGCATTTATGATAATTATACCTGTAGGCATCTTGTCCTCTTCGGAGTGTAGGAATTCGATGAGTTGCGCCGTCTTAGAGCCAGGCGCTGCGCACATATCGAGCACCTGAAGCAAATCTTTACCTACATTCAATGTGGAAATTGCACATACGGTAACTTTTGCATGCTTTAACTAACAGTTTCTCAGAAAACCACTGCTGACAGTTACCTTATGATGAGGCTGAACATCCAAAACTACAGGTGGGATCATGGAGACAGTCTCTTGGCGTGAGACGCCTCCAGCCGCAGTCTCAGCCACCAGAAAATTGTGTAGTTTGTACAGTGTTTCACTGCGGCGGATGTCCGTACGCGACAGGCGAAGCTGCCATGCTAAGCCCCCAGGGTACCTGATAAAATTCACATTTCTAATTGATTCCGTAGTGTATTGATTGTACAGTTTTATAACAGATTTGTGGTTTAGCCTAGTATTTGTAAAAGCAAACTGAAAAATTTAATTATATAGTTAATATGCCAACTACTTTTTTGAGGTCGGTGTCAGCCTTAGTTTAAAATAAATGTTTACATGAGTAACTACTGTAAATCTACACAGTACGTATGAAACTAGACCGAAATCTGGCATACCATTAAGTATACAAAATTTACAATCAGTAGGTAAAGAACAAATTTAGGGAGTTAATGTAAAATAAACTTTTATAAATACTTATAAAAGTCTAATGTGTAACAAATACACGAATTCAAGAATGAGATTGGCATTGCCTTTGGGCAGTAGGCGGGGCGTGTGGCGTGTTCAACTACTAAGTGTCAACATTTATTCCAAATATACTAATCTCAAAAAAAATATCGGCATATTACTATAGATTTAAAAAAAAACTTTCTTTTTTTCAGGTTATTAATTATTAAAATTACAGTTTTGTAGTATGTTAAATTTTTTAAATGACTTTTTTTTAACTCAATAGTTCATTTACCATGACAGACTAATTGGTTTTATCTCTTCTTCATTTTCTTGATCATCAATTTGTAATTTGATGTTGATAATCTCTGAGAAATATTCACTTTTAACGATCTTGAGTAAAGCATTGGCCTCGGCTTTTGAACCAGTGATACGAAAAGCTGTTGGTAAATTTTGCTTTAGTGTTTGCATGAAGGAAGACCATTCTTCTTCTGGACAAACTTTCTGCATCTAACAAAAGATAAACTAAAGTTATACACATATTTCAAAGGCATACATTCTGGTAATTGATTAATCTTAAAAATATTGAAATCCCAATCGCAGTATTAAATGAATAGACCATGTAAAGAGTATTTTGTCCTTAGTCAAAAGAAAAGATGTTAAGAGGGTTTCAGACGTCTAATGATCATTACTGATTTTGTATTTGTATGTCCGAAGATGTTCTGTATTACAACAGAGCCAATTTAAAACTGGAAACAATAGGAGAAGAGAGCCCAACAGAGAAAGGTATTCGGCAACGAGACCCCCTCTCGCCCAAGCTGTTTTCCGCCATGTTAGAAGATATATTTAAACACCTGAACTGGGGTGGCATCGGAATCCATATCAATGGATAAAGGTTGAACCACCTGTGTTTTGCAGGCGACTTGGTGCTTATTCCCGACAACCCAGGAACAATTCAGTAAATGCTACGAGATCTAGCAGATGCTAACAACAAGGTTGGACTAACCATGAACATGGGGAAAACAAACCTTGACTAATAGAGAGGTGACCCACAATAACAGTGGATGATAATATCATTAAATATGTGAAATCATACACCTAGAGGAATGATAGGCTCATTTCAAAATCAAATAGATACAGAAATAGAAAGAAAAATAACGATAGAAAGAAAAATAACAAATGCATGCAGGAGAATCTGGTTCCTAAATGAAATGATGAACAAATAGTATTTTATAATAGCTCATACTGCCGTGCCTTATCTATGAATACCAAATCTGGACCATAACTAGAAACACTTGAAAAGTTAACAACCGGCCAAAGAAACATGGAGTGGGTCATTCTCGGTGTTAGACTTAGGGTCAGAAAAAGACAAAAGGACAAAACTAACTACAGAATGGTTTAATGTGTTAAGTAACCTAATTTAATTAATCATTAACATAAAAAACGTAATGAAATTATTTAATAGAATTTTAATATAGTAATTTAAAAAGCTAATAATAAATTAATAATTCGTACACAGCAAATTTTAAAAAATTTGCTGAAGGTATTTTTGGAAAATTTCGTTTTTTTTTTAAAGTTCTGTAGAAGCTCATTTTAAAATTAACTTTGTACAAAGAGGGGATAAAAAATAATAATTGGCAGTGCTAGTAAGCATGTGTAACACTAAGAATTGGAGATTTCACTAATGTGAAGAATAAAGCAAGCAACTCATAGATAAAACCTTAGAGGTAACAATTTAGATATTTCCTTAGAATAGATTAGCCAGCTTGATAACAAGCTGGTTGTACAATGGAAACTTTCCTGTATTTCTACTTAATTTTACCTTGTAGTACTCTTCAAATGCAGCATTTTCTCGAATTATATCTTCATAATGTTTGCGAGTGTCAGCAGCAGGTTTTTCTTGAGGATTCTTTTCCTATGCAGGAGTAAATTAATAATTTTATTTTTGGTAGGACTATACAATATTTATTTAAAAATTCCCTTTAAATTAATTCAATATCTTTTCTGTATTTTTGAAATTGCCAAACAGTGGAAAAACAGCGAATACTGAAAGTTTATTTTATATTTTTAAATATTAAATAACATACATAACATTACTTTTATGCTGTATCCTTGGACACAAATCTGTCAAACAAGCTGTTACGCTGTTACAACTTAGTAGGGAAAACCTATGCTACATAGTTGGTATTTTTTTTATACCCCTAATGTGGCAAACAAGCACACGGTCCGCCTGACGGTAATCACTCGCGCATTGCTGACCCTTCTAAAATCCAATAACTTCTTTTTTGAAGAACCCCATACTGCAGTTCTTAGAGAAAACCTTAGTAATAGCAGTTCACTGCCCACTAAACAAACACTTTTTCAATATTGGCGTTACCGATAGTCCCTGTGCAAGGGTTGCATGGAAGCCGAGGAGACACCTTCTCACATGGTCCTACACTGCAAAAGCGTGAGCGACCAATGGACAAAGATCCTTAAGAATCCACAAACCATGAGAGAGGCACTGAATAACATCAGATGCTTCCTAGATTTCTGGATGGAGCTGGGATGGTATATGTAACCAATGACAAGACTTGGTTACCTATATTCAATGGCCCTATCATGAGGCTTAGATCAGAAAACATAACTCCAACTAACTAACCAACTATTAATTTAATACTAGACCTGGGTATGCTCATCCATCTGTGCTTATTATGGTTACTGGTGTTAAATTATTATATTATAGCTAATATAACATAATTAATAAATATTATGAGTTTAAATTTATCATTTAGGTGAAAATTTATTTGTCTCATGTCCATCCATTCTCATGTGCCCTATAATTCCAGGGTCTTTCCAGAAACATTTTTATATATTTTTAAATAATTTTAAGGATTTTTTAAAATAATATTTTTACTACATTAATTTTTTTTTTGCAATTGTGCTTGATTTTTTTGTTTAAAGATCTAAAAATGAATCAACCAAATTAGTGGAGCCATTCTTAAGTGATACACTATGATAAGAACATGTCAAAATCAAAATCAAATCAAAATAGGAAATATAACTTCTAGGTCAAGTAATTTAAATAATCTGCAAAAAATCACAGTTATAGGCCTATATAAGTACTATATAATTTTCAGAAACCTATCATAATTCTTATTATTCGGAACCTGAACTTAATGCAGGTACATGTTTTTTATTTGCTATAGCTATGTCATAATCAGATGTGCTCCAAGATTTCATAGGTTTAGGGTATAGGTAGTATTTTACTGAGTGTCACCAAATAGACAATCATAATGTAGATTCCTTGATCTAGATCTACATTTTTTATTTATCTTTAAAAGGCTTTTTGCTAATTTTTGTTGACATGCTGTTGGCTGAATTGTCCTAATGTAATGTAGGTTAGTTTCATTTTTGTAGTTCACTAAAGTCAGTCTCCTCATTAGATGCTAATCCAAATATTAACTCTGCTGTCAAATTCTGGGACATTGTTTTCCTTACTAATTGGAGAATCGCACTTACCCTTTCTAAGTGTAAACGGAGGTGGCTTGTGACAATTTTTAACGGGTGTTTTGTAAAAAAAAAAACAAAAGAGGATTTGCTTAAATGCTGATTCTATATATAACCAAAACTCCTCATTTGCCTTTTTTTTTATACAAAATCTTCTGTTTTACGTGTGAGACTGTGTTGAATTCTCTCTTTCACACTCATTGATTTTAGCCCTAAGTCTCTGTACTAAAATATGATTCATAGGAGCGCTATTGCTAGCGCTACACTTGACTAACGTGACTCAGTTTTCTCAATGCAATTCCACGCTATTTTAACATAATGAGTACCTAATCAAAGCATAATAATTAATTATTTTAAGTAACATCTAAAAACATATTATTTCTTAAGTAGATAATTATTTATGGGAGTGCATCAACAGGGACAAGCCATCTCTGAGTGTGAATCTTTCTAAATGTGAGCCAGGTTTCTACTTTAGTAAGCTGTGATGGCAGTTTTAATGATGCATTATTTTTGGTCTTTGTCACTTGCAAAGAATGCTACATCATCTGCGTACATTGCCATTATGACATTTACTGTTTCAGGCAGATCTGTAGTTTACAAATAAGCATGGAGTACTGGACCAAGGATTTACCACTTAATCCGTAAACAGACCATATTTTAATTGGAAATATCTCTGTATTTTAGGATCACGATGAATGATTTGGTTTTTGTGGTCATTAAATTTTTTTGATGGCGAACAAGAAGCGCAAGGGTTTCACTAGGAAAAAACCCAAGCACTCAAACGAAAACTGCAACATTGTGCTGTCATACGTCCTCACATTTGGTATTCCGGCCTATCCTATCATCAGAAATATTGGGCGGGGGGAGTTAGTAGACTTTAACTTTATACATCCTACATTCATTTCTTCATAACAAACATTGTTACGTACATGTAAATAAATAGTTTTTTGTAATTAAATTATCTGTTTAAGTTTCGAAATTTACGCGTTCCATTACAAATTTAAAAATAATAAAACGGGATTAAACGCGTCATTTGGCAAAATACCTTTTTCCCGACCAAGGCTGGTGTAACCCAGCCGAACGCGCTTAATCCCGTTTTATTATTTTTAAATTAGTAAATTACCTGTTCCTTACGATCGCGTTTTCGCTGAGCAAATTTATTAACGTTGCGATTTTTTCTACCCATCCTTTTCAAATAGGCACCAAGACTAGTAAATCTTTTTTGAATGTTAAGTATTTTAAGCATTCATTTAATAATAAACTTTTTTTTTTGTAGCTTTAATTAAGTAAATAATAAACTTACTATTTACAGTAAGGTTATTTTTTTAAAGGTTATTTATAAGGTTATTATTTTTTTTTAAATAATTAAAGCTATAGCTGTTAAACCAACAGTCAAGTAAAAAAACGCAACTTTGAAGTAAACTTATTTGGAACGCCAAGCTCAGGAATACCCAGGATAATTTTCAACGGTGTTAAATCATCATCGCGTTATACTCGCATTATTTTTGAAGTTTTAGACCTTATGACTTCTACGTGGTATCCCTGTTTAGTCTGAGCTTCTACTGCTTTGTTCGCACGTAGAAGCATATAGTTGGCCTAGACAAGTTACCAACAATCAAAATTTATTGTCGCTTTTGATCGAGAATTGTTGATTGTTGTGCAAAAAAAATGTTAAATAATTAATTATAAGCAAATAAAAATCGCAGCGTATAGTTGGCCCCGCAACTATTAGAGACCATTATTTGTAATCGAATTGGCGTGATTTTGTTTGTTGTTTTGATTTCTACGTTTGTTGGTTCTGAAATATCAATATTAATAAATAAATAATTGTTTTTTTTAAAATGTACTTTGCTGATGCGCGTGCTGCCTGCGAGTGCGCACAAGCGAGTTTGCGCATGCGCGCAGGGCTTATTTTTTGAAATTTGTAAATTGTTTTTTTTTAAGTTTGCAAATTTTTAAAACGTTATAAATAAATAAAATGCTGAATTACATTTTGAAAATTGCTATTCTATTTCTCTCTAAGAAAAAAGTGATATTTATTTACTACGACGTTCAAAAATTGTTACAGTGCAGTGCAGTGGCGATTGTTATCATTATTGGGATCTGACGTTTGTTAGCAATTATTGTGTCGGTGGTGATTAGGTAATGAATATCGGAATCTCGGAATATCGAAATCCCGGAATTTCGGAACGTTAAGTCCGATATTATAATTCCGATACTGAGTAGTCGAATATCGTAATATCGGAACTAGTCAAATATTCTGTTTAAATTTTGAAATAAGACGCAAACGGTGCCAGCCAGCACTCTGTTGTGCGGGCGATTTGATGTTGTCTCACTACCTTCTTATTGAGCTGCTAAATAGTTACGGAATGCTATAAACTGTCATAAAGCACCCAGTACACTATACACGAACAGGCACGTTGCTTAAAAAAACTTAGGGGGCCCTGAATCCCCCAAATCATAGTTAAACTATAAAATATAAGGGCTCAGCGCCGCAGATACTTAACATTTGGGGGCACGAGCACCCTCAGGCACCATAGAGTTGGCGTTACTGCTAACGAAGAGCGAGGTCGAGAGTATTGAAAGGCGCATCTACTCTTCGTACAACGTCGCCTCGCCTTGAATGACTTCCGAACTTTGTCAGTTATTGTCCCCGAGTCAAAGGGAGGCAGTCTCTAGATATTTCTGACTGGTGTAGCGAATACGACTTACTACATTTTATGTAGTATATAGCAGACACGTTCATTGAATTAGTGTTCAGTAAACTTGAGAAGCAAAACACATTATCTTAATAATGTCTCGCTATGAACTTGCAGAATTTAATACAAAAGATGATAATTAATAACAGTAGTACCATTCCTACCTTTATAAATATTTATCAAAATTGAATTCAGTTTTATGTTTTTTTATAGTTTAATCATCACAGAAGTTGTTTTATTTTTAAGATAAAAAAAAATTAAAACATCTTGTATCTAATACAACTTTATGATAAATATGTTCGATTCCGATATTAAAATCTAATATCGGAAATCATTATCGGAATTAAAAACCTTCCGATATTACATGCCCTAGTGGTGATAAACTGTTAGTAATCAATTAGTTTGACTCTCATTTTTACTGAAATATCTTAAACGAAAATGTAGGCAATGATGGATAGTTTATTAGCTTATTTTTTGAAATTTGCAAATTGTTTTTTTAAGTTTGCAGATTTTCAAAACTTAGGACTTAGGTATTTCTGCAAATAAAAGTTTTTGTAAATTTTCTTGCATGCACTACGTCAAGAACTCCTGATTTTGAAAACAACCATAGTTTTATTTTCAAAAGTCTGGTTTTCGAAGTATTAAGAAAAAAATCATTTTTACAAAAATTCAAAAATTGATGAAGTCAAATGTACATTTTCCACGGACTAATTGAAAAATACTTACTCGATGAAAAAAAACATGGATTTTTCACGGGTAATTGGAACTTAACAAAGATTTTATTTATTTATTACGTTTTGAAAATTCGCAAACTTAAAATAAACAATTTACAAATTTCAAAAAATAAGCCCTGCGCGCACACGCAAACTCGCGCGTGCACACTCGCAGGCAGCACGCGCATCAGCAAAGTACAGTTTTAAAAAACAATTATTTATTTATTAATATTGATATTTCAGAACCAACAAACGTAGAAATCAATACAACAAACAAAATCACGCCGATACGATTACAAATAATGGTTTCTAATAGTGGCGGGGTCAACTATACGCCGCTATTTTTATTTGCTTATAATTAATTATTTAAGAACCAACAAACGATTTTTTTTGCACAACAATTAACAACAAACGATTCTTTATTAAAAGCGACAAAAAATTTTGTTTGTTGGTAACTTGACTGGGCCAACTATACTAATTTTTCGCACGTTTAGATGCTTATTACGTCGCCGGTTTTTTTATCGGTTTTTTTTCAGTTATCAGTTTGTAAGGAAATACAAAAAAGCTTTAAGCCTTACAGCTTCCTTTTTAATATTATTCTATTCTTTGCTTACAGCGCAGCGTTGAGAAAGCGGTCTTCCGAACGATGCCTAAAAGTAATTGAAAAGTTTTAATTCAAGTTTTCGAAATAAAACTTGACCCAAAATTCTCAGTTACTAGGCCATAAATTTTATTAAAAAATTAAATCAGAAGTGTTTTTACATTATATTCTTTTTTTTAATAAAATAGAATTTATTTTCATTGTGCTCACAAGATTTATAAAACAAGTATAAAAGATATAGGAAAATTGTAAGTATTTTATGCATTTTATATAATCTTCGTTGAGTATTCTAATTTTTTTTTAGTTAAAAAACACTTCAAAACATACCTAAATTAAATAAATCTTTAGTTATGCGTTCAGAACTGTTCAGAACCTGCAACCAGGACACCAGGTGTAACTTTACTAGAATAATTTTAGTACCAAGACAAGCTGGCAAGATACTCAGTAGTTAAGTTAGGTAGGTAGGTATTAAGGGAAACTGGGAAGTAGGATGCATATTTTTTTAAAACTAATAAGGCTCTGTCCCAAATCACGCCGAGTAATTATCGCCCGGTAAAGTTGAAAAATCAACCTGTTCTGGAACAAGCGTTTGACAGTTAATTTTCACACTGACAGGAGTGATTTTCAACCTTTTCTATGGCAGTATAAAGAATTCAACTTGACAGTTGGAAAATTACCCTACCCCGAGCGTCCCAAAACCACTTTTTTAACTTCCTTGTTGCAATTTGGAACGCACCTTACTTGTATCTGAATTCATTTAATTAATTGAAAGCACATTCCAATTTAAATTTCTTGGCGTTGTGCACTAAAATTTTTTTGCTTGGTCTGAAAATTAACAAGATCAACAAAATTCCTTGCTACCTAACTATAGTCAGAATTTTTAATTTTGCTTTAGGGGATGGAGGGATAAAATACAATTAGCAAAAATGTCATACCTAGTGAAAGTGCAATTTTACCAATCCTAAATATTTACTTATCAATTTTATGCTCTGTTGGTTGTAAATACCTTGCTAACAAAATGATCTACCAACTTTGTCACTGAAACAGTTTTAGTACTAATGTGATATTATAGCTCTGTATACCATACCCATCTTGTGTACAAACTACAGCTTTAGTAATTCATACTTAATAATCAAAATGTTTAAAATTGAGCTGGATATAAAAGTGATTTAGGTTAGAGGTGAAGTGACAAGCAGTTGGTTGTTATTTGTGACAAACCACACAAGTGAGTTTGCTGTGACAGTAGGTAGTTACAATTAAAAAAATTCAAACAGATGGGTTTCATACCCCTGTGTTTTTGCTATGGGTTCCTCTTCTCCAACATTTAAGTCAGTGGGCAATAAAGTACAATTTCTTACACATAACAAAATTATTCCCTTTCTACAAATCCTTGTCTCTCATTCATAGACTTGGGACTAACACATTGATTACAAACAGAAACTTCAATAGAATTATAACTTAAATTTCAAGTATGACCGAGAAGAAACAAAAAAATTACAAATTTACACTGAAATCTAGCCTGCATCAAGAAGAAGAGAAAGAACATGTTAGAAGGGTTCTAAATTTTTAAGTTACAATAAATAAATTGTTACAAGAATACAATTGGTATCCAAATTCATTTGTATGATTACTATGAGCTTTTCAGTCCCTGTTTTTAAATATGCATATTTCCATTTTTACTGAATATGAAGTTTATATATATATATAGGATATATAATGATAAAGGAATAGTAGGTCCATCCCAAATCAGTGTTCTGGTTGAAAATTTTATAAAAAATACAGTCACCAAACTTAAAACACATACAATGATCATAAACAACACACATAATTGGCCTAGTACTTCTGATAAAACACATACAATGATCATAAACAGCACATGTAATTGGCCAAGTACTTCTGATATTTCATTTGATTTGATTGAAGTAGTAAAAAATACACCCAAGCTAGATTTTCTTATGTATTAAAAGTATTGATAAATAATTTTGTTTCCAACTGTGAATATTGAAGTTCATTTGTTTTAACCACTGTATTTGTATGATTTTCTATGTATGTTTACATATATACCTAAGCTGTCCACTTTTAGTAAAATATCTTGTGGAAAACTTGATGTTACTCCTTGACCAAATCAAGATGCTAATTTACTGCATATTTTTTTCAATATCCTTGTACAACAAAAATCTGTAAAAACCACAAGTTGTTGGGTTTATCCTAGAAGGCAGCCCTGCCTTATATTAAATGCATGAATACTTTTTAAACTTTAGACAAATTTAAATTAATGCAATGAATCTAGTTGCCTTTTAAAGGCTATTAATAAGTTTGAAAGTACTTACAATATTTGGAAATCATTACAAAATTACATAATGCACTTGGGTAATATAATAAATGTGAGAATGTAAATTTTAGGATTTTTGTGATTTAGTTTTGTTTAAATGGTGAAACAGGTTTGCATTAAATTTTGCACACAGGAAGATAATGTGCAAAGATAATTCATCTTTGGTGCCAAGTATTTTAAGTACAGTATTTTACTTTTATCTTGATAGAAAGTTCACATGGGAATAGGTTTTTCTGCAGGTGCAACCGTAATAGGCACAACTAGTATCGCATTAAATGTATAGACAATAAAGAGCAATTGACCTTGGGTCTAGAGTGCCAGCTATAACTACTAGTCAGATGAGACCTTTGCATATGGCACCATTGTTATCTAGATATTTACACAAGTACTGTGTCATGATGATAATAGTTCATTGATTTGTTATCAGAAATCATACTTTATGTGTTACCTACTTAATGTGTATTCTTTATACTGATGCCGCAATTCCTTAAATGATTTGAAGAACTTATAATTTTCTTGTCATTGTTATAAGTACAATGTTTGTATGAGTATTATGGATGATATTTTTAGTATGCTAATGAAGCTCTAACAGTTAAGTCTGTACTTTCTCACTTCTGTACTATATTTATAGTTCCAGTTATATATATGTATAGCAAAGTAAAATGGTAAAATTTTAACAATGTTTGTGTGGCTATCTGCATTGCTTTCTAGTAAATATTTTTGGGTGGGGCTTTTTTGAACCGTTTTATTTGAGTTTTAAGTGTTATCAAATGTAATAACAGGTACCTAGTGGTAGTTTTACCTAGTGCAATAGCCATAGTCCTACTGTAACTGCTGTTACAGGAGGAATAAATTGACATGAAATCTTTTTATATTATAACATGATATAGTTAGGGAAATATTATTGCTAATCAGCTATAAGCTGTTTTTTTTTTATGTTTTACTCATTGAAATAAATTAGTACATACTGTGCATATCAAAAAACCTAGCCAACTAACTATAAACAAGTGTTTGTTTGATTCGATAACTGGAGATCTGTCTATGTATATTTTATCTTATGTGCACATATGACATACAAAGCTACTCCGCCTCCGCGTCTCACCGCGCTTTACCTAGGTTGCAGTGAAGCGTTCGCGGTAACAACTGTAGTACAAGATATCTAATTTAAATTTTTACTTGATTATATCCATGGTGCTAGTATTTTTTTGTATAGAAAGTACTTATTGTAAACATTTTCTGTGTATGTTAAACTCATTGCAGATTATAGGCGCGAACAATGAGTCCCAGTGGTTTCCAGTTCGCCATAGATCGCGGCGGCACGTTTACTGACGTGTTTGCTCGTTGTCCTGGGGGAAAAGTGCGGGTGATGAAGCTACTGTCAGTCGACCCACAGAACTATGACGATGCACCGAGGGAAGCAATAAGGAGAATCTTACAGGAGGTAATTTTTAAAATTCCAAAGTTATTATTTGCGCGAGTGCTTGTATAGAATACCAACAAGCTAAGTAAATTGTGTATTAAGGGTGGTAAGGAGAAAATTACTAACAAGAGGCTGTTTGTAGTTTCCTTACCGTCCGCGTTTGAGTTCGGTCCACCAAACGGTTTCAGGAATAGCATATCTGGAGATATAAAAGAAATGGTTGCACAGAGGTTTTAATGATGATCAAAGTTGAATTATGCCATCTTATTAAAATAATGAAAAAGAAACTATTTTTTTTTTAAATTACCGGAACAAAAAAGCTATAAACTTCTTACAGGAGACTGGTAATGCGTTAGACAAGGATGGCAAAGTGAATACTGCACTTATAGAGTCAATAAGAATGGGTACCACTGTGGCAACAAATGCCTTGTTGGAGAGAAAAGGCGCTAAGATGGCATTAGTAATAAATAAGGGATTCAAGGATCTTTTGTACATTGGAAATCAAGCCAGGCCTAATATATTTCAGTTGGTAAGTTTCTCATCTGCCTTTGTATTTGCCGTAATATTAGTTTACTTTTGGACAATCATTTTAATAATTTTAATTTAATATTGTTTATGTTGATTACATTTGTTGTTATTATTTTCACCGTTGCATTTGCTCTCCTTGAAGAAGGAGGCTAAGGCATAGGCTACTGCGCTAGTCCAGTGCCTATTAGTGGCCGTTTGTCGAGCTAGTCGACAGTCATAGTATTCATCCCGTAAAGCCTTTGACTTGGCGTCATGACTGCTGTCATATGACAACACTAAACTTTGCCCGCGGCTCCGCCCGCCCTCAATTTGGTTAACGGCGTAGGATTCTTACGGCAACTCCTTGATTATACTAAAGAAGTTTGTTATAGCTAGCTATAGCTACAGCTATGGTTCATTCGTGGAATTCGGTTAAAGTTACTCCCGCGGGAACTTTTGAATTTCCCGGGATAAAAAGTAGCCTTTGTTCTTTTCCGTATCTTTAACTATCTCTTTGTGCAAAATTTCAGCTTATTTAAATGCTCCCAGTGCAGCAGGATTAAGTAACAAACGTTATAGTTATTCCCGCGGGAACTTTTGAATTTTCTGGGATGAAAAATAGCATATGTCCTTCCCCCGGACTCAGACAAATTTCATCTAAATCAGTTGAGCACTTCCCGATCCATCCAGTAGTTGAAGCATGACAAACAACCAAATGTCTAAACTTTCGCATTTATAATATTAATGGGATAGCTGCTAATTAATGAATTTTGCTAGCGGCCGCCCTGCCCTAAAATTGGCTATCGGCGTGGGTTTCTTTTTTTTTGATACTGTGATTTACTCCTAAATTACACTAATGAAGTTTGCTATATCAAGCTGTAGCTATAGCTATTGTTCGTTTAAGCTGGGTTCCCGCGGCAATTTCGGGATAAAAAGTAGCCTATATGCCATTCCAGGACCTAACATATATGTATGCCAAGTAACATCCCGATCCCTCCAGTGGTTGAAGCATGAAGAAGTAACAAACACACATACTCACACACTCACAAACTTTCGCCTTTATAATATAAAAAATGGGATAGCCATAATTATTCTATTTCTTGTTGTTATTTAGGATATAAAAAGGCCAGGAGTTCTATATACTGAGGTTATAGAAGTTGACTGCAGAGTGATACCAGCTTTAGAAGACAGGTGTCAAATTGATAAGAAAGATAAAAACTGGAAACAGGTGACTGGCACAACTGCAGAAAAAATGCTCATTGTCAAAGACTTGGATGAGGAAGTCGTGAGGAGAGACTTGAAGGGTTTAAGAGAGAAAGGAATAGACAGCATTGCAGTTGTTCTTGCTCATAGTTACACCTATCATGACCATGAATTGAGGATTGGGAAAATTGCTCACGATTTAGGTATGTTTTGGTTTCTTACCCTAACATTGATCCTCATTGGCTATTGACAATTTATAAAATACCAGTGTATTTTAGGGTTCAATCAAGTGTCACTATCTCACTCTGTCACCTCCATGGTCCGTATGGCTCCACGGGGGTACACGGCCTGTGCTGACGCGTATCTCACGCCGCATATACGGGAGTACGTGCGGGGATTCGCGGCAGGTTTCACCAATGGTCTCGATGGAGCCAATGTTTTGTTCATGCAGTCTGATGGTGGACTCACACCTATGAATTTGTAAGATTTTTTACGTAAATTAAATTTGTATTTTTGTACAGTCATACCTGGCTTACATAACACATTGCGAATATTATCAAAGTGGGAAATAATCTTCACTCCCATCTCATGGGTATCAGCGTGACCATAATGATCAAGATTTTATATACTAAATGTACTAGTGTGAGAGTGTACACCATATATCCTGCTAAATCTGGTCACGCTGCTGATGGACAAATAAATATGTATATATATAAAATAAAAATAATAATTTATTATTATGTAAATCATGTAAGGATAACCATAGACCTATGATCAGGAGTAGAAATGAATAGTGTAGGTGGGAAAATGGGATGATGACTCAGAACAAATGTTCTGTCTTTGTCTTTCTCAAAATTACATACTGGTACCTTTTTTAAATCAAGAATCTCATAAAACTAATCTCGCAAGTCCAAAGTTCCTTAAGTTCAAATATATTGCTCACATAAATCTTCTCAAGACGATGAACCGACGGATATGATGTAAGTATATTTTCTTATCTCACAGGTAAATTTTACCAACTTTACCAACCCCCCTCTGAAAGGTTTGTAAAAAAATTTCTAGCAATAACCGTATTTTTTTAATAAAACTTAGTCTTAGTAGTAAAATTATCATTTAGAATGTAATGTAATTTCAGGTTTAATGGTTCCCGAGCGATTTTGTCGGGGCCAGCAGGCGGTGTGGTCGGTTACGCGCTTACTTCGTATCAGAAAGAAACTGGTTTACCCGTCATAGGTAACAAACCTGTTTAAATATCCCAATGTGTTGTTCTACTTTTTGTTTTCATTATTATGCGAAGAAAAAAAGAACAGGGTCGTGTTCAGATTTTTTTATAGGGCCCCAGTTCTAAAACCAGTAAAAACCAGCTACTGGTTGGCTCTTATGTGCATATATCCTTATGTTGTATAATTGGAAGTCATTATTAAGATTTGTTTTAATATAGAGATTATTATCTGAGCTACTATTTAAAAATCGGGTTACTTATAAATTTATCACCGCAACAACTATAACTTAGATTTGGTTTTTGATTATAGTAATTAAAACAAATTTTTGTGCGAGCGAATGCGATTCAAAATTACGTTTCTCGCAGGTTTTGACATGGGTGGAACATCGACGGACGTATCTCGGTATGCTGGAGCCCTGGAGCATGTACATGAGGCCACTACGGCGGGAGTTACTATACAGGCGCCGCAGCTAGGTGAGAACCTTACAAAAAATATCGAGTTTTATATATTCTAATTAACTATGTGTAAGCACTGATCGTCTCTTGTCATTAATACCTATCTCTCATTAAGGGAGAGGGTAGGTCATCATAAGCGTGCCGATGTAAAATTTTTTTTGGTTAAGTAAAAACAAAAATGGAAAAAAGCGTGACAAGTGGGAAAGATGGTCTAATATTATGATAATTTGTGTGGCGTAATTTGTGAATTACCCCAAATAATTATGTGGTTATAAGTAATTGTTAGTTAATTTAACAGATTTCTCTTTTTATTAAGTGTATCTTTCGAAGGTTTGCTTGTAGTCATTTTTTAAATTATAACCTCAATATTTCATGTATTAAAAACGTTTGACACATATCTTGCGTTGCAGATATAAACACAGTGGCGGCAGGAGGTGGATCGATGTTGATATTCCGTTCAGGGCTTCTAGTTGCGGGCCCTGAATCTGCAGGGGCCCACCCTGGGCCCGCCTGTTATCGTAAAGGTGGACCTCTCACAGTCACCGACGCCAATCTTCTACTGGGTTAGTATTGCTGTTTGGGGCGTTATTGAACCTCTAAATAAGAAAAAATCCTTTTGTTGTTTTTGTTTTTCTCCATAAATAAAGTATTAATATTCTAAAATGCAGAGCTTTTGGACATAGAAAGTAACTGTAATGCACAACTATTGCAGGTCGAATTTTACCAGAATACTTTCCTAAGATATTTGGTCCAAATGAAAACGAGCCGCTAGACAGAAATGCTTCCGTCTCTGCCTTTATTAAAATGACGGAAGAAATTAACGCTTTCTTAAAACAAGATTGTGGAAAACAGGTACTTGTGTGAATATTTGTAGGATTTTGTTTTTAATAAAGACTTTTTTTATAGAATTTCTGTTACATTACGCGCTCTAGTGGCAAGTTATAGCAAAATGTGCAGTTGGCATAAATGATAATGATGATTATACAAACGGTATCGGATTCCTTCGATCTTATACATATATTTTCTTATATATGGATGTTAGATCCATTTTTAAACATCTATTATTTGTCGGTTCACCGCCGACATCACAAGACCGACTGGCATGGAGTGGGATTGAGGAGCCCTACGTCCAAAAATAGACATCTCAAAACCAATAACAAAAGTATTAATTAGAATTTAATATTGACATAAAAATGAATTATTTTAAATTTTATTATTTTTATTTGATGAATGACAAGAATTTAATTTAATTTTATAATTTCATATGACGAAAAGGCTTTTACGTATTTTATTTTAATTTATTTAATTTATTTAAAAATCATATTGTTTATTTTATTTATTATGACGGATCACTTATTCCAGATGAGCATGGAAGAAGTTGCTATGGGGTTCATAAACGTCGCAAACGAGGCTATGTGTCGACCTATCAGGTAGGTACGATATGTATTACTGCAAAACCTGCTGAATAATTTAGATAATGTCTTTCTCATATGACTATCAAAATATGACAATACCAGCACAGGGATTTTGAATCTATGGCCTTCTATACAAAAGCTTGGTTCTCTGTCTACAGAGTACTCAAAGTTACGTATTTAGTTTTTCGTGAGGGGTTGCTACACCAATAACCTCTACAAACAAATACGTAACGTCGAGTTCAAATACTGCATGTTTTTCGCACTAGGGCGATATTATCCTCTTTTTCCCAGCTGGATGACGATCTCTACTGAACTTAACTTAATTAAAATTTATTAAATGAAGTTAGTATACTTCTGTCATCTGTGATTAATAGCTGGCACATCTAGATTTAACCTAGATAATTCAGATGTCGTACACTGGAATATAATGGTCTATATTTGAATCATAAAAAAAACCAGAACGTGGAAATATTATTTATACCACATTAATGTTTTGGAGTGAGATAGCAGCAGATCAAATGCATAGAAATACTGATCAAGAGTTTTCGAATATTTTTCATGACAAGCCTATGATAAAATACCAGTTTAGCATTCTATGCAATACAGCGTGTGATGTTAACGGAAGTGCCACACCGTCTATATATTCATTACAACGTATGCCTTGCTTGAAAGCTCCCAAATGGCTTTATAATTGTATAAAGACATAAGCCGTTAAGAACCTTTCCTATCCTGTTTCGTCGCGCACCATTCCTTACGATTGCTTTGTTTGTATACCTTCAAAGATACTTTCAAAACCAAATTGATGTGTGTTTCCTTAGGGCATTGACGACAGCGCGCGGTCACGACGCGTCGCAGCACGCCCTGGCGTGTTTCGGCGGCGCGGGCGGACAGCATGCGTGCTCCGTCGCACGCGCACTGGGCATTACTAACGTACTCATACACAAATATGCCGGTTAGAACAATTCAAACTATAGATCTTGGGGTTTCATGGTCATATGATAACACTGACACTGCGTCTCAAAGGATTTGATTATTTATTATTACAATTTTTCACCCATTTATTTTCTCAAGTGTAGTTAGAAATTTTCCAATCCTGGTTCTCGGTTAAAATAAAGACCAATCGGTGAACGCGAGCAAACGAATGCGCGGTGATGGACCAATAGGTGAATACGAGACTGCGATCTGCCCTGATGACCTTGAAACCCGAAGATTCGTCATGTGAACTGTACGTACTAAAGATTAATGAAAAATTGTATGTAATTGTTAATGGTAATTGTTTTTTAAATTCTACCAGCGATATATAAAATATTTAATTATTATACTTCTATATTATTTTTAACAAGTGTTTTACTTTAGGTATTCTATCGGCATATGGCATGGCTCTTGCCAACGTGGTGCATGAAGCGCAGCAGCCGAGCGCTTGTGTCTACTGCCCTGAAAACTTCCCCGAGTTAGACCGTCAGTTGGATGTATTGGGGTCAGTGTGCCGCGACAAATTAAGGTCGCAGGTACGTTGAACTCTGTCTATTTCCCTATATTGCCAAAATATCTATAGGTCAATTTGTACAATCCGCTATCGTATTTTTCTGCTGTGAGCAATAAATATTGTTTCTTGCTTATTAATGTTTTATGTTCTTCTTTCACTGATAAATTAAATTTAAAATAAATTTTTCGTTGGATTATCTCTTGCAGGGTTTCGCGGACTCTCAAATAGAGCTCGAACCGTATCTGCACTTGCGTTACGCCGGCACCGATTGCGCGTTAATGGTGGCGCCTATTGGCGGAACTGGCGACTGCGGTACTAAGCACGGGGACTTTTACACTGCATTCGTTAACAGGTAATTACGAGGTCCTTATGAGTGGTCACCCTGTAAATTGCAAAATGTCTTACCAACAGGTAGTTTGTGATAACTTTATTTGCGTTATCGTCGTTATTATTTGTAAAGTTGCCAATGAAATATAAACTTCGGCCCCGCATTTTTGTTTACAAACGTGCTGACACAAACCTTACGTTCACAGATATAATAACGAGTTTGGCTTCACTCTGTCGGGTCGCGACGTGTACGTGGACGACGTGCGGGTGCGCGGCGTCGGCAAAGGGCATGTGGCTAGCGAAGTGGCACCCCCTAGTGGGAAGGGAACCACGCCCACCGTGGAGAAGGTATTATTGATGTGAAATGTCTAATGGTGCGCCTATACCGAGGCCATACTGTATTTTTTTCCCATACCACTAAAGTGGCAAATAAGCTAACGGTTCGCATGATGGCTAAGCGATCACCGTAGTCTGGGACGCCATGGGCATTACTTGCGCGTTGCGAACGGACTATTTAAATATCTAATAACTTCTTTCGTGAAGACCCTTATACTGTAGTCCTTAGAGAAAAAACCTTGGCAGGGAGCGCATACCATGACCTAACCATTCGCGGGAGGAAGTTCATCAGAAACCGCTCTGTGCATAAACACTTAGATTCTGAGGTGATTTGTGGCTACTAACACTACTAAATCAAATTATCGTAGTTTTCTCTCACTACGTTCAGTACTCATGTAGACAGAAAATATACCGTGTCAGCCCACAAGCACAGTGTAGATATTTATCGGTGGAGTCACTTTCGTTTTATACGCGTGCTTAGTGTTATGGAATCGACCAAGAGATTAATTATTTTGGGCGAAAAGATGTTACTTAATTTCCTTTAATCTATTAATAATAAAACTAAGTGAGCCTGATTATAATACTATCCATATGTTGTTATTGTTTTAGAGTGTGAACGTGTACTTCGAAGGTGGATACCGAGACACTAATATATATTTGTTAGAGAAGCTACTGCCCGAACAGGTGATCCCTGGTCCTGCCATTATAATGGACAGCTTGAGTACGATTCTCGTGGAACCAGGTAAGTTTGTATCTAAAGTAGTTTAGGTAATTCCTAATCTTAATTTAAAATGAAGGACCCTAAAAGATATCACAGAAATTGCGACCGATTGCTTGTCAGTTTGTTAAATTCAATGTATATTGCGCATTGCAAAAGATTTTACAGTAATATCACTAAGACTTCAAGAAATGATTAGATATCAGTGGTGCAGGGTTAAAAGAAACAGATTCACCACAACCTACCTTTCGGAAATTTCATTCAGTATTTTAATATACCAATACCACGTACTAACTACAGAGCGAGGTGCGCTACAAGTACTTTGCTACAGAGAAGCTATCTGCAATAAGTTAACTCGCAACCAAAAGGTCAAAAGCGCCATTTACAAGGTGGCGTTTACGCGTTTAGTTCAACTTAGCCATAGTATTTGCATATTACCATATATCACGTAATTAGTACACTGTCTCTTTCGCTCCCACGGCTGTCGCTCATATGCATTGGGTGAAATTGGTAACAGTAGGCTGATAATTTGCGGGATATGTTTTTTGTGTTCTTACTAAAACTACGTTTTTACCGTTTGTTCTCTCTGTTGCCTACAAGTTGTAGATAGATAAGATTGCAAATTGTTGATAGATAAAATCAAAATATGTAATTTCAATAATTAAGTAAAACCGTTTTTATTTGTACTGTGGTGTTTTACGTGTACTAGCGTTTTATTCGGAATAGTATGAATTTGGTACGTATCCATCCACCAGTATCATTGTTTGTGCGTGCTTGCGATTTGGTATTTTTCGCGGGTTTTGTTTATTTAACTGTTTCATTGTGTTTTTATCTCACGTATTTGTAAATTACAGTGAATTTATTTGCCACTATGACTTAATTCATATAGAGTGCTATTTAACTAAATTCTACGTCAGGTTTAACTTACTACTTGCTGGATTACGAAACTTAATTTTTTCGAACTAAGTTTTGAGATCAAACAACATATAATTTTTATACCGGCTTACCCTTGCCATAATTTCACTCCTCGCCACTATTAGATATTTAAACGTCGGTAACATGCGAGCAATGTCTCTGGTGTTGCAAGCGTCCATAGGCTACGGTGACCGCTTAAGATCCGGTGGTAACTAACCGTAGTGGTAAAAAAGAAATATGTGTCAAATTTTAAGTTGCCGGCAAGTTTATATATAGTAAAATTATTCGATCTAAGGGGAGCAGATTCGATCCCCACACAAAAACATTTTTATGTGAATAATATTTGTGTTTTTCTTAAGCCTGGGTGATTTCTATGCATAATATATATCTATTTACTAAATACAAATATGTAATTATACTATTAGTATCTGTTTTCTATTTTTTTTTTTTTTCTAATTATCTTATTAAGCACTTTACATTTGCTAAAGAGTTTTATTACTTCGGTTTGTAGATTGCACGGCTGAAATAACAAATTTGGGTGATATTCGCATCACAATTGGCTCTGGGAAGGCAAAGTGTGTGACCACTGAGTTAGACTCCATACAGCTGAGCATCTTCTCGCACCGGTTCATGTCTATCGCGGAGCAGATGGGCAGGTAATATCACAGTTTAGCATCAGAAATAATAGAGATGTGAGATAAGAGCTGAGAGAGAGAGCTTCCCTAGTTTTAAGGTAAAGAAAAAAAAGGTATCTTTCCGGCGCCTATATTCCAGGAAATATTGCCCGACAAAACAAACTAGAGCAGCAAGACAAAGCCGCATTCTGTTTAAATAGTTTCTTTTCAGTTGTTAAGGAACTCTGGAACGGCTAGGACCCATGCTGCAGATAAAAGTAAACCTTATATCCTCGATGTAAGGTTTATTCGAATTCGAATGCCAATGTTGTTTACAAAGAAAATGCTAAAAAAGGCTGTTTTCATTTCACAAGGGTTGTTTACGAATAACGTAGATGTTCGACCTTTGATTTTCCTTGGAATATATAATATGTTACTTCAACATGATTGACTGACAAGTACAGAACAAACCCGGCTAAGCGCCTAAAGTGTCTAAAGTAAAACGTGCTGAGTGCCACTAGCTTTAGTTTCTTCTTTTTATATCCATCACCGTGGTTAGGGTCCTGCAACGTACATCGATATCTGTGAACATCAAGGAGCGGCTGGACTTCTCATGTGCGCTGTTCGGTCCTGACGGTGGTCTGGTTTCCAACGCACCGCATATTCCCGTGCACCTCGGTGCCATGCAGGAGACGGTGCAGTACCAGGTAAGTGATGTTATCATTGTGTATAATGTCACGTAATGGTGTTATATCGTGTAAAATTATCATCAAGTAACTTGTCATGATGTCATGTGACGTGACATTATTAGCATCTTCGCTGGTCCAACCATGCCCCCCCCCCCCTATTACCTGATGGAATTGGCTAAAAATTAACATGTTTACTATATTAAAATGACATTTTCTATCAGGTCTGCTCCCCCCCTAGCCAAGCCTGCCCCCCCCCCCTAATCCAAATGCTGGCTACGCCCATGGGTCCAACCATATTTTTTGGGTCCCATTTCCAAAGGGTGCCAGCGGAGCCCATTACTAAGCATACGCTGTCTTTTTGTCTGATTTTTGTCTGTCTCTCTGTCCGATCTTTAAAGGACTTTCTCTTGCACCGAAGTAGATGTAGAAGTCTAAAATTATCACAGAATATGTGTTATTTTGGTGGATTTACTAACAAATAATTAAAATAACAAAAAGTAAGAATTCAGGCGACCAAACAAGAAACACATTATCGTTGTTGCTAGCTTCAAACTTACTGTGATTATAGTGTGTGAAAGCTCAAAAGTATAGCAACAAATAATATAAACCTGCAAGTTGTTACGCGAATTCGTCATGTCTAGATAAAACTATGTTTTGTCAACAGATGAAAGTCCGAGGCGACTCTTTGAAGCCTGGTGACGTGCTTTTGGCCAATCACCCCAAGGGCGGTGGCTCTCATCTGCCAGATCTTACAGTCATCACGCCTGTATTTCACAAGTGAGGTTTTTGGATATTTAAAAAATGCAATAGCTATTTTTTATATTACCTCGACATAGTTTTTAACTCAAAAAGCTTAAATAGTATATGGTATATCTCATATTTTTTTATGTAGCGTTAGGCTACGATGACTGTTTAGCATCAGACGGTCCGTCTGCTTGTTTGCCACTTTATTGGTATTAAAAAAATAAATAAAAAAAAGACATGATGCTAATGTTAAGAATGTATGTATGTTATAGTGTTTTAATTTATGACTAGGTCAAGCAACCGTCCAATATTCTTTGTGGCATCCCGTGGTCACCATGCTGATATAGGAGGACTCACTCCAGGGTCAATGCCACCGCATTCTGTAAGGTTGGCACAAGAGGGCGCTGCATTTAAGTCCATGTTGCTGGTGGACGGTGGGAAGTTCAATGAGGACCAGCTCACAGAAGGTGACTACTGTTAAGATACTCCATATAGCATACATATAAATTATTTTTAAACACCCTTTCTCAAAAAGCAGCTTTTACTGCACCGTTTTTAGCATCCTAATAGCGTGCATTAGTCACTTTTTCGTGCGTTTTCAAATAAAAAATTCAAAGCTGTTTTAACAGACTTCAGAAAGAAGTTTGGGCCTTAAAGAAGGCTTTGGACTCGAAAATCATCAAGTGAGAGACGAATTATAAAAAAAAGTCAACCAATTAGTGCCCTGATGGTTTTTTGCTAGGCTAGTATAAAATGTATACCAAAAAGGACTTCGTTTCAGCCGGATGTCCCACGACACCTCGTTTTTAGGGTTCCGTACTCAAAGGGTAAAAAACGGGAACCTATTACTAAGACTCCGCTGTCCGTCCGTGCGTCTGTCACCAGACTGTATCTCATGAACCGTGATAGTTAGACAGTTTAAATTTTCACAGATGATGTATTTCGGTGGCCGCTATAACAAGAAATACTAAAAAACAGAGGACTCCCATACAACAAACGTGATTTTTTTGTTTACTTTTACTCGATATTGATAACGGCAACAGGTAGACGCTTGAAATATTCACAGAATATTTAGTTATATATTCAAAAAATAAAATATATAATTTAATTAAAATAGAACAAATATTTTTGTGTTAAATTTTTATATTAAAGGGAGGCTCCGATACAGCAAACGTGATTTTTTTGCCGTTTTTATAGATAATGGTACGGAACCCTTCGTGCGCTAATCCGACTCGCACTTTTTTTTATTATTGTTGTTTTTATTATTTCAGTTTTAAAAGTCTTACCCAAAAATAGAAAACTGTTTTGTTGTTGGTTTTGCTAGTTACAAGCGGTTTGTTTTTTATTAAAGAATTGATGAAGCCTGGCAAAGAGCCTGGATGTTCGGGCACAAGGAACTTAGCAGACAATTTGTCAGACCTGAAAGCGCAGGTAGCAGCTAACCAAAGAGTGAGTTATTTAACACCTTACACAAAAAAGACTTTAAGCCAGTACTTGCGACTTGCCAGCAAGATCATTCTTTTATGACATTTTGGTGGCCTTTTATCCATCAGAAACGAAATGCAAAGTTAAGCAACGTCGGGCGTGGTCACTGCTTGGATGGGTAACCGCCTAGTGTCGCATATTTTTAAGCTCTGTCGTGTTTCTGAGGGCACGTTAAACTTTCAATCCTGGCTGTTCGTCATATGATAGTAGTCGTCAAGCCAAGTCAGCCGTATGGGGAGCTTGAAGACAGTGACAGTCGAGTGGCCACAACGACCGCCAACCCGCATTAAGTTAGCAGCGTAGTGGACTATGGCCTAAGCCTACTTCTTCAAGTAGAGACTTGTGCCCCTGCAATTGAGCGTATAACGACTAGGGTTATTACCATAACACTAATATTCTCGCTACTAGTACCGTCCTAAACGCGGTCATAGTGCTATGCAGTTGGCCAGAGCGGTTGGTCCTAAGCCCCTCCTGGTCCCTCCCCATAGGCTTCCTGCGGCTCTAACCAGTTCGTCTTTCTACATTAGGGATTGCAATCCCGCAGCTCATTCAATCCCGCGGGATTGATATTATGTTATAAAATCAAATTGAAGCTACAGATTTTTGTGTAAAAATTAACTTTTGTTAATCATTTTTTACATTAAGCAACAGAAATTATTTCTTTTCTATCAATTAAGGATAAGTAATTAGTAATCTGTTTTCTTAGATTCATCTTATTTCGGCATAGTTAATTAGTTTTGTTTAATTTTACCCTGACTCCTTATAACAGTTTTATATTTTTAATTCAGTCTTTTTCATATAATAATTAATAATCAAATCATTTCTTTCTCTTAGATGCTATTACTATGATATCAACCTATGGTGATATATTTTAAAAATACGCTCTTAAGAGAATACGATTCGGAGCGCCTCCCAGCGTACGAAATATTGAAGACATGTTTTAGTAATAAATAACTAGGCCTGTAGTGTGTCAGTTTTCTGGTAATTTTTTTAAAGTTAAAAAGTTATACAAGTTTTTTATACAAATGGTTTTAAAAAAGATTTGAAGTTAATAAAAAAATTTACCAACAAAAAACCAGAGACATATATATTCGGCTTGGGATTATGACTAAGAAATTTCGCAGTGATTGATCAGTAAATGAAAAAAAAACAAATAAAAATTCGTTTATATGAAGCCCGCTGTGAGGCGCCGCAAATCGTATCCTCTTAAAAATCAAATGGTATTTATTGTATCACTATATTAAACGCCGGGCGGTGAATACGAAAACAAAACACTCGTCACCTACAGAAAGACGTGCGCAGGCGCAGCGCAGTGCCATTTATGAACAACTGAAACGTTGCACTCGTGCTACTTGCGATTTACGCGAATTTTTAAGAGGAAATATCCCAACCTAGCCAATGCAGCTATAGGTATTTGAAAAACACTTGCTGTCGCACTAGAACCCTGTCCAAAATACGGATGTGCGATAAGGACAACTGCGCCTCGGGCTGTTTTGCGTAGTCGTAATCATCAAAATCGGGGTATCGTATTCCCCACTTTCCTTTTCCAAATCTTAACCAAATTTTATAAAAATTATTGAATTATTCCGTGTCTGTATATTTTGTTTGTTTTTAATTAGTCATATCTGTTAGTCATATTTGTATAGCACACGTCTAAAGATGTCATAAAAATTTATTGTGTATATCTATCATACATAAAAAAATAACAGCTCTAATGCCACAATTCAGGGAGGAAACAGGGGAATACGTTTGTATGGGGAAAAACAGCGGGTTATTTCCTATAAAGTGCCAAATTTGCCATTTGCGGGATCCGCGAATCCGCGTTTTGAAGCTGGGGGATCCAGCAGGTTAATAAAAACATCCCGCGGGATTGCGGGATCCCGTTTTGCGGGATTGCAATCTCTAATCTCCATTAATCTACATGTAGGAGGCCGTCCCACGCTGCGACTTCCGATCCGTGGTCGCCACTCAAGAACCTTTCTACCCAACGCTTATTGGTTCCACGAGCGATGTGGCCTGCCCGTTAATCGGTGACTTTAGTTTTGTTCCTCGAATCTCCTCATTCCGGATTTTATCACGCAAAAAAATATACCCAAGATAGTCAAAAAACACCTTTAATTAGGTTAATTAGGTTTTTACAAACACTTGAATTTTCAAAGTTTTTAAATACTTGAGGTTTTTTCAAACACTTGAATTGTCAAAGTTTTTAAATACTATTCCTTGAAATACCTCTACCAACAAAGAATCTGGCAAGAAACTCGATAGTAGCTCTTTCCAGTCCGGTATCGTGGTTTTACCTTATGTTTAATAGTGTAATAATTTCGGCAGGGTATTCAGTTAGTTGGTGAACTCATAGACCAGTACAGTCTAGAGGTGGTTCAGGCATATATGGCTCATATCCAGAGAAATGCCGAAGTGGCTGTAAGGGACATGTTAAAGGTAAGGTGCTTAAAAACAATTTTAACATTAAAATTACGGTTAAGGTGAATCCGAAGTAAATTATTTTTATACAAACTGCGTTTCACTAAATGAATAGTCGCAAAAAGAATATGCATTTATGAAATATACAAAATTGTAATTGAATTAATAAATAAATAACAGTAGTTTGTTAAAATTATAAATTTAATTTTATCAATTTCATGAAAACATGGGTAAACATGCTTTTTACGTCTATGCAAATAGTGATATATATTAATAACGCATTTTGTATGCCGAATTGTTAACGCAGTTTGTATGCAAAAAATATGTCGGATTCACTTTAATATTAAAATTATTAAATTACATGAGGTGGTTTTATGAAGGGCTTTGTTTAAGTGTCATAATGTTTTACAAATCAGTTTATACTATTTTGTCCAGAGATTACTTCAATTTGGCGTCAATTTCTAATAGTGCAGAAGTACAATAATATGTCACATGATTATTCAACTTATGATATAAGTTTAGATATGACATAATAGGGAAAAATAATGGTAGGGTTGCGGTGTTTAAAAATGTGTAGTGATAAATATTGAAAAAAAGGTATAGGTATGTGGTTTAAGCATGTTGAGAGGATGAATGAAAGTAGATTGAGGAAACAAATTTATGAGGCAAAGGTAAGGAAGAGTATGGCTCGGTTGGTAGTGAAGAGAGACAGATAGATCAATATGAGTCCGTTCTCAGAATAGGCCATGTCAAAAGAATTCTAAACCGTCAAACGTGTATGATAGCAATGATGCGAGACGAAGCAAAAGTGTGCCAGTATCGTAGACCAAAGTCTCTGGGTACCCCATCAAGAAATAGGCGTGATATTATGTATCCATACTAATATTATAAATGCGAAATTGAATTTGTTAGTTTGTCCTTTTTTCACGTCGCAATGGAGCATCCAACTGATCTAAAATTTGACACTGGGATAGTTAAAGAGATGGATAAGAACATAGGCGACCTTTAATCCCGAAAAATTCAAAACTTCTAAGTCGTTCCTAAATATGTTTCCTCAATGGCTTGTCTTGAACCGCCTGCTTCCAATTGCTCCCTGCGGCTCAAACTAGGTCATCTGTCCAGCTAGTAAGAGCACACTACATGTAAGTACTAAACCGTAAAACTGGATTTGGTTTGATGGAGTTTAAATTGTTTGTACAGGAAATAGCTAGGAACGCTTTATCTCAGACGGGAAGCACCGTGTTGAAGGCGACGGAGTATATGGATAACGGCACTCCCATAGTGCTCACTGTCACACTGGATAAAGACCAGGGCAGCGCTCTCTGCGATTTTACGTAAGTTAAAAATGTATCTATATAATACGGTACTGTTGATTCTTTTGGCCTAAATCTTTATACAAACTGCGCGTTACAGTATGTTTTTTTAACTTGAAACATTTCGCTACTCAAAATGCCTTCACATCATATTATCACAGCCTTGACATTCATTTTATATTCAGTTACCTGTGATAATAATAATAATAGTGATAAAAACACTTTATTGCACAAAATTGAAAATGAAACAGTAATTGCTATACAGGTACGAATGGCGATCTTATCGCTATGGAGCGATCTCTCCCAGATAACCTTTAGGTGAAGGAATTTAAAACGTTAAAAGTTCTAGCCTAGTGTGTGCGTTGAAATAAATTAATAAACAAACATATTTGTAAATTAATTATTAAACAATGTAATTAACAATTCTTTTAAATATACTGGTGATTTAGGATTGAACTGGATGTTATAAAGAAGAAATAGGACATGAGTATTCCGGCGAAGACGAATTGGAAGCCACTTGAGCTTTGACAGTAGGAAGTGATAGACAGTATGTTTTCCTTAACATCACAATCAGAAAATCGACTTAGAATAAAAGGAGAAAAGTCAGGAGTTGGTGTTTTCGAAAGTGAATTTAATGATAAATCGACAACGTAGAGACAGTCGTGGCGCCGTGACAAAATGTATGACTGGCACCCGACTAGCCATATGTGACGACAAAGTTTTGTCGGGTACGCTCGCCCCCCGCTGTGCATCTTACCCTATGATTGCTTTATCTAGACGCCTTCGATGGCTGACTGTATGACTGAAATGATTGTTTCGACTGTAATATTAACCATAGTAGCAAAAAGCTAATACATCTATAAAATATCAGCGAATCATTTAGATAAACAGAGTTATTATTGAACCAATAAAATTATAACTTAACAAAACCTCCGGTTATATAATAATTAACTGGCATTACTGGTATATGCTTTTTGCTACTTGTTAAATAGCGAACTCGTTTTGAGTAGCGAAATGAGTTAGTCTTTATTTATGAAATCAACGGCGTAACAAGTGAGGACAGTAATTTATAACAATAAAGCCAATTATAGGTTTCACAAGAAAAATATTATTGTAAACGTTAACTAGCATAAACGTGTAAACACATCGCGCAGCGCATACAAGCAATTAATGTAACAAACAAGTTATAAAAATATAAACAACGAGCGTGGACTACTCACTGTGCAAGTAATGAAAGATAGAAAAATAAAAAGAAATATATGGGCTGACATTTTTACTATTAAATATATTCCATTTACTCCTAAATACCTACATAACAGCTAACTGATATAACATTATTATAAACATCATTTATTTTAAGATGTAAATACATACACCTATGTTACACATCCATTTACATTTATATTATATACACACTACACATCTATATACCTCCCACATATTATCTTAGCACACAATAATATTTTGCACTTCTGTACGAATAATTTTACATCTTTGCATATTAAATTATGGTCGACCTACCACTTATGTCTGTCTGTGTATTCGGATAACTAATTTTTAACTTCTTTTGTGTTAGTTCGGTTCATGATCTTTCATTCGTAATCATGGCGAGTAATTAAGTATGAGAATTAATAGAAATAAGTAGCTAGATCAGTTACAGTAGCTCAAATATACTGTACCTACATAAATAGAACGGACAGAAATTGCGCATATGTAGATACTTGCTTATGCTGTGTGTGTGTTGGACAAAATATATTGCACATGACACTGTTGTAATGCCCAGAATATTAATGGGCACAGGAAATCATCTATAGGTTTAATAGTTTTATTGCAACTTGTCTTTTAATTGTGGCTTTAGAGTGTGAGAAGGAATCTATGTCGCTAAATAGCATAATGCAAGTGTGAGCACTGCAATTAGGGCGTAGTTAGTGGCGTGCCAGGGCTCGTGCAGCAGCGGACTGTGGCAGGTTCGGCGCGCTGGTGGTCGGAGCCCTACAACCGCAACCAGTGCCGGGCAGTCGACCTGGCATCTCATTATATCGTACAAAAGACACATATCTAGTAACTTACGTCTTTCATCTAAAGTTAATAGCTTACGTTTATGAAAATCGGCTGTATAAGAGTCTGGTGATAGTCGAAGGCGAAAGTTTATGTGCTTTATAAAAATTTTTTGAATACGCTCTAAGCGATACCTATGAGTAGTGTACGTAGAAGACCAAATCGGCGCAGCATACTCTAATGTACTCCGCACGTAAGCGACGTAGACAGACATAAGAACCGTAGTGTTTTTAAATTGCTTACATGAGCGGATTACGAAACCTAGGTTCTTATAGGCTTTAATAGCAATTAGACTAATATGATCTGTGAATGATAACGTACAAACTAGCAGAACTCCTTAGTCATAGACAGTCAGACACCTCTCTATTGGATTACCAATAAAAATTTTCTTTCGAGAAAAAGAGATGCACTAACATTTATCTTTATTTTTAAGATAATTCGTAGTTAGTGAATTCAGATCTCTATGTAGTTTTAAACAGTCGTCTATATTTTTTATCTTATAATATATTTTTTTATCGTCCGTATATATTATATTTTCGGAGAACTGGAAACAATCACTTAAATTAGAAATGTACGCAGCATAAAAAACGGACCTAAATGAGAGCCCTGAGGGACTCCAGTTCGTATTTTAACACAATCAGATTTGAAACCACCCACAACGGCCTCCTGATAGCGGTTAGTCAGATAAGCTTTGATCCAGCGTAGCAAATCTCTGTGGATTCGTAGCCCGTACAGTTTGCAAAGCAAGATGACGTGTTCCACACGATCGAAGGCTTTTTAGAAATCTGTATAAATCACGCCAACCTGACCACCGTTTAACGAAGTTTTTCACCGTAAAATTGTTAATACCCTTAGATTATAAATTATAATCTATCTCGCAAGATTGTAAATTGTCGAAATATTGTAAACCGTAACATACTGCTTACAAAAAATATTGTAAACATTTTTAGATTATTATATGAAACTTGATTCAGTCGCTCCGCTTGCTCCGCATTTACGTTGATACAGGAGAACCTGAACCTAACCCAACCGATATGATTTATACAGTATTTTTGTAAGCAGTTAGTTACGGTTCACAATATTTCGTCAGTTTACAATCTCGCGAACGGAATTTTCAATTTTACGTTAACATATATATACGTTGGTATATGTGTAACATGTATAAAGAAAATTTTGTTATATGTGTATATAATAATTAAAACATAATTTTACATGTATATTGTGTAACTTTACCAGTGGCACGGGAGTGGAGGTTTGGGGTAACCTGAACGCACCTCGCGCCATCACGCTGTCGGCGCTTATTTACTGTCTCCGGTGTATGGTGGGACATGACGTACCGTTGAATCAGGTATGCTTTATTAGTAAATAACTTATTTAGAGGTTATTAAGAGGAAGATGACACGTAACAATATATTGTAAAAAAGATATCTCTTTCTGTGGGGTAGAGGAGAATAGTTTTTTTTAGGTGTAGAATTTTAGAAATGGAAAAATACAGATGTAAGTTGTTATACCTAGCGTTGGATAGTTGTTGGCTGGCGGTTGACTCAGTTGATTTCCCTTTGGATCCAAACCGGCCGCACGTAGTTGATATGATGCCGAAATCCTTTTTTTTCTCGTACCAGGGGGATTCCAAATGCATGAAGTCCCAGCCTAAGGACGGCTTAATAGCTCTCGACAACGCCTGACTACGACCTAAGCCTACTTTCCCTGTGTTCAAACAAGCAATACTTCTAATACCATTAAACAAGAAATGTTAATCTCGGAAACGGCTCCAACGATTTTCATGAAATATAGTATGCGGGTTGTTTCGAGGGCGATAAATCGATCTAGCTAGGTTTTTTTTAGAAAACGTCGTTTAATCCGTGTTTTACAAGGCAATGATAAACTGAAAAGTAAGACTCTTCCTGACATTTATTGGCGAGTAGTAATACTAATTTTCATACCGACACAGCAACACTAAAGCTACTTGACAATAGATGGCGTTGTTAAAAAAAAACGAGTAAAGCTCGGTCTTCCAGGTAAGTGTATAGCTATTGACCGACCTATCCATTGAAAAATCCTTTCACAAGTTTCTTTCCATTAGGGTTGCCTGAACCCAGTCAACGTAATAATCCCACCGGGCACCATCTTGGATCCGTCGGAGGGGGCTGCGGTAGTGGGGGGGAATGTGCTCACCTCGCAGCGCATCGTCGACGTCGTGCTAAAGGCATTCCAGGTTAGTTATTTTTTTTTCGTAATATTTGTTAAGATCGACTACTGAACTCTCATTTTATTCTGATCGCAGCACATAGGGCTTTTGATTATTTTACTTAAAGATGCTTACAATGTGATCATGATTTTGACAACTTTCGTTGAGCAAAATCGACCTTGCCGCGCTACTCAAATAGCCGTCACCAAAGTTGTATGAAATATAACTGCTGGCGATTTCTAGCTACCACTAATATCATTTGAAACTCCATTATTGTCGAGTTTTGTGTCAAAAATAGTAAAGCCTAGTAAGGCGGTGCGGTAACAATTTTAGCAATTTTCCGTTGTTTCCATTGCAAATTAATTGGAATAGGAATATGGTAAAACGGAAAAATTGAAAATGTTATCTTCATGCGAAGCAAAATTAGTAATTTGTTAAATTCATCGTACTGTCATTATCCCGGCTACAAACTCGAGCACAATTTTGTGAGTCGTACCGGTGTATGTATGTTCGTCCGGGAGGATATCTGCTGTCGCCGCCTTCATAGCCTTGAATACTGGGGCCTATCGATATTGTGGGTTGTCGCGTAGATCACGGCGGCCACACTTGTATCTATGCATGCCTATACAGGTCTCATAGCGGTGACACGGACGTAACTTGACTCTTCACGCACCTGATTTTGACGACTGTTAAAGTTCTAGAGCAATATCCCACAGCAGAACTAGTTATTTTGGGGGACGTCAACAACCACCATCGTGGGTGGCTCAGTTCTCTAACCAATAACTACGCTCCTGAATTTGCTCTGACCTATGGATTCTCTCAGCTGGTACTTTCTCCAACGAGAATACCAGATATAGAGGACTGTACGAACTTCTGACTGGACCTTCTGCTCACTACACGTCCGGGACGGGTATTCCGTCTCAGTGGATGCGCCTTTAGGCTCCTCGGAACATTATCTCGTTCGGACACAAGTGTGCACACAACCAGATTCATCTGGACCAAGTAATTGGCGTCGTGCGCGGCATTATAAGCCGGCAGACTGGGATGGATTGCGAGAATTTTATGAATCGTACCCGTGGAGGCAGCTCTGCATTAGCTCAGAAGATCCTGACGTCTGCGCAGCCGCAGTCACTGAGACAATAATCGCTGTTATGAAATGTTATATTCCTAACCCGCGAGTAGCTGCCGGCGTAAAAAAACGACCGTGGTTTAATAGGTCTTGCAGAGAAGCTAAAATTCTTAAGCAAACTGCATATGAGGCTTGGGCTACGGTTCGTAACAATAAGAATCCGAATATTAAATGAAAAATCGATAAAAAGTCAAAGTCGTTATCGAAAAAACGTTTTTCTGGCTTATTTTAGTGATCTTTCAGAGAAAATGAAACTGTCGTCTCTCTGGAACTATGCTGGTTTTATTTAAATGACTCGCATTGTTTGAGGTAAAGCACTATACAACCCTTGGTATGCTATGACTACGCTCCGGGCCACGTTATGTTGGCCTGCAGCTTAGCTTAGTTACACTCTCGGTCTTCAATAGTGGACATCATTGCATGCCTTGTTGTCCGCGCTATAAAGTCGGTCCTTCGGTCTCAGCCTTAATTCCAGCTTGTCCATCAAGGGCTGCAATGCTGACCGAGCTGTGATTGCTACGCCGCGCTTTCGGCTATTATCAACGCTGCCAGCAACGCAGTTACAACCGACCGCGACAATAATGTACTATTAAGAAGCTGTTTTAATCATATTTAATTTACACTGGCAGGTGTGTGCAGCGTCACAAGGATGTATGAACAACCTGACTCTCGGCGAAGCCAGTTGGGGTTACTACGAGACCGTAGCGGGGGGCAGCGGAGCGGTAAGTGTTGTTTTACACAGGTTGCTTTCATTATACAGAACTAGCTAGTTCCGCGTTGTGTTACCCGCGAGATTTCACTTTTATCGTGGTAAGCGGTGGAACCTATAATTATAAACTTTAAAATTAACGTCAAAATTCTAAATTATGAATTTAACTTTAAGAAAGACAGATGTTTTTACAACATTTCAACCCCCTTAGGAGATGAATTTGGGCAAATCCTTTCTTTTTAGTGGATCTCTACGTCATAAAAGAACTTATGTTCAAAATTTCATTCTAGCTACATAAAACTTCATTATTTAATTTTGAAATTGACACGGATCTTTGCATTCATAATAATTTGATATCGCACTATTGCACTTGTTTAGCTGGGCTACGTTCACTTTGGGTGTGATTATCGCCGTTCGTCCTTCGCTCGGCGATCGTCGGTCTTTTTGAACCCTTTTCGTGACTTTTAAAACTGAACGGCTTCGACAAACGCAGAGGTTTGAAAATTACCGCTAACTTGCAAAACAGTCAATGTTAAGTGCGACTTTCACCCTCCTATTTCACGGTGTGACTAGTGCGATCGCCCGATGATATTTACCAAGTTATTGAACGATACGGTGCGTTCGCCGTGTGAGTCACTCCGAGTAATTGAACGGTAAGTTTATCGTCGGTTGATCACACGTTACAATACTGTTTTATTGCGTGCGTCCAATAGGTAATCTTTGTAAAATCACAAACGAACCAAAATATTGTAGTAAATCAAGTACTAAATTCATGTTTTGTCAAAAAAAACAAAATGCAAGTAATATTTCAAATGCAAAATACACATACATACACATATTCATATAGCGCCCGATAGCGGCAGGGCTCCGTACGCGAGCGGGTGCTACACACAAACACGCACCTATACATATATGCACACACACATTCAAACAGACGTCGCACACCCGAAAGTGGCCCAGCCCCTACACAAAAGCCTGGCACATCATTTAAATTACCATCACTTCGGAAACTAGCCTAAGGGGAGAAGAAGCGACAAGAAACTCCCGGATGTACATCTGTTACCAATCAGCCATGCAGGAACCAAGCCATTAAGTACACAACATCTATCCAAATATGTATATACACACATACACGTACGTACTCGTGCGCCACACCCCCACATATCCAAAACCAGGCAACCAAAGGCCGATTGCACATGGTGCATCCCCTACTAGCTCGCCACCAACCACTATAAAGTTTACACAATAGCATAGCATTACTACTTAGCTTGGTCTTTAGAGTGATCCTTTAACTTATCGAAAGTAAATTATTTAAGTTTTGGATAGAAACATCAACATTTATTTTGTGTGATACTAGACCATACAATTTTGTCATTCAAATATTCATCTACATTATAATATGCTTTCTTACATAGCAGAAGTTTTATATAAAATTTAAACTGTTTGTCACCTAAGATAAGAATTTCTACAGTTAACTTATTTTAAAATTTTACACCGCTTCCCATAAATGATTTGTTGGCTTTAGTAATAAGTTTGGCATAATAAGTTTGGCATGGCATTATTTAATTTGTGCTTATCAATGATCCATGGAAATTGGGATATATTTTTACGGACAAACATAATATTTTTATAGATATATTGACACCGTTCCGTTAGAAAATTTATTTCTTTAAAAACATCCTTGAGAGAATCTCGGCTACCTAGCTCATAAATGCTTTGTACATCTCTTTTTTAAAATATAATTATGGTTTCAATATCAGCAGCAGATAGCAAAATACCATAAGACATTACACTGTGGAAATAAGCAAAGTAAAGAAGTCTTGCTGTGGCTATGTCAGTCAATTACCTGATTTTTCTTTCCGCAAAGTTAACCTGCTAGAACTGTAAATTGTGGACCTCACTGCAATTTTGAGTTAATAGTTATACTTAAAAAGACCGTTTTATCAACTAATTATATTTTTTCATTATTTAATACCAGATTTCTATGAATTTGGATTACATAAGGCGGTGAAAACCTAATGCATTTTGTTCTATTTACATTAAGAACAAGATGATAGTTGTTTGGGGATCCACATTTTTTAAATTAAAGTAAACATTACACTTAGTAACACTGTCTTTAAGAATAGATTAAGCAGCTTGGCTATACTCTAATGGACGTTGTTTTAATAAGATGATATGGGTTTGTCTTTTATCTGTAACTTTTCCCACAGCAGTTTGAGACTATCATGGTAATAAGCGACAGTTACGAAAAGAGCTTTACTACGACATATATCTGATTGTTATAAATGGGTTACTGCGGACGCGTTCCATACATTTTTGCCCAGTCTTCTTTAAACTAAATTTTATTTATAATGCAAAATCTTTATTTGACTGAGCAACACCACAGCAACTTAATTGTAAAACCGTGTCATTCGTGGATTTATAAAAAAAAATTACCCATTTACACACAGCGCAATCTGGTTACATACACAACATTTACTTACATATACAATACATACATTTACTTTTTAAGGTTCCGTACCTCAAAAGGAAAAAAAGGAACCCTTATAGGATCACTTTGTTGTCTGTCTGTCTGTCAAGATCCAGTTTTCTTAGGAACGCGTGAAGGTATCAGGTTGTAATTAATATCAAATACTAAGATCTACGGTCGGTAAAGTGGTAAAAAAAATTCAAGCTTCTTGGTCAATGCAATAAAAAACTATGCCCAAAACTTTGTAGTAAAAAAAAACAACCGGTTTCAAAAAGATGCACTAAAAAGGTAATAATAATTACTTATTGCCAAAAATCTGATCTGAATTACAGTTTGAGGTTGGTGCCTATGTACCAAACAGTTTATAACACACTTCACTTGAATCATAAATTTGACAAGAAGATAGGAAAAAATCCTAAAACTGATAATTAAGGCATAAACCAGTAAGACTTGATCTAGAATAACTATCTACATACTCGTATAATAAGTGTGTCTCGCACCTGGCCGGTTTTATAAATACATATATATTTTACATAGAAAAGACACGAACTCAAACGTTTATCACATTCACACAACTCATTTTTTTATCCTGTGTGGGAATCGAACCCACGACACTCGTTTTAGGAGGCAGGTCATTGCACACTGAGCCACGGAGCCGCCTAGACGCGGAAATGACGTGTGTATGCGCGCAAATGTGTGCGTGTTATACCTATGCGAGTGGTCAAAATTGTCACAAAGGGGCGGCGGAATCAATTATAGAAAGGCGGACAGTGGGTCTTATGGCATAAAGTGCTTACTTATACTTTGATAGTTTTAAACATTGCAACATTAAAAAAAAAAAATTAAATGACTTCATTAACAGTGTATTATAGTGACATTGGTTATCAGTAAATATTATTGTTTTGCCAGGGTCCAGGTTGGCATGGGGCGGGCGGAGTGCACACCCACATGACAAACACTCGTATCACCGATGTGGAGATAGTGGAGCGACGGTACCCCATGCTGGTCACTAGGTTTAGTCTGCGGCCTGGCTCTGGGGGCAGAGGTTAGTGCATGTCTCTCGTGATTTTTAGCATTTATATTCTGCGTATCCCGATCCCAGCAATGAACAATGCTCACGCGTTTTATACGATTTTTTTGAACTGATTGCGCGGAAAAATAGCACACTATATTTTTGTTAATACTTGTGATTTTTTTTGAACTGCGCTTGTGACAAATTACGTCTTTACCTGCGAAGCCTTATACGTTACAAATATTAAAAACATGTAGCATTACCGCACTAGTTCGATTATGTAAAGTAAAACGCACAATTATTTTATAAGCTGCATTATGTGCAAGTGTGTTAAAATAGTACATTACATGTCAGCTAGGCTGACGAGACGAGGTTGTGGGTTGCAGCCCGAACCGAAGGAGATGGTGTAATTCAGCCAAGTGTGTATTGGGCAGAGCTCACGAGTGTTATTGATTGTTTTTAACACACTTGAAGGACAGTAAATACTTTATTAGTGTTAAAAAGTTGATATTTAATGGAATCTAATAGTTTTGATTTGTATTTATAAAATATGTTGGATTTATTTTTCTAAAAATAAGAACTTAGTTCAAAGGCATAATTTCTTCTTGCTTGAGGCTTTTACTTTCTACAATTTGGTTCCAGGTCGTTGGGACGGCGGCGACGGCGTGACTCGAGAGTTAGTATTCCGTCGCGCTGTGCAGCTGTCGGTACTTACAGAACGTCGCGCCTTTCAACCTTACGGCATGAATGGTACATACGTTACAGCAACAATTTTGTATTATATATATTATAGAACCAAGGGCGGATCCAGCTTTGGGGCCAGGAGGGGGTCACATAGTCGTGGTCATGTCAAGAACTTATAATTTAAATTTGATAACAATAGATACAAGTAAAAAGTAGGTTTTTTATTAATGTACGTAAGTACTGTACTTAAAAATATTTATTCTTTATTGTACACTTGAAAAACTTAACACATAATAACTTGTAAAAATACACATACATATTGCCATCTTCTCTTGAAGACATTCAGAGAAGCACTATCACGCACGGAATGAGTTGCTATTTATATTCCATAACCGTGGTGAATGATTTGTCGTAACAGCTAAGAGGTATTACGAGGGGTATGACGCAAATCTCCGCAAAATAGGTGGTACGACAAGGGTTTCCAACAAACAAAATAGAAACAAACAAAATACATATATTTAAATAACAAAATCATTTTTTCTTTTACGTCTTCACGAAACGCGTTATTACGTCATTTACGTCAATGGGTAGAAAAAGACCTTACTGCTGTCGCTATACTGACAGGTAGTGTAGCCATAATACATAAAAAAATTCTTATATTAGGATACATATCGATGTCACAATTTAAAATAAGATCAGAAATCGACTGCGGTATGTCCTGGCTCCGCTGCCACGCCTGCCACTTCACCATCCACACCCGATATTCATTTACAATGACAGAAACTGGAGTGTTATCTAGTAATAATGTATAGTCGGTAGCTAGTTGTTTCACAGTTTCAATGTCTTCATTACTATATTCGCTTTTTGGCATGAAAACGCTTACCTGAAGCAAATTAAGTACATCAGGAGACAGGCGGTCCTGGAGATCACTTATTATTGAATCTAGAAGAGGGATGTATATTGCTCTACGTTTCAATCCACCACTACCATCTCCTTTTCCCTTAGAAACACTCTGCAAGCAAAACCATGCAAATTTCTCCATGCAAATTTCACACCCCACGTCAGACAACAAACTTTTGTAAACATATGAGTTATAAGTACATAAAAACATAATAATATAGGCAGTTTTACAGTCCACTGTATTTTCCATACAGACGTTACTTAATTTTAGGCCCCTACACAAATTTTTTTTTTTACGTCAAATAGGTAATACCTACTTACTTTAGGTAAGTATAGTGTTAAACAAGCAAAACAATTTCAGGTTCTCTAATATTTTATAGTTTTTAAAAATCTGTAATATACAAATAAAGTAAAAAGTAGTAGGTAACTAGATTATTATTTATTTGTTGTAAATGCAATAAATAATGAAGCGCAATGTTTTTGTGTCGCGCAATAGTTTTCATCGAAGTTTTAGCTTGGTGCTTTTAAAAACTTTAACCAAGATTATTTTTAAGTTTATGCACGCTAGGTATATTCATTAGTTTATGCACGCTAGGTATATTCATTCTGTTGGTTACTCTCTTATTTTATTTTTAAATATCATTAAAATCAGTGTTGTCACGACGATACACTTGATTTCATTGTGTGAATTTATCTTAGATTTTAGGTTAGGCCAGTAAGCTTAAGGCTCTTCAATCTCCCTCGTCCAAAAAAAATATATAAGTAGGTACATAAGTGACGCAGCACTCTTTCAGTAAGTAGGTACCTACATATCTACCTATGAGGTACTTTATGAGCATTAATAACAATAACATTTAAGTTAAAACACACGCACTGGAATAATGAGAAACTGATTACTTACCATTTCTTGTAATTAATGAATTTACAGCAACAATTTTTAAGAATACTTATAAAGGTACACTTATAAACACATTATAGGTGGGAAGAAATTTTAGTTTTTTAACTTAGAACTTTAACTGTTATGATACGTTAAAGTTTAGTCGTTCCGATTCCGATTGCGGTTAGGTCTAGCTAGACGTTACTTAGTCGACAAGCGCGCGTAAGCGTGCGGCGCGGTCAAATTCAAATTTTCTATGCGTTCGTTCCCAAACGTTTGCCATCATACAAAGTTATTATATTATATAAAATTAATTAAATATTGAAGGTATGTATTTACATAAAATCTGTACGGTGACAAAATATATAAATAAAATTATTATGTTCAATTAGTGGTCCACCTAAGTCCTGTTTAATTCTCTTGTTTCATGTTAGGATACACTTTTCTGAGCTTCCCCGTGTTTCGGAGGAAACGTTAAACCGTCGATCCTGGCTGTTTGCCATATGATGTAGTTACGCCAAGTTAAAGGCCTTATGGTCAGATTCGAAAGCTCTGACTGTCCAGTGGACACTAGCTTGACAACGTCTGCCAACCCGACATGGGCGAGCGTGGTGAACTATGGCTTCTTAAAGGAGACGCCTGTGCTCTTCAGTGGGGCGTCTTACAGCGAATTCGAGATGGTAGGATAGGTAGTTATCTGTGATGTCTAAGTTGTTGAACACAACTGATTCTACTGACGAATACTTATAGTGAGCATTCGAAAATATGTTTTAAATCACTGTATATAGTGTACTGTGATTGTTTTATTATGCAACGGTTAAAATTTGGAAGAATAGACAGACATTGTATTTTATGTAAATACAAGCTGACAGAGGCGGCTCGTCCTAAGGAGCGCTGGTGCAGTGCACCCCTATAAGTAATTATCTAATTAAAAAAACAATATGTTTTAGATTTTACTTAAAATATTTAATTAATATGCTTAGATTACTCTTTATGTTAAAATAGCATTTCACTAAAACCTTTCTGTACACACACAGTTAAATCAAGATTTAGTATGGAATTGCACTAAGGAGACTGTGTCACTAAGTAGAGCGCTAGCAATTGCGCTCCTATGAAACGAATTTTAGTACAGAGACTTAGAGCTAAAATCAACGAGAGTGAAAGAGAAAGTTCGACACAATCTCACACGTGAAACAGAAAATTTTGTATGAAAAAATAGCAAAATGTGGCGCGCCGCTCCTGACCAATCGCCAGCTTGACCCCGCCTTCGGTCCGACCGGCGCGCTGTTGCCGCTCTTGCCTATCACAACAAATGTTTTATTCGTGCGCGCGTGTTTTTATTGACAAATTAAAAAAGTACTTATCTACATGTGAGTACATAAACAGTTTGTTTATTGTCTAATAAGTAAATATAGCAAAATAAAATGTGATTATTGTGATGTGATTAAATATTTTAGTAATTCAGCTTGAAATAAAGACAAAGGGTCACAAAAGTGTGACACTTTCGTGACGCATACACGCGCGTTTGTAAATCTAAATAGGCGAATGAATTTCAGTTATAAATAGAATTATAAAAGGTTAGCATTAGCAATAGCAATTCTAAATAGTAGTAGTATAAGCAATCATACATGAGGCGTAACATCTATCGCTAATTTAGGCAAAAGGGACACTCCAATATTCGGGTCACTACAACACTGCCACCTTTTATTAGCTATCAGAATTACTTATCCTACTTAAAAAAGTGAACAGCCATTAAAAATTGTCACGAGCCGCCTCTGCAAGCTGAAGCTTTACCCGAATATTTTTCAGAATCTCATTTCTTTAAATCTTTTTCGTTTTCTTTCTGCAGTTTTTTATAAAAGGATTTGTCCGCTTAAAGTTGTATGATTAACATGATTATATGACAGGTGGCGAGCCGGGTGAGCGAGGCCTTAACCTGCTGCAGCGAGTGGACGGCCGGCTCATAAACCTCGGGGGGAAGACCACCGTCGATGCCTACCCAGGGGTAAATATACTGTTTTAAGGTTACGCAGAGGCCGTCAGGTAGACCATCTTATATATATATTAAACTTACACCGGAAATAAAACTGAATGCGCTTGGTGTAAGTGACACTATCTTATGTTTTCAGGATTAATTTCTGAATGACTAGTGTTTTTTATTCGCTTTTATTTAACTCACAATGTTTCTTTTTCTTGCCAACTGCAATACAATACGTGGATATTATTTTTTTTATAGTTATTTTGAAAAAATTTTTTTACTTTTTAATACGATTTCGGTTAGATTGAATTTTTATATGATTTTAAGAAAAGCAAGTTTTTAAAAAAAAATTTTTTTTTTTTTTTTCCTATCTGCTTCGCTTTGATCTTACGTTAGGTCGACCGGTACTCAAAATACAAATCCAATCACCGTTTTATTAGTTTTCTTATTTATTAGTAACGATTTTTGTCGCAAAAATGCTAGCAATGGGTCTTCGAGGTTATATGATACGCATGTACACTGAGTCACATAAGGGTTTAAAATATAGTTTATATCAATATTAACTATTGGTATTGCTATTTTTCGCACTTTGTTTTACTTAAATCGCCAATAAGCTAACTCCCGGTATCTGATTCAATTAAAAACCAATTGGTGAACGCGAGCTGACGCATACGCAAGGCTTTGCAAGCGTCACTGTCTGCGATGACCGCTTACCATTAGGCGGACCGCAGGCTTGTTTGCCATTTTATAAAAAATGTCAGGACTAATAGGTTATACGTGACTACGACCTGCGCAGGTGGCCTTGAAACCCCAAAATTCGTGGTTCGAACTTTTGTAATCCACTTGTGCAATTTACTAGTACCATATTGAAAAAAATTGCTTTGAAAACGACTGAAATATATAAAAATAGCTTCTGCCAGCGGCTTCGCCCGCCCTAAATTTGGTTATCGGCGTAGGATTCTTACGGCAACTTCTCAGTTATAGAAAAAAAAACAAACAATAAAATCTTTCCTCTTTATAATATTATATAGTGTAGATAAAACCTTTTTTTATTATGCCATAATGAATTAAGAAGGGTACAAAACGTTAATACGTACTTTTACTGTGATGAAATTATTTTGTATTATAATCTCTCTTTCTAGGATAAATACATAATGAATAGTCCTGGCGGAGGCGGGTACGGTCGACCAACAGACGCGACGCTGACAGAAAACCGGACAGACAAGACGTACAGCGAGTTTATGGAGCGAGGCAGCATTTATGAGTACAGAAGTGCTCAAGAATCCGTATGATATGTGTTATGTTGTAAAAAGTTACTAACGATCGATTTCGAGTTCTGTGATCTGTCCTATGGACTGCGCAATAACCTCACTAAATTGACCATCTTTTAGAAAGAGACAAAGCGAACCTGCGGTCTCTTTTCGCCTCATCAACGTCCGCCAATTTATTTGTTTATATTTATTAAACCAAGATAGACACAAAACACCGCAGATTCGCTTCGTCTCCGTCACACTCCCATCATTTTTCACACCTGTCTAGGGAATGCGCTGTCCATAAAATACCCATAATATATTTTTTTTATCACAAAGCAGTGAGTATCGAAGCACAAATAGTGCTAGTATATTATTATCTTTCACATGAAATATATCGGAGTAATAATGCAACCTAATTCAAATCTTGTTACCCGACTGCCGAAGGTGGTTAATGTTTTTGAGTGTATGTTTTTTTTATTTCTTTGGCACGCACTGTAGTCTAAGCGGCTTGACGGATTACAACATACAAGGTGTTTAAATTTGTGAAAGCCGCCAAAACCACCGCAACTGTTATCTCGTCGCGCTTTCCAGTTTATATGTTTTTGTGTTTTTAATAATTTATCTTGTTTCTTACAATGTTGTTAGTTGATATTATTAACGCAGTCGGGTTTTTTGGTTTTTTAAATATTTTTCGTGTTTTGATTTTTGTTATATTGTAGTTTTATTAACGTTTTAATGCATAAGTTTTTAAATACATGTATTTTTAAATTATATATTTGAGATAATCACAAGTGAGAAATATAGGAGGCAGTGATATGAAAATTAGCTTCATTTTGTCATGAAAAATTCACACTTTTCTATAGGAGCATACACCAATGCCTACAATAAGTTTGCACAGTCGATACTCGAACTTGTATAAAAGGTGATAGCTGCTACAGTAACTGGCAGAGGCGTTTTAAGACTTATCGAAACGTATCGAGCGTGGAAATATACTGTAGGTATACAGTAATAGGAATGAAGATATAATAATATTTAGCAGATTCTTTCATTTATGCTTTTTGTAATGGTAGGCTTTATACAATTACTTCTCACTATTTCTTATTATATAATGGCTTGTAAATAATACACTGCACAATTATACGTGCACAATGTCGGGCTTAATTTTACAGGACATTCTCTACCAGCGTCATAAACCAAGCATATAAATTGTAGTTTATAAACTAAAAAATAGCTTCTTAAGCACAAAAGACTGTTCAGTGCAACAAACTTTTCTGACCTTGGCTAAGCTGTTCGGTCGCTGGTGTCGTTGTAAGTTTACACCATTTCAATATGGCAATTTTAGTTTTGATCCTTGACCACTGGGTCAGAAGTTTCTTGCACTGTACCTGCATTTCACAGGGCATTTGATATTTTTGAAACAATTTTTATGAATATGTTTTTATTGTTGAATAAGTTTAAGTACATAAAATTATGCATAATATTGTTTAGATTCATTTTTAAAATATAAATAATCCCAAAATATTTTTATAAAGTTCTATTTTAATAAATATATCCAATGTTATAACTATTTGTCTTATTAAATTACTTTGATTTTTTACGACAAAAATAGCTTTTACTATGTGAGACTGACGACGTTTACTGCTGAACTTAGGTCTCCACAACGGCTGGTCCTCTGTCCACCTGGTAGGAGGTCGCCCCACGCTGCGTTTTCCCTTAAATGGTGAAACTTTTCTTATCCATCAGTAATCGGCTTGACGAGCGATATAGTAGCATTACCTTGAGTTGTTCAAAAATGGATTCGCTAATCTAGGTCTATACAATATTGAACCACTTTACCAAGCATGTCAAAATAGCTGCTGGCTGCGTTCTGCCCCAATTTTAAGAATAGTCCTTTTATATATAGTTGTTAATAGAGCAATAAATTATCTTATGAGCTTTGCGGCCCGCTGATGCTCTGATCTTTATCCATTGGGAACAATTACTAAGATTGACATTATGTATTTATTTATTTCAGCAGACACCTGCATCACTCACAGTTACCTAACACGTGAAACAGGGATAAAAAACAGTATAAACTTACAGAGCTATATTTACCTAATCTATTTTATTTACATTTAAAAACTTATATACTAATGCCATAAATTTTGCATATTTCATAAAAAAAAAATCAGTACCGGGGTACTGAGAGATCAAAGCGTTGAGCAAGCGGCAGGCCTGGAGGATGATAGCGTGTCGGGCGTGTTAAATGCGGGCCGGGGGCGCCGTGAGCAAGGGCCGCACGCGACGCATAGGGCCCAGCTCACCAACCCTTGGTACCACCACGCCACAATACTCTAGTACGCTTGGGCTGTCTATTTGGTTATGGAAAACAAGATAGATGTGCTCAAGGAGTACCATCTTACGCCTTAGCTCTAGGGTGTCCATGCCAACCATTCCCCCCACAGGGAACAGGTACGGATAATACCCAAACATTTTTTTATATAGAAACCGAGCAAATTTTTTCTGGACTCGTCCCACTATAAGGTTATATTTAGCCTCATGTGGGTCCCAGATGATTGCATTGTATTCTAATATGCTGCGGACGTATGCATTGTACAGTACCAGTTTTGGGGCGCTGTCTCTAAAGCACACAGTCTGCCTTATAACGAACCCTAACGCTTTAGAGGCTTTATCACAAATTGCAATAATATGGTCTCTAAATGTAAGGCCTGAGTCCATTAGTAGACCAAGATCTCTAATCTGAGTGACGCGTATCAATGGGGTGGTACCTACAGTATAGCTGGTGGAGTTCGGAGAGTGAGAGCGAGAAAAAGTCATCACTTTACACTTAGAGGTATTAAACTCTAAGTAATTCCGATGGCTCCAGTTAGTAACACTGTCGATTTCGCCCTGCAATAGTGAGCAGTCAGTCGAATTGTGAATACTAAGAAAAAGCTTAGGATCGTCGGCAAACATAGAGCATTTAGCCGCAGTGATAACCCTCGGTAAGACGTTTATAAAAATAAGAAATTGCGTAGGTCCAAGTGTACTTCCTTGGCTTATTCCTGAAGTGGTTTCATAAAAACCGGAACAGTAGCCTTTGAGCTTAACGTACTGATTACGGTCAGAAAAAAGACAAACAAAAAATTTTACAAGGATAGAAGCAAATCCGATTTCGAAATTTTTTTGTAAAAGGACATTATTATCAACACGCTTAAACGCTTTTTGATAATCAAAATATGCCACATCAACTTGATTACCTTGATCCGGCTCCCTAGTCACATAACTCACAAAGTCCATATGGCTAGTTACCGTAGACCGGCCAGCGCGAAAGCCGTGTTGACAATTTTTTACGTATGGACAGATTTGATAAACTATGTGGTCGTTCAGGATAACTTCAAAAACTTTGCCAAAGGCACACATCACGGCTATAGGTCTATAATTGCCAACAACCGATTTCAGTCCGTTCATCAGAAAAACAGATTTAAAATAGTCAGCAAACCCCGTTGCCGCGTCTGCCCCTGCAACGGTAGCTCCGTTATGAACGTATTGCCTGAATTACACTGTCTCCAAGTATCTATGCTACAATACTTCGGTCTTATTACTTAATCATATTTAAATGGATACCTTCTTATTCGTTAAGACAAAATAAAATCGCACAACTCTATTACTATGGAGCCCAAAAAAAGCGTAAGTAACGTTGCGGGAACAGCGCGGTTTCATATGTTTTTTAAAACTTGAAAAATCTTCCCTGTGCAATGTCAAAAAGTTAATTATAGGTTAACGGTAGAATTCAAATCACCATTAAGATATAGTAAACCTCTTCTTATCAAACTCCAGCTTTCCCAAGTGTCAAGTGCTGTGGTCTCCCGCTGCAGCCAAAGCTTCCCTGTTCTCATAAGCCCAAAATCCATGTAGTTCCAGTAATATGGAGACAGCAGTGTGACCGTGACCAGACCTGATTAGGTCCTGCAAGGTGATACGGGAAGGATGCTCGGGACGGATCATGTCGAATATTTCGTCTTTCACATCCTCGAAGTTGACTGGTTCAGCACCATGCGCTATCATTTGCTCTTGGATTGCCTGTAAAAAATATGCAAAATCCTGTTAAAATTCTTTATTTTGAGAGAAATTTGAATACCTACCGATCGTAAGTAAAATTTATAATATCCGTCAAAAATGTCAGATGCTGCCGTCTAGTTTCAGACCCATCAGGGCCCCTTGTCTAGGCCAAGAGGACACAAGACGAGAACGCAGCCTTGAGAAGGGATCCCGGGTTCGAATCTAGTCGAACGCATCCGACATAAAAAAGTATACTTCCAGATTTTGGAAGATTCATTGACAGGTTTTAAAGATTATCTTCATGAATGCATTTAGAGCTATGACATTGTATAGGCATAAAATAGTTCTGTTCACCAAATCTAAACAAACAATATGACCGTTCACTATTTTGACAGCGCATCCACTAATCTACCTACCGAGCATGTGCACCGAATGCGTTGAATGCGGACCGGAAGAACATCATAGCGCATTCATTTTTAATCAACAGAACAATACGACAGCATATTGCGCATTCTTGTCAACAAAATGCCCCTTTAATTCTTAATCATTTAAATGTGTAAATAAGAAAGAAATAATGAACAAAGAATGGTTTGTTGCTGTTTAGTCATTGAGAATCTATCATATTTCATGTTCATTGGCGCCATAGGAAGGAGGAGGAAACAATGAGTAGGGATAAAACTTGGAATCCGTGTCTTGATATAGTAGGTAATAAATTTTATGTAAGTAGAGAAAGTAGAATTTGTAACAACCCTCAGACCACTTATGGGTAATCATGCTAACCTTGAAAAAATAATTGAGTGTGAAAGCATCCAAATAGCCCTGGGAGTTTATATCCAGCACTCGGAAAAGATAAGCCAAGGCGGCCGGCTGCTTTCGGTTCTCCAGAGCCAAGACTAGGTCCAGATAAGTCTTGTAGTCCATTTCTCCGTCGTATGTAAGGCATTGTTGGAACACGCGCTGAAGGAATGCCCGAGTTAGGGTACCAGATCCGTAACTAGTAGAAAAAAAATAGGAAACTTGTATTGGATGTTATTTCGTATATCTCCTTAAATTTTATTAAAAAATTTCTCACTTAAACATACCTAATTCAAAAATTAAATAAGGTGTGTCATGTGCATATTAAACTTAAAAAACTTAGTTGGTGGATGAAGCGACGGAAGGTGGTTCATGTATGGCAGAACTCCTATCTATACTTTTATATGTAGGATGTCACAAAATACCAACCTCTTTTTGTTATTTAGACTTATTACTTTAAACACGGCAAGGCCAGAGTTTTTAAATAAAGTTATTGTAAGTATTGCAATTATATCTAGACAAAATTTTCTATTTCTTTTAATCAAACAGCATCAAACATGTGTAACTGACCCTGCGAGTTCATTGATGCTGAGCATGCCATTATGGTCTCTGTCCAGATTCAAGTACTGTCCATACACTCGCAGCGCAGACGCAGCGCTAAACCAGTTCTGCTCCTGAAGCTCCATAGGTAGATCTTCCTCTCTCAACTAGATACAAATAAAATATTAGATAGAATTAAAATTAAATGGCTCATCGATATATATCTTATATATAATATATATAAATCTCGTGTCACAATGTTTGTCCTCAATGGACTCCTAAACTACTGAACCAAATATCTGTTATTTGATCCAACTTAAAAGAAAGGATAGTTTTTGTCTCGATATGTCAAGTGCGAGCCGGACTCGGGCACTATAGGTAAAAACTAACTTTCGCCGGGTACAGAGGGACGGCAGCGGAACAACGTCCGCCGGGACAGCTATTAATATATATAAATCTCGTGTCACAATGTTTGTCCTCAATGGACTCCTAAACTACTGAACCGATTTTGATCAAACTTCGTAAATATCTGTTATTTGATCCAACTTAAAAGATAGGATAGTTTTTATCTCGATATGTCAAGTGCGAGCCGGACTCGGGCACTATAGGTAAAAACCAACTTTCGCCGGGTACAGAGGGACGGCAGCGGAACAACGTTCGCCGGGACAGCTAGTATATATATAACAATTTATAAAATTATTTTGATTCTGATAAGGTGTTAAGAAACCGATAAAGGCGAATGGACAAAGGTCTTGATAATACAAGGTGATACATCAGTATATCTCAATGTCTGCAGGATAGATTTTTAGGGTCCAATACAAAAATTCTTCCAAATGCACTACATGTCAACTCAGGCCGCAGACATGCCCATTCTCTTTTTTAAGGAAATGACATATTTTGTTAATTGTTCTATCCAATCCCATGACGTTCTTACCTCCAGTAAGTCATCAAGGAAAGAGCAAGACAGTACATCCCGTATCCTGACGCGTCCCACACGGAGTGGATCCAGAAAGAATAGGAACTTCCGCGCAGCCGTGCACACGTAGAAAGAGCTGAAAGAAGAGTCAAGGCCGTCCAAAGCAGCCAGGGATGGAACCAGCTCAGCTATGTAGCTTTCCAAGTCCTGAATAACGAAATTTCAGTCTTATTTTCTTAGCTACTCGGATCGTTCGCCATTCGATATTGGAGATATTTTTGCTTAAGTACTTTATAATTTTTAAATGAACTTGAATACAGACTGATTAACAAATAAAAATGTATTTATTAAATATGGGATACAATTATAGAAATTTCTGAAAACTCCTACAGAATATAGCACTGCATTACAGTTGTAAAGATGCTGAATGTTGCTCTGTACTAAAATCAAGTAACTAAAGGTCTTTTTATAAAAACTCTAGTTTCAACTTCAACTGGATCTTTGAAAGCTATCAGTTACTTAAGGCTGTACACTCCACTAGAGGGTGATTTTGGTTGTCATTACATAAAATCTATACAGTATTTTTAAACGTAATGTGCATTTTATATACAATGATATTGTCTTTAACAGATGTTCATTAAAAAATTTGCAAAAATATGTAATTTTTATGTCTAAATAAAGTAGCAAAGTTCGCAATTTTCGTTGATCGAGCCCTGTTTGGTTTGTTATAACGACCATAAAACGGTATTATTTACATTTATTTGATTTAAATCATATAACCAAATAGTATACCAATGAAACATCAACTAACTCAACTTTCTTTCAATAAAGTGATCTATATTTCTATAATAAATTATTTAAATCAGCTCGATTTCGCTAGTTTTTCCTATACAAATTAGTACGGCGGAACGTTAAAATCCGTAAAGGGCGGTAAAGTATATTCATGTAGTATGTCTACACCACGTTTTAGTTGACTCCCCTTCTATTTTAGATTTTAGCTAGGAATAACGTAGTTTTTGTATGAATTGGGCAGGATGAGTCTTAGTGTAACTGACATGTTCTGTGAGGTATCCCTGTCCCGTGACATCATAGAGTGAGAGCCCGATCCTAGTCTGCTGCAGCCAGACGCGCCGCATCACGTAGTTGAATAGGGAAACTCCACGGACGCGCCCTGTGCCGCCTTCCGCCGCCTGTAGGCGACCGAAAACTTCCGCCGTGAAGTACGGCCTGTAACACATTGTAAGGTTGGCAAAATCATGTTTGGTAAGGTTGAATAGTATCTAGTAGGTAAAAGGCATAGGCTGAGCTCCATTAACAGAATAGGGACATAGCACACGTACAGGACAAAAATTTTAATGTACTGATTTTGTTTAGAGTTTAGTTTAATTCATTCAATCACCCATTAGTTTGTTTACATATTCCTAGCGAGGATAACTCAGATAAGTAAAACATAAATTTCACAAAAATGGGTTTGTCATAAAATTTACACAAAATCACATATTATGTTATCACTTATTTCAAAAATAATAAAAATTAAAGAATATAAACTAATAGGTGTCTTAAAATATAGTATTTAAAATGAATATAAAAATGTCAAAACTTTGTTACAATGTTCCAGAAATCAAAATAAAATTATAAGTACAGTGGAGCGTCGATTATCCAAACGTCGATTATCCAAACGTCGATTAACCGAAAGACCACTTAACCAAACTACTACTACGCCCACCCGTAGTTAAGTCAAGACGTGGCATTTATGAGCTTCAAAGTCAAGGGAAAAACTAACTACTGATTCATCAGCAGCTAGTTTATTTAAAATCAAACTGAGGAACATACTCAGGAAAGAAGATTATGCACTGGAAACATTTACAATTCAGGCGAAACTGAGCTCAATTTATTGGAAAGCTTTGCCACGAAATCTTGGTTTACGTCGTAAATTAGCAGTGCCTGGTCCTCAAATAAAGCTGCTGAAGCATTTACTTGCTTAGATATTGCCTTGCGATTGTTTGAAACACAAGTTGAAAGCGACCAGTATTAAATATCTGCACTTAAAAAACTCCGTGTTCTAGCCTCTTGTAAGCTGGTGGGCTTGCCTCAGTAGACAAAGATTGAGGATTTTTAAAACTTACTGAACTATAGGTCCCTAAAAAATTGGACTAAATGACTTTTAAACTAAAATTACTTAGAACATAGTAACATGTTGATGTCCTGGGCCAAGTTTCATAATGGGATGAGCAGTTTTCTACATACTTCTATTTGTCAACAGGTAGCAATTTAGTATGGGTTTTAGTTTTTTATCCTAGAACCCCTTTTTTATCCTCGAACCCCATTTTTTGCAGATGGCCTAGAATCCCTTTTTTTACAGAACTACTTTGATGAAAAAAAATCATACCTGTATTTAGGTCCTGCTTTATCCCTAATCTTCTTAAATTGAAGGTAATCAACTGTCAATTCATCATTATTAGACGTACTGAAACTGCCATTTGATTTCTCTAACATACTCCACAGATGTTTCAGCTCACTATTATCAAGTAACTCTTTACTCTTTTTCTGTAAAAACTGTGCTCTAGTTTCTTCTCTCAACTTTTGTGCCAGTATCTCATCGGGACGGGGGAGTTTGAAATAAAACTTTGGTATTTTTTTGTATGATTCCTGACTTCCATCCAATCTGGGTTTGTACAGCTGTCTAAAGGTTTCAACTTCAATATTTTTGCTTTCTTCTTTAGTAGTACTTGTCCCTGTATCTGTTAAGGAAAAAACTACTTATAACCTAATATTAGGTAAGAATGTGTTTTATTGGTAGGTGATAACATCAATATTGAAGCCCAGCACACTTTTAGTCTGGTGAGTAATAGATAGATCAATGTTCCTAAACAAGGCTAGGTTTGTGCTATAGATGCCAAAAAACTGATACAAAAATTAGACAAAATTGTTTGTGTCTTATCTACTTGACTGGATGACATCAAACTCATAAGTGCTTAAGCTTTTGTATCATTTAGCTGTGTTAAGGCCGCATTCGTATTTACTGTACTTCTGTAGTCTAGTAATATCTATTATTGGTAAAGTTTACTTTCCAGCAACTTTGGTTGCGGGTTGTATGGATGACCACTAGAAACCATTTATTAAGTTAGTTACCTATGATTATTTGTAGTATCTTGGTTTAAGTTGGATTATTTTACATAACAGTTCATGAACAGTGGTTGGCACGTCATGTGGTCATTTGTAATCAAATTGTCATCTGTTATGACAAGTAGACCACATATTTTAATAGTAAATTTTTACACAGAAGTATAATCAATCACAACTATGGCCATTTGCTATTATGTTTACACCACAAGACATTATGAACAAACGTCATGTTACTGACTTTGCTTGCAGATAACTTATTTATTTTTAAAATAATTAACTACAAACAGCCAGTAACTATAAGGATGCATCATAGCCTTATAAAATATAGCTTGGGTTCTGTGACAGCTGTCAAAGTTTCAGGCCTAGTGGTGGGATAATGTTGATAATCATTTATAATTACAGCTGTGTTAGCTGTGTTGGGTGCCCTAACAAGAATGGCCGCGAACTCAGAAATCTGATCCCCATTTTTGACGAAAGTCCTTAAAGTGCAACTTTACCCCGATTTACCCCGATTATTGTTGATAATATCAACAATTATACTATATGTTGAATATATTTTTATTAAAAATTTAAAAACCTCTTCTGCCCCTATCCCTCTTCTCCCCGTTTCTATTCTGCACTATAAACCTTCCTCACAGCAGTGGGCCCAAAAATTCACCAAAGATTCAACGCAATGGAAAGAATATGAACAAAAAAGGCAACATGCATATTTATATACCTATAGATATTTATATTAAAGTGAAAGTCCTATATTTAAATTTATAAAGTAACTATTTTTTCGATTGATTTTATTTCTAGAATTGATAACTAATACTTTATGGTTATGACAACCTGAGGAACGTCTATCGTTTTGTGCATGCAACAATAATGTATGGCACTGCCATGCATACATTTAACCGACAGAAAATACGAAACTTGATAAAGATGATTCCAATGACAACACTCAGTCAGAGGAACTATAAGGGGGCTCAAGGGAAATTCGTCTTTAGTGCCCTTTTTTGTACCCCCAATGCACTCTCATATATTGTTGTGTATTTATGCTACTACATGGTTATATACTCACCATCTAATTTCTTAATATACTTTCTAAGACGGTTTTTCAGTTCTTCATTGATTTTATTTATTTTCGGATCAACGTTCCTAACTTCTAACACATCGGAATCTGTACTTTTATTGTTGTTGATATTATCTTCTTGTTTGACATTATTTTCTTTGTCAGACATGACTAACAAATATTTATTTTACATTCAAGAAACTTGAGCTTTCCATCGAATTTGATTGTTTATCAACACACTGTAACGTTTCAATCTACATACATCCAAAATAGATACTATAAGTAGAATCACAATATAATGTGCTTTCATTACCAATTTCAGTTTATAATCAAAATACATTTTCAAAATAAAACTAGATTATTTTTAATTCTAAATAAAATATAATAACAAGCAAATTTTTAAATTTTTAAAATATACGATTAATTCGTTTTTTTTATTTTGAGGAAGTATAAAAGGAACGTAACGTTAACATGGACCGTATCATTCTAATAGTGATACATAGATGGCGCTTTTATTAAAATATACGTGTATATTTAAAAAAAGACGTCAAACCCGTTGAGATCTTTTGTATAGGCAAACTATAAAAAATAGATTTTGGCTGTAGGTAGAGAATTTTAATTCAAAGCTCTTTTGCTCTAATTCAAAATTATGTGTTTTTAAATATTCTTATCAATTATTTTAGTTCATATTATCCTATTCAGGGTCCGTACCTCAATAGGAAAAAATAAACTTTTCACGACCTCGTCGTCCATCGGACACTCTGTCGGTCTGTCGAAACACCGTCGAGACCCGGTTTTGCTTTTTTTGAAAAAGCTAGTATCACATAAAAAAAATTACAAACTTACATTTGAAGTTGAAGAACTGACCGTCACGTATACCGATATATGGAAGATATTTTTTTAACTACAAAGTTAAGTTTGTCCTTAATTTAATTGTGGAAGGATACCTAGAACATTCGTAGTACTAGGCTACAATCGGACTTAAATCGGCCGAAAATCTACGGGACTCGATTTCCGTGATGGACGAACAATCTCCTTGGTAAAATTGAAAACAGTCGACAATTTAGTCGAGATTCCGTAGGTAGGTATCACTAGAACTTACTTAAATTTTTTAGTAGTAGTAGTAGTACGAAAAATTGCATACATATTCAATTTCAAGTAAAATTTACTAAACACTTATTATATATAACTAAAACTAAGAATATTTACTTAAATTTTATATAAAAAACTTGGTCTAAACAATTGCATTGTGGCATAGTGCCCAGAAGGCAGGCAGCGTTTCCTCTTTTTATGGCTAAACTGATTCTTTGTGCCAAGTAACTAAGTTACGGTTACTTGGTCATGCGTCAACCAAAAGTTTAGACATTTCTTATATAATTTCAAGTTTTTTGTATAAAACGATGCTATCAAAGATTCTGAATAAAAACAAATTCAAAATTTATGCGTTAATAATAAGAATCAAAACTAGGATTCATGTATTTTCTTGCAGATATTTATTGTGTTTCTGCGATTTTTAACCAACTTCAAAAAAGGAGGAGGTTCTCAATTCGGTTGTTTATATTTTTTTCTATGTTCGGACATAACTCCGTCATATACATATAGACGGATTTGCAAAATAATTTTTTTATTTAAAAAGTTATACTTCCGATGTTCCGTCTTTAGAAAGTTGAAATTTTCACAGAAGATGTATTTCTATTACCACTATAACAACAAATACTAAAAACCAGAATAAAATAAATATTTAAGGGGGCTCCCATACAACAAACGTGATTATTTTGCTCTTCATTAATAACGGTAACAGACGCTTAAAATATTCACAGAATATTTAGTTATATATTCACTTTAAAAATAAAAAATTAAATTAATATAAAACAAATATTTAAGGGGGCTCCCATACCATGAAAGTAATTTTTTTGCCGTATTAATAGACAATGGTACGGAACCCTTCGTGCGCGAGTCCAACTCGCACTTGGTCGATTTTTTTTTTTTATAGATAGTAACTGAACTATTTGCAGTGAGTATTTATAATTGTTTTGAAAAAAATACATTTTTGACCTAAAGTACGCTGACTGAGTAGGTACGACTCAGAACCATGCATGTAAACTTGATATTTATATTACGATATTTCTTAAGTAATTAGTAAAACATCCAAACGATAAACGAAACATTTACTTGTATTTAATTGTTCAGAATGCAATTGAGGATTTCTATTTCCTCATCATTAAAGACAATGTAATATAAATAATAAATAAATCAAAAATTCTAACTATGTGGCAACGTGTAAGTAATTGAGCTAGAACGATACTCATAATTACCGACACGGGGGTTCCGACTTCGAATCCCGGTCCGGGATATGGAGACTTTTTTGCGTGGCTTTTTGTTTCTGGTCAACATAATCAACAGATCATCAGCCGGTAGACGTGGACTGCTGTCTACTCCTAGATATAAGTCATTCTCTAAATGGTTTGCATAAAGTGACTTTTTGCGGCCCTATCTATTCAGTCCAAATACTGGTCGCCAAATAACATTGAAAAAAAACGGCATGTTTAGCGAGACAGAGAAGTTGTCTCAAAATAATGTAGGTAAAAGAAAGGTCACGTAGCTGTTGTCGAGTGTAACATGTCGACCCGTGAGTGTTTAGTCATGAAGTTCCGAGAATAAAACTTGAACACATAGGTATCTGAGGCCGTCACTTAGGTACCTTGTAAATAGAATTTCTCAGTGACTCCATTTTACTTTTTATCCCGGTTAGGAGTTACAACGGGAATTCATTTTCTCAAGGACATCATGGGCGTAGCCAACTTTGAAGCCAGGACCGGGCTAGGGTGGGGCGAATATGGCAGAAAATATTGTTTTCATATGGCAAAAATGTACTTTAGAGGCAAAATTCTCGGGGTACTTCGGGTTGTCTAGGGTGGAGTAGTTACCCAAATCTTGATGTTCCTGGCTACGTCCACGAATGGCTCTGCATGTGAATTTAATCCCTTAGAACTATTGCTTCACATTGCATCGGAGCAAAACGGAGTAAGCGGATTCTGAGAAAGACGGAAACTTACGTAGAATATCTTTCTATCCCAAGGTTGAGTATAATTAAAGAGTTGTCGTCTGCGATTATCTGATTGAATTTGAATTACATATTGCATTTAGGCATGTTTTGTTTTAAATTATTTGTTTAAAATTAAAATTGCAAGGTGATAAAATAATGTCAATTCATAGGAGTGACCGCAAACCGTGATTTACTTCTCAATCGGCGGCGGCTGGCGGCGCGACGGACGTGACGGATGGTAATGCCAAGTGAAAATCCTCGTTATTGATGTTTATACAATACTGGATGAGACTAGAATACGATGCAATATTTGAGATTTACTATAGACATTTTTACATGTATTTATTTACCACTAATACAACTCCTAGTGACTTATAATGTACTAGTATATCAATCTTATAAAAACACAAATCTTCATAGAAGTAAGAAATACGATATAAAATATACATACATAGAAATAATCTACCACTAAGGTGGCAAACAAGCATACGGTCTGCTTGATGTTCGAGCGATTATGATACCTACGGATGGTTGCATCACATTACGTTTGTAGCGCAATTTATCTATGCATGAGTGAGAAGCAATTGGACCTCGTTGGAGCTTGGAAATCTAAAAGTAGCTGCACATCGAAGACTGAAATGACTTCAGACTGATTTGCCTTGCTTGCCATACCATTGCCGTCATGATAAGTCAGTTTTTTTATCGGGCGCCATAATAAAAAACAATACAAAGGTAATTTTATTTAAAATTATTATTGTATTATTAACTCATAGCAGTCGAAACAACGTCAGTTTTTAGTTTTTTTAATTCTCTGAGGTGGCAAACAAACCTACAGACGTTTGCAATGAGTACTATCCAGTTTATCAATTGGATCATTCAATTATCACTTTGCATAAAGAAAATACACATTTGTTGTCAGTTCTAGATAATTTAACCTCTGATTGTTGACTTCCATGGCGGAGACATATTGATTGCCATTTAGCTTGTGGTTGAACAGATGCTTTCTTCAGCACATTGTATTTTGTAATCTGTTTAAGGTTTCTCTTAAAATGTTTCTGTAGTGTTTACATTTGTATTCGTATAATCTTTTTCTTCTGGATTGGGAATTCACGATCCTAAGCTGTTGGCAACAATCAACTCTCTGCGACTCTAACTAAACATACGGTGTCAGATCGCTGCATCTGGTGGAAGGCAGTAAATGCCTTTTGACAAATTAAGATAAAATACATCATTGTTTTGACACGTCTTCATATATGGCATGTAATTCGTCATCACGCCGGGACGAAATCGATGCGTAAATGTACACCTGGTTCTACTTTTAAGGATACCTTTACGCGATTATAAGTGTAATCTTGACTTTTTTCTCGATCTTTACAACGTTGTCGAAATACTTCCAAACTATAAATCCAGTAAGAGAGCCGAGTCTTTAGCCAAGAGTGCACCACATCGTAGATGGTTATAGAAACGTCATTATCCGAGCTAATATGCAAGTTTCAAACGAGCTAATGGGTAAGATTATTTATTGAAGACCACAACTATATTCGGCCATGCATTGGCGTTTCTATGATCGTTATTGCATTTTATGCACACATCGCTAAAATTTTCGTGATATCATGTCAATAGTGGACTTTTTAAACATAAAAAGTTTTAAGTGCATAGCTCTTATACTTTAAATTTTATTAATATCTTAAAAACCCTAATTTCGTCACTGACTTACTCATGATTATCAAGATTCTTAGGGTACTTCTTGAAGACCTAGAAAGCTGAGATATGGTATGTAAGCTAGTATTAGTACACAAACAACAATAAAATAAAATAATACTTTGAACTTTTATTCACCAACCTCATAAACTAAGAGATGGATTTTTGTATGAGACTTTCGAAAATTTTAATACTAGAGGTCTGAAAAATTATATAGGGACTCTTTGTTATAAATAATAAAATACGTATTTCAGGATTTTTAGTATATCACGCTTTAAAATAATGGATGTAAGTTTGTAAGGCTTTTCCCAGTTAAACTTAATTTCATGCTAGAGATGTAAAAATTATACAAGCACACAGACTTTATAACGCCGTATTACAAATTAAAATATCCCACCAAAAACATTTTCATGTAAAATCTTGCCAAGACGAGGCTCGCACTGTCAAAAAGTTATCAGATCTCATGTAGAGCCAAGCTTCTACCTGTATCCGCCTACTAACTATGCGAGCCCTAACTTTACAAATTCTTCCAACAAAGAGGTCGAACTTAAAAATGACATACTAAACCAATTGACTGCTGCGAATATAGTTTTTAATAATGTAACCCTTATAAACAACAAAAAAACACAATAATTATTATAATTAAATTAAACAAAGATAGAGAGTAGCCTATGTAAAATTACACATTTGATGTGCAAAAAAATACAGCCCATAAAAAAAAGAAAAATGAACAAAATAAAGAAATATTGTCATAAGCTTCTCACAAAAAGAATTGAAATGCACCAAAAACATTTTCATGTAAAATACACAACTAAATCCCACCAAAAACATTTTTATGTAAAATGTTGCCAAAATGAGACCATATGGCTCGCACTGTCAAAATGTTATGAGATCTCATGTAAACCTAACCTAAGCTTCTCACTCTACACGTCCAGACTCTTCAAGTCCTAACTTCAGAAATTCTGCACCTTAGTCAAAATATGTGGCTAGATTTAGGTAGTGTAGAGTTAGAAGCTTGGTTCTACATGAGATCTGATAACTTTTTGACAGTGCGAGCAATATGGTCTCGTTTTGGCAACATTTTACATAAAAATGTTTTTGGTTGGATTTAGTTATGTACTACTAGCAGGTATATAGCCTGTCTGTATATAGCTGAAGATATTCATAAGTTACGCATCTAGTACCTACAACTTCAAGGCGCATTGTACATAAACGCTTATAAAACGTTGTTACCGCGATGAAGTAACAGAATAATAATTATTCGGTAATTTGTACAGTGCAACAAACTTTCGTAAGCCTGTGTATGGTCGCTAGTATCGTGTAAGTTCACACCATTTCAATATGGCGACTGTAGTTTCGATTTTTGACCATTGGGTCAGAAAAAGTTTGTTGTACTGTAGTTAAGTTTTTTATAAGTAAAAATAATGAGCGCAAGAAACTGGCCGGTTGCACAAACCTCCAACCTCCGCTCCAACTAGCTTTTCTTTATTTCACGCTACTTACATATACAAATTAACACTTTCGGTATGATTAGATTTTGTTAGTATGTCTGTGCGTGTGAAACAATATTTATTTCCGTATTCGTATACTATCCTTCTTAGCACAAGCGCTCGTGCAATGTTTACGTGTTTGTAACATAGTTAATCTAATACCTTTAAACGAGAAATTCTTGTATATACGTATATATATATATATATATCTATTTATAATCTAAATCTTGAAAACGGCTCCAACGATTTTCATGGAATTTAGCATGCAGCGGGTTTCAGGGGCGATAAATCGATCTACCTAGGTTTCATTTTTAGAAAACGTCGTTTTATCCTTGTTTTCAGGCAATGATATACTGAAAAATATGACTTATAAACGGCCACTTTTAGCAAAAATGCCAACTACAACTCACAGATACTATTTAGAAACTGTATAAAACCTTCTAAAAATAGCTTATGACTAGCTTTATATTTGCGACATTTGGATTTAAGAAATTCGTTTTCTACGAAGAGAAAAATTGAGGATATCTAATGGCGGCGCTAGTGGGGTGTAAGAGGGCCCTTAAGCTGAAATTTGGCACAGAGATAGTTGCAGAGACGAAGAAGGACAAAGGCTACTTTTAATCTCAGAAAATAAAGTTCCTGCCGGAATATCTGTAACCGAATTCCACTTGGATAAAGTATAGCTAAACTTTAATCTAACTATAATCAAAAAGTTGCCGTAGAAATCTCACGCCGATATATTCGAATTTATAGCGGGCAGAGCCGCTGGCAAAAGCTAGTTAAAGATATTTCCCCAATGCGTAGTATGGGATTAAATAAAAAATAATTAAGTAACCCAAAAATAAAAATCATTAGAAGGATATTAATGAAAGGGATACTAAACATGTAAAGTTTCTGGAACAGTAGTTTTTTGTGGGGTTTCATTGGATAGGGTTTTGAAAATGCACTTAAGGCTATTAATCCTACCAAAATTGAATAAAACTGAGCCAGTTTGTAACCGTATTTTTCCTGTTAAATATGACATTTACTAAATGAAAAAATACGTAGTCATTACAAGCTATTACGGATTAATATGGTTTTACTTAAAATCCTTTTTAATTTACAGAAACGAAGGGAAAAACCTCCAAACTCACCCTTTTTTTTCCTGTTGTAACCCTATTACTATTACATTTTTTAACAAAACACTTTAAAAATATATTTTTTTACCTTTAAAAGCAATAAGGAATTTTAATTATGTTTTTATTATTAATTATAAATACAAAGCATTTTATTAAAATCACGATAATAATGTTTTTTAGATGTTACCAGTAAAAATTGTTTTGGACAAAAATCAAGACGTGACAGCTGAATCTAACTTCATACACATATAGACTGCAAATATAAAATATAGTCAAGTAGTAGGTATCTTAAATCTTTGAGTAAAATAAATAAAACTTAGACAAGACGTTTCCAAAATAATTACTGACTTATAAATTACTAGCTTTTACCAGCGGCTTTATCAGCCCTAAATTCGGTTATCAGTGTAGGATTTCAGCAACTCCTCAATTATAGAAAAAAAATCCGACTCACACTTAAAATTTTCAAGTAGCCTATGTCCTTCCCATGTACTCAAACTATCTCGATGCCAAATTTGATCTTAATCGGTACAGCGATTTAAGCTTGAAGAGGTAACAGAAAGACACAGATAGAGTTACTTCGGCATTTATAATATTTATATGGATAGTATTAGTATACTCGTATATAGTAACTATATAGATGTTTATTTATAAAAACACCAACTCCCTCGAAGCCTAGTTGGTAGTGTGGCCAGCTGCTGTGCAGAGGGTGTGGGTTCAATTCCCGCACTGGATAAACATTTATGTGATAAAACATTTGTGTTTGTCTGGAGTCTGGGTGTGTGTATTTAAATATGATTCGTATATATTTACTAAAAAAAAGTAATTATATGTATTTGTATCCGTTGTCTGGTATCTTACAACTCCTAGTTAGTCCAATCTTATAAACACACAAAATCTTCATTGAAGTAAGAAATACATAGAAATAATCTCTCTTCGTTTATGACTCCCTGAATCATCAGTCAGACTTGGTAGCTCAGTGGTAGAGCACTTACACGGAATGTAAGGGTCGCAAGTTCAAGTCCTGGCTCGAGGTTAATCTTTTGACTACATCTTTGATATGAAAGTATTTATTTATATTGATGATATTCTATAACACAAGCTTTGCTTACTTTGGGGCCAGACGGCGCTGTGTGTAATGTCCAAATATATTTATTTATTTATTACATCTACTGGATATACTAAATATCAAATTGAAGCTAACCAGTAACTTATGCGAGTATATCATCTGCTGCTACTGTTTTCTCTAAAGGCAAGATAATATTAATATCATGGTCATCGCTGAGAAATTGTACAAAATTGGCTACTTATCAATAATTGCGAGTATTTTATATAATTTCGTTACGGACGACTCCTAACCCGGTTACGTTACGACTACCGCTATCTCGCTATCCCTTTTGCAATCATCTTCAAATTATCGTGTGTTATTTACTAATAATAATTTATAATAGTTATTTTGTTATAATAAGTGTTTTATTTTGTAATGTAGCTTTTATTTCATATTGTTAATTTAATTTTATTTGAATCGTTTACACATTATTTAAAGAACTTAAAAAGAATTGTTTTGACTTTAGACTTTTAACTTGGTATGAAAATGTATATGTACAGTACATACATATGGTAAATAAATGTATGTGTACAGAACATACATATGTAGTGTATGTGTACGCATATGGTAAATTAATGTATGTGTACAATACATATGTATGTATATATAGGTCAGTACAATACATATATGTGTATATATATAGGTCAGTACACATATAGTAAATAAATGTGTAAATTTCATTTTATTTTTGTTATAATGGTTTCGTTACGATTGTTGTTTAGTTTTTTTGGCTAGCTAATATCCAGCAAATGTTTATCAAAGCTTTTTTTGACTTTCCCGGAATGCATGCACCAAATTTTTTAGATAGCCTATTAAGAGTAATAATCCGAAAGAGAAAAATTCGACAATGTCTTGATCGCCCTGGAACGTCACGAAACTTATGACTGGATAGATAGCTCCCGACAAAGCATAGGCTAGTCTCGCCGCGCACCGCACCACATTATTGCTCTGTCTAGACTCTAGACGTCTTCGATGGTCGACTGTTTATATAAAATGAACTTTTAGGCTGTGATATAACATGAATAGCTTTGTGCATGAGGAAGATTTATTATCAATGAAAGACAAACTCGCGTGTAAGTTCATAGACAAAAATCGTCGCTGTTAAATTTTTTTGATGAAATACCCCATAAAATTTCCATAGCTAGCTTACGTCCTTCATTCTAAACATTAGGTAATAGGATAGCAACACCCATAAGTCGGACAGACTGACAGACAAACATGCAGCATAGACTTAGTAATAGAGACCTTAAAAATGTGATTTTATTTAATAGTTTTCATTTTAAAGTTTTGTTTTAAAAAAATTATACTTTCTTTTAAATTTTTTGGCATAACATGTACCAAATGTGTACCAAAATTTTTATTAGACAATTGTATTGATTTTAAGGGTTACGTGCCTCAAAAGGAAAAAAAAATGAAACCCTTAAGAGTGGAGTTGTCCGTTTGTCTGCCTGTCTGTCTGTCTGTCGGACTGTCAAGACGCTTTTAGGATTCTATATCAAACAAAATATGGTCATTTGCATATTTTACACTTGCAAACATATCAAAATAAAATCATGATATTTCGAGACTCAATAGAGAGCCAAGTTGGCAAGGAAACGAGACAAGGAAAATGTAGGTTGACAAAAGGTTTGAATTCTTGTTTGCTACATTAATTAATTGATAAACAAACTAGGTAATAAAATACTCTTCAATGAAATCTATATGAACATCTTACACACATTAAATAGTGAAAAAAAAAAATCAAAATCTTTGATAGTCGCAACAAAAAGTGGTAGGTTTTACTAATCACATTAGAAGTTATACCTGACTTAGGTAACAGATAAATAGATTTTCTTGAAACAAACAAAGCAAGGTAACGAAACCGGACCATCCGTTGGGCGTACTCGAGCCTGCGCGGGCGCACTCCGCCCGAGCGAACCCGACCAAGTTCCGATCTACGTGCGGCAGTTATGCGTAAGACGTCGCGGCGTGCGGACGTCCTTCTGTACTCTATACCATAATAAATCAACATCCGTGCGTTCGGAAACAGTGGTTCTAAAACTGTGCTAAACAATTTTAAAGTGTTACATAAAAATATAAATTTTATAGGGCGGAAAATGAGAGGATAAATACTCGCTGATATTCAACAGGCAAATTCTGTAAAGGTAAGCTATTGTTACACGGCTGATTTCAGAAGGGCTCTATTTCTATAAGCTAGGTTTGAAGTTAAGTTGTTTTAAAAAGGGTTAAGTACAACTTTTGCAAGGCGGTTTGCATTCTCGACGTAGACTTGGCTCCATTTGTCAATAAATTGTGCAATTCAATTTAATTTTGACACAAATTTAATTCTGTTTCTTGGTGCAATTGTCAATTTGTGGTATCGATATTTGGTTATTGAGTTTATTCTGTAGAGTAATCTCTCCGACCTTGCGGGGTTTAATGGAATGTCAGTCGCTTGGAGCTGAGGAGTTGTTTTGTGAACGCTGCTGAGTTCACTCTTGTTTAACTCATTAGATGCTGGAATGCAGCTCGCGTTAGTACCTTCGTAGTAAGTGGAAAATGTTTTTAGTGGGTTAAACATAAATATGCATTACTAATTAAAGTTAACGTACCATAAAAGGAAGAAAATATTATAAAATAAATATAGGACAGAGTAACGAAAAGGGGACGTAAAGGAAATTGTCTATATTCTATTTCACATTAATGGTGCGTAGCATACTCTGATTATATTTCTAAAAATAAAATATAATTATTTCATAAATATTATTTATATATGTGATCACCAGGGCCCTGGTACGTTATTGGGAACAGTCACGAGCTATTATTCGGACTCTGGAATTCGAGAGATAAATGTATGAAAGTCTGACTTACCTCTCGAAACCCGTGAATGTACTTGCATACATTTTATCTCGAATTCCAAAGTTCGAATAACTCGAGACTGTTCCCAATAAGGTCTCTGTAGTTTAGTAAAAAACTATCATACCTATGTACATCATCTACACCGCTCCATGCTTTCTGGAATGGAGTATAATAGCACATAAGATTTAAAATAGCACATAAGATTTATAATAGCACATAAGATTTATAATAGCACATAAGATTTAAAACAGTGCAAAGCCAAGTTTTCTTAGCCCCCTTAAGCCTTCTTTTTGTTTTTTCGACCTGTTGACTAATATATTTTACAATAGGTTTATATATTATATATATTATAAATGAGTTCTTTGTAAGTTAAATTTAATATAAGTGCTTCAGTAGGAAGCGATATAAATATTAAACGCTATTTTAATATCCTGGCCCAAGTTAGTAAGACAAGAGAGCTTATTGGGAACAGTTTCGAGTAAGCCAGACTCTGGATTTAGAGAGAAAAATGTATGCAAGTACTTTCACAGGTCTCGAGAGGTAAGACCTACTTGTATTTATTTTCCTTTCAAATTCCAGAGTCTGGCGTACTCGAAACAATTCCCAATAAGTTCCCCTATTCTAGAAGCGCCATCTCAGGTGAGATGATTCCATAAAGCCAGAAAATACTGTTTCTCCAAATGTATGTAGTGATAAATGTAGAGCGTCGATGTAGAATAAAACTAGTGTTCAGAAAAAAATAGAAAAACGTAACTTTGTGTGTTTTTTATAAACTCTGAAGACTTTTAGTACGTGGGGAGTTCGAAGGACCACATCATTTGATTTGAGATTAAGAGGAGATTTAAACCTTTAAAAGTCCCTTACTGCATACGGCAATATGATATGTTAATTTCGGTTCCGGATTGTGGTCTGTTTTTGAGTAACCATAAACTGTCTCGGTATGGGTAGTACTTACTTACGTACACAATTAATGGTATAAACGTATTACATTACATATAAGGGTGTTAGTAATTGTCTTAGTGTATCTTTTTCTAAAACCGTAGCACAAAGTCGGTCAAAATATTTATGCAAGCTTTTTATTTAAGAACACTTTCAAATCGTTAAAAGCTACTATTGTTCGCTTTTCTTTATTACCGTTAAGTATGTACTCCTAGTTGGACAGACACTTTTAGTTGCACATGAACTCCTAGTTGCATAGGGACTCCTACTACCACAAGGGACTTCTAGTTAGAAAGGGATTCCTAGTTGCGTAGGCGTAGGTAGTTCTAGTCGAATATTGGGGCTTTTAGTTGCACGGTAACTCCTAGTTGCACGGGAACTCCTAGTGAACTCATAATTGAATAGTTCTCTAGTTGGGGCCTGTGTTTAGGATTATTATTTTTTTCCTTTTATGTTAAAAATGTAAAAATACCAATCACTGGTGTCCTCTAACTATAAAAATTAAATGAGGCGTATCTAAAATATACAATAATTGAAAATATTAATAATTGAATTGATATAACGAAACTGTTGCAGTGACCTGGCCACACCGGGTTGATTTGCACATTCGTCTCGGTAGATTGTTGATTACTTAGTTATCTATATATAAATACATTTGTGAATCCTTCTTGAATACATATTTGTATACAGTAGCATGCGACAATCTTTGTTCGCCACCGACCACTAATGGCTGAGCGAGATTTACTGGCGGTAGAACTTGAAAGTATATTCATTTTTATTGCATATATATTATCTACATTTACATATAAACTAGCTTTTGCCAGCGGCTTCGCCCGCCCTAAATTTGGTTATCGGCGTAGGATTCTTACGGCAACACCTCAATTATAGAAGAACCTACTAACACTCTCTCTCCCTCTCTCTCTTGCCAAAAATAAATAAATAATTAACTACTAAAAACTAACTAATGGATTAACCTCGCGAGCATCATACAAACTTTGAACCCCTGTTTAGGGGGTGAGTTTTAGAAAATCCTTTCTTAGCGCACGCCTATATCATAAAAGCTATATGTGTGCTAAATTTCAGACCGATCCGTCAAGTGGTTGGACCTGTGGGTTGATAGATCAGTCAGTCAGTCAGTAATAGTTACTTCGGGCTAACGCTAACTTTAACCGGCTACTTTGTTTACGTAGAAGGTGAAAATATTTTTAAATAATACGTACCGCCCTTCCCCATCATGACTTTTCGCGGCTCTTGCACATCATAAATGCACATGCAGTACTTGATCATTATTTTGCTGCGATGTTAATTTAAAACTGCGATATGTCTTAAGATATTCATTAAAATCGAATGATGTAAAGGGCAATTTTGTTTTAAACTAAATACTTGTGATGAATAACGTATTTATTTCGATAAGGATTAATATCATGTTAATAAAAACACCGTCGCAAATTATTAAGTAAGTATATATTATATATTAGTAAGTATTTCAGAACAAATTTCGTAAGCATAAAAAAGGTTATAGTGAGCCATACTTAGAAGATAGACATATGCTGTCGCGCACCTTTTTTTTGAACTTTTAAAGAGAACCAATTCTGTCATACATGATTTTTGCAAAACTTTAACCGTTTACGCAGCGCACGCAGCGAAAGCTTAAAAAGGAAAAAAAACCCGATTTTGAAACATTCTTCATTGGTGCTTCGCTCCTGTTGATCTTAGCGTAATGATTTATAGCCTTCCTCGATAAATAAGATATCTAACACTAAAAAGTTTTTTTTAAATCGGACCAGTGGTTCCAGAGATTCGCGCGTTCAAACAAACAAACTCTTTATCTTTATAATATTATATGTAATATATATAGTATAGAAAAAGAGCTTATGTTTTTGAGTGAGTTTAACCTTTTTTGAATAACATCGAATTTAATTGTCAAACATGTGTCAAAATAAAATATTATTTAAATCAAAAGCACTAAGGAGTATTGATATCAACTTCGAGGCAAATAACTGCTAAAATAACATTATACCCCTTTTTAATAACGTTAGGGGATGAATTTCAATAAAATACGAAACACGTCTTCCACCAATTCTGTTAAAAAAGGTTTATGCAAAATTTGAAGGAGATTGGACCAAGGATTCACGTTGTCCCATACAAACTTTGCCCTCCCTTTTTACCCCCTTAGGGGTATAATTTCGGAAAATCCTATCTTATCGGATGCCTACGTCATACAAAGAACACACCCTCCAAGTTTCAGGTCTCTACGATGAACGGTTTAGGCTGTGCGTTGATCCATCAGTCATTCAGGACAAAGAATTTTATATGTATAGATTTGACCGCCAAAACGGATAAGAGCATAATTTTAAGGTCCTAACAATTAGCCTAATCGGTAATAATCCAATCCTTTCAGCCAGGTATAAAAATACTGTACATTTCCATTAGCAAATTTATTTAACTTTAACCAACGGATATTTAATCGGGTTTAACGAGACAATGATAAAACTTCAAAGAAAGGGGTCAAAATCTTAATGCTGTAGTTCAGCGTGTGGCTGACTGTACGTGTACGCGTCGCTTGTATGAAACAGTACCGAAATATCAGATGTCTAATGTAATAAGTTAATAAAATATTGTGATGAAAATATAAATAATAATCATGAATAATACACACACTCGTAACATTATGATACAAGTGAGCTAGTTTTCTCATTACAGACGAGGTTGTCGGTTGCAGCCCAAACCGAAGGCGGGGGCGTATTTCAGCCGAGTTGTATTGAGCAGAGCTCATGAGTATCATACGACTGGTTTCAACAGACTTGGAGAACAGTAAATACGTGTATAGTGCCTAACTATTAATAAGCTGAAAACGGTGCAGTAAAGGCTAAATCTTTTATCTTTTTTTTAGCTATTTTTAGCTGTTTCTTTATGAGTAAAAAACTGCAACTGTAATTCTTACCACACAAATACGTAATGGACGCTATTAAAATGCTAAAAAAGGTGCAGTAAAGGCTGCAAAACAATTCTTACCGCACAAGTACGAAATGGACGCTATTAAAATGCTGAAAACGGTGCAGTAAAGGCTGCATTATGGGCATGTGCGTTGAAAAATACTTAAAAATACTTGAGACGTTATATTGCTCTAAATCTAAAAGTATAATTAAGGTAACGACAGCCTACAACAAAAAATACATTATTGTAGTTTGTGTTACGCGTTATCTTCAGTCTCCACAATGAAATGAACCACATTTGTGTTACATTGCGTTACTTGTGTTACTTACGCAATTAAAACCCATTTGTACGTGTTACATTACAGAATTCTTTACAAATCTTATGGAATTACAAAATTATTTGTGGCATATTTCGTAATTTAACTAAATTGTCCCAAACGCGAAGAAAACACAAAAATTGTTAATTATAGAAGTTAAATTAGTCACGTAGATATATTTGTATGTATGATGAGTCCATAACGGATATCCACCCACACCTTGTTCAAGATAAATCGCTAATATTATATAGCTATTTCCCGTGGTTTTACCCGCGTTCGATGTTTAGATATAGTTTGATGATATCACTATGAAATAATAAGACATTGGAAATTACATTATTCGTCAAAAATATAATTATTACTTTGAATTCTCTATTGCATTAGGAAATTGATGTACAATTGGCGGACTTAGTAGTATACACATTTTCTACCAGTCACACAGGATTGTATAGAAAATATTATCAACAATCAATAATAGTAAACATGATTTGGTTTACTTTAATTAAAAAAAAAGTAATTATTCAATTTGTATTTGTATGTATGTGGTGTTTGTACATTTATTCTTTGTCTGGGTTTGCGGGAAGAAATCGCTGGCAGAGATACGTACCCCTTATGTACTATTTTTCTAGAATTATAATTTCTTGTAATGATTTTTTGAAAAATGAATAAATTTGTAATGCGAATAAATAAAAAATTAAATTATAAAGAAATTAAATTTGACATGGTTTCGTATTGACGGTTTTGAAAAACTTAAATCACCTTTTTTGAAGACCCATCACATACGACACACAATGGGGTGCAAAAAAATAAAGTATCATCCCTCAGTTTATCGCATCAATTTTAAATTGATATGTACTAAATAAATTTTACAAATTGATTTGTAACTGTATCACATTACATAAGATATAAGGTATAAATTATTGAGTATACTGTAAAATACTGTATACTGTAAAATTTCATAAGAATCGATGCAATAACAGCGAAAATATAAGGCTGTGGCATACGGACGAACGAAAATGACGAAATTATAGGGGTTTTGTTTTTGCGATTTGACTGTGGAATCCCAGGAAGTATAAAAACAACAGAAACCAACTTCTCCACTTAAAAGTGACATCAGTGCGCAGTAATTTGACAACTATAACTTCATTAAAAATCGGTCAAGTGCTAGTCGGACTTGCGCACCGTGGGCTCCGGCCGCAGAATGATTTACCAGCCCAAACAACAAAAAAAAGCCGTTAGTAGATCACTCATCTAATGACTGACCAAGCCCGACGTTGCTTACTTTCGCATATCGTTTCCAAAAAACCTTTTCAACAAAAAAACAACCGGCTTCAAAAAGATGCACTAAAAAGGTAAAAATAATTACTAATTTCCAAAAATCTGATCTGAATTACAGTTTGAAATTGGTGTCATGCAAGCAAAGTTTGTTATAAACTGTAACATAGGTACACCAACTTCAATCTGTAATTCAGATCAGATTTTTCGATATTAGTAATTATTTTTACCTTTTTAGTGCATCTTTTTGAAGCCAGTTGTTTTTTTTTTGTTAAAAAGTTCTTTTTTTTTCTTTTAAGTGACGAATTCCTTTTTTTTCTTGTACACTAAAAACATCCATACTCGTAACAAAGTTGTATACAATCATCAAAATAAAAGGCGTTTCACCAGTTCTAACTTAACATTAATATTTTTTTTTCTCCAAAAGTTTTAGTTTAAAATTCACTATAATAATATGGAACCACCTGGAAAGTGTAACCTTTTAAATAAAAAAAGAATTTCTCAAATCGGTCGAGTCGTCTTCGAGAAATCGGGTAACATACATTAAAAAAAAGTCTCCGACGAATTGAGACCCTCCTCCTTTTTTGAAGTCGGTTAATAAACAAATGTTGCTGGGTAGTTGGACGAAGGAAAGGATATGATGTGCATAAGTACCTTTTTCTTAATAATCTGGATTATTTTTACTAGATGGCGCTTTTCTGGTTATTTATAATGTTAATGGCACGAGCCGAACTCACACTTGGGTGGTATTTATTATTTTTTGTTATACTTTAGATCTCACAGTATAATCAGTACAAGTTTGAAGCTCAAATTAACTGTTTTTACGAAAAAAGGAAAAACAACACATAATAACACTGTGATTTTTTTTGCAATCTACCCGTTACGATTTAAAAGATGGTGCTTTTTAAAGATTGATCAGACAGAAGGACAGAAAGACAGAGTAGGCTTAGTAATAAGGTCCGGTTGGCAGCCTGTGGATACGGAACCCTAAAAAATGACAATTGGATTTTATCAATTAAACTCGAAAGCATGTTTGAAATATGCAGTTGTTATGTAATTATTTAGCAAACAAAGAAAACATTTTCTACATGTACGTAATAGAAAACTGTCTGGTCGCTGGTAATGTGGTGCGGCCAAATAGAGTGTGCCTAGTAGGGCAAATATGCGACTGCTGCGTCGGTTACTGGAAGTTATATAACGAACCTGCACAGAATTGTGCTGGTGCTGAGTCTAACACTACATAATAGGAACGTAAGACCCCTGTGCATTTTTACCAATTTCTCAAACTCGTAGTGTTTTATATGAATACTATTGGAAATCCAGGAATTCATCCTTACACCAAAGGAACTTCCTCTGGCGAACGCTGAGGTTGTAGCATGAGCTCACTACCAAGGTTTTTTTCTAGGGACTACACACTTACGTTCTTCGAAAAGGGAGTGATCAGATTTTTAAAGGGCTGATGTTGCAAGCGTCTATGGGCTACGGGACCGTTAGCTTGTTTGCATCTGTAGTGATATGAAAAAATCCTAACTAATAATGTGCTACTCAATAATAAAATGTTTGTTTAAATGTGTTGTTAACTGCTTGTGAAAGACAAACATATACATACTTTACCCCGTTAGGGGATGAATTTTGCAAAATCCTTTCTTACTGGAAGCTTTACGCCAAGTAGGGAACCCTTATGCCAAGGTTTTTGCTGTGCGTTGATATATCAATTAAATAAGTCAGTCAGTTAATATTAAGGTAATTACATATTAATGTATTTATCTTCCTTAGTCTGTTTGTTATTTCAGACACTATGTACCGATTGTTAAAAAAAAATCTTTTCATATTTTACAGAAAACCCAAACACTTAAAAACTTTATTTCATAAAATAACGATATATTTTCTTTGAACCAAATTTGACACCATCAATATCAATACCAATCACTTTCCTATAACCAAATTATAAGTTCTGTTTTAGCAAAATGTAGTAAAACTTCTTATTTAATTATTAATAGCAGTAACATCAAAAAGTAATAAAGACGAAGGGTCTAATGACACTACAAAGTGTACACCTACATTTAAAAGTATCAACTTCGATCATAAAATAGTGTTATTTCGTTTACAATGTTGTGCGGCAGTGTTTGATCTATAAAAGGACTTTAAGGAGCTTATTGCGAAAAATCTCGAATACTCCAGACTCGTGAATTCGAGAGTTAAATATATGCAAGTAGTGCTTCTTGTATACAATTTGGTACTGTTTGCAATAAGCTCCCTAAGAAGTTGTCATACAACTTAGTGTTTAGGTGTTTTACCTTCAGTTTATAACCAGGTGTTGATTACTGTGCATTAAATCTTACATTATAATAGACAAGGCAGTGGATACAACTAAGCTGAAAAGTGGATGTAAACGGTACTAACACAATTTGTATCCAATCCATCGATTGCTAGTATAAATAAACGAACAGTAGCGACCCCACTGACTGTGAGATTTGTAGCTCCTATACTCTAAGATTTCTGAGATACGTAAATTAGAATAAGATTAGTTGTTTACTATTTAGGAGTGTTTTAAACAGTCGTGCAACTCTAAAAATCGTAAATGAGTGGAAGCCACTTTAATCCAGAATTCAAATACCTACATTGCACTGAAGTGGTTGGTGAAGGCTGTCCCTACATTTTTGATGTGTGTGTGTGTGTGTGTGTGTGTGTGTGTGTGTGTGTGTGTGTGTGTGTGTGTGTGTGTGTGTGTGTGTGTGTGTGTGTGTGTGTATCAAGCCACTTGTTTCCCCCCTTTTAGTGATATAAAACCGTGAAGATAAATAATTTTGAGCAGGTCTGTTTTTATTTGTTGTCATACAATAAACCTTTCTTTGTAATTTGCAAAAAACCCACATTCTTATATTCTTTATTTTTTATTTGTACAAAAAACATTTTAAAATTGTTACAAGCCAATTATTTAGACTACTTTACTAGTTATAAGTTATTTTTAAAACGTTTTGTCATGTTTCTGGAATAGGCCTAAAAAAAGGTCACTTTTAGCAGAAACACTATCGACAACTTACAGGCATATTCTAGAAACGATGTATAATGTATTGAAAATAGCTTGTATAACTACCAAACAATAGTTTTGTAACATTTTTAAAATGTCTTTTGTACAAAAAAGAAATACAGATATCTTATCTACATATCTTTTGGCGGCGCTAGTTAAGTAGTCACTGCGCCTTAAGTCAACCCATTTTACGATAAGTAAACGTGATCTTATTAAGTACAAATAAATAGCAAGCTGAGCATTAGGAAATAGTCACAGGAAAAAACCATAACATAGGGAAACCTGTGTTACAAATCACTTAAAAAAATCATAAAGAAATATGAAATCCGCTGCAATCCCCATCGTCGCCATAAAACTGTTTTTACGTATTAGTTACGCACGTTTTTATCGACACCGTCACTGATTGGACGCAATGTACAATGTCAAATAAATCTACGATGACCTTATACGGAAACAAATTTCGAAACGCTTACAATAACATAAATAAACAATTGAGAAAACGTATCTTTAGTAGTAAAATTGCTCGAAACTTTATATTTGAACCAATAACAAATATATCTATCTGCAAATTGTAATCCTGAAAACCTGGACACTATAAACTTAAAGGCAGAATAACATTTCGGGTACCTATGTACTCCTAGTACCTATTTAAATGTTATATTTTGATGAAACAAACACATCGGCATCTTCGAAGGATCACTTATGGATGTTTTATTTTTAGAGCAAAGACATTGGGCTGTGATAGCTAAATATTTCACATACAAATAACAAATCCCAGTTATTTATCGCAAAAAGTCATGACGCCTGCCAAAAATAACACTGAATTAAATAAATCTTATTATTAACCAGCCCAGTGCGTGTCGCATATTTTAAAAATCTACTTTTTTTTAGATTTTCAAACAATTTGTAAATTTAAATTTCATTTGACTGATGGCGGTTTTCAAAGAATTGTTTCTGCGTATGGTCTACGGACTCGTACAATCTTTTATTTTTCCTTAGAATTCCTCAGGAATTACTTTACAAAAAATGTAAAACGGTCATCCCATTTTCCGACTAAAAGGCCAAATACTGTTTTTTAAACAAACTTCCAACCCTATTTTTCGCCCTTTGGGAATGAATGATGCAAATTATTTTTTAGTTGAGCGATGAAGCATAAGAAACCTACAATTACACAGTTCAAGTTTCTAGACCCAAGGGTTTGGGCCGTGCATAGATATATTGTCAGTCAATCAATCAATCTCTACTTTTATAGACCCCGCTATGGCAAACGGCCCACTTGCGTTGATATATGAGTCACTCAGATAGTCAGGTTGTGCTATTCAAGCTTGATAGTGAAATTCAATCACATAATTAAAATTACGTGACATAATCATTGTTCTATTTCAAAAGGAATATTCTCGCCAAGTCTTTGGCCCGCAGCTGTCTGTCTATATTACAAGACTTGTTCTGAGCACCTTTAAGCATCATTAAAACACCATGATATAATCTTTTGTCCATACATTAATCTCCGAGTTTAATGAATAGCTGAGCCAAAGGAGACGTAATCCCGTTCAAAACAAGTTTAGATCATCTAAGTCGTTCGCGGTGTCACTCACTCGGTTCAAGCTCGGGTTACACGGCTTTCTATTGCGACACGTCGGAATGCTTAAGCAGCAAATAGGTGACAGCATTGTGGACATGGTTGACGATCGATCGATACATGAAACAATTAACTTCATCAGGTATTCCTAGTAGATAATTAATGGTTAAGGAACATTATAAGGCCCGTTTGGCGTTTTACCTCTTTGTCTTAATCTGTTACCCTATTAATGTGCTTCTATCATTGCTGTGTTCTAGGATAAAGGACAAAGTCGCTAAAAGTGCAAACTGAGTTTGTCATTTGTGCTGACATAGTGAAAGCGATAGGTCGGATATCTTATCCACACAGTGCTCGTCCTAGAAATCGTGGAGTCGTCGACAGCATTTTTGTCTTGTCACAGATTCAGAAATTTTCGTGTTAATTTTTTCTAAGTAGAGTTGTAAGGCACGGATGACCGCACCGCTAGGTTTTAAATCTTAAATCTTGCAATGAGATTCTCAATAAAAGTTTACATAGGTAAAGTAAAAACACGCAAGTTACACTTCCTAAGCTGCTACTTATGTAGGTACTTATTGGTAATCACTAGGGACTTACAGCTGTTGAATTTTGTGTATATTTGTTTGACCAATAGACATAGAGACTGGACAGAGACATTTCTATTCAGCTGTGAAGTAAATGCGGTCACATAAGTGTGACAGAGACCAAGCGAACGTGCGGCAAGTAATTGACCCTTTCTACATTTTTTTGAAGAAAAAAGAAAAAACCGCAGACTGGTTGACCATTGACCATAGACTTCGAGTTCTGTAATCTATCCTATGGACTGCGCGATAGTACAATACAAACCTGTGGTCTCTTTTCTCTTTCTATCAACGTCCGCCATTTAGATTGTTTATATTTATTATAACAAGTTAGAAAGAGACAAGTAATGCTTCGTCTCTGTCACACTATTGCGAGGATCTTTTCACATCTGGCTAGGAAATACGCTGTCCAGTTCTCTATGTTTATGGTTTGACCACACTACCGGGGTACACGCCTCTCCACAGATAAAGAAGGCTAAGACTATAGATCACCACGCTTTACCACCATCAGAGCGAATGAGCAGATGTTGTCAAGCAAGTACCACTCGACTATCAGAATTTTAAAACCACCTATGAGGCCTTTGACTCAATGACTGCTGTCATATGATAAGAGCTCGCTGCGCTGATATACACTTTTATCTTGGCTCTTGTAACAGTTGTTTCTTAAAAATAGAAACTCGTATTCATTCACCTTAAATAACACGTCTGGTAGTTTCTTAATTCCATGTCTAGTTTCTTTTGTTTTTTAATTGTGTAAAAAGTCAGAGATCGGATGTGATTGCGTGTTATCCTTAAAATTTAATCACTGCGATCGCAAACTGACCTCATGTACATCCTGTATGTTCAAACTTTGTATGTTAAATCATTGTTTTCTAGGTTACTACTTATAACAGTATACAATAGTTAATATTTATATCTGTATATTTGAATTTACATCTACAGCGGCTGTGTAAGTAAAAGCAGATATGATATTATTGAGGTGCGTTTTGTTCACTGCTTCGATACGTTATATGTCACAATCCAGCCCAGTTAAGAAGACGTAAATTCTTTATCACACACTAAACGAATCTTACCTCATTCTATTTTGTTGGATTATTAACATTAAGCACATAATGTACATTTTGTCGGTGAGTGAAAAAAACGCGACTATAGTCACGCATGAAAGCAAACATACGTATTTTGATACATTTTGTAATATGGATTTAGTACAATGTATTTTAAAATTAAAAAATTAGCTTATAGGTCTGGCTTGGTTGATTATTTTGGCCTTCTTGTGTGACTTGAAAGAAAGAATGTTTATGGCACATAGACTATCGACATTGTACAAATAGACGAACCCTAAAAAGGGGTAGATGAAGCGTCAAGTTTTGGCAGGACCCAAAATAAAAGCATGACTAAAATAAATGTGTATTTTTCATACGTATAATAGTAATCATTCATTCATTATATAAAATAGGTATTTGAAACGATCAAATATAGCTATAAAGTAGACGAGCCCTCTTATTCAACTCGTTATAACTATCTCGATAACAAACGAATAGTATATAAATTTCGCAAAAGGTGTTCAAGAAGACAAGAATTCTAGATCATTTTATATCGATCTGATGACAAAAATAGCGAATAAGGTTGTGAATTGCCCCCTTAGATCCTTTGCCAGGTATTCCCAACTGGCACATAAGATTTAGCTGTAATTAGTTTATAATCTAACATTACTCATATCCTGCACTTACACAGCGACGACTCAAAAAATAATAATATTATTAAATACAAAACCGTTAAGACTTATGACTTATATAAAAAGTACCTAATTACCTGCAAAATACCCATTCAGGCAGTTAAAAAAGTCTCAGATAAATTAAATGTTTTTTTTCATTAGAATACAATTTATTAGTCAATACAGATGTACGGAGCCTCCCGTTCGTTACTCGTTCAAATCTCGCACTTTACTTTTTTTCAGAATTCCGTAACTCATAAGGTAAACACTGAGCCATTTTATCCGCCTGTCTGTCCATTTCCTTGTGAACGATTAGAGGTATTTATTACACTAGAGACTAGAATCAATATCAAGTAGGGTCGGCCACAGTTTGAAATTTTATTCATATCTCGTTATCATCCGTTTAACATCCATTGTTTTAATTACCTTAATATTATATATTAATTATAGTTCTGTTTTGTAGTTCTCTTATCAGAAATACCCTTTTTTTGCAAGAAATATATACATGTAACCACATGTAGCGAGTCCGAGATCCAGCACTAAAAGTTTCGAACACCATAAATTACAAACCGAATTTTTATTTCCTAAATAAAATGAGTTGGCATAAAATTGACTCAACCACAAGAATATCCTTAATTTAAATTGTTTCTTGTGAAATGTATAAAAATGGTAAAATCGAGTTTCCCGTCCGGTCATTCGCCGCGCGCTACGCTGGCCGGTCGGTAGGTGAACCGAATTCTAACCGTATCAATGTTTTTTTTTGGTTACCTAACTTCGGTCACTGTATTGTGTAAAATGTCTAATACTACCTATGCTTCTGGCTCTGAGATAATTCACGTCGGTTTAATTTTGGGTAGTGCTGCAAATGATCTGGATATCCCGGAGATTTTTTTAAACGTTTTATTGTCTCTTTTTTTTCGCGATCTAAAAATATTATAGTTTTGAGGAACCACAAGTTATTAACTAATATTTATATTTCAAAATTTTCTGCTTCACAATTTTGCACTCTAAACTTTTATATTCTTGTACTGAAAATCTGCAACTCATTTACTTCATTTTAGTTATGCAAAAAACAAGTATTGAGTTTCCTGCTGGCTCTTCTCAGAAGAAAACAATATTGTGAACTGGTTGTTGAAAAAATTATAAATTTGACCATTTGACACAAAGAGCTCTCAAAGAGCTTATTTCGATAAAGTTATTTTGCATGTAATTTCATTTGAATCCAGTTAGATACCTACACAGTTTGCCCTACTTCCGTTGGACTACTGATGCCTCACGATAACAAGTAGTGCTCCTCAACAAAATTTCATAACCCTTTTTACCTGTAGGTAATTTATTTATTTTTAATAAAAAGTTTTTTTGTTGTTGTCTTTCTCGTATAAGAAACATTTACCAGCCTTCATTCGTCCTCACTGTTAGGCTTGGCCTGTCCTAATTATTGGGCATGGCCTACTGTCACCTAAGGCGAGGCCAGTTTGTGTCATAATCTAATAATAGTCCATCCAGTGCGGATTGTCGGCTTCACATACGTTTTGTGGCCCGCTGCTGTGCAGATGGTGTTGGTTCGATCCCTTTCTTTTCTGTTCTTCACACTCATTGCCGTCCAGGAACTGGACCTGTAGGACGAACATTGAAACGAGTACGGTACGCTCGTTGAGTGGCGATAATGGAACGGCCAGTAAAAAAATTGCTGGTGGTTGGTCCAATATATGGCGCGAACTGACTATGCGGGTAACAAAACTTCATGATTTCGCATTTCGATTTCCCCCCCTTACCCGACTCCACCTCGACCCATGGCGTGAAATACAAGTTAGCAAGTTTTCGCGCCGCACCTTGTAGGATCACTTTGGTTTCCGTATGTCTGTCTGTCTCTCAAGCCTCTTTTTCTCAGGAACGCGTCAAGCTATCAAATTAAATTAATATCAAATACTAAGGAAATTTCGGATATTTTTACAAATATTGGAAAAATATCCGAAATTCGTTAATTAGGAGAACACATTCAAAAAAGTTTTTCTGTCCGTCAATACCCTTTTACTCAGGAACGCGTGGAGGTATCAAGTTAAAATTAATATTAAATACTAGTATCTAGTCTACGGTAACCTAAAGTTTAAAATAAAGCTTCTAAATTAATGCTATATAAAAAAATATGCACAAAATACTGTCATTTTAGTCGCATATTGTGACATAAAAGAATCAAAACCCATATAGCCGTTGTCCTAGAATCATGAAATTTGGCAAGAAGCATCACACACATAGGAAAAAATCTAAGACTGATTTATGATTTAGATTTTAAAGATAAGGTGCCAAAATACGTGTATGTGTAGGTTTAGTATTTTCAATTCGTTTTATTCTAAACGCTTATTTTATAAATCCTAAAAAAAAATGTAAGAAAACTAAACAATTAACTTTGATAGGAGCTACCAAATAATAATGTTAACTATTATCACAACTGACTCACATAGTCACTTATAAGCAGTGATCGGAATAAGGTGAACTTATTTACCTAAACTTTAAAGAACACAGACAAAAAGCGGAGACTTCCTTACGACAACATTTTTTTCGGCTTTCGGGACATTGTGTAAGTACATTTAAAATTAATTTTATGAATGCAGTAAAAGATTTAAATTCATTTTCTATCAAGAACATTTTTTATAACTTTTAATACCATTTCTTAATTTTATACATAAAAGGTTTTTCAATTTTGTTTTGGTTTATAATACAGAACAAACATTATTTTTGCACGAAATAAATAAATGGTATTCAAAGTTATAAAAATACTGTTTTCCTTAACAGGAAACGAATTCAAATGTTTAACTGCATTTATAACATTTATTTTAAATGTACGTAAGCAATGTCGCGAAACCCGAGATAATTGTATCAAAAAAAATAATCTTAAGGAAGTCTCCGCATTTTATTTGTTATTTAAAGTTTAGGTAAATTAGCTCTCCTAAATCCGATTACTGCTTATAAGGCAAATAGTTACTTGAGCGAGTTCTTGACCTGTCATTCACCTTATTAGAGAGATAAATAAAATTCATATTGCATTTTTTACATAATTCAACGACTTTTCAACCTCAAGCTCGCGGCTTATAATAAGAAATTATTATTTAACAACCTTCTGTTTGACAATTTGCTGTAACTATTTTAAATGCCAAGCCATTTCATATTTTATCTTTAGAATACTGTCGCAGTTCAGCGCTCGTCTTTACAGAGAAGCGAGGTAATTTATTCCGAACATGGTTCGCTCCGTGTCGCTATAAGAATGACATTATATTCTCGATATGTTTTTTCGCTTCATCGTTTAGTGTAATGCAAATAGCGTCTCTGTTTTTTTCTTTGCACCAGCGTAAGGCGAAAGTCTCTCGTATTTAAAGCCTAAAATTTTTTCTTTTGCCAAACATATTGTTTTTTTTTATTACTAACTGAAAAGGGTACTTGACTATGTTTTATACGTATTTATAAAAGATTTTTTGTACATAGGAAATACTTTAACACCACTAAGTGATTTTTTTCTCCGTTTACAAGCATTTGTGGTACAATGATTTCTTTAAAAGTGTTTGTTTCAATGATGATGTAATTTCCTTGTATTAGAAGTAAAATTAAACATGAATACAAATTCATACAAATGTAAGTAGGTACGTAGGGCGTGTTCGGACAGGGAAAAATAATCATTATTTTCGTTTATTTCGTCGCCTGTCATCCGTAAGTTTAGCATTGGTGTAAAAACTATAAAAAAAATCTATGTAACAAACGGTCAAGGTTTCCGAATGCTACGTTTATTTACGCTTTTTTTGTTATTTTTGTCACATTTAGTCCCAAAAATTAAACTTTAGACCCATGTCTGGATATGGGGTTTTGGTGTAAATCTGTTAAACTGCCTGTACGTATTCATTGTTTATTGTAGTGTGTGTGAAAAGTATCAAACGTGGAAACTTTTTAGCCCAAAACGAACAATTTTATTTGGTCCAATATTTGATGACGATGGAAAACAGTTCGTAGGTACACCCGAAAGAGGTCAAATTCGTAGCGTTTAATTTTACTAAGCGAATGAGCCATTAACTATCACGTGGGTATCTTTTTCACTTCCTTGGCTCTACAAAGGAAGCATTAGCATGTCTTTTTTGCGCCTTATTCTTTTATGTATGATATTTTTTGGGTTAAATAAAGTTGCCATTACCTTTACCTACTGATACTCGTTATTAAATTCAAAACTTTTAAATTAAGAGAGAGTGATGACGCACTCCATTATGTGGGGTATCATTCAAAATGCATTCGAAGTTTGTGTCCCAAATTTTAACTGTTAAACCGCGTAATTTAAAAATCTGGAAAAAAATAACGCCAATAGGGCTTTATAAATACTACCAATTTAAATAGTTTTGGACAAAATCGGTTCATATTTTTTTTTAGATATCTACAATATTTCTCATTCTACGGAACCCTAAGTAAATGCCTGTACGAAACGCACTTGGCCGGTTTTGCTACTTAGTAAAGTTTTAAAGTCAGTTTTTTTGTTAAAATCTTATTATATTCATTTATTCATGTGCCATTTAATTTTATGATTTATGAAATTTATTTTACGTTAATTCATTTTTAGTTACAAGTAAGTTATGACGCTGTAACTAACAACTCACAACCTTCCGATATCTTAAATGTACAAGGATAACATAAGTGCAAGATGCATTACCTAAATTAATCCAGGGGTCATTGTGGACAACGCCCATTTAAAACTCATAGACTGTTGTTGGTGGAGTATTGTACCTATTATGTAATCTGTGGTGAAGTGTATTTGTAGTTGTAGAACACAAAAGTGTAAAAGTTTAAAATGCAGAATCTGTACTCACGTCATGGGGCCGTTTAGATATTAATTCTAGTTTTGGTATAACGACACGTTAGGTAACTCGTTCCTCCTATGGTTTTAGCACTGAACAACGGTTCTCTGTATTCAATCTCTTGTTCTTTTAAGCATTTATCCTTTCCCTGAAGTGTCCGGGAGCGCCACGTTTTCATATTTTAATCATAATCATCACATACATTTTTTGCCAAGCAATACTGACCGCCTACTAGGTTCACTTTGACTACTTAAACTTTGGACTTGGAGTTGTCGGATATAAATTAGGTATTAGGTATGGTAAACAAAACCTATATCTCACTCATTGGTAAAAGCTGAAATAATGGGATCTATCTAACTAAAACATTATAGTTAAAATAAAAACATTATAGTTAAAATAAAATCATTATCTTCATTTTTAGCCATTATAAGTCCACTACTAAATTAATAAGAAAGAAAATCCCTATTTTAAAAAAAATATGGTCTAACTTGTAAGTGGTGAACGTCTATGTTTGTCGAAGTGTCATTTGTCTTACTTTTTTATTTTGCAACAAGCTTTTTTTTAAAAGTGTGAAGAGTCAAAACAGCAGGCTGAGTGCTTGATTGCCACCTTAGTTATAATAATTTTAATACATTTACATAATATACTAGTTGTTGCCCGCGGTTCCACCCGCCCTAAATTCGGTTATGGGTGTAGGATTTCAATGGCAACTTCTCAAATTATAGAAAAAAAACGATTTACACTTGCCGTTTTCAAGTATGTAATGTCTTTCCCCGGGACACAACTAATTTCATGCCATATTTTATTTTAATCGGTACAGCGGTTTAAGCGTAAAGAGGTAAAAAACAGACAGAGTTACTTTCTTATTTATAATATTAGTATTAGTATGGATAGTCAACTCAGAAATATAATATTACAATATTTTTGCATTTGTCTGGCTGGTCGACGGACACCAGGAAGTTATGCGAATATGGCTTCTATAGATATTTGGTATCTTGATATAAGAAGGCAAGAAATATTTAATACTCCAGCCATACACGACCTTAATTAGTTTTGGGTTTTCCTGTCAATTTTAAAACATAAAAACATTGATCTAGCAGAAAAGTCTTCTGGATAGTCTCATGTGTGTAGTGCTAGTGCTAGTGATGTACACACTAGGAGTCCATGAGCCACAGGCGGTGCGACATTCCTGACCGCGCCGCATCACCACATTACATATGCAAATTGCGCACTCGACGGGCGGGACGCAACGTTTTGTTTTATATCACTAAATAGACAAGCGATTTCATATTTTAAACCTAACTGCTTGCTTTACATAATAAGTGGAGCGTTTATAGTAAATAAGTAACTATGAATAGCGGGATATATATATATATATATATATATATATATATATATATATATATATATATATATATATATATATATATATATATATATATATATATAAATAGCAGTGTATAAATAGTTAGCAGTGGTATAGAGGACTCTACCATGCACATCAATTCTGAATCTTATCTTATTTGAGACTATATACTAAATTTACAACTCACTTAACGATAACCTAATAAGTATACTACTTGTGATAGGCGTCACTCACAATTCTGTCACAGTTTTAACATGACCTTCAATGGAATTGTCTAATAGCAGTAGCATAAGGTGCTATTTATTCCCTGACCAACCACAGCATTGTCGAAAAACCATCGTTAGGCTTCCTCGGCAAGTACCTACGGCCCCTGACGACGATCACGCTGTCCGTATAGCGAGACTAGTCTCGACGAACTTTCCTAGTAGCCCCCACACTGTCGTGGGGCGAACTGGCGACTGGGTTCTTCGGCGAACGCATGGACCTTCAGCCCACTCGCTCACCTCATATACGAGGTATCAAAGAGTGCCGGGGCGCTTCTCGCCCCCCACTCACTTGCAATTACAACCGCGTAACGGGAAACTCCCCTTCTGGCGCTGACTCACCTTGGGGTTCGAGGCTCACACTGGTCGAAGGGACGATCCTAAGAGCGACAACCCAAGCCGAGGCCGAGGTAGTAGTCATACTGAAAAAAAAATAGCTGCGAAAGCAATAGAAATTAATTTTTATTTTAACTTAAGATTAGTGATGTGCCGAGTCGCTAAAAATGTATAGCCGCGGATACGGATCTGAATATGGATATTTGATCTCAAGATCTGCGAATACGGATCTTAACTTTCGCGTAGAGTACGCGGCGGTAAATATTGCACATCGACCTTTGGAAAGAGACAAACTGTTATGGACAAAACTTCTTAAGGAGATAACTTTTGAGTTATGTACTATTGGTATGGTACTCACTACGATAAATGTTTGCAATATAAAAGTGACAAATACGATTTTAAAAATAAAACATAATCTGAATGAAATTTAACAGTTTTTTATGGTTACCTAATCACCTATATATATATATATAAAATTTCATCTATGAATTGAAATAAGGTATCTAATAAGGTAAAAAATCCGTAAAAGATCCGCCAAAAGCTAACGGATACGGATACGGATCTTTCTTCTCCCTCGGATATCCGCGGATACCAACACGGACACGAATGTCTGGCACATCACTACTCAAGATATAGGAACAACTCAATCTTCTTACTTAAATCCTTTGATTATTTAAACCTAACAAAAACCCTATTTTAAATTACACGTTTCAAAATAAATATGTTTGTAAAATGTTATATTAAGTACATTTCATGTGGTTTCTGTAAGCCGTAAATATTAAGGTAAATTCTAGATAAGTACGTAATTGCAATCCAGGTGTGATTACTCCCATGGGTAAACGTATCGTGATGCACTTTTAATATGATAGCTCGATCACAACCCCATTAATTACCTTTTAGTCATTTTTCTCTTGTTATCTAAGGGCAATCATTTTTATCCCAGCATCATTGAATTTTAATGTAATATCATTAAAAAATGATTATCTAGACTGAGCATTCATGGATTAAAGAAAATTGCTTAATGTTTGAACTATATTATAAATAAGTCTTTGAATATCGGAAAATAAAACAATATAAAACTATTTTTCTATAATTATAATTTCTTGTAGTGTTTTTTTTTCTGTACAATAAAGGATTAAAATAAATATTTTTTTTCCTACTAATTTTTTCCTGACTCAAGTTATAGAAGAGTACATTTTATTTAATAAAAAAAAAAAATTAACAATACTGCATGTGTTCATCATAAATCTTTATTATTTTTAATTAAAAAAAACCTTGTTATGTGAAAATTTTTCCCAAAAATACCACTTGGGTACAGGGACGTTTCCGAACCCAAATAAAAGATAAAATGTATGCTTGTCTATTAGAGAATAATGTAAAAACTAATATAAAACGACTTACATTATTTTTGTAGGTAGGCACTATGGGTCCAGGGTTTTTTTTTGCGAAAGAAAAACTTATCGGTCTACGCGGACGAAGCCGCGAGCATCGGCTAGTACTATGATTATAAAGGCAAAAACTTATAATTAAACCAGTATTAGTAATGCATAAACAATAATAAACAATAAAATTTACGTAAACAATTCAAACTTTATAAATAAAAATACAGTTATGCGTCCTGTTAATGCTATTGTATTTCCTACTAAAGTAAATATTGTGCTAAAGCATGTGAAATCTTTATATGACCGTCAGAACAGAACTGACAGGATGTATAAATTACAATACGAAGCCGCGAATTAAACCAGTTGTTCAGTTATTGAATACGTTGAATTCTCAAATAAATTATGTTTAATTAATTTCAACACAGACAAGTACATTCAGGTAAATTTTGCTTACTGATTTAAAAGTATTTGTAGTTTAACATATTGGAGAATTCTCGTTCTAGATAAAAAGCATACTAGGAGTATAAGGACATCCTTTTTTATCCCTCCAGCTATCTCTATGCCAAACGCGGGTCACCCCATTGTTCAATTATAACGCAAAGGACCCGTGTGCCCCGTGGTGTCATCCGCAGAAAAATCTATTCCTGTGGGAACTCTCGATTAGGATAAAAAGTGTCCTATCTATCCGTCCCTGCAACAATCTCTGTACCCAAACTCAGCATGATTGGTTGCTCTGTTACGTCGAATTATCTGACTTTTACATCTATGTATTATATATATTAGACCGGGTAAGCATTCAGATATACGACTGTATACTTTAGCATTTTCAACGTTTAAATGTTGCTAAATTTGCTATGACATTAAGACACGGAATCAGCCTGATGTGTTAGTGTAGGGGTAGAGGAACGCACTGCTGACTGGATTATTGTTTTTTGGCCTTGTGATACTGACCGTAGGACTAGGCAAACAGAGACGCCATACACATAAATATGAAAACATACCATAATATTATTATGATTCAGCAAAAGGTGGAGTGCTGATATTTTCTCAAATGTCAATTTATACATGTTTATTTTTTTACCCGAATGTACCAATTGAGACTGAGATTATAATAAGCTGAAAAAAAAAACAAATCCGTTCCGTTACCTTTGCGCAAGTGTTTTACAAGTAACTGTATGTTTATGTCCGGCTACCTCCTGCCGCCGGGAGGTCGTCGTACGCTGGTCGTGTTAACCAATTACTGCAGAATATAAAGTTATAACTTTTATTTTACTTTTATTTTGCAATAAAAATATTAAAACCTTTTATCGCTTATTGCATGGATTTTTTTTGGGATCTGTCTACTTGCATTAAGGATTGAGTGTGCGAACGTCGTTTTGGCTGACATGTAATGACAAACGCGCCACGTTTACACTGGTCAAGTCCGAGTACCGTAAAACGAGAATATCTCTTTTGTAGAATTAATGCACTCATATGGCGATTATTTTAAGCTCAATAACAGTGGTTAGGTACAAAAGACTAAGCCAAAGAAATAAGACCAACCATAAATGTCAACAACCTCAATTGTATGTTAGTAATATTCGTCAACGCTAGTACATAGATATATCGTCGACCAAAATGATAGTACAAATATATTATATACTTTATATAAGTTTTGTTTGTTGCCTTTTGGTATCAAGCAGGATATACCTGCAAATATCGGGACTAAGATTTTGTTGCAGTACTGCATTCTTTAAGTTACCTACTTGTACCAATTAAAGAATGCAGTACTGCAACAAAATCTTAATCCCGATATTTGCAAGTACTTACTTACAACTAAAAAACTTAAAATTAAATAGATTAAATAATAAAATGAGAAAGTAAAACACTATTTTAGTTTTTATCCAGAATAGTGAAAACTTCCAGCATAAATAAGTATAACCGAATTCCCCGCAAACGCACTGTAGCTACAGCTATTAGTTGCTATAGCAAACTTTCTTACTTAATTAACGAAGAGTTTTTCAAATATTTTGTTAATTAGGGAGTTGTAAGAATCCCACATCGATGATTATCGTTTTCGTGGCATCTATTCGTATTCTGGAAAAATCTAGTTAAATCATAATCTTAAAACAAACCACACAAAAAAGAAAAACTATTAATATGTAGTTTCATTCGCATAAAACAAGTAGCCAGCAGCAGAAAAGGCTTCCTCTGTTTCCACACAAGTAACAGACAATCGTCAGTAACTAGTTATAACCGAAATGGAAGTAGGTAAACGCCTTTCATTCCATCTAACTTAAAATAATGTATTCAAGCTTTCGAGAATACTAGGTCTAAGACCTCTGGGTTGAATTGTGCGACCTGCAGTTTGAAGACTTGTCAAAGTTAATTCCAGTTCATCCTGAAGTGAGGACTGTGCTGACCCCTGCGTTCCTACTCATGCTGGACCCGAATCAATTGCAAAAAAAACTACGGCAAGCGACAAATATACTCTAAGATCTAAAAGAACTGGCAAACAGGATATATTATTCAGTCTGATCTTCCATTTTACTTCTTAATACTTCAAAGTTAGTAAATTACAACTTAATGGGACATATTCAAAGCTACCTTTACTACCTACCTAAGTCCACACACACTCTATCCGAGGCAGTATTGCGGTAAATTGCTGACTACCTGACACAAAAGACTCTATCCAGCCTTTAGAGGATCAAACCTACTACTAGGATACCTACTGACAAACTAAATAAAACCCTTTTGTGAAGTTTTAAGAGTCACAATATGTGTATTATGTGTAATAATGGGCGTGTAATAAAGCAAACAAAGACAACAAATTGAACACATCTGATTTAAATATACCTGGTACCCCATCTAATGTCTATCTTGCAGACCATCTTACTTCCAAGATGAAGCGGCTACATTTCCTCGCTAGGGACTTTGCAACTACAAATGGTTATAATTTTTGTTGCGCGACTCTAGGAGCCATTTTTCTTCGCAAAAAAGAAGGTAAGAGAGTAGAGCAAGACCTACAAAAACTGCAAAGTCAAAAATGACTACTAATGTATATTAAATTTCATGTTATGTTTCTTTGTTATTTTAGGTACGTTTTTTCATTAACTTGTATTTGCTTCTACTTTTACAACAAATATTTACATTTTACACTAAAAGTTTTACACCTTATTTACCTTACCTTACTCTATTATTTTGGCTATATATCGACCACCCAGTTTTGTAAACATCGAGCTATACTTGAAATCGCTTAGTTCTCTAATTCATGAACTCTCATCGCACAAAAATATTTTAATAGTTGGCGACATAAATATAAATATTTCAGAATTAAATCAAAACTCTACTCAGTACTTGGATATGCTTTCATTTTATGGTTTGATTCCCGCATATTACTCCCCTACTAGTAGGGCCCCCTACTAGAGGCGATAGCTGTCTTGACCATGTAATTTTAAAGACGAAATTACCTTCTACAACATTTTTTTTCAATTCCACAATCAACGACCATGAAGCTGTTCTTTTCTGCTTAAAATACAAAATCTTTAACTTAATTAATAAAAGTAACACAATCACTAAAATAAATTACGAAAAACTAAAAGAAGAATGTGAAAATTTTGATTTTAGTCCTATATATAAAATTGATAATTTTAACCTTGCTTTTAGCACACTAATTAAATATATACAAAAACTTATTCTAAATAACACTACAAAAACCGAAAAAAAATCGAAATAAAACAGCAATAAAACCTTGGATTACTAAAGGATTGCTGTGATGTATTAAGAAGAGGGATAAACTGCATGCTAAATTAAAAAAAGGGTCCTAATAATGACATACTCAAAACGACTTACAAACGAAACAGAAACTTTTGTAACAACATATTGTAAAAATGCAAACGTCAATATGTAAGTGACGAGCGCAAACCTCAAAGACGTAATTATTTGACATGCTCAATAAAACCCACGAGAACTTCCTTTGCCCAAAAATTCTTTACCTATAATGGCGGTATAATGTACATATATAACATGTTCCGAAAAGAATGCAAGATCACAGTTACTAACTGGCTGTTAAAGCTCACATATGACGAAACCGAAAATTTATTTTTGGTGCTATCATAAAATATGTACTTAATCTATATTTTTAAAAAATATATAATAATAAAAATAATATATAATATATAAAATATCTTTTTTACTAACACGCACACAAACAGACACACCTACACCCCAGAACCCAATTCACACCCTCATACACACCCTAACACATACACACACTTACACTCACACACACACACAACACACACACACACACACACACACACACACACACACACACACACACACTCATACACACACACACACACACACACACACACACACACACTTACTTCATACACTTACTTCACATACTTACTTCATACTAGCTTAGCAACATAGGTGCATACCTATAACGTCTTTTAAAATTCCATTTGTTATTTTTCCGAGAGTTGGAGCCAGGAGACCCATAAAACAGGGCTTACCTAGTTTGGGCTCCAGTCCCATTTACTAATATAAGTTAAAGTTAAAGATACTGTATAGTTATTATAACAAAATTATGTTTATGTGGAAAAAATAAATAAACTAAATAAATAAACTAAATAACTAAATTTCTCAACCGCAGTAAACTTAAATTATCGTGGCTGGACTCGTGGACTCTAACTTTTCTGGGATGCTTTTAATTTTCTTGTGGACAATATTCTTTGAGGGTAGCTTAAAAGGTGTTCTTCTCCTTAGAACTTTAACTGATCATGTAAGTATAAAGAAACCATAGTCATCTTAATAATTGCTCTGTAATATCTTTTTGTAATGAGGTAATAAGTTTTTTAGGCAACGATTTCTTAAGATATTTCAATTTGCAAATAACGAACTTCAAAGAAGTTTTGAGCGCTAACACTTTAAAATAATACCCGCGTGATCCTCGAAATCCCACTCAATTTACGTGCGGGATTAATCCCACAAAAATGTACGGAATCCCGGTATTCTAGAAACCCAATATTCCGGAATTCCGATATTTCGGAACAGTGGTATTTCGGGAGCCCCCAATACTTTATATACAAAGCTGGTGAGTCTATATGTTCGACCTCAAAGCGCGCTAATATCAGAAAGTACCAGCCCTATTTGTAAAATCCAATGTACCTTAGATACCCTGTTTATTAAGGAAGATTCTAGGCTATACAAAGCAGTAACTTAATGCGGGTAAAACCGCTAGAAACAGCTAGTCGATAATAAACATGCATTGACATCCTTCAATTTTAAGTTCCTTCGAGAACCCATAAATTGTTACTCTGCCCATTGTTATTTATTATTATCACACATCCCCAACGTACTTAGCACGTGCCTAACATACAATGGAACATCTGCCCTTGCTGTTTAAATGTTTAACTTGCAATGAGTTTTCAAATATAGCATTTGTTGTCAGGGAATAGAGTACAACTTTGTACATTTATTTCGCTACCCGTGTAAAGAGTAGATGTCTTTTCGTTTTGACATCTGCTGACCTTTCAAAGTCACCAGATGTTTTTACTTTGAACTTTTGTGATAGTTTTTGCTACTTTTTCTATGCCAAAAGCTGTGTTACTTTTATGATGTCAAAAATGTACGTTATAAAAAAGTAGGTATTTCTGATGGATTATATTGATGCTTTTTCCCTGGTCAGACAACAAACTGTGAAAACGGCCGCTCTAATCCTTAAGATTTGTACTTTTCGCTGCTTGTATCTTTCCATATAGGCACTATGTAGTACAAATAGTTTGATGGTTAAGGAGTAAACGGGGACGATAACAAAGTTCGTGAAGGTCTCAAGCGTTAAGAGAAGGAAATAACTTCCTTTTGATAAACTACACTATTCTCCAAAACTGTTTCTTGAGAATTCTACCTTTATAGAGTAGAAAACTCTTAAGCCCGTTACACACGTAGCTATAATATAATATATTAAAGCTGCGTGTGTGGTCAGTCAAAATAACTATACAAAATATATCGTAATATGCCTTACTATAATTTATATTAATATATTTTACCTACAGCTCCATGTGTGATGGGTTTTATGACTTAAAATTTTTAATGGGCAGTTCCTTTCTAAACTAAGTTTAATAACCTATTCATCCAACAACCTCAACACAGTAGGGTGCGGGAAAAAATCTTGTGTTCCGTTTTTAAATGTATAGAAAAGCTAGGAGGTACCCTCATAAAATGTTTCTCCATAAGACACTTTCCTATGAAATCTCATCAGAATAAAGCGAAAGCTGTGACGGACATGACAAACCTAAAAAGGCGACTTTTTGGCTATTGGCTACAGAACCCTAAAGATGTGTTTTAAACTTAAAATGCGAGAGTTGTGTTTTGTACACAGATTACATAAAGCTTAGGTACAATTTGAGCAAGAATTTCACAAATAAATAGAAAGATGATTTTTCTGTAGGTATATTGATGTTTCTTGCAATGCAACTATTTACATAATAAATTGAGCGAGACACGAGAATTAATAAAATAAACATAACACAATTCGTCACTTATGCAAGTAAAATGCATGACCATAAATAGTCAGGAATTGTGGGCGTTTCGTCTTAAATCTTTGTGTGGGTATTACGTTATTGTAGCTTTGTATAGATCTTAAGTCTGCAAGATAATAATTAAGATATATTATTAGTGAAATAATAGTTTAAGAACCTTACAAGTGGACAATAATTAAGGGCAGATTAGGTAATAAAACCTCTTTTTCACCACTAAGCACTTGATATAGAAGTGTCTAGTATTTATTACATAAATTTCATGCTATCCTAGTAGCATAATTTCAACTCTGATCGAAAATATTTGTAGAATTTTGAATAACTTTTGTTTAAAAGTTCATAAAAAGGTAATTAAAGGTCAATTAGTTTGATTAATTGGTCAGCAATAAAAAGAAATGTTATTGACCGATAAAGTTTTTCAAGGTTATTTACAAATCTTAGCACCTCAACTTTAATAAAAATTATCCACTGGTAAGGTCAGCTAAAATTATCCACTGGTAAGGTCAGCTAAAATAAATAATTAGTCAAATTAATTTCTATTAAATAAATAATAATTAAGACACGTTTTAGAAGGTAACGCACATGCTCTCGGCCCGTTAAGTATATTTGTTTCATATATGGTGTCTTCTTATAAATGTACAACGTCTGAAGATTGAAAATTTATCAATTGGCGGGAATTGGCACTTGAAACGATCTATAGTCACGTCTCGACTATAAGCAATATAAACATTTGTGTGAGTCTGGGTGTATTTATGTATGATAAGTATGTATTTACTAAAAAAAGTTATATTTATGTATATGTATCCGTTGTCTGGTACCCAAAACACAAGCTTTGCTTACTTTGGGGACTGACGCCGCGGCACTTAAAATAAAAATATATACCTACATCCTTAAAATTCTTTATGTACCTAAATTGCCATAAAGTCACGTACCTACCTAACGAAATTGAGACAGGTAATCCATATATCGATCATAAATTTTTATTTACTTGCGCCCATTGTATGGGTTGTCATAGGTAGTTTTATTCGTGAAAAAAAAACAAGACAGCTAAAGTACTTTTGAATTACTAATTTCGAAAACATAGGTACATTAATGTATACATAGCATAAAGCCTGTTTTCCAAGCGATGTTTTCTGCTATGCTTGTCATTCATAGCCGTCGTCTGGATTGACACACTTTTTTAAAAAAAAAGTCAACTAAGCGCCTCCGTCTACGCAATCAAATTATCATTTTTTAGAAATTAATTTGGCCAATAATTTATTTTTGCTGATCAATTATCAGAGGATAATTTCCGATCAAGCAAAGCCTAATTTTTTCTATTTCATTAAAGTTTGGGTGTTACGATTTGTAAATGCCCCTGAGAAACTTTAACGGTCAATATTTTTTTTTTCTATCGCTGACCAATTACTGAAATTAATTGACCTTTTATGACCTTTTAAATGGTATGATTGGCTATTCTAAATTCAACATATGATATCCCTCAGATCCATCACTAAGATCCCGTAGCCATATATTTTAGTCGTCGTCTTTAGCGTTTTCTTTATTTTTCACATAATATTTTCCTATGCTATCCTAGTAGCACAATTTCAACTCTGCTAGTATTGTCGGAATATTTTATCTGTCGTGTTTTCGCGTTTTTTTTGTATACAAATTTTCTTAAAAGACCACAAAAATTATTGTTGTTTTTTCTTGCCGTAACTGAGGCAATGGTTGTACGTGCAGAAAACATTTTATTGCGTTGGATTCCGAAATAAACGCACTTATTACGTAAACAAGTACACCAGTTGACTCACGCCCGCTATATATATATTTTTTATTTTAAAATATCTGTCTATATGTTTGCTACCTTATCACTACTCAATCTGGACAGCTTACACTTACAAACTACCTTATTCTTCCGATTTGTCACAAGAACATGCGGGAATCTATCTTAGTGTTTATCACTGAATTTTGTGTGGGTAAATCTGCGGGAACAGATGGTGATGAATATTTTTCATAATTTTCAGATACGATATTTCTCACTTTTTTCTTTAGTAAAATTTTGTTTACGTTAACGTGAATTGTGAAATCTTTACCTTTCGAATAATATGAACGCGTTCCATTCAAACGGTACCAAACCAAATTTTTTTACGCAACTTGACAAAACAAATACAGTTTTTGTGAATGAAGATTTATAGAAAGAAGTCATTCATCGTAACGTCACGTAGGTGACATTGGCTAATAATATAAATCGCGTTCGGAAATTCGATTCATCATCATTTCACGATCGAATTTCGTCATTATGCTGCTAAAAATAGAAGCTATCATCTTTTAAGAGATCTCAAATTTGACAGCAAATTTTTTTTTTTGTACTATTATAACGCTACAAAGAACACTGCGATTCAATAGACTACTATTTTTAAAGTTATAAAGTTTATTTTTGGTTGTCGTGAGAGAGTGGTACAATGTGGTATTTCAAGTTCAGTGAACCAAATGAATGCTAAGTAAATAAATAGGTGCGAGCGAGTGGTGTCTCGGATGCAGGCGAAAAAAAAAATTGTGGCAACACTGGCAACTTATTACGGTACTGTGGGGAATTAGATAGATTTAGCACAGTTACTCGCCGGTTGCCGCGAATGTGAGAAAATGGATAGTTAAACAGTGATTGAATGTATCCTGAGTCAAATACTTATTTAATTAGATAAAGAAGATCCAATTTAAAAACTTATTCATTTAAAATCGTTTTGATTTGGATTGTCAGATGCACAGACATCGCATTGAATTCAGACATCTATGTATATAATTGTTGAAAAAGCATCACTTTCGTAGTCACTGCGGGTTCTATTGTTAGAGTTGCATAACGCCGTGGAAATTGTGACGGGTCGCGTCGTGTGCCCTTAAGTGAACCGACTTTAATCGAGGTACCTACATAAATATCTCATGATACATTTTGTTTTATAAACTTGAAAATATGTCTGAAATCTGTGAATTAGAAACTCTGTTCCAAGTATCATTAGCATGGTTCGATGTAACAAAATATATGATACTGATCTAACTGACGAAGTCACAGATTTGATTTAACAAGTTTTTCTCTTTCAATACTAAATGTGTACCAAACTTATAATATTAAAAAAACAGTAAAAAGAGGAAGTTAAGGATTTTTTTTATCGAATAAAATTTGATTGATCGATTTTTCACGTTTTTCAGGGATTAAACCATATCCCTAAGAACGCATTCATTAAATTTCGTCGGATCTGCTGAGAGGACCCGGAGAAACTTTTTCCAAAAAAAATTAAATTTAGGTAGTATATAGCCTCTTAATGACATTTTGATAAAGTATGAAGCAGTTTATTAAAATCCAACACTTTCCTAAAGTTTGCCGTATGTCATTACTTCTCAGAATTGGTTCCTTATTAGCGACACTATGGAATAGTGTAATAATACATTTATTTTTTGGGACGAAGAATCATTATTTTTGTTAATTTTGTCACCTATCGTCCGTTTACTATAAAACATCAACCAACCATTGGTATCAAAAATACTAAAATTTTAGTATCAGTTGTAACGAACCGTCAAGTATTCGTTTAAAATATTTTTTAGTTATTTTTGTCACCTTTGCAACCGAAAAATGAAACTGCCTATAGGTTGGGTTTTGGTGTTAATTTATCAAACTGCCTATAAATGTTCATTGTTTATGGTTGTGTGTGTTATTATCGTAGAGCGTATACATCAGCCGTTCGTTTTGCATTGCAATCAATACTTTTGTTGGTAACGTTTCAAAGCTATACGAACGATAGGTGTCGGTAGCAAAACTGCCGTTATCAAAAGTGTGATAAGTATCAAACATGGTAAATTTTGAAACCAAAACGAACACACTCTTGTTAGCGCTTACAGTTGGATGCCATAGTGACTTTTCGTTTTCCCTCGCCCTGTTGCGTAAACTTTTACTGAAATGCGTACTAGGATATAATAAAAATAAAAGAGTAGATTTAAACTGTTTGTGTTTCTTATGTCTTCATTGCGAATGACGATTAGCCATTGTTTAATGGCTATAAAATATCACGCAACAAGGCATGGCATGTCTTCCAAGATACCACAGAAGATACCTACAATATAAGCAAAAACCCTAAAATTAGGCTAATTACTATGTGGAAATTGCATCGTGGGATATTCTCAAAGAGTAGCAGATAGATAAGTCATGTAACACCTTGTTGCAATGGTTATGTCACAGCACAGCCGGTGCCGGTATGGTTCTTGTAAGGGATCGTCCCAGTTTCTTGGCCCCATTTTCGTCTTTTGGTACCAAAATTGGTAGTGTCAAAGGTAAAACATATGTTGTTTTTAAGGCTGGAGTCTCACTGTATTCGACATTCAATTTAATTTGCAATAAGTGATGATTTTAGATAGTTTTTAACAATTAACAATAAAAAAATTATGATCAATATATACAAATCTCGTATAGGTCGTCCTTGTTGCTGTCATCATAAATTGACGTATGTTACATTTTTACTTAAATTGAGTTTGTAAAAAAGTAGATTGTTGATTAAGGGATGACAGTCACCCATTTCTGACGAGATATTCTCTCCGTTCGAGCGCCAATAGTTCGAAGCTGAACTGGACCTTTTATCCGAATTTTACACTCTACTTTTCATTTCGAATATGAGGAAAGTTAACACAAGATAAAATTATGAAAAAAAAAATTCATAACAGCTTGAGCCTCTTTTCTAATTAAATCAGGCGTTAAATTTATTTCATAATCGCTTGATAAATCCATTTTATTAGGTATACAATTTAATTCGCTTCAACTTAGAATTTGCTCTTATTTATTTATGACGATTTCCCGCCATCTTTTTCTTTTTTACGGGCAACATTTTTCAAACGCTATCATGATGTCAGCCAGTATTTTTGAGTTGTAGTTATTGATAGTCGATGAAAAGAACTTATTATTATAAATTATTTTTAATTTGTCATAATCTACCTTAAATTATTAAAACGCGGTATATTAAACAAAATATCTGGTATAACCACATATCTTAAATAACATCACAAACAAAACAATCTACAACCAAGTTTAACAATATATATACCAAGTATTAATAGAAGTGTGGCTGTTTAGGTGACAGACTTTGCCCAAGCATTTTAAATGAATTTTTCTTTGTTTGCTTTTTGGTTCTGGGCTTGCTGCTTCCCAACCGCTTTTAGATAATATATGGTATACTTTTAGAGTATGAGAGATTAAAACGCTATTTCTTATTTTGTATGCGAGATTTAGCTGTATAAGAGTTGTCATAAAATGGGATCAATCTCTATCAAAGAACTTTAACTTTTTTTTTTATCATAAAAGTAGTTTTAGATAAATTACGATTTCCGCTTAGGTCGAAAAACACATTTATCAAAAAAGCTGGCAAGTTGTCATTATTTGACGTTGTATTGTATCCAAGCAGCATGGCGAGCGAGGAGGTCGTGTCGCAGTATTCGGACCCCCGGGCGATTACAAGTCTGCGATTTGGCCTCGACTTGCTGGACCAGTGCAACTATGATTAGGCATTTTGATGTATATCGTAATGGCTATGGATTGTAATTATGCAGGCATACGTTTTATACAGGGTAGAAACGCTGAGTGATCTCACTCGATTATTTGTTAACTATACACGACATGAAATCCTTAAAGTGCTTCACAAGCTCTATCTAATGGTATCAATCATGGTTTATAAAATAAACTGGATGTATCCGAAAATTTGATGTTTTGCAGCTCCATACATTTAGTATGGCGACATGGCACTTCGCGAAACGTCGCGAAAAATGTATTTTTCCACATAACGACGCAATCCCGTTTTATTTTAAATTAGTATTCTAAAAGCTGTATTATCAAAATTATTGTACACAAATAATTTTGATAATACCATTTTGACATATGACATGTCTCTTTCCTCAACATTAGAATACGCCATCATAACTAAATAAGGTATTTATTGGCGCCATTCCTCTTTGAATTTTTTAAATTAAATAGAGGCGAAAGAATTAAAATTATGCAGCCAGTTCAGTTTGCTAAGACACTCTTTTATAATAGCGAAGTAGAATGTAAACACGTGGAGTGCAGTATAATGAATTATTGATACAGATATTAATAAGTGCATAATATATTTTAATTACGTACCTTATTGATAAAGTATCTCACTTCATGTAGCTATATCTGTATCTATAATATTTACTTCACGCGACATTCGGTGACAGTTATTCCTTTCGGAACTTTTAAGGGATAACCCTGTGTCCATCTCCGTGCCCTCAACAATCTCTGTGCCGAAATTCAGCTCAATTGGTAGCTCCGTAGCGACATTAAGCTACAACCCACAAACTGACTTTCACAAATACATATTATTAAGAATACTTATTTCATAATCTAAGTTTCTAAGCTAGCTAGCATTACGACTTGTTTGTTATGCGCAATTTCTAAGTAGGCTAAATAAAAACATATATTTTCTTTTGCCATATAAATTTTACCCTTATAGCTATCAGGATAGCATAGGCCTGGTTGGTTTAGCTATTCTTGAGTTATATACATATACGACAAACAAAATACATACTGTATATCATTTTATAAGCTTTCACCCACGGCTCCGCCCGCGCTAAATTCGGTTATCGGCATGGGATTCCTACGGCAACTCCCTGGTGTATAGAAGTTTACTGTATTATTCTCTCTGCGCCAATACGACTCACACTTGAAATATGTCGAAGTAAAAGCTATTCCTTTACTTACCCTTATAAAAATAAAAAAAATCCCTTTTACGCCAATCCGACTCATATTTGTCATTTTTTAAGTAGCCCATATGTATACTGCCAAATATCATCGGGATTGGTTCAGTGGTTTAGCTGTGAAATGGACATAAACGGACAGACAGACAGAGAGACTTTGAGTTTTATATTATAGATACGCATAGAACTATGATCCATCAAAAATGGTTCAGGTAAAATTTAGTGATGTCATTTGGAAATAAATTACTACCACTAACTGCTACTACGAAATAATTAATGCCAGTACCCTTAAATATTTTATGGACCAAAAAAATCCAAGGACACTCCATTTGTTGAATTCAATTCAGTAGTTTAGGCTAAATATATATTTTAATTTAAATCTAATTTTATCGTTCTTTTAATACAATGCAAACAATATAATATCAAGTTGATTTTTATATTGTTTTTGGATACTAGCATAAGAGTAGAGACTTGAACATGTACAGACTTAAGGAATGCAATAATTGCACAGTACGTTTATTACTCTTGAGGTTATACAGTGTTCACAAACGATCCATCACAACTTCACAACAGACTGCCAACTAATCTTCATCCATCACTTCATCAATCTTCAACAACAGTGTGGATCATAATAAATCACGGTCCACACAAAGTAAGTGACCAGTCCTTAGATAGACTAGCCGCGGCTGTAGGTCTAAAGGGTCTACAATTACGAGAGGTAACATACGATCGATGGATCGATCTAATTGTTGATCTAATTTATTTTACTGTCGCAATCTGAAATGCTGAAATCGTTTTATTTTTAAATGTTATAATATAAATATGCAAAGGGCCTAATAACCACAATTCATTAATATATAATATCCTAACCTACTAATATTATAAATGTGAAAGTATGTCTAAATGGATGTTTGTTACTCAATCACGCTTTAACCACTGGACGGATCGAGATGAAAATGGCACACATATAGGTTTAATCCTGAAATAGGACATAGGCTGCTTTTTATCCCGAAAAGCTACAGCTATAACTTGCTATGGCAAACTTCATTGGTATAATTTCTAGTTATATAATTAAATAATTATATAATCTGTGGTATAATTAAGGAGTTTCACGCCGATAACTAAATTTAGGGCACGCGGAGCCGTTGGCAAAGTCTAATTTGGTTATTTATATTAATCAATATATAAATTTTACATAGGTATTATTTAAATACAAATGGATTAAGTAGGTATATGCTAAAATTTGCTAAGTAACTAAATATTTGGTTATATATAAAATTTATCTTGTAATTTTGACTGCGACAACAAAAATGCTTAAAAATTTTGATAGTTTGTGAAGTGCTTTATTTTGGTTATGCTAAGGTTCTGTAACCAAATCGCAAAACGGAACCCTTATAGCAAGTCCGTCTATCCGTCGGTATGTAACCGTATATATTAAAATTCTGTTTTTCATTTATTTATTATATTTTTTATACCACTAAGGTGGCAAACAAGTTGACGGTACGCCCGATGGTAAGCAGCAACCGATAGACGCTTGTAACACCTGGGGCATCACTGGCGCGTTGAGTTCAAGAACCCCATACTATAATCCTTAGATAAAACCTTGGCAGGGAGGGAGCTCATTCCACAAGCGTTCGCGGGAGGAAGTTTCAATGAAACCGCACTGTAGGTACGTCACCATTTACCGGTTCTAAGGTGTGAGGATGAATTTCCTGCCGATGGCGAGGAGAGCGATGGTAAAAAGCCGTGGGCATCATTTAGAACAATTCCTAACAATGCATCCCAATATACAAGCAGTAGATACACACACAGAGGCAAAGTATCTCCTCAGACTATATTTTCTTTAAGAATGCATTTACAATTTAAAGCTTGAGCTTGAGTTTCTTTTGTATATTCATTTTTGCAAGTTTATCAGCCTTTAAATTTGAAGATTAAGTGTCCTCTAACTTTATTACCTACTGTAATATTTTTTCCTAAATAAAAAAAGGAACCGGCTTCGCGTCGAAATCTTCTCGTAGTATCCCGGCAGGAAGCGTTTTGGCACGTTTTCTGTCGAGCCGAGCGAGCGCGTAATGCGATAGCCGAGTGCACGCGCCGAGTGCTAGCGCGACCTCCTGCACGCGCTGAACTCCTGGTAATTTGAGTAAATAACTAATAGGGTATTGAGACATTAACGATATAGCTAAGGTACATTAAAATTTTAACTACAATTTTCAATTTGCTATATTAATTTCTAAGCAATTTATTTGAAATTAATTGATTATTGATTTTCGTATGTGATATCAGAGTAGGGTTGCAAATTTTCCACGGATTAGTTTAATTTAATAGTGATTTTTAGGTATTTCTTCGTATAAGTAATTTAAATTTTCTATTATTCACTGTTCAAATTTACGATTATAGTGATTTTCTTACAAAGTAAATGAAGATGTGAATAGTATATTTCGTCCCGACCGAGTACAAATTGACGCTTTTTAAGATGAGGCTGTTTAAGGAAAGCTATTTTGTACACGGTACAAACGATACTTTTTGTACTACCTGAAAGTCCAAACCTAATTCATCATCACAATCACTTTCAGAAAAAAACGTCTTGGCGCCAAGTGGCCAGTATCATTTTGCGTGTGTTCGTTTTGGGATTAGGAAATGAAGAATCATGATTTTCGTTTATTTTGTCACCTGTTATTAGTTCGTTTAGCATAGGTGTCAAAATATCAAAACTGTCAAGCGTTCGTTTACAATATTTGGTTATTTTGTCACTTTTGCCATCGGAAAATGAAACTTATGGCCTACGTCTGGAGTTTCGGTGTAAATTTGTACCTATATGATAGACTACCTATACATACATATTCATTCTATATGGTTGTGTGTGTGCTATTATCGTGTGAATTCGTGTGTGTACGTCAACCGTTCGTTTTGCAACCGATCATTTTGTTAGTAACGATACAAAGCTACACGAACGATAGGTGTCGATGGCAAAACTGGCGTTATCAAAAGTGTGAAAGGTATCAAACGTGAGAACTTTTTATACTTAAACGAACACACTCTTACAGTTCGGCGATAAGAACTGGCCACATCAAGTACGAAATAAAATTTGAACAAACATTCAGTGAAAGATTTATAAGCTATTTTGCACGGAGTTCCAAAAGGTTCGATATTAGAAACTAATTTAGAACTTTTTACGGTAGGTAGTATAAAGTAATTTTTATACAATTTTTGCTTACTTGCGTCAGCTATTACACGCCCTACTGTAAAAGCTCCCCTTGAAGAAGAAGGCTCTTTTTAATGAAACACTTGTAATTAAAATAAAACCAAAACTTCCAAAATTAAGTAGATATGTACTTACAATTATTTAGGTAATTGAAAAGATTTAAAATTAATTAGACAACACGGCTTCCATTCTTCATTCTTCAACCTCTAGATCGGTATCAATAGCCTCAAACAAGTAAAAACCAAGGATTTTCATACAATTATACTGACGGCATTACACGTGGGAACTGACCATTATTGGTAATTGTACATTGTTTCTCTTTTGTCCCAACAATCGACTGTAGTTGAAGCTGTCGGAAACTTATGCGACCCTATGAGATGACTTGTACTCGCTTTTAATTTTAACTATTATTTTAGCATGGTGTATCTCTGTTCACATAGACAAAGAAAACTACCTGGACAGTGCACATCTTAGCCAGATGTGGAAAAAATGGTCGCAAAAGTGTGACAGAGACTAAGCGATTCTCCTCTCTCTTACTTGTTTTAATAAACATTGACAAACAAAATGGCGGACGTTGATAGAAAGAAAAAAAAGACCACAGGGTTGCTTCGTATCTTTCTAAAGGATGGTCAATTTTGTGAGGCTACTGCGTAGTCCAAAGGATAGATTAGAGAACTAAAATTTTTTGGTTAACGTTACAAATAAGAAATTTGAAAAAAATGTCGCTCGTAGTGTAAAATAAATGCAGTTATAAAATTATAACTTTAACTTTAAGACATATCCCATTGCTTGTTCCATTCGGGCTTAATGTCGTCGATTACCTACCAACTTACCCACCTATTCGTTTGTATTCCGTTTTTTAAATAATTTTACTACGGAAAACTAAAAATATTTTGAAACAAAATAGACTAGTGTATGTTGCCAGTGACGACTTACAGTATTGTTGAAGATTTGGCTCTATACATGAGCTCAAAGTCAGTAACGGGACTATGCAAAGGCCTATGCTCGGAATTTATCTACGTGACAATATCCGACCGACATAGATAGTTCTATAGTAAATGCTGAATTAGCAATGGGCTTGCCAAATGACGTGTTGAATTAATCGAAGACTCGAAATCGAACCCTTAAGGGGCCTGTCGACCGAATTGGGGCCGCGGGAATCCAGGTATACAAAAATTTACAGTCCAGCTGTAGAGATCGCCGTTGATTTGACGAGTCTTAAAATAATTAAATTTAAAAGGAAACCTCGTAAAATATTAAAATTACTGCGATATTAAGATGATAACTAAGCAAACCATAAACAGCAACAAAAAATATATTACATTCCTGTTTAAATCACTTTTATGTTAAATTTTACATCAAACCCAATGTCCACATTGTCAGTCCGGCCGATGGATATTAAATAACAAGTTCAAACTCGAACAAGAAAATTATTTTCCTTCATTATTTTATATTTTCGTTTATCTAAGTTTATTCATGTATGGCAGATAACTTGTGCCACCATTGGATCAGATGAGCTCTCTGCTTGCGGATCTGTTTCTTTTTTCATGCTATGAAGCCCTCACCCCATTTCTATGGGGGTCAGCAAGAATTTATGGATGTAATTGTATGTAGGTATTGTAGGCATTGGTTTTCACACGAGGATAAGCTATTAATGACTAGTATACTAGACCTAAATTCTGCTCATTTATACGATAAATAGCTTTTGCCCGCGGTACCTGACCTAAATTCGGTTATCGGTGTAGGATTTCAACGGCAACTCCTCAATTATAGAAAAAAAATCAACTCACATTAGACGTTCTCCAGAGGCCTATGTCTTTTCCCAGAAATCAAACTATCTCCATGCCAAATTTAATCTTAATCGGTACAGCGGTTTGAGCATGAAGAGGTAACAGACAGACAGGTTGACAGAGTTAAAGTTCGAAATTTTATTAGATCTCCTTCTAACATTTGTCGAATTGTTAATTTTCAGTAAATTAAAACATCAAGTTTACTCTATTCACGGACATCGGCTTCGTGGGCATGAATGTTAAACCCAAATTAACCCGCCTTCTGCAATAACGAATACAGTCAAAAAAGTAGTGACCCTATAAATTGAATTCCATATAAAATCGTTGCCCAAATAAAGTGTCAAAGTGTCCATGTTGGCCGAACGAGCCTGGCCTCACTCTACACTCGGCCTTGCCACCGGCTGCGCCTGCGCAACCTAGATGTCAGATTACTAACCGTATTCGTCAAAGATGACACTTGCTTTTAAGGCCTGATACACACAAGTTATTTCTGATATGTAAATTAATGTAATTTTGAGCTTAAAAGCATATTACGTTAACTCTTTTAAAAGAATTCGCCTCTTGGAGCCCCTGTCGAGTGGTCGATGTTCATTTATCGAAAAATTTATTGAAAAGATTTATTTTATGAAAATTCGTAATTGCCGGCAAATCAGTTTTTCAAGTTTTATCTGGTTTATACAGTATGTGTGTTCGTCTTACCATTATAGATAAAAAAATACGTAAAAATGTATGTAATTGAATACCTACGTTACGTGTGCCTGTAGCCTTAGATGTTATGCAATTTATTCGCAGATATAAATTTAAATGAACTCCATTATGGAGTTACGAGTTCGTGGTTGGATTTATTTTGGAGATAGCACCTTTTCATATTTTAATAAATATTAAATATAATTTTTATTGTTTTATCGAACCATTAAAATAAAGTCGCCTTTTTTGGTTTTGTCAAAGCTGAACTTGTGGCATTACGGATTAATTAATTCAGATTTTTATTTATACTGGAATTAAAGTGACTAAAATCAACGCCTAGTAAAAAAAATATTGTAACGTTGAAGTAATAATAATAATTCATTTTAATTAAATTTAATCTATCAACAACTTGACATTTCTCCGGTTCATTGCTGGTATTTTATTTAATCAAGTTATTGATATTATTAAATTTTATTAGTGTTCAGTTCAGTAAATGTTATTTTTATAGAAGCACAGAAATCCCAGATAATAAGAAAAAATTACAATTAGACAGAATTTTTCTGTTGGCCTCTGCTAGTTGCTGGCCAATAAAGTTTTTTCCTAACTCATCCCCTACGGAGAGGATTGTTATAAAGTTAAAAAAGGTACCTAACGGATGCTATTTATGTCTAAACGTATTTCAGTTTAGGAATACATAAAATATAGTTTATTTTTTACATAAACCAATTTAGTAAAGTCCACCAAACCGTGTGGGAAGGTAGTAATTTAAATCTAGCTGAGGATTCAAGGAAATCAGCTGGCACTTTGCTTAAATTATCCAAAGCTACAATTATAACCACAGCAGGTTTTTTTTAGAATAATATATATAACCCCTAAAAGTATGACTAGACAAACTATATTTCCTCGCACGAAATAACATAAAAAATGTCTTAAAGACTCATTTTGCTAAACTGCCAATTGCGCATATAGAATAATATTAAATTGATTTTCCCACAGATGATAACAATCCTAAACACGTCGTCAAGAGCCGTATGACGCATAGCCTTTGCCATTCAAATTGACATTGAATTTGAATCACTTGTTTTTTTTTTAGTGTAGCAGGATTTTTTGCACCTCATTGTGTACCTACCTTTTTTTGTTTTGTTATTTTTTATCGAAGGTCGATCACATGAATATATAGAGCAATCGGTTGTTTGATAGGATTTTTTATCACGAATAGTTTTATCTGATATTTATAATTTAGATAGCAAAACTTACTCTGAGTTATATTACAAAAGCAAATTATATGCAGGTGATTCATAAAGTGCGAAATAGTAATAAATTATTCAATCGACTACTGTATGTAGATGGAGCACAATTCAAATAATAAAATATATATTATAAATACATAATGTTATTATGTATATGGCTCTGTATCTCACTAAACCCTTATTTTTTAAAAATAAAACATTGCCTATTTGCCTAGTTTTCAAACGTTAAAAAAAAATTAAAATCGGTCTAGTAGTTCCAAAGATACGTATCCATATATAGATCAATCTTCATACACTCTAGTAAAAGTTGCAATGTTAACTTTAACTAAAACATTTCACGCTTTTCAAAAACTATGTCTATAAAAAGTAATCAGTAGAAGTTAACTAATAAAGATATAATAAGCTATTTGAATTACGTAAAAAAACTAGTCAAGAGCATGTCGGACTATGTTTAGTGTAGGGTTCCGTGGCTACTTCATACTGCGATATACCCTAATATCCCAAAATGGTTTATATTGGCACATACTACTACTTTGAAGAAAATATAGAAGTAAAGGAAAGACATATAATAGTAATAAAAAAAATTCGAACAAAATTAAAAAAAAAAACTGAAAAAGGAATTTGTTTATCGTAGATCTCGATATTCAGTCACGGAACCAAATTGTTGTTTAAATACATTAATTAGGTATCGTTTTATATTAAAAGAAAAATCGGCTAAAATTTCTTCTTAAAGTCTAGTTTCTTTTCTAATAAATTAAAAAAAACAATGTGTCGGGTGATATGTTTGCCGACACAAACCTAACCGAAAATGGTGTCATCGAAGCTAAACATTTAAAAATCAGCGCATAATTTTATAAAACTTCGGAGTACCCTCAATAATACTGCCCTTAAAGAGTAAATAATAATTTTATTTAACACCATTGGCATATTATTCGAACTATTCATTATTATTTTTTTTCCTATAGTTTTTACTATACGCAAACCAAATTTAAATTTTATTGTTGTTTCTTTAATAGATTTTAAATAAAATGGCTGCCATACGAACAGACATAGCTCGACTTTAGGAATTCAGTTTCAGCCATTCACTACGGGATCCTAAAAATAAAATAAAGCAAGCAAAATCTAATCTACAGCAGTCTTGACTTAAGTGTACTTAATGTAAAACCTAATTACCTTTCATAAAAAAAATGTATTAGTTTTTTGAGACCTGATTGGATTAGAAGACGGACATTAATCTTTAATATTGATCTTTTACAATCATCTTATGTAAGGTTTTTGTCTCGTGTGGAGCTGAAGTGTAGACGGAAATTGACACTATAATATAATATACAAGTTAATTTAAATACATATACTATTTTTTATGAGACAAGGCAATAAGCAGCATAATAAGCAATATTTTTAACACATGTGGGACATCATGCAAGTGGGAATTTTTAACACAACTTTAATTGCTCGTCCCAAGACGGAAACCTGTTATCAGGTTAATTTTAACTCAAAGTATCGATATTTAAGTAGGCAATTACAGTACTGGTTTTTGTCTGAAATTCAATTATTCAATTCAGAAAATATTTGATTAAATGCATAAAATGCGAGTAAATTCTGTCAAATCTACTTAAATGTAAACACCTGGGTCAATTTATTATTTTGAGGGAAAAAACAAATTTGAAATATAGTGAGTCAGTTTCTTAATAAGCAGGTAAAAACCGGTCATGAGATGAAGAGATGTTCTCATCAAGACCTTGAAATCCCTAAACTTTCGAAAATGGATTTTCTGATTGTTTTAATGCCGCGACCTAAAATAGGACACCTAAAACTTTTGTTTCAATGCGAGTAATATCAGCAAATAAATCAGCATTTTTCCTTCAACCAAAAATACTATTAACAAAATAATAATTTATGGTATATTTATACAATGTTATGAAAAAAAATGTATTATATTAATGCAAAAGTAATTAAATCCATACTATTAGTACTTAATATTATGAATGCAAAAGTGACTCTGTCTGCCGGCGTTTAACCCTTTTCACGGCGAGACTGCTTAACCGATTTCGATGAAATTTGTCAAGTTGTACCTATACCTAAGGAAAGGACATAGGTTACGTAAAAACGTCAAATGTGAGCCGGTTGTTTAAATTAAGGACTTGCCCGAGAAATCCCACGCTGATAGCCAAATTTGGACGGGCAGAGCCGCTGGTAAACGCTAGAAATCAATAATTAATTAAATTAATGAAAAAATCTGTTTAAATAGATTACTGTTCCATGGTAAATAAACATCCTCAGAGATAATTCATACATATAAAATGATAAAATATTATTACCTTGCAAATCCGCTAAAAACAATTCTGTAGCACTCAAGTTAGTCGAGCGCTATACCTTCACGACTAACTTGCGTCTCCTGAAGATGCCTCGTGTTGAGGCGAAACACGTGTCGAGTTTTTTTTAACAATTTGGTGGTGTAACGTTGTGGTAAAGTTTGCATCGTCCACATAAGGAGGGAGGGAGGGAGGTGCACTCCTACAGATGTGGATGGTCTTCTGCACGTGAGTGCTACTGAATTGTTTTTAGCGGATTTGCAAGGTAATAATATTTTATCATAATAATGAATTTCCGCAAAGTAACGCCTGATTCTATCAATAACATATAAAATGCTTTGTCCTGAATGACTGATAGATCAACGCACAGCCCAAACCGCTGGCCGTAGAGACCTGAAACTTGGAGGGTGTGTTCTTTGTATGACGTAGGCATCCGATAAGAAAGGATTTTCCGAAATTCTACTCCTAAGGGGGTGAAAAAGGGGGGAAAAATTTGTATGGGACAACGTGATTTCTTGGTCCAATCTACTTCAAATTTTGCATAAACCTTTTTTAACAGAATTGATGGAAGACCTGTTTCGTATTTTATTTAAATTCATCCCCTAACGGGGTAGAAAGTTATTTTGGCGGTGATTTGCTTCAAAGTTGATATCAATACTCCTTAGTGCTTTTGATTTAAATTACATTTTACTTTGACACATGTTTGAAAACTCAATCCGATTTTATTCAAAAAAGGTTGAACTCACTTAAAAACATAACCAAATACTTTTTAAAATTGGAATGTCTTCAAAGTCACTTTTGCACTTTTTAGGTGTGTGATTTTTTGTGTATAAATAATAGTTATAATAAATAACTTATTGTTTTCTTTTTCTTCCAACTCGTATCTATACTGATATTATAAGGATGCAGAGTTTGTTCGTTTGTTTGTTTGCTTAAACGCGCTAATCTCAGGAAGTACGGGACCGATTTGAAAATTCTTTCAGTGTTAGATACCCTATTTATCGAGGAAGACTACAAGCTATATATCATCACGCTAAGACCATTAGAAGCGGAGCACCAATAAAGAATGTTTCAAAATCGGGTTTTTTTTTTCCTTTTGAGAGCTTCCGCTGCAGGCGCTGCGTAAACGGTTAAAGTGTCGCAAAAATCATGTATGACAGAATTGTTTTCCTTTAAAAGTTCTAAAAAAAGCCCGCGACAGTATATGTCTATCTTTTAAGGGTGGCTTACTATAACCTTTTTTATGCTAACCAAATTTGTTCTTAAATAATGCATTATTTGCGAAGGTGTTTTTATAAACATGATATTAATCCTTTTCCAAATAAATACGTTATTCATCACAAGTATTTAATTTAAAACAAAATTGCCCTTTACATAATTCGATTTCAATGAATATCTCAGGGGATATTGCAGTTTTAAAATAACATCGCAGCAAAATAATAATTAAGTGCTGGATTTATTTAAAATTTTCGAATATCTAAGGTGAACATGTTATAACATAATCATAAATATTATTACTAACAATAATAAGAATTATTCAGTTTGTATGAAGTGGTTTATTTTGTAGACCGTATCTTCCGCAGCAAGGATAACAAAAAGTTCGTTCATCTCGCAGACCTTGCGCATAAATGCGGTATTAAAAAAAACACATGGTCACAACACCGGCTTCGGACAAAGCCGTAGGAACGTGGGAGACCGCCCAATACAAAACATTTGGCAAAAAAACCAATACTATGGTAATATTTTACAACTGATCTAGATGACGCATTTTTATAGACCTTTTAATGACGTCGTGGTTCGGAGTTCAACGCAGGTCGGGGATTTTAATGATTGTTAAATATACTGTTAAACAAACATACTGACATAAAATTTACTAAATTAAAAGAAATTACAAAACGTAGCATTCGTAGTTGTCGCACAAGTTTTTTGATATTGTCTTAAACCAGAACGAACTATGGCAAAAAAAATTATACGGTTTTAGGTCCACAAATATACAATAAGATACCCAATAAAAAATGAAGTTCATTTAGCTAAGTCAAAGCAAAACTAGTCAAATATGTCATGAATACCTATTAACAAATAAATAAGCTGGGTGGATAATAAGTATCTATGGAAGTATCTTATTCATAGAAATTCATTTTAAAAATTTTGTTTTTAAGTTTTATTATAGTTTGTTCTAGTTTGTCAGTATGTAATATTACTCAGTCTTAACATACAAAATATACAGTCTGAGTAAAAAAAAATTAATACCAATCAATATCTTTCTTACGAAGATAAGTAAGTAACTTAGATACTATGTTATTTATTAATTAATATCTTAAAATAAACTTAAGCCTAAATTCTACACTAACAACTTCTAACTCATAGTTCTTACGTAAGATGGATGGAAATGGTTTTCTCTAGGATCTGCAGTGAGTGACAAGATTTTTAAAGGCTCTTGGTTTTGCAAGCGTCTATTTATAGGCTACGGTGACTGCTTTACATCACGTGGGCCGTACGCTTGTTTGCCACCTTGGTAGCTTAAAAAACTGTCTAGAGCGAATCTGACTCGTGCGGGTTCCATACTACCATTTACGCAGTTTACGAACACAAATTAAAACAAAAAGTATGCCGCTGAGTGGTCAACCATCCAATGACTGACCAAACATAGCGTGGCTGAACTTTGAATAGGTATCGTTTTCAACAAATAAATGTGTTACTGCTTCTCTTAATAATCGATCCCGTCCCGTTGGCACCCTTTGGTTACGGAACCCTAGAATAAAACCTATATCTTTTAATCTGACGGGTAGTAAGGAAGCATTATCCAATTTAGGTACGGTTTACTATTAAGACATCAAATGCCAAATTTTAGTACCTATATAACCCCGATATATACATATACATGATATAAAATGTTCTCATCATAAATCAACATTTATGTTACCTACTTCTAACTTATCATCGACCCGTGTAATCGCTTAGATTACGCGATAAGTTTATAGCATGAGAATATAATATGTGACTTAATACTTAGCGATATATTTTATGATTTCCTTTACATGAGCTTTCTAACTTACTGGTAGCATCAACAGGATGACTTCCCGTTAAAACTGTTAACTGTAAAAAAATATGATTGCTCCATAAAATAAAATAACTAGTATTTAGTTCTAAATTAATCTTAATAAACAAATAAGAATTAAAAACATAATATACATGAGGTAGAAATAAAAAATATACTTAGTAGTATTATGCGAAAGAGCTTTCTGACACTTTTTTGATACTTATGTTAGTTAAGCTGTGTTAAGTTGTAGGTATCTATGCTAATTGCGAAAGTAACTCGGCCCGTCTGTTACCTCTTCACGCTTAAACAGCTGTACCGATTAAGATGAAATTTAGCATAGAGATAGTTAAAGTCCTATGAAAGGAAATAGGCCTATTTAAAAAAGTCAACATCAGACCCCCCATATAAAGAGACAGATACAAAGTAGCAAGGCTTTTCGGTTTTAGTGTTTGTGACCTAGGCCGTTACACGTTGCATCACTGCAGGACACATGCCTCTCCTTAGAATAATAAGTATTAGGCGATAGTCGTCACGTCGGATTGGTGGAAAATGTCGAGACAATGGTCACTCGACTGGCAAAGTTTTTAACTAAGTCATATGCCAAAAACAGCCAAGACTAAGTCGGTTTACACCCATAAAAATGCAAACAGAGCATTCCAAGTTGAGGTTCAGATGACACAACTTTGGTACTATTAATAGTAATTAAGTAAACTGGCGTAACCTAACGTTCAGGAAGTCTAAAGCAAATTATCTTCTTTTTAGTAAGACAGCTACTAAAAGCATATGTCACCATTTCATATTACACAATTGGAAAACCGGTTAAATGCGTGTCGTATTCACAAACAATAGGGTTCCTTAGCTGTTTATGACTTTTAACTTAAAACTTAGTGCCTAAATTAAAAGCTGCACTATTCACGCACGCTTGGTTACATATCGCGTCGTACTTGTCGTACTTGTTAGTTACAGGAAAACTTTTATTTAGGTAATTTTTTTTAAGAACTTTTTATGAGATCGAACAAAATAATTTTAATTTTCAACATAGTGTAGTGCCCATACAATGTGACTGGCTGTAAAGAATAATGTTCTGAAGAAGAAACTTTTGGATGAATAGTGCTAAAGGATTAATATTTGAAGACGAGGCTTTTGAGTGGGAAGTGTTAAAAGATTTAATATTCTGTAGACGAGGCTTTTGGGTAAAAAGTTTTAAAAGATTAATAAATCGAAGACGAGGCTTTTGGGATAAGAAGTGTTAAAAGATTAATATTCCGAAGACGAGGCTTTTGGGGTAAAAAGTGCTAAAAGATTAATGTTTTAATTGAAAGACATACAAACTTCAAACTAGCTGTGAAAAATAGTGTGAACTCTAAAGTATAAAAACAAATAATAAAAAACGGCCAGGTGTGAGATGGGCTTATCATTAAGAGAAACGGTAACACATTTGTTTGTTGGAAACGATATTCAAAGTTTAGCAACGTATGGCTTGGTCAGTACTTGGATAGGTGACCGCTTAGCGGCCCACTTTTCTTTTATTCTGTTTGTAAATTACGTAAATGGTGGTAGGTACGGAACCCTCAGTGCGAGAGTCCAACTCGCACTTGGCCGGGTTTTATAATTTGGCTTCGGAACTCTAGAGAGCAAGCAAGTTGTGCATATAATGTGATCTCAAATGCATATAAAAAGCATATTGTGATATAACTCACTAGAGCGTCACACACGTGCGTCGGTTACCTAATATTAATCAAATGTCGTATTCATCTCAAATGAGTATGCATTCAGACACGAGATCCACTTACAAATCAGGCCATTCAATGAATTCAGTGTCACGACCCTCATCAAATAGTAGTCTGAAGTCGACAACTTGGTGAATGTGATTAGTCGGGTTCAAAGGATTTATCAGTATAATTTGTGTATTTAGCTTCGTCCATATATTTAGATATAAGAAAAAGACAACACAATAGTACATGCTGTACATGCAGCTATCCTACGTAATAATAAATGGGTTTTATTGATAACCAGAGATTTGGTATAATAGCGATAAAAGTACATTGAGTATCAAGGGTAGAATGGAGAAAATTACTAACGAGAGGCTATTTAGAAGCCTAATGTCGAAGTCGTACCGCCTGTGTTACTTACACACAATGTTTTTCATCACATTTGCGAGTAAATTAATAAAAATATAAGGTGAATAAGTAAATTTACCAAAATACAATGAACATGGTGGTAATAGAAGACGAAACAACGCTACCGCTAAATGGCGCTAGATTTATTAATAACAAATGTTTTGGCTGAAGTTTAAACTTGTAATTGCTCGCTTGTAGTGTGCGCGTAGTTCATATTTCAAACAGGGACAGCTTTTATATATACTTGATAGAATAGACACTTTAAATAGTTTAAGAATAGACAGTACGGTGTATAGACAGTACGATGTACCCTTAAGTACGGTACGTCATTACCGTCCGTGAACGTGAACGTCTGCTTTGCCTTGAGGAAAGTAAAATTTACAAAGAAAAACCCCGGAGGAGTAATTAAGGTCTTAGCACCTGCTTTACCTGCATGTAATGATACTGTTTAAGAGTAAGTGTAAAAAAAACACACACGTACACGCAACTCGCTCTTTTCTTATAAATAATGGAGGTAAAGTATTTTTGAAGGTAGATGTGAAAAACGCCTTTAACTACGTGGATAGGGGTGCACTACTCAAACAAGTTAAAGAGAACACTCAAATCATTTTCCCTTATCTCTGGCAATGTTATTCTGAACCTTTCAAATTATATAAAGTAAGTAAGGCGACCCACTTGGCCCAGCTATTTTTAGTTTGGCGATTCACCCTATCATTAAAAAATTAAGTTCTGTTTTTAATTTATGGTACTTAGATGACGGAACCATCGGTGGGATGGCTTCCATTTTAGAAAAAAACCTTACTATATTTTTTTAAGTTTGTTATTGCATCTCATTTGTAGTTTCTGTACTATATATAAAAGAAAAACATTAACTGACAATGGCTAACTTAGGGTCAGAAACTTGAAATTTAGCATGTTGATTTTAGTACTAAGGAAGAAAATTGGGGTTGAAAATTGAAAAGGAAACCAGTCATTTTAAAGCCAAATGCATATAATAATTTGTATTTGACCATTAGGTTGGAAATAAGGATTGTCGTGAAGGGAATAAAATTTGTATAAAGAAACAGAAGATACGCTCCAGAAGAAAAAAACAGTTTGCAACAAAGTCAAGATGATATTTTTCCTGCCTTCTGGACGAAAAAACTGCACTCAGTAGAGGATTATTATGGAGGCTACACACGCACCGTTTTACATGTTTAGTTAAATTTTTACGTGTTTAGGTAGAACTGAGAGGTGTCTAGTGAACTGACAACTTAATTTCCATACTTTAATATACCAGATAAAACTGATTGCCTAAAATAGAATGTGTGTAAGACGCATCAGTCAATACTTAGATATCTAAACAAATTAAAGAAGCTCTCTTGTTTGGGCACAAAGTGAGTAAAACACAATTTGGAAATCGACATCTTTATACCACAACTAGCTGTCCCGGCGAACGTTGTTCCGCTGCCGTCCCTCTGTACCCGGCGAAAGTTGGTTTTTACCTATAGTGCCCGAGTCCGGCTCGCACTTGACATATCGAGATAAAAACTATCCTATATTTTAATTTGGATCAAATAACAGATATTTACGAAGTTTGATCAAAATCGGTTCAGTAGTTTAGGAGTCCATTGAGGACAAACATTGTGACACGAGATATTAAGATAAGATAATGAGACGAATTGCATATTCCAAATCTATCTACATTTTGAGAATATAATTTTAATGCTTCTGATTACTAAAAAAAAACCATGTAATTGGCATCTGATTTATGTGACCTTGGTGACCGCGTTGACAATGTTTGGTCGATTTGAATGACGAATTTAAAAGTAATAAGGTACTTAGTTAAATCAAATTACACTTTAGTGCTTTTAGAGACTAAAATGACGATTGCAGCCGCATTATATCTACATATCAAACTTAATAGAGTTCGTTGATTAGAACCAGTTTATTCCGATTACAAAATACATTCCGATGCGTGTTAATAGCGGATTAATCGCTCATGTTGTAATAACGACAGTTTTCGAAAATCAAAACCGTGTCAAATAGGACGTATGTCTAATTTTTAGTGTCCCGTAGTCAAACAAGTAACCCCTTACAGTTTCACCATGTCCGTGTGTATGTCAGTTATTTTATTCTGAAACTGAAAAAACCTCCAACTGAAATTTGATACACGTTTACATACATGCCTACCGCATCAAATAGAGTAGGTATCATTAAATAAGAAATTTAAAATTATATGAACTTGGCTGTATAATATGTATGTATTTACAAAAAAAAAAGTAATATATATATATATATATATATATATATATATGTATCTGTATCCGTTGTCTGGTAACCATAACACAAGCTCTGCTTACTTTACTTACTTTGGGGCCAGACGGCGCTGTGTGTAATGTCAGAAAATATTTATTATTATTATATTATTATTATTATTAAAGGAACCATTTGGGATTAAGTTTGTATTTCAACATCCTAAGCAAACTGTCGAGAAAATCTGAAAAAAATAGTATGCTACAAATACTATTAAAAAAGGTACAATTTTTTAAGGTCAAAAAGTTACTTAAGTTACTTTGCGAGATACAACTGAATAAGTTAAGCTTATTTGATGACTTAAACAACGAATAAAGCTACATAACCCTACACTAAGCATAGCCTAACATGGTTTGATCCGTTATTAAATATATTAGCGGGCAAAATAAGGTCATTGTACTTAATAAATACAAGTTTTGATGAAGACATTCTTGTATTTATGGTTATAATATTGCGTGTTATATTTGCGATCATCAAATAAATGTTGATCGTTTTAAATTTACTGAAACGGCTAATTTGTTTCTGATAAGATATACTGGTTATGGTAATGATGCTTTTACACCACTAAGTGTGATATCTTTTTATATTTTACCAAAAACCGTAATGTGGACATATCACGAAACATAAATCCTTAATTTATATGCATTGGTATGTATATTTTAAATGCTTTTCTATATATCTGTGAAAACCCATTATGTGTTGCAAGCGTCCATAGGCTGCGGTCAGGTGGACCGCAAGCTTGTTTGCCACCTTAGTAGTATAAAAAATGTTCACACCTACTTCCATTATAATTCATTTACAAAAATTAGAACTTTTACACTTCTCATTCTGTATATATAACTACACTCATTTTTACTTTGTTGAGTAGGTATTTTATCTTAAAGCGTTAATGATTATTGAACTATAGTTAAATTATTATTTTAAAATTAGTAGGTAATTATGTAAACAAAAAACAGTACCTACTCCACAGAAATTGTATGTTCATAGACTTATTAAAAACTTGGAATTCAGAAACAAACGTTAAAAACAGTACCTACTCCACAGAAATTGTATGTTCATAGACTTATTCAAAACTTGGAATTCAGAAACAAACGTTAAAAACAGTACCTACTGCACAGAACTTCTATGTTCATAGACTTATTAAAAACTTGGAATTCAGAAACAAACGTTAAAAACAGTACCTACTCCACAGAAATTCTATGTTCATAGACTTATTAAAAACTTCGAATTCAGACACAAACGTTAAAAACAGTAGCTACTCCACAGAAATTGTATGTTCATAGACTTATTAAAAACTTGGAATTCAGAAACAAACGTTAAAAACAGTACCTACTCCACAGAAATTCTATGTTCATAGACTTATTAAAAACTTCGAATTCAGACACAAACGTTAAAAACAGTAGCTACTCCACAGAAATTGTATGTTCATAGACTTATTAAAAACTTGGAATTCAGAAACAAACGTTAAAAACAGTACCTACTCCACAGAAATTCTGTGTTCATAGACTTATTATAGACCCAGAATTCAGAAACACACTTTATCTTCGAAGTAACTTCTACTTAGGAGGTCATTGTTATTTTGAATTGAAACTTCTTTTTATTGAATGGGGCCGTCCATTAATCACGTGATGTTTTTTTAGCATTTTTAAACCCCCCCTCCCCCTTGGTGATACGTGGTGAGGCTTAAGACTATTTTCGCGCACTACGCAGAGAATCTATCTCGATCTACCGATCGATCGTCGCGTGAGGATGCGTGAAGACCAAACATTGTGCATCTCTAAACTTTAACTGCTCAGATTAGGTTGGTGACATGAATTTACTACATGTTTCTTAAATTTCTTTTTTGTACAGTAGTACAATCCAAACCGCTGGCTCGTCCTTTCCACTAGTTGCTGACGATCCTTCTGCAGGCTAGGTTAATACAGGTCATAAAGCCATTTGTTAAAGCCCTCATGCGTTGAGGTAATTCCAAGAGACCGACGCAGAAGAAATGTAGCAAACGTCTTGCCATCATGCTCTTGAGGCTTTGGAATACATAGGCCACTGGACGACTGCAAAGTCAGATTAAATAACGTGATGTTTTTTTAGCATTTTATATGGAATGGAATATAATATTCCCGTGCGCCAACGACTAGCTACAACTATTAAAAACCTAAGACATTAATTAAATAACTTTTTTATAACTTATACATTAAAAAATAACCTTTTGGATTTAAGTAATGCATATTTTATCTAATATTCATTTTATAAGATTTAACAATAATAACATTTATACTGCAAATAAACTATAGGTGAAGAGTTATTTATTAGAGCAATGTCCTTAAATATATACCGACTAGTTTTAACTTCCCTTTTTAGAATTAGAACAATAATAGAGAATATTCTTCTCCTTTGCTTGGTGCTTCCGGCGGTAATCTAGTAGAAGATCATTCGCCCACTTCATAAATTCTTCTTTTGCAGTATATTTTTGTTTCGCATTAGTCCCCAACTCATTGAATTCTTTCTAAGCAACACTAGGTTTTTTTTCCTTTCTTATACTCTGCATTAAAATCACACTGCACGCCGCTTTCGGTTTAGAAATCGCGCGTATGACGAAAAAAATAATACACGTGATATCTTACTACAACCTTGTGATATTACGTGATTTTTGCCGAACCCACTCCCCCCCTTTCGAGCCTCACGTGATTAATGGACGGCCCCAGTCGTGGTTGCGCGTTTACTTTGGGTTTACGTGACAATGAAATACAAAAAATGTTGTCTGTCTGCATCAAATCTTTAAAGATTATTATCAAATACATTTTCTTTGTTTAAATTTCTTTTTTCACTTTTGTACTTTTTTTTTTTTTGGTAGGTATGTGATGATAAGCCTATTTATTTTACTGTATATAGTGTCCTTGTCGTAGCCTTGGAGTTATGGTTATTGTCCTTGTTTAACAATTGTCTTCTTAACGACTGTAATTTCGCAAAAATAACTATATTTCGTCTCAAAAACTTGAATTACCAGAAGTTATTTATTTTTTTAGAGGACATATACACGTAATATTATAGCAGCGATCTAAATTTTATGCAAATCATAAATTTATCCATTTAGTTAAACCGGCATATTTTTGTTTAGGAACTATGTACCTAACTCCCTCCGTAAATTTAGGCATACATAAGGTATAACTTTACAAATAAGTAAAACTATTCGAGTATTTTTAGAGAGGTAGAGCACTGCAAGTACTCGCTCGAATAAGCTGCCCCAACAAATAAAGCGGGGCATAGCGAGTACTTGCTCGAATGAGGGGCCCGAACTGGGGAAGTACCTCCACCTTACAGAAAACCGCGGCCACAATAACACTAACATTAAGTAGTGCTGTGTTCCTGACGGTGAGTAAGGATGCCAGAGCTCTCTTTGAGGATTCGCTGCGGGGATAGCGGAGGACCGGCGCTGTCATTGCTCGGCGAAGACGCGGCGTGCTGGTTCGGCGGTCAGGGAGACCTGATGAATCGGCTGATCGCTGGCCGCCCGCAGGTTGAACGGGTTCCCGAACCCAGGAATCACTTAATCTCCGCCCTGGGAGGCTGACTGCCAGCCTGTGTAAAGTCTCTGAAGTGGTAGTCGTGCCGGAGAAGGAGACCGGAGTGGACCCGGCTACTACAACAGAAGGGGCCCGTCCACCCGCCGTGCCAGCAACCGTATCATCTGTGTTGAGCTTCGGCAGTCTTAGTACCTCACCTTTTTGTCTTCTAAGCTGTCTGTGCAGTGAATCCTCATCCCTAGTCTAAGTAACTTTATATAAAATGGCCAGAAATAGAAAAAGGAAAGGAGTTTTTACAGCGGCTACTCCATCCACATACAATGTGGATATTTGCAATATCAGGGGTATTCACGCAAATCTTAATTCAGTCCACCATCACCTCGAGACTGCGCAGCCGATCATCCTCTTTCTAACGGAGACGCAGATATCCTGCCCGGCCGATACATCATACCTTCATTATCCCGGCTACAAGCTCGAGCACAATTTTTTGAGCCGTGCCGGTGTATGTATGTTCGTCCGGGAGGATATCTGCTGTCGCCGACTTCATAGCCTTGAAGACAGGGACCTGTGGATATTGTGGGTGCGCGTAGATCACGGCGGCCACACTCGTACCTATGCGTGCCTATACAGGTCTCATAGCGGTGACGAGGACGTAACTCGACTCTTCACACACATGAGTTTGACGACTGACAAAGTTCTAGAGCAATATCCCACAGCAGAACTAGTTATTTTGGGAGACTTTAACGCCCACCATCGTGAGTGGCTCAGTTCTCGAACCAATAACTATGCTGGGATATCTGCTCATGAATTTGTTCTGACCTATGGATTCTCTCAGCTGGTACTTTCTCCAACGAGAATACCAGATATAGAGGACCATACGAGCTCCTTACTGGACCTTCTGACTACACGTCCGGACGGATACTCCGTCTCAGTAGATGCGCCTTTTGGCTCCTCGGACCACTGTATCGTTCGGACTCAAATATCATGCACACAACCTGATCCTTCTAGGCCAACTGATTGGCGTCGTGTGTGGCACTATAAGTCGGCAGATTGGGACGGATTGCGAGAATTTTATGCATCGTACCCGTGGAGGCAGCTCCTGATCCTGACGTCTGCGCAGCCGCAGTCACTGAGACAATCCTCGTTGGTATGGAATGTTTTATTCTTAACCTGCGAGTAGCTGCCGGCGTCAAAAAACGACCGTGGTTTAATAGGTCTTGCAGAGAAGCTAAAATTCTTAAGCAAACTGCGTATGAGGCTTGGACCACGGCTCGTTAAAATAAGGATCCGAATATTTCTGAGTTAAAACGCAAATTAAATGCTGCCTCGAGGTTCAGTAAGAAAGCAACTGCTAGAGCGAAATTCCAATTCATCGGCAAAATAGGTGGGCGACTTGCAAGCTATGCTTCTGGGAGTCGTGCTTTCTGGTCGCTTGCTAAAGCTGCCGAGGGGAACTTCTGCCAGTCGTCGTTACTACCACTGCGAAAGACCGATGGTGACTTGGCCCATAGTGCAAAAAAGAAAGCCGATCTATTGGGCAGTCTCTTTGCCTCCAACTCGAATATGAACGACGAAGGCGCTGTACTACCTACTTTACTGTGGTGCGGTAAGACCATGCCGGAAATCTCTATAACACAGCGCGAGGTCCGGCGGGCGTTGCTTTCCCTAGACGTTCATAAGTTGAGTGGGCGAGACGGTATACCAGCAGTGGTACTTAAGCAGTGTGCTCCTGAGTTATGTCCTGTACTCACGAGCCTCTTCGCGCTTTCCTACCATACTAGGCAATTTCCGTCTTCATGGAAGACTGCGAATGTGCACCCGGTGCCCAAAAAGGGCGATAGGTCAGATCCATCGAATTACAGGCATATCGCTATAACCTCTCTCCTCTCCAAGGTGATGGAGCGTGTGATCAACACACAGCTTTTGAGATACCTAGAAAAACACGACCTGATCAGCGACCGTCAATATGGCTTTCGCCACGGTCGCTCCACTGGTGACCTTCTAGTGTATCTCACACACCGATGGGCACTAGCCATTGAGAGTCAGGGGGAGGCATTGGCATGTAGACATAGCGAAGGCGTTCGGTCGGGTCTGGCATCGGGGTCTTCTATCGAAGTTGCCATCTTACGGAGTGCCCGAGGGTTTGTGCAAATGGGTGGCTAGCTTTTTGTCCGGCAGGCGCATACGAGCCGTAGTTGACGGTAGTTGCTCTGATAGCATGGAAATTAATGCTGGTGTCCCGCAAGGCTCTGTGCTGTCTCCTACGCTGTTTCTACTGCACATCAATGATATGTTGGAGATCAACAACATATATTGCTATGCAGATGACAGTACTGGAGACGCTCATTACACGGGCCGTGCAAGCATGCCTCGTTCCATTGTGGAGGAAAAACTTGTGTCTCAAATCGAGATCGGTCTGTCCAAGGACTCTGACTGGGGACGGGAAAACTTGGTCCGATTCAACCCTTCAAAGACACAAGTCTGCGCGTTCACCGCTAAGAAAACCCCATTCACTGTAGTCCCACAATTCCAGAACACTCCCCTCTCCATCTTCAAGAGTATTGGGATCCTTGGTGTTCACATCTCCAGCGATGTTCAACATCGAGCCCCTAAGTCTGAGGAGAGACTTTACCTCCCTTTGTGTGTTCTACCGCTTGTACAATGGGTTGTGTTCTGAGGAATTGTTCCAAATGATGCCCACGGCTACTTTCTACCATCGCACCGCTCGCCATCGGCAGGAAATTCATTTTCACACTTTAGAACCGAAATGGTCGCGTACAGTGCGGTTTCAGAGAAACTTCCTCCCGCGAACGCTTAGGTTGTGGAATGAGCTCCCTGCCAAGGTTTTCTCTAAGGACTACAGTATGGGGTTCTTCAAAAAATAAGTTATTACCAGGACCGTAGGCTTGTTTGCCACCTTAGAAGTATAAAAAAAAAATTTAAATCCAAATGCTAGATTTAAGGCCCACTGATCTAACGCGAGATGTATTCTTGTAGTTAGACATTTAGTGTTTCATACAAAATATTTTCAATTTAAATCAATATTTTCATAGCCAAGATGCAGTCAATAGATTAACCTCGAGCCAGGACTGCAACAATCCATTCATTACATTTATTAGATTATTTACATTGTGTATTCGTAAGATTTATGTACTAGTACTTTAAAGTCACTAAGAGTTGTTTATACAAAATATTTGTTATTTAAGTATTATCCGATTTATAAACTCTTAAAGCAGATTTTTCCTACAAAATTAATGTTCTCATAATCTCCGAGGTTACCATAATTTCACTTTTGTTGTTTTTTTTTATTCCACTAAAGTGGCAAACAAGCTTACGGTCCGCCTAATGGTAAGCGGTTACCGCAGCCGATGGACGCACTCGCAGGTTTCCCACCCTTCAACTTTTGCAAACTGCAGGGATTTCCTAATTAAAGCAAGTTTGAAAATATAAAAAAATACAAAGTGAAATTCATGGACCTTTGGAAATTACGGCACATTAGTTTAGTATCAAAAATCTGTATGACATTTAACCACAATGTGAATAAAGCTTTATGAAACCTATTAAAAATGAGATATAACTTTACTTATAAAAGGTTAAAAAAACCGGGGTCAAAGTCAAATGCTACTAGTCAAATCAAATTGTTGAAATAAGCAGTTTATTTCATTGGCACATTACTGTTAGTCAAGTACGTGTATATCCGGTACTGTTACTGTTACCAGTAACCCATTGCGAACGGTCATAAATTACAAAAACCGGACCGGATGAGAGCTGTATTATGTCTATTATTATTAAATTACAAATTAATGAGTTCACACGATACTTTAAATAACTCTTGCTGTTAAATACTTCTGCGAATAAAAATATAATTAAATAAATAAGAAATCCCGACGGCAAAAACATTAGGAACTAAATAGATAAAACCAGTGCACTTGTAAGATACCAAATATTAAATGTTAATTTTGGTACGTAAATATCCTTACTTGTTTGAGAAAGCCGAGAAAGCTAACAATGTCAATAAAAGAAAACATAAAAAACAAAACAGATTACAAAACCAAACTTTCAGGCTTAAAATAAGTAAGTAAACAGTGTTATCTTTATGTCCACAAAAATATACAATAGCATACCAGACGATATAGCTGCATTACCTTCCCCAAAATTCAAAAATGTTTAAATTATTGACTCATCGAAAAATGTTTTTACGACATTAATGATCTACTGCTCCACGTATGACCTATCCACTTATTTGTAATTATCAGTTTTGTACTTTTTTTTAATTTCGCAATTCTGTATTTAGTACAACATTTTCAATTTTTTATTATTATCTTTAATTTAACTTTTATTTTGTCATTGTAATTATGCATGTGCTTTATATAATGTCGACATTAATAATTTTTACGTAAAATCTGAATTAAAAACTAAGCAAATTGTTAACATATTTGTTTAATTATTATTATTGAGTTCCGTATGCTCGAAAGAGCAAATTGTGGCTGTTTTAAAATTTTGTAACATTTTGACATTGTTTTACCCATAATTATGGAATAAATTAATTGAATTGAATTGAATTAAATATAAGCAGGTGGATCTAAATTTAAATTAATGCCTTTTGGCTTGTTATCCTGCATTTTGTAAGTCATCGGTCCACGAGCGAAAGCGAAGGTTGATTTAGAAGCACCGCTATATGATGTGTTTGGAGTCGGGGCATATGATGCCTGATTTAGTGTACCTGGATGCGCCGATTGTGGGGATCGTCAGCACCGGTTATTGTGCATATTAAGCAAGGGTGGTTTGCATCCCCTGAGCTCATCAGGGAAAACAGTGGCTCAAAGTAAAAGGATTAGAACTAGGACCCTTTAGCCTCAGGATAGCCACTTGACCTTGTTGTTGATTCAGGACTGTCATTTGAGAAACTCTCATGCGGGCCTCAGCAGTCTTCATGCTACACTCCAACAAAAGTTTTGGATTGTCTCGGCTCGAAGGGTTATTAGGAATGTGCTCTTTAAGTGCATATCCTATTTTAGGCTCAAGGCAACTTTAATTCAGCCACAAATGAGTCAAAATTAGCACAGTTGAATGCTCCGTTGCGACGTGATTGAATAACAAACAAACAGCCTATTAGTAGTAGTAATAGGATAGGATAAGTAGAAAGTAGGATAGGAAGTTTATACAATAGAAAATTGAAAGGACAGCTTTAGTATTTCTAATATTTGATTTCATTCATAGCCGTTTTTCTGGCATTGTACAGGTACAATTGGATTTCTATTTCTGTCGACCTTTTTGAGATCTTCAATCCTCTCTCTCCCACATACTATTCACCCCCTCCTCTCCTCTCTTACACACTATTTGATGTTTTTTAACGATGTTCTTTATAAAAACTTGCTGACGTTTTGACTAAGTGTTGTGTATTTTTTGTTACGTAAAACTCATATTTTATACAAATACAAAACAATTACATTTTGATAGTTTTTCTATCACAGGGTAATTTAGAAAATTCAATGACTTACTAGGCATGTCAATCATTTATAGTTTAGGCGTTATAGAAGATAAATCAATAAACAAAGACATAAACCTTTCGTGTTTACAAAATTACTTTGATTTACAGGTTAAGTATGTAAAAACTGGTCAAAATATTATACATATGTCAAGAGCATGGGTTTAGGGTTCCGTTGCCGTTACTAGTATTGTTCTTGAACCTGCGTAAGCTAAACTTAAAATAAACAAATACTTTCAAAATAATCTTTATTGTACACTAAAACACAAAAGAGTTACAATAAAACAATATAAACAAATACTTACAAAATAATCTTTATTGTACACTAAAACACAAAAGAGTTACAATAAAACAATAATTTAAAAAAAAGGTCTGGAATGACCAACCAAATTTTACACATTCAACTGTTTGAATTATATTAATTGAATTTACAACCTACAAAAGGCATTATTTAGTTTATCGTAACACGGATGTCGTCTCTTAAGTTAGTCTGAAAATGTATTGAACTTTGTTAAGTCATGTCATTTTTAAAGTAATTTTAGTATTATAGATTTTTTTATCTTTTTACGGTAATTGGTCATATCTTGACAGACACGAACGTAACCAAACAGAACAGACCCAAATGTAGATCAAATGTAGAACATCACTTAAATGCAGATTTTAGTCATAAAACAGAACACGATCGACATCGGTGAAGATATTGTGCCGCGAAATCTTTGCTTTCTGGCTGCTGCAACGGCGATGCCGCGTGTGAAAACCAAACACCATTGTCCTCCAGTGTACATACTCATCAACCTCATGGGAATATTTGCGAAGGAAATTGGTGGGTTCGTTGATTTACCGCTTCTTTGGAGATACCATCGACGATCGAACGAGATGTAGGTAACAGATAAAATAGTAACGGAAATAGAATATTGGGTTAATTGTGTGTGTTAACGAAAAAAAATATACATGGATTAACAAATATATTAGCAAATACTTTATAATATTATAAATGTAATAGCCAGTGCGTCTTTCCTTTTATTTATTACGTTTTCCTAAGCTACTAAACCGATGTATCTGAGACTTAACTTAAAATCCTGAAGTACATTGGATATAGGAGATTATCTACCTTAATCTATCAGTGTCGACTTCCACTCAGCCAAACCTCAACTAGTGAGATACTAAGTAACATATCCTCCTGACCAATCCTGACTTATTATGATATGTAAAAAACTGGTCAAGGGTGTTATTATTATGTCTATGGTTGCTCAATGAGGGCATTTTACCGGTCACCAGAGGTAAGCACTGTGGAGTGAGTGGCATTTAAACCAATCACAGGTTGACTTTATCAACAGCTGGCGTATGTACTGGTCTGTGATTGGTTTATATCTTTATTTACCTTATATCTTAGTGCTGACCTCTCTTTTCGATGTTAGCCCTCACTTATTACTCTCTTACTCTTGAGCTAGTGATTTAGGCTAACATGACATAATATGAAGCCACCTTAGTTCAGATTCACTCTATCAGAAGTGAGTAGCGTCGCGCGATGGGCCCACCATCTGCCACATAGTACTAAAGTAGTTAATGAGAAGAGACCGTCTTCCACATCGTGATTTGAGTGTGTATTTGGCCACTGAGTGAGTACCCCTTCTAAAGATTAAAACCGTGAAGATAAATAGTTTAGAGCTGACATCTCCTTTCAAAAAGATAAATTTAAATAGTCGACACAGTTGATTGATTTAGATTGATGATTTTTATATAGTATTAAAAATAAATATTTGTACATTGAATATAAATAGAATATATATTGTACTGTCAGAAGCTTCTGTAATATTGCTTAGTATTAGTTATAGGTATTTAGTTTTAATTAATTCAAAGAGTTAATTTTATTTTCATTACTGTACACGTGTTTGTTTACCCAATTTCAATGGTTTATCTCTTGATGACTCGAGATTACCTGGAAGAGATCTCTTTTTAGAGATAAGCTTGCCTCTGTACATAATTTTACTAGTTTACTTAATAAATATATAAATAAAAAAATATACTTCTTCTTTTAACTTATCTTAAACTAGATTGCATGTAATTTTTGCCACACAAGCTAAAATGTCGTTAAAAGAGCAGATCTTTTAAAACACTTGGCAATAACGACATCAATTAAAATTAAAGTAATTTTAACACTTTCATATTTGGCAGCGCACATTTAAAATGTAAGAGAATCCCTTCGCAAAACACTATCAGAGCGAGTACAATCATGCTCACATTTAAAGGTAATTGCCCAGCATGTCATATAGCTCAGTGCTCATAGCTCAGTGCTCATAGCAGTCCTCCGTACGAAAAATGGTACAAATTTTAAAAGAATATTTCTTCCAATTTTTGTGTATATTTATTGGTGGCCCCATAAATAGGCTCAATTTTTAAGTGAAAATGTAGTCTCAAAGTATCTCCTCATGACAAGGTCCAAAACAATTAGTGAGTTAAAGTAGCAGTCCTGCTTACCACACAACTACCACATAACTAGTTAAACAATAATCTTTTATCTTCTTCCTTCCCTAATACCGTTTTGGTCCCCAAAAAATCGGGTCTCCTTACTTTTCTGCGCCAAGTAGTTTTATCTTGGGTTCTCTATTCCGGCAATTTGGTTTTCTGAGGTCTCTATCTATATTTGACCACCGGATCATTTTTTGATGGCATCTTCCTCTTTTCTACTCTGTTTCATAAGTTCAGAGCGATTTATACCGCATGATCCGCGCTACGTCTTTTGAACGACTATAAAAAAAGGGTTTCCAGAGTAGACTACAAATTGGTCCTAATAATAAATACTAGAATCAGAACGCAAATCCAACTCTAACTTGACAGGTTTTAACGAACACATATGTATTATCAATGAATAGATAGTTGAGAAACCAAGATATCATAAATAACCAGAAGGCGCAAGAGCTCTCGTTTGGCTAATCGTTATGTCATTAAACAAGATTTATAGTACATTTGATTGCATATTACTTTTATGCAAAAATAAATAATCGGCCAAGTGTGACTTTACCGAGGATTACGTGCCTACATACGTAATTATTTTGTTACATTGATCAACGGCTCAACCACTGTGTTTTTTATGCCAACGGCTTTTTTTTAGTTATTCCATACATTGTTTATTGTGTACAGTAATCCAGACTGCGTAATATTGCTTTCCTAAAACACTGGCCTAGTGCGTGTCGGTCTCGTGCACCGAGAGTTCCGTACCTCGCACTTCCAGTTGGCTTACACCATAATTGTTGAAGTTAGAAGCTTGTATGTATTATTGTATACTGTAATGTTGTACTTATTTTGTATGGAGACCTTTAAATTTTCACTTTTGTTTTTTTAGGATATTCGCTATAATACCATACTATATCCTGCGAAAATTTCAGGCCATGAAAAGTCGTTCAGACAGACTGCGCGAGCGTGGGCTTAGTAATAGGGCTCCGTTGGCACTACGTATTGTAACGTTCAAAGAAACTACAATAATAGGGACTTATAAAGTCCCAGTACATCAGTTTTACAAATAAACAAAACTTCAAAGAATTAAGAAATACATTGGTACATAGTAATAATCACAATCCTTACACGGGCTTTAGGGATTGTTGCAGGTTCAAGGTTGGGCCTTCAACTTTTAAAATATTTAGAAAGATTCTCGTTATCTTCTAATCTGGATTAATTTGAAATATCCACGTATAAATAGTAATTAAAAAGATTACTTCCCCTTCTAGCCTCTTCTATAATAACCAAGAAAGAATGACCTAAACGAAAGGAATTATATTTATTGGTTATATGCGCACATAAATGTAACTTATATTCCATTTGTTGCAGGTGGCGACAGTAGCATCCATGGCCTGAAACAATGTTTAGGACGGCGTCACTCGAGGGCTCCGGGCCAAGGACCCCTCCTGCATACGCCCCGCACCCCCCCTATGTCCCACCGCGCTTCTTTCCCCCTCGAATCCGCCCTCCACCACCTCAATACTGTTTCGACGCCGCCCGGTTTGCCTGCGATGCTTCTAAGCCTAGATACCTCGACGTAGAAAGAGAAAGGCTTGTGACGCGATGGCTGGCGGAAGCCAACGAGGCTCTAGTCAGGAGAGACCGCCCTCCAAGGTACAAGCCTCGAAGCAGTGAGAGAAGGCCGGATTTTGCAGACAGAAGACCGAACGCACCGGAATGGGCGGATAACTTTCTTCTCGGTAGAAGAAATGGATCCGTGGAACCTGAAGAGGACTGTGGTGATGTGATGACGTTGAAAGAGTTTGTGGACAAGTTCTCTCTTCCTCGTGTGGTTAAGTTTGAAGGGGAAGAGAAACCGGTGTTGCTGTACAGAGTACTAGAGGCGCATAGGAGAGTGGAGGCTGTGCCGTTGTCCGGAAAGAAGGGCAAGTTGGTGGGGAAACCACTCTACATACCGGACACTTACGATGGTAAGTTATCCTGATTTGCTGGCTCATACTATTACAAACTAATACGTGGTGAATAGAGTGTTTTTTATTTATGTCATAGAACCTGAAATTTACTATTATTTTGTCTAATTTACCTATATGTCTTTATCACCAATTTCTTTTTTTCCTTAGAAAGCAAAATAGGTAAGACGATTATGTTTTTCGTGGCTAAGACCCGACTTGCGGCTAAATCTATGTCGAACCGAATACTATAACTAAATTGGGGTTCCCACATACTTCTTTTGGCTAAATCTAGTAGTCGCCTATCGAGTTTTAGCTGTATCATAGGTAGGTATATCCAAAATATATATATACCTAAATTTGTTATTAGAAATATAATCTAAATCTCCTGTCTACTAAAAGTAATAACTGCTAAAAAAATCTACAAAAGAATGACACATTTGACTGTTCATATGTATAAAAACCACAAATGTCGATGTTCTCATGTTACACTAACACTTAAATGGTAGGTATTAGTTACCAACAATCGTCGATGTAACTGGATGTAAATCAAATTGTGGCAGCCGATATTTACCTAATACTGAACAATAGATAATTGACAATGGTCTAAATGGCTGTAAATGGTCGGAAATTACTTAGACATCAATAGTGGCTGGTGATTGGTGGATATTTTAAGAAACTCATCTCGTCCAGTACTTCAATTTCTCCATCCTACGGAAACTTGTGACCAGAATCTTATCAGTTATCACTTTTTTACCCTTATGTTTTAATACGGTCCGCCTGATGATAAGCGGTGACCGCAGCCTATTGACGCTTCTTTCTCAATAAATCCCATACTGTGTCCTTAGAAAAAAACCTTGGCAGGGAGCTCATTCCACGACCCTAGGTTCATGCTTCATTTGCCATACGGAATATTCAATTCCATGCCTCAGCAGTGTTAGAACCAACACACCCTTATGAACGGCTAATGCTGCAGCATCAATATACGTTTTGTAAATATCAAGATAGAAGCAAACAAACATACAGACATATATAAAGTTATATAATCTTTGACAGTACTAAACAAATCGACACCTCATAAAATCCGCACAGTCTACGCTTGAATACAATGTCCCTACTGCTCGTAGATATCTTAGATTAATGGGGCGTTAAATTATTGGGCGCGTGTCTATGGTTCAACATCGCACAGACAATGGCTGGCCTTGTTTGTACGACAGCGGTGGGCGGACGGACGGATTTATAGGCACAGTGCCTATTTGCGGCCCTGAGCTTACATTCGTACAAATACGAAAGAAGTAAGATCCTCCTTGAAGGAGATTACCATGTCGCTTCTGTTCTGCTTGATAAACTTTTTTTTTCCTTTCATGTTACAAAAAAAAATTAAATTTAAAAGCAAATATATAATAAATTAATAGTTAGGGCCTAGGGTAAAAGTGGCCTGGACCATTGGGAAAAAGAAAGGTCGGAAGACCAAAGAAACGATGGGCTGATGATTTACTTTACGTAGCTGGCAAAAACTGCTGGACTCTCGGAACAGAGCGAGAAAAATGGAAAACGATGAGGAAGGCTTTTTTACCCTTAAGGGATCTATTTCAAATTAATATAGTATTAAATAAAGAATACCTACTCACATTAGAATAAGAAAACTACTAACAAAAGATGTAAATTAATTGAGAAATAGAATAAAAAAGCATTATGATTTATTATTATTAGGGCTGCCAACTTTGGAAACCTGCAGACTGGTAAAAATTACTAACATTTTTTTTTTAATCTATAGATCTTTATACTCTTAAAGTTCTTAAAAACTAGTTTTCTTACCAATTGCAACTTGTAATGTTTTAAACAGTGATTTACTTTCTCTGTGGTAATTTGGCAGTAATAGACAACTGTCAAAAATATTTATAGGTATTTTTGTATGTATTTATGTTGATAACTATAAGTATCACTTCCACTACCTATTGGAACAAGCCTCCATGTCCAGTCCTGAGTAACTTATTAGAGTCCTTCAAGATAAGCAATAAAGGAGGGACATTATTCTGTCTGTGGTTAAACATTTTACCATTTATTATGCTAAAGCTAGTAATTTTCGACATACTATCATATACCAGCTTTTGCCCCCAGTTCTACCCACCCTAAATTCGGTTATCGGTGTAGGATTTCAACGGCAAATCCTCAATTATAGAAAAAAAAACACTCACACTGTTTTCAAGAAGCCTATGTCCTTCCATGGGATTCAAACTATCTCCATGCTAAATATTATTTAAATCGATACAGCGGTTTAAGCGTAAAGAGGTAACAGACAGAGTTACTTTCGCATATATTATATTAGTATGAATATGGAAAAAGTCGAGTACTTAGTCCAGATAGACCGCAATGTTGCGACGATGGGCTCACCACCTGTCACTCAGAACAGAAGTATAAAGTTGGTGAAAAGAGGATATCGTCCTGGTTGAAACCATGATGATATCCATACATACATACAGACATATATTCGTTTAAGAGGATACACTTCGCGGCGCCTCGCAGCGGGCTTCATACAAGAGAATTTCTCATTTATTTTTGATACTTGCTACACCACGAAATTTTGAAGACATGTTCTAGTAATAAATATCTAGGTCTATAGTGTGCCAGTTTTCTATCAAAATTTTATAGTTCAAAAGTTATACAGGATTCTAGTTTTTCATATAAATGATTTTAAAAAAGATTTCTAGTTAATAGAACATTTTACAAGATTTTAGAAAAACCACAGACATAGGTATTCGGCTTGGGATTATGACCAAGAAATTTCACAGTGATTGATCAGTAAATGTCAAATATAAATGCGAAATTAGTTAGTATGAAGCCCGCTGCGAAGTGTGTCCTCTTAAGGACGTTGGCGAATATCATTTTTATAACGTAGGTACCACTATTTCTTAATGCAATTTGCTTGATGCACAATAAACGAAAAAACTTGCCTCTTAATCTATGAAACTTTTCAAAGATTATGTAAACTAGAGAAAGTAAAGTCATTTGCTTAGAAAGAACGTAAACAGGGACATTACGCGTAATGCTTACCTACCCAAATATAAATGTATCATGATGCAATTGAAGAAAACTAAAATTAAGTACACACCGCACCGCAACAGGACGGCGCAAAGCGTTATGGCCATTACACACGAGACAATATAGGCTTGACGTCGGAAATAATTGGAGTCATAGTACATGTTAGTAGATGGTTGACAGAAACTAAGGATAAACAAACGATTGTAAAACAGCGCTTATTTGTAACGATTAAATCGAATGGGCAGCAAACGTGGCAACATTAATAAAGAAGGCCACACGAACGTATATTATACAAAAACTACTATGACTTTTAGTATTTTCATCAGTATTATTTTCTTCTATGGTGATCATTCTAGTTCTCCCGAACAACATCCATTGCAATAAAAATACAAAACTATTTACTGAAGAGCAAAGTGAATATAAGAACAGGCAAGACCTAGCTTAGGTACTTAAGTTTCAGCTACACCTACTTTACAATTATTTGCTAAATTGTTGTACTGTAATGCAAAAATGTAAAACTGTAAACCTTTTTTGGTCAATATTTATATATATGTCTCACTTTTCCAACAAAATAAACATAACTCAAACTCAAAATCTTCAAACAATTCAAGTATTTTTCATTACATTAATATATTATATAAATGTATACAAGTTTAAGTAAATAAAATTAAATAGGTAAAATATTTAGCTAGATAGCGCTAGATTCATCTTTGCCAGTCAACCTTCCCTTTTCTGTACTCGCTTGCCTTTACACAGGGGCACAACACAACCGCGATAGAAACACTTATATAAAGATACTAGACTTTGCCCGCGGCTCCGCCCACCCTGAATTCAGTTATCGGCGTGGGACTCCTTAATTAACTCCAATTGCATGCTGTAGGTGCAGCAATAGTTCGTTTTACTCTGTTATAGTTATTCCCGCAGGAACTTTTGAATTTTTAGAGATAAAAAGTAGCCTAAGTATATGCTATTCTGGGACCTAAGCTACATGTATGCCAAGTTTTATCCCGGTCCGTCCAAATTCAAATTCAAATTCAATATAATTTATTCAGTTTAGGCTACAATAATTGAGCACTTATGAATGTCACTACGCCATCGGTTCGTAAGTCTACAGGGCGGGAGACCTTGTACTGAGAAGAACCGGCAAGGGCATTTCTTTTCTCCCTTTCTCTTACAGCGTCCAATTAAAATATTGGAAAATGCCCTCCCTATCATAAAAGGACACTTTCCATTACAAACATAAAAAAACATGAAATATAAAGCACAAGCACAACATAAAAAGTATCTAATATAAACAAAAGACAGTTTATGTATTCCTCACTAAGAAATAATCAATGTCTTACAGTATTAATAAACAAAACAAAAAAGTAAGACTAAATACTAAGAATACAAAGAAGTTTGCAAGAGCAGACCAGCCTCCACAGGCGGCACCCGTTCACGAGTATGACACATGAATCAGCCATCGCTTCGCTCAACCATGTTTTAGGGAACGTAACGACCCGACACACACGCCACACACGTCCAGTGGTTAAAGCGTGACTGAGTAACAAACATCTAGCCAAACATACAAACTGTCACATTTATAATATTAGTAGCATTTAACGGGTTCTACTGTGCGAATGCCATTTAAATTACGTTATAACATTGTTTTTCAAAGAGACGAATCGGTTCACCGGGCGAATCGGATAATTCCCGACGTTTAGTTTTTGGTTTACTAAGAAGAAGATTTAGGTACTGGATAATTTTAACTTTGAGCTACATAAAGAAGAATAAAGGCTGATTACAGTATAATTAATAAACACAATGTTTCATTGAGAGAAGTTGCATTTTTTTAACTTTTTGAAGTAAAATTGATCCGATTCGCCTCGGTCTACCGTAACTCGAACTTACTGTTGACAAAAATTAAACAACATTAACCTACAGCACAACTTTAACCGTTAACATACCTGCCTACCTAATTACAAACATCTGTTTATTCGTACATTCTTAGTCTTTGACCCTACTGTTTAACCTTTCATACTCTTTGGTGAGGTATCTTCAAAGCGGGAAGCCGGGAGCAACGGCCCATTAGAGGTATTCCTTACATGGTCTGTGGCGGTGTACGCTCTGTGATGAGGTCCAGTAAGGTCGCGCCCTTGCCTCGCTGCTGCCGACTGTGGCGCCTGTGATAAGGGTTGTCACTTCATCTAACAGAAAATAAATATAGATATATAGTTCACTCACAGCTAAGCTACGGAATTGAACTCTGGGGCACAGCTGCAAAATGGAAACGTGTTTTTACAATTCAGTAACGCACTGTGAGAATAATCGCTCGTGTCCTCATTGGTACTCCAGCAAAAAATCTTTTTAAGGAGCAAAAAATTTTAACATTTCCATTTGTGTCGTAGCTAATTTCCAAACAAAACATGGTCCCATGATTATATGCTAAGACGCAAGCAACAGCTTAACTTACCTCCATCCAAGTTACAAAAAATGTCTAAATCGGTATTTAGTATGGGTCCTAAAATCTACAATGGACTCCCCAACGAAATTAGTTATTGAGAACGACAAAATTTTTGAAAAAAAACTAAAATTATTTTTGACTGAACATGCTTTTCATGACATAAATGAATTTTTGACATTAAACATTTGTAATAACTCATAATCAATTAATGTATTTCAACTTGTAATAAAATAAATATCTATATTAATTTAATTGTATCAATTTAGCATATTTAATGTATAATAATTGACTTGTAAATTTGAATTTATGAATATAGAGTATGAGTATAATAAAGAGAACCATTTTGTTTTTTTTATGTAATCGAAGTCAAAGTATGAATTGTCGACGGATCCCAAACTTGCAAGCGATATCAAACCTTTAAGTTTGAGGAGAGAGTTTACCTGCCTGGATATGTAGTTCCTCTTGTATAAAAAAATATTTATTTGATTACATATTTATACTTCATAGGCAACCTTTACTATTGCTTAAAAGCATTTTAGGTTTCAGGACTTGTTGTTTTGGTTTCTATTAAACTCATACCTTATATATTTCATTTAATTATTTCCTATGTACAGATAATTATTTTATCAGTTATTATTTTGGTACTTCACGCACTAGGCCGGTTTTTTTTTTAATATTTAACCACTAGAATATTAAACTTAAGAGTACTTGTTTCCTCTATAAGCAACCACCAATATGTATTTTAAAGATACCCATAGATAACCGCCTGGGGTCGTACATACAAATTTATGTTTGTTATTAACTACATTAGTCAGGAAAAGACTGTGTCGTAGCTAATAACTATTAACGCCTAAGTTCCGGGATGTGAAGTCTACAATTATATTTGACTAGATTTTGCCAGCGGCTCCGCCCGCCCTAAATCGGTTATCGGCGTGGAACTCCTTAATTATTATACTAATGACGTTTTCTATAGCAAGCTGTATCTATAGCTTTAGTTCGTTTAAGCTCGGTTAAAGTTATTCCCGCGGGAACTTTTGAATTTTTCGGGGTAAAAAGCCTTTGTGCTATTCCAGGACCTAACATAAATGTATGCCAAGTTTCATCCCGATCCGTCCAGTGGTTAAAGCGTAAAAGAGTAACAAACATCCAAATAAACTTTCACATTTATAATTTTAGTAGGATTTGCTATTTATTTTTAATTGTACAGCAAATTAAGATTATAATATAGAAAAATTAATAACCAAAGAGGCGTGTGTAAGTGAGTGAGTGTTCGTGTTTGTGTGTGTTATATACTCTCAAGTTTTGAGACCAACAGTTTACGTCACTGTTTGATTAGCGCCTCAACGTCGAAATAGCTTTTTGCACTCCCCAGATGACAATTTTTTATCAATCAGAACTAACTAATTTTAAGAAAAAAAAAATCATAAATAATGGTCTCCTGTGCGAATGTTGTGCAAAGATAGCAGATCATTTTTAAATTTCTGTTTTTAATTTTTTTTTAGAACTATTATTTTAATTTATCAGGAACTATGTTGGATGCAAATAGAACTTCACTTCATTTTCGATCTGCTAGGATTTGATCTGCTAACTTCACACGCATATGACAGTATATTGTTAAGTAACTTGTTTACATTGTTATATAGTACCGCACCGAGGTACTGGTAATTGTGGTATGACATTTTTTAGTTTTATATACCTTACAATTGTTTCTTTTATTTCTTAAAATCGAGGGCTGGCTAGCAAACGTATAATGAGTGGCCATTTTAGTAAATATCTTAGATTTCCGGTTAGACTTGACAAATGTTTGATTTACCCTTTATGCTACAAGGCCTGAACTCTAAAATAAAGTATTACTCATAAGAATATACGTTTCGAATTAAGGTAAAACTGCCTCCTAAACATCAATTAATCGTCTCCTTTGGCATGTAAAATTTCAAAGCAGAACCACAGACTAAATATTCTTTCAGGTCCTCTTTGATGTTCAAGAAAAATCCAACAACGTCTAAAAATTGATGGCCCTGAGCCGCCCGCGCCCATCCGCTTCCTGCGGCTCTGACCAGATCGTCTGTCCACCTGGTAGGAGGCCGACCCACGCTGCGTCTTAGACACAATTTCAGCAAAATGCAACCTGGAAACAGGACCAGAAACTAGTATTTATCCTTAGGTAGAGGCGTGGCCGAATTATTTTTATGTAATTTATCCTTAGTAGATTATCCTTGGGTTGGAGTCGTGACCGAATTATTTTTATGTAATTTATCCTTAGTAGATTATCCTTGGGTTAGAGTCGTGGCCGAATTATTTTTATGTAATTTATCCTTAGTAGATTATCCTTGGGTTGGAGTCGCGGCCGAATTATTTTTATGTAATTTATCCTTAGGTAGAGTCGTGGCCGATTTCTTTTCTTGTACGTCTCTCTGTAGAGATTATTAACTGTACCTACGTTCTACGGTTACTTAAGTTTATAACATTAGTGAAATGAAGAAAAGAAATGTTTAAAAATCAAGTTCTTGAACTAATTTGTCAGAGGCCATAACCTCGTCAGTACGAGACCGTGTAAGGTCTTACTGGTACTAATGTAACATAACTTCTCTCCCACGCGGTAGCTTTTCCTCAAGGTTTGTTAGGTGTTAGAAACATATGCAGTATGTACTTATTGATAAATTGGCGGTGTTATTATTGGGAAAACCTTACACCTATTAAATGACGAGTGAAAGAAATGTCCTTACCTGGAAGTTGACATATTTTTAGGGTTCCGTAGCCTAATGGCAAAAATGAACTCTTATAGTTTCGTCATGTACGTCGTTCCGTAAGTCACAGCAGCTTGTTGCCGTCGACGAATGCTCAAACAGAAATATGTCTTGTGTGGATCGTTGTATAAACGTACAGTTTTCTAAAAAATTTTCTATATATTTGTAGGATTTTAATACCTTATAGTTTACATATACATATACATACATATACATATTAAACATTGGGAAGGTCTAATGAATAGATTTAAGGTTCTTTTGGGGGGGGTACTGGATTCCAAAGTTTAAAAACACGTGTTTCCCTTTAACTTTTTGTTTTAAAAATCATGAGAAAATCACGATAGTTCTGAAAACCTGCCAAAGTGTGGGTATAAAAGTTGATTGACTCATGTAGCCGATTCGAATGTTCGTAACCGACTAAAAATGCCTATTATTTTCATATTATTTTTATTATTTGACTTATTCTACAAAATGCCAAGAGCGGTCGTTGCATCTAATGATTCATTAATTACTTATAATAGCAACTTATTTTGTTATTGGTGGTGTATTTATGGAACTATGCGTCACGCGAGTCAAACGACACTTTTTTCCCGCTGCTTTACCCGAGCTAAATAGGTTAATTAGTAGGTTAAGCAACCTAGCTGTAGCTTTATAGTTTTTCCACGAGGAATTCCGTTATAATTATTCCTGCAATTACTTTTCAATTTTCCAGTATAAAATGGTGTAACTAGTCTCTGTCCTCCTCCATCCCTTCAACTATCCCTGAACCCTGTACTTGTGTCTGTACCTGAAGGCGAACAAATAAACAAACAAACTAGGTACTTAACTAACTTTCGTATTTATAATATAATTATTTATTTCATGAACGTTGTGATCTAAATACTAAAGACAGTCTTCTTTCTTTATCCTTTTCCCCCTATGTTTGATTATTTTAGATTAACTGTAATCTCGCCTGACTAGCCAAATGATGCTTATAAATATATCTGAGGTCAACCACTGACATAAACATAAAATACACAATAATCTGTACTGTACGAGTCGAGTAGTGGCTAACGGTGCTGTTGCCGCAGGAACTGTTAGAGTTTGAATATTCGCTTCCCAGGCCAAGCAGTTCCTTTACAAAAATCATTCATATTCGCTCAGTTATATATACAACTGTAGACTTCTGTTGTCTTGGTAATGTTATATTACGGTAAATGGTTATTGGATATTTTAAACAATATTTTGCAATAAAAAGGATATTTTAAATAAACCGTCAAATAAGTGCCAGATGATTAATGGATTTCCAGTCCTCATGATAGTTAATATACTCTAACAGTTTATTTTTTTTGACGTGAATACGATTAACGTCTACCTCGTCGTACCGGTGGGCATTTCAGAAAAGTTGCGACAAAACATGTACTTTTGAAAGTTTCAGAGTAATAAAAGTTAAAAGTTACAGATTATACAAAACAAAACAAAAGACAATATAAAAATATGTGTTCCAAACCCTCCTTTCACTTCCCGCGAGGACGTCATTGACCAAGGGAGTGGGCACAATTCGAGCTAGGATCAAACCTCTATGTTAGATTTAAGCAAAATAAAATTTATTTGACAGTCGAATCACAACTTTCTTGTAATGCGAAAAAAAAAATAGATTTATTTATTTATAACGTACGACGAAATGCCGAGACCGGAACTCGATAAGACAAAAATAATTAAAAATAAAAATATAAAACAACGAACCGCGAAAGCGAAAATCGACTATTTTAATTTCGATTCGAATTTAACGATCCAGAGAAGTGTCAAAATATGCATTAATAGCAGCATACCTTCTATACCGACCAGTGGTTATATACGAAAAACATCTTGGAAAATCAGCGAATTCACGAAAAAAACTAGCGGAACTTCGTTCGTAATTTCGTTGCCAACAAATATTTTACTCATTTAAAAACTAATAAGTGAGTAATTGTAAACCCGGCCGCAGCTCTTTGTACAAATATTTGTGCATTTGACAACAGTCGGGTATAGCACGGATGCTAAGCAGGAAGAAATTCGTACATTGACCTTTTACTTTTTAGCCGGTATCAGTTGTCAAAATAGTAGTAATTTCTGATGACAGCGGTCATTATGCGCGTGCAACAATGACAAATAGTATCCGGTCATTGAACGAAATTATTCCTGCTTAGCGTCCGTGCCATAGCATTCGCATATCCTCAAACCCGTGGCACGCTATGCCTTCAAATATAACTGTGTGCAAATGTTTGAAACTATGTCAAGCAAGAGCAAAAACTGAAAGACAACCTTATACAATTTTTATACAACCTCATTTTACCGTAGGTACCAGCACTGCTGCTGCGTCATGCTCATAATATTTGCTTCGCCGACTTTTAACCTCTTCTGCTATCCTAATCATTCAACTCACGAATTCGTTTGTTTACTTCCCAGTGTAAGTAAGTACAGCTGGTAGGCGGGAAAATTTTGATTGTCGGATATGCTATCGATGATGGAATCAGATGATTCATCGAATTCTTCGATGCGGGTCTGCGATGAACGATGAAAGCATTCTGGACACGTGTCAGATCAATGACGAACGTTCGCGGATTGTAAATTAGCTCACTGTGTGTAACGTGTAAGGTATCAGCAGTAGATCAAGTGTTTATCGGGATTGGTCGACAAAATACTGTTTTTTTTTTGTAAACGCTCCGGCTGAAAACGGTTCCACATGTGCTAAATTCGGTTCTTGAAGTGGGATTTTTATGGCAAATAGATTTTTCGTGTGGTATTCGTTTATATTTCTGTGGGAACTTGCTTTTTCCGGTTTGTTATTGCTGAACGTCGCTACGGAGCAACCAACTGAAGCAGTGTAGCGGCGTTTGGCTTACCCACTATCGGTTACGCTGGATTGAAGTTGTTGCTGAAAAGAGGGTGTCCCCCCGATTAGGAAGTGGGTGTGTGTGTGTATCCAGCCGCTGATAACCCCTTCTGTGCATTAAGAGCGTTTAGACAAAATACGTTCACTTTTGTGTTTTTAATGGATTTTGATCGTCGATTAATATTTAACAATTTATTTTGATTGATAACTATAATAATTTGGTCTTTATTCTAGACGGTAACCAGAACACAATTTTGAAAATTGTGAAATAAACATTAAAAATAATACATTTTAGTTAGTGCTTTCCGTCATAAAATCATTAAACTGGATTATTAAAAAAAAAGGAACACGTATCTATATGAATAACTCTAAACAGTAACCAAAATAGAGTTTTATATCTGTAACAAAAATAAATAAAAAAACTGGTTGCCTGTAAAGTCGGTATACGGGCGAAAGTTTTACGTGACAATGATTTTATGTCTGTCTCTCTCGCTCTTAGGCGGGCGCGTGCCTCTCACTCGCTCTCATTGTGAGCGCATAACGTGAGCGGAGCGTAACGCCGTTTCTTGAAGTGTCACCCGGCAAACCAATTTATAAGACGTTGTCACGTCAAAAAAGAACAGTGGCACTCGGGGCCTGCCGCGCTAAAGCTATTGCATAAACATTTTTTTTTTCTTTTATTGAATAAATGAGAAGTTAATATCGTATAAAAAAATTTCGTGGGCGCCACAAAGTTGTACACAGGTGCTCTCGACGAGGCGCTGCGGCCGACTGATGGAAGGCGAGAGCCGCGTAATGACCGGCCTACGCGACGTTATTTATGAAATGTATTTTTTTTTTGCTACAAAACAACACTCTTTCGCAATAAAATAAAACCATAATCATCAAAAGTATTTATTATGGAACACACAGACGAAATTTCATTGAAAAAAGTCAAATAACTAGCAAATAAAACTGTTTTCCCCGCTCTAAAAATAAGGATTTAGAGGAAACTTTGCGATTTTGTTGTATCGAGTCAAGTTTATTCAATCGTGTTTCGACTCTCATATCCTACTAATAAAACTCCTAAACTTATGATTGTCATCAAAAAAATATATAAAATTCAATTTTTTTTCGCCTTAAAATTTATTTTCCGTACAGTCAAGTTTGCCGTTGTTAGATTTTATTCGTTACGGAATTTCTTATTCCGTCCGGGAAGAGCCCGGGATAAAAACTATGCAATAGCTTAAAAATTTTAAACCGATTTTAATATATAAATTGTGAGACTGCACTGAAGCTTCAGCGAAGCGCTTTCAGGCAGAGAGGTCGTGCCACTCGTCGACTCCGTCGCATGCGTATTTAGAATGGTGCCGCTACACTCACGCCTGTAAGGGCAGTTCAGCTTACGCTGACCGTTTTTCTAAGGCTGTAACACAGAGAAAACCTAAACATATTACGCTCAAAAATGTCAAATGCCTAGGCCCTCTTAAGATCAAGAAGATATATGAATATAAACATACAATATTATATGTCCTTAGATAACAGTACCAGCCACACCATCACTACATTCCCAATTGATGAACAGTTAGTTACCACAAGACCGATTACTAATTGACGGTGACTGACTTTGATTCTATTGATGAGCTTCCCGTTCTGTTATAAGAAAGCCATAAAAATGACCACAGTCACGCATGTAAAGGATTTTTGTTTGAAACCTACCGTCTATTTACACAGTTCTAGACGTGAGAAGCATGCTACATAGCACTCCCGCGATTCCCGCCATTCCCTTTCGACGGCAGAACAATGACATTCCCTTACTCTATCATTTATACGATCTTGAACGCACGTGCTCTTGGTCTAACTTGCTTACAATTTTATTTCTAAACTTCATGAATTGAATTTTAAACTCTGTGCAGTTGTAATAGGAAACTTAGAAAGGTAATTTAGTGTTTGTTAAATAGTCGGTGCTTGGACACGTATGCATGTACCCTCACGCGCTCGTTTCTCCATCTAGATATCGTGTTTTTTAATACTAAAATATGGCGTGTGTCTTTTGTCAGTTTTATTTCACTCTAATGTCTCGGTCTGAAGACTAAAAGAATTTTATTTTAAATATTACATTGGCATACTACAGCAACTAATTGCCTACAATGTCTGTCTGTCTGTCCGACCTTTAAAGAGCTCTATCTTTTGTATCATATTGACATACATAAGAATCTGCTACAAGGGTGGGGTTCATACAAAAATGACCATTTCTTTTTTGCCTAAATAGGTTAATAAAACATGGAACACCAAAGTTTCCATAATATAGGTAATTCTATTAGATCAGGCCAATGAAACACGAAACGGCTATAAAGCGGTGTGAACCAGATAATCTACTCACAATCATTAATTTGCTTTACTACAGACTGCATTAACATGCACCGGGACTCGCTAATAACATATACAGCCTGTATTTACAACACAAAACATATATACAATACAAAGTTCTTTAGTTCAATAACCATAGAAAAAAACCTACCTAGTGCTAGGATTAGGGTTCGGAAGTAGAAGAATTATTGCGGATATCTGATAAACTAGTAAATTTTTTGTTGGGAGTATTAATAGTTATTTTATTTTGATTTTTATCGCAGATGCACTAAAAGAAGCTAGTATTTAAAGAACTGCGGGTTGTAAACTTAATTTACATGTCATGAAAAAAGGCCAACTAGAATTTCAACATTCAGCAACTCATTTGTTTATTATTCTACTAGCTGGTAAATTGGCAAAATAGCTATACAAAACAAACTGTTTTGCCTAATCACTTTTTAAATTGCTGTTCTGTATTTTATGTGACTTTTTATGATTGGTAAGTATACTAAATTAAATGTTTTAGTGCGTATTGATACAATAAATTGGTATTATTTTCAAGACAATCGCACTGGCCAGCTTAAAGATCGTGCAACAAAAGCGTGTGCTTAAGTATCAATGATTGCTTACATACCATGCTTAACAACCACCAACACCAAGTGCCAAGAAAATCTAAATTTATTTTTGAAAGACTTGCCAACGGAATATTCCATAAAAATACCAAGTAGCAGGTTTTTTGCAGTTGTACTACCAAAGCATTGAACAAGTTTTAGTTGTTGGCAAAGCACCTACATACCTATATAAAAAAATGTGTTTCGCAAAACGAGGTTTCAGACGAACGTAGAAGCGCTACTAAAGTTCTGCGTTTTGCGTTTATATTACTAACTGCGTTTTTTCGCTATAGCTCTTCTCCCTTATATACATAATGTATATATAGCCTACGTCCATCTGGAACAATGTAATTACCTTTCAAATAATGAAAGAATTTTTCAGTAACATAGGTGCAGGCGGTTCTGGAGCCTTTTTTTTTCTGAACTGTCAATGCAGTTGGCTGTTGCAGTCATAACTGCTTCACCGGGCTTTCTGGGGCGAGACTTTGAAGGAGCCTCAGCCCACATAGCTCCCAACGATCAAGGGCTCCCCGCGGGGGGAGCCTCGGCTTGGGTTGTCGCTCGAGACTGGAGCCTTACCTCCACGTATAAACGAACTTACAAAATCCGCTCTTTTTTCAACCAACTTCAAACTGTAATTTAGATCAGATTTTTGGAAATGGATAATTATTTTTACCTTTTAGTTTTAGGTAACATTTTATGTGTGTTACCTCAGAACTTTCGACTGGGTGTACCGATTTTGATGATTCTTTTTTAATTTGAAGGCTGTTGCTTCCCGTGTGGTTCCATTTCAATTAAGTCCAGTTCTGACAATGGCATCCATAAGAAAACCATATAAGTCCTAATTTTTATGTGGGTGATTGTATAACATGTTGTTACTACTATGGATGTTTTTAGTGTAAGAAAAAAGAAATTCGTCACTAAAAAGTAAAAAACTTAAACTTTTGAACAAAAATAAACAACCGGCTTCAAAAGGTGCACTTAAAAGGTAAAAATAATTACTTTTTCCAAAAATCTGATCTGAATTACAGTTTGAAGTTGGTTTCTATGTACCTACAGTATATTTTCTACGACCGTACGCGTTACAATTTACAAGTATTTATTTAACTGTTATAGGGTTGCAAACAAGTATACGTCAGCAAAGCAACAACCTGTATATCAATCAGTAGTGTAATTAATACGTTATAGTGGTACCTAAGAGTACAGGACAATACCCCATCTACTTGCATGGTTAAATCACCAAATCACCACAGCTATTGTATGTTGAATCGTTTCGCAATGAAGGTGTCCTGTCCCATAGACAAGGTCCATTGTCTATGGTTTCTCATGCCATGTCGCCGCTAACACGTAATTAAGTTACTAGCCTTATTTAACATTTGTAATTCTTGTCAATTAAGAGAATTTATGTGCTGTAATTGTTATATTAGCATTAATATAACTTTAGAATCTTTATTTGGCTTAATTTTATTTAATGAAGTAACTGTTGTCCTTGTATCTTTAGCGGTATTGTTAGATATAGAGTAGGTTTGTACCACATGCAATATGGGAGACTTCAAAAAACTTTTTCTCCTTTTAATTTTAAGAAGGTTTCCATAACCAAGAAAAAGTTATATAGGTGTGTTAATTTTATAGATTTGGATGTGGCATTTATGATTTAGAAGACTTCCTTTAGGGAGTATCAACCAAAGAATGATTTTTTCTATGTATGTATTTTTAATTCTATGAAGACTTGTGTAAGATTGATGTAAAGTCCTAACTTTATAAAGTAACTAGACTCCTAGTTTGTGTATATATTAGTATAAATAATACTTTAGTACCTGGAAGACCGAGCATTGCTCGTTTTTTTTAACAACGCCATCTATTGTCAAGTAGCTTTAGTGTTGCTGCGTCGGTAAAGATAATAGTATTACTACTCGCTAATAATCTTATAATAGATGTCAGGAATAGTCATATTTTTTCATTATCATTGCCTGAAAATACGGATAAAACAACGTTTTCTAAAAATGAAACCGAAACCCCCTGCATACCAGATTTCATGTAAATCGTTGGAGCCGTTCCCGAGATTCAGATTATATATACAAGAATTGCTCGTTTAAAGGTATTATGTATGTGGTATTGATGTATGTCGTATAGTGTGTATATTTTATTTATACATAGGTACAATAATGTATATGTATGTTATCCATTTAATGCATTATATACCAATGTGCATATTCCATTTCCATAGCATGGTGCGTAGCATTTTGTAATGTTGTTTCTGAAAATAGAATATTATTAAATATATTAAACAAATTATTTAAAATAAAGATATAATTTATATATTTACTCACTAACTTCATTCTGGTCACCAGACCCTCGTATCACGCGCGCCAGGCGTGAAATGGAGTACCTATAGTTATATTTTTCTTTTACTTCCTTTACTAATTACTAGATTTTCCTAGGGGTTATATTATGATATACTTATGAAGTTTGCTATAGCAAGCTATAGCTATAGTTCGTTTAAGTTCGGTTACAGTTATTCCCGCGGGAAAATATTTATATTATTAGTATTATTATAATATTAGTATAAATTATCATGTTACTTTGTGTACCTACCTGTTCCTTTAACTATTACTCTACACAAAGGTTGCCTGGTAATGACCACTAATTAGCGATAAGACTGCATATAGTAATGTTCCTTTTAAAATTTACAGTTTGCTTTGTTATTTATTTTGCATTATTATTTGCATTATCATTAATTTATTCAACTTTAAAAATTACAAAAACATTTTATATCTCACATGAATTGCTTATTAAATTATTCGGCCAATTAAATAGCAAAATGACTAAAAGGAAGATAACAATCTCACGAGGGCAAGTGAAATCGCAAAGGCAAGTTCGTTACGCGTACTGGTGTTACGCATACGTGGGTACGCAGACATAGTATTAAAGGTGGGGATGGAAAGAGCTAAGGAGTGAAAAAAAAACCATGTTGTTTTCGGTAGGAAAAAAAACTAAGTGTCATCGAATATGTGTCTAGAGACATAAAAGTTTTCCCGACTACAAAAAAATGGTCCCGCGAATAGTGGGAGCTAATGTTGGGTTGGGTTGTGGAATAGGCTCCCTGCCAAGGTTTTCTCTAAAGACTATAATAAGGGTTCTTCAAAAAGAAGTGATTAGATTTTTGAAGGGTCGGCAATGCGCAGGTGATTCCCCAGGTGTTGCAAGCATCCATAGGCTGTGGTTACCGCTTACCATCAGGCGAACCGCAGGCTTGTTTGCCACCTCATTGGTACAAAAAAAACCCTACTACTTTTGGATTCTAAGTTCTCAAAACAAAGCATTTATCACCAACACTTTCCATTTCGCACGTGCGCCGCCGACCGAAACGAACCTTCCACGCGATTAATGTACGATTACCGTAGCGTTCGAGCATCAAACATCGAGATTTTTCCAGCGTTTATAAGAATTATATACTAGGTGTACATAAATTGTCTAGATGTTGTTCGTCAGCGTCGTAGCTACGGCTTCAGGGGGCGCACTTTGTAGACCTAATAAACAATCGGCAAGTGCTAGTCGCAATCTATAAAAACGGCAAAAAAATCACGTTTGTTGCATGGGAAACCCCCTTAAATATTTGTTTTATTTTAATTTAATTATTTATTTTTCAAGTGAATATACAATTAAATATTTTGTGAATATTTCAAGCGTCTACCTGTTGCCGTTATCAATAACGAGCAAAAGCGAGCAAAATAATCACGTTTGTTGTATGGGAGCCCCCTTAAATATTTATTTTATTCTGTTTTTAAGTATTTTTGGTTATAGCGGCTACAGAAATACATCAATTTCACATCACATACAAAAAATTTCAAAGGTTCATGAGATACAGCCTGGTGACAGACGGACGGACAGCGGAGTCTTAGTAATAAGGTCCCGTTTTTACCCTTTGGTTACGGAATCCTAAAAATTATGCTAACACAACACACATTAAATAAGCTTACACTCACTTAATTAGGGTAGGCGTCCACATAGAAACAGCGCCTCTAACTAAGCGTACAAAATTTGTGCCGAATCCTAAATATATTCGTCACACTCTTAAATTAACATTTTGAATTTAAATTGATTAATTACACTTTCCAAGCTATTTTTCGTTTCTTTTCCTAGAAAATATGTACTAGGGGGCGCGAAATTCGAACTTTGCCAAAGGAAACTAAAGAAAATATATTAGATAGAAATATTTACGATTAGTTATTAAATTGATGAATTGGAAGTAGATCAAGATGGAAAACAGGGAGCGATTTACATAATGATACATTTATCACTTTTATTCACGGTGTCTCAATTTCGATTTGATTCTGTTCAAACGACTATGAACCAATAGGGCTTAAGGTCAAATCTGTAGAGTTTTGTCATGGGTTACAACATATCGTGAGCTTCATTTACTAGGCTTGCATAAAGTAGATAGGTATTAGCAGATTTTCTATTAACTATTATGCTCTCACCATGAATTCTTGCCAAGCGGTTTTACCTGGCATTGGATTTGGCCACATCTGTGTACATACTCAAAATGTAATAAATAAAAAAGCAAGAATTTATTTCGTAGATACTTCAGAGAGCTAGTTCAGAGATGTAATGTGCCATTTGCTCAGAATTCAACAAAATGTTTGATAGTGTCGTTGACATGCCCGCAGGTATTTTTGGGTAAACATTTTAAACTACACAATGGTATATCATTAAATGTTTCACTTCTTTTAGTTTTTAAACTTCTTGAATTTGTAAGCCTAACTGCAGGGTAAGACGTTCCGTTGACACGTCAAAACCCAAAAGTCATGCTTGATTGTAAAGTGTTTGTTGCAAAATAAATATTGCCCTGTAAACAAATCTCTTTTACGCCAACAATTTATAAATCACAAAGCAAATTTATACTACGTATTACATAAATATGTATAACTGCTGCAGCTGGCGCTACTATCTATGCCAATAACTCACAATACATAGCTTTGCATTGCATCAATGTTTCATTAGTTCCCCGTCCAACCACTGTCAAGGTTTATTTGCTGCTGTACATTTACAATATCACCGAGTTTGACTAGCGGGTGCACCGTTAGTCGAAACTCGCGATAGTAACTGGGACAGCGAGAAGTGAGAAACCAACTGTTGTGGATGCGACATAAGCGTCCGAAACTAGGAATTACCCCTCAGCTACTTAAAATAATAATAGGAAATGATTATGGGTATATTATGGACATACCTACCTACATTGCTGTGTTACGTTATTCGCCTTCACATCCGAGGACAAAATATTCTTCAAACGCGTGGGCAATGGCAGAATAAACCTATATGTTACAATGTGTAATTTGCATAGTTGGGTGCCTATGTATATATATAGGGCGGGACTGTGACCACCTGTGCAGTACACGTGGGTACTGCGTACTTAGTAAGTCTTAGGGCTCTATCGTCACGATGCTTGAATAATGCCATGATATCTCGCCTAATTGGATAATCACGATTTATTTTTTTAATATGAAATAGATGTTTAAAAGTATTAGATGTTTCGTACAGTTGGGTCGACCCGTACGCGGCCTGTCGGCGTTTGATTGTAGTAGGAAGGACTTTGCAAAAATAAAAACTTAATCCTACCTCGCAATGAGATGTCATTGAACGCTCTTGTTTACAAATTTAGTCTACCTCCAAAAAGCATCATGATTGGAATGGTGGCAGAGGCAGTCATCATAGATCATAGTGCATATCAACCGTAAATGTTTAAAAGAATTAATGTTAGTTAATGTATCTATATTTACTATAAAAAAAAAATGGCTGCAGTCGGTTGCAACTGTGAATGGTACTAAAGTTCTACGCCGTAATTCCAAGCGCGTAGAACTTGCTACGAGATATCAAATTTTTTTTTCGCAACACAATCAAATTGACACAATATACATATTCAAAACATTAAGTTTTGTAACAAGGATTTTTTTTTCTTTTTTATTTAAAACGCCTTTAAACTGCCAGGACGTTTGATATTATTATCTCTTACTATCTGTCAAGTAATATTTGCCCATACAGTTAATATTCCAGTTAAGGGCCATTAGATATTTCAAATTTTCTCTTCAAATAAGAAAGATAATTTCGAGAATACAAATTTTGAAAATACTTAAAAATGCCTCCTCACCTCACATATAATATATTTTATAAACAATACGAAACGATCTAAAAAAATTTCATGACTAGTTTTATATTTTCAACATTTGGATTCTCGAAATTCACTTTCTTTGAAGAGAAAATTTTATATATCTAATGGCGGCGCTAGTTAGCTGCCATATACCGTTAATTTAGGGTTCCGTTGTATAAAAATATTATGCTAATCGGTAAAATAACACCGTTTTATGTATTATTGTGCAATAAAGACTCACGTGGAAATAAAAATAGTTGAACAAAGTAACAAAGTTTGGATGCCACGAATAAATCTGTCTGGCCTTGATTACTTATGATATTGAATATATGCAAGTCACTTGTGTCTTGTACAGATCGAGTGTGAACTTAATTCCTAGATTCAAGAATCAAGTTCAGGCCTTTAGCGTTATATGTTTTTAATTAGGTACATTATAGAGTATTTTCTGAAAGCATATTGAGGTAATTTATCTGATTTTTTTTAGGTGGTTTAGGCGGTTGGTATGTTACCGCATCTACTAGTGCATTGCTTTTAGTATATCATAGTTAAGTTCCGTCTCATATCGAGCAATCAACTCGATTCGAAACTGGTTCCACTCGATACTGCTTCATTATTCGATTATACCCTTACGCAACAATATGCAAAACTATTCTGCGAAACAATTTGTAATGCTCACTATAAAAAAGAATCAACATTTTTTTTGTTGTCTTAGTTTTATGATTGCCGTGTACCTGATTTATTATTGATGGAGAATTATGTTGTACTTGTGTAATTTTTTTAGGTACACATACTTCTTTGTTTTTTTTTACTCTTACTCCGTGAAAGAATACTTGGGTAAAAAAAACAAGGATGACGCGATATGTCACTGAGCGTACGTGAGTAGTACAGCTGCATCTCAACTCACTTAGGCTACGTTCACACGGCGACTATTCGATACAATATTTTCTCGTAAGCGGATTTACCGTATACGAGACGGCCGTTCACACGGTGCGAGTTCCATTTGGTTTTTTCACGTATGGGGACTTCCCGTATACGAGGCCGCCGTTCACACAGCGTTCATTCGATACGCTTTGCCAGCCGCAACACCGCCAGTTGTCAAACGATTTATACCATATTATGGGTAGATACTCCATAAGCGTGATAAATAACTCGATCGTAATCGGCAATCCACTTCGCCAACGAAATCACAAACACAACTGCCTGCTGCCTGTCTCCGCGCGAGTCTCGTATACGAGAAACCAGTTTGTCTGTGTGAACGAATCAACGTCAAACATTAGCGCCACTGAGCATCGCATTCGATAAAATCGTTTCGAATATCTCGCGTTCCCGGTGGCAAAACCATACGGTATACGGGAAAAAATATGTCTCGAATACGAGATTACCGTGTGAACGTAGCCTTAGATTTTCAATGAAATACATTAAATAAATCAGTAATTCATGCGATCAAAAAATGCTTTTTCTCAGGGTTTAAAGCACTATTACAGCTATGCTTTAGCAAAGTTGTAATCTCATAGCACTTAGAACTTTGAAGATTTCTTTGCCAAAACTTTGAACTACGAAAAGGGGTCACTTTAGGAATTTTTTTCTATCGAACAAAAGTTAATTAATCGTTTTTTCACGTTTTTCAGGGTTTGAAGCATACCCCGAAGAACACAGTCATTCATTTTAGTCGCATTTGTTCAACCTCCTAATTCTTCATAACATGTGGGAACTGCAAACCAAGTCTAATTAAAATGCAATTCACGAGGGAAATCATTAAGTTGTTAAAACCATTGGCTATAGAATCTGAATACCCTTTGTAGGACACAAACAAGTATAAATTTTATTTTTTGATGCATTAATAGTACCTAAATTACTGCCCATGCCATCGGTCCTGGTCATGAAAGTAAGGCTTTGCTGGATGAGTAGAGTTTGAAGCGAGCCGTGAGGTAAGTCCGTCAATAAATAGACTTGTACAGATCTTAACTCAAAAACGCAAATCAAGAAACAAAAAATAAATTAAAGAATGTAATTGAAGATAAAAAGCTGAACAACATGATAACCCGACTTAATTTTTTAAATCCATCGTCTTGACGGCTTTGGCAGCGCGGTCTATCGTCGCTGCTTAGTTCGATATTTAAAAAAAAAGAAATTATTTTTTAACTTTTTGCGTATTTATCTTTATAACAGGCAATGCAAAGAAAATAGTAGGTATGGGTATTTACAGTCGTCTTTTCTGCCAGCAAAGTAGTGTTTTTTTTTCAAATTTATCATTAGCAATCCAAAATCAATGTCCTTTTTGTGTTCTTTTTTCGAAACTAATTTGAACTTTCATTGCGTTTTTGAGTAAAGGTACTTTAGATGGGTCTCAAACTGAACGAACTAAAGTTGTATATCAAAGCATGATATGAATTTATTAATGAAGGATAATACCTACTGAAAAACCGGTTCATTGGTGTCCGTCCACGTTTCTTCATAACATTGTAACGGCAACACAATGACAGTACCATCTAAAAGAAATAAAACGAAACCAGAATTTTAAATTAGAAACGCTACTGTTTAATTTTACGATGACTATAAATGAGTAAATTAAACGCTTTATTAGGTTACTAGTTTTTACCAGTGGCTTTGCCTGCCCTTATTTTATTTATTCTAAAGAAGATTTCTATAGCAAGCTAAAGATATAGCGATTTATAGGGTTCCGCAAATTTTTAAAAGTATCGATACCTACTCGATACCAAGTATTGTATCAAAAGTATCGATACCGATAAAAGTATCGGATCAAAAGTATCGATACTACTCAGTATCGAGTACTTTTTTTTGCCCCGGGAACTGTGTTAAAAATCTTAAAATAAGTACATTCTTAATTAAAATCTTTATTCAAAAATAAAAAAAATGTACATTCTGTACTAAGAAGAATACTTAAACAATACTTATTACTACTACTAATTTATTTTGTAAACCCCCAGTCTTTTTCGTTACAATCAGACATAAATAATAATGAACATAAATAATAGTGAACCGGTGAGACAATTCCTAAAAATTACAAATTACCATTACTATACGTGAAGAAAATACAATTTACAATTATTTGGCAAAATTCAAAAAAATCACATAGGTAAATAAAATAGTAATTTGAAACATATCATTAAATAACTTTGCTTACAAAAAAAAATGCTACTTGAAAATTCAATATTACGGTAAAGTATTATGAAAACTATGTCAATATACATATATAATTATTACGTAATTTTGCTAATAAATTTAGTTAAAATATTGGCAGAGGCAAACAACATAAGACGAATTGATATTAAAAATGTCAAACAAAATAAAGTAATATAAAGAAAATCGTAATCATTATATCAAAATTCGAAAGTTTTCAAATTATGTCAAAATTCGAAAGTTTTCAAATTATGTCAAAATTCGAAAGTTGTTCAAAAAAATATTTTAAATTAAAATAAGCATGACATTAATATCCAATAATATCATAAAAAATATTTTACATATTTTAACAATTCAACATTAATCTTCTAAATACTCTTGAATTGTGTAATACATTTTATCTAACAAAAATGTGTGTAATTCCTTTTCAAAACATCTGATGGGATTTTTTTTCAACATATCTGGCAAATGGTTGTATAACATAATAGCTATGCAATAAGCGTTTCTTTTATAAACTGTTAATTTCTGTGACGGGACATACAACCTGTCAGCATATCTACCACTTCTGCCTGTCATTTCCATATTTGTTTTAAAAACATTTGGGTTCTTAAAAACGAAAATACATATTTCATAAATGTATAAACATGGTAGAGGTAGTATATTCATCGATTTAAATAAGGATTTGCAACTGTCTAAGGGTTCAGCTCCACATACCTTTTTTTGGACCTTAAAAACTTTATCTATTTCTACAGAATTACCCCAAAGTCGTAAGTATGCGATATCTCAGAACTGCCGAGACATAGCCATGGTAGGCCAAGAGTGCAGCTTCTATTGTTGCAATTTGTCGAGTTCTTCTTAGAACATATACATACCTATCCAACTTACTGCACACTTTTTCTTTATGGCTTTTCCAATTGCAATACTTGTCAATTGTTATGCCTAGAAAGTTAGTGTTGTCTACATTTTCTATTAAAATGTCTTTGTATTGACATGTGTGACATACATGTATGAGAAAGTGTTGCATTACAAAATTATTTACATATTATATCTATGCGTCACTTACAATTCCACCAAGATTTTGTGTGTTTGTAGGATTTATGTACTGGGACTTTATAAGTCACTAAGAGTTGTATGTATGTTTATACAGGTATATATATATTTAAGTCTCTGAACCCAAAACATTAAAGTTTTTGTCTGTGTGTATAGTACCACGCAAAAAGTGCTAAACGGGTTTTGATGTATTTAAAATCTAAGCCACGTTACATCCAACTCTGTTTAGTAGGTATGACCGAAAATATAGCGCATAATGTGATCCACACGAAAAAGGCGCGATCATAGCTAGCTAGTTATAGTACGAGATCCCGCTGCAGGATTGGTGTGCTCATCGACTTTTTGTTTAAAACCAAATTTTTATGTTTATTTATAATTAAGAGAATATATATTTACTAGGGTGCCTATCAAAATTTGGCCGCCATTATTTTTAATTAAATTATTTTTAATTGATTCTTGGTAAAAAATTTCGTTCATTTATTTTTTAAATAAAATAACGTCTACATCACGGTAATTAATATGAAGATTCTAAAAAATCACGGTTGCCGTTGCGCACCTGGCCGCACCTCTTTGCAGCCAGGTGTAAACAGGTATGATTTCGATAAATTTATACGTTTATAACCTATTTTTATTAATTATATGTCAAATTGAAGCTAATTTTTTTCTATTAATTATCATATAAAGTTGCTTAATTAAATCTGGCCGCAAATAAGGGTTACTGGCTGTTAAAGATAATAAATTTTTAAGGTAGAGTGAAAGAGAGTTAGCGCGTAACATCATTTGTCAGAAGAGGACAGCGATTGCCGGCTGTGCGACGCTTTTAAGCCATTGCGCATGCGTCGAACGTTAGTGTTCTCAACTGAACAGATGCAGCATTTTTATTCTAACATAAAAACCACGCTGTTTTGGAGTTCGTAATAAACGTTTTATATTTACATTGTTATTTTATTTTGCATCTAAAAAGTATTATATTAATTAACGTAAAATTGATAAAGATGAAGTCGTGTTTTTTGTGTAACGAAAAAAGCAATGTACTCGACTTTAATAATGTATCATTCCAAAAGTGCTTGCTAATGTTATTGTTTCGTCGTAAAAAAAATATAAATATCATGGCCTTTTATTTACAATTGACTCTACTAATGATTTTGGATATCATTCAGAGTGTCTAAAAAAAATTGTGGTTCTGAAGCAAAAAGATAAACAAGAATTTGAAGATTTTTGCAATAGTACAACAGAAAGCTCCGATGATTCAGATTTTTAAATAAGAGTTACGGAAATATAAGAATTATAAGATAATTTTTTTAATTTGCTTAAATGTTTAATTAATATGTAACAGACAATTAAATACTTGAATAAAATCTAATAAAATTTTTGAATAATACTTTCGCAATAAAATTTTCTTTTACTTAAGTCACCTTGGTTTTATTTTTTTATTTTTTAAATTAATATTAAATATCGACGTTCTAATTAGCAAATTGTCTAACTCCATTTCAGAGCATCTTTTATTTGTACGAAAAAAAGAATTTATTATCATTTTAAAAAACCATTTAATATCATTAATATCTAATAGAGATATAATATTTAAGTTTGAATCATTCAAATAATTTGTAATTGGATTATTGCTTTATCAAAATGTTAAAAAAATCACCCTCTAAAAAATCAGAGACAAATTGCTAATAAGACCGTCGATATATCAAATCAATATTAATTTTTTGTTGCAATTTTTAAATTTGTTATTTTCAAAAAAATTACTTATATTTTGGGGTATTTATTATAAGTCGTCTCTATTACTCCCCGGTGGTTGAGAACACTAACGTTCGACGCATGCGCAATGGCTTAAAAGCGTCGCACAGCCGGCAATCGCTGTCCTCTTCTGACAAATGATGTTACGCGCTAACTCTCTTTCACTCTACCTTAAATATTTATTATCTTTAACAGCCAGTAACCCTTATTTGCGGCCAGATTTAATTAAGCAACTTTATATGATAATTAATAGAAAAAAATTAGCTTCAATTTGACATATAATTAATAAAAATAGGTTATAAACGTATAAATTTATCGAAATCATACCTGTTTACACCTGGCTGCAAAGAGGTGCGGCCAGGTGCGCAACGGCAACCGTGATTTTTTAGAATCTTAATATTAATTACCGTGATGTAGACGTTATTTTATTTAAAAAATAAATGAACGAAATTTTTTACCAAAAATCAATTAAAAATAATTTAATTAAAAATAATGGCGGCCAAATTTTGATAGGCACCCTAGTAAATATATATTCTCTTAATTATAAATAAACATAAAAATTTGGTTTTAAACAAAAAGTCGATGAGCACATCAATCCTGCAGCGGGATCTTAGACTATTACGGAATAAAATAATTCAAAACAAAAAACTATCTTATAACAAATTAAAAGAACTAATAACGAATTAAAATAGTTAATAACGAATAAGAAATGCTACAGCCGTAATAATTTATGTTTTTTAATACCCTACAGCTACGTGTCTAAACAAAATGGATTTAGAATCTATAAATTAAACTTTAAGATCAATTGATTATTTTTTTTTATTAAACTTACATTTGCATCTGTATTTGTGCTAGATTACACACGTGGATGTCATTACAGGTGCTGTTATATTATATACCATTAACAAAAAAGAAACATACGTCACATGATATACCATCAACGAAAAAGAAACATACGTTACATTACATACCATCAATGAAAAAGAAACATTCGAGTTCGTTACATAACATACCATCAACGAAAAAGAAACATACGTTACATTACATACCTACAATGAAAAAGAAACTTACGTTATTACTATGCGTTACAGTTAACACATTGTTCAGTACAATATTTCTATTCATGTCGTTACTTATATTATAGAGATGTGAGAGAATGTGTGTATGTTGGTTTGTATAAACGAGCGGAATGATCTCCGGAACCACCAGACTGATAAAATCTTTTACCGCTGAAACGTACACAATTGTAAAAGGATAATATTGGATATAGCATACAGACTGATCGATTTTGCAAAATAATGGCTTCCTAAAAAACGGGGACGAAGTCATGACGAGTTCTGTTAAATTCAATTAATTCCATTCTTGTTTTTCTTGAAGACATCCACGTGTGTTAATGGTCCAAAAATATAGATGATGTTAGTTGGCCACCGAGATATTATGTACATAATAAGACTGTACAATGTGATGTGGGATCTGTTCTGAGGAATTGTTCGAAATGATACCCACGGCTAGGTACTTTTTTGTATCGCACCTCCTTTCATCGGCAGGGAATTCATTCTCACACATTAAAACCGAAATGGTCACGTACAGTGGGGTTTCAGAGGAACTTCCTCCCGCGAACGCTTGGTTGGGCAATGAGCTCCTAAGGAGTATAGTATGGGGTTCTTCGTGAAAGAAGTTATTGGATTTTTGAAGGGTCAGCAACGCGTAAGTGATACCCCTGGTGTGGCAAGCGTCCATATGCTACGGTGACCGCTTACCGGCCATCAGCCAGACCGTGAGCTTTATTTGCCGCCTTTGTGGTATACAAAAAAAAAGTCTCCACAATTAAGAAATTAAAAAAAATTGCGATAGTAATTTTTTTTGTTTTTTTTTTTGAAGCTTAAAAGCCTTAAAAGTTTTAAAAGGGATCAAGTCCAATGCCTTTTCTGGTGAGTCCATCGCCGTAACATTGGTTCTAATACAGAGTATCTGGACTAAATAAAATATGCCTTTACTTTATATGTATATGTCCCATTAGTCGTAAGATACTTACTTTAGAGTACCTAAGGTATTTAGTTCTACTAGGTATTACTTTGATAGAATTTCATTGCTGTTGCTACCATCAAGGCTGTAGTTATGTTAATGAGATGTCGACCATATGGCAACGACTCTGTTTTAGGAATGGAATTTGTTTAAGTAGCAGACTTACCATAATGTCATGTTACCGTCAGACGATAGCAAGAGTCGACTTGGTAGCTACGAGTGGATTAGCTACATCTAGCTCGTCGACAGCTAGACAATTAGCTATTAGCATAGAATAGCAGCTCGACAGTAATATGCACATGTGCAAAATGAATTGCGTAAACTGTTTTTGATGATGAAGCAAATTATGGATGCTATTTCTGATCCAAAAAGATGTGCGGCGTTTATAAGGTTAAAATGGGAACTTTATGGTGTCTGTTCGGTCCCTTAGTTAATTAAATTAATTTATTTTGACTTATTTTGAATAAGCAACGTCTGTTTTTTTTTAATTATTATTTGTCTAGCCCGTCAATAAGTTACAGGTTTTATAAACCTAAAAGTAGTGCAATAAGAGTTTACACACTTGCTCGTGAAGTGGCTCTTATTGCACTACTGTTAGGTTTATAATGCAGCGTATAAAACACGCATTCGTTTTGATTTACATTATTATCCTAATGTGGTAACATTACTTGTACCTAATCTTAAGAAAAGTATTGGCTATTCGCGGCTCCACTAGTCAGTGCGTTATTGTCGTACTCTTACTAACTTACCTCATTTGTAATGTACTGTTGAATAACCTGTAACAAAAAAATTGTAACTTATTGACGGGCTAGACAATTCATAATTAAAAAAAAACAGACGTTGCTAATTCAAAATAAATTAATTTAACTAAGTCAACTATGGGACCGAACTGACACCATAAAGTTTCCATTTTAACCTTATAAACGCCGCACATCTTTTTGGATCAGAAATAGCATCCATAATTTGCGGTCACCGTAGCATATGGACGCTTGCCACACCAGGGGTATCACTTGCGCGTTGCCGACCCTTCAAAAATCCAATAACTTCTTTCACGAAGAACCCCATTCTATACTCCTTAGGACCTCATTGCCCACCCAAGCGTTCGCGGGAGGAAGTTCCTCTGAAACACCACTGTACGTGACCATTTCGGTTTTAATGTGTGAGAATGAATTCCCTGCCGATGAAAGGAGGTGCGATACAAAAAAGTACCTAGCCGTGGGTATCATTTCGAACAATTCCTCAGAACAGATCCCACATCACATTGTACAGTCTTATTATGTACATAATATCTCGGTGGCCAACTAACATCATCTATATTTTTGGACCATTAACACACGTGGATGTCTTCAAGAATAACAAGAATGGAATTAATTGAATTTAACAGAACTCGTCATGACTTCGTCCCCGTTTTTTAGGAAGCCATTATTTTGCGAAATCGATCAGTCTGTATGCTATATCCAATATTATCCTTTTACAATTGTGTACGTTTCAGCGGTAAAAGATTTTATCAGTCTGGTGGTTCCGGAGATCATTCCGCTCGTTTATACAAACCAACATACACACATTCTCTCACATCTCTATAATATAAGTAACGACATGAATAGAAATATTGTACTGAACAATGTGTTAACTGTAACGCATAGTAATAACGTAAGTTTCTTTTTCATTGTAGGTATGTAATGTAACGTATGTTTCTTTTTCGTTGATGGTATGTTATGTAACGAACTCGAATGTTTCTTTTTCATTGATGGTATGTAATGTAACGTATGTTTCTTTTTCGTTGATGGTATATCATGTGACGTATGTTTCTTTTTTGTTAATGGTATATAATATAACAGCACCTGTAATGACATCCACGTGTGTAATCTAGCACAAATACAGATGCAAATGTAAGTTTAATTAAAAAAATTAATCAATTGATCTTAAAGTTTAATTTATAGATTCCAAATCCATTTTGTTTAGACACGTAGCTGTAGGGTATAATAAATCATAAATTATTACGGCTGTAGCATTTCTTATTCGTTATCAACTATTTTAATTCGTTATTAGTTCTTTTAATTTGTTATTAGATAGTTTTTTGTTTTGAATTATTTTATTCCGTAACTAGCTAGCTATTATCGCGCCTTTTTCGTGTGGATCAAATTATGCGCTATATTTTCGGTAATACCTACTTAACGGAGTTGGATGTAACGTGGCTTAGAGTTTAAATACATCAAAATCCGTTTAGCACTTTTTGCGTGGTACTATACACAGACAAAAACTTTAATGTTTTGGGTTCAGAGACTTAAAAATATATATGGTAGTATAAACATACATACTACTCTTAGTGACTTATAAAGTCCCAGTACATAAATCGTACAAACACACAAAATCTTGATGGAATTGTAAGTGGCGCATAGATAGATATAATATGTAAATAATTTTGTAATGCAACACTTTCATACATGTATGTCATACATGTCAATACAAAAGAAAATGTACACAACACTAACTTTCTAGGCATAACAATTGACAAGTATTGCAATTGGAAAAGCCATATATGTATATGTTCTAAGAAGAACTCGACAATTTGCAACAATAGAAGCTGCACTCTTGGCCTACGATGGCTATGTCTCGGCAGTTCTGAGATATGGCATACTTACGACTTTGGGGTAATTCTGTAGAAATAGATAAAGTTTTTAAGGTATGTAATATGCTACCTCTACAATGTTTAAACATTTATGAAATTTGTATTTTCGTTTTTAGAACCCAAGTGTTTTTAAAACAAATATGGAAATGACAGGCAGAAGTGGTAGATATGCTGGCAGGTTGTATGTCCCGTCACAGAAATTAACAGTTTATATAAGAAACGCTTATTGCATGGCTATTATGTTATACAACCATTTGCCAGATATGTTGAAAAAAAATCCCATCAGATGTTTTGAAAAGGAATAACACACATTTTTGTTAGGTAAAATGTATTACACAATTCAAGAGTATTTAGAAGATAAATGTTGAATTGTTAAAATATGTATAATATTTTTCATGATATTATTGGATATTAATGTCACGATATAATGATTACGATTTTCTTTATATTACTTTATTTTGTTTGACATTTTTAATCTCAATTCATCTTATGTTGTTTGCCTCTGCCAATATTTTAACTAAATTTATTAGCAAAATTAGGTAATAATAATATATGTATATTGACATAGTTTTCATAATACTTTACCGTAATATTGAATTTTCAAGTAGCATTTTTTTTATGTAAGCAAAGTTATTTAATGATACGTTTCAAATGATTATTTTATTTATTTTTGGTATTTTTTTGAATTTTGCCAAATAATTGTAAATTGTATTTTCTTCACGTATAGTAATGGTAATTTGTAATTTTAAGGAATTGTTTCTAAGATATTTTTGCACACCATCTAAAATGCGTATACGTAACTATGCACGCGAAAAAGTGCCAGATTCTGCTCTCAGACTTTTGTGGCTTAATATACTGCCTGCCCACATTAAATCAGTTTAAGTGGTAAGTGACACTTTATCGAAAACTGCCGCATTGGATGAGATTGCTCTACTGGCTGATAAAATTATTGAACAGATGCAGGAAGTTGCCTCGGTTACGACAAGCACTACTCAATTAGATTCCGAACCACCTGTGAACAATGCGTGAGCTGGTTGAAGGAATAAAAAAATTAAAGATTGAAATTGTCGAGCTAAAGCAAACTGTACGCTGCGAATAACACAGTTATGACTACATATAGTGAGTAAATTTTGGTACTTGATTTTAAGATAAGACCATTTCGCTGGAAATATGTGATTGCTGGTGTTTTCAAACATGGGTGCATCATGGGTGCAGATTTTTTAGTGTTCCACAAACTACTACCTGACATCCATGGTCGCTGTCTCATTAACAAAATCAATAATTTATTAGTAAAAGCTCCATTTTGCAGGTCATCAATACCTACAATTGGTACCATTGATTTGCAGCAAACATACCATCATATCCTAGCCGAATTACCAGATGTCACACGACCATTTTCGATAAAAACTACTCCAAAGCATAACCTAGAACATTATATAGGAACATCAGGTCCGCCATTGTACGCGAAAGCTCGACCTATTCCACCGCTGGAGAGAGCTATGCTCGGAGTTTCCCTACGTGATCGAATCAGGAATGAGGAAATCCGTAGGAGAACTAAAATCGACGACATAGCTCACCGAATCGCAAAGCTGAAGTGGCAATGGGCAAGGCACATAGCTCGAAGAACCGATGGCCGATGGGAGAAGAAGGTTCTCGAGTGGCTACCACGAACTGGAAAGCACAGCGTGGGATGCAACCCGCTTGATGGATAGATGCCGTTGGTTACAGGCGGCACTGAGTCGCACGCTATGGAGAAAGTTAGGTGAGGCCTACGCCCAGCAGTGGACGTCATTGGGCTGATATGATTATTCCACCGCATAAATACAGTGCTGTTAAAAAATAATTTGAGCTCATGATGTAGCAAGGGATCTGTAGTCCTATTAAAAGTCCATGGGCAAGCCCACTCGTTGTTGTGCGTAAGAAAAATGGCGACATACGTGTCTGTGGCGACTACCGACGACTAAATTTTGTCACAAGACCACAACGTTATCCTGTTCCTCGTCTCAAAGACTTTACATACCATATCTCTGATAAGAAAAATTTCAATACTCTAGATTGAAACAGAGCCTACCAACAATTAACAGTCCTTGAAGCTCACAGCTTGCAGGTTCAAGTCCTGGCTCAAGGTTAATCTTTTAACTGCATCTCTGCTATAAAAGTATTTATTTATATTGATGTATATACATACTATATATATTTTACTAGTCTAATAAATTTTCAGAAATATTTCTGCATCCCTGTTACAGTTTTATAATGGTATCTTAAATGTAGATAGATTGGCAATTTTTTTATTATATAGCCAGGGCCTTATTACTTACTATCTATCAGTTTTTCCGAACTTTATTAAGAGCTCTATTTTTTAGACCGAAGTATGTAAAAGCCTGAATTTTTCACAGAATAAGTATATGTTACTATGACGAATTCCCTAAGAAATAATAATAAAAAACCAGTAAAAGCATTTGAGAAGGGTCCATTACAAATAACACGTTCCCTTATTTTTACTCTACCGTTTAAACAATAATACAAACAAGCTAAAAACTTAACTACATTGTGTAAACTTTATAGCAACAAAAAATCAGTCAAGTGCCAGTCGGACTCTTGGATTCTGTGTTATAACAGACCCTCGGTAAACAAGTCAGACTTGCATGTAGCCGTTTTTTTTTCGAAATCGTAGCAGCCATTGAATCTACTAGAGAACCTAACCTAAAAACAGACAAACCCATTCATTATTTACCGTCAATTTATATTGCGGTCCATTCCGGTAAAATATTGGCTTCATTGAAAGATAAATAGAAGTTTATTACAGACATTTTAATTTATAATTATCACGATATAATCAAAGTCAGCAATTTAAATATTACCTAACTTAACCCAAATATCCGTAAACCAAATCTCCTACGGTAAAGCGTGTTTACTTGGCGCTTACATCGGATATCAGGAAGTTACAAGAGTTTCCTTTACACGCAACGCTGACTTATGATAACCCTGGTTTTATCCACAATATTGACTTTCGAGAAAAAAATAATTGAGTTAGTAGTACTGTATTAGTACTGCTAGTTACTGTGGGAAAGAAAGAGAAGAGTTATGGGTGTTATGATCCATGTAAATTTTTAAGCGGGCTCTGAGCGCGGCGGCCGAATCAAGAAATTCCGTAACGAAAAAAACCTAACAACGGCAAACTTGACTGTACGGAAATCAATTTTAAGGCGGAAAAAAATTGAATTTTATATATTTTTTTCATGACTTATAAGTTTAGGAGTTTTATTAGTAGGTTATGAGAGTCGAAACACGATTGAATAAACTTGACAATATAATCGCAAAGTTTCCTCTTAATCTTCATTTACTTAGGTACTTCTACGGAGAAAACAGTTTTCTTTGCTAGTTATTTAACTTTTTTCAATGAAATTTTGTCTACGTGTTCCATAATAAATACTTTAGACGATTATGGTTTTATTTTATTGCGAAAGAGTGTATTTTGTAGCAAAAAAAAAATACATTTCATAATAACGTCGCGTGGGCCGGCCATTACGCGGCTCTCGCCTTCCATCAGTCGGCCGCAGCGCCTCGTCGAGAGCACTGCGTTCAACTTTGTTGCGCCCACCCCGCTGCCGCCAACGAAAATTTTTTAAACGATATTAACTTCTCATTTATTTAAGAAAAGAATAAAAAATGTTAATTAAATAGCTTTACCGTGGCGCGGCAGGCCCCGAGTGCCACTGTTCTTTTTTATTTCCTTTCTTTATAAGCCCTATAAAAAGTTGATTAAGGAATTACAGGTACGTGGGTCCTTCAATTTTTCTGGACCGTAGACTTCGAGTTCTGTAATCTGTCCTATGGACTGCGCTATAGCCTTACAAAATACCTCTGTTTAGAAAGAGACAAAGAGATAATGCGGCAAGTGCTTGCATAGTGTCAAGTCGTTTTATCTAATTTACTCACATCGGCCAAGTGCGAGTCACATCATTTTTTTTACTTAGTTTTGAGTTATAAAATAAATAAAACAGTAAATAAAATAAAATTTTCTTCCGCGAATGCATAGATCGGGGTATGAGCTTTCCAAGGTTTTCTCTAAGGACTACAGTATGGGGTTCTGTAAGAAAGAAGTTATTAGATTTTTGAAGGGTCGGTAACGCGTGAGTGATGCTCCAAGTGTTGCAAGCGTCTATAGCTTAGGCTGTGGTGACCGCTTACCATCAGGCGGACCGCAAGCATTTTTGTTAACTTATTGGTATAACAAAAAATAGTTGGAAGTTCAAATTGTCACGTACCTTATCTATGTAGTAATTTGTTTACCTGGCTGAGCACATCGTAAGTACCAGTAACGCCTAAGGTTCGGTTCAGCCACGGCGTGACCGTTCCGGTCTGATTCCGACGACTTTGAGACCGTTTCAGTGTCGTTGAGTCCGCAAAGCGTAATCAATCATTGCGTATCCTTCGCGAGCCCATGAAAAACGGAAATATTTAAGTCTTCCCCAATTATTTTTACGCTATATTTCGTAATACTGACAATGGTTACGTAAAAACGATAGAAACTACCATATAATGTCATACAACATATTTATACTTCTCTACGGTCATACCCATTTCGATATTATGCGTTATGTGTACGATATTTTATTATTGAAAACTATTTTATAAAATTAAACTTTCAGTTTTTTTTTAGGAATTTAATTTTAAACCGTTTTAGTCACAATACAAGATTTTGGGTATTTACATTTTAATTTAAGCTAATTCGCATAACGACTTCAAATTGTAATAAGTTTCACAATAAAACAATACTTACCAATTTTGTTTTTTTTTAGCGCTAAATATAATAAATGACTGCTATGGGTATGAGCAAAAATAAATCTTGTCATATACAAATCTATGTGTATAATTTATTGTCAATCCTGCAAATGCTTTTTTTTTGTCAAAAAACACTTGGAATGAGACTGCACCTTTTTGCCATTTTATCGTGAGAATTGTTTGTCTTTGTTAATAATATATTTTGTTTATTAATTTTTGTTTTCATTAGATTTTAAGAATAAGTAATCCCAAAGAAAACATGTTAAAAACGTGCCAAGTCTTAATTGAGATTATGTGTCTATAATAAGTAGTAAAATCTCATAAACAGCCAATTTTAGGAGGTTTTTTCATTATTTTCCTCTCTATCTATAATTATTATTCCATTATTTAGAATCTACTATGCCTATTGTTTTAAGCACACTTAATAAAGCACAGTAAATTTTAAAGAATGAAATTTAAGGAGTCCAAATAACGACTTCACTACTTTTTATAGACAAATCATCTCATTCGAGACTTGGCATGTTTTTTTACAGCGTGTTTTTGTTGGGATTTCAGTTCTTAAGAGAATACTATTCTAAGCTCCTCTCAGCGTGCTTTATACAAACGAATTTTTCACTTATTTTTGACACTTTCAGATAAAACACCACGAAATTTTTAAGGCATGTTCTAGTAATAAATATCTATAATTATAAATATCACTGTATCAGTTTTCTGTTAAATGTTATTATAGTTCAAAAGTTATACAGGATTCTAGATTTCATACAAATGGTTTAAAAAAAGATTTCTAGTTAATAAAAACATTTTACAAGAATTTGGAAACCCACAGACATAGGTATTCGGCTTGGGATTATGACTAAGAAATTTCACAGTGATTGATAAGTAAAGGTCAAAAACAAATGAGAAATTCTTTTATATGTAGCCCGCTGCGAGGCGCCGCGAATCGTATCCTCTTAAGTGGAAATATCACGACTAAGCGAATGCAGAAATAGGTATTTGAAAAACATTTGCTGTCGCTCTAGGACCGTGCCCAAGATACGGAAGTGCGATAGGAACAGCTGCACCTCGGGCTGTTTTACGTAGTCGTCATCATCAAAATCGGGGTATCGTATTCCTCACTTTCGGTGAATTTTTCAAAAACACTATTTTCCATACGGTGATGACTGCTGTATAAAGGAACTTTATTAAAACTATTATGATTAAAATTATCGATGCGATCCGATGGATCGTAGGAGCTATGATCATATATGAACGTATATGACAGCTCAGCTCCCTGGATGATCCTGTCAGTAGAATATATGTCGCAGGTAAATCGTATTGTTTCTGTTGAAATTCTACAGTGATCCGAATTTAGGGCGGATGAAACCGCAGGCGAAAACTAGTGGCTTAATATATCAGTTTTGGTTCCTTAGTTCTTACTCAGTTGAAGCGAATAGTTAAATTATTATGACAAGATAAAATAGTATTTCACTTAAATTAATTGCCTTATGCGGTAGAGAAATAAAAGCTATGTTTTGACAAAATTGAATTACAAAATTTATTGTGCGCTAGTTATTATTAGATATGCGTATTTTTTATTAGAATTGGGATTTTTTTGTATAAAAAAGGGAAGATCTTTTGATTTACAGTTAAATTTTTTAACGAACAATTTCAAAAATGTTTTTTTTTTAATAAAAAGTAATTATTTTATTTTTAATTTTTTTTTATTTTCTTACAATCAAAATGAGTTGGTTACACAAAATTCTTCTGCTGTAACTAGGACGTCATAGCATGTAGGCACAGCAGCGGCAACTTATTTCGATACAATCTATCAGTTAAGCGAAATTGATTAAAGAACTTCCATTGTATTTTGTTATTCATCTGAATGGGGTCTGCGGAATAGGTAGCGGTGTTCTTGGAGCCATAGACAAAAGGGTCTGTTTGGATAACGGTCAATTGATTAAAAACTAGATTGTAATGCCCTGTAATGTGAACTGAACGGGTATTGCTTGTCAGCGCACAAATTAAACCGAGCGGTAAAACTTGTGAACGCGGTATTCATAACATTCTTGTAGGTCGGTACTATTTGATTGCACAGCGAAATAATAAAATCAGATTTTTTAATGAGAATAAGATAAAAATAAATTTATAAAGAAAGACGTGTATTTTTTTTTTAGTTTTGTGTTACTAAAAATCTAAAGTAATAGTTTCAAAAAATTTATTATATGTTATGGTTGCTAAAAAAACGGTTAGAGATATTATTAAATATATTCAATTAATTGGCGTCGATTACAAGCTAAAATTGCAAATGTCAAAACAAAGTTGCAACTTACCAGAGAGCACTTTCGGAATTAGAAAGGCTACGTCTTTATCGTTTAAGTTTGTTAACTTAAACGTATCTCTTGATAAAGAAGACCAGACAAGACATAAGTTTTACCAAAATATTAGGCGCCTACTACGAAACGTCGAAGTTTTCAACTTCGCAGCTGCATTGGCTATATCGCTTCAGTAATAGTTGGTATTCTCCTTTAGAATGAAAGTATCCTAACCCAAAATTTAGTTAAATTCTGATTTTGCTATAGACTGTCCTTAAAAAGCATGCTCTATAAACCTATGGTGAGAAAAAAAGAAAGCACAATCACAAATTCAGAAAGGATAACCAATTATAATTCGGTCTCTTTCATTGTCTACGCAATCGACTAGTTCGTGTGGTAAGAAAGAGACTGAATTGTTATTGTGTGAAAAGCATTTTGAGTTACGTCTCATTCGTTTTAAAAGTGCGTATTATTTTATCTGTGGTTTTAGATAGTTACAAAAATGTTTCAAATGTGTCCATAGACATCTATGGATGATCCAGAAAAATCAGAAAATATAAATATTCGAAGTGATCATCAACCACGAAGTACCTTCTTTATAATCTGTGGCATGGTGCTGTGCGGGTTAGCAAAAGATAAATTAAATTCACTCAAGAAAGAGTTAAAAGCTGGATGTTTAGGCTTTAGTCGAATCAAATAAATAAATTATGTGGCTAGTAAAAAAGCCAACCGAACGAGCACACCCTGAAAATACCTCATTCTCTCTTATCGTGTTGACCATAGACATAGAGAACTGGACAGCGCATTTGCTAGCAAGATGTGATGAAAAAGGTCGCAAAAGAGTATCTGAGACGAAGCTAAACTGTAGTGTCCTGTCCATAAGAAAAGATACCACAGGTTAAGGTCCATAGGACTTATCACAGAACTCGCTGTCTACGGTGGTGTCCTACTTTGTTTTAAGCATAGACGTAGATAAATTTATATAGACATTTCAACCTGCCAACAATAATTGACAAAAGATTTGTTATTCAAATGTTGCCAGAATTATTTTTTATTACCAAGAGTATTGTTTTTTTTTAAAATAGCTGTACTATGAAGAAAATTATATATATGGATGTCACCTTGTGTGTGTGTGTGTGTGAGACTTCTTGTGTACTATACAACAACTTTTAAGGTCGATACTCTAAGTAGAACTAATAAATAAATGTACGTTTATGTTGCCATTATTTTAGCAGTTAATCTCGAAAGTCGCATATTAATATCTTCTATAGAAACTCTCTAAGGCGTGCTATACCTTGCTCATACTCTGAAATTACAGGAATGAGTAAAAAACAGTAGTTATAAGCATTTATGATGCCGTAATAACTGAAGAGTTCACTTTCAATAATATGCCTTAATAGCAGGTAGTGTCGGACGGCCACCCATCCATTTACACGCCCACCATTCAGCTCATTTGTTACGTATTATTAGTTCTCATTAAATAAACGAACGTAATTAAATAACAAATAAGAGCTATTATTTTAGTGCTACTTTAGACACCTGTTTGAAATTATATACTATTAGCATTGTCCTGCGACTTCGGCCACGAGGAAGAAAGCATTTACAAAAAAATAAGAGGATAGATAGATTATTTGGCGGGAATTCGAAGGTAGATGCTTTTTATTAGTTATATTTTTCAAATTTGAATTCCTGACTTTCGATGACTAATTTTCGCAGGGTTTTATGGAAACCTGTTAAGTATTATGCAGCGACGACTTGTAAATGGTTAATTGAGAAGGATAAGCAAGTAACGACGAGTAATGTCTGAAGACTTAACCTCAAATCATCCATTGTAGGGCTGAAAGACTTTTATTTTTTATCCTACATAAATTTGCCAATAGATATAACTACATGAATACATTAATTAAATAACGCTAGAGATATGATATGAAAATAATTATACATAATCTAGTTCTCCATAGAAGGGAGGAAGGAAGAAGATTGATATATTTATTGTACTAGGTATTCATATGGTTTAAAGAGCAATCTAAAATTTTATTATTTTTAACAAGTACGACCTTTCAGCTACAAAAAAATTTTCATAACGTTATTCTGTAACACAACGTTATGTACAATATGTGCAATAGTATAAATGCTTCGCTCAATGATTTTGCGCTTCGGGATAAAGGCATGAATTTTTTACCATGGATAGAATGTTGTGCGTTGATCATATTTCGATGTGGAGGGAAAACGAATTACCCTTGTGCGTGTAGGGGGAGAGGCGAGTTGAATTTGGAGGGGTACGTGTCCCGATTGTTGGTTTTTAATTGATCTGTTTATGCTACTAGGGCTTGTTTGGTATCGTTTTTGTATAAAACAGACACGTAGAATTCATTTTTACTGCATAATAGGTATGATTCCATAGAAAAAATTAAGTTTTTAACAAAATAGTGAAAACCATTACATTTTTATCAATATAATATAACAATTAAAAAAAAAATATTATGAAGATGCTTTAGTCCAGTTAATTAAAATATATACTTCTTAGATACTTTTAAAAGGCTAGGATGTACCTCGTTATTGGATAGAAGAAATTATTAACAATCGCCAGCACAGAAGCAAAGTGCTGTACAATGAAATAAGTGCGGCTATGCTTTATTTACACCGTCCACAACTACATCCTTTTTTACTACTGCACCGAATTAACACCGCAAATGAAGTTATGCTACCCCGGAGAATGTGGTCCAAAGTAGCTGCCATTCATCTGTGTCATTTGTGCATCCCAAACCAAAGATTCAGGCATATCTGGAGCCTTGACTAGTGCTTGAGTCCAGATAAAAGCCTGATAGCAAGCGCGTTTTATATGTTGAAAAAGTGCTACTCTTGTTGGGGATATGTTCTCGATGGTCTTTTGGGTGAAGAGCCATATAACCTAGTGAAAGTATTTTTTTTTATACCACTGAGGTGGCAAACAAACCTACGGGCCGCCTGATGGTAAGCGGTAACCGCAGCCTATGGACGCTTTCAACACCAGGGGCATCACTCGCGCGTTGCCGACCCCTCAGAAATCTAATAACTTCTGTTTTGAAGAACCCCATAATGTAGTTCTTAGAGAAAACCTTGGCAGGGAGCTCATTCCATAACCCAAGCGTTCGCGGGAGGTATTTTCCCTGAAACCGCACTGTACGCGACCATCTCGGTTCTAAGGTGTGAAAATGAGTTCCCTGCCGATGGCGAGCGGTGCGATGGTAGAAAGTAGCCGTGGGCATCATTTCGAACAATTCCTCAGAAACAACCCATTGTACAAGCGGTAGAACACACACAGGGAGGCAAAGTCTCTCCTCAGACTTGAAGGCTCGATACCGCAAGTGAGCTTGGGATCGTCGACAATTCTCACAGCCCGTCGTTGAAGCGAGTCAAAAGGGCCAAGCTGGTATCCGGGTACACCCGCCCAGAAATGGCAGCAGTACTCCATAAAAGGCCAAACTTGCGACTTGTAAAGCAGCAACCTTTGCCCCGACGTGAAATACTGCTTCGCTCTACTGCTTGTTGAGTACACCAAGTTTTTTGGACGCCAGCTTTACCTTGTCTAGCAAATGATCTCGGAACTGAACATCGCTGGAGATGTTAACACCAAGGATCTCAATGCTCTTGGAGATAGAGGAGTGTTCTGGAATTGTGGGACTACAGTTAATGGGGTTTTCTTAGCGGTGAACGCGCAGACTTATGTCTTTAAAGGGTTGAATCGGACCAAATTTTCCCATCCCCAGTCAGAGACCTTGAACAGACCGATCTCGATTTGAGACACAAGTTCTTCACGTTTTTCTCGTTCCACAACGGAACGAGGGATGCTTGCACGGCCCCTGTAATAAGCGTCTCCAGTACTGTCATCAGCAGTAGAAATAGCGTAGGAGACAGTACAGAGCAATTACCGTCAACTTACTATGTCATTATTTATACGCTACCCAATATAAGACATTAACGCGTGCTCTTAAAATGAATAGTCTATTTATGTAAGTGAATTTTGAACCAAAATTAGTTTAAAAATTAGTTTTCTCCGAAAACTATATTTAAATATATGCAAACACGTAAGTGAGGTGTAGATAATATTATCGACGCTACATGCATCCGGGTGTTTTCACTCGACAGGGAACTGAGGAAACAATCACCTATCAACGTGTGAACGTCCTACTTCTTCACGCTGCTCCTTTCCTAGTACATGACATGTATGAGGCACTTTCTATTGTGGCAAATGCGCGTAAACTAACCGATTTGTTTAGGGAATTGATCCAGTTGATGTAAAACTTTTATAAGGAGTTCATAACAGTACGTGTATAAGTTTGTACAGTAGATACTCGACAGATGTGTCCACCGTTACTTTAGCTAGCGAATATTAACAGAGAAAATTCATGATAGACATTCGGAATGTTTTTTGGATTGAATTGGATTTTTGATTTTGTACTAAGAAAAACCAGTCTTGAGCTACGGGCAAGTTTGAATAAACATTTTGAAAGGCGGGCATGCAGACAGTTCAAGGTACATAAGTCAAGTTTGATATGTGTCTCTCTCTGTCTACAGATAGCGGCCATATTAGATTTATATCACAACAGTAAGTTTATTCAAATAAATATTGTTTACATAATTCCCAGACGCATTGCGTGGTTTCAGGGATAGACATGTGACACGTTTCGTATGGGAACTTGTGGGTAACGGCGATAACTGTCCGTGTACCTTGTCCTTATCAAACCTATCAGAAATTGAACTGGGCCCGCAAAACCTTTTTAAGGTGCACATGTGATAAGCGTTTGTTATCAATATGAAGTTCTTCAAAAACGCTTTTTAAATGGTCGGCAACGCGCGAGTAAAATGACCCTGGTGTTGCAAGCGTCCATAGGCTAACGGTGACCGCTTACCATCAGGCTGTAAAATTGTTTGCCACATTGATGGTATATAAAAATATATATATAAAAATCAGGGTAATGCATTAATATTACCGTTCAAAGTAAAGAATTTTGCGAGTATTCAAAGTGCTTTCGATTCGAAATCAAACTAGTAAGGATTCAGGTTATACACTAGTCATCGTCATTGTCTTATCTGGAAGACATCCACTGCTGAACATAGGCCTCCCACATGGTCTCCACAACCAGCCAGCCGGTGCCTACGCTTTTGGATTAGGAGTGACTAATTTAATCTTAAAGCCAACACTATTGAGGTACCTTCAACCTAAGTACCTCAACTACTATCAGTGTTACATCCGTGTTCGTTACGTAACGTAATGAATATTAATAAAACACCATAACAAGTGGTTTGTATTGCAAAGGTGCGCCTACGCAGCGAAGATTGCAGTATTGTTTCATACTGAGATCGATATCATGGAAAACGCTCGTGAGAGGTGACAGCTTGAGAACTTATCATTAGTACTGAGTTCTTCGTTAATTTATGAGTGTATTTGAATGAAAAAAACTATATTTGTCTATATCTATATTATTATGTAAAAGTTATTAAGTATGATCCTAAACTGCGAAGCAGTAACTAAAAACATCAACCAATCCATAATTTCATAATTTTAATATTAGCTTATAAATGTATATTTGAAGACGTTTATTACAGGAACTATACCAGGCTACTATAACCGCTAGGAACACCTAGGGTTCGTTAGTTTTGGTATAAAAAGTTTGATACTTTTAACACTTCTGATAACGCCACTTTGATTACTGACACCATTATTTCGGGTAGCTTTGGATATAGGTAACTAACAAAATTATTGGTTTAAAAAACGAGTGGTTAACACACACTACGAAAGTCACACACACACAAAAATTAACAATAAATTTACACCAATGCCACACCTCCAGCCAGAGCCTTTTTTGGTGACAAAAGTGACAAAAATAATCGTAAACGTTCATTTGTTACAGATGATACTAAAATTTTGATATTTTTGAAACTAATGCTGAACGATTTAACAATTATTTATCCCAAAGCGAATACACTTTTGGTATCATGCTAAAATCTTTATATTAAGCTTTTTCGGCTTTTCAATTTTAATGAGGTTACTTATCCCAAATTTCATTTTCTAATTTTAATCATTCAAATAGCGAAAAGTCATAATTATTAAACTTGTAATATTTCACGTAACGCTTTAACATTTTTTTAATGTTTTTGAATCTATTGTTTTATAAGTAAAATTTAAAATGGCTTTTATTTCTTTTAAAAAAGAAAAAGAAAAATATGTTTTTTTTTAATAGACTTGGGATTGGACTTTAAGCACTCCTAGTTTGCCATTTTTATGAAACTATTACACTTTTTACTAGGATATCATAACCTTATAGAGAGTCGTATTTGTTAATAGGCAAAAGCTAGTATACCTGGAACCATTATTGTTTTAAATCGCGTGTCGAATATACGCGGATGGTTTTATACGCGTTCGCCGACGTTGATTACGAAATATTGCGCGTGTTTGTACAACATTATGGCAGTATGGCTCAGCTACTGAGTGATTCAACTTTGATTGATGCGATTTAATATCTTACATATTCATTAATTCCTAGTTCCTGTATTTGAGAGTTGTTGGCTAACTCATACCACCCCACCCCGGTAAGTTACAACGAAAGTGCTCCTCCATGCTCAACCAAACTTATAATTAGTTACAGTAGTAGTACTTTATTAGTTAGCTTCTAATTTTAAAGCTTCGTATGTACTTTAATGTTCAATTTAATTAATCTGAAACCAAAATAAAGCAAACACTTTTGCAATCAGCGTATTAATAAAATCATGTGCGTAATACTAATAGTATGATTTATAAGTATATATTATCACAACATTCGAAGGGGTGGTTAAAGATATTACGAAAGTTAACTGTTGTAGTTAACATGCTCGTAATACTAACATTAAGCAAAGCATTTTTTTTTCTTTTTTATACCACTAAGGTGACAAACAAGCATGCGGCTCACCAGATGTTAAGCGGTTACCGCTGCCTATGAACGCTTGTTTTATACCACTGAGGAGACAAACAAGCATGCGACCCACCAGATGTTACGCGGTTACCGTTGCCTATGAACGCTTGTCACACTAGGGGCATGACTCGCGTGTTGCCGAAATTTTCAAAATTTGATCACTCCCTTTTTGAACACTGTAGTCCTTAGGGAAAACCTTGACAGGAAGTTTATTCCATGACCCAAGCGTTTGCACCTTTGAAAGCAGACCCCGTTGTACCTGTTACCTCAACACGAAATTTAGTGCGGTTTCTAGCGGCTTCAGCTCGAATTGTCGTGGCAATTGTATACCGGCAGACATGCGGTTATTTAAGAATATTTAATCATCCAAACAAGTAACATCCCTAAATGTATAAGAATTTTAACAGGTAATTCAAGAAATCTAGGTGTTTTAATAAGCTATCCAATGGATAATAATCTTAAATAGCAAATTACAATATAGTAATTAAAATGCAGCAGAATTTATTAATAAACATTGTACATAATACGATTTTGTATGCAGAATATGATTTCAGCTTTTTTCAATATTCATAATAAATTAGAGAGTTTGCCTGCATTCTACATTTAGTGTAGTGTACCATAATAATAATGCCGAAGGTATTTTGTTATAACATAATGTAACACATGTATTACATAACACCAGGGCAGCAGCAACAGTGAGGTATCTGAGAACATACATCACATCGAACCCGCGCATTACATGTCGGTCAGTCGTGCGTTGATAAAATACTGTACCAACATTGTTTACAATGTAAATAACGCGAGTGTATCTATAGATTATAGTAATCTTTGGCTACGTAAATGAAATAAAAAAATCGTAGAGTAAACTTTTGTAGCGAGTTTTCGATTCATGTTACGTGAAAAAAAACGGTTATGTAATTTAGGTTGAATTTTTAGTTTTGTCTTATTGTCTCCGTGGCTCAGTTGTTAATGACTCGACTGCTGAATCGAGGGGCGTGGCTTCAATTTACACACAAGACAAACATACGTTTTTGGTGTTTTTGAGACTAGGTGTTTTCTATGCATCCATAGCACAATGTATATGTATTTTCAAAAAAAATTGTAAATATTAGTATATGTATCTATATCCGTCATTGGTATCCATAGCACAAGCTTAGCTTAGTTTGGGACCAGACGCGTGCGCTGCCTGTGTGTAATGTCCAAAAATATTTATTTATTTTATTTAGCGCATCAAACTTCACTAGATTGGTTCATTGTTTAAAGGAAGGGTTTAATAGGGTTCCGTTGTAGCCATGTAGCAAAAATTATTCTGTTATTTTTTTATTAAATTTATTGAATCTGATGAAACTTTACAGGCAATAAATACTTTTTCATACTGCGCACTTAATTAATGTTCAAATTTTTGTTCGGTTTTAAATTTTCACCTAGTGCTGCCGTCTGCCTCTGAAATGGACTTATAAATACCAGGCAGGTAGAAGAAGTAAAGAGTATCTTAATCCAAATGGTGCTGTGCCACATAACGTCTTTGTTGTACTAAACATAGTCAACTCATAATTTTCAGCCTTAAATCTTATGTCATAGCGTTGCAAACCCAATATTACTTCAGAACGGAGAAAGCTGGGCTGATGTACGGCCCAAGGTATTGATAAGTGCGCTTCCCGGTCTGGAGCCATGCAAATTATCGCGCGACCTGGCCCAGGTAGGCGTTGGCTCTTGTGTAATCATTATTTATTGTTATAAATCTACGTTTATGTTACAGAATTTGTGATAGTCTTTGACCATCTGTTTCACGATAATTTGAACCTATGCACTTTGATATAAGGTTATCGTCATGTACCTACTTACTTAATTCAGAAAGATGTAGTCATTTGACAGGACGGTTACAAAAAATTTATATCTTACTTACCACATGGTTTCATGTGTATTTCGTCCCATTTTATCATTATCTCTATGCAAAACTGTTTCTGGCGAAAAGAAGGATAAATCAACAAACATACTTTCGCATTTATTATTCTATAATCTGGCACGGAAGATGTTGTTCTGCCCTTCGCTACAGTTCTATCTAGTAATAAGTTACTACAAAAGGGGAAGTATGAAAACCTTCTCAATAAAAAAAACCATTTCGATATGCCAACTGTCATGGTGATCGGTCCAACGTTGCCAGAGTTTATCAATCTCAGATGTACACGAACATCCCTTTTTTATATATATACGGACAATAAGACTTTCTAGTAGGGATAATAATGAAAATTATTATAATTGTGTGTATGACTGATAAAGGAATAAGCGACGATGGTCACATTTGTTAAGAAGCAGTCAATTTGGTCATTGTTATGAATACATTTTGATTTATATTTATGCAAGATACTTTCAGAACGCTGGAAGAAAACTTCGCCATGAGAGGAAACATCACTGTAACTGGAAACTTTACTATGACATGAAACTTTAATGTGACATGAAACTTTAATGTGACATGAAACTTTAATGTGACATGAAACTTTACTATAACAGGTCAAATTGAATTTCAAAGAATGCAAAACACGGCGATTTACTATGAATGCAAAAAAATAAATTCCGCGCCGAATTCGATTATCACCGTGGCAACTAACATATATTCAACGTCCACCCTGAATGAAGGTCCATTTCAATTAACTGGTGTAACAATATTTGAAATCGAATGAGTAGTTTCAAAAATGAGGTACTTTCTACATCCAAACTTACAAACCCTGTCTATTTGTAATATTTGTGAAGATTGCTGTCTGGAGATAAGCAAGACATATAAGTAACTTGTGATATTTTTTTTAATTCCTGGCGCACCCACACCTGGACATTTAACTGTCTGGGCGAAGATTTAAACTTATTTATGGTGAATAAGTAAATATTTACGTAGTTTTTTTTAACATCAATAAATAATTTTCATATTCCCTTACCGCTAAACAACCTATCTTTTCCCATAACTAAGCAATTTAACCAGTCTTTAATAGCGACTAATAACAGGGCCGATATCTTTTGAACTAATCTCGGGAATTTCCCCAGCCAATACCAAGATCGGTGTTGCCAGTATGGCAGTGATAGCTAAAACGCTATCCGTATCGATCTGTACAAAAGGAGGTCGTTCACCCGCAAGGCGACGGACAAAGCCGGATGCTTATCGCGCTATTCTAAAATTTGTAGCAAATTTATAATCCAATAGTTAGTAGATCTGTTACCGGTTATGCAGCTCTGGTAGCAGTTATTTTCTGGATTGTTAAATTCCTAGGATTCTGAGTAAACTAATCTAGTTAGCGATTAGAAAATAGGTTACTAACTGAAATTCCTTTCCAAGTTTATTCCCTCCATTAGCTGGTTTTCCATAAGACGACACGACGACGACACCGGCGGAAGCAAAAGTGTACGTACAGTTAATATAAACATACATACACTGAACAATTCATTATCTTTAAAGTGAAATAATAATTATTAAACTTAGTTGAGATTTCGAAGAGTAAAGTGGGGAATACGATACCCCAATTTCGATGATTACGACTACGTAATACAGCCCGAAATGCAGTTGTCCCTATCGCACATCCGTATCTTTGACCGCGTCCTAGAGCAACAGCAAATGTTTTGCGAATACCTGTTGCTGCATTCGCTTGGTTGTGATGTTTCCTCTTACGTTCGGGAAAACAGAAATACATTTTCAACAGAACAAGACTGTGATAGACAGTCGTGACGTCACGTGTTAAGGATCTGGTCCATGGACGGAAAGACGGCGAAAGATTTTAGTTTTGTTTGGAATTCTTAAACCTGTTAAACCAATTAAATTGATTTTCGGGTTCAACAAAGTTTCTGAATTTCAAGTTTGCTCTGTGGTTTATTTTTTATATAATATTTCGTTTATATTTCATTAAATGAGAACTTTGGTTTTCATTAGATATTTTTTATTATATAACAAGATTAATTACGTGACCAATTTCACAGTGCCGGATGCACCCACGCTGTAAGTATACGTCAAATCTAGAAGATTGGAAGATTCATTACGATTGCCGTTTGAAATTAATATGATTCTTCATAACTATTTATGTTCAATCAATTCCAAGTATTGCTACTAGTTTTTAACGCGAGTTTGCCTGTGCAGAATTCTTATTAACTCACCGCGAACACTTTAGTGCGGTAATTGCGTCTCATGCTTCATAGACTACAACTGTTGTCATGATTTGAAAATCATACAAGATTAATAATTTTTGAAGAGAAAACTTCTTTAGCGGCGTTGTGTACTTTTTTGGTATGGGTAAAAAATGATAAACTCGGGCAGGCTGATCGAAAATTCGTAAGACGGAAACCATAACGCCACGCCATAATTGGTATGGGTAAGAAATTATAAACTCGCGCAGGCTGATCGCAAATTTGTAAGACGGAAACCAAAAAAAATATTTTTAGTATATGGCGATTAGGTTGGATATTAGATTTTAATTCTATGACAGATAGAGATGTTAAATGTACTACGTCAAAAAAGTAAATAAACAAACATTATTATTTATAATAAATAAATATGTATACGAAGTGATGGGAAGTAAATAGCTAGTATGTTTTCTGCCGGCACTCCTGGAGTGCAATATGTTTTTTTTTATTGATGGAGTTGTAGTCTTTGAGTTACTGCTAAAGTCTATGTGTAATATATGGTGAATATATATCTTAATATTCTGTGAATATTTAAAGCGTCTTCCTGTTGCCGTTATCAATATCGAGTAAAAACGAGAAAAAAAGTCACGTTTTGTCGGGGAGGTAGATGATGTTGTATCAGAAGGTTTGTGATTAATAAAATAGTTCAGAAGATATATATTTTATATTGAACACTTACATATACATAATGCAAGGCAAGGCGTGATTTGCCTGGACTGGGCCGTCCAGTCCAGTTTACGGTACGACGACGACTAGCGATGCAATATGCATCGGCCAGTGTCGAGGTGATTGTGTGACGTCATGACTCGTACTAGCGATTATGTCATGTCGCCACAGTTTCTTGTATGGGAGCCCCCTTAAATATTTATTTTATTCTGTTTTTTAGTATTTGTTATTATAGCGGCAGAAGTAAATCATCTGTAAAAAATTCAATTGTCTTACAATCACGGTTAATGAGATACAGCCTGGTGACAGACGGACGGAGAGCGAAGTCTTAGTAATATGGTCCCGTTTTGTACCCTTTGGGTACGGAACCCTATAAAGAAAGAACAATGGCCACATATCACATTTTGTTTGCTTGTAGAAATAAACCAAAAGTCCCCTAAATAGTTGTATTACATAAAATAGTCAAAATAACAAATGAACGGGTATATAAGATTTCAGGTTATGTACCCGTTAATTTTAATGTTTTATAACTTATTTTCCAAGAATTTCTAGTACAGTGGGCCACACCTTAAAGTACACCATCAAATTTTTGAACAGTTTGAAGTTTTATAGTTTCTTCGTTATCCGCCATTAAACATCCATTGGTTAAATTTTCCTGTTTAAGTAATTTTGTTGGCTGGATATTAAATAAATCTGCTAATATAAATAGTAGTTATTTTTATTATAAATGTTGGGCTGTAATGCGCATTACTTAGTTATGGCCCTATACTTTGTATACTTTAAGTTGTGGCCGTCTGTACTAATCTTCAATAATCATCTAAGTACGTCGTTAGTTTTTTCTAGAAGAGTCAATAAATTGTAAAATAAATATTGACTAGTACTTTTACGTATTGATTAAATTAAATTGTTTGGTTTTATCTCTATTTAACTATTGCAAGAAATAAGATAGTGCTGAATAATCACAATAATATTATTCAACTAGCTCACGTGGCAGACGTGTTCTGTTCTTTCGTAGCGCCGTCCTCCATCGCATCCTTGCATCGATCCCCCGCGCTATTTTTCTCTTTGCTCAGCGCCGAAGGGTCACAACATGAAGTTAAAAAGCCTTAAGCTTTCTCAATAATTGGGCTATTAAATGCAAAAAGAATTTTTAAAATCCGACACCTTCTTCCAAACATTCACGCGTTCAAACAAAAAATTAACAAAATATTCAAATTTATTTTATTAGTATAGATTCGCTCTTATTCCAAGAACAATCATAGTTTTTTGTAGTCAAAAATGGCCATTGTCCTTTAGAAATTAGATACAAAATCTTGACTGCCTGAAAATTTAATTAAACACACTAGTTGCATTTTAATAGTTGGCCCTATGTTGGTCCCTAATCCACGTTGTATAATAAAGTCAGTAACGAACGGTGCAATAGTATACCTCCCGTCTAAGGACGCACGCTGCTATAAAACATGGTATAAAATTGATTTTACTGATAATAAATTTCAATAGTGAATTACTTGCATATCAGTTGTCGACATAAGTTATCTCGAAGTACATATAAATACATACATTATGATGGATAAATATCTTGGTAAATAGAAAACAGTATTGTAACCATAGACTCTTTAACTTTAATTAACTAACTTTTGTAACAAAATATTTCTCATGAACATACATAAGAAATATTTACGCTAAGTAATATTTATGCCAAAAAAACAGAAGTTAGTCTGTCCGCTTCGTCATTTGGTCGTTTTCTTTAAGTAGTTGAACAGATATAAAAAAAAATAAAAAAACAGATAATAAAAAAATCTTTGTTTTGGCTTCTGTTATGGTGATATTAATACTTGTAGTGGGTAATGACCTGCCTGCTGAACAGAGGAGCGTGGTTTGATTCCCGCACAGTGATGAACATTTGTGTTTGAGTCTGGGTGTTTTCTGTGTATAATTTGTATGTATTTACAAGTAACAAACATACAAACACACTCACAAACCTTTCGCCTTCATCATATAAGTCTTTTTAAACATACACTGTCATTGAGTGTGATCCACTTTATAGACTCAGACTCAATACAACCAGTAATATAAATGTTTTCCTTTTTGCTGGAATCGAACCCACGCCTCCAGTTCAGCTGGTTGGTCACTACTAATTAAATACAAAAATAAGAAACCAAATAATTATCCTCACCTTACCAGGGTATCAGCATTTAATGACAGCTTTATACTAGAGATATATCTATCATTATAATTTAGAAGATAGCTGATCCACTAGCGTTCACTTGCACCGTTGCCGTTGCGCAAGCCGCAGTGAATGTCAGAAGAGCGACCATTGTTAGGTTTGTGCAATATCTATACAGCATTTATCTGTGTTTAGACATTTTAATAGCGACTACATTTCATTTGGCATGGTCCGCCATGCATGCAATTCATGCACAACGTATTTAATCGTATTTGACGGTCAGTATGTTAAGCGTAACGAAGTGGCATCTGATATACCTACTAAGCTAATTAATAAAGGTGGTTTTGCAATGACTTACGCTTGATCTGCTGATGAGTTTATAACAACTTGCTACTACTTAATATTTAGTTAATTATTAGACAGTAGACACTTCCGATGAATCCTAAATTATTTTAAGATACGGATACAATATTATATCATATCTATGTGATAGAAGTGCAACTCATACTAAAAAATTCAACCTATAGAAGTTGTTGGGGTATAAAAAAGTTTTTATTGATAAAACACAGCTCAGAACATATGTGAGTAAAATCGGGCGAGTGACTCCAAAGGCCTATTTTTCCGTATTGACCATTTAAAATCTTTCACTTTCTAAATATACCTAAAGAATAAATTTCATGATTGTTTTGATATTTCATCTAGAGGTTTAGTTATATAAAAACACCGGTCTGTAAAACTTGAGTCTCGTTTGTCTGTAACTATCCAAATGCAGGTCAGTTGTAGGTGGCCCCTGCCCGTGGCATGCGCGAAAGGTGTAACAGGTAGACATAAAATAGCGACGAATGAACTCACTACATTAATCTTTTCTGTTGTTTTTGCACAATGTACAGCCATTGTTTTCTTTATCGCAACTTCAAAGATAGTTTAGAATAGACCACTTGTCATTGCCATACGCATAAATTTTTTTCTCGCACGTAGCCAATTCGCCATTAAAACATATCTATGGTTCTATTGAAATAAAGGACTTCATAAGGACTTCATGCATAATCAACTAGTTTGTTTTACATAACAAAGAATTCTAGACGCTTCAAACTAAATTCCGTTGACACTAATTTGGTAATGAACTCCTACTTAACTATGTTGACCTAGTATCTAAGGTCTTCTAGCTTATTAAAATCGTAAACCTAATAAGGATCATTTTATACCTACCTACCTATCTATCTACCTGGTTGGTTGTAATCATCTGACGAAACCTAAACTGGTAGTCGTCAGGTTTGCAGGTTATAAGAACCAAGATAACTAGTTATGTCATTTCACTGCACTGAATTTGTATGATTGATTGTTATTGTTAAATGGTTTCACTATAATATTATCAAGAGCTATGTAGGTACGTATTGCTAAAACTACGTTGAAATCGTCGTCGGCTAAAACGGTCAGTTGTTTGTTAAAAAACATGCAGGTACTTACGAATCGTTTAGAAAAATATTGTTCAATATTATTTATGATGGATACGTTGTATAAAATTAAATGAAAGTTAAATTAAGATTAACTGATTTCAGATGATAGATATGTACAAACTAGTAACTAAGATAGCTTTCTAGTGAATAAAAAATAATTGTATTTTTAACCGACTTCAAAAAAAAGAAGGAGGTCCTCAATTCGTCGGAGACTTTTTTTTAAGACTGCAAACTGTCAAAGACGTCAGTGTTTCTTAATACCGATTCCGAATCAGGTACGGGGAGTTAGTTCGACTGAAGTCAGTGAAAACACATTTTAATAAAAATTTTAACCGACTAAAAATTTATTGAAAACACTAGAAAACAACGAATTCTGTCGATTTCACTGACTTTCACAACCCCCAATGCAAAACACGTTTTGCAAATTTGTACAAGTATAATTAACAGTGACGATTGTTCTAATAGTTGTGCAAATGTCTGAAGTACCTATTCTAGATTTTCTTTAGCACTAAATAGTATGAATAAAAGTTACCTAATAAGCTAATCCGCTAAACAAAAGCTATTTTTGCAACATATGTATATTTTCCCTCAGGTGGGTTACTACAAAATTTGCACACATTTCAGATTTATTATATTTCTAATTTATAGATTTAAATACAATCTACAAACAGCTTGTAAAAGACACAGAAATACAATTTACAAACAGCTTGTAAAAGACACAGAAATACAATCTACAAGCAGACCCCCATTTTCCATCTTTCAGATCCTTAAAAATACCTTTATCCATAAGCATTTTCTATTTTGTACTCCATAACTAAATATCTGAATGAAGACACCTAGCCTATGCTGCCTTATTTCATTAGTTTAGTCTTACTACAGTATGTCCTCGTTACGAATTGTGCAGTGCTTATTTATATTATGTTTCATTAGTAGTTTCAAATGGTATTATTGGTATGAACAGATTCATAATTAATTATTTGTTAACTATCTCTTTGTAGTAAAACTCCACTTCTACGAAAAGCGGAGCTAGTGCTGAGCGGTGAAAGTAAATAACAAGCTTTTAATGTGTAGAATAAATTATGCAACGGACTGTGCTGTGGCAGACAATTGAAGGATGAATAGGGAGATACCGATATTTGGAGCGTAAAGCTGCAATATAAAGCAAATCACATAACCTTTATTATAGACTATTATTTTCAGATATTCGACCTAATAAGTGATTAGGCTACTTTACAAGAAAACTTTAGAAATAAATTTAAAAAAGGTCATGATTTTTATTATTTTCTTTGATATGTTGTTTCTCATACGAGAAACAATTAGGTAAACCTACATTTAATTGGCACAATTATTTTTAAGATTAATATTGTATTGGTTTTATTTTAGGTTTATATATTCTATTGTTTAAATAAGTTTTGGTCTTTGAGATCTTAGTACTACTGAAAATTTAACTGATAGTTTTCTGTTGATGTACAACAGTTTATGATGACTTTATATCGGAATCTATAATTTTTTCTTACGATGCTACAAATACGTCATCGGCGTCGTGTCGCCATCATCAGTCGTTTTTTACAAGCTATCGCTTAGCTTTGACGTGTGTTAGAGCTTTACGAATGACCGAGCTCAGGTATTAGGGGCACACTTGAGCACAGCTGAGTGACGGCACAATGCGTTATTAACCCAATTTCTACTATTAGTAACAAATTACTCAATTTGAGCTCAGTTTGCTCAGTAACTACCTTTGCTTCAGTACACTTTTGACATTGTTTTACAAATAATATACCTTATATTACATATTACTTCATGAAGTTTAATATTATGAATCTTACATCCGCGAATGCGTCAAGAAGGTGAAGATTTTTTTACTTTTATTTGTTGTAAAAATGAACCATATTGTACGTCGCACCAGTAATGCAAGCTGCCTGTTGTTGACAGCATGCTATGACATCGCATTAGCATTGAAATCGTTCTGTTCATCAAATGTAAACAAACAATATGGTCGTTCACTATTTGACAGCGAATCCACTAATCTAGCTCCCGAGCATGCACAGCCAATGAGTTGAATGCGAACTGGAAGTGACGTCATAGCGCATTTAATTTTGGTCAACAGAACGATCAATTGTGCGCAAGCAGAGCATAGAGCGCATTCAATGCGTATAATGCTTGTCAACGAAACGCCCTTATTCTAATAATAGCTGCGTTCTTTTGACGGCATTAAGAGCTCTGACATCTCATAGGCATTAAAATCGTTCTGTTCACCAAATGTGATGAAACAATATGGCCGTTAACTATTTGACAGCGCATCCACTGTTCTACATTAGGTGCGTTCTGTTCACTGCTTCAATGCGTTTAATGTCATAATCCTGCCAAGTTAAAATGACAGACATTTAGTATAACACAGTACAAATCTTGGTTCATTCTCTTTGGTAGGATTACCGCATTACGTACATTATGTTGGTCAACAAAACGCCACTCTCCTAAACATGTGCAGTCAATGAGTTGAATGTCGTCATAGCGCTTTCATTTTTGGTCAACAGAACGATCGCATGTGCGCATCGAGAGCATTGAGCGCATTCAGTAAGTATAGTCAACAAAACGCCCCTAATCATAACTTATACCAGTCTGTGTATAATCTATGTTAGCATGATCATAATATGTACCCGTCCCTAAGCTACTGATCAAATTTTGGGAACTAAGGTGTTGTTAGCTTCTTCTTAGTGATCCGGTTGTCATAGGCTATGTAGCGTCTTACGAAATTCAATATGGCGCATAAAAAATAGATTACAAAACTCGAAATAAAGGTAGGTAGTTAAAATGTGACATCTTTGGTATCGAATGGAAGGTCTCTATGATCACATTTCAGGCGTTATTGACATAACTTGGGAAGTCAGCTTTCAGTTCTTAAACTTTCATTTGTTGATTAAGATTTAGATATTTGAATAGTTTTGTAGGTACGAGCTACTGACTAGACTAGACGAACAAAGCCTTATCATAAGGGTTTCTTTTCGGACCTTATAAACTATCTAGCAAAATTTTTGTAAACTCCGCCTGTCTAACACGAACAAAGCCTTATCATAAGGGTTTCTTTTCGGACCTTATAAACTATCTAGCAAAATTTTTGTAAACTCCGCCTGTCTAACAATATCGACAGGTATCGCATCCCTCTATCGCGGAGGCGTCAATAAAAACCCCGTCTAGTCTGCCGGAGCGGGCGTCCTTGGCGGAAGGTCGTGGCCGGCCACCGATGGACGGAGCAGTTTTTTTGTTCTTTCGTCGTCGCGGCCGTAAAATACCCCGACCGTGATAGGTTGAGCGATCCCTATACACAGAGTAGAGTAGCAGTAGTTTGTTTTAGCTTAATATGTTTTAGCTGCAATCCTTCTCTGAACTTGTAAATCCCTTTTAAAACGGACACTTTTTTGCTGCATAAAAAATATCAACGGACTTTTAAATTGGACACTTTTATGCTGCACAAAAACATATCATCGGCCTTCCAATGTCCATTGTTGTCCGAAATAGAAGCGTTCTCTGCCGCTACACTCGCTCCAGCTCCGACTTTCTTCATCCAGCCACTACACGTATCATTTTAGTGTCGTCCATCAGCAGAGGGATGTCACTCACTGCGCTTTCCCCCCCCCAGAACTCATCTGCTTCAGTCTGCTGTTTTTTTAAGTTTGGTAATCTCAGTTCTTATCAGGATGTTCTTATTCCATATCATATCCTGCAAAGAGACTTAAAACATAAAAAGAGATATGCAGACATATTATGCGACTTAAAAGTTTTCGGCAATGTCACGAACAAAATTCGATAAAGAAGAATAAGAATCTCAAAAGAAGCAACATTGTACTGGAATAATCTTAAACTAAGATACAAACCTTTCTACCAGAAGTGCACCGATTAGAAAAAGCACTACTGCAGGTAGACCTGTCGCCAGGATCATGTCATTACTGGATAAAACCTATCGCTAGCAGTCAGCTTGGACTTGTCAAGAAGCAAACCAATGTCAAGCTCACTATAGGTATTCCATATTGATATCCGCAACATACGAACCATTAAATTAACGAAGTCTGTGTATCATTTCTTAAATTATGCATCAGCCTTGAAACGTCATAATAGTTTTGACTAAATAAAAAAAAATAGTTTTGTTATGTGGTTAGTTATTTAATTTAGAGACATCTCGGAATGAGTTTTATCCTTTTTCTCAAATAATGTTGCACTACGTAAATGCATCAAATTTGCTCTGGGTTTTAAAATTGCATAGCACTTATATCAATTTGTAAAGTTTCGACAGCGTTTATTAGTTTGTTTCGTGATTTCATCGTTTACACAATTTTGTTGGGATATATCTTAGTCGCAGCTGAAAGTACAATTTCAAAATTAAAATTTGAAATAACATTTGGGTGCCTTAAAATTTATTTATATGATAGTTATTGCTTTAAAACGTTATCATTTTAACGTATGTTACGCGATAAATGAAATTGTATGTAAGTGCCATGTTTTTACCTACCTAGTTGTTTTTAAAACTAAAAAAGGGGTATAATTTTTTCGTAAGCGTGATTATGTAACATATTAACCTATAATTTTAATTTAAATTAAAATTTTAATTTAAATTAAAATTTAAATTTTTAACTCTTGTTGGAGGAGCGGTAATGTGCCTAAAGACTGGTGCAAAGCCGTAATCGTACCGTTATATAAAGGAAACCCTTTTCCCTTAGCAAGATTAATAGCAGCAACATTGCAAAAACTATCGAGGGATAAGTCTTCTCAGCGTCGTTGGTAAATTATATGTGAAAGTTTTGATTGATAGAGTTAGGGAAGAAATGGAAGGTAAAATATAGGATGTGCAAGCAGGATTTAGAAAAGGAATGGGGTGCATGGATCAGGTATTTTCCTTGCGAAACGTAGTAGAAAAATGTTTGGCGAAAAGCCAAAAAGTCTACTGCGCTTTCGTGGACCTGGAAAAAGCCTTTGATAGAGTAAAGAGGAATGAGTTGTGGTCAGCATTGTCCATGTATGGGGTGAGCAGCAACTTGATTCGAGCACTGAAATCTCTTTACCGGGATTCTAGTGCTTGTGTCAGGATAAATGGGGTCCATACAGAGTGGTTTAACATCGAAAAAGGTGTTAGACGGGGATGTGTGGCGTCACCTTGGTTGTTCAATCTATTCATGGATAACTGTCTTGGAGATTTGTAAGAGAAAGAATGTGGTATAAGAATGAATGAGTTACTAATCAAGTGCCTCCTCTATGCCGATGATCAGGTCATTCTTACACCGGCAGCAGAGGAGTTACAGGAAATGGTAACGATTATGTATGAGTCATTTAAAAATAATGGAATGAATGTTAATGTAAATAAAACGAAAGTTATGGTTTTTGAAAGGAATAATACTGTAACAGAATGCAATATTAAGGTAGAAGGGAAGAAAGTAGAACAAGTGCCAGAATTCGTATACTTAGGATCTTTGTTTGCTAGAGACGGAAAATGTGAAGGTGACATTGAAAGAAGAGCAAACGCGGGAAATCAGGTGAATGGGGCGATGCACACCTTTATGAGCAGTCAAAAATTGACGGAAAAGGCACGTTTGGCTGTACATGAGGGTGTGTTGGTTCCAACACTGATGTATGGAAGTGAATGTTGGGTATAGCAAAAGAAGCACGAAAGTAGAATTAATGCCGTGGAGATGAGAGCATTGAGAAGTATGTGTGGGTTGACTCTAAATGACAGAATAAAAAAAAGGGTGATAAGAGAGCGTTGCGGTGTGAAAGAAAGTGTGGTGATAAAGATTGAGAAAGGTATGTTAAGGTGGTTTGGACATGTTGAAAGAATGAACGAAAATAGATGCACGAAACAGATTTATGAATCTGAAGCAATTGGTAGGGTCGGTAGAGGTAGACCTCGGCAAACGTATGTAGATCAAATTGAGTACGTTCTCAGAAAAGGCTAGGTCAGGAGTACTCGGAACCGAAGAAAATGTATGAAAGCATTGATGCGTATAGATGAGGCAAGAGAGGTATGCCAGGATCGTAGCAAGTGGCAGACTTTGGTCTCTGCCCACCCCTCTGGGAAACAGGCGTGATGTTATGTATGTATGTGTATTAACCTTAATTGACTTTTAATAATATACTAAGCATAAATAACTAGTCACCTACACATGGAAGACAATATTTCCTGAGCAACTCATAATAGCTCTATGAAGTCAAAGGAATATTGAAGTGTATTAACTCTTTTTAATATGCTTTTTTCCATTGAGGTAACTTTACTAGTTAATAAAAAAATATCGTCGTTTATGTGAGTGAGTTATTTTTGCTTGTTAGTGTAATTTTGAGAAAAATTGCGTCTTGTCTTGGTCTCTGTATTCTCTCTAATCTATGTGGGTGTATGGCGTGATCGGTGTTAGCGGCAGCGTCGCGAATGGGTGACTGTCCCACTATTAATTTGAAGGATAAAATTTTTATTATTATTTAAAGTGTTGCCAGTGCATAACTGAAGAAGCGAGATGAGTAATTACAGTAACTTCTGATCAAGAAAGAGACATGTATATTTCCTAGTGCCAAAATAATGTGCCAATATCAAAAAAATAATCGTTCGTTGGTTTTGCAGAACTACTTGGCTTGCTTATTGTCCTTAAAGCTTGCTTAGCTTATAGTGCAACAAACTTTTGTGACCCAGTGGTCAAAAATCAAAACTACAGTCGCCATTTTGAAATCGTGTGAACTTACAACGACACTAGCGACCAAACACCGAAAGTCAGAGGGTCAGAAAAGTTTGTTGCACTGCTCGAGCTTAATACAGATAAGTCAGTCACTTTGGTTCATCGACAAACTTTTCCATTCGGTATTGCACAACAGTTTTACAAAGAGCGGGCTTAATGCCTAATGGCGTTATCTTCCAGTCTACCATACAAACTTAAAATAAACAAAAAAAATAGGTAGTGCACACAATAGCATAGTGGACATTATAAACAAAAAAAAACCCTGCTAATATAGTATGTATAATGATAATATATGTATATGCATAATATAAAATATGATGCCATAGTAATATAAATATGGTAAAATAAATAATAATAAAATAATACATATAAAAATTCAATGCTATCTTTCTTAATATATATAGATCTCGTGTCACAATGTTTGTCCTCAATGGACTCCTAAACTACTGAACCGATTTTGATCAAACTTCGTAAATATCTGTTATTTGATCCAACTTAAAAGATAGGTTAGTTTTTATCTCGATATGTCAAGTGCGAGCCGGACTCGGGCACTATAGGTAAAAACCAACTTTCGCCGGGTACAGAGGGACGGCAGCGGAACAACGTTCGCCGGGACAGCTAGTGATACTATATAGATAAAATGCAATACTATATGATACGATACGATATCATATATTATTGTCTGAGTCATTTAGAATTACTCTTTTGATAGTATTTGCGTAACGCAGTTTTAAATGATAGTTTAGATGACGCTTTCCTAATACCAACAGGTAGCGCGTTCCAGAGTTGTACAGCCTAACAGGAAAAGGAACTAGAGATAAAACCGGTCCAGTGAAATGGGACTTTTAATCTAATATTTCTAGAAGAGCGAAGGTATTACGAATGTAAATCACTCAGATATTGAAATTTGGTTTTTAAATAAGATGGCGAAGATAGATCGGATATAATGGAGAACAGCGTACGGAAGATTAGCATTTAGCGACGTTCTTTTAACACATGCCAGTGAAGTTTACTTCGAAATTTATAGACATGGTCATATTTACGAAGACCAAATATGTAGCGTATGCAGTTGTTAAGAAGACGATCTAGTTTTAATGAACTAAGAAAGAAGAAAGAAAAGAAGAAGGTCTTGTTTAAGATCACAGTAACATACATCTGCATAGTCAATTAAAGGCTACGACAGAGAATTTACAAGCAATAGTGATAAGAAATGTTTAAGCCTGTAAAATTTTCTTAGTATACCCGTGACCCTAGCACAGACCTGCGAGACTTGAGTGTTCGAACTTAAGTTATATCTATTATTAATCCAATATTTTTGACCGTGTGAATCTAGTTTCATACGAGAATAACTGGATTTAGAGATACTTGATTTAGTGTCTGAAGTTGACGAAACTCCCTAGTAATAATGCTTGGCATTTGGAAGTTTTACTGTTACATAGAATTTGGCTGACCAGTCGCTTATACTATTCAGGACCCTATTCAATATGAACATATCTTTATCAATTTCTTTAACTGCGGCTTGGTTGTAAATCATCTGCGTACAGATGAAAAGAATTACAAATTGTGGTTGTGACTAAATTTATAAAAAGGGAAAACAATACCGGGCATAGAATCCCACCCTGATGAACCTCGGCACACAGATCGCGCCATGTAACTCCTAGCTAGTTAAATTGGTAATTTCTACAAATTTATTACAGTTATTTTGTCTATTAAACTAACTGTTATTGTTATTAAGGCACGTTTTCTATTAACTTGCGCAACGTCGATAACCTAGACGTGTTAATTAACCGACATGTAAACACCATGGTTAACAATGAAAGAGCGATTTTTGATTATTACTGTAACAAACAATAGCTAGTTGCTAAGAAAATTATTATATATACTAAATGTAGACCAGGTGATAAAACATTATTCGGCGGGACATGTTTTTTTTGCTTTAGTGCTTTAAGGGGTAGGTAAGTAGGAGAATTTATCCTCACACACTGAAACCCACATGGTTACGCACTGTGCGGTTTCAGATGTGGTTTTTCCTGCAAATGCTTGGGTTGTATAATGGGGATCACATTATACAACCTAAGCATTCGCCGAGGTTTGCTCTAAAAACTATATATAGATAAGGAGGAAATTGATGCCTCTTGCAACAGCAAGCATGCATAGGCCAGGTTGACCGCTTAACATCACGCATTGTATGTATATATAAATCATAACAATACACCTACAGTTTGTACATACTAGATATGTGTGCAGGTTGGTTTTCGGTGTGCGGGTGCCGCGGCGGTGCGCTGGCGACGGCACGGGGCTCCGTCTCGGCGCTGCTGCGCACCCGGGCCTTCGCGCTCGTCTCTCCGCGAGCCCTCTCCGCCTACCGGGCTCGCCCCAACTCGGGTATGTCACTCACTGTACTCGAGTTACTTTTCTATTAAATGGCAATCGTACCATAAGTATATTTTACCAGTGTCATGTCTAGGAAACAAAACCACAACTTTAAGCCATGAAAATGTAAAAAAACCTACAATATTTTTAAATTGCGATTCAACTAAGAATAGGAATGGCAATGACAGCAGCTGCGCGACCTTCTCCTCAGAAGTAAGGTTAGCAATATAATCATAAATATCTATAATATATCATTTCTTTGCAAAGAAATGTAAACAATTAAAAAAAACGATATTTAAAAGTTTTGCTGTGGCTTGTTTTTGTGTTTGACAAAACTTAAACAGTCAAAAAATGTATGGGAAGTCCACATCCTGCACTGGGGCCGCGTCATGAACTATGGCCGACATCGATCTCTTTCTAGATGAGGGTAGGTCGTTTCCCAATAGTGGGGAGGTATAAGATATGTATATTTTTTGGCATGTGGCTAGTAAGGAACGTAAGATACAGTTAAAAATGCTCGTATTTTATACTCTTGGTTATGCTGTCTTAGTAGCTTTCTTGGTGCAATCATTAAATAAACCTTGTAACCAAAACATTTGTTGAGTACAAATTACTTAATCTGTGGCAATTTCAATATCTTTAGACGAGTATATTAAATATACAAGTGTATAGTGAATGACGAACAACAAGAATGCTGTAAAACTTAGACCTACAACAAGATAAGTAGCACACTGCTGCTGCGGGGGATATACTTTTAATAAATGATTTTTCTTGATCTTCCAGAGAGTGGTCGCGTAGGAGGACAATACGAGCGAGCAGCGGTTCGGCCTGGGACCCCGTTGCGGCTGGCTGGGGTCTTCGCCGACGGGAGCCGGGCCAAGGCGCCCAAGTACGCGCAGCTTATCGACCCCCAGGGAAACGTAAGTATTTACTCTATCACCTAACCTTTTAAAACTCATGGCAATAACTGAATACTGACCCCTAGACAAGTATCCACAGAAACCATTGCCGGCATAGAATTGTTTTAACCCGAGCAAATACACAGGCTGCACAATATTTCGTAAGGTCGTTTTAGTAGAGTTTTGTGGCAAAATCTGCTACGCTTTTCAGCTCATTTTCTCAAAGAATTTCAAAAAACTTTAGAGCATTTTGAAATACCTAATATAAAAGACAAAGGACAAGAAAAATTTCTTTTAGCTGTATGTATAAAATATCAAGGTGTCAATCGCTTCACCAATGAGGTTTAAAAAACATTCTGTATATTCGAACGCTTTTCGACGTTTATTAGATAACATTTGTTTAGGATTTTTGGTGGTAAACTGAACAATGAAGTAGTGTTTTTACTTATACACCAAAGCGCCTGCCGTCGAATCAAATGTATAGGAGAGCGATGGCTTTTTTGAGAATAATACCTCCATACTCTTGTTTCTAAATAAGTTTTGAATTTCTCTCTAATTAATAGTTTATAATAGTCTAGTAAAGCTTTTTCTACCACACGCTGGGAAACTTAAAATTTATAGACGAACTGTAAATATTAATTAAAATTCCTTTTCTGATGAACTGAACACAAATAAATCTGAGTTGCACAAGAAGGTTAACTACTGCTACAATTAAGGTTAACCTAACCGTACATAAATAGCGAATGAAAACGTTGCAAAGTATTCATGGGGCATTGGGATGCCATAAGTAGACAGGAGTTTGAATTGATTTTATAGTCTTGTAATGTAATCAATTTTGTAATGCGTGGATTGGTGTAAGGGATGAGATGTTAGCGATTGTTTTATCCGACAAGCTCACGTTGTCAATGAAATGAACACAAAGTTTTTTTCATCACACTTATTTGTAAAAATTAAAAGCAAAAAAACCTTTTTTAAAAAAAGATTTTATTTAAATGCTGTAAAAAGAAGAAAATAAAATTTTCTTTTAAAATTTTAACTATCGACTTATAACCTCATTATACACAATTTAAATGATCATCAAAGCTTGTCGCGAGGTTTGCGTAAATACCTATATAAGTATTTAATTAAACTGAATAGTTAAAATTTGAAAGGAAAATTTTATCTTCTTCTTTTTAGAGCATTTAAATAAAACCTATTTTAAAAAAAGTCGTTTTGCTTTTAATTTATTTTTTACTTTTTAGTTATTTTCTAATTATTCTCGGCAAGCCCTTTCATTTGATACCCATATTGCAGAAGTGCATAAAAAATAACTATTCCGCCATCTTGGATGTTCCGCTATATTGGATTTAGAATGACGTCACATTATTTTTCGAGTTACTCTCAACAAGCCCTTTCATTTGATACCCATATTGTAAAAATGCACTAAAAATAACTATTCCGCCATTTTGGATGGTCCGCCATATTGGATTAAGAATGACTTCAAACAGCTTATCGTATATTGTCATCCAAACTAAACGTGTATACAAAATTTCAGCTCAATCGGTTGAAGATATCTGCTTCAAAATTGAGTAGCAAGATTCCACCCGAACAAACATAGAAAGTTAAATAAAAGCTTTTAAAAAATGACATTACATGCAGGTAAAGCGGGTGCTTAGACCTTTATAACTAATACGGGCTTTTTCTTTGTAAATTTTACTTTCCTCAAGGCAAAGCCGGAGTTCATAGAGCCCACGGTCGATAATGACATATGAACGCACCGCCCGCGCTCTACGTACTGTCTATTCTATCAAATATGTATAAAGCTCCGTTTGTGGTTTAAGATATGAACTACTCGCCAAGCGACTAAAACTTTTTATATAATAATAAATCCTTTAGATATGTAGTGCCATTTAGCGGTGGTATTGTTTTCTCTATACTTCTGTATCCGCCATTTAAATTGTGTTTTGGTGAGTTTATTTATTTTTTCACACTACATTTTTATTTATTTACTCGCAAATGTGATGAAAAACATTGTGTGTAATACGGGCCGTACAATAATTCTAAATTTGAGTCATTAATCCTTCAGCCTTAGACTTCGAAATAGCCTCTCGTTGGTCATTTTCTTCTTACCACACTTAATCTCTCTTAAATCTTAAATTATTGATCGATATTTATAACAGAACTCGATATTTCAATTTAAATTACAATTCTACAAAGATAATAAATGCAAAAGTTTGTAAATTAGTATGTTTGATACTTTTTCACGCCACAAAAACTACACAGAATCCTGTATCCTGAAAAATTTGCAAGTTCTCGCAGTAATGACTAAAACCGAACTCCTATAGCTACAGCTATAGCTTGCTCTAGCTAACTTCTTTGCTATAATCACAATATAATTAGGAGTTGCCGTATCATCCCACGCCGATAGCCGAATTTTGCGTGGGCGGAGCTGCGGGCACAGCTGGTAAATAAGTTATATTCTGAAAGCCTACGTAATTTTAATCAATTCCGCACTGTATTTTTTGTTTTGATACTTAGATTAGTTATTCGTCAAAGGATCAATATCATCATAAGTATTAAAGGTATATACCGCTTGATATACGATGTTAAATATATTTTCACGTCGATAACAACATCGACACTACGCCATTAATCTCCTCGAGATGAGAGTAAATTACATGTACCATGCAGCGTCTAAATCTACATAACAATCTTAGCTTTAAATTTAATGCTAATTACAAAACATTATATTACCATAATATTTCTTTTAGCAACACGGCCGTCCTATCATAATTTCAGCCTTAAAGACTTGGTCCTTATAGCTTGGCCTTTATAGCTTGGGCCATTGGTTAGGCTCTAGAGTCTAGTCGCAGGACGCATGCGTTGAACGCTTTATTACAAGACTAATATCGATTAATCAAGTCCATCATTGGACGAGACCGAGACTACGGACAAAGCAAAATGAAAAACTAAATTATGCCTGAGACCTAATACGAGTAGAAACGAACGAACGAGTTAAAGTAAATGATCAATATATATAGTCGATTCGTTTGTAGGGGCATTGACATTCATTTTATCATTGGCTTCATGAGGTCTGACTGTTTGTTCTTGTACCCATGTTTGTGTTAGCCTTTCTTTATAAAATTATTTAGTATAATTAAAAAATCGGCCAAGTGCGAGTCGGACTCGCGCACGAAGGGTTCCGTACCATTATCTATAAAAACGGCAAAAAAATCACGTTTGGTGTATGGGGGCCCCCTTAAATATTTGTTTTATTCTGTTTTTAAGTATGTGTTGTTATAGCGGCATCAGAAATACATCTTCTGTAAAAATTTTAATTGTCTAACTATCACGGTTCATGAGATACAGCCTGGTGACAAACGGACAGATGGACAGACGGACAGACGGACAGACGGACAGACGGACAGACGGACAGACGGACAGACGGACAGACGGACAGACGGACAGACGGACAGACGGACAGACGGACAGACGGACAGACGGACAGACGGACAGACGGACAGACGGACAGACGGACAGACGGACAGACGGACAGACGGACAGACGGACAGACGGACAGACGGACAGACAGCGGAGTCTTTGTAATAGGGTCCCGTTTTTACCCTTTGGGTACGAAACCACTTAAAAACTATACTTACTGACTATTATCACCAATTAACTTTTTATTAAGTTCTATGACCATTTTTATACGCCAGTCAGTATATTGATATGCTCATGTCAATAGGTTTGAAAACTAAAAACAAAATCTTAAAATTTGAAAACAAAGTCATTTTTAATTAACACTGACATATATACGCATCTTTTTAATTAACACCGACATATATACGCATCTTTATCTAACATTCCACAAGTTAATCTATTTATTATGTACGCAACAAAAGGCTTCAACAAAATTAAATTCCCTATCACGAACTGCAGTTAAAATAAAATAAAATAGTGCTTTACACTCGAAAGAACGTTAAATTCTTTTTGTCTGTTTTGTTCGACATCTCGTAGTAACGCGCGCCAGGACCTCGGCAGTAAAGACGTGACAAACTTATTCAGCACAGTGACTTTTCAAAGTGAACTTTATGTTATTACAATAACGCACACCAACTATGCATTCGTTGCCTATAAAAAGCGGAACTTGGTTTTTTTTGCTTTCATTGTTTTTGAAATTTAGACTTTATTTCAAGCGAATAGGATTCAAACAACATAGGTGATGTATGTTGGTGTGTTCTGTGAAGAAAGGGCAGTGTCCTCCCTATGTGAACCGTGTTGCTAGGAAGATGTTAGGGCTGTAAAAATCCGAAATAAATATTCTAGCTAAGTTTTTTAGGTCTAGCAATAGGCTCAATGCCTATATTTGAGAATTTATTAAGTATTTATTTAACCCACATAAGATACAAACAGGAATCCGTATTGGAGATGATAAAGAGTATTGCTAAAAGAGTATTGCTAAAAAGTAAAAAAACAAGGAAAGTTGTAATAAGAAAAAGTTGTTTTTCGAGTTAAATTTACTACAATTTTGCACAATAACCATTATAATTTGAAAGAACCTAAGAAATGGTATTTTGCTCTCGATTCTCTGGGATTCCATCATCAGATCCGGACTTGGTGCCAATAGGACAACCTATGAAATAAAACTCTATTTTCAACTCGAAGACGCCTGGCCGATTCGAGATTTTTTAGTTGAAGTTTTAAGTATAACCTTACCCTCCTTGAAGTAATCGGGGAACGTACGAGTACACAAAAAAAAAGATTCCGACGAATTAAGAACCTTCTTTTTTGATGTAGGTTAAAAATAGAATTTTATTTTTGATCTAGAACTGACACCCTCTTCGTTAAAAACTACAAGAGTTTTATAATTTTTGATATTCAAAAGAACAAAGAGGAATTATTTAAGAGATTCCTACTATACTACAATTCTAGGTTGTGTTCTGAGGAATTGTTCGAAATGATGCCCACGGCTACTTTCTACAATCGCACCGCTCGCCATCGGCAGGAAATTCATTCTCACACTTTAGAACCTAAATGGTCGCGTACAGTGCGGTTTCAGAGAAACTTCCTCCCGCGACCGCTTAAGTTGTGGAATGAGCTCCTTGCCAAGGTTTTCTACAAGGACTACAGTATGGAGTTCTTCAAGAAAGAAGTTATTAGATTTCTGAAGGGTCGGCAACGCGCAAGTGATACCCCTGGTGTTGCAAGCGTCCATCGGCTACGGTGACCGCTTACCATCAGGCGGACCGTAAACTTGTTTGCCACCTTAGGGGTATAAAAAAAAAAAATTACTAAGACTACAATTTCAATTCAAAGAACTCAAGTCCAAAATAATATATTGCGTCCTATTTATATTCAAAGGCACAACCCTATAAAGGACACGCGAAAAATGACGGGGCCCGTCCATTGTTTATGGTATAATGAGCCCTTAATTATGTAAGGCACGGCGGTAAGCGCTCGCACTTTACGATATTAGCGAACGAACGCTATTTTTTAAAGTACTAAGCGTTTCGTTTTCTCTTGTGCGTTTGTGTCTCTTTTTTTAAAAAGATTTATTTTAAGATATTTAAAATTTCATGTTTGACATAACATCACGCCTGTTTCCCAGACGGGTAGGCTGAGACCAGACTGTCACTTGCTTCGATCGTGGCACATTTAATTTGCTTCATCTATATCAATCAAGTTTAAATGCTTTCACACATGTTCGTTGGTTTGAAGTACTCTTGACCTCGCCTATCAATTTTACCGAGATACGTTCGCCGAGGTCTATCTCTACCGAAGGATTCAATACTTTAGTGAGTTAGTGAAGCTATTTAGATTCTCCCGATGGATCCCGAGCGTGAGTTTCACAGGTAACACCGCGACGTAAAACTATATTGCATTTCACATAACATAGTGCGTAGCCAAGAGTCTTGTTTCTGAAATGTAATTGTATATTATTATTATTATAAAAAAAGTATTTAATAAATATATGATGTATACCTTTAATATAACACTTAATTAGGTTTTTAGATCACCAGAAGCTGCAATTTAGTAAAAACTCTCGTGTCATCCGCACCATGCCATGTCAAATGGATAACAACTATCATCGCATCGCAAAGAAAATTGCGGAATTTACAGAGGTGCTATCTATGCACCCACTGAAATAAAATTCAAAAAGTTTACCGCTTGGACAATTTTCAACTGAGAAAACATAAACTTTTAGCATGTCTCCCTGCAAGCACGAATCCTATAAACACATTCTATCTAGGTAGGACATCCTTCTCCAGTTATATATATAACCTTACTCACTCTATGTTAAATCTATAGATACAGGACCATAGACTACAACATAATATAGGGAGAGATATGACTTCCTGGTACATATATATTTTGATCCTTACGTAGAATTACGCCCAGATGGCGTTTCGTGTAGTCGGCATCAAATAAAATCATTATTTTTGAGTGGCCAGTTTCAATGTCAATAAATTTCAAGGGTGTTCAATTAAAAGATAGAAATATACTGTCAAAAAATAACGTTACGTAGAGGGTTTTGTAACCTTTTATATCTAATTACTATATACGCTACGAAAAGGTGTTTGCACTCATTTAGACCAATAAGTAGGTACTATCTAGGCTAGTAAATGTTTGATATTCTCAACTATAATTCCATGATATTCAATAACGCAATTCCTCGTAAAATTCATTAAAAATAATTATTATTCTATGACAGTTCCTTATGGTCACGTTGCGCGCGGACCCTCTCATACTAGTTCTGGGTCATGGACTTCACATGCACTTCACAAACAATTATACGAGTTCGTTCACTGAACTGTGTGCTATTCTAATATAAACCATTTGCCTATGTTATATGGTCGAACATAAATACATATTCGGCAGACATAAATTTGTGAGTCGTGAGATTGGCGCAGTTTTCGCCGTGATAGTGAATGTTTTTATTGCATTATGGACTTTATTACATACGTATAAAGTACATAATCAAATGTGTAATATATTCAAAGTAGATTTGACATTGGCATTGTTTGGGTCCATTTGAGCCGTATAAGGAACCCATATTCGAATTTCGAAGTTAATGACCGTTATTTTCATTACTGTAATGTTTTCACGAGGCTATGATGAGTTGATGAGTTGGTTATAAATTTTTACTTTCAAGTCCAACTATCTGTCTGTGACACATGTATACATGTATATATATATATATATATGAGATAAGCTAACAACTTCACGATAGTATTTAAAAATCGTTTAAGAAACAATACTTTACATAACGCACCCTTATCCAGTTAGTTAGGTAGAGTAAACTCAATTTTTATTAGTTGTCTTATTTAGTTAACAACATTCTCACCATGATTTAGTTTTGGAAAAGAAAGGTCACTAGGCAAAATATAAGGCCAGCGGTATGAAAAAAAAAGGGGTAGTGAAATCGAGCGTTACTCTTTCATGAAAGAATGAAACAGTAACGCTGCCCCTTCCCAATACTTTCCCCACCCATCTTCTATATTATACTATTAATACATATCTATAGAGAGAGAGAGAGAGAAAGAAAGAAAGAAAGAGGAAGAGAGAGAGAAAGAAAGAGAAAGGGGGGGGGGGCGAGTTATCAATTTGGAAATGGCTATATATCCGAAAATATTAATAGTAGAGTAGTAGTTTCATCAAAAAAGTGATAGGTCTCATCAATATCTTCAATTCAGATAACAGCTGTCAAACTATTATAGGCTTTATTTCCGTAACTATAGATTGTAGACTAGTAGTTTCATTACAAAAGTGGTAGATCTCATTAGTTCTCATCAAGATCTTCATTTCAGATGACAGCTGTCAAACTATAATAGGCTATATCTCCGTAATTATAGACTTTTTTACATTTAAAAAGTTGATAGAAATGCCGTCCAAAATCAGACCATGTTATCCATACCTTTGTATTAATCTTTATCTAAATTAAGTCCAGCCCTAGTCTTAAGTCTGGGTGTATTTATGTATATGTATGTATTTACAAAAAAAGGAATATTTATGTTTTTGTATCAGTTGTCTGGTACCCATAACACAACCCAACTAGCAAATCTTAGCTGTATATAGGTTATAGGAACGTTTCCTGGATGCAAAATGGTGTTCATGATTGGTCATAGTAGTATAACAGGACAGGTTACAGCAGTAGTGTCCGCTTACCGAATGCACCGGCTAGGTGCTCAGAAGGAGAAGAAAAGATAGAGGGAGTTCAGAGGTGAGCAAAGAAACACTTAAGGCAGGTTATATTAGTATACTCTTTCATTATATAGTAACAGCTTTTAATGAACAATATCCTAATCACATATGGTGATTCTTAACACTTAAATATCTAGATCACAGCTACCTATTTCACAATTATATAGGACTACCTAAATAAATAGAAAGATAGCAAAAGGCAAGCCTGCCTACACAGATTTTTAAGTGTAGTTTTAAAGCTTTTATTAGGAAACTAGTACAATCAGGTCTCTTCGGCCTAGAGCCCGATTCGATGTCTTGCACGCTGCAGGCACCCCTCAAGTCATCGCCGCCGTAGAAAGAAGACGCGGGCAGGACTGATTTTAAGTGGCCTAACAGCGTGTCATGAGTAGTGAATATGCCGCCCGTGGCAGGCACAAGGTAAGGCCGCACGTGAGCGCAGCTCGCCAGTAGCTTTGGCGTAGAGCAGGTCCCCCCGTAGCCTTCGTGTGTAGCGGTGTTCAAGATAGCACCCCTACTGCACAGGCCGAAGGTTTGGAGTCAAGGAGACTCCGGACAGGCCGAGGATTGGGAGTTCAGTAGACTCCGGCCTCCCACAGTATAAGGACAGCAAAGCAGCTGCGGTGCGCCGTCGTTAGAAGACAAACGTGCACCAGCCCACAGAGAAGTCTTCTCTCGGACCTCAGTTTCGGCGTAGAGCCGTAGTAAAGTATATATATACGTTGTATATATATACTTCAAACCGTACTGTCAATGAGAAAGAGAAATGGATTAGCGACTTACCAATAATTACCCACTTACCCACCAGACTTAGCCAGCACGAGAGAAAATAAATACACAAAATTACCGAGGACGGTTTTTCTTATAGAAGAGAAGCTGCAAAAATAGATAGGCAATTATTTTTGCAGTTTAGTAGTAGAATCCGTGAAAATATTTATCAACTGAATTTTTCACAAACACGTCAAGTAGAACGCAAAACAGATTTGTTCTGACTTAGCGATGTCAAACATCTAGAGATTCTTTGATCTCTGAATTTAAATTACCATAGTGGTAATGGACCTAAGAGCGGATGCCCAGAAACTTCTATCGTTTCCTACATCATCCGGTCCTTTGCCGGAGACGGACCACCGGATACGGTCGTTCCGTTATAGTAGAATATTAGAAACGTTTCTACAACACGGAAAGGGCTCCTGATTTAGAACGTTTGTGATATAGCTATTGTATTGCAGATCCGCTTGGGGCTAATTAGATACATATTTGTTATATATGCGTTGTTCTTTGAAACTTTTCGGTTATATGTTAGGGAATTTTAAACACTGGTATCACTAAGAAGTGATAAAACGGCCACGCGAATACTGATATACAACCATTGAGTGTTAATGTAGTGATTGCTATTCCTTCCGTTTACAAATTCAATAACTGTTGTGTCAACCATTTATAAATTTGGAATTTTGGAGACAAAAATAAATGTTAAGATATTATTTGTTTAATGTTAATGCTTCTGTATTCTGTAACGAGCGATAGTATTGTAATAAATAGTTCAATATCACTTGCGCTTGCATTTTTATTGATATTCTAGTAGTATATTAATGGTGTTTTTTGCATGCCCCTCTTTAATTCATTAATATTTAGGCAAATTAATATAAATTAATTAGCAAATATTTTTAAGACACATAACTGATACATAACTGAATAGAGTTGCGGTACCTCATATACAACCGATTTACAACATCTCGCAGCCATAAAAATTTTAGGTCCAGTAAAGATATCACAGTGAAGCGATATGTGACTTTTTAGTGATAAAAACAAAGTTGTTATGCAACTAGTGATATCGAAGCCTTTCAAATACGTTTTTACAACTTTTGAGTGTTAATTAAGGTCCAATTAGGACGATTTTAGAGCAGTTGTTAACGGGAGCGGCTTTAACGCAAATTTGTTGTAAATTCATTATAACGGGAGCTGCTGTATCACGGTTTAGCAGTGATAGTAACTATTTAAACACCAGTGTTATATTAGTTATTTAGGAGCCATAATAATATGCCTTATATACAACATAGTAGCTCGATAAAGACTGTTGTGAGTGCCTATTTACAACAGTGCTATAGGTGTTATACAAAGTGGCAGAGTAAACGTTTATATGATAGGTTAATGTCACAAGTTTGCTGTAAAGCCTTATACAGCTAAAACGCTTTCAGAAATACATATATATATGACCAGCAGTCACAAGCGTTACTTCTATATGACTTTGATATCACTCTTTTGTGTTATAAGATTTTCTTTTATCGCATTTTTGATAATTGGGAAGTTTTGCTTATTTTGGGGCCATACGGCGTTGTTTGTAATGTTCAAAAATATTTATTTATTTCTTTATTTATATTCCGATTTATTTCATAACAATGCCTGTAATTTAGCCGATTTTTTGTAGATAAGCTTTTTATTATTGAAACATTTTTACGAAAATTAAACGGAAAACAAAAACCGTTTTTCCATACCATCTCGGGGGCCAATAGTGTAACGAAGTGTCTTGATATTTGGCACACAGGCAGCTGGAGGGACAGAGAATAACATATTCTGGCACAAGAACAGCTGAAGGGACAGAGAACATCATGTTTTTGGCACATGAGTAGCTAAAGGGACAAAGAGTACCGTATTTTTGGCACACGAGAAGTTAAAGCGACAAAGGGTCTAGAGTATTTTGTTTTTATATTATTTTTTCCTTGCTGAAAGGCCATGGGGCAGGACTGAGCCATACAGCCACGTCTTTTATATATTATATTGTCAATTTATTCTAGACATTTTTAACAATCAGTATTTTGCCATTTGGTTACGGAATCCTAGAAACATACAAGCAAATACAAATGAATATACAAATAAGTGTAAAAATAAATTGACGCGCTTCGAATTAAACTTGTTATTCATTAATTCATTCATCTAAATAATATCAAAATGAATATTTTTCGGTTGCCGTAACACATTATCACACCCAAAACAATTATTTCATTCATATAAAATTAATGTTTAAATCATGTTTAATTAAATAATTTATAGGCTGTGACAATATGTTTCAATTAAAACCATCTTACATCCATATCTCACTGCGCTGTCTCAAGAAATAAGGTTTCATAACAAAGGTATGCCTTTGACGTTCTTTGACATTTTGGCTGACACTAAACGTCATTCAATTGATTCTTTAAACACCATTGTCTTGATACAATATTTAATCTAGTCATGGACGTAACCCCTTTGCACTTTGACCCTTACGACTGGTTAAACGAAGCCGTGATTTACAATAAAAAATACGACATTGTGCCTATAAAATGGATAAAAGAAAACGTCGATATTCTGGTCCTCCTTTTTACTGCTGAAGGTGTAGATAGAGACAGAATTATTGAAAAGTTTTACACAATCTTTGAAGATGTTAAGTATGTTAATTTTCCATTAGAAGTTATAAACGTGCCTGTGGACGAAACTGAAGAAGAAATGCATAGATGTTTTGAAAAGCAAGCTAATTGGTTTACCCTTAACTTTAATGATCTCCTAGTACCTACACTCAAATATTTGTATGAAATAACGTGTATTCCTCACCTCCTTGTATTAAAAACTGATGGTTCTATTATTTCAAGACATGGAATAGCAGATTTGGAACAATATGGTAAAAATGCTCTTGTGACTTGGCTATCCACACCTACTGTGAAAATTAGAAACCTGACAAATGAGGAGAATCTCTATGGACCACAATGGCGTTATTCTACCACAGATCAGGCGAATAAGAAAAAGCCTGAGTACCAAAAGAAATTTAGTGAAACTGCAATGAAAATGATTGAATACAGAATACCGGAATCGCAAGAAGACTGAGGAGCTGTCATTATTTATTATTTTTAATAATTAACCTGAAGTTATCCCGTAGGTCTCTTTAAGTTAATATTAATCATTCAATATTACATTGCCTACTTTATTTATATTTTCTATTACAATAGTAAACGAGCAAATTCTAGTATAATACTCATTAATACTAATATATAAATCTAACAGTCCATAAAGCTGTTTCATGCACAAATGGCAGTACGGATTCGACTAAATTTTGCAGACAAATTGACCAAAACCGTCACAAAAAGATTTTTGAGGGTAAAAAATTGTATGATGTAGATGAAAGTATTTTCAGGAATTTTTAGGTGTTTTCATTGTCCCAAAACGTTCTTTATGCTTGATATAAAATTATAATTATTGTAAAAAGAATATTTATGTAACTATACAAATAGGTGCGTTAGTTACAGATAAAATTAAGCTTAAACCTACCAAAATACTGTTATAACTTTTATCGGTTTTTTAGTATTCACTAAAAACTTTTCGTGATTTTTGATTTTCACGAATTCATCGCGGTCCACAATAGTGCGTGACCATAGCATTGACCTATTATTATACTTTTAAATATTTGGTACGGAGCTGACCTTTGATACAGATTTTTATACACTTATTTAAATCGGTAATAATGAACTTATTATAAATAATAATAATTATGTTTATAATTAAAATTAATAATATCCCATTCAACACTCTACAATCGCTCGATCATTTACAAATTAGAGGAATATGTCTACTCGGACAATTCTTAATTATTTGATTCTATTTTTCAAAAAGCGCATTTGAAAATTGCAAATCAATTAAAAAATATATAATATTACTCATTAGGAACGACATGTATCTACCAGCTGTGTTAAACTAGCTTTTCCCTTAGCAAGTTTAATTTTTGAAGATTTTGTTCAACTAAAGTAAAGTATTTAGTTGATTGCCTAACATTTTTTTGATTTATCTAACAATTATCAGATATTTATTATTCGGTCAGGTATAGTAAAATTGGGAGTTGGGAACTTGGGAGTCTGAGAAAAACCACTAATTAATAACGCTCACGTATTTTGCTTTGTGGTAAAAAAACTAGATTTGTTTATTCCTTAGTCTGTCGAGTTCAGTAATCTGTCTTATGGCCTAAAAATAGCCAAACAAAATTGGCCAAGGATCAATAAGAGCAGCTGGATGAGAGAGACGCAGGGCCGAGATTTTTGAAAGATCGGCAACGCACGAGTGATACCCCTGGTGTTGCAAGCGTCCATATAGGCTTCGGTGACCGCTTACCATCAGGCGGACCCTTAGCTTGTTTGCCACCTTAGTGGTATAAAAACAAAAAAAACTACTTATTAATAGACATCCTCTTTCTTTGGAAATCTGCTGTTTTTTTTCATATTCGTACAAATGGAACAACGAAAAGCAGTAAAAAACTTATAATCAACACACTTCACATATTATGTTGAAATTATTATGTAATTCCTTTTTTTAAAAATTTCTTTAATATTTTTTTTATGTTATGTACTGTAAAGTTTTTTTTGTTGTGTAAGTTGTAATTTTATGTTCTGTTTTCCTTTGTTTTCAATTTAAGCATTGCTTTTTTTACTTGCTCTTTTTTTAATTTTACTGTATATGTTCTTACTTATTTATGTGGAGGTTGATGGCTCATAGCCAATACCTAAATAAATTGAAACGAAAAAAAATGTTGAAATTCTAACAAAGGATAATCAGCTTGGAACGAAAGATTCCAATAATTAGAAGGATAAAGTGTGTTGTTTTTTTTTGTAGGAAGCCGTGGAAAATAAATTTCCGCAGGTACAACTGCGGGATATTTAGTGATATAATTTATACTGTGGCCGCGGGGTACTATTGACAGGTAGATAGACAATACAAATGATCGCGCAGACATTAAATTGACACATGCTATAAATAACTGCAGAGATAAACAATATTTTAACATAACAAATCGTTTGCAATCGGCAAAACTGCGCCATCTTGATAGTTGGTTCCTTGCGGAACGCCTGTGTTACTTACTAGGCATAACTTTTCTTGGGATTTTTCTAAATTTTTATTATTGTTTTATTATCGTGATTTTTATCAGATTTTTTTAACACGCTGTATATAGATTAGAGAAAGCTAATAACTCGAAAAACATACATTTTAGAGAAGAAAATATTTAAAAATCTCAAATACATACTCAACTCAATACTCAACAGAAGCGAAGAAATATTTCCGCTGCGTTCTTTCCATTTGGGTGCGGAATCCAATAAGATCACTAGGATTGAAGCTTATTTTGATTATTTATAATTCTGGATAAAAATCAAATATTTTTGTGTTTCCGGAGGTGTTAAAGGAATGTTGTCAACAATTCACTTACTTACATTTACTGATTCATCAACTGTCATACACAAATTTGTTTTTAGGGTTCCGTACCCGAGCCTCTAAGCCCTAAGCCTATGCTGTCTGTCTGATTTTTTTTTAGTTTAGACCGAAGTGGGAAGAAGCTTGAAATTTTCACAGAATACGTATGTGCTATAGTGGCGGATTATCTAACCAATGATAAAAAGTTCAAAAAGTAAATATTTAAGTGGGGTAAAAAATTTAAGAAACACATTTTCGTTGTAACTGGACAATCGTAAAAACCATAATACATTCAAGCTTTAAACTTGCCGTGGTCATAGTGGGAGCTTTATACAACAAGTAATAAAAACCGGCCAAGTGTGAGACGGGCCCAAGCCGTTACCTTACCTTACCGATTATTAAGAGAAACAGTGACACATTTGTTTGCTAGAAACTATATTCAAAGTTAAGCAACGTCGGGCTTGGTCAGTCATCGGAAGGGTGACCGCAAAGCGGCACACTTTTTTATGCTGTGTATGGAACCCACGGTCCGCGAGTCCGACTCGCACTTGACCATTTTTTTTATCTTGGTGACAATGGGCGCGACCGCACCGCACCTCGCGTCCAGCAATGTCATAATCGATTTTGTAATGGACCTGTTCAAATCTAGATAGACTTAAATTACACCATTGTGTTAGGTGTACACACAACCTAAAATTTAGGTCAAAATTCTATAAGACAGATTTGTTTCTTCAGTGTTATTTGCATAAGTTGATTAAAGAAAATAAATTTCAAATGTCTATCTATTACCTCATGTTAAGTGTATTTAGTACATTATACTGGTAATACTTGAGCTAGGTTTTTTAACGAGGGTTCTCTAAATTTTTAACCGACTTTAAAAAAAGGAGGAGATTCTCAACTCTGATGTTTATATATTTTTTTTACGTAGGTATGTTCGGGCACAACTCCGTCATATATAGACGGATTTGCAAAATTCTTTTTTATTGAAAAGGGTATACTTCCGAGATGGTCCCATATTAATGTAGTAAATTTAAAACTTAAATTTTTAGTCAAAAAAAATTATTGGTGTTAATTTGGAACTGGTGAAACGCCTTTTATGTTGATGATTGTATAAAATTTTGTAACGAGTTTGGATGTTTTTAGTGTATGAAAAAATCAATTCGTCACTCGAAAGTAAAAACAAAACTTTTTAACAAAAAAAACAACTGGCTTCAAAAAGATGCACTAAAAAGGTAAAAATTATTAATTTCTTTCTTGAAATCTGATCTGAATTACAGTTTGAAGTTGGAGTCTATGTACCTAACTTACATAAAACGAATTTGAAACTGTAATTCAGATCAGCCGGTTGTTTTTTTTGTTTAAAAAGTTTCGATTATTTCTTTTTCTGCTATCAAGAGTTTAAACAAGGGAGCTTAATGCGAAAAATATAATAAAAGTACAGACATAAGGCTTAGTTTTACCATTTGGCTACGGAACACTAACAATTATCATACGGTCAGACCTCTAGGTCCTCCATTTTTTGAAGTCGGTTAAAAATGCGCAAAACACATAAAACCCCTGACAATGGCCGCCAAAAGGAATGCGTGAGCGCATAAACAATGACATAATGCGTGATGCTGAATGCATTAAAACGTACGGCTTCGTAATAAAACTGTTGACTAGACGGGACGTTACGTTTATCTTGAAACAGAAATTTATATGCGGCGACTGCGAATCTTAATAATTAACAAAGTAGAAATCAGAATTTTTGTAAAAAACATTACAATAGCTCTTGCATACCTGCTGACTCGCGACACTCCAATAGTGCAAGATGTTGAGTTTTTGAAGTGTATTGTTGTAACATGGGAACCAATTATTTAGATTAAATTGTGGCAGTGATAACTTATGTCCGGGATAATCTTTTAATTAAATAGAATAATTTATTGGCATTGCTACATCGATTACTCATTTTCTCGATTAAATCACGGGAAAAAATGCATGTTATTAGGAAAGTGGTATTATATATAATTGGCAACATTTTTATTATATATAATTGGCAACATTTTTACTAGTTCACTTCAAAGGTTCCTGAAAGGTTTGTGATGAGGATATCTATTTTCTTGGTACAGTCGAAACTACTGACGTAACATTTGGCACAGTTTTAAAAATTATAACGTTCAATTTTTTTTTTTGGCAAAGGTTTCTCCGGATCCGCTAATATACAATTAATTTAATGATTGTGTGGTTCGGTGTATACCTAGTTCGAACCCTGAAAAACTTAAAAACACGATTGAAAAATTTTGTTCAATAGCTGCACTACTCACGCACGCTCAGTTACATATCGCGTCACCCTTGTTTTTACTTAGTTTTCTGTCATGTAGTACAGGCAGTACGTGGCATTAGCGGATCCAGAAATCTATATATAATTTAAATCTACAGACACATCTTGAGTCTATAAATCAACATGAACTTTTTTAGATCCAGCTAAGCCTTTAAAAATAATAAATTTATGGCCACAGGATCCATTTTATCGTTGCTATAATAATTATCAATTAAAATTATTATCGCTAAATGTAAAGACATAATTTAATTACTAAGTCGTTGAGAGACTTTAGTCTTTAAATAGTCTATTCCAAGTTACATCGTCTAAGTTTTATGGTTTGCGGTAAAGTTATGTTACAATCGCGTAAATTATTTGTAATTTTTTTTGTTTGCGTTTAACTTATATTTATGGGTGAGTATGTTGCGTATACATAAATGACAGAGAACGTTTTAATAGTGAAAGAGGATTTTAAAAATTTAAGACTGATAACAAAGACAATCGATAAATTAATTACCAAATTTTTTTAAGAAAACACATAACGTCACTACAATTTTTAGGGTTCCGTACCCAAAGGGTGCCAGCCGAGCCCTATTACTAAGCACAGACTACATCAGAATCCTCACTCCACACTTAGCCCGTAGATCCCAGTTCGAGGAAATTACAAAGATGCCTTTTAAATTTCTCAGGGGCAATTGTATGAGATTTTGATCAAGGTGTGATCTTGCACATATGTTGAAACATTTAACCTTTTAACCAAATCATTTAACATTAAAATTTAATCTAACATTTAAAGAGATATCGCATGACATGATATTGAATGACTCTCATAAAATTTACTAAAACATTTAGAAAATCTTAAAATAAAAAAAAAGAGATTCCATAACTTTTATTTTAAAATCCGCTTAGAAAACAATATGAGCCGACCAATTCATCGATAGGCGGAAATACGAGACACAACTGAATAGATTAATTTAATTATTTTAAACCGCATTTTCTATTTATGGCCAATTCCCTCTCATATCCCCGCGGTTTCATAAAAACCTATTTGCACTAAAAGAAGGCATAATATTAGGAGGAAAAACAAAAACAAATCTCCAGACATTTTACAGTCTTCGAAAAAAAAAAACTGGTTGCACACCGGGAGTGCCGGCAGAAGTGAAAACATACTAGCTATTTACTTCCCATCACTTCGTATACATATTTATTTATTATAGATAATAATGATTTTTATTTTTTTATTTTTTTGACATCTTAATCTGTGATATAATCAAAATCCCATACCCTTCCCTCCTCCCTTTACTACTAATAATCGCCATATACTAAAAAAACAAAACAGCAGGCGCAGGCATACATTTTCGCCGCACGGTAGATACGGGGATAAGTCTTACGAATTTTCGATCAGGTCACGTGTCCTGACGCGAGTTTAACAATTTTACCCATCACAAAGAAAGTGCACAACGCCGCTAAAGAAGTTTTCATTTCAAAAAGAGAACTTAAAGTTTCTTTCTGTCTGTGTACGTGGCGTTTTTTCTCTAGGTAACATTTAGGATTACAGGTAGGATTCGGTTCCCATGTACCTAACGATGCTACATCCATGGTGTTTTAGATGAACTTTCCATTACAGATTCCATTACTTGACAGAAGTAGTAAAGTTGAAATTAATAATGTAAACTCATCTAGATTCTGTTCAGAGTACTCCAAGGTTTAATCAATCAATCATTCAATAAAATTTAAGCTTTTTAAAAGAGGAAGAGGATTTTATACGTTTGTTTGTTTATATAAACACTGGGACCTGCACCTATTGAAAAAAAATCTTTCACCATTTAAAAGTTTCAATATTCTAAATAGACATAGGCTATGTATTATGAATACTATAAGGAAGACGGACTATAACGAAACAACGCTCGCCTGGTCAGTTTGGGTACAATATTTCCTATTTCGACTAACCAAGTATTCATAACGTTGCAGGAGCTGTTTGTGCCTATCAACACTAAAGGGGAGTTGTACGAGGTCTGTCCCGAAGAGCTTTCGCCAGCGGAGTGGGAGTCTGCGGGGGAGGGAGCGGTGCCCCCCGAGGCGGCTGCGCGGGCGCACCGCCTGCCACATCTACTCTCCTTGTGGCGGCTGCCGGCTAGAGTGCGACTGCTGGCTGGCACCGTACCCATAGAGATGGCACATGACGTTGGAGGTAAATAGCCATAGGCCTTCGCTAATGCTTCATCCTTCTTTCATCAACCAATCCTATATCCTGGAACCTAAATTTAGTTAAATTTTATTTATTACTAGCTGTTGCCAGCGGTTTCACTCGCCCTAAATTATCGGTTTAGGATTTCAATTTCAATACAGAAAATATTAATTAAATATTAAGAATTATTTGAAGAAAAATCGACTCACCCTTGACGTTTTCAAGTAGCGTATGTGCTTTCCCAGGACTCAAACTATCTCCATGCCAAATTTGCCCGCTGTTCTACCCGTCCTAAATTTGATTATCGGTGTAGGATTTCAACGGCAACTCCTCAATTAAACAAAAAAACCGATTCACGCTTGACGTTATCAGTTAGCCTATGTCCTTTCTCGGGACTGAAACTATTTCTATGGCAAATTTCTTCTTAATTGGTACAGCGGTTTAAGCGTAAAGAGGTAACAGACAGACAAACGGACGGACTAACGGACGGACGGACAAACAGACAGACAGACAAAATTCAATCTTCTATGGTGGAAATATTGGCAGGAAGTCTTTTTTTAAATCCTTTTGGTTTCAAGCTAGCTCTTTCGAAGCATTTTTTAAGTTCTATGTAATTTGTCGTTTCCAAAAAAATATTATTAACATGTTTCCTGCCGTTTAGGAAATTAGTGAGACACCGACTACCACACCACCTACCGAGTCCATTTGTGAATTCAAACCATGCAGGGACGAACTCGAACGTACACAAAAATATCATTAACATCTTCCTGCCGTTTAGGAGATCAGTGACACACCCACTGCAGCGCCACCTACCGGGTCCATTTGTAAATTCAAACCTTACTGGGACCCACTTGAACGTACACAAAAATATCACTAACATCTTCCCTGGCGTTTAGGAGATCAGTGACACACCGACCGTAGCGCCACCTATCGGGTCCATTTGTGAATTCAAACCTTGCATGGATCCACTCGAACGTACACAATAAAATATCATTATAATCTTCCACCTCGTTTAGGAGAATATCAGTGACACACCGACTGTATCTAACATATCGGGTCCAATAAATATTCATATGAAATTTCACCCAAATCGTTGCATTCGTTTAGGAGTAGTTAGAAGACGTACAGAAAAATTATACGTAGAAAAAAAACTGACTCACACTTAACGTTTTCAAGTAGCCTTATGTCTTTTCCCAGGACTCAGACTACCTCCATGCCTAATTTCATCTTAATCCATACAGTGGTTTAAGCGTGAAGAGGTAACAGACAGACAGACAGACAGAGTTACTTATAATGGTAGTATGGATAAAACTTAATTTCTTTTTTCTCTTATTTATTTATTTAATCGTACATCCTGAAACCTAAATGATCACAAATTGTGCTGTTTCAGGGGAACTTTCTTCCGTGACCCGTTTCCTCCAGCTATTTCCCGCTAGCATTTTTTGTAAACGGTCCTTCTGGCGTCAGCTACTGCGCTTTCAAATACCCAGTCCCAACTATATATGTTGTCTGGCTTAAGATATGGCCCCTATGAATTCTGACACTTCAGCTTGCTATTCTCTGAGATAAGTCGGTTATATCATATGTCAAAGAAACTTTAATTGAAGACTTTTCTATGACTTGCTACAGCATTATAAACCAATTTATTAAGCATCCGAATTGAGAACCCCCTGTTTTTCTCGTCTCGGTTAGAAAGGGGAATGAGATATTAAAACTTATTAGGATGATATTATGAAGCTGGTTCAGTAGATAATATCAACATCATTACCATAATATCAGCCGGAAGACGTCCTCCTAGTTAAGGGCCTTCCTTAGTTTCTAAAATGAATAAGTCTTTTTCGCGTGCACACCACACCACACCAGAAGTAAATTTGTTACTATTGTAGGCGATTTAATATTTTATTAAAATTAATACCAAGACTTTCAGTTCAGAACCTAATTTAGTGTTTTCTTCAAAAACTTACTTAAAATTATTTTGTTAAAAAAATAATTTTATTCATTTTCAGAGGAAATGTTGCTGAGATCGGCTGTGACAGAACCAGTTTTAGTCATGTGTGCTCTATCTGAATACAGCTCTACACCCTCCAGTCCAACTAAACATGACCCACGACACCACGCAAAGGACGCCTTGCAACTACTACCCTTAAACTTCAACACAAAAGTCCGCCGCACGCAACTCGGCTTCGAAAGTGAGAAGAGAATGTTCCTCTCTGCACGTCTCCAGAAAGCTCTGACATTCTGTCAACTTAACGTTGACAACTGGATAAGGCAGATCTCCTATGCCAACTCTACTATTGCTCGTAAATCAAAAACCGCTGAAGATATTCTAAAAGAAGACCACGAACCCGTTAGATTTGAGAAAGAACGCAAATTCACTCTACAAGGCTTGAAAATAGATACATCGAGGCTATTTGGTAAAAGTGATAAGGTTTTAAAAGATATTCCAGATGAAACCGAAGGATCCATTATATTTTTAAGTAAAAACGAACTCGAACATATGAATTACGATGTTTATAGCGATGATGAAGTAAAAGATGATAAGAGTGATGACAAAATAGAACAGGAGCAGTTCTCTCACGAAAAATTACACGTGTTCAGAGAAGACTCAGGTCACAAGAAGAGTAAGTGGTTTAAAAATTTGAAATTATTAAAAACCACAGAAAAGTTAACTGATGAAAAAATTGCCGCAATAGAAAATGGTGACAAAAGTAAAGAATGCAAAGATCCTTTTGATCCTCTAGCTGAGAAACATAGTTCTATAGAACGATACCAAGATATGGCTAAACTTATTGAGGACAAGTTTGGTGCCATAAGGAAAAATGATGGGACAACAGAAAAAAGCCATTCCTATAAAAGTCTAACCACTTCTTCTTCTGACATGGGAACTAGTCAGTGCAGTTCTAGCCACAAGAAACCAATATTGACAAAATCAGTATCAGTTCAAACTGGCATACCCGACAGTCCTTCTACAGAAGATAGTGGTATTAATATGAAACATGGGCGTAAAAATCTAAGTGTCGATCAAATTAATTACTTTGGATCGATGGAAAGTGATTCTAGCTCGGGCAGAAAATTAAAGTCTCTAGATGAAAATATGCTCAAGAAGTCGTCAGCCACGAAGTCTTCATCTAATTTAGAAAGGAGACAAAGGATACAACCAGATTTAATCCCAGAAAAAGCTATAGTAAAATCTGAATCTTATAACCAAATCCAAAGCTGTGAAGATATTAACATGTTTGGTGTCGGATCTCTATACAATGAGAGTGATTTTGAAATAAATTATAAACAGCACTCGTTTATAACCGAAAAACTGTGTTCAGAGTTTCATGTTAAAACGAAAAGAGTTCTTAGCAAATCTACATCTAATTTGCTTCATCCTAAAAAAATAAGCGAAAAGAAAGAAAGTAGTAATAGCAATAGCATGCCAACTAAAACTGAAAGATCGAACGATGGTGATAAAGTGATTAACTTTAGGAGAAAATTAGATAAACCTAGAGCTCCAACACCAAAATCTGAAATTGAAGAAGACCTATCCCCTTTAGATATATCAGAAGAAGTACCACAGACGCAAATCAAAATAAGACGTTCCATATCTTCAATTCAGAAACGAAAACTACCTGTTATAGAAGATCTTCCGTACGGTCAAGTAGCAGATGCAGTAGAAGGTGAACTAGAAAAGATAGATTCAGATTCAAGTTCTGATAACATTTATGCAGAAATATGTACCCCTAATGGAAACAAAACCAATGATGAAGAAAATTACGATAATAACATAGATGTATTAGCAAATGATCCCGTTATTTGCAATGTAAAAAAAGAAGTTATTATTCGTAACGATGAAAGAGCTAGACAAATGATTGAAAACTTAGAGAATCCTTTCAGACATATTGAAGTAGTTGTAATAGAAAAGACTACAGACTTCAATTTAGACGATTCTAGTATTAGTTCCAGTGACTTAGGTGATATAGGTGGTAAGGATGAGGTGTCTATAGTAGATTCTTGGGAACGTGAGAAAAAAGATAATTCTGATCCAAAAAATCATGCTATAAGACTTGAGATAACAAGCAGTATGGATGATCTCTTGGATGAAGGTCAAAGTCATAGTTTAGAAAAAACGGAACTAAGACTTAGTAAAAATGAATCCTTGAGCTTTAGCAACAGTATACATTTGAATGGTACATATCCCAACGAGGCCATTTACGATACGTTAAAATAGACATTAAGAACTAAATCTGTGATGTTAAATCACAAAACACATGATAGTTTTAATATTTTGTGATTTTTCTATAGAATCGAAACATTGTATGTAGTTAATCAATGAAAATATGGTCAAATGGCCAGTCGTATTCACCATACCACATCAAATATAACAATAACAGCACACATTAGCATTAAAAACATTATATTACGACACTGTGTTAAAAAAGGGCGTCTTGTGTTTCCTCAGTACAGTAAGCAAGCTATAGAATGCTCCAAAGCCTAAGGTTAGGCACCAGCACCAGTATGATCCCCTAGCAAATTACTATTTGAAAAAAAAAAATCTCATTATTAATAATTAGTCTTCGATTAAAAGTATGTATGTATGTCGCGATTCATTCCTCCGTAAGGGTGTAGCCAGCGGCTGATCTAATTACTTCTTTCTTGTAGAGCCCTATACTACTTTAATACATTATAGTTCGTCAACAAAGGGGAATTATCATTTAATCCGTAACCGTGACGTTATCACACCCTTATCCTACATTTCACACTAAAAAACTGACAATATCCGGTTTAGCATTGATTAATCTGTATTGGATTTTAGTAATGCATTTAACACCGTTGATTTTGATATATTGCTAAGCATTTTACGCTGTCTTAACATATCTCTTGCAGTGATTGAGTGGTTTCGAAGTTACTTGTGTGGTAGTGGACAGCGCATTCGGCTAGAAAATTTATTTTCTGACTGGAGCACTACTACTGCCGGCGTCCCACAAGGTGGCGTGTTGTCTCTTCTCCTATTTGCTATTTTCATCAATACTATAACTTTCAAATGATCTTCTCTCTACCGCCTATATGCAGACCATCTTCAAATTTATACTCAAGCTTTTGTTGAAACATAGATGAAGCCAACATAAACGATAACCACAGTGAAATAGTTGAATGGAGTAAATTCTATGGCCTTCGGATCAATCCTGTTAAAACACTAGCAATTATAATTGGTAGTCCAAAAATGTTGTATAGGATCGACTTGCAACTGCTTACCCAAGTAAAAGTCAGCGGAGTTCACATCCCATACTATAAATCAGTTAAAAGTCTAGGTATATACATTGATAATACTCTCTCTTGGATGCAGACTTCTTACGTCCCCACGGCCTACCGTGATAGGCGAGGGTGATTTGGGCTATAGTCCACACGCGGGTCCAATGCGGATTGCGGACTTCACATACGTCTTTTTTTCCTTGACGATGTTTTTTGGAGTACAATAAATTTTTTTTTTTTTTTACAAATTCATTCTTTTATAGCTTGCTAATTATCACTGAGTGTTTTATTTACAGCAAATTTTAGTTCCCAGTATTAATCACTAATTAAAATTAGTCCATGTGATAGATAATTTGTAAGTATAGCGTGGTACATGTAGCCCCAAGTAGAAGAGGCTAGATTTTTAATACCAGTACCAAATTTAAAGTACCTACCTAAAAGAAGCTATTTCATTTCAGTTTGCCATTAAACATGTTAACTTTCATTTTTCTAAAAAGCCATTATATGTGTTACGTTTATGTTTTGACTGTACTACCAGATGCTCTTCCACTTTTTACCCAACTACGTGAAAGCAAAATTAGACATGAATTATTTATAACTTTACATTTTTAGGTGTATCTATGTTGATTTTTTATTTAATCAAAAAACTTAATAATTGCAAACGCCAAAATTATGTGTTGACACAAATGCATTGCAAATAACTTCATCAAAAATATTTAAATGTAAAAGTAGTGTGTCTGGAAGAGTTGAAACATATGGCTTGAAAAGAATGCTGTGCCATCAAAAAGGCGAAGAGACTACCAACAGATTTTTTGTGAACGTCTCTTTATCTTGGTTAAAGGAGAAAAAGAAGTTGTACTTACCTATTTAACTTCATCATAAACATTAAATTATATATTATAAGGATGAGGACCGAGAGGCGCAGTGGAAGAGCGGCTGCCATGTACAAGTTCCTGGGTTCGATTTCCGATAAGGGAAACCAATATTGTTACAATTTGTTAATTGTAAAGTTGTGTCGATACTGGTTTGTGTCCGGCACTGCGATAGCCTCGCCACCTATCACGTTTATGGAAAGGAATACCATGGGTGGAACGTTAATGTAATGGGTATACGTCTGTAGATAACATCTCTTACCATCCCTTCGGGGATAAGTGTCGTGATGGTATTTTTTTATAATTGAACAAACATGAAAAATCTATGATGCAAAAACGAAAATATCAATTTGAACACATCACCTTTTAAATTTGAGTAATTACCTAAGTAAAAAATTAAGAAAAATCACAAGTCGGTGCTTTAATTAAGTGCTCAATATAATTAAGTACTATATTAAGTTTAAGGGTCACATATCACATGACAATTTTGTAAATTATTGTACCATATAGATGTAATCTATACTTACTAAGTATGTATAAAATATTAATTTCGTTTCTAAGTCTGACGCTCTCCATTGTGTATTGTAAAATTTATAGTGTAGGAAAATAATTCGAGAAATATACGTAGGTATTAAAAAAAAATTATTATTTAATCCTGGAAATTAAGATTTTCAAGGGTGTGACCTCTTACCTACAAAAAGCTTCGTGGCCATGTTGGTGATAGTGACTGCCTGCAGAACCGAGGGGCGCGGAGTTGATACTCGCACAGGACAAACATTTATGTGATGAACATAAATAAATAAGTCTGGGTGTTTTCTATGCATAATATGAATGTATTTCCAAAAAAAATAGGACTTGCGCACGAAGGGTTCCGTACCATTATCTATAAAAATGGTAAAAAAATCACGTTTGTTTTATGGGAGCCCCCCTTAAATATTTGTTTTATTTTAATTTAATTATTTATTTTTAAAGTGACTATACAACTAAATATTCTGTGCATATTTTAAGCGTCTACCTGTTGCCGTTATCAACATCGAGCGAAATCGAGCAAAAAAATCACGTTTGTTGTATGGGAGCCCCCTTAAATATTTATTTTCTTCGGTTTTTTACTATTTGTTGTTATAGCAGCAAAAGAAATACACTTGCTGTGAAAATTTCAACGGTCTAGCTATCACGGGTCATGAGATACAGCCTGCTGATAGATGGACGGACGGACGGACAGCAGAGCCTTAGTAATAGGGTTCCGCTAATTACCTTTCGGGTACGAAACCCTAAAAATAGTAAAATGTTAGTATTTGTATCTATATTCGCCATTGGTATCCATAGTACAAGCTTAGCTTAGTTTGGGACCAATAGGCGCTGTGTGTAATGCTCTGGAATATTTATTTGTTTTATTTATAAGAACTGGCCTGTGCTGTACTGTTACGAACGATAACCGGAGTGGCAGGTGAACAACGGCAATTTCGCTCGAAAACCGCAAATCGATGTAGAGTTTAGCCGTTTGGCACACAGGTACTTTAGGGCAAAACAATAATTTTGAGCCGCAGTTCCTCAAAATATTTCCCTTAGGGGGGAGGTTATGGTGTCATCAATTTTTTGTATGGGATTTAAAAAAAAATATTCAGAAACTCATCTTGTGAGGTATCAAATGAAAGGGTTTGATGAGCCAGTTCTAAAAATATACCACACCATTACCTTTGGGCTACTTTTTTCTTGAAATCCAAAAAGTATTTTTAAAACATACCAAGTTTGGGCCATTCCAAGTAGAAGACGGCTCAATATCTGTCTCTAATATATACCTTAAATGATAGTTTATATCTTCATTTTTGACTCCCTGAAAGCATTTTGGAAAATATTAAAATTTAGTATTTTTTTTGAATTTTTTTAAATTGCAATGTGAGACGGTTCCTTAAAATTCAGATCTTTATGAGACATACTACTCTGTCAAGAAAGTACCGGGAAAAGATCAATAATACACAAACTGTTTGTTAATCATCCAAATTTATTTTATCACCTTCAAAGTATGCTCCTTCAGAAACGATACACTTACGCCAACGAATAATCCAATCATCAAAACATTTTTTAAACGCTGTTTCCGGAATTGAATTCAGTTCTCGGCGCGAATTCTCCTTTATGTCTTCTACCGATTGAAAACGGGTGCCACGAAGTGGTAATTTGAGTTTAGGAAAAAGAAAGAAGTCGGCAGGAGCCATATCTGGTGAATATGGTGGTTGCTCGATGGTATTTGTTGAGTGTTTGGTCAAAAATTCTTTCACAATGATGGCCTTGTGCGAAGGCGCATTATCGTGGTGCAAAATCCAAGAATTTTCATTCCACAAATCTGGCCTTTTTCGTCGAATTTGCTCTCTTAAATGCCGCATAACGCTCAAATAATATTCTTTATTTACCGTTTGACCTTCCGGCAAGAATTCCGAGTGCACAACACCGCGATAGTCAAAGAAAACAGTCAACATGACTTTGACTTTTGATCGACTTTGGCGTGGTTTCTTCGGTTTCGGTTCAGTTGGAAGGCGCCACTCCGAAGCTTGTTGACTAGTTTGCATGTCAAACTCGTAAACCCACGTCTCGTCACCAGTAACAATGCGTTTCATGAATGTTGGGTCGGAATTGACTCGTTCTAGCATGTCCTCAGCGACTCTCATGCGATTGAGTTTTTGGAGAAAATTCAGGTCTTTTGGGACTAGCCGAGCGGTAACATGTTTCATACCCAAATGATTAGTTAAAATAGTACGGATCGACTCGTGAGATACAGAAAGTTCGGCGGCTATCTCTCTCAAAGTTGAATGAGGATTTTCAGTCACTATTTCCTTCACTTTTGCGATGTTAACTTCAGTTGCAGACGTTGATGGCCTACCAGAGCGAGGCAAATCTTCCATCACATCTCGACCGCTTTTGAACGCTTTGTACCACTCATAAACACGTGTTTTTGATAAAGTCGAATCACCGTAAGCCTTCTGTAACATTTTCAGTGACTCCGAACACGAAATTCCATTGGCGATGCAAAATTTAAGACAAACTCTTTGTTCAATGTTTTTGTCCATTATGAAATTCGCAATACACACTAGATATGATATAACTAAAAACAGCACTGTATTTAATATAAATAACAGATGCAACTCAAACTCCGCGCCAAAATAGAAAACAGTTGTGCCAATCTAACAACAACAAAAAAAACAAAAATTTGAATTTGGAACCATAAACAAATCATCCATTCCCGATACTTTGTTGACTGAAGGTATGTGGAACTGTACTGTACCCTGCTGCTTCTGTTTACTGGTGTTATTTTAAGTGTATTTAAAAAATAAAAAATTGTTATTTTTCAAATTGCTTTCAGGGGGTTAAAAATGAGGATATAAACTATCATTTAAGGTATATATTAGAGAAAAATACTGAGCTGTCTTCTACCTGGAGGGGCTCAAACTTGGTATGTTTTGAAAATACTTTTTGGATTTTAAGAAATAAAGAAAATTTTCATTGTCATCTGCCGGCGCTATTTCGGTTATCTGCATGAAATGTAGTACTTAAGTAAGGAAGTTTATTGTAACCTATAGGAATTGGTATCTATAGGTTTTTCACCGAAAACTTTGAATTTTTCGGAATTAGTAAACGTACCTTTAATGCGCTATCTGCATTTCAGATTTCACCCAAATCAATATAATTGTTGTGTGAAGGAATAACCAACTTACTAATAACATACATATTAGTAAGATTTATATCAGTTGTTGAGTTACCCATATGCTCATAGTATCTAAAGTCTTTCTTGAGACCAGATGGCGCTATGTGATTAGTCCAGGAATACTTATTAGTTTGCATATATTTTACATACATTAGACATAAATAATATGTAAAACGTCACCGTATTACTCCCCAGGAATGTACAGGCTGGATGGATGGTATGTGGGTATGTCCGATTCATTGTGACCTCTTGTATCGATTTTGATGAATGAGGTACAGGGCTGTAGCTAGAGTTGAATCTAAGGTAGGGCAGCGGTGGTTTCATGCACGGGTACGGCGCAAGTAATTTTTCTATCTTTCATTATTTTACCTGCTTGTGAGCGTGAGTAATTAAGGTAGAAGGTAATTGGGTGGGATCGGATTATACCTTAGTTTATGGTAATTTTGAGGTAGGGCATTGCCCCACAATGCCCCCTTAGCTACGGCCCTGATGAGGTAACAAATTAAAGATATCCATCTCTGAGTATTATAGGATAGGGTACATAAAATAGGCAAGCGCAAGTCGAAAAAAGTAAAAAGAAACTTCAACTCAAAAACTGTAAAAAAAAAACAAAAGATCGACAGCAAAAACATTAAGAGGGCCGTTTCACCAAGACAACGCACCGGCTCACAAAGCCGCCGTCGCGATGGCTGTCATTTAAGAAACGGGATTCAAATTGCTCGAACACCCACCCTTTTCGCCAGATCTGGCTCCTAGTGACTTTTACCTCTTTCCTCGGCTTAAGGAACACTTTCGAGGCAAAAAATTTGACAACGATAGCGAGGTGATGACTGATGTAGAGGCGTTTTTGGAGAGTCAAGGCAAAAATTTTTTTTAAAAGGGAATAATGGGTTTAGAAAAAAGATGGACTAAATGTATTTACTTGCTAGGAGACTATGTCATCATCATCATCATCTCAGCCGCAAGAAGTCCACTGCTGAACATAGGCCTCTCTCATAGATATCCGCAGGGAGACGCTGGATGCAGGCCGCTTCCAACCGTTTTCTATGGAGACAATGTAGAGAAATAATTTTTTTTTTTGAACTAAAATTCCCTTATTTCATATTGATTATCTATTACTTTGGATCACCCCTCGTATTTCGATAAATCACCATTCTGGGAGGTATGCATATGTCATTCTGAATTAAAAAATAATATGTGTTTTGAAGATTATCCAAATAAGTAAAAAAATATGCGTTAAAATGTACGTTTTTATAGGCCTCAAAAAGTATTTTGACCCAAGAACTAAAAAGCAATAAACACTTGCATTTGTGCACTTAAAACATACCAAATATTTAACTATAAGCAGACTTTATATAGGTTACCTACCTACTACTTGGCGTAGCGTTCGTGGACTATGATAATGAATTCGATTATATAGAGATCTGGGCAGTATCATCTCAGGGTACTCTCTTACGGGCACATTGACTATTGGTATATCAGAGTTTTAAAAGTATTCTTATAACCGAGCCACTTACAACTTCAACTAAAACTTCTTATTATCCTAATAAAATAAAATCATACTGTCACTTGTATCTTGTAATTTTAACACAAAAATATCCCATTTTTGGGATCTGCTAGATCGTGTAAGCCAGCCATAAAGGCGTATGTGCCAGTGATAATTTACGGTACCTTCATACCTAATCGTGGTCTCTAACTGTAGGTCTCTTAAATGACCTTAGAGTTGCTCGGCTATGCTGTTTTATAGGTGCTCAACAAAATCCGGAACGTGGAATTCCGCCGAAGAACCAGATATAGCCTACCTACCGATATAGCTCATGTAGGTAGTTAGCAATCTGAAGAGGCAGTGGGAACGCCACATCACTTGTTTAGCTGATAACCGATGGAAGAAAAAGGTTTTTTATTGAGGAATAGGTACGGATTGGAACACCCAGCGTGGGACGGCCGTCAACCTGGGGAGAAAACGATGTGTAGACCGCGAGAAGAAAACTAGTCACCGACATGGCTCGCAGGATTACCAAGTTGAAGTGCCAGTGGGGTGGGTCACGTGTCTGTCGGAAAATTGCTGGTCGATGGAGCTGATGTGCCTTAGAGTAAAGACCACGTACCAGAAAGCGAAGCGTGAGACACGTTCCGGCCCTAAGGTCCGATCTCCTTAAGAGTGGCCAATTGCAGCTGGATAGATACGGAAATCAGAGGACCGCGAGAAACAGCACTTGGAAGCTTGTGTCTAGCAGTGGAGCAAAATAATATATGATAATGATAGTTTTTATGCGTGCCAAAGGGACACTGAAAATACTTTATGATGCCATTGTTTGGGCCGGCTTTTAGGCCAGGACAAAAGACCCCGGTAAAATTTCTAATTTTTGACCTTAAGCCTAAAACGAATCATTACTTAACCAGAATGTTGTTAAAATATTTAATAAAAAACAGGGCTGGAATCAGGTTTGTTGTGAACACAGCTTATACCACTTTAGCATCGCGACTCGCTCTCAATACGATCGTCAGGTTTATATTACGGTTTAAGTTAAATAATGGGCGACAGATACACTCAAGTAACACTACACAGAAAAAGGAAAGTTATTTGAATATATAAAAATACAGCCAAGACTCCGTCTGTATGAATTGGATGACGTCCATTCCCTTAATTTTTCCGATTCGCAATTTCTGTTTCGTAGATTAGAAAGACGTAGTAAGCCAGCCACATGCTTATTTATATAAAAACAAATTAATAAATAAGGAAATCAAAATAAAATAAATTAAAATGACAAATATACTGTATTTAAAACAAATAAATTATTTTTAAAATTATCATTTAAACCGACAAATAATTTCGTTACAGTGGATCGGATAAAATAATTTCATTCGCATTAAAATAATTAGATTATTAGAATAATATATCTTGTAAAAACAAAATCATATTTTGTGCGTCTTTCAACACTTGGTCTCAAATAAAATATTTAGGAATGGATTATTAACAATAATATTCTAAATGCTTCAATATTTTTTTTTACCTTAATATTAATTTTCGTATTTCATTTACAATATACAAATATAGAATTATTTGTTAATGATTTGCTACTTTGAGATTATGAACTTTCCCTTAGAATAAAAAATAACCCAAAAATCATGTAAACAGAGGCTACAAGAAAACATTTCTATATTTTTGTAATAACAGCTTGGGTTCATTTCAAAAATTTTAAAATTTTATAATGTACACTCGCCTTTAGATAACTTGTGGCTTATAGATGTATAAAAGAACTAAACATATTCTCTAAATATACAAATATAAAAGTTAAACAACTAAATAAAGATTTAAAAATTATGTACCAGTATATCGAAACATGCATTTTACTGAAAATACTTTTAGGATTTCTTTTAAAATTTGCACCTTGTTAAGTCGAAAATGTATATTTACTAATTTACTAAAATATTTTCAAGTACAACCCAGCCGAAGTTAAAGTTTTGAAAGAGCTGTTAACCATCAAAGTGAGATAAGAATCCACTTTGTATGATGTAAAATATCCCAAAGAATGTACCTATATATCGTGGGGAAACTTTGATGGCAGAATTTAAATTGCATAAGTAACACTAGAGATAGCACCACTAGTACATTTACTAATCTTTTTTTTATCACCAAGAAACACCTCCGAATAAAAATTCAAGTAAACAATTCGCTGTATGTAAATAAATTCAATCACTATTAAAATATTGCGCATAAGTAAATAAGTTTTATTGCATCTGTTGGGTTGTACTGACTACATCTTTAGCCACAAGTGTTGTGCAGCACTGTTTAACACTAAATTATTCAGTCGGGTAGGATCACAGAGGAGGTGTTTAGGCCAGTCGTATAGATTGAATGATTTGGAAGATTGCGGAACCACAGACTACGAATATAAAGAGAGCTAGAAGCCATGGTGCAACAGGGGACTGGTCTTCCTTTTCCTGTAAAGAAAAAGATATACATAAGGATTAGTTGTAATGTATAAAAAAGTTTAGTTACAATAACAATAAAGTCAATTATGTGCCTCATAACCAATACAGTTAGTTGAGTTTCGCAAGCTAACCCTAATAGAACGCTCATGTCCACTTTTACTAAGTTTGTTTAGGGGATTGCATATCCTAGAAAAGCATGCCATTTCGACCAGTGTAAAAAATATATATCACTGTTGAAGCGTACAAAGAGCTAGCACGTGACCGCATGTTAAAAATCCAGATTTTTTCGTTTTTTTGTTGGTATAGAATTCAAATATTTATTTAGATCCATGAAATTAGCAAATTCCTTTGGTCATATTAATAAATAATGAACAGAAATAAACCCAAAAATAGAGTTTCAGAATTATTATTTTTATCTAAATGTTTTAATAGGAAAATACTTATAATATTAGCAAATTGACTTAATTAAGGTTTAAACTATGTCATGTATTTTTTTCAGGTCAAAAGGTGTACTCAGGAGTGTAACAAAATTAATCAAATTCTTGCAAATTTAACTCGTTCCTGTATGCCATCACCTTAAAAGACGTTTTTTTTTATTTTAAACAATTGAGTTATTAAAAAAGGAGCATTAATTCTTGTTTTGTTTCCAGAAAATTATCTAAACCATAATTATAGGATTTATAGGTTTAAAATCTATGCTATATAGTTGGCATAATAAATCATTAGGTTGCTGATAATGAACAAAGATTTCTTCAACATTGGCGTTACCACCAGTCTCTTATGTAGAGCCTGCACAGAAGCCGAGGAGACACCCTCTCACTGCAGTAGTGTAAATAATCACCGGCCAATGCTCTTTAACAATACCAGAATCATTAGTGAGGCACATCAGACATAAGACTTACGTTCCAATAAAATGATAAGCGTAACCGCGAAAATCATGTGCCTAAAAACTACCATAAGGATTTTATAACTTTATGAAAGGGGCTCATACAAATTAACAAAACTAACAAAACATTATTTCATGTAATTTTGAAAAGACAATTTGATATGCCTCAATAAGGCTGGGTTGCACCAACTAACTTTGACAGGCCGGTTTAGTTTGAAAATGGAAATGGAAATTTTCATACAATCTTCCATTTTTACGGCTGGTTAACGTCAAAGTTAGTTGGTGCCACCCAGCCTAAGTACATATGTATTTGTAATTGAATGTGACAAATAGGTACCTTCTATACTTCAACAATGCATTAAACTAATTAATTTTTAAATTGTTTTTTATAAATACAGTCATGCTAACTCAATAGAGTGATAATATACAGACTATTTTCATGCAAATATATGCTTTGTGGAATTTGCAGTAATGTCACAGGTGTTTGCAAAACATTGATAACGAAGTATAGCTATACAAGCAAGCTAAGTCTGTATTTACAAACGATAGTCAAAGGGGCAATAATTGCTAATGCTAAGTAGATAGAAATAATGGTTTCTTTTTTAATCATAATAATAATACATATTCATACATATAATGCGTCACATTTTTTTTTAGGAACTTCTAACAACAAGCAATACAGGTGTTTTGATGGCAAATCACTTACTGGAAATTTCCATTTCCAGATAATCTAAACCACCTGTTAATGTGTTCAATTAAGGTCTTTAATCACTCAAATATATAAATTATTTTATTTAGTAAACTGTGTAATAAGCATAATGGTGATGAATGCTTAGTTAATAATCAAAGCATTATCCATCATTATTATCAACCCACTTATCAAATGAGATAATTCTTTAAATAAAGAGTAGGAAATGAAATTAAAAAATTTAGATTAAATAATGGCCAATTAATAGACTGACAGTTAATAATGCCCATACTTTAAATTCCTACAAAATTAACCTATTAGCCACTATTATTAGTAATTTGCTCAACCTTTAGAGAAATACCAATTTTGTAAATTAAACGACAATATGATAGAATTTATAATTTTAATACTTCCTTCTTAGTGGAGCTTAAAATTGTACAACCAAGCCATGGTCTAAAGTGCATCAGCCACAGTATATTTATACTTTTGTATACAGATTTGTATACTAGTCAAAAAAGTCAAAAATTCAATATTTTTTATTCAAATTAAGTTTTTACAAATTATTTTGAATCATCAAAGTTATGATATACTATTTTTGAACCCAAGGTTCACAATGTTAATTTCTACCGAAAAGAATCCGGCAAGAAACTCAATAGTTACTCTTTTTAGAAAAAGCATAAAAATACAAATACAATCAATATTTTGATTGAGCACCTTCATTCCCATGGATTTTTATCATTTACATAGTCTGAAATATTTTTACAAAGTTGTTGTTTGATAAAAGATTTAAATTTACTAATTGATAGCTTTTAAATATTATTAAAAACTTTGTTGTAATACATTGCCCTATAAAAGAGTTATCTTGTGTAGACTAGTATTAAGCACAAACAGCTTATTTTTACTGCTAGTATTTAGTACTTTGAGAACGTCACTTTTCTTGCTGAAACCATTGATATTTTTATGTACATACATATAAAAGATTTTAGCAGAGCAGAGAGGAATGCAGATGCCTCAGAGATATCCTAGATCCTAATTTGTAAAAAGCACGAATTGCCCGTTTTAGTAACACAAATAATGTATTTACAGCAGCAGCGCTACCCCACAATAGGATACCATATGACATTAAACTATGGAAATAGCTAAAATATACTATTTTTGCAGTGTCAACATCGGTCAATTGTCTTATTTTCTTGATATATACCACTAAGGTGGCAAACAAGCACATGGTCCGCCTGATGGCAAGCGGTAACCGTGGCCTATGGATGCTTGTAACACCAGAGGTATCACTCGCGCATTGCCTACCCTTCTGCAATCCAATAACTTCTTTCTTAAAGAACCCTATACTGTAGTCCTTAGAGAAAACCTTGGTAGGGAGCTCATTCCACAACCCAAGCGTTCGCGGGAGGAAGTTTCTCTGAAACCACACTGTACGCGACTATTTCGGTTCTGAAGTGTGAGAATGAATTCCCTGGCGATGGCGAGCGGTGCGATGGGAGAAAGTAGCCGTGGGCATCATTTCAAACAATTCCTCAGAACACATCCCATTGTACAAGCGGTAGAACAGACACAGGGAGGCATAGTCTCTCTTCAAACTTAAGGGTTCGATACGGCAAGTGAGTTTGAGATCATCGACACTTCTCACAGCCAGTCATTAAACCGAGTCAAAAGGAATATGAGGACCCCATTAAAGTTTGGAGTCCAGCGTTATGCCAAGAAAGACTGTTTAATTTAGAAGTTCTAATTGCTCACAGCTAATATTAATACATGTTTGGATGGAACATTTGATAATGTAAATTTAACACATTTTTTTTTTGTGTTTGTTGGCCGTTCAGCCTTTCATATAGGCTCACCACCTATCACGTTTGTGGGACAAAATACCTTCACTGAAACATGGATGTTACAGGCATATGTTTATAACATCTCTGACCACCACTTCAGTGTCATGATGATGTTTTTTAATTTTGGTTATAATCTTACGTGGACAGAACTACACACCTGAGGTGCGATATATGTTATTATGTCAATACATGTGCTAAACTGTTGTGTTAAGTTAGCACTACAATATTTGTGAACTAAAATATAAAAAAAAAAAAAATTATTTATGTTTTTGCTTTGAGATGTAAGTAATTGAGTTAAACATTAAATAAATGATCTTTCCTTTCGAGCCTTATGTCTCTTGGTACAATTAGAGATATTTTTGTTTTATTTTTTATATTAGCACTTAGTTCATAGTTGCAACCAGTAACAGTATATCTAAAGGAATTCAGTACTTCACTGAGATTAATAGAATTCTTACTACAAATATCACTTAAATGTGTATAACTAATTATTATTGTTACAAACATCACTTAAATAAATATAACATATAGAAATATTTACCTTGGAAGATTTAGGTACATTGCCCCTCTGGGTAATGTTTTTGCTTGCAATCTCGTTAGCTATGCGCATTCTCTGTTTTGGTGCCATTTTGTTTTGTTATGTATATTCGTCCTGAAAAAGTTTAATTAATACATAAGCATTATAATAACCATTAGTAAAGTATAATCGAATCGCCATTTTTCATCAGAAGCACTTTCATCAATAATCAATTTTTAGAAACATTTTTTTTATGTGCTGAGAATTTTTACAGCAGTTACCGATAAATACAATTGAAGCAAGTTATATGGTAAATACAAATCAAAACTTGCCATTAATTGGACATGAGTATGGTCATGCAGCAAAAAGAATTTCGTACAATGTCCTCTATGCCTACTAACAGATCAGATTATTGATGATTATTATTTGGCAAATTACATGCATACACTTGTATGTGTCCAAGAACAGATCTTACGTCTATCGCAGGTAAAAGGATTACAATCCCTTAAGATGGCGGTCATTGCATCTATAATTTACAGGGGAGCTGCAGAGACAAGTAATAACAAGTTAATGTACAAAATTCTTCCTGGTCTGTGAACATACTTTGGTACAGAGACTATATATTAATTTTACAAGTGAATATATATTTTAACAAGTAATTATCATTTTGTATTTATATTTTACACTAATAATTTGAGAATTGCTGCAGTTTTTGACTTTTTTGTACTTCAAGTTTTGTAAATTACTTTTAGTAGGTAGGTATCTGTCTATATTTAGATTGTATCAATCACCAAGTTAAGTTGACTTTTAACCGTTTTCAAACAAACATGTTAACGGTTACATTTTACACTCACGTAGAAATCAACAGTACAGTGTAAATAATTCAGTCAAATAATTGCCCAGAGTTAGGTAGGTCAGAGTAATTTACAGTGTGCAAGGGAAAGATAAGAAACACTTAGCCTTTGTACAACCTAAAACTGCTGGGTGGTTTAAAACTACTTTTCTAACTTGTTTGTTTCATTTTGGTACACAGCCTGAATGGCTTAAGGTATGTCAACATTACTAGCTTAAAAACAATTAATTAGAAAATTTGGTAGTAGTCATCTTAATCACAATATAAAAGTAGGTTAATTTGCAAGAAATTATGTAGTTCCGTTGAAATTGCGCATATAATTTAGGTGATCAATACCTAATTACAATTTAAAATTTCTAGATATCTGGCAAGGCCAACAACTTACAATAGCAATTTCACAGCTGTGTTACGTTATAGACAAACACGGGGGTTATTATTGTAAAATTTAATGCGTAGTGAACAGACTTAATTGTAAAAATATGTTTGCACAAGTGGTTTAATAAATATAAATATGCGCAAAAAGTTTGTGAACTTTTGATGAGAATACAAGCGTATGAAAAGGGATAAGCGATTTAGTTAAAAAGAGAAACGCAATCAATTACTGCGACAATTATAATTCTAAATAGGTAGTTGAGATAAAAACATAGTTATGATTAATAACAGCAGTGAAATTGGCTTTCCAGTTTTGACCCTTGAAAGAATAGTTATTATAATTTGGCAAACAAATATTGATTTAATTTCATATTACACATAATACTCACAATTAAATACTTAAATTATTGGCTAACAAGCCCAACACGTACAAGACTTCTTGACACGTATGTAAAAATTAAAATGAAAGAATTTATCCAACTGTCACAACCACAACACGTCGCACCACACGTCACATCACAATGTTGCCATTTATTATACTAGTTTTATAACAGTACACGCAAGTGTGCACAGTGGCGAAAGCGATAACAGAAATGTTGTCAATACCAAACACAAATATGTCATTACCAAACAAAATATTTACTGCTTATTTGGTAAAATAATAATGTTTCTAAAATCGCGACCATCTTAATACACACTTGGCCATAGGTACTGCATGTATGCAATTTTGTGAAAATGAGGATGCCCACCGTCTATAGTAATTCCGGCCACAAGTGCCCACTTGTATAAACATATGTAGGTCATAATAGACACTTCTATAATTGCATTGATAAAGAAGATGGTTATTAAAAACTAAGGTTTTTATTGTTAGACATTTCTATTTTTTTTCAGAAATAAGGCTTTTTACATAAGTTTATTGCTGTTTTATGTAACTTGCAACTACCGTCATATTGTTTAAAACTACGAGATATTTTTACACAACAGCACGGAGAAAATATTAACTTCCTTTTGAGATGAGGGATTACTACTAAAATGGATCAAAAAATCGAAAATGTTAAATATAACTTGCTTGTGGTGTGAAACTTATTCAATCTGACTCCAATGAAACACAGGAAAGGTAATTTGTTTTTATGTAATGTTCATGTAAGAATATAGATTTTACATAATGTTTCAGCAACAGCAGTTATGAGAAGATTATAATTATTAACCGTAGGTTAAGTAAAGAGAAACACAACTGACACTCTTAGTTTTTGCGTTGTCATGGTAACCTTTAGCACCGCGCATGCGTGTCTGTAGGTACAGTGAAATTCAGCTGCAGAAGTTGTTAAGTGATATTTATAAACCTTATATATATTTAAAGTGATACGCTACAATGAATTTGTGTTTTTTTTACGTTTGAGATCCGTATGTGTATGTATAAGTGAATTTTTTTTGCGATCGGAAACTAAAAGTTCTGTTAGGTTTTCGAGGGTGCTGTATTCAAAAAACAAGATGGCAAACCCAATATAGCGTCTATTCAAAGTAAATTCAAGGGTGCTAAAGTAAATTAGTGTTTTAAAATAAAAGATGGCGAGTCTAATAAAGCGCGCATTTTTGTCAACTTCGATACCAAAACAAACTAAGAAATGTTTCTCGTGCAGTAGTTTATTTTTAACAGCGCTGGTTTTCAGGGTAACCGGTTAGTAAGGCACGGACGAAGACAAAACGCAACAGGTGATTCGTAATAGGTATCTTAGCACTAAATATTAATGTACTTATGAAATTAATTTAACTTAAATATGGATTACATAGATTGATATTGAGAAAATACGATATAAATATTATTTTGTAATAGCTGTACTTACTACCTAGTATATATATATATATGTATATATATATATATATATATATATATATATTATTTTGGATTCCGTATAATTCAGTTTACGTTTCCTTTTGTAAATTAAATAAATAGTCTGTAAGTTTCTTTTTAAAGTTGCTTAGACTTTGTATATTGTGAAATGGCGGTGGTAAGTCGTTCCAGCACCTAGAAGCCGCAAACTTAAAACTAACTCGAAATGCAGCTGTGTGAGTACGAGGACATTGAATAAGATAGGATATCTAGTCGGATAACCATGTCGATCGCGTGACCACTTCAGTTTCTCGTATAAGTACGAGGGCTTTTGTGATTTCGTTAAGCCAAAGATTAAAGCAGCTAGATGAAGCTGTCTACGAGCATTCATCTTTAATATCCTCGACTGATTTAGGTAAGGTGTGACATGCGAACGAAATGGAATACCTAAGCAAAAACGAGCACAAGCATTTTGTACACGTTGAACCATTCTATTCGAACGTGCAAGAACGCGTTCCCCATAAACTGCGTCTGCATAATTAAATTTAGACAAAACAATTGCCTCGCACAGCCGAACACGAAGTTCTAAACTGAACAAACTCCTCAATCTGTATAAGATTTTCAACCTATAAAAACAATTCCTTGTAGTTTCACTAAAGTGATCTTCAAATCTTAGGTTTTTCTATTGGTATATTTGAGATATTTATGGAAAATTTGTGTTTTTTATACTTTATTTACTGCAATACTGATTTCACATTATATATTTAAGTTATAACACTGTTTTATGCTATCATAGATTAAGAAACAATTTTAAATATCACCAATATAAAACTTGAAAAAATAGATTATTAAAAAAATGGCTATAATTATCTATTTTAGTCTGTTATTTAAAACGTTATTTTATATTGTTTTAAAGATTCACGGTTATGCTAGGTATTATATATTAGGTTTACGGTAAGAACCCCGTATAACATTAATCTTAATATTATATTATATGATATTCGACTGACGACGCACTTACAGGATAAATATTTTAAATTATTATATTATTTCGTACTCCTTCTGTATTTATTTTAAATAAAAATTTATTCATAAATAAAACAATGAATATATAGCTCGAAGAAGTTTATTTTTAATAAAAACCTTCTAATAATCTATTGTGCTTCGTAAAAAAATATGTGTTATAATTATATTTTAGACTTTATAATGTACTTCAAACGTAAAGCTTTAACCAATCCTACAACTCTTAACGGGCGCCTAACATCATAATGTGGCTACGTAACAAGAAGCTGAACCTGTTAAGCCCTGTCCATCACAGAAAAACAGGGGAGGGGAGGGGGAGATTGTGACAAAGCCGGCGAAAGAATAAGAGCGCGTTCGTTCTGGGATGCAGAATCATTATTTTCATTACTTTTGCCACCTGTCATCCGTTCGTATTGGTATCATTGGTATCAAAAGGATCAAAATTTTATTATCATCTGTGACAAACTGTCATGCGTTCGTTTACGATATTTTTGTTATTTTTGTCACTTTTGCCACCGAAAAATGAAACTTTAGACCCATGTCTGGAGGTGGGGTTTTTGTGTTAATCTGTCAAACTGCCTATACATATTCATTGTTTATGGTAGTGTGTGTGTGTTTTATCGTAGTGTGTGTAAGTCAAGCGTTCGTTTTGCAGGTTTTGTAACCAAAAATTTTGTTAGTAACGTTTCAAAGCTAAACGAACGGTAGGTGTCGGTGGCAAAACTGTCGTTATCAAAAGTGTGAAAAGTATCATTCGTGGGAACTCTTAATCCCAGAACGAACGCGCCCTAAGAATGACATGGGTATCTGTTCGGCACAGTACTTAATTGTTTGTTTTCTATAAGTTTTTACGGCTGTGGGTTCTAACATTTCTATGCCTTGCTCTTCTTTTAATCGATCGAATAAGGGGTTTAAAAAAAGTTTAAAAAGTTTAGATAGATGGGGTTGACCCAACACGGAGCATTTTTTTTCTGAAACTAGTGACTTGGCGGTGTTCCAAATTCAAACTAGGGTCTATATGGCTATGGCTTTGTCATATGGTATTTTTCCGCATTTGAAGTAAAAAGTACATACCTCTAGACATTTTTTCCCTTAAACTTTCGCGCTGCGCTTCCATAGCTCTTGTTTCAGGTCTACTACAGACCTGATCCGTAATTCTTACTCATCATCAAATAACAAAGTAACAACAAAATAACGAATAAGAGTTCCCAGCACAGAGGTTAACTTTATATCAAAGAGTACCCAAGCATAGAAAATAATCACAAGGTTTAACAGAGGACAAATATACCATATGTTTAAAAAAATGTGCCTTGTCGAGTCAACGTCATTTCGTCTATATTTTACAACTAATTTTTTTTTTTAATTCGTCTCGGAAAACCTTTCATTGTGTCCAAGGCATGGCCCATTTCGAAATATATTACCTATAACGTACGGGACGTTCAGTTTCCAATAATTATCTTGCAAATCTTGCTTGTTGGGTTATCTTGCAATCGCCGCGCCGCCTAGAAGGCTATACATAATAATATAACATAACTTTTCGGATCCAGTAGACAAAAATCATAACTACTGCTTTTTTTTCCCCAGTCGTCGTGACTGCTATAGACCGATGGTGACTTGGCCCAAAGTACAAAAGAGTAAGCCGATCTACTGGACAGAGTCTTTGCCTCTAACTCGAATATGAATAACGAAGGCGCTGTACCACCTACTATATACAGCGGGAGCAATAACACAGCGGGAGGTCCGGCGGGCGTTGCTTTCTCTAGACATTCATAAGTCGAGTGAGCCAGACGGTATAGGTACCAGCAGTGGTGCTTAAACAGTGTACTCCTGAGTTATGTCCTGTACTCACGCGCCTCTTTGCGCTTTCCTACCACACAAGGCAATTTCCGTCCACATGGAAGACTGCGAATATGCACCCGGTGCCCAAATAGGGCGATAGATCAGATCCATCGAATTAAAGGCCTTTCGCTATTACCTGCCTCCTCTCCAAGGTGATGGAGCGTGTGATCAACACACAGCTTCTAAGATACCTAGAAAAATTCGACCTGGTCAGTGACCATCAATATGGTTTTCGCCACAGTCGCTCGACTAGTGACCTTCTAGTGTATCTTTTTTTTTTTTTTTTTTTTTTTTTTTTTTTTATACCACTAAGGTGGCAAACAAGCCTACGGCCCGCCTGATGGTAAGCGGTCACCGTAGCCTATGGACGCTTGCAACACCAGGGGTATCACTTGCGCGTTGCCGACCCTTCAGAAATCTAATAACTTCTTTCTTGAAGAACTCCATACTGTAGTCCTTGCAGAAAACCTTGGCAGGGAGCTCATTCCACAACTTAAGCGTTCGCGGGAGGAAGTTTCTCTGAAACCGCACTGTACGCGACCATTTAGGTTCTAAAGTGTGAGAATGAATTCCCTGCCGATGGCGAGCGGTGCGATGGTAGAAAGTAGCCGTGGGCATCATTTCGAACAATTCCTCAGAACACAACCCATTGTACAAGCGGTAGAACACACACAGTGAGGCAAAGTCTCTCCTCAGACTTAAGGGCTCGATACCGCAAGTGAGTTTGGAATCGTCGACAATTCTCACAGCCCGTCGTTGAACCGAGTCAAAAGGGCCAAGCTGGTATCCGGGTGCACCTGCCCAGAGATGGCAGCAGTACTCCATATGGGGCCTAACTTGCGACTTGTAAAGTAACAACCTTTGCCCCGACGTGAAGTACTGCTTCGCTCTGTTGAGTACACCAAGTTTTTTGGACGCTAGCTTTACCTTATCTTGTAAATGATCTCGGAACTGAACATCGCTGGAGATGTCGACACCAAGGATCCCAATGCTCTTGGAGATGGAGAGGGGAGTGTTCTGGAATTGTGGGACCACAGTGAATGGAGTTTTCTTAGCGGTGAACGCGCACACTTGTGTCTTTGTAGGGTTGAATCGGACCAAGTTTACCCGTCCCCAGTCAGAGACCTGGGACAGTGTGGTCTCGATTTGAGACACAAGTTCTCCGCGGTTTTCCTCCACAACGGAACGAGGGATGTTTGCACGACCCGTGTAAAAAGCGTCTCCAGTACTGTCATCTGCATAGCAATGTATGTTGTTGATGTCCAACATGTCATTGATATGCAGTAGAAACAGCGTAGGAGACAGCACAGAGCCTTGCGGGACACCAGCATTAATGTCCATGCTATCAGAGCAACTACCGTCAACTACGGTTCGTATGCGTCTGCCGGACAAAAAGCTAGCCACCCATTTGCACAAACCCTCGGGCACTCCGTAAGATGGCAACTTCGATAGAAGACCGCGGTGCCAGACCCGATCGAACACCTTCGCTATGTCCAGGCTACATGCCAATGCCTCCCCGTGACTCTCAATGGCTAGTGCCCATCGGTGTGTGAGATACACTAGAAGGTCACCAGTCGAGCGACCGTGGCGAAAGCCATATTGACGGTCACTGACCAGATCGTGTACTTCTAGGTATCTTAGAAGCTGTGTGTTGATCACACGCTCCATCACCTTAGAGAGGAGAGAGGTAATAGCGATAGGCCTGTAATTCGATGGATCTGATCTATCGCCCTTTTTGGGCACCGGGTGCACATTCGCAGTCTTCCATGTGGACGGAAATTGCCTAGTGTGGTAGGAAAGCGCGAAGAGGCGCGTGAGTACAGGACATAACTCAGGAGCACACTGCTTAAGCACCACTGCTGGTATACCGTCTGGCCCACTCGACTTATGAACGTCTAGAGAAAGCAACGCCCGCCTGACCTCCCGCTGCTTTATGGAGATTTCCGGCATGGACTTACCGCACCACGGTATAGTAGGTGGTACAGCGCCTTCATCGCTCATATTCGAGTTCGAGGCAAAGAGACTGCCCAGTAGATCGGCTTTCTCTTTAGCACTATGGGCCAAGTCACCATCGGTCTTTCGCAGTGGTGGTAACGACGACTGACAGAAGTTCCCTTCGGCAGCTTTGGCAAGCGACCAGAAAGCACGACTCCCAGAAGGATAGCTCGCAAGTCGCCCACCTATTTTGCCGATGAATTGGAATTTTGCTCTGGCAGTTGCTTTCTTACTGAACCTCGAGGCAGCATTTAATTTGCGTTTTAACTCAGAAATATTCGGATCCTTATTAAAACGAGCCGTGGTCCAAGCCTCATATGCATTTTGCTTAAGAATTTTAGCTTTTCTGCAAGACCTATTAAACCACGGTCGTTTTTTGACGCCGGCAGCTACTCGCGGGTTAGGAATATAGCATTCCATACCAGCAAGGATTGTCTCAGTGACTGCGGCTGCGCAGACGTCAGGATCTTCTGAGTTAAAGCAGATCTGCCTCCACGGGTACGATGCGTAAAATTCACGCAATCCATCCCAGTCTGCCGACTTATAGTGCCACACACGACGCCAGTTAGTTGGCCCAGAAGGATCAGGTTGTGTGCATGACACTTGAGTCCGAACGAGACAGTGGTCCGAGGAGCCAAGAGGCGCATCCACTGAGACGGAGTACCCGTCCGGACGAGTAGTCAGCAGAAGGTCCAGTAAGGAGCTCGTATGTTCCTCTATATCTGGTATTCTCGTTGGAGAAAGTACCAGCTGAGAGAATCCATAGGTCAGAGCAAATTCATGAGCAGATATCCCAGCATAGTTATTGGTTCGAGAACTGAGCCACTCGCGATGGTGGGCGTTAAAGTCTCCCAAAATAACTAGTTCTGCTGTGGGATATTGCTCTAGAACTTTGTCAGTCGTCAAACTCAGGTGCGTGAAGAGTCGAGTTAAGTCCGTGTCACCGCTATGAGACCTGTATAGGCACGCATAGATACGAGTGTGGCCGCCGTAATCTACGCGCACTGGGTATGGTGGTGGACTGCGTTAAGATTTGCGTGAATACCCCTGATGTTGCAAAAATCCACATTATATGTGGATGGAGTAGCCGCTGTGCAAACTCTTTTCTTTTTCTGTCTTCTGGCCATAATATATATAAAAAAAAAAGTTACTAAGACTAAGGATGAGGATTCACTGCACAGACAGCATAGAGGACAAAGGGTGCGGTTCTAAGACTGCCGAAGCTCGCCACAGATGATACGGTTGCTGGCACGGCGGGCGGAAGGGCCCCTGATCCCCCTCTGTTGTAGTAGCCGGGTCCACTCCGGTCTCCTTCTCCGGCACGACTACCACTTCAGATACTTTACACAGGCTGGCGAATCAGCCTCCCAGGGCGGAGATTAAGTGATCCCTGGGTTCGGGATCCCGTTCAACCTGCGGGCGGCCAGCGGTCAGCCGTTTTATCAGGTCTCCCTGACCGCCGAACCAGCACGCCGCGTCTACGCCGAGTATGACAGCAACAAGCACCGCCGGTCCTCCGCTGTCCGCGCAGCGAATCCTCAAAGAGCTCTGGCAACCTTACTCACCGCCAGGAACACAACACTACTCAATGTTAGTGTTATTATGGCCGCGGTTTTCTGTAAGGTGGAGGTACTTCCCCAGTTTGGGCCGCTCATTCGAGCAAGTACTCGCTATGCCCTGCTTAGTTGTTCGGGTGGCTTATTCGAGCGAGTACTTGCAGTGCCCTACCTCTCACACACCGAAGGGCACTAGCCATTAAGAGTCAGAAGGAGGCATTGGCATGTAGCCTAGACATAGCGAAGGCGTTTGATCGGGTCTGGAACCGGGGTCTTCTATCGAAGTTGCAATCTTACGGAGTGCCCGAGCGTTTGTGCAAATGGGCGGCCAGATTTTTGTCCGGCAGACGTAATTGACGGTAGTTACTCTGATAGCATAGGCATTAATGCTACGGGCTATCAACGGGTTTTATTATTTAACGGGTCGTGCCACCATCCCTCGTTCCATTGTGAAGGAAAAGCGCGGAGAACTTGTATCTCTAATCAAGACCACTCTGACCAAGGTCTCTGACTGGAAACGGGAAAACTCGGTTTAATTAAACCCTACAAAGATACAAGTCTGCGCGTTCACCGCTAAGATAACTCCATTCACTGTGATCCCAAAATTCCAGAACACACCCGTCTCCATCTCCAAAAGCATTGGGATCCTTGGTGTTGACATCTCCAGCGATGTTTAGTTCCGACATCATTTGCAAGACAAGGTAAGCTTGTTTGCTAACTTAGTAGTATATAAAAAAGAACAAGTTATTTACAAAAAAATCTCAAAAACTAAAATTTACACCCCTAGTTTTCCGAAATATCATCACTAGGAAAATCGGACTAGGTTTAGAGGAAATCAGCAGTGTTTCGATTCGGGTGGCGTACCTTGTCCTTAAGCTTACCAACATATTTTCTCTGAAGGTAGTACAGATATATGCGCTCACCTCGTCTCATTCTGATGAGGAAGCCGAGGCCACATATGAGGGTAGCAACAAGCGAAGGGGCTTAACACTTGTTATGTAAGATTTTAACGTCATACTGACAAATCTAGAATAGGTCCTTATTACTTGGGATATCGAAATAACAGAAGACAAGTGCTAGTAAACTTTATGGAAGTGTAAAGGGTTTTATTGATGAACTTATTCTACAAAAAAGGCAGAAGGTGGCAAACGAGGTAGATTTTAATATGGCAGATAGGCAGCACATATTTAGAGATTTCACGGTGATAAACATGTTCAATACAAGCACTGATCAAAAGCTTGTTAGAAGCACTCTAAATGTCAATTACAAGATCGAAAGACATCGTCTCACAAAGTATTTTTTTAGACCTGTACCGTCTCAATTTTATGATTTGGCAAGTGTAATCTGAAACTACAAAATAATTTCGAAAAACCACAAGCAATGTTAACAAGAAAACCAACAACTTGGTGAAAAGGAAATAGGACGCAAATTTTACTCACCGCAGTAAAGAAATTGGAAGTCTAAGCTTTTGCCTGATACTCATGAGGAAGAGACGGTTGATGCCATCTAGCCAAAAAACTACTTTAGATGCAAAATCACTAAACGGGCTGTTACGGAAGATGATTAGTGCAATTAAGCAAAATACAGTCTTCGTGCGTTAGTCTCCAAGAGCCAATTGATGTGACTTAAAACTCCAGTCTCCACCAGAAATCTCAAACGAAAATTCTATGGAGAACTGTACTCATCAATTACACGCGGCAGCAGACCTGCACCCCATGGAATCAAAATTTGTGAATCGTGCCGGTGTATGCTGGTCCAGGAGGATATCTGCTGTCGCTACCTTTACGGCCTTGAAAAGAGGGACCAATCAATTATGTGAGTGCGCGTAGATTACGGCGGCCACAATTCTCACAGTGGACACGGCCGTGGTTCGACTTTACAGGCACCTGAACTTGATGCCTGACAAAATTTCTAAGTAATAATTTTTTTAAGCTATACCTATACAAGTTGTTTTGGAAAACTTTAATACCCCCTACAATGAGTGGCTTAGTCTTTGGACCAATAACTATGCTATTTCGGGCTTCTTTCGAATTGGCTCTGACCTATGGATTCTCTTAACTGGTATTTTCTCCAACGAGAATATCGGAGGGGTCATACGAGCTCTTTACTGGACCTTCTACTAATAACTAAATATTCCGTAGATGCCACGTACACAAACCGTTTCATCTGGTCTAACTAAATGGCGTCTTGAGTAGCATTATAAGTCAGCGGAATGAACCCATGGAGGCAGTTCTATTTTAGGTAAAAAAATTGCAAAGAATCTAAAATTCTCAAGTAAACTACGTACGGCTTGTACCAAGCTCAAAATATAAGGAATCTAAATATTTCTAAGTTAAAAAGGAAAAATCAAACACTGACTCGAGGTTCAGTAAAGAAGCAACTGCCGGAGTTAAATTCAAATTTATCGGAGAAATAACTGGGTGACTTGCAAGCTCTTCTTCTGGGAGTAATGTTTTCTGGTCGCTACCTAAATCTGCTAAAGAAAACTTTTGCCAGCCCTTGTTTTATCAGCACTGCGAAAGATCGATGGTGTCTTATAGCCACCGGCTTTCTCTTTAGCACTATGCTACTTTTGCCTCAAACTCGGCTTTTAACAACGAAGTCGCTGTAGCACCTACTGGACCATGCCGAAAGTCTCCTTAACACAGCAGGAATTGAGGCATTGCTTTATCTAGACGTTCATAAATCGAGTGGGCCAGACGATATAACGGTTGTGGTGCTTACGCAGTGTGCTTTTATGTCATGTAGTGTAGCTTCGCGCTTTTCTACCACACTAGAAAATTTCTATCGTCGTATCGAATGTACATCCGGTGCCCAAAAAAGGCGTTAGATTAGGTCCATCGAATTACAGGCCAATTGCTATTACCTTTCTCCTCTCCAATATGGTGTGATCACCACAGCTTAACTGTGTATTTTATTTATCGTGTTTTTCTAGGTATCTTATAAAAGAAAAAAACTATTGCTATCACCTTTTTCCTCTCCAAGGTAGACCGTGTGATCACCACGGCATAAGCTGTAGGTGTTTTCTTTCTTTGTGTTTTTCCTAGGTGTCTTATAAAAGAAAAAACCATCCGGTTAGCGATATGGCTACGGTGACCGTCTTATGGATCTAAGACGCCGATATACACTAATAATTAAGAGTCAGGGGGCGGCATTAGCATGTAGCCTTAACACAGCAAAGGCGTTCGATGGGTTTGGCATTGATGTTTTTTTATTGAAGCCATCTTACGGACTGCCCGAGGGATTGCTCAAATAGATGGCTTGTTTTCTGTCTGGCAGACGCATACTATAGCATAAACATTAATGCTGGCGTTCAGCTGTCTCCTTTGCTGTTTCTACTGCATATCAATGACACATTGTTCATCGACAACATACTTATACATTGCGATACAGATTACAGTACTGGAAATGCTTAGTATACGGGCTGTGCAAACATCTCCCATTCTGGTGTGAAGAAATACCGCGGAGACCTTGGGTCTAAGATCGAGACCGCTCTGTACAAGGTCTCTGACTGACGACGGGAAAACTTGGTCTGATTCAACCCTACGAATCGAAGCAGTGGTTCTCTGGGCAAAGGTTGCTACTGCTTTATAAGTCGCAAGTCCGGCCTCGTATGACGTACTCATGCCAACTCTGGGTCGGTGCACCGGTTCAACGATGGGCTAAAACACCTAACTGGTCACGTACAGTGCGATTCAGTGGAACTTACTAACGCGAACGCTTTGGTTGTGGAATGAGCTCTCTGCCAAAGTTTTCACGAAAAAAGTGAATCGATTTTACAAGGGTCAGCAACGCGTGAGTAATGCCCCTGGTGTCGCAAGTGTTAATAGGCTGTAGTGAACGCTTAACGTAAAGCGGACCGTTGGCTAATTACTAACTAGCAGTATAGTGGTATAGAATAAATCTAAGAGGTAAATTGACCAACGTCCCAGATATACTCGATGAAATGTAAAATGGCACGTCAACACAAAGTCAAGTCCCACTTGGTCAACACCAAGTCAAGAGATTAGGAGGGCTTTGGAGATCTAAACTTCAGGAAATAACAGCGTTACTAAAGTTTGTAAACGTTTAGTGCTGAAATAAATTGCAAAGCTCTTTATTGTCCTCATCCATAAAGTCACTACACCGGAGGCGTGGTGCGGCAGCCTAGTAGTATTGTTTTTTAAGAAGGGAGACAAAAGTCTTCTTAAGAACTTGTAATACATTAATACAAGAAACTCTTATAGTTTCCCATAACAGTATTTCGAGTCAATGTGTTACGGTGTCCAATTCAAAATTGGAGCGTATTACTGGCGTTTTCGGTGGATGATCAAAAAAAAATCTTTCATATTAATAAATATCTACTACTGGTGTCACTATGAACGTAGTAAAAAAAATCTTTCATAATATTATTACATATCTACTACTGGTAATAGGTATAATTAAATATCTACGCCTGAGCTTTCTACTACAGCTACGTCTCACCACACACCTCGTCGTGCATGAGTCATGACAACGCCTGAACGGTAGGACCTCAGCTCACCGAATTCTGTCCTCAGGTTCTTGTCTTTTGTCGCCGCCACGGTAGCTTAGTCTGCACTTTAGTCCTCTAGATACCGGTACTGGAGTCTGCAGCAATGTCAGCGTCAGCGTCAGCGACGCAGCCTCTTCACATCGTCAAGACGCCGTGCAAGCGAGCCGCCTTCTTCAAGATTGCGTTTAGCTGGAGCCTTAGGCTGAATAACAGACGCGATTGCCCCGATCCCCCTTATTAAATAAAGTCTTCATCCCTACAGAGTCGAATAGGTAAGTTTACGTATTTAGTTATTTTTTGTAGATGAGCTGGTCCTGTTTGATGATTATATTTTAATAAGGCTATATTTCAGGGTAGGAATACCTTATGTGTCTTTCAGCTGATCTGCCAATTAATAGACTCGTGACCCGACAGTTTTTTGTTTTCGTTTAATCATAGTTCTCTAAACTATTATTGTGACGTCGTCTGGCTTGGAGACTTGACGAGTTTCAGCCACCAGAACAGGCTGGCTTTGAAAATGCTTTAGTCCACGGTACTAAAGCCTTTTCAAAACCTCATCTATACTGTTTGGCAGATTTATTAATATACAAAAATCTATTTGCTGAATTATCAGCCGCTGTGTATGGCGTTTGTGGACTACGAGAAAGCCTTCGACTCCATCGAAACCTGGACCGTTCTAGACTCTCTGTAGAAATGTCGTATAGACTGGTGATGTAGTAAAATACTAAGATGTTTTAATAAGACTGTTTCGATAACTGTTCAGTTCCAAAACCATATGTCGAGGGACAGAGGGGTGCAACAAGAAGACGTCATATCCCCGAAACATTTTACCAACGTGCATGGGGGACATTTTGAAATAAATGGACTGGATTAAAAGCGGCATTAAAATATAAGGCTAGTACATCGCACACCTCTACACACACGTCACGGCAGATTTTTTGGAAGAACTGAGCGGTATTTTGCATACCCTAGATGAATCCTCAAGAGGGCCTTGGCATAAATTTGGACTAGACAAAATTCAAGTTTAACCAACACGTCGTGCCAAAGCCAGTATACGACGTGGATACCTTACTCGAGGTGATTCAGCATTATATCTACCTTGGACAGGCAATCCAACTTGGGCGAAACAACTTCGAAAAGGAAGCTGATAAGAGGATGTAGCTAGGGTGGGCAGCATTTGTCAATCTTCGTCAAGTCTTTTTGAACCTATACCGCAGAGTCTAAAGATAAAAAAAGTCTCTGTCATGTACGTTCCACCTGTTAAGACTTATGCTGCCAAAACGTGGACACTTACAATGGAGCTGTAAGTGTCCAAAGAATAAAGTTGTTCAGCGCCCAATAAAACGAACGAAGTTTATCTCTTAAGTCACCGACACACCTAGATCGTAGAATCAGCAAGCTAAAGTGCCTGATCACGTCTGTTAAATAACTACAACAGCCATTGCAGCCGACGTGTTCTAGAGTAGGAACTGTGTATAAAAGAACGAAGCGTTGCATGGTAGCTTGGTGCGGAAGGCGAAAAGTGGTGCGCCATGGAAGAAGCTTATGTCCAGCAGTGGACCAAAAGAAGCTGATATGTTGTATATTGGGTCTCTATAGTGAGGCTTATGAAAATTATTGCGGCAACATGCTTGGCGGGCGGGTTGCAGAATTCTACTTTGACACGGTTATGTGACTTAGATAGCGTGTATTTGGACTAAAATGTTTTACACTACAATCTTGGATGATTTAGTAATTATTTATAAGAAGTGGCGATAGAAAAATGATTCTTTCACACTTCGTATTATTTTACACCATTTGTTATAATGTTATAAAGCATGACGAATACTAGGACTGATATAGACGAGTATTGGAACATTTACTGCCGAATACTGGGCAACGGGGTATAGTTTAAAAAACCTTTTTTTATATTGCAATTATATCAAAGCAGTTTAAAAATCGCTAATGGGTTTTTAGTTGAAAATCTGACGAGGACTGGGTTATTTACCTTATGTCTTCCTATTTTAAAACGGTTTCAAATAGGTACAATACCTGTCAGATACATACCTACTTGTCTGTCAGAGCTAGTTTCCAAAATAGGTACTTAATGTCCGTAAGTAAAAAAAAATAAAAAAGCTAAGGAAATACTTAGCCGTAATCGCATAAGACGGGAAAATTGTAAACAAGGAATACTAAAAGGAGAGAATAGCAACATTGTAAGCTTTTAGGAAAGGAAAAAGACAGCTATTCTTTGAAGGATTCTCAGGACATAATTTTCAAATATGGAATCACGTCGACCAATCAGAAGATAGCGTTATCCTTCGAGGGTAATCCTTGTATTCTAATTGGTGGACAAGACACCTTCGATAGACACGCCCTGAGTAGGGCGCTGAGTAGCTGAGCATGCAATCATTTCAGTTTAACTATTGATAATATTAAGACGTCAAATAGTACCTATGTTTGTATTTTAAGAGTTGCCTCAACGCTGAGTTTCCCATTCAAACTTAAGATCAGGACTAGTTTTTTTTTCTAAATAAGGCCTTTTTTCTATGACAGCAATCATGACGAAGTTTGGAGAAAATGGTGCCTATAAAACTAAGCAAGAACGAAAACATTTTTTTTTCCCCATACATTGCAATTTCATTTGCAATTTTATCAAAACTTATTTTGAATAAAAATGAATTTTAATTTTTTATTTTTAACCCCATTAAAAGTGAACTCCAAATATTTTTGTACCTACTTTTTTTTTTCAGCAGCTGCTTTAAATTCCTAAACATTTCTTGAACAATTTAATGAATATACCTATTAAATTGTAACCTGGAAAAATCTTTACTATTAAATTATTTTCAGTTTTTGGCCGCGGACTATTTTAATGTAAGGTATACATAATATCAAAATCTCATGAAACTGAATACCGCAAGCACTTGTTCTTTGTTCTTTTTTAAAAACAAAATACGAAATGTAATTCACGGAACTGCGAAGATTATTGCAAATCAATTTTATATGAAAAAACAATCTGCAGCGTTTACCCTTAACCACAGTTTGAACTTAGTGAAATGATTGTCGATAATTTGCAGGCGGAGTTCTGAACAGGAAAGCCTTTTTCAGGCTTCCGTATCCAAATAGCAAAATCTGTATTCTATAGTGTAATAGTGACGTCACCTGTATGACGTGGCGGACTTGTTATTTTGCTATCAGCTTTTTATCCAATTATGTTTTTTTTTCTATTTTAATTTTTTTTACATAAACGTTTTTTTTAAGTCAAGTATATTTTCCGAGTTATTAGCGTTCAAAGCGTAAAACTTTTCAAAACTATGTATTACTGCAACAATATTATTGCAACAAATATGTATTTTGTTTAAAAGCGGTTCACAAGGTTTTCACATATTCACAACTAGCTGTTGCCCGTGGCGCTGCTCGCGGTAACTTCGGTTTTTGCCATCTGACACCTAAGACCACTCACAATCATAAACTGTGTTGTTTAAAAACAAGCACTAAAGACTTCATGGTTGTGATTATATATTTTAGGGTAAATAATATTGTTATATTTTTTTTATAATTTATAATCGCTTTTCTACATGTTTTTCCGCGGGACCAATTTGAATTTAAATCGGAATAAAAACTATCCTATGTCCTTTCCCGGGACTCTAACTATCTCCATACCAAATTGCACCTTAATTGGTTCAGCGGCTTAAGCGTGAAGAGATATTGAATGCCCACTACAAATAGTATTATATTTATGTCTCCACTACCTCGCACAGTTATGTATGACTGTTTCTATTATTTTTAGGGTTGCCAACGGACCCCTTGTGACTAAGCCTACACTAGTCTGTCCATTTACTTACATATTATCTAAAACTTTAACAGGTCTTTTAGACCGAGGTAGTTTCAAATGCTTTACTTTTACTTTGTAAAAAGGTAGTGGGTAGAGTAGTCCAACCACCATCCAGTTTTGCTGATAGCTACTGAAAGCTATATTGACGGTCGTTGACCAGGTCTTGCTTTTCTAGGTCTCTTAGAAGCTGTGTGTTAATCACACGTTTCATCACCTTAGAGACGAGAGGGGTAATAGCGATAGGACTGTAATTTGACGAATCTGATCTATCGCCCTTTTTTTGACATAGGGTGCACATTTGCAGTCTTCCATTCGGTCAATCAAGTCTTGACCAAACGGAAATTGCTAATGTGGTAGAAATAGGAAAGTGCTAAGAGGCTCGTGAGTAGGTATGGGACACAACTCAGGAGCACACTGTTTAAGCACTGCTTGTATACCGTTTAGCTCACTCAATTTTAGAACGTCTAGAGAAAACATTGGCCGCTGGACCTCTTTTTTTTTTATACCACTAAGGTGGCAAACAAGATTACGGTCCGCCTGATGGTAAGCGGTGTCACCGTAGCCTATGGACGCTTGTTACACCAGGGGTACTTCTTTCTTGAAAAACCCCATACTGTAGTCCTTAGAGAAAACCTTGGCAGGGGGCTCATTGCACAACCCAAGCGTTCGCGGGAGGAAGTTTCTCTAAAACCACACTGTACGTGACCATTTCGGTTCTAAAGTGGAAGATCGTTGAAAGATCTCCGGGATCAGTAGTCACTATGGTAGTCCCTCAGGGCTCAATTTTAGGACCTTTTCTATTTCTTATTTACATTAATGATCTCCCATATCATGTAAAAAACCATGACATTGTCTTATTTGCTGATGACACCTCTTTACTTTTTAAAGTTGAGAGACGACAGACAATGCCATTTCTAAAATTGTAAATTGGTTTGACGCTAATAATTTGTAACTTAATGAGGAAAAAAACCAAATGTGTTAAATTTACATTACCAAATTGTTCATAACTATATTCAAAAAATAGTATTTCATATCTTTGACGATTCAAAAGTATTTCTAAAATCCTAATTTGAATAAAAAAAAATTAACTTTGTCTTCGACTTTTGACACTTAAAACTTGTTAATTCAACAGTCTTTCTTGGCATAACGCTGGACTCCAAACTTCAATGGGGTCCTCGTATTCATAACCTTGCCAATAAACTTAGCTCTGCTGTGTATGCGATCAAGAAAATAAGACAATTGACTCATGTCGACACTGCAAAAATAGTATATTTTAGCTATTTTCATAGTTTAATGACATATGGTTTCTTTTTGTGGGGTACCGCTGCTGATGTAAATACAATATATGTGTTACAAAAACCGGCAATTCATGCTGTTTACAAATTAGGATCTCGCACAGCTCTGAGGGATAGGTTTAGGGAAGTAAATATTGAAACTTTAGCGTCGCAGTACATATATGAAAATCTTTTATATGTACATAAAAATGTCAATAGTTTCAGCAAGAAAAGTGACGTTCACAAAGTAAATATTAGAAGTAAAAAAAGTAATTCAAAAAAATAGTATTTCATAACTTTGACGATTCAAAAGTGTTTGTAAAATCCTAATTTGAGGAAAAATTTGTCTTTGACTTTGAAAGTATGCGAATGATGGCGAGCGGTGCGATGGTAGAAAGTAGCAGCGGACATAATTTCGAACAATGACTCAGAACACATCACTTTGTACAAGCGGTAGAACACACTCAGGGAGGCAAAGTCTCTCCTCAGACTTAAGGGCTCGATACGGCAATTGAGTTTGGGATCGTCGACAATTCTCACAGCCCGTCGTTGAACCGAGTCAAAAAGGCCAAGCTGGTATCCGGGTGCACCTGCCCAGAGATGGCAACAGTACTCCATATGAGGCCGAACTTGCGACTTGTAAAGCAGCAACCTCTGCTCCGACGTGAAGTACTGCCTCGCTCTTTCGGGCACACCAAGGTTTTTGGACGCCAGCTTAACCTTGTCTTGCAAATAATCACGGAACTGAACATCGCTGGAGATGTCAACACCAAGGATCCCATTGCTTTTGGAGATGGAGAGGGGAGTGTTCTGAAATTGTGGGACAGTGATTGGGGTTTTCTTAGCAGTGAACTTATGTCTTTGTAGGGTTGAATCGGACCAAGCTGCACGGACAGTGTGGTCTCGGTTTGAGACACAATTTCTCCGCGGTTTTCCTCCACAGCGGAACGAGGGATGTTTGCACAACCCGTGTAATAAGCGTCTCCAGCACTGTCATCTGCATAGCAACCTGCGGCCGGCCAGCGGTCTGCCGTTTCATCAGGTCTCCCTGACCGCCGTTCCAGCACGCCGCGTCTACGCCAAGCAATGACAGCAACAAGCACCGCCGGTCCGCGGCCGTCCACGCAGCGAATCCTCAGGAGCTCTGGCAACCTTACTCAGCGTCAGAAACACACCACCATTCAATGTTATCGTTATTATGGCCGCGGTTTTCTGTAAGGTGGAGGTACTTCCCCAGTTCAGGCTGCTCATTCAAGCAAGTACTCGCTATGCCCCTATTTAATTGTTCGGGCGGCTTATTCGAGCGAGTACTAGCTATGCCCTACCTCTCTATGAAAATTATCGGAATAGTCTTACCGCACCACGGTATAGTATAGGTGGTGGGGCGCTTTTTTGTTCGAATTTGAGTTTGAGGCACCAGCAACTATCCATTTTATTCAGTTTTCTAAAATACGTGGTTTAAAGTGTTGAGGGAGGATAGGGGTACATTTTTTTAATCTTAGGAGCTAATAACTGGCAAAATAACATCTTAGAGAAAATATCTGTATCAAATTTTAATTTCATTACAAAGCCGGTGTATAATTTCACTATAATCGATATGATGACGAAATTATTAGGGTTTTTGTTTTACCCATTTGTAAAAATACAATTTCTTCGAGGTTATGTTTATGATTATGTTGATTTTTTAACATATTAACATTTTGCCAATAGTTAAACTGGCTACCTAATTGACGGTAAAAAAAAAAAGACGGACAGACAGACCTGATGTATTACTTACCCTAATAATATGTATAAAATGGTAAAAGGGTCTTGTTGGTAGCTTTTTTTAGTACAGAACCCAAAAAAAAATTAAGTGAGGCGTCTTTAAATGATCAGTGATGTATAGTGGGTTGACTCTTCAGTCTCACATTCTGAGTACTTAATACAGAAATTACTTGATTCGTTACTAGTAACACCACAGAATAAGTATAACAGTACTTACGTACAGACTCCTGTCAGAAATTTATCCTGTAACAGGATATACATAGAGGGGCGGTGGAGGGGGGATATACTCTAGAGAGCAGAAAAAAAAGACCTCCACTACATATAACTACATAACGCACCATAGACACGCGGCGAATTAAAAATCTATTTTGAAGTTGGTTAATAATTACCAATGAATACACTAGGTAAGTAGTTTACCAGAACTTTATGTTTGTACGCATTACTACGTATACGCGTACATCTATGTATTCACCCAAAATTATCAACTCCCGCATCATAAACAACCTATACAAAATCTCACACGTCACTGACTCACAATGTTCCACCATTAAATTGGATTTCGGTTAATTTTGTACCACAGAGCCTGGATGTGTGGTCGGTGGTGTTACTAGCTCCTTGCATTACGTCAAACCTTGTCAGAACTCAAATCAGGCATAATGCGTGTGGTGGCCGCACGGGGAAAATATAAATTAAAAAATATAAAAAGTCTACCACGCACACGCACGCACATGACCGACGCACTATGTGTGTCTGTGTAAAAGCAGAGTGGCAATTTTGTAGCATCATTTTTGTTTATGTTGTTCGATTATAGAATCGATACGTATATATCTAGTGCATGTACCTACAATAATTTGGCTCGTCCTACAACTTACCACAATGTATAGAAGTGTGTGTGTAAGTAAGTACAGACCAAAGGTGTCAGTGGTGTTAGTTAACAACAAGGATTCGAATATTACACATACATAGGTACAAAACAGTTGATCTAGACTACACAGTCTCATAAAGTAGGTACGCAGTCGTGCTAAGATACACATTATATACTAGATGAGATCACTAGCTTTTGTCCGCGGTTCCACCCGCCTTAAATTACGTTATTGGTGTAGTATTATTTATAATTTATTAGTATTATTGTTAAACTATCTCTATGCTAAATTTCATCTAAATCGATTTAGCGGTTTTAGTGTGAAGAGGTAACAGATAGACAGACATAGTTACTTTCGCATTTATCATATTAGTACGGATTTCTTTATAGTTGCTCTATTTGGTGACGGAGAATAGATACTAGATTCAGCGAAACTCAGAATAGAGCAATTCATAAATCATTTCTTATATCTATGGTTGCTTCAATAGTGATAGACTAAAGTTTCAAGATTCACAGATTATTTCTTATATATATGGTTGCTCCATTAGATGAAAGACGATAGATAGTACATTCGTAGATCATTTCTTATATCAATTGTTGCTCCATTAGGTGATATACTTAATTCGACACATAGGTACTAGATTCATAGATCATTATACCTATGGTTGCTCCATTAGGTAACAGATATTAGATACAGATTATAGATTTATAGATAATTTCTTGCTTCTATTCTATTTTTGATATAATCCCCTCCCACTGCAAGGGCACAGGACTCTTCTTACAAAAAGGAGGACACACTGTCTCTCTTTGGATGCACGAACGCTGCCGAGCTAAACACTGGACTGTCAGGATTTTGAAGCCACTCATAACTCAGTTTGCCCTGGGTTAATGAAACTAACTATCTCATCGCAATGGGTGCTTAAATCCATCCAATGACAGACTATACCTTACTTTGTTTAGCTCCGCATGTCGTTTTTAATAGCGTATACACCTGAGACACGAGCTCCTGTATAGTTTGTGGCCCAGTCGTATTCGTCTATTGGAAACGATAAGCGAAGTTCAGCAACGTCGGGCATGGTCAGTCGCCGGATGTGAGACCTAGTGGCACTTTGAGGCCCTCTGAGGAGGGCACTTTAAACCATCGGTCCCGATTGTTAACATGCATGTAATGTTATGAAAGAAGTCGTTAGGTCAAGTCAGAGGGCCTTATAGGGTGACTTAAAAACTCTTGACAGTACAGTGGCCAATAGCTCGACATCTCACCAATTCGAACTGGATCAGTGCGGTAGACTATTGCCTAAGCCACCTTCTCCATGAAAAGGCCAGTAGTTGCCCCTGTAGTTGGGTGTATAATATCCTAAACTACTTATATAGGTACTAACCTATTGTGTGTTGATTATCAGTATAACAAAAGTAGAAGAATGACCAAAAAATTTGATATATATCTTTTAATCCTTATAAATGTCACTAAAAACACTTTTCTACATATCCGATGGAGCGTAGTACATTGTACTTGAATAGGTTGAATATGAAAGTGTAACTGAAGAACACTCGACATTGTGCTCGAAGTACTCGGATTACACGCACTTGAACTCGCGCCGATCACTCGTCCGCGAATATTCGGTAATTGCGGCAACAAAATGCAATATGTCCGGCGCCCATTGTACTTGGCGCCAAATCTTGCATCACGAAGGATGAAAATTTCACGGTCGTCTGAGCTGTGTAGTTGAGTTTTTTTTGTTGATAAGTACAAGGACATTACAGAGATGATCAAAACACTTGTTCATATGACAATGAGGGAAATATAAATATACATAGCTGAACAATGTTATTTTTTATTCTTTACCATCACTATCCTCGTATTGACATGCAATGTTGGACTGGAATGTTGGATCCTTCAAAGTTTCGGAGATATGATATCACCATGTCTCTCACCTCTCTTACTGCAGTAAGACTGGTTTCTAGCTCTTATCGTGGGACTCTGGAATCATCAGTTAAATTATCACCATTCCGTTACTAACTGTAAGCGTAAAAAGTAGGTAAGTATTAGAACTATTACTTTAAAAAACACCTTTTTTAAAGTTATTTCATTACTTAGAATACCCACCCAAAATATTTTGAAGAGATAATACATCCTTTGTTTGCCAACACACTTAAGTTTACTTTTATTAAGAGTGAAAGCAAATAGATTTTGGATAGGCGACGTATTTTGGCGCCAAAGGTACGACGGCGGCGGTTTAAATACGCTTGAGTAGTCCACAATGAGATTATCTTTTCTCATTATTGCGAAACGAAATAATAAAAGCATACTTTTTGGAATAATGTTTGTATCACATTCTTATGCTTATTTGCCCAGATTCTGTTTCATTAAATATGTCAGTTAAAGATAAACATTTCATTGCAAAAGTAACATTTCAATGTAATAATTATATTGGAATGGTACTTAGGTACTATTATAAATGTTTTACGAAAATAGACTTAGAAATTAAGATATGGTAATAAAAAATGTAAATTAATGGAGAAACTAATATGTAAATGCAGTCGAAATACTAATTATAATTATATATACGTATGTATATTATAGTTTAATGTATAATAGAATGAGATACCAATATAGCTATGTTTATAAATTTCCGGGAAAATGACACATATTCGAATAATTACATCCTGCCAAACTTCGGTTGCATTATATTCTCAGCATAAAATGTACATCAAAAACATTCATTATTACTATTCACCCTTATGCAGGACGATTTCACAATAGCATATTGCCCGTGTTATATGGAGGATGTTCATTTAATTCGGCTGTAATCTGATATTTTATTACGGGGTATTGTTTAAACAATTGCGTAAGTGATTGTACGGGCCCGCTGGGATCTGCACCTTGCTGGGATGGTGTTGTCCTGTATTTAACAATGAAATGAATTAAATTATAAAATATATATTTTTTATTTTATACAAAAACGAAAGCTAGTTGCCTTTACCCTTAACACTGGGAATAAAAACGAATGTGAAAGTATCAATTATGGGAGTGTCGGTAGATATTTTTAGGTAATGAACAACATTTATCTTCTTGTTTGATGTCTTTGTTGCAACTTACAACAATGATAAAAACGAAGTAACCTATTTTTAACCGACTTCAAAAAAGGAGAAGGTTCTCTATTCGGATGTTTATATATTTTTTCTTATTTATGTTCGGGCATAACTCCGTCATGTATAGACAGATTCACAAAATTGCTCTTTTATTAAAAAGCGTATACTTCCGAGATAGTCCCATATTAGTGTAGTAAAATTAAGTTTTAAAAAACTGGTTAAAATCCACTATCTTAACTTGAATTTATAAATTCTGTCTTGCTATTAATACTTGAGTATAATTTGAATATCCTTACAATAAAGTAATATAGGTATGTATGTATGTATATATGTGTAAATTTATTTATATTCACGTATACAGAAGTATGTTTATGTAACTATATGTATGTTCATGTATTTATTTATTTTATAAATTATATAAGTATTTAGTATTAATTTCTCTTTGTAACTTCTCCTCCTGTGACACCTACTTATCTTGCTCCTTTTTCATTACTTGTAACTTAAGGTTGCCTGTAAGAGATCGCTTTATAGCGATAAGGCCGCCTAGTTGTACTATAATATATAAGATTGTATGAATGTTTAGTTTTTGGTGTACAATAAAAGTATATTCTATTCTATATTCTTTTCTATTCTATTTTATACTTAAACTTTTGGTGAAAAAAAATAATTGCTATTAATTTGTCACGGGTGAAACGCTTTTTATATTGATGATTGTATAAAATTTTGTTAGGAGTTTGGATGTTTGTAGTGTACAAAAAAAGCAATTCGTCACTCAAAAGTAAAAAATATAAACATTTTAACAAAAAAAAAATCGGCCAAGTGCGAGTCGGACTCGCGCACGAAGGGTTCTGTACCATTATCTATAAAAATGGCAAAAAAATCACGTTTGTATTATGGGAGCCCCCTCAAATATTTGTTTTATTGTAATTTAATTATTGATTTTTAAAGTGACTATATAACTAAATATTCTGTGCATATTTTAACCCCTCGCACGCGCAAGGTTTAGGCGTATGAAGCACCTCGTTAACTAAATAACCGAACGCGCAAAGCGTCTACCTGTTGCCGATATCAATATCGAGCAAAAAAATTATAATTATAATTATAATTATTATCAAAATTAATTATTATAAATTGTTCTATGGGAGCCCCCTTAAATATTTATTTTATTCTATTTTTATTATTTGTTGTTATAGCGGCAAAAGAAATACATCTTCTGTGAAAATTTCAACTGTCTAACTAGCACGGTTCATGAGATTCTGCCTGGTGACAGTCATGAGCACGGACGGACGGACAGCAGGGCCTTAGTAATAAGGTTTCTAATTACCCTTCGGGTACGGAACCCTAAAAAATAACCGGCTTCAATAAGATGCACTAAAAAGATACAAATAAATTTCTTATTCCCAAAAATCTGATCTGAATTACAGTTTGAAGTTGGTGTCTATCTACCTTACCAACTTCAAACTGTAATTCAGATCAGATTCTTAGAAATAAGTAATTTATTTGTACCTTTTTGAAGCCAGTTGTTTTTTTTTTTGTTACAATATTTTTTCTACTGAATTCTGAATAATATACCTATCTGTACAAAAATGTGTTATGAAAATAATTGTCTCTTGATTCTGAAACTGTAGGGGCTTGTAAGTTATTGATAAAAAAGCGATATTTTTGATAAATAAAACATTTTATTCAATATTTGGAGACTTCAAATTTAAAGTCGGACAAGAAGGGGAAAAAATTGAGGTAGATTAAAAGCGACTTGTATGTTTGTCGTTGCAATGGTAAGAATAAGAAATCTGCTGTAAAATGAATATTATTATAAATTAGCGTAAATTATTTCAAATAAATCTTTGCACACAGGTAGCTTTCTTTATCATGTTTTCTTTTTGTTTTTACTAACAAATAAACTGAGAAAAGTCTAGCTCTAAGAAACTGTACAGAATTAGAATATTTTCTTTGTTATAATTATGCATAACACCGTCCTTTTTCTACGTAGTATTAAACGAGAGCAGGCATACGTTCCGCGTTATGCCCTGGCGAGGATAGCAGAGTGGGGGGACAGGGGGATGGACTATCGGGTTACAGATAGCTCCTGCCCGTCCTACGCTCCTGCTTGTCTCTTCTTGTTTAGATAATTTTAGACGAAGCTGTCGCGAACCTTAAGGGATGTTATAAATTTCATTTATCTCTTAAGTTTACCATAATTTGGACGTACGTTGTATTATTCAAAATTTAGATATTATTTAGATATATTTATAAGGTATTGTGTATTATTTAAGTATTTTATGAAAATTACATTTATCTTAAAAAATAAAACCTTAAACCCCGGCGTGTTTTGTTCGAACTACTGGCCAAAATCGGTCGGTGGGACCTGGCTGCTGAATCAAAGGGCGTGGGTTCACTTACCGCACAAGCCAAACATTTATGTGATGGACATTTGAGTTTGTCTTGAGTCTTGGTGTTTTTTGTGTATAATATGTATACATTTAAAAAAAGTATATATAATTATTTAATTTTGTATCAGTGTCTAGTATCCACAGTATAAGCTTTTCTTAGTTTGGAACCAGGTAACGAGGTGTGCAATACCCAAAAATATTTATTAAAAACGTTACCTTGGAGCTTATTGCGAAAAAGTCTATATCAAAGTCAATCTCACATCTCGAGACTAAGTAGGTAAACAAGGCCTCGAAAGGTGAGATGTACTTCAATACATTTTGCCCCCGAGTACCCGTGTACTTCATTCAGCCTTTTTCTGATAAAAATATTTGATAATCACTAAACTGATCGAACATTATCGAATTAAATCTTAGTGTAATTTTATATCCCTCGTATACCCGCGCATTGGTCTACAGGACTGACGAAACATCTTTACATATTTATGTCATTACTGGGAAATGCTGCGAAATAATATAATAAATATATGCCAAAACCTTTATGTTTAAATGGTCACTATTTGCAATACCTTTTTTTACATGAACTGTAGGCAGTATGTTTTTCGGAAGTAAAAATAATAATAGTATAGGTAAAAATAATCGACGATTAATTATAAAATATAAAGGCTTATGTCAGATATTTTATTTATTTATATTTACAAATATACAAATTCCGTGTTGACTTATCTATGTGGCTTTTCAACCCTTCCCGGTTCTCTAAGGGGAAATGAGGAAGACTTGGACAAAAAAATTAAGTAAAACAATATACCCACCGTCATGAACTTACGGAAACCTTAAAAGAAGCCCCTCCCCTTTGTTTTGGTTGGGAGTTAAAACGCTTAGATGATTTAAAAAATAAAATAAAATGTTTTGTTCAAATGTGAATTTTAACGTAAAAGCAGCTAGCAATGTGTGGTAAAAGGCAGGCCTAATGTTCAAACACTTTGCGTCTGATTGATTCTGGAAAAGTGTAAGTTATAATGATATATAGTAACCTAATATTAATTTGCTACAAATTATATTCAATGCGCTAGAATACAACCTTTTTTAATTATTTAAGAGACAGTACTTGAGTGTAAAAACTTTTTAACAAAAAAAAACAATCGGCTTCAAAAAGATGCAAAGGTAAAAATAATTACTTATTTCCAAAAATCTAATCTGAATTACAGGTTGAAGTTGGTTTCATGCAAGTGAAGTGTGTTATAAACTGTCAGGTATATAGACAACAACTTCAAACGGTAATGTTACTATAATGTATGTATTTTTAGTTAACGAAAAAAGCAATTCGTCACGCAAAAGTAAAAAATAAAAACTTTTAACAAAAAAAACAACCGCCTTAAAAAATTGCACCTAACTATGTACCTAACAGTTTATAAGGCACTTCACTTGCATGAAACCAAATTGTAATTTAGATCAGATTTTTGGAGATTAGTAATTATTTTTACCTTTTTAGTGCATCTTTTTGAAGCCGGTTGTTTTTTTGGTAAAAAGTTTTTAGTTTTTACTTTTGAGAGACGAATTAAAAGACGTTCACTAAAAAAATCCATACTCGTAAAAAAATGTATACAATCATCAACATAAAAAATTTAAGACATATGGTTTTCTCATGAGTGCCATCGTCAGTAGACAAAATTGGAAATGAGACCACATGAAAAGCACCAGCTTTCAAATAAAAAAAGAATCATCAAAATCGGTTCAAACAGTCGAAAGTTCTGAGGTAACAAACATAAAAAAAATACAGTCGACTTGAGAACCCCCTCCTTTTTTGAAGTCGGTTAAAACGAAGGATGATGCGATATGTAAGTAACTAAGCGTGCGTGAGTAGCGCAGCTACATCTCAACTCACTAAGATTTTCATTGAAATACGTGAAATAATTTGATAGTTTACACATCATTTTTATCAAAAAATACTTTTTCTCAGGTACAAAAGTACTATCACAGCTATGCTTTAGGAAGGTTTTTTTGCCAAAACTTTAAAAGAAGACAGGGAAAAGTGACCTCCACTTAAGGTTTTTTTTTTCATTGAACAAAAAGTTCATTAATCGTGTTTTCACGTTTTTCAGGGTTTGAACCATATCCCTAAGAACACATTTATTAAAGTATAGCAGGATCTGCTCAGCGGATCCGGAGAAACATTTGCCAAAAAAAATTAAATTGGGTAGTGCCTCTTAAGAGGCAGTACCACGTGACCGTAAAAACAAGGATGGCGCGTTATGTTACTGAGCGTGCGTGAGTAGTGCAGCTTCATTTCAACTAACTGATTTTTTTTCATTGAAATCCATGAAATAAATAGTTAAACACACATTGTTATCAAAAAATGCGTCTTTTCCGGATCTAAAGCAATCACGGCTATGCTTTAGCAAAGTTGTAATCTAATATCACCAAATACTTTGGAGATTTCTTTGCCAAAACTTTAAAATAACGGTGAAAAGGGGTCACTTTAGGATTTTTGTATACCAAACAAAAGTTCATTAATCGTGTTTTCACGTTTTTCAGGGTCAGAACCATATCCCGAAAAATACAGACATTAAATTTTAGTCGGATCTGGTTCGCGGATCCGGAGAAACATTTGCCAAAAATATTTAAAATTTAAGTAGTACTCTAGCTTAATCGACTTTGATGACAACCAAATGCAAGACACGCTGTAAAATCTGCACAAGAGTTGAAACAATGGTCATTTCCAGATTTTTTTAGCATTAAATACAATAAATGAAAATCACTTAGTAAGGAAATGCACTAGACCAAAGCAAGTTTTATAATTATTTTTTGTAGTTAGTTTGTTAGTATTATAGATGTCACAAAATTTGCACAAAAACAGTGTACCCTATATCGTAGCCTTATTTATGCGGCTACAATTTTACTGGTTTCTAACTTTTTTGAGACTCAATTCATAGTATGCTTAATTAATTACAATAAGCCATGTGGCAACAAGTGGAAAAAGGCGAATTTTATGCGAGCAGCTAAAAGAAAAAGCTTAGCATAGAAAAAGATTCTATAGTTGACACTTTCAAAATCCTTGGCCGGATGACATGCAAAGTCAACTCACCCGAAACTGTACCACTGTTTACTTAAACAAAAAGTCGAGCGGTAATTCCACTTACTTACCACTTGAAATAATACAAAACGTACGTTTTACCCAACACAAACAAGTAGGCCGCCGACTTGGTCAAACTTGAAGCCGACAAACAAAACAATATCTACACATAGTATGGGCACCTAGTATCGGACGAGACGAATTTAAGAACATTTTGGGTGGGTTATTAAAATGGAGGTTAGATAGGTCCTTATGCTCATCATTGACAGATGCTGGTCAGTTCTACAAGGCTGCTGAATAAGGTATGTTTAAATTAGTTAGGCCTTTGTTAAGCAGTGGATTTTATCATATATCCTATAATCCTAGCTTCATAGTTACTCAACATTTTATGAAATAAATTATGTTACTATGTGCTACTAGTTGATAAGGAGTTATGGATTGAAAATAGAAACACGAGAGTTTCGACCGTTTTATTTTTAAAGTGTCGTTTTAACATATTATGTCTTAAAACAAATACAGTAAGTTTCTAGTTAAATCATGTCTAAAGGCATGCAATTTTTATCCAGCCTGAAAATTGCAGTAGGTAGGACAGTGGAATCAATTTTGGAAACGGAGCTTTGTACGAACAGAAAATTCAAAACGAAATTATTTTACTGTTCATGTTACTTTCACATACATTCCTAGTACATCTTTCATAAAAAACACGCGTTAAAATAATATGCCTTAAATTTTGCTAAAGAAACATTTTAGTGGCGTTCGACCGGTAAGAGCGCTCAAAAATTAAAGACAGCTAAATCGATCGAAATAATATTTATTCAGCCAAGAGTCGAACTTGCGACCACAAACACGAAAGCAAACAGATTAAGGCACGGAACAACGGACAGCCGGCGGCACAAACAATGAAAAAAAATATTTAAGTAAGTTCCAAACTCTTGTGATTGCTTATAGCTATATATGTAGATAAGTGTAATGAATAAACTAGTTTTTAAGCCATGGTTTCGCTTCTTTAGAAATCGTAATTTGGTAACGTGGGACATTCGTCGCAGAATTTAAAAAAAAACACCCAAAACGAAGATTAATACTTAAATATTATCTCAGAGTTTGCCAGAATTTATAATAACATTATAAATTTACAGGCTTATTCCCGCGACTTCGTACGGGTATACTTTTAAAAATTAAAAATAACGGTTTTTCATACAAAGTTTCATTCCCATTTTACCCCCTTAGAGGATGAATTGAGCCTAATCCTTTGATAGTGCTCGACTACGTTATAACAGGAACATTTGCGCAAAGTTTCAGGTCTCTACATTCAGTAGCTTGGCCTGTGCGTTGATAGAAGGTAGTGGTTACATTCTCTTTGTGTGTTAATATATCATACCAGTCAGTCAGTTATTCCTTTATATACCTAAATATAAAGAATACTTATACACTCGTGAACTATTCAATTCAATTATAAATTGTATTATATATACATATCATTCAATTCAATTTTTTAACTACAAATGACATGTTTTCCATTTGGATATAAGGGTCACATTTTGATCACAGATTAAATAAGTAACCTTGCCTCAAGTTTAAATAAAGGTTACTTCTATTATGTTAGAACACCAGAAAAGATTCACACAGTACAAAACTTTTTTTTTTAAATTTTAAGACTGAATAAGCCTATTTCTTTGCTAAATATACGATACGATATGTTTGTTTTTTTTTGGGTAATTAGCAGCGAAGTTAAATTGTTTGCAGTGAGCAGACGACTTGAAATATTTGCTCACGGCTTCTTAAAAATAAATTAATTTGGTTTAATATTTGTTCGGTATTTAGTTTATGTACATAACAACAACAAATAGTTTTCTTTTTTTATTCATTTTGAAACTTAAGTTTATCTGTCAATATCCTTATTATAAGTACAAATATTGCTTAGAGAAAGTTCATACAAATCAGTATCAAGTGATAAAACAAATAATAACTTAGAGAGGCTAAAGAATTTAAAGTTTCGATTTGAAAACAACTATCTGTGTTTTTGTTTTTAAATCACTAAGGTGGCAAACATGCTTACGGTCCACGGTTAAGCGGCCATTGTTGCCTATGGTCACTAGCATCACCTGGGTCATCACCTTTCAAAATTCTAATAACTTCTTTCTTGAAGATTCCCATACTGTAGTCCCTCGAGAAAACCGTGGAACAGAAACAGAAAATGTAAAGAAAATACACCTTGCTTAACAAAAATGGCTGAAATATTAAACATGAGTTTTGTCAAAGTTGTATGTTCCATTTGTAATTTAAAAGAAAAACCTTCTAACTGCGTGTCGTACGAATTCCATAGAATTAGAATTTAATCAGGTATGGAAAATTTTAAATTTTAAAAGCTAATAAATCCAAAAATGTAAACATCTTAGACAAAAATTTACTTAAGAACCTTAAATGTATTTTTAAAGGCCAATTAGGTGTGCAATTAAAGTAGTAGAAAAATAAGTATAAATTATCACATTCACATAGTCGCCTTAAGAGGAAATATCTCACTGTTTTTCCCCATACAAACGTATTCCCGTGTTTTCTCCCTGGATTTTTCCATTAGAACCATTATTTTTTAATGTTTGATACATATCATATATAATCACTATATCTGTATGTTTTGCTTTTTTTTTTTAATTTGCCTTTCCTATGAAAAACTGGGAACCTGCTAAATAAAAATGCTTTATTTTAATGACATCCTTAGACCTGTCCTATGAAAAGGTTATTTCAAGGAAAACAAAAATTACAGACAAGATATAACTCATTACTTTTGCTGCAGTAATGTTTATTCAATTTGGTTGATATTTGGAAGAGGAAAGTGGGACATTACGATACCCCGATTATGATAATAGCGACTACGTAAAACAGTCCGAGGTGCAGTTGTTCCAATCGCACATCCGTACCCTGGGCCGGGTCCTAGAGCGACAGCAAATGATTTTCAAATACCTATTATTGCATTTTCTTTGTTGTAATGTTTCCTCTTAACAAAAAAGAAAATCCTATAATGGTTTTCATTAAGAGCGTTTTCCCCATTACTCACAATTCTACTCCAGATAATATCAACAACACGTGCTTGAATACGCCCCCTTTGTTACCATAAACAATACGTGTTTAAGTGTCTGTCATTCAATATTTCATTGAGCTTTGTATCTTATTGTTATGCATTTAAAGTCTATTCTGTCTATACTTAAAGGTCAGTAGGCAACGTCACAATCATAAAGCTGTTAAATATATAAAAATCGCGTGAAATCATCTGTCAAATAAAATACAGAGACGGCACGTGGCTTATCTGAATTTAAGGGTTTCATACAAAATTATAAAAAGAAACCCATATTGTAAGTTAGTGTCTGTCTCTCTGTCTGTATGGCGCGGGTGTGTTTTTCTAGACGTGTCTAGGTGTATATATCTAGAAATTTGGTGAGTACAGTGCTAAAATTTTCTTTTTAACTTCTTTTGAGGGAAGTTGTTATAACACGACCGAAAATCAAAATCGCTTTTGAGTTTTCTTTACGTTTTGAAAATCGGTTGCTATGATTTTTAGAGTGATGTCTCTCTCTTTGTGTGTGTGTGTGTGTGTGTATATATTTTACTTTTTTTTTGCCCCTTGAACCAACCAAGAACCAATGGACCGATTTGTCTCGTGACCATATCAATCGATACGCCACTTCATGACTTAGATCTGAAAATAGCGTGCTGAGCAAAATCGGGCCAGCAGTTTGTTTTTTATCGATAAAAATTGTTTTTTTTGATGACGCAATTATGTATGAATTCTGAAATATAAAAAAATATTTTCAAGAGAAGTTGCCCGTGCGGTACTTGCTGACGAACTATTTTTTTAAAGTACTGAATTTAGGGCTTGAATAGAAATACCAGCTGGTGGACCGACGACCTTAAAGAAAGGCAAAGGACCGTGACAAATGGTGCACCATGGGGAAGGCTTCTGTCTTATATAAACTGATTTGATGATGAACTTGTTAATAGTACCTCCTACTTTATACGTGTTTGGTTTTGTACACCTATTTCACAAGATTTTTTACACTTACAATTTAATAAATAAAACTGCCTTTAAGCTACATGCAAGTTGAAAGTACTACAGTATGAAAACATCATAAACCTTAAAGAGCATACATTGTTAGACTAACGTCTAAAGTGTCGTCGTGTCTGTCTGTAGCCTGTACCGTAGGCGTTTACGTGCTATCGTTAACTTTAACACCGACAGTATTTTCAACGACTCGATCGCAAGTTGAAATGCGTATTATGTTCCATAAGTATGAACAAGTTTTTATTATGAATGTATATTTATTGTTTTGGTACGTAGCCATTATAATTGACATATAACTTAAATAGTTGCAGCGATGTGCTTTGCCCATTGCCGCTTCAGTTTGATTATGTATTAACCTTGCCGGTTATTTCTTCGGCAAAGGGGAATGGTAATTCTTGTTAGTCAATAATGCTTGTAATAGACTTTGATGGAAATTGTTTAAAATATTACTTATATATGGACAGAATAATAATAAATAAAAGTTTGGTATTAAAAAGTCTGGGTTAAGATATGATATACCTTAGCATACATAAGATATACTTAAGCGTACGCGGAAGGAAGTTCTTCTGAAACCGCTTTCTTTTCCTAACCTAGTAGGTTAGGTTAGGTAGATGGTGTTAGTAGAAATTAAGAAAAATGGTAGAAAACAAATATTCTATCATCTTAGTCAGATGACGTCTACTGTTGAACATATATAGGCATTTTCCAAAGATTTCCATAACTATGTGTTTGATCGTAGGGAGCTTTAAATGTCACTTTTTTTTACAAACGAAACGCGGCAGCTTTAGCAAGCAGCATACATTTGATAAAAAAAAAGAAATAGTATACTTAAAATAGACTTATGATAACTCTATGAAATATCCCACGTAGGATACGCTGTACGCGGAATAGTGTCAATAAGCCTCAAGCGTGGGTTTTTACCGTTCTTTTTGTGTTTTTCGTTGTATAATTCTTCTAATATGAAAACAATTATTATATGAATAAGAAAGTAAATTGCAACTTATTCATTATCATTTAAAGTAGGTAGTTTCGTTTTTAATAAAGTTATTATACAAAAAATTAAGTATGTTTAAAAAAATGTAATCCAGATTCAAAAATCGAAAATATGTTGGTTTAATCAGATAATAAATGTTCGAATTTATGACATTGAAACCATTCTTGTTTATTCCAGGAATAATTGACCATTCGCCTTTTCTTTTTCCGGATTATATCGCGCAAAGAAATACCTAGCATAGCTCTCTTCATAGCTTGCTGACCTGTTCTGTTTTTATTCAAGAAGTCAAACAGTTAAATACAACGCTTCTGCTCCGTAAGTCATCTCTGTAAACACACTGTCTTTCGTAAAAGAATTAATAAAATGCCGCAGATTGTTTTTGTACAAAATTAATATTTCCCAAAATTTTACTTTACATTTTGATTAAAAAAAAGAACAATAATTTAAAAGCTCGACGTTTTTGGTTTCACGAGATTCTAATAAGCCATTTTTTAATATTTTTTGGAACTTGCTCCATACAAGAAACTTCGGCAACTTTGCAAAAATACTAGAGTAGTTAATTTTAGTAACATAATAATAACATACGTAACTTTGGAAATATATAAGTTTTATTAGTTTCCAAAAAAATCTATTGATGGTCAGTGCAATAACATTATTTATACCTACCAAACGATTGCCTTTAAAATAATAATTATACTAGGTCACCATAAAACAGTAAAGCACCGAAATTCACCGCAACACACTACCGCTTTTTACCCAAAAGCCAGATGTGCTGTAACTCGATATGCAGGTGGCTGCTGCTTTTTTTTTTTATTTAGAGAGAGCTTTCCGCTCCGGAACGAAGAAAGCGAGTGCGCTAAGCTTGTTTTTGTTAATTTTATTTATATCGATTGGTAAGAAAAATATTTTTTTCATCGAAATTAAATATTTCTCCAAATATTTCGATGTGTTTCAAGCACAGTCAGTAATATAAAAAAAATACATAAGATTAACTTAGTATTGGCAACATCTGTCAATTAATAAATGAAGCGAAATATTAGAAGAATTTATAAAGGTTTTTGATTTTATTTATAGTTTATATATCTAAACTAAATAACTTGCGACATATATCATAGTGTTAGTAAGTAATTTAGAGTCATTGTTTTTAATTTTTTAATGGAACGCGTGTTGTTCATATTTTTTATTCGCAGTGAAGTTTCAGCTGACAAGACCGAACAAACAGAAAAAGTACAAATTACTAATATTACTACTGTACTAGTAGTCGAGCCATTGACTAAAATTTCACCGCGATATAACCATGAATATTTACAATTAAAAACAATTCAGACTCGGCACTAAACATAATTAACAAAGATGAATAAATACAAACTCGATAACATGGTAAAATGAAGCAATTTTTTTTAAAATCTTAGCTATTTATGGTTGTATGAAGTGCATAAGTACATGCAAGCTTAAGTTCCGAAGGATCTGAATAAGTGGTGAGCTGTAATTAATTATATTTACTCCCTAATGAAATATATATCTAAAATTAATACCAAATATGTTTTTGAAGAGCTTGGATTTTAAGTTTCTCCTGAATTTAACATAGTCGTACTTACGATGTTTAATGAAAAAACATATTTATAGTATAATTATAGAAATAACATAATCAATAATAAATAAAATAGATACTTAATACCGTTTGCTACACGGGTATAATATTTCGTGTAAACTATTTTCTTCTGCTTACGTCCCGTGACCAGTGTGCCCGTTACGATGGGTGACCATTTTTGTTCGCTAGCTACACTTTATGCACCCACTACACTGTGGGTAGGAATCTATTTTTTAGAATTTAAAATTCTTTTACATACTCTACATGTAAGTTTTGTATGTAAAAATAAAATTAAATATATAAATATAAAAATAAAGACTTTAAGGTTGCGACTCCCTATAGCCTTTGAGTAAACAAACAAAAAGTTAATAAATGCTTCTAATGCTTCTGGTACTAAACTAAGCAAGGTTTATAGGAATTATGTGTATCAGGCAACTCATACATATACAATACATAATAATAATAATAAAAAAAACATACTGAATATGCTTTTTTTGTAAATATATACATATTTTTATAACTATACTATAGAAACACCCAGACTCGAGTAAAGTACAAATGTTGATTACATTGGTGGTTGTCCAGTGCGGGGATCGATCTGCGTCCTTTTCGATCGATGCACTAGGCGCAGGGTAGCTACCAACTTACTTTATTTAATTTGCCTGTGTATCTATTCTTCTGCTTTAAATATTTGAAGTTGATCTTGATTAATATGTATATGTGTTGGAATATAATGTATTTATATGCAAATTTCAAGTTCAATTTTATACGTCTTATGGTAAATACCTATTACTTAGTAATAAATGAGTGGATAGATAGACAGCATGTGAATAATATTATGAAGATTCAGTCTTTACTTTGGAAATATGGAGATACCTTATTCAATACAAAGCTTTTTGTTTTATAACACTAAGTTGGCAAACAAGCCTACTAGCCGCCTTCTGTTAATGTGTCGCAATAGCTTATCGGCGCTTATAAAACTAGGGGTAGTACTCGTGTGTTGTGCTTCCTCTGTGACTCTTAGAATAAAAAATATAAAAACTCTTTTGACTAACCTACATTACTTTTACATAGTTTTTATATTTTACATTATCCCATTCACTGAACTATTTTGTTTGTAAATTATTATTTTTTCCGAAATAAACGTAAATTTTCCACCGTGCAGTGGGCAAGGCTTGTGACGAGGCACGTTGTGGTTTCCGCCCTGTGGTCTTTATGAACTAGCTTCAAACTTGAATACAATGTAATGTACATAATGTGTTTATATGTATCCCTGGCAAAACCTTCAAAACAATATTTTAAATTGTAATTTGGGTTTCTTTATTTAGAATATTTATTTATTAGAGATCTCTTCGTCAGATTGTGTTATATTGTCAGGTTTTCCTACTTTCTTAATACTTCATAATTTTTTTTTATACCACTAAGGTGGCAAACACCTGATACAGATGAAGATTTCTAGCGTAAGTTATATTTTACGTACATAAATGGCTTGAAAATTTGTTATGGCTTCAGAATCTAGTCTATAAGCAAACATAGTAAATATTATTAGCAAATATAAAACTTCTGAATTTGATTTGCTTTGATTGTGTTTTATTTATATGTTGTTCCTTTTCCTAAAAAAACTATTTAACAATTATTTTTTTCATAACATTTAATGAGTTTGTGAATCTAAAACAGGTATTTATTATAGTTTAGAATTTTTATCGATGATCAAATCAAGAAGTTGCCCTAGGCGTCCCAGTCCGATTACCGTATTTAGCGCGGGCGGAGCCGCAAGCGCAAGCTAGTACTTTCGTTAACTAATACCCAGTTGGTCCATAATTCATCATGTCAGCTCATATTGGTCCACTGCGGGACGTGAATCATAAATAATTACCATATTACCAGAGCAAAGCCGTACTAGTTATTTTGAGGACGTAGTCCCTTCCTACAGTAGGATGATATAAGGATATAAAAGAAATCGATAAAGAAAATGTATTGACAAACAGTGATATTTAGAAGAGAAAAATAATATAGTAATTGGATTACTTACCGGGAATACGGGAAAGCGGTTCCAGAAATGACTAAGCCATATTATTACGATAATGATATTTAATGCACCTCGGTTTGGTTTGGGCACGTGGGTTCCTCTATTAGCGCCACGCGCCACTCATCGGATTAATTATGCGATTCCTCTCACGACCAGTCCCCCTGTGTATTGTGATAACATAATTTGACGTGCTCATTATTTTTGCGATCCTAGTAATTGTTTCGATGCTTTTCTTTTTCCTATTTTAACTTTATATTATTATATAAATATTTTATTTGAGTAACAAACGTTTATAGTTGTTCAATTTTCGGGACGAAAAATAGCCTATGTACTATTTCAGGACATACCTATATGTGTGCTTGCGCAATAGCCTCACAAAATTGACCATCCTTTGGAAAGAGATAAAGCAAACCTGTGGCCCGCCATTTTGTTTATTAAAACAAGTTGGAAAGAGACGTTCCCTTCGTCTATGTCACACTTTAGCGACCTTTTTTTTTTCACAGCTGGCTGGAAAATGCCTATGTCTATGGTATAGACATATATATAGTTTTGTGTATGTAGATTTTTTATACATAGCAATAATTACGCATATTCTTTCGAGAAAGGAGTGACAAATGTAAAAGGAGTAGCCAAATTATGTTTGCTTTTACTGCCGCCCACTTTTAATGGAGCAAACATGTTTAATGGCTGCTTTTAAATTTGGCACCCCGTCTGGTAATAACTATACAATTCATTTGCTCTTTAAATTTATTGATAGGAGTAGGTGGACTTGATACTTCAATTATTTTATTCACAAACTGTGCCCGCGACTTCATGCGCATGGACTTTTTAGGATATAAGCTATCATCACCCCAGCATCACTATAGGATATCAGGTGATGCATGCACCATAGCCATAGAGGCTGGACTGCGCTTTTCCTAGTATGCTGTGAAGTATAAAACAGTCACATAAGTGTAAAAGAGATGAAGCGAAAGTGCGGCGAGTAGTTTTCTCTTGCTACATTTGCTTCTTTGTAGAAAAGAGATTTTATCTTTGTCTCCTTTTAAAGGATGAACAAGTCAGGCAGTCCATAGGACAGATTATAGAAATCGAAGTCTATGGCGTGCACAAAAAATATTGTTTAGCTTTATTGCGAAGCGAATTTGCGTTCTCTAGGCTGTTTCTAATTTTTATTTTTATTTTACAGCAGAGACAGATAGGTTTAGCACATTAGCTTTGCCTCTTTCTAAAGTGTGCCCTAATTTTGCAAAACTATTGCGTAGAAGGACTGATTACAGAATAAGAAGTCTATGACGCAACTCATAGTGCAACAAACTATTCTGACCCGGTTGTCAAACATTAAAACTACAGTCGCCATATTAAAAAAATGTGAACTAACGCGACACTAGCGACAGACTCGGGTCAGAAAATTTTGTTGCACTATAAGTACACATTATATGAGCGATTCGCTTTTGTTTTGCTTTTAAGAATTTAGTAGAGTATTTTATTGTAATAGCACTTACGCTTTGACTCTATGTTCACCTGGTGGTAAATGAACGCTACCTTGGCTAATATCTACTAAACCATCGATAAAACTACACTAAAGACCTCTAAGCTCCTAGTGGGGATCTGTATGCAAAATAAAGACCGCATTCTGACTTCTAATATGTGTTGTCGTGATCCCAGGCACAATATGCTTGAAGCTGCCAGTCGCTATTGTGGTTCCGCACTGTTGCTGCTGTTGTTTTTTGTTTGTGTGCAAACTTTATCCAGACCTTCAAATTGATGACTAGTCAAAAGCATATTACCAGAACGGAAAGTACATCCTCAACAAACACCATAGACGCCTCACTTACGTTTGCTTTTTGGTCCCAATGCGACTGGTAGTAATGCATTAAGAACATCACAAATATTTTCGCCAAGAGACTGTGCAGCTAAATGACACCCTAAAACACGGTTTTTCAATGGTGATACCAAACCACAAAGCTAGGCAACCTATTATTTTAAGTTTATGCCAGTAATAAATGGCTGACACAAAGTCAGGACTCAGGATGATATTTTTTTCAGTTTGACAGCATGAAATATATGGCAGAACACTCTTGAATCAGCCTCTAAGTGATTCGATTTTAAATCAGTAACATATAACTTAGATATATTATCAGTAACCGCAATATATGTAGATTTGTTATAAAAATAAAGAAAGAATTTTTTTAGGGATAGCTCCATACCTTGAACCGACGGATAGATTTTTTATCGTTAGATTGGGCTTTAAAAATACATTTGAGGTTTCACTTCTGTTTACCTGTTGTGTCTGTTTGTCCCTTTGTCGCGGCTAAGATCGAAAAATAAAAATAAAAACTCATCAAAAATACCTAAACCTCAAGTCAAATTTTGTCCCAACTTCTCTTTTGTGCATACATTTCCCGTTAAATGTTTGCGCACATCCCCTAAAAGTGGCAGGGCGGCTTGACGCGGGGGCGGTCGGGAGTGGTCCGCAAACAAGAGGCGCCACCGCGGCGACTCGCCGACGCGACGACGAAACGAAAGGCACCTGCCTAAAATTACAAACTTTCACTGCTATTATGAATATTTTTGTCGCCAATGATAAAAATATCAATAAAATTACAAATTGACTGAAATAAAAAACTGCTGAACCGATTTGGTAAGGAGATAGTTTGAGTTGCCGGGAAGAACAAAGCCTACTTGAAAACGTCAAGTGAGTGTCGGTTTTTTTTTCTATAAATGAGGAGTTGCCGTTGAAATCGTACACCGACAACCGAAAAGCTAGTCTGCTATAAAACTAATTTGACATCGACTTTGACTATATTATAGATATTACAAAATAGTAGTATAGTATAGGAACGCCTACAAACAAAACAAACAATTTTTTGGATTTTTCGTTTTTCGGGTTCGGTACCCAAAGGGTTAAAAAAAAGGGACCCTATTACTAAGACTCTGCCGTCCATCCGTCCGTCCGTCCGTCCGTCCATCTGTCACTAGGCTGTATCTCATAAACCGTGATAGTTAGACAGTTTAAAATTTTCACAGAAGATGTATTTCTATTGCCACTATAATAACTTATACTAAAAAACAGAATAAAGTAAATATTGAAGGGGGGTCCCATACAACAAAGTGATTGTTTTGCTCGATTTTGCTTGATATTGATAACGGCAACAGGTAGACGCTTAAAATATTTACAGTCTTAGTAATAGGGTCCCGTTTTGTATCCTTTGGGTACGGAACCCTGAAAACGGCAAAAAATCACGTTTGTTGTATGGGAGGTATTTGTTTTATTTTAATTTAATTATTTATTTTTAAAGTGAATATATAACTAAATATTCTGTGAATAACATCTTCTGTGAAAATTTAAACTTTCTATCTATAACGGTTCATGAGATACAGCCTGGTGACAGACGGACGGACAGACAGCGGAGTCTTAGTAATAGGGTCCCGTTTTTTACCTTTGGGTGCGGAATCCTAAAAAGAAAATAATTATTAGTTTTTTGTTGCCATGATTACAAATGTGATAGTGTCTCAGATAATCTTTGGGACCATTTATTTGACTGCAATCATGTGGAGCACAAAGACAACAGAACCTTCGCAAAGGTCAATCCTCGACTTGTGTTTGCGAATACTCGACTGTGTCTACATGGGCTGCAGCCACCGCCATCCGTCACGCAAAGGGGAGACGGGCCACTTGTTAAGGCCACACAAGTGCTATACGTATGTACAGAATAGGAGAAAAACTATAGCTAACTATAAAATTAACGTGCCTTTTCAGGAAAGAAATTAAAAGCGATAAAAAACTTTTTTTGCTTTCAATGTACTTCCCCGGCTCGTACCTAATACATAAATACATGTATCTAAGTATTAATGTACTTCCCCGGCTCGTACCTAATACATAAATACATGTATCTAAGTATTAATGTACTTACCCGGCTCGTACCTAATACATAAATACATGTATCTAAGTATTAATGTACTTACCCGGCTCTTACCTAATACATAAATACATGTATCTAAGTATTAATGTTCTTACCCGGCTCGTACCTAATACATAAATACATGTATCTAAGTATTAATGTACTTACCCGGCTCGTACCTAATACATAAATACATGTATCTAAGTATTAATGTACTTACCTAATACATAAATACATGTATCTAAGTATTAATGTCCTCTTCTCCTCTGTTTATTAATACGAGGTCTACCTTGCGACCAGTAGTATTTTGGAAACGCACTATAAAATAGCATATTATGGTGAATTTTATGCCAATTTCAATAGTAGATACTTTGCATGGAAATGATTTATTATTATCATCAAACTATTATTCTGCGATTGGTTTGTGCCATCAAATATGGTGATTTAGTCTTAACTCACTGTTTTACTAAAACTTAGCTCCTAATACAAACGGTCAAGTGCGATTTGGGCAAAGCGTAAAATATTAAAATTTGAATTTGAATCAAATCGACGATGTTATAAATATTAAACACAACCAAAGAACAGTTTTTAGAATAATCGAAACGGTGCTTATTGTCCAATTATTTGCCCTTTAAAATTTTGCAACAATTTTTTTTAAACACTTTTTAACCCTTAGCATGAGAAAACGTAAAAAAAAGGTACTTACCTGTGACTTTTAACCCCTTGCAATAAAAATAACCAATCTTAGAACTGAAGAAGGGAATGTTTATTCTCCGTCTATTTCCGTATATTTCTCAGTTAACTGATTTTAAAACAACCAACAATTTATGACATTTGTTTTTTTAACTAAATTGTCTATTTAGAAACTTAATTTGCTTTGCTGCTAGACGGAACGACGAATTAAAAAACATGATAAAGAAACCAATTGATACCTTAATAAGTAAGATTTTTGAAGACCATATCCCAATGTGTCCTAATCACTGGTCTAAAAAAACTGATAAATGAATAGTAGATTTTTAAGTAAGGGGTGAATCGAATATGAGGAAAGTTAATACAAGCCAAATATAAAAAACTTACTATTTTAAATAATTTTTAATTTTTCGCATGGGTTTCCGGTAGTATTAAACCACATATCTGGTATAACCAGGTATCTTAAGAGAATACGATTCGGAGCGCCTCGAGTTTCTCACTTATTTTTGACACTTCGAGATAAAAAAACACCACGAAATTTCGAAGACATGTTTTAGTAATAAATATCTAGGTCTGCAGTGTGTCAGTTTTCTGTTAAATTTTATAGTTCAAAAGTTATCAAGGATTCTAGTTTTTCATACAAATCGTGTAAAAAAAGATTTCTAGTTAATAAAAACATTTTACAAGATTTTGGAAAACCACAGACGGCTATTCGGCTTGGAATTATGACTAAGAAATTTCACAGTGACGAATCACTAATTGTCAAAAACAAATAAGAAATTCGTTTATTGTTGCGAGTCGCTGCGAACCGTATCCTCTTATATAAGATCATAAACAAAGAATCTTCAACCAAGAGAATCAATATACCTAGAATTAATCAAACTGTAGGGTACAGGTGACTGAATTTTTCTTTGTTTACTTTTTGGGCCTAGGGCCGACATTTACTCCTTTCCACCCGTAGTTTAGATAAAATTATATGGTCTACTTTCAGAGTATGAAAGACGACAAAGATATTTGTTACACACAGCAGAAAAATACATTAGAGATTCTTTTTGATTTTTCTCTAGGAAATAGTTTGTCAGTTAGTCTTTCAAAATTGGAAAAATTGTGTCCTACATACATTATTAAGTACTGAAATAATGTAATATTATTGTCTAAAGTGTTAAACGAAATTTTAGAATTCTAAATTGCATTATTTGTAATGAAAAGCATTTAATAAATTTCTCATGGTGCAAAAATGCTGTCCTGAATGTTTTTTTGGATACATGCGACAAATTTTATGTTTTTATGGTACGAAATCTTGCCATAAAAACGAAAGTTCTTGGTTCCTGGTCGTGAGAAATTGTAAACAACCATAACCTTTGACATTAACCTAACCCTTTACTTAACAATGTAACAACAAATTGGTAAAAAGAAATGCAGGTGATTTAAACCCTTTTTTGTAAAAAAGAGCATTTACTCAGTGATGTAAAGAAATCATTTTTTTTTAAATGGCTTTAGTTGTCCCCTCTGTCCAATCCTGCCTGACTTGGTACAGTTTGATTAGACAGTTACATTAGTAATCCTGAGCAGAGCGAGGGTTACAAAAGACCGAGATAATTTTTTTTTCACATTTTGCATTACTCTAATTTTTACCATTGACTGCGAGAAAATAAAAAAATTATATTATCACATTTTGGTATATATTCGGTAATTATTATCGGGTGATAAGAGAACAATGATATAAAACAACCACTATAACAATTTAAAAAATTAACAATTGTTTCAGATTCAAAAGGTTTTTTTTTCACTCAGTGAGTAAAACAAGTGAGTTTTATTCACTGTTATCGATAAATAAAATGCCCTTTTTCAAGTGGCTAAAAAAGTATAATATATATAGCCACGGTAGTCAATGTGCAAAGTGTTGCAACTCATCACCTGTCACGCAGGGTTTAAATGGTTAGTAATGGACGAAAAAAATGGCTTAAAATTTAAAATTGCATAAATTTTTAAAACATAAACCTGTTGAAAAGCGACACAAATATAAGTTTTATAAAGTTTCGGAACATTACTTTCAGCTTCACAACTACCAAGAGAGCAGCGAAAGGCGGGACGTTGCTGACAGGTGATTGACGTCTCACTCGTTCAGCAGCAGCCATGTTTATCTCAATGCTTTCTTACATCAATGCGTTTCCATTTTCAAAAAAATATCGTCACCTTTATTTGTGTTGTGTTTAGGTTCAAAATACTAATAACTGTTAATTTCTAAGTCATTTAGTTAATTTGGTGAGTATTACTAATGTAAATGAATGACTAACAAGACGAAACTAAACTAAATAGTGTCTAGAAACGGGCCAGCTGTGTCCGGTGACGGATTGCTTTAATTTTAATTCTAAATGGGTATTAATTGTTAATGGCCTCAACTGTGAAGATTTATTGTGAGATTCGGCTACTGTATTATATAAATTTGTTTGTAAAGCACGATTCTAATTTTCATTACCTGACCTATAAAATAAGAACAAAGGCAGTATATTTTTCTTTCATTACTCTTACACTATTTTAGGGTTTCGTACCTCAAAAGGAAAAAAGGTACCCGTATAGGATCACTTTGTTGTTCATCTATCTGTCTGTCAAGATTTTTTTGATCTAATTAAAGTCTATAAACCTGTGACACTTGATCTCATGGTAGAAGATTTATCTACATATAATAAGTTTGTACGGAACCCTCGGTGCGTGAGCCAGACTCTCATTTAGCCACTTTTTTATTTATTAAATTACACACATGTCATGTCACACGGCAAAATGAAGAAAAGGCGAAACAGTAAATATTTTTCCCAAAGGGTCACTTTTGTATTTAGAAACGGTAAAGGGTTAACAATTGGCAATCAACTTTTAACAATTCGCCAAAAAAATAAAATAATAAAAACTGACCCTTTCTCCAGTTAGGTACTTTTATTTGATGGCGAAAGGTGACAGGTAATAAAATATAGTTTTTTTACGAAACTTAAAACCGCGCCGCACATGCGCGAATGATTTGTAAGAATAATATGTTTTTTTTACAATATTCCCTAATTTCGAGCAAAAATATCGAATTTCCTTCGTCTATTGGTTTTTGAACAGTTTTCGGTCGCCGCTTTCATTATAGACATGTGTTTTTGATAAAGGTTTTTGAGTGGAAGCGTTTCGAAAACAAAGGAAATGTCAATCCTTTTCAGTCCCAATGTCTTACAAACATGTGCGTGCATCGACTCAGTAGGTAGGTTCTGGGATTTCGTCAAAAGAATAGGGATTAAGTAAGTACCTTAAACTTGTATGGCTGCATTTAACATCTAAAGCTCCAAGTGCAAAAATCGCCCGCATCTAAGTTATGTACTTCTTATAACTTTAAATTTCGTTTAGAAACTTAAAATTATCCATCAGATGTTCAAAAAAATCTAAATTGTAAAAATTTTTTTTTAGCTTAGTACATTTGTCCGTGCTGTACCTGCGCAGACGACCGCCGCTATTTTAGTTCAACTTACGTACCGCGAACTATACCGTTTTTATCTTTAAAAAAAACAAAAAAAAAGAAAATAAATCAAGTAAGCCATTAACAAAAATAACCACAAGTCCTGAAAAAAATAAACGTTCTAATTTTAAAAACGCTCATTAAAAAGGATACGCAGAAGTGTCCTAAGTGAGTTAAACATGTTTTTAAACTAAGAAACGTGGCGGAACGAGGTGTCGAATAGCAAAAATATTTGTCATGTCCGTAAAGGGTTCAGCCGGTGTCGGCGGGTGACAGCAGGAAAAACAAAATCATTTATTCAGATGTTGAAGAATAGTCAGTGTTTGACGATTGTTTCGTAATGGTGTTGAGAAGAAAACTTAATTTAATAATACAATTATTATAGTATCAACTACTAATTGGCAGTGAAATTTCGGTAAAAACAAACGCCAACCGTGAACAGTGCAATAAACTTTCCTGACTCCGTGAGCGGTCATCAAAAATCAAATCTAAATCTACAGTCGCCATATGGAAATGGTATGGAATGGAAAACTTACAACGACACTAGTGTCCAAACACCCAAGGTCAGAAGGTCAGAAAAGTTTGTAGCACGATAAACTAAAATTGTTTGTTTTTACCCAAACCATAGAGTATTATATACTATAAACGTCAAATTCCAGCCCAATTGCATCGTCACTTATTTTAGGGTCTATAACATTGGTAGAAAATAGAGGGAGATAGAGATTACTTACTAGCGATCTGCGTCTGCCCCATAGACTACGAGTTCTGTTATCTGTCCTATGCACTGCGCAATTGCCTCACAAAAATTGCACTCACTTTAAAAAGAGACTAACCTAATGTGCAGGAACAACCTGTCTCTTTTCTGTCTAATAAAAACGTTAGAAAAAGACAAAATACCGCAGATTCGCTTCGTCTTTTACACACTATTACGACCGTTTTTACTTTACAGATGTCTAGGAAATGTGCTTGTCCAGTCTCCATGTCTATCGTCAGCCCCGGCTTCGTCTGGCTATAAGAAATTAAGTTTTATTTGTAAACCAATAGCTACCTAGAACTTGTAAGCTATCATCTTGTGAAAGTTCTGTCAAGTGGACCAGTTGTTTTTAGGGTTTCCGATGTTTGAACGAAAAAACAGCCGCACCCTTATACGATCACTCGTGTATCTGTATTAATCACAGCCAATTGTTCCGAATCTACTAGACCTATTAAGTTAAAATTTGGTACACATAAATATATATAACCCATACATGGAAAAATAAATTTTGAATGTGGGAGTCACTTTTAGGGGTAAATGTGAAAATTAAAAAATAGTTTTGTAAACAACACTACCATGCAATTTTTTTTAATCTCCATTTTTTTTAATTTTAAAAAGAAAATAGTTTTAAAGCTATTTAATTCCACAACTTCTAAGCCTAAAATTTTGTAAAGAAATGTTTTGTTATGTCCGTCTGACTGTTGGTCTACACATGCAGACAAACGGTCTGTATTCTGCTAAAATTATAGATATGTAACGTACCCAACCTAAAAATGTAACCCAGCCGAAACGTCGGAAAAAGGTATTTTAATATTTTTAATACCGATGGGTTTAATCCCATTTTATTTTTTAAATGCACGTACGAATATTAAATAATGTTAACTTGTACTAAATTACATAAACTAATGGCTAAAGGTAATATCTTTGTCGGAGGTTATTGGTAGTTTTATCTACCTTTATATTTTCTTACATAAACTACAACCAAAATAAAATGGTCGAACCCAAAACAACACGATCATCAATGGACGGATCGCATACGCAACAAAAAGTTTTATAAAAGAATTCAGGCTTCAAGATAAAAGTCCTTTGACTTTATCTACAAACAAAAAAGTAAAAAGAAAACTTAAGGCTGCGCCATACTGTCTGCTATCCGGTTTCCGAGATATTAAATTACAGCTTACTCGAAGATGGCTTTACTTTATTTAGTAATATGGATATGTTTTTTTCTTATTGAAATATCTTTTTAGAAGTTTTTGAGGCAATTTTTCGCTTTGTTCTTTTGTATTACTTTATTGTGGTAAATTTTTAAACTTGCACCAAAATCAAAAATAGACATAGTAACAAACTTTAAAAAATCGTTCTCTAGATAAACAATGAAGATTTAAAACCTTATATTGATAAAGATTCGTTGAAATGTTGAGTTTGACACCATCTACAAAGAATTTTTCTTTTCATTTACTATGAAAAGGCAAAGAATAATAATAACGACTTTATCTATTCATATACGTGTACTACGTAAATAAATATATTACAGTTTTTAAATACTTCATACTGTTTTATATGATACCTAATTTTACTATGTCATAGGTCGGCCGTGTATCCCAAAATATTGATTTTGACCATTTTGATTGACACTTTTCTTACTTATGATTATAAAATATGAAAATAGGTTGTTCGTGTAGTAGTTACCGCCAGACCGGGTTTCAACTAACTATACTAATGAATCCAAAGGGAAGCAAAAGATTTTAGAATAGAATCCCGAGCACAGCGAAGGATTCTTACGATGGCGTAAGAGGTAAAATAATTTTGCAGCCGAATGATACAATCTACTTTTTATCACTTTTGTCAAGTAAAGAGTTAAGTGTTACTTATAAATAAAAATAGTACATTTATTTATTTCACTATCACTACTTGAGTGTAACGCACTATTTTTTTTATATAAGGATCATCATAAATACTAACTTTTAAATGGCGGCTAGCCAGTTTTATTATACAGCTAGGTAGGTACTTGTTCATAAAATTCAATTGGAACATTTACTAACAATATCCACATCCCAAATTGAAATCACTTTGCGTGCCTGAAGTGCAACTTTAATCCCTGCTTACGAGGAACCAACCAGCTATTTTTGAATAGATGTGATAAAATAGTAGATTGTATCACAAGGGACCAAAATGATGTACCGCGTGTGGCAGACTTTGCTTTTCATCCCCCTCTATGAGAACAATAAATAAGAGATGCTTTTAAAGTGACGAATATTTATATTTATGAACAAATTACAAATTTCTATTTTTCTCGATTTGTTTGGTAGTAAATTGTTTATGACAGTTTTTGGGTTTAAGGCTGCGGTATAGGCTAGACCGCGAAAATACGCCGTTTCTGTGCAAATTTTGCGCAAAAATAAAATTTGCGACTAAACTATAGCATCTAATGGATTGAAAAAAATATATGTTATAAAACTATATTTTGTCTAGTGCATAATCTTACTGAATGATTTTCATTTATTGTATTTAATGCAATAAAAAATCTGGAAGTGACCATTGTTTCAACACTTGTGCAAATTTTTAAAGCGTATTTTGCATTTATTTGTAATGGAAGTTGGTTAAATTATTAGAATAGCTTGTTATCTAGTGCATTGACTCTAAGTTGTAGCAAAAAGTCCAAAATTGGGACTACAAAACGGTAACAACGTTAAATTACATACAAAAAATTAAATTTTCAAGAAGTCATTACGGTATAAATTACTTAAGAAGTATATAAAATATATATCTCATAGTTATTTATTTTACATTATCTAATGATTTACAGTGTATTTACATACACAACGTACGCATTACAGAAATTAGCTTAGGCCTATATCGCCCTCTTAAATTTAGGCTTTCTGGTGTTAATATTTCACTGCAAGAACTCATGTTTTATTTAATTTGTGTAAATCAAACTAAAATTGATTGTAATATTTTGATAAAAGTAATAACAAAACGAATAAGTGGTTTTCGCGTATTTTTCTTAAATTTTGTTAACCAAGCGTCGGTAGTTTCATACATACTAAGTTTCGAAAATCGATTTTTATAAAACCCCAGGGCGAAATAGCTCCCCGGTCAGTTCGGAAAACCGTATGAAATTGCATTTCGTACTCGATGTGGCCAGTTATAAATAAAAGAAAAATATGACGTCGCCAGCGGGCGGCCGATAGACCGGCGAATTGATGCTGGCCGATTCGCGTCACATGGTCACTCAGTCTAATACACTGTAGTTTTTAATTTTTTTTCTAATAAATATCTACTTATTTTTTTAATACTAACTTTAAACTTTAAACCTCCTGTCGAAACTAGCTTCTTCCCTGGTTATGGAAAAGATATTTTGTAGATATATTATTTCGAGCGACATAGGTCATCACGCGAGTAACATCGCGGGGCATCAACTAGCATTTAATAAATAAACAAGTTGATTATTCAAAACACAAAGCTTATGATTTTTGTTATCGCTGTTCACAACAGAAGGCTGGCGCCATACACGTCGACACAATCGTTGCTGATTCAGATTTAGCAGAAATACAACAACTAACTCCACTTTTTCATAATAACCTGGTCTTTAGATTCTGAATTACTGGAAATAAATTACTGGATAAAACAGAAGTCAACCACTTGTGGATTTAAGAGGTAAAACTAATGTGCCTTAACTACCTGTCTCTTTTCTGCACAATAAAAACCAAACGTTAGAGAGAAAAAAGAAACCGCAGTCTCACCTCGTCTCTTTAACACTTTTGTGACCGTTTTCACTACTAGACAGTTCGTCTAGGAAATGTGCTGTCCAGTCTCTATACCTATGTCATCCACTAAATGCCTTCATTTTCACCAAGAAATATGAACATGAAAAACTGAAAAAACACGTCAAGCAATAGGATGAATACAATAAGTGTTTTCAATGGTATTTTCTATTTCTAAACTTAAACAATCTCGTTTATAACTTCTACTTACTGTGTCATGCAGTTGTTTTACGTTGCAATTTCGACCATTTCTTATCATAAGTGTATCCAATATATTATGTTTTTTTTTGTAATTTCACAATTCGTAATGTAATGTATGCCACATTTAACTTGCGTAAATTATGAGTATGAAGTACTACTCGTGATATGGGTATTGTGTATGTAATTGGTAAGTATGGAGTACCTAATCGGGATATGAAATGTGTTGATTTTATTGCATACATTTAACTTGCGTAAAATTAAGAGAACGGAGTAAGTACCTTCTTGAGATATTAAATATGTTTCGATGAAATTTCACCTGTATGCATTTAATTTGCGTTCATTTTAGAGTATGTAGTACTTATCTACTTGAGATATGAAATATGTTTGTAAGTTACTAAGTATGTAATTTAACTTGCATAGATTTAATGTTTGCGTTAATTTTAGAGCATGAAGTGCCTCCTCGATATATTAAATAATGATTCTATGTTATTTAATTTGCATACATTTTACTTGCGTAAATTTTAGAGTATAGATTAACCTACTCGAGATATTATTTTTTTTTTAATGTAATTTAACTTGCAGGTACATTTTTACTTGCGTCCTCACTATTTAAACAAAAAGGGCAAAGTCAGCTGATAAATTGTGGTTGTAAAATTATACCTTTAACGTAAACTTGTGTTCTTAGAATAAAGTTTGTTTTCCTATTATTTCCCTTTGTATCACCGCCTCGTTTTGCAATAATAACTAATTTGCAAAATGGTGTAGAAAATGACAATCATGGCGTGTGTTGGCAAAGATTATAAAATGAGATACCTGCGTGTAGATCGGAAAATCCTTTTCACTTAACTATTGCACGTTTACGATCACGTTACACCATAATTAAGATGTTAGTGATTTTTCAAAGAACTTAATTCCTATAAGAAATTATTTCCTTGAAACACATGTGCATGTGCAAAATTTCATAAATTTATGTGTGAACTAAAAAACAGTAGGTAAATATATAACAGGGGCGAGCAGGTAAAGATTTCCCTAAAGTTCTTTATAGTCTGTATACTACATACTATTTTTTTGGTTTTGAGCATTCTAGAAAAATTACGACATGAAAATAATGTAATGTTAAAGGCTTCAGTCTCCGGACGTTTATAAGTTACCAAAATTATAATTAATTATGTCGTTGTGAAGATCGATCTAATGCAAATAGCATTAATTTATCTTTATTAATATAAATAGAATTTTTTGTAATATTAATAAGCATTTTTGAAAAATAATTTAAATTAAATATTTTAAACAATTTCATGTCTACATTATTTAACCTAGTATTTATTCTTTGACACAAAAACGCAAGCTAACGTAGTGAGTACAAACAATATCGTCACAGTAAAAGAACGGAGTCAGCGTAACACCGTGGGAATGTTGACTTGTTGTCAGGTTATAGGTATTATTTCTGTTACTATATAGATATAGATAAATATATAGAAATAATGTCACCAAATGTTACAGAACGGGACCTAAACAAGAAGATTTCAGACGTTGAATTAACCCAAGGTGCTGTTAGGGTAAAAGAAAAACGTCGGCCAAGTGCGAACCGCACTCGCGCACAAAGGGTTCCATACCATTATATAGTATATATCTTAAAAAACGGCAAAAAATCACGTTTGTTGTATGGGAGACCCCTTAAACATTTATTTTATTCTCTTTTTTAGTATTTGTTGTTATAGCGACAACAGAAATACATCTTCTGTAAAAATTAGTATCTTACTATCACGGTTCATGAGATACAGGTGGTGACAGAGGAGTCTTAGTACTAGGGTCCCGTTTTGTACTCTTTGGGTACGATACCCTAATTACCCCTAATCATAAAAGGTGTTTATGATGGTGATATCTTTCTGCTTTCCCCAATTCTCACTAAGCGATTCTCCAATTATCTTAAATGAAACTAAAGGGGATATCAGTACGCCTAGGTTGAACTGGGCAAAAGAGAATATACCAGCCATGTGTTTTGAAAACCAAACATTTGAATAATCCAAATTCAAAATTACCGTTGCAGTAAGTTGCAGATCTATGACTGAACGTAGGACTGCCCAAAAATTGTCCACTATGTACGGTCCTGAACAGTTGGTATCCAGTGACTTCCTGCGTCATCAATCAAGAACCTTTATTTCTGAAATGTAGTATGTACCATAAAATATATGTTCAGTTTACTTTCCGTTAATTCTGCGTTTCGGGTAATCAAGCTACATATTCTATTTACTCTATTAATTCTCATCCCGCTCGCCTAGAGATTTTAACTTTTACAACTTCCGGGTAAATTTTACGGTAAGTAAGTTTTGGTCATCTAGGTTACTTATGCCCTAAATAGTTCATTTACAGATCCATTGATTCTTATCCCGCTATGCTAGAGATTTTTACTTGTAGGTACAACTTTCGTGGTAAATTTTATGGTAAATAAGTATTGGTTTATTAGGTTATGTAACTTACTTATACCCTACGTAGTTCATTTACAGATTCCTAACGTAGAAAATACTAGAAATTGCAATTAATAATGCCATTCCCCGTTTCCACACTAGAAAGGGCTAAGTTTTATTAATGGTTTCCTGTATGTACCAGTGAAACATGAATTGATAGGGTATAGCTTCGTAGGAAGCCCGTACCACATCCCGCCTGGCCACCCGACCGCGGACCCGGAACCCATCACACTTGTAAGGGTTCCATTGCTTCCACCCGTCTGAGTGTTGACGTATTGTGACGTAATCAACATGACATTCTAATTTAACAATATAAAACCATAGTAGGCAAAAAAAATACTTTTGACCCTCTTGGTAATAGTCGAAAAACTTATTTCATTTAAGTTTTTAGCATAAAAGATATAAACTGAAGTAAGTATCACTTTTACATTACTCTCAAATAAATGTAAGAGTAATCTGTTTTCCAGTTGTAAGAAATCTATCCTAGTCCCTGAAATTGGAAAAAAATGAATTACTCCTCAAGCAGGTACTAAGTACCCTACCGAGTTATGGAATATATAATAAGAATAGGTACATACCAATTTTCTCTATCCACTATAAAAAAAAAATTCAATAAATATAATTAATAAGTATGAGATTCGGAGATCTGTAGGCGAATCTGGGGCACCACTGAAAATCAGTGTTGTAGCTTGGGCCGCAAATACTAACGTTTTTTGTTCTATAGTTTATTGTACATACAGTGTTACTTGGTTGCCAAATAAAAGGTTTCCTTTCTTTTTAGGGTTCCGTACCCAAAGGGTAATTAGCGGAAATTATAGCGTCTGTCCGTCTGTCACCGATCTGTATATCATGAACCGTGATAGTCAGACAGTTGAAATTTTCACAGATGTATTTTTGCTGTCGCTATAACAACAAATATTAAAAAAAAGAATAAAATAAATATTTAAGGGGGCTCCCGTACAACAAACGTGATTTTTTTTGCTCGATTTTGCTCGATATTGTTAACGGCAACAAGTAGACGCTTAAAATATTCACAGACAAGATAAGGTGAAGCTGGCGTCCAAAAAACTTGGTGCACTCAACAGAGCGAAGCAGTACTTCACGTCGGGGCAAAGGTTGTTACTTTACAAGTCGCAGGTTCGGCCCCATATGGAGTACTGCTGCCATCTCTGGGCAGGTGCACCCGGATACCAGCTTGGCCCTTTTGACTCGGTTCAACGACGGGCTGTGAGAATTGTCGACGATTCCAAACTCACTTGCGGTATCGAGCCCTTAAGTCTGAGGAGAGACTTTGCCTCACTGTGTGTGTTCTACCGCTTGTAAAATGGGTTGTGTTCAGAGGAATTGTTCGAAATGATGCCCACGGCTACTTTCTACCATCGCACCGCTCGCCATCGGCAGGGAATTCATTCTCACACTTTAGAACCTAAATGGTCGCGTACAGTGCGGTTTCAGAGAAACTTCCTCCCGCGAACGCTTAAGTTGTGGAATGAGCTCCCTGCCAAGGTTTTCTGCAAGGACTACAGTATGGAGTTCTTCAAGAAAGAAGTTATTGGATTTCTGAAGGGTCGGCAACGCGCAAGTGATACCCCTGGTGTTGCAAGCGTCCGTAGGCTACGGTGACCGCTTACCATCAGGCGGGCCGTAAGCTTGTTTGCCACATTAGTGGTATAAAAAAAAAAAAAAAAAAGTTATATAGTTACTTTAAAAATAAATAATTAAATTAAAATAAAAAAAAAATTGCTCCCATACAACAAACGTGATTTTTTTGCCGTTTTTATAGATTCATTATCTACGGAACCCTTCGTGCGCCAGTCCAACTCGAACTTTGCCGATTTTTTGCTTAAACTCTTTAAATTAATGTATACTCTTTCTTTTTAAGTGAAAATGAGAAGAATTAATGTCAAAAATTACTCACATTTTAATACTAGGTTCAAATCAATTAAAACATTGGTAATTACCCCGTAAAATTCCGCCTAAAAAAGTCAAATTTAAAAATGTTGCAAAAATAGAAGAAATAGATTTGTTTATATAGACTCTATTTATAGTTCTATCTGCTATAATATAGGTTTATTTTTTTTTAGGTACTAAATAAAATGAGAGCAGCCCGGCTCGAAACACATGGCCATGTGACAAGGCCTTCGGCGATAATTCAAATAATTATTTTTTTATACAGCCAATGCTTTATGATAACGAATGGACAAAACATTCTTTTTTTTTTTTTTTTTTAAATTCCACTAAGGTGGCAAACAAGCTTACAGTCGGCCTGATGGTAAGCGGTCACCGTAGCCTATGGACGCTTTGTTTCATGAAATCCAAACATCAATACGGTTATAGATGGAATTGATATAATTTTTTAGCTACGTTGCCTTAACATTGGTAAGGATCAGTTGTATATAGCAAAAATTTGCACCTAATAGCATGATCTTCTTGGTCTTTATATAGGTAGAATGCCTCGTGCCTAGGATACAGATTATGTAATTTTACCTTAAACAAAACAATGTTAAGCCTGAAGATAGCAACAAAGGTTTTTATACAAAATTTCAGCTCTAAAATCCGATACTGATTCTGCTATAAAATAGATTTCATACAATATTCCTGCTCTGATTTTATAGAATCACAAAAGTGCCTTTTCTACTTTCATTTTACGTGAACAATTATGCAATTTACCTACTTTTCTTATTGAAGGAAAAAAACTAATTTAATAACTGCATTTAGTCGTAAATTTAAACCCCTCGTCAATCAAAATCTAGGTTATTATCACCAGGAATTCATAACTATACCTGTACCTAACGTAAACTAAAAATAAATTGCATGGTGGTCTCACCTTACCACGAACACGAAGAGATAAGCGTACAGATGTAAAGCGCCACCTACATCGATGTTAAGACGATAAAATTTAACGCGACTTAATTTATTCCCATATCGCACGGTGTGAGGTTACAGTGTTGGGATAAAATTGAAAATTCCCTCGACAAATCGGCGGGTTTACGGCTTACGCCCAAGGGACACTCCGATGATTGAGTTGGATAAGGAACGAAGTGCTTATATAAAATAAATTTTGAGTGTGACATTCGTATTACAGCGTTTTAATAATTTCATTACTGTTTGTCATAAGTAACAACGGATTCTACTGTTTTTATTTTTTAGTATAAGGAATTGAAATTCCTGCATTTCTTAAACAATTGCAGATTCATAGATTTTTTATAATATTTGTATTCTAATTCTTGGATGTAATTAACTAGTTTTTTCCAAGTGCTGGCTGTAAAGGAACCTACATTTTATAGCTCGTTTTGCAGTTTGACTGATTTCTGATTGACAAAATAAATGCAAATTTTTAACTAGAGGTGAAAGGGGCGTGTAATTTTCAAAATAGCTTTATTTAGTAATGTAAGGGACCGCTAAGAAAGAAATTTTAAAGATTCGAAGTTTGGTTCAAAATGTTGGCTGGGTCAAAGTACAGCAAAGTCTCGAAAACTTGGCGCTTATTAAAAAGGACGCAGTTTCTACAAATTTCTTAACCTTTAATTAACCTAATAAATTAATTAATATATATTAATTTGGGTTCGATCGTGAACTAAAATTTTTTTTAATTATTTTAAAAATGGTTTTGCAGCGTCTTTTTTTACCTCAATATTTGATTTAGAATTGATTTCGAAAATAAATCTAATTGAAGCACCAGTCATCAAGGGCTCACAAAGAGGTGCGAATGACAAATTGAATGAATGCATGTGGCATGGGGGAGATAACAAACAGCGATATGACTGAAACGCTGTGCTGCAGTTATCGTGACTAATTATGTTAATGTTACAAACGACTATAATCGACTGGATTGGATGGGTGTGAAATCATTATAGTTAATGAAGGGGGTGGAGAAAAATATACTTATTTTTATTCTATATCTAATATTGTAAATCGAAAAGTAAGTTTTTTTTTATTATAAACTTGTTTTTGCCCAGCCAGCTGCAATCTCGTTATCGGCGTGGGATTCCTACGGCAACTTTTCGATAACTTGCTTTCTAGGCATTGTTTCAAGATAAAGGATGAAGTAGTAGTAGTAGTAGTAGTAATATACTTTATTGCACACATAAAAATATACAAATAACAATAAAACACAAAAGAAAATCACAATGTAGGCGGTCTTATAACTATGTATCTGATTTTAAGTAAGATCCCCAGCAATGCAATTGACAAAAAAAGCATCCAATTTTATGCACTAGTTTTTGTATGATGCGCGAACAAACATACAGACACTGCTAGCATAAATACTAAAGGTAATTATTCTTTAGACCCTTCATATTAATTTTCTTAAATAATATCTACAGACAGCGGCTAGTTAAAATTATATAATAACTAGTATAGATAAATAAGTAGGTACTGCTCCCACCTGTGACCATTACTAAAAAAAACGAACTCAGAAGTGGCTTTTTACGAGGAATATCCAATTTCTGTGCAAAAATATTGTATTAAATTCTATTTTAGTTTAGGTTTTCAGTGCAAAAATATTGTAAGACAATCCATGTATTTTAGTTTCTACTGCGCAGGCCCAAAATGGTTAGCTGCTATTTGTGTACAAACCGGGTCTGTGTAGTTCGCCCGCGCAAAATGGCTTAGCGTGATTAATTAGCTAACAGAATTTGTGCAGATTATAGTCCTTGCCCGAAAGAAAAGCAGATCATGACCGTCACTCAGAGTGACTTCTTGCTGCACTTGTGTTTTAAGAGCCCTCGCTTACGCTCGGGATCTGAAATAGCACTCAGAGGATCAAGAGGTATCTTTCTGCTCCAATTACAATACCTAAATGATTTTGGATTTTTTAAATAATTTTATTGGCTTCTAAGAATACTAAACGGACATCTATATAAGGAATTCATCTGCAAATTTCATAAATGTTGGGTTACTGATTTAATTTTCAGTTTAACGCTTCGGTTTTGTAACTTTTATTGATAAATAAAAACAATCCTTAACGAGCAATAACAACACTCCCAGGGGATCAGGAGTTGGATAGATATTATTGGATATAATGAAGTGGAGAAGCATCGGGGAATATAGGGTGGCAGAGGGCGGAGTTAGCTTGCTAACTAGGGGAAACAAGGGACTCATAGAGAAAACGTTATTTTTGTAAAGATTTTCTCTAAGAAATTATTAGTTAATTATTTGAAGGGTCGGCAACACGTGAGTGGTGCTCCAGGTGTTACAAGCGTTCATTGGCTGCGGTGACCGCTTACCATGAGGCGGATCGCAAGCTTGTTTGCCACCTTACTGGTATTTAAAAAAAAAAACGAAATGTACTATAGCTGTCAAAACTGGGTAGCTAAGCTCTTATGAACATTTCATTATTTATAAACCTTCTGGTTACGCAAAATTATTTTTCAAGAGCACGACACGCCAACATATTGGATCGCTCAGTTTAGCCAAAAAAACCAAAACAAACTATATATTCGCGATCTTTGATTTAAATTTAATAATATTTTTTTTGCTGATTAACACCATACATCCCAGTGGATGAAACGAATGGCTCTCATTATGAGGTTCCAAAATCATTAGAGGATGGTTTTGTGAAAAATTACGTATCATCTCAACATGTCTGTGAAGGATACCTGTGTGCCAGAAAATAGAGTGAGCACCTACCTACCCCACCCACGGCGTGCACGAAGGTCCATTTTAGAGAAATCCTGCAGTTTTTTAAAAATACAAAATAGGATTCAGAACTATATTTTTTAGTAGAAGTATTTAAACTGGCCTTATTCCCGTCGGATAGGAAACGGAATTTTCAGTATTTGTTCAGTACAGAAAATCTCAATTTCTAACCAGTTAATAACCTTTGAGTTAGAGAACGTATGGTACGTTTATTGGTCTAAAACAGACAACTTTGAAATAGAGTTTGCAGCATAATTTATTTATTTATAAATTTCATAGACTGACAGGTTTCTACCCAAAGCGCCTACAAACAAGTTATAGTTATAGTACACTTATATAATACACTTTTTGCAAGGTAAATATAGACCTTATATTAAAACATTTTTTACAACAGATACAGGTAAGGCTATGGCATACCTTAGCAAAAGCGTGCCGTTTCGCCGTTTTAGAAAGACACTCAGTTTAATATACGATAGTCCTAGCGCCGTGAGCGCACGTTGAAAATCACAACTTTCTCAGTTTTTTTTTCGGTATAAAATTCAAAAAATTTAAACTATGAAATTAGGAAATTCACTTGATCACATCAATATATATTTTATGAAATAAGAATCAAGCGAATATCGCTCTTAGTTTTCCAAACAATTTGAATTAAAGTCCAAAAATAGAGTGTCAGATTTTTTTTGTTTCTAAATGTTTTATTAGGCAAAGTTTGAACTATAACAAATATTTTTTTCACGTCAAAAAATATACTTAGGACTGCAACAAAATTAATCAAATTCATGCAAATTTAACTCGTTTAGGTATGCCTTAACCTTAATGAAAACTGACAATCAATAATAATAAACAATTATTAAAAACTAACACTTGTGAATCGATGCTTTTATACGTTTAAAGAATTTCTCGAATATAAATAATTAAGTGTTATAATTTTGTAAATTAAGATATTGTAAGAATAGTTTTGCATGCCTTAAGGTGAAACATGTTTTGTACTTAAATACTTTGGAACCATCATATTTAACCGTGTTTCTTGCAAATAAATCTATTTATTTATTATTTATTTAACAACTGTCATCTAAAGAAAAAGAATGTGGTTGTGTCTGCAGATATGACTTTGTTGTAACTTTTCTGAAAACAACATCACATCTTGAGAGGGTGTCAGTGAGTTTAGGAGCTTGACGGTCCACCGCGTAGGCATAATGGTCTAAACTGACAACTTTAAGATAGAGCCCGTAACATTATGGTCTAAACTGACAACTTTAAGATAGAGCCCGTAACATTATGGTCTAAACTGACAACTTTAAGATAGAGCCCGTAACATTATGGTCTAAAAGTGACAACATTGAGATAGAGCCCATAACATATTTGTCTAAAACTGACAACTTTGAGATAGAGCCCGTAACATAATGTTTTAAAACTGACAACTTTGAGATAGAGCCCGTAACATATTTGTCTAAAACTGACAACTTTGAGATAGAGCCCGTAACATAATGGTTTAAAACTGTCAACTTTGAGATAGAGCATATTTAAACTCTATTCAATAATTTCTATGCAATTACACATGTAAGGGAAAAAATCAGCTCATTTTACATCTAAAAGTCTGGGAGACGACCCCTGTAAAATAATGTCATTGGATTGCTTATTAAATTTTCGGTTTTAGGTCACCATACATCGCATAACGTCCAAATGTAACTCTCTTCACTTGTACGAGCTAGAGACCCCTGACATATTCACTAGGCTCCAATTTACTCTTTAAGTTCCTCGTCAGCCTTATACGTCCCCACTGTTGGGGCACGGCCTAACAGAGGGTGATTTGGGCCATAGTTCATACGCGGGCCCATTGCGGATTGTGGATTAACATTACATACCATTTTCTTTTCTGACGTAAGCAGGTTTCCTCACAATGTTTTCCTTCACCGAATTCCAGTGGTGTAAATAATAAATGTACTTGAAAAACTAAGAAAAAGACTTATTTTTACACGCTGGGTTTGAACCTCCGCTACTCAGGGCACAAGGTGAATTTGAAACCCCTGGGCCACCAACGACCTCTATAGGCAAGGAACTCTGAAGTTCTGCGGCTGTACGTAGTCTCTGGCTGTGACCACTGCCTCACCGCAACGAGGCAACTAGTAACATGACACCAAAGCCTAGATAGATCTCTATGAATATGCCTATTAACATCACACAAACAAATAAAGACAAGCCCATTGACTTTCATTGCGGGTTCCGTATTATGGCGGATATCTCAAAAACTTGTATTTAGATTTTGTTGGCTCAAAATATATGTTACATGTAACGAAAACGGCGCGAGTGAAACCACGGATAAAAGTTGTACCACATAAAAGTAACCTTAGCATCAAATAGTACTCTTTTTCTTCTTCTTTCTGTATGATTACTACAGTTTGGCTGATGCCATTGCCAGCCATTACTGCTCTACCGGGCTTTTGGGGCGTTATTCTGAAGGGGGGGGGGGGGGGCTACTATGTTGATAGCGAGATCGTCGTCAGGAGCTGTCAGTACGTGCCGAGGCCGCCTAACAATGGTTTTTCTACCATGCCGTGGTCGGGCGGGGAATAGTACTCTTTAACTTCCAATAGTATGACAGTCAGCCAATTCTATAAACCAACGACAGTAGTTACATAAAATTTACTTATCTATTATAGTACATCTCAATTCAATGCTGTAGAAGGAGACAAGATGCGTGGGAACAAAAGTGTTTCTCTCTGGGAAATAAGTACCTATGTAAAATTAGTGGCTCCGCGGGAGTTACAGTAAGTACTGCCTGCTGATCCTAGTGGCGCGGGTTCGATCTCCGCACAAGAAAAACATTTATGCAATGACTGTTTGTATTTGTCTTGAGTCTGGGTATTTTCTATGTATAAATATATATGTATTTAATTTTACAAAAAAAGTATACAATACAAGTATACGTATCGGTTGTCTGGTATCCATAGAACCTGCAAGCTTTAGCTTAGTTTGGGAACAGATAGCGCTCTGTGGAAAGTCCAGAAATATTTTTTTTTATTAATGTTTACGAAGGTAATTTGGCTAGGCAAAGTAAATGGTTATAAAAAAATTACAATGTTCGCGTATTCCGGCGAAATCAGAAAGGGAGCCTTTTAAAATCTTCGCTGAAACAAGATACCTACACGATCTTGCTATAACTGTAAATAAACCGGATACACAATCTAACAGCATTTCTGATTATCTCCTCTGCAGTACCAGCATTCATACATTCGTAGAAGTTCGAGCCCAGCATGTACTAATGAGTCTTTTTTTTTTCTCTAGTAGGTACACTGTTAGTTTACACCACTGGCTTTTCGGGAAAAACTAGAACGATTTCAAAATGTGTTCCAAACTACAGTTAAAAATGTCAGTTATAATACTCAGCTAGGGATGTAAATTGCCGGCGACGACGTGATCCGGACAGAGTTAATTGGAGGGAAGTAAATTGGAAACGGGACGGACACGGGCAGCTTTCGACAGTTCCGCGACACCAGCCGTAGCGGAATTCCGTAGGCATCTTATTGATTATTCTATACAAATATTATAAAGAAGTAAAACTTGTTTGTTTGTTTGTGTGTATGGGATAATCTGTGCAACTAGGTACCTACTGAACCTTGACAGAAAAGCTGTGACATGCAGACAAGATACTTAATTAGAATACGTTTATACCTAAATTATACTTAAGCAAGAAAAAGCACTTTACCTTTACGTTGCAACAAAGCAATGTAGTAAATTAATTATTGCCGCAGGGTTAGCTGTAAGTATTTCGTCTCAAAGAATATATAATACTTTTACCTAGAGTTTTCCCGCAATACTGTTTTTTGTGGTTTACTTTTTCTTACATCGTAACAGTGCATACAATAATTGGTGACAATCCCCAAGCGCTAACCACGATTAGACTCCACCAGTTCCGAGCTGTGCGGTGGCAACGATGCTAACCGTTTGACGCGAGTTGATCTACTTTAAACTCTAGATACTTTGCCATAGGACAGATTACAGAACTGGATAGATGATTGACACAAAGTTAGCTGGATAATAATACAAAAAATACTTTTTATTTCGGTTAATCGCGACACAATATTACCGGTAACCGAATTAAACGCGAGTCGCAAGTAAAGGCTAGAGTGTATGATGTGTGTATTTATTTTTGAGGATTTGTATTTTGTTAATAGAATAGACTTTGCTTAGTTTAGGACGAAGACGATTCGAATGATATCCAGGAATATTCAATTATAAAATTATAAGACCAATTAAGTAGGTATGTACCTACAAATAAAAGTTTTCTGATATTTTAGAAGATAAAACATAATAATTTATCAATCCTCAAACATGATTCAAACATTCTAAATTCGAATGTCCGTTCTAAATGACAGGTGTCAAAACGTCGTGACGGCGTCGGGCGGCGTCCGGTTACCGTCGCTCACGGGCGCGCGACCGTGACGGGGCCGTGACGGGACGCGGTGTGAGAGAAACAAGACTATTAAAAATTCAATTTCCGATTTCTAAATCGCAAATAGATCGAAAGTCATATTTTGTCTTATAATATATGTAACAAACTTCATTCGTCTGTTTTGTTTGTTCACAATCTGCTGGAACAGTTTGCTTTTCCTTTCGATTTATCTATAGTCTTACTAATATTAGGTACAAAGAGAGTTATTTTGTTTTACACCAGCTATGCCCGCAGTTCCACCCTCCCTAACGTCGGTTATCGGTGTAGGATTTCAACGGCAACTACTCAATTATAGAGAAAAGTTGCTCTCGCTTGATATTTTCTAGTAGCCTATGTTCTTCCCCGGAACATAAACTATGAGCCAAAATTCATATTAATCGTACTTAGGTTTACATGTAAAGAGGTAACAGACAGACAGAGTTACTTTCGCATTTATAATATTTTAAGGCACAGTGAAAGTGGAAAGACTATCGTCAGGACTCTGGACAGTTCTTCATGTAGTAGAAAAACAAAAATCAAAAGAAAAGTGGGCTTAAGCCCAGTAGATGTAATAGTTCTATTTATACGCATCGGGACCCTATTACAAAGCCTATGATGTCTGTCTGTCTGTCTGTGCGACCATTAAAGAGCTCTATCTTTTGTATCATAACAGATAGATGGCTGTAACTTTTACAGAATTTGTGTTATTACGGCGGGTTGCGTAACAAACAATAATTTTATTTAAGGGACCCCTTAAAAAATATTTAGGGGGGTCCCCATACAGGAAACTTTTTGCTCTATCGTAGAAACAGTTACACATACAAGCTTTTAACTTGCAGTGATTATAGAGTGAGCTCTAAAATATAAAAACAAATAATAACATCCGAACAAGTGTGAGACGGGCTCGAGCCATTACAATGTTATATAACTGTATCAACGCCATCTACTGAAAAACTAGTCTAGTATTGAGTTACACATTAGTTTATTGGAAACGATATTCTAAGTTAAGCAACGTCGGGCTTGGTCAGTAAGTGGATGGGTGACCGCTTATGGGACACTATTTGTTTTTGTTTGGGTAGGTAAATTACGTAAATCATGGTACGGAACCCACGATGGACGAGTGCAACTCGTATTTGACCATGTTTTTGCAACAGAAACATATATCTCACTTCGTACAAAAGGTCCACGATGCGGAAAGCACGGATTAATCTAAAGTCTGCAAAACTTTACATGCAAAACTTTTTTGTCATGCAGATTTTTATACAATGCTTTAAAAATGAAATTATTTATGTTTTTATATTAAAACCGCATGTGTGTACCTTTGTATACGCATACGCTGTGTGTATTTATATTTTCAAACCTTAATTATATTATTTAATAGCTAATTTTATCTTTTATTTTTACAAACTAATGTAAGTTTACAACAAAGTAATTAGCGCTGCTAATCGCCAATCGAATGGAACGAGTCGAGAGCAAAACGACAAACAATATTTTTGTTGTGTTAAAGCTAATTTGCAGCTAACTGGTATTCGTCAACAATGTTGATTAGGGTTGCCAGTTTATTCGAATTATTAGTAAAGTTATCAAGCATACAATTTTTGTGTCAATATTAATATTATTGATACTAGTTTATTCTCGCGATTTGGCACGCGTGGACTTTTGAAAGAAAGAAACCTTTTACCTGTTTATGGTTTTACCTAAGTACAAAAATAATGGAATTCTTATAGAAATTTTCATCACCTTAAATTGACAGGTTCAATTCCCGGCTAAAAAATCATAAATACTTATGGTACTTTCCCTTTAACTACGAGGTTTTATTTCTTTTCTACCTTTTGCGAGAAGTCTTTGACAGAGCAGAGTTCCAATCCTTCAACTACAACAACTTTGTTTCAGTTTGCAGTACTCTCTACAAAACATAAGGTTTGTTTAAGTGATTTGTTCCTTGAGTTATTGCAGTAGAACGCTGGTGGTAAGATGCTGGAACATAAGTCCATGATAAAGCTGTGATTTCCTATTTACTTTATGACTAGTTGCTGTATATTTATATCTTCAAGGTTTTTAAACCTAGACAGAGACACTAGTTCGATGCACGCCAAAATTATAGTGTGTACAAGGAACATATATGGACAGACAGAGAGTCTTTGAGATTTATAATATATGTATAAATATTGTATAATTCCTGAAATCCATACAATATACATCACGTGTTGAAGAGGTTATAGAGTGAAATAACTTCTTGAAAGATTTCCACGGGGTCTACTGGGTAACAGCAGTTGACTAAGCTGAAGGCTGATACCGGCAAAATCATTTCATCCAAACCTAAAATATAGAGAACTCCGCTTATATAGATACGAAGCCAACTAAGCGAGAAAAGTTTTATCATAATTTACACATTTTCCCTAGTACCACCATTCAATTTACGTAAGAATATGTACAAAATCCTTGGTGGCAATGGGCACACGTTTTATAAATACCTTCATTATTTGCTTGTTTGCCAAAGCCATTATACGCCATACTTCACGAACACATGCCTCTTCTTGGAGACGGAGACATATGCTATAAATCACCACACTAACCCAATGTAAATCAGCGGATTTTTGTTGAGCTAGAAACCATTCGACTGTCAGATTTTACAAGGCCCCTGACTTGGCTTAACGACCGCAGTATATAAGAAACGATAATTTCTATTTTTATCCTTTTTATTTGTTTTTTAATATAAAAAAATAATTATAAGTAATCTTGCAGCAACCCTGACCCTGGCGCTGGTTATCGCTGTGTAGACGTCGTAATATCGGCGATATTTCAGGCGCTGCTAGACAAAATACGTCGCGTCGACTGTTTGAATGCTGGCAGTTTGCGATCGAGCTTTGTCTTGGTTGAACTAATTAAGTGGATTGTTGTTTCAGCGGATTAATTACATTACGTTACAGTTCCAATATTAAAATGAGATTTTAAATTCACATAGTTAATTATTATATAAAGAGATTAAATTATAGAACAGTTACGTATAGGTAAATGTCCAATATCGTAATAGTCCATTATGATACAAGTGAGCTAAGCTGCTTGTTACAGATCAGGTTGTGAGTTGCAGCTTGAGTCAAAGACGAGAGCGTAATTCAGCCGAATGTGTATTGAGTAGAGCTCACGAGTGTCATACGGCTGTTGCCACACTCTTGAAGGACAGTAAAAACTCATATTAGTATTTACTGTCCTTAAAAAAATGTTGTAAAATGTTGATATTTAATTGAATCTAATGGTTTTTCCAAAAATAAGAATTTGGTTCAACTTGGTACAATTTCTTCTTGCTAAAACTTGAAAAAATAACTGTAAAGAAGACGGCTGCTTTATGAGCAAGTGTAGTGAAAAATTAAAAAAAATTAAATGTAAAAGGCAATTGTGAGGTAAAGGTAATCACCCCACAAGTGCGTATTGGACGCTATTAAGATGAAAACTGAAAACGGTGCAGTAAAGTCTGCTTTATGAGCAAGTGTGTGGAAAAAAAAAACAAAAATAAATTTGATCTGCAACTCTTGAAATTAATGGAAAATTAACATCAGACAGAAATTAAAAATCAGGATATAAGCTGATAGTACACTATCATCTCATATCTTAAATCTTTCAATAAGTCTAAAATCTAAAAAAGATAAGATAAAAAAACTTATAAAGGATTTGAATTCAGCTCCCTCGAAACCTTAACAGAACTTAGTTTAATCAAAATCGAAGTATTTTTATTAAAACAAGTACCGACAAAAAAATAGTTATTGATAAATAAAAACCGGCGAAATGCGAGTTGGACTCGCGCACCGAGGGTATCGTACCTACCACCATTTACGTAATTTACAAACACAAACAAATAAAAAGTGTGTCGCTAAGCGGTCACCAATCTAAGTACTGACCAAGCCCGACGTTGCTTAACTTTGTATATTGTTTCCTACAAACAAATGTGTTACTATTTCTCTTGATAATAAGTGAGATGGCGCTGTAATGTTATTATTTGTTGTTATACTTTAGAGCTCACACACACTATAGCTGTAAGATTGAAGCTTGTATGTGTTACAGTTTTCACGATAAAGCAACTATGTTATTAAGAGTTTATAAACTGAAACACATTTTTTTGTTGAAAACGATATTCAAAGTTTAGGAACGTCGGGCTTAGTCAGTGATTGGATGGGTGACCACTTAGCGGCACACTTTTTGATTTTGTTTGTGTTCGTAAATTACGTAAATCTTGGTACGGAACGCATGGTGCACTAGTCCCGACTTGCACTTTACCGATGTTAATAACACGCATGTAAATTTACGAAAAAAGCTGAAACAAAAAGTGTGGCGCTAAGCGGTCATCCATGATTTATATATATTACTATTTTTACGATAGAACAAAAACAAAGAAAATATTTTTCTCGTATGAGGACTCCCCAAACAAATGTGTCACTGTGTCTCTTAATAATATTGTTAGATGCGTTGTACCGGTAATTTAAAATGTTAATTGCTTCGGCCCATCTCACACTTGGCCAATTTTTATTATTTGTTATTATACTTTAGAGTTCACACTATTTTTCACTGCAAGTTTGAAGTTCGTACGTATATTACGTTAGAGCAAAAACGTAAATGTGTTTCTTGTATGGGAACCCCCCTTCAATTTTATCTTTTTTAATTTTTTATTATTTGTTATATAGTGTATCTATGCGTGCCTATACAGGTCTCATAGCGGTGACACGGTCGTAACTCGACTCTTCACGCACCTGAGTTTGACGACTGGCAAAGTTCTAGAGCAATATCCTACAGCAGAATTAGTTATTTTGGGAGACTTTAACGCCCACCATCGTGAGTGGCTCAGTTCTCGAACCAATAACTATGCAGGTATATCTGCTCATGAATTTGCTCTGACCTATGGATTCTCTCAGCTGGTACTTTCTCCAACGAGAATACCAGGTATAGAGGACGATACGAGCTCCTTACTGGACCTTTGCTGACTACACGTCCGGATGGATACTCCGTCTCAGTGGATGCGACTCTTGGCGCCTCGGAACACTGTCTCGTTCGGACTCAAATGTCATGCACACAACCTGATCCTTCTGAGCCAACTAATTGGCGTCGTGTGTGGCATTATAAGTCGGCAGACTGGGATGGATTGCGAGAATTTTATGCATCGTACCCGTGGAGGCTGATCTGCTATAGCTCAGAAGATCCTGACGTCTGCGCAGCCGCAGTCACTGAGACAATCCTCGCTGGTATGGAATGTTTCATTCCTAACCTGCGAGTAGCTGCCGGCGTCAAAAAACGACCGTGGTTTAATAGGTCTTGCAGAGAAGCTAAAATTCTTAAGCAAACTGCGTATGAGGCTTGGACCACGGCTCGTAATAATAGGGATCCGAACATTTCTGAGTTAAAACGCAAATTAAATGCTGCCTCGAGGTTCAGTAAGAAAGCAACTACCAGAGCAAAATTCCAATTCATCGGCAAAATAGGTGGGCGACTTGCGAGCTATCCTTCTGGGAGTCGTGCTTTCTGGTCGCTTGCTAAAGCTGCCGAGGGGAACTTCTGCCAGTCGTCGTTACCACCACTGCGAAAGACCGATGGTGACTTGGCCCACAGTGCAAAAGAGAAAGCCGATCTATTGGGCAGTCTCTTTGCCTCTAACTCGAAAGTGAACGACGAAGGCGCTGTACCACCTACTTTACCGTGGTGCGGTAAGACCATGCCGGAAATCTCTATAACACAGCGCAAGGTCCAGCGGGCGTTGCTTTCCCTAGACGTTCATAAGTCGAGTGGGCCAGACGGCATACCAGCAGTGGTGCTTAAGCAGTGTGCTCCTGAGTTATGTCCTGTACTCACGCGCCTCTTCACGCTTTCCTACCACACTAGGCAATTTCCGTCTTCATGGAAGACTGCGAATGTGCACCCGGTGCCCAAAAAGGCGATAGATCAGATCCATCGAATTACAGGCCTATCGCTATAACCTCTCTCCTCTCCAAGGTGATGGAGCGTGTGATCAACACACAGCTTTTGAGATACCTAGAAAAACACGACCTGATCAGTGACCGTCAATATGGCTTTCGCCACGGTCGCTCAACTGGTGACCTTCTAGTGTATCTCACACACCGATGGGCACTAGCCATTGAGAGTCAGGGGGAGGCATTGGCATGTAGCCTAGACATAGCGAAGGCGTTCGATCGGGTCTGGCACCGGGGTCTTCTATCGAAGTTGCCTTCTTACGGAGTGCCCGAGGGTTTGTGCAAATGGGTGGCTAGCTTTTTGTCCGGCAGAAGCATACGAGCCGTAGTTGACGGTAGTTGCTCTGATAGCATGGACATTAATGCTGGTGTCCCGCAAGGCTCTGTGCTGTCTCCTACGCTGTTTCTACTGCACATCAATGATATGTTGGACATCAACAACATACATTGCTATGCAGATGACAGTACTGGAGACGCTTATTACACGGGCCGTGCAAGCATCCCACGTTCCGTTGTGGAGGAAAAGCGTGAAGAACTTGTGTCTCAAATCGAGATCGGTCTGTCCAAGGTCTCTGACTGGGGGCGGGAAAACTTGGTCCGATTCAACCCTTCAAAGACACAAGTCTGCGCGTTCACCGCTAAGAAAACCCCATTCACTGTAGTCCCACAATTCCCAAAAAGTGTCCCATTATTACACATATTCTGTGAAAAATTCAGGCTTCTAACTATTTCGGTCTAATAGATAGAGCGTTTTTATGGTCGGACAGACAGACAGTGTATGCTTAGTAATAGAACTCCGTTTGCACCCTTTGGGTACGGAACCCTAAAAACGAACCGTTGCGCTTGCGAAGAAGTTCGCTTTTCGCTTAAAGTTCTCAAGATCATCTACGTTTAAATTCTCATGTCCTTTTAAGGTTTTCAAAATAGATATACAATATTTTTGCTAATCCCAATTTTGAACCCCTTAGTAGTCTTCCTGTACAATATTTGTTCCATGATTTCAACGTCAGTACTTTCAAAAAAAGCAGGCACTCCCTTTTTTACTATTTTTAATTTAATACTAGCTGTGCTCAGAGAGATAAATCAGTCCCGTAGGACCGGTATAAAAAATATCCTATATAATATCCAATGCCATAGTTACCATTCATTGTTATTAAAAATATTGCCCTATGTGGATGTCGATAAAGTTAAACCTTTGAAATTAAACTTAAGGGTTTTCATTTACAAACACAAAACCCTAAAAGTTTAACAAAAATATGCTACTGAAATAAAATTACCGTAAAAGTAAAGTTCTGTTTAATTTCGTTGACCCTTCAAAGCTATGTCATATTCCGTGGAGCATGATTTTGCAGTACCAAGACAGCAGACAAACGTAAGAGGATGCGTAAATAGGTGTGAGACAGGGACCATCCGGCCCGACGCGCTAATGGCTGGCGTGTGGCCCAAGTTAAGGGTAAAAGCAATCCTTCATCCATAGACTTTGAGTTCTGAAGTCTGTCCTGTGGCCTGCGCAATAGGCACAGGCATGAAATTGGCCACACTATAGAAAGAGACAAAGTTAACCTGCGGTATCTTTTTCAAAGACAATACATCACACGTTCGCTTCGTTCCTGTCACACTTTTGTGAACATTTTTTTTTCATGGCTTACTAAAAAATGCGCTGTCCAGTTCTCTTTGTCTATGCTTTCATCTTAATACAGTGGCGTTTTGTTGAAAAGCATTATACGCATTGAATGCGCTGTATGATCCCTATAAGATCGTTCTGTTAACCAAAAAGAAATGCGTGCTATGCTGAATATATAGCGACACTTCCGGAACCGCATTCAACGCATTGGCGTCACGTGCTCGGAAGGTAGAGCAGTGGATGAGTTGTAAAAATAGTGAACGGCCATATTGTATGTTGTTTACATATGCTGTTTTGCCACGTGAGGTATTGTGACCTATCCGAAATGTCGAGAAATTGCTCTGTCTATACGCCTTTGATGGTGGTCTGAATGAATAAAGATTGTGTAGACTGTTGTGTAGCTGTAGCAGTAAGGGAGGCTGACTGACCAAGACCTTGAATGATATTTATATTGCACATTACCACAACTGTTTCCAAAAGTGAAGTACCATTGTATCGCCATTCTTTCAAGCGTCAGGCCAGGGCTTTGTACAAATTAATCGGTCCGTCCATAGCTTGATGAGACGACTAGACGATCTAACAGACGGTCACGTGCGATGCAAATGAATACGGCCTTTGCTGCACATATTTTAATTTAAACTACTCTTGAGCTAGTTTAGTTTAAACTACAGTTGGAATTGTTTTCAACTAGGAATGACTTGAATAATTTCTTAAGAAAAATACCAGGAACGAAGAAACTACAGGTGTATGAATCTGAGGTTATCAGCATGTCTGTTTGAACGTTGCTTTGATGTACTATAATTTATTACTTGTACTTAACACCTACAGTTTTAGCTTAATTAATTACTTAATTAGGTTCTAATAAGGTTCTAAAACCTACAGTTTGCTGCAAGCTGCAGCTATTTTCTACAGGAAATTGTGTTTTTTCGACCATACCTCAAAAAACCATGTAGTGTTTTTCATGGAAATCAAATTGAATCCTCCGCGTGACATGGACTAGTAGGGCTTGGATTAGTCAACTTTGAAAATAACCTTATAAAAAATAGCATTTTAAGGTTTATAATTAATAAACGTTGCCAGGAGGTCATAGTCCACAGAAGATCGATACGACACCTGTGCGTTACCAGGACGACGCTCCCGAGGGCGCCATCCGACACCAGCGCGTAATTTGAAATTCGAACCGCACCGATAATGTCTGTGTTGCCAGTTGCTAGTCGAACGCGTGCGGATGTCTATTTCGGAATAAATTACGTATAATTTGGAATAGGGATTGATGGCTTTTTCAAATAATTAGGGAGCCCCTCACCGTTACTTTCTTTTGGATACAATTTACAAAGCAAACTTTGGATAAATAAGTCTATTCTATCTAAAAGATACTGCTTCCAATTTATTGTTAGCTATGCTTGGAATGTACAGTGTTGCAGGCTGGTGCAATAATTTGTCAAATTAACAACTGTCTATTTTTATAGGCCATTTATCACTCTAACCGGCAGCTCCCGCGGGACGCAATTATTGCACCAATTAATTCACACCACGCTGCGGCTGCACCGACACGTTTTATTAGCATTTTAATGTTGTCAAGGTTTTAGGGTTACCTAATATTTAATGGTAAACTGGCTGTAGCCCATGACTCTGCTCACGAACTGTTATTTATTTATTCTTTTTGCAGAAACAAAAGTTTACAGTGGCGAGCTTAAGGTCATACGGCATTCTCTACCAGCTAACCACAAGCTTTATATACTTGCTAGCAGAAAGTTGAAAAAACAAACAGTTAAAATTAAACCTATGCTAATACTAATACTATGATGGTTGAAGGGATAAATTGGGATATTTATATAAACACATACTTAGACATAGATATACATAATCACGTATAAAAATTTATAAATGTTATTATTATATTATAATCAAAAAAGTTTTTTATAAATAAATGGTACTTGGTTACAGACCACGGTATCGAAAATATGTGGATTGCGGATAAATAGTACAACTTTTCTAAATAATACTCGACATGATGGTTAAATCCGACAGACAGACAAACGTGACATATTTACGACGCTTCTATGAGCTTTACTGTTTTTTACTTATTTACTTGTATCTTTACCGCAAAGAACTTAACCTAACTTTACCCACTTACAGACGGCCGAATAAGTTATTTTCACTATAAATTTCGTATAGTGAAAATACAAAATAAAATAATAAAAAAAAAATTGTTAAAATTCTGAGAACAGAGTCACAAAATAAAAATCAATTTTAACTCATTCATATTATTCAATTAATTTTAAGACTCATATTTAGTAATTTTTTGCTACCAATAACCACAGACTATATAATACTATACTAGTGCCAATTCCAATAGATATAAAGGAGCTACGTTGCCCAACTTACGCAAACTCAAAGCAACGCGCTTTTTAAATTCTAAAGTTCGTTAGTTACAATTAGGGGTCACAGAACCGGTTTCTCGGTTTTGATTCAGTAGCAAAACCGGATTTCCGATTTTTTCGGTTTATTTGAAAACAAAAATTTTTTTTTTAAATACTTTATTAATTGAATTAATCGGTCCATATAAGTTAAGTCTTAATATACAGCAAAACCAATTAATAGGGCAAAGGCAAAAAAGGACAATGGAGAATTATTATTAACACATAAAAATGCTTCTTCCTGGGAATAACCTAATAATTAATCTAAAAAATATTAAAAAACTATTCTTTTGAAAAAATCTTCCCTGCCATTGAGGAGAAAATCAGTGACACACCGACTGCAGCGCCACCTACCGGGATTCAATTGTGTTATCAAACCTTGCAGGGACCTACTCGAACGAAAAAAAATATTATTAAAATCATCCCTGTCGTTGAGGAGATCAGGGACACACCTGCTGCAGCGCCACCTACAGGTCCAACAAAGTATCTAGTGAAACTAATGCATTAATAACCTGCTGTTGGTGCTGCTGCGATTGTAACATACACAAAAAGCCAAAAGTTGTTTCATTAAGTGAGGTTTGTAAGTGGTAGGTAGCCGGCTGAGTGAAATTCGGTTATCGGTGTAGGATGACAACGGCAACTCCTGAATTAAAAAAAAAACCGACTCACACTTGACGTTTTCAATGTCCTTCTCCGAGTCTCAAACCACAAACTATCTCCATGCTAAATTTCATCTGAACCGGTACAGTTGTTTAAGCGTGAAGAGGTAACAGACAGACAAAATTACTTTCGCATTTATTAAGAGGGCGCCCAACGCGCATACATTTGCTGTTAAGCTGAAGTCGACAATGTTGATCTCAAATAGAGCTCATTTTTCAGTGACATAAATAGGCGTTCATTTTAGCGTAAAAAGTGGAAAATAATTAATTACAATTATATCACATAACATATAAAATTTCTATTACATTAATTTACTACCTTTATAGTTACTTAACATTTCATGAAATAAATTATGTTCCCGCTGCTAGTTGATAATGAGTTATGAATCATAAATAGAAAAACGAGAGGTTTAGCCGTTATTTTTTTAAATTTTTAACATATATCTCGTGGAAACCCATGCTATTTTTTCCAATCTAAAACTTTCAATACGACAGTGGAATCGATTTTAAAAACGAGCAGAAAACTGCACATTTGAGTTAGGCGCAGCTTTAATACGTAGCTCTATTCTTTAAATTTGCCAAATTTTATCAGCTTATAGTTATTGAACTGTTAGTTAGTAAAAACTTTTTGCCAAAAAAAACAACCAGCCTCAAAAAAATAAAAATGTAAAAACAATAATTTATTTACAAAAATCTGAACTACAGTTAAACGTTGCTGTTATGAAAGTGAAGTGTATTATAAACAGTTAGGTACATAGACACAAACTTCAAACTGTAGTTCAGAACAGATTTATTTTTAAATTAATTTATTTATTAATTATAAACCTTAAAATGCTATTTTTTATTAGGTTATTTTCAAAGTTGACTAATCCAAGCCCAACTAGTCCATGTCACGCGGAGGATTCAATTTGATTTCCATGAAAAACACTACAGTTCAGAACAGATTTTTGGAAATAATTAATTATTTTTTACCTTCTTAGTGCATCTTTTTCAAGCCGGTTGTTTTTTTTTTTGTTAAAAAGTTTTTATTTTTTCCTTTTTAGTGACGAAGCCCTTTTTTTTTCTCGTACACTAAAACATCGATACCTACTCGTGACAAAATTTTATTTAATCATCAACATAAAAGGTGTTTCACCAGTTCCAAATTAACACCAATTATTTTTTGAACAAAAATATAAGATTAAAATTCACTACCTTAATATGAGATAACCAGGGTATTAAAAAAAGAATTTTGAAAATCCGTCTATATATGAAGGAGGTATGCCCGAACATGTATATAAAAAAAATACAAACATCCGAATTGAAAACCGCCTCCTTTTTTGAAGTCGCTTAACAATTTATGGAACAAAATAGCGTATGCCGGCCCCTTATAACAGTCTAATGCCTGTGCGGGATTTGGTCATAGCCATGAATTTTTTAGATCTCCGTAATTTCACCATAATAGAAAGTATTTTATATTGTTATTTCTATCTGCCTTAACCTTTGGGAAATAGGCTTGATTTGTTGTTCTTATGTTTGTATGTATCTATCACGTCAGCAAAAAGAGTATAATTTTACCAAAAGAAATTCTTCAGCTACTTATGTACCAAAACCCAAGTCATGCGGTCGCATCGTGAGCCGCAGTCCGTGCTTTTATATTTATTGTTGTAAATAATTTACTATGCGGTTTTAATTGCGAAAAAAAATGTAGTCTATCGGAACTCACGATCAAAATAAAAATAAATACTACATGCTTATCCGTCATTTTAGCTGAACTAAAATTTCGTAGCAGTTTTTCTGTATAAACTTCCTTCCAAAAATTTAAGGTTCCGTGGCCAAATAGTCTCGTCAAATTTGTGCGTCTTACTGTTTTAAAAATATAAATAAATCCACAAAGCTTAAAATGCTTAGTAAATACTTTTAAAATCATAGGCGTAACCAGTATTTATTTTCGGGAGAGATTTAAACAGGTTTTTTTTTTGGATTCAGGAGGGGGGGGGGGTCTATACCCCCAAAACATTCCTCTGGATACGCCGAAGTCAGTTCACATTTTTTTCAAGTATCAAAATTTTTCGTTACCTTCGATAAATATATGTGTATGGAAGTAAGATTTCTTTAATGTTTGAATAAAATATAGGAACAGAGAGACATAATGTCTTACAACAAAGGTTCATCCTTCTTATATTTTGGTACGGGCATCCTAAAAAACCATAATAATAATAATATAGACTCTTAAATACTTCTTTTCTACCACTTTTTAATCTAGGTAGATGGGTAGGTATTTACCTACCTATAGCGTTGCGGTTGCACCTATCTAATTTTTTAAAGCAAAACTAGTTTATAACCGCGACTTCGGCTGCATGGACTTTTGAAAATAAAACTTTTTTAACTGTTTATTATTTTACCTATAGAAATTTCGGTACTCTTAAACGAATACCTTAATTCATCTCTTATTTAGCCTTTTAGGGAATATTTTCCAAAAACGGTGAAGCATGTAAATCTTGATATTCCATTGTTTTATATTCAGTAGTTTGGGTTGTGCGTAGATACAGTCAATTTACTGTTTTATATTTATAGAAGACAATGTACATACTAAGAAAGTATATAAAATGTTTTGAAAAAGTGCAAGCAAAGATCCGTACAATATATATAAATAAATACTTTGGGATTTTCATTAGTCAGACTTGTGCCTCGGTAGCTCAGTGGTAGAGCACTTACACGGAATGTGAGGGTCGCAAGTTCAAGTCCTGGCTCGAGGTTAATCTTTGCTTTGAAAGTATTTATTTATATTAATGATATAGCCATATATATGGCATGTATAATATATTTTCTTTTAAGACTCCAACCTTCAGGGAGTCATAAACGAAGAAAGGTGTTACAAGCGTCCATAGGCTTCGGTGACCGCTTACCATCAGGCGGACCGTATGCTTGTTTGCCACCTTAGTGGTATAAAAAAAAAAAAATATTAGGTATATTAAACTTCTATGAACATTTTGTAAGATTGATGTACTAGGACTTTATAAGTCACTAGGAGTTGTAGGTATATTTGTTTTATCCTATACTGCTTGCTTTTGAATTTCAGACCTTATTTCGAACCCCATTTATTTTGCCTTAATAAGGGACTGATTGCAAAGTAAACATATGTTTTTTTACAAAACATAGATTTTAACAAATTATTTACATTATTACATATTTACACTCAACAGTCTAATGTTACAGACGACTAAAGGTAACCTTAACCTCGCAAGATCAGGCGTGACTATGCTTGTTTACCAACTGAGTGGCATACAAAAACAAGATGAGCTAAGCTATTTCAAATTGATAGCATTTGTAGTTACAGAGAAACAGACTTACTCATCAAAAGAGTAATACCACCGAATTACTATTAGGGTTGTTTTGTTGTTTACTTTATATAAACCTAAAAACTACTTTACTACTAGTTTTTTGTCTGCGCAAAGCACTAGCCGTAGTTGACGGTAGTTGTTCTTATAGCATGCACGTTAATGTAAGTGTCCCACAAGGCTCTGTGCTGTACCCTACGCTGCTTCTACTCTTTGATAGACAGCAACTTTGACAACTCAGTCAGATTCAACCCAACCAAACCATAAGTCGGGCGTTCACCACTACTAACTACCACTAAAAGACCAACTCTTCACAGCCATTAGGATTAGGATTTATCGCGTTGACATCACCAGTGATTTTATCGCGTTCAAGAAACTTCGTGTGTTTAAATGAACGAAGCATCACTTCACTTTAGGCCAAAAGTTGCTACTAAATTGTTCGGAATGATGCCTAGAGCTATTACATCTTTTTTTTTTTTTTTTCTGAGCTGACTATGCAGTTGGCTGTTGCAGCCATTACTGCTTCACCGGACTTTTGGGGCGAGACTCTGAAGGAGCCTCAGCCCATATAGCGCCCAACGCTCAAGGGCTCCCCGCGGGGGAAGCCTCGGCTTGGGTTGTCGCTCTCGGGGGCGTCCCTTCGACCGGCGTGAGTCTCGAACCCGAAGGTGAGTCACCGCCAGGAGGGGAGTTCCCCGTTACGCGGGTACGGTTGCGATTGAGTGGGGGCGAGAAGCGCCCCGGCACTCTTTGATACCTAGTGTATCCTTGTGGGCGCCGACGAACTCGGGGACGTCGGCGTCGTGTTTGGAGGGAGGCCCTATTCGGGGAGGTCGTAGAGACTAATCTCGCTATCCGGACAGCGAGATCGTCATCTGGGGACGTTAGTACGTGCCGAGGCCGCCTAACTATAGTTTTACGACCGTGACCGGGTCGATCGCAGGGATGATACGTTGTGGATTGCACAATTAATCGATTCGGGTGATTTTGCGTACGCTCGAAAAAGCGGACTGCCAAGTCCTTAAAGTATTGGGGAATCGTGGGAAGTTCGAAGTCTCTGTGTAGGTCCGCATTGCGAACGTACCAAGAGGCTCCAGAGGCCGCTCTGAGAAAGCGGTTTTGGAGGGTCTGGAGTTTGTGGAGATTGCGCTTGGACAGCGCAAAGACTACGCTAGCATAATCTAGTATGGGGCGGATACAAGTTGTGTAAAGATTTAGCTTATTTCTAAGCGACATCTTAATGTACTTGCCTATCATGGGATAGAGACGACCGAGGACAAAAGCGGCTCGGTCTCTGACTATTTTGGTGTGAGCTTGGAAGTTCAAACGACTATCCATGGTCACACCGAGATATTTGGTATCTATTACATCGCGCTGCCAGCGATCCTGAATTGCCGTTCACTGTGCGGTTTCAGGAGTGCTTCCACCCGCGAAAGCTTAATGTTGTGGAATAAGCTCCCTTCCGAGATTTTTCTATGGTCTACTCTATGCATAGCATGAAGTGTAAGAACCTACCTATACTATGTCTAATGGAGTTCTTCAAGAAGGGTTTAAATTTTTTTAATAGTTGGCAACGTGTGAATAATGTGGTTACAAAGCATTCATACGCTATGGAAAGGTCAGCGTATTATTTTTTGGAATATGACAATGGTGACCACTTAAACCCTAGGCGGGTCGTAACCTTGTTTGCAATCTTCATACTATAAACAAAATGTCAAAAATCAAATACAAGAGAAAGAGACCTATTGAATTGTAATTGGTTGGTTTGAATACAACATCATTGGTATCTTTACTTGCTTTTTGTGACATTTCCTTAAATTTATTTTAAGAGGAATTGTTGGTGTTCTCAAAAAGATAACTAAAAGTTAGTTTGGAAAAGTAAAGAATAGTGTGGTGTGTGTTAAGTTGAGCCAGTGTGTGACAGTAGACTTTACAGCCTGACAACCAAAAAAAAAAACAATAAATATGTTACTAAATTACATATAATTTGCAAGTATAATTCATTCGTCTCTTACATCTCAATAATAAAGAAATAACATTGATTTCATCATAAAAACCTTGACAGCTCGGTATTTTGTTTTATACCACTAAAGTGGCATAAATGCCAGAGTATACGGCTCGCCTAATGCTAAGCGGTCACTGAACCCTATAAACGTATGTAATATATTGTAATATAAATACATTCTATTGTAATGTTTTTGGGGCAAAACTTGCGTGTTGTCAACCTTCTTTCTTAGAGCTGTAGTACCTAGGGAATGCGTACATAGGCAGCTCATTCTACCAGCTAAGCCTTCGCGGAAGGAAGCACTGTACTGTCTTAAAATGACTATGAATATACGATCGTTTTAAAATAGATACCACCCTCGAAGCTATAATACCTAAGTTTTATTGTCGCTTGCTGGAAATGACCTTTAACACTAAGTTAATAACGAAACCATGGAGAAAGTTAAACTTGGAATTGCAGTTGTGTCCAATTTAAATAAGGATATTTGAAGAAGAACTAAAGTGCCTAAATAATATAAAATCAAATAATTAAATCCATAAACTGCGTACGAATCAATGTCGGTAAGAAGGCGTGTACACACTGGAGATTTTAAGGGTAAATATTCTATATCAAACTCTTTACTTGTCATGTATATATATATATATATATATATATATGTTTCTGTATATGACCTACACACCTATAGCCACTATTTATAAATTTTTCTTTGCCTGCCAAATCTTTAATATAATATACTATTATCATTAGGTATATATTTAATAACCTAATTGAGTATATCTAATTGAATATAGGTCAGAACATGCACTGTAATCTTATCAAACGATAAATTATGTTCACCATATCGTATAGTGTGAAGCACGCCTTAAGTTTATCACAAAATGTTTTTAAAGACATATACATATTGTAGTCTGAATTTCGTGCGTCCGAAGACTGGTTGTGACACGTGTTTTTTACCCAATTGTAAATAAACATATTTTGTATGTTGTTTATGTTATTAAGTGTAAATTGAAATAGTTGTGAAAATGTTTAATAAAAAATATTTAACGGACAAACATTTGAAAGGATTTAATAAATATAAGGTAAACGTTAACCTATTATTTTTGTGGTTCAAGGAAATTATTTATTTATTTATTTGTGTTTTATTTGGTTTACAGTACAGTGCTATTGACACAAGCCCTTTAAGCAATTATGTCATGCACCCATTTTGGAATATTTTAATCAAGGTGAGTTCTAAAATAATACTTGTTTTGATATCTGGTGATAAAAACACGTTAAGTGTGTCAACACTTGTAGAAAACGAAAGTGACTTGGCTATGCAGTTTTTGTAAACATAAAATACTTAGAAACTTTAACATTTGTATCATATCAAAGTTGAATAAAATTTCACCAAAATCATGTTATAAAAAATCCGCCACGTGCAAGTTGGACTCACGCACGCAGGGTTCCCTACTATCTATCTATACATATAATAAAATGGTAGGAAAGTCAATACTGTACATTGATTATTTTTTTAAAAGAATACTTGGGGTGCGATCTACAATCGATACCGAAGCCAAAAATATAGTTTTTAGAATTTTTGTCGCTTTGTCTGTTTGTCTGTATGTATGTGCAGGATAAACTCAAAAAGTACTGCATGGGTTTACTTCAAATTTGGCACGAATATTACTAAGAAGTCAGGTCAATATAAAGGCTACATATTATCACGCTATCATCTACGGGGAACGAGCAGTGAACCTTTATTTCTTCAACGCATTCTGTAACAACGTGTAATCTAACGACGCATATTTGACTTGCTTCTTAATTATTAATTATTCTACTCACATATAGCCATTTATTTTATGTTAAAAAATCGTGTAAAGTCATAACTTAGATGTGTTATAATTTTTCCCCATATAAAAATGTTTTCTATTTGCTAACTAGATGGCGTTGGCGTTGAATTAGATCGCGCTATGGTTTCGTTCACAAAAAGTGATGTTATAGTATAGCGTTCACGCAGACGACGTCGCGGGCAGCAGCTAGCTAGTTAAAACAGAAAAAAAATTACGTTTGCTGTTTGGAAGCCCCCTTAAATATTGGTTTTATTTTAATTTAATTATTTATTTTTTAAGTAAATATATGACTTAATATTCTGTGAATATTTCAAGCGTCTACCTGTTGCCACTATCAATATAGAGCAAAAAAAAACCCGTTTGTTGTATGGCTCCCTTAAATATTTATTTTATTTTGTTTTTTAGTATTTGTTGTTAAAGCGGCAACAGAAATACATCTGTGAAAATTTCAACTGTCTAACTATCACGGATCCTGATATACAGCCTGGTGACAGACGGCCTGACGGACGGACGGACGGACAGAGGAGTCTTAGTAATAGGGACCCGTTTTTTACCCTTTGGGTACGCAACCCTAAAAAGAAGCCATGTTTGGTACAAATCACCATTACCATAATAGTCACCTAGTGCAGCATTCCATTCTGCGCCGTTACTTATATGTTTTACTACAAATCATTGGCTAAAGGGTAAACTTGTCACATATGTATAAGTATTTTAAAATATTTTTAAGGCGCCTATTATGGCTAACTAACCATGCAGAATTGAACATTAAAACTCACATACATATTCTACAAACAATACAGAACCTTCTAATTAAAAACTCTTAACTAGCTTTTGTTTTAAATATGATCATTTTTTAAAAACGCTTTGTACAAAGAAAAATTACGCGCGTGTGATACCCCTGGTGTTGCAAGCGTCCATGCATAGGCTACGGTGACCGCTTACCATCAGGCGGACCGTAAGTTTGTTTGCCACCTTAGTGGTATTCCAATAAGAAAAGTATCTTATGGCGGCGCTAATTATCACTAATAGGGCAAAGGCAAATTTCTGTTATACTAAAGATGTGCATGTTAATATACTAAAAATCGTTGCTTAATGTCATATACATTACTTTTGTTTTGTTTCTTTGTTACTAGATTTTGTCCGCGGTTCCGCCCGCCCTAAATTCGGTTGTCGGTGTAGGATTTCAACGGCAACTTCTCAATTATAGAAAAAAACGACTCATACTTTACGTTTTCAACTAGCCTATGTTCTTTATCGGGAATCAAACCATCTCCATGCCAAATTTCATCTTAATCGGTACAGCAGTTTAAGCGTGAAGAGGTAACAGACAGACAGACACGGGTCGGCAACGCGCGAGTGATGCCATGCCCTGATATTGCAAGTGTCCATAGGCTACGGTGACCGCTTACCATCAGGCGGACCGTAGGCTTGTTTGCCACCTTAGTGGTATAAAAAAAAAAAAAAAAAAGACACATAGAGTTACTTCGCATTCACAATACTAGTATGGAAATGTATGGATTTACAATTTTGGTGACAAAACATGTTGAATAATGCTTAACAAACCAGGCTGACGGACTAAGAACTTGTAAACCGGCTTGTTTCTAACGCACAAGTTGTTCATTAAAATAATGAATTTTAATGCACTAGATTTTAACTCTTATGTAAATGACCTTTGTGACTTACTATTTTAACTAACCTGCTCATCAGGTAGGTTATTTGATTAAATACTTACATCCATATAATCCATATTAATATTATAAATGCGAAAGTAACTCTGTCTGTCTGTCTGTTTCCTCTTCACGCTTAAGCCGCGCTGTACCGATTAATATAAATATTTGGCATGGAGATAGTTTGATTCCTGGAAAAGGACATAGGCTACTTGAAACGCCAAATATGAGTCGGTTTTTTTTATAATTGTGGAGTTGACGTTGAAATCCTAAACCGATTACTAAATTTAGGGCGTGAAACAAAAAATTTATATGAATATCAGCAATATTAGCAAGTATATAATCAATATGTTATAATAGGGGGGGATCAAGGTCCTGACTTCTTGTTGCCATAGCCGGACGTTCCCACTGCAGGGGCTCAGGCCTCTCCTTGGAGCTTAGGCCATACGGCTATAGTTCACTACCCTGGCTCAGTGCAGATTAGCGGACATTGTCGAACTAGTGGCCACTTGTGTATCAGAGTATTCAAGCCATAAAATATGTGATTATGCTTAACGACTGCTCATATGACTCATGTGACAACAGCCAGGACTGATATTAAGAGTATTCTCTTATATACTGCAAGCTGGTCATCCATCTAATGACTGAACAAGCCCAAAGTTGCTTAATTTCACATATTGTATTTTCTTCTTTCAGTGCCAATAAATAAACTGGGCCACAAGCATCATATTTGTAAAAATAATTTTTATTCTGGTAATAGAATAAGTTTGACAAATAGGAAAGGTACTGGTTGGTCAAAGGTTAAAATGTAGAAAATGACTTTTTAATTTTTCGTTCTTTGTTTTTAACAATATAAAACTTATTTTTAATCTTTTTATGTTTATGTAGTGTATGTAGAGCAGGAATGTATTTTTAAGGAAAAAGACTTGAGTTTGAAAACTCGAAGATTTTGTTTCAAAGCTTAGTATACAACCTTGGTATAGTTTTCATTTAAATACTGATACTGTTGAGGGTCGGCTCATACCGAGACGCGACGCGACGCGACGTGTCGCGTCTCGGTATGAGCCGACCCTAAGACGCCCTTAAATTTTTAAAACTATAGCTATTACTATTATCAAATATAGGTAAAGTGTATTATTCACTCTTATTAACTATTATCAAATTGTCTTTCAAAACTCTGTTTTCTTGGCAGCAACCACTTTCTTATCTGTCAAATTCCTATATCCTTAATCTTTATGCAGGGCGGTCTATCTGTGTTCCAAATCAGATCTAAATACGTTCTGTTGTTTATTTATTAAAACATCCAAATATACAACCAATATAATTTACAATCACATAGTAAAACATAGCTAGGTGTCACACAGGTGTACTTTAATTCCCCGTTGACAACACACACTGATTAGATTTAATACACTATTATAAGAAAGGCAAATAGTATGTTTTTTTTTTTTTTTTGACAAGTTAATCTTTGGAACCACCAGTCGGATTTGAGCAATTATTTTGGCATTTTGTAGGAAGGATATAGGATATTTAATATTACACTACGACCTTTAGGAGCCGATCAGAAAGAAAAAGAGTCAGAAAAGGACACCAGCGTCTGTCAGGTCAGCTAGCCTTAGTGTCAATATATTATGTAGGTACATATAAATTATTTTTATTTATTTTTTAGTTCACGATACATTACACAAGCAAAAGTCAATTTATTACAGTTGCATCATGCACTGAGGTAAACTTATCGCTATTAAGAAATTCCTTCCAAAATACCTCAGTATTAAAAATAGCAAATGTAAAAGTAAAAAAAACAGCAGTAGATATAGAAAAAAAACAAAAAAAAAAACTCAATTCAAGACATGCTCAGTTAAATAATCAGAAATAATAATAGATAAGTTCTCTAAAATACATGCAATCATGAAACACATATAGTACATATTATATACAATTTTTTAACCTAACTAATACATATAATAAGCAATTACATGCAAACATATTATACATATATTAAACAATCAATACATACATACACATATAAATACTTATATTAATTATTGTTTTATTTTCAGTTTATACCAGCATGGATAGCGCCAAATTTAATAACCTTCGTTGGGTTTCTCTGCCTTCTTACTGCTGTTCTCTTACTTCTGGTGCTGGACTTCCACTGCTACGCCGCCGGTGCCCCGCCTGGGTCTCAGGTTCAGAATGGAGAATATGGATTTCCAAATTGGATATACACTCTTTGCGGTGTTTTAATTATTATCAATTATAATTTAGGTAAGTTAGAACCCAAACTAAAGTGGGAGTTAACTTAGGAATCCAGAATTTTCGTATACCTGCTTCTTATTTATACAGCAAATTTTATTTTAAATTTGAAAATTCTATTTTAGTTCAATGTTGGGTTGCGTAAATATAGTAATTTCACAACCAGCCAATTTCGTGTTTTACCTACGCGTATTAAGTTAGGGTTCCGTTAAAGTAGGTAAAACTATTGCGAGTGTCCAAAAAGCTTATGAACCGATTTGCTTTAAATAGAATAGAATAGAATATACTTTTATTGTACACCAAATAATTTAAAACTAAACATTCATACAATCTTATATATTATAGTACAACTAGGCGGCCTTATCGCTATAAAGCGATCTCTTACATGCAACCTTAAGTTACAAGTAATGAAAAAGGAGCAAGATAAGTAGGTGTCACAGGAGGAGAAAAGTTACAAAGAGAAAATAATACTAAATACTTATATAATTGTATAAAATAAATAAATACATGAACAACATATAGTTACAAACATACTTCTATATACGTGTATATAAATAAATTTATATATATATACATATATATATTTATACATCCATACATACCTATATTACATTATTGTATGGATATTCAAATTATACTCAAGTATTAATAGCAAGACAGAATTTATAAATTGAAGTTAAGATAGTGTATTTTAACCAGTTTTTTAAAAGTGTCAGCAGATTGTGAGCGACTGATAGATAAAGGTAGCGAGTTCCATAATTTTATTGCACAAACAGTAAACGATAAACTATAAAAATTGGTACTATGACTGGGTATTTTTAAGTTAGAGCTAGCTAGTAGAGGAGCGGAGAGTTAGAGTAGAAGAGCTACTTAACTGTAATGGCTCATTTAGGTAGATTGGGGTTGATGGATTGAATAGCACGTTGTATAAAAGACTTAAAACATGAGCATTCCGGCGAAAGCGGACTGGGAGCCACTTGAGTTCAGTGCGAAATTTAGAAATGTGGTCATATTTGCGGAGTCCAAACATAAACCGAATACAAAGATTTTGAAGCCTCTCAAATTTGTCAAGTTGCTCCTTTGTTTAAACCAATTGTCTTTGGTAGTGTTTATAAAGCCAAATTTAAAAACCTATTATTGTAATATTTTTTAAATTTTACAACACGCGGTTTAAAAGTTACTACCCTCTAGGTAGGAGACACATTTTTTTTAACTTTCAAAACCAATAACTCGAAACATATACATATAAGAAAAAGTTTTTTAAGTCGATATCCCACTCGATGGGTTACACAGTTCAATGTTTTTAGGGAGCTACAACCAAAAAAAATTTTGTTACCTATTTCATAACTAATGTGTTGTTACAGCTTTCCGTAAAATTACCTCAGAATCGATGCAAAGACGGCGGAATTATAAGGCTGTGACATCATTTTTGTCAAATTTACGGAACCATTAAAATCAGACACAATTCTTGATCGATGTATAAATTCGTGACTTAATCAAGTTAAGGGGGTATATAGCAGCTAACAATTCAAGTCACTAAAGCCATTAAATATCCCTTATGTTCTCTTCGAAAAAAGCTAATTTTGAGAATCCCAATGTTGAAAATATAAAACTATAGTCATAACCTATTTTTAGAACGTAACTTTAAATATATCTACGTGAATTTTAGTAGGCATTTTTGGTAAAAGTGGCCGTTTTGAGCAGGAATGCCTAATACAATTCACAGATACCTATATCCTACAAACAACACAAATCATTCTAAAAATAGCCAATGACAAGTTTTATATATTCAACATTTAGATTTTTTTTCAATTGCTTTCTTCGAAAAGAGAATATTAAAAATATCTAATGGCCTTATATCTTTGATGATCAAAAAGGCTTATTGCGCCTACCACAGGCATGCCAAAGCCGCCTGAAGTATGCTCTAGCATTTTTGTAACAATATAACCTTCAAGCATTCGCGCGGCGTCGAATGGACGGCGGTAAACAAATTTTCGGTTATAAATTCGTATATTCTTATCTCACATGTTTGCCAATTTTAGAAGCCTCTCATAGGTTCATTGTGAACTCAAAATAATAGTTTCCTTCTTTCTGTGCGCATTGCTTAATCTGAATTATATCTTTCGTCGTGCATCCTGCGTAGGTTTTGCAAAGTAAACGCGCGCCTGATGTTGAAGATTCGCTTCGTAAAAGTGCTTTAATATAAATTTTTGTAGATTTTATGCCAAATATTTTCGTTATATCTAAAGGTAATGTGTTTATGTATAGTCATTTGCTAAAGTGCATGCATAGTGTAAAGGTTAAAATTGCGTGAAGCCATTCTGTGAATCTCGCACTTACACATTAAGATTATCAGAACTGTCAATAATATTAACCTTAAATCGGCAAAATTAGGTTTAGTTTTCTTTGTACTAACCAGTTTATTTAAACCGTTCTTCTATCTTTTGGTTTCTTAACCTAACCAATTAATTAGTAGTAGTAGTATTACTGCAGTGTTGTTCTTCATACGTATTGTTTATTTCGTATTAAATGATATATGCCTGGTGGTGTAGAGGTAGTGTAGGTAGGCGCTGCGACTTAATCCAGCGAGCCTATGGTTCAAATCACGCTATTTCCCTTTTGAGTATTTTGCTTTAGCTAAATGAAAACACCAAACAAACTTGTCAGCACATACCCCCAGAAACAAATCGGCAACGAACGAGAAATATTAAATGTCTACCTACGTAGAACTTAATAGCTATTAGAAAATTGGTCTAAGCTGATTAACTAAACAAAATATTCATAATTCGTAAAATGTAACAAAAACAGAAAGAAAGGCATAAAGTGAGATTCGAATATACAACCACTGAGTACACGTATTAAGATCTGATACGTCTATCCACTAGGCTACGGATACGATAATTTTCTTAGTGAAATTATTATATACAATATTAAATGAAACTAATATTACTCAGGTTCTACAAGACATATTACTTTATTTCTTTAAGTGTGTGAGTGACTACGCTTCGCTGCCATTCTTTTTTGTTTTGAAACTCTATATACAGTTCTGCAACTGACCGTAGATGGTATTCAAATAATTTAATAATTTGTCTTTTTTGGTCTTAAAAACCTTGACGAGGTCATTAAGGTTACGCGCGACCGCTTAAAAGATGAATGCTAAGAGTATACGTGATAATACGTATAATACAATGTCCTCTTCCTACCCTCTACACCATTTGCATCGAAGCGTCCTGTTAAAGCACGTAGCCATAGATTGTTGGCACGAAGCATCTCTCTGGACACTGCCATAGCATGCCGTGGCGTCCTCTTTAATGAGCGCCGGCCTTTATTGACCATTTCTTCTCTTCAAATTTATAATAAAGTAATAATATATGTATGTAATAGAAATATGAACAAAGAACTCCACCATATCGTATTCCAACAGCATTTTCGTTTTTTCAGATGGTATTGACGGTAAACAAGCCCGTAAAATTGGAGTATCAGGTCCTCTTGGAGAGCTTTTCGACCACGGTCTTGACTCTTACGTAGTTTTCTTCATACCTTTCTGTTTATTTTCTGTCTTTGGCAGAAGTGAATATTCGTTACCAGCATTCAGGTAAGATGAAAAAAATTGTATGAATTGTTTTCCTTTCTAACCTACTTTAAAAAAGAAAAAGTTTCTCAATTTGGCTGTACAGTATTTTTTGTGTGTTTGTTTTCTTTAAGTATAAAAAACATTAACTAACGTGAAGTTAATAACTTCTGGGTAAGTCTTACTTTTACCCGACTGCCAAAATGTGGGTAATTTTTTAAGGTATATGTATGTATGTATTTAAGTAAATATTTCCAAATCTTTGACGCTTCATGTATCCAAAACGGATTTATGTATCCCCAATCAGAATCCATTCGGCAATTTTTGACATAAGATACTTATCCGAGGGTTACCTGGGGAATATAATTTTCTACACGAGGCACGACAAATAATATACTCGACAGTAGGTACTCAACACCCTTATTCAAGTCAGTAAAAAATATCTGGTTTCGAGATGACTGTGATATGCATTGTCCGTTTACTTACGTTTTAATGAAAAAATGTGTAGAATAACACGAATATTAATCCTGGCATCCCGCAAGGCTCTCTGCTGTCTCCTACGCTGTTTCTACTGCATATCAATGATATGTTGTTCACCGACAACAATCTGGTCCCAATAGTACCCAACTAAGCAATGCTTGTTCTTTGCTTAGTGTGGGACCAGATATCGCTATGTGTAATGTCCAATATATTTATTATTATAATTAATAGCTGAAATTGGGTCTATGCGTTATAAACTTATAGGTAATTGAATATTGTGTAAAGGCGAGAAGAAACTTACTAACGAGAGGTTATTTAGAATCCTAAGGCCTTAAGATAATGACCCGAGTTTGTAATTTCCGTAAACATAATGTTATTCATTACATTTGCGAGTATTTGAATAAAAATAAAAGATGAATAAATAAATAAACTCACCAAAACACAATCGAAATGGCGGAAATAGTAAATTTTGGTTTTTTTTAACTACTGTGCTGTTTGCACTCTGCTGCGAAAAGTTGGGGCGGTTTGCACAAGGGTCCTGGACACGAACATCGGCTTGGACAACCGCTCTTAAAAACTAAATCTGACTAAATTTAACGCCATTTCGGAAAAGCAAAGGTGCTCTGAAGAGAAGAAACGGCTGGAGTTAACAAAACTTATTTAGAATCATAGTACAGCTTTTATACATATTTGATAGAATAGGCGCGTCATTACCGCCCGAGGGTTCTATGAGCGCGCAGTTTGCTAACAGAAAAGTTAAATTTACAAAGAAACAGCCCGTGAGAGTAATTAAGGTCTTAGCACCTGCTTTACCTATACGCAATAACACTGTTTACGAAGTAAGTGTGATGAAAATATATTTAATTATATTTATGGATACCAGGTAATGGATACTAATACATACCTATACCATATACTTTTTTTGTTAATAAATTCATAGTTTACATAGAAAACACATAGACTCCAAACCAACTCAAATGTTCTTTACATGAATATTTGTCCGGTGCGGGAATCGAACTCACGCTCTTCGGTTCAGCAGGTAGCATTACACGCCGAGCCCCGGATTGTCAATGTTATATCAATAATCTTTTGTTTTTATGTTATGTTCTGTCAATTATCATATGAAGCTTCTTTTGATGATAATTTCCCGAAACTCCTAGATAAATGAACTGTTTTAAACTATAGAGGATACCTCATAGTGCTGAGTGTGATCCTCAACTTCTACGTAAGCCACTGGGAGAAGTACAACACCGGCACCTTGTACCTACCCTGGGGATACGATCTCAGCATGTGGGTGAGTCAATTAATATCAAATAGATTTTAAAATCAAAATATATGAACTAGATGTGTGTAAAAAAAAAAACAATTTTTCTGGCCACTTTAAATGGGTATGGAGATATTATTTGACTTACTCTTTCCCTTTTAGCTGCATTTAAGCCTAAAATCAAATCAATTATATGCACCGTTACTACGTGCACCAAAGTGCCCCCCAAAAACATTTCTTCATAAAACTCCCGATAGGGATAAAAAGTAATAAAAACTAAAAAGTAAACTATATCCTTTTCTGTCCGGCTAAGTATTCCTACTGACCTAAAAATTACGTATTAATACTGTTATTACTGAGAGTTAAAGCAACATTGTGAGCCAGCAGTGGTAAATTAGGTACATTCAGTAAAAGCCCATTGTATACTAGCAGCAGTAATAAATTCGTTCTTCTCAGTAAAAGCAACATTGTGAATCAGCCGTAGTGAATTAGGTTTTCTTAGTAAAAACAACATAGTGAACCAGCACTGTAGTAATAAATATGGTCTTCTCAGTAAAAGCAACATAGTGAACCAGCACTGTAGTAATAAATTAGGTCTTCTTATAGTAAAAGCAACATTGTGAACCAGCAGTAGTAAATTATGACTTCTCAGTAAAAGCAACATAGTATGCCAGCACTATAGTATTAAATTAGGTATTCTCAGTAAAAGCAACATTGTGAACCAGCAGTAGTAAATTAGGACTTCTCAGTATGAGAACATAGTGAACCAGCACTGTAGTAATAAATTACGTCTTCTCCAGCAATAGAACCTAAATACTGCAGAAAATTAAAATTTTATAAACTCCTACAGCCAATATCATGTCTATGGAATACCAAGAACCAAGTTAATATTAAATGTTTTAGTGTGTAGGTACAAAAATAAATTATGCCCTATTCAAAATTCAACGCAAATATATCCGCTGGTACCAAATCAACTAGGTACAAATATCATATTTGATTTCTTTTTCAGGTGTCACCGCTATTCTTTATCATCGCTGGATCGTACGGTCCAGAGGTGTACAGAATGTACGTATTTGGAGAAGTGACCTTCATTCAAGGGGTTGAGTTTGTGGTCCACACAACGGGGCTGTTCACAACTTTACCTATTGCCGTTTATAATGTTTATTTGTAAGTATACGTTGTAAAAGTATATCATTAGCTGAAGCCCTTAACAAGGAAGCCTAACCTATAAACCTTGCTTGCCTGATAGTCCTCCTATCTACCTAAGGATCACGCACAAAGCGGTTTCTTAGGTGCTTCCCTTCCTCCTTTGAACGCGCAGTTTGTGGAATGAGCTCCCTCCCTGCCGAGTTTTACTCTTGAGACTACACTATAGGGTTCCTCAAGAAGGAATGATAAAATTTTTAAAGCATCGACAACTCTTCGATAATGCCCCTGGTGTTGCACATCAGGCGGACCGTTAGCTTCTTTTTGTTGGGCAATTTTTGTTAGTCAGGTTAGGGGAAAGAAGGGCTTCGCAAAGTTTTATGATATGTTGTTATTATCAGCAAACTGGGTCAATGTCAGCGATATTGTGGTAATAAAATACCTGATAAGAATTGCGATTAAGCAATTTGAAACGCACCGTCAGCTTACCTTGAAAAATGCTGAAGGTTAGGATATTGATTATAGTACCTATAGTAGCGTGGTCAGGCATTTTTTCCCTACAACTCAACTAGGCGATCGGACAGTCTATATGTCGCAGGCAAATCGTATAATCCGCCGTTACATAATATGCCTAGACATATCGTAAAGTATGGAATAGTAATTATCATATAACTGAACAGATTATTATATGAAGCTTGGCTGGTAAGCTCCGCATCTACGTTTACAAAATAGAAACTGAACCTAACCTAACATACATGACTTATACAGTGCGATTTCTGTTCCTTTCGTTTCCATACTTTATGATCGGCCTAGGCATATTATGAAACGGCAGATTATACGATTTGCCTGCGACATACAAATAGATATAAGAAGTAGGGGTGGCGATGTTAGCTAGAGGGCCTTATTCTTAACATCATATTAGTAGTTTTAATTTTTTTCGGTATTTTTTTTGTTTTTCTCAATAAAAAGTAGCAGGATAAAATAAAAGAACCTAGATATATTTTTTGGCAGATCGTATAAAAACCGAACAGGCAAGACATATCCGATTCTAGGAGCTCTAAGGCCATTGTTCCCGATCGCTCTAATGGCCAGTATCATTAACACTTGGGCCCTCAAGTCTCCGAACGACATTTTGGAGCTTCAGTTAAGGCCGTTCTTGCTTCTTTTTGGCACTCTCTTCAGTAACATCGCTGTAAGTCTTTACGCAATCTCATTGAAATGGAATTTACGAGGCAGTACTACGTGACAGTATGAAAAAAATCGGCCAAGTGCGAGTCGGACTCGCGCACGAAGGGTTCCGTACCATTATGTATAAAAACAGCTAAAAAAAACACTTTTATCGTATGGGAACCCTCCTTAAATATTTGTTTTATTTTAATTTAATAATTTATTTTTAAAGTGACTATATAACTAAATATTCTGTGAATACTTTTAGCGTCTACCTGTTGCCGTTATCATTTTATTCTGTTTTTTAGTATTTGTTGTTATAGCGGCAACAGAAATACATCTTCTGTGAAAAATTCAACTGTCTAACTATCACGGTTCATGAGATACACCCTAGTGACGGACGGACGGACGGAGTCTTAGTAATAGGGTTCCGCTAATTCCCTTTGGGTACGGAACCCTAAAAATCAACCGCAAAACCACTTTTTTTTGTGCTAAAAAATTATTTCTCATTACGAAACTCTTGCCTAGCCATTGGCAAAAACATTTTCGGACATCCTTATGACAATTGCATTTGTCAATTAGGTACTGGTAACTTCCTAAACTCTTCTTCTTCAACAGAGTCGGCTGATTGTGGCGGAGATGACTCATCAGCAATGCGAAGCCGTGAACTGGATGACATGGCCGTTATTGGTGGGAGCAGTTCTCTCCGTGACCTACCCAGCCCTGGAGGTGGCTCTGCTGTATATACTTCTAATTTTTTTCATCCTCGCCCATGTGCATTACGGAGTATGTGTGGTAAGTCCATAAACTTATTTTAAAATTGCAAACAACCAAACGATCTATTTGTATTAAAGATGACTTCTTGATTTTATATTTGACTAGCTTTTTCCCGCGGTTCCACCCGCCCTTCATTCGGTTATCGGTGTAGGATTTCAATAGCAGCTCCTCAATTATACAAAAAAAAACCGACTCAAACTTAACGTTTTCAGGTAGCCTATGTTCTACCTCGGGACTCAAACTTAACCTGTACAGCGCTTAAAGCGTGAAGAGGTAACAGACAGACAGACTAAGTTACTTTCGCATTTATACGATTAGTATGGATTTTATAATGAAAGATAAAACACAAGAAAATATGTTAAAAAAATATTTACAAACAAGCTGGCTCAGACCCTGGTTATCGTTTAAGACCAAAGTACTTGTCAAAACAAATCAAAGAAGCCCAAACTCGATGGAGCAAAGTCGTTTCGTTACAGAGATCCTATGACTACCTTCCGCCTTAAACAAGAACTTTAAGTTTAAATCGGTTCTAAAGCATTAACAAAGCCTAGAAAGTTAAGAATTAATGATAAATATCTGTATAAGTCCGTATGTTCCAGCCGCTAAATGAATAAACCTATTTTTTATTAAATTAGGTATCATAAAGCTTTCAATTAGTGTGGGTACCTCCAATCGTAGTACACTGTGTATTAAGGGTTGTATAGTTTGCGGCATGTAAGTTGAACCAAAATGGCGGTCGCCTGCGCAAGTACAATACGAAAAAATGTACTAACAAACCTAAAATGTGTTACTGCGTACATTCAACTTATACGTGCTGCGATTTATACCTAAGGTGAAAATTACTAACAAGACACTTTTTCAAACCTGACTATTTAGAACTATTTAGAAAGCGACTCGAGTTAGTAATTTTGCGTACCGCCCATGTGACACACAATGTTTTTCATCACATTTGCGAGTAAATAAATAAATATATTAGGTGAATAAATAAATAAACTAACCAAAACACAATTGAAGTGGCGGGAATATCTAGAGAATTTATGAATTAAAAAGTTTTGGCTGAAGTTTAAACTTGTTTGTTCGCTTGTATGTGCGCGTCTTTCATTTTTCGAACAAACCTGCTTTTTAAACATACTTGATAGAATAGGCGCGTTATTACCGCCCGTGAGTTCTATGAACGCGCGCTTTGCTTAGAGAAAAGTAAAATGTACAAAAATAAAGCACGTTGAAATTACAGTAGTAGCAACCACTTTATGCACGTAATGACACTGTTTACGAATGCGTGTGATGAAACAGTTCATTAATTATCTAATGACGAGGCCACGAAAGTGACCCTTTGCTGGATAAGTAGAGTTTGATCACTTCACTTCACACTTCACGGCCGAGACTTGTATAAAGCTTTACTTACAAACGCAGGGAAAATACTTTTTTACTTATAAATGAATATATAAAATGAAAATAAACATATCATAGAATAGCGGTCAAATGGTAAAAATGTTAAAATTTAAAATGTCGATGATTATTTTATGTTAAATATTATTTTATTCATATTTGGGCAATTATTAAAAGAAAAAAAATTATAGAATTAAATTGGACGTAAAAACTAAGATGGAAAACTTATAAATTCCCGCGTTCCTGCCTTTATTTCTTTTTAGTCCATTGCCCGCGAGGTCTGTGGACGCGATATTTCAAAAAATAAATAAATAATTATATGTACTATTTGTGCGCGAATGCGTGCTTTTTAACAGGCCATGCAAAGAAAATCGTCTATTAAATCGACTTTTCGCAACAATCCCTCTTTTCGATTTCTGCTGCAACACTGAGCAGAGAAGGTTATATCTATACGTAATGATATTTTTTTTTATATAAAATAAAAATGTACTTATATATATACAGATATAAATACAGATGAAAATATTTTCATTCATTTGTCCGATAAATTGTAACTAAAATGTTGTTATTAGGTATATTATTTTCCCATTGCAGGTGCGACAGATTTGTGACTATTATAGAATCAGCTGTTTCACGGTTCCTAAGAAGAGGAAGATATGATTTGTGAGAAAATGTCCTGTCTGATAATGTCAGTAAGCTCACCCTACTAGTTAAAATTAATCATGATTAAAAAATTTACAATGAAAAATGACGCTTGTAAAATTAAGTCAAGTAATTTTAAAAAAATATTTTTGTATGATAATGTATTTTTTTTTATATTTTTAGTTTCTTTTATTTTCCTTAACCTATATATATTCCTGTAATTTGATAAGCAACTAGCTATCGGGCAGACGTTATCCTGCATGATACCGACTGCAGCGCCATTTTCCGGGCTGATTTGTGAATCTAAGCCATCCAGGGCGGCACCCAAACACATACAAAAAAATCATTCAAATCGGTCCAGCCGTTTAGGAGGAGTACAGTGACATACACACGTACAGTAGAATATATATAAAGATGACGTGATTCAAGAGCACCTTAAATAAATTTTATGAGATCTTAAGCTGTATAATGGGTATAAGGGGCATGAATCTCGCCAAATGGACGGCGGCCATTGAAAAAGATAGCTCTAAAAGTGCAGTTTATTAAGATTTTTGCCAACTTGATGCAACAACGATATAATAAGGTTATAAGTGTCTGGATACAAACGGCTCCTTACTATAATAAATGGTTGGTATGTTGTTAAAATCTTAAGGGAGCCTAAAATTTATCAGAATAATATAAGATAAGGATCTCGTGACCTAGTAGGATACAATAATCGAAAAAAATCTGCAAAATTAAGCAACGCCGGGCGAGGTCAGTTATTGGATGGGTGACTGCTAATGACACATCATTTCCGCCGTACTTTAGAAGGCCCGTTAAACCTTAGCACGTTTACTCTTTTTCAGGCTAATTTTCCTGGGCTATGCAACGTGTACTGAACTTTAGCACTGCATAACCACTCAATGAAATTAGTGTGTTACCAACATTTAAGATTGCTATTCTTTAAATGTAATGAGAGTATGTTCATAAAGTTTTTATATCTAATAAGTACGGTGTAAGTGGGTACTAAGACTCAGAAGAATCTAAACGAAGGCGTGAAAATGAAGTTACGGATAAAAAAGGACAAAAAAGGCTGTATGTAGTACAAAGTTATTATAATATGGTTATTACTAAACAATTGTAATTTTTTTTTTAATCTTCAATGAAAATTATCATTTTTTTTATTTAGACAATTTATTGCAGTGGGGCGTAAAATGGCTGAGGGCACATCGCAGCCTTATTAATTTTGCCATCGTCTTACCAATTATGTGTATATGTATATATAATATGTGAACCGCCATAGTTTTTTGTGTAGAAATTTGGTTAATTCGTTATTAAGGGTTGCACACCCTGTGTGTGGGTTGTCATTGGATAGGTAGATATTCAAAAATACATGTAAGGTTCTTCTACTCTCAGAGAGCTTATTGCGAAATGCCTGGAGTATTCGCGTATTCACAAACAAAGTCTTGAGTGTGATGTACTGCCATACATTTTGCCCCCGAAAACGTGAGACTCGAGTAATCCAGACTTTTTGCAATAGCTTATTAGCTTGGGAATATTTCATGAGTTGTTAGCTTTTTAACTAAAATGTCCAGTGGCTAACAATTTAAAAATACTTACTATGATTTATGAATTATTTTGAATAAAACCTCTTTACAGTCTGTCTGTCTGGCCGACCTTTAAAGTGCTCTAACTTTTAGACCGAAGTAGGTAGGAGGAAAAAAAATATAGTAACTAAAAATATTATGGGTTTTTGCGAAAAAATAATAAATACCGTAAAAAAAATATTTAAGAGGGACTCCATACTAGAAATATGTTTTTTTTGTTTTCTATATCGTTAAAACGGTAAAACATACACTATAGCGTAAGCTTAGTATAATAACGAATAATATAAATTCCGTGATGGTACGGAATTGGCCGATATTCATTATTATTAAATGGAATTCAGTATCTAAAAGTCTTTTACTGTCTTAACCTCGGTCAATACTGATAGCAAATTTTTAAAATAATTTTTTGGTACAAAGCTGTCTCCAATGCTAAAATACACAGTTCCAGAGTCTGTTTTACTTTCAGTGACTGCTTATTTACTTAAATACTTAAGTAGCTAAATAAAGTGAAATCATTTTAGCCACCGTATCCAGTGACTTTTTGTGGCTTTTGATTGATGTGCATATTTTAGTCTGTTGTCCTCACGCTATTTAGAACCTTTCCTTCCTGTAAGTCCAATAGCGACATGGTCTGCCCATTGCCATTTCAGTTTGGCACGCATTCATTTTATGTCGATGACTTTGGTTCTTCGGCAAATTTCTGTTGGGGTATGGCCTACCCCGCCGAGGATGATTGGGGCCATAGTCCATCACGCGGGCCCAGTGCGAATTGTGGACTTCACATACTTTTTTTTGATGTATTCAGGTTTCTTCACGACGTTTTTCTTCACCAAAAAGCCAGTGGTATGAATACCTAATTAATGTACTTGATAAATAAGAAAAAGACTCATTGGTACACGCTGGTCTCCAACCCCCTCCGCTCAGGACGCAAGATAAAATCGAAATCCTTAGTTCACCACTGACCTTACCTTTGTTTTATTCATGTTCATTTTCATGCCAACCTGTTGGAAACCCTGCTGAGGATCATGTCAATGTCTTCTGTACAGTTTTTTACCAAAACCCCTTTGTCATTTGTCCATTAAATGCCATATCTAGATTATAAATGTAGAGTCTGATTAATTTTGGGATAATCGCCATAACCACCAGGCTTAAGGTCATCGCAGTGTAATTTTACTCAACAGGATACTGCTGCCTAACCCACCTTATAGTATAGACAACACTCGCAGTATGAAGAAATAGTTAGATTTGTAGCCAAAGTCACACGATGTGGGTGCAAGCTATTTAGGACCTAAGTCTATGTTCAACAGTCTTGGTTTGTAGAACACGTCTTACTCCAAAGCGTAGGCGGAGTCACTGACAGTACCTACCTACTTAAAACTCGAGCTTTATATTCAAAGCAAACTTTCTTATTTCACGTCTAGAAATAAAATGCTATCAAAAAAAACACTGTACCAAGCTACCTATTCACTAATCTACTAAACACAAAAGTTGAACCTGCCCGTCTGTCTGTCTCAAAAACTATGCTGTCAAAAAAGTCCAGGTACCGAGCAAAAATTTGACACCGCGACACAATCTAATTCACAAAATAATACGTAATACAATACAGAATATGGCAAAAAATGAGCAACTCGACATCACTACGTGAAAAGCTGCACAACCTTTACCTCAAGAGCGAGTGAGACAGCTATAGATGTACAATCAAGCACACAACTCCGTCTTTAAATTATACGTTCTCATAACCTCGTAGTTATTGGGCGTTTTGTAAAATGTCAGAAAATGATATACGTGCTGCAGCATTTTGAGCTTTATTATAAAGGGTATTGATCAATTTTTGTTAAGTGATAATTAAGTTATAGGCCGTTATAGTTTCGAGTGGAAATTCAGTAATGGGGGGTGCGCGACATGGACACCACAGTCGGGGTTTAGAATTTCAGTACAGCTTCGGATAGCTCCGAGGAACTGCTTTGTTAGCTCTAATTGTTTACCAATCTCAATTTTTTTAATTCCCTCCTCTTCTTTTATGTATACGAAAATTTTTGAAACCGGATTTTATTAATATTCAACACGTTTAGGAAGTTCTTTAGAGTATTCTTGTTTAGTTATCTTTTAAAAGCTACAGTATTATATTTCAAAACATCTACTTTTATTACATAAAATAATATACAACGATACTTAAATTACAGTGTTAAAGAAATAGGTACTGTGTCTCAAAAGTGAGTTGTGTTTTTAAAATATTGTCTTAAAACGAACTTATTTGTAACTTAGTGTAATGCGCGAAGAATTTAAGTAAATCTTCGTAGGTAAGTGAAGTGTTTTGATACGGAATGGATATTAACAGTTCTAAATTGAATTTTTTTGGTGGTGTGGTAAATTAAAAAATTGGATTGGCATGAGAAATTGGTTTAGTTAATAAGTCAAGAGCATGCGATTTTGGAAAAACATAAAATTTAACTTTATGCGAAATTAGAATTCAAAGTTATGATAGCAAAGGTAAAATTTCTTCGATAAATTAATTTAACTTTTAGGTTTTAGACTTAAAATAATGGGTGATTAATTTAGGTGAGTTTATAATAGTGATTTTGCACAGTAATTTACAATAATAATAATAATAAACAGGATCAAAGATATATTATAAATATCAAAATTAATTGCTGGTATTTGGAAGTACAGGTAGGTAAATATTATTCTTTAAAAGTTTAATCAATTTCTACTTTTAAAGTTTACCTATCAAGTCTTCTATCTTATTAAAGGTTGGACAATAAACAATTAATTGAATAATTAAGATATTGGGTAGGTACCTACTAAAAAAAAAATTTCAAAGGTTTTTTTAAATACCTAAATAAACTTTAACAACTACAACTTGGCAAGTGCAAGGTGCATTAATTTTGAGGATTGAGAATTGCCATTTAACGTAAAATTATAATTATTTAAAAAAAAAATTTTGGCTTTTATTCACTATTTTATATTCACTATAGGTACCTTCTATGCATTTAAGTTTTGAAATGATAATCTGTTAACTTACCAACTATTACTTATAACTACAGTACGTATAAGGAAAAGCTTACTCTAATTGATACCTACGGTCTTTCGACTGGATTTTAAAGTTAGAGTACGGCCGTTCCATGTAACTATTTTTTAATACTAAGTAGCAGAATTTTTGGCTGTTTAATACTTTCTTAAACTCAGCTTTTAATAGTAAAATCTAATGTTGATATAAGCGGCTGTGCTACGAAATGTTACTACCAAAAACCCATGTCGCGAGATGAGTATTCGCTACTTTTTGACAGCTATAAAATGTGAAAGTGAGTAGCCGTGGTATTTTTTGAAAGGCAAGCGTTATTCAAAATAACTAAATACTCAAAAAATATATTAGTCGGTAAAACTTTTTGTTCTTACGTCCTACGATACATTAAATTTGAAGAATCAGTGAGTTATTATACTCATATAACGCCTTGTGTTATTAGAATTTCTTTAGAAATTTAGAAATTCCCCTATAAACGAAAAAAGCCAAAATAAATTCCTCAAAAAAATACACACACTGAACTGTTGTAAAAAAAACTTCTTAACAAAAAAACAAACGTCTTCAAAAACATGCACTAAAATGGTAAAAATAATTAGTTATTGCCAAAAATCTGATCTGAATTACAGTTTGAAGTTGGTGTCAATGTAACACACTTCACTTGCATGACACCAACTTGAAACGGTAACTCAGAATAAATTTTTGGTAATAAGTTATTATTTTTACCTTTTTAGTGCATCTTTTTGAAGCCGGTTGTTCTTTTGTTAAAAAGTTTTTTTTTTGTTTCTGATTGACGAATTGCTTTTTTTTCTCGTACACTAAAAACACCCATACAAAAGCACTGCTAAAATAAATAATAAGATTTAATAAAATAGGAAAACCTATGGTTCTAGAACTATCTAAATTAATATTCCTATAGATATACGTATACCAAATATAACAAGTGCGAGTAGGAATCGCGCATGAAGGGTTCCGTACCATTATCTATGAAACGGCAAAAACATCACGTTTGCTGTATGGGGGGATCTTAAATTTTTGTTTTATTTTAATTTAATTATTTATTTTTAAAGTGACTATATAACTAAATATTCTATGAATATTTGAAGCGTCTAGTTGTTGCCGTTATCAACATTGAGCAAAAAAATCACGTTTGTTGTATGGGAGCCCCCTTAAATATTTATTTTATTCTATTTTTTAGTATTTGTTGTCATAGCGGCAACAGAAATACATCTTCTGAAAAAAATTCAACTGTCTTACTATCACGGTTCATTAGATACAGCCTAGTGACAGACAGCCGGACTGACGGACAGCGGAGTCTTAGTAATAGTGTCCCGCTTATTACCCTTCGGATACGGAACCCTAGAAACTAAATAGAAATGCCTGTTATAGGCAAATGTAATTAAAGTGACCTACTTACTGTTCAACCGTCAACTATATAAAATAAATACTTAGTATTAACGTAGTTACTTAAGGCTACGCCCTACTTAATTGTGCAGTTTTCTACTCGTATTTAAAATCGATTTCACTGTCGTATTGCAAGTTTCAGACAGGAAATAAAAAAAAATGGCTTTCTACATTCTTTAACTCGAATTTTAAAAATTACTGTATTTGTTTTAAGATGTCTGTTAAACCATTGCTTTAAAAAAACGGCCGCACCTCTAGTTTTTCTATTTTTAATTCATAACTCCTTATCAACTAGTAGCGGGAACATAATTTATTTCATGAAATGTTAAGTAACTATAAAGCTAGAAAATTACTGTCATAAAATTTTTATATCTTATGTGATATAATTGTAAATTATTATTTACCACTTTTTACACTAAGCTGTTCGTCTATCTATAATTTATTTTTGCCACTGAAAAATGAGCTCTATTTGAGATCAACATTGTCGACTTCAGCTTAACGCCCATAAAGTATGAAGTAAGTGCACATTGGGGCCTAGCTGTGCACGAATATAATTTTCGTCGTAATAAGTAATTATTAAGTTACTCATAAAAGATTTTAATTTTCTTTATATTATTTATTTTTTATTACATCTCAGAAAACATCGAGTTTACCGTTTTTAAATAAAGTTCACTTTCAGTCGCAATTTAGTCAACAAAAAAAAACAATAAAAATAAAATGTCCAGTGTCTTTGAAAATGAATACTATAAGGAAAAAGTGAATAAACCTGTTACAAAATTGGCTTTCCTGAAAGACGGCTGATTAAAGACAGATCAAACATTGGTTTGCGATAGTTCCATGTTACAAAAAAACTTAGTAGTTTTGTTTTAAAATACTAGGTACTTATTTCATGTAGAGATGGTACCTACTTGTTGCATTCCAGATTCCATTTGGTGCTACTTTCTTGTTTGTTACATAAATAGGTATGTAGTAGGTATATTCTAGTGAGGAAAAAAACTAATAAATCGATATCAACGAATTTAATAAAATAGATACTATATTTTATAGTCACTTTTTCTGTTTAAGACTATATTAAAGTTATATTTACTAACTACATAACAATTTGGTCATACATTAATAAACCTATGTGCCTATGAATATACTGTTTTTAAATCTCTTTTAACAATAAAAATTAAATTTGAGTAAGTAGGAGAATATTGCAGCAGCCGGTGATATAAAAACCGATATCTAAATATGTGTATTCAAATTATAGCTACATATGTGAGTTATAAATTTGTACTTTACTGTTAAACTAAACAAAAAAACATACATAAAAAAATTCAATAAATAATCTTGACTTACTCGCCCCAGAACTGCAAAATATGTATTTAGGCCTAAACATAATGTGCATCCATTGCAAAGAAAATTGTAATCAATAGTAGTAGATATGCTTTTAAATCCAATTTACGAATTAGTTTTAAGTTAATCTCTGGTATGCAATAAAAAAAAATGGATAAGAACGTTACAAAAACGTCATTTTATAAAAAATTAAAAAATCATAAAAATAAAGGTTATTTGTACCGACCGTAATCGCGCGTTAGTAAAATGGAATTTATAGTAATATCTATCTTTAGTAATTTATAGTAATATCTATTTATACTTTTATAATGGAGGTAAATAGTTTGTTTGATGTTTTCTTTTAACTCTAGAAAAAAAGTATATTCACGCTGGTACTTAGGTATTGATATTTTCTTAGATTCACTTGATAATAACTAAGAAAGCCTTACTAATGTCAACTGTTAAAAACATAGAGCAACTTTATATTTGGCATGAAAAAAACAAGACATGCCTCACCTCAACCTGAATCAAGGTTTACCAAGCCTTTAGCAATTCTAGGCAAGTAGTAACTATATCTATAATTAATTTTCATAAAAATAATTAAATATCTACCTGCAAATGCTCGATCCGAAATTCTACATATTTTTTTGTTTGTGTAATAATTTAATTTTTTTAAGTAGTATACAGCAAATAAGTTGGTTCTGACAGCCCTTTAGTTAACACAGAATAAGCAAGAACTGTATTATTACATAATTTGTATCGAAAATAATAATAATAATTTTTTGACATATCAAACAGCGCCATCTGGTCCCAAACTAAGCAAAGCTTGCATTATGAAAACCAAACAACGGATACAAATACTTAAATCCTTTTTTTTGTAAATACATACATAAATACCCATACACCCAGACTCAAGACAAACACTAATGTTTATAACATAAATGTTTGTCCAGTGCGGGAATCGAACTCACACCCTCTTACTAGACTGCGAAAGAGTCAATATCATTTTTGGTTATATTTTTTGGTAATTCATCATCTAAAATTGATGTTGCAAGAAGAATCTGCTGTTAAAATGACTAGGTAGCAGGTACCCTGGCTAGGGTTGCCAGATCCAAAAAATAGAAAAGCCGAACTCGGCCGTATAAATAACGGGACATTTTGCCATAAAAACCGGCATCCGGATATACCTATACTGGATCTCTATATGAAAACCGAAATAAAGTCAGTTGGATTTTTTTATCGTTTATTAATTAAAATCTATTACAGTCAGGCGAGGTCAACCTTAAGCCTTATGATTTGGCAATTATGATAGTAACTTATTCCTTAGTACAAACGACAACAGCTTGGAACAGGCATTAGATTGCAAAAGCCTTACAAAAGCCTTAAAAATGTAGGTACCTATATATTTCGGTGGACACTACCGCAAAAAGCCGAACATATCCAGCTTAATCCGGCAACCCTACCCACGTCACAAGTTAGTGAGGTGAGGATCTAGAAAAACTTTCTCGTCAATCATTTAATCTATTTATAACTGTGCTCATTTTTTTCTATATCAACAAGGTGGCAAACAAGCAAACGGCCCGCCTGATGCGGTCACTGCAGCCTATGGACGCTTGCGACACCTGGGGCTTCACTCGGGCGTTCAGAATTGTAATAACTTCTTTCTTGAAGAACCCCATATTTCAGTTACATAGCGACTTCGATACGCTATTTTTCTGGTCTCTGCAATACCCTCCATTCCTAGGATTGTAGTTTACAAAAATTTTGAGTTGCGACTGGACGATAATGTGATGATGAAAATTAAGTTACTATGTATTATTAAGTTACAACACGTTTGTTAAAAGAATTTTTTAAGACGAACAAATTTTTAGTCTCTGAAATTGTGTGTTTACTTTCATTACCAATATATTTTAATAACTAGGTATCTAGTTAAAAACTTTATGACCCTACACAGTGCACAATCTGATCTCAAACTAAGCAAGGCTTGTAGTGCTAAGGAAACCAAAAACACTTATAAAAGCACCCAGACTCGAGACAAACACAAAATGTTTGTCCTGTACGGGGATCGAACACACGCCCCTTAGGCTGCCAGGTAGTACTACTACCAACAGAGCCACGGAGCCACCTATAGTTGCTTAGTTAGTTTTGTAATTATAACAAAACGCTACGAACGTAAGTTATGCATGAAATAATGTTTATGAAAATTACCGTCGTATTTTGGAAACGTAACTTACCGTAGAGTAGTAAAAATTATAACTTTACAACACCAAGTTCGTAAACACACTCGTAGATGTGCACTAACCGTTCAATCGTTTTAATAACAATTTATAGATTAATTACGTTTTTTTTTAACCTAGAAGTTTTTTAAATTTCCCGTTCCATAACTTATTTAAAGATAATAACTTTTTCCCGACGTTTCGGCTGGATTACAAGGTATTTTGCCAAATAATGACGCGTTTAATCCCGTTTTATAATTATTAAATTTTTGAAACCTACTTGAAAACAAACCGGCCAAGTGCGCATCGGACTTGGTACATTTAGAGTTCCGTATCAAATGTAGAATATAAGCTGTCCAAATGGCAGAAATATTTATCAGCAGTATGTGAGTGAATCCCTTTGTTGTAATAGGAAAAATGATGGAAATTCAAAAATCTGATCATCAATATATTGGTATTTGTTAGTAAAATATACGTAATATTCATCAAATTTTAAGTTCTTAGATCAATGGAAAGTTAAAGTTTCTTTGGAACAATTTTTTTCAAAAAGCTGGCTTTGATGGCTTCTCATTCCTTTGTTTTGTTTTCCTTCAGCTGTATAGGAGCTCCCCTTTAATACATTTAAAAATATTTTTGGACAATTTTATGGCCTTAGTCAACATGACGCTTATCTGTAAACATTTGGAGCCACTATAAAACATATGTGACAGGCGACGGACGGACAGACAGACAAGTAACAGCCATAGGGCTCCGTTTGGACCCTTCGGGTAGGGAACCCTAAAAAGGATTACTTTGTCTGTTTATTGTAGTAATTGAAGATTATTTTGCAATGATGCCCACGGTTACTTTCTTCAATCGCACCGCTCGCCATCGGCAGGGAATTCATCCTCACACCTTAGAACCTAACTGGTCACGTACTACAGTGCGGTTTCAGAAAAACTTCTTCATTAAATACCCCCTTTTATTTGCCCCAACCAAATAAAATGATAAAAAAACGGCTAAGTGAGAGTCTGGCTCGCGTGGCACCGAGGGTTCCGTAAAAACTTATTATATGTAGATAGTTCTTACATTATGAGATCCTCACAGGTTTATACCTTAATTATCAGTCCTGCCTATCTTGCTTCTTGCCAAATTTTTTCATGTTATATTTCATGATTCTAGAACAACGGGAAGTACCCATAGGTTTAGATTTATTTGTAAATGCCAAAATATGCGACAAAAATGGCTATACTTCTTTATTGCATTGACAGCTTGGTTTTTTTACAGCTTCAAGAGACCGCAGACCTTAGTATTTGATACATATAATTATATAATTTGAAATTGATACCTTCACGCGTTCCTGAGAAAAAGGGTCTTGACAGACAGACAGATGGACAACAAAGTGACCATATAAGGGTTCTTTGTTTTCTTTTGAAACTAGAACCCTAAAAATATTAAATAACTACTAAAAAGAAAAAATCTGGTTTTAAAGCAATCGTATCGTCATTGATTCTTCTGTTTTGCAAGACTCCAAAGATTCACCTAATTGAATTAAATTAAGTAAATCTTTAACATACTTTTAAAGCCATTATAAGAGATAGATTAGAAGTATTGAAAAAAAAACATGTAAATAGCCGTGCCCTATGCTTAAAATAAAATCAGTTCAGTATAAAGCACTACATAAACTTTTCCTCTTTATAAATAATATTAGTACAAAAATGATAAAATAAAATGTTGCCAGGAATTAAAAAGCACATCGAAATAATAATATATTGATAAACAGTCAAGCAGCCAGAAGTGAAACCTTAAAAACGCTTTTTTCCACAACCAAAGTGCAAAACTTCTTTAACATAAATTATTTTCCAACTTCCTTCTTGTGTCGATTCTTGCAATTTATTTTTTACTCGAAATTAAAACAAAGAAAGTGCCTTATTGTCCATCGAAGCGCGCTGAGGTGGCTATTTCTGCGACCATCTTATAGTTTTAGTGAAGGCACCCGTCAGAAACGGTTAGCTCAGTCAACCGCGATACTGTTCTGTGGGAGCATATAGGGATGGGATACATTAAAAATATTTTATCGATAAAAAAATCACAATTTATGTCAAACTGAAATTGAGTTTTTAAATTTATCGACTCAAATCTCAAGAGCAAAACGCAGATAATAATAATAAACCATTGGAGTAAAGTGTGATTTGGTTAGATATTTTTCTGCTTTTAATTAGTTAATAAGCAAAATGTGCAAAATTAAACATGAATAACATAAACTAGCTGACAATATCTTATATTTGCTATCGTCATGATTTATAATATTATAATACCTACTATTGCAAATAGTTAAAAGGTATAAGTTTTTAAACTTAAAGAAAGAAAAAAAGTTAAATTTTCAACTCAAAAGTGCTGTTTAAATGCCTACTCAATTATTAATATTGAGTTATTATTGATGTTGAGAATTTCAATTGACGCCCTGCTTTGGTATTCAGATTGTCTCGCTGCAATAAAACTTGTTAATAAAAGGCATATCTGCTGAAACATTTTATAGAAACTTTAAAGCACATTACATCATTTTAGAAGCGTAAAATAATACACTACTGCATATGAGTGGATAGATTAGGTAAACAAATTCACAAGTTTCGATATCAATTTTCACGTTTGACCGTCTCAACACTAACCGCAGTATCCAAATTGTGTCTGCTAAAAAGAGGACCTATTGCGACACACTTTATTAATAAAAGGTTATTTAATTAAGGGCTAAATTATTATTCTTGATTATTCTTAAGAGATTTGTGAAAAAATAAACTTGAAACTATATTATTTTTACTCACTTGAAAAACCCCTCTGATTGCTATTTCATCTAATATCTTAGACAGCTCTTTTCTTTCGGTACAATGTTTATATTTCTATCGCGTTGATACTGGGCCCCTTTTTTTAACAGCTAATTTTGCTTTACAATTGTGGTTGTATCGAGGACGTTTTCATACGAAGTTCCTAACGTTTCTCCCTCCCTAAACCAAATCAGATACCTATGTAATTCAACATGTTGCTTTGCAAAAATTTTTTTATTTAATAGTTGTTTTTTTAAATTATAGCCTAACTTAGTTTTCTATTACATCTACAGTATTTTCAAAAATCGTAAACATTGGCGATGTTATTTAACAGCGACTTACTAAATATTCTACAACTTATTTTAAAAAACTTAAATTTTAGGCTAAATCTTATTATTTTACCAATTTTTTCTTCGAATTACGAATATCTTTAACAAATACATAGGGCTTGGTGGGGTTAATATAAGACACTCGACATTTCGGGTAAAAATAAGATATTCTTGAATTTCTATAATAATAAACCTTAAAAACAAGCACATTGGAATTAAAAATATGCTTTATGTGTACTAGCTTAGGGTATAAATTTCTAAGCTAGTTTTTTTATCAGATTTTTCTAGTTTTTTGATGAGATTTTTATCGTTTTGTAAAGTATCAAAAATTAATTCGCCAAAACTTTGCACTCGGGGCCAAAAACTTTTAGTTTGCTTTCTTTTACTGGCGCTCTTGCAGGTTTGCCACCCCAGCCGAACTTCGTGCGTCACCGATACTTGAGCGGTAGGACGAAGAAATCGGAACATACCTATGCGTGCAATGATTAAACAGTTAACCCGCGTCCTTTGTAAGGTTAAAATAAGACGGGCTAGTGGGATAATATGAGACAGTGTGTGGTGAAAATATAAGACATATAGACAAACAAAAAGGTAAGAAGAGGCCTACAAAGATACAAAATCAAAAGACGCTGCCACAATCAGAAACTTAAGCTGACACAGATATTCAGGTCGAAGTTATACCCTTTTTTTTTACTACCAAGGCAAACAAGCTTACTACTACTACTAGCTGGCCTAATGTTTCAGTTATTAATATCAAAAGGATAACAAATTAAAAATTTAATTTGCCCTTAATGTTGAATACTTTTGTATCTCAATATAGTTTTTGTTTTCATTGTGATTGTGATAATATTACTAGTACATTATTATCAAATCATTGAAGCCAAAGACAAACTACTTATAGGCAGAGTTACGAGAATTGGTTATTTTCTAGTTTAAATTGCTAAAATTAATTATTTTGTTAAATTTAATAAGTTTTGTCTTATATTTAACCTTTCTGTTTTTTATCGACCCCGTATCCGTAAAACGTGTAAGATATAGGACTTTTATAAGCTGTTTTATTTTTGCCTTCCGTATCTTATATTTACACCAAAGAGAGAAAAAAAGAACACACATACTATGTTTAAAAGCATATATTTTTGAGTCCATTATCTTTAATTTTATGTTAACATATGAAAGATCCAAAGTAAGTTTTCATCGGTTTAAGGACGCATTTTTTACATTGTCAAAAATAAAAAAAATGGTTTTCGTCTCATATTTTTTCCACCTGACCCTAGTTATCTTTTAAGTTTTAAAATAGCGGTTGTTTTTAAAAAGCATAAACTCCATTATATGACCATTTCAAGAACACATCATCAAAATTGGTTCGTTATTTTAAAATGTTATTTTTTTGTTTCGTTTCAATAATCGACCCTTAGGTCGAGGTCTAGCAATGGCATAATAGTGCAGCTGAATTCAAACTGTTAAATAAAATACCAGTTTAGTTTTATAACTCCCTGGTTATGCCAATTTATTTAAACCTCATAGGAGTCCAAAGGCGATTTAGCGAACCGGCGCGTTCATTCCTTTACTTTTTTTTTATTTCGGTATGCGTGCGCACAACACTCGCATTGTGTACGCGTGCGCCGGACCAACACTTCCAAGAACGATTTCGTTGAGAGAAAGAAACAAATAAATTAACTTCATACGTGCTAGAACAAGACAGCTAATGGATGTTAATTTTATTTTTCTTTTCGTTAATCTGTGGCCACATGTGGTGATTGTTTTTGGACCTTATGGTCATTCCTTCTGATCTCAATGCTCTTTTATTTTGTACGCTTTTAAAGATATGGTTACTGAACTTTCTGGGGTGTTATTTTAATTAATATGTCGTTTTCTACTTGTTTATATATGTCGTTATGGTTTAGGATTAATTTAAATACCAGAAGTTTGATGTAAGATATGACCTAGTCGAGCGTGTGGGTGACTTACCTCACTTGTACCGTTATTAAAATTATGTAAGATTTCTTGTATGAAAACATTTCTATTTACATAAAGTTTATTTAATGATATGTCTTATTTATTTGACAGTTTTCGGAAACCATTACAGTAATAACTTTATTCTTATCTTGACTTTACTTAATTACGGAATTAAAAGCAGTTTGAATTAATGATTTACAGATTTTTTGAATATTTATTAATATTTCAAAAATGTCTATGCCGTTTCTGCTTTAGCCGAGGTCAGGTTATTTTAGCTTTTATTACAGAATAAAGTATAATACTAGTACAGAATTTTTTCTTAAACACAATTGATTGATTACTCTGTAAATTTTAAATCCATCGAGTATTCTCTGCGTGCAAATACTTGCTGAGTGTTATTATCATATAAAATATATGACTGATGTTAATTTCTAACATTCGTCACTCATGTTTGTTTTAATTTGTCGCCCTACTGACAAAAAATAGTGTATAATAAACCACTGCTGAAAGGTTGAAAACTACTGTCCAAGTAGACTTCAAAACGGGGTAAGACGGAAATATAGTGTTTTGATGGTCTACATTGGGTATTCTTAAATAACACTAGTAGCTTTATTCATCAACGTCTGGCGATGTAGGAACCTATCGCTGAAATAAAACATTTTAGACACTATTTCCATCTTTCCCCCTTACCACTCCATCTTACCCCAAGCTTCTTCACCATAAGGGGCAATTTCAATTAAGTTTATTTCATACGATAATAATGAAAACCTTCCTCGCTTGTTATGTAACAATTGATGGACAGAAAGTTGTATTTACTAAACTGAATAGAATAAAATGTTGCACAACGCACTTTCAAAAATGCACTTGTTATCTCACCAAAAAAGAATTCTGTCTAACTCACCTTAGATAAGAATTTCGAATCGGACAACAATATTTACTTGTTTTCTTTTTCTCAAGGCACGATTTTTTCCGTATTCGGATTTTAATTTTTGAACTTACTTTTTTTACTTGAAATGTATTTGAAAATGAATTTCATGTGGCAGTGTAGCCATGCAGACTGGCTTGATGTAATCCTGAGGTAGAAATCAGTACGCTACGCTGTACCTACAAAATGTAGGTATGTACTTATATATATTTTCACTATTATATTTCCCAAAAGGGGCAGTGGCTGGATACACACTGAGGGGATATCGGGTCTAAAATGGCGCCGGTTATGATTTCATAAACAATACATATCATGTATATGATTGTTATAGTGTTCGTACGGGTGTCTTTTCGTAATTATTAGTATCTAAGCTTGTTACAAATCATTGCTGAATTGTCCTACACCTATGATTTCCACAATCCACGGTCCAGAACCGCTAGTATCATTATGACAATTAATAAGCTATTTTGCTTTTGCGAGATGAAAATATCTTAAACATGACTGTGACCATATAGCTCAGTAAATATAGCTCATAGTTAAGCATATTGCTTATTTTTTTTTATTGAAGTATTGGCTATGATCCATCAACCTCCACGTAGATAAATAACAAAATATACAAAAAAAAACAAGAAAAGCTAAGCATATTTCTTATTCCGTAGTTTGGTGAGACAGGACATCTTCATTTGAAAACGACAATAATACCTAACATGTCTCTGCATTGTTAGACGCGTATCACGCATTAAGAAATATTAATTCGCTCTATAAGAACGGATGTGTTTGTTTAAACTGCGCCGGTATTTACGTTCAAAACACTACGTAATTTAGTGAGTAACCATTATAAACAATTTTTATAATTTACCAGTTCCGTTGGCGTCTAGCATACTAATAGTTGAAAATGTTCCGCTGCTTGTAACACTTACTATACACATGCAAAGAATAATATTAACACTAACTATCGTGTACAATTGTCACAATTTTATAAAATAAAACCGGCCAAGCTGCTGCGTTCCACCTGCTCTTTTTTATGCTAAGTATACCGTAAAACCAAATATCTATTCTAGACGTTTGAAATGCAGTTGTAAAAATTATAGATAAAATTTATAGGTAAATGTAAGAATAATGTTTTCATGTTGCATGCTAGCTTTTAGCCGCAGTTTCACTCGTCATAAAGTCGGTTATAGGTATAGGATTTCAACAGCAACTTCTCAATTATAGGAAACACTGACTGTTGACGTTTTTAAGTAGTCTATGTCCTTCCCACGGACTCAAACTATCTCCGTTCCAAATTTCATCTTAATCGGTACAGCGGTTTAAGTCAAATAGGTAACAGACAGACAGAAGAGTTATCTTTTATTTAATTAATGTGCTGATTAGATTGCATTACCAGTATGCTACCATGAAATATTTTTTACATAAAAAAATCTAATAACACACAAATAGTGCACGATTTAACTGCTTCATTAAAAAGTCTACAGACATTTCCAATTTGTCATAAAAAATGTGATTATAAATTCATATAAAGTACCAGGCTTCCAAAAATGTGTAAGAGGCGACTCGTCAACGCTGATTACAATCAGGGCTCTTTCAACATGGTATGTTATCAACGCATCAGATCGGCATTCATGACTACATTTTGTTTTGTAGTATATGCCTTGGCTTAGCTAGTATCTTTTGATCTATAACATTATTTATGAAAGGATTAAAATCAAATTAGGCAGTTGAATTTGAAACATTTTCATGGTAAATTTATTGTTACAAAGTTAATCCCATGTTCTCTTTTACTCTCTGAATGAATAAAGAGTCTATACAACCAAAAATAACAGGCAAATAAGTGTCAACGTGGAAATTACGTGGGGGACTATTGACTTAATAGTAATAAAATATTTTAAATTGTTAAGGCTCTGGCCTTACAAAATTAGCCACACTTTAGAATCTCTCTTTCTTATCTTTCTATCAACGTCCGCCACTTTGTTTTTTGGTTTATTAAGAAAAGTTAGAAAAAGACAAGAAGACTGCAGATTCGCTTTGTCTCTGTCACATTTTGCCAGCATTTTATTTCCATAGCTGGCTAGGAAATGCGCAGCCCAGTCCTCTATGTCTATGTGTTTTGCTTATTAACATATAATTAGTATATCTAGTAGTAATATAAAACAATAGAAAATGCAAGATATTTTACTGATTACGTATCTTTTATGCATATTTCAGTTCCTGGAATTGTTAAATCTGCATAATTAACAAAATATGATCATTGTAGAAAGACGGCAAAGCTTTTGCAATCCATAATCACACATACAACAAAACTATGCAATACAATAATAATATGACATCAGCACACTTGGCATATCGCGACCACCAAGAGTGCATAGGTAACATGCCTTATAATGGCATGAATATACAAACACAGTCTGGTTTTGTTATGAGTTGTAAAATGCAACTCCTTGCAGGTTCTACTGACCTGCTAATTTGGTATTGACTAGGATGGCATGAAAGTTTGACAATTTTAATGCTAGAAAAGTCCGTCTATGAGGTCTTTTATACCAAATGATGGCAAACAAGCTTACGTTTCGCCTGTTGTCAACCGGTCATTGTAGCCATTGGATGCCGGCAACACCAGGGGAGGGGCATAGGTAAATAGCATGTTCTTCTTCTCTTCTAACTTCTTTCTTGAAGAACCCTATACTGTAGTTTTTGGAGAAAACCTTGACAGGGAGCTCATTCTACTGCTTAAGCGTTCGCGGAGGAATTTCCTCTAAAACCGCACATATCATTAATAATTATTTCTCTGATATCTACATATTTAATTAGGTATCTAATGTTATCTTTACTTATATATGACATCTAATATAACTTATATAAGTAATCTATTCTCTATACTAATATATAAAACTGCAGAATTTCTTTGTTTGAACGCGCTAATCTTAGAAACTATTAGTCTAATTTGAAAAATTCTTTTAGTGTTAAATAGCCCATTTATTGAGGAAGGCTATAGGCTATCATTACGCTAAGACCAATAGGAGCGGAGAACCAATGCAGAATGTTTTAAAACCGGGAGTTTTTTTTCCTTTTGAGAGCTTCCGCTCCGTGCGGAAGGAATTATTTGCGAAGGTGTTTCTATGAACATGATATTACTTATCCAAATAAATACGTTATTCATCACAAGTCTTTAATTTAAAACAAAATTTCGCTTTACATTATTCGATTTCAATGAATATCTTAGTAGATATCGCAGTTTTTAACATGTCAGCAAAATAATGATGAAGTGCGGCGCATTTATGATGTGCACGGCCGGCGGGCAGTCATGAGGGGGAAGGGTGGTATCTATTATTTAAAAATATTTTCACCTTCGAAGTTTTTTTTCTATAATTGAGGAGTTGCCGTAAGAATCCTACGCCGATAACCAAATTTAAGGCGGGCGAAGCCGCTGGCAAAAGCTAGTCGTTAATAAAGTTGAAGAGTTTTTTTCAGACTTTAATAATAAAAAAAAAACAACCGGCTTCAAAAAGATGCACAAAAAAAGTAAAAATAATTACTTATTTCTAAAAAATCTGATCTGAATTACAGTTTTAAGTTGGTTTATATTTACCTAACAGTTAATAACACGCTTCACTTGCATGAAACCAACTTCAAACTGTAATTTAGATCAGGTTTTTTAGAAATAAGTAATTATTTTTACCTTTTTAATGCATCTTTTTTGAAGCCGGTTGTTTTTTTTTTATTAAAAAGGTTTTTATTTTTTACTGTTGAGTGACGAAGTGCTTTTTCAAGGGAAAGTTATTTTGAATTGTCTAAAAACTAAACTACTGAATCGATATGGATAAAATTTCTATGGGACCAACTCGCAAGTATATCCTGTCGAATAAAAAAAATCACGTAAATCGGTTCATAACCAAAAAAGCTATGGTTGAATATTCTTAAAAAAATATATATATATACAGTCGAATTGAGAACCTCCTCCTTTTTTGAAGTCGGTTAAAAAATCTTTTTGCATTTGATAGCCCAATTTTTGAGGAAGGTTATTAGCTTTTTTTACATAACTTTTCTACCCTTAGGAGCCGTGAAAAACAAAAAAGAAAAAAGTCAGAAAGAACTCTAAGCAGAAACGAAGTAGGTAACAGCGCAGGCTAGGGATGCGACACGATCTCACGGGGTATGATAGCAACAGAAAGGGCAGAACGTCTGCTAGGCCAGCTAGTAGATTAATAAAGACATCTAACATAATTATATATTTATCAGTTTTATTTATAAGGTGGGGATGGGAACTGTTATTTTTATACATTTTTGGCTATAACTCACAAACTATTATCCAAAAAATTATGAAAGAAATAAAGCCGGTAGGTATACTTATATGACCCCATATGCTGCTTCATCAGCTGTCGGTCTTTCGAAAACCATGATAAGCGCACAGCCACTTCAGCTTGCTGATGCTGCGAGCTATGTCGGCAACTTATTATTATTATATTCTGTTCTGATGTTCTAATTCTTGGATTTGATCCCACGAAGAAACTCCAAGCATAGCTCGTTTCGTCACGCGCCGAGCGACTTTAAACTTGTCGACTATATAGCCCCACTTAATATGGTCACTTCCACCATATTTCCTCAGCGTAGGTTACGAATGGCAGACAGGACGCACAGGCGAAAGACCTTTGTCATCTGACACTGCGATGGCAACGAGAAAACTTGACGAAGCTTTCTAAATGCTACTTGCTAAAACTGTATCCTCCTATCGCCTATAACTTCTCGTAGTTCGTCGAACCAAGTTGGACTGCCTGTCTAAGTTAGTCATTCTAGCTAGACCATCTCTAGGAGATTTCCAGGTGGTAATGGCAATCTAAGGTGCCTGATGCATTTGCCGTTTACATTTATACCACGCCCAGTTCTGTCCATAGTTTTGAAAGAATCCTCCAGCGCGTTTGTGTAAGAAATAAATGATCGTAGCACCATTTAAGAAACATGTTAGCACCTCAATATTTTGTCAATGTATCTATATATAATAACGATGTATATCGATGTTTAAATACTACATCCCTGCTCGATAAACATGTACTAATTTTTGTAACTTACATTTTTCGATTTCTGACCATATTTAAGTTTTCCCTGTTTCCGTGATAAGGAAAAAAAAACATGGAAACAGAAAAAATCTGTCGTTGTATTTGTATGGAATATAAAAGCAAATGTAATTCGTGCAAATAATAATAAAAATGTAACTTTATTCGTCATAATACACAAAATTTTTACACTTTCAAGTTACTTACTGTACTGTTATAAAATGGGCATGGTTGCTTTTATTGAGGCACCATTTACCGTGTATTTCTTGAATATTTAATTATTGTTCCTTGCAATGTGTTTCTTGTAAGCAATCCAATAAGTAAATAATAAAAAAAAAACTTTAAAAATATGCACCATTTCTAAAAATACTTCTGGTCAACAAAATACAGTAAAGTTATAAAAAGTATATATTATATATTATTTCTTTTTATAATAATTTTCTAAAGTTTCTTTCGCGTGCAAATCAGGAGTGTGTGTGGTGGGCGCCTGTTTACCGACCTCTATGGTCTGTTGGGCTGTTGGTAAATCTAGGCGAGTAGGACTAATGTCACAGCCTAAACGGGCCCAGAGTTGCAGCATATGCTGAGTCAGTACCTATTTGACGTAACAGCAATAATATATATATATTTTTTAAATTAGTATATAGGTAGTGACCTACTTGAAATAATTTATTTTAATATAATTTTATAAAAAGTTATATTTTATCCTATTAACATGGATTGTTAGAATAAAAATGTGCCTGAGATAGTATATTTTTAACTTAACTTTTTTATAGTCAGTAAGTCTAGCGAATATTCTGTAATTTTAATTTTTAACCGACTTCTAAAAATTAGGAGGTTCTATATTCGACGGGTTTATTTTTTTTATGTATGTTCACCGATTTTTCCGTCAATTATGGACCGAAATCAAAAATTCTTTTTTATTCGAAAGAGTATGTTCCTGAGATAGTTCCATATTAATGTAGTAGTTTTAAAACATAAACTTATTTAGAAATAAACAATTGATGTTAATTTGATACTGGTAAAATACGCCTTTTATTTTGATGATTGTGTCGAAAAAATTGTTTCGAGTATTGATGTTTTTAGTGTACGAGAAAAACAGCAATTCAAAACATAAAAACTTTTTAATGAAAAAAAAAACAATCGGCTTCAAAAAAGTTACATGGGGCTAACTTCCGACGACAATCCCAAATTTCAATCGTACGGTAAAAATATACAAAAGCCAATAATTTTAAATACTTACATTGCAATTACATTTAGAGGTGTATGATCTTAATAATACTTTTTGATATTGTGGGATAAAAAGATGTTATAAGTGCTTTATTTTATTTTACAATCCCGGTGAAATTGAAATTGAGCTTCGATAGTTACTCTACTAATGATGAAGGCGTCCATAGGTTTCGGCGACCGCTTAAGAGGATACACTTCGCGGCGCCTCGCAGCGGTTTTCATACAAACGAATTTCTCATTTGTTTTTGACATTTACTGATCAATCACTGTGAAATTTCTTAGTCATAATCACAAACCGAATACCTATGTCTGTGGGTTTTCTAAAATCTTGTTAACTGTTCTATTAACTAGAAATCTTTTTTAAAACCATTTGTATGAAAAACTAGAATCCTGTATAACTTTTGAACTATAAAATTTGATAGAAAACTGGCACACTGCAGACCTAGATATTTATTACTAGAACATGTCTTCAAAATTTCGTGGTGTTTGATCAACAAGTGACAAAAATAAGTGAGAAATTTGTTTCTATGAAGTCCGCTGTGAGGCGCCGCGAAGTGTAACCTCTTAACAACAGGCAGACCGTAAGCTTGTTTGCCAACTTAGTAGTATAAAAAAAATCATGTTCATTCATATCACGCAAGATATTTTTTTGGTGCAAACTAATAGAAACTGGGTAGGTGTGTAGTTCCTATATGACTGTAGTCAAATATCAAGTTGTGGGTTGTAATGTGAAATACTTATAGTTAAGAGATCCAACTATTTTAAATTAAACATTTTTAAAACAGTATAAGGATTTTTGAACTAGACACATTTACCCTGTTTAACTTAGAGGTTTTTTTTATTTAAAAAGAACAATGGCCAAAAACGGAACCGGCCCCTTTCTCACAGATGAGAAAGGGGCCGGTTCCGTTTTTGGCCAATACAGAGTATATAAATCTAAATAATGCGATGCGATGAAAAGAATAAAAAACAGAACACTTCTATCTGTTCGAAATTCGAATTATCAATTTGGCAGCACGGAAGAGGCGTGGCTGCGACTGGGCGGCGCGAGGGAAGGAGATAGGACATGGCGGTGTTCGGAATTCAAATTGAGCCAGCTGGTTGTAAATAGGTATAGGACAGGTACGTCAATGCTCCAACTTCATTACAATCGGCCGGGCCTAAAGTAAAAACCGTTTTTGTTACACTTTTATACACACTTAGAACCTTTTTTGCTAATATACATTACCTACCTATAGGTTTAAATATTGATATGACTTTTTTCTTCACTATAGCAAATTTTAAAAGATTCCATTTAAACGAAAAAAAATGAATACGTACATATTTTACGATATCACTCTTCATGTACATATCAATGGAGGAGAAACACAAACAGTGCAGATAATATAAGTATCTATACTTTTCCATTTTTTTTTTAATTTTTAAACCGCAGGTATTGTTAAGTATATTATTTTAAGCCGATGCGGTGGTAAAGTGACAATTCTATAAAATTAATATGAGTTAAATTATCGATGAAAAAGTTATGTTAAAAAGTTTACTTGAAAAAATTTTGGTAATTGCGTAAATATTTAGACGAAAGTCAAAATAATATGACTTTAAAACAACAAAGGGGCAATTAATCAACACGGCCGAGATAATAAAACAATAAAATATAAGCTATAAATTTTACAACCACGTCAAGGCTGATTATAAAAGTCATTTTAAATTCGAGGAGTTGTTGAGGAATTCATATTATAATTTTCAAGCATTTTACCGTACACGGAAAAAAAAAAGAGTTTCCAAGTTGTATTCCACCAAAATAATTTGCATTCAGTCAAGAAATCCAACTATTTTGGACATATTTTGTTCACAGAAGGCAATATTATTTCCCAGAAAAAAAATCATTTTATCAATCGAAATTGATAAACTTCTTTTCGTATGAACAAATTTTTCTTTATACAAATAAATGTACGTTTTAGATCAACCAAACTTAAATCAATTACCCTAAGACAGTTAATGTTCTTGTACAAAATAAATACATTTTTATATGCAACATTTTATTTTTCTTCGTTTGAAACAAAAAATAATTTTGCTTTGATGTAATTTATTTTGCGCCAAAATCATGGTTTTCTTAAATCTGCGACGTCACTTATTAAAAACTATATCTTTCGATGAAAATAATTGTATCTTAAATCAAAGCCAGTGAAATGTTCAGTTAAGATAATATTGTTTTGAATTAGAGAAATAAAAATTTTAACAGAATTTGTTAGATTCTTGACTCAAAATCTGATATTTTAAGCTGAAACCCTTGTTTTAGTCGAAACAAATAAAATACCTGCTTTAAAATATTAAACATTTTCGTTGAAATTAATCAGCTAGTATCGCTTTGAACGAATTTTCTTTTCGTTTAAGTAAATACCTGCATTTTTAAAATTGAATGAACCTCATCACTGTCCTTCATAGGATTTCGTGTTGGCTGTTAATTTTAAATAATTGTTTATTGTTGGGTTTTGTGCGTCAAATTAGTATCAGTTTATGCGAGAAACCTACAGTTAATTATTTTCTGAGAATTGAAAAGCTCGTGGCCCAGTTGCATTCGTCTATCTGAAACGATAAACGAAGTTAAGCAACGTCGACCGTGGTCAGTACTTGGATGGGTGACCGCTTTTTCTTCCATGTTTAAGAAGGATCGTTAAATAGTCATAACAATTATAATTAAACATAACGCTGTATAATTAGCTAAAGGCGAGAATAGCTACTAAGCTTGACAAAGTCCAAATAAATGCAGTGCGGTAGACTGACTATATGGCCCAATCCTCCAGAAAAGAGGCCTGTGCCTCTGCAGTAGTGGATAATCAGCTAAAGGCGAGAATAGCTACTAAGCTTGACAAAGTCCAAATAAAGGCAGTGCGGTAGACTGACTATATGGCCCAAGCCTCCAGAAAAGAGGCCTGTGCCTCTGCAGTAGGGCACTAGCTCGACAAACGTCCGCTAAGACACACACTAAGTCACTGCGGTAAACTGACTCTATATGGCCCAAGCCTCCAGAAAAGAGGCGTAGGGCTTTTTAAAAAACTTTATTTAATCTTGACGGACAACTATGTCATTTTGGACCGAACATTTTTTGTTTTAAACTAAAATATAATGTTATTAATTTAAGAGCTGATGTAGTCAAGTTAAGAGCACTATTCTCTTGTGTGAACTAGACATTTCTTCCGTGCAATAACGCACGAAGTTCTACGCCCAAAAAAACTAAGTGTTTCAAATAAAGAAGCAAATTTTTCTTCAATGAATTAAATATTGTTTCAAAGTAATAGAGTTTTATTTACTGGTTCAAAGAAATTTGATCTTGTGTTAACTTCATATTATTTTAAATATTTAAGAGAAATAATATCTTAGATGAAGTAAATATTCGTTGGTGCATATATGAAACGATATTCTCTTGGCTCAACTAATTTTTTTTTACCGTGTAACTGCGCCCGCGTGGACTATGAAAGAAACAAAGCGTTTAACTTTCTATGGTTTTTAGGGCATGATTGTTCGAAAGTGGTGAAATACGTTAATCTTACGTATTTTTACGAATCGTAAAAAAACTGATTTACATTCAAATAATCATTTATAGCGAGTAACGCCCCAGGTGTTACGAGCGTTCATAGACTGCGGTAACCGGATCAGGCGGGCCGCAAGCTTATTTGCAACTTCAGTGGTATAAAAAAGGGCCCTCGGGAGCTGTATTTCACAAAATAATTTATCAATAGAGCCTTACATCAAGTAAGAAACCCACATGCTAAATCTAAAGTTTCTGCAGCGGTTTGGGCTGTGTGTTGATATTTTATTAAATGTGTCAGTCAGTCGGTCAGTTTTATCTTTTATTTGTAAAGATTTTTATTTAGGGTCACTATATCGCACATTTTCGAAAGCTTTAGAGGGAATCGATTAAAATTATTTCAACAAACATCACTAATAATGATTAAAAAATCGACAATTGTCAGTAAATAGTTTGAAAAACTGCTGACGGCTGAGGTATACCTACCTACTCTATTGTGAGCGCGGCGAACATGATCTTGGTCGATGGCACTGACGATAGTTACCTACCTACTTATACCATACATTGTATTGGTGACGTATAATAATATACCTACTATAATTACCTATACTTGTCTGTAACACATCAAAATTACGCAATATTCCGTAGCACGGGATTCTAAAACTTTTTAGCTTTAAACAATACTTTATTTTATTTATTAAATTGCAAGAATGATTAAATTAATGTTGTGACCAGCATTCATACGTCCCCACTGTTGGGGTACTGGTCTACCTTAAACCTATGGCAAAGGTTCTTCGGGCCATATAGTGCACCACGCGGGTCCAGTGCGGATTGTGGACTTAATAATGGTCTTTTTGACGTATACATGTTTTCTTACGACCTTTTCCTTTAGCGAGAAGCCAGTGGTATGAAGGTAAAATGTACTTGATAATTATATAAATAAACTCATTGTTACACGCCGGGTTTAGATGCCCGCCGTTTGCAGAACGCAAGGCAGACACTGTGCCAACACCGACATAATCAAATAAGTCATAATCAAGCAACTCCTAATAATAATTGTATAGTTCAAATAGTAAAAAATTTTTTTTATTTAGAATTCGAAAAATTTGAGAATCCCCCTAGGTGAGGCACGACCCACTGTTGGGAAGCCCTGTCGTAAGGGTCAACTAAGCAAATTAGTACTACATATATTATTTTATATTACTTCTAACGAATCCACTGTTAAGTCATCATTTTTGGATAACTTACTGTTTACTATGGTCTATATCTCTAAAATATGTAATTCTTCATTTTCTTCCAAATTTTCCAAATATGGTGGAATTATTGGCGGAAAGCATTTTTTTAAATCCTTTTGATTTTATTATGCTTGCTCTTTCAATGCATTTTTTACGTTTTATGTAATGTGTCGTTTCCAAGCCACCAATTTTACAATGATTGGAGTTGTGGGATATGATAATAATGGAGTCACATTCAATGCACCGAATGTTGAAATCACTGTCGTAGGTACATTCAATATTTGTCGTTTAGGAGAAGATCAGTGACACACCTACAGCAGCGCCAACTACCGGTTCCAATTGTGTTTTCTAACCTTGCAGGGACTCGAACGTACACAATGAAATATCATTAAAATCTTTCCTGCCGTTTAGGAAACGATCAGTGACACACCGACTGCAGCGCCACCTAAGGAGGAGTTAGGTGACAAACACACGTACAGAAGAATTATACGTAGAAAAAAACCGACTCACACTTGACGTTTTCAAGTAGCCTATGTCCTTTTTCGGGAAAGTCTCTTTAAACTATCTCCATGCCAAATTTCATCTTAATCAGTACAGCGGTTTAATCGTGAAGAGGTAACAGACAGACAGACAGAGGTACTATAGCATTTACAATATTAGTATGGATATGGATTAGTAGGTATCTTGTATACGCACCTTATCTTATTTCTAGGGCACGACGTCATAATGCTCCCGTCAAAACATTAATTTGATACTTTTACGCTACTCATATGATCTTGATACCTGATATACCTATTGATATTCGACAAAAACTATCATAGTCGATTTTTTTGTAGGTATATCGTATCCGACGACACTGCATTAAATGGTAACCTTGACCTGACACTGCAGCTAACGGTGACAAGTACAAAAACGGTCAAGTACGAGTCTGACTCACGCACCGAGGGTTCCAAAACTTGTAACAGATGATAAGTCAGATTGTAGTACAATTACCTGTAGCAAAAAAAAGTTGTCCTATACATCAATATATGTAGGTATACAACTCGGTCAATTCTCCAGATGTAAATGTAAAGTTGTTATAGCAAAAAAAATCTTAAATGTAATCTAAAATGTAATGTATAATCAACAATTTTTATTTTTTCGGAAATTCGCGCACTGAGAAAAAAAAAAAAATTTCGTTTGACCCTTATATAGTTTACCTGTAATCAAAATATACTTTTTATAACCACCTACCTAATTAAAATTTATTAGGTTGCAAAAAGTAAAATAGGAATAATTATTTTGGCGGTGGAGAAATTTGAAGAGGTCATCCATCTACGAAGGTTAGCTTGCTAAGGACTTTGATTAGTATCGAATAGGTTAGTTGCCTTCTTGTTTATCCATAATTATGAAATTAAATGTCATTTAGAAAACCTAGTAAAAAAATTTTTACTCCGATAACTGCTTTTTGAAACATTAACATTTAAATCGAGCTAACTTTTACTAGCAATTGTTCTTTTAGTATAGGATCTTCTTCATCTTTGCCAGCAGATGTCTCTGTCATATTTGTCGGTCAACTAAGCCATCAAGTACGTAAGTAGTTACAATGACCAGCATTATTGAAAGAGATTTTTTTTCATGTACCCCAAGGTTTTACCCACGGAAAAACCCCCGTATTCCCGTCGAAACTCTCAACCTATTCGAGACCTAATAAAACGTATTAGGGGCCATTTTCTCCAGGGGCACGGGGGTTCCGAATATCTCTCCATGGTCTTATTTCGGAAGGAGGGGATAAAAGCCATTTTACGTAATATTTTACTACTAACCGAAATTAGCCAAGGAGCACGCTTCAAACGTGTACCTACCCATTGACTCAGCCGTCGCGTATTTCGCACGCTGCCGTTTGTCATTTGAGAAGAAAGAAAAGAGAGACTGGCTCCCTCATCTCAAGTGCGCTTTGCCCTGTAAATTGACAGAAATTTGAGAGGTAAACCGTTTTACCGTTTGGGTACGGAACCCTAAAAACAGTGCAACAGACCTATATATCTATACTTATACCTATAAATCAATTGTTAAAAAATAGGGGTACTAAGCAGGCATCCCAAATTTAGTTCTTATTTTAAAAAAGTAGTGACAACCCTAAAATCAGCTGTTTGAGTTCATGTTCCCCGAATATCCTTTTAAATGCTTGAAACCTATTCTGTTACAATACAACCAATTTTCTGACTTGATTTACAAATATTATAAGTATTTCCTACTTAAGAGGGTCCAATATAGGCCAGAAAACTTATTTCTAAATTTACTAAAATCGTTATCATTACACAATAATGTCATAAACTTTAGTATACGTTTTTGTTATAAACTACTAAAGTAATTTATACCATAATGACGTCTTGAAACGTTTAATTTTATGTTTTGAAATTAACGTTTTTATCGTTTTGCAGTCACATTTTTGACTTATAATCAATAAACATGCGCTAGTTAACGAAGATTCTAATTATTTGACTTATTTTCATGACAACCAAATGCAACCTACGTTTTAAAAAATTGCACAAGTATTGGAACTATACTAACCTGCTGATTTTTGTAGCATTAACAATACCTAAATGAAAAAACACTCAATAAGGTACAGTGCAACAAACTATTCTGACCCGGTGGTCAAACATCAAAACTCCAGTCGTCATATTAAACTGCTGTGAACTTACGTGACACTAGCGACAGGCACCGGGTCAGAAAAATTTGTTGCACAGTAATGCACTAGGTAAAGACAAGATTGATAGATAAGATAACATATATTTTATTTCATCCTTTAAATGCTAAGTTGGCTTGAAGCTTTGTACAAAAATTGCGTATTTACGTGATCTAGTGTATATCTTAGCCTTAAAATTTACGTTTATTAATACAAAGGATTTTTCTTAAGGGTTGTGTAGCTAACTAATTATTTTTATTTATTTAAGAAACAAACATACAAACATACAAATTTTACAGCTTTTATATACATATAATTATAGACTACCTAAAAATTAAATCAGTTAAAATATGCTGAATTTTGCATGCAAAGAACAAAAATCTATTTTGAATCATAATTTAATTTGGTTGTTAAATATTCATTTTTATGACATTTCTTCATATCTACAATATCATAGAATCATTACATTTTCCGCTAAACAAATAGCTACAAGTTTTTTTAATGAACCAGGTACCATTAATGTCATGTCGAACAAACTACATTTTGATTGTAATCAGTTAATTTATGCCTCATTTTTGTAATCGCCTGATGTGCCCAGCGACATCCACCTGAACCGGTCACGGCGACCGTTTCGCCTCTTATGTTGTCTTGGTAATATATTTTTTTATATTTTATAATAAAAAAACTATTTCAAGCTAAATCAAATAAATGTTTTTGTAATAAAATAAATTTTGTTTTTGAGCACATTATCTATTGATTTGATAATTCATACTTATTTTATTATCTTATATCAACATACAATTATGTATTATTTATTCATTTAAATGTATAAAATTATGTTTCCCTGTTATAATAGCATGAAGTTTTGTCAACCAAGTTTAATTTTGTTCACATTATAATTAACTTATAGGATCCAATTAGAATATAGTCCTCCCTACATCTTAATATAAACTTTTGCATTTGCATTAGCACTTTTGGTTATTTTTATAAACTAATTAAACAACCGAAAAATGTGCACTAACAAATCCTACCAAATATAAATAAAAAAAAAAGAATTGGACTATACCACCACCTCAATGATTTATTCTTAATGTATCGCCCCTTAAACAGACTGTTTTGCAAGAAATTTTATAACACTTAATATTTAATTCATGCCAAAATCTATTTCATATTATTCGAAAAAATATTCTACGCTATATATCTCGCTCTTACAAGTCTCAAAACATGCAGGAAAAAACTGCTTCAGTCTTATTGTGAAATTGAAAAAAGAGCAATACATTAAAAATTTATCAAATTGCACGCCTCATAAGCGGAGCGGTGAGGTAGTGCTCTACTCTCGACATGTCAAAAAACCCAGTCTTTCGAAACTTAAATGACGTTCTTTTTTTTAATATAACACTTACAGGATAATATGAGTGCACTAATATGAAGTTAAATAATCTGTCTAGCACATATGGTACATTTTATAAACAATTAATTTGTTTAATATAATAAATAATAACATTAAAACTAATCATTCTTGGACGTCCGTGAGTCTGTGTTTATGTGACCATGTATGTGGCAGAGAAATTGGTCGAAAAATTCATCTTACCGGAATACTTTTGTTTTTAATATATAAAGTATTACACTGTGCTGATTCCTAGTTAATATTAGCGTTCTAAGTACTGTCGTTTAATTATAATTTATAAAAAACTAATATACCACTGTATACTGTATATCTATATATATATTTTTTATTTTTATTTTATAGTATATTTTTTCCTCACCTTATTCGTTATTTTATTTTAAAAAACTTGAGTTTTTGTTTTATATTTTTTTTTTAAATGTGAATGACCGCTATGAGGCGTGCACTTTTGGATTTTCCAAATTTTTTTTAAAAATCAATTTGATTGTAGTAAAGCTGTAGGCCGTAGACACATGTTCGGAATGTAGGAAATTTAATTCAAGAACATGCCATAATTATAAAACCAGCCTAAACGGGTCCCCACGCGTCGCCGCGCCCGCGCCGTACGTTTCAAAGGACGTGCAAGCAATCGATTTTATTCAATCGTAAAACTATCACTTTATAGTTTTACAAACTAGAATTGACATTCGTACACCAAATGGTCAATTATACAACATTTGATGTGAATAACATGCAAACGACAGAAATTAAATGTATAAAATATTCAAAACAATAAAACACACAAAATAACACCTCAATTTATTATACTTATTGGTACCTAGATAAATAGTTTAAAAGCAGACCAAATAAAAAGTAGGGATATAAATTTTAATTTTAATATGACTTTTTAGACTGAATAATAAAACAGCGAATATTAAATATAATGAGTAAATAACAGAATAATTTACAGATAATGCTGCGACGGATCTTTGCTTAGCTAATTTTGTCTTTTATGACTCTTAATAACTTGTTATTTGGCTTCTATGTCAACTTTATTAAAATTGTCATTTATGTCAGTTCGGCTGGTTTTTATCATGTTTTTAATTTATTAATGGCTTTATAAAGAAATCAAGGCTGATTTTACTTTTGTTTATTTTTTCTTTTCCATATTAAACTCACACAGCTTATACAATTATAAAACAATGCTGGTTCGTTCCAAAATTCGCCTTAAAACTTTTTTGAAAAAAAAAAATAACATAAAAATCATAGATCCAGGCAACCTTGAATAAATACATGGAGGTATTGGCATCAGAAGGGTATCAAGTGTTGCTTTGCCGGATTTTCTTTCTTCCGTACATAGTGTTTACGTTCTGTGTCAAAACATTTTAAAACAAGATAAACCTAACATAGTTCATTTTAGTGAAGCTAAGGAAACTTGGATTTCTCTCTGTTGTAAAAAAAGTGTTTCTTTTTACTCTCTCTGGCCTCCTCCCACCTTAGGGAAACAGTTGTCTGCGGAAAACACTTTATCCGTGGAGGCCTTCAGCTCTATGAAATTTTAAAAATATCTCCTTGCATCTTTCTAGCTATGGGTGACAAGAGGGCTGGCTCATTTCTTGACGAGGAAATGCAGCCAGCATTCTTGGCACCCTGTCTCACATGGACAATCTTTTTGTTAATTTTAGATTTTTAATTGTTTTTGATGTTATATTATTTAATAAAATGTTTAAACTTGAAGGGATTGGTTAATTTTCTTAATAATTATTAAATTGATAAATATCGACAAATCAACTCATTTTTAAGCATTTTTAGTGATAAATTATGTTTTTTTGTCAGTTTTTGAACATTATTTTAAATTCTGGTAGTTTTTTCTTTTTTATTATATATTTCGTACTATTTTTTTTATTTGTAGTATCGACCATTTTAGGATATTAGGGTATAGTGTGCCTAACGGTATACTGTGTCTTACTTAAAATTATAAAAAACCCTCAGAGACTGGGTTTTCTAAATACTGGAGCAGTGTTCTAAATAAGTTTTCTATATCGTACTTCCCCTTATAAAAACCCAAGAAAGAGAAAAGCACATTCGCATCATAATGCGTTAAGCTTAGGCCATACATAGGTAGTTCTGTTCATGGTAGTAAACTAACACATTATAGCAGTATGTATGTTTTAATCCCCAGTAACCAGTGGTTGGATACAAACCTATAGCATAATGTGGGGCACAGCCATTTTTTACCAACCACTTTAGTCATGCGTGAGCCCATCTCTGCAAACTGCTTCTCTCACACTATGGTAATTTTAAAAATATCTTACAAGTCTAAATAGCTTTAGATTTATAAGTGGTAAATTGAAAGACGAGGGTACTTAGGTACCCCATTTTCCAGATCCTGACGAATTAAAAAAGCTAAATAAAAGAGCAGGGAAAATTGTTTTTTGCTTAACTTTGCAGAAATTACGTTTTATGTAAAAACTAAAATTAACGGTACGTTTGATCTACTGCAATTTTTAATTTTACTAAAGAACATCAAAGAATTTGTCCGAAAAGAAAGTTCATAAATTTCAAGGAATTTTATCAAGAATTGATTTATCCTTTAATCCCCATATTATTTAAGAACTAAGAAGTTTGAATCAAGAAAAATTGAGAAATGCGATGAAATTGACACAAATGGTAAATTTCATCTTTTGTTACCAATTTTTTTTTTATTTTCATATAAATTCGCAGTCTTCATTTTTTTTATAACACTGTTAGTACTAAAGAACTCCTAATCTTCTATCATATTATTTAAGTGTAATTGGTACTATTTTATTCTGTTTACAATTGACCATGTCCAACTGATTTTATTATAACCACAGACGGATTTAACTTGTAATATTACAAAACAATTCATGCATAAATTCAAAACAAGTCTCAAACCTTTATTTTGTTAGTTTGTTCTATGTAGAAAAGCATGGTCTACCTTACGTCCCGTATCACGCAGAGCAACCGACGCTACTGTTCAACCCCCCGCTAGCCAACAAACCAAAACACGATTATTTTATTTTGATAGTTACAAACTTCTTTATTGCATATGCCTTAAACAGAATGTGTACTCTATATTAAAAATTTTACTTATGACTTTTTTCTTTTAAGTAGTCGGTTAATTGAAGCGGTCAGATTGGCTTCTTGTTAACAGCAAGTAGTTAATAAAGTTATGTTATTGTTATGATTATTTGGGCTCTGCTAACATACATATTATTCATTCCATGTTTCCAGACATTTGAACAGAGAGTGTATATTATTCCTTTTATTTACTCTGTTTCTCAGTTATAAAACACCAGCGTCCTTCCAGCAAGACTTTACGACTTTACGTAGGACAAGTTCTTAAGTTAATTTAAGGATTTCTGGGCCTGGCATCAGGATCGAAAGGTGTTGTTCCGTTTTGGTATTAAAATAAATTTAAAAATTAACCAGCATAGGAGAATATTTTTTCTAAAGAGCACTTAAAATCTAGAAATTCTGAAAAAATTACTCTTTCTTTTAGACTTGAAATTCACAGAAATATTGTTAATAATTCGTTAAATTATTAACGAAACGTAGAATTACGAAACGAAGCGTATTGCTGATAAACCAATATTCAGTGCTCAATACCATAAAAAAAATTGACGGCTCAAATATTATTAGTTTTTTTTCTTTTTTTTCTTAGAATGTTATGGCCTGAATCATACATTTTTGAAATTAAATTTTAATTTTTAATGCATGTCTCAATATTTATTTTTAACTTCTCTTGGGAAGTTATTGTAATAGGTCCGAAAATCGAAATCGATATTTTTGTGTTTTCTTTACGTTTCATGACTCGGAAAATCATTTGCAATCATTTTTAGAGTGATATCTGTGTGTGTGTGGGTGTGTGTGTGTGTGTGTGTGTGTGTGTGTGTGTGTGTGTGTGTGTGTGTGTGTGTGTGTGTGTGTATGTATGTGTACTTTTTTTCTGCTCGGTTTTCTCAAAAACTACTGGACCGAATTGTTTGATGACCATATCAATCGATACGCCACGTCATGACTTAGATCTGAAAAGAGTCTGAAAAAAATCGGTCCAGCGGTTCATAAAAAAAAAGTCCCAAGAGAAGTTGCTTGTACGGTACTTGCTGCCGAACCGATTTTTATTATTTCGCTAAGTTATTTACCCTAGGCTTTATCTAAATACAAAAATTGACGCTGGTCAATGGTCAAAATAAAATACTAAGCTCCATACTGATTCGGTACAAGTCTTTTGATTTCTATATAGCCTGCTTATTCCTCTATTAGCGAGTTTTTCAATTTGTCGCTATGAGTCATTACAGCCAAATAGCAGCGAGTATGCGGGAGTGGTGTGGTCGTGAGTGCATCGAATTGTCTAGCTTACGTAAAATCACGTGAATAATTAGGTAGTAACGTAACTTTTCTAACATTGGAAAAATTATCAGGACAAAATAAGAAATTCAGGTCCTTAATACCACCAGAGCAACGGAAGCAAATAGCTATCGGATCGGTCTATCGCAAAGCTTGTTATCAATTACGTCAAAATCGATTTGACATCTTGATGAACACGTTCTTGCTTCGACATTTCAGTTTGACACAGCCGTGTGGGTGGTCTGTGGTCCGTCAGCGTGCGTATGATTTTTTTATTTATTCTTTTTTGCCCGCCGTAGGGCGATGACTAACAGCCTTCAATAACTAGCCAGCGGTCTAGCGTAATAATCTGTAGTGACGACTTTTTGACTAAAACTAGATGAGTTTTTGTAGTTGGTTAAGAATCATTTCAATCAGTTCTGTTTGAAAGCCAATTCGAACATTTTTTTTAACATTAGGCTTAGAAAATTAAAAAAACTGAAACACAGTTGAGATAGTCATTAATTTAAATTTAAAAGGTAAATCACCTCAGTGGTCAATATCGTCTTGACATGAAAATTAAACCTATACATTCATACCTATATGTATTTTCTACTATTAGTTAGTCCAATTATCTTATACTTATTATTTTGTTACTACTTATAATAACATATATTTTTATTACATAATAGGTCACATCAAATTATGGAAAGTGAAACAAGCCAAAATAGGAAAAGACTAAAACACAAAAATCACACGTGCAGCTCAAAGTCTGAACGACAACTTACAATATGAAACGAATAGTTCGAAAACTCGCTCGAAAAACTGTACAATTGACTTTAGTTTGTGAAGTGTAAGTGCATTGTTCAAAATGTGTGGTTCGAGAGCAGCATGGTGACATTGATGCCGTGTAGCTACCTCGGCGGCGCCTCCCCGCGCTGCAGCTTGGACCACACCGAGCCCAAGGTATTACTCTTATACAGCCTCTTCAATACGAAAATTTTTTTTTTTTTTTTTGTTTTGCTGAGGTTAAGTAAAACCACATTATGCCATTGTTATTAGTTACCTACTTAGATATGCACTCAAACTTGATATTGCACCCAATTTTGTGTAAATACTTACTAACGGTGCAACAAACTTTTCCAATCCTGTGGTCAAAAATCAAAACTTCAGTCGCCACATTTGGCGTGAACTTACCGACACTAGCGAATATACGCCGCCGGGTCAGAACAGTTTGTTTTACTGTACATATATATATATATATATATATATATGTGGTACCAGGACTTCAGAATGAAATAAAAACACTTTACTATTGCATGCTTTTTTTATATTTCACATTTTTTTTTTTATGGTGGTCGCAACCTGCAAGTTGCATGTGCTTTATGTTCATTATCACATGTCCCGCCAATCGAGCAATTTTCAATCCTACACTGTGGTTATAAGATGCTTACCGCTGGTCATTTTACTGTGAACGATAAAATAGATTGCTTTGGAATTTAAAGTTCTTGTTTGCCAAGATTTTGCAAATTTGTATGATTTCAGTTTAGAAAATATTTTAGTTTAGATCACAGTATTGTTAATTGATTTACATATTTTTTACAAAAAAAACATTGTTGTGTACGCAATCTTTTCTTTGACATGAAACTGGTTCTAGGAATTAATTTCAACCGTTTTAATATTTCATATCACTGTTTCCATGACCAATGCTCTAGTGTCCGTCGAAAGTAATACCAAATTTTATTGTTTGGATACACGCAAACAAGCTCGGACATACACTGTTTATGTTTTCCAGGTTGAACGGCGACAGATCTCATGTTACCCATTCATACGTTAATCTTTAGGGGCCATTAAAAACTCGTAATGCATGAGTGTGGTGTCGTTGGCGTACCTACGGGACAGTGCGTCGTTAGCCACCTGATACCAAGCTATCATGACCGCTGAGGAGTTGGTTTTCAGCCATAGAATTACCGGTTGATAAATTAATTTTGGAATGCACATTGACTAGGGAGTTAGGGATCCTGAAACAATTACTTGTTTGCATTTACTTACTGTTTAGTCTATAAGTACATGATTAATCTTACTATAAATATTTGACCCACTTCCCAGTGTCCATTTGAGCTGAAATTTGGTTTACTTTATATAACTTCGGTGACATGCAATAATCTGATATGATGATGTTGCCGCAAGGTGGTCATAGGAACTCTTAAACTATACAAGATGGCCCCGTCGCTTTTAAGCTCGTTAGGTTTACCGTGACAAGTACTGTGGTCTTAAATGACATCCAATGATTCCAGGCAATTTTCATCAGCCTCATCCGTCCTGAATGTGTTAAGGCACGGCCGACCCTCACCGAGGACAATTTGGGCCAAAGTCCTTTTTGATGAGTGGAATTTTAATCCTGAACCTTTAGCACGTCTAACTGACGAACTAACTACCTCTATCTTTCATCTTATCCGCTGATTTCGGTCTACTGCTGGACAGCGGTATCTAAAACATACATTAGTAATTTCCTCTCTTTCTTAGACTAAACGCTGGTGTTTTCCCATTGCTGCCCCCACCCAAACCCTAAACCAATATAAAATACGTCCGAATGTTAACAGTTTGCTGGTTTGCAATGTTAATTCAAATGTTTTACTTGACAACAATAAGTAAAGATAAGCAACGTCGAGCGTGGGCAGTCATGGGATGGGTGACCGACCGCCTAGTGACTAATTTTATTGAGGTCATCCGTGCTTCGGAGGGCACGTTGAACTGTCGGTATTGGGTACCTGGTCGGCTTTGGTTGCGAATAAAATTAACGCTGTTTCTCTCTACTTCTAAAACGTGGAAATTTCTAAACATTATGGAGATAGGCCAAAGATTTTTCAGGTCTTGAAAACGTCTTGAATTTAGTTTTCTAGATTCCCCAGGGAAGTATTTAGGAAAAGGAAAAAAATCTAAGGAATTTTGGTCATTGGTTGTAGATAGGTATTAGTATTGTGTCAAACTTACCTAAAAAATTGGCCAGGTTTTTGACTTACGGATAGGATTTCCTTCTTTATGAGTCTCAAGATCAAGATAAAATTTTCCCAATTCCAAAAAATAATTCAGCGATTTTGCCGTACCGACAATTGCCAGGGAGTTTGACACAGCTCTTTTACTTAAAACTTTGATATATTATTTAACAAGCTCCGTTTATTTGCTTTTCCCAAAACATTATCCCACCATAACTTATCTAATTAATTTGACCCTTTGTGACATATCCTTCGAGTTTTTAAATTATAAATATATTTGCTTAACTAAATTTACAAAACAAAAGAGGTAAACAGTTGTTACCATTAATCACTTAACAATTGACATTTCACACGATGATTCAAAACACACATCGAATTAATATCGCTGGGGTATCTCCCAAATTATCACCGATAAACAAACGACTACAAAATGGTGGGTGATAAATTTTAAAATTTATTTTGTGGTCGATCAGGAGACCAGGATCGAGCAGGAGTCCTCGATCGTAAATATAAAGTGAGATAAAACAATAAACGAATTACGTATAAATAAGAAACGTTTTGTCTTGGTGCTCGTTTAGAATACAGGATGCTTTGTTTTTTTTTTTTTTTGATAAATAAAAAGAAAACTGGCAGAAATAATAATAATGGTAATATGCTATGTAATGTAGTATGGTATGTAATGGTAGTAAAGATGTACCTATGTTGTAATAAAGAACTACATATTGTGGGAAATTCAAGTAATTTTTTAGATGTACAGTAAAGCTAAGAAAATTAAAGAATAAGTTCTACAGTATATCTGGGCATCTATTTACATGTAATAAAATATTTCGTAACTGATAAATGCGCGTACACCTACGACGCTGTAGCCAAAACATAATGGTTTCTAGTCTTAAAAATACTTAGTAGTAGTTTACTCTAATAAATATAATTTGTAAGAAAAGTATTCAAAAACAATACTTGACTCAGAAAAAAATGAAATAAAAAACGAAAGTTAAACGTAACGTTAAAACATAAACAAGAAAATAATAAAACTAAAACATACTGTGTACAAATGATCCCAAAGCTCGGTGTTGCGCTCAGCGATGTCGCCGCGTAAAACGTATAAATTAGCTGGCACTATCGGGAGATCGGCCGGCCTCACACCTCGAACGGAATGCGCTCCGTGATTTACTTCCTTTCTCACACACCACATGAACTGTATTCTTCTAGATTTTTGGTACACGAGGATTGGGAATTAATTTATTTTTATATTAAAAGGACTTTCAAAAAAATGATGTAAAAATTTACAATTTGACGAGATTTCTAATGGACGATTTTTTATTTTCATAAACTACCCCTCTTAATAGCTTCCTATTCCAAATTAACATTCGCAACTAATTACACTTAGTATAACTTACTGAATTTTCTAAATGTTTAGTTTAAACATGAGTTAGTGTCAACAAATGTGGTGGTGTAAAGGCACAAGTATTTGCTAATATGTAGAAGTAATAATAAAAATAATTACATATTACCTACTACAGACAAATAAACTCGATTCTAAATATCGCAAATAAACTTTACTGTTTTTTTTTTATTTTCTACATTAAAAAAAACACATTATAATTGAAGAAAACAAAGACATGAAAACGATAAAAGCTATAAAATATGTCTTATCAAACGAAAAAATGCTTATGTATTTCAAATAGAGACAAAGCGAGGTCCTCGAAGTTGTTAAATAAATTCAAGTTGATTTTATTAATGTTGTTACTGCATGTATCGTGGCCGATCTCACGACACGCGACGTTTAGGAGTTTTATTATTTATTATAACCTAAAATTTTATCTCTAATCTTTCGTGCTTACGTTAGAAAACTGGGATTGTTTTGTTTACCGTTAAGTTACGTCGAGAAATTATTATTTATTTTTATGAACGAAGTGTTTATGATAAGAAGTTACAAGCTGTAGAGGTGCCTAAACAAATAAATTTGAAGTTTTATTTCTCGAACCTTACCTTTAACAGCGGTGTTCACATTGCAATTTTAAGAACACCATATTTTTTTGGATTAAAATTGTTTCATATTTTGATTTCTAATAATACTTAATTATTTTAAATTTTTAATAGTTAATTGACTTAGGTTGTGTATATTGTCAAATTCAAATTACAATGAACCCAAGCGTATTTCTTATTTAAGGCTCCGTAGCTAAATGCTAAAAACGATACCATTTTATAGCTATATTATGTCTGTACCGTCTGTGCCGTCATTACATAGATTCTGCTGAACTTTTACGAATGTAAAACTAAACACAGTTTTATAATAAGTTAATAGTTTTTTTAATGATGGTTCTTCAATCTTAGATCTAAAGGGTAGTCATCTTTTACCCACCCCTTTGCGTAAGGTTGTTGTTAGATCATTTAAAAATAATTAAACGATTCATTATTTGGCAAAATTCCTTTAAGATCAAGGCTGGTGAACCCAGTCGAAACGGCTGGAAAAAGGAATTTTGCCAAAGAATGACGCGTTTAATCCCGTTTTATTATTTTTAAATTAGTAATGAAACGCGTAAATTTAAAACTTATATTGTTGTTAGATAGATCTGAATTAAAATCAAGATAATAATTAATAACTATTATTATTTTGCACAGTTTAAACACATATTTATGTTGTGCGCCTTAAAAATTTAACATAAATAATTAAACAAAAACAAAACCTAGAAACGCAAAATAAGCCGTAACCAGCAAAAGATATAGGTACAAATGTATACTTAGAAAGTGTGATAAAAAGGAACACGTACGTTTGCTGAAAAATTACGTAAACATAAAATTATTGAATTTTTCACGACGACCTTGCCAATATAATAATAATAAATAATAATAATAAATTTATTTATTGATAGCTAGATACATAGAAAACCATACAAAGTATAAAGTAATATATAGAAGAAAAAGTATTAGTTGAACAATTTTGGTATTAAAGTCTTGAGTTCCCTGGCCCCAAAGATAGGAAAAAATATCCTGCGTTTCAGGAGCCAGTGCCCCCCCCTGTCCTGTCGTCGGCTTACCATTTTCACTGAGTACTAGGTTATACATATTTATTTGAGATTGTGAAAATATATATGTTTAAAATGTTGAACACTTACTACCTAACTGTTTATACCTGTATAATACAACATTTTAGCTTAAATTATGGCAGAGCAATAAAATTACAAAAATAAGAACTACATTCTACAAAATGATAACCTAAAAATTTTCGATTTGCCTACTTACTACATTCATGTATATACTTGTATAATTCAACATTTTTAAATTAAATTATAGCAGAGCAATAAAAATTATAGAAATAAGAACTAAATTCTACAAGTTGCCCTGTGAGTGGGTAAATAATAAATATTTTTGCAATAAGTTCTAACACAGTTTATTGTTACAATGCGGTGTTAAATATGTACTTAATTACAATACACAAATGGTCAAATGACTTCTGACGAAAATGACAGAAATTAGATAGGTACTTACTATGAAGCCGCGGGTAAAACGTGAACTTTGGTTCTTTGGAAATCGAGATTTTGCCGTCGCATTTTTTACGAAAGTTGAATAATTTAGGGTTAAAGCAATAATATACAATTTATGTTAAGTTCTAATGTGAGCAATGCGTTCCAAAAACAAAATACATAACATTTCAAAAATTTGAGCGTATATCCATATTCAACTAATATTATAAATGCGACAGTAACTCTGTCTTACTGACTGTCTGTCACAAACTCATTTTAGGTGTATCTCTCGAGATTATCCTATATGTTTCACTTTCAACGACAACAAACGTATGGGGGTAACAAACGTATCTAGATTCTATGTATTATGCATACGTATCCTATAAATGATATAAAAATTATATTAGTAGCAACATGTAGCAATACCAAAGGTTTGTTTTCTTTCGACCGCAATCTATCAATAACGTTGAGCGTGGGCGGAGCGGGGACGCCGAGCATGTGTCGCCGAACGACAAAACGCTATTCTTTGCACCACAATGCTGTTCCTAGAAATGGAAGAGATGTTGTGAAGAAAATGTTGCCATTATTTACGAATTAATTTAAGACTTACTAAACGTTTTTGTTTACAAATAAATAGTGCTGTAGATTCCCTCATTTCTTTAAAGTCAAAGTCAAAGTCAAAGTCAAAATGGTTTACTCAAATAAGGATTTTACAATCACTTTTGAATCGTCAAAGTTATAAAATATTATTTTTTGAACCCTCCCACCTTCCCGCCGGTTCACAATGTTGTTGATTTCTACCGAGAAGAATCCGGCAAGAAACTCGATAGTTACTCTTTTAAAAACACTTAAATAAACTAAAATACAATTAATGTTTTAAATAAAAGATTTTTAGTCGTACAATTTTATGTTATTTCCATTTTAATTTGGTTTACCTATGCATCCTGTAATTGAGCATCATCAGTCCCAAGGATTTTTATAATTAACATAGTCTGAAATATTGTAATATGCCTTTTTACAAAGTACCTGCTTGATAAAAGATTTAAATTTACTTATTGATAGATTTTGAATTTTATTGGGAACTTTGTTGTAAAAGTGTATACATTGCCCCATAAAAGAGTTACTTATTTTGTGTAGACGTGTATCATGCACCAACAGCTTATTTTTACTTCTAGTATTTACTTTGTGAACGTCACTTTTCTTGCTGAAACTATTGATATTTTTATGTACATATAAAAGATTTTCATATATGTACTGCGTATGTACTGCGTATATGTAAAAGCTTAATATGTTTCTATTAATTATATTTCTTAATTTATATGTATATTTTTACGGTTTTATTCCCTAGGAAGAGGTATACAGTGGCTTGTTACTCATTCACATCATCATGTCGGAATGGCCTCTTTTCACTGAGCCTTTTTGTCCTGCCTGCCTGACAGGTGCTGGTGAGCCAATCCATCACCACACCACCGTTTCTTATGCAGTGTATCTAGATTCTAGACTAAAGTGGCTTTATATATTATGTCCCATCAGTCGTGATGACCTTTAGTAATAAGTGGTAAAATTATAGACCAGGGACAGGATAACATTTACTTACCAATCCCTCTTTACTTACTATTTTTTTGACGAACTATAAAAAGAAAGCCAACATAGGGCAGGTTGTTGTAAATTACATATTTTATTAGGTTATAACTGATTTTAATTTGTTAATATTAATGCTGTTCAAGCGGGGATCTATAGAAAGTTGGAATAAAAAATTTCTTACTTAGCCAAAGGGTGTCTACGGAGCCCTATATTACTCAGCCTACGCTGTCTAATTGTCTGTCTGTCCTACCATTAAAGGGCTTTATCTTTTAGACCGAAATAGGCAAAAGCCTGGAATTTTCACAGAATATGTGTTATAATGGCGGAGTACCTGACAAATAATAAGAATTTTAAAAAAAATATGGGGGGACATACTTAATATATACCTATACAAGAATATTAGATTATACAACAAGTGAAAAAAGGTAATTTAATGCGAGAGACTAAGTTGGGGAGTCCCAAGTGCAGGTAGCAGAAGAATCCTGAGTGGAGCAAGGGGTTAGAAAGGACCGAGATCAATTTCTTTCTTCAACATGTTGGATAATCTAATTTTTACCACTAACTGCGAGAAATTAAAAAGTACTATTTTTAAATTTTGGTATAAGTAAAAATTTAGAATGAAAGGGCCTTAATATCTTTTGGAATCTTTAGGCACCTATTTTAAAATAAATAAGCCTTTTGCAGGGTTCCGTAGCCAAATAGTATTAAAAATGTCCGTATATGTTTAAGCCTTATTTTTCGACATGTTAGCATTGATTCTGGTAAATTTTTCATGAAGATGTCTAATGTGAACCGCCATACGCGCTTTTGGCTGGTTTTATTATTATCTTGTTCTTTGAGACTCATAGACAACCAAAAAACAGAGAAAACTAAATGTAAAACGTTTACAACCCCTGGAAAATTCTTTACATATATTCTGAAACATAAGTTGTGATCAAGATTTCAAAAGTATGTAAGAATTTTCCGCATTTAGGTAAGAAAACTAGATATATGATCATTGAACAAAATTGAGATTGATAATTTCTTAAAAAGGTGGATAATAAGTGTAACATGAGGATAAAAAAAAGGCCAAAGATTATGACAAGAAAGAGAAATATGGCCAAACACCGATGACAAGACAGTAGTTTCTCTGTTTGACATATCGATGGTTTGACTGCAACTATAGACATAGAGCCTTGACAGCGCTTTTTTAGATAGTTGTGAAGTAAAAACGTACGCAAAAGTGTGAGGGAGACGAAGCGAATCTGCGGTCTCTTGTCTCTTTCTAACGTTTAATTTTACAGAAAAGAGACAGGTTGTTGCTGCACATAAGCTATGTCCCCTTCTAAAGTGTTGCCAGTTTTGTGTGTGTTACGCAGTCCTTAGAACAGATTACAGAACTTAAAGTCTATGACTGTAACAAACAGGTCAAAGATATGAATTACTCTGTTAAGTGTTTTTGAGAGTATTCTATTTTATACCATTTGGATGACAAAAACAATGACATGACAAAAAACAAATATTAATTATATCTTTAAACTTGTTTTTTTGTAAAATAATCGTTGACTGCTGCTGGTAAAAGTTAACGCATAAACCAAAAAATACACAACTCGTTCTGTCAACTTGCTCTGTTGATAAATTATTAGAAAATAAATAAACAGGCTAGAACCTGTTCAATACAAACAAGCAAAACATGCCTATACCATACAAACTTATATATATTTTTATCACCTCTTCTCAGCACTTACTAAATAATATAAGTATGCTATAACCGCTTAATTATAAAAAGTATTTTACTATGGAGCTACGTAGCATATCGGTTTTGGACAATGTACTGTAAGCAAAGTACTCTGTGTTGCAAGCCTCAAAAGTCAGTCATAATAATATTTTTTATTTTTTTTTTTCAGGCAAAAAAGCCTAGACAAGACACAACTGCTGATGTTTCAAATAGGTAAGTTTCCAAGATTCAATATGATGTTCTTTTTCTTTGCTGATCTTATCTTTTCTAACCGACGTAAAAAAAAGGATTCTTCAGTATGTTTTTTTTTTAATTTTACTTTAACTACAATTTTAATTCACTTACTTATCATTATAAATATTTACACGAACGACTCTTAACATTTCCAGCTTTTTGAGTTTGAATCGAAATTTGTACAAAATAATTTGCGAGGACTCTTCAAAATACAATACCAAGGGTCCATAAACCCCGTGTAATCCCTATATTGTCGACATACAATTGCCGTGAAAAGAGCTACTTAATAAAATTCCCGAATGGGACGCACCCTTAGTTTATCAAAAGCTCTTCCCAAATGATCACGCCCTGATCAAAGGAAGTGATTTCAATATACAATAGGTTTTATGTTACAAGTATGTCGATTTAGGTGTTAAATGTAAAAGATGTTACGGATTTAGTTTTTGCACCTTTTTTTATTATATCCTAGTGAGATTTTGCTGAAATTGATGTGAAAAAACATGCTTTTTTTCTTGTTGCGTCTTAGTCTACGGTAGCAAACATTTAAGAAACGAAACGTAAAAAATTAATGATACATGGTTTGAACCACCTTAGCACCTTACACGTAAAATGTTTAAAAGCATTTTATCCTAATTAGTGGTTGACTATTATTTTTAACTTTTTTATGTTTCATTACAAAAAAGCTAGACACAAAATAGTTAGTTATGTCGTTCAGATATGTATATAAATCACCTTTGACGCCATTCCGTTCCGTTACACGTTATGATTTTTTAAGTTTTGACAGGCAGGATCTAAAGTGTCGGGTAGCGTAAAGTTATGTAACGTCTTCTAGCTTTGTAGTTTTTTATTATAATAAGAAACGGCACAAAGCGTTTTTTTATTCAATATAGTAAATGCAAAGTAAAAACATTTGAATTAATATAACCACCAAGATTGGTTTTATTTAAATTTATTGTTGAATTATTAGATTGTAACCAATTATACATTTTATTTAAAGTATTTATTATCTCTGTTTAAAGATCTGTTCGAAAATCAGATTTAATGATGATTTTAGAATCATCGACAAATAAAACATAATCGTGTTTCGTGATATCTGGTAAATCATAAATATAAATGAGAAACAGTAGAGGACCTATTATACAACCCAGGGGTACACCATATGTATTGTGACGAAACTTCGATTCGATTCCCAATTCAATTACCACAGTAAATACTTTATTTGTTGTATCAATAGAGTATATTTATGTTTTCTGTCTAGTAAGGGCCACACTTACATGTATTTAGAAGGCTGACCATAAAAGGACTTAGGTCCTCCCCAATGATTTGTTATAGCATATAATGGTCCTCCCAAACAAAGCAAATGTCATCGACAAACTTTCGACCGGACATACAACCATACGTGTGCCTTTTTCCTAAAAACAAACACAATAATAAACTAAAAACTAAACTTGAATGCGTTTAATGTCATAAGCCAGCAAAGTTAAAAATACATAAAATCTGTAAGACACACTGTACAAATTTTGGCTCATTCTTTTTGGTTGGATTATTGAAATTAAGCGCATAATGTACATTATGTCGGTAAACGAAACGCTACTATATTAGCGGTTGCTGGTGGCGACGTAATTATAACAGACTAGTCCCATAAAGGCCCCGCGTATTTTTTATTTACTCTCTTAATGAAAATAATCTCTTAAACCCATCAGCTTTAGATAAATAAAATATTCATCTCTTAAGTCCTATCACATTTTCTCAAACTACGGAAAAATCAGACGTTTTTTGCTGCAAATAACAATAACAGAAGTAACAACTGTTAAGGAAACCCGAAAAACTTCCTTTCCTAACCACTTTTTCAAAAATATCTGTACTATTCTGTACGGAACAGACGCGCCTTGTCAAACAGCTTTTACTTTAGACTGACGTGAAGACAACATATATATATATATGTATACGTATATATGAGGTCTACTACATATTTTACAGTAGTAAAGTATTTAATTTATCTACTACATATTTCATAGTAGTAAGAAACCGGCGGCGTTTTGTTTACATAAATTGGTATGACAGTTAATAACTTATGGCTGATTTCTATAGTCGGATTATTACTTAAAAGTTACTTTAGGTATGCGACCGTAACATAGAAACGGAAGCAATAGTGGTATCTACTTATTACCATAAGTATAAGAAATACGCCTTCTCTGTATATAAGTTATTTTCATGATTATAACAAAATAATTTACAGACCATTTATTCTTATTCTTATGTTAATACACAGGTACTAAGTTATAACTATGTAGGTAATTACTAACTAAACGTACGCAAAGCTTCTCTTTACGATATAGATCATGGCTTTACAAAATTGTCCATGATTTCCACCATCGTTCAGCAGCTGTACAGACTATTTCGCATGTTAGTTTTGCTTATTAGTCATATTTTGCGACATGGACGTGCCTTATAATCGGTTTATCCGTTTAAAATACAGATACTTGAAATTTATGACGGCCTTCTTTTTTTGCCGGAGAAAAAAATACGTTGTTTCTGTCCTTATTTACGAATTGAGTGATGGCCCATGTGACGAGAAGCATTTATGGGCTAATTATCCTTTGATGTGTATCCGAAGAACGGACTCAACGGCCAATCTGATCGATCATCGCTCATAATGGCCATATGCTCTCCAAACGTTAGTCCTCGCCTGTATTCGTCCATCATGATATGACCCATTGTCACCCATCGTAGATGAGGCAAAGATAGATTTGTTCACCTGTATCCATAGACATAGAGGGACAGTGCTCCTAGCCAGCTGTGAAATAAATGGTCCTAAAAGAATGACCCAGACGAAGCGCAAGTGTGGTGTCTTGTCTATGAGATAAGATACCACAGTTAAACTTTGTCTCTTTCTTAAGTGTGCCCAATTTCGTGAGCCTATTGCGCAGTCCATAGGACAGAACTTGAAGTCTATGCCTGTAACATAAAAATAGTAAAGGAATACAAATATAGTGTTGTGACTAAATTAAAAGTTGCATTGTTATGGCTTACTTAGTCATTGTTAGTTTGTTAAATAAGAAAACATTGTCTTTCAGTTATTTGGTCACATTAATCCCATAAGCGATTTTGGTGGTGATTGGGAAGTTTGCTCTTAAATACAAATTTGAATGAAAGATTTTCTGTAGTACCTATGTGTACAGAATACCTTAATATTACACTTATTTTTGGGACCAAGAACAAAAGGATGTGTTAGTTTATTACTTTAATAAAATACATAATTTATGGTTTTACGGTAAAACCATGCGGGCAAACTCTATTACCAACAGCCATCACCATCTAGTATGGAATGCTTCTTAGTTAGTTCTTCTAACCATTGAGTTTAAAAATATCTTAATGTAGCCAACACATGCATTACTTAATGTATTTATTATCTTACAGTTATAATTAAGTTTATCATTACAGTAAATCTAAATATTAAAAGTTCAAGCATATTAAACTGTATTAAAAACTCATGTCAGTATGTTATTAACGTTTCGTGACAATAATTTGTCCCAAAATGTAACTCTTCTACTTGCCATTCATCAACAAAGACATCTGTATCACATGCCACTTTGGCACAGTTTCAGTACCTAAAGTCACAAAAAAATGCAATTAATAGAATCTGGGCGAACAACCAAACGGTTGACACGTGGAAGCCAAATGGCGGTTATACAAAGACCCGAATGGGCTTTACTTTAGGGTTCCTTAACAAAAATAGGTAATAAACCTTGTTGAGCCAGCAATAAATTAATCTGAACTTTGTTCCTTGTACTATTATTGTTTAAAGATTCGTAGGTCCTTTACCTGTTGTGCCAAATATATCAAATTATTACTTTATTTACATGTAGCCTAAGCTAAAAACTAAATGTTGCAACATTGAATATTTGTTACTTGACCCCTGACACATGCGCGAGCAATGGTGAAAACATGGGGTCAAACGACATCTATCTTTCTATTGATCTCAGACCTATTTTAGGGTAAAATTATTGAAGAACATTGTTTTATGGTTAACTTTGTTATGATTTAATAAAGCAATAACGAGATATGATTTTGTTTTCGTTCTCCTGCAAAAGATATCCGTAGCGGTTGACACCATTTTGCATTTTCACCGTCGATGTGTGTAGTAGGTATTGTATGTTTGTATATATTAATGTAGGAGTCTTTGTTAAACTTGTACGTAGATTTATTTGTATACTATTTCATAATTGTGTATTTGTGCTTTTACGTGCAGTCTTTTAAAAAATATTAACTCAGAATATAGTTGGCTGGTACATATTGCCTTTGGCAGGTCGCTATCGTACACAAATGTTTGTGCAGAAAGATTAAAATAATACATATTTAAGTCTATATATAAAGTTACACAAGAAAGTGAGTTAAAAGTTATGCATTTTATAAAATTAAATCACTTTCATTTAATTTTAAGATATCTGAAAAACTCTGTAGCGGCACGTCGGAAGGATCAACTCCAATTTGTTTTTAATTAAAAATCCGTAACATAAATATTTTTCCTTACAAATTAGATCAGTTGAACATAATAATTATGATGTTCAGTTTCATGAAGTTATTCCTACTTTTCAACTATCTTACAGACTTTTCTACCTACCTATATTTTGTAGACAAAGTCCACAATCTCCAGTCAGTGCCTAGCTCTGTCTGGTTAGATTAAGCTTCCTTAAATGTCAATGCCTACTAATAAATTGGCTTATGTCAACAATGCACCCTACGCAGACTGCCCGACACTAGCTGCATACATATAAATTTCCTCCAAACGTAAGTAGGTGTTTAAATGATTATCGTACGGAACCCTTGACTCATAAACAACACAACAAGCTGTTATGCTTCGTTACGGAGTCCGGAGTGTGCCGCCCATTGTGCCCTTGTCGAAGGGCACTCACACACTTATTGTTTTCTTTCACTGGATATTCACTTACGAGTGGGACGAACAATAAGCTAAGCACACGTGCCTTGATGTGTTGATATGAAAATTAATATTTATGGGGTTAATGAATGAAGTAATGGAAGTTAAATAAATAAACAGTTGCTCTAATTTTTTTTCCATACCTACTTAAAAAATTTAATACGTTGTTTATATAGGTATTTACATATTAACTACCAAGTGCTGAAATGTTTTCTGTCGCTGTAATAGGTATATTATGTAATGTTTGTGTTGCTGTACAATAATAAAGATTGCGTATGTGTACTGTACCTACGGAAGTGTGCATACATACAATTAAGGTACAAAGAAAAAGTTATTGTACAAGCGTTTTAAATAGGACGTACTTACCTATGTTAATATATATATATATATAGTATTAAATATTAAATTATATAGGTATATATAACGAACGTATTCATTTCTTTTGCTGATTGCTTAGTTATCGCGATGGGTTTACAAACTTGAAAATTTGAATATATGACACGTTCCTAAGGTATTAATTATTGCTTGAAATTTGTATACATAAACGACATTTTTAGAATTCCGTATTAAGAGAATACAATTCAGAGCGCCTCTCAGCGTGCTTCATACAAACGTATTTTTCACCTTTTTTGACACTTGCAGATAAACACCACGAAATTTTGAAGACATGTTCTAGTAATAAATATCTAGGTCTGCAGTGTCTCACTTTTCTGTTCAATTTTATAGTTCAAAAGTTATACGGGATTCTAGTTTTTCATACAAATGGTTTAAAAGAAGATATCTAGTTAATAAAAACATTTTATAAAATTGGGGAAAACCACAGACATAGGTATTCGGGTTGGGATTATGACTAAGAAATTTCACAGTGATTGATCAGTAAATGTTAAAAACAAATTAGAAATTCGTTTGTATGTAGCCCACTGGGAGGCGCCGCGAATCGTATCCTCTTAAAGTTAAATTCATGAACATGAAGGAAGATTTATTATCAGGAATATCGACGCCTACGGGTTAAACATTTTGTAAAACCATCCCCTACACCATTATATTCCACTTGAAGAAGTTTAGTACAATATGGCACTTAGTTTGATACCTGTGTTTAGACATCATGCAAACACTACTTGACCGATATTTATATAACTTATTGTCTTTAAAAGATTATAATTACTCGCTTGGATTTCGATATCCTCTTTGTATAATCTCTGTACATGATCGCCAGTCAAATTTATAACAGAATTATACATACAATTATATACGGAACGGAGAGTAAATTCTATAAAACTTTTTAAACTTTTGCGGTTATTATTCATATGTTTACTGTTTCGGGGTTACCAGGATTAGATTTATTAAGATCCCGATATTGTGGCACAGACGCATGCGCCATCTTCACTTGAGCGCGTCTAAAACTTATTTAAACACTACAAACATATTAAATTTTACATATTTACTTAACTGTTATATCTTCTTTTTATTGTTTTTATATACGATTTCAATATCCTAGTGTAGCTAACAAAAAACTGTATATTTGTCATCTAAATCATCGCACCAAACGGAATGTGACACGTTGACACGCGGCCATTAAAACGTTTGAAGTCTTTTGTTAGATAAAGTTAACTTCATTTTTATGACGACTACTGCGTAAAAAGAACTAAAAAAAAGTGTAGCCGAAGCATTAAAAAAGCTTTCAATTAAAAAGATAGTGACAATGCATCTATTGCTGCCAGTATTATGTGAAAATCCGCTCCGAGACATTCTTTTGATATCTGATAGTGTTGTTGTGCACGGCAACACTCAAAGTGGCGGCAAAAAGTAAAGAGACACTTGAATTAGGCGCGAACTAATGTAAACAGTTTTTTTAGAACAAACAAAATGGTGTTACGTTAGTTAGGTCTAGAAAAACATTCGACCATTGATAAATACATTCAGAGGGTTAGGGTTAGGTCAGAAAGATAAATTTTGTAGGTAATGATTTGTACATAAATATTTTAAAGAATTATGATCTTATACACTTAATAAGCTCGACAACTTCTAGTGACTTATAAAGTCCTAGTCCATCAATAATTATCATAAAGCTCTTTACTAATTTCTACCACATCTATCTACTCCCTAAAAGTTTTTGTTTCTTGTACAGTGCAACAAACTTTTCTGATCCGGTGATCATAACTCAAAACTATAGTCGCCATATTAAAACGGTGTGAGCTTTCGCGACACTAGCGACCATACACCAGCTCAGAAAGTTTTTTGCACTGAATGTACTTAACTGAATGTTATTAACCGTTAGTGAGGACACATTTGGTAATGCACTAGATATCAAAACGTGTGATTTTACTGACTTTATAACAACTAAATATGCTTTAAATGTGTACAAATGTTGGAACAATTAGTCATGCCCAGATTTTTTTAGCACAAAATAGTAGATCGATGACAAAACCACAATCACTTCATAAGCCAGTGCTAATCATAGCCATAGATAACCAGACAGATCATTCATTTCCTATCCAGATGTAAAAAAAATGGTCGCAAAAGTGTGACAGAGACAAAGCAAAACTGAGGTCCCTTGTGTCTTTCTGATTAGTTTTAATAATCATAAATAATCAAATTTGCGGATGTTGATAGAAAGAGAAGAGACCACAGTTTCGCTTTGTCTTTTTCTAATGGATGGTCATTTTAATGAGGTTATAGCACAATCCATGGGACAGATTACAGAAGTCTATGATGCTAATACTAATAGACAAACATAAGTTTTTTTTTCCTTTTTTTTTCAATTATGCAATTTTTTTTATTTCGCCACAGACTAAATAATAACTACATTAGTTTTTGTTATAAAATTTTCACAAAAACGTATTCAGGTACGCTATTTAGCCTAGATTTATTGTTTTAAATTAATTCGTCGCGTGTTGTACATGTGAACGTATTATTTAATTAAATTTTATTTATAACGCGCATAAATGAAGTATAATTACCATGTTTATAGATTCGACATCAATGATCATGAAGATGTTGAAAATGTTGGAATCACGAATACATCAAATAAATAATTTCCTATCAGTTACACATCTGACATAATTTGCAAATCAATATAAATATTCAAAGATAAAATAGATGTTATGCTGAAACATTGTCATATCTTGTTATTAGCATAGATTGGACTTCGTTAAATTTATATTATTGGAGTTTTATTTGTTTTGAATGCAAAATAAGATAACATCGAGGTGCGGCATACATTAGGAGAAAAACGTCAACAGTTGCTTGACTGGTAGTAGGTACAGAACAACACTTTTTTCTGACCATGTGTATTGTCGCTAGTGTACAGTAAGCTCTCACAATTTTAATATGGCGACTGTTGCTTTGATTTTTGACCATCGGCTCAGAAAATTTTAATGCACTATAGTCATAAATGAAAGCAATACGTAGTGTTTTTTTTTTAATTGAAATAAACAAAATAAAACCGTTCAAATGAATTTGGTCCCTACAAGCATGAAGTTAGGGTTCCTAATATCTGAAAAACTTGTGATTTTTTTCTATATTTAAAAAAAAAGTTAGAGCTTTGAATTTAAAAGCATTTAACTCGCAATATATTCATTTTAGAAAAATAATTTCTAAGAAACTACAAAATGTATTTTTGATGACCTTGCAAACGACACTCAATACAATGGGGTTCGCAAGACACAAAATTTAACCCTCAGTTTGATGTAGGAAAGGTAAGTGCGTTTTTTTAATTTCATTATGATCAATTAATTATGACAATGACATAAGAACCGACAGACATGACAAAACTATTAGTGTTCTATTTTTGCATTTTGTGTATTTAACCCTGAAAAAAGTTAACAGGATTACATGACAGTTCTAAGATAAATAATAAAAATAGACTATTTACTAATAGTAGGAATGCGTTTAGTGTTCACATGCGTTGATATCGAGTTAAATTAATCGGTACACGTGTGAGCATTTTGTTAGATAAATACAGTAAATTAATTAGATACGAGGGTCCTGCAGAGCAGAGAGAGGCATCTGTTAATTTGATTCATCCGAACATCCGATTTGTTTAGTGGCGTAATTTAAAATAAATAGCTTAGGATTTGTTGTACCTACCTAACTTAAACAAATGATTGTTGTTAAAAGTTGGTACTTCATTAAATAATTGTAGGTAACTGGCTGTATTTTTTTTTATTTTTGCAAAGAGATAATGTCGAAGTAGCAGGTGTACAACAGGTGTACAAAGGTCTATTCCAGATACATACATAAAGTTCTGAAAATAGCTTATACCTAGTTCTAAATAATTAGTTTGTAACATTTTTAAAATCTGTTTTGTACAAACAGCATAAAGAATATCTTTTGGTGGCGCGGCGGTAGTAAGGTAGTTACTGCGCTTTAAAACGTAGGTATGAGAATAGTTACCTACCTATTGCAATACCTATATACATGTCTATAAAAGCACAAAATCCGCGTTTCTGTCCCTTTAAAATACCTACAGTCCTAGGTGTACGCATAAAAAAACTGCAAATCGATGTAGAGTTTAGCCATTTGGCACACAGGTACTTTAGGGCAAAACAAAATCCCATACAAAAAATTGATGTCATCAAAAAGCCCCCCCCCCCCCCCCCCCCTAAGCAAAATATTTTGAGGAACTGCGGCTCAAAATTATTGTTTTGCCCTAAAGTACCTATGTGCCAAACGGCTAAACTCTACATCGATTTGCAGTTTTTTTATGCGTACACCTAGGACTGTAGGTATTTTAAAGGGACAGAAACGCGGATTTTGTGCTTTTATAGACATGTATATAGGTATTGCAATAGGTAGGTAACTATTCTCATACCTACGTTTTAAAGCGCAGTAACTACCTTACTACCGCCGCGCCACCAAAAGATATTCTTTATGCTGTTTGTACAAAACAGATTTTAAAAATGTTACAAACTAATTATTTAGAACTAGGTATAAGCTATTTTCAGAACTTTATGTATGTATCTGGAATAGACCTGTGAGTTGTAGATAGCGTAAAAACGGCAACTTTTAGCAGAAATACTATCTACAACTCAACGGTATATTCTAGGAACGATATAGGTTATAGGTGTATAACATTTTAAAAATAGCTTATGACTAGTTCAAAATAATTGGTTTGTAACATTTTTGGAATGTGTTTTGTACAAAGAGGAAATAAAAAATATCTTATGGCGGCGCTAGTTAGGTAGTCACTGCGCCTTAACATATTAGTTCATTTTACAAAAGTGTCCTAATTTTATCGTGTGTAGCGGCGTATCGTAGCGGCCAAACGGATTAACTGATTTTGATTTAGTTTCTTTTGTTTGAAAGGTGACTTGATCCAGAAAATTTGTTTAGCCGTTTGCAGATCACTAGCTCTTTTTTAGTTGATGAAGGTATATGAGTAACTTTTGAAAGGTCCGATCGATTCAAAATCAAAAACATTTATTTGTGAATATGGGTACATAAAAGATGTTGACATTAAGCATATAAGGAGTCACCATATCCTATCTCATAGAAGGCGTACAAATACAATTTATAATATAATGAACTAACTAATTATATTTTATTATGTTCACCGTTCTATTTAAATATATTAGTACATTATTCAATTTTTCTACAACTTATCATTCAATTACTCTCTGACTGTGTATAGTAAGTTTTCTCTACTAGGAAATTTCGCAATCTAATTTTAAACTCTTTAACATTACTTACGTCCCGAATAATTTTGGGCAGCTTATTATAGATCATTGTAGCCATATAAATAACACTATTTTGTAAAAAACTAGTTGTAGCTTGTGTTAATTTCAATTTACCCGGAAATCTATTATTTATATCAAACTTGAATAGATCTGGATTCGTTTTTACAAATACAGAAATTTCAAAAATATATAGTGATGGAAGAGTTAGTATACCGAGTTCTTTAAAATGTGGTTTGCAACTTTTAGTTTGCTTAATACCGCACATTGCTCGTATACATCGTTTTTGAGATTTAAATAGTAGTTCTTTGTCTTTAGAATTTAGTAAAGTAGAGGCTACATATCCATAAAATGCTGTAATAACTACCGATTTTTCTACAACTTTACTGAGCATATACAAAGCATAAAAAAATTATTTACTTTTTTACACACAGAATCAAGATGCTGTTTCCACGTAAGTTTGTTATCAATTTGCATTTCTAAAAACTTTTTTGTGTCAGTCTCATTAATCTTAGTACCGGAATAGGTGATGTCTAGTGCTTTATTATGGTCGCGTCTTATTGTAAAATGTAAGATTTGTGTTTTTTCCAAGTTGATTGTAAGACTATTTAATTGTAACCATTCTATTATTAGTTTCAAACTGTGATTGATATCGGTTTCTATGGTATTTTTGCTACTATTGCTATAACTGACTGTACTTTCGTCCGCAAATAAAATCATTGGTAAACTTGTGCAACTTGGAAAATCATTTATATAAATTGAAAACAAAAGAGGCCCGAGAACACTGCCTTGTGGTACACCGGTTCTAATTCCACGCAAAGTGGATTCAAATGTTATTTCCTCCTTTAAGTTAGAAGAGATATTATTTATTTGAGTAACTTGAGACCTATCACTTAAATACGATTCGATAAGTTTCAACGCAACACCTCTTATTCCGTAATTGTGTAACTTTTGCAATAGAATATTATGATCTACAAATTCAAAAGCACTGGTGAGATCCATAAATAATGCAGCCACAGGTTTTTTGGCATCTAAGTTTGTTACTACCAATTGAATTAAGTTAAATACAGCCATATCTATTGTTTTGTTTTCCTAAATCCAAATTGTTCTTTAGCAAAAATGTGATTATTATCAAAAAAATTATAAAAATTGCTGTAAATCATCTCCTCTATAGCAACGCAACTCCTCTATAGTTTGTTAAACTGTCTACATCACCCTTTTTATGAATTGGTTTTATAATCGATGTCTTAAGTTTTAAAAGGTAAGTTCCATTCTAGAAACGTATTTAACAACATTACTAGAAATTAGTATTTAAAAACATTAGTAGAGATTCCATCGATACCTGTGCTTAAAGATTTTTTTAAGGAGAGTATAATTTTTAATATATCATCTGGTGTGCAAGGTTGCATAAATATAGAACAGTTTCTGCAGGATACCCAACGTCTTACCAACTTACAGAACAGTTGTGTCAATGAATAGTTTATAGGTAGGTCAGGGTTAATAGGTGGATGATGGAGCGGGAAAGAGAAATACGGATAAATTAGTAAGGGTTGCAATGATACTTTTAGAGTGAAATTCAATCGATTTAATTTTGTTTTAATCGGGTTCTTTTAAATTTTACATAATTTCAGAAAAAAACTTGATAATTTTTAGTTGTTTGCTGAAATTATGTAAAATAAAAAGAAACCCGAATCAAAAAACAAATATGCAAGGTACTTATTTTTCATTCAGTAACATTATTGGAATTTGTTTATGTTGGAGCAAAATCCATAAAAAAATAATTAAAGACAGTAAAAAAGAAATTATCACTCCAAAAAAATGAAGGTTCACGTAATTCAAATTTTGAAGTAAGTTGTTATTATGCTTACCAACATATATTTTTATTATTATATTGTGTACCTAAAAACTATTAAAGTGCGCACTTGGCCGGTTTCTAGTATATTTAGTATAGGTACGTGTGTACGTACATCGTTTGTAAAACCAAATTTAACTTTTTGTCTTATAGGTAGGAGCTATCGAGCCGTGTCCTTTATCACTTCTTTACTACCACATTAAATGTGTGTTTTATTTGTTTCCCGCCCTCTCAAAATGAAGACATTTGGTGTAAGTGACTGTTTATCATAAAAATCTCTTTGTAAATGAAATTAATTGTTCTTTTAATGACTTTTTGGTCCAATGTTTTTGTAAGAAAATCTAACGGTGTCTTGTTAAAATAGATTGTATTAAATAATGATGAAATATAATATACCATCACGACACTTATTGCCGAAAGGTAGGTCAGAAATATTACGGACGCATGCTTGTAACTATAGAATTCCAATTCAGTATTCCGGCCCACCAACGTGATAGTTGGCGAGCCGAAAATCAGAGTCGAGACAACTTTTCAATTTTAAATTTGTTGGTGGGTATTAATATTAGTTGCCCCTAGCGGAAATTGAACCCGGGACCTGCGACATTGCAGCCCAACGGTCTACCATTGCGCTATTAGGATCTCTGTATTTAAAAAGTTTCATTTATTTCTGTTTCAGATTATCGGGCGAAGTCAACACAAGCCCTTGTGAGTCTGAGTCGACTTCGAACTCGCCGCCATCTTTGCTGCAGGATGCGTCTTTACCAGCTCTTCTAGTTTCTGGATCATCTACGTTATTCCACAACGCAACGTCTTCTACAAATTCAACCCTGAGCCTATCAGTTGTTGATAACCTATGTTTACCTGGTAATTCGGAAGTGGAAAGTTGCAGTTTGGCGAACGGATGCGTTACGAACACTTCGCTTGGCAGTCTGGCGCTGCCCCTGACGTCAGCTGGTGGGCTTTGTTCTTCTTCATCATCAGCAGTGGCCTGGTTGATGAACGAAGATAGCACAGGTTAATAATAGTTCGTATTTTTGGTAAAAATTTGTATTTAATTCATCAAAAACTTATTTACTACTAGGTTTTGCTAGCTAGGTTTTAACAAATTAATAAGTTTAGATTTTGTAGTTTAGATTCAAAAAAATATATTGTGGAAAGTAAAAAAAACACAGAAAGACAAAAATTTCATAAACGGTTAGGTATGATAAAGGAATAAATTAATGATTTCCGATATTAATAAAATATTAATTTATGATAAAATTATGGCAATAATAAAATTGACTGGAAATTATTACAAAATTAAATAGCTATGATTACTAAATTTAACCTACATTTTACTGTTTTTACGGTTTCCTACCGAAGTTGTGATACCTACTAATTAGGAATTTCGAACGTTTTTATTTATAAATTACAAAACACTGTTAAATTTACAAACTTCGGAAATAAAATTATTTTTATTTATTTAATCATTCTTTTTTATAAATTTTTATCTAAAAGTCAAAAAAATTGTCATTCTAGACTTTGCCAGCGGCTCCACCCGCCCTAAAGTCGGTTATCGGCGTAGAGCTCCTTAATTAACTCCAATTAATTAATTAATTATGTAAACCAATGAATTGCTATAGCATGCTATAGGTGCAGCAATAGTTCGTTTAACTCAGTTATAGTTATTCCCGCAGGAACTTTTAAATTTTTAGGGATAGAAATAGCCTATATGCTATTCCAGGACCTAACCTATATGTATGCCAAGTTTTATACCGATCCGTCCAGTGGTTGAAGCGTGATTGAGTAACAAACATCCATCCAGACATACTTCGCTGTATGTCCTTCTGGTGTTACACATGTGTTACACACAAAAACACACAAGAAAAACAATCTTTAAAACTAAAAATGCCGATTCTTGTGAATTGTTAAATAAACTTGATTACCCATATCAACAGTAAAAATTATTGACGTGACAACGTCTTGTAAATTGGTTTGCCGGGTGACACTTCAAGAAACTGCGTTACGCTCCGCTCACGTTATGCGCTCACAATGAGAGCGAGTGAGAGGCACGCGGCATGGTTAGCCCGCCTAAGAGCGAGAGAGACAGACATAAAAAGTGAAAGGCACAAGTTGTCACGTAAAACTTTCGCCCGTATACCGACTTTACAGGCAACCAGTTTTTTGATAGTTATTTGGAATGGGACCTAAAAAACGAAGGGGACAACATTGGAAAGTAGGGTTCCTATACATAGAGTGTCATAGGTATAAACATAAACGTAAAAAAATAACCGTTTAACTTAAGTTTATAAATTTAGCAGTGTTTGAGTAATTTAAAATCTCGCACTCGGCCAGTTTTTTTAATTGTTTTTTTTGACAGGTGGTGGTGTAAAAAGCGAGGTGCGAAGTCCCGGACTGGGCGAGCCGGACGTGGCGTTGTACGGGGACGCACTTTCATACGACCAGTCCGCGCTGCCTTACCAATATTACAATAGGTAAGGTGAACCTACTTAGGCACGGCAAGGGCAGGTAGCATATAAAATAATAATAAACCATCACGACAATTGCCTCTGAAGGGGTGGTCAGGGATATTAGGACCATATATATGCTCGTACATATAACATCCACGTATTCCGTTACGTCCCACTAATGTGATAGGTGGTGAACACACGGGCACAAACAGAGTCAAGTATAATTTAAAAATTGTTATTACAATATTGGTTTCCCCACCAGAATTGCACCCGATACCTTCGACATGACAGCTAAACGTCATACCACTGCGCCACTTGGTGTAATTTTATGTTGCTAGGCGGAGGAAGCGCGGATGTTGCGGAAGACAAAGAAAGAGGAAAAATCTTTGAATGTATAAAATTATACGCCACTCTTTGCAGTAAAACACTTGTACATTATGAATGAATATAATTAGCATATATATATACGTAGTAACTTATGCACTCCTAATACCTAGAAAATAAATAACACACAGTTCTTCATAGAATCGATAAAGATATAAAAAAGTAAATAACAAATATAATCTTTTACTAATTGTGCATAACATGAGCCAACGTTATATCCCTATAGAATGCCTATACTTATTACAACTGCGTAACTCAAAGGCGGCCTTTCAACTCACTCCCGTCACACTTGACGGCTTTACATTGGGGTCAACGAACGGTTAGAGGATTTGGCGGAAGCCGCAAAGGGACTGACCCTTCAAATAATAAGACCAAAGTGACCCACTTAGACTTCGAATTTAAGTTTTGTCTTAGCCTATTTACTAATAAGATAATTACAGGAAGGCAGTTAATAAAAGTTCATTAAAATAGTCTGGCTTCATATTTAATTAAAAGAGAAAAATCCTTGAAATGCTGGAAATGACTGAAAGATAGACCCATCTTTAGTAAAAGAACAGAATTCCTTAATTATTTAAGGTTTTTGTTTTTATGAATACCTGGTGACACAACTGAAAGCCTAGACCCGATCCAGTATACATACACGGCTTTACTCGGACACTTGATTTATCTAATTCGTTTTCGAATTCGTTTTTTCTTTTTATAATAACAAACAAAAGTTGGAAATAAAACAAACTTCTAAGTCAATGCAGTTAAAAAAAAATCCAAAAGTGCACGCCTCATAGCGGTCATTCACATTTTTAAAAAAAATTCTAAAACAAAAACTCAAGTTTTTTAAAATAAAATAACAAATAAGGTGAGGAAAAAATATACTATAAAATAAAAATAAAAAATATATATATAGATATACAGTATACAGTGGTATATTAGTTTTTTATAAATTATAATTAAACGACAGTACTTAGAACGCTAATATTAACTAGGAATCAGCACAGTGTAATACTTTATATATTAAAAACAAAAGTATTCCGGTCAGATGAATTTTTCGACCAATTTCTCTGCCACATACATGGTCACATAAACACAGACTCACGGACGTCCAAGAATGATTAGTTTTAATGTTATTATTTATTATATTAAACAAATTAATTGTTTATAAAATGTACCATATGTGCTAGACAAATTATTTAACTTCATATTAGTGCACTCATATTATTCTGTAAGTGTTATATTAAAAAAAAAACGTCATTTAAGTTTCGAAAGACTAGGTTTGTTGACATGTCGAGAGTAGAGCACTACCTAATCGCTCCGCTTATGAGGCGTGCAAAATATGGCCAAAATACGGTCATTTTTGTCGCATATTGTGACACGCATAAAGTAAAACCCATGGGGTATTCCGTTGCCTGGATTCATAAAATTGGCAAATAAGTGGCAAGAACCACCACCAAGATGTTACATCACAAATGGTCGGTTTTTTCTACTGGAAAGAAAAAAATTACAGTAACTACAATACTTAAGACACGATTTTATATATTTAAATTACATGATATACTATGTTTACATCAGAAATAAAAATTATAATTTGTACACAGTATGCAGCAGTATGGCAGCGCTGGCGCGTCGTCGTACGTGGGGTCAACCCTGTACAACCAGCCCTACGCCACGGCCTACCCTTCGCCGCACAATGCAAATAACAGGTTCAATACAAAATAATACTTGTAATTTCAAGAGAAACTTCTTAATCTTTATCAGATTGTCCTCAGCTATCAACTAAATTTTAATTTGTAATTCGAAACCTTGTATTTGAAAATGCACTACGACTTTTAATCACTGTCTTACTTCTTTCTTTTTCTCTTTCTTTTGTAATTAATTTCTTTCCGCTTTATAGCATAGTGCTTGTCATTGTTTTATTCGGGCTAGAGGGCACAGAGAACACCTTAATGTACCAGGGTCCAAATCAATCTAATATCAGTATGATTATACAAAAAGTGATAAACAAGCAGACAATTTATTAGTTAGTATTAAATGTTTTGTCTACTTGTTTATCACTTTTTGTACAATTATAACTCATTATGTAGAAAAAATCAAAATGCTTCAGACATTACTTGAAACACCAAAGCAACTTCACCTGAGTCTGTGAATAACGGAAGGTTTCCTTACTTTTCAATTTAGAACGCAACTATGACAATTTGCTTATAATGGAACTGATTCTGAAGCTGTCTGTGGAAGTACGTACTGGACTTGAGTGCTGCCATTAATCATCGATGGTGGAGCATGAAAATTCTTTTTTTTTTTTAATACCACTAAGGTGGCAAACAAGCACACTGTCCGCCTGATGGTATGTGGTCACGGTGGCCTATGGATGCTTGTCACACCAGGGGCATCACTCGCGCGTTGCCGACCCTTCAAAAATCCATAACTTCTTTCTTAAAGAACCTCCTACTGTATTCCTTACAGAAAACCTTCCCAGGGAGTTCATTAAACAACCCAAGCTTTCTCTGAAACCGTACTGTACACGACCATTTCGGTTCTAAAGTGTGAGAATGAATTCCCTACCGATGGCGCTGGTAGAAAGTAGCCGTGGGCATCATCCACGGACGAATTCGATTGACATTCGAACAATTCCTCAGAACACATTCCATTGTACAAGCGGTAAAACACACACAGGGAGGCAAAGTCTTTCCTCAAACTTAAGGGTTTGATACAGCAAGTGAGTTTGGGATCGTCGACAATTCTCTCAGCCCGTCGTTGAACCGAGTCTAAAGGGCCAAGCTGGTCTCCGGGTGCACCTGCCCAGAGATGGCAGCATTACTCCATATGCGACTTGTAAAGCAGCAACCTCTGCCCCGACGTGAAGTACTGCCTCGCTCTGTTGAGTACACCTAGTTTTTTGGACGCCAGCTTTACCTTGTCTTGCAAATGATCTCGGAACTGAATATCGCTGGAGATGTCAACACCAAGGATCCCAATGTTCTTGGAGATGGAGAGGGGAGTGTTATGGAATTGTGGGACAGTGAATGGGGTTTTCTTAACGGTGAACGCGCACACTTGTCTCTTTGTAGGGTTGAATTGGACGAAGTTTACCCGTCCCCAGTCAGAGACCTTGGACAGTGTGGTCTCGATTTGAGACACAAGTTCTCTGCGATTTTTCTCCACAATGGAAAGAGAGATGTTTGCACGACCCGTGTAATAAGCGTCTTCAGTACTGTCATCTGCATAGCAGTGTATGTTTTGACGTCCAACATGTCGTTGATATGCAGTAGAAACAGCGTAGGAGACAGCACAGAGCCTTGCGGGTCACCAGTATAATGTCCATGCTATCAGAGCTACTACCATTAACTACTTTTCGTATGCCTCTGCCGGACAAAAAGCTACCTACCCTTTTGCACAAACCCTCGGGCACTCCGTATGATGGCAACGTCGAAAGAAGACCCCGGTGCCAGACCCGATCGAACGCCTTCGCTATGTACAGGCTACATGCCAATGCCTCCCCCTGACTCTTAATGGCTAGTGCCTACGGTGTGTGAGATACACTAGAAGGTCACCAGTCGAGCGACCGTGGGGAAAGAGGGAAGAGGCCCGTGAGTACAGGACATAACTCAGGAGCACACTAAAGACTACAGAAGGATAGCTCGCAACTCGCCCACCTATTCTGCCGATGAATTGGAATTTTTCTCTGGCAGTTGCTTTCTTACCAAACCTCAAGGCAGCATTTAATTTGCGTTTTACCTCAGAAATATTCGGATCCTTATTATTGCGAGCCGTAGTCCATAAAATTCTCGCAATCCATCCCAGTCTGCCGACTTATGGTGCTAAACATGACGCCAATTAGTTGGATGGAACGAGTTGTGTGCATGACACTTGTGTCCGAACGAGACAGTGATCTGAGGAGCCTAAAGGCGCATCCACTGAGACAGAATATCCGTCCGGACGTGTAGTCAGCAGAAGGTCCAGTAAGGAGTCCTCTATATCTGGTATTCTCGTTGGAGAGAGTACCAGCTGAGAGAATCCATAGGTCAGAGCAAATTCATGAGCAGATATCCCTGCGTAGTTTTCGGTTCGAGAACTGAGCCACTCACGATGGTGGGCGTTGAAGTCTCCCAAAATAACTAGTTCTGCTGTGGAATATTGCCCAAGAACTTTGTCAGTCGTCAAACTCAGGTGCGTGAAGAGTCGAGCTGCGTCCCTGCCACCGCTATGAGACCTGTATAGGCCCACAGATACGAGTGTGGCCGCCGTGATCTACGCGCACCCACAACATCGACAGGTCCCTGTCTTCAAGGCTATAAAGGCAGTGACAGCAGATATCCTGTCGGACGAACATACATACACCGGCACGACTCACAAAATTGTGCTCGAGTTTGTAGCCGGGATAATGAAGGTATGCTGTATCGGCCGGGTAGGATATCTGCGTCTCCGTTAGGAAAATACTTCAGATTGGAGGACAAAAAGTTCGGTACTAGAACTGCCAAGTCTCGGCACAGATAATACGGTTGCTGGCACTGCGGGCGGAAGGGCCCTAGATCCCTGTTTGTTGTACTACTACTACCGCGTCCACTCTGATCTCCTTCCCGGCACGACTTCTACTTCGGAGACTTTACACAAGTTGGCGGATCAGCCTCCCAGGGCGAAGATTAAGTGATCCCTGGGTTCGGGAACCCGTTAAACCCTGCTGGCAGCCAGTGGCAGCTGTTTCGTCAGGTCTCCCTGACCGCCGTACCAGCACGCCGAGTCAACGCCGAGCAAAGATAGCAACAAGCACCGCCGGCCCACCGTTGTCCGCGCAGCGAATCCTCAAAGAGCTCTGGCAACCTTACTCACCGCCAGGAACACAACACTACTCAATGTTAGTGTTATTGTGGTAAGGTGGAGGTACTTCCCCAGTGCAGGCTGCTCATTCGAGCAAGTACTTGCTATGCCCCGCTTTCATTATTCAAGCGGCTAGTTCGAGCGAGTACTTGCTACCTCTCTTAACTCTCTGATACAAATCTTAATAGAGTCACATCAAAAAAGTGTTCCAGCATATCTTCGTTTAGTGGTAACCATAGACTTCGAGTTCTGCAATCTATCCGATGGACTACGCAATAGTCTCACAAAATTGTCGATCTGTTTTCCCTTTATTATCAACTTGCACCATTTTATTTATTAATGTTTATTAAAATAAGTTAGAAAGAGACAAGAGACCATAGGTTCGTTTCGCCTCCGTCACATTTTTGCAACCATTTTTTTACAGCTTGCTAAGAAATGCGCTGTCCAGTAGTGGTAACTGGTAACTAACCGTTAGTTTTCTGATAGCCCTGTATTCAATATTTTTATTTTACAGATCTTCATGCAAAGCAGCGCCTACTTTCTATCCCTATGGCGTTGGTGGTGTGGCAGGAGTTTCAAGCGCAGGATTCGGGGCTCAACCGTCGCCCTACCCGTATTCTTCTTACAATGGTGGACTGGCGCAGTCTTTTCCTGCTCAGCAGGTATGTATGTTAAACAATACATGGTCGTCATATTTCGTGCAAAATGGTAAAATAAATATGATCTCGTAAATTAGAATACGCGGTGAAGGAGACTAGATTTAAAGATTTTTGTTACAGATTTAATAAGCATCTCTTTTTTTATATTTTTGGTTCAAATGTTATAATTGAATATGAGCTTAATTCCGATTCTCTGAGTAAAATGAAATGTAGAACTTAATGTTGAATTATATAATTAATAACCGAGTGGTAAAAGATAAAACCAGGAGGTGGTAACAGGAACTACATAACCTATTCTCTCTTGCGATAATCGATATAAGAGTTTTTAGGAGGTTACCAACTACAAACTAGACAATAACCACAAGCCATCACTAAAAGTGACTTCGACCTCTCTATAGCTTGCTTTACTTTGAACTTAAGTATGTAATTCATGTTTTGATAGATAGCTATATAAAAAGACTTATACTGCTTATTAATTCTTGGGTACCAAATCCCTTTCTAGAAGAAAAAAAGAAATGATATTCTTGTTGTACCAGGACTACAGCAGTTATACAGCTGGTTACGCAGACCATAGCGTGGCGCAGTACAGTGGATACTACGCAACTCCCAGCTATTCGCCATATGTCAGCTCGCCCAGCAGTAGCGGAAGTGCTGGCCACACTTCGTACCACCTGGGAGCTGCACTTGCAGGTAACAATTTAGCATTCATAGTTAGTACTCATAAGTAGGTACTATTGCCATACGTGCACCAGCCACGTGCATACAAGTCAAGAATACAATCCTTTAAATATAATAAAACCGGTCAAGTGCTAGTCGGACTCGCGTAACTAGGGTTCTGTACTGCTACATAATTTACGAACACAAAGTCATTGCAGGTTTGCCTGATAAGCCGTTGTTTGTCTCTACCATAGGGACGCAGGCCACTGCCTTAAGAAACAAGGCTTAGACCATAGTCCACCCCGTTGTTTAAGTTCGAATTGGTAGACGTTGTCGAGCTTGTAACCACTCGACTGTTAGAATTCACAAGCTACCGAACTTCCTCGATAAGCATCTAACTTGGCTTAGCGACTGCTGTCATTATAATAACATAGCCAAGACTGACGATTTAACGTGCCCCCCAAAGCACAGATGAGCACAACAAAATGTACAACTAGCTGCTATCTAATGAATGACGTCTTGCTGTATGAAGGTTTCCTCTTTGGTTTTAAGGGTGCTAAATAACAATCTTTTCAGTTTTTCAAAATTCAAGATGGCGGATCCAATATGGGGTTACAAATAAACAATACTTGACTAATATTTATAATATTTTAATTCAACGAAAAAAATTCTATAAGGTATTCGAGAGTACCAAATTAATATTTTTATCGGTTTTTAAAACTCAAGTCTTATTTTTAAAGTAGATTAAAATGTATGAAGATTGGCCACTGTTCTTTTCGATCCAAAACAGCCAATATTGCGGGGCGTTACGATGCGCACCGCGGCGCTGCGCCGCTTTACGCAGTGCAAAGTTGCTTGTGAACAATTAGCTTCTCATAGTATTCGCGCGCCGCGTCGTATCGCGTCTCGGATACATACATACCTAATAACACATCTGTGAAAATTACAGGCTTCTATCTAGTATTTAAGTTTACTATGGGCGCGTTCGTTCTGGGTTTAAGAGTTCCCACGAATGATACTTTTCACACTTTTGATAACGCCAGTTTTGCCACCGACACCTACCGTTCGTGTAGCTTTGAAACGTTAATAACAAAATCTTTGGTTACAAAACTTGCAAAACGAACGGTTGACGTACACACACTACCATAAACAATGAATATGTATAGGCAGTTTGACAGATTAACACAAAAAGTCCACCTCTAGACATGGGTCTAAAGTTTAATTTTTCTGTGGCAAAAGTGACAAAAATAACAAAAATATCGTAAACGTACGCATGTCACACATTTGTCACAGATGATACTAAAATTTAGATATTTTTGATACCGATGCTAAACTTTTATCATTTTTGATACGGATGACATGTGATGGGGCGGATGAGGCGTGAAAGTAATAAAAATAATGATTCTGCATTTCAAAACGAACGCGCCTTATGTAGAGTCCTTTAAAGGTCAGACATATAGACAGACAGACAAAGGACGGACAAACAAGGCTCCGTTGGCACCCTCTGGGTACAGAATCCTCAAACTGATCTTGCAGCTTTTAAAAAAAGATTAACAAATGAAACCACAAAGCCGTAAAAAAATATTTAAAAATGTAAGATAGACGCAAAGCTACCAATATATGAATTTTATCTCTTATTTAGGGGATTTAGTACCTATGTAGGAGGAATAGAATCGACTATCCTAATAGGATTTTGATTTAAAATAAGCTTTTTAAACCTATATTTTATACAACAATATTAAACAATTAAAACTAGGTTTATAGGTTACTTAAACTGTTTTATTTTAATTTTATTGTGCTTATAGGTACGAAGCAGTAAAATAAAAACATTAAAAAACTAACTTAATGAATCAAAAACCTTAAGTGTAAAGATTGGGCCAAGTTTAAAAAGTGTGTTTTAGATAAATATTTAAAGAAATATTACATGCCTACGGGTTTAGCAAGTGAAAAACGTTTTCACTGACCGTTAATTTTTATTATACACGCAGACGCATTAACTTAGGGTTTCGTTGTATGAAAATTAAAGCAAATATCTGATTTTATATAATTTAAGGGAAAATTTTCGGGAGATTTTTTAGTAGTTGGTAACACCGTTAATGTCATGTTATGTTTTGTTTACAATAATTTTTTTTGTGATATTTACATATTTCTGTGTAAAACATGTTTAAAATATCATAATAATAAAAAGATTTATACATAAATTAATCACATAAAAGTAACTACGTTTAATTATACTTTTCATTCCAAAACCATTGTCATAGTCTTTAAGAATAATACAGACATGAATAAAGAAAATGAAAATCACCAAAGCAAGCGAAGGAAAGTAGAGGATAATGTCACTGAAGATCAGTATTATGACAGTCATGATGATATTTATTCCGATGACTGGCCTGACACCGATAGTGAAGATGGTATATAACAGTGTTTTTGTATCTGATACTATATTTTCTATGATTTCGCTGACTTGAGTCAATAGTCTTTGACTAAGTGCGATTTGGTGCAACTGCGGTAACGCTTTGTGAACGGGGAAATGTGTAGGGAACTGTGCAACATGGTCTGACTGTTGATCTCGAACTATGCCAACAACTAATGTAATTCATTGGTTAAGTGAGAACTAGATGAACATAATTATCTACTTACAAATTTACAAAAAATGACTTATTGACACAAAATTACTTAAAATACAGGGCTGCACTGTACTTTATCTGCTATTTTTTTCAACTTCATATTTATTTGGGGATAGAACCTACTGTCATTAATCTATCTACAAAGTTTTATCTTGCGAAACTTCATAGTTTTCGAGAAATAAAATATCGAAAATTCAGTGTCATAGGATAACTTTGCTTTTACCTCACATAATAAAAGAACAACGAAAGTAATAGTGCATACAAGAATACCGTGTTTACACAGTTTATAATTTTTTTTGTAATATCTTTATACAATACATGGTAATAATAGCCATAAATGTAATATTTCAGTAATTTAGATAATACTATATTATTATGTATGCACATTGCACATATATAAATAATTATAATATTTCTATATAAATAATTATAAATAATTATAATAAATAATATTTCGTTCATTTCATATCTTTTTTTTTTACTTCGTGCTTGGAACATGGATAGACTGTACTTATTTAGTGTAGACAGGGTGACCCACTTGCGAAAATGAAAACTATAGTGCAAATCCAAGCAGAGCACATGAAAACTAGCGCGCGAAGCCAAGCGGAGCGTGCCGCGGCAGCGGCCGGCGAGCGCCAGGACCAACTGTACTTATTTAGTGTAGTCAGGGCGACCCATTATCATTCATCGTAAATTTAAACAATCGATCTTATAATTCTTATTATTAATCGATTATTAGTCTGTATTTCAAATCTTGTTTTAAGTACAGACTAATAATTAATATAAAAGTAATTTTGTGTTCATTTGTTGATATGTTCATCTGGTTCTTGGCTGGTATCAATACATCTACTATCCTAGAACCTTCCCCATATACTGCCACCATTTGTTTTTCAGTTGGAAGAACTCTTTAGTGTTCTAAAGCTGACTTCAAAAGAGGCCCTAGAAAATCACTTAGTTTAGTTGGTTGCTCAGAAATACCAAAATTACTGAATAGATGACAATAATTAAAGCTGATTTAACAAAATAGTTACTTATTTTGTTTGGTAAACAAATGTTTTCGAATTTCTGTGTAAAAACTTCACACTACTTTTTTCTTGATCTAATGTTTATGCACCCTAAAAATTTATTCATTTTCTGCTCATAAAAGAAACTCTAAAATAAATTAACTTTTTGGTAATATATCATTTATCACATATATTCATTTCAATATTTTGGTGCTATTGATGACATTTGGTTTCAGAATCTCCATCATCTATGCTACCTTCAATAAACGACACAAGTCCACTGTCACCTATTAAAAATGAAGTACATCCTGCCAGCCGGAGGTGTAGGGAAAACTCTGGGTAAATAGCAGTGTGATTATTAAAGATATATTTTATATTTAGTCAATTATTTAAAATTTTCGAAACAAAAAAAATATTTAAAGTTGTAGTTGCAACAGCCTAATAAAGAGGTATTATTAATTTAACTAAACAGTTTAGTTGTGTTATAAAATTATGGAACGTTTTAAGAGTATCCTTTAGGGTTCATCAGGATTCCTCTTCCTCATAATGGGGAAGTTTCTTGCTTTTCAGGGTTCCATACCTCAAAAGGAAAAACGGAACCCTTATAGGATCACTTTGTTGTCTGTCTGTCTGCCTGTCAAATGAAGGTATAGAGTTGAAATTAATATCAAATACTAAGGTCTATGCTCCCTTGAAGCTGTAAAATGATCAACCTTATGGGACAATGCAATAAAAAAATACGGCCGTAATACGGCCCTTGCTGTCGCATATTTTGGCAATCACAAATGAATCAAAACTTATGGTACTTCCTGTTGTCCTAGAATCATGAAAATTCACACGGAGCAAGGTCTTACATCATAAATATTAGAAAAAAACTGAAATTCGTTAATTTGTTTTTATAACACATAAAAAAAAAAGTTTGTCTATCTGACAAGACCCTTTACTCAAGACAGCGTGGCGGTATCAAGTTTAAATTAATATCAAGTACTTAAGTCTACAGTCACTTATGATTATTTTTGTCGCATTTTGTGATACAAATAAATCAAAGCCTATGGGGCACTTCCTGTTGACCTAGCATCATTAAATTAGGCAAGAAGCTATGCCATGTAGCACACAAATAAAAAAACAAATCTGAAAACCGTAAATTTAATGGTACATCACAAAAAAGTTTTTTTTTGCAATTATAAACTTATATGCAGTTGGTAAACTAACTGTGACCTATGTCGATGTATTGGGACAACAGTTGTCCAACAAAAAAGTTAAGTTTGTCCCTCAATACCGTTTACCTTGTAAGAAACCCTCGGTGCACGAGTCTGACTCAAATCAACTCCTTTTCCTCTTTCCCATAATTGGGTTTAAAAATTCCTCTTCTTATTGATTCCTCATTATTAAAAGGAATTTATGAGCAGTGCCATAACGTTAGCTCACTTCATGCTTCATTGCATGAAATCTCCCATCGTTTTTCTGCTGCATATATGTTGTGAAAGCAAAAAAAAGATAGAAATACGTATTTGACTCTTGTGTTAATTAACCATTTTCTTTCCTTCCACATGCATATCATCAAATGCTCATCTTTATTCACATCCTCAATGTGTATTTCTGATTTCTCATCTGAATCCTCTTTCTCATAACTGCTTCCGCATCGACCCCAGTACCCTTATAAAATAAAAAGAAGAAAGATTGAATATTTATGTATGATATAAATATATCATTTATATATATAGTATTTACGAGAAAAAAGTATATAAGTTTTTGTCTCCATTATCAGGCACCCATGGAACAAGCCTGCACTGCTTGTGTGCACTGTCTTAGCATCATTATTATTTACTAGCTTTTACTTGAGGCTCCGCCCGCGCTTCATTGGGTTATCGGCGTAAGATTTCTTTGGCAAGTCAATGATTAAATTAAGTAAGCATGTTATAGCAACCTATAGATGTGGATGTTGTTCGTTCATATATTCATGTGGAAACTTTCGAATATTCTGGGATAAAAAGTAGCATTATGTTCTTCTCCGTCCCTTTAACAATCTCTGTGCCATAAATTAACGCAATTGGTTGCCCCATAGAGAATAAAAAAATAGAATCATACTTTAACAAATATATATTGTTTAGATTTAAAGGGTAACAAGAGTAGTATTTGTTCAATAAACATATTTTAAACATTTAATTATAATCGTATTTTTCTTTACAGTGAAAGCACAACAAGAACACGAGGGCGCGGCCGACGGAACACATCTTCTTCCCCCGCCCAGCATGTTCCAGAACCAACTACAGAAAGGGTGTTTATCTGGGACTTAGATGAAACTATTATAATTTTCCATTCTCTTTTAACGGGCACCTATGCTACTAAATACAACAAGGTGTGTACAATTTATAATATTCATCATACCTAACACAGATTACTTATCTTATACGTGGTACTATGTATATGATATCATCATGTTATTTATATGTTACTGTATGATACTTGCTTTGTTTCTTAGTTATCTATTTACTAGGCGCGCATAAAGTGCCTAGAATTGTGTATTTAAGCCAGACAATTCTGCACAAAATGTGGAATAGTTACGTAGTATGGCCTAAAAAAATTAAATATTAACAAATCAAACATTATGTAATGAAAATTGTTTTTTTTTTTTTTTTACATTCTATATACCTAAGTTGGCAAACAAGCTTACGGCCCGCCGGATGGTATGCGGTGACCGTAGCCTATGGTTGCCGACCCTTCAAAAATCTAATAACTTCTTTCTTGAAGAACCTCAGAATAGTCCTTAAAGAAAATCTAGGCAGGGAGATCTTTCCACAACCCTAGTGTTCGTATTGTACTCACATACACTCATAAATTAACAAAGAATCAGTACTAATCGTATTTGAGGGAAGAAGTTTCTCTGAAACCGCACTGTACTTCGTTATTAAAGACCCCTATACTGCAGTCCTTAAAGAAAACCTTGGCAGAGAGCTCATTCCACTACTCAAGCGTTCTTGGGAGGAACCATTTTGGTTCTAGGGTGTGAGAATGAATTCTCTGCTGATGGCGAGTGGTGCGATGGTAGATAGGTAGATAGGTATATGGTATAGCTGCGGGCGTTTCGAACAATTCCTCAGAACACATCCCATTGAACAAGTAGTAGAACACACAGGAAGACAAGTTCTTTCCACAGACTTAAGAGCTCGATACGGCAAGTGAGTTTGGTATCGTCGGCAATCGCTAATTAAATTAAAAAAACAAAGGCAAACAGCCTTAGGTTTTGCATTAAGCAATATTATAATAAAACTTGAGCTAAATTGTATGTACCGTTATAAAAATAAATCAAAAATTGGCAAAAATTAGAACTTTGGGATTTTTTCTATTAGGAAATTTTTATTGCATTAGGTATGTTTTTGCTTATATCAGATATTGGAATTATAATGTAATCTATATGTTTTATTATTATTTTTTTGGACTTGATATACTCTCTTAAAATTTAATTCTACTTTAAGTGTAAATTACTTTCATGCCTCCTCTTAAATTATATTCCAGTTGGTTTTATGCATCATTATGCATATATATTGATTATATGCTATATATTAATTTATTTTGATTATATTTGCGCCACATTCTACGTTCGCTCCTTTGGTGTGCTCAACGCTCAGTACTTATTACGGACTTCTGCAGCCAATATGGCACCTGAGCATTGATCAACTCATTGCAAACGCATTGTAATTTAAGTAATGTTTTCCCATGGCATATTTTTGCCTATGTTCATATTTAATGGTAGATGTATGATACCATTGTAATTTATTTGCAGGATACACCACAAATAGTTCAACTTGGATTTAGAATGGAGGAAATGATATTCAGTCTAGCCGACACACATTTTTTCTTCAACGATGTAGAAGTAAGTATGATGGTCTTATTATGTAACTTGGTGGCTATCATTTGCCTTTCATAGACATAGGATTCCTAATAGAAACTATTTGGTAAAAAAAAAATATTTTGTATTAAATAGCGGACTCGCCAAACTTCCGTATACATTTTAAATAATAAATAAATAAATATTAAGGTGGCAAAAAAGCTTGCCGTTAGCCTGATGGTAAGCGGTCACGCAACAAACTTTTGCTAAATATAAAATAGACGCATTTATTGAAATATGCGTATATACGCCACCCTAAAATAATAACAAAATTCATCGTTTTTGCCTCAAGTAATTCGGCAAATTTATTATGAAAATTTATGATTTTCAGGACTGCGACCAGGAACACATAGACGCTGTGGCGGCAGACGACAATGGCCAAGATTTGTCTGCGTACAATTTCACGTCAGACGGTTTCCACGCGGGCGCTGCACCTAACACCGGCCTATGCGCTCCTGGAGTCAGGGGCGGCGTCGACTGGATGAGGAAACTAGCTTTTAGATATAGGAAAATAAAGGATACATATAATAATTATAGAAATAGGTATGTATGTTTATATGTAATTTGTAGGCATTGTTAATTTATAAAAAGTCTTTTATTGATTAACTGTATAGCCAAATAAATCTACTCCAGATGGATATGGGAAAAAGGGTAGCACCTCTGTTTTATTATTTGTCTCCAGTTAGCCTCACTGCCATTGGGCTACCGGTATACGTGTACATAATAAATAAATATCCCTGGACATTACGCAAAGCGCCTTCTAGTCCTAAACTACGCAAAGCTTGTGTTATGGATACCAAATAACTGATAAAAATCCTTTGTTTTTATACATATACATAAAGAAACACCCAGACTTATGACTATATTTATAGGGGGCAGATGGCATATTGATAAGCTGTGTCGCCCTAACACAATTCCAAAACATTATTTAGGTTTTTAGGTAAACAAAAAAATATCAACTTTAAAGGTTCTCAAATATTTTTTCTTCAATTAAATGAATTATCATATTATGTGTTTGATACGACGACTTTCCTAATCGATAGTTTTACTTTTTGTTGATTGATTTTAGCTTTAATGTAATCTTTTGATTTGGACTGCATTTGATTTTCGTTACTATGTCATAGGGGGGGCTAAGGGGAACAAAACCCCTTCACATTTCAATGTAGAAATCAAAATTTTAGAAAAAAAAAAACTATAAAAAAACAATCTTATCCCAATCGCAAAAAGCTACTGAACTGTTTAGTATATGTGAGAATTCAGACATGTTAATTTTGGAAAAAAGATTTAGTATTGGTAAGCTGAATGGCATATGCAAACCATGCATTTCCAGGAAATGAAAAAAGTCTGCCCTATTTAAAAAAAAAACTGATCTATTTTTAATTATTTTTTTGTCAACAGTGTGGGTGGTTTATTAGGTCCTGCGAAAAGAGAGCAGTGGCTACAATTGAGAGCAGAGTTGGAACAAGCTACTGATAACTGGCTTACTTTCGCCTGCAAGTGTCTCAACATGATAAATTCTAGGTAAATAAATGTGTGTGTGTGTCTCTGTGTGTGTGTGTGTGTCTCTGTGTGTGTGTGTGTGTGTATGTGTGTGTTTGCGTGCGTGCATGCGTGCGTGCGTGCGTGCGTGCGTGTGTCTGTGTCTGTTTCTGTGTCGGTGTCGGTGTTGGTGTCTGTGTGTGTCTGTGTGTGCAAAGTTCAACCGCGTCACGCGTGGTATCGGTGGTAAGCTAATATTAGATTTAGTGCCAGAAATCTTAAAATGACTTGCTCCAACCCTTATGCAAATGTTTTTAGCGGGTATTGCATTTGATTAAAAAAAAACCGGCCAAGTGCGAATCGGACTAGCGCACGAAGGGTTCTGTACCATTATCATTATTTATAAAAACGGCAAAACAATCACGTTTGTTAAATATTTGTTTTATTTTCATTTCATTATTTATTTTTAAAGTGAATACTAAATTTTCCGTGTATATTTCAAGCGTCTACCTATTGCCGTTATCAATATCGAGCAAAAAAAATAACTTATTGTAGGGGAGCCCCCTTAAATAGTTATTTTATTCTATTTTTTTAGTATTAAGTTGTTTTTTAAAGTTAGAGCGACATCAGAAATACAACATCTATGAAAATTTGAACTGTCTGACTATTACGGTTCATGAGATACAACCTGGTGACGGACGGACGGACAGCGAATTCTTAATATTAGGGTACCGTTTCGTACCCTTTGGGTGCGGAACCCTAAAAAGTCAGTAAAATTATTAGATATAATTGCTTTTTAATACATTCGTTATAATTTAAAGCGAAAAGTCCATAGATGGTTTCATTTTCCAATTCCATACAAAAGTGTAAAATTCAAGACGTAATTTTGATACAAATCTAAGATGTATGGAACAACTACATTTCACATTTGATGATGATTTTTATTACATTTACATTGCACATCGATAGTATTACAGAAATTAGTTTTCTAGCCTATATCATACTCCTAATTCTTACTTTTTAACTCTTAACACCACTAAGGTGGCCAACAAGCTTACTGTCCGCCCGATGGTAAGCGATCTCCGTAGCCTAGGGACGCTTGCAACACCATGGGCATCACTCGCGTGTTGCCAACTTTTCAAAAATCTAATAACTTCTTTCTTGAAGAACCCTATTACTTATCGGTGGCTTGAGAACCCTGACAAATGAGTGGCCACCAGCTTTATAACTTCCGCCAACCCACGATAGGCCAGATCATAGTTGATTATATGTTATTGATAGAATCAAGCGTTTGCGGAAATTCATTGTAATAAAATTTTATTACCTTGCAAACACAATTCAGTAGCACTCACGTACAGAGGTACACCATCCACATGTGAAGAAGTGCACCTCCCGCCCTCCCCACTTATGTGGATGATGCTAACTTCACTATAACATAACACCACTTAATTGCTAACAAAACTGGACACGTTCCACCTTCAAGAGACGCAAGTTCTTCGTGCGCCAAATCTTTACCAAAAATCATTGATTATATGGCCTTAACCTCCTTCTCCAAAAAGCAGAAGAAAACGCCCATGTTCGTCTACCATTTTACTCGAAGTACTATAAACACACGCTAAATACTTTAGTCAAATAACTTGTTTTAATTCCAGAGAGAATTGCGTAAACGTCCTGGTGACGACTACGCAGCTGGTACCGGCGCTGGCGAAAGTTCTGCTTTTCGGGCTGGGCGGTGTCTTCCCCATCGAAAACATTTACTCTGCTACGAAAACAGGTTAGCTTGACATATTTATGTAGTCTTGGTTACTTTATTTATTGTATAGTAACATACATTATGAAGGTAGTTAAAGAATAATAGAAAAAACGAAAAGTTTTAAAAATATGATAAAATAACATAAACAATAATAATAAACATTTATGTACATATCTTATAAAGCCATTTGGACTTAAACTAAGGAAGGCTTGTACATTAACTATATGTATACCTACTTACTTTTATTAGGGTTACGTAGCAAAATGGCACAAACGGAATCCTTATAAATTCGTCATGTCCGTCCAAATGTCACAGTCTTATAATATCCCGCTGTCTTCGGGAAAATTTTAATGAAATTATACAGAAACGTGCCTTTTGTGAACCGCCATACAGATATGTTATAAAAATTAAGAATAACCCGGTTTTTAGGGGTGGCTCTCCATACATTGAACCGAGGAATATTTTTTTTTTACATTTAGAGCTTAAATCGCTCACAGTGTATATCCGTCAATATTCTGATTCATATGTATTATAAACAAATATTTTTAATCTTAGTTCTACTAATAATTGGTAGGTTGTAAAAATTGATATGATAGGAGCGCATAAGCTACCTAGTAATTGAATATTATACCCTTGATATAAATACTGCTCCCTTAAACATTCTATTAAAATACTTATCACAGAAAAATAATATTTTTACAGGTAAAGAGACTTGCTTCGAAAAGATAAAGCAGCGTTTTGGCGATAGATGTACGTACGTAGTAATAGGAGACGGACAAGACGAAGAAGCGGCCGCTAAAGCGAAGAACTACCCGTTCTGGAGGATATCTAGCCATTCGGACCTCACTGCCTTGTACAACGCACTCGATATGGGCTTCTTATGATTTGCTGCTATCCTAGTACATGTGTAACGTTAAACGGTTACTTTTTAATTAATTTGTGAAGGTCTATTTTTCAAATTTGATTAAAATAACATTATAAAAAGCAAAAAAAATCAAAGGCAGCTGATTACATATTTAATTGTATGAAAATACATCTTTATTGTTATAAAGCAAAGATACAATGAAAAATTACAATATATATTTTGTGCATTTACGTTTATCACTAACGTGAATTTGACGTAATTTTTTTCATACAAACTACATATCTTATTGTAAACATAGTCACAAAAAGCATATTTAACCATAAAATATCCAGTAAAATATTAAATAACCAATGTTAATAGAATTAATTAAATGCATGATGATGATAAAGATAATTTAACAAAAACTGGTATTATTCTGAGTGACGAAATGTAAATAGTATAGATATTTAATGCACTGAAGCTTGTATAGAAAAAATCTTAATCGGTTTTACCTTGAATGAATGTAAGAGTTAAGTTCCGCAACGCGGAGTGAGCGAAGTGTTAATGGATCCTTAAGGTGTATTCAACACTCAGCTTGCTTCGCTCATTCCTTTTTTTTATTTGGTGACTGCTATTTATGTAATCGGAATTATTTTTGTAGTCTTCTGATTGTATCTTAACAACCATATCTAAATATTAAAAAAACTTTTCGTGTTAAAAAATGTAGATAACATTTGGAAGCATAGTCTAAGACCTTAGTCTATCCATATGGACGAATGAAAACAAAAAAAATGCAGATAACACCAAAAAGTTGACAAAGTTGACAAAAATTGAAAAGACCTTCACAAATTCTCTGTAAATCATATCAGGCACCTAGAGAACGTATAACGAGCTCCTTTTTAAGTACATTTTGAATTTAATTTTAGTAATTTGGAGCCTCATTCAAATGTAATTAAAACTAAGTTAAAGTAACTATTATTTAGTTTTTATAGCTCAAAGTCAGCTCAAAAGCGTATAAAAAATATTCTAATCAAATTTGTAAATATTTCTAATATAAATTTTCTACACTGCAAGTCCATTCCTACTAAGATTTTTTTATATATATTTTTTCTATACAATGTACAAATTTATTTTTTATTAAATTAATACTTGTTAAAGCAATTAATTTTGGATATACTACGAAACATTTTTTATGTGTTATAATAAAACTAAATAAATAATTATTGAAATATGACAGCCACATATGTTATTAATGATTGAAGAAATAACTAATCACATTAAAATGTCATGCAGTTTTTATTGAGCGTTATAATGTTCTTAAGCAGCTAGATTTTGTTGGGATTGTTAGAAATGATTGTAATGTTCCTTGAATAGTAAGTTACTGTCGTAGCCATGAAAGTATGCCTTTGCTGGATAAGAAAAGTTTGAAGGCTGAATCAAAGGTAAGGCCTTCAATAATATGAATCCAGCAATGGCTTCACTGCCGAGACTTGTTAAGAGCTTTACTCAAAACGCAGGTTTGTTTCTTTTATTATAAAAATTACAAAAAGTTCATATAGACACTGTTTTTGTAATAAAATAGTTTATAATGAAATATACCCACTTTATTACACACAAAAGTATAAATAATATTGTACATAAGGCGGTCTTATCACTAGAAAGTGATCTTTTGATAATCTTTTTTCCAAATTATTAATCTGCGAGTAAAAAGTCACATTGCTACTTCTTTGTGTGGTTGCTTATATTTCAATATCTGATCCAATAGTACCTAACTTACAGGAAAAATAAATATTTTATATGCACATGAATATTTTTATATTTTCTTTTGTTACAATACGCTTACTTTTTTATTTCACAAATTAATAATGAGCCAAGGATATAATGTTTGTACTAGATAAGTCATTTTGTTAATTTTTTAAACATTATTCGTCACCTTCTACATTACAATGTCGTCATTAACGCTGAGGGACTTATTCCTTCATGGAAAAATTGCTTACTCTTTCGGAGGGCTTTATTTTAGTTTAATCTACTTTCTCGTGCTGTGTAGGTATATGTTACTGTGAAACCCTGAGGTGCGGTAAACTTTCAATGTCCCAAGTTTATTTCGCTATTTCTGCATTGATTTATTTATCTTTCTTTATGGTTAGAACAACTGACCTAACTTAACCTAGGAATATTAAGTATAATTTGAAGTAGACCAAATCTATTTTTTTAAAGATGGCCTAAATTTAAAATAGTGATGTGATTTTAATTGTCTATTTTTTAAAGGAACTAAGAAAACTATTTAGTGCAACTTTATGTGTTTTTATAACGTTAACAGATTTGAGTAGGTTAGGTTAGATACCTAGGCCAATATAAACTTGGGTGTCCATGTTTTGGACTTTTACCGCACTTTGTGCTTTTACCTAACATATATAAAGACAAATTATATTTTTGTTATTATCAAAATTTGATTATTTTTAACGTTTATTGTCTAAATTAGTCAGGGTAAAGAAAATATTTCAAAAGTTTTTTTTATTAGTCGTCTTTTTAAGAAAAAAAATTGAGCTAAGGAAAATTCGCAAGTCTCAATCTATCTCACTGTAACATTAAATAGTCTATAAGAATGCTGTGGAAATGACATAGACATATAGGGTTCAGCATAGTATTTCTACATCTATGGGGTTCAGTAAATTTTCATAATTGGCTTTTTATACAGTGCAACAAACAACCGAAATGCTTGGTCGCTATTGTCATTGCAAATTCACACCAATTCAATATGGCGACTGTAGTTTTGATCTGTGACCACCGCGTCAAAAAAGTTTGTTGCGCTGTAAGTCCGCGTTTTTTTGACAAGGTTATTTTGACATACATATTTACTATTTTGACAGCGCATCCACTGGTCTAACTTCCAATGTAAGTCAAAGAAACGAGCCAATGTGCGCGACTCAATAATGCGTGTAAACAAAACGTGGCTTAATTTTTTTTGGCTGCTTTTTATACATACATATATACATATTATATTATAACATGGACTGTAGCAATATTATATATAAAAATACAGACAAAATTGTTTTGATCTTGTAAATATAGTGGTAAGGTTTAGAACAATCATAGTTTATTATTTTTAAATTTAATTGGAAAAATATAAGTACTTCAACTTGTAAATAAAATTATATTATTTGACAAAAGTGATTTTATTTCTATAAATTCGCTCATACGAGTATCTAAGAAAATTGCCGCGTTGTTTCCCATCAAAGGCCTAGTCCTAGACAGAGCAATCGTAAACAAAAGAGGGGTCGAACGCTATCGATTAGCCCATGTCTTTATATATGGCCTTTCGGGAGCTGTCCAGCGTCAGTCCATACGCTTAGCGGTGCACCGCTGTGTGAACACCTGAACATCCCTCCACTCCCAACTACCTCTTGCCCCGGGGGCGATCCGTCAGCTGTGTGTTTCACCTTTTTTTTTAATACCACTAAGGTGACAAACAAGCTTAAGGTCTGCCTGATGGTAAGCGGTCACCCAGCGGTTGCCCCAACGTGAAGCCCTATAAATACCTACCTATCTGTCATGACCTACGGCATGGAAATGTAGACACCAGCCCGATACACAAATGAATAGTCACACAGCGAGCTAAATCCGACGAAGAAATATAAGCAACCAAGAGCTCACAGAGCAAGTCAGCTGAATTAGTACTGGGCAGGTCATATCTGTCGCACAAATGATGACCGTTGTGGTGACGTGCTCTTGAGTAGAGACCATGGAACGGCAGGCGCAGCGTGGGTGACCTCAGCTAGGTGGACAGATGACCAAAAAAAGGGAACCGAGTGTGGTGGTATTCCTTGGGAAAGGCCTTTCAAATAGGTTTCTGAGAACACTTCTGATCATCGATACAATGTAAACAATGCTAATTTATGTCACAAAGAGCCGGCAAGAAGTTCTATTTAAAGTAAATTTTTATCTTCTTTGTCCGTGTGTCTGTTATAGGCTGACTATTACGTCACAGTACAAGCAGAGCCAGTAGAAATACCTACTTTAGGATACCTAACTTTTACACATTGACAATGTTGACAACCGCATATTAATTTTTACCATGGACAACCCGAACGCTACGAGCAGCCGCGTCACAACTCAGAGTTGGTTGCTAAGCAGCCAGTTTATGTAAACAGACAGGTACGAATGTCAACACATACAGTGATTACTTGTGGATAAACGTTAAAATATATTTAAGCAACTAAATATGAAAACTACAACGAATACGATATTATTTGACGTGTCTAAGAATGAAGTGTTTAAAATTAATGACAACTACAAGATGATGCACAGGAAGTTGAAGACTACGTGGAAAGTTATGATGTGAGTACCAAAGAAAGCTAAAGAGAATTTATGTAACTTGAAAAATACGATTTTCTTGTTAAAACATAAACCAATTCTACCCTTTTCATAATTAAAATTTACTCTCTTTTTGGGTAGATTGGCTACATTCTCATTATTTCGGCAAACTCATACCTGCCAAGAAGGCTTAGCGGGCGGTCACTACCAGCCTTTTTTTAGGTACCTAGTTAAGTACTCAGTTTTTACCTATGTAGGTATTTTGTTTTTACGTTAAAACAATTCAACACAATTTATTTAATTCAGATACAAGATCCATATCATTGTTGGTAACTTCTCAAGAACTATGTTAGGAAGTGATACAGCATATATATATTTTATTTTATTTTATTTTTATATTAGGCAGCAAGTTTGCCTAGATTTGTTCTAACTCCTATTCATTGAGTTGGGTACGTCAATATTCCTATTAAATAACGCCATACTCCTATGTACTTCTAGATGCTATAAACACCTAAACAGTAACCATTGCTATGGAGTATACACTTCGATTACTCATTGAACACTAAATAAGTCTTTTTCCCCATAAGTCGCTAAGCAATCTATGGAGAGATATATGCTGAGTGTTTATTTGTGCGGTTAAATCCGAAATAAGACAACTAGTTACTAAAAGACAATTCAGTAGTTGGTAAGCTGAAGAGGCATAGGGCCGGGCAAATCGCTTGTTGCACCATTAATCGATGACGAAGAAAGCGACCACAGATCGGAAGACGCAGCGAGGGACGGTCTCCTACCAACTGGACAGACGACCTGGTTAGAGCCGCAGGAGGCATACGTTCAGCAGTGGACTTCTTTCGGCTGATACAAGAATTGGGCATTAGGGTAGCTACGTAAGACCATAAAAAACAAACGGTGATTATAACTCTGTTGAAATCATCATAATAATATTTCAGTAACCGTGACGAATTATCAGAAAGTGCACTACATGACGTGAAAATACTTGTGATATCAGGACCGCAGAATGCTTTTACGGATGATGAATTGTCCTGCCTAAAAGCAATGATCGAAAGAGGAGATTCTGTTCTTGTTGCTATGACGGACGGCGGAGAAGAAAGAACAAACACTAATATTAATTTCTTTCTTGAGGAGTATGGAGTCGTTGTTAATAACGGTAAGTTTACAAGCATTTTATGTTTCCTGGTAGAAATATCAATTTTATCACACAAGATCACTTCCCAGGTGGTCCCGGTCGAATGGCCCCCTAGTCAGGTCAGGATATAATGATAGGATCCTGGAGAAATCGAGGGAACCCGACAATTTTTAAAGGCCCACTTGCAGCGATTTGTGTATTTTTTAGTTTACGAGAAAATAAGCCAATAGGTCACTTAAAAGTAAAAAATTAAAACTTTTTAACAAAAGTAAGTAACTGGGCTATTTTATTTACAGACTGTGTTGTTCGCGCAAAATACCACAAATTCTATCACCCAAAGGAGTGCCACATATCGAGTGGCATTTTGAATCGAGCTATCTTGAAATATATTATGAAAATGCCAAATTATTCGAGTGAATCTGACGATTACTTGTAAGTTCAATTTAAAACTTATAATTTTTAAGTTTACCTTCAATTTGAGAGATTTCAGTATTGGCTTCCTTAGTGACAAACTTTTCGTCGTTCATAATAACTTGTGTAAGGTTTTGAATTGTAGGTACTGCTGATGTGACTTCTAAGTGGGTTTATATTTTCAGAGAAGATCCAGCGACTCCAAATTTTGTCTATCCATACGGCGCTACTTTAACGGTGAAAAAGCCAGCGGCAGCCATTTTGTCGAGCAGTGACGTTTGCTATCCCGTCAAGAGGCCGGTAGCTGCTATGTATACTTCGGAAAAGAGTGGCGGTGAGAATACAACTATAATGTAATAAATGCGAAAGTCTGTGTTATGTTGTATTATTATGTTTGTTACTACTTCAGACCACGATAATTGTACCGATATGGCTAAAATCTGGAATTTAGATAGCTTATACTACTATGTATTTATTTGACATAGCTTATACTACTATGTGTTTATTTGAGATAGCTTATACTACTATGTATTTATTTGAGATAGCTTATACTACTATGATTTATTTGAGATTACTTATACCTAATACTATTCATTTATAAGAGATAGTTTATACTACTATGTATTTATTTGAAATAGCTTATACTACTATACTACTTTGTCTCGCAGAAACTACTATAGCTATAGCTATAGCTTGCTATGTCAAATTTCCTTTCTATAATCGCGTAGTTATAATCAAGGAATTGCCGTAGGAAATCCACGCAAATAACGGGATTACACTGAAGTAGTATAGACCGTTAGATAGATTGCTGAATGAAAAAAATGTTATATAACTATTGATCCTTCAATAACAAATTACCATTAGATTAATAATGTTCAATAATAAGTAAATTTTTGTATATAACATAAAATTACCCATCTTTTTTTTTAACGTAGGTAAGCTCTTCGTGATCGGATCAGGGCATTTCTTCGCCGACCAGTATTTGGAGTTTGAGTGCAACGATCTGATTAGGGAAATGATATTCAACTACCTTGGAGATGTTACAGACTTGCATCTGAACCCAGTTGACGTCGAGGACCCTGACGTAAGTCATTTACTTTTGGTTTATCATTTTTTCTGGTGTATCCAAATGTGTACCGTATATGTATAATAATATTATACACACATGGAATGGCCTAAGAGTCATTTTACACTGGTTTTAACTATACAGCGTAGGTCAGTCATATAACACTCATTGTCACATTAACACTCATCAATCATTAAATCTTCATTGCACTCATTGTAGTATTTTTCTTTAGTTCTTTTTATTATTAGTGCGAATTTTTAACTATTAACATCTCGTTTGAGAACGTATTATATACGAAACAAACATATACGAAATAAATGTATGAAAACTAAACAGTGCCCTTAGTTAAATTATTTTTGGCTCTTTTGTTCAAAAGACTTGTTTTATATAAAATTGGAGCAGGCCGCAGCCAGATGCATAGAGGGCCGCTAGTTTGATATGCCTAGCGTAGATGATAATTTAATATTTTCTGCAGGTCAACGAGTACAGGACCCTAGGAGACGTGACATGGCTGAGCAGCATACCTCTGCCCGAACCAGCCAGCTCACTTCCCCCGCGCCTTACTCCACTGCACCCACATGCCCTGTTCACTTGGCGACTGTTCTCACTAAATCTAGCTCAGTGTACGTGTTTTAGTAACAAGTTGGTAATTGATAGACAAGTGTTGTAGCAAACAAGAGGTAAACTACACTTAGTGGAGACATGTACCAAGCTTTCTCCCAGCTTGGCCCTTTTGACTTGAATGAACGACGAGCTAAGAGAATTGTCGACGATCCCTAACTCTTTAGCCGTATTGAAAATTTAAATCTGAGGAGAGTTTGCCACCCTTTGTATGTTCTACCGCTTGTATAATGGGCTGTGTTCTGAGGAATTGTTCGAAATGATGCCCTCGGTTACCTCCTATCATCGCCATCGACAGGAAATTTATCCTCACATCTTAGAACATCTCACACCTTAGGTTTCAGAGGTCTTCCTCCCGCTAACGCTTAGGTTGTGGAATGAGCTCATTAGCCAACCTAGCCAAGGTTTTGCTCTAAGGACGATTACATTATTGAGTAGCTACCCCAGGCAAGCGTCACAAGGCTACATTGACCACCTAACATCTTGTTTGTAACCTTAGTGAATGAAGAATTAGCTAGTAAAAAATAACTAAATTTACGTAGGTTTGTTTACATACCAAAGAAAAGAAATTGACCGATCACCAATTATATGTTTATTTGTTCTTACAGTGCCAGAAGTACTAGGATTGTATGAAGCTCTTGGAGTGAAACATGAACCTCTGCGTCTTATTGCGCCGCAATTTGAAACTCCATTTCCACCATTGCAATTAGCTGTAAATATCGCTGATTTAGATTCTTAATTTTTTTTTTAAGATCTAAATGGATTCTCATTAAAATCACCCTGTTTCAGGTATTTCCTCCTTCGTTTCGGGAACCACCGCCCCCTCCTTTAGAACTTTTCGATCTCGACGAGGCATTTAGCTCGGAGCGATCGCAGCTGGCGAGACTGACGAATAAGTGTTTACAACCTGCCGATATCCGAATGGGACAGGGTAAAGAAACATTAAATTGCAATCTTGTAGAGCTCGGAAGAATCTGCCTACTTACTTATTTATTAAAAAAATCACAACGCATTGGCCAATGTTAGCAACTCCTATGGTAATCCAGGAGCAGGTACATAGCTCGTGACGTAATTAAATTCGTATCTGATCTTAATGTGTCTGGCTTGGCCAATCATTGGATTGACAGCCAGTGGTACGCTTTCCTTAGCTTTTCTATGTCCGATTCTTTCTAGCGGATCAAGAACTCTAATAGTCGTTTTTCACTGACAATCAGGTAGATAGATTGCCGACCGCGATAAGAACAGGATTGAAGAGCATAGAGAGAGCTAAAGTACCGCAAATTTCCAGGTGACAGTCGGCAGCTAGAGAACGAACTTGAATACTTCGTCCGCGAGTGCGGTCGAGTGGTAAGACTATCGCGAGCCCTGCCTGCAGACGACATGCCTGCTGGAAAAGTGATTCTACATCAGCTTGCAGTTCAACTCGCTACCTACAAGAAAATAGCTCCTAGAGACTGATGATTTCCTGGTTTTAAGAAATAAATGTATTGTAAATAACTGATTTGACTAATTACACGGCTACCATTGTTTTTTTTGTCCATTTTTCATTTAGTCGGCCATCGAAGGCCATCTAGACAGAGCAGTCGCGACGTCAGATGCGCGGTTCACACCAAACAGAATATAATACTACGTCCAACTAGCCTATGTCGTCACATATATACAGCTCTTCACGTGCTGTCCTGTCAGTCATTAATGTTGTCACTACGCTATATGACGTTATGAGATTCATGAAAGGCAATAAACTGACAGTATGAATAAAATAAACGTTCATTGTTGTCAAGATTGTTAAGTAGAATTTTCAAAATAACTATAAAATTTAAAGTAGTTAGTAGGTAGTTGGCTCCATCCATATAATCATTATTTACCAATTGTGATCCGAAACGATAATTTCTAGTTAAAAAGGCAATACAGGCCAGAAAGCTTATTTCTGTAATACTAACGATGTCCATGATAATGTACTAAAAATTTGCCTTAACGTCATTAGTTTATAAGTATAGGTCCTTAGAGCAAAAACCTTTTTTTTTCTTGACATAAATAAGCCACTTCCTGTAGGTGTTCCTATATAGTTAAAATAGATCGATTAAGATCGGTAGCCCACGACCGCTGGCACCGCAGGCATATAGGGCTATATGTTTGCCTGATGCTAAGCAGTGATCGCAGACTACAGACGCTTGCACCACAAGGGACCAGCGTTTTTTTACTTCTTTCCTGAAAAACCCCTTACTGTAGTGCATAGAGAAAAATTTGGCATGGAGTTTATTCCACAACTTAAACTTCTACCTGCAATGCAGACATTGCACTTTTAGGACAGATCCTAAGGTGGGATGAATTCCCTGCTATTCCTAGTTAGTTATTCCTCAGAACTCGGCTCGTCGTTGAACGATAACAAAAGGGCCAAGCTGGTATGTGGGTGCACCCCCACCTCTTCACTCCCCACTACCTGGGTGATGACAACAGTATTTCAAAGCAGCAACCTTTGGCAAAACATTTCTTTGAGATACCTACGTACAATAAAATAAAAAAATTTCTGTTAAAATATAAACAAATACATACACAGAATTTTATCACTTCGGATGTTACTGGTAAAAATAAATTACGGTGCAACATATTAAATTTTTTTTTATTGTTATGGCATTAAAAATTAGATAGAGCTTTACTTGCATAATTTTTATTTTAAAAAAACAGCAGTTTATTATTTATAGTGTCTTAAAACAAAAAATATGGTTGAAAAAATTTAAAATTGTGTAATTTCTAACAAAAATATATTTTTTTATACCAAAAATGGCGATTTACCAGAAGATGATACCATACTTGACCTACTAGCTAAAGGTATAATATTTTAAGAATAAAGTCGGGCGGAGCGCTACCTTGAAGAAATAGAACTATTAGACTCAACAGTGTTTCTAGGTATTAAATTAGACAATAGGCTGCAGTGGAACCCTCACATCTCAGTTCTTGCAGGGAAACTTAATTCAGCTGCCCATGCAGTAAGAAAAGATGATTACAGATGTTGACACTGCTCGCTTGGTCTACTTTAGCTATTTCCATTTCGTCATTTCATTTGGCATTTTGCTTTTGGGGTAAGGCAGCTGATATTGAAACGGTCTTTATTTTTCAAAACGAGAACAGTACTTTTGCAGTCATTGAAGCGAAAAATAGGATCTTACCTCCGAATTTTTTTACCGTGAACCGATTTGCATGAAATTTTGGAATTAGGCTCAACTTACCCTTAACTTCAAAAGTGAAAATGATCTGAGCTCCGCCTATAATTCTTAAGGGGTGTAAACAACCCCTTAATGGAAAAATTGACATTGACCCATTTTATCGCAAGAAAACGTGTTTCATATTACCTGCTACAATTTTGTTTATCAAAAAATTTTCGTTTAAATGCATATTTTTGGAGATTTATACAAAAAAACCGATGAAAAAGAAAAACGTGAAAAAAATCCGAATTTTCAATTGCCAATAACTTGAACGGTATTGGGTTTTTTTAAAAAACTTTATAGATAATTTTTTTCTTCAAATTAGGCCTTCTATCGATATCCGAGGTTATTTTGAAAAAAAAAATTTACACCACCGAGAAGGGGTGGCAATCACTCCCAGGGTGGGTGCGGAGTTCAGATCATTTTCACTTTTGAAGTTAAGGGTAAGATGAGCCTAATTCCAAAATTTCATGCAAATCGGTTCACAGTAAAAAAAATCGGAGCAATAACGTTTCAATGACTGAACTATACGGTCAATCTTTAAATTAGGACCTCGAAATTCTCTTGAGGAACTATTTAGGGAAATTTATATTTTAACTGTTCCTTGCCAATATATCTTCGCTTGTATAATGTATGTACGCAATAATTTGTCACTTATTTGCAAAAAATTGTGACCTACACAGTGTTAATACAAGGAATAAAAATAAATTGGTAGTTTCAATTGTTCTCTTTAGAAGGTACATAGCTCTTTCGCAATACAAAGTATATTTTTCTACACTAAAATTCGAGAACATGTGGTTAATTTGCCCTCAAATAAATTTAAAATATATGTCAAAGATGTAAAGATGTAATGAAAAATTTTTATGCAAATTATTCCGAACCGGTGGTAATTTTTTTAAATTAATAATTTAACTGACGATTCAAAACTGCTGTTTAAAAGTCTACTTGAATAAAAATGTTTGAGTTTGAGTTAAACCCCCCCCCCCCCCTTCGGTCGTGGGCTACCGATCTTAAATGACTTATTTTGACTATAGGAACACCTACAGGAAGTGGCTTTCTTGTGTCAAGCAAAAAAGGTTCGGCCTTTTTTTTCCTAAGAACCCGTACTATGTGATTGTCATTTTGGTAATTAAAAATAGTTACAAAATAGAGTAGGTACTTAACTTCGATATTTTGAAATTACAACTCGAAATCGATACTGTTTTAAATACCTATTGTAGGTATTGCCATTTGACGCTGACTGTTTATTAGCGGATTGATATCAATTTTTTTATTAGCAAATCCAGTTATAATATCTATTTGATTTTGATGTTTTTATATTTGATTGGATAAAATTATTTTTCCAGCAAAATACATAAAGTTTCTTTAACTACCTATTGATATATGTAAATCATTATTTGATAAACAAGTTAGGGGGCGTCTTAGATTACCAATCCCCCTTCCCCTTTGGTGAGATGTCGTGAAATTTGACTTGAACCCCTCCCTCCTAACCTAACCTAACCTCAAGTGAGATTTTTTATCGTTAGTATCGTTAGTGTAAATACGTTAGTCTGTGCTTGATCGCATTAAAACTTAAAAAAAACATAACTTGCTACTTTGTGGCGTTCGCATAGCTAAGATAATTATTATTTGTGTAGGTTTCGCCATATTAAATACAGTTTTTTTCGAAATTTTGTCTGTTTTTTGGGAAAAATAAAATTACGTGATATTTTTTTGAATCCCCCCCCCCTCACCCCCACGCGAGATTGGGTGAGATTCTGCTCAACTCCTTGGATGCCCCCTTAATTCTGACTTTTTTGTATCGCCAAGTGCGAGTCTGGCTCCCGCACCGAGGGCTCCGTACAAACTAATTATATGTAGATAGTTCTTCCATCATGAGATCAAGTCTCAAGGGTAATGTCTTAATTTTATCAGTTTCTGGATTTTTTCCTATATTTGTGACATAACATCTTGCTTTTTGCCAAATTTCATGATTCTAGGTCAACGGAAGTACCCTATATGTTTTTATTTATTTGTACCAATAGGCGAAAAAATCTACCGTATTTTGGGCAAATTTTTTATTGCATTGACTTACAAGCTTTATTCTTTTACAACTTCAAGTGACCGGAGATTTTAGTAATTTAATATTAATTTCAACTTGATACCTCTATGCGTTGTTGAGTAAACAGAGTAGACAGCGTTGTTGACCGACAGCCAGACAATTTTTTTTTTAACGTGTTATAACTACAAATTACCGAATTTCGGACTTTTTCCTATATTTATGATGTCAGACCTTGCTTCGTGTCAAATTTCATGATTCTAGGACCACTGAAAGTTGATTTATTTGTGAATGCCAAAATATTTGATAAAATGTCCGTATTTCGGCCTAATTTTAAATTGCGTTGACTAAGAATCTTGATTTTTCTACAGCTTCAAGGAACCGTAGCCCCTAGTATTTGATATTAATTTCAACTTGAAACCTTATCGCGTCCCTGATTAAAGGGGTCTTGACAGACAGACAGATGGACAACAAAGTGATCCCATAAGGGTAACTAACGAGGAAAAGGTTACTGACCCTGACTTACTGACGTTAGAGTCTACAAGTTACCTTAAAATCAAATACATTTCGTTAAAAATACTAAATACTAGCAGACAACGTCAAATAACATTGATAAGACGATTGAGAAATTTATCGCACAATTGAGCAACGCCATAATAAAATCCATAAAAAAAAATCCATAAAAGTTATTACATACAGTTGCAACAAAATCTATCCAACGTTGTAACTTAAAACAATGAAGACATTACTGCTACTGTTCATATTTCATATTATACTAAATTGTGTTATATCTGAACATGGGGCTTATGGAGGGGAATTACTGGCTAGATCTTATCCAAACAAGGTTTTGAGAAGGGATCTTTTAATACTAAATTCAAAAATCCAAATGCCCGCAAACACTAAAAAACCTACTGTTCATAAGGGATACACAGCATTTGCCCCAATAGATAAAAAAAGGCCGGAAACTTACATGGCTCCAGATAGTCCGTATTTTCAAATGGAACATGATGTCCAACCTAAATCAAGAGTAAAGAAAGTCTTACCAAGTTATTGGTCATCAAGGGTAAAAAGATCAATTGGTATTATACTTAAACCTGATAATATTACAGTTGACAATAACGTTACTAACAAAAAGTCTACTAAAATTCCAAGACTTGTTAAGTCAAAATTGGTGAAAAACAAAAAAGCCTCAAATATTATGAAAAAAGTAATTAAAGACAACAAAAGTGTCGTGAAGGAAGGTGGTGAAACTAAAAAAAGATTCGCAAGAAGTCATCATTCACATTCAAGAAAACATCACAAACGCTCCCGGGCTGAAAAGTCTAAGAAAAAGCATAGATCTAAACGCACAGGACATAAAAAAAAGTCAAAACATTCAAAATCAAAACATCACAAATCAGGAAGGAAAGGTAAATAATGATGAAAATATTAATCACAATAAAATCATGTTTTTTTTTTGAGAATTTTATTTTAAAAACCTACTCCCATTGTAGAGGTTCCGAGCAGACGTCTCATAGCTTCAAAAGACGCAAAAATCGAAGACTACCCATACACGGTTTCCATTCAGAAACATGGCGAACACTGGTGCTCTGGTGCAATACTCAATCCTCGACTGATCATCACCACGGCTAATTGTATCTGGAAGTGAGTAAAATTCAAAACCTTAAGATTGTTTATGTAGCTATAGGCCCTATAGTATAGGGGTATATACAAGTGCCTAGAGGTCAGCAAATAAAGTTTCTTTCCTTTTAGAACACCTAGCTTCGTAACACTCCATATAGTTAACTTCACTCTATCCATGGTGCCATAAGCACGAGATAAGAGACATAACAATGGCACAAGACAAGAAAGACAAACTTTCGGCTTTCCGTCCGGTAAGAGCATAAGAGCCGTAGTTGACGATAGTTGCTCTGATAGCATGGACATTTAAGCTGGCGTCCCACAAGGCTTTGTCCATCGACAACATACATTGCTATGCAGATGACTGATACTAGAGACAAAATTGCTCGAAATTATGCTCACCGCTACTTTCTACCATCGCACCTCTTGCCATCGGCAGCTAATTTATCCTCACACCTTGGAACCTAAATCAGTGCGGTTTCTGAGAAACTTCCTCCCGCGAACGCTTAGATTGTGGAATGAGCTTCCTGCCGAGCTACAGTATAGGGTTCTTCAAGAAGAAGAAGAAATTTATTAGATTTTTGAAGAGTCGGCAACGCGCGATTGATGCCCCAGGTGTTGCAAGCGTTCATAGGCGGCGGTGACAGCTTACTATCAGGGGACCGCAAGCATGTTTGCCACCTTAGAGGTAAAAAAAAAAATAAGTCGCTTATGACACGGGTGGTGTAAACATCTCTCGTCCTATTGTGGACAATGGTCTAGCATTTTGGGGATCACTTTCCCTAGCAGAACAAAATATAAAAAGGGGAAAAACTAAAATAAACATTAATAAACATAAAACCAATCATTTCGCAATTAATATATATGCAATGAACTGCCTGATTACACAACTACGGAAAAAGTAATAAACAGGTTTGTTAAAAAAATTCGTCTATGATTAAAATAAAAATGTTTATATCTACCCGAATTTAAATACATACAATAATTTTATTATTATTATTGGAGAAGAAAAATTGTGAGATATTTTTCAATAATTACAAAACTGCAGAGAACTTCAATCAAGACTACTACGTCTAAAGTCCCAATGTAGACACAAGTCTTCGCTTTCACCGCTAAGAGACCCCTATTTACTGAGGTCCTGAGGAGATTCCACCCCGCCCCCCCCCCTAGCTATCTCCAAGAGCATTGGGATCCTTGTTGTTGACTGTAGCGACGTTCAGTTCCGAGATCATTTAAAGGACAAAGTGAAACTGGCGTCCAAAAAAGTTTCATTCACCTCGGGGAAAAATATCGTTTGACAAGTTGCAAGTCCGGCTCCACATGGGGTACTGCGCCATCTTTGGACAGTTGCAAATAGCAGCTCGGCCTTTACTCGGTTGAACTTACAGCTGAGTTGACAATCTCAAACTCACAAATCGCACCTAACCCTAAGAAAAGGGAGTTTGCCTTTCTGTATATGTTCTATCGTTTGTATAATGGGCTTTGTTCTGAGGAATTGTTTAAAATGATGTCCACAGTTCTTTCAATCAAAACATCACTTGACATTGGGAGAGAATTCATCCTCACACCTTAGCACCTAAGTGGTCACGCAAAATGCAGTTTTAGAGTAACTTTCTTCCGTGAAGGCTTAAGTTGTGGAATAAGCCCCTGCCATGGAATACAGTAGTGATTAGATTTTGAAATAAGCTGTGTTGATAGCTTAGTATCAGGCGGGCTGCCTGCTTGTTAGACACCGTAAGAGCATAGCCTAAACAATAATTTCATTCAGTCGGTCATCAAAGGTATCTCGACAGAAAGACATACTTTAACAGTTTCCCAAACTCACTTGCCGTAACTAACCCTTAAGTCCGAGGAGAGACTTTGCCTCCCTGTGTGTGTTCTACCGCTTGTACAATAGGATGTGCTCTGAGAAATTGTTCGAGATGCTGCCCACGGCTACTTTCTACCATCGCACCGCTCGCCATCGGCAGGGAATTAATTCTTACACTTTAGAACCGAAACAGTGCGGTTTCAAGAAACTTCCTTCCGCGAACGCTTGGGTAGTGAAATGAGCTCCCTGCCAAGGTTTTCTCTAAGGACTACAAGTATGGGGTTCTTCAAGAAAGAAGTTATTGTATTTCTGAAGGGTCGGCAACACACGAGTGATACCCCTGGTGTTACAAGCGTCTATATCGTTTTAATAAGCACCAAAATTGGAAATAGCGCTCATCTATAATTGATAATCCCTCAGATCAGAACGTGCGAGTCGGCTTCGCATTCGTGCAGGTTCCCGGAACCCTTACCATGGTGGGCAGACGGCAAAGATCGCTCAGGTGATGAAGCACCCATCCTGGAGCATCAGGAGACTTCCTGACAACGACATTGGACTATTGTTGCTAGACAGGAACCTAAAGTAGGTACTTACCTCTTTGTAAATATCTAATAATATTATTCATTTGTCAATCTAGTCTAGTCAAAGTATATAAATATATTTCCTTGACAGAAAGACGACCTTCCATTAGATACACATGCACTAATCTGTTCTTGATTAAATAATAGGTAATGCATAATGTAGTCTTTTTAAATATAGAACAAACGAGAAAAAGACTTTTTTTTATAGTATTTATTACGTACCATAGTTAAAATGAATACAGCAGCATATTTCATTTCCTGTAGGACAGATTTCTACGGTCCTTTACAAAAAAATATTATGAAACTACATCTCAAAATGCACTGTCTTTACCCTGAGGATCGCCCTGAGGGCAGAATTTAAAACTTATTTAGACCAAAGTCAATAGAATTTTGCCCATTCTTCTTTGTCTTAAGATTTTCAGACTCAGTGCATGGTGTGGACCTGCCGAACCATGCAATGTTGCCAGCTTTCGAAGACGCCTGGGTGACCAGCTGGGGCGCAGAGAGAGTATGTACTAAACATACATAATATCTGTAATGCAAAGTAGAGTAAAACCTGTAAATCTAACCGAATGTAGGGCATGTTCATACGTATGCATTTTTTAGAGTTCTGTAGCCAAATGGCAAAAACGGAACCCTTATAGATTCGTCATGTCTGTCTGTCTGTCCGTCCGTATGTCACAGCCACTTTTTTCCGAAACTATAAGAACTATATTGTTGAAGCTTGGTAAGTAGATGTATTCTGTGAACCGCATTAAGTTTTTTACACAAAAATAGAAAAAAGTTCCCCATACTTAGAACTCAAATAAATTTTTTTTATCAAACCCATACGTGTGGGGTGTCTATGGATAGGTCTTCGAAAATGATATTAAGGTTTTTAATATATTTTTTTTCTAAACTGCATGTGTAAAAAATAAGAGAATGATAAAACTAAAAAAAATATCTGATGTACATTACCATGCAAACTTCCACCGAAAATTGGTTTGAACGAGATCTAGTAAGTAGTTTTTTTTAATACGTCGTAAATCGTAAACCGCAATTTACCTTTCATTCAATCAACTCAAATATAAAAATATTGTTGTTTGTGATTGTAGATTACATAAATGGTGGTAAAGTCAAAGTCAAAGTCAAAATGGTTTATTCAAATAAGGATTTTACAATCACTTTTGAATCGTCAAAGTTATAAAATATTATTTTTTGAACCCTCCCACCTTCCCGCCGGTTCACAATGTTGTTGATTTCTACCGAAAAGAATCCGGTAGGTACGGAACCCTCGGTGCGCGGGTCCAACTCGCACTTGGTTGGTTTTTTTTATTGGCACACTTCATAATAGTCCTTGATTTTATTATTGTGTTTTCTATTTCAGGCTGAATGTATTAAAATATTGAAAAATCTAAATTCTTTACTAATCTGGATCTCCTGTACAAATTTTGTGGGAACGTAGCAATATGGTTGCCATCCTAAAGGGACATAAAAATATTAATATAGTCAAAATTAATCATAGTTTTAATTGATAGACTTTTCCTGTTTTGATGCACCTTATATTTAGGATGGCAACCAAAAATGCTAAGTTTTCCACAGGTTTTATGGAGGAAATCCAGATTAGTAAAGACTTTGCCCACCATGAACTAAGTATATGTAGATTCTAAGATAAACTCTACCATAAGTAATGGCATTTCATGCAGTAAGGCCACCATAGCCGTAACTAGTTTTTTTTAAGGTCAAAAAGGTCCTGAACTCCCAAAACACTTTTGTGGCATACGTTTTGTTTTAAAATTAACCACATCAGTGAAAAATCAGACTGTCATCAAATTCAAATATAAAAGTCCAACAAAAGCCGGACACGTAAATATTTAACCGGACATGGCCGTAAAAAGCGAAACAAGTCGGACTTAAGCCGGACACCTGGCAACCCTCGACGATTTTTTATATTTTTTATGAAATGGGAGGGCGTTTAACCTTGCGAACTTTATAAATATTTAACAGCTTGTTTATCCTTTACTTGATAGAAGAATATCCTGCTAAAACCTTCGTCCATTGCAGCGGGATGGAGTTTATGAAGACGTATCCCAGGCGTTGCAGTCGTACCACGCACAAGTCCTTGATCGCGATAAGTGCAACAACGTGACAACGAGATTTGGTCTCGCCCTCAGCGAAAACTTTATATGCTTGTCACAAAATGGACGAAGATCGCCATGCACAGTAACTTTATCTTCGTTTTAAAACTTCTAGCACATTATAAGTAACAATCCTTTTTTTCGTAAAGAGAGCTTATTGGGTACAATTTGGAGTACACCAGACACGCTTACCAATAAAAAAGGTGACCGCTTACCATCAGGCGGACCGTACGCTTGTTTGCCACCTAAGTGGTATAAAAAAAAAAAAAAAAAAAAAAAACAATTCGAGAGAAAAATGTATGCAAGTACTTTTACGGGTCTCGAAAGAGGTAAGACCTACTTGCATACATTTTTCTCTCGATTCCCAAGGTCTGGAGTACAAGAGATTGTTCCCAATCAGCTCCCTGGTCGACTGAGTGGTCAGAGTTCAATTAGGTGGTATGTGGTAAAAATGAACGAGACTTATATGATTCTTGAAGCTATTTTAACACTTGATAGTAATTGTGTTATAGAATATGGGGCAGATGTTTGATGCAAGTGTGCAAATATTATTTCTCAAACTATTATTGTCACAGCCTAATATACAATATACATCACAGCCTAATATTAGGTCCTTACATATGAAATTGATGTTTTATAGAACTGGCAATGGCCAATGGCCAATAAGGTGCAATTTTTTCAACAAAGGAATCAATGAACTCCCTATAAAATAGCAAAAATGCATAGATCACAACGGTATCTACTTTGATTGATTAAATAAAAAATGTAAAAATAAAATAGTCTTGCTTTTTCCATATAAAACATCAATTTCATATGTAAGGACCTAATATAAGTACAATTCAATACAATAAACAATAAACCAAGAAAGTGCTGGGCGAGACGAAGGGTAGCATAATAATCTAAGATGACATACTTATAAGACATCTTTGATAATAATATTATGTCTTTATAGTCAGAATACAGTATAGGTAACAGCCAAAATTACACTTCATGGTCATAATATGGTCATTCAGGGGCCGGGCGCAAAGTCACACGTTTCTTCGCGTCGCAATAAATGTCTAGACGCTGTCAGATTTTCCTTTGACATTAGACGCAATAACCGACTGTATGCAATAAATGTTTAGGTGTAATATAGTATTATAAGTACAGCCAAAACATTCGTTTCGTTAATATCACTTATAAAGGCTGACCCATCCGCCAACGATAAGGCAGTCATGGCGTCGCGATAAAATATATGCCTATTAAATCAAATCAAATCAATATCATTTATTCAATTTAGGCTACAATAATTGAGCACTCATGAATGTCACCACTACTATCGGTTCGTAAGTCTATAGGGCGGGAGACCTTGCACTGAGAAGAACCGGCAAGAAACCCAGCAAGGGGATTTCTTTTCTCCCTTTCTCTTACAGCGTCCAATTAAAATATTGAAAATGCCCTCCCTATCATAGAAGGACACTTTCCATTACAAACATAAAAAACATTAAATATAAAGCACAAGCCCAACATAAAAAAAAGTATCTCATTGCAAAATATTAACAAAACAAAATGGTAAGACTAAATACTAAGAATACAAAGAAGTTTGCAAGAGCAGACCAGCCTCCACAGGCGGCACCCGTTCACGAGTATGACACATGAATCACCCATCGCTTCGCTCAACCATGTTCTGGCTGGACAAAGCCATATGTGACGACATAGAGTAGCCGAGAGCGTTCGGCCCCGTCTCGCCGCGCACCTTCCTTCACCATTGCTCTATCTTTATACCTTCAATGGCCAACTGAATAAAATTATTGTTAAGGTTGTGGTACAATCATATTTTTTTCTTACACGTTTGGTAATTTGTTTCAGCGGGACACCGGGGCACCAGCGGTCAGTGACGGTATACTGTGGGGACTTGCGTCATGGGGAATACGTAGACTGTGAGTACTTTAAAAAATAACATACTACCTGATCTCTCGTTTTCGTTCGCGTGGCCTGCAAATAAAAACAGTTTGACGAAGCAAGATCACTTGAAAGCTATGTATTAATATTATTTATATTCACAAAGCTTGCAGATTTCTACGCTTTGTATTTACTTCATCAAAAGTCAACTTCTACAGGTCCGATCGATTCGAAATTTCCCAACTCTTACCAACGTAATTTCTTACCTACAGCAGAGGTATCATGTTTGGGCTTATTGGAATGGTCTTAATGATTAGATAATAGATAGCGGGTGATCAGGGTATGATGATGAAGCACAAAAATGAAATTTACCCTAAATTGGTGACGGCTCTAAGCTGCTTTCCCTTTTTAATCGACTTTAAAAAAGGAGGAGGTTCTCAATTCGACTATATTTTTTTATGTTTGCCTCAAAACTTTCGACTGGGTGAACCGATTTTGATGATTCTTTTTTTATTTGTAAGCTGGGCTTCCGGTGTGTGAATGGAAATGCAGGTGAAGTGGTTATAAGCTATAAGGTACATAGAAACCAACTTCAAACTGTAATTCAGATTGTGAAATTTTTGGAAATAAGTTATTATTTTTACCTTTTCAGTGCATCGTTTTGAAGCCGATTGTTTTTTTTTTTTTGTTAAAAAGTTTTTAATTGATATGATTGTTTCGTCTCGGGAGTCTCTTCAAATAACTTCATTAGTTTAACTTAAAGTTGCATATGAACAGGTGTGGCACTGAACGTTTTCCGGCCATGTTCTCCTACGTCGCTTCAACGTCCAACATGAACTTCATCACAAACGCAACACACTACCTAATGTCTGAGAAACGAAGCAATCCGTTTTTGGATGCGTACCCGCGAGGTGAAGTATTCCTGGCTACTCCCGGAGGAGTCCCAGAAGTGCTTTAATTTCTAGCGTAATTTGGTTTTTTGTTTACATAATAAAAATGTCTAATTATTTTCTGTTTATTTCATTTTAACACTTTATAGGACATAAAAACTGCAGCGACTGCCATTTGGGGTCAGATCAGTCGCATTCGTCTAAAAGTGGAAACGATGAACAAAGTTCGAGCAAACGTCGAAGTGATCAGTACCTGGATGGGTGACCGCCTAGTGACACATTTGTCTGAGCTACTCCATATTAAGCACGGCACGTTAGACCGTTAATTCTGGTTTTTTGTCATATCACAGCAGTCGTTAAGTCAAGTCAGAGGCCTTATGAAGACTTTGACAATTTAAATATCTCTTAAGCTAAAGCAGCATATAAAATTCTGAAATCGAAGTAGTTTTGGAGATTACCCTTCATCCAAACTTACAATCATACAAACTTAATAAAAACTTTCAATTATACTCAATATGACTCAATATTATTATTAATAATAATAATAATATTAATCGTCAGTTATGAGGCTGTACATTCCGCGGAAGTTGGGGGGTCGAGGCTTTTTAAATGCCAAGAACCTCCATAACCGTGAGGTGTGCAATCTTAGGCATTATTTCCTTAACAACGAGTGTGGGATACATTGCGATGTTGTGACAGTTGACAAAGGTCTGACACCGCTCTCCTTGGCGAATAAGAAATGACACAAACCCGCGGTACTGAGCACCAAGGACCGCAGTTATGTATGGAAGAACAAGGAGCTGCACGGTAGGTTCTATCACCCTTTAACTCGCTTCAGTGAAGTGGCTACGTTTCGGAGACCTCTTTGGGAAAACCAAGGCCAGACGACGTAATGATGACGAACAACTCCCTCGCAGCCTAGTTGGTAGTGTGATGGACTGCCGTGCAGAGGGTGTGGGTTCGATTCCCGCACTGGACAAACATTTATGTGTTAAACATTTGTGTTTGTCTTGAGTCTGGGTGTATGATGTGTATGTATTTACAAAAAAAAAAAGTAATATATATGTATTTATATCCGTTGTCTGGTACCCATAACACAAGCTTTGCTTACTTTGGGGCTTGACGGCGCTGTGTGTAATGTCCAAAAATATTTATTTATTTATAATTATTGGGAATATATATCCTGAAGGACGGTACGTTCGACATTTGTCGAGCATGCCGCCGTCCCGGAGAGTCACTCAGGCATATCATTTCTGGTTGTTCTCATCTTGCTAACGGCGAGTATTTGTATAGGCACAACCAAGTGGCCAGGATCATTCATCAGCATTCTCTAGTTTTTAAGTTTTTTATAATATGTATTTGTTATTTTTTATACTTTATTGTAAAAATATAGAACTGAATAAAGAAAATAATAATAATAATATTGAGTATTTCTCGGATAATAAAAAAAAACAGTTACTTATATTTTTTTTTACTATAAGAAATATGACAAAAATAAAACCATTTTTCCATATATGAGCATATTTAATATTTCTCTTTCAAAATTGTAAAACTCACATTTTGAAATTTGCAAAATTATAACTAAATTTTAATTTATCGTATAATAACAATCGCCATTTTGTAATTTTTCCTTTTTTTTGTATTCCTCTTGAACTAATAATAGTAAACCATTTATACATCTCTAATAATAATAATAATATATTTTAATGTCTAACAAATTCATTTTCTCAACTTTTCATCGCCATATTCGTTCTTTTTCCGATGCCCAACATTAACATTCACATAATTCTAATCAACTTTTTTAATATTAATTCTAAACATTATTTTTACACATTTTCAATCTACAAAAAAAAACTACGAATAATCTCACATCGCATCCAAAACTTACAATTTTAGAAAATATTGGAATGACTCAATAATACAAAAACTAAACTTAATAACAATCATAATCGATTACTAAATAGACGAAGACATTCACAAAATTATCGATTCCACAAACATAGATACTCAATTTAATTATAAAAATCAATTCGATTCTTTGGCAAAATTTTATATTCAAAAAGTAAATTTACTGGCATTAAAGAGCTTCAAATTAAGACAAAGCTATGAAAAACTATCCAAACTTATGTACATAAGTCATTAAAAACATATATTTTTATCTTGACCAATCGATAAAAACCATTCAAAGTTACTGAATAAATGATAACAACTGGATAAATAAAAAAACTATAAATTACCAAAATAAGGTGAACTAAGAAAGAGTGAAAATACAGTGTTGCTGTTTAAATGTGTGTCAAAATAACCGTTAAGTAATGAACCTTATTAATAAAACTTATCTACAGTACTTGGCCATTAATCTATGGTAACAGATAATCTATACCCGAATATCTAATGTTTATTGTACTGAGCAAAGCGAATATTAAAAATAAACCCTGGTATTCATTAGGCAATAATTCACGCTCAAAATGATCTACAATGTTGCACAGCAACTTGCCCGACATCGCGCTTCATGTTGCATGGAGAGACAACGTTCCGAAACAAATGCCGCTCAAAATAAACGTACATTATTGCCTAGAGAATACAACCTTAGCATTAACATAAAAATAACTACCTGAGATATTAAAATAGATAAGGTAATTTGGATGGAGCCGATCACAAGAAAATATTAAAATCTAATATACAAAACAACAAATAAATTCGTGCTTCTTATTTCTACAATGCCACATAAAAAACAGATTAGGAATTATTTGCTATTTAAATTCTATTTCTATTCTATAACTGTGATTATTTAAAATGTAATAATGAAATGGAAAAGGTAAAATGTTATTTTGCCAAAGTGCGTATTGAAATAGAAACGTTAATCTCAACTTTTAAATCAAAAAACAAAATTTGTGTTTTATTCACCATGTGAAAAAGTCAATATTTTTGTATTAAGCTTAGAAAGCCTTATAAAAAACGAACCACTATCAAACCTACGTACCTACAAGTATCGCACCGGGCAAGAGAATCGAGTTTTGAACCTACGACTAAAATCTCCCTGATTTCGTTTTTCTTAAATCTAATTATAGACAAAAATAATTTTGTACTCTTCCAACGAGCATTTTCTTAAATGGCAACATTTATTTTTACAATATTAATAGCATTTTTGTACGATCGCCAAAATACCTAAAACTAATGCTTCTTTGTAAAGGTTTGGACTGTGAAAAGCTTCAATATTTGCAAAAAAAAAGGTATTAATGGCTGCTATACACAATGTCTGTATCTGGCATAGTATAACTGTGTGTAGTCACTGGCATAGTGAAACTGCGTGTAGGATGGCATACTCATAATCTACAAAGTGTATATGATGTATACCAGTACAAGAAAATATTATTTTTTATCAGATTATACAAAAACCGTATAACAGGGTCCAGTATCCGCCATAGTGTAAACCAGCCATAATACTTGTATGCATAAATTAGCAGATAAAAATCAATTCCTGTTGGATGACAAAAAGAAATTATTACATTCCATAGAATTAAATCTTACTTAAACACATCGACTATTTTCGAAAGTGTTTTTGAACTATCTATTTTTTATAACTCCAAACTTATAGGGTTATCTATTTAAGTGTTTCAATCATGGGTTTGTCACAATTGTATATTAAATTATACATAGGTACTAACACACATATATATTTTAAAACACAAATTATTCGTCCCTAAGTATTAGCCACATAAATCGTGTTACGTTGTCATCAAACCTTATGACAATGTATTCTGTTAACAAACTTGAGCCTTTGTTATCTTGTTTCTTTGTATCTTATAAAAAAAAACTTTTAATTGATTTCATTTTATCGGTTAAATTTGTATCATATTGTTTTAACATTACATTCGACATGAATTTATTCAAACTTTTTTTAGACTACAGACGAAAATTTCCAGCACTTTATTTCCAGCACAAATACATCGTCTTTATAACCAAACGCCTATTTGTTTAAATTTTCCACACAATACGTTCGCAGCACATTTCCACTTAAAGACACAAAGATGTTCCAACACTCTAGAAATATCCAAACTTGGATCCTGTTATATTTATCATAGATGGTCTCAAAGTGGCTAGGTCCTAGGCTTGATTCATTAATAAAGACTCCAACTCATCTGCTGAACGTAGCAAGAAAGCTGCAGACTCGCGGTATCCAGTAATGAGCTGTCTTACTGCTCCAATTTCAGCTCCTGACAGTTTGTGAGACAATAAAGATGTCTTGGATTGAGAAGACGATGTAGTTCCCAATGACGGCGTAGTAGAATTGGCGTGAAGAGGCGTTGGTATTGAAGTGGTCTTCAGTGACAAATCTGTCGGCGCTGAAATGAATGTTAGTTAATGTGAAATAGAAACTTAACTAAGGAAAAAGTTAAACCTACGTTAAAACTAAATTCTGTAAATTGAAGTGGTCTTCGGTGACAAATCTGTCAGTGCTGAAGTGAATGTTAGTAAATGTGAAATAGAAACTTAACTAAGGAAAAAGTTAAGCCTACGTTAAAACTGAATTCTGTAAATTGAGGTGGTCTTCGGTAACAAATCTGTCAGTGCTGAAGTGAATGTTAGTTAATGCGAAAAAGAAACTTATTTAAAGACAAAAGTTGTACCTAAGTTAAAACTGAGTTTTGTAAATCTTTTTTAATAACACATACAATCTCTATTTATTATAGAATCAAGTTTAAAACTTACCAGCAAGATTGTTGGGGAAAGTGTGAGTATGGGCAGCCATGGCAGATAGTAACGCGCTTTGATAGGCAGCCATCGCAGCGTTCACTCCTATAAAGCGATACATAAATTATAAACTACCAAATAGTTACCAGTAAAACGATCTTTAAAAATATTAGGTCCTTACATATGAAATTGATGTTTTATAGAACTGGCCACTTTGATCTCAAAAAGCCGGCGTTGGGTTAAGAAATCCATTTTCAAATTTATTTCAATTTAAACCTTGTCTATTTGTGTTTCGAATGTAATAATTCATTTGTTTTCGCATCATTTTGCTTTAACATTGTTCTGTGCTCAGAATGGAAAACATAAAATATCGCATTATTTTCGAATACTAATTCCATCGTGGCACTAGCGCTGCAGAAACAGCTTGAAGGATTAATGATGTGTACGGGGAAGCCACTGTAATAGAAAACACAGTACGTTTTTGGTTCCAACGCTTTCGTTCTGAAAATTTTGATCTCCAGAACAAACCTCGTGGACGGTTAGGGTCTAGTGGACCACCGTTGGTGTCATCCACTACAACTTCCTAAGATCTGGTCAGACGATTACGGCAAGTCTGTATTGCCGACAATTGGAAACCATGATGAATGAGGAAAAGCTAGCCGTTAAACAGGCGAGATTGGTCAACCGCTCTAGCCTATTGTTGCTTCAGGACAACGTTAGACCACACATTGCACAACAGACGGTAGCGAAACTAGAGGAGCTAGGATTGGAATATCTCCATCACCCACCATATCCCCGGACCTTGCTCCAACCGATTACCACTTTTTTTGGAATTTGGATATTTACTTAATTGGAAAAAAAATCAATTCAGATGAGGCAGTCCAAAACACCTTAAAAGATATTGTTAATTCTCGCTCCTGCAATTTTTTCAGCAAAGGCATCAATGAATTTCCTATAAAATGGCAAAAGTGCATAGATCACTTTGATTGATTAAATAAAAAAAATGAAAAAAAAATTTGCTTTGTCCATATATACAACATCAATTTCATATGTAAGGACCTAATATTTTGGACGACGAATGCGGCTTTTTTTATGACACATTTGTACGTGAAGCAATTTGGTAAAACCATTTTTATCCCAAATGATACTGCTCACAAAGTTATTTTTTCGCAGGAAATTATTTCCAATGTCGTAAAATACAATTGATTTTATTTTTGGCACATAGGCAGTTGTCGGGACACAGAAGTACAAATACTTTAATCCTGATCTAGAATTGCCTCGAGAATAGCTTTTTCTCAAACATGCTACGATATGCGATCGTATCTTGTACGAGCTTTTTTGTAATAAATTGTACTTGAAGTGCAGTATCAGAGAGCGGTCCGCAATGTTTTAACCGGCCGCTCGAGCGCTCGAATAAGTAATTTGAAAATGGACCGATCTTTTTTAAACCACAACATTAATAAAGAAGAGAGATAACCCATCAAGTTTTATTTAAATTTGTGGCTGGCACAACAAATTAATTGAAAAATAGTAAAAAAGAAATCGAAATTTGAACGCGGCAAATTAGCAGCAAAATTACCTAAACTATTTTTATTATTGTCAATACCGTTGTCATTTTTTGGGGGCTGCGGCAGTAATGTACTAATATCTGCGAGTAAAAAACACATGGGTAAATATACATATAGATATAATGTAATCGTTTATAACCAAAATGGTTTACCTGTAGGTGGTAGAGCTGTCAGGGTTGAAAGAAGAGCACTGTTCGATAGAGCTGATGATGTGTTGGCACTTGAGCTGCAATTGGAAACAAAACTTAAGGATCTTAAGAATTTTAAGGAGATTAAAAAAATATGTTAAATGTTTTTATTTTACATTTGATATTCTATTTTAAAACATAAAGATTGATTGATACCTTTGTCTTCCAAATGACTGTGGTGTTCCGAAAGTGTTTGGGAAGCTTGGCCTGAACAGTGGAGCCGGAGAAGAGGCTGGGCTAGAAATTATAATAGTGACATTAAGTTAAAAACAGGCACTAATTAAAAACATATGGATAACTATTCCTAACTCTAACTTCTTATGCGAAAGTGACTTTGTTGGTATGTTCGTCTTTAGCTCACCAGCAATAGTTAGGACAGGCGGGACTGAGATGAATATACAATATTCTTTATATATTTTCTTTGAATATGTATTTCCGTAAAGCACTTATTCCTTTTCACCGCCATAACAAAATACCTAGATGACTTGATTTATAACACGGATATTTTTAAAAAAGACCAAGAAGAATAGAATACTTATTTCTGCTAAAAAGTCTCCACGGGAATAGATTATTCCGCATGAGATACCGTGAAGCACTATTCCTTCACGTTCTTACGACGCAGAGTGGTAACTTGCTTTTGACAGAAAATAACATAGATAAAAGTATTTTTGCCGATTCATCAGGATCTTCCTGTAGAGATTCCAGGACGATGACCAAATCATTTACAAGCGAAGCCGTGTGTAAAAACTAGTAGTAAATGTATAAACAGAGAACTTTACAAACAAGGAATAATTGTTTAATTTTAACGTAATATTACGATTTTTACCTAATTGTCTTGATAAGCTAATTTATTTTAAATATATGTATCAGAGCAATACCTTGCTGTTTTGCTTCCAGCATTTCCGTTAGCATTATCAATCTTCAAACTGTTGTTGTTCAACAAAGTATTTTCCATAGTGGGACTTGCTGATGGCCTTGTGGTGTCCGCAGCAACTTTGCTGTGTCCAACTGTCGATGTGCTGTTGGAAGTGCTGGTTGTAGTTGATGCTGGACTGTTGATGGCTCCACTGTAGAGGCTTAGGAATGATGAAGCCACTGCTGAAGATGATGTACTGTCGATTGCCTGTGGAATAATGATATCGTTTAAATCATGATTACACTCAATGGCGTCTACAGCGATTTTTTGTGCCTATTTTATAGTACCAACAATTTAAAATCATTATTAATATCAAAACTGTTGTTAAACACTACTGTAACAAGCACTGGCAATTTAATATCTACCATGTAATACTACATCATCTGTCAAACTCTCAGCATATTAATTATATCATTAATAATATAAAGTCGTTTAAAACAGAAGCTACGTATATTTCGGTACAATAGGAAATTATTACTTCCTCAACTTCCATTTAATTTCTAACTCTGGATGACATGGTCTACTAAGCATCAGGTATCAGGTGGTACAGTCACAAGGGTCAAGCTTCTACAAAAAAAGTAATTACTAACCATCGGAGTGGGTACAGTGGGCATGGGTTGGCTAACTGGGTCAAGTCCGAGTCGCATGCGCTTAGCATTCAGGCTCTCGTTCTCGCAGGCCTGCGCCAGGATATGCTCTGCCTGCACTGATGTCAGGTGCGCGGGGGTGGGCCTCACCTGCAAAATAGGTTTTTTTATAGAAGCTCGACAAATGACTCCGTTTTCACCTGATGTTGAGTAGGCCACATTTAGGGAGAACTTTCTATAAGAGCAACTGCCATCTTCACTAAGTTGGCTTAAGTTTTAACTCTATTATATCTTTGCTTTTATAGGTCTTCAAATTGCAATCTATAATTAAACACAGAAACTGAAAGGATTTTCTACAATTTTTTAGTTTGTCACAAGTAGTCTGTTCTAATTATTTGGTTTGCAATTCTTTTGGATTTGTTTTACATATCTATGCTTCTTGAGAAGTTTAATCAATCTCTGACTATAATTATATATAAAGTATAATTAAATCGACTCGAGTCTGATGAAAAGTGTTATAGCAGGTACACAAACAGATATCAGAATCCTACGCTAAATTGTTTTTAAATAATAGTAAAAGTGTTAAAATAATCTGCAAAAGGAGAAGAAATGAACTCAACATGCATGATAGTCAAATTACCTTTGCGTGTATAGAGATCTGCAACTAAGCTGGACCATAAAATTAGTAGATTCTTTAACAACTTTAGATGTAAGGTAATAAAAGTATGCTTTACGTCAGGTTTTCTATCAAAACATGATTTAATTTATTAAGTAAAATAGTAAACAACCGAAGAATACTCACGGATCACTATTTGATTGACAAAGAAAGAAAACAGACATGAAATAATGTTTAAACAAGTTGGAAAAATATTGATCAGACCCTCACCGCTGTGTCCCAAGCGTTGCCCGTCCCAGGATTATTTCCACCACTGATAGGGGTCGGAATTTCTCCTCTCACTTTCTTATTCCTCCTGCAACTCTTTAGATAGGTTCTGATTCTCTTCCTGGCACGCTCGGCAAACTCTGGGAACTGTCGCGTGCAGGAGTCTATAATGGCTTGAATTTTTTCTTTTGGCTGTTTCGAAATGGGAACTATTCTGTCTAAGTTTTCATCAACGAACAAACGAACGAACATCTGAAAAGATGAAAGTTTAAATATAGAATTGCCATGTCGACCTATGTGAGAGATACTAAATTTGTTTCCCGTTTCAAATTCAGTTTAGGAATAACAACCTACATATTATCTAACGAATGCAATGTGTTTACGTAGTGCCAAATTATTTTATAAATTGCGTTACAGCAAATAAAGCATTATTCTTTATTGCACAATAAAATAGAATACATCAGTGAAAAAGAAAATATAGTATCTAATAATATTTTTTTAGTTATTATTTTAGTTTTATCGCTAAAAAGCGATTTCTTCCAGACAACTTGGGTAGGAAAGTGAAGGAATATTAATTTACATTAATATTTATAAGTTTTACAAATCAATAAATATAATGTAGTATACTATAATGAAACATTTTTTTATACGTTTAAATATACATTTATACACATACACACATATACATATATAATCAATACTAATACAAATAAATAATTGGTTTCAGAAGTAAGGAAATAAGAATAAACCACTTTGCTTTAAATTGTGCTCGTTTTATATCTAAGGGAAAATTGTTACAAAGTTTGATTGCATGGACTGCTAATAAGCCATTGTAGAAATTGAAGCAATGTGGGGGAATTTTTAACATTAAGCTCGTGGAAGGATGAATACCAAAGGAACTCAGAAATTAAAAAACGCTCTTTCAACTATATTGGTGCAGACGGATCAAACAGTACTTATACAGGAGACAAAGAATGTGATCCCGGCGAAAGCGAACTGGGAGCCATTTGAGCTTTTGACGATGTTCGGAAATGTGGTCATATTTACGTAAGCCAAATATATAATGCATTAATTTTGGAGTCGCTAAAATCTATTAAATTGCTCCACTGTAAGGTCAGGATAACTAACATCAGCAAAATCGAGAATAGGAATGCGTAAAGATTGTGCGAAAGCAATTTTAGTGAGAATAAAAAGAAAGTCGTCGAAAAGAGCTGTTTGCAGCAAACAATTTCTTGCTCATTTCGTTCACGTGTGGTCTCCATTTCAAGTAACGATCGCTTTGTATTCCAAGATTCTTTACTGTCTCATAATAAGGTTTCTTTTGTTTTTGCATTATTCAAATACACCCCGGTGGAAAGATTTTGAAATATATATTTGATTACGCGAGCTGCCAACTATTATTGCCTCAGTTTTTACCGGATTTTGTTTCAGACCGTTAGACTTACTCCGATCTGTGATACGAACAAGATCATTAATTTTCTTTTTGCAATCGCGTTTGGTAGATTTTCAATCGTGGATTGCGTATATATTTGAAGATCGTGTGCATAAAGATGGTTGAGAGAAGAATTATGAGAAGTAATAGGATTTATGAAGAATGCAAATAGGAGAGGGGACAGTACGCCACCCTGTGGGACGCCAGCATGTGTTTCACAACAGCTAAATACACAGCCATCTATCTGTATGCATTGTTGACGTCCACAGAGATAACTGCAAAACCAATCAATAGCCGTTGGAGATATGTTAAGTGAACGTAAAGTACCAAATTAAATATCAAAATTATGTTCCATGCCTTCACAGATGTCGTCAGTAATTTTTGCTGGAGCTGTAGCATACATGACCAGAGCGGAAACCAGACTGAAAAGCATCTGCACCATATTGTACTTGTTGTGATGAAGACGATCCAACGATACCTTATTTGTCAAATTATAGTAAGTAGTTTAGAAAATATACGGAAACAGTGGTCAGGTAATTAATGAAAAATATGTGCTTCAATATATCCCGCTGATGAGGTCTGTCCCCAAATATTCGACCAAACAGCGAATGTTTCCTTTCGGAATATGTTTTATAGTGCTATAAATTATGCAATTTCTTAATTTACCCTATCATACATATATCTCCGCAATACACTACTTTAGCTTACTATGCTGGAATATTTTACTGAAACCACAGATATTAATTAAAACGACAACCTTAATTTGCCAAACGTAAATCCAGAAGACTGAAAAAGAGCACAGATTGGATTCGAAACTAGTCGGAAGAATCCGACATCAAAAACGTAAGTTTAACTGTTTAATAATTTAATCTAGCAAAGATGTTCGCCGTTGATTAATAAAAAGTCAATGGAAATAACTATTCTTACTGTTTTCTGACTTTTATTTATTTTTGTTCATATTAAATAATCATCACTTACATTAAACGCTTTCAGTCGCTCAGGATCATGATGTTGAGGGTCAACACGATCATCGCTATCATCATCACTAGCCCCGGCATCATCATCGTCTTTAGTCCGATCTGATGACGAAGTTTCGTCGTGTGTTGAAGCAGGCTCTACGCCTGGCGTACCGGATCCGACGTGAATTGGACTCTGAAAACCAACAATCAGATTTATTTATGAAGTAGACTTTGCCAGCGGCTCCGCCTCCTCCTTACTTAACTAACTCCAATTAATTAATTAATTAGTTATACTAATGAATTGCCATAACATGCTATAGGTGCAGCAATAGTTCGTTGAACTCTGTTATAGTTATTCCCGCAGGAACTTTTGAATTTTTAGGGATAAAAAGTAGCCTTTATGCTATTCTAGGACCTAACCTATATGTATGCAAGTTTTATCCCAATCCGTCTAGTGGTTGAAGCGTGATTGAGTAACAAACATCCATCCAGACCAACAAACTTTCACATTTATAATATTAGTAGGATTATGAAGTAAAATAATTTCCTTTTGGATTATTGAATTTATCTATACTAAATTTCTGAAATTCATGAACCCGCGCATCTCGAGAACAAAAAGTGAGATTCACAAACTGTCACTCATTTTTACCCCTTCATTGAGGAAAGTTATATAACTTGAACACACAATATTAAAGTACTAGCTAGTTGAAGACCGGGAAAAAAAGCTTTAGCAATAATTATTAGAAAATAGAAATTAAGCTAACAAAGCGAAAATAATAAAGAAAACACCTGGATATTGAAATCAAAAGCTAAAATAATAAAGAAAACACCTGGATATTGAAATCAAAAGCGAATTATTTAAATTAAATAAGTTTTTTTCATAATAATAATATAAAAGTGATAAAAATAAGCAAATAAAGATAATTTAGAGTAAATGAAGGATAATTTGATAGCAGTGAAAACACGAGATGAAAAGGAACAACAAATTAGAAAAGTGAATGTAGCGAAAGTAAAACTGCAGAAAATAGGGAGATTGTCTCAGAATCTTTCAATTCAGTACACTGCAAAGACTCAAGGAAATAAAAACTCAAAGGGACCCCTCCTTTTTTGGACAGAAATTGAATCTGGGAAATATATTAACGCAAGCATTCGAGTAGGTTGTGGTTTAAGATATACATACAGAGAGCTTTTACTCCTGAAAGAATGCATGTTTCCACTTCGCAATTTTTAATGTCAAATGCTACCATGCTACTTTTAGATAAATAACTCTTTGTATAACCCGCTAGTGTCGCGACATCTTACGTGTACCAATTATCACTGCCCATGACACCGGTAAGACGACGTTAATAGAACAGATAGTGTTAAACTATGCAGTCTAAAATAAATACTCTTAATATAAGTTCATCTGCAAAAGTATACAATTAGCAAGAAAATGGTTTTACATTACTTGTCAAGCTCAGGGCCCGAATACATTTAATTGTACTTTTATTAGGACGCGCTTACCTAGGTGATATAATTGTATCTTTAATATTCATCAACATGTATATCTTAGTTCTTATTGACGAAAATAAGTGATTTTGTAAATTTAATGTTGTAAATTCAAATTTAAATATAGAAATATTATTAATCAAATTGATGAAACGTAGCTCAACCTTAAAACTCACCGAGTGTCCAGTCGTCAGTGGAGTGGAAGGCTTGGGAGCCTTTCCGCCCAGACCCAACGCGCTGTGGTAGGATGCCCAGAGGTCCGCCATACTGTCACCACCGGTATCTACTATCTCGCCATTGCGACCTGAAAATACAAAAGCACCCGTAGCAGCAGCTGTAATTGAAACAGAAACACCGCTCTTCTTTACCTTTTTGTAATTGTTAGAAATTGTTTTGCATTCGGGATTGATACTACTTTTATATTTGAGGTGGCAAATAAGCTTACGGTCCGCATGATGTAGCAGGCACCGTAACTTACAGACAATTGCAATACCAAAGGCATTACTTGCGCATTACCGATCCTTTAAAACGTATTCACTCCTTTGAAGAATTCCATACTGCACCTAGTTTTCTGCCGAATCGGCAGAACTCATATCACAACCTTAGCGTTTGCTGGAGGAAGCACCTCTGAAACCTATCGATATAACTGCTGAAACCGCTAAGTCCGTGACCATTTAGGTTCTAAGGTGTGAGGACATTTTCTCTTAGTTTATTTTACCTCTACATTCATAGGGATTTCGCTAAGTTGTGACAACAATTTACTCCTATTATAGGAGTCCTATCCATGCTATTGTCATTAGTCACAAAGGCATATAGGTGAAAATTATTACTTCTGTTACTGATAATTATAGCTTTATGTTTCTTAACAGCGTAATTTGCTACTGATAGTTTTAAAAGTAACCTTGAGTAGCATATTAAGATTATTAAAATAAAATATTGCTCGAAACCAACTGCTAGACCAACCTTCTAAAACGTATTCATTCACAAAGTAGAATTGCGAAGAATATTATATAATCAAAGTGGTTTAAACTAAAATGATGATAATCCTTCAAGACCAAACAATAGTTTCATTTTGTTGAGAGCAATTGCAACGCAGTCAATAAATAAGTTTGCTAGTCCCACAAACTCATAAAAATGTGATATTTATGTATGGACGCCTGTATCTTCTTAAGTTCATTACCATTAGTACTATTCTTTATTCAGTGCCATGAGTCAATTTACTCCTTAGACTAAGAGGATATAGAAACACTGCAATTAACCATACTATAAGCCCATGGTTAATTGCAGTGCTAAGTTGCGTAATTGGGCAAAATGTCTGGTGAACCAATGAAATGTTTGAATATAAAATAACGCTTAACTTCCCGTCGGCTAATAATATAAGCCTTTTCAAGAAGTGGTCATTTAAAAAAGTGGTTATATCAACAATAGGTCAATTCAATAAGTGTTCATTTATAGAAGAGGACATTTGAAGAAGTGACACTCTAGACTGGAGACCGCGTACATATTGAAAAGCGAAGCGTGGGGGACTCGCTATAGCTTGATGGAATGATGCCCTTAAGCGGGTGTCCGGTGGTAGCTGGATGCGGAAGGCAGAGGACCGCAGGAGGCTTATATCCTCCAGCAGTAGACCTTTATAGTCTGATATGATGATGATGTATACGTAATATAACATATTTTAATCCCCAGAAGGAGGTAACCAGTGGCTGGACGCACATGCACATCATAAGATGGGGGATAGCGACTATTCACCGCCTATTTAAGTTCTGCCTGCGTGATAGTGACCCATCATAACACTTTTTGCCACAGTATATCTGGTACAAGACGATTTTATATATGTCCCATTAGTCGTAAACTACCAATATAGTATAATAAGTGGGAATATGAAAGACCAGGAACACTTTAATATACCACCATCCATTTCCAGGTCCTTACAAAATATAGGAAGTATGTCAGGATTTGACAGGGAAGAACGAATTTATTCAAATGGCTACGAGGTACAAGATTAAAATACTTGTCATAACATTCACGTACCCGTACGTAGAGACATGGTATGAGAAAAACGAGCATTACTCTAACTCTATGTATTATGTTAGAGAGTCGTGTTCATTTGACAAGGATGCAGACGGAACGCTAGTCGCGGAGATTGAGAAAAATATGTGCATACAAATATTTATGATTTCTGTTTAGTATTTAGTTTGTCCGAAGTTGATCAGAAAAAACATTATGTGTACTAAAGGTCACTACATACAATTTAATAGATGGTACTTCTGTAGTGGTACTATAGTAACTAGTAAAGTAAATAGTATTAGCTTTATATGGTGACAGAAACAGCCCGATGGATACCAATAGTAGGTATTCAAAAGCATAGCTAAATCATCGTGCAGTTGATAAAATATTTAAAGTTAATAACAGGCGTCGCCATCGTGGGATTCCTTCCTATTCATTTATTAAGTGGGATAAAAAGTATTTTGTGTTGTTTTCTACCTCTCTAACTACCCCTGTGCCTAGTAGCACTGTTTCGAGGTAGTAGAAAAGTTCCCCGTGGAAAAATCTATATCAGTGGGAACTCTCGGATAGGAACAAAGAGTACTTTGTACTTCTATTCTTCGAGCTATCTATGTACAACTGAGGTCATCCTGTTACTTCGTTAACTAGCAGCGACCTTACTTAATTCTAAAATGACTCCCTCGCAGCCTACTTGACAGTGTGGCCAACTGCTGCGCAGAGGGTGTGGGTTCGATTCCCGCACTGGACAAACATTTATGTAAAAATATTTGTGTTTGTCTTGAGTCTGGGTGTAATTATGTATGATATGTATGTATCTACAAAAAAAAGTAATATATGTATATGTATCCGTTGTCTGGTATCCATAACACAAGCTTTGCTTACTTTGGGGCCAGACGGCGCTGTGTGTAATGTCCAAATATATTTATTTATTTAAAATGCATTTAAAAAGTAAAAGTTAAAATACAGACAGGCAAAACAGACAACAAGGAGATTTTATTAAGCTGGTTGGATAACAAAAAGACGAGCTTTGTAAGTAAAACCTTGGTAGCGAACTATAGACACAGCAAAAAGTGTTTCTTTCTTTTCAAGTAGGTACTTATTTCCTGTATCCATACAAATATTATTCGAAATGTGATTTTTTTTTATCCTTTCTTCACGTTGAAGAGACAGATCCTTGTATCCCTGAAAATTGAAAAGTTCTTGCAATAACTATGATCTAACTCTACGTGGGCGAACTACAGCTATAGATATAGCTTGCTATAGCATACTATCGTACTATAGTCAACGAGTTGCCGAAGAAATCCCACGGCGATAGCCGAATTTAGCGCGGGCGGAGCTGCAGGCAAAGTGAAGTTATAAATGTAATGCGATTTTTGTCTCAAAGAAAGTGTTAACATCTCTTTTTAACTGACTTCAAAAGAAAGGCGGTTATCAATTTATGTACCAAAGTAATATTGTTAGCATAGAACAATCTATACTTTTGTATATATAAAACGCAAACGTTACTGACTGACTGAATCATCTATCACCGCACAGCTCCAACCACTGGACTGTTCGAGCTAAATTTGGCACACATATAGCTATTATGATGTAGATGTGTGCTAAGAAAGGATTTACTTCCCTCCTAAAGGGGTGAAACAGGGGTTCAAAGTTTGTATGGAGCACCAAGATCGCAAGGTTAATCCATTAGGTAAATAGTTTTTAGTGGTTATTTATTATTTTTGAGAGAGAGAGAGAGAGAGAGAGTAAACATCAAGTGTGACTGAGTTTTTTTTTCTACAATTGAGGAGTCGCCGTAAGAATCCTACGTCGATAACCAAATTTAGGGCGGGCGAACCTGCTGGCACAAGCTAGTAATATGATAACTGCGATAGTAACTCTGTCCGTCTAATAACCGAATTTAGGGCGGGTGGAACTGTGGGTAAATTTGGCATGTAGATAGTTTGAATCCCGGGGGAAGGACATAGGCTACTTGAAAACGTCAAGCGTGAGTCGGTTTTTATTCTATAGTTGAGGAGTTGCCGTTAATCCTCTACCGATAACCGAATTTAGGGCGGTTGGAGCCGTGGTCAAAAGCTAGTAAATAGTATAAATGCAAAAGTAACTCTGACTGTCTGTTACTTCTTCACACTTTAACACCAATTAAGATGAAATTTGGCATAGAGATAGCTTGAGCGTCGGGGAAGTATAGGTTACTTGAAAACGTCATGAGTAAATCGGTTTTTTTCTATAATAGAGAAGTTGCTGTTGAAATCCTACACCGATAACCGAATTTAGGGTGGATGGAACCGCTGGCATAAGCTAGTGTTCGTATATGTTAGTCCATGTGGATTTCCGTGTGCTGGATACCAAATTTTACTAGTGTATGTATTTATACAGTCTGTTTTTCTAACTTGTATTATTTGTAAACTTGGTTATTAATTTGTAAACTTAATATCAAGAAAACCATAATTAAGGCTCAAATAAAAAAATCCACAAGGTAGAATATGGTTCAATCTCTCTGTTTTTATATGATAATGCATTTCGCCTTTTTCATATTTTGAGCCAAAATCATAATTTTCTTGATTATAAGTTTACAAAATAAAACAGACAACGGATTGCAATAATTCTTTTTCAGATTTCTCTAACAGGTTTAAAAGTAGGAGACAAAAAAAACTTAAGTGTCAAATAATAAATAATTTAAAACCTTAGTTTTATGTTCGTAAGGTATAATTATTATAATTTCATTATGTTATCTGCCTGTTAAAAATCCAAATCCATGTTATAAGACTTTAAAAAACTACATATTTATTAATTTGCCTTCCCCTACAATGATTTTACTATGTCACTTGAAACACCACAACACAAGTACGTCGTTTATAGCTGTGTGAATTTGATAACTTGCCTACATCTAGTATCAATTGTCAACAAACATGTATTTAGCATAATTGCAGTTACCAAGACGGCAGAAATTAATGAGGGTCTGCAAAACGCATTCGCATGGGACCGGTGCATCCGCCGCTAAATGTCAACCCGAACAAGCCCCCTTGCCTATAAATAATTTGAAAAGTTGCCTGGGCCGACTACACCCCGCTGCATGGTCGCTCTCTCAATATGGCTTCGTCCGAGTAATAAAAATAGCCTAAGGCATCCCTCGTAATAGGTTTTGCCTTTGAAGTAATGTAAATTGCGCTGATAAATTACTCAGTTGATAAGAAAAATGGTCAGGTGTCAGTTTGTTGAATTATTTATTCAGCAGACGTTACTGCAAGTAACATGTGATGTTTTAGAAGTCTATTATAGACTTTTGCTAACAATACCAAAAATTATATCAGGTTACTATTTACCCAATTGAAATGGTAACTTGTGGAGAAAAACCATAGACATAGAGAATTGGAAAGCGCATTTCTTTCAAAGCTGGCTTTGAAAAAAAAATGGTTGCAAAAGTGTGACAGGTTTATTGTCTCTTTCTAACTTTTTTAATAAACATAAACTAACAAAATGGCGGACGTTGATAGAAAGAAAAAAGAGACCACAGTTTTACTTGGTCTCTTTCTAAAGGATGGACAATTTTGTAAGGCACAGTGCACTGTCCATAGGACATATTTAGAACTCGAAGTCTGTGAGAAAAACCAATGGCAGACTATTAATGAATATTTTTTATTTACCACTACTACTACCTACCGGTTCTACCATTCCTTTTTTTATAAGAAAATTCATAAAAAATGGCAAGTACTCTGACTGCCATTCTTCTTTAGGTACCTATTTATTAACTCTTAAAGCAATGAAACAAAATTACCTTGTATCTGGCTGTGATAATTCCATGCCATCAACATCATTTTCAACTTCTCAGCATCTTTTCCGAAGCCATGACCTGCACCAGATCACATTCGGTATTCAAATTCCAATTTAGAATAGTTTACTAAAAACACACCTTTAACTTTAAACCAATTAACGTATGTTTTCTTGGTATTTGAAGTCAATTATTTAATGTTTAACAACATAAAATACCAAAGCTATGATTGATGTGATGCAAGTGGCTGTTCACAAAACAAAATATCATAACAATTACAAACAAAAAATAACAACTCACCAGTAAAGTTGTCTTCGTCATTCATATCAGCTGGTTCAGGTGTCAAATTGTCCTAAAAAAAAAAAACAAAATGTTATTTTATTACCATCGTTTCGTTATTTTTTTATCCACTTTTTGCTTATATAAAGGTGTTATGGAACCGCTTCGGTCGGTACATTGATATATTTTTTTTAAAATTCTTATTAATTATTTAGGCTTTAATTTTTATTACTTAGTTTGGCCAAACAATACAAGTACAATTTTTAAAAAGAATTTAGTTTTGAAAAATATGGCTCGACTTAAAAGATTGTGTATGTCTGTCTTCACATTATGATTAATAGGTACAGAACAAATAAAATAGCCCTTCATGTTCTTGGTAAGTCTACGCAAACTTATTCGCCGCCAAACCCAAGTTATTCAATAAAGCTGATACAAGGCCTTAAGTCCTGGATAGGCCAGGACTAGTGCTTTAATATTAATGAATTAGCGAAACATTCGATGTCAGCCCGCGGAGGGTCATCGCTCCGTTCCGCGGACACAAATCGATAGTGCTTCAAATGGACAGTCACTAAATATAGCACGCTGCCGCATATGTGGTGGTCTCTAGTACCCCTGCGGCATGCGGGACAGTTAGGGCCACGCGCAGCTGCACAGATGTGCCGTAGTAACAGTTTTACATTTTTACAAGTAATACTAGGAGCACATGAACATAGCTTATACATAATAAATAATAATATATTATACTTGATCATTGACATAATAAAACCAAAGTACTGAGAATGCGCTATAAGCACTTTGATAAAACTAACGAAGAATAATCAAACTTCATCAAAAAAATTAAACCGATTTTAACCGATTCACTGAAAAGTAAAAACATTCCATGAAAACAATAATTTAAAAGGTTTTATGTTACAATTTGTGGCAAACGTATTAACAATGGCCGACAAACAGTGAATACCAACTCGTATGAATGGTCAAATATAAATCCTGATGAATTCAAACCCTTATGTGTGTATGATCTCGGAACTAACACGAACACACATTTAGGGATGCATATCGGAGCTGCCGCCGGGACCCTAAAATGACCAAAAACTAAGGGCGGGTGAAAACTGGTAGCTTTGACAGCATTATAGCAAATACATTTTTATGTAAATCAGGAAAAGACAGCACGAAAATCTTATCAGGGCTAGTTAAGTTCTCGGACAGCCCTGAAGATTTCAATAAATTTTACTCACAGGCGTACAGCTAGTAAGTAGAAACCTGACTATGAAATACGAGATAGTACAATTCTATGGAATCAAACGTCGCGCACGACACATTGAAAAATAACTCTGTGCACCTTATACACTCCTTGCTTATTAATTAATAGAGTAAAAATAGACGACATAGTTATTTAACACTAACACCATTAATTTAGCCTGTGGGTTGTTTAGTCTGTGAGTCAGTAAATAAGTCAGGACTGTACTCAGTTGTCATAGTATAAGAAATAACACGCAGATAAATCATGTAGGTTTAAATGCCATCTGATACCTATTTAATAATCAATATTACGGTTTCAACGTTAAGCGTTCAGCGAAAAACTGCAGCGCAGGTGTAAGCGAGTTTAAGACACTTTAACTGTCAATTTCGAATATTATTAAAATTGTGCTTAAAACTATGACCAGCTAAACTTGGAAAGTAAAACGTAGCCTAACCACAAAATTTCATCCAAATCGTATAACCCAAAATTTAAGAATGAAAAAATCTGACCACATTGTTGGATGCAAGATTTGAACTTACGCACCAACGCTCTATCCTCGAGAAATTACCAATAATTCTGCGCGAGTAAACCTTTGTGTGTAAAAAAACAGAGAAAACAAATTTTCCCAGAAAAGAGATCGAATTGGATCGATATTTCGCCTTGTAAATCGCATTACAAATATCATCGAAATGATAAAAGCTGTTATAACAAACAAATATAAAAAAATTGCTTGTTTACTAGTATTGGATAGGATATATTATACACATCCGAAAACAGTCTATTTTTATTCTAGATTGAAGTATGTTTATAACATGCATGCACAAATATAGCAAAAACCACCCTCTTAAGCGAAAGATAACCTATTTATTCACAACCTTTAAAGCGAAATCAGTCATCCCATTTGTTTGTTACATAAAACATAATATTATGCAACATTTTAGCCAACTCCATTTTCCAGGGTTGTCGACTCCGACGAAAACACACGAAGATTCCTATTCAACAAGTGGTCGAACCTACGATGCAAAATATCATCAATTTCACGCGACGATACAAACGGCTGTTTCATTTCTCGCTGCGTCGTCAGTTGTTTTCAATATTTGTAAATGTTTTTGTAGACGTTTTAAATTTTTAACCTCATTGTTTAGCATTTCGCTTTGCATTTTTGCATTTTTAAATGAGGACTTGGTTTGCAGCAAAAATTATAATTACGCGATTTATGTAAAATCTATGTATTAGGAGATCGTTCTTTTGCTCTTATTTAGAGGGTTCCATACCCAAAGAATGCCCACAAATCCTTTTACTAAGACTACGCTGTCTGGCTGTGTGTCTGTTGGTCCGACCCTTAAAGGGCCCTATGCTTTGAACAATAATAGGTAGAAGGCTAAAAATTTTTACATGTGTTATTTTGACGAATTTACTAACTCATAATAACAAAACACAAAAAAATAAATTTTCAAGCAACCTGGTTTTTAGAAAAAACTAAACCCTTATAGGATCTTTTTGTTGTCCGTCCGTCCGTCCGTCTATCAAGACCCTTTTTCTCAGCAACGCGTGAAGGTATGACGCTAAAATTAATATCAAATACTCAGGTCTACTGTCCCTTAGAGCTGTGAAAAAATCAAACTTCTAAACCAACGCAATCAAAAGATACAGCCGTTTTGCCGCAAATTTTCGAAACTCGCAAGGGAATCAAAACCTACAGGGTACTTCCCGTGAACTCAGAATCTTGAATTTTGGTACGAAGCAACGTCTTATAATATAAAGGAAAAATTGCGAAAACCGTCCATTTTTAGTTACATTATATAATAAAAAATATTTTTAATAATATACAACAACAAATAATAAGTTTGCACGGAACCCTCGGTGCGCAAACCAGACTCGCACTTAGCCGGTTTTTTTTAATTTTTCTCTATCTTAAAATCAAACTTAAAACTTGGAGTATTACTAATAGGGATATTTTGTAAGGTGTAGAGCAAAACAAAAAATAATTAAAAACTATCCGAGATCGTATTGGGCCTGCCATTGCTTGGTGGTATAAAACCCTCGGTGCATATGCAAATCCGATTCGCACTTGGTAATTCTTTATTTTGATAACCCTACAACGATATGTGTTAAATTAAAATCAGTAGTAATGTCATAAGAGAAAAAGTAAGTAAAATACCTGTTTTACATTTTGATTTAACAATTAGCTTCAGAAAAAAAAAATTTTTTAGCTACTGTTCTTGGCCGCTTATCGATGTTGGCCGCAAATTACAATTACACGCGGACTAGCTTTTGCGCTGGTACTGCTTGCACTGTGCTGAGATAAGTTAGGGAGGTTCTGAAACCTACCAAGTGTTTAATTTTCTTCTCGCACAAGCATGTAGTGAATGCAGGCGCAAGATACAAGGTTTTGTACATAACGCATTTCAATATACTGGCTTGTATGTGCCTGTGTAAACTGGTAATAAGTTCCAGACAATACACACATTATTTTTAATCGTATGTAGTGACCGTTCTGTTCTTCTCTTCTGTTCTGTGCCTGTTTGCATAGAACACACATACACATATATGCACTTATAAATACACACGTCATTTATTTTATATAGTGTTAGTAGCCGTCGCGAATTACGCGGTTTTGTATGTAGTGGCCAAGTTGTAGCAAATGTCATAAATCCAAAGAATTTAATCTCAGACAAAAGTTTTACTTTCTAGTTTTAACTTTGCAACAAACGCCGTAATTAGTATTTTTGTGACTGTAACATAAACTTATAGTCTATATTTTATATCCGATTTTGTATAGATTATAGTCAGGGTATACATTTTTTAGTTATTATTTGTTTCTTCTTCTTAAGAGGACGATATAGGCCGTATATACTTGTATTAGTTCATACGTAATTTTCACCATATTGGCATTAGAATATTTTTTTATTAGGGTTCCTCATCCGAATGTCAAAAACGTTACCTTTATAAATTCGTCACATCCGTCGGTCCGTATATAAGACACAGCTTTATATTTCCGCCGTCTTTGCATCAATTCAAATGATATTTTACACAAAGACGCTGTTATATAAACCGCCATACTGATTTGTTTTTTAAATTTAGAAATATATTTAAGGGTAGCATTTTTATCATTGGGGTTTAAAAAATTCATTTCAGATTTCTAGGTAATTTTTTCTCTTTAAGATGTATATTTTGCGAGTTATTGACTTACAAAGTTGAAAATTTTGTGTCGCTTCTCCTCTCACGTTAAAATATACTAAAACCCTGAAAAAAAATAAGAGAACATTATAAATACTTTCAATGAATATTGTGTTAAACAAAATCGGTGCAAATTTTTTTAGATACCTAATTGCAATAATTTTATTATTCTACGGAATCCTTTTAAAGCGTGTAAGCACGCACTTGGCCAGTTTTTTTTATTTTGTTTACGAAAAAAATACTTACCGTATTGCACATTTATGATTTTAACTTTTTGAACAATTTTAATCAATGAACATAAAATTTCAATAATTTTAATGACTTTTTTAACAAACCGATTCAATTGTACAGTTAAAAGTGTTAGAAAAGTAGTACTTCCAGAATTTTAGCACTAAAAATACAATAAATGACAATCACCAAATAGGCTAGTCCTCTAGACAAAATTAAGGTTTTTCTCAAGACTTCAGGGGTAACTATTACATTTGCAATATATAAGTAATTTGCAAAATTAGCACATTACCAATAATATACTTGTGGTATTGTGTACCTGCACAGCATAGAGTATTAGTAGTTAAGTGGGGTGACGCTGACAAGCAAGCCTGATATCGACCGTCTTGAGGGCGGTGGCCAAGGACCGCATCTGCTATGCGGACACTAAATATCCGTTGACCCTTCCTAGCGTTATGTACACTTGGTACACAGCATACACGCATATTGCAATCTCCACAGTAATTAATTACACCTCAATGACAGATAAGGTGCGTTGGAGCGTGTATGCATATGCAAAGAGAACATGTGATGTCGACAGATCATAAGATATTATAATTTGGCACTTACAGTTATTTTGTCGTAATAATAGGTATACATATATAATAAATATTATACGTAGGTACATATATATAATAACTATTTTATTGTTATATCATTTGTTAAGTTGAATTATTTTTAACTAGGTATCTTTTCACGTATGTGTGGTTAACACTGTTTAGTTTAAATGTATAACAATAAACCCGTCAAGTGCGAGTCGGACTCGCGCACCGAAGGATCCCTTTTTCACTTTGGAGACCTTTTTACAGTCGGACAGACAGACAGTAGGCTTGGTAATCGTACCCTTTGGCAACTTTTAAGATTATTTTTTTATTACCAGATTTTTTTTAAAGTCTTTTGACTTTGAAATCCAAAAACTCGCCAAATATAAATCTCATAGAAATGTATACTATAAAGCCTCAAGCTGCATTTTTAATTACCTATCCAACGACACCCAACACGCTAGGGTGCGCGAAAAAAATCACTCTTTAGTTCAATGTCCATGGGAATACCCATAAAAATTTTGTTTCCAATATCAATTTAAGTTTGTATGGTGGTTCACAAAAGACACATTTTAGGAAAATATCATTAGAATCAATGTAAATACGGCTGTAACATACGGACTTGCGAATTATCTATACTGCGAAAGTAGCTCTGTCTGTCCGTCTATCTTCATGCTTAAACCGCTTTACCGATTTAAATGAAATTTGGTATGGAGATAGTTAAAGTCCCGGGGAAGGATATGGCTACTTGAAAACGTCAAGTGTGAGGAGTTGCCATTGAAATCTTACACCGATAACCGAATTGAGGGCGGGTGGAACCGCACGCAAATGCTAGTAGTGTAATATAAATTTTAACAGTATAAAAATGTAGTAAAATCAAGATTTGAGCCGCGGCTTCACCGTATTTCTATAAAACAAATATATTTAACTTGTCCTGTTGTCGGTCTTTTGTATGCATCAAATATCTTAAGTCAGTCTAAACCTACTTCCTGTAAAATATGCAATAAGAAAACAGTTGTCTGTTTGTCCATTTGTCTGTGATTTTTTTTTAATTTATTTTTATTATGGTTTAAATGACGTTTAAAAATCTTTGATATACTATTCTATTAGAATTAGTAACGATTTCCATCAGTAATTTTGATTATTAGACATTGTTTTTAACCAAAGTTCGAAGTGTAAGCGAGAAAAACAAATAAAATTCCATATTTTACGTCTAACTTCCAGCTAGAACCTACTATCTATTTAGCCGGCAAACATAAAACAAATAGTAGTTGCCCAAATGGGAAAACTCGAGCGTCGGTCATCTGTCGATTGACGAATAAATCGTAGATAACCTAGTTTTCCATATAAAATAACAAACTTTTCGGGAATTCACTGACGGCTATGTGCTGAGGGCCTGGTATGTATTCACTGATACATGGCCTATGTACTGCGGTGTGCCCCCCTTGCCGCGATCCCAGCCCCCCGACACACTCCGTGTTATCCGTGTAGTGCTTGCCACCCCGCGAGTAGTCATGCTGTGACACAACCCATTTATAGATTTATCGATACTCGATAGTTTTCCCGGAAAGTAAATAGTGGAAGAGGTAATATATCATAATTTTCCAAAATTTTAAAATGGATTATTCGTAGACAAAACAAGATATACTCTTACTTAAACACTAATTTTGCAGTTTTTCCACTATGTAGGTACTACCTTTTAAATGATAAAGAGATAGAAGTGATTTGTAAAAATATCTACCCATAGAATAATAGATACATAACAGATGCAAAAGACTTATTATTTGTAATTGTGTATGTTTGTTAATTGTATCACAAAGTACTGAAAATTGCTTAAGCGGATTAAAAATAAAAAGTATAATATTGATTGGATTTCACAGCTAGGTTAAAGTTATAATATATTTTTTTATATATTACGTATTTATCGATAGCAACACATCATCGATGTTACACTATAGTAACAGCAATCAGGTGGCAGTCAGCGTATAATCATTAAATACCCACGCGAAGGGGTGCAGCAATGACGCCCGCAGGCGCCACCCATCGCCCTATACCCACCCGCTCCCAATTATGAAAATACGAACAAAATACATTTAAATTTGGAACGCTTTTGAAAATCGAACAATCTTGTATATTGCACGTTAACCAGACACTGATCATCGATAATGAAAGAGTCTCATCAGACCCATCCTTACTGCTGCTGATTGCAACGCGGGCTTCCTGAATAACTGACCCGTATGGATTAAATTACAGTGACAACTTCAACTCAAGGATGTAAAAGTTACTGAACGCGAAAAAAACACTAACAAACTTACAGCGCAGGATAAATAATAGTATCTTAATCGAATCGCAACTACTTCAAAAAAATCGTCTGATACATATATAAATGTAAAAATTTGGGTTTTATAATTAACATTATTATCATTTACCAGTGTCCCTGCCGCGCTAAACTTGGTAATCAAACTCCTTAATTGACTATTGTAAGACCGACTCACACTTTACATTTATATCTATCATTTTACATTTATATGTTATCTTAATACCAAAATTCTTAAAATGGATTCAGCGGATTAGGCGTGAAAGGGTAACAAACAAACAAACTCACTTTCGCCTTTATAATATCAGTTAGGATCAGGATTTCATGATTTTAAATATTAAATCGCTTGGCATAATAAAATTTAGTAAATAATTAATTCCCTTTTTTCCAACTTTTTCCCGTTTCGACCAGGATAACAGACAACTGAAGCGGTTTGAAACTTAAAAGTCTTCACGGTCTTTCAAAATAAACTGCTCTTTCAAGCATTCTGCTGGCTCAGTAGTTCGACTCGCCGTTTGCGCCCCAGTATTTTTAAAGCGGACAATTTGCCCCCAGTGGCACTGGAATACCCCCCTCACGTCCCACGTTCCTCTCCCACGCCCACAGTAATACCATAACGGGCGCGAGCTATGACGTGATTATCTACATAGACGCGTATCCACTATGTGTAACGGTGTCTATGTACTGGTGGTACATAAGCAATGACTTTGGTACATAACAGGCCGATGTACTGGTACCGGCCGGAAGCGACATGTCATTGGAGTGCAATGTCAAATAGTAACTTGTGCACACAAAGTGTCAATTAAAATAAATAGCAATATATAGAACACTAGAACTTTGAGTATGTGAATAATAGTTTTAGAAATAAAAGACACACCGTAAAAACCGGCCAAGTGCGTGCCGTACATGCATTAAGTATGGGTTGCGCAGAATGAGAATTTTTAAGAATTTTCGTTGGTGGTTTTTATAAAGCCCTATTATCGTGATTTTTTTCAGATTTAAAGATCACGCGGTTTATAAAGTTTGGGTCACACACAAATCATTTAACTTTGGAAGCCAATAACTAATAAATAGTTATGGATTTTCAAAACCTTATGATATCTGAGAATATAATCTTATGATAATTAATTAAGTGCGCAAAAAAATAATTTCATCCCTCAGTGTCATGTACTGTTTTTTCTAATCACTGTAACTTAATATGTGTATGGCGGTTCACAAAAGCACATTCCTTTAAAAAAAAATTAGAATCTACCTAAAAACGGCGGAATTATGAGGTTTTGACATACGGACGGACAGATTCCTCACGAATTTATAAGGGGTCCGTATTTTGTTATTTGGTTACGGAACTCTAAAACCGGGAATAAGCAAACGGTATGTTAGCAGTTATTTAGTAAAAATACTTATACCTTAAAAAAGCGAACTTTTCACAATAATCAAGACATTGACAGATTAAATTAAATACCAAAAATTCCATAATCTGTTCTAAAATAGGGGTAAAGACCAAAGATTGTTAAAAATGCCAACAGCGTCGAATTTTCTTACACATGTCATAATTTTTAGGCACTTATTTGAAAATGTCAAGGTTTTAAAAAAATTATAATGTGACACTCGTTTGTAATGAATGAATATTTTTGATGTCTAAGGTACAAGTATTCATACAAACTTTTTGTTAAATCATATAAGGTACATATTAGAAACTTCCTTCCGCAAACGCTTAGGTTGTGGAACGAGCTCCCTGCCAAGGTTTTCTCAAAGGATTGCAGTATGTGGTTCTTAAAGAAGGAAGTTACTTATTATATTTTTGAAAGGTCGGCAACGCGTGAGATTTATGCAAGCGACCATAGGCTGCGGTGACTGCTAGCAACAGGCGGACCGCAAACTTGTTAGCCATCTTAATGGTATAAAGAAATAAATATATATTTAAAATTTGCGGATTATAGACATGACAAATCATTGGTAATGAAATTCAGTACAAAATTACTGCCTGGCTTGATCCTGTCATAACCTATAGTGTGCCCTAGAGCCTAAACTATAAATTTACTTTAGGTTAGATTGGATATTGGACATTGTCTAGTAGGTGGTATGAAAATAATCCCCTTATAATTTCTCACATAAACATGTCAATTTTATCCCATATGCTAATTAGCATCATTATTACTACTTATTCTTACAAACTCACTTTATATAAAAATCTGTGTAAATCAATAAAAATGCATGTAGAGTAACAAAAGTTTCTTTACCGTATATTATTCAGCCATTTCCCGTGCAGTTAATGCACCGAAATGAGAAGTATACATTTTTCACAGTCCCTACTGCTAAAGTAAACAACAAAATAGCATCGCCTGGGAACTATGGTACTGCCTTAGTTTACAGAAGTTACTTAGTCGGTTACGTGGTCAGTCCTCCCTGCAAAGTCGAGACTGCTAGTGATGGGTAAAAGCCGGCTTAAATATGCAGCTCCGAACAGAATGAGCTGTTGAGCTGCAGTAAAAATGCAAATAAGGCTGCTGACGGTCCGTAAATATATAACGTAACTTCGACCTAATTTACTATGAATCACATTTACAAAGTAGGAATAAACTCCATTGAGTCACAGAAGTCGAGAGTGAGGTACAGCAAGTCGGTTCGCTAGCCACGGAAATGTACGACTCAAAATCGAACAGCTGCGGTTCAAGTGCTTGAGCTGCGACCTGACCTGCAGCTTCGCAAATATCTTCTTTTACCCATGCGTAGCCTGCTATACTATACCGGATGTGTGTAACACCTGTATCGTTTAAAGTAGGAACAGAAGAACACCGTAAATTTCTCTTAGTTGACGACGTCATTTTTTATATTTAAATAAAAAAAACCATATTGAGTTCGCAAATAACCAGAAATACCGCCACGTGTTACTCATCATATTAATTTAGCAAACAATTGTTCAGTCATTTCAATTTACCTGAAAACTATTTTTTATCTACAAATTCTTGCAATATTTTTGGTCCTTCGAGCTGAATAAATTGACAAAACGTTTGAATGAGTTGAATTTTATTCGCTACGAAAAGACTAAACTAATTAATCATTTGCTAAAATAATATAATAAAAAGTAACACTTTGGATTATTTTTGGAAAATTATTACCAAACTGGCCTAAATTATTTACGTACTGCTATCTTTTCCAATTATAAAAATGCTGCCTTGCAAGAACTATAAAGTTTGGCAGAAATCTTCATCAAAATCTCTTTCTTGATGGTCGCTGTCACTGGAATGTGAAAATGCTCAATCCTGACACTACATATTTTTTTCTAAAATTATCGAATAAAGCCGGCTAAACGTTATAGAATACTCCTAAATGTTACACAATAATGAATTTATTCATTAAATCTTGCTAGGTAGGTGTCGTCTTGAATTTACCACAAATCTCTTGGAGAAAACTACTTTGCAATTGCCGACGTAACCGCGTGTAACTCAAAGTACCTGAGCCGCATAAACGTGGAGGAGTGTATTCGCAGATACTCGCATTATAGATGGGGAGAAGCGGGCGACCTCGAAAAACCCAACGGGGGTCGTGTCTATGTCGAAAAGCATCGTGAATTTCACAAAGCGGCTTCCTACTTACATACTAGGGGTATCGCGGGGGAAGCGGTTACAAGTCGGCGCCTACCTCGCGGCTGCTCTTTGAAGTGTGATAAACTCGCGAATGTACTAAATATGGATACGTACCTAACAGCGCGTGCCACACTCGCCTGAGGTTTCTGGTCCCCTGATGCTCTGAGACTGGTAAAATTTATAAATGTGGTTACGAACGCTAAATAGATTTTCAGATGAAGGGAGTAAAATGATGAAACAACTTTTTTGAAACTTTTATTTAAAGTACTTTTTTATAATTTTTATTTAAAATACCTATAAACAAATTAATAACTTTATCACTGGTAATTTTTACTATTTTTTTAGATATCTGCTATACTTCTAGTAATTTTGTATTTATTTATGCTAATTAAAATGGATTTATTTATATTTATTAAAACACTTTAGAATGAGAGTATTTTTAAATGCTTCTTTATCTGCACTCTAGGTGCATTTTAATTCTGACTTTTCAGTTTTTTTGTTTTCTCTCTCTTTCTACAAAATAGGTAACTTGCTGATTTTTTCAAATAGATATGATAAACTATCATGACAAATAGGAAATGGTGGTAAAAGGGGAAATTTTTTTTGATAGCTACTTTTTGAGGTAAAATGTTTCGCTTGCGCCTCTTTTTTAATCGAGCAAAAAAAACTTCCCCTTATCCGATTTTACACGCAAAAGGATAATCTTAAAGTCCATATATTATATTTGACAATAAAGCTTCGTAGTAAAATTTTCCATGTTTTTTTAGGAATTTCACGTATGTTACCCATTAGAGTTTTTTTTTTGTGTGTTTTTTCTATAAATTTTAGTTAATTCAAAAAATAATAACAGATTAAGTTTACTAACTTTTATTGCAACCGAGTTCGATTAGTTTCGAACAAAGTAAATTTATATAAATAAATAAGTTTATACATATACATTATTTTTATGCGAATGTACAATGGTCAATATCCCATAAAAAAAAATGTTACCTATTTATGGGATGCAAATGTTACCGAAGTGACACTTCGGTTTCCACTGAAATTCAACCCTGAGGCAGGTAACTACCGCGGCATAATGCTGAGTCAGAAACCCCTTTTGAAGCATTTTATTTGGCTGTATAACCAAAGTTCATTATTTATACCTATCAATAAATTGTGATGCTTCAAAATAAATATATTTCTTCTTTATATAAATTATGTCCCTACCTACGCTCAGAAATTTCGTTCAAATGTTGACCTTGCATTTACACTAATTTCTTCTGTTCCCCTTATCTATCTAAATGATATAGTTGCGAAGTCCAATTGGCACAAAATTGTACTTTTCCGTAATTGTGAAGTTTTTTACGCAACTTTCCCGCTGTTGAAGCACCAACCTACTCTCACCCTGGCCATAGTATAAGAAATAACACGCTTACTTACGCGAGGGGATTTGGGCCATCGATCACGCAGCCTAGTACCGATAGTGGACTTCAAATACGTCTTTTTTTGACGTACGTATGCAGGTTTTTTATGATATTTTTCTTTCCCGAAAAATCAATGGTCTAACCGAACAATGTACTAAGGATTTTTAAAAGAAAACTCATTGGCACGCGCAAATTTCGAATCTCCGCCCCTAAGAACGCAAGGCAGACGCCGAGAGTCGAGCGAGATTATTTAACCACCACCGAAATGTTATACCACCGATAATAACCAATGATTAGACAATAAACCAAAAAATAATAGTTTAGGGACAGGGTAATGTTTTAAGGAAACATTAGCTTACATATTTTAATGCATGGTTACCGTTTTTGTTCATGGTTGTTGTTGTAGTTTGTTGTTTGTGGTACATTACATTACAATACAAGTCATTTAAATTTTTGTAGAAAAACTTAAACATACATATAAACGGCTGAACAGATTTGGATAAAATTATTCCACTTTTCATCGCAACCAAGACATGCCAACGGGGATGTTTCTTGTCGCGGTCGAAGCCACAGGACAAAGCAAGTAATAAAGCAGCTCTCTAAATAAAATGAGTTATGATTATTAGGTTCAATAAAAAAATACAAACACAATACCTATCCTCATGTGGGTTAGTCAGAGATATTACGAACCTATTCCATAACATCCATCCATGGGTGTGCTAAGTGTTTCTCAAGTTGTTTAGACTGTTTATCAACTATTACTATTTCAATAATGATTCTTGTGTTTCTTCGGATTTGGACGGCCTAGAAAAAGAATCTTTATATTAATATTACAAAGAGGTAAAATTTGTTTGTATGTATGTATGGGGTAAACTTTGCGCCTTCTTTTTAAAATTCTGTCACTAACTTGCACACATCTATTACTATTCAAAGTTGAAGCAAAATTTTATATTTGAAAATCTTAAAACATTTTATTTGTAAGCATTTTAAGTGCAATATCAAAAAAAAATTTTGCTTTAACGAAGTAAGCTTCTATGTCCTCAATAAGTGGAGGACATACGAAGAGATTAAGAAAAGTTCCCCCAGGGTGCGTCACCTACAAAAACCGAGTCAGCTTGCGGGCAAGCCTCCGTCCGTAATCCCTGCCCCTGAGGGCCGACAGAGCGTCTGGCTGTTCAAGTAATTACGCCTCCCGAACACCCCTTAGACCCCCTTAGCCCCCACAAGGATAAGTAAAAACAATATTTTTACGCGTGCCGACCAGGGCACCAAAAGTGACAGATATAAATTGGGGGTGAAAATGGAATTAGTGTGTGCCTTCTAGATGTCAGTTTGTTATCAGACGTATGACAGTTCCTGCTGTCAGCACTCCTTGCAATGTTATGTTTGCTTGGTGTATATCACCGGTCTCTCTCTTTCTTTGCAGGTGTATTTCAATAATGATTCTTGTGTTTCTTCGGATTTGGACGGCCAAGAAAAAGAATCTTTATATAAATATAACAAAGAGGTAAAATTTGTTTGTATGTATGTCTGGGGTAAACTTTGCGCCTTCTTTTTTAACTTCTGTCACTAACTTGCACACATCTATCGGGTCACCTTGTATTTTAAATCGCCCATAGCCCATATGTTCTCATGTAGCTCCTAAACTACTGATCATATTTTAACATTTTAAGTGTCGTTAGCTTTAACTAAGTAGTCCGAGTGTCATAGGCCATGTAAAGTGTTATAAAATCCAATAAAGCCCATGAAAAATAGATTAAATTACTCGAAAAAGATAGTTTAACTGTGACGCGAATTAAAACCCTCGATGAGCATATTTCAAATATATATAACCTATATTTATACAAGTTATGTGGTCTTTGATATAACATTGGTAGTCGGGTTCTAATTTTTAAGGTTCCGTACCCAAAAGGTCCCTATTACTAAGCTTACGCTGTCTGTCTGTCTGTATGAGAAATTCAGGCTCCTAATCATTTCGGTCTATCCTTTAGGCCTTTTAGATCGAAATAATTAGAAGACCGAAATTTTCAGAGAATATGTTTTGTAATCTCGGATTATCCAAAAAATAACAAAAAGATAAATAAGTAAAACTTAAAAGGAGGTCCACTTAGAAGAAACACATTTTCGTTGTTTTTGCGCTATACCGTAAAGAGAGTGATATATCTTGCCGTAATTATAGTGTGAGCTCTAAAGTATACAAACATAAATTAAAAAACGGCCAAGTTACAATCATTACGATCTTAAATTACCGTATCAGCGCGATCTAGCGATTAATAAGGAAAACAGTACACATTTTTTGTTGGAAAACTGCACGCGAATAGTCGACAACTTTCTTTTATTATTTGTAGATTTTCGGAACATAAATTGATAAGAGGGGATTTGCGAAGTGAAGAGTTGGCAAAGAGCTTTGAATAGGCCCCAGATACACATAATTAGAAACGACGCGTGCGTGACGTCACTTTAGTTTTTTTTTTACATTAGTTACCTTAATCTGCATCCATGTGCATTTTAGTGAATTTATATTCTCTGCTCGGTGGTATATCTGACTGTTCCAAACTCGAAAAGTCGGTCATATAAAGTTGGTCTGACATAAAGACAATGTGGGTACCCGGAATGCTGTTGGCCCGAGGAGGCGCGTGTTGAATTATGTACGCGAAATATCTCAAAGGACAATGCCGTTTTGCCTATACATACTTTGATCGCTTATCTTTAAAACTTGAAATTTGACGAAATGTTGTTCATATTATGTCATACATACAAAGGTTAATGTCATAATACATACAAAGGTAAATGTCACATTTTTCGGATTCACCTATCTTTAAAATCCTATTATGACATATCACATTAAAAGATTAGCAGCATGTAAATTGTAATATCCACTATGGTTGATGAATTTTTTATCAAAATTGGGATGAATTTTGCAAAATCCCTTTTTGCTCCTCATATTGTGTTATAACGGAAACCTCTGTGCTAAATTTCTCTAGGTAAAAAGTCTCTAGGCACAAAATATTGGAATTCTCATATTAATTTTCATCCCCTGTTTTGTGCTCTAGGGGCTGATTTTCTAACAGCTTTGAAACACTTCTCTGTGTTCTCACGTCTGTACTTTTAAGAACAAAACGCTTCTGACTTCGTATGTGCACTTTTAACCTACAGAAATATCATGCCAATTTTTATCCCCTACTTTGACCTCTAGGGGATGATTTTCTTAAAAAAAAACCCCTTAAATCTTAATTTTAAACCTCAAGGTCAAATACCAATTTTCATACAAAATTCTCACTTATTCCTACTTGCCGACCCGAGGTGTGTGGGTTCGATCCTCGCACAGGACAAACATGAATGAACATTTGTTTTAATCTTGAGACTAGGTGTTTTCTTTGTATAATATGTACCCATGCATTCACAAAAACGTCCAGGAATGAAAAATCATTATTATTTGTCATTTGTCAATAATCTTTATAAACCTAAGTATAGTAACATAAAGAGAAGCGCTAAAATCAGACTCGTTTTCAGTATTAAATACCAGTGTAGTTTTAGAATTAGTATAACGGAGAAGAACCTAAATATAGCATTGAAGTACGTAGGCAGTGTCTTAGTAGCTTAGATATAGCATTCAAACGTAGGGTAGTGTAGGTAGCTAGGTACGGCCAGCACGCAAGGTCGGCCGGCGCCTCATTGGTCACCGCACGAAAGCATAATATAGACATTCTTTTGGATATATTTGTATTCTTGTGACACGCTTCTTTCATTCTGAGAACTTGAAGTTAAGAACTTGCAAGTTAATTTTTTTTTTGTATTTCTTTTGGTTTACAAGACTAAAATATTTTTTATTTTTACTATTGAAATTTCTGTACATATAATAAACGTATATTGTGTAAATGTAAGTTTCACGTGGGTACCGTATAATAAAAGGGTTTCCTACACAGAATCGTTTGCAGCCTTCGTACGTGAAGGACGTACCAAGAAACTATTTAAATGGTCGTAAATTCATTTGAAATGATATAGAATCACAGAAATCATGAAAGTCTGGTCACAAAGTTATTACTCTCGCAAATGAATACATATTCGAAAATGAAATCATCATGATCAAGATTAACATCTGCAGAACCAAAATGACACCAATATAGTATCAAGAGAATACGATTCGCGGCGCCTCAAAGCGTGCTTCATACAAAAAAAAATCTCACTTATTTTTGACACTTAAAAATCAAACACCATGAAATTTTTTAAAACGTGCTCTAGGATTAAATGTCTAGACATTTAATCCTAGAGCACGTCCGCAGTGTGCAAGTTTTCTTCTTAAATTATTTAGTTTTAAAACTATACAGGATTCTAGTTATTCATACAAATGATCTCTAATAAGATTAAACTTAATAAAAACTTTTTTTAGAATTTTGGAAAACCACAGAATAGATATTCAGCTTAAGATCATGCCTTCCAAATTTTACAGTATTTGACAGTAAATGTCCAAATCAAGAAGGAAATTCGTTTGTATTAAACACGCTGCGAGGCGCCGCGAATCGTATCCTCTTAAAGATTCCTCAACTGTTTAGAAATAGCAGTACTGCCGTAGCACCTACGGAGAAATCTATCCCCTTGGAAATTCTTTATAGAGGTAAAACCTCTACGGTCCATAAGCTACCACTATCCAATCACGTCGATCCATCGTTCCATTTGTTAGTGAAATAAGAACAGAGTAACATACTTCCCACAAATAACACTATTATAAATTTAAACATGTTATATAAGTCCGCAAAAATTTAATCGAAAATAAGCGTATCCACTTTATTCCATCAACATAGCAGTGTCATTCGAGACTCCGCCATTTGCAAGGCGAACCGCCCGCAGCGGGAAAACTGACTTTGGCGCCAATTTCTACGTGCCAACGTCTAGTATCCAACCACATCCAAATAATCACTCGTCCCAGCTTCCTCTGCAAACTATGATCACAAGGTGGGCCGCAACATGCGACCGTAGTCATTATAAATTCCCTTAATTATGCCATTTTTACTGCGCTTTATAGCAGCCTGTGAAACCAAGCGGCCATTTTATAAATGCCATCAACAAGAACTCAACTGTTTAAGATTTCACATGAGCAATACGAATTAAAACCTTTAGTAACAGTAGCTAAGGCGTGTTTGAATCTTTGGTTTAAGTACCAGATAAATTAAAGTAATAAAATCTTACCTTAGGCAAAACATGTTGAAGCATCGCACCAGCTTTCCTTTTGGCAGCCATCGTGTTGATTTGGATTTAGTTACTTGTCTTGTAGTTAAACTTCCTCGTTAAGCACTAATGTTTAATTCAATTTATTGAGTCCATCCCGATTTTATAGCTCTTAAAAGATTTTAATATACATTCACTGTGCTTCGATTGCGTTTCAAATATAACATAATACTCTATAGCATACGCGATATAAAAACCAAATGACAAAGATTTCATATTTCCCTATACATGTTCGAAAACAACTACTAGTTGATTTATAAAGTCCTAGTCAAAGTTGAATTTGGTCCTAGTACATTTAATACTTTCGCAAATCTACACTTAGAGAGAGATATATAGGTAAAAACAACCAGGCAATCATCAAAACAATAAAAAAGGAATAGGGAAGAAACAGGGGTGGCTACGGTAACCCAAACTGCATTGCGTAAGGTCAGTTGCATACAAATGTATTGAAAACGAGTATTTCATTTTGGGAAAGAGGCTACTTTTTACTGAGGGTGCAGCTAGCCGAAGCACCCCTTTGTTTGCGCAATACTTTCAACGGTGCATTGTTTGCTTGCATCGTATTTGCAAGTACGCAACTCTTCGATATGATTTCAAGATATAAACTAACTGCCCTGCATAGTCTATTGGTCTCTATACATTTAAATAACGATTTAATTTAATTATTGACACATTAATATATATTAATATATATACCTACTCACTGTGTCTCGCAGTTGCATCCTTGTATAATCATAAAACTGTAATTATCATCACCAAGAACACATTTCTTGACTGCAATGGAAGGACATACTATGCGTTAATCCAAGGCATGGTCTATCTGTGTGCATAATGTAATTGAAATCTGTTGAGCAATTTTATACGTCATTAAGTAACAAACATACGAACTTTCATATTTTTAATCTTAGATACATATTGTGGAACACATAAGGACTTAAGTAATTTAAAACTTAATAAAAATTAAGGAATATTTATACGTTGGTTTTGTAGCGAGAATTTATAAAAATGCCTGAAAATTCCCCTAAATATTATCTGTTAATGCCGGTATAACGGCACTGATTATAACTATTATTTATCTATAATGAATATATAATAAATATATAATAATATTATTTATTTATAATAGAGGGAGAGCAGATTTTTTTAGTTTGTGTATTTGTGGAGGGTTATATACGGAACTACTGCATCTATTTAAAAATTCTTTTACCATATATATTTGTATGTAGTATATAAGGTAGAGGGACTATATAGCGGAACAACGTTCGCCGATTTAGCTTCTATGACGTGAAATAAATATACTTAAAACTCTATATTTTTGCATAAACAATATTTTCATGTATAATAATCATTATTAGTAAATAAATATTTATACCTATTAACACGTTATATAAAACCGTTGAAAATCTTATGTCTGTGCACATTATCACGTTAAAACTGCTAGACTGCTTTTGATGAAACTTGACACAGTGATAGCTGATATCCCTGGTCAACATTTAGGGTACTTATTTACTACCCCAATTGCCTCCTAAATACGGAACTCTTTATAATGTATCGGTTTAAAACAAATACGCCTTACAAATTAATTATGAAAATTTCAAAATATTAGGATTGCATAGCCTTACATGTATGTAAATTGTATATACAACTTTCACCTACTTAACAAGATGAAATTGCGAATAGCCTCTCATTTCGTTACCGTAACGCGTGTTCGTGATAACGCTTCTATCTTTTATTTCATCTGCAGTTACTGTTCGTTGCGGGAATTAGACGGTAACAGGATATTGTTAATATTGTTAATGTACCCAGATTCATCCTATTAACTACTTCTCTTCAATAACTTGTATAAATACAACATATTAAAAAATAAGCACGCAAATCGATTACAATAGGTAGGTAACCAAATTATAATAAAATTAAATAAAAAAAGTTATTCATATAAAAAGTATTAAGTTATTGCAAAATGAATATATGTATGTATGTATATCATCAAAGTCTTATCCCTAGAAGAGGGTAACCAGTGGCTAGTTACACACCCAGAATATAATATCCGGCTGTCTCTCCTCCTCTTTTCACCAACTACTTTAGTCCTGCGTGGTGATCAGCCCATCTCCGCAACACTGCTTCTGATGCTGTGATCTGGACTAAAATAGTTTTATATACGTCTTCTTCGTCGTAAATTACCAGCTTTAAAGTCATACCTGGTTAAAAAAGACGAGGTACTTATTTACCCCCAATCTGAGTTTCTAACGAACTTTAAGAAATAAGTCAGAATTGGGCAGAGGGCTTCTTAACATAAATTAAGAAATAAACTAACTATATATATTTTAAATTATTAAAATTTAAACATGTTATTTTATTTTGTTTTGTTTACCTCTACAAAATTTTCCGTTATAAAAACTGTAGTTACATCTTACAACTGCATACAATAATAGCACTTTAGGTAAAGTTAACAGGCCATAAAATTGACGTGACTATTTCACTTCACTTATGACTCCTTAGTCTCTAATCTAATATTTTAGTATTGTTTAGATAAAAAAAAATATTATTTGTTTTTTGTAACTAAATTTTGATTAATAGAGTGATGGCAAATAAATTAATTATGTATTATTTATATTTCTTTTATTTCTGTTATAAGCTTTAAAGAAAATATTATTGTTATTAACATCCGTAAAAACTATATATCTTTTTTAAAAAAAGTCACTGAAAGAGTTAAAATAAGGGTAAGCGCTTACTTTTAAATATTATTCATATCTAAGACATTGAAGTTTTTTTTTATTATGTAATCTAACTTAGGATTTAGGGCCTTTACAAATAAATACGTACAAAATCCGTAGTGAAAGCCCTATAAGTTAATTATATGTCCTCTTTAGTTATGACGTCCCTATAAGATCCGGATGCAAAACCGTAAGTTCCACACACGCATTCGTGTGGATCCGACGCTGTAGTTAGAGAACGGTAGCGGAGTGCGTTTCGTGCGCGGTCAGTGCACCGGCGACGCGCGACGGCTATTTTCTTTTTAGCGATAACGACAAGGCCGCATTAATAGCTTTGGGCACGGTATGTCGTACCGTTTTATGACTGCCTGGTGAGTGTTTAGAGACTTATCCTGAAGTACTTGGATACATTTTGACAATTTAGAATAAGCAGAGCACGAAGTGGCAATGTCTTCAAACTAGGAATCTGAAACAAGCCAGTTTGTTTTTTCAGTTGCCGGATGAGTTATTTGGTCGCGTACTGCTGAACATCTATCTACATAGCCGCACTGGGGCAGCGTGATAAACTATGACCTTGGCCTCTTTTCTCTAGAAAGAGACCTGTGTTTCTGCAGTGGATACATACAACGGCTGAGAAAATAAGCAAAAACAACTGCTTACCTGTATAACAAGTTAAAGGTTACTACTACTATGCAACGATCTTATAGCATTAGAACACAATACACCGTACCTGGTAACAGAATACAAAAAGATTTTTATCATGCTATTCAACCCAGGATAAAGAAATCGTTAAAGAGTACTCGATATACATAAAGATAATAAAAAAATCATTTCCGATATAACTGGAAAAAAAGGGAAAATAGCAAGCTGAATGTAGCGATGAGTAGACTATGTTATCTACGAATCCATGATTACCAGAAAACAGGTCTAGAAGTAGAAGATAGTGCTGCTTGATTCTGGAAATCGCAAATGGAGGCTCGATCCACAGGCGTACGTTAATAAAACCGAAAGAGGGCAAACTCGGTAGGATATCAAATAATTCACTAACGGGAATTGATATTTTAATAGGCCTAGAAAAGGAGGAGGAAGAGCTCCAAGAGCATTGGGATCCTTGGTGTCGACATCTCCAGCGATTTTCAGTTCCGAGATCATTTACAAGATAAGGTGAAGCTGGCGTCCAAAAAACTTGGTGTAGGTACTCAACAGAGGGAAGCAGTACTTCACGTCGGGGCAAAGGTTGTTACTTTACAAGTCGCAAGTTCGGCCCCATATGGAGTACTCCTGCCATCTCTGGGCGGGTGCACCCGGATATCAGCTTGGACCTTTTGACTCGGTTCAACAACGAGCTGTGAGAATTATCGACGATCCCATACTCACTTGCCGTATGTCTGAGGAGAGACTCTGCCTCCCTGTGTGTGTTCTATCGCTTGTACAATAGGATGTGTTCTGAGGAATTATTCCAAATTATTTCCACGGCTTCTACCATCGCACCGGTCGCCATCGGCAGAAAATTCATTCTCACACTTTAGAACCGAAATGGTCGCGTACAGTGCGGTTTCAGAGAAATTTCATTCTCACACTTTAGAACCAAAATGGTTTGGCGAACGTTTGGGCTGTGGAATGATCTGTCAAGGTTTTCTCTAAGGACTACAGTGAAGTAAAAAGTTACAAGAAAGAAGTTGTTATATTTTGAAGGGCCGGCAACCCGCGAGTGACACCCCTGGTGTTGCAAGCGTCCATAGTCAAGGTGACCGCTTACCGGGAGGGACCGTAAGCTTGTTTGCCACCTTAGTGGTAAAAAAAAAAAAAAAAAAAAAGTAAATCATTCCGAACCAGTGGTAATTTTTTGGATTTTTTTTAAAATAAAATACTAAAATACTATTTGAATTAAAAAGTTTGATTTTGAGTTACAACTTTCTCTTTTCAAAAATTATATCTAACAATTTTCATAAAGAATAATCCAGATCACAATAAATAAATCTTTGTCAAAATCAATGACAAGTATACAGAATTATTACATGCATATAAACTTGTCTCCTTTACTGCCCCTCTATGGTTTATATCATCCCCACAATAGACGGGGCCCTTATTACCCACATAACGGCTCCTCGGAATGTATTGTCGGACAGTATATTATGGGGTTGTTTTTTTCGAAAAGACAGTTGATTACATCATGTAGCAGTTATAGGACATCGGGATTGATTTTTTAAAAGGGGACACAATTTAGTAAAGAAAATAAAAACGTATAAAAAACAAGATTTGCATTTTTGAATCCCGTTTCTTCTGGTTTAATTTATTATTTTCAGATTTGTCAAAGGATTTCAATATTATAAAAGGATATAGACAGAAGTCTGATTTCAATTTCCATTATGAAAAGAGATATAGATATTAACAAAAACAGTTTAATTAAATCGGAAAGAAAATTAATTAGATAAGGTTATTTTGAAAGAAACGTAGAGGCAAACTTAGTAAAATTATGTTATGATATTTCAGAGCTTGTATAAACAAAAAATTACAATACAATATTGAATGTAAGATAATGTATTCCTAATAAGGTCAGAATAAAAAACATGAGAAAAAACTGTTTTTATCGGTTTTCTACATGAATTAAATTAATTCGACACGGCATCGAAACAAAAACAAGGAGCTAATTGCGAAAACTCGGCAATTCGAGAAAAATTAATCGGGATTCGTGAAATTACTTGCAAACATTTAACTCCCGAATTATCAAGTCAGACTTACTCAAGACTTTTCGCAATAAGCTCCTCTTAACAGTATTGTTACCAGAGAACGTAGTACTAGTACGTGACACACTTAAAAATCACTCTTATCAGCGTAGTACGGACCATGCAAGATTTGATTAATTCGTCGCGCGCTTACACTCCAAAATTACTTTTAAACTCCGCTGCATTTCGTCCACGCCGTAAACTTTTGCTAGAGCTACAAACTTAGTATCTTTTAAAATGTATTGTACCTACACACATGTAGTTTATTTTCCGGAGTACGTAAATTGTAATCATTTACTACAACTAATTCAGTTTAAAAAAATTAAAAGGCTTGGAAAAAAAAGTAGTATTTAGGAATATTTGTCTAAAACAGAGTTAAACTAAAGTTGTTAAAGTAGCAACAAAAATACTTTTCTCAAATGAAGGACAAGTTCAACTCGACAAAATACAAACATGAGGAAACATCTCAGAATATTCCAAGACCGTGCGGACTTCTAATACTCAGTAGCAGTCGCTAGTAATTGACCAGGTAATAAATTCACTAAAACAATGCATTTTCTTGGTCCAACTGACGTGACAAAGACAACTTAGCGACACGACAACCACATCGATGGACTAATTGCATTTTTTGCAGTCACAACATACTAATGCCAAGGCGCACTTACTCATTCCAAGTTCCTATGTCCATTCCTGACAGCCTCATGCCAACCTGCACTCGGCAAAAACTAGAATGTCAAGACGATAAACTTCGCGCGCGGACTGCCTAATTGCAACTTTTTTTACAAATACACAAAAAAAATATTGAAAAAGCAATCGAAGCACGATGAGAAACAAACCTTTTTAGTTCGACAAAAGTAGTTGTTAAGCGAGAAAATTGTTGTTTTCGAGTCAGCAGATCGAGTTTTGCGAAGTTGTTAGGCGGCGCGACGTACGTCTGATTGGTACGGTTTCCGAACGCACACTAGGCTGATGAACGGAGCTAAACGCGGCGTGAGGTGCGTTCGGTTCGACCCACACGGTATCCACGTCGCGTCCACTACGCCTGCCCCCATCTTTGCCCCCGACCCCACACCGAAATGCATCAATGACACTTGAAACACACGCACGTTCCGAACACGGCTCAATGTGGGGACAATCGATTGGGAAAAATGTATCGTAACGATAATAATAATGATGCTCTTATCCCTAATTGTAGAAACAACTCATAACAAAGTGGGGAAAATTGGGAACTCTTCGAGGTAACTTGAGAGAACTAAAGAAAAGTAAGGTAAAGGTCTATAAATTTTGAAAGTGCCAATAAGTTTGGCAAATCAACCTTTGTAAAGAAGGATTGGCGATCTTTATAGGACTTAATTGATATGCCCTACTACTTGTTTGTAACAATTTTATTTAGTGTTTCATTTTAAATTTCAAATATACCTATAAGATACTGATTCTTACTTAACACCCACTTGTTAAGTAAGCCTTTTTATACTAACTGTTCAATATAGGCCATCTACATGCTGTATTTTTATAAAACGTTAAAAGATCGGTAATTTGAAATCATTTATCTATATATTTTATCCAAAATCGGTTAGTAATAAATTCTATTCATATTAGAACAGTCTAATTCCCGTAGACTTCAGGACATTCGAATATCCTTATCAAGAAAAATTCTGAGTAAAAGGTAATGAAAATAGCGATACTGCAAGAATGGAAATAAAAATATACTTTTCGAAAGACAGTTAAATTAATAAGAAATTTTGTAAGTAAAATATGATTTTATTTACATAAAAGATTTTCTATTGCAGGCAAATTTATAACATTTTTAAGTTGGAATTGAATTGCTGTCATTAATCTGGATATTACCTTACAAAAACTGTCGGCTCCGTGGCTCAGTGGGTATTGAAGCAACTGCTGAATCGAGGGGCGTGGGTTCGGAGCACACGACCAACATTTATGTGATAATCCATTCTTAAGACTTAAGATAGAGTAATATACTCCCGTTTTTGACGCACTATGGAATGTAAGTCAGAATTGGGCATAAGGGGGGAAACGAGATATAGTGCGTCAACTAAATCTCAGCACGACCTACAATACACCCACTCACACACCACGATGAATACAAGTGTATTCAAGTAAGTACAGAGTAAAACTGTAACCTATGTGTTAGTAAACAACACACAATGCGATTATCGATACTATCCATATCCATACTAATATTATGAATGCGAAAGTAACTCTTTCAGTCGATCTGTCTGACTGTTACATTTTAACGTTAAAACCGCAGTACTGATGAAGATGGAATTTAGCATGGAGATAGTTTGAGTCCCGGGGATAAACTAGGCTACTTGAAAACGTCCAGCGTGAGTCAGTTTTTTTCTATAATTGAGGAATTGCCGTTAAAATCGGAACCCTAACCGAATTTAGGGTGGGTGGAACCGCGGACAAAAGCTAGTAACAAATGTACAAAACAATTCCCTTATTTGGACTACGCATCTCATAAAATACAGTAGAAGGGCGCGCGGGCGTGCTAATACATTGTAGACAGTCTGTCTTTACAGTGGCAGAAACGATCATATGAAATGTCCTATGTACCAATAGACGTATTTAGGTTAGTTAAAAAAATACGAGTTACCCAAAAGGAGGTTAACCAGTAACTGAGGTGAGAGCTGAAAAATATCAGATTACGCGGGTATGTAGGTACGTAACCCGCATGTTTTAAAAAAATTGCATCATTCACTGATGCAAAATTCATTGGAATTGCAAAACCATCCTATTTCACCTACGCATTATAATCAAATTCAACTTCAAATTTGATTTATTTAAATGTACCTCATTTATCATTTATTAATAGTATATTTTTATTTTCAGTAACTGATATTTTTTGGATACGTTAAAAGACTGGGTGGGTAAATAAAATGAGAAAGTTACTTATCATTTTCTTAAAACTACATAGCTAATTTTGTTGATGAGTTGGTCAAACAAACCAGGTGTAAAATTTTGTTATTTACTTTCTAGTGTAATAAACAAGTTTTGAAGGTTTTTAAAATAAAAATCAATCATAATAGAGAAACGGGGCCTTATCAACTGATTTTATTCGGAATGGTTTCATAGTTATTTCCCTGTCTATTTAAAATATTATCTTGACCAAAAAGAAATTGCTAAGGCTAATGACTTTTTTGCGTTTTCTTCTAAACAACGCTAAAGTCAATGATTTGTCTAGATTTATAGATATTTCAATGCAAGAAATGCTTCTACAATCGAGATAAAATTTTCCAGAAAAAACCTGGAATACTGAACTGAGATTTGAAATTTTTAATTTGACTGTTATCACGTTAAATACAAACGTATATTTTTGTTATGTTACCTAAAAAGCAAACAAGAAATCTAAAAACCATGTTTAACCATCAAGGTCCATGATTCCATCCAGGTTCTAAATTCTTCCCTCTCTGCTGCAATCATCTCATTCAGTCGGCCATAGACGTCATCGTCTCTGTAGAGCAATAATGGGGTAAGATGCATGTCGAGATGTGGGGCAAGCGCACCTGACTAGAATATGTCGTCACATATGGCTAGTCGTTGCTGACTAGCCAGTCATACATTTTGTCGTAGCGCCATGACTGTCTCAATGTTGTCGGATTTATTTATATTTGAATGAAATTAATGTTTGTAGGGTGGTTTGTAATATTCTGAAAACAAAGAGTACCTACCAGGATGACATAACCGTTGTGCTAGTTAATTAGCCAAAAGGCGCGGCGACACAGGCGCGGGCGCGGGTGCGGCAAGCGTTTAGAGGAAATTGTCGTTATAAAACGACTTCTCCCTGCCTCGTGCTAACTCCAAATACATGGGTATCGTAGTCCTTGAATATGTGTATAATGTTTTTTTTCGCACATACTTTTTGTTGTGCTCCGAATCGGACTGAGTCTATACCGTACAAACTGCAAAAATCAATTTAATGGTTTATCATCATACCAAAAAAAGATCAAAAAAAACCGGCCAAGTGCGAGTTGGAGTCGCGCACCGAGGGTTCCGTACCTACCACCATTTATATAATCTACAAACACAAACAAAAATATTTTTATATTTGAGTTGATTGAATGAAAGGTAAATTGCGGTATTACGATTTATGACGTATTAAAAAAACTACTTACTAGATCTCGATAAAGCCAATTTTCGGTGGAAGTTTGCATGGTAATGTACATTATATATATTTTTTAAATTTATTATTCTTTTATTTTAGAAGTTACAGGGGGGGGGATACACATTTTACCACTTTGGAAGTGTCTCTCGCGCAAACCATTCAGTTTAGAAAAAAATGATATTAGAAACCTCAATATCATTTTTGAAGACCTATTCATAGATCCACCACACGTATGGGTTTGATTAAAAAAAAATTTTGAGTTTCAGTATGGGAAACCCCAAAAATTTTTTTTTTTTTTTCTTTTTTGTGTGAAAATCTTAAAGCGATTCACAGAATATACATCTACTTACCAAGTTTCAACAGTATAGTTCTTATAGTTTCGGAAAAAAGTGGCTGTGACATACGGACGAACAGACTCACAGACATGACGAATCATAAGCGTTCCGTTTTTTGCCATTTGGCAACGGAACCCTAAAAATGGGTACAAAGATTTGAAAAAGTACTAGGCAGGCATCTATTTTTTGCAATTGAAAATAAACAAAAGTGTTGAATAAAAACCGCAAACCATAGTTATACATTTCCAAATTATCGCACGAGTGATACCCCGTGTGGTGCAAGCGCCCATATAGGCTGCGGTGACCGCTTACCACCGTGCGGACCGCAAGCTTGTTTGCCACCTTAGAGGTATAATAACGATTTAAAAATCTCATTTTTTTTCTTGACAATAAGGAAAGCAGAGAACATTTTTATTGTCAGGCCTACATTTTGTCGTAAACAACAACAGTTAGGATTTTATTAACCCTACACCAGTCGTCATAGAAGCTAATAAATGAAGGAAAACGCCACCGAAACAATGTCATCCAAGTGCCGTCAGCATAACCGCATTAATGCCTTTCATTCCCTTGATGGCGTAATGCGACGGCCGACGGCCCTCGTAACCGTCTAGCACTGCTAAAACCGGGCATTTGGTTTTATACACACCCCTATAAAAGCAAAAGGATCGGGGTATGGTCCCGGGATAAGTGGGGGCCTGTATCTTTATATCGACCCCCTACAGACCCCCTACTAGGGCATTATGACCGAGGGGGTCTTTGGACAGCTAAAAGAAATATCCGCTCGCTACCCGGCTAGCATCGGGCAAATGGTAATTTCTCTTCCAGTATTACTTTGGTTATTTACGAACAGTTTATCGCACCTCCTCTGAAGTTCTCGCATCCCGATAATCTTTCAGATCATTTCCTGTTTTTCACAACTACGTGTGAGTATAATTATTATTTTAAATCGTATGATTTTTAATCAAGTCAACAGATTAAATTATATAAAAACTTTTTAACAAAAAAAACCGGCTTCAAAAATGTAAAAATAAATACCTATTTTCAAAAATCTGATCTGTATTACAGTTTGAAGTTAGTGTCAAGCAAGTGAAGTGTGTTATAAACTGTTAGGTGCATATACACCATTTTCAAACTGTAATTCAGATCAGATTTTTGGGCAATAAGTAATTATTCTGACCTTTTTAGTGCATCTTTTTGAAGCCGGTTGTTTCTTTCGTTAAAAAGTTTTTATTTATTACTTTTGAGAGACGAATTGCTTTATTTTTCTCGTTCACTAAAAATATCCATACTCGTAACAAAATTTTACTCCTTTTTTGAAGTCGGTTCAAAAGTACAGCAACAGTTAAAAAAAACTGGTTGCCTGTAAAGTCGGTATACGGGCGAAAGTTTTACGTGACAATGATTTTATGTCTGTCTCTCTCGCTCTTAGGCGGGCGCGTGCCTCTCACTCGCTCTCATTGTGAGCGCATAACGTGAGCGGAGCGTAACGCAGTTTCTTGAAGTGTCACCCGGCAAACCAATTTATAAGACGTTGTCACGTCAAAAAAAATGTCCATCGGAATTAGTGACAACGTGTGACCTAATTTTACATTAAATTTTTAAAACACGTGTTTAAACAGGTATGAGAATTATTGCAAATATATAAAAAAACTACGAACCGATTTTGCATGCAGATTAAGTCAATCACTCGCAAAATATACGTCTTAGAGAAAAAAACTACATAGAAACTGCAAAATTTGCGGTTAAATTAAATTTTAAATAATAATAAATATAATTATCATTAATAAATTTAATATAATTTAAATTTAAATATGCATCTTATGCATTTGTGTGTATGGAGCCCCTAAAACAATTTGTTTTTTAATTTTCACGTGAACTTTCAGCACAAGTTGATGCGGGCACGACACGCGCTTGGCCAGTTTTTTTTTTAATTTAACAAATACAACGTCGCAGGAAAAAACCGAGTTAATTACCCTAACCTGAGCTCCACCGTAAATGTATCAAGATCTTTAAAACCTTATGAAATCCTGCTACGCGGACACTAACCAAATATATTCTGACATCCTGGTATGTGGCACATTGGAAAAAGTTTTGTTTAACTTTTTATGTTTAATTTTGGCCTCTCATAGGTAAAGTTTAAGGGCATGTTCGTTTTGGGATGCAGAATCATTATTTTCGTTTACTTTGTCATCTGTTATCCGTTTATTTTGCATGTTTGTTTTTTGTCAAATATATCAAAATTTTAGTTACATCTGTAACAAACTGTCATGCGTTCAATTACGATATTTTTTATTATTTTTCTCACTTCTGCCACCATAAAATGAAATTTTAGAACCCATGTCTGGAGGTGGGGTTTTTGTGTTTATCTGTCAAACTGCCTATACATATTCATATTTATGGTGGTGTCTGTGTGTGTGTGTGTGTGTGTGTGTGTTTTATCGTAGTGTGTGTACGTCAACCGTTCGTTTTGCAAGTTTTGTAACCAAAAAAAGCAAAAAGCTTCTCGAACGATAGGTGTCGATGGCAAAACTGGCATTATCAAAAGTGTAAAAAGTATCAAACGTGGGAACTTAATCCCAAAATGAACGCGCCCTAAAACATAATGTGTAAAGAGGGAGTACTGAAGTTAAATGTTTACTTTTTAATCGCAGACTGTTTATTGCATGGCAATATTGACTAATTCAGCTATGTCACATAGGTAAAATACATAGACGGAGCTCATTTATTTCATCAAATTCTACATCATAAACAATTATTTTAATTTAATTATGCTAGCAGAAAACTTTTTAAGGAATTCATTTTACATCATATTATTATTATTTAAGAACTCCTAGAGCACCGTCAAATAAAAGACTTCAACGTGTAACATGCTGCGAAAATTTATTAATTTAAAATAAAATTTATATAATTTATAATAACTGCAATATAATAATAATTTAATTGTATTAGAGATACAACGTTAATTCTCAGTATATTTATATATTATTAACTTGGACTCAAATATTAAACTGTTACTAATCAGGTTACCTGTCCGCATCGCAGATGGATTTCGTAAATGTCCGTAAACAAGCTCAACAATAGACGGTGAAGGGGACAAGAAAATTTCAAAGATATTTCAAACTCGTAATCGGGCTGGGTCAAACTTGAAATTTTGGGGTTTTCCCCGCTAAAGTTGAGTCAAAGACGTCCTCAAAGCCCCATAGTGGGTGGGCTTGAAAACCAGGGTGGCAGAGGGCGGGAGAGCTACGGTAGACAAAGTTAGCCCCCGGCGCAGCTCGGCTATTCGTACCAGGAGTGTAGGCGGGACGAGAGCCTCAGTTACTTTGTTCGCCTTTTGCCTCGCCGTGACTGAGGCACTTCAGGGACGCAGCGCTGTAAACTTGTAATCGTTAGGGATGTCACTGAAACTTCTTGAGAGAGGTTGCGTTTATCTTGCCTTGTGAAATAGGGCAGGATACAGTATCAGTATTTTGTTTATTTCATTTTAAGAGGTATACCTACTGAAAGTTTGGTTTATGGGTGCTTTTGCAGGGAAACGTCCACTACGAGAATTAAGTGAAAAACAACAAATTAAATTAAATTTACAGTCAGGTGTAACGCCATTATTATTTATGTATAGGCGACATACTTTAAGGTTCACTTTTGCCATCGTTTCAGTTTCAGATTTTAGTCACATTTGATTTTTCCCAAAAACAAATATTAATTTATTCGATAAAATTGCTAAAATTTACATTGAATTGTTGCCTTTGATTTTGTTTCCCGCAAATGCATAAAGTAGCCATTTTGTATTAATACATCCAGCTTTACTCCATTAACATGTAAAACCTAAGTTGATTCATAGAGTTTGGTTGTACTTACTCTATATGCAGGGTTCCGTACCTCAAAAGAAAAGACGGTATACTTATAGGATCACTTTGTTATCCGTCTGTCCATCTACAAGTGAAGGTATGAAGCTAGTATTAATATCAGATATTTAGGTCTGAAATCCCTTGGAGCAGTGAAAAATAAAAATTCTAAATCAACGTAATCAAAAGATACGGCCGCAAGGGAATCAAAACCTATAGGGTACTTCCCGTTGTACTTGAATCATGAAATTTGGCAAAAAATATTTTGCGATTTCAAAGTTTTTTAACCGTCTTTAAAAAAAGGAGAATATCCGTTCGACCCGTATGTTTGTATGAAATTATCTTATTAATTATCGTTACCACGATTGAACACGGTCCAAGCCATTCGTGTAGGTGCAGTACGGCTCATCACGTTTTGGCTGGTGAGGTAAAACGGTGCGTGATGATGCGATCGGCCAAAACCTTGATGACAAGCAAGTAATGTATCGGCCGGGCCGGCACCAGCCTTCTTCTAGCCTGAGTTCCGATCCAATTCATTGCAGCAATAGTGATAATAAAAACCAACGAAAGAAAGAATAATTTAAGCATAAAATAAATCCTAGTATATACAGGGAGATCTAAACACTGATTTAATAAAACCGGCCAAGTGCGCGCACGAAGGGTTCCATACCATTATTTATAAAAACGGCAAAAAAACTACGTTGATGTATGGGAGACCCCTTAAGTTTTATTATCATTTCATTATTTATTTTTAAAGTGAATATATAACTAAATATTCTGTGAATATTTCAAGCGTCTACCTGTTGCCGTTATCATAACGAACAAAAACTAGAAAAAAAATCACGTTTGTTTTATGGCTGCCACCTAAATATTTATTTTAGTCTGTTTTTTAGTATTTGTTGTTATAGCGGCAACAGAAATACATCTTCTGTGAAAATTTCAACTGTTTAACTATTACGGTTCATGAGATACAGCCTGGTGACAGACGGACAGACGGACGGACAGCGAAGTCTTTGTAATAGGTTTAGGTTTTGGACCCTTTGGGTACGGAACCCAAAAAAAAAGGGCTTGGGTTAAAATGTAAACGGTAAAAAATTTACAGCTGTTCATAATCCAATACTTTACTGTGACTATTTTTAAATACGGCATTTATTATTCCTAAGACTTTGTGTCATGAATTGATTTCTAAACTGAAATTGAGAATAACAGTAAATAGTAATAAGATTAAGTCTTGTAATGTAAACACAGAAATGTAATGTCATAAAACTTAAAAAAAAAACGGTGAAGTGCGTGTCGTACACTAGTTAAATTAGGATTCCTTTGCAAATATCTGATAAACCTCTGTACGATTTTTTAAAAACATTTTCGAAAATTAAAAATCTAAATTTTCTGTTTTTGTTTGAGTGAATTCGATAGAGAAAAAAATTGTTTAAAAGCAACAAAACAAGAATTGGTTTTTACAATTAGATCTATTACGAATTTGATTTTTCCAGCGGCTCCGCCCGCCCTGAATTCGGTTATCGGAGTGGAACTCCTTAATTAACTCCTCAAATTATACTAATGAAGTTTGCTTTAGCAATCTATAGTTCGTTTAAGCTCGGTACGAGTAATTCCCGCGGGAAATTTTCAGGATATAAAGTAGCCAATTAATATATAAAACAAAATAGCCGTTTTTAAAGTCATAGACTAGTCGATCATCATTTTGAGGTTAGCATGACCGTAGAAATATGAAACATCCGATAAAAGTACAGAATCACAAACAATAAACATTAAAATAGTGTTTTCAGATTTTAGCAGTAGGCAATTAATGATTCATGATACAAGTACACCACCTACCCAACTCTTTATCAAAATTTCCCCTATATAGCCATAGGTTGAGTGGCAGAAATCGCTTCTTGGCGATAACACCGCCAATTGTACATTCCATCTTATAATTACCGTTCCTTAGATTAAGTTATTTGTTTGGTCTACAATAAAGAATATTTATTTTTATTATTATTTCTATCTAAAACCTCGATTTATTTACTGACTTATCACAGTTTTTTGATGAGCAGCTGGTCCTAAGCTTTGCTCAAACTGAACTAAGCATTGCTCAAACTGAACTAAGCATTGCTCAATCTGAACTAAGCATTGCTCAAACTGCAACACAGCCTCAAAACTTAAACTCAAAGGATTAAAGGATTTCTATTGAAGTAGACTTTTAAACACCACTTTGGAATCGTCAATTAAACTAATAAATTTACAAACGTTACTATACCAGCCATTCGGAATTATTTTACTACTGAGAAGAGCCGGCTCGTCTCGTACAAGCACTCTTTTTTTTTTTCTTTATACCACTATGGTGGCAAACAAGCGTAAGGTCTTCTACTCGTATCCCTCCCGTATGGCCATCTGTCGCGAATTTTCTCTATATTTTCTTACAAAAATATAATATCTTATGATTACTAAATTAACTCATAGAATTTTGATAGATACAATAAATGCGAAATTCGTTTCACTCTTCCTCAAATAGTAACTATTGAGATCTAACCGTCACATTTACTATATATCCCTAAACTTTTACAGAACAAAGAAACAAAGCACCTAAACCCACATAAAGGTCAAAAAGGGACCTGAAAAGGAAATATGTAGGTCCCTAACTCGTGAGAAGGGCCTCAAAGGGTCTGACCGACCCCAAAAAAAGTATATAACCCGAACCGTAGGCACCAGGGGTTCATATAAGCGCAACGTCTTCTGTGCCTTAGAGCCGGGAAATGTTAAGAAGGGTCCGGGAGGGACAGGCAGGCTCCATCCCCTTCCGGTGGGGGATGGGGTGTTGGGGAAAAATTCAGTTGAGAGGACCGTACCCTTGGCTCGACCCGGCGCCGCCGTCTGCGTCCGTAATTAGTGATGCGGTGTAATATGGGCTGGGTATATGTCGATAAAAAATATACCGTCGATATTTAAGGTTTTGCGTATTTTTTGATTTTATATATTGAAGAATTTCATGTTTTTTTTAAACTGCGAGACGTAAGGTTTTTCTTGTGATGTTTTCTTAACATTTAAAACTTTGTATCTAGCCACTAGTTATCCCCTAATGGGGAAAAAACCATAAAGATATACATACATATTAAAAGCGACCTTATTCACTTATTAAACCAATTTTTAGGCAAATAACTAAAACAGTCATTTACAGCTTGTATACAGACCAATTATTCTAAATTAACTTTCTATGTTTTCACAATGTAGAAATAAGTATAAGTATTTTGTTTTCCAATTTTTTTCTACTTTCAAAGCTTTACATATAAAACGTGCTAATATATTAAAAATTAACTAATCTGCAAAAAAAGCCTATCTCACAAGCGGATATTTAGCATATTTTAACGTTTTAAACTTTATCGTTAAACGTTTTATATAAATAGGGCACAAAACTATACAATAACGTTAAATAAAAAAATAATAGGCAACTAAATATTCTCTAAGGTAAATAAACCAGAAGTTATCTCTTCTATTTTTACCAGATATTATCTTGTCTATGCTTAAAATAGCACCTAGGGTATGAGTAATTTGTAGGCCTACCATCCATATTTGTATCAGTCTTTTTAAATAATTTTATATAGCGCATAGTACTGTGGAATAAGACACAAAAAAAAATATTTTTAATCTATTTCAACTACTATAAAAATTCAACAAATCTTTAAAACTAACAGTCAAAAAGTAAATTACCTCCACGTATTTTTGAGTATCGTGCTGTAGAATCAAAAAGATTACTAATTCATCGAGATTTTACAAATCCTCACGTAAGGTTGACAATCCTATCGATATAGTATACTTATAGTACTCAAGACAACCCTAGAAGATTACGACAAGACGCAGAGCTCAGGGTTGCTAACGACGAGCGAGCGTCAAAAGAACCTACATTAACGTTATTATAACTTTTTCTAGACAACCCCGTGTGTGGTGACAGCCGGTGACAACCCTCCCACATAACTCCACTTAGGCGTAGATACCACTGCGAACAATATTTATGTTTACCATTTGTCTTCTTTTGTCTTTGGTGACAAAAATCTAGAGAAACTTCAGGTATTATTGCACTAATTCATATAAATATTATAAATGCGAAAGAAACTGTCTGTCTGTCTTTCTACGACTGTATGTTACCTGTTCACGCTTTAACGATAGTGTGAGTCCCGAGGAAGGACATAGGCTACTTGAAAACGTCAAGTGTGAGTCGTTTTTTTATACAATTGAGTAATTGCCTTTGAAATCATACACCGATAACCGAATTAGATCATGTAAAAAAGCGGTAAAACGCTAGATATTTATAAATATAAACAGTTCTCCAATTAAAACACGTTATCTATACCAATATAATAAATGGCCTATACTTAGACGATTTTTTTGTGTTTTCTGTATTGGTTGAAGAAATCATATAATGCCAGAAAACACGATATATAGATAAATGCTTCTCTATCGAAACGTAGTTACAATAAAATTATCAGATTCCTGTCCTGTAACTGTTTTTGAAAGAACAATAAATACTCTTCTTCCAAAACCTTTTATGCGACTATAGCAATGATTGTTCGTTTTGAGATGCGAAATGTTTATATTTAAAGATATTTAGTGTGACCCAGTTTGTATGAAAAAAATTATGTCCGATTCGCCTTAATAGGATTTTTAATTATTTTTTATTGTTACTCAAAAACTGTTACATATCAAATCAAAATGTTATCATAAAGCTAATCCATACTAATATTATAAATGCGAAAATCTGTCTGTCTGTCTATCTGTTACCTCTTCACGCTTAACCGCTGTACCGATTTTGATGGAATTTGGCATGGAGATAGTTTGAATCCTGAGAAAGGACATAGGCTACTTGAAAACGTCAAGTGTGAATGGATTTTAGTTTATAATTGAGGAGTTGCCGTTGCAATCCTACACCCATAAAATTGAATTTAAGGCGGGTGAAACGTTGGGCAAAAGCTAGTAACGTATAAAACATCTCTCGATAATACGAAAATTTTATTTCTGAATGACCATTCAAATTTTCCGGGATAAAAGTAACCCCTTTTCCATCCAAGCTATCACTGTGCTAAATTTCAGCTCAATTGGATGATCCGTTGCGACGAGATGAAAGTTGCGACGTAAATGAAGGATAAACAAATAAATATACAAACTCACTTTTGCATTTATAATATTCATTATGGATATCCAAGCGTTTTGGCGGTAGCTGTTGTATGTTTTGTGTCATTTTTTTTCAATCGTCTTTATGCTTCCATAAAGAAATTTGAATAAAAAGTCCGCTTTGCACGATATTATTTAACCTATTATTAAACCAAGGATGGACAAACTACAGCCCGCGGGCCAACTTTGGCCAACTTTGGCCCGCATTTGCTTTCAATACGGCTCCCTCATGTCACACCAATAAAAATGCACAAAGTTCGGTCTTTAAATTCAACAAAGCTGGCTTGAATGTATGATCGTACCCAGACAAATGCAATGCTCAGGTTATACACATGAGTATGTTATGCCAATAGGCACATGGTCGCGCACCTTCTCACTGTGCTATTTAGCGCTATTAGGGTATTACTAGGGTCATTTTCACAACCTACATACGAATACACCGTTGATGATCAGAAGCAGTTTCAAATATTACACACACACACACACACCAAGGGCAGAAATTCGAAATCTGAATCAAATAGCAGTTAACTTGATATTCTCTTATCTCAGATGCGTACGAATTAATTCAAAGTATGTAAGTACCTATATGTTAGAAACATATACACACAGTTTATGTCCTACGTTAGAATTTCGTACGTTTTCTGGCCCGCAACATAAAAGTTTGCCTACCCTAAGCTTGATTTGAACTCTACCCATTCAGGTAGGCTTACTTTGTACAAATCATATGGTGTAAAAGTGTCTCGTTTTTTTTTTGGCCTCACCACCTAATTCAAAGGTGGATATTATCAGAATCTGAGTAGCTTTAGTTCCTATTAGCTCTGCCTAATAATGTCTCAGAATGTTTCAGAGGAACTTCCTCCCGGGAAGGCTGAGGTTGTGAAATGAGCCAAGGTTTTCTCTAAGGACTACAATCTCCATCTCCAAGAAAGAACTAAGTTATTAATTTTTTAAAGGGTCGGAAACGCGCGAATGAGGGCCCGGGTGTTGCAAGCGTCCATAGACTGCGGTGACCGTTTACCATCAGGTGGACTGGTAAGCCTGTTTTCTACCTTAGTAGTATAAAAAAATAACTAACACCATATTATTTTAGGCACCTGAATTAAGAAACAATGATTTTCATTTATGAAATCTTTCGGTCTGTCAACATCTCAAAATCACTGTCGAGTACCTGTCGAGTCCGAGTATTATCTCTTATTAAAGTCTGTCTAATATTACGTAGGCTACATTTTTTTTAGTAATTGGCAACATTTTTAAAATTAAATAACGTCAAATAAAATTGCAATAATACACAAGTGTGTAACCGAATTAGATTTTCCCTATACAAATTTAATTGCATTAAATATAAATAATATATATATTATTTTAAAAAAATATGTTTCTGCTATAAACATTTTTCTAATAGACTACACTAAAATACATTGTTATTATTTATCGCTTTTTACCAAAGCGAAGATTAATATATTATAATGCCTTTGAATTAATATGTTAGGAGAACGATATTGAGTATATTTTTTACTGTGTCATATAAACTTAAAATATTTACCAAGTTGAAATACAAACATCTCAGTGTATCGATTATATCCCCTCTTTTAATTGCACTGCAAAGGCTAAAGGCAATGAAAGCTGACATGTGTTTTCCTAAACTTTATGGCTTTTGCGGAATTGCATAACAAATACAAGCAAGCAACGTCAGAAAAACTTCCTCCTGCGAAAGCTTATGTTGTGGAACGAGCTCCCTGCCAAGGTTTCCTTAAAGGACTACAATATGGGGTTCTTCAAGAAAGAAGTTATTAGATTTTTTAAGGGTCGGCGACGCGCGAGTGATGCCCCTAGTGTTGCAAGCGTCCATAAGCTACGGTATCCGCTTATCATAAGGCAGACCTAATACTTTTTTGGTATAGAAAAAAACCATCGTTTCCCTTACGATTGAAAAAATTCTTTTCCAAGCTATAAAACGTATATAATATAAATAAGCTACGTTCAATATTAAACTTTGAAATGAATCCACTCGGTAATTCTTGAGTTATGAACAAACAAGCAAACGTATAAACATTTGCTATATTGTTAATTTTTCCCATATCCACTTTAAAATTATAGGAAATATTTAACGACGCTTTTCATGACTGAGCCAAAACTATCTACAAGGGACCGACATTTATTGCACTAGGATCGCAGAAATGGTTAGGTGGCAACAAAGTTCTTTGTTTACGGGGTAGAGGCCGTGCTCTCAGCTTTATTTGGTGCTGCCGGAGGGTGCGAGGGTAGCTGGGTGAGCCCATATTGGACATTTTGTGTAAGTGTAGACCCGAATACCCGATCCCAAGGCAAATCCCTTTCGGCAGTCCCTTTTCGAGAAAGGTCCAGCGACCGTGCCGAGGCCCCGAATTTGCGGATTTTTAAGGTAAAATTTATGTACACGGGGTGGCTAGGAGACTCATCCCTGTGTTAGAAAAAAATACGTAGACTGTTAACACATTTTTTTTTTTATTAAATGGCTTGATAGAGGCTTTTCACAAAAAATCATTTTTATTTATACCTGAAATAATAATTTTGTTACCGACGTATTTTTTAGCAAGTACCTAGTTACTGCAGTCAGTTTGATAGGCCCCTTTTTTCTAGAATTATTTTCTTTTAAAATTGACTGTAAAACAATTACAAAAAAATATTTTAAAATCACGCATAACTAAATGTAAACAGTAAAAAACAAGTATCAAGGAAAAAAATAACATTGCATTATTGTCTTGTATTGTCTATGGGTAATCCCGACTGCGATAGGAAATCGGTCATCGTTTTAGACACAAAACTATAACCGATTAAACTATAACTTGTTTTCTTATACTCCCGTATTAAGAAATTAAAAACCACCTACACATAGTTTCATATTAGTAGTCTTTTCAGCATAATGTTTCGAAAAGTTTGTCCTTTCAACATTAAAACACGAGCAACGATTGAGCTGAGGTGCGACACGGTTCTGCTAGATGGCGTTTATTGATAAATAGATGGCCCTTCGAGGTTTCCTTTTTTTTTTTTACTTAAAATTGCCAACATATCCAAAACTTTTTTTTACAAAAATAAGCAATGTCATGAAGCGTGATAAGAGCAGCGAAGAGGATATATATATCCTCAGACCACCTGATTTAATATAAAATCCCAATGGCGCCTTTAAATTGTCAATTTTTTCTTGACATTTCTTTTTAAAAATATATTATAATTTTTTTTATAATCGCATAAAAGGCAATATATGTGCATTTGAACAGAATCTTTCTTTTTTACACTAGTGCAGCGCTTTCGTGTTTAAGTGCTCATGCAGTCCGATGTATAATTTAATTTCAAACTGATTTTTTTAAAAAAAAAAACCCTAAATTGGTATGTTTTTTTAAAAAAACTTTAAACTTTTTTATATTTTTGCTATTAATTTTACGACTTTTTTTGAGTTCAATGGAGTGGCTGAACATTACTAACTTTTGCAAAAAAATAATCATAAATAGTCCCTATAAATCTACAAGTATGTTTTATATTTTTAATCTTTTACTAGGTCACATTCAGATTAGGGTATTTTTTGACTTGATGTATTTTTAGCTCCATAATAAAAGAATCGGGAAGTTCTCATTACGTTAAATGTTTGTGGATTTCGCTGCAATCGGTTAAAAATAGCTGGTACATAAGTTTACTCGGACTTTATGAAATATTGTGGGTAGTTGAGCCGACGTAGCTCCTACCTACGTATGCGGTTCTGGTACTTAGTCCCGGACCCTTCGGACCCTCGTCGACCCGGGCTAACTAGATAACGACGATATCGGTAGAAACGAAACTAAGGAAAAGTATTTGTAGCTGCCAGCGTGGAAACTAGCCGGAATTAGGACGGGGAGGTGGGGATTGGGACATGTTATGTAAAGATTAACATGTTTAGAAACGCTGAATTTGCTTAGGGACCCATTTACGTGATTTCGACTATGAAATACATAGCATTAAGACACATATGCAGATAACTTAAGAGAAAGTAGTAGTAGCTTTACAAGATTCAGAAAACCAAAGTCATTTCATGAAGAAATTTGAGAAACTATAATAATCTTTTACGAAGACTCTAACATTTAGTATGTATATTTTATAATTTATTTCTTAATTTTATGAATATTTGTAGGTTGATGTACTGGTCTTTGAAAGTCACTAGAATTTGATTCAGAAATGAAAAAAAAATTATAACAATTATTGTTTTGCAACCAGCATTTAAAATCCGGTTGCATGTACCTATTGCACGCCTCATAAGCGGAGCGGTGACACGCCTCATAAGCGGAGCGGTGAGGTAGTGCTCTACTCACGACATGTCAAAAAACCCAGTCTTTCGAAACTTAAATGACGTTTTTTTTTTAATATAACACTTATAGGATAATATGAGTGCACTAATATGAAGTTAAATAATCTGTCTAGCACATATGGTACATTTTATAAACAATTAATTTGTTTAATATAATAAATAATAACATTAAAACTAATCATTCTTGGACGTCCGTGAGTCTGTGTTTATGTGACCATGTATGTGGCAGAGAAATTGGTCAAAAAATTCATCTTACCGGAATACTTTTGTTTTTAATATATAAAGTATTACACTGTGCTGATTCCTAGTTAATATTAGCGTTCTAAGTACTGTCGTTTAATTATAATTTATAAAAAACTAATATACCACTGTATACTGTATATCTATATATATATTTTTTATTTTTATTTTATAGTTTATTCTAAAACAAAAACTCATGTTTTTTAAAATATTTTTTTTTGTTTTAGAATTTTTTTTTTAAATGTGAATGACCGCTATGAGGCGTGCACTTTTGGATTTTCCAAGTATAATTTATTTTACAAGTTTTTTATAGAACGCAATTCAAAATTGACAATCTTTCTATCTCTTTCTCGAATCCTCGTCAAGCTGTTGCTGAGCGGTCAGTGATTAGACCGCCAATGCCGAAACGACAACGTCGCTAATCAGCTGTTAATATTACGGCTAGATACCATATTACCATTACGACATTACCTGCATAAGTACCTATAAGTGGTATTTATAGGAAAAAAGAAATACGTAGGTAACTTGCTAATAATACCCAAAATTGATTTGCATTCTCATTCCCATCTTAAATCTGATGCCAATAGTCTTCTACTTTATTATGTAGGTAGGTATATAAAGTGGTGTCAATTTAATTTCATAAATTAGAAATCCTTCATTATGACTACGGCTTACCTTTATGATGTAGGTATGTACGGACCTACCTATGGATTTTGTCAACCTTGGCGGAGAAAAATATTGTAAGGTCGTAAACCTAGGTACGGAAACTACGGCCCCTACTTGTGAAGTACCTGCATGGATTGAAGAAAGACGGGGTAAATGAGTAAGAATAACCAAGCTGCATCAACGAACCATCCTATGTGTGATTTACAGTTCTTTACTTAATCTCTTATGGTATTTTTTTAACATTTCCAACTCCCTACAGTAATTAGGTATACCTACTGATTATAATGAACTGGTGAAAATACATGCTAAATAACCACAACCATAAGCAAATATTACTTTTATTATTCCTAACACAACAATCTTACGTTATATAGGTAAGGAGCCACATACATTTTTTTTTTTTCCGCCTGATGGTAAGCGGTCACCGTAGCCTATGGACGCTTGCAACACCAGGGGCATCACTCGCGCGTTGCCGACCCTTCAGAAATCTAATAACTTCTTTTTTTAAGAACCCCATACTGTAGTCCTTAGAGCAAACCTTGGCAGGGAGCTCATTCCACAACCCAAGGGTTCGCGGGAGGAACAAACACGAAAGGCCTTGATCGATTTTTACTAGAAACACCTAAAAACATGCATGTATTTACTAAGACAGATAGGTATACACATCGCATGGAAGATGCCGCTAACTTTGCCGCTAAAGGAATAGTCAACGACTCTCAAGCTGCGTAAGTAATTTCATTTTATGAGCTGTTCTTTACTAATCTTACATTCAAAATTCTACTCACATTTTGATGCATTTTTAGAAGTAGTGTAAAAATGTTACAATTATAAAAGATTGTAACAACATATTTATCGCTTAACGTCTATAAGATGGATACTACGACTAATTGAAAAATATCAAAATACATGCTAGGTAACCACAACCATAGTAAAATAATACATTTGTAGGCGCCTCAGGGAGGATAAGCCCTTTAGGCGATTACTTGGACGTTTAGGTATTGGGTTTAAGCCAACATTAACCACCATTAAGGCTTAAATAGTCACTTAAAATAATATCGCACTTTAAAGTCACGTTTAAACACTTTCAATTTGACAAGCTAACAAAGCCTGTCGACAGCTTCATGATACTAGCTTTCTGTGTGACCGTCGTGGCAAGAATGACGATCATGTCAGAGAGCCATGTACCAAGATTCTGTCAAGCGCGCCACAGAGTAAAGCGCCACTGATTAGTAGGTGGCGCTAGTATAGCTTTCCACATGACGCACTTATGCTTCGTGTAGCTTCCGTACTAATGACATGTTTCGCCGACACATTTATTATTACTATCACCACAATCTACGTTTTCTACGTAAGTACATTTTTACAAACACGAAAGACCTTAATCGATCTTTACTACAAAGATGAATGTATTAAAGTTTTTTAAAGTATAGAGGTCTAATGAATTTGTGTTTGTTATTAGTTTGTAATAAAAATATAAATGTTATTAAAAATATAGAGAGGTAGGGCACTGCAAGTACTCGCTCGAATAAGCCACCCGAACAACTAAGCAGGGCATAGCGAGTACTTGCTCGAATGAGCGGCCCGAACTGGGGAAGTACCTCCACCTTACAGAAAACCGCGGCCATAATAACACTAACATTGAGTAGTGTTGTGTTCCTGGCGGTGAGTAAGGTTGCCAGTGCTCTTTGAGGATTCGCTGCGCGGACAGCGGAGGACCGGCGGTTTTTGTTGCTGTCATGCTCGGCGTAGACGCGGCGTGCTGGTTCGGCGGTCAGGGAGACCTGATGAAACGGCTGACCGCTGGCCGCCCGCAGGTTGAACGGGATCCCGAACCCAGGGATCACTTAATCTCCGCCCTGGGAGGCTGATTCGCCAGCCTGTGTAAAGTATCTGAAGTGGTAGTCGTGCCGGAGAAGGAGACCGGAGTGGACCCGGCTACTACAACAGAGGGGGATCAGGGGCCCTTCCGCCCGCCGTGCCAGCAACCGTATCATCTGTGGCGAGCTTGGGCAGTTCTAGTACCGCACCTTTTGTCCTCTAAGCTGTCAGTGCAGTGAATCCTCATCTTTAATCTAAATAACCCTTTAAAAAAAAAATGGCAAGAAATAAAAGAAAAAGAGTTCATTCAGCGGCCGCTCCATCCACATTTAATGTGGACTTTTGCAACATTAGGGGTATTCACGCAAATCTTAACGCAGTCCACCTCCATCTGGAGACTGCGCAGCCAACCATTCTTTTTCTAACGTAGACGCAGATATCCTGCCCGGCCGATACATCATACCTTCATTATCCCGGTTACAAACTTGAGCACAATTTTGTGAGTCGTGCCGGTGTATGTATGTTCGTCCGGGAGGATATCTGCTGTCGCCGCCTTCATAGCCTTGAAGACAGGGACCTGTCGATATTGTGGGTGCGCGTAGATTACGGCGGCCACACTCGTATCTATGCGTGCCTACACAGGTCTCATAGCGGTGACACGGACGTAACTCGACTCTTCACGCACCTGAGTTTGACGACTGACAAAGTTCTAGAGCAATATCCCACAGCAGAACTAGTTATTTTGGGAGACTTTAACGCCCACCATCGCGAGTGGCTCAGTTCTCGAACCAATAACTATGCTGGGATATCTGCTCATGAATTTGCTCTGACCTATGGATTCTCTTAGCTGGTACTTTCTCCAACGAGAATACCAGATATAGAGGAACATACGAGCTCCTTACTGGACCTTCTGCTGACTACTCGTCCGGACGGATACTCCGTCTCAGTGGATGCGCCTCTTGGCTCCTCGGACCACTGTCTCGTTCGGACTCAAGTGTCATGCACACAACCTGATCCTTCTGGGCCAACTAATTGGCGTCGTGTGTGGCACTATAAGTCGGCAGACTGGGATGGATTGCGAGAATTTTACGCATCGTACCCGTGGAGGCAGATCTGCTTTAACTCAGAAGATCCTGACGTCTGCGCAGCCGCAGTCACTGAGACAATCCTTGCTGGTATGGAATGCTATATTCCTAACCCGCGAGTAGCTGCCGGCGTCAAAAAACGACCGTGGTTTAATAGGTCTTGCAGAAAAGCTAAAATTCTTAAGCAAAATGCATATGAGGCTTGGACCACGGCTCGTTTTAATAAGGATCCGAATATTTCTGAGTTAAATCGCAAATTAAATGCTGCCTCGAGGTTCAGTAAGAAAGCAACTGCCAGAGCAAAATTCCAATTCATCGGCAAAATAGGTGGGCGACTTGCGAGCTATCCTTCTGGGAGTCGTGCTTTCTGGTCGCTTGCCAAAGCTGCCGAAGGGAACTTCTGCCAGTCGTCGTTACCACCACTGCGAAAGACCGATGGTGACTTGGCCCATAGTGCTAAAGAGAAAGCCGATCTACTGGGCAGTCTCTTTGCCTCGAACTCGAATATGAACGATGAAGGCGCTGTATCACCTACTATACCGTGGTGCGGTAAGACCATGCCGGAAATTTCCATAACGCAGCGGGAGGTCAGGCGGGCGTTACTTTCTCTAGACGTTCATAAGTCGAGTGGGCCAGACGGTATACCAGCAGTGGTGCTTAAGCAGTGTGCTCCTGAGTTATGTCCTGTACTCACGCGCCTCTTCGCGCTGCGAATGTGCACCCGGTGCCCAAAAAGGGCGATAGATCAGATCCATCGAATTACAGGCCTATCGCTATTACCTCTCTCCTCTCTAAGGTGATGGAGCGTGTGATCAACACACAGCTTCTAAAATACCTAGAAGTACACGATCTGGTCAGTGACCGTCAATATGGCTTTCGCCACGGTCGCTCGACTGGTGACCTTCTAGTGTATCTCACACACCGATGGGCACTAGCCATTGAGAGTCAGGGGGAGGCATGGCGTTCGATCGGGTCTGGCACCGCGGTCTTTTATCGAAGTTGCCATCTTACGGAGTGCCCGAGGGTTTGTGCAAATGGGTGGCTAGCCTTTTGTCCGGCAGACGCATACGAGCCGTAGTTGCTCTCCGCAAGGCTCTGTGCTGTCTCCTACGCTGTTTCTACTGCATATCAATGACATGTTGGACATGAACAACATACATTGCTATGCAGATGACAGTACTGGAGACGCTTTTTACACGGGTCGTGTAAACATCCCTCGTTCCGTTGTGGAGGAAAACCGCGGAGAACTTGTGTCTCAAATCGAGACCACACTGTCCCAGGTCTCTGACTGGGGACGGGTAAACTTGGTCCGATTCAACCCTACAAAGACACAAGTGTGCGCGTTCACCGCTAAGAAAACTCCATTCACTGTAGTCCCACAATTCCAGAACACTCCCCTCTCCATCTCCAAGAGCATTGGGATCCTTGGTGTCGACATCTCTAGCGATGTTCAGTTCCGAGATCATTTATCAGATAAGGTGAAGCTGGCGTCCAAAAAACTTGGTGTACTCAACAGAGCGAAGCAGTACTTCACGTCGGGGCAAAGGTTGTTACTTTACAAGTCGAAAGTTCGGCCCCATATGGAGTACTGCTGCCATCTCTGGGCAGGTGCACCCGGATACCAGCTTGGCCCTTTTGACTCGGTTCAACGACGGGCTGTGAGAATTGTCGACGATTCCAAACTCACTTGCGGTATCGAGCCCTTAAGTCTGAGGAGAGACTTTGCCTCACTGTGTGTGTTCTACCGCTTGTACAATGGGTTGTGTTCTGAGGAATTGTTCGAAATGATGCCCACGGCTACTTTCTACCATCGCACCGCTCGCCATCGGCAGGGAATCCATTCTCACACTTTAAAACCTAAATGGTCGCGTACAGTGCGGTTTCAGAGAAACTTCCTCCCACGAACGCTTAAGTTGTGGAATGAGCTCCCTGCCAAGGTATTCTGCAAGGACTACAGTATGGAGTTCTTCAAGATAGAAGTTATTAGATTTCTGAAGGGTCGGCAACGCGCAAGTGATACCCCTGGTGTTGCAAGCGTCCATAGGCTACGGTGACCGCTTACCATCAGGCGGGCCGTTAGCTTGTTTGCCAACTTAGTGTTATTAAAAAAAAATATAATTATAAAAATAATTGAATGAGATACATATAAAAATAGGCATAATATATTTTTCGAACATTTTATGGCCACTTTTAGCAGTTATGCTATCTACAAGCTACAACTCATGTAGTCATTCTAGAAACTATACAAAACGTTCTAAAAATAGTTTGTGACCAGTTTTATATTTCGTGTATTAAAATTTTGAAAATACGCTTTCTACGAAGAGTAATTAGAAAAAAAAGACGATGACGGCGCTAGTGAACCGCTGGGATGCCCTATGCTGATAAATCTAAGAAAGTGTTGTTTGAACCTTAGAAACATAATCCTTGATGCAAGTATGAATGCGACTTCATATTAGTCTGTATATTCTCGGGACAAGAAATGAATATAATTAAACCAAGACTCGTTTATGATCAGTTGGAGAAATCAATAGCTTGTATTAAGGCAGCCTACAGTCTTCACATAAGAAATAGAATACTCAACTAAAGAACCTATTATACTAAATAAGAGAAATCATTTTCCTTGCTTGAAGAATTAGTATTAATTCAAAACAAGTTGTTTGTTTTTTTGAAAACAGAAACTTAATTATTCAATGAAAAATCTGTTATACTCCGCTTGAGAAATAATTTACTTGAATTAAGTAATATACAATTTTGGTTTAAGAGACGGAATGCTAGACGTAAGTAACACAGGTACTTGAAAATAGTAATATTTTATTGTAATAAGAAGCGTATATGAACAACGGAAAACTTGTAATGTTCGGCTAGAGAAATAATTTACTTGGGTTAAGTAATATATAATTTTGGTTTAAGAGACGGAATGCTAGACGTGAGAAACACAGATACTTGAAAATAGTAATATTTTCTTGTAATAACAAGCGTATATGATCAACAGAAAACTTGTTATGTTCGGCTAGAGAAATAATTTACTTGGATTAAGTAATATATAATTTTGGTTTAAGAGAATAAATGCTAGACGTAAGTAACACAGATACTTGAAAATAGTAATATTTTCTTGTAATAAGAAGCGGATATGATCAAACAAAGGGCTAACATATTAGTTCTGAGTATCACTTTACTTGAATTAAGTATCTAAAATCTTTTGGTTTTTTAGAATAATAATTTCTTGTTGGTCAAGAAATTTGCAGTTTTCAGGTAAGTGTTTCTAAAATATTTAATACAAGACAAAATTTTCTTAAGTTAAAACAATGAATTTGACACAATATTATACTAAATTTAAGAAAATAAATTATACGCAATATATAAGAATTTTTTATTCTTGAGCAATAAAAATATTCTTAATTCAAGAAAAGTTTTTTTTCCGTGTAGACCATCGGATACAATTCGGACAAGAACAGATAGTTGCTGCTTTTGACAAATTAAAACAAAAAGCTGTTGAGGACGATTTGATGTCAAGAGTTCGTAACTCAGTGCGTCGTCCATGTCAGTTGTGTATACAAATGAACGGACTTCATGTTGAACATGTTTAATTATTTTTCCATTATTTCTCTTTAATTATTTTTAAATTATTAGTTAACCAAGTAGGTAGGTGCTACATAGGTAATTGTTTTTTTAAAAGTGGTTATGGACCAAATGAAAGCGATTTTTGTAATTTAAGTTTTTAACGTTTGTGTGTTTATTAATACCTAACGTAAATAACAAAATGACGAACCTATGGGTTTTACTTACCTAACGTTTTGTATAAATTTGTGATTTGTTAATGTGCTATTGTGCGTGTATGTGCATACTCAGTTGTGTGTGTGATTGGTAGGTATCAGTTGTAAACTGAAAAAGCACCGTTGCCGCTTCTCTTGGTAAGTCAAAAACCTAGTTATTGATATGTCAACCTACAACAATACACTAAAATAGGATGCACTTATTAATAATAAGGGTTTTGTATTTTTTTTTAATTAATAAGATAAATACAGAAGAAATATTTTTAACATGCTCCTGAATACATACTTTAGTATAATGAATACAGTCAGTGATATCCAGGTACATATAAACCCTTGTTGATCGTAACATAATAGCTTTGATTGTATGTTTATAACATTCTTGTAGGTTTCTTTGTGTTTCTTTTTAAAGCAAAGTGAGCGTTGATAAAATGACGCGCCCAGTCTATGAAATATAAATAATTTGCTTGAAATAAGGTTTGTATGTTTAAGTTTGGTTTAACTTCAGCCAAAACAATGTATTGATCAATGCTTAAAATATCTAGCGCCATCTGGCGGTGGCGTTGTTTTCTTTACTTCTGATCCCGCCATTTCAATTGTATTTTGGTGAGTTTATATATTTATTCACATTATTTATATCTTTATTTATTTACTCGCAAATGTAATGAAAGACATTATGTGTAACACGGGCGGTACGAAAATTACAAACTCGAGTCATTGATTAGGCTTCTTAATAGCCTATCGTTAGTAATTTTCTTCTTACCACCCTTAATACACAATGTACAATTTTTATTTCCGATGTCCGCTTAATTCATCTACTGCTGGGACCAAACTATATGACGTCGCGACGTTTTTATTTAGTGCTAATGCATTCCGTAGCTTAATTAATTAAGTCGCAAATTGAATATTTTGACTAGCAGCATGAAGAAATAAAACTAGGGTGCAGGTTGTACCCGGAGCGCATCGGGGGGCAGGGGGTGTTTGGTGCCTGCCGCGCGCTGCCAGTGGGAAATGTGAAAGCAGACACGAACCCTATGCTACTCCAATACCGACAGCAAAAAAAAAACGCTAAGCATTCTTATATTACATTGTTCTATATATAAAAACCGGCATAATTTAAATAATTTGTTCGCGTTAGAAGTTTCGTACTAATTATGTAGGCACTATAGTTCAAGTGCTAGATTCTTCTAAAATTTATATTACCGGTAAGCCATTGTTTTTTTATATTTTTGCAAAGATGGCCAGAGTTTCTTGTATGGAGCATCTTCAAAAGAATAAACAGAAATATGGCCTTTCAAAATCTAATGAAACCAAAAACCGCGAGCACTTAATTTTTTGTAATTTTTTAAATCAAAATACAAAGTGTAATTCACGTAACTTCGAAGATTATGACAAAACAATTTTGTATGAAAAACAATCTACGGCGTTTACCCTTAGACTAATAATTCAAAAAGTTTTTAAAACGGTTTCAAATACCTATGTAACCATCATCCTACTTAAAAAAAAACATGACGTGGTTGGTTGGTGGCTACGTAGAGCACAGTTTGCTTAGTGTGAGTTTTTGCGAGTTCGTAACTCTACTATCGCGTTCGCGTATTCATTAAAAATCGTGTGAGAAAAACCGTCTCAAAACGCGTCCGCTAGAGGCGCTCCCTAATTTTGAACGCAATAGTAGTGTTAAAAACTCACACTAGGCACTTAGATCTATAAATGTGATAAATTTCTGCTGTTAGGTTTTATATAAAAAGAATGATTTTGACCTACAAAAAGATGGAAGTAGGAAAGAAACTATGCAAAAGGATTTCTTGATTGTCTATTTAATCCTCAAAATACAGTGCCACTATTTATGGTCATCCACTTTCCAACCTATTTGTTCATGACAATCTGATCTATGCAACATTTTGGTTTTTTTTTTGTTTCGATAATTTCGTCTTAATTTTTGTGCTATCAGTACAATAGACTGGCGTAGCATGCCCCGTATACTGGCAGTTATTATTTACTGGCTTTATCATTTCGAAAATACCCTGCACTTGGACGGTTGAGGTTTTAAAGCGTTCAAAGGGGAGTTCTTTGCTTTTAGCCGGGTAGCTCGGGCACTGGACAGAAAGGAGTTGAGCACTGAGCTTTTTTTATACCAGGGGGACCTAGGGTGTTAGAAATTAAAAGCGAAGCTCTTCAGAAAAGGATAATAATTATAAATAAAACAATTTAGAACTGGACAAATTGATTTAGGGCGCGTTTGTTTTGAAATATATAAATTTCCACTTTTGATAACGTCAGTTTTGCCATCGACACCTATCGTTCGTGTAGCTTTGAAACGTTACTAACAAAAATTTTGGTTTTTAAAACGAACGGTTGACGTACACACACTACGATTATAATGCACACACAACCATAAATAATGAATATGTATAGGCAGTTTGACCGATTAACACCTCCAGAATTGGGTCTAAAGTTTAATTTTTTTGTGGCAACAAAAATAACAAAAACATCGTAAACGAAGCTTGTTACAGATGATATGTCCGCGCATTTTGGTTAGAGAGAAAAATGTACAAAGAAAAAGCCCGTGGGAGTTATTAAATTCTTAATACCCGCTTTATCTGCACATAATGACACAACACGAGTAAGTATAATGAAATTATATAATTAAAGACTAAACTACAGCCCGTTCAGTTGTTAAGTTGTTAAGTTACCAATAACTTTAACTTTAGTAGAATATACAAAAAGTTGGACTAGAAAACAAATCAAAGAGAAGTAGTCAACAAATCCCTTACCGAAAAAGAGGAGAGTCGATAAGGAAATATAAGAAGAATGTATTTCGTATTTGATTCAAAATACACTAAACAAAACGAGCCTTAATACTATTTAACTTCTGTAAACATTAGTTAGTACTTTATATTTTTACTTTACAGTTATAAATATCTCAGACGAAAGTTCATTTATAAATAGTACTTCGTAGACCTTGCTACGCCGTAGCACAAATGGCTCCTTTGTAAAATAAAAAACAAAACTGGTGCTTAACACTTAATTGGTACTTTCGTATAACAGACATGTATTCTTTAGAGCTAGTACATGCAAGTATCCGTTCTTTAATATAACCCGAGGACGCCGGCCGGATACCCATCAGGGTTCCCAGTATTTTTAATGAAAGCTGTGGCGTCGGGCGGGCGAACTGTACCGTATTAATCTTAGCAGCGGACGTCCTAGCCTCCTGCGGCCCCTGCTCGCCTGGTAGGCGGGACCCAAAGATCCCCGCTGGGGGACGAAAGATTTCCTTTATTTTTCTCTGCATTATGCAAGGTACAGCTTCGAAAATGTATCGAAGGCAAAATAAAAATAATGGACCTCCGTTTTTCCACGACGCGGACGACATGACTTTAAAGAAACTTCTTCAACTGAATTTAAACATTCAAAAGCAACCTTTTTTTGATTGAAACGAAAAAAAGAAGGAGACGAGGGCAATCTCCGCCGCGGGGCGCCCGTCGGCCGGACCAACTTAACGGAATCAGGCGTTAATAAAAGAATTGACGCCAGTTTATTTTTCATTTCAGTTAGAAGCGAGGAAATTACGACGGAATAAAAAATACGCCTCGATCTTCGGTGGCAAAAAATCCTTCGAAAAGGAAGCGACCGACCATTAGGGTATTATCGAGGAAAAAAGGGCGGAGGGGAAAAAATCTGAAAAAAATTGCTGCTCGCCACCCTTTCCTTTTCGTGAGCGTCGCTATGCCCCCCTCTACCTTACATTAGACTCCCTGGTGGCCAGGGGGCGCCACATGTATGGAGGAGGCGAACTACGTAAACGGCAGGTGAATTTGGAAAATTAAAGTTGTACACTATCAAGCTGTCCGTAGTGGCCGAGGGATTATTACATTTGCTGCCGCGGGACGGTTGGTGAGAAGGTAGCTAATTAGGAGAATATACTTCAAAAGACAGTGCATGCATTCATTACACATTTTTTTCCCTCATAGATTCATTCGTCCTTCATTAAAAGAAAAAACTTATGGTAGTCACAAAAGCTGTTCCTCTAAAGATAATAAAACATCATACATTATGTACACATCAATGTCACATACATCATCTTTTTCCTTACAAAATAGTGTTAATTTTTTTATGTTTTGCTATTTAATATTTAAGGCGCAGTGACTACCTAACTAGCGCCGCCAAAACATATCCTTTATTTCCTTTTTGTACAAAACACATTTCAAAAATATTACAAACCAATAAAAACTATTATTGTTATTAATTGTTTAAAAGTCACAGATATATATGTTGCAGCCATCTGGCTAAATTACCCAGTTAATTGGGCGGCTAGCGATCTGTCGTTAAGTATGGAAAAGAAATTATCATATAACTGACCAGATTATTATATGAAACATCTCTACGTTGACACAAGAGAAACTGAACCTAACCCAACATACATGACTTATACAGTGAGATTTCTGTTCCTTTCTTTTTCATACTTGCCGATCTGCCTAGGCGTTCAATTAACTGACGAATTTAACCAGATGGCTGCGACATATTCATAACGTTCTAAAAATAAAAAAATAAGTTTTAAATTATTGGTTTGTAACGTTTTTGAAATGTTTTTTGTACAAAGAGAAAATAAAGAATGACTTTTGGCGGCGCTTGTTAGGTAGTCACTGCGCCTTAATGCTCTAAGCTACGCATAAACTTGCAAACGTGTTTTTACAAGTAAATGCTTAAAAAAAGCAAGTACAAGCTTATATTTAACTTTAAATTTGTATGTCTGTTGACCCACTTCCCGGCGTCCAATTTAGCTCAAATTTGTTATACTCATATAACTTGACAATCCAATAATATGGGACCCTAAGCTGATTTATATCTGATAATTGAACCGTAAGGTGGCGATAAGAACTCTTAAACTAAACCACCCATGGGCTCGTTTGATTTATCGTGACTAGTACTAGTAAAAATGATATCCAGGGTCTGATGATAAAGCCGGAAGGTGGCTATAGGAACTCTGAATAATGTCTGATCAAACGACGCATCCTCATCGAGTTAACGCTAGTTTTATTTGTCGTGACAAGTACTATGGTGTTAAATGATATTCAGAGTCTGATGAAGCCGGAAGGTGGCTGCAGAAACTCTATAACCACATAATATTAAAAGTAAAAAACGAATGAACGTATTTTAAAAAAACCGGCAAAGTGCGAGCCTAGCTCGCGTGCCGACGGTTCCGTACACTACAACCATAAGATCAAGTCTCACAGGTTTATGATTAGTTTTTTTAGGGTTCCGTAGCTAATTGACAAAAAACGGAACCCTTATAGATTCGTCATGTCTGTCCGTCCGTATGTCACAGCCCCTTTTTTCCGAAATTATAAGAACTATACACACCGGCACAATTAGCGGAACAGAAAAAAAAGTGAGACTATGAGATAATAACGCATATATTTGACGAAAATGTAATAAGACACAAAATAACAAATTCATTAACATCTTTTGACAACGACTTTGAAAAGTCTTCGTTATTTTTTATTGAAAAATAAAGAAATTTGAAATAAGTGAAATTTTTAGATGATTATGAACCATCACAAAAAATAAAAATAAGTAAGCATTCAATGATTTAACAATAAAATTAAAGCAAAATTAATAACGAGTGTTTCCCCCGCTTGCTCTGATTACGGTTTCCATTCGTCTGAGCATGTTACAGATTATGTTATCGATGATTTCTTGAGGCAACCGCTTCCGTTTCCAAGTTCATTCAGATTGTTGGGGGGTGGCATTCTGGATTTAACCCTTCTTTTTAGCAAGTCCAAAGACATGCTCTATCTATCTATCTTGTGAGGAGGAGGGGTCAAGGTAGAAAAAGATGTACATCGAGGCGAGATGACAGTTTTTTACAACTTGGAGTTCGTAGGAATACGCGATTAACGGCTGTACAAGCTCGAAATGAACTGGAAGACGTTCGAGGAGTACGAGTAAGTGAGCGTACAGTTCGCAGGAGATTTGAAGAAGTTGGTTTAGGGTCGTATATACCTGCCAAAGGCCCAAAACTTGAGAGACGTCACCGCGTAAACCGATTAAGCTATGCGCGAGAACATCGTCATTGGGATTTGAACGAATGGCAGCAGGTTCTCTTTACTGATGAGTGCAAAGTTCTTTTAAAACAGATCGATGGGAGACAGCGAATATGGATTTTTTTTCAACAAACCCATACGTATGGGGTATATAGATAGGTCCTCAAAAATGATATTGAGGTTTCTAATATCATACTTTTCTAAACTAAATATTTTGCGCGAGAGACACTTCCAAAGTGGTAAAATATGTTGTGATGTAACATCTTGCTGCTTCCCAAATTTCATGATTCCATGTAAACGAGAAGGACATTTATCCTTATAGGTTTTGATTTATTTGTGTCACATTATGCGACAAAATATATTTTTTTTTTTTTTGCATTTACTTAGAAGCTTTATTTTTTACAACTTTAAGTGACCGTAGACTTTAGTATTTGATATTTAATTCAACTCCATACCTCTACGCGTTCTTGAGTAAAAGGGTCTTGACAGAAAAACTAGCTTTTGTTTAATGTGTTATTATTTTTTCCTATATTTTTGATGCAAGACCTTACTTCGTGTCAAATTTCATATTCAAAAAACGGTAAGTACCCCATAGGTTTTGATTTATTTGTGAATGCCAAAATATGCGACAAATATGGCCGTATATTTTGATTTTTTTCAATGGAGCGTAGAAGTATTTGATATTAATGCCAACTTGATACCTTCACGCATTCTTGAGAATAAGGGTCCTAACAGACAGATAGACGTATAACAAAGTAATCCTATATCTAAGGGTTCCTTTTAAGAAACGGAACCCTAAAACAGACTTCTTTATTCTCTATATTATAACCTTTGATGGATATTAAAGTTTCTTATTTTTAATAGAACTAAAGAACTTGAATGTAAAATGTAGAAGACGGCTTTTCTAAGGCTGGTTTTTATTTTGAAAAAAGTACTTTAAATTATTTAGCACTAAATACAAATAAAAAAAAGGAAACGAATTAGTTAAGGCTAAGATATTAGCTACGCTAAGATAAAAAAAATAACCATCCGCCAAGTGATTTTCATTTATTTTATTTAAGTAACCCTAACAAAACTGGAAGTGACCGTTGTATTAACAATTGTGCAAATTTTTAAAGCCTAAATTGCATTGCCTTTCAATAAAAGTTGGTTAAATAATTAGAATTGGTTGTTATCTAGTGCATTGAATATAGGTTGTAACAAAAAGTTAGTTAGTTGTAACAGAAAAAACGTTTAAGGCTGCGGTATATATTTTTGGCTGTACTATAGAACCTAAAGGATTGAAAAAAATATATGTTATAAAATTTGCTTTTGTCTAGTGTGTTACCTAAATTAGTGATTTTCATTTATTGTATCGAATGCAATAAAAAATCTAGAAGTAACCATTGTTACAACACTTGTGCAAATTTTTAAAGCGTGTATTGCATTTGCTAGTAATAAAAGTTGATTAAATAGTTAGAATAGCTTGTTATCTAGTGCCTTGACTCTATGTTGTAGCAGAAACTAAAAAAATGTGACAACAAAACGGTAAAAACGTTAAATTCCATACTAAAAATTAAGTTTCAATGCGTCTTTAAGGAATAATTCACTAAGGACTTATATAACAAACTAGCTTCTGCCAGCGGCTTCGCCCGCCCTATATTTCGTTATCGGCGTCGGTTCTTACGGCAACTCCTCAATTATAAAAAAAAACAATCAAATCTTTCCTCTTTAATGGCATAATACATTGGTGTCTGAGAAACCATGGAAATACACATACAAAATTTCAATCCAGTCGGTCAAGCCGATTAGTAGTTGACATACCGACAGCAGCGCCACCTACCGAGTCTAGTTTTTTTTTTAAATCATCCAGGAAACCATCGAAATACCCATATAAAATTTCGACCCAATCCGTTCAGCCGTTTAGAAGTTATGTGAAAAAGAACTATGTTTTTACGGAAGGATAATTCTTACTACCCGTTGACCTATTACCCGTTTTCCCGTAGAAATGAAGCATTTCCCACGGTAAATAATGTCGGCTTCTAATGGTAAAAGAATTTTTCCAATCGGTCCAGTAGTTTCGGAGCCTATTCAATACAAACAAACAAATCTTTCTTCTTTATAATATTAGTATAGATATATCTAATAGTAATGTATATGACATTGTGTAATGATTTTTAGTGCATTTACAAACAAAACGTTAGTATTACAGATATTAGCTTTCTGGCCTATATCGCCCTCGTAATAGAAAAATCATTAATTTTTCTGCAATTTACACGGAAAAAAAAAGAGATTCCAAGTTCTATTCCACCAAAATAATTTGCATTCAGTCAAGAAATCCAACTATTTTGGACATATTTTGTTCAGAGAAGGCAATATTATTTCACAGAAAAAATTTCATTTTATCAACCGAAATTGATAAACTGCATTTCGCATGAACAAATTTTTTTTTAACCAAATAAATGTACGTTTTAGATCAACCAAACTTAAATTGATTACCCTAAGACAGTTAATGTTCTTGTATAAAATAAATAATTTTTTATATGCAACATTTTATTTTCCTTCGTTTGAAACAAAAAATAATTTTGCTTTGATATAATTTGTTTTGCGCCAAAATCATGGTTTTCTTAAATCTGCGACGTCACTTATTAAAAACATTGTCTTTCGATTAAAATAATTGTATCTTACATCAAAGCCAGTGAAATGTTCAGTTAAGAAAATGTTGTTTTGAATTAGAGAAAATAATAATTTTAACAGAATTTGTTAGATTCTTGACTCAAAATCTGATATTTTAAGCTGAAACTTTTGTTTTAGTCGAAACAAATAAAAATATTAAACATTTCTTTGAAATTAATCAGCTAGTAACGCTTTGAACGAATTTTCTTTTCGTTTAAGTAAATACCTGCATTTTTAAAACTGAATGTACCACATCACTGTCCTTCATAGGATTTCGTGTTGGATTTAATTTTTAATAATTGTTTATTGTAGGGTTTTGTGCATCAAATTAGTATCCGTTCATGCAAGAAACCTACAGTTAATTATTATCTGAGAATTGAAAAGCTCGTGGCCAAGTCGCATTCGTCTATCTGAAACGATAAGCGAAGTTAAGCAACATCGACCGTGATCAGTACTTGGTTGGCTTAGCGGCACACTTTTCTTTCTTCCATGTTTAAGAAGGATCGTTAAATAGTCGCAACAATTATAATTAAACATAACACTGCTGTATAATCAGCTTAAGGCGAGAATAGCTACTAAGCTTGACAAACGTCTCGCCAAAAAGGCAGTGCCTCCAGAAAAGAACGTCCGCCAAGACAAACTAAGTCAGAGCGGTAGACTGACTCTATATGGCCCAAGCCTCAAGGAAGGAGACGTAGGGCTCTTTAAAAAACTTTATTTAATCTTGACGGAAAACTATGTAATTTTGGTCCGAAGCGTTTTTTGTTTTAAACTTAAATGTTATTAATTTAAGAGCTGCCGTAGTCAAGTTAAGAGCACTATTCTCTTGTGTGAACAAGAAATATCTTCCGTGCAATAACACACGCCCAAGAAAACTAAATGTTTCAAATAAAGAAGCATATTTTTCTTCAATGAATTAAATATTGTTTTATTTACTGGTTCAAAGAAATTTGATCTTGTGTTAACTTCATATTATTTTAAATATTTAAGAGAAATAATATCTTGGATGAAGCAAATATTCGTTGGTGCATAGGGCGCGTTCGTTCTGGGATTAAGAGTTCCCACGAATGATACTTTTCACACTTTTGATAACGACAGTTTTACCACCGACACCTACCGTTCGTTTAGCTTTGAAACGTTACTAACAAAATTTTTGGTTACAAAACCTGCAAAACGAACGCTTGACGTACACACACTACGATAAAACACACACAAACTACCATAAACAATGAATATGTATAGGCAGTTTGACAGATTAACACAAAAACCCCACCTCCAGACATGGGTCTAAAGTTTCATTTTTCGGTGGCAAAAGTGACAAAAATAACAAAAATATCGTAAACGAACACATGACAGTTTGTCACTGATGATACTAAAATTTTGATACTTTTGATACCAAAGCTAAACGAACGGATGACAGGTGGCATAAGTAATTAAAATAATGATTCTGCATCCCAGAACGAACGCGCTCATATATGAAACGATATTCTCTTGGCTCAACTAATTCTTTTTTACCGTGTAGTGTCAACCATAGAAAAAAACACAAAAATTGACAATTACGTCGCATACCAATTGAGCATCTCTGTAAATTTCCACTTCATTGTTCACTAGTACTGGCAGCATGTACTCATCTAGTATCGCTTTGTCTATGGTATCTACAAGTGCCTTTTTATTCTATTATATCTATGCGTCTCAATACTATGTACAAACATATTTTTATATAAGATTCTTTGCTCATAAATGTATACCTACTTACCGTGCAATATCCAATTCAGGGAACTTAACACATAACAAGCAGGGAGCTTATTCCAAGAAGTCTAGAGTACTCAGCTATCGTGTTCTCAGGGGTAAAATATAATCATCTTGCCTTTTGAGACCTTTTAGAATTAGCTTCCAGGTTTTGCCGAAATCATTACTGCGCTACCTTTTCATATACGTAAACGTTTTGTAGAAAAAGCTTAAATTTAGATCTAATTAGTTTGTTTATATTATTCAAAAGGAAAAGTATTAAAAAAAAGTATTTAAATTTTATATTTAAGATGTTGCAAAAATTATTTTTTAAGGGATTATTTAAAAGGAAAAGTATTTAGGTCTTATATTTAAGATCTTGCAAAAAGATTAGTTTTGGTTTCTGGTGACTTAAGGGCTGAGAGCTACCTTAAAAGACTAGGCTTGGCTATAGAAAGAGGTAATACCGCCAGTATTTTGGTCACTATGCCATAGGGTAGTTCTTTAGAGAAAGAGTTCTTCTGAAACCATATACTTAATATGGTTATTTTTCTTAGGACGTTATTTTTTTTTAATTTATTTTACCATGTTTTTGTTAACTCACTTTCTTGTTTATTTTATTTGTCTCTCCGGTATAAATTTTGCAGTCGATTTTTAACCCACTCCTCGATAAACTGTAGAGGAACTTTAAATAAAGCTCAGAACCCAACGACAATGCAATATGTAATAGTTTGTTTCAGGTTTAATTTTTTTTTTTTTATTTATCTTTATTAATCTATGAATTAATCATAAAAAAGGCTTAATAACTGAACATGGTGTTCTGCCAAGCATCTCGCTTATCACATTATCACGTGCAGACGACATATTAAACGTACACTAAGAATAAGGAAGGTACTAAATATAAGGTTGGTTCTAATTATGTCTTATACTATGTTTAAAAATAGATGGTTTTGATATATTAGGGTAGGGTACAATAGCACAAGTAAAGTGTATCAATGTTAGAATATCTCCATGTAGTCTCTTTTTGTATGCACTTTCTTCGATATTCATATTCATAGATATAAGTATACAGACTTATAACTTGAAACTTATAACTTTATCTAATGTGAGACTTGATCTCATGATGGAAGAACTATCTATATATAATTAGTTTGTAGCCCTTTGTGCACGAGCCAGACTCGCATTTTATAATACCTAAAAACATGAAAGAATTCTAGCCATTTTGACATTGCACACAGTGCCATCTAGTCCTAAAATAAGCAAAACTTGTACTATGGATACCAGACAAAAATTTTAATGCTCATCATATAAATGTTCGTCTTGTGCGAAAAACGAACCCACACCCCTCGATTGAGTAGTCGGGTCCATACCCAATGAGCTATGGAGCCGACTTCTACGCAGTTGCTACAGTAAATTCTATTTCAAGAGACAATTTCTAGATGGGTATAACTTTTTAGCAATGTTTGCAATCTTTGTAATCTATTTGGTATCCTAATCCAAAAAAAAAACAACATGCGGCTCGGTTTTGACTAAAAACCCTAAAAGAAACGTCAGCAAATTTCTTTATCCACCAGGAATTCATAGAAAAGTGATAGCGCGACGAGAACTGTCGCAAGGAACTCCAAAGGGACGCGGTAACGAGTGCGCCGAGGTCGAGACGTCGACGCGTCAATATCAAAATAATTCATGTGTGACAATAATTAAGAGGTTTCCCCCCGTTCATCCCCTTGGGGTATTGAGGGAATAGAGGACGTGGGGAGAAGACACGAAACCCTGTAGCTAAGCCCTCGTGCTTATGACTCGATGGATAACGGCAAGCAGTGTGGGAGTAATTGGATTCTATTAACAAAATTTTTTTTTTTGTTATTTTTCTGATAGACAGGTATGTAAATATAATTTGTAATTATTATCAAACGAGTAACTGACTGGTACTGACTGTTTTTTATTCATTTTAATTCATTTCACATAGCATAGTGCGGGAGATAACAGAGTTTTTACTAAAGTAAAGTAGACTGACTGAAAATTTAAGTACCTAGTAAATAAGTAGCTGTACTGTGATAACATTTTTTTTAATTTTAATACAAAATTTTGAAACTGGCTTTTCTCAGTAGAAATAAGTTATATAAGAACTACATACCTATATCTATAGAATTGCTTGATTCCGTTTGAAGATTCGAAATAACTCGGTCTATATCTGGTTTATTATTAAAAATAGTAAATCTTTGCTTATGACTGAACTAAACTAATTGAACAGATGTATGCGCAGTAATTTACAAGATATAAATATATTCTAAAGTAGCCGCTAAAAAACATACATACAAATAACAAAAAAAAAAGTATCTTTTATAAAGAATGCAAATATTAAAGCAATAATATTGAGGAAAAAATTACTATCAAAAATTTATTTTCGAAATTATAATGGAGTCGCATCCATCCCTTTCTATGTTCTATACAGGGCACCTTCAAAAGTGAGAGCAAGCCGTAGCTCCGTGGAAAGCGCAGAACGGTAAGCAGGTTACATATAGACGCCTAGTTCTCTGTGATCGGCGAGTAGAGAAGTGTTTATTGAATTTTGCTGAAATGCTTATGTTTGCTGATCTATCAGCTCGATCAATAAAAAAAAGAGAAGGGAATTATATTAGGTGGGTCAGTATTACACTGTTATAGATATTTTATTTTTCCACCACACAAACAGAGAGAAAGGATTAATGTTCATTCATTTTCATTTACATTCATTCAAAATAGATGCAATTGCATGCATTGTAATTGCATCTTTATTTAGCTACTTTTAAGTATATTTTTTTATTTTAGATTTTTTTTTATATTTAAGTGGCAGACACAAGTTGCCGAATTTGTTTAATTGGCAAGGAATTGTTGTTGGACTTGAACTTTGAATTGCGGGATTCAATTTAAAAAAAACCTAAAAGGCAATTAAATTATAGTTTTGTAGAAATTGTTGTATGCTTTTATTCTTACCATTAAATTGAAAACCTGGGAGAATTCATTCGAGTAAGTCATTAAATCTTATTTTTACTTAGAACTCTAACGCATTTTTGACAGACATTAGATGTACCTATTTAATTTGAAAATTATTTAGAAACCAAAATATATTTTAGATTAAAGTTTATTTACTATACCTACATAATACTTATCTGCATTTCAATACCTTTAATTTAAAACAAAACGTGTTTTAACTATTTATGTTTACACTAACTTTACAATCTAAAAATAAAGAAAACTGAATAATGGCGTGAAAATTGTACTAGGATCTCATAGAGCATCAGCAGGGGTACTAATTTGTAAGAGTTAATAGCGGGCACACCTACACGACGGGTCCGAAATGATTATTTAATAGAAAACCCTCCCCACCCGCACCGGGGCCCGGGGGGGCTTGTCCCTAGCCCCTAGAAAAAGTTTCACCGCCACGTCAATCTAACTAAGGGATCGGTCAAAGAAAACTTTGGAGAGGTAAGAAAGAAGTGGCTATTAGTTTTTAGGAGTTGAATAAAACTAGCTGACGCTTACGTACGACTTTACTTATGTAGAATTATATACGCCGAAATATATTATTTTTTTGAAGACATAATTTAGGGTGTGAATTTAAGGTTCATCGATTTCATTATCTCCGTTGTCTCGGTGCGACATCTAGTAGTGGCTCGCGGTTTCTCCTGCGGAATAATCTATTTCCGTGGGAACTCTCAATCAGAATAAACACTATCTATTGCGAGGTAAAGGGAAAGTGTCACGCGGCTAAAACGTAAAAAAACCCTTTAAGGAGTTAGAACATTAAATTTTTTCTTGTCTTTACCAGTAAACAAATTCCCTATATTTGCTGGAAAAGAAAACACTTAGCTAAATGTTCTGTGAGCTATTTGGGCTCCTCTACAGATTAGTTCTTAATATATTTGATATATATGTTTTAATTGTAGTTATTTAGGACTAGGTACTAAAAAATCTAGATATATTTCAGTAGAAATAAATTTTATAACACATTTCCTAACTCCGTTTTGCATGAAAAGATCATCAACAATTTATCAGAGTACTGTGGAGAAGAAACCTTCCATAGGTCGCCAAGAAATTGCTATCACCTACAAATCTAGATAAACGTGACCTATGAATACTAACTCCATAGAATCAGGAAACTATGATGATCAAAACGTGACAGTAAACTTAAAACTACGAAGTCTGTCAGCTCCATTGTCTCTATTCCATGACTACAGCGTATCTGAAAACATACACAACTACTGTACTATGTGGTTTATTACTCGTTCCGTGCTTCCAACAAACAATTAAAAATGCTAGGTCTATTTCGAATATCTATTATACCTTCGAAATCCAGCCATATAGTTATCAATAATAATATACCATCATGACAGAGATAAAGTTTATTTCGAATGTCTATTATGCCGTCGAAATGTATTCATGTATCTTAGGACCTCATATGAGTATACCACCATGGCACTTATCCCCAAAGAGGTAGTCGGAGATAAAGTTTATTTTAAATGTTTATTATGCCACAAATCCAAAGATTTCGATTGTTAGACCTTATGATAACTTCCCTCGAAAAAGTCAATATAACCTATCGTAAGGCCCGTTTATTTTAATTATAACTGAGATATTACCAATTTAAAGACAGCATAATCAAAAATAGCTCTATTGTTACCATGTACATGTATTTAAACACGTATTTTTAAAACAGAATATCTTAGTGTCTACCAATGTTAATGTCCTGTTTGTTTTAACAGAACATGAATCAAATCAAATCAAATCAAATCAAATAGCTCTTTATTCAAGTAGGATTTTTAAAAACACTTTCGAACCGGTAAATTTAACGAATAATCAAGACTTTACCACCGGTTCGGAAATTCGTAATTAATTAGGAAATTTGACGATTCAAATGTGAGTTAAATAAAGAGCTATGGAAACGGAAATATTCATAAATAACTAGCTGTCCCGGCGAACGTTGTTCCGCTGCCGTCCCTCTGTACCCGGCGAAAGTTGGTTTTTACCTATAGTGCCCGAGTCCGGCTCGCACTTGACATATCGAGATAAAAACTATCCTATCTTTTAAGTTGGATCAAATAACAGATATTTACGAAGTTTGATCAAAATCGGTTCAGTAGTTTAGGAGTCCATTGAGGACAAACATTGTGACACGAGATTTATATATATTAAGATAAATAAAAACAAATGTGACTGAGGCCGTTTTTCTCCTGAACCCTAATATTTTCACTGTCGATATCTTAATCGAATAGACTTATAAGAAGAACAACAAATTATATAATATAATCTTCATCATCATAAAACTAAATAACCAGCCAAGTATAAGTCGGACTCACGTAACGACGGTTCCGTACCACTGCACAATTTAGGTATTATTTTTACACTATCTATATCACTAATCTCTTCAAGTTTAAATATTTACCTTAAATTTTTACGTTTTGCTCTTTTGATGGTTTTTTTGTGAATCTGCCGTTGTTACACAAATTCAAACTTCTACCTATTATCGAAAAGTAAGATAAGATACTGAGGTCTGCGTCTAATCCTTAACGGTTCAAAATATAGAGCCCTTTATGAAGGTCAGACAGACAGAGAGCGTAGGCTTTGTAATAAGGTAAAGTAAATAACAGGCCGTGTAATATAATTTTATAGTATTAGTTACATTCGTCGATTATCGAAATAAAAATATAAATGTAGGTTTGACGGTCGGTACACACACACCAAGAAATAAACGCATAAACGCACAACAACTTACTTAACTTACATAGCTCTGTGATTTATTTTAATATAGAAAAAGTATTATAATGTAATAGTGACTGTCAAATACGTATTTGACAAAAACTGTCACGTTTGTTTTTAAACTTAGAGCGACGACGCCCTAATAAGGCGAAATATTTTCATTAATTTTGTCTTATTTGTAATAATTATTATGTTAATAAAAACATACTTATAATGTTATATTATAGTTATTATTATATAATATTAAATAGATATATATCTCCAGAACTACATAGGTACACATTACACATTGACTTTATTGTAGTCAGCAAGAGTTGCAGTGTAGTCAAAACTCACGTATCTCGGGCACCATTATACAGAAATGGAGTTAAGTGCGTACTGTGTTAACGCAAGTTGTGTCTAAGTTATTAAGTATGTTGATAGATTTGATCTTATTTTACTAAATAAGCTAAGTAGCTATTACTTAGATCATTCTACAATTAACTGTTGATTGTACCAAGATATTATTATTATAAATGTACATAATTGTTATTACCGGCGAGGGGCTGGACGACAGGGCCGCTGTCAGTGTGGATTATATGGGGTTGAGTTCCAAGGGCTCCCATGAGTAGGAACGATGGGCTTGTACGCTACTTCGTCATAGAGAATATATCATACTAGATATCTGTGCACAAAATGGATGTGGTATATCTCAAATTTCAAAAAATTTCATTACAAAAAAAATGGTCTCTATTTATTACTGAATCGTATAAACATTGAATACAGCGGTGCGGGGTCAGAACGAGCCAGTTAACTATAGCTTACCTTTTAGGAATTCCATTCATTTATCAATACCACGTACTTTGCTACAGAGAAGCTATCTGCAATAAGTTAACTCGCGCCATGTACAAGTCAGAGCTTACGCATTTTGTTGTAACAGTTTTTGCTCACATGCATTGGGTAAAATAGGTAGATTAAGGTTGACATTTTGCAGGTTACGTTTTTTAGCTCTTTTCTAATGAATACCTTTTTACCGTTTGTTCTCTGTGTCGCCTACAAGTGATTGATAGATAAGATTGCAAAATTAAAAATCAAAATATATTAAAATTTCAATAAAATATACCAAGTACAAACGTTTTTATTTAGAAGTATACTTGTGTTTTATTTAGCATAGCATGAATTAAGAATGTTTCCTTTCGCCACTATCACTGTTAGTGCTGGGTTGCAATATATTTATACTTATCTTACAATCATGGTGTTTGTTTATCACGAATTTGTTCATTGCGGTGAGTTTTATTTGTCATAATTGGTTTTATTCATATATGGTGCTCATGAACTGACTACATGATAGATCAGGAAACTCCATTTTGAGACCGAGTTATGAGGACAAGAAACATATAATTTTAGATTATTCTGGCCGGCGTCAGAAGAGACTGATCCATGAAGCTCTCTGCAATCTCTTTATCCTGCAAATCCCACTCTTCAAAATTTTTTGTATTAAAAACAATGTAAGGACTCAAATAATAAGAGAAAGGCAACCGTTGGCAACATTGCAGTTGCGTATTCTAAATAATGAAGAATGAGTTGACCAAGACCAAGATTTTTAGAAATATTGGTCTTTGTATTATTGTTTTCGAAATACAGAATTTTATTATACAGACTTTACTAGAGTTATACATTTGCTTTTGTTCAGAGCTTCTGGGCTTAGAGTATAGCTGAGAGCAGAGAGAGATAATAGAAAGGAAATCGATGTAGGAGAGTATGAAGTAAAAGAGTTAAAGTTTTTCAACCACTTATGTTAATGTATATACATATATGTATACAGTTTCCCTCGTTTTAAAATTAATAATTCGTGCATAATGAAGTACCTACAAAGATAACATTAGGTATCATAAATATACATAAATAGTATGACCAGTAAAATTCCAGAGGGGCCACTATCAGGGAACGATGTGCTTCAGGAATATATTTATATACATACTAAAGAATGGGAAATATACGTTGATATACATATATTTACTTCTTACATACATTAACTTGGGGTACCTAAGTCATCACCTTCATCATTAATTATTAAAATTAACCTACCTATCTATATCATGCTATAGCATAAGAAAATAATTATTATGCAGACTGTAGTTATTCTTATGTAAGAACTGTTATTAAAAACTAAAGACTGCGGATACCTGAAAAAACTAAAAATTGTCGATACCAGCATGAAAAGCTAAAGATAGCGGATACCTGGAAAAACTAAAGAGTGGGGATACCTCATGAATACCTGAAAAAACTATTGATTAAGGATAACTGAAAAAAACTTTTGATTGCGGATACTCGAAAAAACAAAAGATTCCGGATACCTGGAAAAACTTATAAACATTTATATTGTTTAAAATATTTTAGCTGAAATTGCTACTATCTGGTTTTTTTTTCGTCGCTTACACAATATGGTGCATAAAATAAAAAAAACAACAGAAGGGCGGACATAACAAAATTAAAATAGTTCTGATTTTTTCCCTTCCCTTAAAATGGGTTGCCGAAAGAAATGATTCATTGAACTAATCATAAAGGGTTATTACACAATTAATAACACCACGTATGTTCACTTAATTTCTTATAATTAATTATGATTAAATTGGCTTATAATCCCTGTGCTATATTGAAATTGAATGTGAAAATATACCGTCTCCGTTTTGAATCATTCGATGTTCCTGGATATTCCTTTTGAATCAACGCATCACTAGCAGATAGCAGGACAGGAGTCCTACAACTGATATCAGTTTTAATCGTAAAATCCTACGGCGATTGAGAAATCTACTAAATTGGTACTCTTGAACGTTGTTGTAGCGCTCAATCGAGAACGGAATTTGGTGGCCAATTTCGGAACTAAAATCCTATACAAATATTAAGAATCGGTACTCTTTGAGCCATTGGATCGAGAGTGAAATTATGTATGATGATCTGTGAAAAGAAATGTCAAAATTCTGAATAAACAAAACAAAACTATCGCTTCGAAGATTTAACTTTCACTTAATTTTTATTAGTTTCAGTATTATTTTTATATTTTGTGATTTCGAAATGTGTGCAATCCTAATTTCAATTCAATTGCAATTTGTTTTAGGAGTACCGATGGAGTTCGAGTTTAAGCTTGCCACGAAATTGGATTGAAACTGGATTGGGATTGAAACTGATATCAGTTGTAGGCCTCCTGGTCCGGCCGAGGTTCGAGGTTTAGTAATAATTTACGCAAACCAAACAAATCCCACATCGATGCTAAAACCCTGTATACGGATTTATGCTAGACTGGACAACAATTCTTGCCATATACAAGCATAGTGGAACCATTAAAAATAATAACAATTTATCACGTATTTTTTATTTCTCATGAATAAGAAGTGTTAAGTATAAATAAACATAATTTATAGAATTGAAAATGTTTCATTACTTCGCAAACAACCCTATTCATATAAGTTACTTTTAGAAAACTTTTAGCCGTAATGTTGTACTTAGTTGGTACTTACGAAATCCAACCGCATCGAAGTTCAGGATAAGCTGAAACGGGGTGCGCCGTGCCAAGTAGGGGCACAGCGGCAGCAGTATCTAATAATCGCCAGTTTGCGAAGCCTTGCGCCCCATGGGGGAGGGTGCCAGCCACCCCGTTGTCATTTACCCTACTTACCGTCTCTACCAGGCAAGCATACAAGCAACGGAGAATTTTAACGGAATTAGTCGCGAGGCTGCTTGCCGCCTGCAGGGCGCCGCAGTAAATTCACCACACATGTTATACTAGGAGTGTTGGAAGGCGTAAGGGTAGGAGCGCCTGCCGCCCACCTCCACGCCTAGTTTTAGCGCCTAGTAACTCGTAAGCACGAGGTGTCTACACACGCAATAGCGCAAAAACAAAATACTTTTTTGACCTACATCAGGCGAAGGTTTACACAGACGAAGATGGGATGGTCTCAAACAGCCCAAGTAATGTAATCAATTAATAAACTAACAAAAAACCGTCGTATTTTCAAACTTTTTACCCATTGTAATAAAACCAATAATTTATTAATCCTGAGTACTTTAAAAAAAAATGTAAAATCAGGCACATACGAATATTGCTATAAAGTTACCTACAGCTAAATAGACTAAATTTGTTGATTATACTTAAAGGTTTATTTGTAACATCGGAATGCCTAACGTACCAACAGTGCAGCAAAACTTTTCTGACCCGGTGCATAGTCGCTAGTGTCGTATAAGTTCACACAATTGTAATATGGCGACTATAGTTTCGATTTTTAACCACTGGGTCATAAAAGTTTGTTGCACAATAAGTTTTTAATTTAGTATCTCATTTGTACATTTAGATATTCAATGCTTACCTCGATAATTGTGCTACCGTCTACATTTTAGAAAATATATGTAAAACCGAATGATTAAAATAGTAGCAATTTTTGAAGTGAAAACTTCTTTAGCGGCGTTGTGCACTTTTTTTGGTATGGGTAAAAAATGATAAGCTCGCGTCAGGTCAAGTGTCCTAATCGTGGAAATTCGTAAGACGGAAACCGTAATGCCACGCCTATTATAATTTTTATTTTTAGTATTCGCGATTATGAGTAGTACAGGGAGGTTGGATATGGAATTTTAATTCTATGACAGATTGCGATGTCAAATATACTACGTCAAAAAAGTAAATAAACAAACATTATTATTTCTTGACAATGTCAAAGACATGTCTTGTGACATATTTGAGTGTTAAGCGCGAATCGTGTGTTGTGTGCAACTCGTTTTTTTTTTTAAATTTAATGTTAATTTTAAACACAAATCAAAATTTGACCTAGAATGGTGTCAACGTCAACTAAACGAAAACACACAACCCCACAAATGCTGACGGGAGCATTGAAGACCCCTGCGTGAAACAGAATCGATCGCAAGAGTCGTGAGGGGCACAAATTTAATTATGTCTCGGTTCAAGGTCAGCTGCGGATGGGATGCACACGTAGCGCTACTTGTTGCAAATTAGTTTTCTAAAGGGGCTTCGCTGCAGACAACTTGATAGTATTCAATAATGAATTTTAAGGCTGTATAATATGTTTCTTTTAAGTTGAATCGTGTTATGTGTTATATGTCTTCAATCAAAACCTGTCAAATCCAAACATATCACTTTACTTGTATACGGTATATTCTATTCTATTAATATATATACAACTCCTTATAAAGTCCTAGTACATCAATCTTAATAACACACAAAATCCTATCATAATACAATATAAATAAATACACATACATAGAAATAATCTTTCTTCGTTTATGACTCCCTGAAGGTGAGAGTCTTAGTAGAAAATATATTATACATGCCATATACATATATATGCCATACCAATACCTAATTAGTCACGTTGACGTTTTCTTGATAAATTTAACAAGTTACATACCTAATTAATAAAAAGTAAATGAATATATTTTGTTCAGTTGTTTAGTTTTAACAACTAAAGCATAATAATAATATAAGGCTTATTATTTTCTCTACATAGTACGTAATTTAACGGTAACATTAGATTACGAAGTAAATACAACATTATTGAATAATTAAAAAAATAAGAAACTTATATAAATATATATATATATATATATATATCTCGCTAAGACCGCCTACATTGTGATTCTCTTTTGTTTTTTATTGTTATTTGTATATTTTAATGTGTGCAATAAAGTATATTACTACTACTACTACAATATTTAAAATAGTTAATTCAAGCTATTATTTTATTTTGTATTTTTTTTTTATAATATAAATATAATTGTTTTTTTGTTAATATTATTTGATAATTGTTAATTGATAACATAATCAGAAAAATATTAAGAAATTTAAATAATAAGATATATCTACAAATATTTATTGTTATAACTTGTTAAAGATTTCAATAATTAGTATGCCTAATAAAATTAGTAAAAATCAAAAATATTTAAATGTAATATTACCTACTAAACATGTCTGTCTACCCTATAGGTATTGCGAAAGTTTTACATAAGAAAATCACAAATAAAATAGCTTAACATTACCGTAATAAAACCTACAAATCCTTAATGTAAAGCCAGACCATAGAATTGAAATATTATAATGCGAAATGGTTCAGTATTTCAACAACGCAGTACATCAAACATTCCTATTGTTCAAAATAACACACTGGTCGAGAACTAAACAAACTTCTAATCTCTGACATCAAAGCAGACGCACGAGCCGCAAGTGCCGGCCGGCGAATAAAATAGCCCGTTGTGTTATTAACAGCCCCTACCGGAGAAAAAAGGGAACGTTATATCGTCCACGTAAAAAGGCTGGAGATGACAGGAGCGTGGTTGGATTTACGAAATAGAAAAGATCCTTATTGCAGCGTACACAGTAAATCTTAACGAGTGACGTTGTGTAAAGAAAACTTCTAAAATGGCAACCTAAAACACTTAAAAGCGCAATGAGAACGATGGAGTGACGGTTTAGTCAAATTCTCGGGAAGTATTAGGAACGTATGTTGTAGAAATTATTTCGGGAGCTACAGCAGTTACTTTTTAAAACTCTATTGTTTTTAAAAAAGAAAACGTATCGCTATCGCTCGGAAATCTTGTATATTTATTTAAATAAGAGTAAAAATAGATATTAACTGACGTATTTCCACAGGAAGAAAATCCAGCTCAAATAAAAAATCTTGTTTTTAAATGTGTTATATTATATTTAAATATAAAATAGTTAATTGAAACATTTCGGTAATGTTTTTTAGTTGTCGTCAGGCAAAATATTAAGTACACAAATTATTAAGTTACGTTTCTGAATACGAAAATACTTAAAAAACTTTCGATCAGCAACAATCCTTAATTATATATAATACTATAGCATAGAAATTAAAATATGTGTTTCAGACATAATTTTTAAAGATCAGAAAATAATAGTACAAAAATTCTGCTTCATGCAGTAGTACATTTTTATAAAATTCTGTTACATACACATTTTTATAACATTTAGAACACTAAAATTTTATGACTGCGCCAGAGATTATGTTTGAGTTCACACAGCTATTTAGAAGATCCTCGCAATTTATATCTATGTATCCAGAGCCAAAGAAAAAAGGGGGGAGGGTCGAATATCCCGCAAGGGGGGTCGGCAATGGACTGAAGGAGCCCCAATCAATCTTACAAGTCGCAGTGCGATGCGGGAGCCTCGGGCGAGGGGGATAAGGCACTTTTGGGGGTCGAAGGGACGATACCCTCTTATGGACGGGCTAGAACTGACCCTTAGGGAGAGAGCACATGAAAAAGGTCGAACATAAACCTTTTGTCAGTAGAATATTTTATTATAATATTTAGTTTTAAGTATTCGTGTTATCCAAGACATTATAAAAACACTGAGCTGAAGCTAGGAGGTAATACACATTACACATTATAAAATATTATATTTTATAAAATATATCTAAATATTTAAGCAATTACTGTACAAAAATAAAGGAAATTTATACGTATTTCATGCATTAGGTCATTAAATTTCTTATAAAAGAAAAAAATTAATACTATTTATAATTTAAAAAGGTTAGTATAATATATTTTTCTATTAAGTAAATTATCGTACAAATTGTAGCAACATTATTTGTTAGCAACCAAATATTTTTAAACACTACACCTATCTTAAATATTATTTGCCCTTCATTTTTGTAGCAGCATTCTTTCGTATGTGAAAGATATTCGGTTTTACAGTTATGTTGTTGTTTGTTGTTTAGTAATGAAATACAATTTGTTTTTTTTTTATTATTTAGATTATTTTAATTTCTGTTTAAATTTAAGCACCTTATCTTATAGTTCCAATTGTAAGAACTCTTTTTAAATTTTCTCACCAGATATTTTTTTTTTTGTTTTGAGTAACAGGTTTTATCACATTTTCTTTTATAGTTTTACAAATAATTGTCAAACTAAATATACCAATTTTAACAAGAATTCTAAGAAAACACTAGACAGAACATCGCACAAGCAAAAAGCCCTTCTCAGAAAATGTACTTGCCCACTTCTCCGTCGGGCAACGTTTTTGTGTCTTGTCTAATACCGTGACGCCCCCACGGGCTGATGAAACCTCGTGCCTTCTCCCCCAACGCCCCCACAACACCCCCCGAGTACGCTTCGAGCGAGAAAAATGAGTTAGAAAAGATGCGGCGCCCGATTATGGCGTGACGCTTTGGTCCTTTGTGTGGGACATTCGTCTGAATCAATCGTGGTTCGAATGCGACCCGCGAGCGATGGAGGGTTACGTATCAGGTGGTCTCAGTAACACCTATAAATCCTGCAGCTTTTAGCGGATTCTTTAAAAAACTTTGAATAGTTTTTTACGCTGCAACACTTTACTTACTTTTTACAAATCCTTTCTAAATTAAATTAGATGCAAATATTTCAACAGAATAAGAAAAAAAAATTGAGATTTTAATAGATTATATGAGAAAAAGTAAAAGTTTATTTGTTCATAATATTATTGATATTTAAGACGTTACGTAAGATATTTAACAGTGGCAAAGAATAATTATTTCTTATGTTACTTGTTTCCTCCTAACTTACTTTAACTAGTGTACTTACAAATGTGTGTAAGCAGATGTTTAATAAGTGATATTAAACGTATTTTTTTGGTTCCCAAAATGTTAAGTCATGCATTTCGTAAAGAAAAATCTTAGGTAACACATATCATCACACCGATTTCTGTCAACATTCTGTCACAAAGTGTCATTTTTTAGCTACGGAACCCTAGAAAGAGTTGAATTAAGAACTTGAGGTTAATTGGTTCTTATTTGATTTGTTCTATAGTTTCCAAAATCAATTCAAATTAGCAATTTATGTAATCATTTGAAACCGCATTTGTATAAAAATTACATTAAGTCAAATTATTAGTTTTTTTTTTTATACCACTTCAGAAATCCAATAACTTTTTTCTTGAAGAACTCCATTCTGTAGTCCTTGGGAGCTCATTCCACAACCCAAGCGTTCGCAGGAGGAAGTTTCTTTGAATATACAAGAAAACATCTTGATATCTCAGAAAACTTATTTGAAAAAAGCGGCCCAGTGTGAGTCTGACTCCGAGATAAGGTTCTGTACAAACTTATTATATGTAGAACTACCTTCCTTCGAGTCTTACAGGTTTATGCTTTAATAATCAGTTTTTGGATTTTTTTCTTTTATTTTTGATGTAAAATCTTATTTTTTTGTTGCTTCTAGATCAACGGGAAGTACCCGTTTTTGATTAATTTGTGTCACATGTTTTTTTATTGCATTAACATAAAAGATTGATTTTTTTGCAACTTTAAATGACCGTAGACTTTAGTATTTGATACTTATTTCTACACGCGTTCCTGAGAAAAAGGATCTTGACAGACAGACAAAAGAATAACAAAGTCATCCTATAAGGGTTCCTTTTTCCTTTTTAGGTACGGAACCCTAAAAAGTAAAAAGAAAAACATATAGATAGGTAACAGCCATTAAGTATATCATGCACAACTAGTTGGAACATGAAAATTACTAAAATGTTTTATCCATTACTAGACAAAGGTAAATTTTTGAATCTATTTGATACGAGCAAATAGTTTCATACAAGTTTTAGTATCAAACGTTTCATCTAATGGAAGTTTATCACTATATTATAATGTTATGAATTCCGAAAGCCCTTTGCCTAGAAATTATTTAAATATTTAAATAGTATTTTGTTTGAAGTCATTCAAATAATTTCAGGACTTGTAGACTATTGTATATTTAAAGTTTACGTGTACTAATTGTTATTTGCCTTAAAATAGAAAAAAGAAGGATGAAACTGAAAATTTATTTTACAAAAACACACAAAAAAATATACAGCCGAATCGATTACCTTTTTATTCCTTTGTTTGAAATTGATTAAAACGGTAAGTTAACCATTGTAGGTTTATGTACTAGCGTTTTGCCAGTGGCAACCCGCCCTAAATTTGATTATCGGCGTGGGATTCTTATGGTAACTCCTTGATTATAGTAAAGGAGTTTGTTATAGCAAGCTATACGGGCAACTGGGGTTCGTTCGTGGAATTCAGTTATAGTTACTACCGCGGGAACTTTTGGATTTTTCGGGATAAAAAGTAGCTTTTGTCTTTTTCCGTATCTTCAACTATGTGCAAAATTTCAGCCCTCCGTTGCGGCAGGATTGAGTGACAAACGTTATAGTTATTCCTGCAGGAAATTTTAAATTTTTCGGGATGAAAAATGGTCTATGTCCGTCCCCGGGACTGAAACTATATCTATAACTACAATTCATCTTAATCGGTTTAGCGGTTTCAGATCCATCCAGTGGTTGAAACGTCCAAACTTTCAAATTTATAATATTAATAGAATATTAGTTGTCGGCGTGGAACGCCTTAATTATACTAATGAAGTTTGCTATAGTTCGTTAAAGCTCGGTTATATTTATTCCCGCGGGAACTTTTAATTTTTTCGAGATAATAAATATAGATTGTGTTTGGTCAAGCCGCCAGCACAAACATACACACTCACAAACTTTCACCTTTATATTTTAAATTTTCGTTGGAAGTTTTTACAAAGTTTATATTTGTAGAACTAGCGGTTAAAAATTAAGACTAAGACACCCCTCCTCAGAGGGGCATTTTTTAAGACCAATCTAACGACACTTCACCGCAATGGTACGCAAGAAAATCATCTCTTAGTTCAATTTCTAAAGATTGGAGATTGGAAGTTTTTTTTTTTAATTTGATTACAAAACTTACGGCTGGCGGCGGTTCACAGAGTACACATTTCCATTAGAACTGTAAGGCTAAGAACACACGGAGCGGTTTGCGCCCGCAGCCGCCGCGGTAGCGATTGTCGCCCGCAAACTTGGCGGGTTATTTACAATGTTTCGTTGATTCCATTACGCAATGGACACACACCAAAAGCGAGCTGTAGCTTTATACTTACTTCACTGAAGAATTTAAAAAGCAAAGTAAAAGAAAAATGGATACTGCTCTTCAAAAGCAAAATACTAATATGCAAGATCTTATATCACCGATGGTTCCCCGCCAGGTTGCCGAGCGCCAACTGACTGACCGCAGAGGAAAAGCAAACGGGACCCGCAAACAATATTCGCATAAATCGTGTCGTAAAATTTGCTTACTACATTTTCATTGATTACGTGTTTCTACGAATGTTGCGGTCTCACTGATACCACACATTTATAAATTTTCCACCAAAGATAAAAAAAAAAAAAAAAAACTAAACTTACCTTATTTTCCAATTCCAGGCTTTCTTGGAACCCCATTCGCCTTATATGTTTGAGGTAGGTTGTTGTTATAGGCACGCTGTAATCCACTTCTTCACCTGCGTAGTACACGCCCCTATCTGGTCTCCAAGGTCTTGAACATCTTCCAAAAGAGTTAGAATATTCCAAATTAGATGGTAACAACTTTTTTCTAGGAGGCGACCTCAGTTTGGGAGGATCCTTCGCTGTTAAATTAGCAACATCCAACGGATTGTACTTTTTTTCTCGTTTAACTTCAGTCTTATTCTCTTTTACTTCTAAGTTTTCTGCTACCCTAGTAAGTTCTTTATTTAATTCTTCTTTAATTTCTAATTCTTCTTTCTGCCGCACTAGTGACAAAGGACTATAAGATTTAACATCTTCTACGTCAATTAAACTACTTTCATCCTTGTCTATTTCAGGGTCTGTCCTCAAAGGTTCTTCTTCTCTAAAGGCTGGTTCGATTGGAGGACTTCGGCTAAATAACGACGAGGAATCAAATCCGTTAATTTTTTTCGGAGTCAGTTCTATGTAAGTAGGTTCTTGATCTTCTACTTCTGTAGGTTTTGGACTTTCGATTTTCTTAACAGGTTGTAGTTCAGCGTATTCGAATTTAGGTTCATATGGGTAGTTAGGTTGGGTTGCGTCGATTTCTGATTCCCAATTTCTAGTGTAGTCGGTTGCACATTGGGGGAGAAAGGGGACGTAGGGATGTCTGGTGGGGGAAGGTGAAGGGGTAGGTAGCGGTGGGGGGGAGGTGCTGCGCGGGCGTCGCGCACACTCGGCGCATCCGGTGAGAAAACGCGTCACAGCTTCCCGCGGAAGAAATGCGTACGTCTCTGTAATCTGTTGGTAAAATAAACGCAAATTAGAAGTAATAGCTAGCTTAAATTAAATTATAAATCCATATATCGGACTTGCGCACCGAAAATGACTACATTACATTGTTATACTGCAATAGTGACGGAAAGGGCAGAAAAGCGTCTGCCAGGTTAGCTAGTAATAATGCCTATATATTAAAGCTAAAGAGTTGTCTTTTTGTCTGAACGCGCTAATCTGTCAAACCACTAGTTCGATATAAAAAAAATATATTTTGAATATTTAGTTATCTTATTTTTTGCAAAATTTAGTAGATTGTGATTTGAACACATTTGGCAACCCTACTTGTCAATACTCGAAAGCAAAAACCGTTCTACAATTGTTTATTTCATTGACATACACTTCATAACTATAATATTTAGGTAGAGTTGCTCATGAATAACAATTAAGAAACTATAAATCGTTGGAGGGGTAAGACGAGGGGGAGAGGGATTCAAAATTTCTAAAATTGTGTCTTTTTTTTGTATATGAACTCGTCAAAGCAAGTCGTGTCGTGGCGTTATAACACGATGTTATCGAACAACAAACCCAGTAGGTAGCAAAAAATGAAACAAATGGTTACACTACATGTAGGAAACACCCGAAATTTAAGTAGATAGAGTTCAATCCTTATACTAGCTAAACTGGCAGACATTGTTCTGCCCTTTACGTTACTTTCGCTCTGTAACGCCATCCTCTGTCGCATCGCTCTGCCGCGCTATTTTACTTTTTGATCGGCTCCTAAGAGTCGTAGCGTGATGTTAAATAGCTTATAACCTTCCTAAAGAATCGGCCTATCAAATGCAAAAAGAATTTTTAAAATCCAACTGGTAGTTACAGAGATAGCGCGTTCAAAGAAAATTTGTTTGGTTTTTTGTTAGAACCCGCTAGCTCTGTAACTAACCAGTCGAAGTTTAGAAATGATCCTTCTATATCTATCTATATCTTTAGCATTATCACAAGTATTTACAGATAAAATATAGTCTGTGGTATACCTTACTGACTGTATGACAGTTGGTTGGTTGGTTTAGATTTACAATAAGCCTTCAACCCCGACCGACCTCGGCATGGTCGTAAAACTATAGTTAGGCGGCCTCGGCACCTACTAACGGCCCCAGATGACGATCTCGCTGTCCGTATAGAGAGATTAGTCTCCACGAACTCCCCGAATGGGGACTCCCCCCTCACACGACGCCGACGTCCCCTGGTTCATCGGCGCCCGAACGGATACACGAGGTATCAAAGGGCGCTAAATCTCAACCGCACCCGCGTGACGGGGAACTCCCCACTCGGCGGTGACTCACCTTCGGGTTCGAGACTCACGTCGGTCGAAGGGACGCCCCCGAAAGCGACAACCCAAGCCGAGGGCTGCAACTGCATAGTCAGTTCAGAAAAAAAAGGCACTCCAATCGGGTTCTAGATATCTTATTTTTTTAATGGGTATTTGAGTAAGTCCCTGGATGGCTTAAATTCACAATTCGACCCAGTAGGTGGCGCTGCAATCAGGTTCTGGGTCATTTTATATATTTTTTTTCAATATTCATCAACTATACCTGCATACCTACCTATATCGAAAAAACGTTTACCTATTGAACTCGCTAATAGCAAGCAGGACAACGTCTGTCGCGTCTAGGGTTACCATTTCAATATTTTAAAAGTCCTGACAAAAAGCGTGACATTTAATAAAAGTCCAGACTGTGTCCCATAATTAAATAAATTATTTAATCCTATTTTATATTGAAAGTTTAACCTTTAATTTGAATGTTATTAGTTGAGATGAATTATATTTCAGACTAATTAACTAGTCGAATTTTATTCATTTATAATAATGCTGGATAAGTCAAAAGTCCAGATAAATGGCAAGTTTGGACCGAATCCGGACGTAAGGCCGAATGTCCCATCATATCCGGACAAATCCGGACGGATGGTAACCCTAGTCGCGTCCGCTAGTACAGATAATAATACCTATAATTTACATTGGTACCTAATTAAGGACCAACTTACCGTTCTGTAAGTCCGTTTTTGTCCCGCATGTTTGCCCGGTCTGCCTTCTAGCTCAACGTGAACTGTGTAAATGATGTCGAAAAAATTTTCCACTATGGCTACTTTTCGATAAACTGGTTCTTGATTTGGCGCATTCTGAAACAAAATAATATAATAAATAAATATTTTTTTTAAGTGAAATTTCAAAATATTCAAACCTATGGCTAAACTGAAACTGAACAAAAACTATTTATTGTTTGGACGCAGCGACATCTATGTGGTAGTGAGGAAACTTTTGACATAAACGAACAAGAGGGCCACTGAAAGTGGAAAGAGTACAAAAATGCACCTACAGATGGCGCAATTCTGGATAACAACAATTACTTCCATTGAATTATAACAGATGTCACTACTAGTATCTCTAAGCATGCTTTAAACATATAATATTGTGTCTTCAGGCGTATATAGCAGCCAAAGATGACTTTGAGAGCAGTTAATATAAAAAGTTAGCGCCGTCATCAGATATTATTTATTTCCACTTCGTACAAAGATTATTACAAAAATAAACAACATAGAAATTTCAGCACCTGTCATAATTATAAACGTATTGTATTGTTTCTAAGATACATCTCTGAACTGTACTTGGTATTCCTGCTAAAAATGGCTACTTTTACCAGAAAAGTCAACTAAGGCTTAAAGATATGTTTAAAAAATAACACAAAACGTTCTAAACACAGCTTACGACTAGTTTTACAATTCTTGTAGTACATTTTTGAAATACGCTTTGTGCGGAGCGAAATTAGAGTGCATACCAAATCGCAACGAGAAAGTTAAAAAAAATGGCTTTGGTACGCCCGAGGTTGAGTAATTTTCCAACTGACAAGTCAAGTTGATTTCATTACACTGCCATAGAAAAGGTTGAAATCTACCCCTGCCAGTAACAAAAATTAACTATTAAACTCCCGTTCCAAAACGGGTTTATTTTTCAAATTTACCGGGCGATAAATACTCGGCGGGTTTTGTAATACAGTCTAAATAATATCCAATGGCGGCGCAATACCCTTCACGGGTTTTATCCTTAGAAGGGGCCTGGATACACTCCCACATCAAACTGTTTTTTTACAATTTTTTTTTTGCATGACAGGGGGAGGGGGTGATATTATCGATGCAACACTGCTGATGTGGTTTCAATAAAATGAAGGAAATAGCGTTTTTTATCTAACCTTCCTTTTTTGATAATGTAATTATTTGCTAAAAACGTTTTTATTTCTTAATTTTTGTTCCTAAAAAACCCGTCTCAAACGAAGGACCTGCAAAAAATCTGCTCAAATACAAAAAGAAAAATTTTATGAGTGTAAAATCAATCACTTCCTATACGGATGGAATTTTTTTTACAAACTCAAATGAGGCCAAAATCGGACAAGTGTGTGTGTAAAAAGTTATGCGTATACCTACATGTCTTTTGGCATTAAGACATTGTATGCAAAAACGTGCAAAGATTTTTAAAATAAAACAATAAAAACATTCTTAAGTCCTCCTAAGACACCTCCTTCTGTTTACCGTTGTTTGAAAAGTAATTTCAATCAATGTGCCATGTCTTTGTTTATTCTGGGGTTCTTCAGATTTTTATGTCGAATGCGTTCATATGGATATCTTAGTTGACAGAAAAGAACCACTTTGCAGACGAAAATTTCAATAAAGAAACATAATTTTTTAAAACTCTCGGAAGAAACATCATATGATCATGACTTCCCTGTACAACGATATCTCACACGATCACTCAATTTTAAAATTAAGTCACTTAAAAGTTACGTAATTCCACGTAGTTTTTACGTAATAAATCTAAAAAAAACCTCTTATTCAAGAATTTCATAATCACATTTTATTCATTTATAATTGAGAGTAAGTTGGTACTTACTTAATTTTAAAAAAATCATAATTTAAAACGTTGACACTCAAAACAAATAATAATTATTTAAGTTGAATAAATCAGCCGAGAAAAGTAATTAGAGGGGTCCACGATCCGGGACTGTCCTAATTAGCCGGGCGAGTCCCGAGCGAGACCCCGGGATAGCTGCTCGCTAGCAATCATTAGCAGGCTATTGCAAAATTAAGCGGCGGCGTCGCTAGCAACGCTGGGGGCAGCGAAGGAAGTATAAGTTAAAGAAAGTTTCACGAATATGGCAAATCTGAAGACTGATTTGTAATTTATTGCTATTTTGGTATTAAATAAAATTTATATTTTGGTTTGTTGATATATCTCAAATACTTAACTAAGCTGTTAAGCTTAACTAAGCACAAAGTAAGGGATGATAATAGATTCTGATAGTATTACGAAATTGCTAGATCTGATGACATGCAGCTGTAGGTACCTAAATGTAATATATATATACATATAAAAAATATTTCAGCAATGGAATTCCTATGGCAACTCCATTATAATACTAAGGAAGTTATATAGAAGATAGTTCGCGAAGAGAAAGATAGAGTTCGGGTATAGTTATTCCTACGGGATTATTCGAATTTTCCAGGACGCAAAGTGAAAAAGAAGTGATTTGTCCGTCTTTTAAACTAAAAGTAAAAGCTTAATTTCAGCTCAATGGAATGGGAAGCTCCGTTGAGATGTGACAGAAAGACAAACAAACACACTTTCGCATTTGTATTATTACTATAGATAGATGGAATAATATTAATATTTTTAAAAGAAATATTGTAATACAAACCTAACTTCTATTATATGTAAAGTTTTACAAAATAATCTGGCTACACATACTAAAAACTATCATTATAGATTTGTTTTCTTAATTACATAAAGAAGGCTTTAATACACTACATATTAAAGAATGTTTTTTAACAAAAAAAGTTAGCACCTAATCGGTACCGATACTCGCAGTGCAAAAAACCTTTCTGGCCCTGTATTATTTACCAGTTATCACGCAAAACCTAAAAGTTCGACTTTAGTATTTATTTATTGTTAGAAAGTTGGTGTTGGTTGGTGACTTTAGAAGAATGATAAGTTTAGTTAGATAATAAATATGAGGAGGCGACAAAACGGGAATTTTATCACCGATTCTCGTCCCACGTGGGTTCCGCGCGGGAGTCAAAACTAATGGCCTCTGCAATTACAGAGGCGGCGGCGGTGGCGGTCGGCGCTTCGCCCCAGTCATGCCAGTTCGTGCCGTCCGCCACTGTTCCGCCGCCCCGCTCTCGCCAAGCCACCACACCGCCAGCAATTCCGGCGTGCCGTTACCGCGCCAATTAGCAAGCGCCCCGTTCAAAACACGCCCGTGCAGTTCTCTCTTCCGAGAACCCGTCTTGTTTTCTCGCTAAATAAAAATAAATTGTACAAAATATCGTCGGTAGGTGTTTCTGTAAATGCGACGTCTCGACGAAGACGCAGCCTGCACCTCCCTTCAAATTATTCGGTTAAATGTTGTTGCATTAAACATTATACTTCCGCATGTCTTTCAGTTCATTCAATATAAGATTATTTCTTGTTTAATACGTAAATTTCGTTAGTTTTTAGGGTTCCGTACCCGAAAGAGAAACACGGACCCCTTATGTTGACACTTTGCTGTCCCTCCATTGGTACGTCACGTTTTTTTAAGATCGTTAACGAAATGAGCACAAAAACCTAAACTGTGGATATTTTGTATAGAATCGATTAGGTACTTAGAAATTTACTTAAATTGAAAATTTGAATTGAATGAAATGAGAAAATAATATATCCCAGAGTACCAGGTAAAGTACCCATAAGTTTGGGAAGCATAGGTCTATAGAATTATCTCTTAATAATATTTGAGACAAATAAAATAATATTAAATAGCCTTTGAGATTTTTTATGCAGAACTAGTATAGTATTATACAGTGTGTGACAGTAGTAATAATTAAATATACATATATGTATATAAATAAAAAAAATGGCGTGTACTTACACGACACTAGCGCCAATTCACCGGACCAGAAGTGTACTATACCTAATCTCAATTCTGCCTATCAATTATACAACCGACTGTGTGTGATTGTTATTAATAGCTACTCATAAAGAATAGTACCAGCATGTGCACAAAACATTATAAAATTGCAGACTGAAAACCTTAACAGCAAACTCCTCGATGATTCTGTTGGCGTGGTACCGCTACGTACACACTTATGAGGAAATTGATGGTCGGGCACGGATGGCAAAAGGAGAACCGGAACGAATATCCGAACGGTCCTCATGTACGATAACCGGATATAACGTCCCGGTCGAATATTAGATACAGTTGCATATCGTTTGAAATGTCTGGAAGTGGGATGATAAGTTTCTATAAAATCGTATTTGCATGTACAGCGTCTGCAATTTATGTTTATTTAATGTTTCTTAAACTTGCATGCTTGCAATATGTTATTTTATTTTATTCGTAGGTATAGTCATAACATAGCTATAAGTGTTACCCTTATAGTCCAGTCATTAGGCGAAGTAATTCTCTGTAGAAAAAATTGATACAGAAATTTTGTTCATAACAATTACTAGAGGCATCAGACATCTTCGTAATTGGTGAAAACAAACCTAATATGGGATATTGAATCCTGCCTAACCATGATCCGACATTAGGCCAGGCATGTCGAGGATCGAAAAGCGGAAGGATCCGCTAAAATCGAGTCTGAGTTATAATGCTACCGCCATGCTTAGAGCAAAATCATGACTGACAACTATAATTTGGTGCATGTTTACCCCATTACCCAGTCACCCCATTCACCCGGGGCTCCCGAGCTTGCTGTACGTGACTGGATCACCACGCCTCACAGAAAATTAACTACAAATATGAAACCATGATGCAAAAATAGTGCAGCACCATATCGTAGGCATAAGTTATCGACATTTTCCCTATAATTTTATGTTTAATTTACCATATTGTGTAAATTAAATTTTAGTAGGAAGAAAGAAATATATTGTCCGGAGTGTTTATTTATTAAGATATTTTCATATTTCTCCAGCCCCACTTTTATAACTTAACTACCTTATTTCAGCGACTTAGTCCGCGTTGACTTTTAAATAAATGAAAAAATCAAAAGGAGGGTTAACCGACGGACATATTTTTTTTTTCGTCCCCTATTTTGCCCTCCGATTTGTTTACTCCAACTAAGTCGACGAAATCTGTCATTGATGGCAATGGCTATACGACTTTTTCAATAAATCTTTTTATGCGTAGGAATGATAGTGATTATGATTTTGAATTTCATCCATATAAAAATGCAATCATGTTATTGTTCCGCCATTTACTGATAAATATCTCTCATCTTGATTATCTCATATACTTTAATTTCTTTAATCTCTTATATCTTTGTTGCCAGCCTAGGTACGTGGGGACACTGTTGGGGCACTGCCTACCTTCATAAGCGAGGGTGATTTGGGCCATAGTCTACACGTGGGCCCAGTGCGGATTGTGGACTTCACATACGTCTTTTTTTTTTTGACGTATGCAGGTTTCCTCACAATGTTTTTACTAACCGATAAGCCAGAGAAATTAAGGAAAAACTCTCGTTACACGCCGACCCCGGGGTTCGAACCTCCGCCACTTGGGACGTGAGGTGAAATTCAAATCCCTCGGCAACCACCGACCCTTATATCTTTACGCCATCTGAAAACTCGAAGTTTTTGTTTTCTAAGTAAATATAAATTTGACATAATTTTACTATTTTCAAAAGTCAGCATCATTCGCAAAAAAAATTATAGTTAAACTACGGTGACCGCTTACCATTGAGCGAACCGTTTTGGCTTATTGCAATTTTTCCTCAGCTCTTAAAGTTGTTGCTCGTCTAAGAAAACCTCTAGTGTAAGAAAATAGGTTCATCAATCATGGAATGCGTAAACCTGACTCAAAATCTATTTGCAAATCTTGTAAACATAACCTAACTTTACTTAATGTTCGCTTTTTCTAGTAATTTAATTATAAATCATTAAAATACTTACATGATTACCTTTATTGTCACATTCTTAAACTGGTTTTCAAATCACGACACTGATTAAACCTAAAATCTACAAAATTTCAAATTTACGATGAGAAATATTATACGTATTTATGTATATGTTGCATAGACTAACAAAGCGAAAGATGCGCGTCAAGGTCATTTTTGTTTACCCGAATTGCAAACAGATTTTGAGTCAAGTTTAGGTAGGTAACACCCTCGCCGAGCACAAAGTCACTAGTTACATCGCATGCTGCTCGATAAATCCGGCCGGATTAATCAGCCATGTCGCTGAACACGATCGTTCCCGCACCGAGCTGCGTAAATTCCCGCTTCACGCCCGGCGCGGCGCCCCTCTAGATCCCGAATCTTGCTACCTACATATTTTAACGATCAGGTTTAGAAATACTGATTCCTGCTTCTTGGTTTACTTATTTTTTTAAGAAAAACTTCTTTTTAACCATATTAAGATAATTGTTTAAGTACATAAATACCAATTTTGACACACTTGTTAGAAAATCAAGTATTAATAACGCCTATCGAGTGATATTTATTTTTTTTTAGAATAAAATTATGATAATAGCAGCATTTTTAGTGCAACTTCTTTAATTGATCAAAATGCAATGTGTATTATGTTATGCCCGTCTGTTATAAGTTGATCCGTGTCGTCGCAACCTTGACATTTTATAATAATATAATAAAACACCAACGTTTTCAACCGCGTTTATTGTTGCTCCCCAGATATGCAAAAAGTTATTTTAATGCCCAAACTTACTATGAAAGAAAATTTCTTTTTAAGAAATTTGATGTCATGAAATAAACCGGCTTATTGCATTGTGTATCATGAGGGGAAAAGTGGCCGTAATGCATATAAAGTATCTAATCTGCTTGTGTCCCAACAAACAATTAAGCGTTGGTTACAGGTAATTTTGAAGCTTAGAGTAATACTATTGATTTATAATGGATTCAGTTGACACTAAAAGTGATACAGTTCACTTATGAAATAAATTTAGCTCTATAGGTTGTATTAGAACTGTAAAAAAGAAGTTAAATATTCTTTCCAGTTAGTGAAGCAGCAGCGGACGCTTATATACTTATGACGTTAAAGCTTGTTTCGTCCTGCAGCGTCAAAAGCTGTTTGAAGATCTTCATTAACTCCCTATAATTCTTATTGCTATAAATCTGCTATATCAGAGTTGCTTATATATCATAAGGCTGTTGTTCAACTTCATTAACTTATATAACGATAAACATGATACACAATCACATTAAACTTGCAAGCGCACTAATAATTAATATTACACTTCAAGAACACTGTTAATCAACAATACTTACATTTCGTGATGAAAATGTTGCAATGTCCGTAGATAACCAGTAGCACTTATTTAATATTTACAAATTAGTGTAATTTTATGACTTTAGAAGTTTTTACTGACTACTTTTGAACCCGAAAACGCTACAAATGAGTAATAAGGTATCAAAATACGGATCCAAGTTCTATTTGACACCGTTATAGATATTTTATATAACTAAAAGTTTCAATAAAGTCCATTATAAAGGTGCAATAAAGGTTCGAGCGGAAAACTGACGATCTTATAACACAACAGGTACACTTCTACTAAAGGTTATACAGAACTACTATAAAGGGTCTATACAGGCTTAACCTGCTAAATTTTGCGCCAAAAAGATATAAAGGTGTTATTACACTCTATAACTCTCTTATAAATTATACGCTAACTCTTTAATATTTAAGCAGAACCGAAAAAGGGGTCCACTACAGCTTTTGTTAACGCTAAAATGTTACTTGGGGTCTATTTTCACGCTAAATAAGCACAGGGTTTTGTTTTCTTCATAACTTCGCCTTGTCAATTCCCCCTTTAGACTACGAGAAACCTGGTCACACTAAAAACTAAACACTCGAAGAAAATTACGTAAAAAAATTATAAAAGAATTTCGTGCGGCTCCGTGGCTCAGTAGGCTTTGTATCTGTTAAAAAAAGATAAATTTATATATTTATATCAATCGTGCAAGATTTGCTTAGTTTTGGGACCAGATGGCGCTGGCTGTCTGGACCGAAAATATTTATGTATTATATTTATTATCAGCTTTATAATTGTTTGAATCACTAGTTTCTAAAAAAATACGAACTAAGAGGCGATTTTTTTTTTCGGAATTTACATATTTTGGCTATACGGCAGTAAATGTCTTTGCCTAGGTTTTTATTATAAAAGTTGCCATTACGATGCAGTGCATTTTTTAATGAAGCTTATTTAAATAAAGCTGTCAGATATACATATATTTGGAACATCTTGAAGCAGAAGTAGATAAAATAATAATAACAATCCTATTTATAGTTTCTTAGAAAAACATGGACAAACATACATGCATGCAAACCTATTTCAATACTTTACAAACAAACGTACATATGTAACTATATAATGTAACATTTACATACATAAACTTATGAAATTTGGCACACCTGGTTGAAAACCCACATAGACTAACATTACAAATATTAATCATAACATTCCAGCAATCAAATTAAAAACATCCTTTTTTTTGAAGTCGATCGAAAGTAGTGACCAGTCTAATAAAAGGCGTGATATACCAATATAATTTACAACTTAACGTAATGGGTATTATTGTATGTTTAGAAAAACTTTCTCCCGCGAACGCTTAGGTTGTGGAATGAGCTCCCTGCCAAGCTTTTCTCTAAGGACTACATCAGTACAGGGTTCTTCAAGAAAGAAGCTATTGGATTTTTGAGGGGTCGGCAACGCGGGAGTGATGCCCCAAGTGTTGCAAGCGTCCATAGGCTGCAGTGACCGCTTGCCATTAGGCGGACAGCAAGCTTGTTTACCACCTTAGTGGTAAAATACAAGAGAAGTATAATATAAATCCTATAATATAAATCCTTACCTACATTCGCTACCATAATAATTCTTTCATATCTTTTACTGACATATCACAGAATAAATTACACTTTACAATAATATTCCTTTCACTTTCCTCTATAATAATAGGTATGGCGTAGGCTAGAGGACAAATTCAATTTTTAAAAGCGACAGACGCCTTTTTTATCAACCCGAAGGCTGGGCCCGGGGCGTTGATTGCCAGGCCTTTCCGGCCTCTGTTTGCTGATAGGACACTTTCATCTTGTTTGCTCACCGTCCCGCTCCCATGCTCTCCTTCACATAGCTTTCCAACTATTATTTATCTTGGGAAAAACGCCCCGAACAGCCACTAGGGTACTTCAATTTGCAGTTCATATTTATCATGCAAATCGAGTTAACTTTGTAACATGTGTTTGGGAGGTAACAAGAAGTCGTCTTTTGACTTTGAGAGTCAATTAATTAATTTAAATTTAACACATTTTTTGACACAAGAATGATTTGCACAATCTTTCAAAACGGTTCCAGAAAATATGGAGTTCAAATCATGGATCAATAGACAAGCTTGATAAAAGTTGATGAAGAAGAAAAAAAGTAAGCTACAATAATGAAAGTTTTTAATCTTTGGTTAGTCAATGCGTTTCTGTAGGAATTTAACGCACGACTATAAAAAGAAAGAGCAAATCCCGCTCTACTTAAAAGATCCTTGTAAGCCGGACAGTAACTTTACATTTTTGTCTGGGCCAGTTTTCGGAAGTGTTCTAAAGGGGACTGACGTTCATTTTCATCTAATCATTTAAAATTTAGTCCCGCAGTTATTTGTATTCTTGGTAAGTAAAAAGATTGCTAAACGAGTAAAAATATTAGTTTTTTAAAATTCTTATCTCCACAAAATAATGCTAGGCTAGTAACCATAAAATGTTTGTAATATGCTCTTCGTAGAAAGCGAATTTGAAAAATCTAAATCTTGAAAATATCGAAATAGGCATAAGCTACTTTTAGAGCGTTTTTTAATGTTTGTAAAGTGACAAGCCCCTTAAAATGTGGGAAAGCAAATTCGATATGTTTCGTCCTGCTGAAGGTTTTCTGTGCAAGACAAATAATTTCACAGCATATTCCATATTCGTGAGCAAAGCTGCTGTCAGATAGTTATTATCATTTTTAGGGTTCTGTAGTCAATAGGAACTCTTATAGTTTTATTTTGCACGACGTGGGTCCATACTTGTCAGTCTGTCTGCCTGTCCCCGGCTTAGCTCAGAAGCCTCTGAGTACTGGAATTCTATATAGCTATAAGAATATAACTAATCACACTTACAAAGTGGAAAATATTTTTTTTTTGGGATACCTCCCCTATACGTTAAGTTTTTTTTCGTGTAATGATTCAGGGATCCGTTTGCATAATATTAAGCTTTAACCTTCTTAAAGATTGTTTGTTTTTGTTAATCTAAAAAAAAATTACGGCAGTAGTATAGTAAGAAGTTAAAAGGAAAAATATCACAATTAAAAGCTTAACAAGTTAACGAGTATAACTTGACAACTTATAAGTAATATGCACTTAGAAAAGTAAAAAATTGTGACATACAACAACGGAAATACTGCGCGTGCTCTGACACGCACTTGGCCGGTTTAATATTATTTTAGTTTCTCGTAGCATAAAATCTTCGTTTTCTACTAATGTTTTCACTAGACCTCAGATAAGTGGGTATTACCATTCTTTAGGCAAAATTTCTTGGGTGGAGGCAACTGACGAAGCTGACAACATCCGACAAAAGAACCGTTTCCTCTAAGCCAAAGATACTTGCCGAAATTTAAGAGTTTTATAGGAATTTATACTTAGGTCAAGTACCCAAACCTGCGGCACAACATACAGGAGATGGTCATGGATGATTATATTTTATTTTATAACATTTTTTTTTCAATCTTATAGTTTATTCACAAAGCACAAAACGGCTTATTTACGCGATCTAGCCGATGTCTAATTCTTCATAGATTTCTCAATAATAGGTTCATAATATAAATAGGTAAAGAATTTGTATTTTATTACAATAAAAACTGATGTCATTTCCAATTTTAGGATTGCATGTTTTTACAGGAATCGACCTATACACGAAACATTTAATTATTTAAACTCATCAGTAACTTTAGATTTTAAGTTCTTAATAAAAAAGGGTCTTTAAGAAATAAAAAAATATAAGTAAGCAATTAAGTGTACTTAAAAAATCTTTCAGAGAGAAAAAATATCTTCTATGTACTTACAGCCAAATTTTCATTACAACTTAATATTAATACGTAATACTATCTTTTGCCGTTCGTAGCTCTATACTCGAGCGGAAGTTAGTCCATCAGGCGGACGGTAAGCTTGTTTGCCACCTTAGTGGTATAAGAAAAAAGTTATTCCGGTGGATCCTATTCTTCTACGTGGATATAGCTTTGCGACGTAAAGGAATAAAAATCGGCCAAGTCCGAGTCGGGTTTGCGCACGAAGGGTTCCATACCATTATCTAAGTATAAAAACGTCAAAAAAATCACGTTTGTTGTATGGGGGTCCCCCTTAAATATTTGTTTTATTTTAATTTAATTATTTATTTTCAAATTGAATATAAACTTAAATATTCTGTGAATATTTTAAGCGTTTACTTGTTGCAGTTATCAATATCAAGCTAAAACGAGCAAAAAATCACGTTTGTTGTATGGGACTCACCTTAAATATTTATTTTATTCTGTATTTTAGTATTTGTTGTTATAGCGGCAACAGGAATACATCTTCTGTAAAAATTTTAGCTGTCTAACTATCACGGTTCATGAGATACAGCCTGGTGACAGAGGGACGGACAGCGGAGTCTTAGTAATAGTGTTCCGCTAATTACCCTTTGGGTACGGAACCCTAAAATCAAATCAACAAACAAAATTTCGCTTTTATATGTATACTAGCTTTAGCCCGCACTAAATTCAGTTATTGGCGTGGTATACCAACAGATTTTTTTTGATTTCAGTAAGAAAGTTTACTAAAGCAGGCTAAAACTGTAGTTATAGTAGCTTGCCTATAGGTATTTCCGGAACTTTTATTATTTTTTCGGTAGCCTGTAAGTTAATTTAGATTATAATTTCATACAAATCGGTTTAGTTGTGGCGTGAAACAGCAACAAACATACTAAATTTTCCTACATATTAATACATATTGTTTACACAACCACAGTTACGGCAAACAAGCTGACGGTCAGTCTGATGTAAAGCAGTCCGTAAACACTTGGAACACTGAAGAAAATCTAATCGCTTCTTTCTTGAAGGTCTATAATAGTATTAGTGCTCATTATGAATGGCATTAATAACGGTCGACTTACCAAATTGCTATAATATTTTGATTTTAATCGATAGACTATACCTATCTATAAGGCTGTCATATCAGTCTGTGTGCAGAACTTCAGTCACGTACGTTAACTATTGAAGCGTCGCTCATTGTCGGTAAATAGCCACCGCCGTCGCGCCGCTCGTCACCCGGCCTCGGCGCTGCGGGATATTTACATAATGTACGATATTTGCTCGACGCGGGACATTTGCCAGTCGTGCCGCAGCTACAGTTACAAATGAAAACCGGTATTGGATTTTGGGACCGTAAGTTTTTCCAGGAATTTAAGTAAATATAATTGATCAAACATCAGTACCTTTTGAGCTCTAAATACTAATAATGTATCAAAAAAATATATTTTCAGATAGTAAAAGAATATGGCAAATTACACCTTGGTTTTGATTTGACAAAAATATTTTCTACTTTACACTTTATTCTAAGTCGATTTTCTTATACTTAACACTTGCAAATGAACAAATTGTATGAGCGTATTATGTGTAATGGACTCCATACAATTTGTTCATAAATAAATAAATAAGTATAACCATAACAATTTGAGTAAACATAACGCAGTTGTGAGAAAACTCCCTTTCATTTATCCGGGCGTACAGAGCTACCAGGATAACATACAAAGTCAGACGGTGTGTGAAACGGCCAGACGTTATGTATGCGCCACCGCCCGCACATTAGAGGCTACCGCATGCATAGCATGAGGCAGCCCGAGCCGCATTTATTAACCGTAAAAATATAAAAGCGCCAGATGCGGCAAACGTGCGGTTTTTTTTTGCTGTCCTTACGATCAATAATTTACTCATTATAGGTTTTGTCTAGGACATGCAGAACCGGTACCGGTTCCATGATTTCTATTACCTGTTCCTGTAAAATCCGTTCAGAAACGGAACCAGGACCCTGGGTACTACCGGTTCCATCAGTTGTCTTTGAAATATGATTTAAATTTTGATATTAATTAATAGTAAAAAAATATTTTTGTAAAACAAGCTTGTATTTAAATGCTCTAATAAGAAGAAAATAAACTTTAAATTGAATCAAAGGCATTGTTTACGTCTATGCAATAGAATAAACCTAATTCTAGATAGTTGTCAAAATGTATAAAAAAAAATTGTGTATGTCATGCAAGAATAAAATGTTGTTGTGATTTCAATAGTTTTTAATTTAATACAATAAATTACACGGTCCTTCGATAAGAAGAGGTGCAGTTATATTTGGTGAGCTCTTTCCAATATATATATAATTACAAATACCTATATTATCAATATCGTAATATAAAAATGTCGATACCAGAAAATAGTGACGTGCACAGGGTCGTTGTTTTATAAGAAAACCAGTTGGAAATAGAAACAAAAATTGTTAAATTGCTTACGAATCTAAAGAAATGTCCTAAAGACAGGATTAATTATACATATTTAGACACGCGGCTTAAAACGTTAGAACAAGATTGGGGCATGTTCAAAAAATATCATGAACAGTTGAAATTTCACATAAAAATGGAACAGCGAGAGAAGTATGAATATTTTCGTGAAAATACATATGATCGTGTTGAGGAAAAAAATTTTGATACCAAATGTTGGTTGTAAGAATCTATGAATCAATTGAAATCCGCGATAGTTACTTCGAATAGCGAAAAGTGACCTTCAAAGTCGTTAAGTGAGCCTTCAGTGGAGACGATTAGACCTAAACTTTCACCTATTACTATTACGAAATTTTCTAGTCTCTATGAAGATTGGGTTCCTTTTAGAGATTTATTTAAGTCTTTAGTTCATGACACTAATATGCATGATATTTAGAAGTTTCATTACTTAAAAAGCAACCTCACTGGGGAAGCGGAACAATTAATCAAATAAATAATAATCAATCGAAAAGCTTGGCAAGTACTTATGCAACGTTATGATAATAAAAGGTGTATTGTTAATTCGTTATTGAATCGTTTTTTGAGTCAAAGAAAAATAATACTTGAGTCTTCTAAAGCTATAAAAGAACTTCTGGATAATACTACTGTATTTTTAATGTCTCTTGAAAATATAGAAGTACCTACATCCGAGTGGGATCAATTGGTAGTTCATATTGTAGTCTCTTGATGCAGAAACACACAAGCTTTGGGAACAATCTTTAGGAAAATGCACCGTGTTACCCACGTTAAAGCAATTAAAGGAATTTCTAGAATGCGGGTTTAGAACACTTGAAATGATTAACACATTGCGTAATAAAGACTACAGGCCTTTTCAACAACATGTCAAGACATTGAACACCGAAGTAAGTCAAAAGGTATGTGCATTTTGTTCTCAACAGCATTACATTAGTAATTGCAAAGATTTCGCCAAGCTAGAAGTTGAAGAACATAGAGAATTTGTTCAAAAACAGAAATTATGCTTTAATAGCTTAGTACCGGGACATTTAGTTCCCTATTGTCTTCAAAGTACATCTTGCCGCATTTGCAAAAAAAAACATCACTCGTTACTACACACCGCACAAAACTAACCAGAAAACAAAGAAAATACGAATATAGTAACAAACACAATAACTGCATCGGAATCATCACCTTTGGAAAACATTTCTGAAGAAAGTGATATTATCACAATGAAAACTGAGTATAAAGGACAACAAGTTTTACTTGCGACAGCATTAGTTGAAGTGCAATCTCATACGGGAAAGTTGATGAAGCAACGAGCTTTAATTAATTAAGGATCACAAGCTTCATTTATTACAGAAACGGCTTTTTCGAAATTGGTTTAACGAAAACATCCGTCATGGTTCTGTCACAGGGATTAACTCAACACACCCAATTATCACAAAGGCTATGGTTTTTTTTTAATATAGTTTTACACAAAGAACCTGCTTCAAAATTTCTTGTCAATGCTTATGTGTTAAAGAAAATTACATCCATGACACCTGCACATAATACCACAATTTCTACCCGGCCTAATATTAGGAAGGAAGATTTAGCTGATCTATGTTATAGTCAACCTGGATCAATAGATGTTCTCTTGGGTGCAGAATTATATGCAGAAATACTAAGGGAAGGAATTATGCGTCACAAAGAACATTCTTTAGTTGCTCAGAACACTACCTTAGGGTGGATTATATTTGGCAAAGTTACATCTACTCGTACTCTTAACAACGTAATTTTGTTAAATACACAAATTGAAGTAAACGACTTGTTGAAACAATTCTGGGAAATCGACACAGCAAAAAGTGAAAGAAATATGACACAAGAAGAAGTCAAATGTGAAGATATTTATAAACAAACTCATCAACGCACAGCAGAGGGTAGATATATTATCAAACTGCCGTTTAGAGAAAATAAACCAGAGATTGGTGAAACACTTCCTACAGCTATACGTAGGCTAATGCAAATGGAAAGAAAATTGAAAAATACACCTAAAAACAAAGATGAGTACTCAAAATTTATGACGGAATATGTGACGGAATTTATGAGGAGTTAGGACAAATAGAAGAAGTCCCACTTGATGAAATAAATAAACCTAATTGTGTGTATTTGCCGCACCATGCAGTTATTAGAAAACATGCAATATCCACGAAACTGCGTGTAGTATATGATGCATCTGCTAAATCATCTAATGGAGTTTCGTTTAATGACCAGCTACTTGTTGGGCCGGTTTTACTTGCAGATATTAGAAATTTAATAATAAACTGGCGAAAATACCCTATTGTTTTAATTGGAGATATAAAACAGATGTACAGACAAATTTTAATAGCTAAAGAAGATTGTGATTTTCAAAGAATATTATGGAGAAAAAACACTACAGAAAGCATTAAACACTATAGGCTTTTGACATTGATATATGGTACGTCATGTTCTCCATACATTGCGATCCGAACTTTGCAACAATTAGCTGACGATGAAGCTAAAAAGTATCCAAATGCGTCAAAAATAATAAAATATCATTTTTATATGGATGACCTCTTGACAGGGTTCTATACACTTGAAGATGCTACAAATTCACAAAAGCAACTTTTACAACTGTTAAAAAATACTGGTTTTGTTTTACATAAAATATCATCTAATAATCAAGACTTGCTTAAAAATATTGCAAAAGAAGATCGAAATATATCACCTACACTATTTATTCAAAGCAAAGAGTCATTTAAAACTCTGGGAGTGCTTTGGAATCCTAACACTGATAAATTTCAAATCAAATTTGATATAGAAGCTAAAAAGAAATATAAAAAGCGATCATTAGTTTCAGACATAGGAAAGCGACTAGCACCGATAGTCGTGACTGCCAAAATCCTTTTGCAAACAGTTTGTTTGGCAGGAACAGTTTGGGACGAAAACATTCCATGAATTTTACAAACAGAATTTTGTAATTATATTAAAGAATTATCCGAAACGGAGTCATTCACAGTAGATAGATGGATTGGAGGAAAAAATAAGGATACTGAAATACATGTTTTTTCTGACGCGTCTTCGGTGGCATATTCTGCAGTTGTTTATTTAAAAGTTATTGAAGATGACGATGTCAAAATAACGTTAATAGCTGCAAGAACCAAAGTTGCTCCTCTTAAAACAATTTCTCTACCGAGATTAGAACTTTGTGGAGCAGTATTGTAGGGCGAGATTAATTCAGCAAGTAAAATTAAGTTTTGATTTACAAAAAAAGGATATTTGCGCTTGGTGTGACTCAGAAATTGTGTTAGCTTGGTTAAGAAAAAATCCAAATAACTGGAAAGTGTTTGTGGCAAACCGATGCTCTGAAATCACAAGTGTAATTAAAATTGATCAGTGGTATTTTGTGAAATCTAGTGACAATCCTGCAGATTGTGCGTCTCGGGGTTTAACACCCACTGCTCTAAAGGAGCATAAACTGTGGTTTAATGGACCTGAATTTCTTAAAAAAGAAACAACAATTATTCCAAATAAAAATATTGTAACTGATACAGATTTAGAATGTAAAATCAAAGTCAATTTGTGTGTACAAAATGAATGTGTTAGTTATTTTAAGATTTTCAACATTATCACGATTAATACACGTGACTGCGCTTTGCAAATGATTTACTAGAAATTGCAAACAAAAAAATTATGAAACCTAAAGTTGATATTAACAACATAAATAATTATGTGCCATTTTTATCTTCTATAGAACTGAAATAGTCTTTACAAACTTGTTTGAAACTTTCTCAATTAGCTCATTTTTCCAAAGAATTAGTTGCATTTAATAATGATCAAATTTTACAGAAAGATAGTTCCTTGCGATTTCTTAATCCTATCCTAGATAGTGATAACACACTGAGAGTAGGTGGGAGAATAGATAATGCGTCTGTGAATTATTCTGTTAAACATCCTGTAATATTTTATGAAAAATGTAGATTGTATTACCTTATAATGAAAGATATACATTTTAAAACTTTATGATGGTGAATGTTTGTCGGCAAAAATATTGGATTATATCAGGAAAGGTGTTAGCGAAAAGCATAGTTCATGATTGTATATCATGCTTCAAACATTCAGCACAAATTGGTGAACAACAAATGGGTAACTTACCAGAGGCAAGAGTAAGACCGTCTAGGCCATTCTTTTAATGTGGTGTTGATTATTTTGGCCCAGTTAATTTAAAATTATACAAAGGGAGGTGTCAGAAATTTCAAAAAGCTTATGTTGCTTTATATGTTTGCTTAACAACTAAAGCAGTTCATATGGAACTAGTTAGTGATTTAAGTACATCAGCCTTGTCAGGCATCTTTTAATTGATTTGTGGCTAGAAGAGGAAAATGTTTAGAGATGTGGTCTGATATGGGAACAAGGTCCAAGGTGCTGCAAAATAATTTAATAAACAAGCACTTAAAAACATATTTAATGAGTTTATACCATCTTTGGAAAATGAAGGCACTTCTTGGAAGTTCATTCCTCCTAGTTCGCCACACTTTGGTGGACTGTGGCAGGCCGGAGTGAAATCTGCAAAAATTCACCTAAAAAGGGTAGTTGGCAATTACTTCAAAGAACGGTTCAGGAGTTTTGGCGTAGATGGAGTATGGAATATTTGACTACTTTGCAACTACGCAAAAAATGGTTGTTTAGGAAGCCAAATATCAAATTAGAGTCGGTTGTTTAGTTAAAAGATGAAAATTTGCCACCCGGAAAGTGGTTGATTGGTAGGGTCATAGAAATTCACCCTGGCAAGGATGGTAATGTTAGGGTCGTTACTGTACAATGTAACAAAAAGAAATTTAAAAGACCTCTTGTAAAATTATGTCCTCTGAATTATTTGAATTTATTTTTTGTTGTAACTTACTTTATAGAGCTAGTAAGCTCAACAGGGGGCGCTATGTTCCACGTATATGCAATAGAATAAACCTAATTCCTGATAGTCCAAAAAAAGATTGTGTATGTCAAGCAAGAGTATAATGTTGTTGTGATTTCAATAGTTTTTAATTTAATACAATAAATTACAGGCATCAATTTACATTAAACAATTCATATAATATAATAGCTTGTCGCGAGTTTTATGAAATACTTACATACCTTTTTTCTTATCAATACTTGTGTCAACTCAAGTTACATTTAATTTTGTTTATTAACATAGGTAAATCTCGCGACAAGCATTTATATCATATAAATTGTGTAATGTAGTAAATTTATGGCTTTGATTCAATTTATTTCTTCTTTTTAAAGCATTCAAATAAAGGCTTGTTTTTTAAAAATATTTTTTCATAATAAATTAGGAAAAGTTCATTGCCAACAGTTGACCCTAGTCAGTTCCTACAACCTATGCCAAGTTAAAACTTTTTAAATTGATATGGTGGCCATCTTATTTTCCACCATTTCGATTTTTTTACCACCACTAGAATTTGCCTAGGGTATAGGTTGATAATAGTTAAGACACAACCCCGCTAAGTCTTAGGGCTTAGCCGGGCAGTAGCACACCATCTCCTTGACGGCTTTATTGCAGACGTCAGTTTATTCGTATTCTTCTTAGTAAACCCTTTCATTTGATACCTATATTATAGGTGTGCTAAAAAATAACTAGTGCGTCACTTTGGGTTGTCCACCATATTGGATTTAGAGTGAAGTCATTTTTTTTTCATATTTTTCTCAACAAAAACTTTTATTTTATACCCACATAGTCACTGATACACACGCGCGTTACACTTATCTTACAACCAATAGACTGGCTACGACGTTATTCACGTTTGTGCATTGAGCAGGGCGGGGAGTAGGTGCCGCTAGCGAGCTGGCAATGTTGCGTATGCGCTTAGATGAACTAAAGGGTTCACATGCTTATGTATTTTATTTTTTCTATTATTTAGAGAACCGGGGTAACCGAGTATCACTACATTCGGTACCGGTTCCATCCAGTGTACTCCAAAACCGGGTATACCCGGGTAGTTTAGACCCGGGTCTAACCGAGTGCTTGCCCTAGTTGTGTCTCACCTCTCTATGTTATCTACGAATAAAGTGACATATCTACCTATAACTTGTAAGTAATTACTCATTTTAGCTATACAATACTCTAAGATATAGTAAAGTGTTCACATATAATTTGTACTTCAACAACTAAAGCAGAGAATTCTGTAATAAAGGAAGAAAGATAAAAATAGTGAAGACTTGGAAATTTGCCTAAAGGCAAACAAGCCTTTGTTTAAGAAGCGAGTCTTAATTACTGAAGACACCAAAAAGGAAGCGTAACTAAATAAAAGGCAAGAATTGCAAAACGACTGCAATTAACAGAGGCAAAAAACTAGTAAAACAGAGCGAACGGGCAATGTCGCGCAATAAAGGGTATAAAAACAGCCATGGGAACATCGGGGGCAAAAGCAGGGGCGACCACAGGGCTGCCACCGCAAAATGGGGGCGAGACAGGCGTAAACAAGCCTTCACTCTCTTGGAATCAGTACGCGTTAACAGATCTTAGTTTTATAACAATTTGTCGATATTTCATTTCCAAACTTTACTATTTATGTGTAAATAATAAAAAGTTGTAAATAATAACTAAAGAACACTTTGCGTTTCAAATTCGCTGATATTAGGTAAATATGTAATTTGTCTGTGACTTTAATTTAAGAGGGTTACCTTTTGCTTACTATTTTTTTTCCTCTTTGCACAAAACAAAGCGTAAAAAAGTACTTTTCAGGAAAACTATAACTAACCAAAAGCTATTTTCAGAAAGTTTTATTTGTCTGTGCAATATCTGTCTAGAAAGATATTTTGTCCTTTTTCCAGAAATGATATTAATAACATAAAATAATTTAGGAACAATTCAAAACGTTTTAAAATAAGCTTCTTCTTTCTAGACGGAAATAATAAATAAATTGATATTGCACTGTTAAAATAACGCTTCAATAACATTTTATTTTATTTTAAGAAGAATCGGAAATTAAAATTTAACTAACATAATGTTAGCACATATATATGTAATAAGTTCAGAAATTTAATTTTGTATAAAAAATATTATCGATATCGATAAGTCGACACGACAAGTGAACCTCACCATCACCTCGCGAAGTCGCATAACCGATAATAATTGAATTTGTCAATGTTGAAGCGTCCCGCGAGTCCGACAGGCGACAAGTCTCGTAACGTGACTCTACTTGTTTACGCCCGGGGCGAGTATATGCTCATAAATTGTTAGGCTAGAACAAATCGCTCAACAATATAACGTCTCATTTTGTTAATATGTAGTTAGCCTTATTCCTAGTTCAATAGAATTCATTTTTAAATAATTTCTATGTTATATGAGCTGTGTAGTAGCCAGCGTAATGTTTCTTTGAATATAATAAGAATCCAGTTTTACTGTTTAGTATTTTTTTGTCATTTTTAGCGATAAAAGAGACTTAAAACCATAAAAATCATTAGTTGCGAAATATCCACTTTAACTCTTAAATTATATTTTGTGTTTATAAAATAGCACCTTACCTATTCAATAATAAAAATAATCCACTTTGATGTTGAACGAAAATTTATTTAAGTAAGTATTTAAGTATATGTTTATTTGAGTAAACATAGATTAAAATTCTTTTCCTCTTATATTTTTAGCTGTGGTGTAAGTAAGTACAAGAGTGATTCAGTTTTTCAATTTTAATCACCTTAATATTAAATGTGTGGATTAGGAATAGGAATTGATAATTTTAGACATAACATTTCAAATTGTTTCACCTAATTCTACATTAGGTGGGGAGTCCTTCATTTCTCAAGAAACCTATCCTATAAAATTACATCAAAAGTTAATATGGATTTAGAACTAATTTAAAGAATATAAATTAGTTTTTCGTAGTAAGAGTATTATTTGATTAGAAAATTGTTGATGTTCTTTGAAAAACATTTTGAAAGTATTTACAAAGTTTTTTTTTTCAAATTTTTCAATCTTATAAAATCCACTAAGTTTCAATCTTGGTTGGCTAAATTTAAATTGCTTAGACTTGTTACTTCCTTTTTTGCCATATAAAAAATTATTAGAAAAATATAATATTCTCACAATATATGTAAAAGTAGGGCTGACTATCCAGCTGGAGGCGGAAGTGTCATGCGTAAGATTTAATTCCATCATCAGCTCGAGCGCGTCACCACCCCTCCTGGGGTGAATGTTGATCCCCATACAAGCACTCAACATCTAGAGATGATTGTAAAAATTATACTCTATTGATATTTCTCTCTTACTAGAATCCAAGACTAGTTTGATACCTAGTAGGTTAGTTAACTATAGCTATCTTGTATTGGATACTTCTTGGAATATTTAAAGAATGCATTATCAAAATTATAATTCTTTATATATATGTGATGATATAATTATAAACTAATTTACTAATAATATATTCTTTAAAGCAAATCTATCTCACCGTTAAACTAATTAAACGATTAGGACAAAAAAATGGAGGAGCAATAGCTCAAAACTTCGAGGTATACACATAGTTCTTTAAATTCTGGTTAAGTACTCCGGTACAAAAACTCTTCTAATTTTATGCGAGCCAAACTGTACATAGCCTTGTACATATACCTAAATATGTTTGTCGAAATTGGTTCCAATTTGTTCACACTGTGGTAGATATCACGGTATGAAACTTATAATGGTACATAAAGATAAGATTTATCATTTATGTCTCTGTATTAAAATAAAGCCTGATAAGGGTGAATTAAACGTAAAGTTATTAAAAAAGCCATTTTTATAGAATTTTGTTAGGTGTAGATTCTAATATTTAGGAACAGGCAAAGTTAAGTGTTATGACATGTTAATAAATTGGACAGTATAAACCTACAGCAATATTTTTTTTTTAATAAATGCATTAATATGAGGTACCGGTATCGAGTTTAGTTTTGTGTGACTAGTTTACGATGGTTTAAGTGCGTTGAAAAAAGTTCTCCATAGATATTAATCTTACTTCCTTCTTCTTAAATTTACATCGATATCGACAATAGCAAACTACAGTACATCACTAGTGAGTAAACAGAAAGCAACGAGCACAGGCGGGTTTCTCGTAAAATTGCAAGACCCAGGTGATTCCGTGTCGACCGGCACGTTTTAATATACAAGCAAAAGCTCACTCACAGACGTAGACGCCTGTTTCAGTAGGGTTGTCAAAATTAAAACGACATATAATACAAGCGCATAATAATTTTTGAGAAGAAGTTTGAAATCTCAAGATTGTTTGTGATAACAGCTGATAAATCTTAACACATCAGATATATTTGTTATTTTGGATCTGCCTAATCGAAACGGGATATGAACAGAGCGAAGCGATTTCGTAGCTCCAATGGTATCTAATCGTTTTCAAATCGCGTATAGATATTGACTGGTATTGTAGCTGTAGTGCTTATAGCTATAACTATATTTGCGAACCTTGTCCCGTATTACTATTTTGTCCCGTTTTGCTATTTTGTCCCGTTTTGATATTTTGTCCCGTTTTGCTATTTTGTCCCGGTTTTCGTTAAAATACGGGTATGCAACAATGCGACTGTTGCAAATCGTCAATTTAATGAAAAAAAATATTAAACGGCACCAAAATATAGTTTCTTTGAACTTTTTGCTAATCTCGAGAGATATCATATCAAACGTCCCGTATCAGCAATAATGGCAACCCTACATATAAGCCACCCGCTTGGAACATCTTTTTGGTGTATTATGATGACGAAGGGACATTTTAATGACAGCGGGATACGTACGTGTTATATCAGAAGTAACTGTAAAACTGACATATTTTTTATACCACTTAGTTAAGGTGGCAAACGAGTTTACAATCCGCCTGATGTAAAGCGGTCGTCGTAGCTTATGCACGTTTCTTACGCAAGTCAACCACGCACTGTGTTTTTTTTTTTTATATTAGTTGATGACTGCTTAGACTTTTTACCATTTTGGTGGTATTTTCCTTTGGAGCAATGACACAGCAGTTGTGGTAATTTTAAAATATTTAAGGATCAAAATAAAATTTTGGAATGGCTGACCGTTATCTCGGAATAAAGCTTAATATTAATGAGATGATAATAAATGAGAAAAACCAATTGAGCAAGGAAATCGAGCATCATCAATTCCGCAGTGTTTTTTCACAATGTACGGTTTTATGGTTTTTGCCTGTATGTTTTTAGTAACAATAATACTATTTATTGCATATAATAAAGAGTTACGAATGGCGATCTTATCGCTATAAAGCGATCTCTTCTAAAATACCTTTGGGTGAAGAAATAAAAAATAACGAAATTGTAAAGTTGTGCTTTGAAAAAAAACGTTTTTTTTTAAATTTAGAATCGATCTTTAGTGTAACCGTTTTTTTTTGTCGTTTATTTGTCCTCTAAATAAAAATGATCGTTGCTAAGTGAAATTTTTAATGTAGTTCTTCAAACATTCCAACACGTTGTTTAATTTAATTGAGTAGAAAATAACTAGGAAAGTCTCGCTTCATTTGTTTGAAAAGTGCAAATAAGAGTCAATTTACATATAATACTCGTACGTGTGGGCTGAAAGTTAAAACAAATATGGCTTTATAGTGATGATCAAGACAAACCAGACTTATTTGGAAAGGTTGTAGAAGTTATTATTGCCTCAGCCGCTTTTTGTCCCGACTCCAGGGGCATAGGCCTCATTTTAGAGTAAAGATGCTTAGGCCATAGTCCACCGCCCTGGCTGGGTCCCATGGTATGGCGTGGCAGTCAATCATAATTTTCAAGCTGCTTATAACGCCTTTGATTTGACTCAAGTAGTTCCTTGTCAGCTTTCGCGGCTCTTTGATTATAGTAAAGCATTTGACTCTCGCATGACGTTTTTTAAGCAGCCTCTTAGTCCGTCCCCAAGGTGCACGCTATCACCTTGCCAAAGTTCATCACAATGGGTTTAGCAGTTTAGCCGTGAAAAGGTAAGAAACAGACCATGATCTTTTCGCATTTATAATATCATAATCGTATGGAAGTATACATACATGGTAGGTAAAAACGGGACAAGACCGTTTTTCTAGTCAAAATTTTACGTATTTGGTCACTAATTCATGCCTGTGATTTTGAAAGTACATTATTGTAAAGTAAACGATTTTTGGAAGAGGAATTGCTAAGTATTGTTTTAAAGATTCACGGTTACTATCACTATTAAATATAAATATATTCTTATACGGGTGTAGCGAACCATATCGTACCGCTAAAAGCAAGGCTGACGTCACGCGTCCTACATCGCGCTATCGAAGTTTCCTTCACAGTTCAGTATATAAAGAAACCGAAGTATAAGTTAAGTGGACCACGGCGGTCCCCAGGCATGACACCTCGCTTGGCAGGAGATCTCTGCCGCCACTCCACACGGGTTCTTACCGAGATCAGTCTAGGATATGAGGATATAAAAATGTAGTTACACAGTGAGTATATACTGTCGTGGTGACTTTCGTGCGAGCAGTTCCGAAAAAGAAAGCAGGTAGACAGGTACGTATATTTGCCCATAGACATTGTTCAAACTCGCAAGCACGCCATAGTCATACCGTTGCAACAGCACCGAAATATCGGGAGCTCATATTCTCGGCTGATCACGACGAACCCCTTATAACATTATGTTTAATAGAAATTCTTAAGACTAAACCCTAGAAACACGAGTCCAAAAATTATCCTTCTCGCAAAAAAAAATACATATATATATACATCTGTAGAGTTTTTACGACTGCTGCAGAGAAAATACAGTTATAATTTAGAGTTATCAATGATTCAATTTGCCGTTTAGTGTTTTTAGAGTTCCGTACCCAAAGAGTACAAAAAGGGACCCTATTACTAAGACTTCGCTTTTCGTCCGTCTGTCCGTTTGTCACCAGGCTGTATCTCATGAACCGTGATAGTTTGACAATTGAAATTTTAAAAAGATGATGTATTTCTGTTGCCGCCATACCAACAAATACTAAAAAACAGAATAAAATAAATTTTTAAGGGGGCTCCCATACAACAAACGTGATTATTTTGCCGTTTTTATAGAATAATGGTACGAACCCCATCATGCGTGAGTCCGACTCGCACTTGGCCGGTTTTTTCTGTTTGTGTTAATTTCTGTCACAACCTTCATTTGGAGACAATTTTATTTGATACCTGTATCTCTAGCAATTAAAAATAGCGTTTCCGTTTTGGCGGCCTACCCGCGGTTATCAAACAACGTAATTCCTGCATAAATACAATTTCACAACCCCTGTTAGTATTCGCCAGATTTTCGACTTAATATCAGTCTTAATTGTCTTTCAAACATTAGCATGTGAAGGCAACATAATGAAAATACGTTCCCGTTAACTTTTTATTATTATGTCAGTCGATATGACTCGTTATGTTCGTTTCAGTATCGCTGCATCACATCAAGCGGTTACGAGCTTTGTCGAAAGCTCGCGATAATAAAAGCGAACTAACGTACGTGGATACGAATGCTGTACTGCGTTATGAGTTTGTTGAAATTCGGTTTGACTAACCATAGACATCATACTGCTCAATAAATAAAGGAATTTAGCAGATAAAAAACTTTCAAACAAAATTAAACCGTTTTCAAAAACCCACTAAAAACCTAAAAAGTAAAAAAAAAACTTTGAAAATTAATTAAAACCCTTGTTATTGTTGTAAACTACATAAAAATAGAATCCTATTCTTTTCGTTTCATTACGCATTGAAGAATAACAAGAAAACGGCCAAATGGGAATCGGACTCGCGCACGAAGGGTTCCGTACCATTATCTACAAAAACGGCAAAAAAATCACGTTTGTCCCAGCCCACCTAAAATATTTGTTTTATTTTAATTTAATTATTTATTTTTAAAGTGAATATATAAGTAAATATTCTATGAATATTTCAAGCGTCTACCTGTTGCCGTTATCAATATCGCGTAAAAAAAATCACGTTCTTTGTATAGGAGCTACCTAAAATTTGTTGTCTTGTAAAAGCGTCATTCGTTCTAAAATCACGATAGGAAAGTTTAAAACACAAGGAAATTGAACAAATTAACATGACTACCTACTGTACAATTTGTTTTAAATATTTAATTACAATTTATTTATGTATTTCTGCCGCTACCAGCCGACACCATCTTGTGTTATCTTTTATCTTTACTCAATATCTAAAGTGAACTGATATTAACATCTATATTTTACACCCAGAATAAAATGAGAGGGTTTTTTTTATCATCTTTTTCCAAGAACAAAAACGTAATCACCTATTTTGTTTTTCTTTCACGTTACGGCCAAAATCATAAAAAAACCTTTAGCTGAGTCGGTACTACTTGCAATTTCATAATCTTTTTAATAAGTACTCCGCGAACTTCATGGCCTAGCCATTTTACGGTCTTTCCCTCGTAACCGGCTATTGTTTAATCATATTTTCCGCTACTAGCTTTTACCCGCGGCTCCGCCTGCGCTAAATTCGGCTATCGTCAAAGGATTTCTACGGTCTTTTATTAAAGTAAGAAAGTCTGTTACAGCAAGCCATAGCTGTGGCTGCAGTTACTCTACGTGAAATTTGGTTATATTAATTTCTGCGGAAACTTTTTCGGTATACGCCTATGTCCTTCATAAAAAAACGGGTTGCACTCCGGGAGTGCCGGCAGAAGTGAAAACATACTAGCTATTTACTTCCCATCACTTCTTATCCATATTTATTTATTAAAAATAATAACTTTTGTTTATTTACTTTTTTGACGTTGTATATTTGACAGCTCAATCTGTCATAGAATTAAAATCCCGTATCCAACCTCCCTGTACTACTCATAATCGCCATATACTAAAAATAAAAACTAACCTTATGTAAATAAAGGTCACGTGTCCTAACGCGAGTGACATCTTACGAATTTTCGATCAGGACACGTGACCTGACGCGAGTTTAACAGTTTTTACCCATCACAAAAAAAAGTGCACAGCGCCGCTACAGAAGTTTTCACTTCAACAATAAAAACATAATTGTTTCGTAGAAAATGGGCTGTTTGTAGCTGCTAACGTTTTTTTTAATGAATTGATCACGAATAAGTTTTTTAATCTTTCTTACCTAACGATGATAATTTTGAATCTCTAAATCTTTCTTCTAGATTTCCGTTAGTATTTTTTTTCCGTAACAGCACGAAACACTTGTCTTAGTTTAAACTAAAGGAATGATTTTTATAATAACAATATTTTATAAATTAATAATATCAATTCAATTCATGTTAAATTTTTTTGGCACGTTGCTTCGTCGCAATATTGTGACGGGAAAGGCGGTTTGAAAATTCTGACAGAAGTGACTAACAAAGACTACGTCGCCGATACCAAATATCACATTACAGGCCTACCAACTTATCTGATATCTTTCTAAAACTAATAATTTTTCGGGTCATTAATCTTCGTAAATAAAGACGTCATGTTGAATACCAAGGGGCTGTTCGGATATTAAAACCAATGTTACCAATGTTGCCATACTAAGTCGTTTGAAAACTCTTATGTCATGACACTGATTTTACCACCATAACAGTGGTCTCGCACCTACCGATTTTTCGGTATTACTACCGATATTGGGCCCCTCGAACTTTTAAACCGCAAGTTCTAGGCAACTGAAAAAATCATGATAATAGAGGTCTATAAAAAATAAAAAACCTAAAACTAGTAAAACAAAGATAACTACCAATAGTACCTAAGTACTAATAAAAAAAAAAGGCGACGCTAGCTAACAACTCATTCGTGACTGCACGGTAAAATACATGTATTTTTAACAAAATAGGTTTACAAGTTCTTGAGATATCTGCAGTAATTATCATTCTATGACACCCTAATTTAAATGCAAGTACGATGACGTAGGTATACTTGGCACGCACACTCACTTGGCAGTTCTGCCGATTTCACATTTCGACGATCGAGACCACAGCACCTTAAATAGTAAATTAGCATGGCGCGAGTGACTAGTAACCGATTTCGTTAAAAGTTCCGTACAAGTTTTTATCAACAAAAGAATATAAGTTGATTTAAAAAAAATTTGGTCAGTATGTTGCTTTTAATAATAAACATGCTAAGTAACATTGAGTAACGGGACCACATCGTTTATGGTTTAAGTTTATTTGCCCATCATTTCATTTATATTAAAAATAGTGACATAAGTCTTATAGTCTAATAAGTACCACGTAAAAGGCCGTTTAATGGGACCGGCCCTTATCAAAATGACGGCTTGACTAGTATTTCTAACATTTTTTTTACATGCCTTGCACTATAATTTTAAAATGTTGTTCCCAGTGTTTTTTCTTTTGCATTTGCTATAAAACTTAAGCTTATTTTCTTTTTACTTATTTTTTGGAACCATATGCAAAAAACAGTGAGAACTTTAGTTAATGCACCATTTACAAGCTGCAATGGTTGCTGTTCAAGAAATATTTAGATATTTAAGATGTCACCAACGTGCAGCTCGTGCACGATCTCTTGTCTTATAAGGGCCACAAAATGTATGTTTAAATTTTTTTTTTTTTTGTTTTTAGTAAAGATTTAATACGGTTACAAATAAATTGTTCAACAATATGAACATTTTATTAATATCAATTTAGTTAACACTTTTTAATAATTACAGATTTTCGTTAGTCTAATATGGCTCAATTTTGAAATTCCTTTAAATTAAAAATTATCGAAAGCGTGATTCGTTATTAAAATGATAATTGAAACTAATGGCAATAAGAAAATATCATGTCAATAAAGATACAGATTAAAAAAATGCGGTTCTTATAGAGTTACGTTGTTTAATTAAAGGCTACAGAGAGGGTTTTAAAATTCAAATTATGATGGAAAGTCAAAAAAATGTAATTTTTCGAACTATTTATAAAAAATATTGCAGAGGAAAGGTTATGTGTTTATCAGCCAATGTATATATGTAGGTATGTTTGTTCCTTCGTGGCACTCTTCAGACCAAACGCATAGACCGATTTTGATGATTCTTACGTCAATCGGTTTGTCTTACTCTTAAAAGTGTCACTAAAGATATGACAGAAATCAAAATTCAATATGGCGACAACCAAACGCCATATTGTGAAAAAGAAAAAAATTAAGTCGATGAACTGTGTCCCGTGGGGTATCATTGAATAGGTATTTTAAACTCATCATTAGGTTTCTCTTATCATTTTTCAATATGAATGACTATTTAGAATCTATAACAATTTAAAGTCGGTTAGCAATCATTCTCACTTAAATTTTCATACTTATGATGAATGAATGAATAGTTTAGACCATCGCAAGCTACTTAATAATCTTCACAATATTAACTCCTTCAATAAATTGACAAATATCTGGTATTTACCGTTGTATAATTCTGACTAAAAGGTGTCAAATAAAAATAAATAAATTAAAAAATCAAAAAATCCAACTGCGTAAAATGGAGTATAAAAAAAAATGGAAAAAAAATTAAGTCCAGTAATGATAAATTCTAATGCGAAACATAGCTACTTTAACAGACGGGACCCATCCAAAATCTAGATCGGCTCTACACTTCCCAAAAATTAATTCTAATTGTTTGAATATTCAAAATATTTAGCTTTGAATTAAAGTGGCCCTAGTTTGCCGCAAGCACCTTGATCAATTTTGTGAGGCTATTATATTAATATTAATAAAAGCAAGGCATATGACGATATATTTTGCTAAAATAATCATTGAATGACCACACAGGCAGCTATAAATATATTTCAGTTTTCTATGGATATATTTTGGCATTTTATCTATACATATATACCTAACACTACTCTGTGATTATTGTATTGCTTTTTAAATTTTGCGTCTTTCCACAATTTATCGTAAATAGCTCCCAAGCCTCAAAATTGACATCCAAAACTGTACCCGTTCGTTACACATAATACCAGGTTAACATAAGCTCAGCAAAGCCTCGTGCGAATAATACAGTATTCACCGAACGAAGCGATCCGTGACCCTACTACTACACAGAGCCGATAAATTCTCGAGAGCACCGCTGTGGCAGCGCCCCCCGCCCCCAGCCGGTCGCGTCACATTACAAGTAGCACTCCCGCCAGCGTTAATGACGTACTTGTTCCAGCTTTCCCGCCATCCCGCCGCGTTCTGAGCACTCACTAGCGGGATACGTATAGTTGTATCCTGCCCGCCCGCCAGAGACTACAATCCACCCGATCTCGCCGCCTATCTACATTACTCTCACGCGCTCTCCACATCGATACAAAGATGTTGAACCACTGGAAATCTTACTTCAGTAAAACAGAAAAAATAAAAATTTATTCACCAGTTAAAAATGACAGAGTACAAGAAAAAAGACAATACAAGCAGGTAAATAAGTAGAAATATAACATTATTCAGGCATTCAGTTATTATGTAGATCACATTCTAAGGTACACATAATGATAAGTACGTTCTGTTTGATTATTGGGGTAAAAGTTGGTTTAAGCAGAAAACAAAAAAAGGGATGGTTTGGAGGCATTTCAATATAAAGTAATGAAGCCACGTTGGGTCGCTTATTTCTGCTTTACGCACCTTAGTTAAGGTGATCCTTTATGGGAATCTCACACAAACCACTTTATGGGAATCTCACACAAACCCTACTTTTTCAGCCAACGAGTACAAATCAATGACAAATCAAATCAAAGCGTAACTAAAAAAACAAATCTAAATGAATCAATATCTCAAATAAATTAATTTTCACATAGAATTTCTGGAAAGTTTTATAAGAAATCGATCAAAGTTTTTTGCACTTACGTTATTTCCTTACAAGAATAAAAACAAAAAGTGTGCCCCTTCACCCTCACCCATCCAATCACTAACCAAACCCGACGTTGCTTAATTCTAAATATCGCTTCCAACAAACGCATGTGTTCCTGTTACTATTAATAATTTGCCAGCCTTTTTTCGGCAGACATTAATGGATTGTATTTGATGATTCAAAAGTGTTCTCAGAAACCTCTGAATAAATTCTGTCAAAAATAAATTATCCTGCGAGGAAAACAGTAATAAACGTGAAATCAAAATGTTGTAAGAGGCACCAAAAAAGCTCAGACGGCAAAGGTGAAGGGTCTAGGTGTTGGAAGCATCTATGTGCTGCGGTCACCGTTTACCATCTATTGCTACTGGAAAAAGTTTATTATTGAAAATATGTCGTAATATACTATATTTTGATAATATTTATTACAGCTCCGTGTGTGATGGGCTTAAATCGTGGGGAACACACATGTCACATCTAGAGACAAAATCTAACTGTGTGTACAGTCGTATTGTTGCTCAAGAACAATGCGTCTCGTGTCGCCGGAAACGTCTCGCTGTCTTGTACGTCGTGTTCGTTCAAGAGGAAGTGACAAGAATCGCGATATTTCAACATTTTTTTTATCATTTTTGCGAGTTTTTACTCTTTATTTTATCTCCTCTATCGCACCTTAGTGTGTAATGCTTCTGCAAATATGATTGACTACACACGTACCTAACATGGTACTTACTTCACTTAAAAAAATCCTGACACTGTAGAATGTGTAGCACACCGAAAAAAGTACGGTATAGAAACGTGGTCTCTAGCTGTTGGCCTCTGAAATAAGCTCAGAGTCGTTTAGCAAGCTATAGAGAGAGCTATGCTTGGTCTTTGCGCCGTACCCACCGTACGCGTAATCGGCAACAAGGTAATTCGCCGAAGAACCAAAGTTATCGACATAGCTCAAACAGTTAGCAAGCTAAAGTAGCAATGGAGAAGAAAGGTATTCGAGTGATGACCACGGATCAAAAGGCGCAGCGTGGGATAGTCATTTACAGGTGGAATGACGACTTGGTTCGACCAAAGGGCGCAGCCGGCACAGGAGTGGCCGTTGTGTAGACATAGCGGAGGCCTACGTTGAGCAGTGGGCGTATTCCAGCTGGAACGACGACAATGACGACCCAAAAAAACCTATTTTGCAAACAGAACAAAATCCCCTAACTTTCAGTAATATCTATACGTAGATAAAAGCAATAGATAATGCTCGCCATCAGCAGGGAATTCATTCTCACACTTTAGAACCGAAATGGTCGCGTACAGTGCGGTTTCAGAACAACTTCCTCCCGCGAACCCTTGGGTTGTGGAAAGAGCTCCCTGCCAAGGTTTTCTCTAAGGACTACAGTATCGGATTCTTTTAATACTAATTTGTTAAACTATCGCGTTTTGCTTGACCATTTAGGTAACAAGTGTTAAATTCCCTCAGACGGCGAGCGGTACGATCAAAGATGACTTATACTTGGGTACGATGATGATAGAAAGCAGCAGTGATGATGCGAACAATTCCTCAGACAGAACACATTACATTATGCAAGCGGTCGGGCCAAGTCTCTTTTCAAACTTAAGGGTTCGATTCGGCTTGTGAATTTAAGATCGTCGTGAATGTTCGTGCGAAAAAAAGACTAGCCATTCCTTTTTCTGATATTTCTTTTTATTTACACGTATTTTAGCACCAACTATATGTAGCACAACAATGGGGGGTTTACTCGGGTGACTACGCTAATGCTGATCGCACGATTCGACTGTCTATATGGCAATTCGACTAGGCCATAGGTGACTAAAATCGCAAGTTCCAAAGTAGACTAGCATCCGTCTTTTGGCTGTGCGGATGCGGATGGTGACTATAATCGACCGTGCAAATGCTCGGTCACAAACCGCAGTGCGACTGTTCTGGGAGGTTATTGGGAACAGTCTCGACCTATTCGGACTCTGATATTCGAGGGAAAAATTTATGCAAGTACATTCACTGGTTTCGAGAAGTAATTCAGACTTCCATACATTTTAGTCACGATTTGTAGTCGTCATTTTATTGCAAAATAAACAAACGTATGGTCTAAATGGTATAGATCAATAGTCACCATTAGTAAATAGACGCGGCGCTGGCGCGGGCCGTGCTGTGCTATGTTCATTCTGTGGAAGCGTACCATAGATATAGAAATATTACAGGGCATTTCCTTGCTATAAAAAATGGTCGCAAAAGTGTGACAGAGACGAAGCGAAACTTAGTGTCTCTAGTCTCTTTCTAACTTTTTTAATAAACATCAACAAACAAAATGGCGGACGTTGACAGAAAAAAAAGGGAGCCCACAGGTTTCCTTGGTCTCTTACTAAAGTGTGGCCAATTTTGTGAGGCTTTTGCGCAGTTTTTAACCGACTTCAAAAAAGCAGGTTCTCAATTTGGTTTTTTTTTTATGTATTTTCGGGCATATCTCTGTCAATTTCCTTTTTTGTTCGAAAGGGGTTTGTCCGGAAAAGGTCCCATTTAAATGTTAAATACATATCTCAGATGATAAGTTTTAGAGACAGACAACGGAACTTTTTAAAAAATCACAGCAAATCAAACGCCATATTGCTGCGATCGCATAAATTGTTTACGCAATCACACAACATAACATCACGCCTGTATACTCGAAAGTAATTCGTCACTTACCAGAAAAAAATAAAAACTTTTTAACAAAAAAAACAACTGGCTTGAAAAAGATGCACTAAATAGGTAAAAATAATTTCTTGTTCACAAAAATCTGATCCGACCTAACAGCTTATAACTCACTTCACATGCATGAACATGTCACCACACTTTAAACTGTAATTCAGATCAGATTTTTGGCAATAAGTAATTATTTTTACCTTTTTAGTGGATTTTTTGAAGCCTCGATGCTTTTTTTTGTAAAAAAGTCTTTATTCATAGGAAAGATTACAGAACTAAACCTGACTCAAAATCTCTGTGCAAATCTTGTAAACATAACCTAACTTTAGTTAATGTTAACTTTTTCTGGTAATTTAATCATAATTCATTAAAATAGTTACATGATTACCTTTATTGTCACATTCTTTAACATATTTTCAAATCACGACACTGATTAAACCTAAAATCTACAAAATTTGAAATTTACGATGAGAAATATTATACGTATTTATGTATATGTTGCAAAGACTAACAAAGCGAAAGACGCGGGTCAAGGTCATTTTTTTTTACACGAATTGCAAACAGATTCTGAGTCCGGTTTACAGTGCTTAGCACAGAATAAGTAATGCCTAGTTGGTCTAAGTTAGCTACACACATACCAAAAGCCAAAGAATTAAGAAAATGTAAAAACAACAAAGATAGATTAACAGAAAAATTGTTTTGTAAAATTATGTTGTAGAGACAAGTAGGCAACTACTGTAATTCAAGTAGGCATGAAAAAATAGAAAATGAAGATTGTATAAGCGACGTTAACTTGTCGGTGGCTGGTAGATAAAGGAACTTTCGTACACTTATAGGGTTCCGTAGTTAATAAGAAACCTTTGTATTTTTGCCATGTTCGTCCGTCAGTATGTCTGTCTGTCCGCGACTTAATTCGGCTTGACTCAAAAACTATTAGAATAGTACTAGACTAGTAGTATCAAAAGTGTTTTAAAAAATCCTACTCGAATAAAGAGCTATTTGATTTGATTTTATTAGAAAGCTGTTATTTTGATTTGGCATGGACAAAATGGTAAACGGTAATACTTCTGTGTATACCACGTGTGGGATGTCGTTGGAAGTTGGTAACTATCTAGTTCAAAAATATCGCGGGCAAGTTAGAACCATTTTTTATTTCAGGGATCCGTTTGTGATATACTTTTTTCTGAGCTGACTATGCAGTTGGCTGTTGCAGCCGTTACTGCTTCACCGGACTTTTGGGGCGAGACTCTGAAGGAGCCTCAGCCCATATAGCGCCCAACGCTCAAGGGCTTCCCGCGGGGGAAGCCTCGGCTTGGGTTGTCGCTCTCGGGGGCGTCCCTTCGACCGGCGTGAGTCTCGAACCCGAAGGTGAGTCACCGCCAGGAGGGGAGTTCCCCGTTGCGCGGGTGCGGTTGCGATTGAGAGGGGGCGAGAAGCGCCCCGGCACTCTTTGATACCTAGTGTATCCTTGTGGGCGCCGACGAACCCGGGGACGTCGGCGTCGTGTTTGGAGGGAGGCCCTATTCGGGGAGGTCGTAGAGACTAATCTCGCTATCCGGACAGCGAGATCGTCATCTGGGGGCCGGCCCACAGAGTACATTGTTATATACTGAAATAGAGATTTAACTCAATGTTTTTTTGTTAAAACCTATACAACGCCATCTGTTATTTCTTGCTACACTAAGATCACCCATACATAGGTACTTTTGTATAGGTATGTAGTATTTATCATCATACCTATATTCCTACTTCAGGTGTTACTTTGTACGAAGTATAATGAGTAATTTATACGAAGTTTCGAATTCTATTATACAAAAATTATGAGGAAAATCGACTTACGGAAGTCTGCCAGCATGCCAGCATAAACTACCTACTATCGAAGTAAAACCATAATCTCATAAGTCTGCTAGCGAATTCAAAACTTCAAATTACTCTTATACCATGTATTTTAGTATGTATGAAATAAAACAACATATTTTTTTTACACTTTAATCATTTCCAACTAATTTTTTTAACAAATCATCGACTTTGACAACAGGATCAAATTAACTAATCTAACCGTACATATACGGAACCTACACAGTAACAACAAGTACCTATATTTAACAACATTATAATTATTAATTGAACACTAACACTGATTCCAATTTTAAATATCCATCATAAACATATTTACCAAAAACACCGATAAAATCACCATTTGTTTGTTTACCAATTTCTTTTTTTTTTCACGAACGCAGTATTGTCATATTTCAGTTCAGCAACACCTCTAACAAATTAGTATAAAAACACGTCAAAAAATTTAAGTGAATTAAAAAGGGTATTACTTTATCTGTAAATATTTATAAATTGGTTTCTTTTAAAAGCTTTTGCTTAATATAACTCGTTGTCTATCCGGAGTCATTCTACATTAAATCTTTGAAGTTAGTTTGAATTTTTGTCCAACATTGTGCTACAATTTTGCAGACATTCTTGGTTGACGTAAGAATACAATATAAAAAACCGGCCAAGTACGATTTGGACTCGCTCACCTAGGGTTCCGTACCTACCACCATTTAGGTAATTTACAAACACAAACAAACAAAAGTGTGCTGCTAAGCCAAATAATTTGTGTTTAAAGTTCGTTGTTATTAATAAATTATGCTTAAAGAGAACGATTTTAATGAAAATATATTTTAATACTGATTCATACAATAAACAATCATCTATATAAATTAAAATCGATTGCCACATGTATGACGGAGCAGCATTTAAGAACTTCTTTACTGATTTCTTTTGTTTGTGTTTGTAATTTTCACAACAAGGTTCGTATAAAAGAAAAAAACATTTGATATTAGGTGGTGCGCCAGTCATTTCAACGTTTGACGGGTCAATAATTGTTCAACCAGGACAAAATCGGGGCGGGCTGCTAGATAATTATAATTATGTACTAAGCTATATAGATATATGACAGTCTCGTCGTGGTTGAAAAACTTCAAAAAAACTAGACGGCGGCTTAAATTATACCAGCTCTTTTGTGAATGCGACCATGCAATATAAAAAAACGTTTTCTGTGTGTCTATGACTTATCTTAAAAGTCAATGTTTACTTATGTCAACTGTTTATCATTATAGGCTACGTTGGCCGCTTACCATTAGAAGGACCGTAAGCTTATTTGCCACCTTAGTAGTTTTTTTTTTTACTCCAACTTGTATAAATTAAGATAGGTAAGTGTGTTTGTAACGTTTGTTATTCCGCGCATAAAATATTGTGTAGGATTAAGATTTAATTTTAATTTAGATTTAATTGTTTGGTTCATTGCTCTAATTTTAATACCAATACCAATATTATTACAGCAAATAATATTTAACAATTCATATAACACCTCCCAATCATTAAAGTAAATAAAAAAAAAAAAATTTCCACTTAGCTAACTTTTGCGTGTAAAGGCTGGCAATAAATATCGTCTAAACGGCAATGTAAAGGTGATAAATTTAAAATGTCATGTCAATGTTGTATTCAGAGAATATGATGATCATATTGAAATTAACAGCATATGAATTGCGGCGATCATAGTGTTATCTATTAAATATTGCCCAAGTTACTATTATACTACCAATTTTAATAGGCAACGTTTCTTTTAGAACCGCAGTTCTTAGTGGTGTTATTATATTTATTTGTCATATACTTTCATAAACGTTAATTTTCGTTCATTACTTCTGTACTAAGATTGTGTACTTTGTGCCGGCCACACTACCAACTAGGCTGTTAGATTTTACGTACATACAGTTCACATATGTCAAAAAATTCAAAACGGTTACAAGTTTTTACCTAAGTATCATCGTTAAAACACTTTTTTATGCAAAAAGAAATACTTAATCACTTTTTCTAAAATATGTTTACTTAATTTTTTTCTTTTAAATTCGTAGGCATGTCCATATTAACATATACGTTTGGAATTATTGACGGACCGAATACAGCTCTGCCTACTCCGGTCTATGATATTTATTATTCCAGTTTATTATAATTACATAGGTACCTTTAAAGGAGTTTAGAGAGATAAACATAAGCTAAATTAAATAAAAAAATATATAAAAGTAAGATTAGTGAGTGAGAAAAATTAAATGTTTTTTTATTTTTATATTTGAGTTGATTGAATGAAAGGTAAATTGCGGTTTACGAACTATGACGTATTAAAAAAAACTACTTACTAGATCTCGTTCAAACCAATTTTCGGTGGAAGTTTGCATGGTAATGTACATCTTTTTTTTTATTTTTTTTTATTTTTATGATTCTCTTAGTTTAGAAGTTACAGAGGGGGGGGGGGGGACACACATTTTACCACTTTAGAAGTGTCTCTCGCGCAAATTATTCAGTTTTAAAAAAAATAATATTAGAAACCTCAATATCATTTTTGAAGACCTATCCATAGATACCCCACACGTATCGGTTTGATGAAAAAACCCAGAACCCCCAAAATTTATTGTTTTTTTGTGCGAGTAAAATCTTAATGCGGTTCACAGAATACATCTAAACCTGACTCAAAATCTCTATGTAAATCTTGTAAACATAACCTCACTTTACTTAATATTAACTTTTTCTGGTAATTTAATCATAAATCATTAAAATACTTACATGATTACCTTTATTGTCACATTCTTTAACTGGTTTTCAAATCACGACACTGATTAAACCTAAAATCCACAAAATTTCAAATTTACAATGACCAATATTATACGTATTTATGTATATGTTGCATAGACTAAAAGCGAAAGACGCGCGTCAAGGTCATTTTTGTTTACACGAATTGCAAACAGATTCTGAGTCCGGTTTACTTACCAAGTTTCAACAGTATAGTTCTTATAGTTTCGGAAAAAAGTGGCTGCGACATACGGACGGATAGACAGACATGAGGAATCATAAGGGTTCCGTTTCTTGCTCTCCGTTTTCCGCACTTAATCGGATTTTATTATTTGTTGGTTTACTAAAGAGCTTACACTATAATCGTTTTAAGTTTGAATCTTGTATGTATTACCTATTTTACGATAGACCAAAAACAACAAAATATGTTTCTTGGGGCGCGTTCGTTTTGGGATGCAGAATCATTATTTTTATTATTTTTGTCTCCTGACATCCGTTCGTTTAGCATTGGTATCAAAAATATCAAAATTTTAGTATCATCTTTGAAAAACTGTCAGGCGCTCGTTTACGATATTTTTGTCACTTTTGCCACCGAAAAATGAAACTTTAGACCCATGTCTGGAGGTGGGGTTTTTGTGTTAATCTGTCAATCTGCCTATACATATTTATTGTTTATCGTATTGTGTGTACGTCAACCGTTCGTTTTGCAAGTTTTGTAACCAAGAATTTTGTTAGTAGCGTTTCAAAGCTACACGAACGGTAGGTGTCGGTGGCAAAACTGGCGTTATCAAAAGTATGAAAAGTATGATTCGTGGGAACTCTTGATTCCAGAAAGAACGCGCTCTTGTGTGGAGATCCTCTTAATGTTATACTTTTTGTTTTTTTTTTATTATTTTTAACGGAATCCGCTATAATATTACATTTTCAAAGCAAATTTTACCCCTCTGCCATTACAATTCAAAAGATAGAGCCCATTAAAGGCCGGACAGACAGCAGGCTTAGTAACAGGGTTGCGCTAGCTTGGCAATCTTTGGGTAATTTACTAAAAACAGTCAATTTCCACGACAAATCTTCTTACCAATCATCATCGCAGACGATCTCCGCTGTGAGTAAATACTAAATTGTTGAAAGCCTCTTTCGATAAAGAGCTAAACTGTGCACTTATCGAACGGGACGCGCGAATGAATCAATCAATCAACCAACACGTTTGGGGGTCGTGAGAGGGTAATCAACGGGGCGTTGGGGATCGAATTATGGCGAGGGGCGAGTGAGAGAGCGTACGTACGGGACGAGCGGAAACGAAACCGGGATCCGGGCTTAAGTTTACAAATGATTGTGGATATAGGTACTCAAACGGATGTCATACATCATTAAATTTGCGCAATATTTTGGAAACCTATCCACTTGTTCTACCAAGTTCTAGAATTTGAATTTTGTTGCTTAGAAACCTTAACTTAGTCTGGACGCTCATTTTCAATCCCGCTGTAAGGGCTTCAAATAAACTACAAAATCAATTAGGTATGAAATATTACTAAGATTACACATACTTCATCCTGTACATACTTCTTATAATTTGACAGAAACTGGCAATATAGCTGGAAATATTCATCCCTGGTCTTTTACATTACCGCTTTTTTCATTTAATCTGGTAAGGGGGCTTCCATAAATTACGTGAGATGTTTAAGGGGGGGAGGGGGTCGAGTCAAATCTCATCTAATCTTACGTTGGAGAGAGGGGGGGTCTCGCCAACAGAAAATCTAAAAAACACCTCACGTAATTTATGGACGCCCCCTAAATGACGTATGGGACATTTATAAAGCCAACTTAGTCCATCCAGATACACTGCTATCAAAAGCAGTGTTATACCGCGCCACCATCACCACCTGTCACGCGGGACTAAACGAAGCTATCTCCCGTTATGGTGTGGCTGTGTGTCCCCTTCTCGGAAAAAACCATACATACATAAGAGGCGTTTTGTTAGCAAGCATTATACGTATTGAATGCGCTCATTGCTGTCTATACGCACATTCGATCGTTCTGTTGACCAAAAATTAATGCACTTTGACGTCACTTCCGGACCGCATTCAACGCACTGGCTGCACATGCTCGGGAGGTAGAGTAGTGGATGCGCTGTCAAATAGTGAACGACCATATTATAATCCTATGTTCTACTAGTATTCCAAAACTAATTACAATACTAGTAGATATACAGATTACAAACATACATGCACATATCTATCTACCATAAACAAGTAGGAGAGCGACATAAGAGCACTCGTGCCAGGGCCGCCGGCAGTCTCAACAGCCGGGGGCCGGGGCGTGACAAAGAGTCCTGCGCGCGACGACACGTGCGCGGTGACGAATGTTCCGTGGCTCGCCCCTCTCGGTCAACTGGCGGCCACGAGGCACGAAATGGCAGCGTTTCTGAAATTTACGGACGAAGGTATTTCATCCTCACCGGTAATCGAAGTCGGTATGGTAGTACTACTGATATCTTTGTCTTCTTTCGTCTCTATTCATGATATCGTCCTCTTTCTTTTCTGTGCCAAGTTTTTCTATCTTGAGTTATCAGTTCTTGCAATTGAACTTGCTGAGGTTACTTTATAAATTTTCTAGACCCTTTTCTTGTAGGCCATTCAATTGTACCTTTCTTCAAGTAAGTTTAAAGCGATTATCACCGCATGATCCTCGCTACGTCTTTGTGCGTATCATCTGAGGCGCTTTCCAGTGGCACTTTGTGTGATTGGAAGGACTTCGACGCTACCTTAAATTTATCTGTTTAAAACTATATCAAGCCGGATCTAACCTTCAACCTATCTGAGCATCTTTTTTGCATTGGTATATAATATAGACGCAGGATATATACTATATATCGTGCGTCTTCATTATACATAATTCGGATCCAAACAAGTAGGCGGAACGAACTGCCGTTTTATAGAGTTAGTATTTCATTATTTCTGCTATGCGACGCTGATTATGTGAATGACATTAGACATTTTTGATACTTAATTTTTCTCCTACTAAGGGTTATTTGATTTGATACACTCTGTATTGGAGTATTTAGGAGTACCTGCTGCTGTTGAGTTGAGTCTACTCAGACCATTGGGAGTCAGTACAGCCAGAAGAATATCTTCAAAATACATTATATTGATTGATTGAAAATGATTTCAGCAAAGACCGTATGTTTATACCTAAACTTTACTGGAGAAAATAAATTATACCTATAATTACAATATATTGTTAAAGAAATAAATACCTACGTTCAAATACACATACACACACACTCAGTCATTTATCTATTTTATTTTAAAAGTAACTGATGACGCCTTGCAAAGCGAAATATTTAAATAATGTAGTTATTTCGTATAAATTATAAGTTTGTTTATTCATTAATAAAGTTTATAAACATCTATATATATATTTAGATATTATTGTAAATCTATATATGTATACATATATATATTCCTTTGTAAGATACTTTATCACTTCATTTTAGTCAGATTTACAGAGCAGATTCAAAGAATTCCTTGCTAAAAACTGTATTTTAGGTAGTATGGCCTCTTAAGAGCATGTCGTTAGCGCTTTCTTTTATATCCCTTACACTGACATATACTAATTGATCTTCTACGTGTACACCTGTGTGTCTACATGTAATATAGTCTGCTAAGTCTTTGTTAAGTCGCTACTTAACAAAGTGTTCTTTGTTGTTGGCCTTGCATTTTTCATATTTTTCCGTTTGTTAAACTTAAGTAATCAAAATCAGTCCAGTATATTTTCAGAATACATACACGGAGCTAACAAACAGCCTTCATTATTTTGAAAGTGCTTTAAAAACCGCTTTGCGCTTTTAAATTAAAACGTAATTCTTGCGTGACTGACGCGTAACGCAACGCAAACGCCCGAATATATTAATGTGTTGTACTTTATGGCAATACTGGCAAAAATGTCCTGCAGTGAACGCATAGGTTTTTTTAGAGAGCCCGTATTAGGCTAAAATATACCGTGGCTTAGTGGGTGTGACCCGACTGCTGAATCAAGAAGTTGACATGATGCACTGCCCCATGTATCGCTTACAATTGCGCCGTTTTAAACCAATTGTGTTTTTCTAGTAATTCGTCTTGAAAACTACTAAATCGATTTTGATGAAACTTGCACTATTACCTAAGTTTAACTGTACCTAAGTACTAACATAAACAGATAATGATAATTATTAAAATCCGATCCCTATTTTCTGAGAAATACGTCGATAAACATATATTACGTAAATGTCGTAGGATAATCGAAAAAAATGGATTATTGCGAAAATCCTAGGACGTTTGCAAATGACAGGATGATTGGAAAATAAGAAAGAGTTATTGCAAAAAACCGAGTTTATTTTAGCATTATCGCAAATACTTACGTTTCATAAATCGTGAGCGGTGATTGGCTGGTATGAAAGTTGTAGCAGACGCACTTATTGGCTATGACTTTATGCTTGATTCATGACCGACTTATCGTATTGTAGAATTGTTCTATCTGGTGTTTATAGTTTTTTAACGTTATTTTATAAAGAAAACCGCCTGTTTATCGAGCTAGTGGTCGCTTGACTTTTAGAAATTTTAATTCCGCCCATACTAACCATTCCGCTGACTAAGCTTAACTAATGCTCTTATATGAGCCAGGACCGAAAAGTTAACGTGCCTTCCGAAACATGGCAGTGGCAGAGCTCAGAAAATATGCTACTATGCGATCACCCATCCCCTCTCCCCCTATCCATGACTTCACATTTTCCCGACGATTAGCTTCGGTTGACGTTTCCAAAAAAATTAATGTTCCTAGGCAGCGAGCTCCAAATTTTATGATCATATTTTGAAATTAAATTACTTTCTCAGAATTAATGTTGCCTTGTCTATTCACTTTCCTACTTTTTTAACTCTATAGATCTTTACGAAGAGCCATGTAGGTACTGACCAATCAAAAAAAATATGTATATCGTACTTCATCCCACCCAATCAGCGCTCAAATTTCGATTCTTCCTAAATCAAACTCGGTTTGATGAAGTAATTTTCCAAACATTCGGTCGTTTGCAAACGTCCTAGGATTAGGATTAGGCAATAATCCGTTTCTTTCGATTATCCTACACATGTACACCAACAGCATGCACTCTTTATTACATACACACACTTATGAAATTGGGTACGCGACGCAGCATTTTTGAGATACCTAGCAACACATAATGGACCTTGTGTAGATAAATAGATACGCCTGCCTTTTTTTTTTTTTTCTGAGCTGACTATGCAGTTGGCTGTTGCAGCCATTACTGCTTCACCGGACTTTTGGGGCGAGACTCTGAAGGAGCCTCAGCCCATATAGCGCCCAACGCTCAAGGGCTCCCCACGGGGGAAGCCTCGGCTTGGGTTGTCGCTCTCGGGGGCGTCCCTTCGACCGGCGTGAGTCTCGAACCCGAAGGTGAGTCACCGCCAGGAGGGGAGTTCCCCGTTACGCGGGTACGATTGCGATTGAGTGGGGGCGAGAAGCGCCCCGGCACTCTTTGATACCTAGTGTATCCTTGTGGGCGCCGACGAACCCGGGGACGTCGGCGTCGTGTTTGGAGGGAGGCCCTATTCGGGGAGGTCGTAGAGACTAATCTCGCTATCCGGACAGCGAGATCGTCATCTGGGGACGTTAGTACGTGCCGAGGCCGCCTAACAATAGTTGTACGACCGCGACCGGGTCGATCGGGGGGACGATACGTTGTGGATTGCACAATTAATCGATTCGGGTGATTTTGCGTACGCTCGAAAAAGCGGACTGCCAAGTCTTTAAAGTATTGGGGAATCGTGGGAAGTTCGAAGTCTCTGTGTAGGTCCGCATTGCGAACGTACCAAGAGGCTCCAGAGGCCGCTCTGAGAAAGCGGTTTTGGAGGGTCTGGAGTTTGTGGAGATTGCGCTTGGACAGCGCAAAGACTACGCTAGCATAAGCTAGTATGGGGCGGATACAAGTTGTGTAAAGATTTAGCTTATTTCTAAGCGACATCTTACTATACTTGCCTATCATGGGATAGAGATGACCGAGGACAAAAGCGGCTCGGTCTCTGACTATTTTGGTGTGAGCTTGGAAGTTCAAACGACTATCCATAGTCACACCGAGATATTTGGTCTTATTTTGCCAGGGAATGGCACGACCGAAAAGAGAAAGGGGAGTAGGCCGCGGAGGGCGGCCTAAGGTAAAAAGGACGGCAGAGCTTTTGTCGGGATTCACCTCGATTCTCCATTTCCGAAACCACTCGCCTAGGGCGGTGATAGCGGGTTGGAGTCTCTCAGTAATTCGACTCACTTGCCTATCTGTGGTATAGATAGCGGTATCGTCCGCAAAGAGGGCTAGATTGGTACCTATTGTTTTAGGGATATCGTTAGTGTACAGAAGGTACAAGATGGGGGCGAGCACGGACCCTTGCGGGACTCCTGCTTCTATGGGACGGGGGGAAGAGAGAGTGCCTTCGACTTTGTAGCGAAAGCTACGATTCGACAAATAGTCTCGTATGATGAGCACGAGACGATCTGGCAACTGAAAGTTGTACAGTTTAAAAATTAAACCGTTGTGCCAGACTTTGTCGAAGGCTTTCGCTACATCGAAGAAGACAGCGCCCGTGTGACGGGTCTTACCTAACGCTGGTTGAAAGCCAGTAAGAATATGTTGTGGCCTTCACTCCCACAGAGTACACAAGCGACCGGGTCGGATGCGTTAGAGCGATCGCGATCACAGTCCGGAGTGGCGTGATCGCGCAAACATTTCACACAGCGCGGTCTGCGTCTGCAGTTGCGCTGCGCGTGGCCATATAATTGGCATCGGTGGCATTGACCCGGGTTCGACCGCTTGTGCGGAGTCTCGACCCGGACGCCCTTGAGGCTGCACACATCTTTAATGTTAAAGATGGCTTTGCCTTCTTTGGTCAGGTCTAGTATTACGAGCACCATGTCGTAGCACTCTGACTTGTTACGGCCATTGTGCATTCTATGTACTTCCCGAACTGGGAGGCCTTGAACGATTAGGTCGTCCTGAACAGTCTTTGTGGAGAATTCCTTAGGAACTCCCCTTATGACTGCTCGGAGAACGCGTTCCTCGGCCAGCGAGTAAGTATGGTACTCATACTTTTGGGCCGTAAAGAAAGCCGTCAGATTTCGGAAATCTCGCCGCGCTCGGCATCATTGCGGGCGTGCGTATAATTTATCCGCTTGGCCTTCATAGCGTTTGCTATATTTGGCCAGGCCCCTTTGTCTTTGATGACAATGGGCGGCGGAGATTTTTCTTTCCGTCCCGAAGTGGGACAGTCGGACTGCGAAGAGGTGGCGGCGGGGGGGGTTGTATCCATGGTGGCTAGCTCAGGGCTGGCCGCCGAGGTGGACGGAGACGGGGACGGTGAAGCGCTAGGCGCTTTGAGGCGTTTAGCCTCGGAATCGGAGGGAGGAGGAGTAGAAGACTCCAGAGCGGATGCCGCCGAAGCCTTTTTGGACTTGGCGGACTTCTTCCGCTTTTTCCCCTTTTTAGTCCCCAGGCCAACCACTTTGAAGCCTTCGTCGTCCTCGGACAACGCCGACTCAGCGGACATTACGGCTGCTGGAGACAGGGGTGCGGTTTCGGAGGTTGCGGGGGGCGGGGTAGCAAGTGACCGAGAAAGGGTCTCATCGGCTACCGGAGTCGGGGGGCGATTGGGCACAGGGGCCCGAAGAGCGCGGCGAGCGAGACGCGGGTCGCGATTGCGGGGTTCGCGGGGTTCGCGGGTGAGAGAGCGCGAACGATTGCGCGAGCGAGAGCGCGGAGTCGAACGCGATGAGACGGACGGGGTGGGCGCGGTTGTGCTGGACGCAGTGAGGGCAGGCCCCACAGCCTTAATGATGGCGTGGGCCAGCTCTGGGCGATCGCGAACAAGATTTATCACGATTGCCCCTAGCTGGTCCGGGGACAAGCCGATGAGTTGCTCGGCCATCGCGGGAGTGGCCGGGGTGTCGCTTGTAAGTACCTAGTGACTCCCCACCATTGCTGGCGAGGAGCAAGAATACCTAAAATGTGGCCAGGCGCCCCGCAGTGCTACGGATTGCCTGGTGTGTACCTAACTCCTACTCCTACGGCCGGGGTTACGTTGTCACCGTTAGGTTTCCCCCCAGCAACGAGACGTTTATGAACGAGAAACGTTAGGTAGACCTCAACTCTGAAAAGAGCTATACGATCTCACCCACCAGCCCTTGAGCACTCGGAACTGGATTTCTACAAACTAAAACGCAATCGATACTTAAAACGCGAGAATGCGCGGAGCGGCGAACTGCTGAAGCGGAAATACTACACTAGCGATTTAACCCAAAGCCGGACTCAGACCGGGCGAACCGGTAACAGTCAAAGAGGAAAGCGAGGGTCACCGCTATGCGTAGTAGTTCCGCGACTACGAGAACACACACTCACGCACAAAAACACACAGTATCGCTTCGATAAACACTCGGTTATGGGCGCGTTGAAGAACGCACAAACACACTCAGAGCGGGCCGAGAAGCAATTTCCCAGCCAATACACACTGCCGAGCAGCGCTTCAACACTCAGGCCGATTTTCCAGGAATTGCGGGCAATGATCCAAACAACAATTCGAGGTCGTCAGCACTGAGGCAAAACACCACACAGGAATGCGCACCAGCTGAGTCACCACTGCACGGAGCACACTGAGAGCACTTGACGCTCCAAAACACGACCGCACAACACGAGAGTCGAATCGGGAGCCGTCGTGGTCTTCACACATTTCTCCCTTACGGGGAAATGGGGCAACTGTCTTTGGGCTTTGCCCATCTGCAGTGGTAGTCTTCGCTACTTTGCACCGAAAGTAGGTGTCTGGGGGTTGACATTATGTCAAATTGGTCCTCTTTGCTTGGTGTTGGTGTTTATTTGTCTTCTACTTTGGCTACCAGGTCTCGAGGATACCCCAAGCCCTCGGGCGGCCGAGCGTGAAGCGGCGCCAGTCCTCTTATATGCGGCCAGACCGAGTTATCCACCTGCGCGAACATTCTCGTGGCCAGCCTGCCGACAAACTCTGCAATGGTCTCGACGCGGAGGTCTCTCGCTAACGTGGAGTTCCTCACGTATCTTGGTGCACCGGCTTTGGTGCGCAGGCTGCGGTTTTGGGTCTTTTGTAACCGCTGGCGTTGGGACGTGCTGGCAAGCGCATACCAAGCCGGTGCGGCGTACGTGAGGCGGGGTCTTAGGTACAATTTGAAGATCCCGACTTTCACACGAAGCGGAAGGCGAGCTGTGAGTACCGGTTGAAGGAGGGCCTGTGCCGCTCTCGTCTTTCCGATCACGGCTGTGATATGCTTCCTCATGGATAGAAGGCGGTCGATTTTTACCCCTAGGTAGGTGGCCTCGGTAGTCCATTCGATGACCTGTCCATGGAACTGTAGCGGCGGTATTTTGGTATAACCCCGGAGGAGGATGGCTTGCGTCTTCCCGACGTTTACCGACAACTTCCACTTGGCTAGCCATTCTGGCAGGAGGTCTAGGCATCTCTGCATTTTGATGCGAGCGTGGGCTGCGGTGATAGAGCTGGTGATGAACGCCGCATCGTCAGCGTACAGGGCCAGTTCTGCTTCAGAGGTTTTTGGAAAGTCGTCGGTATATCTGCCATAACAAGCCGGTGAGAGACAGCTCCCCTGGGGTACACCTGCACTAATTGAGCGCTCTTCTGATAGCGCGTCCTCTACTCTCACTCTGAATCGTCGCTGTTCTAAGAAGGAAGCGACGACTTTCGAGATCCTTCTCGGTAGCGAGGATGTGGTCAGCTTGAACAGAAGTCCCTGGTGCCACACCCTGTCAAAAGCCTTCTCCATGTCCAGGAATACTGCAACGGCGTGCTCGTTCTTGTTTAGGGCTACTGCTATGTGGTGCAGTACCCTTGACAGCTGGAGAGTTGTGGAGTGTTCAGCGCGAAATCCGAATTGCTCCTGTCTGGGTACGATGTGCGGACTCATGTGCCTTAACAGGAGTTTTTCAAACACCTTCGAGATATTCGAAAGGAGCGTGACGGGCCGATAGCTTCCTGGCTTCAGTATATTTTTTCCAGGTTTTGGGAGCATGATCACATGCCCTGTCTTCCACAAGGTGGGAAAGAAAAAAGTCGAATCGGGAATCCACGCCTGCCAACGTTGCGCAACGCCTTTATTTAGTAAACAAGGTCCATAATGTGTAGGTGTCTCAAACATGCCGCGTCGCGTCGCGTCTCGGTCTGAGTTGATCCTAATAAAAAAAATGATTGTAGTCCGCAATTTTTATACATCATGTTTAGACAAATTTTTACTACTAGTCCCTATCACCGTTTAGTTTATTATCATAGTTGTAAGAGAATTTAGTGTCATAACTTTGACGATGATCTTGTTTATACTAGTAAACTTTACAATGTCTTTTTCAGCAATAAATATATGTACGTATTTGTATATATTAAAAAAGAATTGTAAAAAATATAACAGAATTATATTTTTCTGATTGGACATTGTGCAATTATATCTAACAATATTACATATACATATATACAGGTCTAATAGATAACTTCCTTTTTTTAAAACCGGTTAAAATAGTCGATAGATCGTCAGACCAGTTGTCGTTTCATACGTTCAGGATCATCGATTTGAAATTGATTTTTTTAAAAAACATATTCCGATCACATAATAGTACATTGTTCACCAAGGGGTGAAAGTGACTGATTACCGACGAGGGTGTAGTTTGAGGCCCGAAGCGCAGCTGAGGGCTTTAAAACACACGAGGTGGGAATCGTCTTTCATCCCGAGTGATACATAGTGCTTTACACTACGAATGCGAGGATAATAAAATATAATTAATTAAAGTTTTAATTTACCTAACAAATATTAATTCACTTTTACAAACATAGATGGCGCTGTACCGAATAATTACAAGCTATGGTTATGTTTTCAGTTGTTTCTAAATAGTGAGTTATTTTTTCAAAGTGACCTTCAGTCGCTCTTAAGTTTAGGCGACGCCGTCATTCTTGCCGGCGACCTAAATTGCAAGCATCGCCGCTGGAACTCTTCTGTAACTTCACAAAGAGGCAGACTCCTCGACGATTTAGTTGACAGACTAAACTTTGACATCATCGCTCCCATGACGCCCACTTACTTTCCCCACAATACTCGGAATAACCCCGACGTACTCGACATAGCACTTCTAAAGAATGTAAGGCTAAGCTTTCGCTCTATAGAGGTGCTTGACGAACTTGACTCGGACCACCGCCCTGTTGTCCTCCGATTAGGTTTCCCTTCGGACTCTCCTCCCGACACTAGAACCGTGACGGACTGGGATAAATTTGGGCGATTGCTCGAAAATCCCAGCTCGCCACATCTAGACCGCGTTCCCAACGTAATCTCTTCCGCGACCGATCTTAACGTAGCTATCGACTCACTCACTAGCCACCTGACCGCCACCGTTGGCGAGTGCTCACGACAGGTGCCGGTTGGTGATTATCACCACCTAATCCTGCCTCAGCACATCAGGTCGCTAATGACTGAGCGTAACGCGGCCCGCCGCGCTCGCGATCGCGCTCCCACTATCGATAATAAAGCTCGCTTCAACGACTTACACCGCCGTGTAAGAACCGCTGTAGCTGAGCTTCGCGCCCAACGTTTCGGTGATCTTATGGAGAACATTTCTCCTTCTCACCAAGCTTATTGGCACTTAGCCAGAGCTCTAAAGTCCAAAACCGCAAACTCTCTCCCTCCGTTATCTCGTCCCAACAACGTTCCCGCGTTCAATGACGACGAAAAAGCGGATTGCCTAGCGTCTAGCCTCCAAGCCCAATGTGCCTTAAGCACACAGCCCTTTGATCCCGACCACGTTCGCGAGGTAGACGGCGAAGTGGAGCGCAGAACTTCTCTGCCTCCTCAAGACCCCCTGCCCCCTGTCACTGTCGACGAAGTCGTACAGGTCATCAAAAACCTACGCCCCCGTAAGTCCCCCGGTGCGGACGGTATCTCTAACGATATCCTAAAGCGCCTCACTCTGCCCCTTGTCTGCCTCCTAGTAGCGATCTTTAACGCTGCTATGGAACATTGCATCTTTCCATCTCAATGGAAAGCTGCAATTGTTATAGGCATCCATAAGCCAGGTAAAGCTCGTACCGAGCCGTCCTCCTATCGCCCCATAAGTTTACTAAAGGCCCTTGGTAAACTCTATGAACGCCTCCTTCTCGCCCGCCTACGGAACGCTATAGTCTCCAGAGGCATTTTAATAGACGAGCAGTTCGGCTTCCGTGCCAAACACTCATGCGTCCATCAAGTCCTCCGCATAACGGAACATATTCTCACTGGCTTTCAGCCAGCGTTAGGTAAGACCCGTCACACGGGCGCTGTCTTCTTCGATGTAGCGAAAGCTTTCGACAAAGTCTGGCACAACGGTTTAATTTTTAAACTGTACAACTTTCAGTTGCCAGATCGTCTCGTGCTCATCATACGAGACTATTTGTCGAATCGTAGCTTTCGCTACAAAGTCGAAGGCACTCTCTCTTCCCCCCGTCCCATAGAAGCAGGAGTCCCGCAAGGGTCCGTGCTCGCCCCCATCTTGTACCTTCTGTACACTAACGACATCCCTAAAACGATAGGTACCAACCTAGCCCTCTTTGCGGACGATACCGCTATCTATACCACAGATAGGCAAGTGAGTCGAATCACTGAGAGACTCCAACCCGCTATCACCGCCCTAGGCGAGTGGTTTCGGAAATGGAGAATCGAGGTGAATCCCGACAAAAGCTCTGCCGTTCTTTTTACCCTAGGCCGCCCTCCGCGGCCTTCTCCCCTTTCTCTTTTCGGTCGTGCCATTCCCTGGCAAAATAAGACCAAATATCTCGGTGTGACCATGGATAGTCGTTTGAACTTCCAAGCTCACACCAAAATAGTCAGAGACCGAGCCGCTTTTGTCCTCGGCCGTCTCTATCCCATGATAGGCAAGTATAGTAAGATGTCGCTTAGAAATAGGCTAAATTTTTACACAACTTGTATCCGCCCCATACTAGCTTATGCTAGCGTAGTCTTTGCGCTGTCCAAGCGCAATCTCCACAAACTCCAGACCCTCCAAAACCGCTTTCTCAGAGCGGCCACTGGAGCCTCTTGGTACGTTCGCAATGCGGACCTACACAGAGACTTCGAACTTCCCACGATTCCCCAATATTTTAAAGACTTGGCAGTCCGCTTTTTCGAGCGTACGCAAAATCATCCGAATCGTTTAATTGTGCAATCCACAACGTATCGTCCCCCCGATCGACCCCGTCACGGTCGTAAAACTATTGTTAGGCGGCCTCGGCACGTACTAACGTCCCCAGATGACGATCTCGCTGTCCGGATAGCGAGATTAGTCTCTACGACCTCCCCGAATAGGGCCTCCCTCCAAACACGACGCCGACGTCCCCGGGTTCGTCGGCGCCCACAAGGATACACTAGGTATCAAAGAGTGCCGGGGCGCTTCTCGCCCCCACTCAATCGCAACCGCACCCGCGTAACGGGGAACTCCCCTCCTGGCGGTGACTCACCTTCGGGTTCGAGACTCACGCCGGTCGAAGGGACGCCCCCGAGAGCGACAACCCAAGCCGAGGCTTCCCCCGCGGGAAGCCCTTGAGCGTTGGGCGCTATATGGGCTGAGGCTCCTTCAGAGTCTAGCCCCAAAAGTCCGGTGAAGCAGTAATGGCTGCAACAGCCAACTGCATAGTCAGCTCAGAAAAAAAAAAAAAAAAAAAAAAAAAACAAAGTGAAATTGGTTCGCTTTTTTAATCACTTTACACAATTATTTTCACTTTCATCCCTCTAAACGGGCAAGAAAGTAATATTCTCTGCAAACAAGTACTTTCAACCCTATTTTTGACTATGCATGAAGGTTCTTTCAGAGCATGAGTAGTGTTTTTATTTTATTCAATTTGGAAAATAAAATACCAGGTAGGCATAAACACTATACGAATAAATTATTATATATCAATAATTACAATGATCTTTACTAGTAAATATGCATTTTTTTTACATTTTCAATCAATCAACATTGTTAAATAACGGTAAAAAAATTTACTTATTATATTAAAAAATAATCCGTCCAATGGTTGGAGCTGTGCGTTGATAGATCAGTCAGTCAGTAACGTTTGCCTTTTATATACATAGATTATGGAAATTTAGACGAAAGTCAATTTAAAATCATTTCAGCAGGTTTTGGGTGATGAACGCCAAACTGCACCTCTAGTTATCTAGTAATGTTCTTTACATGCACTAACAAACTAGACACTTCAGAAGTGCAGTGAATACGGATTATGTGCAGTTATTTATGCAGGTAGCATAACAACGGCACGGTGCGGATGCAGTCGAGTGTAGCCTGCTGCTGCCATGCCGTCGTCGGTCGGTCCACTGCATTAGGACTGCATCACAAACAACTGCTTGTGTACTTACCGTACGCCTCCTTTTTTTTATGTATCCAGGGACTTGCTGCGATCCTAGTAGATAGAAAATCAGTCCACAGGTGGAAAGTCGATACAGAGGGTAGGCAGGTAGACAGCGTTAATGAGCAAGCTAACAGCGCGCTTAAGTTATTACGCCTATATTTAGTAACAGACGTAAGTGAAAATAGGCATTTGAAGCTGAATAGGTACCTATTTCAAAAACGGGGCGTAATTTTGATGCTGTCTAAAGCTGGAAACAAATTATAAGTCAACAAATGCTCGTTGGGGCGAATGCAGTTGACTGCATGGTTGTCAGTATGTTCACGAGCCAGATTCGAACATACCAACGCTGAAGGTCACTTCCGCGTCTTACAACCTAAAGTAGGATATACAGTTTTAAGTACCTAAATGTACTATCCACATCGCCAACGTCAGCTGCGTGCGCCTGAGGTACTTGTCCGATAATTATGTTCTCAGCTTAGAAAACCTCACAATGATTTTAAATTTCTTATTTCACAAAAGGTTACTTTGACAAGAAGCACTTTAGAATCTTTATTGTCTGGAATAAAATGCCTGTGACATATGGCCAGACGGACGGACGGACATGGCGGAACTAGGATTCCCTGTTTGACTACGGTACCTTAATAACATATAGCTATTATTAAGTATTTATGTCACTGTTGACGATTTAGTTACAGTATTTTTAAAGAATGGAATAGGAGGTTAAAATTTTATATGGGTAGTCATTACACTATTCTTTGTTCTGAGGAATTAGTAAATAATTTGGAAATAACAAGCTAAGCAGGCTGAGGGGTGGGCGACTTTATGAAGACAATTACTAAATGCTACGTGACAGAAATGGGCGTAAGTACCCAGAAATCCCATTTCTTTCATAAATTCACGAGATTATTTCGCCATATGGAGATCTCACCTGATCTGCCGCTTCACCGCTTTCTTTACTTTGCCCTTCGTAGTGATTCCCATGACGGTGCACTTTTGTAAGACAGCATACAGCATATAAGCACAATATCAGTGCGTAGGTACACTCACCATCACATACACTTAAAGAGCATGCAACATATATACATTATAGATAGACCGCATTCTCGCACGGGGCCTGTGACGGGGCAGGGCAGGCCGACAGGGGACAGGCAGACCGAGCGCGACAGGGCAGAAACCGGGCCGCGCGGGGCAAAGGGGGGAAGATTGACTGACTGACATGCACGAGAATCTGTCGGCGCGGCTCGTTCCCTGCTGTCGCTGCTAGCATCGCAAAATATACCGCGACCAACATGTCTTGGTAGTAAACATAGTGTTTTTACTTTTTTCATAATGTGATTATGGGTATTTAAGCCGGAAATAAAACTATCTTTTTAATTTTTGTAAACTAAAAAATGTCAGTGTTGTTTCAAGATGAAATAAGTTTCAGGGTGAATTAATTTTTAGGTGTTGTCACTAATTAATATTTACTACTTAATATTTTTTTAACATAATAGTTTTCTTATAAAACATCTAGTCGGTAATTAAAAAATTATGAATTACATTTAGATCGCTTATTAGTTATTAATATGGTTTTATTTGTTTTGGTAAGTTTACACGTATGATACTTTTCACTATTTTGGTAAGACTGACTTGGACTTGGCTTTCAAACGTTAGTAGCAAAATTATTAATGAAACAAACCGAATGGTTGACACACACTTATCAAAGAAACACAAATCATACGCACACTACAATAAACAATAAATATGTATGGCAGTTTGACAGATTGAAATCGAAACCCCACCTCCAGACATAGGTCTAAAATTTCACTTTAAGGTGTCGCTTAACAGTTTGTTACAGATGATACTTAAATTTTGATAGTTTTGACACCCATGCTAAACGAACGGCTGACAAGTGACAAAAAAACAAAAACAATGATTAATTATCTCAAAACGAGCACACACTATGCAGACTAGACACTGTCAATCAAGTAATAGCGTCAAATAAGTCATTCATTATCGAACAGTGATGTACTGTGCCTTCAAGTAACGCAAAAGAGTGACTAAATCAGTGATTATATAGATAGGTCCACTAGCGCCGCCAACGTACATTTCTTATTGCCTCTTAGTGAAAAGCGAATTTCAAAAATGTTCTTCTACATATGAATTAAGTTATAAGCTATTTTCAGAACGTTTTGTGTTGTTTGTAGAATATATCTGTGAGTTCTAGCATTTCTGCTAAAAGGGGCCATTTATAGCAGAAGTGCTTCCCAAAAATGTCCATTGGCGGTGTTAGTATCCCGAGGTAAAAAAGGTAGAGTTCACGAAAAATAAGGTGTTGATATCTTACTGTCTTAATCTCGCCCTATTACTCAAAAATAAGAATTACCTTGAAGTCCTAGCTAGAATTTTGTAAGCGTCAAAAAAATCATAGGTTATTTGCAACAATTTCTAATCTAAAAGCATTTGATGGTATTAAGGCAATAGCAGAAACAGAGCCGATGATTTAAAATCAAAAACGAAACCCATAAGGCACAAGTCCTATTCGTACCTGAATGTCTTTCTCTATGTGCAATTTATACGATCGAATACGCAAGTTAGTTTATTCACAGCATAAAAAAACTAATGATAATGAATGAATGGTATTGTATTGTACCAAACCACCAGTCAAACATAACTCGTACGGAGGTGAAATATCGAACCAGGTGGGGCGGTCGGGCGAGCGTCGCGTCACGAGCACAATTCACGACGACACGACGAGCGAGGATCCGACGCGTTATCGCGCGCCCCCGCGGCGAGCGCGCGTCACCTTGTCACCGACCGGGGTTTAATGGGCTGCCGTGCACGCCACTTGCGCCATCTTGATGCTTTCTTTGATTTATAAATTGTATCCACTAGCGGTTCCATTTAGACGTGAATATTTAAACCAGAAATGCTTGTGTTTCTGTTAGATTTGTAAAATCAAATAGTGTGATAATACTAATAATATATTTTGTCTAAAATTTCTTAATTTAAAACTATGGTTGATATTATGGTTTTATATGTAAATTCTCTTAATATTAAAAAAAATATAATAGAAATGGAAAACTTTAAATAGCAAAAAAATATTCCCATATAGCTTTGTTTAATATGTATATACATACTTTTGTATATTACTTTCTACATACATCATTCAGTGCGTATAAGTCCCATGTAGTAGACAGTACTCGTAGCTCCCCGATTTTTTGATCGGCCGAGTTAAAATCGGGTATTACGTGGATACATTTAATTGCATGTAAATGTTGACATTCGCTTTATTGTAATGGAGTAAAATAATATACCTGAGTGTTTTTAATATACAATACGTATGTAACGTAACAATATGTATGTAACATCCTCAAAACCATATTTCTGACAAATAAAGATAATTCTAATTCTAAAAATTTTAATTCTTGGGAGATGAATACCTTTTATTTGAGACCTCAATTCATCGAAATTGGCCCAGCTGCTACAGGAGGTCGCAATGGAACGGACATAGCCACATACATGCCAAATCATTAAACCCTCCTTCTGAGTCAGTTGCGTAAAAAATACTAACACTAAACAAATATCACGTAAATATAAACAACTTAGTAAAGAACCAAACTCTAAACAAAGTTAATGCAGGTAAAGAAAGACACATTAGTCTGAATACCTTTTATTTGAGACCTCAATTCATCGAAATTGGCCCAGCTGCTACAGGAGGTCGCAATGGAACGGACATAGCCACATACATGCCAAATCATTAAACCCTCCTTCTGAGTCAGTTGCGTAAAAAATACTAACACTAAACAAATATCACGTAAATATAAACAACTTAGTAAAGAACCAAACTCTAAACAAAGTTAATGCAGGTAAAGAAAGACACATTAGTCTCGCTCACATTACGTCAATATACACATATGTGCGCATATCATATGTTATATTTATATTATCATCATCATTTAGCACCGCGCCGCAACATATTCGTGTCGACAAAAAAGCCGGCTTGCGGCTGCATAAAAAATGTCTGGCAGTGGCAGTGCTGGCGGGCGGCGCGGCGGGTCGCTAACGCCGCATCGCCTGTCTCTCTAATGATGGAGCGCTCGCCGCACCGCACCTAACTCGCATTTTTCTAGGGCTGGAAATGATTTTAAATATGTAATCATTTTTTTAACTTTTTTAACAATTTCTTCGGTCACTACCATTTTTGGGTGACGCAAGTGAAGGTCATCTTTGGTGGTAGTTCTTCCATGTTTTAATTCGGCAAACCAACGTGTAACTGTAGAAAACGGTGGAGCATTTGCACCTAAAGTATCCTGTAAAACATGATCACGGAATAACATTTTATTCATTTTTAAAAACATACTCCGACAAACTGCAAACAAAAGACTTCGATTGCTAAATGAGTGTTTACTCAAATAACATAATTTTTTTTAATTTAATCAATATTCCAGCTTTACTAGCCAGTATTTACTTTTTTTTGTTCCAAAGAGTTCCCACCTAATTCTCACTATTTATTGAACGCTCGTATACGTACCTCTGATTAGAAGATATTTATATGGATTTAGGATGTATTTGAAGATTAAATGTAAAGAAATATTAAATAATTTTGTATGACATTATGTACCATTACTTATGTTAATCTTAAGTTATCAGAATAAAATATGGATAAAAATAGCCCCATGAGACAACCCTAGCAGGCAGCGTAGGTGCGGGCGCTCAGCTCCACTCCTACATATTTAATTTTCTCGACTGGTTTCTGTCCGGGTACGGACGCGCCGTCGTCGCCACCACGTCACACCACGCTTAGTGTTGTTTCATTATGACTTTATCAAAACGGCCTGCGTCAGTCACTGGTAAACCTGCTCGATATAAAAAGAAAACTAGTGCTGTGTGTGATCTCGAATTTAAAAAAAAAAAAAAAATCAATCAGTTACTACAGATTTTCATACAGTTTCGGTATTCTGTATTAGAATAATAAGTCTATGTATATCCCACTTCATTTGGTCTTTGTAAAAATAATATTTAACAAAGATTTCAAATAGAAATCTTAGCTAGTAAATAATATGCTGGCCTAATTTTGAGTTGGAATCGCGCATCGTACCACAATACAATATAATACTTACAATATAATACTAAATCTAACGCAACAAATTTATACAAATTCCTAATAAATAGTTCGCAGCAATCATACTATTGTTGCCTATAACAAATTTAAGTAGAAATAAATATATGAAGTAGAATAAAAACAAACAAACACAAAGCATCAAAAATATGTTTGAAATATGCAGGGATACATAAATAAGGAGGCGACTACAAACATGAGACATTGACAAAAAACAATTAAAACGCAGAGTCGAGTCGTCCACGCACCGGTCCCTTAATATTTGACTTACTTGTGAATTTTTAAATGGAGTTTCAAGTAAAAGATATTAAATTTACTACGTGCAAAAACTTCATTTTTTTAATAAAATATTACCAATTTTTTTGTTAACTGTATATTTGATAAAATTTAATAGCGATAATAGCAAGCAAACATATAAATTCTCAATTTGTTTTTGGACGAAACGTGCTTTTTAACAAAGAACGCAATAGGTTGCTTGATAAAACAGAATCAACAAAAGCTAAGTCGAGATAAAAGGACAAAAGTGGTTAAAAACCGTAATATAAATTCACCGTCACGTCTGCCGGAGCTTGGGTAATTTTGGTAAGTCACTGTAAGTTTTCCAATGACACAACAAAGATTGATAAAAAAAACAGGAAATTTATGCAATCAAATCAATGAGTTCTTGAGCCGCTTACCTTACTTAGCCAGAAGTAGCTGAATAAGAAATGACATTTTTAGGAAATGCTTATATCCAACAGTTGAGGGACAAATTGCTTAAAAGGATAGTGAAATTTTATAATACTTACTGTTCAACTAGCTATATATGGAGATTGAAGATACTTAAAATTAGTAAGCAAAAGGCAAAGAATGTGGCATTTTTAAAGTTTGAATAAACTTAAATATTTTATATCCTTTTTAATTGTTAACCATATCATTAATTTAGGCCAATAAATTCAAAAGGAAATGAAATTTTGCAAAACCCAAATTGTCCACAGTACTTCTCTATAATAGTTTTGATATTTGGTTTTGATTACATGGGTACAAAGTACACGAATTTAAAGCGCTATGGTACTATATGTACCGCCAAACAATGCCAAACCATTTTATTCTTGTAAACCTGATTTTATACGGTATCTGTATTTTTTTAACATTGTGGTAGGAGAAATAAAATATAAGCTGAAATACGTCTTGTCCCAATTTCTTTTACAAAGTGTATATTCAAAAAAAAATACAGCAGAGCAAACGTCATCTACGATGCCAAGAAACAGCCATGGGGGACTCGAGGGTGCGCTCCCAATATACCACTGAATCAGGGGAACGTTAATCCCTTATCAGTTATCACCGTCTCCGCTCCACGCACTGACAGAGGTTACGATATAAGCTAGTACATGTTCGCATTTGTAAGCCTTGAATATAACATAATCCGGTTTCAAGGTATTCATGCATTCCTGTTTACTTCATTTATACTTATATTTTAGATTTTAATGATCAAATTATGAATATGGCGTTTTTGTATATAAATGTATTTTGTTCTCTCACAATTTTACTAAGGTTTTATTTGTCTTCAGAACAAACCTTTCGTATCTTTCAAAATTGTGTCAGTAAAATTAATGGCTGATAGCTAAGCTATTCGTAATATAAAAGTAAATTAGATACAAGTTATATGTTATGTAATACATACATCACACGAAATTGTTTAGGGTAAAAAATCAGAATTTAGTGAAATTGTTCCACATTTCAACATCACATCGAAGATTTGTTGCTTATTTATAACTTAAGCCCCTAGAAACTAGCGAGCGAGGCCTGAGTGACGCGACATGCTTTATCCACTCGCTTTCCGTCGAGCAATCAATAACTTACCACTCGACTTCGTACGTCGTAAATTAGAAGCGAGAAGCGAAGCCACGAGCCTCAAGACTCAAGCTGTCTGACGGCTTCGGGACTCCTGTAATTTATTTGATTGAATATTCGATGCCAGATTACTGTGGCGAATTTAGAATCAGCTGTTCAATTTCCGATTCATTAACGTCTTTGAAGACGTTTCTTATACCTTGTTGCATCATTTATACCAGAATAAAGTTTTGAAGAAAGATATTAGATGCAAAAAATCAACCTGTTCATCATCGATTTTATATGACGTGTATATTAACACATACACAATATTAAGAAGAATATGATAACAAATGGTGAATGGTATTTTATTTATATTTTCCTATATTATTAATGTGATGGTGGAATTAATGAACAAGTTATAGTAATAAAATTTTTATTTTTAATAAATCACGTCTTATCAATATTATGTGGCACATTGAACAATAGATAAAATATATTACTTTTTGCTATCTAGTTTACAATAATTATCAACTGTATAGTTTTGTTAACTATTTGAGGTATTCATTCCTTGTATTATGTATGACTTACTACTATAAGCTTTATTTATTTAAACAACATTTACAAATATATAACGACTACCACATTTGGTTAAATTTATTAAAAAAAAGACACACGAAATCAAACTATTTCAATTTGATCAAATATATGACCACCATTTTGATCAAAAAAAATACCAAGCATAAGGTCTCACGTACATAGGACTTTAAGTATTACATTGTTATGGTAACTAACAATAATTTTGTTCCTAAATCTAATAAACACAGCCAAAACATCGAGATCACGACATTAAAACATCGACACATTTTCTTGACTAGCCCAAAACTAATTTTTCATTTTCAAACAACTTCAGGTATATTGTTCTTGAGGTTGTTTCAGAATTTGATTATTACACATTATCACATTCAAATCTACAAATAGTATTGTTGATTAATTATGACGCAAATGACTGTCATAATATCATTAGGTACTTAAATATACATATATTTTGTTTGAACCCTGTACATTTTAATCTTCAATCTCTGATCCTAAAGAGTTTTCCAGTTTCAAATCACAATTATAATCTTCCAATACACCGTTTCGCATACCCATAGCTGTTCTAGACGCATAAGTACTTGTCGATGCCATACTCGCCAAAATACTGTTGGATAAGGACTGAACAGATAAAGCTTCTCGTGATGGACCTGCGTAACTGTACTGCTGATACACAGCTTGTATTCTCGCTGCATTCACCAATGTTTGAATTTTTAATTGTGTATCCAGAGCTAAACTTAATGGCAATTTGCGTAGTTGACTTGCAATCAATTTACCAAACATTTCGAACTCATTTTCATTGACATTTTCGGAATGTTGACTCAAATCTTGTGGCATATCTGTATGATCTCCATTGCGATCGTCATAAGTATTCTTCTTTTGTTTCGCTGGTAAGGGGTATATCGTTGCAAGTGAGGTAGTCAACGGTGTAGCTATACCCACTGGTGGATTAAGGAATGGCCCCGATGTTGACGGAGGAAGTATTCCGAATGGTGTCGCAGGGGACTGATTTAAACCGTAAGGGGTACTGGGACGAGGCGATGGTGTGTTAAGTACGTAAGGAGTGGATGATCGTGTCGAACTTCGTCGTTTCCGAGGACTCTTCTTTTCTGGTGACTTTCTTTCACTTAGATCTTGAACTATGTCGCTATCGTCGCTCACTGTCATATCGAGCAAGCTGTTATCCACCTGATCGAAACAAATAAAGTAATTTAAAAAGAATACATTTACCGAATGTATGCAAGTGTGAATAAGTTAGTAAGATCAGCTGATCGAACTATGTACGAAGTTAAAGCGCATGTCTAAAGTAAACATAAGAAAGAAAACAATAAACAAAACGTGCTTACGGAGCTCGGTGTGACGATTGCCCGTAGAAACCTGTCTGCGTGCTCAAACCACGTGACGCTTGGACGGTACGCATGCGCTCCTGCTTTCCTCGCCGCGCGAATCTTCTTTAGCTCAACGCTGTACGACGAACGTATATTCTTTATCTTATTCTTCAATTCCTTGACTGTTACATCGACTAAATTTAACGCGTTTATTATTTCCAAATAACCCTGCTCCCTTATTTTTTTGTTCTTGTAATGCTCGGAAACGGGATTCCACAGGTATTCACGTTGCTCGTACTCTACTATCATTTTGATGGTAAGGTCTTCGCTCCATTTTGGATTTGATAATATTGCTACCATTTTTGGTTTTACAGCATGCTATTTATGTAGATTTTGTAAGTTTTTAAATGCGCGTTATAAAGCGTAATAACTAGGAGCACAGAAGGGTGCGGGCGGTTCGCATGCGCGCAGCATACTAAAAGCACGTCGATGGGCGATGTAACCCCGCGCGGGGGGCATCCTATTTCGGGAGTAGCCGGTATCACGCAGTCGCGTGCTTTGAAGCGTGCTGTTTCCTCTTCTCGCCGCGCGGAGGCTGAGCCTGAGTGAAACGGAAGATTTGTGGCTGGCCGGACGGTGACGGGCGACGGCGAGTGGCGACGCACTGGCAAAGTGACGATGTGCGTTCTCATTATGACACCTTGGATTTGATATTAGATTATACACAATTAGATTTTTTTTTATTATGATATGACCATGATATGATAGGTATAATTATTTGATGGAACACAACACTTCACATGACAGAATAATGCCAATTAGTTTGAATGTTATAAATTTTAAAAAACCTGAATTAACCATTACTTGAGTTTGTACTTAACATATCTAAATATGTTATGTTGCATTTAAATTGCTCTTTATGATAACATGATATAAACACAATAACATTTTTTACGTATAAGATAACAGTTGTCGCTCCATCGTCAGGCGCAAATACTTTGCGTTTAATTTTAGTAGAGCGCCACCGTTTTGGTGTATTGCTACATGTTTATAAATTTACGGTTTTCAGATTTTTTCCTTTATGTGTGCTACATGGTAAAGCTTCTTGCAAAACTTTATGATTCTTGGTCAACGTTAAGTTTTGATTTATTTGTCTTACAGTATGCGACAAAAATAACCATAGTTTTCGTACATTTAATTTTTGTTGCATTGAGCTTGCTTGATGAAGCTTGATTTTTTAACAACTTTAAGTGACAGTAGACTTTAGGATTTAATATTAATTTTAACTCGATACCTGCACGCGTTCTTGAATAAAAGGGTCTCGTCAAACAGTCAGACAAACTTTTTATTTTAATGTGTAATAACTACAAATTAACAAATTTCGGATTTTTTCCTATAATACCTCGCTTTCTGTTAAATTTAGTTGTGAACGCAGAAATATGCGACAAAAATGGCCGTATTTTTCATTGCGTAAGTTAGAAGTTTAATGTTTTTACAACTTCAAGGGACCATAGAACTTAGTATTCGGTAATAATTTTAACTTAATACATTGACGCTTTCCCGAAGAAAAGGGTCTTGACAGATAGACAGACAACAAAGTAATCCTATAAGGATTTCTTTTTTCTTTTAAGGTACGGAACCCTAATTAAATCGTACAAGTCACACCCAGACACCCAGTAAGTACAGACAGATTTACATGTAAAACTTATATTTTTTTAAAAAAGAAAGCTAAGTAATTAGAGATTGTTTTAGACTTCCTTAGATCTACATACCTATTCACGAATGAATTACTTGCTTTTAAGGTATCAAAAACAGTGTTTGAATGTTATTCACAGATTATTCTTACATCTGACGCGTACTACATCAGATATTTATGGTAATGTTGTTCTACATCCGTAGTTGACACGATATGCGACATCGCTCTCCCTCCTGTTATTACTGCTACATTATCTCACCGAATAGTATTTGCATATTCGTGACGAGCGAACTGACGCGGCGACTACAACTGACGAAGTTCGAGACGCATCACACACAACACTACGATATCTGCTACTCACAACGACATTTTAAAAAGCAGGTACGACTCTTAGTGGTGAACTGGCCGCAGATCATTTTATATTGTGTTTACTTACCTTGTTGGTGGGTGAACTACAAATTGTTCCAAATCTTAAACTATAATAGATTATTGTATTGACCAACTAAATATTGTATATTAGCGTTGTACCATCCAAAAGGCAAGGCACAGATACAGCTGAAACGACAAATATAAATAAAGGATAATTTTTAATCCATTCTAAAATTCCCACGGGAACGGTTTTGAATATTTTATTCTTAATCGCTTCCTGCCCAACCAAGGAATTGCCGTATGAATCCTACGCTGATAACAAAATTTAGCGCAGGCAAGAACTAGATATATAAAATTTTGGTTAAATCACATTGTATTTTAACAAATAATAGAGCTACGTGTGTGATGGGCTTGAAACCCTAAGATCATCCATTCCAATATTATAAATGTGAAAGTAACTCAGTCTGTCTGTTACCTCTTAACGCTTTAACCGCTTAATTTGACATGGAGATAGTTTGAGTCCCAGAAAAGGACATACGCTACTTAAAAACTTTTAATTAATCCACCTGCATGAGAAAATTAAATAAAATTAGTATTCATATGCCATTAGTCTTTACAGTAAGCTACCGAATGTGCATAACTTATGCATGAATTACTATTGATAGGTTGGTATACATACAGTGATAGATATATTTATGCTATATAAGTATTTAAGAGCTGTGCGCTCCAAGCGAGATAAAATTACAAACCGAGGTGGATATCACGTCGCGTCGGTACGCCGCGCACCGCTCTGCAGAGAGCTACTCAGAACATTTATACCTACTCAGAATCAGCAATAAGTATAACACAGTTAATGCCAAGCGACTGAGCTGTCTCTCTATATTAGGTACTCTCTCAATGCAAGATGTTTTACGCCATAGTAACTGCTGAACGAATTGTAATGAAATAATGACTGACCTACACTGTCTTTATCTGGATTTTCATTCAGTATTACAATATATACCACTGTTTTGAAATAAAGGTAATGAAAAATAAAAAAAATAAAAATGTAATTTTAATACTTAAGAGCAACCGTTTTGACCATGGCGCCAGTATTTAAATGCCAATTTCGTGCAGTTGCATACAAGACTTTGTCTAGGACTGAGAAAATGAAACAAATGTTAAGAAAAATAGTGTGTGTAATGTTTTATATTGGACTGGCGGACATTGTTCTGTCCTTAAAGTTAAGTTTCTGATATTTTTAATAATTACAAAAACAATCGTTGTGTAAATGTGTATGCTTTTGTTTGCCACCCTTTGCCATGCACTGAACTTAACACTTAATTTCGAGAAAGCGCGCCTGGAAATTGGTATACCTATTTGTGACTTTTTTCTATGTATTAATACATGTTCAAATGTTCAAAAAATATTAGTTTTTTGTAACCCTTCCCCCATAGAACCCGAACTCGAACGTACTATCGTTGCGATACACACAATTACCAATACTGTTAAATACGGAATAATTCCATTAATTTAATTGATTATGTTCCTATAATACACTTGAACATCTGGATTTATGTTAACCTACAGTTATAGATACTTATTGTATAGATTTTAATTAGTAGTGATATAAACATCGCAGAACATATTTAAAATTCACACAATGATACAAACAAACGCCCATTTTGGTCACTTAAGAGGGCGATATAGGCCAGAAAGCTAATTTCTGTAATTCTAACGTTGTGTATGTAAATGTACTATAAATCATCAGATAATGTTATATACACTACTATGAAATATATATGTTATATACTTCTTAAGAAATTTATACCGTAATGACGCCTTGAAACTTTTAATTTTTTGTATGGAATTTAACGTTATTACCGCTTTGTAGTCACATTTTTTGACTTTTCGCTACAACTTAGAGTCTACGCACTAGATAACAAGCTATTCTAATTATTTAACCAACTTTTTATAAGCAAATGCAAAACACGCTTTAAAAATTTGCACAAGTGTTGAAACAATGGTCACTTCCAGATTTTTTATTGCATTAAATACAATAAATGAAAATCATTCAGTAAGGCAATGCACTAGACAAAAGCAAGTTTTATAACATATATTTTTTTCAATCCTTTAGATGCTATAGGTGAGCCACAAAATTTGCACAAAAACGGCGTATTTTCGCGGTCTAGCCTATACCGCAGCCTTAACAGATTATCTAGTCCAACACAATTCAAATTGTGGTAAGACAATAAAGATTGTCTGTGCCACGTCTGTGCACACTTACTATATTACTAGTACAACACAATTATTACAATCGATGCGTCAAGCGGGCCACGGCAGTGAGAGGAGAGCAAGAAAATTACCAACCACCAGCTGATTCAAAGCGAAGCAACGGGCTTATAGCGATATTATTATCTACCTCTCGGCCTCGACTCGACAGCACCTATCAAGCGAAGTGTTGCCAACATACAGTTTTAACTATAAACACCTTAACTCATTACAGTAAAGGTTAAAATTGAAATGCAAAACTCAAGCATATGATTGTTATTACTGCAGTACCAAAGATAGGATGTGCTCGTTCGTGTGTAATGACGCAACGTGAATAGGCTTTAAATGTGCATAGAATGTTATTTTGTTTTTAGTCGTGTTCGTAGGCATTTTATACCGTTTTAAGTTCTGTTTTAAGTTGCAGAATTAATTTCTGGTAATTATTACATATATTCTTTATCGAAATAAGACAAATAAACTTAAAGAGAAAGCAAAAAGTTACTGTTCTTGAGTTTTTTGTTAGTAATTAATGACACTCTTACTCGCGAGTTAATCTCTGTATCTTACGTACCTAACCCTTAACTTCTTCGGAGAGGACTTTTTTTTCAATTTATATAGGTTCCGTAGATTATCCACACGTATACAAAACACTCACTCAGTATAATCTCCTTGTAGGTATATCATTAGTTAAGATTGTTTAAAGCCTTGTTACGTATTACTCGTATGTTATTATGTAATAATACGGTTGTTTTTTTACTAACATACTTGAATTTAACATAGAAATAATAGATATAAGTTGTAACTTGATATTTAGCGCTGCATCCAACATAATGTAATAAAATACAATTATTTTTGCAACCCTAGACGGCACAGTATGTCAGTACGCTATGGTAAAGCGCCATTTGCAAAATGGATCCTCACGCGCTACGTAATGAGGGTGACAGGCGTGGGTGGATGACAGGCTGCGAGGTCTCTGCCTCCGGCCCTTTGATGGGTAGTCGAGACGGGTGCTGACGGCTTGGTCGTTAGCACACAGATGGCAATTTAGGGAATAACCTTCGTCACAGATAACATAGTACTTATAATAACTTGTAATTTTGTTTAAAGCTTTAGAATACTGAATGCCAGCTTCAAACTGTTGTATACATCGTATTTGACTTAGAATAGGGAGAAATACTATACTTTTTAGGCGTATGGCCAGTAGTTGAAATGGAACGTATGGATTTTGTCACGACCTAATGAAGTCCTATCGTCATGGATAAAATGACCAAAAATTTAATGGTTCTGGTCATGTTTTTGTAGTTGAGTCCAGGAATTAAAGGTTAATTACTTTACAAAATTTAGTACCTAAATAATGTTGGACGTATTTTGTCATATTTAACAAAAAACACTGACTTATTAATCAACAAAGTATAGCGTTAAATATAATGAATTAACTCATCTTTATTAAAGTACTCACGAATCTACTCTAACATTATAAAGAGAATATGAGTTGGTTTTTTTACCTCTTTCTGAGATCTCTGGATCGAACCGATTTTAAAATTCTTTCACAGTTTAGTTACAGAGCTCTCAATTTCAGATAGCTTGATAGATTTATTTATGTTGTATTCATATAAGTTTAGGTTTCTGCTAAATACATGGAGACGATTTTGTGGCGGACTTGTAAATTTTGAAAATCTATTTCATAACTTAAGATAGATATACTTATAAGTTCTAAAAGAAACTGAGATGATGTCAAAACTACAATTTAGTCATAAATTTAGAGCTTAATTAAGCTACTATTTAATTATGCATCACTCTTCATTAGATAGCATAGTATATTATCAAAATTAAATTCTAACTAAACTAAAATTAAAGTATCAAGACATGTGCATCGCGGTACGCGCTGTGTCGGCAATTGACGCGTGCGACAACACCTTGCAGGGCAACCGGCGCGGCGCACAGCGGAGGCGGCGGCGGGACGCGGCGACCACAGATAATAAGTATATGTTCAAGCGGCGACACGAAGCGCTTGGTCGCTTCGCTGGTCGTTTGTTGCGGTGAGCGGTGAGCGGTGACCGAGATTTGCCGCAACGAATAAGACGCGTCGGCCGACGACACGCGTCCTATCCGTCTATAGATGTATCATCTACCTTAGATCTTACATAAGTTTGATTGATATAAATAAATAGCAAAGGTGTTTGTGCTTGTTAGTCAATCATGCATACCTAAACTACGTGTCTCTGTATGTCTGGCCGTTTATCTACCTACTACCGTGCCCCCGCTAAGACGAGCCAAATCAAACCAAAGGTACGGGACACTATCTCCCTTTTTTGCCGTGTTTTCGAATCATCATAGAGAGGTAGGGTTGTCAAAATTATTGAAAACTGATACGGGACGTTTAAAGTAATAGCGTTCAAGATCAGCAATAAGTTAAAAAAAACTATATTTTGGTGCCACTTAATACAATTGTTAATTAAGATGATGCTATGCGACCAACGTGTTGCTGAACATGTCCTCAGATATGATGATATACGGGACGTATGTAAACCCTATAGAGAGTTGATATTTTTAGTATGGGATGTCCACGGCAGATTTATCAAAGATACCAAGTACCTACCTGTAAATTAGGCATTAATGTATTTCATGGTTTTAGATTTATTGACATCTGACTGATTTACTATTCTGTCTCTGAGTCTCGGGACCGATTTTGATGAAAACTAAAACTGCATCATTGGATTTTTGAAAAATTAATATTCCGTGCCAGGAATCGAACCATTTTGAAAAAAAAGACACACACTGTATGTTATTACACCATTCGCTAATAAGGAACGAATTCTGAGAAGTAATCACATACGGGAACTTAAGGAAAGTGTTGGATTTTAATAAACTGCTTCATATTTTGAAGTAATGTCTTTATCAATCATACATACATTACCTGTACCTTGTTCGAAATGATACTCAGTATTTATTTTCAGAGTGTGCTTCATACAAACGAATTTCTCACTTATTTTTGACACTTACTAATCAAACACCATGAAATTTTGAAGACGTGTTCTAGGGTTAAATATCTAGGTCTGCAGTGTGCCAGTTTTCTATTAAATTATAAAGTTTAAAAGCCATACAGGATTCTTCTTCTTCATACAAATGATGACCTGACTGACCAAGCCCAGCGTTACTTAACTTTGAATATAGGTTATATGTTTCGCTTAATAATAAATAGTGCTATGTGCCGTGGCCAGCGAGGTCGCGAGATCTTACCCCTTTAGATTATTTTCTCTAGGGTATGTAAAAAACGAAATCTACAAAGACACGTATAATGCCATTGATGATTTGAAACGATCTCGCGCCATCTAGCTGATCATTAAGAGCAACGGATGGAATACACAAATGGGATGCTTTTTTATCCCAAGTTTATTCGGGAATAGATTTTTAATTTTTTGAGCGGGGCGCAACTAGTGGTTTATATAAAAACTTTTTAACAAAAAAAAAAAAACAACCGGTTTCAAAAAGATGCAATAAAAAGGTAAAAATAATAATTCCAAAAATCTGATCTGAATTACAGTTTAAAGTTGGTTTCATGAAAGTGAAGTGTTCGATAAATAAAAGTTCTTTTTGAAGCCGGTTGTTTTATTTGCTAAAAAGTTTTTATTTTCTACTGTTAAGTGACGAATTGCTAATGAAATTTTATACAATCATCAACATAAAAGGTGTTTCACCAGTTCCAAATTAACACCAATTATTTTTTTTTCATCTAAAGTTTAAGTTTTAAATTCACTACGTTAATATGGGACCACTTCGGCAGTATACCCTTTTAAATAAAAAAAGAATTTTGCAAATCCGTCTATACATATATGATGGAGTTATGTCCGAACATAGATAAAAAAAAAAAAATTAATGTCCGAATTGAGAACCTCCTCCTTTGTTGAAGTCGGTTAAAAAAGGCCGAGTCTATTACAAGCTATAAATAAAATCTAGTATTATTGTTTATTCATATAAACTTTTGCAAGAAGGGTTAAAAATAACTAACCCAACCTTATTTGAAATCCGCGCAGTCGAATATAAAGAGTTATTTTAAACTTAAATAAAATCGTGCATTATAGATAGGTGTTTCGGTAGCTTTTGAAGAATAGAATAAACAAGATTTCGCCTCCGACCACCGTGCAAGTTCGGTACTTTGACATAAAGAAACAGTGCCTCGTTACTCGTGTGGGGCACAGAAGCTAACGAGCGTGCCGCTACGAGGCAACTCGAGGCACGACCGCACGGGCCATTAGACAACGGAGTTACCGACGCGGCCTCGGAACGGGCCCTATTTCCGGAAGGAAGCGCGCCCGGAAGCCGCGCCGCGTCCGCCCGCCTGTCGCTAACTTATTTTTACTTTTTCGTGAGTTATGTACTCCTAGTACTTTTCAGTCCATTATTTCAGTTTCGGTCTGACACCATTCCGGCACTCCTAGTAAAATAGCAATGCTTTCATCATAGTGTCAAAAGATGTTAGTTTTGCGTTCCTTGTTACAGGGAAACAAACTTATCTGATCCAGTGGTCAAAAACTAAAACTACAATCCCCATATTGGAATGGTGTGAACTTACATGGACACTAGCGACCAAACACCCAAGGTCAGAAGGTCAGAAAAGTTAGTTGTACTGTATATAATTTATAAATACATATATACGTCGTTACTCTTGGTAGAGGACAGATTAGATGCTTAGTAATTAAGTAGAAGAATAATGAAATATTTGGAGGCGTCGGTTATAAAATTTTACAAATAGTTTTGTGAGTAATTAATTAATTACAGTTTTGTATTTAATCTCTACCTGGAAAAACTAGCTGTTTCAATAAATGTCAGTTGACGACTGATGGAGATGATGTACTTACGTATCAATCATTAAATTAAATATTGTGGGTTAATAATTATAAGTAAAATAAACCTTTATTAAACAAATTGATAAAAAAAATGTTCATACCTAGTATCAAGGTATTATGAAACAGTAAGGGGCTATTTTTTTTAGTGTTTCCTGTATCCATATAAATATTATTCCATATCAATTTAATATTAAAAATGCGAAAGTAACTTTGTCTCTCTGGCTGTCTGTTTCCTCTTCAAGCTTAAAACACTGTACCGATTAAGATGAAATTTGCCATGGAATTAATACTTAATACATAATTTTAAATTTAAGATGAAATTTGCCATGGAAATAGTAATTGAAACCGTCAAGTGTGAGTTGTTTTTTATGATTGAGGAGTTGCCGTTGAAATCCTACGCCGATAACCGAATTTATGGCGGATGGAACCGTGGGCAAAAGCAAGTCTAACTTGTGATTTGCGGGTTCCATGGCTTATTTCATTATTACATAATTTTAAATTTAAAAATAAAAACGGATAGATTTGTAGCATACACGCGATTACTTAGGGTTCTGTAGTGTTTAGTAAGATTTCTTGTGTTATTGTAAACAAAATAATTGTCATTATGTTATATTAGGGTTTCCAAAAGCCCTTTAAGGACTAAGTAAAACACTGAAGTATCTAACTTTAACAGAGTTTCATATTTGTCATTTGGCTACGAAACTCTAAAAATTTAAACGTTCAGATAAAATATTTTCATATGATATCCAATTTGCCTTTAAGGCTTTATCATAGGGTTTACTTCAAATTTTACCTTGATTTAGGATCATCCACCAGGTCAAACTAAAAAGATTATATACCTACTTTGAAAATATTATGCGGTTTTCTACACTGCCGGATACATGTATCGGCCCACATTGTGTTTGAAGTTTCGATCGCCCATAGCTAAAAATAAATGTTGGGATGAGCAAAAAGTTTTTATGCAGTTATGAAGCTGGCACAATTTGTCATCAAGTAAGAGAGAGCGTTTTTCTCAGTGCTGCATAAATGGGAGCGTTGCTTTTGGCGGTGGCTCTTGAGATAATCTGGATATTTAGATTTTTTGAATATTCTTCATATCCAAAAATGAAAAAAACTGAGCTTGAGGTGGTTAGTAGGCTACGATTTGCCATTATTAGATAGTGACAGGTACATTCGCTAGTGCTAAGAACCTAACGTGATGCTATACGCTGAATATGGGGGGCCAAATTAAATTTTTAACCATAATAATGCAAGAGTGCATACGGTCCGTAGTGTCCGAGAATATCTTCGAGATGTAGGTGTCGTAGTTATGGACTGGCCAGCAAAAAGCCCAGATATGAACGCCATTGAACACTTATGAGACGAGTTAAAGAGGCGTGTTCGCGGTCACCAGCCAGCTCCACAACTGAAATCAGGCATAAAAGAGGAATGGGATATAATTCCACAGAATTTCATAGTGAATCTGATTAATTCTATGCCTAATCGAATAAAAGCTGATAAAAGTAGATTCCTTCGGAGGCAACAAAAGTTACTGAATAAACATTTAGTTGTGACAAAACATTTGTTTTCTTAAAAAATCCAGCACTACTCTTATCCTTCATCAGATCTCGATACTCGACTTTATTGCCGCTGCGTTTTAGGGTTCCGTACCCGAAGGGTAATTAGGAACCCTATTACTACGGCTCCGCTGTCCGTCCGTCCGTCCGTCTGTCACCAGGCTGTATCTCATGAACCGTGATAGTTAGACAGTTGTAATTTTTTTGCTCTATTTTGCTCGATATTGATATCGGCAACTGGCAGACGCTTCGCGAATTTTTTTGGCCGAATTTTTTTTAGTATTCTCAGATGACAGATTGTGCCAGCTTCATAACAGCATAAAAAATTTTTGCTCATCCTAACATTTATTTTTAGCTATACATATATGGGCGAATAAAACTTAAAACACAAGGTAGGCCGATAGATGTTTCTGGGAGTTTATATGAGTAGCGTTTTCTTTAATCGCAATATGTACATTATCCGCTTTATGCCAATAATCCAACTATAGAGATGAGCGTAAATATGTTAAGCTGTCATACCAATTTATATCTTTATTAACTTGGCTAGATAACGAAAACATTGAACGCATTGAGCGATAAACAAAACGCGCTTTATTACTTGTTATTATAACGCCTAATTTCACATTAGGATCAATTAAGTAGTTAACGAGATCATGTCTTTTTCAATTTATCTGTTATTTTTATTTATTCTGTACCGAAATCGACACAAATACCTAATAAAATTTTACAAAACTTCAACCTGCAGCAGTTTGTGGCGTGGCAGAGGTACAAAAAATGAGCCAATTTATATTTGTATTATGGCTGTGGAGAGACATCGGTAAGCCCGCAGTTTGCGCTGCGGGAGCATCAATCAAAATTAAAAATAGATTAGGCGAAGGACGTTAACAGGACACGCACGAAAAACTTTGCCCAACGGATTAGTCAGCCGCTTGCTAATAATGCTGTATACGGTAGCAGTTATGATAGTAAGTCGGACCTTGTCTGTATTTTTTTAAATAGCTAAAGTTTTCTAATTGACGATTTATACGTCATATATAAATAAATATTATTTTATTTATATAGGTTCTTGATTAGTAGGTATACCTAAACTAATATCTTGATTAATAATTTCTTACATCGATTTTTTACTACAAAACAGTTACGTATATATAAATTCATTTGTAAAATGTATTCAATCTATTTTTGTATAAACCAACTTGCGTGTTATCCGAAACAATTTATTATTATAATTAATCATAGATTTATTGTACTCATTAGTAAGATGTGTTCTTTATAATATGAAGATTAATCAATTTAGGACAGAATGTAGATTGTAATCAATTTATGATGTGACTTACGTAATTATGGATAAACTACTTAAATAATCTACAAAACTCCATATAAACGAAAAATCCTTAAAGTTTTACACAAAAGCCATTTTAAAAACAAATGAAAAAACGGTAGCATATGCCGCAGTGTGGTTCAGACGGGACGACGTCAAATTGATAACTTGATAATACCCGACCCCGGGATCGCATGATACCGCACGCCCGCGCTATCCGCATTGCCCGTGTAGCCCTCAATCCCGGCAATCCCGGCCCCGGGGCTTATCCTCCGTGTCAGTAAAAAGAATTGCGAGGTCGACGTACGTGGGCGGTTTTAGTGCGGAGGCCTGCTGCTCTGTTTATTATTTTATGTAAATCGTAATTCCTCACCGGATGGAACGATAACATTTTCACACCGGTCACGATTTTCGCACTGCTTTTGATATGATATTATAAGATTTTCATATAAATCATTTTTATTTAGCTTTTATCAGTATGAATCAAACAAACGTATATCTTTAGAAATGCTTTTTTACGTCGATTTTGTTAGGACATGCAGGTCTTTTCGATGTACTTAGCTATAGATATTTATTCGCTACAGTAAATACTTTTTAGAAATTCTTTTGTCTTATTCTGACGCCCCTTTGCTCTGTAACTACAAGAATCCAATAAAAGGAGGGGGACGAATTCAAAAATGGGATTAAACGCGCTCTATTCAAGGCCCAGGGGCAGTAATGTAAGGTGATAGAGATCGTCCCTAAGTGCGCAACGAAACGCAACTTCACGCGACCGGAAAGGTAGCCGGTTTATCTAAACCTTGGATTTAAATTTACAATTGACTGGAACGGCCACAAAAGAATATCTTTTGTATTTAAGCGACTGTTAGAATGGAATAGAAGATTATCCAAAAATTTTGAGTGTAGATTACGTTAGTTCTGAAGGGCATATAAATCCTAATAGTAAGAAATATCTGATTGTTTGTGTGTCATCATCATATCAGCTTATATTGGTCCACTGCTGGACATAAGCCTCCTCTATGGGGCGCCATTTCTCCCGATCCTCTGCCTTCCGCATCCAACTACCACCAGCCACCTTTTTAAGGTCGTCGGTCAACCGGGCTGGAGGGCGTCCCACGCTTCGCCTTCCCATACGCGGTCTCCACTCTAGGACACGTCTGGTCCATCGGCCATCGGTCCTCCGACATACGTGGCCAGCCCACTGCCACTTCAGCTTGCTAATTCTGCGAGCTATGTCGGTAACTTTGGTTCTCTTCCGGATGTCCTCATTTCGGATTCGATCCCTTAAAGACACTCCAAGCATAGCTCGCTCCATTGCGCGCTGTGCGACCTTGAACTTGTGGACCAGCCCTGCTGTAAGTGTCCACGTTTCCGCGGCGTAAGCCATGACTGGTAGGACGCACTGGTCAAAGACTTTCGTCTTTAGACTTTGCGGTATAGGTGACGTGAAAACTTGACGAAGTTTACCAAATGCTGCCCACCCTAGCTGGATCCTCCTGTCGGCTTCCTTCTCAAAATTATTCCGGCCTAGTTGGATTTTTTATCCATGGTACACATAATCTTGGACAACTTCGAGTAAGGTACCCGCGACGTATACTGGCATTGGCACGACGTGTTGTCAACCAACCACTTTTGCCTTATCCAAATTCATGCCAAGGCCCACTCGTCGAGAGGATTCGTCTAGGGAGTGCAACATTTCGCTCAGTTCTTCCAATGACTCCATAATGACGCTGTCGTCGGCAAACCTTTGTGTGTGCTATGTTTTATTAAATGTTATGTTCTAGCACCCAAGCAGAAAGACTACCTGCAATAAATTAATTTTAACGGTTTATACAGTATAACTTTTAATGTTCTTGCAAAACTAATTATAAAAGGTTGCGTTTTCAAGTAGTGATGCTCGATGATCAACTACGTTTAAGTTAAAACAATGACGAAACATCGATTTCGTGATAAGTGGCAAACAAGCTTACGGTCCGCCTGATGGTAAGCGGTCACCGTAGCCTATGGACGCTTGCAACACCAGGGGTATAACTTGCGCGTTGCCGACCCTTTTGAAAATCTAATAACTTCTTTCTTAAAGAACCCTATACTGTATTCCTTAGAGAAAACCTTGGCAGGGAGCTCATTCCACAATCCTAGCGTTCTAGGAGAAAGTTTCTCTGAAACCGCACTGTTCGCGACCAATTTGGTTCTAAAGTGTGAGAATGAATTGAATGTAATGGCTAGCGGTACGATGGTAGAAAGAAGCCGTGGGCATCATTTCGAATAATTACTCAGAACTCATCCTATCGTGCAAGCAATAAACACACACAGGAAGGCAAAGTCCTTTCTCAGACTTAAGGGCTCGATACCGCAACCGAGTTTGCCCGTCAGACAGCCCATCGTTGAAACAAGTCAAAAGGAATCTGGTATTCGAGTGCACCCGCCCAGAAATAGCAGCAGTACGCCATATGGGGCCAAACTTGCGACTTGTAAAGCAGCAAGCATTGCCCCGACGTGAAACACTGCTTCGGTCAGTTGAGTACACCAAGTTTTTTGGACGCCAGCTTCGCCTTGTCCTGCAGAAGATCTTAGAACTGAACATGGCTGGAGATGTCAACACCAAGAATCCCAATGCTCTTGGAGATGGAAAGCAAAGTGTTCTGGAATTGTGGAACACAGTGAATGGGGTTTTCTTAGCGGTGAATGTTCAAGAATTGTGTCTTTGTAGAGTTGAATACCGGACCAAGTTTTCCCTTCCCCAGTCGGAGACCTTGGACAGAGTGGTCTTGATTTGAGACACAAGTTCTCTACGCTTTTCCTCCACAACGGACCGAGGGATGTTAGCACGGCCCGTGTAATAAGCGTCTTCAGTACTGTCATCTGCATAGCAATGTATGTTGTTGATGTCCAACATGTACTTTGTTCTATATAAAAATGTGCAAAAAACATCTATGTTTTGTGTACGATAATTATCGATCATCGATGATTACTGATGAGCTATCATATTTATCATCGATGTTTTTGTAACATCAACACCTTAGAGTACTATCAGAATGGTATTGCTTGTCTGCATTTTCGAAGCTTAATAACGCCATCTATGCCTGCGTTGTTCTATTGTAGTAACGCGTAATTCTAATTAAATGAATTAAACCTTCCTTAGTATAAAAAAACCACAAAGGCTTGTGGTTACATATATACATATGTTAACATACAATATTAAAAACGAATAAGTAAAATAATTTGATATTGTTTCTAGAATATTATATCTTCGTAAGCATGTTTAAGTGGGTTCTGTCACGGGGTGTGTCCGGGCCCCAACTTCAGACATTCGATTACGTTCACTAATTGGGGTGTGAATTTGCCTGCGGATCCTTCGCAACCGGCACGTTGTGCTAGTTTGCCTTCATTTGCTAAATGAATGACTTACAAAGGCACGATCATAAATATAATTAAAATAACTTTTTCTTCTTTTAAATTAGTTGTGAATGATTAGAGTTTACTAAAAGCAGAGAAACATCTATGATATAATATATTTATGTCAGGTATTATTTAAGTATATTATTTTTCAGCATTGATTTATTCGTTTTTAAGGCAAATGCTTTGGAATAAAAGTAAAAAAAAATCATATAAAAGGAACTGGTGATCAAGATATGTTACGTCAAAAAGCAGTTAGTTTAAACCTGAAGTTCAAGCATGACAATAATAAAATTGACTGCATTGATTTTGAGTTAAATTATAATATTGAAACCTGAACTTTGAATCATGGATATAACATGTTAGGTCTAGACTTATTAATAAATGTACGGAGTAATTAAATTCTGAGTCTAAGATAGAAATGCTACGTTTAAATTTAGAACATGTCCGGTAAGCGTGTGTCAGGCTAGGCAGGCAGTCAGGGCCGCAGCAGCCGGCGGCGGCACGTTCGCCGTTTACGTTGTGTTTTTACGATGTACCCGATAACGTTTACGAGGCGCGTTGAGTGGCGTCGCCGAGGCTCGCTCCAACTGATTGCATGCGCTGCGGTGTGCGATGGTAGGTAGCTTAGAGAGGTAAATAAAAATATAGAATTTAACAGAGTCGATACTTTTATGTTTTATACATACCGTATTTTTCTTTACGGGTATTATTCCGAACTCAATCGACTGTAAAGAAGTTAACGTAAAAAATTTACGTGAAGTTCACAAGTTTTGAGTTGGAATAAGATTTAATGAAATTTTATTACTCCTTCAATTAGGGTTATCTATCCCGTTTCTTTAAAATCAAATTACCCTCTTTTACTTTTCGAAACCTAAGCCAGCATATAGAGGTTACTATGGTTAAGGTATCACTAAGATAAATTTCAATATATACCAACACACAGACTTCGATAAAATAGCAAACAAACTTTTTAAAGTGTGATAGTTCTTATCTATATCTACATTCCAAATTTAAATTATATTGCAGTTTTTTGGGCTGTGTAAGAACAGGAAGGTTATTGGAAACACTCTCAAGCTATTCGGACTCTGGAATTCGAGAGAAAAATGTATGCAAGTTCATTTACGGGTTTCAAGAGGTATGTCAGGCATCCTTACATTTTTCTCTCGAATTCCAGAATCCGAATAGCTCGAGAGTGTTCCCAATAAAGTCCCAAGAAGGAAATGAGCCTCTTGAAATCTAACGTTTGCAAATATTGCCTATTATTCATAGTGACATGTAAAATACAAAAACCTAGTGCTTCTGTAAGCCTTTACCCTACTTAAATAATAATACATGCCCAAATTAACTATTCTATACCTGTTTTATGTTTCATAAAGTTTCAAAATCTATCCTTTTTCGTTACACTCTACTTTACCAACTAGCATCCCAATTTAGAGGACGAATTTATTTACGTGAAAAGAAAATCGTAGAAACTATCGATATCAAGAGTAATTAATAAGCATATTTGACAACACTATGCGGGTCGTGTATCCGTGACACGTCGTTCACTCGACGACATTGCGCGCCGTATTTTATACACCCGCCGCCACCCGCTGCCAAGCCCGCCGCCACCGCTCCTCTACCTACCTACTTCACTCGAACACTGCCAGTAACAAGTTGGAAATCAGGCTTCGGTTTCGTGAAATCAAAGGTGGGATCTTACCAACTTACATTGGTACTTGTAAAAGAGAAGTGGCATAAAATTGGAACGACATGCGAGCATTATAACACTAGATGTAGTTATACGAACGTCAGTCTCCCTCCATTATATCTTTTTTTTTTATGCACGTACGTATAAAACAATTGCTTTCGCTCGTGTCTAAAAAGGCATATATTTCGGTAGGTATGTAACTAATGAAGGAGCATTAGATTTTTTTTACTATTATAATACGAATTAATGACTAAATGACATAAAAAAATAAATTGAATTTCGTAGATATATGTATGTAAATGCATGTCTTTGTAATTAAGAAAAGGGTACATATACGCATATTTACAACGCTTAACAACATAAAATAAATATAAACTATATTTATTGTGCTAATAAACTTAATCTGTAATAATAAATCAGCGTAAGTAGTTAAAAAATATTTAATGAATCATCATAAAAGTAAATAACGGATCCTTCTAGTCACTGCTAAGAAAATTATAAAAAAAATGAATTTTCTTCAAAGAAAAAGTAAATTGCATTCCAAATACAAAAATCCACTAACAGTTAGCAGTTAGTTAGTAAGTAGTCCAAATCATCACGGAAAAATATCCTAAAAGTTATGAAAAAAATAAAGATCACGACAATCAGGTATAAGCGAAGCTGTTGAATATATGTATATTGGATGGTATAGGAATACGACAAGCGAAGGTGGAGACTAATGAGGCATGAGGGAGTGAGACTCAGATTGTAGCCCACACTCAATAAACGGGGTCTTGATAAATCGTGTCGACGATTTCGCTGTATAATTCATTTTGTTTTTTTTTATTTTAGACTACAATTAAGCCTACCATACTGTGATAGTTGTTTAATATGTACATTATCCTTTTACGCAGAATAAAGACAAAATCATCTGAATATTAGATAAGTATATATTTTTTCTGTAAATTATTATGTACTAGCTTTTTCCCTGGGTTTCACCCGTCCTAACTTCGATTATCGGTGTGGGATTTCAACGGCAACTCAATTAATGAAAAAAAAACCGACTCACACTTAACGTTTTTAAGAACCCTATGTTCTTCCCTGGGACTTAAACTATCTCCATGCCAAATTTCATCTTAATCGGTGCAGCGGTTCAAGCGTGAAGAAACAGACTTTTACAAATGTATATTAGTTAGGTTTTATATATGTATGTGTATTATACGATATTGTGTGTATGTGTTATAATATAATTATAGTATTCTTATATGTGGCTGTATAAAAAAAGTTGGAACACTGAAAATAATCAGTGATCAGTGTGGGTGACACAATAATTAATTTGGTCCCATACAGAAATGTAAAGAATAAAACATAGAATTGCAATAAAATAAAAGAGACAACTTAAAATAATTATGGATGAAACATTTATAATTGACTGATGACTATTCTATCTTAAGTGTAAGAAATATAGAATGTTAACACCTGTAAGGTATAAGGATCTATGTGAAACATTGGTCCAAAAATGAAGCCAATTACCAATGTCAATGCAATCACATTGCAAGATGTGCAAAAAATCAACTCCCTAAATTATTACCGTGGGAACTCTCAATCTGGATAAAAGTATTATATGGTATGTCTGCTATTTCTGCGCCAAAAATCAAGTAACCTCATAGCTCCGTTGCGTGAAGGACTAGTGCCATTTTCTTACGACTGGATTTAGAAGTAAAAACTTAATTTAATCAAAACAATTTGTAGCCTACCTACTACTAACTTAAGCACTATCCCTGCTAGCTTCTATTACTGAAAGAATTTTTAGCATCCTTTTAGTATTTGCTGAGATTACCCCGACATACCTACTAACAATTAAAATTTACCTCTTTATTAGTATCGATTATACAATACTTCTCAGTCTGCATATTAGGCACTTGTTAATAAATGACATAGGTACAATACACAACCAGCAGTGTCTAATTTCAAGATAAAGATCAGAGATGTACACAACACCACTGCCCATTAACTATACAACAGTACTCACGCTCACGTTACGGTGCAAAATATACACATACGTATATATGTATATGTACAGTATGAGTATGTATATGTATGTCGTAGAGAGCGCTCGTAGCGGGCGGTAGCGCCGTCGGATGTATAAAGTGGCGCGCCGGTGGCCGCATGACATAGCTATAACTCCGCGGTAGCATGACAAACAGCCGCCTCCCGAGCTATAGAGACGCCACGGATTTTTTTCTTTTTTAGGTGTCAGAATTGAAGAGGCGTTAGGGTTAAGTGCTTCTGGCACTATGCCAGAAAATGTATCCATTCTGTTATTACAGTCAGACTAATTATAAGATCACCTGTCACGCAGGACTGAAGTGCTTGGTGATTAAAGGCTGTTCCTCACATTATCATCTGTGTGGGGATATTGTATAGGTTACCATTATAGCTTCCGCCAACATTTATAATGCCTAGAGTCATTGGTTTCATTTTGTAGGTTATTACTAATTTCTTTTTTAATTATTTTCACATAATTGATAATATTCAACTTTTTTTTTATTTTATAGCATTAGATTTAATGTGAGTATTATTTTTGCATTCATAAATATGTTTTAATAATTATATAGGCTTCAACCATATTGGATTCAACTACTGTCTAGATTCCTACCTACCTATCGTCACAAAAAAGTACCTAATAGTACCGTATGGTTACATTTATATAAATTAATAAATTATTTTAACTACTTAATGAAATGGTTGCCTTGTAGCCAATAGATTTGTATTGCTCTAAAATATTGACAAATGTTTTCTAGAAGCCGAATCATACCTTCGTAAAGTACGTTTTAGAGAGCGCCACTTTTATAATAAAGACAATCAGTCAGGTTCGTATTAAGGTTGTTTATTATTTATCATTTAATATAACAATAAAAATTCACTTATTCATCATAAATTATATAAATCGTTCCTACCTATCATTATGTAGGCGAGTATTTGGCCGTACATGACCGTCCGGCCAACCCTAGACACGTTAGTAATAATATTTTATTCACGGTATTAAACATAATATTAGTTTTATTTTTCTACATTATAAAATGAAGTTCGTCTCCATAGTTCTTGTGTTCAAAGTGCCGACACCGGAGGGCGCCGTCGCTAAAGCGCGATACTACGGGCTCGCCTCGGGCGGCGCGAACCAATTACCCGCCGCCGCCGCCGCGCGGGCATTTACTCCCTTCCCCCCGTCAACCCGCCGCCCCCTGCCCCGGCCGACGCGGCACAGAATTACTTATCTCCTGCGAGTGTCTGCGAGCCCGGTACTCTACCGCCAGGCGAACGCCCGCATTGCGAATGCGGTTTCAAGTTTTTGTCGCCCGCTTTGCAAGTGACTGACGACGACAGCAAAGAGCGGTCAACCGACCGCTTTTCTACATTTTATCTCAAGCACTTTTATCTCGTGAAGAAATGCGTTTATATATAACTGCGGATTCATTTCATATACGTTCGTACGAAAATTGGATTAGTAGGTATAATTTGTACCGATTACAAACTTTTTCTTACCCGAAAGTATAAAAAGTCCTTTGTACTCGGTAAAAACGATACTTCTAAAAGTCTGATCCTAATCCTAAAGAAAAAAAGGTGCTATATTTCAATGATTCCCTGCGCGGCGACGCGGCGCTAATAGGTAACTGGCCACATCTAGTACAAAATGAATTTTCAACCAATATTTCGTACTGACCATTTCATTTCGCATCAGGATGAGGGGTCCAGAAAGTTAGGTATGTAGTATTAAGAGTAGGTAGGTATGTAGTGGGACTTTTATTAAAGGTAGTAGAAAAAGGGTTAATTACGTGAGCTAAGCTACAGCTAGAGAGGGACATCTAAGAGACCACGACCAAAATCATGTTTCATGTCCAAAACTGTATGAAAATCTTGCGTAGGCGCGCACTAGCCCGATTTTTTAATCGGCCGATCGATGAGTGTTTTGAATTATATGAACTATCGGCCGATTACTGATCGGGCAGTGCGCGCTATCTCATACAAAACAGCAGGCGTAGTTCCCTGATTCTTTAATCGGCCGAGTCAAAAATCGGAAGTGCGCACCTACGCTTAGATTAGGTCATACTGAACCCGACTAGGCTAGGTGAGCAAGGAACGGTCAAACATGGCGCAGCTTCGGGGGACCCATTTCAGCTATGTTAAAAAAGAGCAGATAGCATCTTCCATTCTCTCTGATGTTGACAATTTACGTGTGATTTCGTAATAAAATTAAAATTTTTGTTTTTAAGACATTTTGTGCGTTGCATTTGACATGAGCGATTGAGCATGTTTTTTTTTAATCTTTAAAAATGTTAATAAATGTAACTGCAACACTCCGGTTAATTGTTTTTTATTTATTTTTATAGCTGGCAGGATTACCAAAATACCGTTTTCAGGCCTTATCAATGACACAAACTAAAAAAAAATTTAACAGAAATGGATCTCATTTTTGACAGTTACTGCCCACCTTGTCAAGTTCAGTATGACTCATACTGAACATGACTAGGTGGGAAGTAACTAGGGAATGAAATCTTGCGCAAAAATAACGCAATCTTGATCTTGCGAGATTTACAGCTTATAAAATTTAAAAAAGTTAGTATCTTCATTAATGTTAGGAAGGTTTTTCAATAAAATACTTCAAAAATCACCAAAATGGCACATTTATATCATAAAATCACAATTTTAAAAATCACCAAAATGGCATATTTATATCATAAAATCACAATTTTAAAAATCACCAAAATGGCATATTTATATCATAAAATCACAATTTTAGAGTTACTTCTAGACTCTTAGTTCCTAAGGCCACCAAAAATATTATATTGAGAGATTGCGAAAAAGTATTTGGGGTGGAAGTACATCTCACCTCTCGCGATCTTGTTTACTAGATCTCCATTCTCTCTGTACCTTCAGGTACTTCCTCCATCAAAACTGTATTTGTAAGGTTTTTTATATTAGACGGACAAGGGTTTTATTCATTTATAATCATAGATCTACATTCTCCGTAACTTTATCCACGTGTTACATGATCATAATATACCATTATGATATCGGGCTATACTAGTTTAACTAACAGACAGTTAGAAAATCAGATACCTATTTAAAAATTAGGTATTAGTTCAAAGACTATCAAAAATTGTCAATTCCAAATTTCAATCAATTTTTCAATTAGGCAAATCCCTACCTGAGATGAAATGTTTTATTTCTCAAAAATAGGATTATTATATCTATCACTTTTTTGAGACCGGCAAGCAATATTTATTTGTATATATTTATTCTCTCTGTCTCCAGGTTGGTAGGTAGGTACCGTTTCAGAATCAAAATAGAATTCTTGTTCTGGCACTAAAATTCACTAAATAGTACCAACGTAAAGAAACTCTGTAGCAGTTGTTTTTTTAAATTTTAATTAGGTACTTTTATTAGACCTATGTATATTGCTAATGTACATACAGACACACAGAAAAGAAATCGTAAGTAATTAATTCTCCAACCGAAAATCTCCACACAATCGAAGGTCGCCCCATCACAATGCGAGGTCTTGTATCTGCCGCTTTTGTTCCCGGCCACGTCCGCAACCCAACACTAGACAGACCCGACCATGGCATTCGACACGGTCGGCCATAATTTACGACACGGCCCGCGCGCGCCGCTCCAACCGTTCCGCTCGCGCGTCGTCAGGAGCGGCCCGGGCCGATTTATGGGGTAATTTTTACAATGGCCGATGCATACAGACAACGGCACAAAATCATTATAAACAACCAATTTTTGGAGCGACAGAAATACCTTATAATAGTTTTCAAGTTGGAATTCTCAATATTTTTCTGAATCTCAATTATATCTCTTCAATATTACGTTTGAAATGTAAGTGAAAAAAGTAAAGTTAGTTAACGCAATTATTCACTGTTCTTACAGACTGTAAGTGTGTAAACTTACAGAGCTGACATTTCGATGTTTTGTGTAGAATGTTGACCCAAAACCAAATATGGATTTTAAAATTAAAAATAATCTGTTTTGCAACTGTGGCCATCATTCTATATATTACGTCCTACATGCAAAAGTTTCTAAAGTTGCTAAAGTTTATAACAAACTTCACTTGCATGAACTTCAAACGGTAATTCAGATCAGTATTTCGGCAATAAGTAATTTTTTACCTTTTTAATGTTTTTGTTAAAAGTTTTTATTTTTTGCTTTTGAGTGACGATTTACAATTGACGGAAAAATCGGTGGACATACATAAAAAAAATGTACCCGTCGAACATAGAACCTCCTCCTTTTTTGAAGTTGGTTAAACATAAAAAATTATGAGGCCATTACAGCTTAGACTATTTTTGTTGCGATAGTCGTAAAAACTAAACTAAATAGGATTTTTTTTATTTATATCAGGAATTTTATTTAAACAATTTGTTTAAAGTAAACGCTGATTTATGATGTAGCTTGTAACCTGTGATACAAAAAAAACTTTACACTACTCATGCTCTGAAAGAACCATCATGCAAAGTCAAAAATAGGGTTGAAAGTACGTGTTTGCAGAGATTATTTTACTACCTTCTTGCCCGTTTAGAGCTTAAAAAGCACTTTTTATTTAAAAGCTGACGAAACAATTAAATAGCTTCTTTTTATTTAGTACAATGCCATCTGTGATTATAAAAGCGCACTAATTTCACTTTTTTTTTTTTTTTTTTTTTTTTTTTCTGAGCTGACTATGCAGTTGGCTGTTGCAGCCATTACTGCTTCACCGGACTTTTGGGGCGAGACTCTGAAGGAGCCTCAGCCCATATAGCGCCCAACGCTCAAGGGCTTCCCGCGGGGGAAGCCTCGGCTTGGGTTGTCGCTCTCGGGGGCGTCCCTTCGACCGGCGTGAGTCTCGAACCCGAAGGTGAGTCACCGCCAGGAGGGGAGTTCCCCGTTACGCGGGTGCGGTTGCGATTGAGTGGGGGCGAGAAGCGCCCCGGCACTCTTTGATACCTAGTGTATCCTTGTGGGCGCCGACGAACCCGGGGACGTCGGCGTCGTGTTTGGAGGGAGGCCCTATTCGGGGTCGACGTAGTAGAGACTAATCTCGCTATCCGGACAGCGAGATCGTATCTTTCACTTTAAAAAAATAACTCACTATTTATAAACAACAGAAAACATAACCATAGCTTGTAATTATTCGGTACAGCGCCATCTATGTTTAAAAAAGTGAATTATTATTTTTTAAGTAAATTAAAACTTTAACTAATTATATTTTACTAACCTCGCATTTGTAGTGTAAAACACTATGTGTCACTCGGGATGAAAGACGATTCCCACCTCGTGTGTTTCAAACTACACCCTCGTCGGTAATCAGTCACTTTCACCCCTTGGTGAACAATGTACTATTTAATATTCCTATTTGGTGCGGAATCGGTGTCGGAAACCTACACGGTACTTACCGCTGTTTCATAATCAATAAAGTACAATATAATTAATATATCAATATAATACTTCTAAATTTGTTGATATATGTAGGGATGTAGAGGTTATTGATTTTCGGCCCGAAATTTGGGCCCAAATTCTTTAAGCAGAAAAGTATTATTGGAATACCGACTTACTGCGAACTAACTGACCTGGCAGACGGTTTCCGTTGCTGAAATCCCCAGTTGCATCGCTTTTCCACGCTATTACTTAATTTTCGCTTGGGGTTCTTTCTGACTTTTTAATTTCTCCTCGGATCCTAAGAGTGCTTTAACCTTAAAAATTGAGCTATCAAATGCAAAAAGAAATTATTAAGTCCTGGTAGTTCCAGAGATTTGCTTGTTCTTACAAAAATTCAACAAATACTTCACCATCACAGTATCTTTATATATATAATTCTACTGTACTCCTCCCAAACGGCTGGACCGATTTGAATATTTTTTTTGTACGTGTTTGGGTGGCGCCCTGGATGGTTAAATTCACAAATCAGCCTGGCAGATGGCGCTGCAGTCGTTATCATGCAGGACAACATCTGCCTGGTCAGCTAGTATTTTACATAATTTAATTAATGTTCATAAAAATATATAAAAGGATAGCGAAATTCATAACCGTAATACGCAAAATGGACACAAACTTGCTTGCTGCAGAAGTATTTAAGTAAATTTCAAAAACTTTGCTAAACATAGACTTATAATACAATTTAAGGCTACCTGGACAATAAATTTTAAAAAATTAACATAATTTAAATACCATAGCTAAAATTTTCAAGAAATACTGCTGAAGAGTTTCCTTTACCGTTGCTTTTCGCCAGAACGCTATTTTAATTCTGAAAAGCTAGTAACTCGTAGTTTAAAGACTTCAAAAAAGTACAATTAATATGATATCCAATTTTTAAGAAATCAAGCATTTCACTGTCAATTGGTAGGAATGTTCAAAAAATGTTTTTTATTCCCTTTTTGTGGCACTATCCTAGTTCAAGCCACGTTGTCTAGATAACAAATAGTGTATGTAATCTTTAAATGTATTATGTATTTCTCGAAAAAAATATTTCATGGCCTGCGACTGTCAACCATATTCCGCATGGAATTGATACAATTCACGGAAAAGTTATGTCTGATGCTTATTTCGTTCATATTTCCTAAGATGAAGTTCCAGAACTATTTTACCAAAATGGCTTCGTTATTTTTAAGGCACAATTTAAAACTACGAGAAAACGGAATAAATAATAAACGTACTCATAGGAGATTATTATTATTTAATAGTAACGACAAATTTCTTTGCTACCTTTAGAAAGTGATCTATCTACATTTGCGATTAAGGCCTATTTCAGAATTTGTCAAAATTCAATTACTTGTATTTTTAATTGGAAACCGTCACTTTAAGACTGTGACTTGATGGAGGTGAATAACTTAAAATGTTGTGACAACTTACTACCCCCTCTGTATTATATTGGTCATATTTATCACTATAAAACATATTATTAACTGATTTGATACTTTATATAAATTCTTTATAATTCAAAATAATATAAAAACAGAACTCAGGGAGGTTAAGTACAAAATGTTCATTGAGATGTAGACTCTAATCAATAAAAATCATCGATATATTCGATATAAGTCATCAAAACAGCATAAATTGAAAGGAGTATCCGTTAAATTGATTGAAGCAACGTCACGAGAACGAGTTATACAAGGCGACTGGTTTAGTATACGGCATCGATCGACTCTTATCGCCCACATATCGGATCAGCGGCGCTATGTGTGATCACGACGACCACGCCACCCATTGTTCGGTGTTTGCTGAAAGCGACGTGTGGTGCTCAACGAATATAAATTGCATGCACGCGAGGGTTTGAAAATTTTATACTATTGCCTCGATGTCGTCCCGTTCGTCTGTATACTAGATGCGTCCTGAACGGGAATAAAATCAAGTAGCAGTTATCATATGAGTATAATTTGAAATACATTATATATATTAACATTCATAAAATAGTTTTTATTATACTATTGATTAGGAATACAGAAAAAAAGAGAATCCAATCGTTTTAAAAACTTGTGACAAAAAAAATAAAGCAACGTCTTACCAAAACCTATAAGTACCTAGTACCAAGCAGTTGGATAGTTGAACAAAATATTAATAATAAGCCGGAGTGTTAAGCCCGCAGTGAGTACAGGTGAGGGCAGGCTCCGCGGGATAGCTGCCGGCTCTTTAATAAACATGAGGCAGGCCGGGCCGCTAATAATAAATGAGCGAGCGACGCCGGCACGTTTGAACACCCGGCATGCAGATACGTCCGGGAGATCGTCTGGCTTACTATCTATATTATTATGAAATATTTATCGTTTCATATAATTGTGATATGCTTTATTACTATGATTTCAATCCCTAAACTAAAACAATAAGAAATAACGTTAACTAATTTATAATATCATTATACGTAATCGAGAATGTTGTTGGCATTATATTGAATAGAAAAATTGTAATAGAAAAAAGATGTAATGAACTATGGCATATATAAAATTAGTCTGAAAACTAGAAATTTTAGTAAGGAAATCAGGAGGGTTTAAAACGAAGGAGAGTTTGGAAACTTTTAGCATTCGACTTTATCACTCCCAGATGCCCCAGCTTTCTGCTAAATACGGGCATATTTCTTATTTTAAATGAATATCAAGTCGATTTTTACAAGCTTTCATTTAGTTTCCATTATTCCGTTCCGACACCGAGTTGTGTAATCAAATCTTGCATGTTAAATTTGACTCACTTCCCGGTGTTCGATTGAGCTAAAATTTTGCATGCACGTGTAATATAGATGATAATGCTATGTATTGATGTTATAGAGCTGGTTTGATGATAGAGCCATGACAGTGGCCATAGGAATGACGCTACCTCATCCAGTTTGGGCTTATTTGATTAGTCTTGACAAATACTATGGTCTTTAATGTCATCTCCGGTCTTATGATGAAGCCGGAAGGTGGCTACAGAAACTCTGTTATAAAAAGACGCAAGCCTATCGAGTTTGGGTTCCTTTGATTTGTCATGACAAATGTTCTGATGATGAACTGAAGAATTTAGAGGTATTTAGCACTTCATCGAAGTTTTTGAAGATTTTTTACACTAGGTACTACTTCTCGTAGGCATTTATTCGTCAGCAACTAAAATAACTACGAACGTAATTTTATTACCAACCATAAGCTGTAGGTATAGTAATTATATAGGATATCTATGTCGCGTCCGCCTAGTAATATTATGAATGCGAAAAGTAGGTGTGTTAGTAGAACTAGTTATTACTCTTTCGCGCCACAATAGTTAAAAAAAATTGGCTGAAATTTGGAATAAAAAAAAACTTGTACACTGACTTATTACATACGTATATTGTCCCATAAAATTCAAAGGTTCTCACTGGAATAACTATAACCGAATTGCTAGTCGCTCCTAAAATTCAACACCGCATTATTGCTAGGGTATAGGCTAGACCGCAAAAATACGCTAAACGCATCTAAAGCTTTGAAAAAAATATATGTTATAAAACTTGCTTTTGTCTAGTGCATTACCTTACTGAATGATTTTCATTTATTGTATTTAATGCAAGAAAAAATCTGGAAGTGACCGTTGATTTAACACTTGTGCAAATTTTTAAAGCGTGTTTTGCATTTGCTTGTAATGAAAGTTGGTTAAATAATTAGAATAGCTTGTTATCTAGTGCATAGACTCTAAGTTGTAGCGGAAAGTCAAAAAATGTGACTACAAAACGGTAATAACGTTAAATTCCATACAAAAAATTTAAAGTTTCAAGGCGTCATTACGGTATAAATTACTTAAGAAGTATATTACATATATATATCATAGTAATGTATATGTCATTATCTAATGATTTATAGTACATTTACATACACAACGTTAGAATTACAGAAATTAGCTTTCTGGCCTATATCGCCCTCTTAAGTCAAGTCAAAATTAGCTACTTAACAAGAGAGCGAAAACACTGCATTTTTTTACACACACAACTATGTAATACTATTTTCACTTTCTATATAATTCAAGCAAGATCTTTAAATTATTGATAGGACCACTACATTGACCATTTTTGTGAAAATATTAAATTTATCCAGTGAATGGCATCAAATCTCAAAACCGCCAAAAAATACTAACGTGATGTTAGGATTTAAGCGTAGATTTACAGCTTGTCTTTACTTACAGATGTAGTTTGATGTTCCAACTTCTGAATTTTGAACCAAACTCATTAGAATATTTTTAATCCCGGTTAATCAAGAAGTTGTAGAAATCCCAGGCCGATAACCGAATTTAGCGCGGGTGGAGCCTTGGGCAACTGCTATTTAAATGTCCTTTTATCCATGTTCATTTTACAGGTCCACCTGTTGATAAAAGTGGCGTTTTGTTGACCGACGTAATGTACATAATGCGGTTATCCTACCAAAGAGAATTGACCAAGATTTGTACTGTGTTATAAAGAATTTATGTCTTTTTAACTTGGCATTATGACATTAAACGCATTGAAGCAGTCAACAAAACGCACCTAAACTTGGCTGAGGCCTTTTATATACAATATGGTGATAACATGTTACCTAGAATATTGGTTCAAAATTGTGTTGTTTTTTATTTAGATACGAACCTTAACATTTATTATGTTGGCGGCGAATGTTATTTCGTCTTTAACCTTTTCCTTTATCCAGAAACAAAATTCTGATTATAATTTAACGACTAACCAATTTAGCTACTCTATGGTATAAGTTGGGAAAACTTTTAAATGCGCCTTGTGGCGCCAAGTGATAATATATACATATATTAGTATTTGAAATTTTGCTGATAAGTTAATTCAGATGCGGTAGCTTAAGGCTGGATATTTTACTTCTAGTATAAGGTTTGACTGTGTTCTGTTGTAAAATGTCCTCATGAGAAAAATGCGTAGGAGTATGTTTTCACACATTTGTAGGAAGTGGTTCTAATATCATCATAGATGACGTATTTTGTAGTTAAGCAGGTTCTAATAGTATTTATTGATGAATGATATGAAGTTTGAAGATATTGACATTCATGGTTGTAGTATTCACTGTCATATAAATGTAATTATTCTGGATGAGTTATTCAGAATTCAATCGACATTTATTTTTAAGTATATTATAATTGATAATAAAGACGTTAAGATAATGAAATCTATTAACATCGTAATCACCATAATAAAACAGTTTGAAGTTCGTAAGTTACACCTACGATCAGGAACTTGTTTATCCCAAAACAGACGCGCTGGTTTATTTGACATTTGTTTTTTATGCTGCAGTGGGACGTTAATTCACATTTAATTAAAATTTTCTATAGTCGCTAATAGGAAATTTAAAAATTGAGAAGGAAATTCTATTACAAAACTAGGGATAAAAATAAAAGGTTAAAAATGTTTGATTATAAAACTTCTGTATATTCTCGATAAATAATGACCATATCAACAATAATATAAAATAAACTCGAAGATGGATTTTTCATAGTCACTTTAGACTAAAGGTAAACCAGTTATAATTTGCATTTGTTTCATACAGGTATTTTGCCGGCTAAATTATTAGCTTAGACATATTTCCGCAACTCTTTTAAATAACTCAAATTAAAAATATAAGGAACAGGAAGCATGGAAAGAGTAGATATTCCATAATTTGGTAATGATACACACGTTAGTATCACGCTTTTGTCACTAAGAGTTTAGTAGGCCCTAAAGACTTTTACTCAATACGATCCTGCCACTCTAACGATCATTGCATTATCCACTATCATTAATGTCGAACGTGTCAATGGTACTTTTAAAGTCCACTTGCGTTCTACTTCTACCAATCTTTACATTCAGATTTGCTTTGCCTCATACATGTTTTGGTTCATTTTAGTTTATTCATCCTGTCAATATGCTCAAACCATTTTAACATACCTTTCTGAGACCCATTTAATTCACCACATCTTATGTCACTCCACAACGCTGCCGCATTGCCCCATTTCGTATTCTTTGTTAATAAGGGTATAAAAATTATTAATTGTGGTCCACCTTTTTTAGGTTTTTAATACTTTTGAATTTTACTCATCTTGGCAATCTTGGGCAATGTAAACGAGATGAGTAAAATTAAGAAGTTTTAAGAAATAAATTATGGTATGACCGAATCCAACTTTTGATGTTTTGTTTTGCTTGCACAGGAACTTCTCTTCAGGATAACGATGCATTTTAAGGCAAGCAGTAGCGGTTCCGCAAGGAAATGGGTCCTCCTAGTACGAGCTCAAAGAGCTCACAATAGTAATGTTTGATACCTTATGTGAAACTTGCCGCACGTCACAGGACTTAAGGGTTTTTAATAGAATACTTGCAACCATTTTTAAATTCTTATGTTTCAACTACCTACCCATGTATTTCACGCATAAATTCTTTCATATATTAACATTTATTTATGTTATGATTTTTTAAAAGAAAATCTTAAAAGGTTCTTTGGAAGTTTGAATAATATAAGCCTAACTTACCTTTACGGGAGGTGTTGGAATATAAAGCGGCGGATCGTTTTGGGAGCCGGTGTAGATCTCTTGATTTTCTAGTCCTCTGGCGCACCCGTCAGCGTCCATCACGCTGTATCTGCACACAATACCATCAGCAGGCTTAGCATCGTATCCTATTGGCTTGCCGATGTGAAATCCTTTAGCCTTCACCCAAAAGCGGAACTTGGAGCTATCAGAACTATTTCCTTCTTCCCCACGAAGCGTTCTCAATATTCTTGCGTATTTCTTAAGAGTTATAGTCTTTGTTTTCGCTGAATCTCCATATGTTTGTATAACCCAAGGTTGGTAAGTCGAAAATAAATCAAGTTTTGGATCTCCTGTTTGAATTTTCGGTCTTTTATTGTTATTATGTTCATTTTTTTTATCTGCTTTAGAGCAGCTTGGAGTCGACTTCCGTTTAGATGGTTTCTTTGGAGTTTTTTCCGGAATAGCTTCCTGAGTTAATTTTTTTCGTAATCCTCGATCACTTATCATTGCTGCCGCCATTTTTGTGTTTTTGATACACAAAATTTACACATAAATTGAATACCTTGATTAAATCTATTACAGTTTTTATAGCCTGTTCAAGTTAAAAATTATATAAAGGCTCCGTAACTTAATCCATTTTTTCTGGTACTATTTGGTTCTCCAATAGGGTGAAACTTACTCATTCCTTGCAGATTGTTTTATAGAAAAGTTACGAACCCGACAACTTGAGAGTTTCGCTTACGATCAACTTTGCGGATGCCAACTTTTGACTGCGAAGTTCGCGCCGACCTAAAGGACTCTCAACAGAGAAAACTTTTACCAGCGGAAGCCGACAGATGCGATAAAAAAGAATGTTCTTGTTACTTGACTCGTCACGGTTTATTTCAAAATCGCTCAGTGAATTGATTTTTTTATTGCTAAGACACTATAGGTTCTTAAGTGTAACTCTGGTTTCATTTAGTGAACTATAGTGGATAAATATAGTACTTAATTAAAAATTTAAAAAACGTGATTAATAAATTGCTGTCAAGGGGTATTTTATGAGTAAGTAACATATATACTTTTTAAGTTTTTATCCAAAATTTATTTGCTTATAAGTAGCTACAGGTGGTTAACAATAATGTAAATAAAACTCGACCAAACTTAAAAAACTCAATCAAGTTGTTCCCGAAAAAAGTACCAGAGAAAAATGAACCTTAAAGCTGTATCGAAAACCGTTCAATCAAGAAACGTCCCGCGCGGAGTTAGTCCCGTCCCGGGACGGGGCCGAACGGCGTGACTTCACTATTGCCAGCCGCTCGCAATGGGCGCGCGCGGTGCACTGGCGCGGCGGCACGTGCCGGGCCGGGACCGCAGGACGAGCCGGTGTGGGCCGCACGCTAATTGCCCGCAAAACAATCGGGCCGATCGCTGCCGCGTCGTTGCCCCGTGCGCCTCGTCGCGTCGCCTCGCCGCGCTGCCCCGCGCCGCTTAGGGCCATGAAGGGCGCCCAACGATAATTCTCCCACTTGGCCGTCGCTCTCAAGCACTCAAGATAAAGCGTGTCAGCTTGTTTTGTGCTGGTTGTGCGCACTATATCGTATAGCGCCCCGAACCACAATCTATGCACATAACAAGCAAAAAGTGATTTCTGCGTGTTTTTGAAGTTACATCCAGGGTTGGCACTTTTTTTCTATCAAAGCGGATTTCAAAACCTTTTGGGTAAAATAAGCGGTACCCATTCGATGAAAGCGGGACATAAAAATATATGGAAAAAGTGCCTACTACTTTTTTATACTGGTTAGAACACAACGATGAACTCAAAGATGACTTATACGTCGATGAACTTTAATTTTAGTAACTTATTGTTGTAAAAATGTAGGTATAATGTGCATTATGTTTGACTTGTGCGTGTATAAACTATTTAATTATTTGTATTTTAGGTAGGTATGTATTTATATGGTCGTATGTTAGTTAGTCTATGTGCGCTCCAAACAGGTGCGCCAAATATCATTAGTCTATGTGTGTTTGTATATTTGTATGATTTTCCACGTAATTTCTCAGAAACTAGAGCTCAGATTTTAATAATTATTTTTTTATTAAATTGGGTACCGTTCAGGTTAGAGAACAGTGCAGTTTAATGAAAATCCGTTCAGTATTTTACAAGACCTGGACTGTTTTCTTAGAATTAGAATTCTTAGTGGTACTTATTGTGTTATAGCTTTTGCCCCCTGTTCCACCTGCCCTGAAACCGGCTACCGGTGTAGTATTTCAATGGCAACTCTTCAATAATAAAAAAAATTGACTTACACTTGACGATTTCAAGTAGCCTATGTCCTTCCCCGGGACTCGAACTATCTCCATGCCAAATTTACCCGCGGTTCCACCCACCCTAAAGTCGGTTATCGGTGTAAGATTAAAACGGCAACTCCTTAATTATAAAAAAAAAATCGACTATCGCTTACCATTTTCAAGTAGCCAATGTCCTTTCTCCGGACTCAAACTATCCCCATGCTAAATTTAATCTTAATCAATACAGCGGCTTAAGCGTGAAAACGTAACAGACAGACAGAGTTACTTTCGCATTTAAAATATCAGTATGGATTTGTACCTGATATCTTCGCCGACCGTGGACCAATTATATTTCACTAAGGAGGTAAACAAACAGGGGCCTCGCACGATGTTTAGTCAAAGTACAAAGCTTTTTTCAAAACTGTTCACATATGAAAAAAAATTAGAAGTTATTTTCCAAATGCACTAAAATAACTATAAGTCTCTATTCATTGTCACCTAATTGTAGTCATAAAAACTAACAAAACCGGCCAAGTGCATGTTTAATTGTAGTAAAAAAAACTAACAAAACCGGCCAAGTGCATGTTTAATTGTAGTAATAAAAACCAACAAAACCGGCCAAGTGCATATTTAATTGTAGTAATAAAAACTAACAAAACCGGCCAAGTGCATATTTAATTGTAGTAATAAAAACTAACAAAACCGGCCAAGTGCATGTTTAATTGTAGTAATAAAAACTAACAAAACCGGCCAAGTGCATGTTTAATTGTAGTAATAAAAACTAACAAAACCGGCCAAATGCATATTTAACTGTAGTTATAAAAACAAACAAAACCGGCCAACTGCATATTTAATTGTTGTAATAAAAACTAACAAATCCGGCCAAGTCCATATTTAATTTTAGTAATAAAAACTAACAAATCCGGCCAAGTCCATATTTAATTTTAGTAATAAAAACTAACAAAACCGGTCAAGTACATGTTTAATTGTAGTAACAAAAACTAACAATACCGGCCAAGTGCACGTTTAACATTTGACTTCAGGTTCCGTAGAATGAGAAAGCGATTATCTGAAAAACTCGTCGACCGATTTTAATACAATTTTCGTCAAAATTTTTTCATAAAGTTTTATAATTGGCTTTTTTTCAGATTTTTAAAACTTACGGGTTTTAATTCTGGATGGAAGCAAAGTAATGTGTGAAAAAGTCGTAAACCTTTTTTAAGACCTGCTAATGACAGTCAGACAGAAGACAGTCACACACACACACACACACACACACACACACAAACCGACGATTGAAATCAAAACAGCCGCAAATAACTTAAATAATAAATCAAACTGTATACAAATTATTTTATGTTAAAATTATTTTGATTTGCAAACCATACAAAAGTACCGAGTTACAAAGACCAGTTTATAAAACTAGGTACAATCTAATAGCTTGGACCTTATTACGAACAGTCTCGAGCTATTCGAATTCTGGAATTCGAGAGAAAAATGTATGCAAGTACATTAACGGGTTTCGAGAGGTAAGTCCCACTTCAATACATTTTACTCACGAATTCCAATGTCTGAATAACTCGAGACTGATCCCAATAACCTCCTTTGTCACTGCACTCCTCGCTACCCAACTTTGTTTATGCTCGCGCTAACCGATAATCCTGCTGACCAAATAATAATCTGGCTGAGTATAAAATATATAGTTACTAGCAGTCCCGGCGAACGTTGTTCCGCTGCCGTCCCTCTGTACCCGGCGAAAGTTGGTTTTTACCTATAGTGCCCGAGTCCGGCTCGCACTTGACATATCGAGATAAAAACTATCCTATCTTTTAAGTTGGATCAAATAACAGATATTTACGAAGTTTGATCAAAATCGGTTCAGTAGTTTAGGAGTCCATTGAGGACAAACATTGTGACACGAGATTTATATATATTAAGATTTTATGATAATCCTTAATTTAGTTGCTGACCATCCACAAAAAATAGTTGGTGGGTTTCTTTTTACGGCTGACAACAACATTTATTATGCTGTCAAAATTACTTTCTAGCTGTTTTTTTCTTGCTGGCCGAAAATTTTAAAAAATACGATTTATTTTTCAGCCGATTTTAGGTAGAAAGAATGAAAGTATGGGAAAAAGCGTGTCAGCTCCGCGCGAGACTGAAGTTTCTCAGATCCTGGATATCATCTAAGACCAGGGTGCTTGTCGCGACAAATCAAACGAGCCCAAACTTGATGAGCTTGGTTTATTTCATTATAGAGTTCCAGTAGACACCTTCCAGCCTCAACATCAGGTCCTGGATATCATGTAAGACCAAAGTGCTTGTCATCAGAAATCAAACCAGGCCAAACTCGATAGGGTTGTCTAGTTTCGTTACAGAGTTCCTATGGTCGCCGTCATAGAATTAAAAAATACATAAAGTTGCAAATAAATACTACAGGCTACTAGGTAGTAGTATTAGTAGTAGATAATAGGTATCTGTGAATGTTATACTGGTAGTGAAGCTAAGCAACTAGTCCTATTATCTATGACTATTATTATTACAAAATTTATAAATATTTAATAATTTTTGGTACTAAGTTAAATCAAACATCATTAATTTAATTAATATGGTAAAAAAATAATAGGTTTTTCTTCTTTATTTTATCCGCTCGTAAGGTAACAGCTTGTATGTTCCAAATAACTAAACTATTTTTTTTTTTAATTTTTTTTTTTATACCACTAAGGTGGTAGGCTAACAAGCACACGGTCACCGTGGCCTATGGACGCTTGCAACACCAGGGGCATAACTCGCGCGTTGCCAACCCTTCAAAAATCCAATAACTTCTTTCTTGAAGAACCCCATACTGTAGTCCTTAGAGAAAACCGTGGCAGGGAGCTCATTCCACAACCCAAGCGTTCGCCGGAGAAAGTTTCTCTGAAACCGTACTGTACGCGACCATTTCGGTTCTAAAGTATGAGAATGAATTCTCTGCCTATGGCGAGCGGTGCGATGGTAGAAAGTAGCCGTGGGCATCATTTCGAACAATTCCTCAGAACACATCCCATTGTACAAGCTGTAGAACACACACAGGGAGGCAAAATCTCTCCTCAGACTTAAGGGTACGATACTGCAAGTAAGTTTGGGATCGTCAACAATTCTCACAGCCCGTCGTTGAACCGAGTCAAAAGGTCCAAGCTGGTATCCGGGTGCACCCGCCCAGAGATGGCAGCAGTACTCCATATGGGGCCGAACCTGCGACTTATAAAGCAACAACCTCTGCGCCGATGTGAAGTACTGCCTCGCTCTGTTGAGTACACCTAGTTTTTTGGACGCCAGCTTTACCTTGTCTTGCAAATGATCTCGGAACTGAATATCGCTGGAGATGTCAACACCAAGGATCCCAATGTTCTTGGAGATGGAGAGGGGAGTGTTCTGGAATTGTGGGACTACAGTGAATGGGGTTTTCTTAGCGGTGAACGTGCAGACTTGTGTCTTTGTAGGGTTGAATCGGACCAAGTTTACCCGTCCCCAGTCAGAGACCTTGGACAGTGTGGTCTCGATTTGAGACACAAGTTCACCGCGGTTTTCCTCCACAACGGAACGAGGGATGTTTGCACGACCCGTATAATAAGTGTATCCAGTACTGTCATCTGCATAGCAATGTATGTTCTTGATGAACAACATGTCATTGATATGCAGTAGAAACAGCGTAGGAGACAGCACAGAGCCTTGCGGGACACCAGCATTAATGTCCATGCTATCAGAGCAACTACCGTCTACTACGCTTCGTATGCGTCTGCCGGACAAAAAGCTGGCCTCTCATTTGCACAAACCCTCGGGCACTCCGTAAGATGGCAACTTAGATAGAAGACCCCGGTGCCAGACCCGATCGAACACCTTCGCTATGTCTAGACTAGAAGGTCACTAGTTGAGCGACCGTGGCGAAAGCCATATTGACGATCACTTACCAGGTCGTGTTTTTCTAGGTATCTTAGAAGCTGTGTGTTGATCACATGCTCCATCACCTTGGAGAGGAGAGAGGTTATAGCGATAGGCCTGTAATTCGATGGATCTGATCTATCGCCCTTTTTGGGCACCGGGTGCACATTCGAAGTCTTCCATGACGACGGAAATTGCCTAGTATGGTAGGAAAGCACGAAGAGGCGCGTGAGTACAGGACATAACTCAGGAGCATACTGCTTAAGCACCACTGCTGGTATACCGTCTGGCCCACTCGACTTATGAACGTCTGGAGAAAGCAACGCCCGCCGGACCTCCCGCTGTGCTATGGAGATTTCCGGCATGATCTTACCACACCACGGTATAGTAGGTGGTACAGCGCCTTCGTCGTTCATATTCGAGTTTAAGGCAAAGAGACTGCCTTTCTCTTTAGCACTATGGGCCAAGTCACCATCGGTCTTTCGCAGTGGTGGTAACGACGACTGGCAAAAGTTCCCGTCGGCAGCTTTGGCAAGCGACCAGAAAGCACGACTCCCAGAAGGATAGCTCGCAAGTCGCCCACCTATTTTGCCGATGAATTGGAATTTTGCTCTGGCAGTTGCTTTCTTACTGAACCTCGAGGCAGCATTTAATTTGCGTTTTACCTGAGAAATATGTTGATCCTTATTATTACGAGCCGTGGTCCAAGCCTCATATGCAGTTTGCTTAAGAATTTTAGCTTCTCCGCAAGACCTATTAAACCACGGTCGTTTTTTGACGCCGGCAGCTACTCGCGTTAGGAATATAACATTCCATGCCAGCGAGGATTGTCTCAGTGACTACGGCTGCGCAGACGTTAGGATCTTCTGAGCTAAAGCAGATCTGCCTCCACAGGTACGATGCATAAAATTCTCGCAATCCATCCCAGTCTGCCGACTTATAGTGCCACACACGACGACGTTGTGTGCATGACACTTGAGTCCGAACGAGACAGTGATCCGAGGAGCCAAGAGGCGCATCCACTGAGACGGCATATCCGTCCGGACGTGTAGTCAGCAGAAGGTCCAGTAAGGAGCTCGTATGGTCCTTTATATCTGGTATTCTCGTTGAAGAAAGTACCAGCTGAGAGAATCCATAGGTCAGAGCAAATTCATGAGCAGATATCCCTGCATAGTTATTGGTTCGAGAACTGAGCCACTCACGATGGTGGGCGTTAAAGTCTCCCAAAATTACTAGTTCTGCTGTGGGAAATTGCTCTAGAACTTTGTCAGTCGTCAAACTCAGGTGAGTGAAGAGTCGAGTTACGTCCGTGTCACCGCTATGAGACCTGTATAGGCACGCGTAGATACGTGTGTGGCCGCCGTAATCTACGCGCACCCACAATATCGGCAGGTCCCTGTCTTCAAGGCTATGAAGGCGGCGACAGCAGATATCCTCCCGGACGAACATACATACACCGGCACGACTCACAAAATTGTGCTCAAGTTTGTAACCGGGATAATGAAGGTATGATGTATCGGCCGGGCAGGATATCTGCGTCTCCGTTAGAAAAAGAATGGTCGGCTGCGCAGTCTCCAGATGGAGGTGCACTGCGTTAAGATTTGCGTGAATACCCCTAATGTTGCAAAATTCCACATTAAATGAATCCACATTGAATGGACGGAGCGGCCGCTGAAAAAACTCTTTTCCTTATTTTTGTAACCATTTTTTTTTAAAAGAAAGTTACTTAGACTAAATATGAGGATTCACTGCACAGACAGCTTAGAGGACAAAAGGTGCGGTACTAGAATTGCCAAAGGTCGGCACAGATAATACGGTTGCTGGCACGGCGAGCGGAAGGGCCCCTGATCCCCCTCTGTTGTAGTAGCCGGGTCCACTCCGTTCTCCTTCTCCGGCACGACTACCACTTCAGAGACTTTACACAGGCTGGCGGATCAGCCTCCCAGGGCGGAGATTAAGTGATCCCTGGGTTCGGGAACCCGTTCAACCGGGTGGCTAGGGGTCAGCCGTTTCATCAGGTCTCGCTGACCGCCGGACCAGCACGCCGCGTCTACGCCGAGCAATGACAGCAACAAGCACCGCCGGTCCTTCGTTGTCCGCGCAGCAATTCCTCAAAGAGCTCTGGCAACCTTACTCACCGCCAGGAACACAACACTACTCAAAGTTAGTGTTATTATGGCCGCGGTTTCCTGTAAGGTGGAGGTACTTCCCCAGTTCGGGCCGCTCATTCGAGCAAGTACTCTTTATGCCCCGCTTTATTTGTTCGGGCGACTTATTCGAGCGAGTACTGGCAGTGCCCTACCTAATTAAAGACTGCGGTATAGACTACACCACGTAAATACTCCGTTTTTGTACAAATTTTGTGGCTGAACTATAGCACCTAAAGGATTGAAAAAAATGTATATTATAAAACTTGCTTTTATCTAGTGCATTATGAGTGATTTTTGGTTGGATGATATTGAATGCAATAAAAAAATCTGGAAGTGACCATTGTTTCAACACTTGTGCAAATTTTTAAAGCATGTATTGCATTTTTTTGTAATGAAAGTTGGTTTAATAAGTAGAATAGCTTGTTATCTAGTGCATTGTCTCTATATTGTAGCAACAATTAATAAATGTGACTACAAAATGGTAAAAACGTTAAATCACATACAAAAAAAAAAAATTTCAAGGCGTCATTATGGAATAATTTACTAAGGAAGTATATAACAAATATATCAAATAGTAATGTATATGACATTGTGTAATGCCTTTTAGTACATTTACATACACAACGTTAGTAGTACAGAAATTAGCTTTCTGGCCTATATCGCCCTCTGAAGCGAATGAATACGCCGCAGAAAGTTGTTTGTATTAGAAATTTGGCTTATCACAGACTAATTAGTCACTAAACAGACCCAGTTGGAATATAAAATAACCAACTAAGCTGGGTTCTTACTAGAAAGTCCTACTTTAGCCTTGAAATGCACTATTTGCTCCTTGTTCAGCATATAAAAAGTCTTGTTGCACAGGTTCAAGACTTGGGCTAGGGCTTGTTAGTCAAAAATTAGTTAAATTCCAAATTTTGGACCCAAGAACACCTACTTTGTATTTTTGTAATACTTTGTAAAATTATTCTAAGCTTGGCCCTATCAAGATTATTTCAGTGCCAAATCAGGGCTATAGTTAAAGGCTTACATGTTAGTCCTGGATTAGTATTTCCGAAGACTTAAGATTCTGAAAAGGTTAAATTTAGATTTTGGGATTTCCTATTAGCTCCAAAAAACACAAAGCCAAAATGTTATGCGGAGGTTCTGTTGGTCGGGCCCTTTTAGGCTACAGAACGTAAAAACAAGGTTATTTCAGCGTTGTTGTGACAAATTGTCCAGAACAATGATTTGTTCTAGAATGGTTCTAGTACCTGCTCAGAACTTTTAAGGACCTCAAATGTTACTTGGGTGTACAGTGAAGTTTGTTGCACTGTACATACCTATAGCATAATATAGATTCCGTATTTTAAACGTAAGGAACTTTCTTGGGCGCGTTCGTTTTGCGATGCAGAATCTATTTTCATTACTTTTGTCACCTGACATCCGTTCGTTTAGCATTCGTTCGTATCAAAAATATCAAAATTTTAGTATCATCTGTAACAACCTGTCATGCGTTCGTTTACGATATTTATGTTATTTTTGTCACTTTTGCCACCGAAAAATGAAACTTTGGACCCAGGTATGGAGGTAGGGTTGCTGCCTATACATATTCATTGTGTGTGTGTGTTTCTACGTATTGTATGTACGTCGTTTTGCAGGTTTTGCAACCAAAATTTTTGTTAGTAACATTTCTAAGCTATAAGAACGATAGTTAGCGGTGGCAACACTGGCGTTATCAAAAGTGTGAAAAGTATCAATCGTGGGAACCACGTGGGAACTCTTAATCCCAGAACGAATGCGTCCCGTGATGGCAAGAAATCCTGCTCAACGAAACGAAAGCGCCGCGCGCCGCACCGCCGCCGCCGCTGCCGTGCCGCCACCAAGACCGCGCGCCGGCGCAGCGCACGCGCATAAAATTCTACTGTGCGCGTAGTAAGTATGCTGCTGACTAGTCCAACCAAAGTAGACTTTGAACGCGCTATACAGACAATAAAATTCTTCGTACTAAATAAAATGGAAGCGCACGAACAAAAAACCAGTCGCGCTAGATCTTTGCGTTGCGCGAAATGTGCCCATATTACCAGGGTCTCATAAGTTAATAGAAAATAATAAAGCGTACGCGCCTGTGTACATTTAAAAATCGAAATTGAATTATAAAATGGACTTAAACTTAAATGTTTAAGGTTTAATTTGTATTGACTGTATTGTCAGAATATTTCTTAGTATCTTATGTAATCCTAGGAAATTGATGAAGAAATTAGCCATGATTTCTTCATCACCTTTTTATAAAATTTGATTAAAAAGCGCCTACCGAAACGGCTGTGCCGGTCGATATTGCGCTTGCGCAAATACAAGAGGATTTGAAAAATAAAAGTTATGTTATGCATGTTTGTCCGTTCTTCCGTCTGTCCGTCTCTCTTATACATTCTTTACTGATTAAATATTTAACTAACACAATTGGTATATACAATTATGTAAATAAAATGGAAATCAAAGAACCAAAGAAAGTATATGGCCAAGTGTATCTTGTGAGTATCTGACTACCTTACTCACTAAATTGTTACTTACTTTTGACTAAGCTTAGTTCACATTATTGTTTGGAGACGGAGAGACCTTTGCGTTTTTTTTTAATTTTCATACTGAAAGTTAATCTTACCTAATACCAATGTAAATAACAGATAATATGGTACGTCCTCACAATTTATAACCTACAAGGCCATTATTTATAGACTGCGTCTCAAAATCTTCTGTTCGATTCATATAATAAAATAAGGACTTCAGCAGCATCGCTGCAAGTATGACGGAATTACAAGGTTGTATTGTTGTTACATACAGACGAGCAAACGAAAATGACAAAAGTATAGAGTCCTTGGTCGCTATCCCTTCTCTGTGGTTAAAGAAAGAAACGGACAACCTGCACCTCCTGACAGTAGTACCTACCGAGAAACGACGACCAGTCCATACCAAGCGCTCCATATTGCGTGCGCGTGCGCGTGGTATCAATAATTATATTTTTTTGCTGAAAAGAAACTATGATATTATCGTACTGAAAATAAGATATATTTTCGTTTGGAGTGGTGAAATGCGCGTGCGCGCACGTTAGATGCGCACGAGCAGCGCGCTTGCGCAAAATGTGCGCGTGTATCAGGAGCTAATGAGAATTGAAGAGGTTAAAAATAAAAGCGACTCGCTTTAATTTTATTAGCATCACTGCGTGTTATTGCATTAGTATTGAAATTAAATTTGTATAACATAGCAATGTTGTATTTATTCCCTGCTTGCATTTTAGTCAACTGTATGCCTGAATATAGTAGATTTTGTCACATGTGACCAAAATAATGTATTGAGGGGTAGAGCGTTTTTTTTTATCCAGAGTAAAGCAAAGCATTGTGGTAGCAGTGAGGGAATCAAAGTACGTCGCTCGAGGGTAAATAGTTTTGGGGCCGTGTTTGTGTCACACTCTGCTTTTCATCCCCCACTATGAGTAAAATAAATAAAAGATGCTTTTAGAAGTGACGAAAATATATATTTACATAATCAAATTATAAATTTATATTTCTCTCGATTTGTTTGATAGTAAATTGTCTATGACAGTTTCTGCGTTTAATTAGACTTTCTGGTGTAAATTAATATTTAACTTTCACTGCTAAAAATCGTCTTTTATTAAATTCGTGAAAATCAAATTGCTTGTAATATTCTGATAGAACGTAATTAAATAATCAAACAAATAGTTGCCGCGTATTTTTTTTTAAAACTTGGGGCGTTGGCAGGCGCGCTTTTTTTTATTAGCGACCTGGGCAATAAAGTTATTGGGAGAAGTCTCGAGCTATTCGGACTCTGAAATTCGAGTGAAAAATGAATGCAATTTCATTCACGGGTTTCGAGGGGAAAGTCGTACTTACATACATTTTTGTCTCGAATTCCTGAGTCCGAATAGCTCGAGACTGTTCCTAAATAATCTCCCTGGACTTTATCGAAGCGAATTGCGTTCAAACTTATTAATTAAATTAGTGTTCCATTTTGCTCGCACTTATCGAGGAACTTCACCTATTTTCAAATAGATGGGACGAAAAGTTTATACCAAAGACTAGGACTTAGCGTTCTATCCTATGGACTTTGCAATTTCTCAGGTTTTATTAGGTAACGGGTCTATGGGAATTTTGTCTCCTTCAACTTTTGAAATGTCTTTCTTGAGATGTGTTGATAGCATGAAAGTTTATAACATTGGTGATCAGAACACAAAAAAAGGATTTTTGACAATTAGTGACAGTATAGAGGGAATAAAAGTTTGTATGGAAGTCTTATGGAAGTTCATAATTTTTATATAATCAATTGTATTTGTAGTATTTCTCATTCTACAGAACCCTAGGTTTATGCTTGTATGTCACGCACTTGTCGGGTTTTACGATACACAAGTACCTATATAATGGGAATTGGTGTTTCAAATATGGTAAAAACAAAACCCTATAAATTCATCACGTCCGTCCGTCCGTCCGTCCGTATGTCACAGCACTCACATCCTTATAATTCCGCCGTCTTAACAGTGATTTAAATGATATTTTACATAAAGGTGAAGGTTTATAAACCGTCACACAGATTGGTTATTAGAGTTTCGGAAGTCTTGACTCTCGAAATTTTCAAAGTGTCAGGAGGACACGAGACATTCCAGGGTTAAAGTACCGAGACGTCCCAGGACTTCGAGACTATTCTGAATCAATGGAGTTTGTTTTTTGGTAAGATGTATCAATTTAAATTACCAGTTTGGTAATGATCAATAATAGCTATGTACACATATCAAAATTAACGTGTCGCTGATTGACAAGAGATCATAGAGACGTATATTTTTAGAATAGCTTCCTTAATGAATATTCCAAAATCTATTTTTTATGAAAACTGAGTTTTTTTTAACAAGATTTTATTAAGGTTGGCTGTCCATACATTAAACTGAAGAATAAAAATAAAATTTGTTTGCGCACCCTATTGTGGAATAGGGCTTTGAAAATGCATTTGGGGTTTTTAGGTAATTTTTTCTTAAGGGTTTTCAAAGTCATCCATACTGTACGGCAGACTATAGAAAAAACTCATCAGCATAGTCAGCCACTGTGTATGGCATTAGTAGACTACGAGAAAGCCTTTGACTCTATCGAAACCTGGGCCGTGCTAGATTCTCTGCAGCGATTTTGTATAGACTGGTGATATATTGAGATGCTGCGATGTCTTTACAAAGCTGCTGCGATGACGGTCTAGTTCCAGGACCACAAGACGCCATCCCGCAGCGTAGATATGTAAGACAGCGGGACGTCATATCCCTGTAAATGTTTACCAACGCAATAGAAGATATCTTCAAAATCTTGAACTGGGCTAGGCGCGGCATAAACATAAACGGCGAATACATAGCACACTTAAGGTTTGTCGACGACACCGTTATTATTGCAGAGTCATTGGAAGAACTGAGCGAAGTGTTGCACTCCCAATATGAATCCTCTCGACGAGTGGGACTTAGCATGAATTTGGATAAGACAAAAGTCATGTTGAACCAACACGTGCCAGTATACTTCGCTGGCACCTTACTCGGTAGTAGTCCAGAATTTGGTGTACCTTGGACAGAAAATACAACTAAGCTCGAACAATTTTAAGAAGGAAGCCGACGCCGGGATCCAGCATTTGGTGTGCTTCATCAAATTTCCACGTTGCCTATACCGCAGAGTCTGAAGACGAAAATCTTAGACTAGTGCGTCCTACCAGTAATGACTTACGCCGCCGAAACGTGGACAGTTACAGGAATCTGGTCCATAAGTTGCACAGAGCGCAATGGAGCGACCTGCTTGGAGTATGAGAGATAGAATCCGAAATGAGGAAATCCAAAAGAGAACTAAAGTCAGCGACATAGCTCGCAGAATTAGCAAGCTATAGTGGTAGTGGGCTGGCTACGTTTGCCGGAGGATCGATAGCCGATGGAACAGACGTGTCCTAGAGTGGAGACCGCGTATGGGAGGGCGAAGCGTGAGACGCCCTCCAGCCCGATAAGCCGATGACCTTAACATGGTGGCTGGTGGTGGCTGGATGCAAAAGGCAGAGGACTCGAGGAAATGGCGCGCCATAGAGAAGGCTTATGTCCAGCAGTGGACCAATATAAACTGATATGATAATATGATAATGATGATGTCGATGAACGCGCAGACTTGTAGCACACAATCGCGTAGGATTGAATCGGACCAAGTTTTCCCGTCTCCAGCCTTGATTGTTGACAGAGTGGTCTCGATTTTAGACACAAGTTCACCACGCTTTTTCTCCACAATGGAACTAGGGCTGTTTGCACAGCTTGTATCATAAGCGTCTCCAGTACCGTCATCTGCATAGCAATGTATGTTGTTGATAGATATTCAAATTGAAGTCAGTGACTTTTTTATATTTGTACCTCATTTGTTCCTAATAAATACTTTTCACTCATCGTGTACCAGCCATCATTTAAAATAGCACCATTTGTACCCGATTTTTTTGCCATTTTAACTGCGCGCCTTCTATAGAGGGCGCCAGGGTATTGATTGCACACGGGCTCTACATGGGCTAAAGCCGCCTCTGAATTCGAAGTTTGTATATTTAAGCTTAAGAAATTCCTTGCCGCGAAAGTCATAAAAAAAGAAGAAGAAAGAAGGAGGTACACTTGGGATTGGGAGTTTGTATGGAATTCTGTCATTTCTCAAACTAAATGCATAAAAACTCCGTATCACCATAAATTTACGAACAAAAACAAAAATAAATAGTGTGTCGCTATGCGGTCACCCATCCAATGGCTGACCAAGCCCGACGGTGCGTAACTTTGAATATTTGAACATCGTTTCCAATTTACACAGTTTTCGATTGCCAAAATTGTTCAAAAAATCGCCGGCCCTATTATCTCTGAAGTGTGTGATGGTCCTGATGTACCCTAGGTTTTCTGAAAATTTCATCTTTGACAAATAACAATTTTTTCGTGGCCGCCACTTGACCTGTTTTATCTTTTACGTGACAGTGCCATCTAGTGTACGTACTATAAAACCTTTTGCTATTTGAGTACAACTAAAGAAACAAGAACGGTGAGCTGAAACGTTGAGATCGTGTTTCACTATTTAACCGCTAGGAGTAGGAGCGCTCGGCAAAATGTGTCGCTTCTTAGTAGTTTCTGCTGTCCTAGTACATCGAAACAAAATAGTCGTATGTGCAATGGGGGTTGATCGAAACAGAGTAACTACAACAGACTTTTCTGAACTGGTGTATGGTCGCTAGTGTCGTGTAAGTTCACACTATTTTAATATGGCAACTGTAGTTTTGATTTTTAACCATTGGGCTAGAAAAGTTTGGCATTGTAAGTTGATTTTAATTTGCAACAGAAACAGGCATAAACAATAAATCCGTTGTGAAGTTTATTCCTGCTATGATCATGTGTGTGTGACTTTGGATTTATCTACTCTCAAAACACTGAAGTACCTACCTACAACACTGACTGACTCCGACCAGTGTACAAAGACATATTACATTATTCAAGCATACAAAGAGACACTGTTCCAGGTACGATTAGCGCTAGCACGGTCGATTTTTTGTCGGTAAAATATTCAAATATTTGTTTAGAACTATGATATTAGTAAATTCACTTGAAATTCATAATATAAAATATATGTATATATTATGGAATAAGAATCAAGAGAATATCAATCACTCTTTGTTTTCCAAACTATTCGAATTAAAGCCCAAAAATTCACTTAATTAAGGTTCGTACTATAACATATATTTTTTTCATCAGGACTGTAACAAAATTAATAAAATTAATAAACTTAAGGTGGGGCATTATTGGCACAGTAAAGTGCAATAATCATTTTAACTGATTTAGATGCAAGGTTGAAAATTCGTTGCGCACGAAGTTGCAAAAAAATGTAGTTTGGAAGCGAAAAATTTATCTTAAAAATATCAAAATTTCCAGCTGTTGAAATTAAGGTATTGTTTACCTTTCACATATTACATACATTTACATATTCATTAGAATATTTAAAGGATATAAGCCTTTACGTTATTATTATAATAATCTCAAATGCTTTTTAAGAGGCGATTTCGAATAAAAACTATCGAACTAAAATCATTATTGCATCAAATCATGTTCCTGAGCTTACAAACTAAAGAAGCTTACGGTTTCAGATCCGTAGCTTTTATTGTTGATTGTATTCAAACCAATAAGTACCCTTTTTCAATGCCTCGTCTCAAATTTCTTAGCCTGTTTCTAGAAAAACAGAAGCGCCATGTATGTTCCCCGAATATTGGAAGTGAAAGACCCCTGGACCTATTCGAGATTTATTTTTTTCATTTTAATTAAATTAATTAAGTCTCAGTCACATGTAGCGATATATAGCTGCTATTTTCAGATTGCGATTACTAGCAGTAATAAATCGCCGCTACCTCGTGACCGCCTACGCCTAATGTCGACTACATGCTGTTTTTTAGCAGCTAAAAATCTCATTCGATTGGTGCCGTGTAGTCAAAATGTCGTCAATAACTCATCGTCATCATGCTTTAACATATAATGTTCGGTTGTTTGTTACTCTATCACGCTTCAACCACTGGATAGATCGGGAACCGCTGAACCGGTTTAGATGAAATTTGGTATGGAGATAGGTTGAGTACCGGGGAAGGGCATAGGATAGTTTTTATCCCGAAAAATGTAAAACTTCCCACGGGAATAACTATAACTGAGCTTAAACGAACTATAGCTTGCTTCATTAAGTAGTTGACGTAAGTATCCTAGGCTGGTACCCAAATTTACGGTCGGAGCCGCTGGTAAAAGCGTGTTTTCTATAAATGACCAAAAACGTGATTACTTCAGAACTTTCCCATTTTTATTCGATCAGCAATTCCGCCATTTCGTCGCAAGACAATATGTATATTATTACGTTTACAAACTATCACAACACTAACCACAGAGTAAAGTGACATGAGGTCGCTGCCAAAAGTTGTACATGCTTAATTTTATAGCGGCTATATATTTTGTCAGCGACTTATAGCTCGTGTACAGTCACAGGAAGCTAATTATCGCTGGCGAAAAATAGCAGCTACATATCGCTATGTGTGACTGACTTTACAGTTTGAAGTTAGTGTCTATGTACCTGACAGTTTATCACACACTTCACTGGCAATATGCATGACAATAACTTCAAACTGTTCAAAAAAACAAACTCAGATCAGATTTTTGAAAATAGGTAATTATTTTTGCCTTTTTAGTGCATCTTCGTGAAGTCGGTTTTTTTTTGTTAAAAAGTTTTTATTGTTTAATATTCTTTGAATATGCTAATATGAGAAATATGAACGAATATAGATAGGTACGTTCCATAGAAAGTCCTAAAATCAGTTTCTGCAGAGGAAATAAGTCACAATGCCAATGCATTAGGCATTGCGGCGGGGCGCGGCGAGTTATGGTTAGAGTAGTAAAAAACAGGTGCTTTTATTTTTTCAAAAGTCCACGCAACCGAGGTCGCGGGAAATGCTAGTCTTCTATATTATATAACAATACGTTATTATTTCATGGAGAAGGTTTTTTTGTTGCCTAATTTGCTCAACTCGCCGCTAGAGGGCGCTTTAGGGCATCAACTAATCTGACGTCTGCTGAGCCAGCAAGTAAAATAATGCCCAGATATTTTATCTATGCCCGTGTCCCCTTGTCTTCTCAAAAAGGAAAATGAAGTGTTTCTTTCTTTCTTCTCTCTATTAGTAGAGATCGAGTAAGTACAGTTGAGATACCAGCATTTTATGACATTGTAAGAACTTCGACCGAAAATAACAGCAGCGCGAGCGGCGCGCAAACACCACGAACGATGATGTAACCTTCCGTTAATGTATGTTAGCCTAGTATTTTAAAGCAGCCTGATTGTCTAACATCAATCTTAAACTCCCGAAAATAATCTTTTACCAGTTAATTTTCGAACTATTTTTAGTTATTATTATTTATTATATTTTATTAATCTCTCTATCCAACTTCAATAAGCCTTCGGCTATCTTGTGCCACATCGGGAAAAAAATGGTAGGTGCTACGGATGCGGTTTTTATGAGGTGGTGTGCTTTTTGCAGCATAAAGTAAGCAGCCCCTGCTGTTTTTTTATAAAAGAAAACAAGTGCTCTGATGTGTTCTGGTTTTGCTGCTGTATATATTATGTATATGTATATATAAAATTATTGTATTCTTAGTGATACCAGCGTTCAAAATAATGTTCCCACGGTCGTGCACACGGTGTGCTACACACGAGGGAATTTGGTTTTAGGCCCCTTTTTTTTATTCTGTGGCTTGGTGGCCCATTTGAAGTATAGTTTTCCGCTGAAACGCTCAATTACCTTTTTTTCGGTCCTATACTACTACTTCTTTCCCATCGTTTATTTTTAGTAAACGTTGGCCGAGCGCGCTCGACAAATTTTGATGACGGTGTTGACGCGTTGGCGAGTTTAATTTTACGTTTCGTTGTCCGTTAAGATGGACGTGGCGGCTATTTACTTGTACAGCGCTTTTAATTTTTATTGACATGTCTTCTAAAGTCGAGAAAAAAGATGGCGCAAAAGGAAGTGGATGTTGTCTATTTATCGGAACAGAACAAGGTAAATCAAATACAGTCAGTATGTATAAGTTGTTCCTAAGTTACCAAACTAAGCTGATATACGACGAAGTTACGAAGTTACGAGAGTCGAAGGTACGTACTGAACGCTCGGCCAACGTGTGATCGGTTTGCGCCTCAAAGCGCCTAGCGCTTCCCCCTCTCCGTCCACCTCGGCGGCCAGCCCTGAGCCAGCCACCATGGACACAACCCCCGCCGCCACCTCTTGTCATTGTCATCAAAGACAAAGGGGCCTGGCCAAATATAGCTAACGCTATGAAGGCCAAGCGTATAAATTATACGCATGCCCGCAATGATGCCGAGCGCGGCATCAAAGTGCAGGTCCCGACACCGTCAGATATCCGAAATCTGACGGCTTTTCTTACGGCCCAAAAATACGATTACCATACGTACTCGCTGGCCGAGGAACGCGTTCTCAGAGCAGTCATAAGGGGACTCCCTAAGGAATTCTCCGCTAAGACTGTCCAGGACGACTTAATCGTCCAAGGCCTCCCTGTAAGGTACATCGAATGTACAATGGCCGTAACAAGTCAGAGTGCTACGACATGGTGCTCGTAGTGCTCGATCTGACTACAGAAGGCAAAGCCATTTTTAATATTAAGGATGTGTGCAGCCTCAAGGGCGTCCGGGTCGAGACTCCGCACAAGCGGTCGAACCCAGGACAATGCCACCGATGCCAATTGTATGGCCACGCACAGCGCAACTGCAGACGCAGACCGCGCTGCGTAAAATGTCTGCGCGATCACGCCACCCCGGACTGTGATCGCAATCGCGATAACGCATCCGACCCGGTCGCTTGCGTACTCTGTGGGAGCGAAGGCCACCCAGCGAATTACCGCGGGTGCCCCAAAGCTCCCAAACTGAGCTCGCGTAAACCCAAACAGGGTAAATCGCGCCCCCCCCCGCCCCCCCCGTAAACAGGCTCCGCTCGTGCCTGCTCCCCTCCCTGCAGTCAACGCCTGGAGCCGTCCTCCAGCGCTAATTCGCGCATCCAAATTCAAAGAGACAGACAAACTTTTGTCTGCTCTCCCTGGGCCCGTCTCTGTCACGGGTATTCCCTACCCCACCCCTCTCATGTCCCGGGACATCCCGCGTCCAGCGCCTATGAGAAGTGCTCCCGCACCTCTCGCGCAAACGCGCCTTGCCCCCCCGCGCCCCTCTCTCGCGCTGCCCCGCAACGCCGCTCAGACGGCCGAGCAGCAGCACTTCGGCATTCTCGCCGAGATTGCTTGGGCATGTGACCCAGCCTATTTCGAGGTCGTGTACGCCGAATACGTACAGATCACCGATCTCAACCAAATGCTCAGCTTCATGGCTAAGCATCGCGACTTCTTCGCCGCCCTCCGCAGGGTGGCCCCAAAACCTTAAAAACCAAAATGGATTGCACAACCGCGCGCGAAAAACCCCGGTCCGTCTCCTTAGGCTATTTTAACGCCAACGGTCTTCGTAACCAAAGAGAGAAATTATCGCAATTCGTCTCGTCCCAAAAACCGGAAGTCTTCCTCATTTAGGAAACGTTCCTAAAGCCCGCTGTCCGCACCCCTTCGATCGCGAACTATCGCACCGTCCGTAATGATAGAACTGCCTCCAATCTCGGAGGCACTCTCATCTATTACAGGCGCTCCCTGCATTGCTCCTCTATCGATCCTCCACCGCTTACGAACTTAGAAGCATCCGTCTGCCGCTTAGCGATGACCGGCTATCAGTCGATCATCATTGCATCGGTTTATCTCTCTCCCCTAAAAGACTTGCTCGAGAGCGACCTTCAGTCGCTCTTAAATTTAGGCAACGCCGTCATTCTTGCCGGCGACCTAAATTGCAAGCATCGCCGCTGGAACTCTTCTGTAACTTCACGGAGAGGCAGACACTTGACGATTTAGTTGACAGACTAAACTTTGACATCATCGCTCCCATGACGCCCACTTACTTTCCCCACAATACTCGGAATAACCCTGACGTACTCGACATAGCACTTCTAAAGAATGTAAGGCTAAGCTTTCGCTCTATAGACGTGCTTGATGAACTCGGACCACCGCCCTGTCGTCCTCCTATTAGGTTCCCCTTCGGACTCTCCTCCCGACACTAGAACCGTGACGGACTGGGATAAATTTGGGCAATTGCTCGAAAATCCCAGCTCGCCACATCTAGACCGCGTTCCCAACGTAATCTCATCCGCGACCGACCTAAACGTAGCTATCGACTCACTCACTAGCCACCTTACCGCCACCGTTGGCGAGTGCTCACGACAGGTGCCGGTTGGTGATTATCACCACCTAATCCTGCCTCAGCACATCAGGTCGCTAATGACTGAGCGTAACGCTGCCCGCCGCGCACGTGATCGCGCTCCCACTATCGAAAATAAAGCTCGCTTCAACGAATTACACCGCCGTGTAAGAACCGCTGTAGCTGAGCTTCGCGCCCAACGTTTCGGTGATCTTATGGAGAACATTTCTCCTTCTCACCAAGCTTATTGGCACTTAGCCAGAGCTCTAAAATCCGAAACCGCCAACTCTCTCCCTCCGTTAACTCGTCCCAACAACGTTCCCGCGTTCAATGACGACGAAAAAGCGGATTGCCTAGCGTCTAGCCTCCAAGCCCAATGTGCCTTAAGCACACAGCCCTTCGATCCCGACCACGTGCGCGAGGTAGACAGCGAAGTGGAGCGCAGAACTTCTCTGCCTCCACAAGACCCCCTGCCCCCTGTCACTGTCGACGAAGTCGTACAGGTCATCAAAGACCTACGCCCCCGTAAAGCCCCCGGTGCGGACGGTATCTCTAACAATATCCTAAAGCGCCTCACTCTTCCCCTTATCTGCCTCCTAGTAGCGATCTTTAACGCTGCTATGGAACATTGCATCTTTCCTTCTCAATGGAAAGCTGCAATTGTTATAGGCATCCATAAGCCAGGCAAAGCTCGTACCGAGCCGTCTTCCTATCGCCCCATAAGTTTACTAAAGGCCCTTGGTAAACTATACGAACGCCTCCTCCTCGTTCGCCTACGGAACGCTATAGTCTCCAGAGGCATTTTAATAGACGAGCAGTTCGGCTTCCGTGCCAAACACTCATGCGTCCATCAAGTCCTCCGCATAACGGAACATATTCTTACTGGCTTTCAACCAGCGTTAGGTAAGACCCGTCACACGGGCGCTGTCTTCTTCGATGTAGCGAAAGCTTTCGACAAAGTTTGGCACAACGGTTTAATTTTTAAACTGTACAACTTTCAGTTGCCAGATCGTCTCGTGCTCATCATACGACACTATTTGTCGAATCGTAGTTTTCGCTACAAAGTTGAAGGCATTCTCTCTTCCCCCCGTCCCATAGAAGCAGGAGTCCCGCAAGGGTCCGTGCTCGCCCCCATCTTGTACCTTCTGTACACTAACGATATCCCTAAAACGATAGGTACCAATCTAGCCCTCTTTGCGGACGATACCGCTCTCTATACCACCGATAGGCAAGTGAGTCGAATCACTGAGAGACTCCAATCCGCTATCACCGCCCTAGGCGAATGGTTTCGGAAATGGAGAATCGAGGTGAATCCCGACAAAAGCTCTGCCGTCCTCTTTACCTTAGGCCGCCGTCCGCGGCCAACTCCCCTTTTACTCTTCGGTCGTGCCATTCCCTGGCAAAATAAGACCAAATATCTCGGTTTGAACTTCCAGGCTCACACCAAAATAGTCAGAGACCGAGCCGCTTTTGTCCTCGGTCGTCTTTATCCCATGATAGGCAAGTATAGTAAGATGTCGCTTAGAAATAAGCTAAATCTTTACACAACTTGTATCCGCCCCATACTAGCTTATGCTAGCGTAGTCTTTGCGCTGTCCAAGCGCAATCTCCACAAACTCCAGACCCTCCAAAACCGCTTTCTCAGAGCGGCCTCTGGAGCCTCTTGGTACGTTCGCAATGCGGACCTACACAGAGACTTCGATCTTCCCACGATTCCCCAATACTTTAAAGACTTGGCAGTCCGCTTTTTCGAGCGTACGCAAAATCACCCGAATCGATTAATTGTGCAATCCACAACGTACCATCCCCCGGTCGACCTCGGCACAGTCGTAAAACTATAGTTAGGCGGCCTCGGCACGTACTAACGGCCCCAGATGACGGCCTCGCTGTCCAGATAGCAAGATTAGTCTCAACGACCTCCCCCAATAGGGCCTCCCTCCGAACACGACGCCGACGACCCCGGGTTCGTCGGCGCCCACAAGGATACACGAGGTATCAAAGAGTGTCGGGGCGCTTCTCGCCCCCACTCAATCGCAACCGCACCCGCGTAACGGAGAACTCCCCTCCTGGCGGTGACTCACCTTCGGGTTCGAGACTTACGCCGGTTGAAGGGACGCCCCCGAGAGCGACAACCCAAGCCGAGGCTTCCCCCGCGGGGAGCCCTTGAGCGTTGGGCGCTATATGGGCTGAGGTTCCTTGAGAGTCTCGCCCCAAAAGTCCGGTGAAGCAGTAATGGCTGCAACAGCCAACTGCATAGTCAGCTCAGAAAAAAAAAATAGGTAATCTGTCCACTCCGCATTTTATTCATTAATTCATCCGCAAGTCTCGCGACTAACATATAATTATTATATAAAAATTATTGTGGCATTATTTCTTTTATATTTCACAACTCTTTAGTTATCATCTTGCAACTAGGTAGCTTGACAATGATTCTTTTTCCCGTAATTGAAAGTTTAGGGCTCTTGTTTGTTTTGTTTGTTCCTTACTCATAAACATTGCACAATACACAAAGGCCGGGTACATTTTTTCGTAGTAAAAGTAAACAAACTATAGAATACAAAATGTTGGCTAACATCATTTTAACCTAGCAAATTAAAATGTACACTGTAGTCTAAGATTCAAATGAAATATACTGCCATGACTTTTCGTTATCCAAGCGCAATCTCCACAAACTTCAGACCCTCCAAAACCGCTCTCTCAGAGCGGCCTTCGGAGCCTCCTGGTACGCGGACCTACACAGAGATTTCGAACTCCCCACGATTCCCCAATATTTCAAAGACCTGGCAGTCCGCTTTTTCGAGCGTACACAAAATCACCCGAATCGATTAATGTGCAATCCACAACGTACCATCCCCCGATCGACCTCGGCACAGTCGTAAAACTATAGTAAGGCGGCCTCGGCACGTACTAACGGCCCCAGATGACGGCCTCGCTGTCCGGATAGCAAGATTAGTCTCAACGACCTCCCCCAATAGGGCCTCCCTCCGAACACGACGCCGACGACCCCGGGTTGCTGGCATTAACGGCTATTCTCCACTTGTCCAGCCAGCCAGGCAAAGTGTCCAATAGTCATTGCATTTTTTTGGCTGCTAAACTAGCTTTGCGGGAGGAGGACATATAGGTGCTGTCGTCCGCGTAAAGAGCTAGGATGACGTCTTCAACACCTTCAGCTAGCCCGGTGAATAACGCGTAGAGCAGTGGCGATAGACAGCTGCCTTGAGGTACCCCTGCTCTAATGGGTTTAAATGCTGACTGGTTGTTCTCGACCGAGACATAAAAGCTCCGTTTGTCCAGAAACGAGGCTATTACTCGCCCGAGCATCGGTGGGGTGTCCGTCTCTAACAGCTTGTGTAATAAGCCCTCGTGCCAAACTCGATCGAAAGCCTTCTCCATATCGAGAAAGACTCCGACTGTGCGCCTGCCCTTGTTTAGCTCGAAGGCCATGTGATGGAGCACTCGTACAAGCTGAAGAGTGGTACTGTGGCTGTCTCTGAAATCAAACTGTTCAGGCCTAAGCTGGGGGTGACTATTTTTGTCTTTTTTGTCATTGGCACTGGCATTAACGCTAGCCGGCTGAGCAACAATTTGCGGTGACGGAGCTTTAGCGGTTTGGGCACTTATTGCCTGAGCATAAGAGCGACCGCTAGGCGGCGCTAGCGTTGAGGGTGCAGCAGGCTGAGGGGGGGTAACTTCAGAGATTTCCATCCCTTCAACAGGGGTGGAGTCATGGGGCACCTCTACAGCGGCTTTGGATGTGGACGGTTGATTGGCGAGAGCCTTTTTCCGATCGGCAATTACCTCTCTTGCCTGAAGTCGGGCACGCTCGGTGGGGTCTTTGACGAGCTGAGAGAAAATGGTCTCGGCCGTGTGTCTCTGCCGCGTACCCGTGGTTCTCTTTGTGGCAGAGGAATTGAAGGCGGGTTCAAGTTCCGCGGTACTGACATGGGGGGCGATACTTTTGCTGTACTGCCATTTTTTGACGTTGACGAGTTTGGGTCTGGCCGGGGCGGGGTGTCCTTAATTGGAGAGAGCATTGTTGGAAGGGTGGGGAGGTCTTCATCCCTGAACATTTCGTCGCCGGTGTCTGAAGCCGAGTAAATCGACGACTGGGATATGGCCGAGGCCATAGAAACCTTAGATGGGGGCCGAGAAGGTGGGAACGCGACCGAAAGAGCCGGTCCGCGGCAGAAATTTCGCCGGTAAATAGATTACGCGCCACAACGGCGGCTGAGGGCTGGGAACGCAGCCATACGCCGCGTTTACGTACGCCTCCTCTACGTACCGGTGGTGGGGGTCCTGGAGGTGGCGGCATTCCGCTAGATGGCGGCTACTAGCATCCCTTGATGCGAGTCTGGCTGCAGCTGGGTCTGTAGGGGTGGCCCAAAAGGGCCGCCCTTAGAAGAGCGACAAACGACAACGATCCGTGGCAACAAATGCCGAGCAAATAAAATGAGAATCGCTTACCACTAAATCCTCCTCAAGACCGCTGAAAAAGCGGAAACCGTCTACCTTCAAGCGCTACTTTTGTAGGCGCAAACACGCAGAACACGAACAACATCTAGTCTCGTCTGTGCACGCACGTCCGCCGTCTACAGCAATTGCTATCTTGAAGGACATACACTTTTTCACTTGAGATAATTTTTTTTTTTTTTTTTTTTTTTTATACCACTAAGGTGGCAAACAAGCTTACGGCCCGCCTGATGGTAAGCGGTCACCGTAGCCTATGGACGCTTGCAACACCAGGGGTATCACTTGCGCGTTGCCGACCCTTCAGAAATCTAATAACTTCTTTCTTGAAGAACTCCATACTGTAGTCCTTGCAGAAAACCTTGGCAGGGAGCTCATTCCACAACTTAAGCGATCGCGGGAGGAAGTTTCTCTGAAATCTCGTTGGGATCGTCGACAATTCTCACAGCCCGTCGTTGAACCGAGTCAAAAGGGTCAAGCTGGTATCCGGGTGCACCTGCCCAGAGATGGCAGCACTACTCCATATGGGGCCGAACTTGCGACTTGTAAAGTAACAACCTTTGCCCCGACGTGAAGTACTGCTTCGCTCTGTTGAGTACACCAAGTTTTTTGGACGCCAGCTTTACCTTATCTTGTAAATGATCTCGGAACTGAACATCGCTGGAGATGTCGACACCAAGGATCCCAATGCTCTTGGAGATGGAGAGGGGAGTGTTCTGGAATTGTGGGACCACAGTGAATGGAGTTTTCTTAGCGGTGAACGCGCACACTTGTGTCTTTGTAGGGTTGAATCGGACCAAGTTTACCCGTCCCCAGTCAGAGACCTGGGACAGTGTGGTCTCGATTTGAGACACAAGTTCTCCGCGGTTTTCCTCCACAAGGGAACGAGGGATGTTTGCACGACCCGTGTAAAAAGTGTCTCCAGTACTGTCATCTGCATAGCAATGTATGTTGTTGATGTCCAACATGTCATTGATATGCAGTAGAAACAGCGTAGGAGACAGCACAGAGCCTTGCGGGACACCAGCATTAATGTCCATGCTATCAGAGCAACTACCGTCAACTACAGTTCGTATGCGTCTGCCGGACAAAAAGCTAGCCACCCATTTGCACAAACCCTCGGGCACTCCGTAAGATGGCAACTTCGATAGAAGACCGCGGTGCCAGACCCGATCGAACGCCTTCGCTATGTCCAGGCTACATGCCAATGCCTCCCCCTGACTCTCAATGGCTAGTGCCCATCGGTGTGTGAGATACACTAGAAGGTCACCAGTCGAGCGACCGTGGCGAAAGCCATATTGACGGTCACTGACCAGATCGTGTACTTCTAGGTATCTTAGAAGCTGTGTGTTGATCACACGCTCCATCACCTTAGAGAGGAGAGAGGTAATAGCGATAGGCCTGTAATTCGATGGATCTGATCTATCGCCCTTTTTGGGCACCGGGTGCACATTCGCAGTCTTCCATGTAGACGGAAATTGCCTAGTGTGGTAGGAAAGCGCGAAGAGGCGCGTGAGTACAGGACATAACTCAGGAGCACACTGCTTAAGCACCACTGCTGGTATACCGTCTGGCCCACTCGACTTATGAACGTCTAGAGAAAGCAACGCCCGCCTGACCTCCCGCTGCGTTATGGAGATTTCCGGCATGGACTTACCGCACCACGGTATAGTAGGTGGTACAGCGCCTTCATCGTTCATATTCGAGTTCGAGGCAAAGAGACTGCCCAGTAGATCGGCTTTCTCTTTAGCACTATGGGCCAAGTCACCATCGGTCTTTCGCAGTGGTGGTAACGACGACTGGCAGAAGTTCCCTTCGGCAGCTTTGGCAAGCGACCAGAAAGCACGACTCCCAGAAGGATAGCTCGCAAGTCGCCCACCTATTTTGCCGATGAATTGGAATTTTGCTCTGGCAGTTGCTTTCTTACTGAACCTCGAGGCAGCATTTAATTTGCGTTTTAACTCAGAAATATTCGGATCCTTATTATAACGAGCCGTGGTCCAAGCCTCATATGCATTTTGCTTAAGAATTTTAGCTTTTCTGCAAGACCTATTAAACCACGGTCGTTTTTTGACGCCGGCAGCTACTCGCGGGTTAGGAATATAGCATTCCATACCAGCAAGGATTGTCTCAGTGACTGCGGCTGCGCAGACGTCAGGATCTTCTGAGTTAAAGCAGATCTGCCTCCACGGGTACGATGCGTAAAATTCACGCAATCCATCCCAGTCTGCCGACTTATAGTGCCACACACGACGCCAGTTAGTTGGCCCAGAAGGATCAGGTTGTGTGCATGACACTTGAGTCCGAACGAGACAGTGGTCCGAGGAGCCAAGAGGCGCATCCACTGAGACGGAGTACCCGTCCGGACGAGTAGTCAGCAGAAGGTCCAGTAAGGAGCTCGTATGTTCCTCTATATCTGGTATTCTCGTTGGAGAAAGTACCAGCTGAGAGAATCCATAGGTCAGAGCAAATTCATGAGCAGATATCCCAGCATAGTTATTGGTTCGAGAACTGAGCCACTCGCGATGGTGGGCGTTAAAGTCTCCCAAAATAACTAGTTCTGCTGTGGGATATTGCTCTAGAACTTTGTCAGTCGTCAAACTCAGGTGCGTGAAGAGTCGAGTTACGTCCGTGTCACCGCTATGAGACCTGTATAGGCACGCATAGATACGAGTGTGGCCGCCGTAATCTACGCGCACCCACAATATCGACAGGTCCCTGTCTTCAAGGCTATGAAGGCGGCGACAGCAGATATCCTCCCGGACGAACATACATACACCGGCACGACTCATAAAATTGTGTTCGAGTTTGTAGCCGGGATAATGAAGGTATGATGTGTCGGCCGGGCAGGATATCTGCGTCTCCGTTAGAAAAAGAATGGTCGGCTGCGCAGTTTCGAGATGGTGGTGGACTGCGTTAAGATTTGCGTGAATACCCCTGATGTTGCAAAAATCCACATTATATGTGGATGGAGTAGCCGCTGTGCAAACTCTTTTCTTTTTCTGTCTTCTGGCCATAATATATATAAAAAAAAGTTACTAAGACTAAGGATGAGGATTCACTGCACAGACAGCATAGCGGGCAAAGGGTGCGGTTCTAAGACTGCCGAAGCTCGCCACAGATGATACGGTTGCTGGCACGGCGGGCGGAAGGGCCCCTGATCCCCCTCTGTTGTAGTAGCCGGGTCCACTCCGGTCTCCTTCTCCGGCACGACTACCACTTCAGATACTTTACACAGGCTGGCGAATCAGCCTCCCAGGGCGGAGATTAAGTGATCCCTGGGTTCGGGATCCCGTTCAACCTGCGGGCGGCCAGCGGTCAGCCGTTTCATCAGGTCTCCCTGACCGCCGAACCAGCACGCCGCGTCTATGCCGAGTATGACAGCAACAAGCACCGCCGGTCCTCCGCTGTCCGTGCAGCGAATCCTCAAAGAGCTCTGGCAACCTTACTCACCGCCAGGAACACAACACTACTCAATGTTAGTGTTATTATGGCCGCGGTTTTCTGTAAGGTGGAGGTACTTCCCCAGTTCGGGCCGCTCATTCGAGCAAGTACTCGCTATGCCCTGCTTAGTTGTTCGGGTGGCTTATTCGAGCGAGTACTTGCAGTGCCCTACCTCTCTTAAAAATCTAATTTGAACTTAGAGAGTATTATACACAAGGATAGCGATAGTTTACAACCGTAACGGTAATTTTATGGCCTACCGCTTTGTTTGAAATGGTTTAAAACTCGACCGATCCGGCAGTCATCGTCGGATTCCCGATTCGACTTTCGTGTTGTGCGGTCGTGTTCTAGAGCGTCAAGTGCTCTCATAGTGCTCCGTGCAGTGGTGATTCAGCTGGTGCGCATTCCTGTGTGGTGTTTTGCTTCAGCGCTGACGACCTCGAGTTGTTGTTTGGATTATTGCCCGCAATTCTTGGAAAATCGGCCTGAGTGTTGAGCGCTGCTCGGTTGTGTGTATTGGCTGGGAAATTGCTTCTCGGCCCGCTCTGAGTGTGCTTTCGCGCTTCTCAACGCGCTCATAACAGTTTATCGAAGCGATACTGTGTGTGAGTGTGTGTTCTCGCAGTCGCGGAACTACTACGCATAGTGGTGACCCTTGCTTGCCTCTTTGACTGATGCTGGTTCGCCCGGCCTGAGTCCGGCTTTGGGTTAAATCGCTAGTGTAGTATTTCCGCTTCAGCGGTTCGCCGCTCCGCGCATTCTCGCGTTTTAAGTGTCGATTACGTCTAGTTTGTAGAAATCCAGTTCCGAGTGCTCAAGGGCTGGTGGGTGAGATCGTATAGCTCTTTTCAGAGTTGCGGTCTACCTAACGTTTCTTCTTCATAAACGTCTCGTTGCTCGGGGGGAAACCTAACGGTGACAACGTAACCCCGGCCATAGGAGTAGGAGTTAGGTACACACCAAGCAATCCGTAGCACTGCGGGGCGCTTGGCCACACTTAGGTATTCTTGCTCCTCGCCAGCAATGGTGGGGAGTCACTAGGTACTCACAAGCTACACCTCGGCCGCTCCCGCGATGGTCGAAGTACTCAAAGGCATGTCCCGGGACCAGATAGGGGAGATCATCAAGGCTTGTCTTCGTGATCACTCAGATCTGGACCAAGCCTGCTCTTCCCAGGCTGTGGCTGCCCTCCAAGCGTACGACAAGTCGGTGCCCTGTCTGTGTTCGCCGCCGCATTCCCCGTCTCGCTCGCGCACTCGTTCGCGCTCTCGCTCTCCCCACACGCGCTCTCTCTGCCGCGACCCCCGCTCTCGCGACCCGCGTGTCGCTCGCCGCGCTATTTGGGCCCCTGTGCCAAATCGTCCCCCCACCCCGGTAGCTGATGTGACCCTTTCTCGGTCACTCGCTACCCCGCCCCCCGCAACCTCCGAAACCGCACCCCTGTCTCCGGTAGCCGTAATGTCCGCTGAGTCGGCGTTGTCCTCAAACGAGGACGACGAAGGCTTCAAAGTGGTTTGCCTGGGGACAAAAAAGGGGAAAAAGCGGAAAAAGACCGCCAAGTCAAAAAAGGCTTCGGCGGCATCCGCTCAGGAGTCTACTCCTCCTCCCTCCGATTCTGAGGCTAAACGCCTCAAAGCGCCTAGCGCTTCCCCTTCCCCGTCCACCTCGGCGGCCAGCCCTGAGCCAGCCGCCATGGACACAACCCCCGCCGCCACCTCTTCGCAGGCCGACTGTCCCACTTCGGGACGGACGGAAAAAACTCCGCGCCCTGTTGTTATCAAAGACAAAGGGGCCTGGCCAAACATAGCTAACGCTATGAAGGCCAAGCGTATAAACTATACACACGCCCGCAATAATGCCGAGCGCGGCATCAAAGTGCAGGTCCCGACACCGACAGATTTCCGAGATCTGAAGGCCTTCCTTACGGCTCAGAAATACGAGTACCATACGTACTCGCTGGCCGAAGAACGCGTGTTCAGGGCAGTTATACGGGGAGTCCCTAAGGAATTCTCCGCAAAAACTGTCCAGGACGACTTAATCGTCCAAGGCCTCCCTGTAAGGGAAGTAAATCGCATGTACAACGGCCGCAACCGATCTGATTGCTACGACATGGTGCTCGTAGACCTCACCAAAGAGGGCAAAGCCATCTTTAATATTAAAGATGTGTGCAGCCTCAAGGGCGTCCGGGTCGAGACTCTGCCCAAGCGGTCGAACCCAGGACAATGCCACCGATGCCAGTTGTATGGCCACGCACAGCGCAACTGCAGACGCAGACCGCACTGCGTGAAATGTCTGCGCGATCACGCCACTCCGGACTGTGATCGCGATTGCGTTAACGCATCCGACCCGGTCGCTTGCGTACTCTGTGGGAGCGAAGGCCACCCAGCGAATTACCGCGGGTGCCCCAAAGCTCCTAAACAGAACTCGCGTAAAACCAAACAAGGTAAATCGCGCCCCCCCGCCCCCCGCCAAAATAGGCTGGGTCGCAGGCCCAAGAAATTTCGGCGAGAATGCCGAAGTGCTGCTGCTCGGCCGTCTGAGCGGCGTTGCGGGGCAGCGCGAGAGGGGCGCGGGGGGGGCAAGGCGCGTTTGCGCGAGAGGTGCGGGAGTACTTCGCATAGGCGCTGGACGCGGGATGTCCCAGGACATGAGAGGGGCGGGGTAGGGAATACCAAAATCGTGCCTGCTCCCCTCCCTGCTGTCAACGCCTGGAGCCGTCCTCTTGACGCAACCAAATCTAAAGAGACAGACAAACTTTTGTCTGCTCTCCCTGGGCCCGTCTCAGTCACGAATGATCGCGCTCCCACTATCGAAAATAAAGCTTGCTTCAACGACTTACACCGCCGTGTAAGAACCGCTGTAGCTGAGCTTCGCGCCCAACGTTTCGGTGATGCGAACATTTCTCCTTCTCACCAAGCTTATTGGCACTTAGCCAGAGCTCTAAAATCCGAAACCGCCAACTCTCTCCCTCCGTTAACTCGTCCCAACAACGTTCCCGCGTTCAATGACAACGAAAAAGCGGATTGTCTAGCGTCTAGCCTCCAAGCCCAATGTGCCTTAAGCACACAGCCGTTCGATGCCGACCACGTGCGCGAGGTAGACGGCGAAGTGGAGCGCAGAACTTCTCTGCCTCCACAAGACCCCCTGCCCCCTGTCACTGTCGACGAAGTCATACAGGTCATCAAAGACCTAAGCCCCCGTAAAGCCCCCGGTGCGGACGGTATCTCTAACGATATCCTAAAGCGCCTCACTCTTCCCCTTCTCTGCCTCCTAGTAGCGATCTTTAACGCTGCTATCCAACATTGCATCTTTCCTTCTCAATGGAAAAATGCAATTGTTATAGGCATCCATAAGCCAGGCAAAGCTCGTACCGAGCCGTCCTCCTATCACCCTATAAGTTTACTAAAGGCCCTTGGTAAACTCTATGAACGCCTCCTCCTCGCTCGCCTACGGAACGCTATAGTCTCCAGAGGCATTTTAATAGACGAGCAGTTCCGCTTCCCTACCAAACACTCATGCGTCCATCAAGTCCTCCGCATAACGCAACATATTCTTACTGGCTTCCAACCAGCATTAGGTAAGACCTGCCACACGGGCGCTGTCTTCTTCAATGTAGCGAAAGCTTTCGACAAAGTTTGGCACAACGGTTTAATTTTTAAACTGTACAACTTTCAGTTGCCAGATCGTCTCGTGCTCATCATACGAGACTATTTGTCGAATCGTAGCTTTCGCTACAAAGTTGAAGGCACTCTCTCTTCCCCCCGTCCCATAGAAGCAGGAGTCCCGCAAGGGTCCGTGCTCGCCCCCATCTTGTACTTTTTGTACACTAACGACATCCCTAAAACGATAGGTACCCAATTAGCCCTCTTTGCGGACGATACCGCTGTCTGTACCACCGATAGGCAAGTGAGTCGAATCACTAAGAGACTCCAACCCGCTATCACCGCCCTAGGTGAATGGTTTCGGAAATGGAGAATCGAGGTGAATCCCGACAAAAGCTCTGCCGTCCTCTTTACCGTAGGCTGTCCTCCGCGGCCACCTCCCCTCTCCCTCTTCGGTCGTGCCATTCCCTGGCAAAATAAGACCAAATATCTCTGTGTGACCATGGATAGTCGTTTGAACTTCCACGCTCACACCAAAATAGTCAGAGACCGAGCCGCTTTTGTCCTCGGTCGTCTTTATCCCATGATAGGCAAGTACAGTAAGATGTCGCTTAGAAATAAGCTGAATCTTCACACAACTTTTATCCGCCCCATACTAGCTTATGCTAGCGTAGTCTTTGCGTTATCCAAGTGCAATCTCCACAAACTTCAGAGACAGCCAACTGCATAGACAGTTCAGAAAAAAAAAAAAAAATTCATCGTCGCAGTTCGCAGCAAGAAATCAAGAAAGGAAGAACCAATAATCAAGAAAAAAACTCTGCAAGAAAATAAGTGCTCAATTGTAGAGTGAAGGTTCAAGAAAGGAACGCTGCTAGAAAAAAGGAAGAAACTCTGCTAGAAATTAAGCGTAGTAGTAGTGCTAGTGTAAAAGTGTAAATAAATTCTTCATAAGAATACTTCGCTTCACTTCGGCTATTTTATTTTGCGCTCAAGAAATCTTCGTGGTCAGCGGTTCACAAGTGCGTCACCTGGCTTCACCCGTCCGGCCCGCAATACGGTCGCCACAACATACAGTCCACTATAAACACGTCAGTGGCCTAGTCTAGTAGCTAGCTACCGTACGGTTGTCTAATTTCTACGGCGCTTCGTTGTCGTAGCTTCGTTTTAGCAACCGAGGAAGCTAGCCTACGCCCGTCGCCGCTGTGCGTGTTCGTAACAGTAATCATTCAAAACAAGAGTAATGAGTAACCTTTGTTACAATTTACTAAATCTGTCAATGCAATTCGGTTACATGCTGTAGCTATAGACTAAATCATTGTTTGATGCGTCAATAGCAACCGAGGTATCTTTAGATGTAGTATGTCCATAAATTGTGACACCATCAGTTGAACAGTAATTTAATTTATATAGATGGGGAAAAGAACTTTCAACAATACCCTACCCTGTGGTACGCCATCATTAAGTTTACATAAAACTTGTATTGTTTGTTTTTTTTATATCGCTATGAAATCATTGAATTCTCGAAAACAACAGCTAGCGGTAGTAGCCAGCTTACAGAGCTACAGCCGATTTTTTTAAACATTTTTTTTCGTAGGACTAGATAGTTAGCTAAAATGAAAAATCCAAAGTAGAATTACTTTGTTTGTATTATGTATAATAACAACTAACTGGCGCTGCTGCTCTCTCTGTGAAGGGTAAAGTAACCACAGCAAAAGCGACTAAGTTTAGTTGAAGTACTAGCATTGCATAACATTTTAGAAACGTCAACGTATCAGTCGCACTAACTTTCACGCACGTCTGATTGCCTAGTATTTAAAAGATTCGTTGAACGAGCAGCGGTGGCGACTCAATACAACTGACAAAAATGTGGTAAGGTAAGGTTTGTTCGGTAGCTAGCTTAGTTTTGCAAGCTGTTCACGGAATGATTCATGTCCATCTTTTTGAAAGCTCTGTTCTACAATTTCCATATAAATAGGTACAGTAGGGCCTCGATAATCCGTACCATTACTTATCCGAACAGCTCTATAAGCTAAACACAGGGCGTGTTAATAGTTAATAGCTGATGAAAACATGATACACAACTATTTTTTATGCCACTAAGGTGGCAAACAATAACGCTTGAGAGTAAGCGGTCACCGTAGCCTATGGACGCTTGCAACACCAGGGGTATTACGTGCGTTGCAAATAACTTCCTTCTTGAAGAACCTCTTTCGAGACCTTGGCAGGGAGCTTCCATAACCCAGGCGTTCGCGGGAGGAAATTTCTCTGAAACCGCACTTTACTCGACCATTTCGGTTCTAAAGTGCGAGAATGAAATACCTGCCGACGGCGAACGGTGCGTTGGTAGAAAGTACCCATGGGCATCATTTCGAATAATTCCTCAGAACAAATCCCAGTGTACAAGCGATAGAATACACACAGGGAGGCAAAGTCTTTCCTCAAACTTTAGAGCTCGAGCCGTAGCAAGTGGGATGGGATCCTCGATAATCTTTACAGCTCGTCGTTGAACAGAGTCAAAAGGGCCAAGCTGGTACCCGGGTGCATCGGCCCAGAGATGGCAGCAGTAGTCCATTTGTGGTCGGACTTGCGACTTGTAAAGCAACAACCTTTGCCCCAACGTGATGTAAGGCATCGCTCTACACCAATTCTCTCTGGTGAATACACCAAGTTTTTTGGACGCCAGCTTTACCTTGTCTAGCAAATTATCTCGGAGCTGAACATCGCTGGAGATGTCAACACTAAGGATCCCAATGCTCTTGGAGATGGAAAGGGGAGTATTCTGGAGTTGTGGGACCACAGTGAATGGTGTCGGTGTCGTTGTAGTTCAATCGAAGAGCGGGGCATGTATTTTGACATACTTTTGCTAATGTTTAAGCTAGTCTACATTCCCTCATATCATCTTTTTATATACCAACAGGGACTTTCTGTCCAAACGACTGATTTTTTTTAAAATTTCGTTCATATCATTACAGCCTAAATAATATTTTCAAAATGTCATACTGTTTGATTTGCGAATGTCAAAATATTGTGCCCTTGGCCTTGAAGCACAATAAACGACACAAAGCGAAATCATACGAATATAAATGTGAAAGTTTGGATGTTTGTAACTCCGCCATACTTCAACCACTGGACGAATCAAACTTGGTATACTAGGTTAGGTCCTGAAATAGGAAATAGTCTCTTTTTTATCCTGAGAAATTCAGAAGTTATAAATGCGAAAGTTTTTGCAATACAACTAACGAACAACATTGATTTGATTTTTGCACATTGAAGGACAAAAAGGAAATAGGATACTTGTGTACGAAAATATTTTTACTGCGGGCCGTAATGGAGGATCCAGTTTACTTAGTTTCAATTTCTTTAGTGCACCTCCCGGCGTTTGAACCCCCCTTACTGGAGTTATTATAACTTTCCCATTGTGATAATTTTTTCTTCATTCGATTCCTCCTGACTTCTGAATTTGAAGCCATTTTTTTTCAATTTTTCCTGCATCTCTCCTCATCGGAAGCTTTTTCGTGGCGCCATCGTTGTCCTGGGTGGTCAAAGTAACCCCAACAAAAGCAACTAAGTTCAGTTGAGACACAAGGATTACATGACATTACAGGAGTGCTAACGTAGCACCACAAATATGACACCTACCAGGCCACAAAAGAAGCATAAAAATTCAATATTACAAACTCTTATCCACGTATGATTGCCTAGTACTTGAAAGATTCCTTGAACGCGCGGCGGCGGCAGGCTTCACGCTCGGCGCGCGTCGAACGGGCGGCGCGGCGGGCGGCAATAATTTACTATGATCGAGGCCTGCGCTATAATTTGTAGTTGTGTGTCCGTCTATTGGATTTCAGCTTTCATAAGCATGTCTATAATTTCCTAACTGTAAATAAACTTTTATGCTTGAGGAAACCAAGTAGGTGTAGACATGGTAAGAATAGTACATTGTGTAAGGGGCTATCTCAAGTTTGTGAATTCCGTACCGCCTGAGTTATACACAATGTTTTTCAACACATTTGCAAGTAAATAAATAAAAATATAAGGTGAATAAATAAATAAATTAAATTGAATTGAAATGGCGGGAATAGAACTAGAGAATACAACGCATTCGCCATATCTAGAGATCTTATGAATTAAAAAGTTTTGTTTGGATTTAGGTAAAACTTATAGGTAACTGCTAGCTTGTAGTGGGCGCGTAGTTCGTGTTTTGAACAACGATACAGCTCTTATACATAGTTGGTTAAATAAGGGCGTCATTACCGCCAGTGAGTTCTATGAACGCGTTCTTTGCTTAGATAAAACAAAATTTACACAGAAAAAGTCGGTGGGAGTAATTAAGGTCTTTACAACCGCTCTGCCTGCACATAATGACACTGTTTATGAGTAAGTGTGATAAAATAGTAGATTGTGTCACTAGGTATCAAAATAATATTCTTACGGCGAGGGCGCTTCCAAGGTAGAATCCGGAGCGCAGCGAGGTATTCAAAGGAAGGCTCACGAGGTAAAATAATTTTCCGGCCGTCTCCGAATGATAGACTATACTTTTAATCACCCTCTATAATAATAGAGGTAAGGGTAACTTAGAAATAAGAATACTAGGTAAATTTTTATTTCACTATCACTACTTTCGGAAAACGCACTATTTGAGCAAACAATTACAAAGCCGGAATACATTTCACGCGGTTTTTACTTTTTCACAAACTTTCTTTTTATTTGGTCAGCGCGGCCAGCCAGTTTTATTATAAAGCTAATTAGTTCATACAATTAAATGTTTTTGATCGATTTCTTTGGTGATTAAAACATGTACTAACAATATCCATATTCCAAATTGAAATCACTTTGCGTCCCTAGGCATTAAAATGCAACCAACCAGCTTTTTGAATAGATGTGATAAAATAGAAGATTATACAAGTTTTTTTTTTTTTTGTGCCACTAAGGTGGCAAGCAAGCTTACGGTCTGCCTGATGGTAAGCGGTCACCATAGCCTTTGGACGCTTGTAAATAGAAGAGTGGCGACCGTGATTCAGAAATAAGGCGCAGGACAGCTATCCACCACTAGTTTGACTAAGAACTTGATCACGTCAGTCACGGCTCAGACCCGTTCAGTTTTGCAATTAAGGGGTGTCCTTGGTGCCCGATATGATGATAATGAAGGCAAGTTCTTCTGATTTAAAAATGAAAGGGATTTAATCCAGACCTGAATTAACCAGACCTTAAAACAATAATTACAGTGCAACAATCTTTTCTGACCTGACCTTGCGTGTTTGGTCGCTAGTGTCGTAAGTTCACACCATTTCAATATGGAGATTGTAGTTTTGATTTGTGACCACCGGGTCAGAAATGTTCGTAGCAAAGTATACCTACACAAGACTTATGTATTTCAATGGTATCAAAAATCTGATTACTTCTTTTTGATTTTTGAAGGGTCGGCAACACGCAAGTGATACTTCTGGTGTTGCAAGCCTCCATAGGCCATCGTGACTGCTTACCATCAGGCGGACCGTGTGCTTGTTTCCACCTTAGTGGTATAAAAAAAAAATCATAGTTGGTTTCGTCGGATTATCCTATGTTGGAAGTTTTAGCACAGAAGTAACTAAGCGACTCGTCCTAACTATGCTTTCAGATCGAAACGTCGACTGAACAAAATCATCCAGTAAAGCCCTTTAATGGTCAGACAGACAGACAGGCAGACAGATAGACAGCGTAGGCTTAGTAATGTACTCGGTTGGTAGGTACCCTTTGGGTACAAGTATGATGAAGATAGACAATCGTGTCAGGAATTGGGTTCTGTAAGTTAATTGTCACATTGAGATAAAATTTGCCGTTAAATATTGACAATGTTGGGGATTCCTAACCATCTATTTCCTTTCATACAGCTTTATCGATATAAAAAAATATTTGATATCAATGTACAGCTCAAAAAACAAGAGTACGGTATCATTGCTTCAAATTAGAAAAAAATAGTAATTGACTGCACCAGGTGACGTTGCACGTACGCCATTTTATAACCGTTTTCATCCTGGGGAAGTGTTAATTTATAAAATCTCATAAAAAAAACAAAAATTACGGTCGTTTTAATAGATTTAAGACCCTCCCTCCATCAGGGCAGAATTAATCGCCACTCGTTTTGACCTATGGCGCGTCAAAGCGAGCTCTATAGGTACACGTCGTGGTCTAGATGAACGATCATCTAGGGACAGGAGAAAATCGATCGATTTTTCGTCGAAGGTATGTGAAAGCATTGATGCCTGTAGAGGAAGCCAGAGTAATGAGAGTTCTTGGTATCTGCCTACCCCTTTAGGAAACAGGCGTAGGTACCTAATGTTATGTATGAGGTTATAACAAATTGCTGTGGCGATGCATTAGACCAGTGCCTACATAATATTGCCCTATTATAAAACCAAAACTGTACAAAGCTTTAAAACCGGAAGTTCGAAGTTCTTCAAACTACGATTTGATTTTCGTAACTAACGTCGATTAGAGTCAAAATATAAAGGTTTTATGGTAATATAAAATACATTTTTGTAAACTTTTATTATAAGTTGTTATTTCACATTTTTAAATACACATATGTACATAATACTCTTAAGTACGTACTTTAAAACTACTATTTTACAATTAAAAATAATTTAAATCGTTTACTTCTTTAAAATATTATGAAAAACAAAAAACACAGTAAGTTGTACCTATATAAAGATTTGTATGGTTATTTAATATGTAAGGGTTATCAAGGGTTTAAAAAATATGTTACTCATCTTTCAGAAAACAAATTCCAATTCAAACATACATAAGAAATAAATTATGGAGGTGCAGCTTGAAAAAATCTGCTTTTAAGTAATTCAAAACAACTTTATGTATTATTTTTCATCACGCTTACTCGTAAATACTGTCATTACGTGCAGGCAAACCCTCATTACTCCTACGGTCGTTTTATTTTTACATTTTACTATTCTCTAAGCAAAGCCTGCGTTCATAGAACTGACAGGCGGTAATGATGCGCCGTAAGTACTGTCTATGCTATCAAGTATTAATACAAGCTGTCCAGTTTGCCTAGTGTGAGTTTTTGCAAGTTCGTAACTCTACTTTCGCGTTCACGTATTCATTTAATGGCCTTTGAGAAAAAACCATCTCAAAACCATAAAACTCGTCCGCTAGAGGCGATCCTTCATTTACATACATTTATTTTGTTGACGCGAACGCGATAGTAAAGTTAAAAACTCACACTAGGCACTCAATATAAAATATGAACTACGCGCCAAGCGAGCAATTACAAGTTTTAACTTCAGTCACAACATTTTAATTCAAAATTCTCTAGATACCGCGTTGTTTTCTAGATTTATCTATTTAATTGTGTTTTACTAAGTTTATTTATTCACCTTATATTTTTATTAAATTAAAAGTAACTTGTAAATGTGATGAAAAACATTGTGGACCACACGGGCGGTACGGAAATTACACACTCGAGCCACTAAAGAGTTCGGTCTTTGGCTTCTAAATAGCCTCTCATTAGTAATTTTCTCCTTACCACCCTTAATTCACAATGTACTATACATTCGTTCAAGTGACGCCTTTTGCAATGTGTTAAGAGGGCAAAAAGCTAATTTCTGTAATACTAACGATGTATCTACATTTAAATGTAGCTACTAAAAATCATTATACAATATCATATACACTACTTAGAGATATATTTGTTACATAGATCTTAGGTAATGACGCCTTTATACTTAAATTCTTGAATTTTTTGATAGAGTGTAGTGTAGTAGTGTTTGATAGAGTGTAGTGTAGTAGTGTATGCGCTAGATAACAACCAATCCTAATTATTTAACCGACTTTTGTTATAAGCAAATGCAATACACTCTTTAAAAAATATGCACAAGTGTTGAAACAATGGTCGCTTCCAGCTAATTTTTATTAAATAAATACAATAATTGAAAATCAATCATTTAAGTAATTAAACTAAACAAAAGCAAGTTATATAACATATATTTTTTCAGTACTTAAGATGTTATAGTTTAGGCACAAAATTTGCACAAAAATGGTATCGTAGTCTTAAACCAAATTTAAGGTAAAATAAAACTTGTAAGAATCTTTGTTGAGTTACAGTCTTGGGTTTATTCTGCCAGATCTATCTATGTGAGACTTAAGGGTAAAACGCCGCAGATGATAATCATAGAAAATTAATTTTGCCATAACCTCCGAAGTTCCCTAAATTTTAATTTACATTTTGATTTCAAAAAAAGAACAAAAAATTTTGATCTCTCCGTTTTTGGTTTCATGAGATTCTATATGGCTCATCAGAATCTCATGAAACCAAAAACCGCGATCACTTAAGTTTTTGTTCTTTTCTTTTTTTTTTATTCGAAATACAAAGTGTGATTTACGGAACTTCGAAGATTATGGCAAATCAATTTCGTATGACAAACAATCTACGGTGTTTACCCATAATGCAGACATTCTTCTCATGCTCTCAAGGCTAAAATTACGTTGGTCACATTCACGCCATGTTGGACCTAATTTAGGGTCTCATCACATTGCATTACGCTGTCAATCCACTGTATAAAAGCATACACAGTATTAAGAATTCATATTCAGTTTACTCCATGACTTAGATCTAAGTTTGTCTATGTCCTTTTCTGTTGGCACCGATTGTGCTGCGTAGGACTTCGGCTAACGAATATATATTTTGTTTGTGAATTAATAAAATTAATTTCGCTCAAAAAGTACCAAAATCTGACATTTAAATTTTACATTTGTAGTTTGCAGTAGTATAAAAATGAAGACAACTAACTTAAGAAATTTAAAAAATGAAGATGTTTATGTCCACACGGAGTAAGGAATTATGTAGATAGTAGCTTGTACCAGCGGCTCCAACCGCCCCAAATTTGGTTATCGGCGTAAGCTATAGATGTAACTATAGTAAGTTTAAGTAGAACAGTTAAAGTTATTACCACAACTCTTTAAAATTTTCCGAGATAAAAAGTAGCCTATGCTATCCTATGTCCTTCTTTGCAATATTATTTCAGATTAAATGGATGCTCTGTTGCAGCGTAATTGAATAATAAACATACAATCAAACACACAGACGAAGATAGTTTCGCATTATATAGTATATAGTATGGATGAATTTGTTACAGCCAAAGACATTAGAGTAGCCTAGACTGCTAAAGTCGATAATGTATGAGCGTCTGCTCTATCGGTGCTCTCGCCGAATGCCAGCCGATACGGTGAGTCGATGCGGCGTTCCCGATTGTGCGGTAGAATGTTTTCAAGTTTTTAATAACACAATCCCTCCCTGTAGTATTGTATAATACAAATGTTATTCTGGACGTTCTAGCAACAGAAACATAAGTATTAAATATCACTGGTAGGTGTTTTGCCACAAAAAAGTACTATTATATTTATTTAGGTACAAAATTTATAGTGTTGTGAGTTGAGAAAAAAAAATATCGATAAAACCATTTCCTATATAACTGTTATCATTCGGTTCTTCATTACTTCATAAAATAATTTCAAGGATAAAATAATAAAGAGATTGATGTATTGGTACCTATTCTGATAACCAGTAAGTATTCAGAAAAACAAACAAAATAAGTAATAATTACAAATAAGAATAAAACGAACGTTGTGTCGAATAACAGCTAGGATCTCTATAAATCTTTAAAGTTTATAGAGCATAAAAATATCAGTATTGTTTTCAAATTACTCCTGTGCTTTTTTGGTTACCCATCGGTCAAGGCTGTGCGTTATCTGTCAGTCAGTCAGTGTAAGATTTTTATTAAGTAGCAGATTATCAACAAAGTACCTACTAATGACATTTTTAGCCAAAATATAGTTAAAATAATTTAATATAAAAGAAATAAAAACATTTGTAAAAAGCAATGATGTTAATTAGACTAAAGAAAACAATACCAACTCATTTCATAATTGCCTGAAAAACTTAGTTTCAATTGAAGCTACATAGAGCCACAGCACTGATATTCTATACGAACCTTTTCGGTTGTCACGAACCATTGTAATAGTAAAACTTTTAATAAGTAGGTACAAAATAATCTTATAAACCTATATATTCAAATAAATAATTTATCAAACGTCAAAAATATATCGAATTGCAACAGAAAATACATGAATTACATGGTAATTTATACAGACTGTGAGGTTCGCACTTACAAAATAAAACTGTTTTTTTTTAGCAGATGTACGAATGAACATGGCTGAATGGACTAAGTACTTTGCCTACCAACATATTGCCAAATAAATCAATACTGAAATAAGTAACAAAAAATATTAAATTGTGTTGAATAATTATTGAAAAAAGGTTTGAATTATATACTCTGTAGTGTTATTTTATCCAAATGTGCATATTTTCATAATACTGACATATATAATAATTGGACACGAAACTGTAAATCACAGCGGATAATTGGACGAGTCGCAATACATAGCCTAGTAAATGTACCGATACTTATTATATTTAAATCTTGTACAACACTAGTTAATCGCTAAAGAGATTTTAATGCTGCATTATACAGCAGCAGCTATTGGTTAAAACTTCGCCAATTGTATAACTTTCAGTGCTACCCCCGTCCCGCTTCCCCGAAAACTGGTTGTTCTGTTTTTCATACATTTGCCAAATCATTAGAAGTCTATGCTACTTTAATGTCTTTGGTTACAGTATTCAATATCAAGTTACTCTACAATATAGTTAACCAATATAAAGACAGTTGTATTTTAATGACGTAGTTCAACATCTATGGGTATTATTTAAAGATTTAAATTGTTATGTTGATTAATAGATAAATAAGTAGGTATGCATTTGTAGGTTCTGTGTTTGAGACATTTTATATTAACAAAATATTTTTAGGTATTTAGATTATAAATAAAGTGAAAAGAAACTGTCTTATTGTATATGCAAAACAAATAAATTAAGTTTGTATAATTTTTCCATTTGCCACCTAATAGAACGAATGTGTTTTCGTCACATTCCGTTTTCAAATTTAATAGTAAATTCATACAATGGAAGTTCCTGTTTTATTTTTATTTATTTTTTCCAATTTGGTATTTTATTGTCACTATAAGCATTTTTTTCTACTCTAGTTAAAAAATAAGATTATATCTCTTCTCTTAGCTGTAGATTAGATATATGATTATTTAATCACTTTCTGTATGTACAGGTTACATTTTAAAATAAAACATACAGTTATAATTGATTTCTTAAGAAATCATATAGGTAATTTGAGTTTGAAAAGAGAATGAACAAGTGAAAAGTAAATAACAACAATTTGTAATTATAGAAATCTTTAGTTTTAAATAATGTGCGTGATATAGATACACTGATTTCTTAATTCAAAAAAACTAACCTAATGAAAACATTTTACTGAATATATTGTTAATATTCATTCCAAGGTACATTGCCAATAGAATGTTTCTTTAATTTGTGTTTTTTTAAATATTTTGAGTCAATAAATGCTTCATCGCACAACGAACAAATATATGGTCTCTCCCCAGTGTGAGTTCTGAGGTGTACAACCAAATTGCCTTTTAATGCAAAAAACTTCATACAAACTGAACAACCAAACTTTTTCTCTCTTGTATGGGTGAGTTGATGTGTTCTTAAGTGAGTTTTGGTTTTAAAACGCAGTGAGCAAAGATGACATGGAAAAGGACGTTCATTAGTATGTACCCTTTCATGCATAACTAACATTGCTTGACTAGCACACCCCTTTAAACACACCTTACATTCAAATCTTTTAGAATTCTTCATTCTAGCATTGTTGTGCGTAACTATATGTGACTGTAGTTCTTTTTTGGTAGGGAAAACTTCATTGCATTCTGAACAAAACAGTTCTGTTGGATCTACTATGTGCATACTTTCAATATGTCGTTCTAGTGCAGATTCAACTGAAAACATTTTCTTGCACAATGAGCATGCAAAACCTAAAAGTTTTCCAAGATTAGTTGTTATCTTCTGCTTAATTGTTTTCATTAATTCTTGTTTTATCTTCATAATTTTGGACTTGGTACACAGATTTGATTCTTTATGAGTTGATAAAGCAAGTTTACTTTCAAATGCTTGATCACATTCATTACATGAAAATGGATTCATGTGTGTAATTCTATGCGTCTGCATTGTGATTTTTTGATGAAATCTTTTAAAACATATGTCACATTCAAATTCTTTTATTCCACTATGAATCATCATGTGGCGTTTTAAATTGTTTGGGTTGGCAAATGTTTTCTGGCATACTTCACATTGGGGCTTAATGTTACTATGATTGTATTTTATGTGTTGTGTAAGAGTATTTCTTTTAACAAGTTGATTGCAAAATGGACACATAATAATTAGTCCTGTGACATTGTGTAATATAGTATGCCCAGTCAATATCTCTGCAGATTCGAAGCCCTTTCCACATAAGTTACATAAATGCTCTTCTCCTGGATTGTGTTTATGTTGATGCTTCTCATATTCATCCAAAGATAGACATTTTTCACCACATTCACATACAAAAGTACCATCTTCTTTTTGTAAGATTGTTGATATGGTACCATCAGTTGCATACTCTATAACTAGTTCTGCCCCATCTTCACATTTCAGTAATTGAAACTGTGATGATTCATCACCTTCACATAATATAACTTCTTCTGGTGAAATTGGATTATCATCTTCGTTTGTAGCTAATTCACTACTAGCTAGATAAGCAATTTGGTCAGCATTTTGCAAAAGAATAGTACCATCGGAATCTAATATCTTTATGTAACTATTGCCACTGTCACTGTCAGTAACTATTTCTCCAGTAATTGTTTTAACTATATCACCAATGTTATTTTCCTGCAAACCTTCTAACTGAAGTAAATTTTGTTTACTCGAAATTGGCACTGTGGCATTACTTTGAATTATTTCAATATCCATGATATTATTTAGCTGATCTTCACCATCTTGGCTTTCTTCTTCATTTTCAAGAATTGTAGCTGGAACATTTATAGGTATTTTGGTATTGGAGACTAAAAAGGAATCTATGGAAGATTTAAAATTTTCTTTCACATTTGGTTTTGTTTTTGTTGCATTATTTGTTTCATCTTTTAACTCAGATTTGACGTTGATTGTAGATGATTTGATACGTTTATCTTCATCTTTTTGGTCATCTATTACCAGTACATAATAACAGTCATCATCGCTATCAGTAGACTCAGACTTTATTAGGGACTCCAATTGTTTAAGTGGATCATCAGAAATGTCTTCATTATTGGTAAAATCCAGTTCATGAATAGGTTCAGTTTTGATTTTAGATTTCATTTGCTCTAGAGAATCAGATAGGTTAAAAATTTTGTCATTATAACTGTGATCCTCTTGTGTTTCTTCCATTGCTTGGCTTAAAAGAACTTGAAGTTGTTGCTTCAAATCAGAATCCATTTTAATACACTGATTGCGGAACTCATATGCACTATTCAGGCTGTTATAGCAATTTTTGCATAGCTTTTGTGGGAGTTCATCATCTGGTGTTGCCTGAAAATTAACCAAAAAATTCAAAATTAGGAATGTGCCAATACCAACTAATAAAAAAACGTCATGCAGATATCTGAAAAACTTGTGAACCGATTTGATTTAAAGCAATTTATGTTGAGAGCATTTATAAAGTTCTATAATATTTTTTTTTTCAGGTATTTTAGCTATACTTCATTTCTACTGTTTTATTTAGGGTTATTATATTTTTCTTCTCAGCCTCATACGTCGCTACTGTTGGGGCACGGCCTACCCTCAACGAGGGTGATTTGGGTCATAGTCCACACGCGAGCTCAGTGCGGATAGTGAATTACATTATTTTTAATTTTAACTTGATTGTAAACGCTTTGGGTTACATGTTAGTTTACAATTGTACTAATAAATAAATAAAAAAAGTAATTTTTTTTTTTTGATGAAGGCAGGTTTCCTTACGATGTTTTTCTTGACCGAAAAGCCAGTGCTGTGAATAATAAGGTACTTGAGGATTTAAGAACCTCCGCCAATCAGGACGCAAAGTGAAATTGACCCCTGAGCCACCACCGACTATTATTTATTACATATATGTTAATATATTATTATTACTTTATATTAAAAAAAGTGCTTTGTATTATGACTAAGTAACATAAGTGTAATTTGACTTTAGCATGCCTTAGCTGTACTGTGCACAGCCACTTAACTTGCTTAGGTTTTATGCTCTTGACTAATGCTACCTAAGGGTGCTTTCGGAAATATGCGAGTTTTACTCGTGTGCGATGGAAATATGCATATCTCTGAAAGTTACCTAATAGTTTTATTCTTTGTCACCTGATTTCTTTTGGTTTTAAGCACCATTAAGTACTATATCAATAAAAAAAACTTTAATTTCTATTAGACAACAGTAGATGTCCTTTGGGTCAGAGCTCATCCATCCAAGCATCCATATGTGGGCCATCTTAGTAGAATTGTATATGTTACAGAATAGAGCAAAACGAAATCATAAGTAAATGGCAACATAAATGTCTAACAAACTTTGAGTGTGTTTTGTGATAATCCTTATCAGCTTTTTACGTCCCCACTATTGGGGCATGGCCTACCCTTACCGAGGGTGATTTGGGTCATAGTTCACACGCGGGCCCAGTACTGTTTGTAGACTTTATATATGTCTATTTTATGACATATTGTTCTAAAATTTCGAAATATTACTAAAACAGAAATGACTTCTGAGATAAATAACTTAGTTAAAATTGTTTCAGGCTGTCTGCACACAGAATCTTTTATTCACCAGTGCCTTTGCTGGTAATGCAGGATGTGAACATGATACTCATGTTTTTCGCCTGTCAGCTGTGCAACAATATATTGAGACACCCGAAGTAATGATTTCACTTATGATTCCCACATTATTGGTGATGCAGCTTATGGAATACACCCACATATAATGACTCAATTCAAAGACAATGGCCATTTGACTTTAATTATATTATATTTATTTGATTATAATTTTTGCCTATCATCTGTGAAGATGTCAATTGAAAGGGCTTTTGGATTATGGAAGGGACAGTGACGAAGAATTCTTGACTTTTTGCAAATAACAAATAGTGAAAACATACCAGAATTTTTATTCGCAACATGCGTCTTACATAATATCTGCATTTTGAAAGGTGATTTAATTTCTAATCAAGAATTGGTTCGTGTAAGAAACCAAGGGAGGTTGACTGCAGATAATGCCATTCAATGCACATTTAAACGGACTCAAATTATGAATTCACTGATTATAAGAAGCAATTAATCAATAAAATACTGTATCATCATTACTGTTTATTAGTTAAACCTTCACCTTTTTATAATACTTAGTGTAAATAAATATTTCTGAAATTTACACATAGCACCATATGGTCTCAAATTAAGTAAAGCTTGTACTATAGGTGCCATGGATACCAAAGTAAGGTTAATAAATGTAAAAATAATTTTAATTAAACTAATTATTTCAAATTTGGTTCATTGAACATTGAACCATTTTACAAAAATATCTTAATACTATGTCTGCAAGTCATTCCATTTTAGAATCGGGAGGCATGTGATATACGAACAACAGTCAAAGAGCAACAATTGATCTTTAATTTGCTCTTTCTGCACAAAACCCTAAAAAGGATCAATCACTTTCCATGCAGTGCAACCCAAACACATTCATAGGCTTGGTACCTAATAAAAATGAACTTAACCGAAAATGAGTTATTAATAGAGCCTAAGATAAAAAAAAAAAATTATGAATTTACGTCAGCTATTAGCATTAGTAAATGCCAAGTGCATTATATTATGACAGTATTTTATTTTGATGTGCATCTTGGGATCTTATTTGAAACCAAATATAATGAACAAAATTAATTTTCTACTCAGTTGATAAGTTCTTTAAATATAGCATACTTGCAAATCTGGCAAGTTAAAATAAACAATAAAATAACAAGTTAAATTAAAACTAACACAAAAAAGTAAATTGACAATTTAAAAATATTTTTGAGTTTTTTAACCAGTCTTTTAATTCTTAAAACATACAACCCTTTGGCAAGTTACAGGTTAACTAAATAACTTATTAATTAAAAAAACAAAATTATAAAACATTTAAAACTACAGAAAACATTTTGATTTTACTATTTTGAACCGGTAATGAACACAAAGACCTACCTTAATTTTCTATCTACATATATCTTTGTGACGCCAAAAAACTGGACTTAAATATTAGAATCCAAACTATAAATACCTATAATTCGAAAATTGGATACAAATGTGTCTATAAGTACGCATAAACAAATTGAAAACATGTAAATTAAAAATTAATTAATTTAAGTTGGTTTTTACCTAATTAAATTAAATGGACTGGTACATTAGCTAACCCTGGTACACCCAGTTGTACCACCAGTAATACCAAGGTTAGTTTTTTCTAACCCTGGTACCACTGAACTTTTGCATGTTGCATGTATGCGATAAATACACATGTCTTCTTTCTTTCTACTTTTTAACCAACTCCAAGAAAAGAGGAGGTACTCAGTTTGACATGTATGTTTGAAGGAATGTATGTTTGTATGAATGTATGTATGTTTGTCCACGATTATCTTGATTTCAATGCAATTTTCAGAAAACAATTTGGTACATTCTGGATATTTAGGTATACAGCAAATGGATACCCATGGTACTATGCTCATCAGGTTAGGATATTATTCTGAGGAATCCATGAGAAATACAACGAACTCTTAAATTTTTTATAGGCACACTTGAAGCCTGATTTTGGTATCTTATAGCTTTAAACCAGCAATCCTTGAATATGTACATTTATAATATTATATATATTAATATATTTATAACCTCAATCTCGGAAACAGCTCCATTGATTTTCATGAAATTTTGTATGCAGGGGGTTTCAGGGGCGATAAATAGATCTAGCTTAGAAAACGTCGTTTTATCTGTGTTTTCTGGCAATGATAAACTGAAAACTTTGACTCTTCCTGACATCTATAGGCGAGTAGTAATACTATTATTTTTACCACTTGACAACAGATGGTGTTGTTGAGCAGCACTTAAGCTACTTGACAATAGATGGCGTTGTTAAGCAACACTAAAGCATACAGTGTGGTTTTTGAGAAATGACCTGCTCGCCGAGTTTTTCTCTTAGGACTACAGTATGGTGTTCAGTTTAAGAAAGAAGTTATAAGATTTTTGTAGAAAACAGGCGAGTGTTGCTAGCATCCATAGGCTGCAGTGAGCGCTTGCTATCAGGTGGACCCCAAGCTTGTTTGCCACGTAAGTGGTATAAAAAATACCCAAATCACTTCAAATGTGCCTATAGAAATTTAAAGTTCCTTGATTTCTCTAAGATCCCATCAATATATCCTTACCTAATGAGCATGGGACCATGGGTATCCATTTGAAGTATAACAAAACCTTCTTCAGAATGTCACAAATACCTTTCTGAAAACCTCATCATAATTGGTTAAGCCAAACGCGAGATAATTGCGGACAAACAAACATACATATATATGAATGTATGAATATACATGCAGGTCAAACTGAGAACCTCCTCTTTTTTGAAAGACGGTTTAAAAGTAGAAAGAAAGAAAGAAAACACATGTATTTATCGCAAACATGCAAAAGATCAGTGGTACCAGGGTTAGGAAAAATTAACCGTTGTACCACGGTTAGGAAAAAGCAACCGTGGTACCACTGGAGGTGCTAGTAGGTGTACCACGGCTTACAAAAGGACTGCTAGTTAAGAGTTGTCATTAACAGCCATGGAAAAAACAAAATACCTTGCTATGACCTGCGGTTATTTGTGCTGAGTTGGTTTAAGTTTGATTATTTTAGATTGAACTTCAAGGACAGTGGTTGTGACCTCATTTGGTCAAATGTATAGAAAATAGTGATTTGTATATGTGTATTCAACCACTCTCTAAAACAGTTGAATAATTACCTAATTACCAGGAGACGGTAATTCGAAAACCACTCTTTTAACTCCATTGTGACATTCTAGAGTGGTCATGGACATCTTCATTTAACTAAAGTGCCTTAGAACGCAGGCTATGTATAATTCTGATTGTGAGGTTAGGTTCAATGAACACAAATTTTACCTTCTTGAATAATTTTATATTAACTAACAAACTTTAAGTAATTAATAAGGTTACCTCTATACTCGTAATTTGTAAGAACTTTTCTTTCACGTTATTTTCACCACATTCAAAGAGTGACACTTCAGAACAAGGGGACAAACAACATCGACATAAATCCGACCACGTCGTATCCATATCCTAACGTCATTTGTGGACTTCGCTTGCCAGAAAAAACTGAAAAAAATTAATAACATTTTGAAAAACATTGCTTTGGTATTTTGAGCAATGAGCAAACCAAAGACTAGGAGGAAACTATATTCTCACTGACCTCATCCATAATCAACCATAAAGCTTGAATCTATGATATCCAAATTCTCAGTAGGCAAGTAAAGAAATGGCGTCTATTTCTATAGTGATGTCCACTGTCCAGTTCGAATTTTGTTTACATGTCGGCATAAGTTTTTTTGTCATGAAAGTTTAAATTAATTTATTTTTTTATCTTTTATGTTGTAGTTACACTTGGTTATAAGGGGTTTGCATAATATAATTGGTGAGATAATTTTGTGATTACAATACCTATGTATTGATACATTACCACAGGTTTAAGCGCATCCAATTTGTTTCCTATTTGAGGGCATCCATAACGTCATGTCATGGATGGATTATAGTTGGCCGATGATTGGACAGCGCATTTTCGAACCCAGATGTGAAAAAAAGCAATTGTGACAGAGACGAAGTAAAACTGAGATCTCTCGTCTCTTTCCAACGTGTTTTAATAAACATAAACAAATAAAAGTTGATAGAATGAGAAAAGTAACCACAAGTTGGCTTTGTCTCTTACTAAAGAATGGTCAATTTTGTGAGGCTATTGCGCAGTCCATAGGACAGATTATAGAACTCGAAGCCTATGGTTTACACTTAGAGGAAGTATTGCCTTCTTATCAGTAGTGTATAAAATCAGTATTTTAGTGTTACAGTTGGATTTTGGAATAGGGATATTTCGATAGGTATCCATAATTACTAAAACGCGTATAGGTAATTACAGAAATGAATTTAATAAAGTTTACAATATCGTTTCTGTAGGTAAATCTTTTACTACCGTATTGAATATATATCGTTTCGGTAAAGTGCTAACATAATGCACCACAGTTAAAACTGAACCTAATACCTACATCGTCAGCGAATCTTTAAATTCACATGCACGGAACGGCAACAGTGTCAATAAAATTAAAATGACAGCAAAAATTGAATTTCAATAAAAATCATACAATTCTAAAAATTCAAAACTTGATAACTATTTGGGTAACAACATTTTAAACACTTAAACTGAAAAATACTGAAGATTTATGGGAGATGTCTTTCAAATTAATTAATTCATTTCAGTTGTTGCTCCCTATCTAGCTGATATATTTAATGCATGCATTGATAATGGTGTATTTCCAGACCTTATGAAATGCAGTAAATTGATACCACTTTTTAAATCTGGTGACAAAGAAGATCCCTCAAATTTTAGACCAATAGCTGTTCTACCCGTCTTTAGTAAGGTATTTTAAAGAATCTTACTTAATCAATTGCTTTCACAGTTTTGTAAACAGGGACTTTTACATGATCAACAATTCGGTTATACCAAGGGACGCTCAACTACTGATGCTGGAGCCTTGCTTATGAAGCATATTCTCGCGGCATGGGAGAGTTCCTAAGATGTAGTTGGCGTTTTTGCGACTTATCGGAGGCGTTTGATTATGTCGATCATCATACGTTGTTAGCCAAATTAAAATATTATGGTGTTAGAAATAAATCTCTTGAACTTGTGGAATATTTAAGCAATAAAATTCAAAAAGTGATTATAAATGGTACTAAATGTCAGGGATCTCTAGTGTCAGGGATCAGTAATTAGGTGTACCACAAGGGTCAATATTAGGGCCTTTCTTGTTTTTAGTATATATAAATGACTTACCCTTTATGGCGCAAAAGATTACGGAGCTAGATATTTGCGGATGACACTCCATTATTGTGAAAATTGAACAGGAAACACGACAATTCGAACGACATAAATAGACACCTTACAAAAATTTCAAACTGGTTTACTGTAAATAATCTTGTACTTAATGCAAATAAAACAAAATGCATTAAGTTTTCACTGCCTAATGTTATTCAAATTAATAGAAATCTGGTAATTAATAATGAAAAATTAGAATTAGTTGATAAAACGGTCTTTTTAGGTATAACTATGGACTAAAAATTGCAGTGGGGTCGACAAATTACAGTTCTAGCAGGTAAATTTTGTTCTGCTGCTTTTATTTTTTTTCTGGGGGTACATATGTTTAGAACAGTATGGTTTGATTTATCATTCAAAATATGACCAAACCCTATTGCAACTCTATCGGAGATACTAGCTTGACTCTGCTCTTTATTTGGTGACAAGGGTTGCATTGCACATGATTGATTGCCTTTTGTCAAACTGGGTTTCTGTAGTTATATGTTCATGTTGATTCACGTCAAATCGTTCATAGTTATAATTACTCATTTCAATTAATTTATTCATGGCCGAAATATGCTCGTTTATTTCTAATTTAGCAGAACTATAACTTGTACTAACTGTTTCTAAAGATTTTTGTAGCTGTTCAATTTGCTTCGCAATAATTCTTTTCTAAGCAGTAAAAATTTGAAAAAACGCTTTGTTTTTTTATCATGAGTTTTGTTCTACGTATAGACCGTTTTGTTATTATGTATATTTTTTATTTTACTTGCTGTTTTAAAAATACATGGATGCATTAAACTTTTAACTGCCACTTAAGGATGTTAAGTCAATTGTGACCATTGGCTTAATTACTGATTTAGCACATATCAGCTCATCATATAAATTAAGAGTTTTATTTTTCTGACTATCCAGCTGCATGTCTTCCATTGATTGAATGTGTTGGCATGCCTCAGCTAACTGTTTTTCAAGCTCCTAAATTTTGTTTAAGGCACTTTCATACTCATGTTGACATTGATCATATGAATTCGCAATTAATTGCAATTGATCTCGATGATCTATGGGAGATGCTCATATTGTTTGTCTAGCTTAGCAAGTTAATTTTTCAATGCGGTTTTTTTGCTAAAAACAGTTTGCCTTTAAAATTCACTAACTTCTCTTTCTTAATGAGTTTGTTACATATCTCCATTATAGTAGCTTTATTTTATGGTTAATGTGGTCATACGCTTAACTGACTGGACTGTCCTCTTTTCACTATATCATGGTGGCATTAAAACAAGATGGCCGTGGAAGTTATGCAAAATTACTTTTGACTGATTAAGAGTTTTGACTGTAACATATATTATATAAGTAACTTTAAGTACAATTTAACAGACAATTTGGCTTAATCACACTACTTACTAGTTCGACTTCCCAATATTTTTTATTTTTTCTGCTATAAAATATCCACTCAACTTGAACAACCGGGTACTGTGCATACTTTGATATATACATACATACGCATATACATACAGTTCATACATACTTCAGTTATTAATTAATCTTTTAAATAAGTTTAATTTATTTATTTTAATGAATATAACAGAATATTTATAAGAAATTAAAAAGACTCCTGGTAGCCACCTGGATACCAAACAAACATGGCTGATGGCACGCACTGCTTCAAGTCGTGCGAGAACGGCTATTGCTTTGTTTTTTTAAAACCCGTAAAATAATAAATAAATAATCTATGTATAATTTTACGTTTTATTTAGACAGACTGGACATGGAAGAAAAACGCAAATAAACGTTTGGACGGAAGGTATGTCAAAACAAATGAGTTTCGCTTTACTATTTGACTACAGAACCCTGAAAAGAATGTCAGTTCGTACTAATTCATTGCATAGTATTAAAATTTATGAATACTAACTGCAGCAAAACCTATAGTTTCTGTATTCGTAACTATAAAAATGAATAGCAGCCAAATTATTCATTGACAATTATTTTTAAGATCAGCAAAATAAAAATGCTAACAATAATTATTGCCAGCAAGAAAAAAACTATCTTTTTTCACGGAGCGTCGACGACCCTGAAGTATAGTTTATTTACCTGCTGATTATGTAATTACCGATTCAATACAGGTATTTATTTAAGTAATGAATTACCGGTATCAATATCGGTAATTATCGATTTAATATTTGGTAACTACATATATAAATCGGTAATTACATATATAATTTTTGCAGATATACACTAGTAGACAAAAAATAAGGTCAACCACTAAATCGGCTGTTTTGTTTTTGTTGATTTTTATTTGAAATAACGTATTTTTAAGCTGAAAAACTTTATTTTGGGCACAACACATGAGAAAAATGAAAAATTTACACGGATTTATTAAAAAATTTACACCTGTGATAAAAAGGTTAAAAACTCGTTAAATTTATTTTGTTTAATTTTTAATAATATGTTTGTTGGTTTTAAAAACACACACTATCTTTTTATTTATGGATTGTATCAACTTTTAAATGGTAGATTAGTGTAGATATGTTTTCCCTTTCCTTTTCAGCTGTTGCAGCTTTCTGGACCTGGTTCCCGCTGTCTCACTCGTCGTTTTAGCTCGTCCTATAAGTGTTCTACGTGATTAAATTTTAGACTTCATGCTGGCCAGTCCAGAACTTGAATTTCTATGAGTCTTCCAAGTTTCGCAAGTAATCCCTAACGCACATTGTAGTGTGAGGGTGCGCATCATCGTGCATCCATGGCCGATAAAACCTGAGTTTGGTACTACATGCTCTTCAAGAATGTCAGTGATATATACGATATACGATGCATCATTTATAACTCCACTTTCAACGATAACCAGCTCTGTGCGAGCGTCTAAGCTTATACGACCCCCCCCAACGAAACTGAACCACCTACAAAGCTTACCCTTGTGGATATGGCATATTGTGCATACCGTTGTCCCAGTCTACGCTATATCCTTTTGCGACCATAGGCACTATATAGACACACACGGGCCTTATCAGAAAAGATTACTTGTCCCCATTGTCCCAAATTCCACTCACGGTGTTCATGAGTTAAAATGTAATCTCGCTGCCTTCTGAGTAGTGGTGAGTTTTGGACCTGACGTCTTCTCACTGTTCCAGTACTTACACTAACACCTCAGACATCTCTGAGCCATTGCTGCTATTCTACACCAGAATTATGACAATTTCTGAGGCTAGCTGACATTCTGAGGATGTCTTTCTTCTTCGACATATTGGACCGTTGATCGACTAACTTTACATGTACGGGCGACATTTCTCTGACTCATCCCAGTTCGTAACGGAGTTACGATGCGAACAACTTTATGCTTTAGGTAAATCCATATTTGTCCGTGAAAAGGAAACAAAAAACACTGGTTTTCTAACAGTGACACGAAGGTAACGATAATTATACACATCAAAAAACAAACGAAATCATTTTAACATTTTTTATCAGTGGTAAATCATTGTAAATTTTTCTTCTTTTTCATTTTTCTCATGTGACCAAAATAAAGTTCTTAAATCTAAAAATGCAACTTCAATTATTGAAAAACATTATGGAAAAAAAATTCTAAAAGTCATTCATTAGTTTAAGCTTAGCTAAAACAGCGGATTTAGTAAATGGCCTGATGTTTTTGCCCACCAGTGTAATTCGGTTAAGGGTTCATTGGTTATCGTTTAAAACGGTTAGATATGATTTAATTACGAAATATTTCTGTTACCAAACAAACGCGATACGAATTGGAACAATTAAAGAATTAAAAAAAAATTGTCACGTTAAAATGATCTACCCAGGTACATGCTTACTCGCTTATTACTTGCTCTGTTAGTTTTTTTACTACTTATTGTATATTAAAATAGAGTATATTAAAATATAGTATATTATAATTATATTATATTATAATATTCACTGCACATAATTAACATAAGATACACATTATATTTATATGCAGTAAACATATTGATAATAAAGGTTAGTATAACCCGAGTACGAGTTCATAAAGGCGAAATAGCCAAAGGTGAGTGTAATAAAACGATTATACGAGTGATTTAGTTACTAATTATAATTACGCGTGTTCCAGACCATTTATACGTACTTACCCAAACTGAAATAATAGGTATTTAAAAACCGGCTAAGCGTACACCTCGTATATGTCGTAAAAAGAATAAGAATGTTTTTTTTGAAATGAGAGAAAAAGAAACGCAAGAGATTTTTTTTGTGAATACAATATAACACTTTACACATTTAAAATACTAAATAAAATGGTATTTTTATTTTAATTAGGTAACACTATCTATTTTAGGAATTGCATAATAAAGCAAAATTGTTGAACTGTTATAAGTTTTATCCACAGAACATTATAATACTGGGGTATACCCCAGTAAAAATGCTATGTAAAACGGCGAGCGTGTCACGATCTTGAACCGACGCGCACTTCTCTTCGAAACTCGCGAATCTGCCATTTAGTTGCTCGCGGACTACATCGCTGTGTGTTGCTGCGCAAAAATATTTAAAATGCCTTCCTGTGCAGTAATTACTTGCAGAGCAAGAAGCCAGGTATTAAATGTATCAAAGGGAGGAATATCTTTTCATTGGTGAGTAGAAGAATACATAATTATAAGCTTTTACATAATTATAAGAAAAATAACCTTTAAATCAAAATTGACATTGATAAACAATATCTTAAAGTATCAAAATACACGCGATATGCATTACTGTCAATGTTCCTCGGAGCCGCAACAGGGACCGTGTCTAGAAAGCAATGTATAAATGCCGTGAGCAACAGAGTCGTATGATCGATGCTTGTCTCTCTGGTAGTGATGTTCTACGATATTTTATTGCTTTTATCGTCATTTTTCAGGGTGTCTAGTTCGAATCAGAACTTAATGTTTTATAACACTGATTTACGTACCTACTGCCAATTTCCTACTAATATTTTGCAATAATTACATTAAATAGGCCTGAGGTTTTGAAATTGCGAATTTTATTAACCACTTTACTGAATATCTGTAAACTTTTATTTTTACATTATACTGTATAAATAATGTCGAAATTCTAAGTTTTAATACTTTATGTCAGTAGCGAATTGCATAAAAGTGCTAAAACAGAACCCTTATAATTTTGTCATGTCCGTCCGTTCGTATGTCTTTGCACCGATCCCAAAAAAATTTTAGTTAGGTGTCGTTTGTAAACTGGCCTACAGTTTTGTAGTCAATCTGAGAAAAAAAAAATATACTGTTGTGTGAGGGTGTCGTTGGATAGGTCTGCAAATTGGTAAAAAAAATTGTAAGTAACTTATAGCGAGTTATTTGCTGTCAAAACAAACTCGGTTTATAAGTTTTTTTGGATATTCGCATTCTCATTCTACGGAACCTTAACTGAATGCGTGTATATACGTATAAGCCCGCACGCAATCGTCCGCTTTTTTTTAACCGGCTACAAAAAAACAAGTTTATCAATTACACCCGTATGTATGTAATATTGTAAGAATTGCGCTATATTCATATTTTAGCCTATGGAAGCCCACAAAGGCAAACAGGTGTGCCAAATTTCATAAGTGTATTTATGTATGATTGTCTACATATTTCTCAGAAAATTATTATCGAATTTTAATAATTATTTTTTTGTCAAATAAGATATGGCCTGTTAAGGTCGGCTTAGACCGAGACGCGACGCGATAAGATGCGAGGTTTGAAGATGCAACGCGACTCAAGATACGTCGAGATGCGCCGCGCGGCGCATCCCAAGGCCGCTTTGCGTTTCGTCGCCTCTCGTTGCTCGTAGTGACATGAGACGCCGCGCTGCGCCGACTTTTTCGGTTGCCAGGGTTGAATATCGTTGAATATTTTTTTAATTACCTATATTATTTGTTCTGAGGTGTACAAAAAGTGGCATTTCTCCCACGGGCTTTTTCTTTGTAATTTTTACTTAACAGGAGTGATAGATTTAATCAATATCTTCATTTCGGATGACAGCTGTCAAACTAGAAACGGCTTTATCGCCGTAACTTTTGATCGTAGACTAGTAGTTTCTTCACAGAAGTGATAGATCTCATCAAGATCTTTATTTCAGATGACAGCTGTCAAACTGAAAACTGCTTTATCTCTGTAACTTTTGATCGTAGACTAGTAGTTTCTCCACAGAAGTGATAGATCTCATCAAGATCTGAATTCAGTTCTTCAAATAAAAATTACACCTTACCGTAGCTATAGCCTTAAAACCATAAAAAAGCTTTTTTTTATTTATTTAATAACACTTTCTATATATGCAATGCACGGTAGGATTGGAAGGGTGTATAATACAAAGAAATGACAAATATTCTATTTAAAAACTAATTTATTATTTTACTTCAACGTTTTCTGACCTATGAATATTTTATAATATACCTTAAAACTAAATTTTAAATTAAAAATTCTCCAAAAATAGTTAATAAACAAAAACTGTTAGTATAGACAGCTGTCATCCGAAATAAAGATCTTGATGAGATCTATAACTTCTGAAAAGACAGTACTAGTCTACGATCAAAAGTTACAGAGATAAAGCCGTTTCTGGTTTGACAGCTGTCATCTGAAATGAAGATCTTGATGAGATCTATCACTCATTTTGAAAAACTACTAGTCTACGATCAAAAGTTTCGGAGATAAAGCAGTTTCTAGTTTGACAGCTGTCTACGATCAAAAGTTACAGAGATAAAGCCGTTTCTGGTTTGACAGCTGTCATCCGAAATGAAGATCTAAATGAGATCTATCACTCATGTAAAGAAACTACTAGTCTACGATCAAAAGTTTCGGAGATAAAGCAGTTTCTAGTTTGACAGCTGTCATCCGAAATAAAGATCTTGATGAGATCTATCACTTCTGTTAGGAAACTACTAGTCTACGATCAAAAGTTACGAAGTTAAAGCAGTTTCTAATTTGACAGCTGTCATCCGAAATAAAGATCTTGCTGAGATCTATCACTTCTGTGAAGAAACTACTAGTCTACGATCAAAGGTTACGGAGATAAAGCCGTTTCTAGTTTGACAGCTGTCATACAAAATGAAAATTTTGATGAGATCTATCACTTCTGTGAAGAAACTACTAGTCTACGATCAAAAGTTACGGAGATAAAGCCGTTTCTAGTTTGACAGCTGTCATACAAAATGAAAATTTTGATGAAATCTATCACTCCAGTAAAGTAAAATTTACAAAGAAAACGTTCGTGGGAGTACACTTTTTGTACACCCATTTTAAAATCTGAATTAGTGTCTGGACTGGAATAACGCAGAGAACCCGCGGTGGAGGCTTCGGGATGCGCCGCGCGGCGCATCCTAAGGCCGCCTCACGTCGCTTCGCGTCTCGTTGCGACACATCCCAACGTCGTGCGACACATCTTGGTGTACTTCGACACGTAACCTCTCACTTTTGTGCTCTCCCTATAATTTGTATCTTTTTGTTTAGTATACAAGGTCCATAATGTGTTGCCGCGTCTCCATATGAGCCGAACCTTAGTGTGTACAAATCACTAGACTACTTTTAATTCCGGACGATGATAACCTAACCTAAGGAATAACCATACCCGAGTTCCACCTGGACGACCTTTAGCTACTGCTGTGGCAAACTTCATTAAGTACTATGTTCTGAAGCTATGAGTGTCAAAGTACTTATTTAGGTACGAGACAGAAAGCCAGATTTTTTTATATTGCACACAGGATGACCAAAGTCGGTGTAAGTCGGTTAAAACGTTGGCAAGCGAAAAAAGTAGCCCAGTCTAAAGACAGTCATAAATGTTCATCACATAAATTTTTGTTTTGTGCGGAAATCGAGCTGTTTTAGTTCGTTGGTTCTAGTTTTTATAATATAGAGCAAAATAATCTTCGTTGGAGACTCCCTAAAGAAAACATTTCATAAATGCCATATCCATGGCTACTTCATCAATATAAACAAATATTTTCATAGCAAAGGCAAAAGTTTAACTTTGAGCCAAGACTTGAACCTGCAACCCTTACAGTCTATGTAAGCGCTCTGCCGTTTTAGCTATCAAAGCAGAATTATTGCTAATGAAATTCCGAACTACATCTTTGAACGTCATAGACACACATTTACTAGGGAACTTATGTTTTGCTCCTATAAAATAAATCTTACAAATAACCAGTTTTTCATGAACCTAAAAACAATATAAATACATATGTACAGGTATAGTCTATCTTTTGTTTGACACCTAGTCGCCTAGTCTAGTCGTCATCGTAGTTACAATAACTTTGATTAATATCTCAAAAATGTAAAATTTACTCGTTGAAGGCCTCATATATAAGATCAGCTGATCCGGCAATTGTTTCTTTTTTTAAAACATCTGCCGCACCAACCTAATAGGGTCGTACTAATTTAGAAACTTTCCCCGTCGTGTGACTAACAACCTACTAAAATTTCATTACCATCGGTTTACCCTTATTGCGCGAGTCCGACTTGCACTTGGCCCTTTTTTTATTTCAGAAACCTTCCGTGGCGTGTGCATAACAATTTACCAAAATTTCAACACAATCGGTTTACCCTTCACTTGACCCTGTCCGACTCGCATTTGACCCTTTTTTTTTCTCATAAACTTTCACCTGCGTTTACATAATAACTTACCAAAATTTCATTACCATACCAAATTTATTACTATTGATTTAACCTTATTGCGCGAGTCCGACTCGCACTTGACCCTTTTGGAAAATCCTTTCGTATCCGATGCATACGTTATACGAAGAATACACCCTCCAAGTTTCAGGCCTCTACTATCAGCGATTTAGGCTGTGCGTTGATCCGTCAGTCAGTCATTCGGGACAAAGCATTTTATATGTATAGATTGGTTCATAAAGTTATATTTTATTATATGTAGTAAAAAAGTGGATTTCATAAAGTTTAATAATAATTTGACCTAAGCGTGAGTAGATTATTAATTTTATAGTTAACAAAAATCTTATCTTACGCCAAATTTATCGATATGGATTTATCGACAGAGCCTCCTCCCTAATACTTTTCAAACTGACAACGCCTATTTGATCATGATTGGCTAAGACGCTCGGCTCTTTCAAAATGGCATATGTATTGTGGCGACAGCGGTTCCAGTACTGTTTGAGCACTTCTAATGGCTAATAATGTTCTGTGGTTTTATCAATAAAAAATCTAACATTTCAATGATTTAGTTTGAGTTTAGCGCATAGAGAAGTATAAATAATGTTTAGCGCTCGACCGCTGATAATGGCTGATGCCGGCCGAGCTTAGCTGTAGTAGGGTAACACTGAAAGTTTTTGGAACTGGTTTGTTATAAATAAAAAATAATTTAAATTTCGAATTTTAGATGATCTATAATATTTATCTATAATCTATTTCTATAATATCTGTCATTCATTGCTATAAGTTGGCGGTAATTTGAAAAGTGCTTGTAGCTCATCAAAATGAACGCGAGAAAACTTTCGCTCTATGATTTATTACGACTTTCTTAGTGACCTGACTCGGAATCTTTTTGCAATTGTTGTAAACATAACTTAACTTTTACTTACTTTATTCTCACTTTTTCTATTCATTAACACACAAATTAATAAAATATTTACCTGATTCACTTGATTGTCACATTCTTAAACTAGTTTTATAATCACGATACTGATAAAACTTCAAAATTCAAAATTTGCCATCAGATATAACCTACATATTTAGTATATGTTGCATAGAGTATATATACCATGCCGGAAATCTCCATAACGCAGCGGGAGGTCAGGCGGGCGTTGCTTTCTCTAGACGTTCATAAGTCGAGTAGGCCAGACGGTATACCAGCAGTGGTGCTTAAGCAGTGTGCTCCTGAGTTATGTCCTGTACTCACGCGCCTCTTCGCGCTTTCCTACCACACTAGGCAATTTCCGTCTTCATGGAAGACTGCGAATGTGCACCCGGTGCCCAAAAAGGGCGATAGATCAGATCCATCGAATTACAGGCCTATCGCTATTACCTCTCTCCTCTCTAAGGTGATGGAGCGTGTGATCAACACACAGCTTCTAAGATACCTAGAAGTACACGATCTGGTCAGTGACCGTCAATATGGCTTTCGCCACGGTCGCTCGACTGGTGACCTTCTAGTGTATCTCACACACCGATGGGCACTTGCCATTGAGAGTCAGGGGGAGGCATTGGCATGTAGCCTGGACATAGCGAAGGCGTTCGATCGGGTCTGGCACCGGGGTCTTCTATCGACGTTGCCATCTTACGGAGTGCCCGAGGGTTTGTGCAAATGGGTGGCTAGCTTTTTGTCCGGCAGACGCATACGAACCGTAGTTGACGGTAGTTGATCTGATAGCATGGACATTATTGCTGGTGTCCCGCAAGGCTCTGTGCTGTCTCCTACGCTGTTTCTACTGCATATCAATGACATGTTGGACATCAACAACATACATTGCTATGCAGATGACAGTACTGGAGACGCTTTTTACACGGGTCGTGCAAACATCCCTCGTTCCGTTGTGGAGGAAAACCGCGGAGAACTTGTGTCTCAAATCGAGACTACACTGTCCCAGGTCTCTGACTGGGGACGGGTAAACTTGGTCCGATTCAACCCTACAAAGACACAAGTGTGCGCGTTTACCGCTAAGAAAACTCCATTCACTGTAGTCCCACAATTCCAGAACACTCCCCTCTCCATCTCCAAGAGCATTGGGATCCTTGGTGTCGACATCTCCAGCGATGTTCAGTTCCGAGATCATTTACAAGATAAGGTGAAGCTTGCGTCCAAAAAACTTGGTGTACTCAACAGAGCGAAGCAGTACTTCACGTCGGGGCAAAGGTTGTTACTTTACAAGTCGCAAGTTCGGCCCCATATGGAGTACTGCTGCCATCTCTGGGCAGGTGCAACCGGATACCAGCTTGGCCCTTTTGACTCGGTTCAACGACGGGCTGTGAGAATTGTCGACGATTCCAAACACACTTGCGGTATCGAGCCCTTAAGTCTGAGGAGAGACTTTGCCTCACTGTGTGTGTTCTACCGCTTGTACAATGGGTTGTGTTCTGAGGAATTGTTCGAAATGATGCCCATGGCTACTTTCTACCATCGCACCGCTCGCCATCGGCAGGGAATTCATTCTCACACTTTAGAACCTAAATGGTCGCGTACAGTGCGGTTTCAGAGAAACTTCTTCCCGCGAACGCTGAAGTTGTGGAATGAGCTCCCTGCCAAGGTTTTCTGCAAGGTCTACAGTATGGAGTTCTTTAAGAAAGAAGTTATTAGATTTCTGAAGGGTCGGCAACGCGCAAGTGATACCCCTGGTGTTGCAAGCGTCCATAGGCTACGGTGACCGCTTACCATCAGGCGGACCGTAAGCTTGTTTGCCACCTTAGTGGTATGAAAAAAAAAAAAAAAAATAGATTAACAAAGTGCTATTATTTTTTTTATTTACTTAGCAAAATATAGGCAAAGGTACTATGGCCATACAGACCATTTCTTCCAGTGATGCTTTACAATTGACAAGATTTATTTTCCTCTAAATTCACCAAGATTTATAGTCATAAAATATTTTCTATTCTTGAAAGAAAAAACTCAATCGTAAAATTTACCTATCTATAACCATTAAAACAAAATAGGACTAATAAATCAAACACAATCGAGCGAAATGCTAAAAGAGTACAACGGAGGAGACTCGAATCCTGTATTTGACATTGTCACAGGTGATTAAGAGGATACACTTCGCGGCGCCTCGCAGCGGGCTTCATAAAAATGAATTTCTCATTTGTTTTTGACATTTACTGATCAATCACTGTGAAATTTCTTGGTTATAATCCGAAGCCAAATACCTATGTCTGCAGTTTTTCCCAAATCTTGGAAACGTTCTATGAACTAGAAATCTTTTTTAAAACAATTTGTATGAAAAACTAGAATCCTGTATAACTTTTGACCTATAAAATTTGATAGAAAACTGGCACATTGCAGACCTAGATATTTATTACTAGAATATGTTTTCAAAATTTCGTGGTGTTTGATCAGTAAATGTCGAGCCGCCGCCAAGTGTATCCTCTTAATGTTGGATGATTGTTTCATTCTTTGAATATTTAAATATTTTTTTTTTCAGAAACCCATCTTGTGGGGTATCAAATGAAAGGGCTTGATGAGCTGGTTCTAAAAATTTACCACACTATTACCTTTGGGCTATTTTTTTTCTTAAAATCCAAAAAGTATTTTCAAAACATACCAAGTTTGGGCCCCTCCAGGTAGAAGACGGCTCAGTATTTTGTTCTAATTTATACCTTAAATGCTAGTTTATATCCTCATTAAAGCAATTTGGAAAATATTAAAATTTAATATCAAACGGCTAAACTCTACATCGATTTGCGGTTTTCGAGCGAAATTGCCGTTGTACACCTGCCACTACCACTGCTTTTCTGATTGGTTCCTTCGAATGTGACGCTGTTGGTTAGAAAGGAATGGAGAATATCAATAAACAGTATAGGTATTATCAACTTAATGCTCCGTTCGGTTTTCGATTTTCTTAGATTTTTTTGTGTATCCAAGATATCAATGCTAATGTTTAATATACTGTGTTAATTATCTTGGGAAGAGTTTTGTCCTCAGTTTCAGAAAAAGTGTATTAATAGGCAATGGATTTTTAGGTATAAAACTACAAATATTCACAAAACCATTCTTCTATTTTTTCATGGGAATGCTGTTGTAAACAGTATATAATTAAGGAATCTATTCAATCTTTCTTGAGATGCTATGTTGCGCAGGTAGTATTTCAACCTCCCCAAGCTTGAAATCATCCCCTCTGGAGTCACCGTAGTATGACGTGCAGAGAAGAGTTGGAGTCAAAGTACGCGTACGTAAGCTATAATCGCCCCCAATGATACGCTTATAAAACTTTAACAAAAAAAAAACAACCGGCTTCAAAAAGATGCACTAAAAGGGTAAAAATAATTACTTATTTTCAAAAATCTGATCTGAATTACAGTTTCAAGTTGCTTTAATGCAAGTGAAGTGCGTTATAAACTGTTAGGTACATAGAAACCAACTTGTTTGTACCACTAAGGTGGCAATGAAGCTTACGGTTCACCTGATGGTAAGCGGTCACTATAGCCTATGGACGACCACGGGTATCACTCGCGCGTTGCCGACCCTTCAAAAATCTAATAACTTCTTTCTTGAAGAACCCCATACTAATGGTCTTAGAGACTATATGATCATAGAAATTTTATGAAACTTTCTCTTCATCCCATAACATAATAAAAAGGTTTTTAAGTTTTAACAGTCCTTAAAGGAGACCTTTTAGGCTCTAAAATTTAGAGTATTTTTAACCGACTTCAAAAAAAGAGGAGGTTCCCAAATCGGATGTTTATATATTTTTTTATGTATATTCGGGCACAACTCCGTCATATACACATATAAACGGTAGTACATTTAAAACTTAAACTTTAGGTCAAAAAAAAGAATTGGGGTTAATTTAAAAAATGAAAAACATTTTAACAAAAAAAACAACAAACTACACGTCAGGACGGATAGTCCGTCCTTGGCTCCTCAAGCTTGATTTATTCCTCATCCGCGAGTAGCTGCCGGCGTCAAAAAACGACCGTGGTTTAATAGGTCTTGCAGAGAAGCTAAAATTCTTAACCAAACTGCGTACGAGGCTTGGACCACGGCTCGTAATAATAAGGATCCGAATATTTCTGAGTTAAAACGCAAATTAAATGCTGTCTCGAGGTTCAGTAAGAGGGCAACTGCCAGAGCTATATCGACTAAATAGGTGGGCGACTTGCGAGCTATCCCTTAGGGAGTCGTGCTTTATATAAAATAAAATTCAGGTAAGGGGCACCTAGGGGGGGGGGGGGGCAGCTGCCCCCCCTGCCTGTATCTCGCTACGCCCATGCCTCCCTCTGTCTATGCCCCTGAATTGATTCTAGGTTAACGCAGAGTACTTACCCTATGGCTATGATAGAGGCTTTAATTTATGTTAGTGTCAAAATATGCAAATGGCTGTTGTTTTTATTGCGTCACTTAGAAGCTTGTTTTTTTACAGCTCCAAGGGACCGTAGACTTTAGTGTTTGACATTACTTTTAACTTGATGCCTTCAAGCATTCCAAAGCAATAAGGTCTTGACAGAAAGATAGATTTTCAACGATTTTCGGCTTTTTGCCAAATTTTATGATTTTAGGTCAACGGGAAGTAAATAGGTTTTGATGTTTTCGAATAAATTCCATTTATTACAGGACCGAAAACCAAACCGCGAACGATCTCGGAGAAAAAGGCTGCTTTCGTTTGCAATTGAACACAGTCGCTCACGACTGCAAAGAGAAGTTGCCGCTATCGATTGGAACAGAAAATTCTGAAAGTAGTCCAGGGTAAAAACTATAATACGTACCTACCTAAATTGGTTTGACTTTGACTAGAGAATATTACTATTAGGGAGCCGGTCATAATCATTTTGCAACACATGCTACTCCACTTAGGACAGGTTTTAAAAAAAAAGTAAATGCGCATTTTGTATTCATTCTATTTATTGATTCAATACTTACAATTGATTTAATTATCAATCAAGTGAGTGAAGTACAATAGATAACAGTAAATAAAATTTATAGCAATAACAGCGTATAGATACAAGAACAATAACTTACGTATACTTAGGTAATTATGTAGTGAGCGAAGAAAATAAGTTACAATAATAGAAAATTACAAACAGCATATGACCACAGCCTTTACATTTATTTAATTTATACAGTCGGCCATTGCGTTTGTTGCTAAAGAGAATTCCAACAACTACTAGATATTCATAGCGCTGCAACTAAACGTACTGGCTGGCTGGACACTTTAGACAGCCTTCGAATATATATATGTAAAGACATATAGTCGCATCTGAAGGTTGCTCTGTATAGATGCTTTTGATGGTCGACTGTATAAGTGAAATGAATATTAAGGCTGTGTTATGACAATGTGAGACGTTGTTTGCAATAGACCTCGCATTGGCCCAGAAAGCTATCTGTAGCTAGTGCCACCATTACTTACATGTTTTTGATTTCTAGCTGGCACCTACAAAACAAAATTAAAACCTGTTTTTGATACTTGTTCTGAGCAAGAAATTAAGCAATGGTTCGTTAAATCACTACTACTATAAACGGTTATTGGAACTTTAGATTGAAAATATAATTATTAATAATTTTATGCTAACTAGAAATTAATAACATTAACTCATTGTCGACATTCAAGATAGAGGACATTCAAAAAAATATGAAATTCGTGTCAGACAGACGGACAACAGAGTGAAAAAAATAAATGTTTCGTCCTTAATTTCTGGTAGTAGTTAGCTATAAGGCTTTTAAAAAGCTCTTGTCCAACACATGAGGTCACAATTCTTTAAGCTTAACTTTCCCGCTCTAGAACAAATAGGTATTTTAAATAAAGCAAAGGAAAACTAGGAAACCTGCCCGAAAAAAGCAAAAAATAAATATAAATTAGAATGACTTTATAGGATTGTTCCACGTAACGTGATTCAACGCTAGGTAAGGTACACCCTCACACCCACATCACAATCCTAAAAATGTATTAAAATACCTACTAGAAACTGCTCAATTTATTATTTTATAATTTAAATAACAAATAGAATAAATTTTGAAAAAAAGAAAAACCTAATGAAATTATTTGGTCTACTTTTATTACTAATATATTTACAATCGAGATGAAAAATGTCAACAATTTTACAATTTACTTACGTCACAATATTTCTTAAAGTGACTTCGTATAAAACAAACATCAAGAACATCGATAAGGCAAAAATCACAATATGTGCGTTATCTCGCTGCGATAGAATTTCAAATTATGCCGTCTAGGCAAATTTTGTAATAGATTATGTCGGACTTAAAATGTAAACTGAGACAAAAAGTACAATCAGGGAAAAAATATCGTAGACAAAAATTTAAAAAATTATTAGTAAATGTGGTAAAGGACTTTATAATTAAAATTACTTTATTGTATCAAAACTTTTAAAATGAAATAGTAAGAAAAAGAGTATGTTCTTAAGAGCGCTTCGACAAAATCCGATTACTTTTGGTATTTTTGTTGGTTTTTCATCGTTGATTACTAAAAAACTATTGCAATTACTAATTTTAATTATACATATATTATAGTCTTTATTCTAGACGATAAACTGAATACATATTTGTTAAAAACCATTTTAGTTATTAAATAATATTTCTAATTAATAAGACATTGAAAAAAAAAAAAAAAAAGACCAGTGGTATTCACATGAATATCTCTAGACGGTAAGCAATCTGTTAATTTTTATATTCGTGACTAAAATTAAGTAAAGAATTTTTTTTTTTATATAAATAGTGCCATTGCAAAAGAAGCTTCGTGCGCGACGTGCTTTCACGAGGTGACGTCACGCTATTTCCGACTTCGATCGCCGACGCTTTAGGCTGGTCGCGCTACAAATATGCCTGTGAGAATAGTTCAGCTTCCGCTGGGCGTTTTAGCGGCTTCAACGCAACGGAAACCTAATTGTGTCGTTCTCAAAAACGTCTTATCGCTCTTAATATTTTGAACAAATGAGATTATGTTGCAATAACAAACTTTAAATAATGTTTGTGTTTATGTAAATAATAAACGTTTTTTAGTCTATCTTTAGTATATAATACTACTACTTTAGTATATATGGTAATAACATCAAAAATGCGGCAACATTGGTGTCTGTAACTATAGTTTTATGAAGTAAATGAAATATTTATATAGGTAAGAAATGTTATTTTTTTAGTTTAAATTGTCAATTAATTAATATTATCTTTGAGAAAATTATTTTTCCTGCGAAAGTTTGTTTACACATTTCATTTTCGCATAAATAATTAATAATTCTAACGCCATTGCGCCATTTTATAGAATATTGAGAAAAAATGATATTAGCTGCTTAACAAAAAATGCACTGAGCTATATCGTGTATTAAATACTAATAACAGATGTCAATACAATATTAGCAATTTTATTTGAAACCCAAAAGACAACACCGAGCCAAGCTCAGTAATTTAAATATTTCCTATCAATTATGACACAAAAAATCATACACGACAAAATTATCTTTAAAAATATAATAATATATAATTAAAAAGTTTAATATGTATTATTTGCCATATAAATAAATAAGTATTAAACAAATTAAAACCCGACATCCTACATACCTCAACATATTTCTCAAACATGGGTTTAGCATAAAATATGTGAAGTATGTTTGAAGGAACACAATATGAATCTAATGCTGTTTTACTATAACGACTAGATATAAGAGGTAAAATACTTAACGATTTGGCACTTTGGTTTCTGATTTTCTTCTTTTACTCATGAGTTACTCAAAATAAAGATACATATATATCACAAATATATGATAGTATTAATCAAAGATATGATAGATAATAATATCGTAAAATATATTTTTACTCATTTATTGCTGTTTATAGTTTAATTGTTAATATAGTTAAATACCTTAAAGAATTAACTATTTAAAACTACATACTAATTTAAATCACTAAATTGCTCTAATTGAGTTATTACTTTTTAACTTTTTAAAACGTTTTAATACTATTGGTCTTTAATTTTTCTTTAAATTTCTAATTTACTTTAATAATGAAAAAATGAATACATGCAAAATTTCAATGAAGATGAGAAATTATTTCAAAGACAAAATTATTCTACCTTACGTATTACTAGTATTTACTTATTATAGTCCTTGGCTCCCAACAATAATGGGCTAACTAAGTAAGAATTTGTTTTAATAATAAAATAATATTTTAATTGAAACTTTACTCAATTTTGAGCATGTCCTTAAATTTGGACTGTTCTTAAAATTGAGATTCACATCACCTACGCCATCTAGATCGCAAAGCTTGGGGAAGGAAGGTACTACAATTTACATATTATTATGTCAGTTAAAAATGCATTAGGTATTGACCTTCTTAAGTCACATAAACAAAAATTGATATTAATGACTGATTTTACTTAAATTTGACCAAACTGTACTATTATCATTTGCATCAAAATGATTTTAAATCACTGTTTACAATCAATACATTAAATAGGTATATGGTTTCTGATAAGAAGATTTATAATACTTGTTCAATCTGAATAGGCCTATTTTTACTTTTGTTGCAAACAAGTCATTCTTCGTTTGCTAACAATAATTTCTATTTAATTATGACTACATAATACATAATTAAACTTTAATCTCAATTTTCGTTTTTATAAACTACTAAGATCACAAAAATCATTTATTATAGGTACTCACTATCAATTCCTTTAATTGAAAGTGGATTATTTTTTTGCATTCATTTGTAAATATTTTGTTTCATTAAATACATAAATGAGTTTCTTCGTAAAAAATATAAAATTTAGCAGAAACTTTGGTTGAAAGTTAAATAACTTATAAATTACTTGGTAATTGTTTAATATAATCTTGGAAATAAGTAACTATTGGTTATACAAATATTAATTATTTGTTAAATATATTTTTTGTAGACTTTTAAATATGTTTGTATGAAAACTGCGGTGATACAAAAGCATTATTTAAACTTACGTATTTTTTAACTTTAAACTTTTGAGCTGTAAAATTTAAGATATGGAATATCTTGTACTACTTGTTGTCCGGATATAGTTCGTCACAGAAATGTGTGCAACCTCTTGTCTATCGAGTTATCGTATTACCTGAAATTTAGATAAATTGCTGATGATTGGATATAATTGCATTTACAAAGATACTAAGCGAGATATATTACTATTCAAAAAAAAATATATTTTGGACATATCTCACAGCGCCATCTGGTCTCAAACTAAGCAAAGCTTGTATTTTGAAAACCAGACAACGGATAGAAATAGTTATATACTTTTTTTTTGTAAATACATACATATCATACATAAATACACCCAGACTCACAACAAACACTAATGTTTATCACATGAATGTTTGTCCAGTGTGGGAATCGAACCCTTACCCTCTGCACAGCAGCCGGCCACACTACCAACTAGGCTTCATGTCTTAATCGTTTTTGTGTATCGGAAACGAAATGAGTAGTTAAACAACGGTTCGGGCGTGGTCAGTCATTGGATTTTTCTGGTTTTGGCTGATTGCCCATGGAAGGCACAACCCTTAGGGAGTAACTTAAAAACTCTAAAAGTCGAGTGGCTAGCCATTGGCTCAGGTATGCCCATCCATCCACATGGTCTTCGTGGTGTAATATGGCCCAAGACTCAAGGGAAGCTCCTGCAGTTGGAAAGTGTGTTAAGACAGCCATATTGTAACCTCTTACCAAGTATGTAACTCCTCATCCTTCCACGTTTCTCAGTCAAGGTTTCCACCGTTTCTCAATCCTGCCTTCGTCTCAGGAGGCACTTGCTTCCTGAAGCAGTCGTCCAAGAACGCTGACATAGTACGATAAAGGTGTCGTTTCACTCCTTCGAGGCTGTGGCCTTCATCTGGGTATATCTGGTATAAATAGTTTTACATTTACTTATTAAGTTTGCAATTTTTATTTCTTTTGGCAGTTTCCTAGTGAATAAAAAATGCTACGAAATGGAATACATAAGCCTATAGAGAATACCTGCAGCTATCTCTGGGAGGGTGCACCCGGATACCAGCTTAGCCCTTTTGACTCGGTTCAACGACGGGCTGTGAGAATTGTCGACGATCCCAAGCCCACTTGCGGTATCGAGCCTTTTAGTCTGAGGAGAGACTTTGCCTTCCTGTGTGTGTTCTATCGCTTGTACAATGGGATGTGTTCTACGGAATTGTTCGAAATGATGACCATGGCAACTTTCTACCATCACACCGCTCGCCATTGGCAGGGAATTAATTTACACACTTTAGAACCGAAATGGTCGCGTATAGTGCGGTTTTAGAGAAACTTACTCCCGCGAACGCTTGGGTTGAGGAAAGAGCTCCCTGCCAAGGTTTTCTCTAAGGACTACAGTTAGAGTAGTTGTTAGATTTTTGAAGGGTTGGCAACGCGTGTGTGATATCCCTGGTGTAGCGTCCATAGGCTACGGTGACCGCTTACCAACAGGCGCACTCTAATCTTGTTTGCCACCTTAGTGTGGTAAAAACCCCTCTCAGTGATTTTCATGTTAATCTTTTATAGTAAACGTTAGTGTTTTTGTAATATGTAAGCCAAAAGCTAAGTGCGCTAGCCAAATAGACCTGTTACAATAAATACACTCCCGGTCTAGAATTTATGCCATTTTCATCAAAAACCCGACAGCTTTCTTATGCAATATTATATATGTATTCCATAATAGCTTTTGGAAATCTCTACCTGCAGTCGAAACATGCTTCCTTGGTCAGACAAAGCTTTTGCTAGTGCCATAGTCTGTTGGATGTGAACGTTATCGTCTGCTGTCCCATGGATCAGTAGCAGCATCTTGTCGTTGAGTGCAGCAGCTTGCTTTGTAACGTCGGCTTCGGCATATCCTCGATAGTTACCCGTCGCATTAGGGTAGCCCATGTACCGTTCGGCATATGCTGACGCTGTAAAAAGTATTATTTTATTGCATAGATACTTATATTTTACAAAAACCATTTGTGTTACCTATATGATAAATGGTAAAAGGTGATTTTGCTCGTCTGTCTGTCATTTTGTATATTTGACGTTGTGTGTGTGGATCCGTTTTAAGCTGAAATTGGATGCATGGATTGAAAATGATTTAGCCAATTTCGCCACACAATTTCTGAATCGTCTTACAATTTGGTACCATAAACATTTTTGTAAATTCCAAATATTACGCGATAGCAACAGCTTCAAGATGAGCATTTGATATATTTCATAAAAGCCAAGAGAATGAAGAAAAAAAGAATAATAAGGAGATATTTCTCATAAAATTAAGGGCTGACCTGGACAACAAGAAAATATCTTAGCATATTCTGAATTAAACTTAACATCTAGTATAACGTAATCAATAAATTGCTCTATAAAAAAAACATAAAAAAAGGTGTTTTATTTCCTTTAAATAATGTTTTTATTCCTTGATTGGGACTGATTTTGCGGATATTATAATTGTGAAAACCATTAACCGTACGTTTGATAGGTACTGTATTTTTCATGTAGGTACTTTATCTGCTAACACTTACAAAAAAAAACTGGTTGCCTGTAAAGTCGGTATACGGGCGAAAGTTTTACGTGACAATGATTTTATGTCTGTCTCTCTCGCTCTTAGGCGGGCGCGTGCCTCTCACTCGCTCTCATTGTGAGCGCATAACGTGAGCGGAGCGTAACGCAGTTTCTTGAAGTGTCACCCGGCAAACCAATTTATAAGACGTTGTCACGTCAAAACTAACAGAGATAATATCTGTTATTGAAACCGGAAAATATCATAAGTTTCTTAAATTAGGTATATAGCCTAATCAAGTCATGAATAGTACACTGTTTAGTATTGTTGACGTGACAACGTCTTATAAATTGGTTTGCCGGGTGACACTTCAAGAAACTGCGTTACGCTCCGCTCACGTTATGCGCTCACAATGAGAGCGAGTGAGAGGCACGCGCCCGCCTAAGAGCGAGAGAGACAGACATAAAATCATTGTCACGTAAAACTTTCGCCCGTATACCGACTTTACAGGCAACCAGTTTTTTATATTTTTTTAAAGATTCACGGTTAATATCGCCGATAATTCGGTTACATTGCACCCGCGATCATGGTGCTTGTAATAACACCGAAATATCGGGAGCTCATTTCCTCAGCTAATCACGGTAAGATACCCGTAAAACATAATATTTAATAGTACACTATTTGTTTATATGAAAACTTTTTCAGTTAGTATACAGACAGTCCGGCGAGGCGAGGTCTACAGCAAATGTGTTAAAAACATGCAACTGCGACCAAGTGTCGGCCGAGCATCGAGGCGGTTTGATAAACATTTGCCCGCCCCGCTGAACACTCCGCTGGATGGTTGTTCACTCAGTTTGTACACTTAAGCTTAGGTACCAATAAAGCAAACTAAATTTACCATAATATCGCCACCGTACGATGGGTGTGACAGCGATGCCGCAGTGGAAGACGTTGAGTGGACTCGCTAGCGCTAAAGTGGCGAGAAAGCCGCCGTGCGCGTGGCCCCACACTGCCAACCGTCGAGAATCGATGAAGTGCAGGGACTCGCGTAAGTATCTGATAATATTGAAAATATTCCTAGACATTATTTACAGCGCTATCTTGTCTGAAGTAAGCAAAGTTTGTGCTATGGTCACCACGCAACTGATACAATTACGTACAGTGGGAAGCGTTAGCTACGAGAAAGTCAAACATAGGTATATATAGTTATGATTAATAATATTTAATATGATATTATGATTAATGAAACGTAAAAAGTACAAATTAATTCAATTTTTAACTTTGGTACAAGTTTTTTTTCGCTAATTGTACCTTCGATGAAAAGAAAAATTATCGCTACAGGATCACTTTGGTTTTTTGTCCTTATGTTAGACATATCTGGTCTATTGAGACAGCTCAATAGACCAGCTCAATCGGCTTAGATGTAAAAACAAAAACCTGAGATTCTTCGAAACATGCACTCTGAAATATTGAAGTTCCATTCTAACATTAATCTCTTATATATATAGCCCTCTAAGGAATGAAAGTTCAAAAACGGTAAAACACGTCAATTTCAATTTTAAAGACATTTTTTTTTAACATTTATAGCTTTCAAAAAACGGATTTAAACACAATCGCCACCTCTTTTATTATAAGTCTTATGTCACAGAAGGAACCTTCATGCTAAATTTTAAGTTTCTAGAACCAGCAGTTTGTGCTGTGCGTTGATAGGTATGTCATTAAATCAGAAACTATTATTCTTTTATATATACACAAGACAGATAATCCTGTCCTACAATCTCACAAGAGTTCACAGTATATGGTACAACCTATAGGTATATACATTTGTAAACGCCAATGAAATGTATGACTTTGACGTTGCTTACTCGATGACTTCAAGTTGGTCAGTCAGTTCGACAGTGCCGAGTCGACGATGCAACGAGTGGTGGATCCCCAAGCCTCGTCCCCCCGCCCCACGTGCATCCACTGACGCGACGACCGCGCCTGCGCCCGCAGCCAGTGAGCCCCAGTCAAGTGACCAACGCTCCGTCACTAGCTGTGTTCCTGGTGCTCCGTGTCTGTTACAAAATAAAATAGAGATTAGGAGCTGTTTCCTAAAAGCGATTTTCCTGATACTGAGTTTCATAAAAGTACTTTTAGAGTCTCTTCTATCATCCATAGAGCTGGTTTCCTATAATGGTAGATTCTTACTATGACGTGTCACTGCTTTTGTCCTGCACGTGCCTAAAGTGTGATGATGAACGTAGTGGTAGGTTGGTAGAAAAAGTAGTTGTTCGTAGATCATGATCAATCTTCAGTAATGATGTTCAGCTGTGTCGCACTTGACTTTTGTCCTTTGAGCAGTAACGGGTAAATATTTGGTGACAAGGTCCTTGAACTACTGTGTTCTTAGATTCGCATTATTATTACGCTCACGGCTCAAATGCCTTCCGCTTTCGCGAACGCAGTTGACTCACTAAGCTTCAGCCAAGATGTTCAAGAGCGATATCTCAGGTATATTATATTACTTGGGCGCCTTTACAAGTCATATAGTAATAAAAAATAAAAGGCGACAGCTAAAGCGTTTTTTTCGCTGTTTCTTTTCTTCAGAACGCCTTCGCTTCCGAAACAGTGGTAGTTTCTGTTAGATTTAGTTTCAAGAGCGGTTGCCCAAGCCGAGGTTTGTGTCCAAAATACCCTTTTGCAAACCGGTGAATATTCTTATCCTTATGTGACTTACACTCTGAGAAGTAGCGGATACTTGGTGACCTCATCCTCGCGGAGGCCTGGTGGCATCAGCAGCTGCACTTTCGCCGCGTGACCACTGGATAGCTGAACCGAAAATGTCCGGCTGGTTGGCAATGCGATGCTCGACAGTCTTTCCTGCCGAAGAATGAGTTCCTATGTGTAATTTTATGCTGTGGATATCTATATCTATACTAAAATATAAAGCTGAAGAGTTTGTTTATTTGAACGCGCTAATCTCAGAAATCACTGGTCGGATTTAAAAAAAAATTTCAGTGTTGGATAGCCCATTTATCGAGGATATATAGGCTATAGGCTATATATCACCAGGCTAACACAAATAGGAGCACTAAAGAAAAATGTTTCAAAATCGGGGTTTTTTTATCCTTTTGAGAGCTTCCGCTGCGAGCGCTGCGTAAACGGTTAAAGTTTCGCAAAAATTATGTAGGACAGAATTGTTCCACTATAAAAAGTCTAAAGAAAAGTCCGCGACAGCATATGTCTACATTTTAAGGTTGGCTCACTATAACTTTTTTTATGCAAACCATATTTGTTCTAAAATAATGCATTATTTGTGCAGGTGTTTTATAAAAACATGATATTAATCTTTATCCAAATAAATACGTTATTCATCAGAAGCATTTAATTTAAAACAAAATTGCCCAGTTCATCATTCGATTGCAATGAATACCTTAGGAGATATCGCAGTTTTAAAATAACGTGGCAGTAAAATAATTATCAAGTACTGCGCGTGCATTTATGATGTGTGAGGCCGGGCATTCATGAGGGGAAAGGGCGATACGTATTATTTAAAAATATTTTACCTTCTGTGTTTTTTTTATTATTGATAAGTTGCCGTAAGAATCCTATGCCGATAACCCAAATTTAGGGCGGGCGAAGCCGCTGGCAAAAGCTAGTTTATTATAAAATTATTCATGCATTCTAGACACAATTGGCCTTATCTGCGGTCCACTAGCGCCATTATTAGATATTTTAGCACTTTTAGCAAATATGCTATCTACAACTTGCATATTCATTCTAGAAAACATTACAAATCCTTTTAAAAATAGCTGATGATCAGTTTTATTTTTCGTTCAACCAAATTTTGTAAATACGCTTTCTAAAGACGGTAAATAAAAAATATCCGTAATTGGAATAGTAAAAAAACATACAACCGAAATGAGAACCTCCTCCTTTTTTGAAGTCGGTTAAAAAAGGTCAGTGTGTAGCGTCTAAAAGCGAAGCACTTTAAAGATACATCTCATAAATGCCTAGTATAGTAAGGCCAAGTAAAATAATTTATTTTTTCGTAAAGGCCATAAGCGGCACAGTGCAAAAAACATTATGACAGTAACAAAGTTATGCCCCAGTATACATTTGTGTGGTCGAACTTAAACTATTTATCATTAGTTAGTATCTCTGATCATTCAAACTATCCTGAGTAAAATAAAATTAGCTTTTGCCAGCGGCGCCACCCGCCCTGCATTTATAGTAACCCACACAGCCTCAAACTTGACATTTTTAAGTAGCCTTTGTTCTTTCAAGGGTGCAAGCTATCGCCTTGCCAAATTTCATCGAAATCGGTTCAGCGGTTTAGCTGTGAAAAGGTGACAATCAGACAGACAAGACACTAAAATTTATAATATTAGTATGGATGCAAGTAACACGTGGTAATACTAGCAAACTTTCTTACTCTTATGACCACTTTCGACTGAGTAGTATAACTAAACTATTTAAGTATTCTATTCAAGTCTCCGTTAATCAACTGACTTTAACCACAGTATTGTTCTCCAAGTGCATCAATAGCCGGGGTTCTGGTAGAGCCGCCCTGTGCAGCGTGGAGGTTGGGACTCCTGGACCGAGGCACTCCAGCACGAAGTAGGCGCCCGATGGACTGAAGTGTGCTTCGTGGTACAGACACGGCAGACTTTGAGATGCTCCGTCTGTTGGGAAGAATAAACATTTACCTACAGCTTTCAAAAGTATTAAACAGTGTATTATATCTACCTGTTACTGACATCATAGCTCGGTAATCGATGGGTCATTTTTGAGCGTAACGTTTCGTACCCTACCAATGTAAGGGCTAAAGGGTACAAGGGACCAAGGGTTGGGCAAGTTTATTAAAAAAAAAACATTTGTGTTTGAAAATTCCAAGTTTTAGTTGAAAACGTTGTGATTCTCAAAAACTCAATGTTAAAATTAAACGAGTACTTATATACATTACTATTTTTCAACTCAAACTTGAAATTGTCAATACAAAACTATTTCAAAATTATAAGAAACCTTCATCAAGTTTCCCTAACTGGTTCCTGGTTCCTGAAAAACAGGATTTTACCTTTATTGGGAACCAGGATTTATCAAATGTAAGTTACGCTAGCATATTAATTTATAGAAACAAGTTCATACCTACTATTTTACTTTTACTTTGTATTCCATCTTCTATCTGTGTCTGTGTAATGTACTTAAATTTTTCGAATAAAGAATGATTATTATTATTATTATAACTATAGCTGGACCACATTACGACATATATACTAGGTTGTAAAGAGTACCTAGTCATTGATATGAACTAGACTTATAGTAAGTAGTTAACACCAAGGAACATTCACGTTGTTTTCAGCGCTAATAAAATAATTAGAGTCATTTGGGACCATTTTTTTAAAGTCGAAAGCCTTATTATGGGTGGCTTAAAACCTCTGACAATCGAGTGGCAACCAGCTCGACGCGCAACCAATGCGCATTTGGCCAGCGTGATTGATTAATTGATTATAGCCTAAGTGTGTAACCACGATTCGGACTCACCAGTTGCGAGGTGTGCGGTGGACGACACCCGCTCCCCCACCGTACCGCCTTACCGAAACGATGCTAACCGTTTAGTGCAAGTTGAGCTAGTTTATACACTTTTAGATACTTTGGCTTAGGTGATCCTGAACCCTGTTCAAATTTGTGTAGATCCTATAATGTGACTGCATACCTGTTTTCTGCTTTTTCTTCTTTTTCTTAGTTGGTGAAGATGACGTGGTAGGCAGTTCTTGATCCCAGTCTGAGTCCCATGTGCTGTCACTTATAGAGTCGGCATGGTCGGTTGATTCTAGGGCGATTATTGGTGACGTCAGCTGTTGAATAAAGTTAAAATTCTATATAATTTAGTCGAGTCCCTTAAATGTTTTCTATTCATTAATTAAATGTACTAAAATAAAAATCAATTTCTATATTGTCTTCTATTTTAAAACAGCCATTAATTTTTGGAACTCCAAATCAAATCCAAACTGTTTTTCGATTAAAAAATAACTTTCGTTAAAAAAAATTAGGAAGACATTATTCAAGTAGGAACTATTTAGCAAAATGTCAACTCTAAATAAATAAAATCGAACCTGTGAATTGCAAGTTACACAGTAAGGCAGCTTCTGTGGAGATCCAGGTCTTGGTGCTTCTGAAGACACTCTGTACAGATGCTGTTGTCCTGGTTTTCCCTCCGGTGTTCCTAAATAATAACTAAAAAACCATTGCTTTTTTTAGTAAATACCAAGTGCAAAAATAGATATTAGAGAAAATACATTAAGTATTTATTTACTTACATATGTTGATTTCCATGATTCCAGGCCAATAGCTTAGTGACGTCAAAGCTTCCATGGGTTAAAGGCAAAGTTCTTGGACCGTGAGCATTATGCTCCGTTCTGACAACATGTCGAAACAACCCTGCTGGTCCATCCCGGACTGGTGCAAGAGTAACCAGGGCGCCACCGCCGGCTGACCAAAGAGGAGGTGGTGCTGATTCTACCCAACTCTCCGAACTTGATGATATCCTGTACACCTGGCATGGCAAAATATTTCACACTTTAAGTGCTAACATATTTTTGGATACGTAATGAAAATTTTTGATATACTTTTGGGCATACCTCTTGACAATGCCACACGGGGCTCTTGCATACTGACACGATGGATAGGTTTTGGTTCCTGGTGAGCCATACTACGCACACTTCCGTTAATGAAACCCACTGAGCGCTCGTGAAGTAATAATCTCTGTAAATATTGTTAAAGAGTTGGTTATCAACTATTTCCATTTTCTAAAACTAATTCCTTTTGAGCAAACTTTTCTTTAATGACGATTCTAGCTTTTCGAAATCATAAGCAATGGCATATTAACTTAACTCACCCTTCCTCGAGTATGCTCTTTGGTGGTGTTAGATGCCTGGTACGTATGTGTTTTGGATCTGCAATGTCTGCTATTGTGAGGGTCACTGTGGGGTTGTGGGTTCCTGGTTTAGGGTATCTTACACTTCTGATCTCCGGGTAGGACTGCAAAAAAAACGATAAAGCGTGGTAAGTGGAGGCTTTAGATTTCGAAGTTCTTTTTGGTGGAGTTCCTACATATTAAGTAAAAATGATTGTGGAACAATGCTCATACCTTGGTAGGATCGTCAGATTCTAAGTTGGCTCCGTACCAGGGGTATTTCTGTTCGTGCACCAGGCTGTCGTTGAAGGTCGCATATAGCACTATGTGGCCGTCGGCAGACATCCATAGTGCAGTGCGAGACTTCAGGATCTCCTCTGTAAAAATAGTTAATAACTCTTGTTTTTAGTTTACAATAATAAGTTTTGGATTAGATAGATAGTAGTCATTAAGTCAATCTTAGCTACTTTCTTTACGATTTTACTATTACCTACGCTAGTTTTATCTCTGCTGTTGATTATATTTCAAGTAGATCCTCAAGACGTGTTACAAACTCCAATGGGCTACGGAAACTCGGGTAGCCGTGTAACATTGTTTGCCACCTTAGTGGTATAAAATACTTTGCTGTTTTTAATCGACTAAGCTTTGAAGACGTGACTTTGAACGGATGTTTGTATTCTGTATATACCTTTTTTTTAAGTAACTAAAATTCAGATATTATATTTTGGCACAAGTGAAAGTGAGAAACATAAACTATGTAATAAGCCAGCCAGCTACGTCAGACGCCAGTAGCCCCTGTACTCAACGGAGATGGCTTATCGTTGGCCAGCATGGTCCATTGTGTACTGAAGCCTTCATGTGGCTATGGCTTTCATAATAAAAAATACATGTTGAATAAACACAGAAATTAAAATTGTAGAAAGTGACCAAGGCTGGTGTTACCCAGCCGAAACGTCGGGAAAAAGGTATTATGCCAAACAACCAAGCGTTATCTCCCGTTTTATTTTTTAAATTGTCATCTGTGATCGTTTCGATTATTAAAAATGGAGTTCTACACAAAAGGAGGACGCGTTATTATTGTAAAAACACATTACAAAAATGGAGAAAGTTACGCTGAGACCGGTCGCACACTTCGCGGAATTATCGCGGTCGAGAAAGTGCACCTAATGTGTCAACAATTCGAAGAGTGGTTAAAACATTTTAAGATACTGCGTCGGATATTATATTTACATTATATGAACTGTAAGTCTCCTTTACGTCAACATACCGGTCAGGATCTTGTAATTGCTGCTGTAAACGAGGGTCTTGCCGAAACCCGAAAACATCAATTCTCAACCACTTCAAATTTCACGAAGCACCGTTGCTTGCAAGCAGCGAATTTTGAGGGAAGACCTCCACCCTCACCCGTACAAGTTTCAGCTTACTCAGGAGCTCAAACCAGCAGATCATGCAAAGCGACGGCAACTAATTCAATGGGTAATGGAGTATTTCTGTATACGTTTTTGCTACGCTGAGTCGAATACAAGAATTTGAAGATGTCTTCAATCACTAGTAACTATTATTAACGTGCTTAGCATGATTTAATTTTAAAAATGATAGTTTAAAATTTTAAAAAGCTATTATTCCTCTAGCTCTTTAGTAAATTTGACTTTGTTCAGACCTTAGGTATCGCTAGTACATTCGTCTGTATTTTTTATTTATGTGTATTGCGGATTAAGAACATAGTTTAACAATTTCTACATATATGAATGGTTTATCCGCGGATTGGTCCCATTTCAATGAGGTAAGAATTTTGCTAGTTGAGAAAATGTCCTAAGTTATCACTTTAGACGATCTTATCACATATTAGAGTACGTCTGTTTACATTACGTGCCTCGTAAGTTTCTGCATGGCGAAGGCACCACTATGAATGAAAGAAACAAAATAATATACGATAGAATTATAGTTTCGCATTTTATTACTTGAAAATTCATATGTCGGGTTCTCTAGTTGACAATTCTAAATTCCGGCGGCGATCTGTGGTTTTATAGAGTGCAAAATTTCCGTGCGGAAATGCACAGCGATAAATCTTTGGCAAACTATAGAATTTAAATCCGCATACGATTTTTCTCACCGCAGTGCACCTTTATAGTAAATTCGATGACAGGTATTTTTATTTTGTAAGTATGGACCACACAATAGGTATAAACACGGAACAGTTTTGAAATTTTTTATTAATATTAAATAACATTATAAATTGATTCATTTTACACGTTTTAGACATTGGATGTTTTGCAAAACTGATTTTTACTTTTTAAATTTCTAGGGTTAGCTTTGTCATATCTGTTTAAATTTTTAAGGTTCAGTATTTAAATGGTAAAGTCCGTACTCTTTTTGTTTTGTTTTGTCCGTCTGTCCATCTATTTGACAATTTTAAGGTAATAAAAGACAGTCAAGTGGTAAAAAGTAAACCTTATATAGATTTTTCATGTCTTTTCATTTATTTATTTTTAAATAAAATATGTTAAAAATCGAAGCATTTTGGTTTCACATGTCTATCCATTCGTCCGTTTGGCTAATTTACTAATTTAATTCTAAGTTTCTTATAAAGCAAGTGTTAGGAGGTTATTTTTTACTTGTTAGGGGTTTTTGAATTCGGTTTAGTGTGATTGTTAAAAAAAATAGATAACTCGACAAATGGCAGTTATGGACCTTATTATACATAAGTACTAGCTGATTTAATTGAAAGTAAAAATACGACATTTTTAAATTTCCTCAAAGTTTTGAAGTGTTTAAAATGCATCGTTCGTAGCGCATACAGCAATAACATCTCTAAATTTATAAAAGGTCGTTTTTAGGGTTCCGTAGTCAACAAGGAACCCTTATAGTTTTGCCAAGTCCGTTCGTCCGTTTGTCCGCGGCTTAGTTCAAAAACTACTAATACGAGAAAGCTGCAATTTGGCAGGGATATACACATTGATCAAGCCGACAAAGTGGTAGAATAAAATCTTTGAAAAATTTTTTTAGGGTACTTCCCCTACGCGTGAAATGGGGACGTAATTTTTTTTTCTCATCTACTCCATCGTGTGAGGTATCGTTGGTTAGAAATTCTAAAAAAATTGGCGGTATGCAAAGATCATTTTTTGATTAAGGGCTTCGTTTGCGAAACATTTAGCTTTAAAGTACTAATTTTTTGTTAGAGTCAAGTATCCCCCCCTCTACCAGCGAGAGTATGTATGTATGTAAGTATTTGGAAATGTAAAAAAAATTACGGTGGTAGTGCATATAATGAATTTAAAAGGAAAACTATCAAGGGTAAGGATACTTTAAATTTACAGGCTAACGAGTAATAGTCGAGCAAGTTATAAAATGTACTTGGAAAAATGAAATTTTCGTACAAATTCTATTAAAAGTTACTTATATGAAGTAGGGACATCTGTAAGACAGGTATAAAATATAAGTAAATGAACGATAATCATAGAAAAATTAAATAATAACATTGTTAAGACTATTTTTCTTGAAAATGACGCATTGGACTAGCCGGCGCGCTTGGCGCAACATGGAATCGAGCGTATGACAGGCAGCTGCGCTCATAAGCGCGCATGTTGTTTGGATGTCTCAAAGATGAAGAACACTTAGATAAGTTTGCAATTTTCGCTTTGAAATGTGTTTGGCAACATTTAAAAAACCTCCAAAATGTTGGTTTATGAGGCTACTACGAAACCTTATATATTGCGCGTGGCCCGACATCCACTTGGCCGGTTTTTTATCAGTTAATTTACACATTTCCCTGTAGCTTTCACTATCATCTAGGGCGTTGATTCGTAAGATATTTTCTTATGTATTAAGAATGTGGAGTCGTGGCAGCAGAGTAGCATTATATTCAGGCTGATCCTACTGAGGGTGTCGTAGGAGGTGACAAAGGGTACATACCAGATGGCGGGCAACAAGCCGCATCATTCTTAGTAATTACTCCGCATGGCAATTGTGACTACTGGCATAACCACGTAAAAGTTGAGAGAGACAATACAAAACATGAGTGACCTATGAGTAAGAAAGCATCTCGTAAAGAAGTCGACCACAGACTGGAGGACGCATCATGGGACGTTTGTCACGCACTAAGAGATTGACAGACGACCAAGTTAGAGCCACTGAAATTGCCTCAAGTCAAGTAAGGAGGTCTAAGTGTACAGTGGTTACCATTCGGCTGAGATGATGATTATTTATAAGTTTTAGATCAACCTCTGTACCATAAAACCTAATTTTAACAGCCTCACAGGTGAAGTCGCGGGCATCGGCTATAGAATTTAAAGTGGTTATCGAGAGCAAGGTCTGACCACTTGAATGAATTCGTATTCCTTGCAATCACAAGCGTTCTTACGTCACGCCACATCTCGTTGCATCTTGTGCACATGTGCAACCGTGCGTCAATGCGTGCTGCGATGCGCCAATGTGGCCAGTGTACCAAAATATATACAGGGTAGATTAAAACCATTCGTAAGCCTAAAAGAAAATATACTAACTAAAACAAAACATAGAGCTGTGAAAGCGACTAGCGAAAAACTATTGAATTAGCTACGGTAAACAAACGAACATCAAAGCAAAGTAAATGCTTGGCAAGATCACATAGCAAAATTACATGATCACATGTAGGAAGCGCTAGTTGCTATTCGCACACTAAATTTCCCTATAAGATTTTCGTCGATTTGCCAGCCACTAACTGAACAGGTAAATATGCTAATACTATTCGATTCCATTTGGAAACTGTAGATAGGGTGGGATGAATAACATTGAATGATATACGGTTTCCTGTTGGTTGACTATCTTCAATGTCAATTGATATCTTAACAAATGGCCGTCGTTTCGTTCGTGTGTGCCATTCAAATTAATACCAATCGTTACTAAAATTTGTATTTTGTTACACCAACTATGTATTGTTAAGTATCAACTATAGACCGTTTTTTATCAGTCTCATACGTCCCCACTGTTCGGATACAGCATACCCTCACAAAGGGATTTCTCTAAACGTTATTAGCTTAAAACAAACAGACTATAAAATAGAGTAGCTTGTATACGCTTGTATTGTATATAGTGTAATACGCTTGAGGTCGTGACCACAGAGTACCTACATTGTTTACAAAAAGAAAGTCGTGACGCGGTCCAACCAAAACATGATTGCATAAACTTCACTGGATAGATCTGTATAATTAACTATTCAAGTGTATAAGTTTTAAATTAGTGAAAAACATAGTTTAGACATCAGTCAAGACGTGGAGACATTTATAAAAAGTAGTGTTATTAAAGTTTAAACTATTATTTTAAATACTTTCGCATGATCTTGAGAATAGGAACCAAACTTATCTTTTTCATGTCGTTTGCACATGTTCTCAGTCATGCATTAGCACAGCACAATATTATTATCCTGTTAAAACTTACGTGCGGCCATTGTTGTCAATGCGTTGTTACTTTATAGTGACAATTCGTGCAATGCTCGACTAGTTTCAGGACCGTACAGGCTGTATTGCAAACAGTCTCGAGCTATTTAGACTCTGGAATTCGAGAGAAAAATGAATGCAAGTACATTGACGGGTTTTAAGAGGTAAGCCAGACTACCATACGTTTTTGTCTTGAATTCCAGAGTCCGAATAGCTCGAGACTGTTCCCAATAAGGTCCCTGGGTCTCTTTCATTCACGGGCCGCTGCCGTGAAGCGATCGCGGGCCCGACTTTAAATTAATGGTTGACTATTAATATAGTTCTTGTTTAAATCGTAAAAAAAAACATGCTGTGTTAATTGTGTAAATCCATCTAAAAATATAATATGCGTTGGCAGTATGTCGCGAGATACGAATATAACCCTTGTGGCCATTCAACCTTGTCGCCATTTAACATTACGGTACCAGTTTTGATATTATAATATGACATTGTATAGTGGCACTGATTATTCTGTGTTTTTTCTAGTGATAATAACTGTTACTAAACCTTGTATGTTATATAAATTAGTTTAAATACTCCAGATTTAAATATTATTCTAGGTAAAGGTAAATCTAAGTTTAGCCTATACTTTATCAAATTTGCACTGCCTACGTTATGAAAACTAGTCTTAGATGAGATATTGTAAGTACCTATAACAAAACCCGTAAAATGGGTGTGTTGTTTTTAGAATCTATAAAGGCCTGTATTTCTAAACGATTTAATTTCGTAGTTTAGAAACAAATCCTGAGCCTTGACATTCGCACTAAGCTGGTTTTCAGAAGTGAGATGTACGGAAGTGCAGAACCCTAAACAATAGGTATTATACTATAACTGGCGTGTCAAAGTCGTAAAAGAGAAACAAAGAGAATGATAAATGTACATTTGTATTCTGAGAGACGCTATAACGTAGCCATAAAATACAATTAATGGTGACAGGCAAACGGAAAGACAAGGGTTATTTGTAACAAGCGGGAAATTATCTGTTCTGCCGGATCTTCGGCTGAAGGATCTCACACTTTACCTATACTGTTTTTCCTCACTTGTCTTATTTTGTAAACTTAAAATGAAGAAAACTATGATATAAGCTCAAATAAGAAAAACTAGCAGGTGGAATATAGTTCTCTCTCTGCTTATTTATAATTTTATTGTGCATTTCGCCTTTTTCATATTTGAGTCAAAATTATAGTTTTCTTCATTTTAAGTTTACAAAATAATAAAGTTACAATATCACTGACAAAAAAATGATATTTATATGAATTAGAACCGGGGTATCGAATTGCAGAGGTCGGTGGGGGCGGCAAAAATTCAATAACCTACCGCGCCGCCGCCAGCAAATGCGTTAATTCGCCACTGCTTAATAATACATATAATAATTTTTATTTTTATTCATAGGCTGATTTGACAATTCGCCACGGATTCGACGAAAGGGGAGGTCTCTTGCAACTGGACGATTGCTGGCTGGTTGGAAGCATACTTAACGTTTTGAAAAACATTGATACTAGAGATGCGTGATAAAATCCGGAGTCCAACGAAAGTACCTAACTGCAAAACAAAAGTCACCGATATAGTTTAAACAGCTGGCAAGTTGAAGTGGCAATTGGCAAGCTACAGCGCTTGGCGAACTGATAACCGAAGGGGAAGAGATACAGCGTAAGACAGGACACAGGAGACACACCTACCAGGTGGAAAGACGATCTGGTTCGAGCTGCAAGAACCCGCTGGGCGGCTCAAGACCGGCATATGAGTAAGAATTATTCTACTCTTTGGGGGAAGGCCAATGTTCAGTAGACGACTAGATTCAGTAGCTATATAGGCTAAGATGATATAATTTCCTGTTCTTTTCAAAAATACTATTTTAATTAAAAAAATGTTTTGTGTTAATTTTTGGGTTCTCCTTTTCTCTGTGATTCCTTAACCCTTTTGTTAAAAATTTCGACGCACTATACAAAAATGTATGGTGTAGAGTAGTGTATAGTAATTCATTTACCGCAATTGATTTGCGAAACACATTACAATTTTTTAACGACGTATAATTATGATTATTTCAATGCACTCATTACCTTTTAACATGTTAATTATTTAAAATCCTTCACCCAAAGGTTATCTGGAAGAGAATGCCTCGTCGTACGTATATATAAATGTACGTGCCATTGCAGTCGACGGTACTTTTTGTCGTATATCTATATATATTTCCATAAGCAGTAGGTAGGTAAAAAGCCATGCAGTTTGTACTCATAAATATTTTACGTTTCTAAATGTAGCAAATTGAATAAACCATTTGTTTAGATTCAACGCAATAAGCTCAAGACAAAGCAATGAATAACAAAATCTGGCGAAGTATCCCCTCAGCTGAAATGAGGCGACATAAAGAGGTCCGTCATTTAGATAAAAAGCCAGGTACAACCCTCTTTCACTTCGCCACGCTTAGCTGAATAAAATGAACATTTTCTTTTAAGTTAGAAATGACCTAGCTAAATGTTTTTGGGAATCGGTATTTATTACCTAGACCTTAATTAAAATTCAAAGCATTTCATGTGTCTGTTTTTTTTTTCAGTTATCTAAATTTTGAATATAATTAATGAATAATTGTCAAAATTTGATATTTTGCGGGTTTCGTATCCTAAGGACGTAATTGTCCCCTATTGCTGTCACTCCACTATCTCTCTGTCTGTCTGTGCAAACGCACGTACGTGTGTTACAGACCTGAAATTTCAATTATTAAATAAAAAAGTTAAGTAAAATTATTTTTAGGGAGAGTTCCCTATTTGAGAAAGGAGCCAAAATTATATTTAGGGATCCGTAACTAATACCTACGCTGTATCTCTGTCCAACCTTTAAATAGTGCACTATCATTTGGACCGTAGTAACACAGCCTAAACAATCGTTACATACAGCCAACCAACGAAGGCGTCTAGACAGCCATCGCGAGGAAAGGTGCACGGTGAGACGGGGGGCGAGCGCAGCTGGCTGCCCTATATCCAGACGAGGGCTATCCAGTCAGTCATACTTTTTGTCACAGCGCCATGACCGTCTTGACGTTTTATAGGACTACAGTATGGGGTAAAAAGAAGTTATAAGGTTTTTGAAGGGTCGGCAATGTGCGATATTGCAAGCGTCTATAGGCTGCGGTAACCGCTTACCATCAGGCGGACCGCAAGCTTGTTAGCCACCTTAGTGGTATAAAAAAAAGTATATCAATCAAAGGTAAATGAATGAAATGAATGTTTCGGTTGTGGTAGTAGGTAGAAGTGTCATTTTTAGGGTTCCGTACCCAAAGGTTGCCAACGGAGCCCTAATACTAAGCCTATACGGTCTGTCTGTCTGTCTGACCATTAGAGGGCTTTTAGACCGAAAAAAATAGAACCTGAAACTTTCACAAAATTGAAAGAGCAAAAAATTAAGGGGGGTTAATGCTGACACGGAACCCACGGTACGCAGTCCTTCGCACACATGACCGATTTTTCACTAAATATGTGTTGTTATTGCGTGTTTACTAACAAATAATAAAATGTCGTCACTTGTCCATTTAGTTACGGAGTCGGTCAATCTCAAAAGCTTCGAATATATCAGTCAGTAGCATGTAGCAGTACCTAACAATTACTGAACTTGATAGAACGTCTCACGTCAAACATGTTTGAAAGCTAATCTGATAGAACGTCTCACTTCAAACATGTTTGACAGCTAATCTGATAGGAAGTCTCACGTCAAACATGTTTGAGAGCTAATCTGATAGAACGTTTCACGTCAAATATGTTTGACAGCTAATCTGATAGGAAGTCTCACGTCAAACATGTTTGAGAGCTAATCTGATAGAAAGTCTCACGTCAAACATGTTTGAGAGCTAATCTGATAGAACGTCTCACTTCAAACATGTTTGACAGCTAATCTGATAGAACGTCTCACGTCAAACATGTTTGAGAGCTAATCTGATAGAACGTCTCACTTCAAACATGTTTGACAGCTAATCTGATAGAACGTCTCACTTCAAACATGTTTGACAGCTAATCTGATAGAACGTCTCACGTCAAACATGTTTGAGAGCTAATCTGATAGAACGTCTCACTTCAAACATGTTTGACAGCTAATCTGATAGAACGTCTCACGTCAAACATGTTTGATAGCTAATCTGATAGAACGTCTCATTTCAAACATGTTTGAGAGCTAATCTGATAGAACGGATCACTTCAAACATGTTTGACAGCTAATCTGATAGAATGTCTCACGTCAAACATGTTTGAGAGCTAATCTGATAGAACGTTTATCGTCAAATATGTATGACAGCTAATCTGATAGGAAGTCTCACGTCAAACATGTTTGACAGCTAATCTGATAGAAAGTCTCACGTCAAACATGTTTGAGAGCTAATCTGATAGAACGTTTCACGTCAAATATGTTTGACAGCTAATCTGATAGGAAGTCTCACGTCAAATATGTTTGAGAGCTAATCTGATAGAAAGTCTCACGTCAAACATGTTTGAGAGCTAATCTGATAGAACGTCTCACTTCAAACATGTTTGACAGCTAATCTGATAGAACGTCTCACGACAAACATGTTTGATAGCTAATCTGATAGAACGTCTCACTTCAAACATGTTTGACAGCTAATCTGATAGAACGTCTCACGTCAAACATGTTTGATAGCTAATCTGATAGAACGTCTCATGTCAAACATGTTTGAGAGCTAATCTGATAGAACGTCTCATGTCAAACATGTTTGAGAGCTAATCTGATAGAACATCTCACATCGAACATGTTTGAGACCTAATCTGATAGAACGTCTCATGTCCAACATGTTTGAGACTGATGGGAGCTTTCACGTTAAAATTAAATAATCAATAGCTTGTATACAAGTTTAAGCAAACATACATACACTTATGAAATTTGGCACAAACCCACATAGCCTAACATGAATGAATATTGTGCAATTCTAACAATACACAAAACATTAATACGTGTCGAATTGATAATATCGTTTTTTGAAGGTATTGCTTGTCGCATAACTTAATTGTACTTACCTTCATATAACCAATCTGGGACACCATTATGTATAGTCCCTGGTACGCCTGTATCAGTCACTCGGTACCCCGTCGACGAGCGGGGGGCTGGTCTGTAGTAGATATCATAGTCCTTGACGGTGATGAGGCCGTGGCCTTTTGGGGTCCATGCGGCAAGCAGCAGCTGTGGTCCTTCGGTGATGATGCCACCACCAACCTCCACAGGGAGAGGGGTCAGTGGGTAAGACTCTCTGTAACAAAAATTTATTGTTTTTTTTTGGGATTTTCATTGGTTAGACTCGTGCCTAGACAGCTGAATTGGTAGAGTAGTATAAAACTTAAACTTTTAGTCAAACAAAATAATCGGTGTTAATTTGGATCTGGTGAAACGCCTTTGTATAAAATTTTGTTACAAGAAAAGAAAAAATAAAAAAAAAATACCTAAAAAAAACAACCGGCTTAAAAAAGAGGCACTTAAAACATTATTTTCGCCTTTGTAGTGCATCTTTTTGAAACCGGTTATTTTTTTTGTTAAAAAGTTTTTATTAAGATTAATGTACTAGGACTTTATAAGTCACTAGGAGTTGTTTATTGTGTGTTACATGAGAAAATTACTAACGAGAGGCTATTTAGGTAATTTCACATGACACTTACGAGTAAATAAATAACAATATAATATGAATAAATAAATAAACACACTTAAACACAATTTAAAAAGCAGGACTAGAAGTAGTATATCTAGAGAATTTATGAATTAAAATGTTGTGGCTAAAGTTAAAACTTGTAATTGCACCTAATTACCGTCCGTAAGTTCTATGAACGCGCGCTTTGCTTTGAGAAGAGTAAAATGTTCAAGAAAACTTTTTAACAAAAACATAAACCGACTTCTAATCCACTAAAAAGTAAAAAATAAGCCCCTAAAGTAGACTTGTTGTTTGAACATTTAGCTATTTGTTTTATTTCCCTTGAAGTCGATCGCTAAACATAAAGATAGGTAAAAAGGTTTTTTTGGTATCCGACAGTAGGACAAAAAAATTGTAGTATAAAACATGTAGCTGAATATTATGACAATAAGTCTGCTTTCGGGGCTTATTTTTTACTTTATAGTGGATTTATATTTTTGTTAAAAAAAAGTTAAGTTTTAAATTTTTATTTGCCCTATTAAACAAATTAAATTTTTCAGTTGCTCCTTAAAGTCAAGAAACTTAGAACTTTCTTAATTTTTTCTTTGAAACCATAAGAGTCAAGTGGACGAATGCTAAGAAAGAAAAGGTAGGGAACAACAAGGGTTTTGTTTTTATTACATATTTTTTCGGAATCCTAAAAAAAATAATTGAAAATACATTACGAAATTATAAGCGTTTAAATTACTTTTTTTAACATTTGTCTACGTAGGTATAAACATACCTTCCGCTTAAGGACCTACAGACAGACCTATTTATTACCCTAAAATTGACAAATGGAAGAACGAATGGACATGATGAAATCCGTTTTTTGCCATGCGACTACGGAACCCTTATATTTGATAACCAGATAGACGCACAGATATGACGAAGCTATAGATTAACACTACATAATATTTGTTTTTAACAATGGAACCCTAAAAATTAAAACGTCCATTATGCGATAAGTTCACCTTAGTGCATACAATTTTATAGGTTAATAAAATATTTTAATAGTTTTTGTATGTGCTATAAGTGTTAAATAAATAAAAAAATAAATTAATAAATTCTGTACAATGAAATTTAAAGAGCGCACCACTGATGCGTTACAATTTTGAATACACACCGCAACACGCCGACGCTGTCCCTCAGTGCAACCAGCCTTAGAATGTCGGGATAACAACTATAGTGCACGTTAAGCAAAATGCGGAGCGATAATTCTATCGTATACACATTAAGGCGCATATAGCAGCTAACTAGCGCCGCCATTAGATATCCCCAATTTTCTCTTCGTAGAAAACGAATTTCTAAATCCAAATGTTGCAAATATAAAGCTAGTCATGAGCTATTTTTAGTAGGTTTTATATAGTATGTCTTTTTGAGATTGATCTTATGTCCAAACTCAGGAATCACGTTTTTCCTTTGATCCTATAATTTCTTACACAGCTTAGTGCAAACAAACCCCTTGACAAATATTTTTAGTGTTCCATACCCAAAGGGTGCTAGGGAAGCCCTATTAATTAACCTACGCTATCTGTATGTCTGACTTTTAAATTGCTTCTTAGCTTAAGAGATTTTAGACCTAAGCAGGTAGAAAAAAAAAATATCACATAACGAAAAATAAAATAGTATGACTCAGTTCCCAACAAATAATAAAAAAATCAAAAAGTCGAAATTGGGGACCCCATACAAAAATTATGATTTTGTTATTTTATATATTAGTATGTTTATAGTGTAAGCTCTGTAAAACAACAAAAAATAAACGCAGGTTAAGTGCCAGTTGGGCTTGTGCATTTTGAGGTAGTACGGAACCGTCGGTGCTCGTTTCGAGCTAGCACTAGGCTGGCCTTTTATATTTCTTTATAATAATATCTGGGTGTCTGAAGGCCATCATTATAAAGAAACACACGAACAATTATTTTCATGAATAAATAAAACGTTGCCCAAGAAGTTTTCAAAAGGAGTTCAGCCATTCTTAAAAAATATAATAACAAAGACACCCAACAAACACCCTTTGAAAGCGCATCCATAATTTATAAGCTCTTTGTTCCGTGTGGTGCGAAAAAAATAATATTTTTTCCCAAAATATTTCATGCCAAAAAGTCACTCAAGGGATTAACCTTCAGGGAACTGTTTTACCTTAAAAAAATTGCCCTACATAAAGTTAAATATTCCCTGTTATGCATACCTTAACTTTCTTTATCACATTTATTGTATGCGAAATGTATTAAAACTTTTATCTCTTTGTTGAGGTTTATTGTGTTCACGCGAGCTTAAATAAATATTAATTGCCTAAGTTAATATTAATATTGCGGCAACGAAGCTCGGTATAACAAGATTCTGTGTAATTTGTTATAATTTAACAAAAGGATCAAGTTGTATGACTAAATAGGCCAATCCGTTGTTAATATCAACGTCCTTTCTAGTAAGGGGACTAGCGTTCCTAACCTTGCATTTATATTGCCAAAATGAAATATTGGTAAAAATTACTAAACCGTGCGTTTAAGATGTAGTGGGTTACTCCACACACGCCCGCACCCAACCAGAATCACATACACACACACAAACACTGAAAACTAGTTTGAATCAAAATCATGTCTTATATACAACTAAAGACTTAAGCCCTTAAAATAGTAAAGTACTTACGTGGTAAAGATGTCGTACACTGTATATCTGGCGAGGAATGAGTGGGTGTGGAGTTTGTGAATGTTGTGTGCTAGCAGCAGGAACCGGCGGTCAGCTGACAAGGAGAATGACGCTGGTTCTAGAACCCTCTGTAACCAAGTGGAATAAAGATGGCTTTGTAATAAAAAAAATGTCTCCAAGATTTCTGTTTAAATAACAGTGTAATTTGATAGTCGCATTAAAATGCTATGGCTTATATCTAGATAGATATATAAATAGACAGATATATTTTTATTGCATACTAAAGGTTAACTTAAAACTGAAAGCATACCATAGAGCAGCTTTATCGCTGAAGGCCCCATATACTGCACACTATAACGTCGCCACTAGATATTGATTATATCTTCTTTATACAAAGCATATTACAAAAAATCGGCCAAGTGCGAGTCGGACTTTATCTATAAAAGTGCATAAAAATCACGTTTGTTGTATGGGAGCCCCCCTAAAATTTTTGATTAATTTTATTTAATTATTTAACTTATAACTAAATATTCTATGAATATTTCAAGCGTCTACCTGTTGCCGTTATCAATATCGAGTAAAAACGAGCAAAAAAATTACTTTTGTTTTGTGGGAGCCCCTTAAATATTTATTTTATTTTGTTTTTTAATATTTGTTGTTATAGCGAAAACAGAAATACATCATCTGTGAAAATTTCAACTGTCTAACTATCACGGTTCATGAGATACAGCCTGGTGACAGACGGACGGAGAGCGGAGTCTTAGTAATAGGGTCACGTTTTTTACCCTTTGGGAACGGAACTCTAAAAAAGTGAAAAAATTAAAAATAATATTCTGACTGGTGATTAACTATTTTTAGAATGTTTTGAATTATTTGTAGAACACGTCTGCGAGCTGTATCTCGGGTTTTTGGTTAAAGTGGTTGCCTTTAGCTCATACCCGGATAAAAACGCGCAGACATGTTCTACAATTAATACAAAACGTCGTAAATCTAGTTAGTAATTTTCATTTTTGTTTTATTAAAATTCGCTTTGTATGAAGACAGGGGCATCTTAACCATACACGGCGCCCGGGAAAGCCAACAATGCGCCCCCTTTTTCAAAAATTTTGACAAATTAATTTTTCATTGTATAGACTGCTACAAAAATATAGAAGAAATAAATCACATAAATAAGCAAGCATACGTATGTATGTATGTATTATAGTATGATTTCAGCTGATTTAATATCTATATTTCTTTCGATACTTATCATTGCTGAATTTGTTAGTCTGTCTTGGGTCATAGTTGATCGGAGGTAAGTTTTTATTAATTTCAGTTTTGAAAGACCTCCCGCCTTCAGCTACTGTCACAATTCGAATCGCTCGTTTAATTTTACTACTTTAAAATTCTGTTTGGGATCTAAGATGGGCTCGTCTACAGCTTCATAATCAAAATGTTTTCTTCGGGGACGTGGTCGAGCAGTTTGAATGAATTCGGTTTGACAGTCTAGTTCCTCAGCAATTAAAACAGATTCAGATATTACCTGCTCATAATGCACTATCCGTGCGACTTATGCTGAGATGTTTTTTAGCCATATCAATAATCTTGACCGCGCCTGAAATGATTATGTCTGACTTTTGTGACCTCTTACTCACAATATTAATTTTTGACAATGTTATAAATAACATAACAAATTAAAAACCAAAGAAAGAGTGCATACTGTAATAATCCTGTCTGTCATTCTATCACATCACATGTAGATAGATAGAATAAATAGGTAACACCATTTAATGTTTACTAGTTTTATATTACTTATTACAAAAATAAAAGGTTTGGATACAATAATATGTTACCTATAGATACTAACTAAAATCTATAAGAACTTAATTACTAAAGTGAAATATTCATACCACAAATGTGTTTTTTTTTTACATTTTTTGCGTTTGCTTTATTGTATATGTAGTATAAAGAATACTTGGCACTTGGTCGGCTACAATGATCATATATGTAAATAAAATAAATATATATCCAGGGACTATCATACTAAAAATAAATAAAGGTACTAAGATCGTGTAAAATAAGTAAGAAAAATATTTTTTACAGTATAATATTACAATATAAACGTACGGAACCATCATTGTGATATTTGTGATTGAATAAAAAATGATGGGTGGAGTCCACAAATTTCAAAAGATACCGCGTGTCCGACGGCATTGTTTAATCATTAAAACTGACTGTATATAAGTTTTAATTTTGTTTTTATACATTTATTTAAAGTAATATTTATAAAATTGTAGTTGGGTAAGGTAAGTAGGCAGGTTGGTACTATCTACCACCAGATTCATTCAACTAAAACTAAAGTCATGTATTCACTAGGCAACTATTGACACGCAACATGTTAAAAAACACGTAGCCTAACACGTTGAAATAACTATTATCAACTAAAGATATGACGTCAAGAAACACTCCCAGGTGTAAAAATACTGTATAGTATGACAAATAGAATGTAATGTATAATACAGTTAAAATTATTTTAAAATATCGACGTTGTGTTTTGACTTACGTATGTAGTATTAGGCATGAGTGTCTTCGAGCTCTGGTTGGCAGCGAACATGAGGCTAATACCGCCCCACACGTCGCGATACACGAACTCATCTCCTGTGGATAAGAAGACAGTTAATGAGGCATTAGGAAATCCTTAAATGGGGTATCGTAGTGACAGTTTTTTAAGTGTGTATGTTTGTATGTATGTATGTTTGTATATATGTATGTATGTATGTATGTATGTATGTATGTATGTATGTATGTATGTATGTATGTATGAATATATGTATGTATGTATTATTTCCCGATGGGGTTTACCAGTGGCTATACACACCCATATCGTAATGTGGTAAAAAGCCTTTTTCCTACATCCCTTTAGTCCTGCATGGCAGGTGGTGAGCCTTTAGCCGTAACTTACTTAACTTACTTCTTTAACTTATGTGGAAGTTCTAAGTAATGTCATGAATACCAACTTTGTAGTAAAAAGCGGTTAAATGAAAGACCAGGGACATAATAATACACCCCTGTGCCAATTCTAGACAAATTATAAGAATTAAGTCAGGATGAGATGCTTCAAAATTCAACGTTGTACCCTTTCGTGTATTGTTATTAAGATGGGCTGCAGTCGTCAGTCCGCAAATAAAATATTAAAATCACAGCACTGCCTTTTTCGACAGATTCTTAAAATGTTACCTATTACAATGTTAACAGAGATTTTGTCGCTTAAGATATGTAAGAAACCACTCTTTTAGCAGGGAATTTTCTAAAACTGCTAAACGTGTTTTCCTGAAAAACCACAATAAAGTAGAGCATATACTGGTGGTCATGACACAACCCAAAACATGAGTGCGCATACATTGCATAGATTTTTTTTGAAAACTGCTTTACAAAGTTATATTAGCAGGCTTTACTCAAAACCTATTAAAGTACATAAGCTTTAATTTATCGAAAAACTTAGGTTAGACATCAGTGGAGGTCGGAACTGAGACATATTACTTAAACTTTTGCTATTAAGTTTTAAACAATTGTTTTTCAATATTTTCGCATTTTCTTGGGAATAGGAGCTGTACTGGTCCCTTTCTTTTGCGCTTGGTTCTGTATTTATTCATCTTGCTTCCTCAGTCATACATCGACACACTTTTAAAAAAAATATTGCAATAATTCTGCAATAAAAAAATATTTGAAGTTCGTTTTAGGCAGGTACATTATTTTTTTCGTTCGAATTTTAGTCGAAAAAAATAATTTGCTCAAAACGCAATAAAAATACACAAATTCGAATTTCTAATAAAATGTTTAATTGCCCATGACACCATGTTTAATGCGCTACAATAATTGGGTCTACGACAAAAATCTTTAAAAAAAAAACGTACGTGGGCCATTTATTCGATTTCTAGAAAAAAACGTGTACCGTGGGCGTCTGCTTGTATTACAGTGACAACGATAAATATCTTTTTTTTATACAATAAATATCATCAACCTGATTATATTTTGCGGTAAAATATGAAATAATTTCTCTAGTGAGGGTCACACAAATAAAAAAGAATAAACAGTTTTCTTTTAGTACGTAAAAAAAGGCATGTCATTTATGTGACTACGGCTTATATTTTTATTATCGTACTCTTTGCTATGGCAGCGTTAATCAATTATATTAGTGATTGGAAAATCCGGTGCTATAAAAATAAAACCGTTTAAGAACGGTTTTTAAAAACGCAGATTTGAGTATGTTTTTGTTCATACAGCGGCCTGTCAATTAGAAACCTTTAGTTTTATCAATTTCAATCTTTGTAAGGTACCACAATAAATCTATAAACTAAAATAATAATAGATTGTTAGAAGTAGATTTATTTATTTACACTAAGTTTACTGTGTGTGTAAGTTTTAGGGTCGTTTTTTTAGGTTTTTTATAAAAGGCAAAAGGCTCTGGTTTTTCCAATCACTTAATTGTATTCCTGGCTACAGCTCACGTGTCTCGTGAGAGTTAGCGGGTGTTATGTAAAAGTGCTCTACCTATGCGAAGTAACGTATTTTAAAAAAGAAATTTTCCATAATTTTTTATTTTACTTTTACTGTTTGTATCATATTTATTCAAAAACCACACACTTATCAAAATCGCTCATTAGCGATAAAACCACTAATTTGTTATTTCTTTGCTTATTTTTATAATGTACTCTTTGACTTTGCGCAATAAAGTATTTTTTATTATTATTATAACACTAAAATGTGGTTGATAATATGAAAAAGAAATACATTTTATGATATTGTATTTTTTTTTGCTTTTCCAGATTAAATAATTCGATACTTTGAAGTACCTATATATGACCATTATGAAAGTTATAATAATGATAATGACTTAGTGAAAAACCTTTGAAGTCCGTCCGTAAGCTCGTCTGGCATTTAAAATTTTCTCCAACAGAAATTTATGTCGAGAAATAAAAATTATATATAGGTGAGAAGTGGTATTCCATGATGATTAAGAAGGCCTAGTTTCGGAAGATTTTTACTTCCTACCTATCAATTTTACAAAAATAATGTCGCAAGATAAGGCGAAACGGGCAAAAAGTTTTTTCTACGTAGGTATAGTACCTACGTAGGTACTTTCATACTCTATAAGGTTCTTTGATAAAAAAAATCCAAGTTCACTTCTCTAGTATTTTATGAATAAACATAAATATATACAAATATAAAGTCATAAAGTGATACAAAATCAATTTACTTCCAGATGCTATACAAATTGCAGCTAGGGTTACCATACTATGGGAATATTACTGGCGTATCAGGAATTTTGTACCTCTTTTAAAGACACAGAAAAATCTAAGAAAATATCAGGAATTTAGAAAAATATATATAATAAATACTTGTATTTTAATAATAATTAATAATATGTTTTTTTAGTATTTTGGTAATGAAGAAAAAAAAAATTAAGAATTGAAGCTCAATATGATGAAGATTTGTTCTATAGATCAGTTACATAATCAATGTTGTACTTTCAACGGATTCTTTTATAAGCATTTTTTTTACAATATGTTTGTTATAAAAGTAATCAGCCATTAGTCCTCATCTTCAAATCCTCAATCCCCCATTTCTTTATTTACTCACAAATGCACACTGAGGAAGCTCTAATGACTGTGAAAGCTTTTCGAGCTTGAACCCAATTTAAAATAGTATTGATACGTTTTCGCCATCGATCTGATAGGATTTCCTTACGTTTTTTATAAACAAGTTTGTACCGATTGTGTACAGGACCCGGAAACCCCATCAATATAATTAAAATCTTTTATGGGCATTTTCCTTAAAAATTCTTTACACAATGTGTGCTTTGCCTTTTACCACATTTAATAATTAAAACAAAATGTTGGAAGTTTTTTGTAGGAAAAAGAAAATTTTGTATTAGGTAACCCTAGCTAACGAAATTCATTAATATTCGCGTCTGCCATTTACTAAAGTACTCTACGTGTCTCGGGAGACTCGGCTGAATGTTATGTAAGAGTGCTTTACAGATGCGAGGTGACGTATTCGAAAGTCAGCGTCTTCTGCCAGGCTATATTTATAAACAGTTACAATTATATTTTATGTCTATTGTCACACTGTATATAGGTACATTAAAATATAAAATATCCAATACTTTTACAACTTAACTGATACGACTCAATAATTATACCTACCAATAATGAAATAAAAATAAAAAAAGATATTATAAAAAATAAATAAATTACTATACTATAAAATGCTTGAGTATTTGCTTGAAATTCACATATATGATACAGAAAGCTAGTAGGATGTCAATGAGGACTAAAATAAATGACTTTAAGTAAAGATCGTTACGCAAACCATAATACCATATCCCAGAATTGCCTGAGCTGGGGTATACTGTACGAAGCAATTTGAAGTCTGCAATGTGCTCATTTTTATAAATGCCCAACTTAGTTTCCTAATCCTAGTCATTGTCAGATTAATATGGAGACGCCAGGTGAGTTTATTATCAAGACGCACTCCTAAATATTTGACACAATCTGATTTAGCTATTGAGGGCATAAATAATTTGTATCTCTCTTGTACGTAATTACAGGTGTGAACGTTTAAGTCAATATGGGGTGCATCAGTTTAAGGAAGTGTTAATTGCATGTATGCAGTTTTAGATACGTTAAGGGTAAGTAAATTAGTCTTTAGCTAGCTGCAAACCCTGTGGAGTCCTTTTTCTGCACATTTTTGCTCTTCTTTTCAAGTCTTTTCGTTAAATACCAGTGCTGTGGCATCCACGAATGTCACTATTTTACAGTTGCCCAGAGGTAGCTGGCACGGGCTATTTATGTAAATTAAGAAGAGGCTTGTACGGAGAATGCTGCCTTGCGGGCATTACCACGTAAAAACCCTACTCGCTCCATTACCCAACCCCGCTTAAACGAATTCTCATTGGAATTGCCGAATAATTTGGAAATGCTAAAGTCAGGACCGATCTAAATGTCACACATCTTATACACATCTTACATGATAACCTCCAGATTCATGCTTAACCCAACTCTAACACGGTATCACATATCATTTGTTCCTCATAAGACAGACTTCAGCAGTCAGTAGAAAAATCAAAAAGGACATCCCGATGATCGACCTGAAAGTACGATATACACATCTTGGCTAACGCCTTCCTGTATATGAAATTACATTAAATGTATCAACCCGCTCACATAATTAGATACAGGCCTAAATAACAAGTTACCATACCGCTCGATATTAAAACCCCTGTATATAAATTTCTTCTGGACGAAAATACTAGGACTTAAATTCCAGAATACTAGAACTAGGAAAGGACTATTGCGAATACTATAATAGCCAGCGTTTCCTGTTACATCTTACAAAAAATTACGGACATGAAAGTATAAAATAACAACAATTTTGGTGTAAAGTACTAATATTGTAATTTCCCGACTGTCAAAGCAAGGGGGTAATGTTTTTCGAGCGTATGAATATATGTATGTCTATTTCTTTGGCACGGCTTGACGGATTTTGACATGCGACGTGTCATTTGATTCGTCGTTATTGTGTTAGTGACACTAGGTATATATTTATTTTACATTAAAGAATCCAAATGGCGGATTTTATACGGGTTTAAAAAAAAATGATTCGAGTTGGATATAATATAAGGGCTTTGAAAGGCGAGTACGAAAATATATGACACTTACGGTAAAATAGAAAATATTTTAAGTCAAAAAAAATGGAAAATATAAAACTCAAAAGCTATAAATGAAAATAACTCAATAAGCGACTCTTTTAAATGCAAGCAAAAATACTTTTGCTTACTGTCTTAAGCGACGTTTGCGCCTTTCGGAAACGGAACCCTAAAAATCGTCTTATAACTCTGATTTTTCTTTCAATGACTTAGGAATGAAATTCACGACAAATATTTTTTGCTTACAACTCTGGTTATAGGCTTTTGTAGCTACACCAACAAATTGTTTACATTATGTTAGAATCAACATTTTTTAAACCAAAACCTCTAGGTTAGGATATTGTATAGTCTTATTTTCAGAAGAATAACTGACCAAGTCCCGAGGTTTCCAGTGATGAATATCTGTAAAATTTCAAACTAAATTGTCCCAAAGAATTTTGGCTGAAAATATTGATAAAGGTTTATTTATCCAGATTTTTAGAACACGGGTGTTGAAGTTAGAGGTAGCGGTTTTAAATTTGTGTCCCCTAACTTGGAAGCTTCTCTAACTCACAAATATTATACATCTTAGGGATAAAAAAAAAACTAGAATTCATGTTGAAAACACAATGGGGCGCGCAAAAAATAGGTTCAATGAATCAAGAGCTAAACTACATATGGCGGTCCACGAAAGACACCTTTATAATAAATTTTATTTGAATCGATGCCGATGTAAGTAAGGCGGAATTATAAAGTTGTGGCTCTGAAATACGGACGGACGGACTAACTACGATACCTGAGCAAGCAACAAACTTACTCATTTAATTTGTACTTGATTACCGGGTTCGCCTATCTGTGGCTTTCTGTTGTATTTCACTCCAAAATTGAGAAAACAACCAAAAATACTTCAATTATAACCAATAAACAGTTAATTTTACTATATTGAAACACACTTTAAGTGAAAGTTCCATCTATTAGCTTTGAATACTTGACGGAGAAGTAACTTTTAAGGACCTAAGCTCTCTGTCAAACAACATGAATATTTGAGATAACAAAGTTTCGTCAATAATTACAATAACTTAATATTTCAGTATCCACATAAGCGCAACCACGCACAACAACTAGTATTACAATAAAACAATATGTTTTTTAAACATGTTTTTGCTAAGACCTTGTTGTTTTATGTTTTTCCGCAAAAAGCCCAATGAATGTTTGCAAGCTCCATTACTGAACCGTTACACAACGTAAATAAGGATTTTCGCGCGTCGTAAACTGAAATAAGCCTGAAAATGTGGCACGAAAGTGAACTGTGACTTAGTTAACGAATACGTTTAAGAAATAAATGAGTTTAAAGGTGTTTTTTATTATTATTATTAACTTTTCATAACGGCGTCTGTTAGAAACCACTTTTAGGATTTATACTATTAATAACTAATTAATAATGATTTAGGTAGTATTGTTGGCTAGAGTAGAGTTTAGAGTTTTATTTTATGGAATTCAATTCACAAGACATTTGCAAGACTCTCTACTTTATTCGAACTCAGGAGCACACTGTTTGAGTCTAATAGGTAAACCAGCCGGCCTACTTGGCTTGTGAACTTTCTTTCTGCATGAACTATGAAATGGTAGGTACAACGTCTCATTTTGCCGTTCAAAGTTATTTCTCTGACAAAGAGACCAATAGATCTGCCTTCTCTAGCACTATGGGTAACGTTACCTCCATTGTATTGCAGTTTCCTTCAGTAGCTTTGGCGAGGGACCAGAAAGCAGGAATTTCAGAGGGGTAGCTTGCTAGTCGCATACCAATTCTGCTTATGAATTCGAGTTTAGCTCTGCTACTGCTTACTCCATATTTTTTGCAATATTACTTTTACAAATTATTCATTATTACTTTTTAAAATATACCGATAAATTCATATTCTATAACCCGCAATAACAAAGAGCTTTTCTGATAGTATTTCAGATTTATGAACTTAATAAAGCTGTGTAGGAAGACAGTAATGGCTCTAAATGTTGGCGCAGATGCGGCCAATAGACAATCAATTGTGGGTAATATGTAATTTTCGACATTCGTTTGGATTTGATCGGATTTATCATTTTATTGACGGTTTTTTCAGGTAAATAATGGTTTTTCTATTGCTAGTAATAATTTCAGTGTTTCTTTTTATTTAGTTTATTATTTGAATCATCAAATCATAAATGTTTTTAATATTAGTGTTCGAGATTTATTCTTACAAGAAAATATTTTTTAATGGATTTGAATAAAATACTTACCTATTTATGGGAAGCGAGCTCAGGTCTTTAGTAAGGGGATGAATCTTAAGTTCGTAGTTACCTATCTTTTTGTTTGTTGCCTGCTTAACTAAGGTTCAATTCCCGCACAGGATAAATATTCATGTAAGTTTAAAAAATTATAAAATAATAATTTTTCAACGTGTTATTAACCCTTAACACGTTGAAAAATTATTATTTTATAATTTTTTAAACTTACATGAATATTTATCCTGTGCGGTTAATTGTGGTTTGTGCACGTTAAATGTTAAACGGTAAGGCATTCTACAAACTTATAGCTTTCACAGTATATAGGATTCATGATACATCTAACAAACTTGTTGAAGTGCGGAGGCAGGAAGATTCAATACAATTTTAAAGTTCTCTCAGAAACACGTGTGTATCCGGATTGGATAGGACGTTGAACGTTCAAAAGAAGAGATAAAATATGAGTATGAGGTACATTGTTGGTTGGTTGGCTCTCATAGGGTAGCCATAAGTTCTCTGGGAGGTCAAGACCACATTCGGCATTCGGCCTCTCTTTGTCTTCCCGTAAATTTTGTGCTCCTAATCAAATAGAAAACCATTAATTTCCTGTTTGACTTGAATGACTCACTCTGTTCCATAAACACACAGACTACTGAGCCCGCAGTTCGTCGCTTTTGCTCACTCAATTAATTCCTAGGATTTTTCGTGTAAACAATTTTATGTTGAAAATGATAATATTTTGAAAAAAGTTGTTCGTTGAGACAAATTATTTCAGTTTCATAAGAATTTGACAATTCACTTACTGAAGTATAATTTATGTCAGTAATCTTAATTGCTACAATTCTAACTGGTTACCAAATAAAGCTAAACATTATTAATAATGAAGATAGGCATACCTACATAATGATTCTTTTTACACTAAAATCAAGCATAAAAGTAGGTCCTAATTTAAGCCGAAAATATCATTTGTCGTACCGGATGTGGCATTGATTGTCACTTTAGATAATACAATTACTTGTAAGATATTCTACATGTATTGTTGTGATTAATAATTATTTTTGTTTCTTTATACAGATGCTGTGTAAACAACGATTGTTTTGTAGGGTACATACATTACATTTTTTTTAAACTACTTTATTGCATACTTGTACAAATGGTGAACTTAATGCCAAAGGGCATTTTCTGCCCGTCAACCATGGACAAAAATAAAAACAAATGGTGGTACAACATTGGAAAGGTCAATTCATGAAATACAATAAAATATACAATAATAATACCTATAATGTATTAATAAAATAAATGTTAAAACCTGGGTCCATAGTGTGTTATTAAAAAATACACTTAAAACTATGCTAGTGCAAATAAAATAAAATGAAAACACTCTTGATCGCTCTGTTGTGCATGATGGCATAGAAATCGTTGTTGCGACCTTCTGCAAACATTGCTGATGCGCTACAGTTGTGTGCCAGCTCTATCAGTGTCCTTAATGCATTATTATATTGGACTCGCAGAGTACTATAGGCCTTCTGCGTATAGTTTACCCATAGACTGCAAGTGTAAAACGATTCTGCGTACATCGAGCAAATCTACGTGTCAACATATTACACTTAACCGACAGTGCTCTGCACTCCACTCAATCTCTAGGTCATCCTTCACAGTGTGTGAGACTCAGTGCCCTAGGTTCCTAAATTGGGATACTGTCTTAAGAGGCGCGCCAGAAAGGGTTACCGCAGGGACCTTGTCATAAGTTTTACCATTATTTCACTTTTTACTGCATTGTTTCGGAGGTCATGGCTCTCAGCGTACTCCTCACATATTCAGACCAGTTTTCACAAGGCACTGATTGATGGACTATTATAAGTTATGATGTTAGAATTAAGTCAAATGGTACATGGGAGAGGCAAGTCCATGGTGGAAGGTGAAAGAGTATAGTAATCAAATAAAAAATACAGTGAACACTAGAGTTAAGCAACTCACCAGAGATCCAAGTGCCGTTCCACCTCACAGGCACTAGATCATCAGTTAGCAGATCCTGTATCCTTAGCCTCCTGCCTTTGACTCTAGGTCCCTCATCAGGTGGGGTTAGCAGGACCACTGAAGTGACGATGAGCGCCAGGACTGCTACAATCACCAGCAATGCGATGAGAATCCCTCGCCAGTTCCGTGGGTTCCCGCCTCCCACCACCAACTTCTGAAACGATGGTATTAGTAAGACTAGCCATTGATTTCAACAAGGACATGCTCTTGCTAGGAATATAGACTGTCCACAACATCTTGGCACTCAACCACAGTACTTCACAAGACTATGTACTTATTCTAAATAAACGAACTGCTTTGTATGTATGTGTTATATTCAGATAGTATGTTATTTGCTTATGCAAACTTAATGTCATGTCACAAACACACACACACACTTGTATTCTTTGTGGTGTGATTAGGGTAGCCGTGTATACATAAAAGTTGCAGAACCTTTCGTTTCATAGATAGAGCCACAGTGGAACTCTCATATTTCCGTTATGTTCGTTTGACCGTTTTTGCATCGAATTTATAATAATATACGAAAAGGGGTTTTATGTAAACCACCAAAGAGTTTTGTAAATGAATGAAGATTATTTAAGGGTATTAACAGAAGAAAGAAATTGTAGATTGTATCCTAAGGGACCGAAATAATATTTTGAATCCAAAGTAGAGCAAAGGATTCTAAGGTACAATTTGAGTAAACAATTACAAAGGCGGAATACATTTCACGCGGTTTTTAATTTTTCACAACCTATTTTTTATTTGGTCCGCGTGCGGTCAGTTTTATGATACAGCTAGTTTCTTGTTCATACAATGTTCTTGATTGATCTCTATAATCCACATTCCAAATTGAACTCAATTTTCATCCCTAGGGATTAAAGTGCAACTTTCATCCTTGTTTACGAGGAACCAACGAGCACTTTTTGAATAGATGTGATAAAAATTTTTCTTTTATGCACCACATTATGTGGGATGCCGTTGAATAGGGTAACTTAGTTTTTCTTATTAATTTTTACGAGTTATTGCTTCTAAAATTAAAACCTTCTGTCGTCTAACTTTTAAAATACGACAGTAAAACTTTATCAATACATTTAAGGAAATAAACTTTATTCAAATAAACTAATTACTTCAAAATAATATATTACCTATAAATAAAACACAACTTACGACTAATATAAATAACTTAAAAACAATTTAAAAAACTAGGCCGTTTAGGAGGGTGACCATCACGCAGACAGCGTTCCCTCGCTGAATAGCAATGGCGAGCCTTTGAGCGAGAAAGCTGTCCGCCCGAGGGTCCCCTGTTGCCTCCCTAAGGCGCTTGCTGAGCGCCCTGTGAAGCCCACGAGCGCCCTGCCTCCAAGGACCTAGTGTCTCGACGCCAAAAGCGACAAATTCGTACTGGGCGCTAAGACAACTATATTTAGATATTTTATTACGCTCCCGGGTGTCCGCCGCCGCACTGGCTTGCCTGCAGGTGGATGGCAGGTAGGACGCCGCTAAAGTATCCGCGCATGTGGCGTCCCATACCAGCGCTCGGCCCATCCGCCACGGTATCAAAGACATCCCGTCCGGGCGCTTGCCGTCGTCCCGAACGATCCGCGGCTCTAAAACCGCGGGGACATCCGCGCTAATGAGCGGCTTTCTGATGATGTCGTTAAGTGTGGCGTGGCGAGAGTAGCGACCGGCACCCGAAGAGCAGGATAGTCCATGGTGGCTAAGGCGATCGACGGTGGCTCCGCAAGAGGCGCAGCAATGGTCTGCGCACACCTCGGCACCTAGTCGGAGACCAACGGCTATGCGGAGTGTGCAGGGGTCGATGAAGGTGCCGGTGTTTGGGGATAGATAGGCATGAAGCCATTGTCCTGACTCAGGCATAGATGCTGCCAATCATCTGGCGTGGTCTTTGCCTGTCGTACTGTCGAGGAGAATTTTTTGGGTAGTGATTGAGGCTATGGTGTCCCAGGCCCTTTGTACTTTAGGTTTTGACTGTAAATTTGGACTTGGTCCAGCTAACCAGCTGTTCATAGCTTCATTCACGCACGCGACCTTACAGTTTGTAGCCGTTGGGGCTTTCAGGATATTACCTGCAAGATCACACGTGCTATAGATTGAGGCTAAGAAAGCCGCACTTGAAATTTTGCGGATACCCTAGCCACCGTACCTTACTGGTAGAGAAGCTTGGGTCCATGCCTGCTCACTAAGGCTAATGTTAATTATATGTTCAATTTGGGATTTTAACAAAAGGTCGATAGGATGTACTAAATTAGGGAATTTCCAAATGGGACTGCAGCGCAGCAAGTAAGTAAATTTGGGAACGAGCAGGCAGAATTTTAGGATAAAAAAAGCAGAGTGACTACTAATTTAAATTAGGCGGTCGGAACAATCATTAAATTTTGAAACCGAATCATTCAGAAGGTGAGGGATGGCCTCATCGAAGATCAGTGCCCCAAGGAGGTGCAAACTTTTTTTGGTCTGAATTTTGATGTCGGGGGCAACAATGTTACAATTTTGATAGATTTGGTCGGCCAGGAGAGTGTTTACTTTTTCCGAAATATATAATTCACATTTGTTAAAATTTAGTTCCGGACCAATGGCACTAAATCTGTATTTTATAATGGTTAAGTCAGATAGAACAGTCTGTGAGTCGCCACCTAGCGTGCCATCGTCGAGGTACCAAACATTAAATTTAGAATTTAAAGAATGTATTATGGAATTGATAGCCAGACTAAATATTGCTGGACCGAGGGGATCACCCTGCTGACAACCCATAGCCGAAAGGATTTCGTTGGATTTATGGACTAATTTTGGGATTTTAACAAAAGGTCGATAGGATGTCCTAAATTAGGGAATTTCCAAATGGGACTGCAGCACAGCAAGTAAGTAAATTTGGGAACGAGCAGGCAGAATTTTAGGATAAAAAAAGCAGAGTGACTACTAATTTAAATTAGGCGGTGGAACAATCATTAAATTTTGAAACCAAATCATTCAGAAGGGGAGGGATGGCCTCATCGAAGATCAGTGCCCCAAGGAGGTGCAAACTTTTTTTGGTCTGAATTTTGATGTCGGGGGCAACAATGTTAAAATTTTGATAGATTTGGTCGGCCAGGAGAGTGTTTACTTTTTCCGAAATATATAATTCACATTTGTTAAAATTTAGTTCCAGACCAATGGCACTAAATCTTTATTTTATAATGGTTAAGTCAGATAGAACAGTCTGTGAGTCGCCACCTAGTGTGCCATCGTCGATGTACCAAACATTAAATTTAGAATTTAAAGAATGTATTATGGAATTGATAGCCAGACTAAATATTGCTGGACCGAGGGGATCACCCTGCTGACAACCCATAGCCGAAAGGATTTCGTTTGATTTATGGACTGATTTTGAAGGGCAATGGTAACACTGAAGAAGGAAGTTATAAATTTCAGGAACGTATATTTTAATTTCGTTTAGCATAGTGTCCCGATGGACAGAATTAAATGCGTTTTTTACGTCTAATTTTAGGAGTACCTCGCACAGGTCGTCTTGTACAAAGGTGCGCACAGCATAAACCGCCGCCTCGCAACCTCCGCGGGTGCCTAAGCCAACCTGTACGGGTTCAAAAAGTTTCTGGAGTTTGGTGCGTGTGAGACGAACATATATTTTGGCTGCTAGACGCCGTAGAGTCGAGCTTACGGCAATAGGACGTACGCCGCCATCTTTTTTTGTTAGAGCTATAAGGTGGCCCCATAGATAATTGGCGTCATATCTTGCCATATATCTCCCATAAGCATGAGATCGACTAGCTTAGTGAGACTGCTTGTCAAATTCTCGCCAGCTACCCCTGAGCCATAGCTGGTCAGGTCCATGAGGTGCTGGGGAGAGATGCCATCCAGACACGACGCCGATCCCTTAGTAAAGGATGCAAGGGCTGCTGTAATGTCTTTTTCAGTCGCGTGAATGCATTCCGTCGAGTCGGTAGGGGGGGTCAGTAAAAATGGGGGTGGAAGGCCCTGGGGGGGGGGGTGTTTGGATTGTAGGGCAGCCGCGGTCTCCGGTGTGTCAGGAGCCATGGTGTCATTTGAAAACAGAAGTCTAGAAGCCCTTTTCAGGTCACCGTCATGAATTTTCTCCTCGACCTTCCCAAACAAATCATACTTTTTCTTGCGGTACCTAGAGGGTCAGAGGTCAAGAAGTTAGGTCATTGTCGTGTACACATCTGGCAATGGTGCAAGCAAGCGCTTCGGCTACTGAGGACCTAGCACCACGTGGTACACGCTTTAAGATTGGGGTTGATTGCTTGAGCTGGCCGAGGAGAGTTTGGAGCGGGATGGATGCGGGTGTTTGCGAAGGAAGTGTCGGTGTGGGTGTAGAATGTGAATGTTTGTGTGATGTGGTTTGATGTTGCGAACTAAAGCTAAGAAAGGAAATTGTTTTGAAGAAAATCAGTTCAATATTTTTTTAGGAATTTGCAATATTTTCATTGTAACTTAATAAGTTTACGACACATGCTTAGCCGGTTTTTTAACCTTCTAATTATTTTGCTAATTTTTCCTTCAAGTTACAAGCCATCAAGTTATCTTTTAAAAGAGCCCAGTCTCTCCTTACATCTTAAAACCATTTTTATTTTTCTTTCAATCAGTAACAGCAGAACAGTTATATGGGTAGTATTACAATCAGTTTCTACGTTATATGAGCAGCTAACTGCCGCCATAGGATATTTTGATTTTCAATAGACACAGAAATACAAAATGTTCTAAAATAGCTTATAAAAAGCTTTATAACTTCTTTGTAGCACATTTTATTATGTAAGATATAGAAATAGGCATAATTACCGGCCATGTTACAGAACGTCTTTTTCATATTATAACACGGACGTGACCAACCGCGCTTCAAACGCAGAACTTTTACTGTTTCAGTTTAGCTTTTACCGTGGATCAGGTTTGATTTGGTTTGGTTGGCCCAAGTTTGGTTCTTCGCACGCCAGTGGATTGACAAATCTAGAGACATTCCTAAAACCGTGTTGTCAACCTATCACCGGTTAAAAACACAGTTACAAAACTACCAATATGCCCACATCGGACGAAGCTTAACTCCGGACTTCCGTACTTTCAGATATATCGTTGACTGAACGTCACAATAAAAGAGCATTGAAATAGGAAGGTAATAAAAAATCAAGGAGAACAAAAACTAGGATCAACCTTTTGAAAACTATTATTATAGCCCACCTTGGTAAAAAATAATAAAAATTCAACGAAAAGGCATTAATCAAGTAAATCTACCATACAGTGTGGTTCAAAATTATAAAATGATATAAGAAAACCCGTGGCAAAAACATAATAATAATCATATCAAATTAATACAAATATATCGTTTTCAAGCTTTAATAGTTTTAGAAAAGGAGAAAAATATATGACAGCTGATTATATTTAACACACACAATAGGGAGTATTGTCCACAGGCCCCTTTAGATGCATACAAAATGTGTTCGGCTGGCGAAAGGGTTACACTTCCATTGTAAGCTCTGTACGAAGAAATATTATTTTATGGTTGCGCTAGTTAGCTGCTATAGGACCCTTCTCTTAACCTATATGGAACTGAAACATGATCGTTTGCTGCTAATCTAACAAACAAGCTCAACACTAGCTAATACGGGACGGGAAGTAAATACGGGATTAAAAAAAATACGGGATGTATGGGATTCGTAACAATGTGTAAGTAACCGAGAAAAGTGACCGTTTTTAGCAGAAATGCCAACTACAACTCAGTTATTATTTAGAAACTATATATAACCTTCTAAAAATAGTTTACTACTAGTTTTATATTTGCGACATTTGAATTTTAGAAATTAGTTTTCTATGAAGAGAAAATTGAGGATATCTAATTGCGGCGCTAGTTCAATGCTATATGCCTAAATTTAAATGGCAATGGGCAGGCCATTATGTAGTTCGACGGGACAGTATAGCCTTTAGAAAAGGGATCTAGACTTGTGCCTGTAGCTGCCATTTGTTCGGGTTTCACCAGGCACTTATCGTAGGCACGTTATTTTAGTACTTACTCAGAATAACACCGGTCTCTTAAATTTATATTTAAAAAAATACCTTGAAATTAAATATTTTTAAATTACCCAGGTTACGGTTTAAAAGTCTGATTTGATAAGGTCCTTGAAAGGTTCGACGATTCTACAGGTGGTAATCCTACTGCGTTGAATGGATTTCTATCAGATAATCAAGATTAATTATCGACGTGGCTGCCGAGTGTAGTCTGTGGATAGAATTGTTGAAGTTTCAGCCGGTAGACGTCCACAAACCACCCGTGGCTATAAGCAGGTCATCTGTCCACCTGGCAGGCGGAGGATTGTCTTTTGTGGTGGTGAAATATAAGACGATACCTTTACCCTAGGACTGCAGTCCTAGTTATTATTGATGAAACAATATTTAACTCAATTCACTGGATCTGGTCCAAATTTTTTGGGTAAACCGCTACAATTAACCTAACCAACATACGAGTTTCCTATGCCACGATGGTATGAATATCATACATTATCACTGAAAGCTTTTTAGCCTGAAGGGCTTTTCACAATACGCTATACAATGCTTGATTAATGACCATAACGTTATTCAGTTCTCACTTCCTGCCGTCAGTGGTTATAATCCATCAATCTTTCTTGCTGTCGTTTGTAACCCGTAATGGTTCTTGAGCACTGATTGGAGACAAGTAAAAGTGAAAGGGAAATATGAGATATTAAGTAATCTCCCCTTCTCAATCCTGACACTTCTAAGAGTTCTTTAAGCTATAAGAAGTGGCAAAGGGTGTAATAATTCAATTTCAACTTAATATTTTGAAACTGATTTTAAAGATTTATGGGACATATGTATATGAAGCTACCTTAGTTTAGACATAGTATTACATAGTCTGTGGTTTAGAACCTCAGATAGCAGCTAGCACTATATCAGAAGCAGACCAGTGTTATGGCGTTTGGCTCACCCTAAAGTGGTGAAAAGAAACTGTCTCTCAGATTATAATATAAGATGGATGTGCTAAGACTTTATAAGTCACTAGGAGAATATAACGTAGGTCCAGCCACTTCGGGAATTAAAATCGTGACTTATAAACATAGTTTAGTAAAGTTTTTTTTTATTTTATTTAATAAGGACATTATTACCTAATGTCCCATTTTTTTACTGGGATTTATAAAAGTGTAATATAAGTTTAATAATAAACCACAGAACAAAGTTATTTAATATAATTTTCAGTTTTATATGCCAAAAGATTAAATAAGTTACTAGGATATCATAAACTGTAAGAAATGTTGTTGGTAAATGAAATTTTGTAATGGAAAGCTTCTCAAAGGTCTATTCTTAGCCACAAGAATGTGTCAAAGCAATTCGGCAATGTCACGCTCACGTAATAACGCATTTGCCCCGTCAGCCCAAAATGATCAATTGCTGCGAAGGGACCGCTTTAATCCCTAACTCCGCTTTAAACCTATTTTACTTCGGCCATACGTTGTGGTTAAAGTAGATCAATTCACCTTTAATAACACCTTTTATTATTCATAATGGCATCCACATTTATATTATAGATGCGAAAATTAATATGTGTGTGTTTGGATTTAGATAAAAATTGGCAAAGTAGCTAGAAACTAGGATATATTATCGTGTTTTTCTTTAACAAAAATACAAGATAATCACTGGAACTAACAGTCCTATTACAATAATTCTAACGAAGTCGCGGGAAAATGCTACTCTATATATATAAAAGAATGTGGTATGACTGACTCATAGGCATCGAGTTCCGAACATTATTTATGTCACAAAGATGCACTAAGAGAGGATTTTGCGAAATTTAACCCCTAAGGGTATAAAATAGGAGTTGGAAGTTTGTAAGAATATTCATCAATTTATTAAGTTCAATCCTTGAAAATTAGTGTTTGGCCTTTTGGGTTAAAATTAAGAGTTACACGATTATACATTTTTGGAATATGATCTCCTAGGGGTAGAATAGGTGGAAATTTGGTTACTTTCGTAAAAGAAGAAAAGAAAACTATAAAAATTAGTATTTATTAGAATACACTCTTAGTTGCAAATAACGAATGACATGTTTCAGTATATTTTTGAAAAATTATCGCCTGAGGGGTTACAATAGGAAAAAGAAGTTTGTGTAGGTTCCACCGCTTGTTACGACGGGAAAAGAGAAATCGCGCGGGCAACACTGCGGGGAACCAGCTAGTACTATGATACATAGTAACAAGCAGTTACAACATGGTTATCAATAGAGAACCTCTAACTTTTTAACACGATGCCAACTTCTAATCTGCCTTGCTTTACCAGGAAAGTTTTGTAGTCAGTGCCACATGCCAATGACAATTTCTAAAATAAGACAATACGTAGACCAACAAGAAGAAAAAGCTGAGGGCTGAGCACGAGGTTATATATTATGTACTATCGTACAATATTATATTATGTACTATCGTACAATATTATATTATGTACTATCGTACAATATTATATTATGTACTATCGTACAATATTATATTATGTACTATCGTACAATATTATATTATGTACTATCGTACAATCGTCAAGTAACGATTTTGTATGAAAAAGATAGTTTTGACACAGATTGCATTCAATGTTTTTATAGCAGTTCAAGGTTAGCTATGTAATGATAAACCATCATGACACTTCTCCTCCAAGCGGTTCTACTCAGGCAACCGCTTGTAACATTCACGTTTCAGCGACGGTATTAGGTCCCATAAACGTAATGAGCCAATATCCGTACCTGGCATATTCCGCTGGATATACAAATCGTAACAATATTGTGCCCACCGGGAATCGCACCCAATACCATTGACATGGCAGCCCGTCGTACTACCACTGAGTCACTCGGTCCTCAGTTTGTTTTGATCACGTAACAATACCTTATACAATAGTAAAGTCATGCCAAGACTTGCCGTGGTAATGGACATGCCACGTAACTAATAGAATCGATGAATGGTGGTAGTAAAGAAATTTTCTGAAGGAAGATTATAATCCAGAAAGTGCAGCATAGGATCGACTACCCCTCAGCCGAATGATGACCTTGTTAAGTCCACAGGAAATAACTAAATGCTAGCGGCTTAGAAGCTGGGCCTTTTTAGAAGTCTAAGACCTAGTGTACCAGCAGTGGATCTCTAGCAGCTGATGATTTTATCATTATTATGTGTACATGTATGTACTACTTTAAGCAACATCACACAAATAAAGATTTTTGGTGAGCTTGAAAGAAATCACACTACGTCATCATATCCGTCCGCCTTAGCTAAGAGTTATTAGTTACAAGCTTTTGGCCGCGGCTTTGCCTACGTTGAATTCGATAATCGGTGTGGAATTTAGTCCGCCCTGTGGCTCAGTGGGTAATGACCCAACTGCTGAATCGAGGGGAATGGGTTCGACTGCCGCAAAAGACAACCTGCAACCCTAAGATTTAGTCTTAGTGCTATGACAATTGAGTCATCGAGGTACAATGCCTTCTGTCTGGTTAAAAGCCCGACCACATTTGTTTATTGTAAAAATACGCTCGTAACGAAAGTCGTTATAATCGCACAGCTACTAAAATTTACAATTAAAACAAGGGCTTGTGAAGGTTCAAGTCCCTGCTCGAGATTAATCATTGTTAAAAAAATATTTTTTAAAGAAACGTTACGAAAAATTCAAATTACATTCGAAAAAAGGAACACGAAGAGGATATGGAGTCTGGATTGCTAATAATAAATTTAAAAAAAAACAGTTTTCCGGACATAAAAGGCGATAGTATTTTCTTTACGTGGCCTGTTATGAAGATAAACACGCTTACAGTAAAAGAATAATACTAAATTTAATAAAAGTCAAACTGGCCGTGACGAACACACATGACTGCCGAAGCCGGCGGCCACGACGTTGGATTTAAAAAATAAAGGCGGGATATTATATTTTTAAACTTTTTAATTTCCATTCTCATGGTTCGTCCTTCAAAGTCCAGCAAAGGCTGACTTTAGCGGTCTCGACAGTAATGTACTATGTATGACCTTTATGATATGTTTTCTTCGAAGACCAACCTTCAGGGAATCTCAAACAAAGAAAGATTATTTATTTGTAAGATTATATACAACTTCTACTTACTTATAAATTCCTAGTTTATAGATATTACAAACACACAAAATTTTCATAGAATTAAATACACACATAAATAATCTTTCTTTGTTTATGACTCCCTGAAGGTTAGAGTATTAGAAGAACATATATCGTACATGCCATTTCTATGGCTATATCATCAATAAATACTTTCATAGCAAAGATTAAAAAGATTAACCTCGAGCCAGGACTTGAACCTGCAACCCTTCTGTTTTCTTCTGTTCTGTATTCTTGATGAGAAACACAAGTATTAAATAAATAGAGGATGGATTCAGTAGCCAATCCATTTCCAACTAAATGTAAAAAGTTACGAGACACGGACACGGGTACAATTTCAATATTTACTCTAGTTTATTCAGAACCCGTCTAGTTGACGCCTTGTAAATTGCTAAATCTGAGTACCAGCCAATGTCCTGGATCTTTTCCACAATTCAAAGACATTCAAGAGCCTACAAAGTAAATTGAGGTGGGCGAGACACAATGTAAATCTTTTAGGGGTAAGTTTTTCTCTGTGGGGTAATAAAGAAGAGGTAGCGATTTAATAAACTATAATTTAAAAGTAAGAGAGCATAAATTTCGTTTAAATAAGTAAAAAAACGCGTTCAAGTTGGACTCTGACATTGAGGGTACCACCTAGAGATTAAAATTGAAAAAAAAAAAAGTTTTTTTTCATAATTTTGAAAAAAAGGGTAGTGACGTAGAAAATTCTTAATCTTCGTCCGTGTTAGAATCATCAGTATCAGTGGTGTCCACGCTTGTCCTATCGAGATCGGAATCATCATCATCGAGATGGATTCATGGATTTCATCTTTAATGACTGTACTTTCCGGAAAGTTCACTAAATGCTCTTCTTTGTACTCACTCAATCTCACTAACCTAAACATAAACCCAACGAACAGGGATTGGGAAATCCCCGTCCATAAATGCAAACATTAGAGAATGTTGCCAGGTATTTTGAGCCATTTTTGTTCTATTATTAAACAAAAATAGTAGTTAATACAGAATTATTTTGCTGAAATTCATATAATTCTTTTATATTAAACGTTTAACGTCTAATTATTACTTTTTATTATTAATTATTACGCCCTATTTTTACTTCCGTACTCTTGAAAAAAAACCTACTCCAGAAAAAAAACAGTTTTTATTATGTTTCTTTTCAATGTTTTTTTCATCTTAGAAAAAAAACCGTTTTTTTACAACTCTAGTACCACCATCATTAATCACCCTACACAATTTACGACAAACCATGCCTATAGGCAGGGCTCACACTAAAGATCCTAAAATAAAAAAATATAAGAAACTTAAATACGAGTGAAAATAATACAGATTATTTAGAAAACCAGTTACTACCCAAGTTTCTATTGTAATTTATTAATATAACCGTTCATATTATAAAAAAAAATAAGATGATGCTGTGGGTGGGTGGGTGTGTGTCCAGGAATATTTATATAAGCTAATCATATTTTCAAATCGTCTTAACCTAGAAAATGAAATTAAATAAAGCTATTAAAATTTGTGAACTGCAACGAAATGAAATTAAAAGCATTTGTTTGCAAACATATTTATTAAACATTTAGTATAATAGTCTGTTTAAGTAAGAAACGCACTTGGCCGGTTTGTTATTTTGTCTGTCTGAACTCTTAAGTACGGTCTGCAGAAACAACTACCTCAGTACCGTTTCCACGCGATTATTTGAAAGCTAATTAATTACGGATTTGAATTGTCGAATTCAGCATCTGATTTATGCGGAGAATTTAGCTAGGTTGCTCGATAAGGAATTCAGCTATTGTAACCTATTTGTCAGTGTAAAAACACGCATGCAGTCGGACTTTTCTTACTACTTATACCACAAGTTTCATTACGTAATCGATATTGAGTAGAGTTAGGATTAGGTATCTTCTTTATTATGTTTTGTTTTTCTTTTCAGAAAGGCTCCTCTGATGTTAAATTCTATGAATAATTTATTACCTCTTTCTATTTCACATTCGTGGTTATAATCTAACGAATTGGGACCAAAATAAGTACCTATTTGCTACGGAAATAACCTTTATATCCAAAATTTAATGACTTTTTGTTTCGGTCAGTAAGAATCATTTTATTGCAAAACCATTAGTATAAAAGAAAGTCAAGTACGTGTTTGTCTTGTAGTCGTTCCAAAATTTAATTATCAAAAATTTGTGTTTTTTATCGGTTAATTGTATATTTACACTTATAATTTTGACTGTTGGTTTCATATTATTACACTAGTGTTGAAAATGTTTTGCCACTTTACTCATATTTTATCTCTTTTACCGCTTTTTATTTTGTAAATTGGACATGTAGATATTATGTCTAATTTGCAAAATAAAAAGCTGTAAAATGACGTCAAAATTTTCACAGGCAGATGGAAAAACGCGGACCACATGAAAACAATATTAGTAGTTCTTACTCGACCACGGGACCCTTCTTATAACGACACGTCTAGAACATATTCTATAATATAGTTCTATAAAGATAAAATAAGTATGCACTAGTATTTTTAAAAGCTTTGATGTTCATTTTTTGCTAAAATAAATCCTGTTGTCCAATGCCGTGTTGTTAGTAATCAGAATAAGAAAACAAATCATCGAAATAAATCACTTTTTTATGTTATCGCTGCACACAAAAGTATTTATATATTTGCCAAGAAATATGTCAACAAATAAAACAACCATTAGCGCTGTTTCTTTGACATTAGACTATTCATGGAACGGGGTGGGGTAACACTTACAGCGACATCCTTTATTCTTTTGTTTAGGCATTTAACGTTTTAAGATACACAGCGCATTTCCTAGACAGCTGTGAAGTAAAGGTCGCAAAATTGTCTAAAGTGTTCCCAATTTTGCGAGGCTATTGCGCAGTCCATAGTAACTCAAAGTCTATGACATTTTAAACATTAATAAAAAATACTTACTGTCTTTAACTTAAAATTTTAATATCATTGGTTTTAATGAAAATATTAATTAAGCTTACTTTAAACGTAATATTTATTTACATCTACCCTTTATATGCCATCAAAAGGAAAGAAAAAGCCCGCTGATGAGCGATTTTTAACTTATATACCTAGTTAGTTGGGCTTATGTTTTTCGCAATGAGCCTCATAATTAATCCATTGCCAGCCCCTATATTGTCTAACTTCAATGGTGAATGGTGAATCGGTTTCAAATCCAACACCATTACCTTATCATTACGGTACGGCGTCCATTAGTAATAAATAAATGATTCACATTACCTTCACGCACGATACAGAAAATAATAATAGTAAATTATTGGCTTGGATTGTATAGTCCAGCTGGTGAAGAGATTTTGATCTATTGCTTATTTTAGATATATGCACATATTGTGAATTTGTTCGTTGTATTAAATTAATATAGTATAAGAAAGTAAAATAAATAAAGAACCCAATCATATTTTCGGACATATTAATAAGGTAAGTACTTATAACTTATTTATGATGATTAATGTCACACACTTAAGCGTGATTTACACAGAAGCGGCATAAGGTGCGGGCGTGAGACGGACGTGGTGCAGGCCTAGAACGGATAAGGCACGGACGCGACATTAAATTACATAGAAGAGGCGACGATATGCCATATATGACAGTATTCCTCTTCAGAAGATGAAGATGCGCTGGTTTTCTTGCAACTCACTAATATGCAGAGACAAAGAAGATATTGGGTGCACCCAGTTTGGAAATTGGCACAAGAGCATATATATTTTAAGAGAATGGAAAAAATACATGAATATCCTGATCGTTTCTCTACAGTGTATACAATGTCTAAAAGGCCTGTACACAACAACTTAAAAAAAATATTACAATCGGTTTACCCTTAGTGCGCGAGTCTGACTTGCACTTGACCCTTTTCTTTCTTTCATAAGAACCTTTTCCTTACAATCTCTTTTTGTTGAGTTCGTTAGTAAACCGAATGTAATGAAATAGGTATACATATATATTATTTTATAAAATAAAATAAAAGGAGAAATATTTCGGCTAGTTAGTTCGTACTATATAACAAGCGACGTGCTCCATGCGTGCCGCTTCGGTCGCGACTGCTAGCGGGCAGCGAAGCGGCATGCCTGTGCCACGTCGCTTGTGTATAATTCACAACGCGTCGATTTCATACGTTTTGTATCAATAAGTTTTGAAGCGGTAGCGTGCCTGCGCCGCACCCGTACAACGCCCGCACCTTATGCCGCTTCTGTGTGTTTTGCGCTTTATGCAATTCTGTGTCAATCTTCAGTGGTGTGATTACGTAGCCTGCGATTAAATTAGAAACACTGGCAGTGAAAACAAAAAATACGATTATTTGTTTCTGTCAGAGTGAACTTGTACAAGGTGGAGCCAGACTAATAGAGCGCCGCGACTAATTTGATTTTTAACACCCAGTGGCATTCGTTATTGCTGTTAATATAATTAAGGCAAAGAGCTTACGATTTAGGTACTGTTTTGCCAAATTTTTGTAAATATAGTAATATAGTACTTACATCTCAATCTGAATGACAAAGAAAATAACTGAGTAGAGTATAAGTGAAAATTGAAGCCAAAGTACACAAATTAAACAGGTGTTATTATGTACCCATATAGATAAATAAGTAAGAAGCTAAGTCAAATTACACAGAATAAAACAACACACGAATTTGTGTGCATTTCTTCCTATCTTTGACACACACTAGAGGAGATATTATTAATTAACTTACGTGTCGGATTCTACAAATGAATTGACTATAAAAAAAAGCATCGCACATAGCCAGTGATTGAGTGAACTGCAGCCCATACACCGCCGCAACACTGCTCTGATCAATACAGTGTATTTGGACTAACGTGGCTTTATATATGCCACAGCTTAGGAGTAAGTACGCGGTGAGATGAAAGACAAGAATAATTGGGCAGCTTATTTCGAAGATATCAACTAGATAACTAAAACTAAGAAAACAATTAGAGGACATTTGTTTATCAAAATTGCTAACACAATGACCACACCTTTATACAAAAATACGAATTTCCACTACACATCGCCCTACGCGCCCCCTTAATTACTAAATTCGGTTGACGTGAACAAAACAATACAGTGAGGAATTATTTATTCGACCGACCGAATCTAATACACCGTTTGTGGTCGTGTGGCGCCGGCTATACCGACAGAACAGCAGTTTGAGAACCTATATTCGAATACAAGTGGAGTAATGGAATACAGTAATTGAATTTGGAGTAATTCTGTGTTTCTTTGAGCATATAGTAATTTCGTGAACATTTGCTAGTACGTATTTATGTATTTACGGGGCAGGGCGCATTTTAAGTACTTTTGGCCTATGCTTTCCTTTTCTAAGTACAACGTAACATAAAACAATATTATTATTATAGCTAGTTTAATTGAATCTTTGTGTGACTGATGACTGGACCTTAGAGGTGACCTCGATTGACCATTATAATTAAACATTTTTTAAATTATCAACAATGGCAATTGTAGCGACGTATTATGGAGGCCTACGGTCAGCAGTGGAAATCTAAGACGACGACGACGAAAATTATCTAAGAATTAGGCCACACGGAGCTATAACAATTATTAATATATGTGTTCTTTATTATAGCAAGGCATATTACGATATATTTTGACGTGATGGGTTTTATAATTTTCATTTTTTTACAGTGTTCTTTCTGTGATTTTTGAATAGTTCCCCAAGAATTCATAAAAAAAGAAGAAGGCCCGAACCGCGGGCAAAACTGTATAATATATATGATACATATTAATACTTACAATGCCGCTAATTCGACTCGGACTTAACCGATTTTTCGGATTCGGAATCGATTTTTTTGTTACAACAAGCTATTTCGAAGCAAAATATGTTATGTAAACATTTTTTGTTATTTTTTATTTGCTGTAAGAAATGACTTGTAAACATGGGAATTGTTTCATTCAAGATTGGCGTATAGTGAGAATATTGCGCCGTGGAAATGTATAAAAGCGAAGAGAAAAAGAGAAAATCTTCCTTTCTATTTTTTCCCCAAGGTTGCTGTGACGACATTTTGTCAACGTGAATAGTAAACGTTGTTTTTGCTTACGATAGAATATCATTGTCGGTATGGATTAGATTTTATAAAGTAGATAAGTACTGGCTGGCCCGGCAGACATTTAGCTCTTAACGGTGGAAATAAAAAAAAAGTTGGCCAAGTGCAAGTCGGACTCGGGAAATTAAATGTTTTTTTGAAATTAAAAGTTTGCATGGTAATTTACATCATGTATTTTTTTTTTAGTTTTATCATTCTCTTATTTTATAAGTTACAGCGGGAGAAACATACATAGAAGTGTCTCTCGCGCAAACTATTCAAAAAATGATGTTAGAAACCTCAATATCCCTAAAATTTATTATTATTTTTTTCTTTTTTTGTGTGAAAATCTTAATGCGATTCACAGAATACATCTACTTACCAAGTTTCAACAATATAGTTTTTATAGTTTCGGAAAAAAGTGGCTGTGACATACGGACGGACAGACAGACAGACATTATGAATCCATAAGGGTTGCGTTTTTTGCCATTTGGCTACGGCACCCTAAAAAGGGTGAAATATTGGTCTTGTTTTTATGCCACATTTTCTCTAGTAGTCTAGTAGAAAGTATGGTTATAGCGCAGCAACCTTAGCGATTGTGATTCTATACTTGATTTCCTCTACGCAATTTCCGTTATTACATATCATGGATTCTAGGTATAACCGGTTGATTTTGATTTGGGAAGTTGCCGGCTCTGTTAACCACCATCAGCTAGGTTTTGTTTCTATTTATTGACAAGCCGAAACTTTCACTTTCTCTTTTTAACTTCTGTAACAGGTCTTTCATTTACTCCCCTGAAGTTGTGGAAAGCACTTTATTATCTGCGTACCTTAAGAGAATACGATTCGCAGCGCCACGCAGTGTTTAATTTTTTTTTTTTTAGTGTGTTTCATACAAATGAATTTTCCATTTGTTTTTGACACTTACAAAACAATTCTTTTGTATGAAGCACGCTGCGAGGCGCCTGGAAGATAATTCTCTTACGTTCTTGCAGCCTCCGACTCAGAAACCCTTTACCATGCTCCATGGTTTTCCAAATAATATATTCACCATAAATGTTGACAAGCGTTGGAGACAGGATACAACAACGCCTAGTTGGTGTATAAGCTTTTAATGACATATTTATATTACGTGATCAGGAATACCCTCCTCACGCATGATTTCCCAAAGTTTGTCCTATCGTACTTAAATACAAGCCTAAGAATAGTCTACAAAACCATAATAATATTACAGGAAAGTAATTCTCTGGTCTTTTCAATGATTTGGCGGAAATTCATTGTGCCTTTATAAAGGTATACCTTTTATAAAACCTGCCTGTTTATCGGCAATTCATCGATTTAGACAAGCTTGAAATCGCCCATTCAGAAAAAGTAAGATAGTTTCACTCGCATGAGATATTAGCGCAATCCTTCTATAGTTGCTACATTTGGTTCTGGAGCCTTTTTGTAAATGGATATGAAAACTGATTCTTTTGAGAGGTAGTATTACCTGACAGAAAACTAACGCAAAAACTAGCGTGTGTTACTCACTTCGCACTTCTGCGGCTACATATCAACTTACTATGATTTCTTTGAAATACAAGTAATAAATTAATAGTCGTAAAATAATAGCTCTTAGAATTGATTTTTAATCTTAGAATAGATTTGTACGGTTAATGCACTATGTGTCATTTGTGTCAACCCTAAGTCTGCCCGACTTTGATTAAACCAATGTCCATAGACTTTTGTCCATTCTCCTTTTATTCAGATCAACTAAGCGGATCTGGAGAAATTGTAATTTAGGTGGTACATATAGCGTCTTAAAATAGATTTGCTGCTCTAGTGGCAAGTTATAGTAAAATTAACAACAAAATTTTGCGAGAAAGATCCTCGAAAAAATACCACGATGGCCCAGCTTTGATGATGTCGGACAAAAAATAACTTATGTTATCACAGACTGTTTAACTAGTCTTTAATGCATTGATAAATAAAAATAAAACCGGCCAAGTGCGAGTCTGGCTCGCGCACCGAGGATTCCGTGCAAACTTATTATATGTTGTTGTATATTATTTAAAATATTTTTATTATATGATGTAACTAAAAATTTACATTTTTCGCAATTTTTTCTATATCTGTACTATAAAAAGTTGCTTCGTACCAATTTTCAAGATTCTGAGTTCACGGGAAGTACCCCGTGAAAATTTGCGGAAATTTACGGCATAAACGGCTGTATCTTTTGATTGCGTTGGCTTAGAAGTTTGTTTTTTTCACAACTTCAAGGGACAGTCGACCTGAGTATTTGAGATGGACGGACGGACTGTCAGACCGACAACAAAGTGATCCTATAAGGGTTCCGTTTTTTCCTTTTGAGGTACGGAACCCCTTAAAACATTGAATCTTTTACATTACTAGACGGTGGAAACAAATAAAATATTTAATCAAAAGAAACAATCGATTATCTTGTCTATGGATGAAGAAGCAACGCATAATGTTTTAACTTTAAGGCTACGGATTAGGCTGCTACGGAGAATCGACATTGTAAAATATTGTGTTACAATGTTTAGTATCTAGTAAAATTCTCAACATCTCAGATGATCGTTATTTTTTACCGATATTGGTAAAATGTAGGATTTATACGAGTTCAACTCCTTTACAGAAATTCAAAACTTGTATCGTATAAGATGTAGTTGGGATTTTCATTGGCTTGTGGCTTGTGCCTCGATAGCTCAATTAGTAGAGCATTAATAAGGACTGTAAAGATTGTTGTAGGTTCAAGTCCTGGCTTGAGGTTAATCTTTTGACTGCATCTTTGCTATTAAAATATTTATTTTCACTGATAATGTATCCATAGATGTGGCATTTAATATTTTCTTCGATATTTATATGTATTTATTTAATTTAATGAAGATTTGTGTATTTGTAGGCTATATATACTAGGACTTTATAAGTTACAAGTAGTTATTAGTAAAATTTGTATCGGAATATTCTATGTATATGCATTACGTTGGGTAGAAGTAGATATGTAATGTGTAACTATATGTGACGGCAAAGAAAGAGTAGGTATATACAAACCTTAGTTTCTACCCATACAATTGGTAACTAAGACTTATGAGATCACCTTAGTCCAGAAGCACTGTATACTATTATACCAAAGATAATAATATATATATATATATATATATATATATATATATATATATATATAAAAGCTGGTGAATAACTATTTTCCATATTATTATGTGGATCTGTATCCATCTAGCTACTGACTGAGTACCCCTTTATGGGGATTAAAACCGTGAAGATATACACACATACAATTGATTTTATAAGAATATATGTTTCACCAGCATCTTTCTAATTTCTTTTCGTGTAACTGTAAACTGACATTGGCAAATATTTGACTCAACTGACTCAATTAAAGCCACAAAAAATAAAGAATGTGTAAATATAGCCACAGATTATAAAATACTATACATAGCGTTAAGTAGTAATACCTATGGGCTTTAATAATTTACAGGACGAACAAAGATACTAGTGACGCGTTATAGAATCTGCATTGATATCGATAAAACAATTAATTAATTTCTATTGTTAGGTAAAATGGCTCCAATTGCAATGTGTTCGAGCTGGTGTGGTAAATTGATTAATTGGGTATTAAGGTTTATTTATTCTACCCACGCTTTGCGGCAAAACGTTTGGGCACAGAAACATATTTAAAGCGACACGGCTGATATATTTATTAAAAGCTTTGCGGCAGTCGCAGACCAGAAATCTTTTAAATGTTCATATTCGATACAACGAACAGGAAAAACTATTTTGTGTTATTATGACATTATATTTTATGAATAGGCGTTGTAGACGTTTTTCTATAAATATTCGGTTACAATGCAGTTTTGACGTGGCCTCGATTAAACGTCTTCAAGTTCAAACTTGGATTTTTTACAAAAAGTAGCGATACGTAGATTATGTACTTTAAACTTCTGCCAGCCAGTATCTGGCTGTCTGCTTGTACGCCTGTCTGACTGGGCATTAAAGGGATCTTTTTGACCGAAGGCTGTTTTACAGAATATGTGTTATTTTGAGAAATTTCTTTATAAATAATACATAAAAAGAAGAATGTAAAAATAATTTAAGGTAGTCTCCATATGTTTTTTTTGTTATATCGTAAAAACGGTAACACATACAAGCTTCAAACTTAAAGCGATGATAGTGTAAGCTATATTCTATAGTAAAACAATAAATAATAAAAACCGGGCAAGTGCGAGTCGGGATCGTGTATTAACTACTAGTACTGAACCCTCGTTGTGCGAGTCCGACTTGCATAAATTAATTGCAGTCAGTGTTGGCCAGTCATATTTTACTATAAAAAGGCTAAAATTTTTGCTTGTAATATGATTTAGTTCAAAAAGAAATTGAGCAAAATCTTATAATTAAAACAAAGCATCCTCATTAACAATAGACACAAGAAAAACATACCTCGTCATCAAATGCATCTGGATCGGCCATTATGACAGTTCCCTAAGACGCGCTGCTTCAACTACTCGCAAAAACACTCAAAATTATACATTTTCTTGCTTGCTCTTGTTTTATTTTTTCGCATATTTATTTAATTATAAACTTCACTTCTCACTCGACCATCTTCAACAAAAATCTGAAACAAAAATAAATAATTTAGAACGCAGTAGGTAAGGTACTTGTACATCTTATACTTTTGAACGGGAAATTCTTGTACATATATATATATATATATATATATATATAGATAATTTATAGATATATATAGTATATATAGATAGTATGCGGGGGTTTCGGGGGCGTTAAATCGATCTAGCTTGGTTTTATTTTAAGAAAACGTTGTTTTATCTGTGTTTTCAGGCAATGATAAACTAAAAAATATGACTCTTTCTGACATCTATTGGCGAGTAGTAATACTATTATTTTTACCGACACAGCAACACACATAGATGGCGTTGTTAAGCAACACTAAAGCTACTTGACAATAGATGGCGTTGTTAAAAAAAAAGAGCAAAGCTCGGTCCCCAGGTACTTTCTCATAAAGTTGAGGGTCGTGATCGTAAACGTCAATCAAATAAACTTTAGGATCCAACGACCTAACCAACATTGAAGTGGAAAGTTTTGTTTCTTTGTGAGACTTCAGCAGAAAGACTGTAAATTCGATAAAAATATAACTTATGCTAAAAAATTAATATTTAAATAAAATAGCCTTTTCTCAAAGCATTTCAGAACTTTAATATCTATTACTAAACTATAAGTACTTGATGAAAAAAACTTTACATTTATATATTCTAACACTACGAGGCGTAGGCCATAGTCCAACATCCCCCCCGACCGATCTCGGCACGGTCGAAAAACAATTGTTAGGCGGCCTCGGCACGTACTAACGGCCCCAGACGACGATCTCGCTATCCGGATAGCGAAACTAGTCTCAACAACCTCCCCTAATAGAGCCTCCGCCAAACACAACGCCGACATCCCCGGGTTCTCCCCCCCACTCACTAGCAACCGCACCCGCGTAACGGGGAAGTCCCCTCCTGGCGCTGACTCACCTTCGGGTTTGAGGCTCACGCTAGTCGAAGGGACGACCCCAAGAGCGACAACCCAAGCCGAGACTCCCGCCGCGGGGAGCCCCTTAAGAGTTGGGCGCTATATGGGCTGAGACTCCTTCAGAGTCTCGCCCCAAAAGCCCGGTGTAGCAGTAATTGGTGCAACAGCCAACTGCATTGTCAGTTCACAAGAAAAAAATAGTCCACCACGCTGTGCCTAGTGCGGGATAGCGGAAGTTGTCGAGCAGGTGGCCACTCGATTTTCAGTTTGCCAAGGCCGTTGAGAACTTTTTATGAGAATGTATATTTTTATTTATATTCTACTAAACATTTGTATAACTTTTTCAACATCCCATGAACCTGAGTTTTTGAGAGTCTAAGAGCCTCACCTCCCAAAGAAGCAGGCTTGAAAATACAGTTCAGTTTTTGCCGCAGTTTTAGTCTTACATTAAACACAGATTCGATGAACATAAGAACCACATAGTTCCAATATATTAGGTAATATTTTAATTAAATAGCTTTATTAGCGCAAACGAATTTGCATACTGTTTAAAAAACAGATATGTTGTTATTCACAAAATACAAGCTTGAGACTTTGAAATATCTTTTATACGAGCTTTAGAAAGCTTTCATGATTCATTACAGTGAGCTCCAAACTGTCACACTTTTCTTTAGACATTTCTTCTAAATAGAACTAAAAAAAATAATACACAAATATTTGACTATGTGACGTCACGTAGTGAAATTTTTTGAAGCATTGAAGTATATTATCTCCTTAAATATTGCGTTTAAGTACTGCAGAAATCTTTTGATATTCAATTTAAAATCTTAGAAACAATAACCAAACAAACATCTAACTTTTAATTAACAAATCTTGACTGACTTATAAAAATGCCAAAACATTAGATCGAATGTCATTTGCACTATTAATATATTCACTATTAATTGTGTTTTCTGGACATCGCCTCGTGTTCTGAGAGGCAAAGGTTCGAGTCCAGAGTGTACCACCCAGTTTTTCTCATAATTTCTCAAGTAGGTTCATGATTCATATCACTGAATTTTCGGTGAAGAAAGACGTGCAAAAGAACATATGTGAAGTCCACGATCCGCACTACGGCTTGCGTGACGGACTGGGCCATTGTCATCCAAATTGCCCTAGCCCATGGTGAGGGTAGGCCATGCCCCAAATATGGAAACATATGAAGGCTAATGAGGACGATATTATTACAAAGTGAAATACATAGCTGGAGAGCTTTAATTAAAAACCGTAGCACCTTAATACCTACTTTAATATACTTTGTGTCATCTGAATACCCTACTGAACCGTTCTTCTTTCTTGCCTTACCCGAGAAATTTAGTTATAAGCTCTTTGACACACGCTGCAAGGCCTCCGACGACGGGTCGTTAATAGCTCTCGCCCGACACTATTACGTAGGTCGCTTTAAAAATATGTCCTTTTTAAGTATGTTCCCAGTCCTTTGTCTTGAGGGTAAAATTAATTACACTTAACCTCCTTTTTTTTTCAATTGTGTTCAGATGAAAGGAATGTTATAAAACACTATAAAGGCTGCGCCCTAATTAAATGTGCATTTTTCTGCTCATTTTTAAAATCGATTCCACTGTCTTATTGCAAGTTTCAGACTGGAAAAATATAAAATGGCTTTCTACATTCGTTAACTAGCATATTACTGTATTTGTTTTAAGATATCTGTTAAACCATCGCTTTAAAAAATTAATGGCCGAACCTCTTGTTTTCCAATTTTAATTCATAACTCCTTATCAACTAGTAGCCTGAACATAATTTATTTCATGAAATTTTAAGTAACTATAAAACTAGAAAATTACTGTAATAGAAATTTTATATCTAATGTGATATAAATGTAATTAATTATTTTTCACTTTTTACGCTAAGCTGTACGCTAATCTATAATATATTTTTGCCACTGATAAATGAGCTCTATTTGAGATAAACATTGTCGAATTTAGCTTAACGCCTACAAAGTAAATGTATATGTGCGTTTGGGGCCCTCTTAACAAAAAATAGTTTTTGAACATGTAGATTATGGGATTCGTTTACGTGTTAGTTGTAGCGGTGGAAGTTGTCACAAGGTGGCAAACAAGGTTACGACTCACCTGATAGTAAGCGGTCACCGTCGCCTGTGGATGCTTGTTACACCAGCGGTATTACTTCCGCGTTGCCAATCCTTCAAAAATCTAATAACTTGTTTCTTGAAGAACCCCATACTGTAGTCCTTAGAGAAAATCTTGGCAGGGAGCTCATTCCACAACCCAAGCGTTCACGGGAAGAAGTTTCTTTGTAACCGCACTGTTAATGGTCGCGCCATTTTGGTTCTAAAGTGTGAGAATGAATTCATGCCAGTGGCGAGCGGTGCGATGGTAGAAAGTAGCCGTGGGCAACATTTCCAACAATTCCTCAGAAAACATCCCATTTTACAAGCGGTAGAAGTAAGAATTACGTGAGATTCTTCTCGACCCCCTAAACGCCTCACGTAATTTATGGACACCCCCTTAACTCAAGAGTCAAGGAAGCTTATTACGAATAATCTTACTAATATAGCTTTAGCTAAATGAATTTGATTATTGATATTCGATACAGTTCAGTTATTGTGGCGTGAAGAAATAACAAACAACTAACAGTCAAACTTTCGCATTTATAATATCACTAGCTTTTGCCCGCAGCTCCACCCATTTTTGGTTACCGGCGTGGGATCTTACGGTAACTCCTTGATTATACTAAAGAAGTTTGTTATAGCAAGCTATAGTTCGTTAAGCTCGGTTATAGTTATTCCCGCAGGAACTTCTAAATCTTCCGGGGTGAAAAATAGTCTATGTCCTATTCCAGGGACATGTGTGCCAAGTTTCATACCGATCCATTCAGTGATTAAAGCGTGACTGAGTATAAAACTTTCGCATTTATAATATTAATGGGATATCTTGTAACTGATGAATTTTGCCAGCGGCTCGCCCCGTCCTAAAGTTGGTCATATGCGTATGGAACACCTTAATTATATTCATGAAGCTTGCTATAGTGGTAGCAAAAGTTTGTTTAAGCTCAGTTATAGTTATTCCGGCGGGAACTTTTGAATTATTCGGGATAAAAGTAGCCTATGTGTTAATCCAGGGAGTCAGCTACTTCCATATCAAATTTTATAAAAATTACTCAAGCCGTTTGAGCGTAAAGAAGTAACAAACCCACTCAAACTTTCACCTTTATAATATTAGTATTAAGTAGTATGTTGTTGTTGATAACTTTAGTTAAGCTTACAACTGCAAAGTTAATTTAAAATCAAGCATACCTAACAGAGAAATTTTCGTCACCTTACGTGAAATAAGAAACCCTGGGGGAGATTTAATTATAAGCACTTTAATACACGCTGCGGGGACTCCGACGGGCTTTTAATAGCTCTCCGTCGAGCTGCTATTACGTCGGTCGCTGAAAGAAAAGGTCCTTCTTTTCAAGTATGTACCCAGCAGTGGTCTTTTGTCATGAGAGGGAAATTAATAATATGAAACCCTACGTTTTTCTTCATTGTCTTCCGTACAATGAAAATAACCTTTATTTCAGCAAATAAATCTGTTGTCGTTAATTTTAGCTTTTTGTAAACGCAGTTTTTTCTTCATTAGCTAATGGCGGGTCGTAAAATATTACCATAACCGAGTTTAATTTCTGATATTTTTGACCGAAAAAAAAAAGAAATCAGTATAATCCATGTATTTATTAAAGCTTTATATATTTAAGTATGTATGGACAGACAAGCATGATTTAGCTTAATAACATACATATAATAATATACATGTTTTTTTAGAGTATATTGGCATGTTTCTTAAAACGGGGAATTTCTCAAGTCATGGACAAACTGGCAAAATAGTTTTTTTTAATTATTTATATTTTTTTGACACCAGTACCTTACTTAACTTCAAGCCTAGTAACATTTTACTTGTGCTTTGTGATTCGTAGAGTAAAGAAATAGAAAAAGAAGAAAAAACAATTATCTAGCAAAAGCAAACAACATAGCAAAGTTTAAAAATACAATAATAAAACATAAGTACTATATCTATTTATGACTATACTATACTTTTAATGCCAAAAAGACTCCCACTCAATATAAAGCTATGGCCAAAGTCACAGCATCGATTTTCAGTAGGAGCTTTTTGGCAACTCATAACACCCATAACACACATCATTATGCCACGTACGACATTAACAAAATTATTAGTTTTGCAAGGCAAACAGAAATCTATTCAAAGAGTTGCGATCGACAATATTGAAAGGTTATTTTTTTTAATCGGAATAAAGGTACAAATAAATTGTTACTACGGATGTTCAACGAACGGAAACAATGACGGAGATAACGACATAGTTTGTCACTTTGTTATTACAAACTCTTTCGTAAATGGAAATAAGAACTAAAAACTTTGGTCGTAGTTTCTGTTCTAACCGAGATTATGAACTCCCGGGAGGATTAAGTTCTTCTGCTGCACTTTGGTACTAGGAGGGATTAGGGTTGCTAAATGGAAAAAATAAATAATTTACTACAAAAGAGTTGCGACACAAAAGTTTTAAAATTAAATCGGGCAAACAAAAATTTTTGAGGGTAATTTTTAAAAGTCCGTCAGACTTGCACTTGGCCCCTTTTGTAGTAAATTATCTCCTTTTTTATTTTTTTCATTTGGCAACCCTAATCCCTCCTAGTATTAAAGTGCAGCAGAAGAAGATACATGAAACACCTTTCATTAGAATCGATTCTAAGTTGGCCAAATTAAAATGGACGGACGGACATGACGAAACTTTAAGTATTCTGGAATTCCACATTGAAAATTTTAAGTTTCTAGACCCCGCAGTGGTTTGGGCAGTGCGTTAATATGTCATTGAATTGAATAGTCAGTCAGTTTCTTCTTTTATATATACAGATATAAAATAATCAATTAATGAATTATTTTATAGTTATCTATACGCCTAATGCCCATTTTTACTATTTATCAAAACTGAGTTCATATTTATTGACTACTATGTTATGTAATAAAAATGTAATTTAATAATTTATTTTAGTGTTATTTACTAAATCTTTGATGTTTTATTTTCCTTTTCAACATGAAAGCTTGTAATTTAAGATGACTTTACTTTGTAATAAAATAGGTCAGAATTACAAATACAAAGTAGAGTGGTTGTCATCAATTTTGTTATGTTCAAATTATTGAACTAATATTTAAACAGTTTTGTTAAATTAAAATACATAAATATTTCCCCAGACCCATATTTCTGTTTCGTAATTCAGGTATCTGTGCAATACTTATGTGACCTTAGTACCGCTTCTACAATGTACAATGTGTGTTCTAAGGAATTGTTCAAAATGATGCCCACAGCTACTTTCTACCATCGCACCGCTCGCCATCAGCAGGAAATTCATTGTCACACTTTACACAGAAACTTCCTCCCGCGAACCTTTGGGTTGTAGAATGAGCTCCCTGCAAAGGTTGTCTCTATAAGGACTACAGTATGGGGTTTTTCAGTAATAAGAGTTTTAAAGGTTCGGTAACGCGTGAGTGATGCTCCTGGCGTTGCAAGCGTCCATAGGCTATGGTGACCGATTACCATCAGTCGGGCCGTTGGCTTGTTTGCCACCTAAGGGGTATTAAATAAAAAAAAAAGTATAGGAATTTTTTTAAAAACTTGCTTTTCTTAAAACATTAAAATCATATAAAATTTGGAGCCGATCATATCGTACCACTACAAGCAAGGCTGACGTCACGCGTCCTACATCGCGCTATCGAAGTTTGCTTCGCAGTTCAGTATATAAAGAAACCGAAACGCAAGATAAGTGGCTCGCCCGCCTACGGAACGCTATAGTCTCCAGAGGCATTTTAATAGACGAGCAGTTCGGCTTCCGTGCCAAACACTCATGCGTCCATCAAGTCCTCCGCATAACGGAACATATTCTCACTGGCTTTCAGCCAGCGTTAGGTAAGACCCGTCACACGGGCGCTGTCTTCTTCGATGTAGCGAAAGCTTTCGACAAAGTCTGGCACAACGGTTTAATTTTTAAACTGTACAACTTTCAGTTGCCAGATCGTCTCGTGCTCATCATACGAGACTATTTGTCGAATCGTAGCTTTCGCTACAAAGTCGAAGGCACTCTCTCTTCCCCCCGTCCCATAGAAGCAGAGGAGTCCAGCAAGGGTCCGTGCTCGCCCCCATCTTGTACCTTCTGTACACTAACGACATCCCTAAAACGATAGGTACCAACCTAGCCCTCTTTGCGGACGATACCGCTATCTATACCACAGATAGGCAAGTGAGTCGAATCACTGAGAGACTCCAACCCGCTATCACCGCCCTAGGCGAGTGGTTTCGAAAATGGAGAATCGAGGTGAATCCCGACAAAAGCTCTGCCGTTCTTTTTACCCTAGGCCGCCCTCCGCGGCCTTCTCCCCTTTCTCTTTTCGGTCGTGCCATTCCCTGGCAAAATAAGACCAAATATCTCGGTGTGACCATGGATAGTCGTTTGAACTTCCAAGCTCACACCAAAATAGTCAGGGACCGAGCCGCTTTCGTCCTCGGTCGTCTCTATCCCATGATAGGCAAGTATAGTAAGATGTCGCTTAGGAATAAGCTAAATCTTTACACAACTTGTATCCGCCCCATACTAGCTTATGCTAGCGTAGCCTATGCGCTGTCCAAGCGCAATCTCCACAAACTCCAGACCCTCCAAAACCGCTTTCTCAGAGCGGCCTCTGGAGCCTCTTGGTACGTTCGCAATGCGGACCTACACAGAGACTTCGAACTTCCCACGATTCCCCAATATTTTAAAGACTTGGCAGTCCGCTTTTTCGAGCGTACGCAAAATCACGAATCGTTTAATTGTGCAATCCACAACGTATCGTCCCCCCGATCGACCCGGTCACGGTCGTAAAACTATTGTTAGGCGGCCGCGGCACGTACTAACGTCCCCAGATGACGATCTCGCTGTCCGGATAGCGAGATTAGTCTCTACGACCTCCCCGAATAGGGCCTCCCTCCAAACACGACGCCGACGTCCCCGGGTTCGTCGGCGCCCACAAGGATACACTAGGTATCAAAGAGTGCCGGGGCGCTTCTCGCCCCCACTCAATCGCAACCGCACCCGCGTAACGGGGAACTCCCCTCCTGGCGGTGACTCACCTTCGGGTTCGAGACTCACGCCGGTCGAAGGGACGCCCCCGAGAGCGACAACCCAAGCCGAGGCTTCCCCCGCGGGAAGCCCTTGAGCGTTGGGCGCTATATGGGCTGAGGCTCCTTCAGAGTCTCGCCCCAAAAGTCCGGTGAAGCAGTAATGGCTGCAACAGCCAACTGCATAGTCAGCTCAGAAAAAAAAAAAAAAGATAAGTGGCATTCCCGATTCGACTTTCGTGTTGTGCGGTCGTTCTAGAGCGTCAAGTGCTTTCAGTGTGCTCCGCGCAGTGGTGACTCAGCTGGTGCATTCCTGTGTGGTGTTTTGCCTCAGCGCTGACGACCTCGAATTGTTGCTTGGTTAATTGCCCGCAATTCTGGGAAAATCGGCCTGAGTGTTGAGCGCTGCTCGGCAGTGTCCATTGGCTGGGAAATTGCTTCTCGGCCCACTCTGAGTGTGTTTGCGCGCTTTTCAACGCGCCCATAACGTGAAGTTTATCGAAGCGATACTGTGTGTTTTTGTGCGTGAGTGTGTGTTCTCGTAGTCGCGGAACTACTACGCATAGCGGTGACTCTCGCTTGCCTCTTTGACTGTTACCGGTTCGCCCGGTCGGAGTCCGGCTTTGGGTTAAATCGCTAGTGTAGTATTTCCGCTTCAGCGGTTCGCCGCTCCGCGCATTCTCGCGTTTTAAGTATCGATTGCGTTTAGTTTGTAGAAATCCAGTTCCGAGTGCTCAAGGGCTGGTGGGTGAGATCGTATAGCTCTTTTCAGAGTTGCGATCTACCTATCGTTTCTTCTTTATAAACGTCTCGTTGCTGGGGGGAAACCTAACGGTGACAACGTAAACCCGGCCGTAGGAGTAGGAGTTAGGTACACACCAGGCAATCCGTAGCACTGCGGGGCGCCTGGCCACATTTAGGTATTCTTGCTCCTCGCCAGCAATGGTGGGGAGTCACTAGGCACTCACAATCTACACCTCGGCCACTCCCGCGATGGCCGAAGAACTACTCACTGGCATGTCCCGGGACCAAATAGGGGAGATCATCAAGGTTTGCCTTCGTGATCACTCAGATCTGGTCCGAGCCTACGCTTTCCAGGCTGTGGCTGCCCATCAAGCGTACGACAAGTCGGTACCCTCACTATGTTCGCCGGCGCGTGCCCCGTCCCGTTCGCGCTCTCGCTCGCGCACTCGTTCGCTCTCTCTCTCCCGCGAACCCCGCTATCGCGACCCGCGTGTCGCTCGCCGCGCTCTTCGGGCCCTTGTGCCCAATCGCCCCCCCCACTCCGGTAGCCGATGAGACCCTTTCTCGGTCACTCGCTACCCCGCCCCCCGCAACCTCCGAAACCGCACCCCTGTCTCCGGTAATGTCCGCTGAGCCGGCGTTGTCCGAGGACGACGAAGGCTTCAAAGTGGTTGGCCTGGGGAGAAAAAAGGAGAAAAAAGCGGAAGAAGTCCGCCAAGTCTAAAAAGGCTTCGGCGGCATCCGCTCAGGAGTCTTCTACTCCTCCTCCCTCCGACTCCGAGGCTAAACGCCTCGAAGCGCCTAGCGTTTCACCCTCTCCGTCCACCTCGGCGGCCAGCCCTGAGCCAGCCGCCATGGACACAACCCCCTGCTGCCACCTCTTCACAGGCCGACCGTCCCACTTCGGGACGGAAGGAAAAATCTCCGCCCCCTATTGTCATCAAAGACAAAGGGGCCTGGCCAAAAATAGCTAACGCTATGAAGGCCAAGCGTATAAATTATACGCACGCCCGCAATGATGCCGAGCGCGGCATCAAAGTGCAGGTCCCGACACCGTCAGATTTCCGAAATCTGACGGCTTTCCTTACGGCTCAGAAATACGAGTACCATACGTATTAGCTGGCCGTGGAACGAGTTCTCAGGGCAGTCATAAGGGGAGTCCCTAGGGGATTCTCCACTAAGACTGTCCAGGACGACTTGATCGTCCAAGGCCTCCCTGTACGGGAAGTACATCGAATGTACAATGGCCGTAACAAATCAGAGTGCTACGACATGGTGCTCGTAGTGCTCGATCTGACTACAGAAGGCAAAGCCATCTTTAATATTAAAGATGTGTGCAGCCTCAAGGGCGTCCGGGTCGAGACTCCGCACAAGCGGTCGAACCCTGGACAATGCCACCGATGCCAATTGTATAGCCACGCACAGCGCAACTGCAGACGCAGACCGCGCTGCGTGAAATGTCTGAGCGATCACGCCACTCCGGACTGTAATCGCAATCGCGATAACGCATCCGACCCGGTCGCTTGCGTACTCTGTGGGAGCGAAGGCCACCCAGCGAATTACCGCGGATGCCCCAAAGCTCCCAAACAGAGCTCGCGTAAACCCAAACAGGGTAAATCGCGCTCCCCCGCCCCCCGCCAACAGGCTCCGCTCGTGCCTGCTCCCCTCCCTGCCGTCAACGCCTGGAGCCGTCCTCCAGCACTAGTTGACGCATCTAAATCGAAAGAGACAGACAAACTTTTGTCTGCTCTCCCTGGGCCCGTCTCAGTCACGGGTATTCCCTACCCCGCCCCTCTTATGTCCCGGGACATCCCGCGTCCAGCGCCTCTCGCGCAAACGACACCGCACAGACGTCCGAGCAGCAGCATTTCGTCATTTATCCTATTTCGAGATCGTGTACGGCGAATACGTACAACTCACCGATCTCAATCAAATGCTTAGCTTCATGGCTAAGCATCGCGACTTCTTCGCCGCCCTCCGCAGGGTGGCCCCAAAACCCTAAAAACCAAAATGGATTGCACAACCGCGCGCGAAAAACCCCGGTCCGTCTCCTTAGGCTATTTTAATGCCAACGGTCTTCGTAACCAAAGAGAGGAATTATCGCAATTCCTCTCGTCCCAAAAACCGGACGTCTTCCTCATCCAGGAAACGTTCCTAAAGCCCGCTGTCCGCACCCCTTCGATCGCGAACTATCGCACCGTCCGTAATGATAGAACTGCCTCCAATCTCGGAGGCACTCTCATCTATTACAGGCGCTCCCTGCATTGCTCCCCTATTGATCCTCCACCACTTACGAATTTAGAAGCATCCGTCTGCCGCTTAGCGATGACCGGCCATCAGCCGATCATAATTGCATCGGTTAATCTCTCTCCCCTAAAAGACATGCTCGAGAGCGACCTTCAGTCGCTCTTAAATTTAGGCGACGCCGTCATTCTTGCCGGCGACCTAAATTGCAAGCATCGCCGCTGGAACTCTTCTGTAACTTCACGGAGAGGCAGACTCCTTGACGATTTAGTTGACAGACTAAACTCTGACATTATCGCTCCCATGACGCCCACTTTCTTTCCCCACAATACTAGGAACAACCCTGACGTACTGGACATAGCACTTCTAAAGAATGTAAGGCTAAGCTTTCGCTCTATAGAGGTGCTTGTCGGACCACCGCCCTGTCGTCCTACGATTAGGTTCCCCTTCGGACCCTCCTCCCGACATTAGAACCGTGACGGACTGGGATAAATTTGGGCAATTGCTCGAAAATCCCAGCTCGCCACATCTAGACCGCGTTCCCAAAGTAATCTCTTCCGCGACCGGCCTAAACGTAGCTATCGATTCACTCACTAGCCACCTGACCGCCACCATAGGCGAGTGCTCACGACAGGTGCCGGTTGGTGATTATCACCACCTAATTCTGCCTCAGCACATCAGGTCGCTAATGACTGAGCGTAACGCGGCCCGCCGCGCACGCGATCGCGCTCCCACTACCGAAAATAAAGCTCGCCGCCACCCACAAATTCAATCTAACCGAAAATTGTACTAAAACGTAAAAAAAATTGTTTCAAAATGAATATCATTTTTTTTATATCCATGTACGACTGCAAGAAAAGCACGCGCCACACAAATATTTAACGTACTAGTTGTAATGGACATTAATTGAGAGTTTATCAAGTGATTGTATGTAAGTGCGTAATAAATTTTTTTATATTTATTTTGAAAAAATATTTTTTACTTTTTAGTACAATTTTCGGTTAAGTTGAATTTTTATATGATTCTAATGTTTTAAGAAAAGCAAGTTTTTAAAATAATCTTTTTTTACTTTTGTTTGTTTTATACTTTCTACTGATAATTTAATTGAATTTTTAGAGTTTATTGCCCAAGTTTCATAAGTTGGGTGATAAGAACTTTGAGAACGATATTATGTTCAATATAAATTAGTAATTAAATTTTCAGTTAATTTTTTACGTTCCACGCTAATGTCCACCTTCAGGTGCACTTCCTGCATATGACAAGAGGTGATAACATCAAAATGAACATCGAATTCGTGATCTGCAACTCTCAAAACCCCCGGATACCCAATTTGAAGATTTTGCAATTTTTCACCTCCACCTCTAGGTTGTACCCCTGGTACAACTCTGGGAGGAGGTTGTTGGTTAAAATAACTGTGGAATATTTATTGTATTGTCATCCGAGCTTAGTTAGTATGCAAAATTTCATCGAAGAGTGATGAAGGAAGTAGGTATGTTTAATTAAGCTTGCAAGATTCCACCACAAGATGGAAGGAAAAAAAAAAGGTAATAGAAAACATTGTAAGTTAAATAAAAGCAAGTAAAAATTAAATGATGTAGTCTTATTTGTTGATTTTTACAGACAGTCTCATACAGTTTCATGCCACAAATATATGTATCATCACAGGGAGAGCAATGACAGACGTGACGATTGTTCCTAAAGTGGAAGAATTTTGACAGAAAAAACTATTTCAGAATTTGTATTGGGAATAAACGTTCTCGAAGCCCCTTAGTATATTATTATTCACTGCATCATTGATTCTTATTTCTTTAATTAAATCATGGTTCTCTTATATTTATTTATTAAATCATGGTTATATTATATTTAGGTATTTATTTGATCATAGTTATATTCTATTTATTTATTTAATTATAGTCATTTTATATTTATTTATTGTATGATGGTTGTATTATATTCATTTATTGAATCATGGTTATATTATATTTATATATTTAATTATGGTTATATAACATTTATTTATTTAATCATGGTTATATTATATTAGTTTATTGAATAGTGGTTTTATTATATTTATTTTATCACTAACAATTATTTCATGAATAGTGAATTTACTTATAATATGTAAGTCAAATTGAGCGATATAAAAAACAAATTCGCAAAATATTGAAGTCTCATTGAGTATTATAATGATCTGTCATACGCCATTAAAGCGAATATTTTATTATATGTCATTAAAATATTTTAATATAAGCGACTAAAGCATGATTAAACTTCACAATTTCAAACAGACAACAGCTGAGGCAACTCTATATGATTAATATTGTAATGCTACCCTTCACCGAGGGCAAAGCCGGGGGTAAATTTATCATCCATGTCTTCACTAAGAGCGACTTAACATTTGCAAATGTTTTTGCTTGTATGAAAGTATCTCTACTCCATTAATCGTCGGATGTGTGTTAAAAAAATGCTTTTAGTGACAAAAATATGTGTTACATTTACGTATTTCAGCTTATTTTTTTCGAGATTCGAGATTCGCATACCTATCATATTATGTGTTCATTGAGCTATTATGTTTACACTAGAGGCGACGCTATAAACAAACTATGTTACAGATAAATTCCTTTTTAGTTACCTACTACGTTACGTGGCATATACGCGGAAGGTTACCGGTAAGTGTTTTAGTGAACTGGCCCGTACACTGCATTGTTTGAGAAAGCGGTGTCTCGGCTATTAATTAACCTCGTATATAAACGGGACAATAGACTCTACTGACCTTGCACAAGTATAGAGGATGTTAAACCATTTTAAGCATGCTTACAAAAGGAAGAATTTCGCTTATGACGTAGTTTGTTACTTACGCGCAGCGCGACACGTATTTGGCTGGGTATTTTTATGTTTTTAATTAATAAAAAAAAAACTTAGCTTTATATAGAAATTCAGACAGATTCTTTCAATTTAAAACACTACTCGATTAAAGAATTGAGTATTTAAAGAATAATTGGGTCTTCTGACTAAATATCCAAACTCATTTATAGCATTTTTACGAGTAACATTCTTAATTTTTTAATTATGTTAAAATTTCCTTTTTTATGTCTTTCTAGAACAAATAATACAGGCCGTTTTGGGATATTTGGTTATTTCGCAGTCTACAAAGTCAATGCATATATATTTCACGGAAGTTACGAACGGTGTAATAGTTAAGGTCCAGCTACTGTGTAGATTGTGGAACAGAAACTGTGAACACCTGCTGCCTTGAGGTATTAATTTTAAGATGCCTGTACAGTGCAACCAACTTTTCTGACTCGGTGTATGGTCGCTAGTGACGTTTAAGCCACCATTCAAAACCACTAGGTCTAAAAAGTTTTGTTCTGTACGTTGTAGCGTCTGCAGTGTTGCCAACAAGGTCAATGTAAAAATTCTAAATAACCATTTAAAAATACCAAATGTTTTTTTGATATTTATTACAGAAATAAGGAAAGTACAATTACAATAAAGTTGTTCAAAGTCTTGAATAGTGGATTGTTAACTAAGGATGAAAAGCACCCATTTCTGACGAACTATTTTGGCGCTTCAACGAAGTGAGAGCGCTTATAGTTCGAGGCTGAAATGGGCCTTTCACCCAAATTAAACACTCTGCTTTTCACTTGGAATATTAAGAAAGGAAACACAAGCCAAATTTTAAAAAAAACCTACTATTATTCTACTTTTTATTTCGAACATGAGGAAAGTAAACACAAGCTAAAATACAGCTTCAGCCTTTTTTCTAATTTTATCAGGCATTAAATTCATTTTAGAAGTGCATGATGAACTAATTTTATTTGGTAGGAATAAAGTTTAATTTAGTTCAATTTCCTTAAAATTTTCACTTATCACGTTTTAAGATACTGATATGAATTTAGTGACGTGAAATTTTTTCTAAAAAAAATATTAAGGAAAAATTAATTAACACTTCTTAACATTTCAGTGACTGAAACCGTTTGAAGAAAATCTGGTGACACTTTGTGACCTACATATAATTAAAGCTGGTTAAATGAGCAATCTAATGACATCATTCAATTGCACCTTCTATGGGGATACCATATCGAAAAAACATTAGCAGCAAAATTTTCAGTAATTTCCCAGTACATTTTGTCGCTGTAAATAAATGTTTAAAGATAAATTGTACAAATTTATAAACGAGCAGATGAAGAAAGAGACCTTTGAATTTTTGAGATACTAATATGAATTTAGTGACGTGAAATTTTTTCTAAAAAAAATATTAAGGAAAAATCAATTAACACTTCTTAACATTTCAGTGACTGAAACCGTTTGAAGAAAATCTGGTGACACTTTGCGACCTACATAGAATTAAAGCTGGTTAAATAAGCAATCTTATGACATAATTCAATTGCACCTTCTATGGGGATACCATACCGAAAAAACATTAGAAACCTAAATTTTAAATAATTTCCAAGTACATTTTGTCTCTGTAAATAAATGTTTTAAGATATATTGTACAAATTTATATACGAGCAGATGAAGAAAGAGATCATTGAATTTTTAGATACTTATATGAATATAGTGACGTGAATTTTTTTCTAAAAAAAATATTAAGAAAAAATCAATTAACACTTCTTGACATTATTTTGTTTTGGACGTGGGGGGTGCTCGAACAAGTATTGTAAAAGGCAATGAGGAGAAAGATGGCGGATTCAAAATGGCGGTCGCACACATTTGTTCACCGATCCTGCTCAAATTTTGCATCCGGGGGCTTTCAGGGTCGCCGATACTAAACATTCAGTTGGTTTATTGATTTTGCCAAATTTCAATATGGCCGCCATAGTGATGATTTATTAAAGCCTTTTAGTTTTCCAGAAGGTGTCTTCGGGGGTAAAAATGATGTATGGGGGGTTTGATCGAAATGGTGGCTGTGAGTATAAGAAAACTGCAATATATTCAAAATGGCGGAAAACAACATGGCTGCCCATACAAAACATAATATTATTTCAAAAACGATTTGGGGGTGCGTATTATTAAAAAATTCAAGATGGCGGATTAAAAATGGTGATCGAAAACCGTTGTTCACAGATCCGGCTGAAATAGCAGCAGGGATTTTCGGGGTCACTTTAAGTCGATTTTTCAATTTTTACAGTCTTAACATGGCCGCCATAGTGATGTTCTATGGAAGCCTTTTAGTCTCCCAGCAGGTCTCCGGGGATGAAACTAATGTATGGGAGGTTTGATAAAATGGTACCAAGAGTATGAGAAAACTGCCAGATCTTCAAAATGGAGGAAAACAACATGACCGCCATACAAAACATTTAATTCAACGAAGGATGTCTTGAAAACGTATTGCTATAGGAGGGAGGTGCTCGAACAAATATTGTAAAGGGCAATGAGGAGCAACTGTCTGGTGGAAAAAAAATCAAGATGGTGGATTCAAAATGGCGGTCGAAAATGTTTTTTCACCGATCCGGCTGAAACTTTATATACGCGGTTTTCGGGGTCGTATATATTGAATAGTGAGTCGATTTTAAGATTTCCAAAATTTCAAGATGGCCGCCATAGTGATAATATATTAACACCTTTCAATCTCCCTACAGGAGTCTCCGGGGGTGAAAATGATGACTGGGGAAAGTTATTTAAATGGTCCTGTGAGTATAGGAAAACTTCCAGATCTACGAAAGTATTTTTAAATTAAGGGCCAAATTTATTTACATTTGGTAGCTTTAATTATTATATTAAATTAATAGCTTATTTATTAATAAGGTTAGCCTTATATTTTACTTGATGAAAAAATCTATGTTCAACGATTGGTAACAATTATTTTTGTTGTGTAATAGTAATTAAAAATTAATGACGAACAAATCAAAATATATTTTCATTACAGTATTATTAACAAATTATTATTAAAGGTTCTTCGCCGTATTTAAACTATAATTTTTTTTTTAATTTTTTTTTTCTGTTATTGATATGGTATCCCCATAGAAGGTGCAATTGAATGATGTCATAAGATTGCTAATTTAACCAGCTTTAAGTTTATGTAGGTCACAAAGTGTCACCAGATTTTCTTCAAACGGTTTCAGTCACTGCAATGTTAAGAATTGTGAATTGATTTCTTCTCAATATTTTTTTTAGAAAAAATTTCAAGTCGCTAAATTCATATTAGTTTCTCAAAAATTCAAAGATGTCTTCCTTCATCTGCTCGTTTATAAATTTGTACAATTTATCTTTAAATATTTATTTACAGCGACAAAACGTACTGGGAAATTATTTAAAATTTAGGCCGCTAATGATTTTTCGGTATGGTATCCCCATAGAAGGTGCAATTCAATGATGTCATAAGATTGCTTATTTAAACAGCTCTAATTCTATGTAGGTCACAAAGTGTCACCAGATTTTCTTTAAACGGTTTCAGTCACTGAAATGTTAAGAAGTGTTAATTGATTTTTCCTTAATATTATTTTCAGAAAAAATTTCACGTCGCTAAATTCATATTAGTTTCTCAAAAATTCAAAGATCTCTTTCTTCATCTGCTCGTTTATAAATTTGTACAATTAATCATGAAACATTTATTAACAGCGACAAAATGTACTGGAAAATTATTTAAAATTTAGGGCGCTAATGTTTTTCCGATATGGTATTCCCATAGAAGGTGCAATTGAAGATGTCATTAGTTTGCTTATTTAACCAGCTTTAAATCTTTGTAGGTCACAAAATGTCACCAGATTTTCTTCAAACGTTTTACGACACTTATAGGTCGAAATTTTTTTGTGTTGAAATCCCTATTGCATTTTTCTCGGTTTAAACCCAAAATTTATTAGTGAAATAGTTTCTTATTTACAACTGTTATTTATACTATTTTAATTGACAAAATATTGACATCTTAATATGGTCGGTTTATTATCGGCCGCTAATTTAGACCGCTAACTGCACACCGGTGAATTGTGGCTGTATAGGTAACTGACTTTGCCCAATGTGACTGAATTTTTCTTTGTTTACTTTTCGGCCCTAGGACCGACTTTGCTACTTCCCATCTGCTTTTTAGATAATATATGGTCTACTTTCAGAGTATGAGAGCTAAAATAGTTATTTGTTGTGCGAGGCTGGGAAGTTGCCTATTGGCGTGAGTGCCTTTCCTACATTGAATACCGAGCAAGCAAAGGATCCAAAGACTTGAACCCACAAGCGAAGCGAGTGGTTCAAAAATTGAATCCTGAGCAAAGCTAGAAATTCTAAGGCACGGAACCCAAAAAAATCCAGCCGCGCGAAACACACAATTTTTCATCCCACTATAGCGAGGAAAATATGTACAAGATATAAGAAAAACAATAATTACTGTTTAATTACTTATGAATGGAACAAGTATACTTATTTTAAATAGTTTAATTAAGTATTGATAACATTATTACAACATTATAACAACATTATAACAACATTATAACAACATTATAACAACATTATAACAACATTATAACAACATTATAACAACATTATAAGTCTCTGAAATAGATTGAGCGCCTTTCGTACGGCTACCTACATGTAGTCAACAAATCGCACGTTCAGAGGTACTTACCTATTTCTATGGCGGGTAAACTTAGGTATTTATTTAGTAAAAGTAATATGTTATAGTTAAGACAACCCAAATGGTGTACCTACTCCCTAATTCCAAATAAATGTTTCTTTTCTTTTCCTTTTTTAAGGTGCGTTCCGAATTTGCACCATACCAATTTTAAAATTCTTAGAAAAAAATTATGCTTAAAACTTATTTATTCTTGTTGTATGTAATTATTCAACCATAGTTTAAATAAAAATATTTAGGAACTATATGATTAAACAAATTACAATAAATTATCTTTTAAATGACATTAAACAAAACATTATCTTTAATGCAATAGTATCAAAAATAAAACTAAAGTGTTATTGACGGATCAATAATTTATAACGTAGTAAGGACGAACCGCATTTCAGACGGTTTCATTATGTTTGTTTTCATTTCAGACGGTTTCATTATGTTTGTTTTCATTTCAGACGGTTTCATTATGTTTGTTTTCATTTCAGACGGTTTCATTATGTTTGTTTTCATTTCAGACGGTTTCATTATGTTTGTTTGTTTTCGTAGAATTAAAAAAAAACAAGTTTTCGCCTTTTGAGACTTTAAATTAATTAAACACGTACGCAAAAGGCATTGTGTTATCGACTAGTGAAAATAGTGCTTTGTGACAGTTAAATTGAAGAAAGGACAAACTACGTCATTTACATTTCTACTGTTAATTTCCATTTTATGTCTTGTCCCCTTTTTATGTCCTCTCAAGTTTTAATAATTGTAATTTACGGCTCCCTTAGGTCCCCTTAGAAGACATAAGACAGACAGAAGTTGTTCATTTAGGTACAACAACACCTATGGAGGTAAGTTAAGTCGCCTAGTAATTAAATTTTGGTCAGCTTGTACCTGTCATCATTGACGAAACCCTGGGGTAATGTGATACTTTTGCGATTAACATATCACACTTGCAATACATAAACTTGCATAAAAAGTGCTTAATTGGTAACACTGTCCACCTGGATATGGACATTTTATGTAGTCCACTAAGGACACGCACATTTTATGATATTTCAAAGAATCCTTCATAGAATATAGCAAATTTTATAGAAAATATAGTTAAGGCCATTACATACTTCACTTTTTAGTCATCTGTACCTTTTCATTCAGTGCTGAATACCCAGAAACCCTTTTAATCCATGAAAAATGAGCATCTTATCGTTTTGGACGCCGTTAGCACCAACATCATAAATATTTTGGACGGGCACTTCGTCTTCACTCGACGGTCAAGGAGCGATCCATCAACACATGAAAAGGTTCAACAGCTTTATAAAAGTTTTATTACCGCTACCTTCAATCTCTGTTATTTATTACTCAATCTTTATCTATATTTTATTGGATTACGAGAAGTTATGACACGGTTGGGTAAGGTTTAGAATGTTTTAACATCAAAGTAGGTTATAATCAAGTTATCTATATAGTGCCCAAAAGAGAGTTTGAAGAAACATAACTTCACTTTAACTATATAGCTTAGAAAACACACGTTCGATACATTTTTAGGTCGCCATTTTAACTTAGATAAACTCAAACCCTTGCCATTATTTTTCGAGGGTATTACTTTTAAATGACGAAGCGTTTATAAAAAATTTTTTAAGTTTATAAATTTATAAACTCAATTTTTTGGGAAAAGGAGGAGGATGCGGAATCTTAAAAATCTTAGGAACTTCCGCATTATGATGACGAGGACGAGGAATCCTCTTCAACCCTAATATTACAATAGATCGATATAACCAGGATCAACGGAAATACGGCAGACTTATAAGGGTGTGCACGGACGAACGAACTACTGAACCTAAAAAATGGGGGATTTAACCACTTTTTTCGATAACTAAAGACAGTGCGAAAGGCTAGTTCTAGTGGATTGGAATTTGTAGCACAAAATCCACAATTAGTCATTGTCACATTTCGGGAACACAATACAAAAGACTAGGTACTAGTGGTTTGGGATTTGTAGTGGAAAGTAACTAAACGTCAAAATTTACATCTGGTCACTAATACCTGTAAAAATGTGTATTTGTTATTAATTTGTAATGAGACCGTAAAAGTGCTTTGCTATTTATTTGTGTTGCAACCGTGAACGCGCTTTTAGATTTATGACAAAATAATATAGAACTGTATGTATATTGATTTGTTTGGGAATTCTACAAAGTAGGACTTAACATTGTTTATCTGAACAAGTTGGCAGCAGTCGTGAACTTTGTGCGCCCCCGGACTAGATAATAGATTGTCTAGTAAATTGTGGACCGGTTTTAATTTTATGCCTTGCAGTAGTTTGTAGTTTGTTATTAAATAGATCTACCAAGTTAATAGTTGGGTAATAATATTTGACTAGGTAATTCCCGCGATCGGGACCGGATTCGTCTGCATTGACTTAAAAAAAAAATGGTTTTACCTACAAAAATATCGGAATTCTCGTACCGTGGGTGATGTGGGTGAGTGGTCGATTTTCTAAAACCGGGGAAACACGTCAATTTAATTTTCAACTTCCGACTTCGGCCAAAAATCCGTTTCTAGTGCCAACGTTATAACAGAAGCCTCTGTGCAAAATTTCAAGTTTTTCGAGTGCGTGTTGGACATGCATTAGGACTAGGTCCGCTGTATAGTGCGTGCGCCCGCTGCGTGTGTTTCATTACGCGGTTTTGTTTATAACAACGCTACATAACGCGGGCGCGCGACCCGCAGTTCATAAGGTCGCCCACACCAGGTGCACGCACGTTTGTACTTTCTACATACTGCAAGTGGCACGCATTGCTTAGTACAGTTGACGACACGATACTTTGCAAGAAATTACTTTCTATTAATTAAGAGATGAACAGACAGACAGAAACTTAAAGTTTAATTCTGATTATGAACCTGTTTAATATTTATTTAATTTTGTTTCATTTTATTTAAGACTTGTATTGAGTGCACGTTACAGACTACTTGGAAGCTTTATATCTTGTAAGACAAAACTTGAAATCACATATGATTTATAAAATTTCACAATCTTGTAGGAGATACTTCGTCCGCGAAAGCTTAGGTTGTGAAATGAGCTACCACCCTGCCATCGTTTTCTCTAAGGATAACAATATGGTGTTCTTCAAGAAGGTGTCTTTTTTGAAGGGACGGCAACGCGTGAGTAATACCCCTGGTTTTTCAAGCTTCCATAGGCTACGGTGACCGCTTACAATCAGGCGGACCGTTTGCTTGTTTGCTACCTCAGCAAATTCACTTGGTAATATTAATATATATTTTTTTAAATTAGAATCAAGAGAATATCCCGCTTAGTTTTCCTAACAATTTGTATGAAAGCACAAAATAGAGTGTCAGAATGATTTTTATATTCTAATAACTGTTTTCATTGCTAAATAATTATAAAATTAGCAAATCCACTTAATCAAGGTTTGAACTATAGCATATATTTTTTTTTTCACGTTAAAAAGTCTACTCAGGACTGTAATTCTTGCTAACTTAACTCGTTTGGGTACGCGATCACCTTAAGTATGTCCCGGAATATATTTCAGGATACTGATGAAACTGTGGGCAGAGGCAAAAAGTGAAAATGGAACAATTCACTTATGATATTAAAACGTACTTCAATATCCAAAGCCTATTTGAACACGCCAATTTTTTTCAGCCTACGCTTCTCTGAATTTCAATCTGGTTTCAACGAGAGAGAAATAATTTATGAATACAATCACGTCTGAGACTAATCTTTGAGTAAACTAATGATTGAAATAAATTTATTCGTTTCATTGCTACGAAATTAATATGAAACAAAAAAAACTAGACAAGTGCGAGTCTGACTCGAGCACTAAATATGAGTAGTTTTTTCGAGTATGTTTTAAGTTTACCATAAAAATCGGATTATAGGACAAATAGTCTCCAGTACATTGATATACGTCACCGTCAACTGCAAATGTAAGTTTGTAATCAATAAGAATATTTTTTTAATTCATATAAAACATATTTTATACAAATTAATAATTTTAAGGTTTGCCTTTATTTTCACTACAAGACCGCGCTACTTGCCAAATTTCATTACCTATTTCAGGTCAACGGCAAGTAACCGGTAGATTTTTTTTATATTTGCAAATGTCAAAATATGCAAATGGCCGTGTTTTTGGATTGCTTTGACTTGGATGCTTGTCTTGTTTACAGAACAATGAAACTATTGATCTAATGAATTGATATTTAATTCAACTTGTTACCTTTACGCGTTTCTAGAAACAGATTTAGTTTTTCGTGTAGTTTGACTTATATCGATGGATTTAACTGCAAGTTATCAATTCTTGTGAACCAGTAGTAGAACAATAATGTCAATTCATAAATTTAAAGACCTCTTAAAAGACCTACCGTAGAGTTTCTAAACTTCGCCTAGGTATCCAAACTTCGCCTGCTTTTAAGCAATTGTATTTTTTTTTAAAAACTTACCAAGCTGATTGACACAAAACCGCTACATAAAAATAGAATTTCGTGTATAATTTATTAATTAATTAAATTTTCTATTAGTGGTTCTTACGCGGAATGGAAAAGGTAATTTTTTTTTTAGTCAAGAACTTTCTTTTTTGACGGTGTTATAATTTTTACTTTTACATGTGACATACACTATACTAAACTATCGTATTTACATGAGGTAGAAATAAGCAAAATGGAAGTCAGGCATTATAGTGGAATGTTTAACGCCAAAATTTTTGTACATGTTTTTCTTTGATATATAATACGATTTGATATATAATACGTTTCTTCTTTAGTCTCCTCTTATTTATTTCACATAGATACATCCTGGACAATAATATCATTTTATATCTGCCCTGTTCATATTAGATTGAATGTATGAAAACACGCGCAAACCAATCCCTGTTTTTGCCTACCATAAATTTTCATAATTAACTTGACTTTAGGTATTCCACTGGTTGTGCGGTTGCTGTTCGTTTGCCACTTGATACGTTGTAAGTTGGGAAATTATAACCTAAATCATTCACTACTTTTGTTGTTGGCACTAGTAAGTGAAGATAAGTAAAACAATCTCCGCCTACTACCTTCTATCTTGCAACAAAGGTACTAGGTGAATTTAAAATTAAATCAAATTGTATTATGTAGTTTCTTTCCATATTAAGGGAGCCATAATTGAATTGTTTTATTTTTTGATCTGTGAAGAGAAGAGAAGAGAAGTATCGGTGATGACATTAAGTTAATGCTTAAACATAATTATCAAAAATCCAAAATAATTGATAAAAATGCAGGCGAAGTGCTGAGACTAGACGGTGTTTAAATAAAGTATTTTTTTTATTTCATTTTATATAATTTCTAAAGTTATCGTTATCTAATTATCTATAACGAAAAATTTTCATTTACACTGGGATAATTTTATTTGGTTCCAAGTTCCGAGTTACCTCAGAATTTAATTTGTCTCCAAATAATTGGACCTTCCCATGGAGCCGTAAGAAGAGGTATTCATATTGAATGACCTTTGGACTGTAGGTTTAATTAAAGGCCCACCTTCCGGACACCGACCGCCTTATTGCTGCCACATTTTGCAAACCAACAATTCAGTTATCAAATCTCAAAATCACCAGACATTTTACGTCCTTATTACGCATCTTTTATCCTTCCGTAATTTAATCTAACTGTCTGGAAATAAATTATTTTGCTCCTTTATTTTACTTTGCCCCGTTTTTCAAATACTTATACTTTTCTAATAATCTACATTTTCAGTTTAAATTTGCTTAATAACAATTGAATCAAAAGGTACCCAAAGGTTGCCAAGAGGCACCTAGTATACCAACGCTGTCTGTCTGTCTGTCTATATAAACTTTAAAGGGCTCAAATTTGCAACGGTGGCAAACAAGCTATCAGTAAGTGATGTTAAATGGTCACCGCAGCTTATGGACGCTTGCTGCACCAGGGGCATTACTCACGCCTTGTCGATCCTTTAAAAATCTAATCGTTTATTTTTGCTAAATAGATTAACAACAAATAGATTAACAGAATCAGTTTTGTTTATGTTTATTTTATCCACTCGCCGACATTTTACAAAGTTAAATAATTGCTGACTATGTATTAGGCATTGTATCAATTTTCGTATTGTGTAGTGGTAAGGAACCCTTAATGCGCAAAAACGACTCGCATTTGACCAGTTTTTATTAATATTAACCTCTCCGTGATATCGCAAGTGATGTATCTACTCAACGAAATAAGAAATAATATTAACGTCCTACTTTATGAGTATTTGAGAAAAATAACTTTATCGTAGAAAGAACCTTGCAAAGACTTTATATTTATCGAAAACCGATGTAAATTAATAAACAAAAGTTACCACATTGATTTATTGTCACTACTTAAATAAAATTCCTTTCTAGAATATGTAAAGTTAATAGATTTTGTTAGTTTGTGTTATGAAACAGATGTTTACTAGGGCGGGTAAATAGATAAAGATGGATGCACGATTTTTTTTAATTGTGACTTGAGCGAGATCTTGGACTTGAAGCCATGGGTTGGTTCCAAAGAGTATAAAGGTTGGGTCAGTCATGAATTACGTTTCAACCGTCGCGTCGTCGTCTTCCCTGCTTTGTTCAGTTCCCGGTATTCGCTCGAGTAACTAATTAAAAATCGGTCAAGGGCGAGTCGGACTCGCGCACGAAGGGTCCACTGTCCACTGTCTATAAAAACGGCAAAATAAACACTTTTGTGGTATGGGAGCCCCCCCTTAAATGTTTGTTTTATTTTAATTCAATTTATTTTTAAAGTGAATATATAACTAAATATTCTGTGAATATTTCAAGCGTCTTCCTGTTTATACCTGTTTTCCTACTTCATTTAAGTAACTTTTAATGGACTTTGTACGAAAATTTCACTTTTCCAAGTACATTTTTAACTTGGTCGACTATTACTCGTAATCCTGTAGAGTGGACTTACCCGTGATAGTCTTTCTTTTAAATTCATTATATGGACTCGTTTCGCAAACGGAGCCCTAAATCAAAAAAATATCTCTTCATACCGCCAATGTTTTTTGGAATTGCTATCCAACAATACCACATACGATGGGGTAGACGAGAAAAAAAAGAAATGCGTCCCCATTTCACGTGTAGGGGAGGTACCCTAAAAAAATCTTTTTCAAAGATTTTATTCTACCATTTTGTCGGCTTGATCAATGTGTATATCCCTGCCAAATTGCACCTTTCTTGTATAAGTAGTTTTTAAACTAAGCCGCGGACAGACGGAAGGACATGGCGAAACTATAAGGGTTCCTTGTTGACTACGGAACCCTAAAAACATTTGTTTATCATAAGAATTTGAATATTTTTATATATTTGTGTTCGCTTGCTTTTCAACATCAGAAAGAAAGATAAAAAAGATTGCTTCGACATAAATCACAATTACACAGTACTTACATCCCAAGCAATACATTCTGAAAACTAATATTACAAGTTTTTTATAATAAAAAGGTGGAAAACAAGCTAACGGTCCGTCTGATGGTAAACGACACCGCAGCCTATTGACGCTTGCAGCACCAGAAGCGACACTCGCCCCTTGGCCGACCATCTAATAACTTCTTTCTTGGAGAACCCCATACTGTAAGTTCTAAGAGAAAACCTTGGCAGTGAGCTCATTCCACAACTTTAGCATTTTAATGGATTGTAATAATATATATAATATATAAATAAGTAGGTATACAGGTTATTTATTTTCATTTCCTTTCACATTTGTGTAACTTTGAATCGAAGGGTCTTAGCTCAACATTTGCTGCAGCTAGCTGTGACACTGTTATTTTGTTGATACATTTTTTTAATTTTGGAATAAAATGTATAATATCTGTTCTGATAAATCTACAACATAATGAATGATTCAAAATACAAGAAATAAAAAAAGGGTGTAAACCCAGTCCACCCACTTTTTCAATTTCGGTAAAACCAGTTTTGTGACCCCTAGTGGTGATGATTTAAAATGTGATGCACCCCTTGTATTTTTCATATCGATGTGCAACCCTCGCAACCCGCGCCCCTCTAAAAATATAATTTATTTTTTGATGTGTTTAATGCATTCAAGATTATCGCTAAACTTACGTACGTATCTGTACTTACGTAAGTGACATATCTACTATCTACGACGTAGACGGTCTAAGTCGTAGATCGTCTACAACGTATAAAAGGTCTATAACGAAGAGGGTCTACGACGTATGTAGTCTATCTACGTCTCATAAGATCTACGTATAACAGTGACTGCTATTGTTGGCGCATCCATAGATCAATAATATACTATGCCTGGAATGTCACTTCCGCAAAAACATGGCGGACGTGGCGGATACATACATACAATCCCAATTGCTTAGTTTACGATGTCAAATTTTAAAATTGTAAAAACTAAACATTATTGTATAGGGCATGGGATGGCGTATTTAAAGGTCCTGCCATCATGATTAAACAATTTTTTAGATATGTGCATTTTTTTAGCCCTGGTAGATATGTTTATGTGACGTATATTGGGGCCATGAGTGCAATAAAGTTTATTAATATTTACAAATTAATGGAAAATATAAATAAAACATTGTTTTTACTACATCAAATAATAAGTGATTTACATAATATGTATACTTTGATTCTATATTGAGAATTTACCTATTTTTAGTATATTTTACTCTATTTATTTATTTATTTATTCATTTTACTTTATTATTTATTAAAGTTTACTTATTTATTTAACTTTATTTCTAATTTTTATGTACGTAAATAACTACATAAATTTAAACTTTTAAACTTGATTTATTGTGATTATCTATTCTATACATGTGTTTATTTATACCATAAGCAACTTACAACATTTTTCTACATAAAAGGTATTTCTGAGCAATTTTATTGTTTCTTCGAAACCCTTAATGAAACGGAAATAGGTTTACTTCTGTGCCAATGAGCGTCCGACATAGATTTAATTAATGAGGTCAAAATAAATTGGCACTGCATTTAAACTTTGTGTATAAGTTGAACAATTATGACCTAGATTGAAATTAATTACGTGATTTCCTATTTATTTAATTTGTAACTAAAACATAAAAAATGGTTTGATAAAAATATAAGATTTTTTTTTTTTTTTTTAAATACCACTAAGGTGGCAAACAAGCATACGGTCCACCAAACGTTTGTAACACCAGGACCATTGCTCGCGTGTTGCCAACCCTTTAAAACTCTAATTAAACCCGCCTTGAAGAACCCCCAATCCCTGTTTATTAACGTAAAAATGATTATTTTCATGTGATACAATTAAAAATTACTCAAAACCAAAAAAAAAAAACTACTAGTTAAGGAAAGATGTAATATTTACAAGGATTTTATAAAGATAAAAAAATGTTTAACCAAGGAAGATCATTGAAATGAAGTGTATATCAAAATATTTATTCTAAGCTAAGAGAAATGTTAGTATTGAAAATAACCGTTGTTTTAGCAAATTTTGCCTACATTACGTGCAAAGTTACTTAGCAACTTGAGCCATCACTTACAACGCGCGTCACTCGCTAACTTAGACATCTCGTGATGTATGATAATTACTTGTAGGAAACTTGGCGGGATTTCGAATATATCGAAACACAATTTACAATTATTGTGTAACTGTACGATGCAGAAATTAAATTTATGAAGTAACAGTAAATAGAAGGGTCGGTAAAGGTATACCTTATCGAAAAGGCGAGGTCATGCCTACTTTAAACTGACACACGAGAATGAAAGCATTGGTGCAAGTGGATTAAACATAAGAAATGTGCGGGAAACGTTAATGTCGTTGAATTCGAAGATTGTTTTGTTAACCCTTAGGGGAAACAGATGTGATATAACTACCTATTAACATATCTGTGTATTAAGATGCTACAAGTGAATTACAAGAACAAACATAATTAATTTGATCATTCTACTTCTACTACTACTAATTACTATAATACTTTTATTATGTAACTACATAATCACCCTCTAATAGTAGAATCAGAATCAGAATTTTTTATTTGTAAGCCATAGGTAAATTTGTAGACGTTATATAACATAGTGTACAGCTATGCTCTGCCGTTTTTCAACAGCGTACAAATTATTATTGTTAATCTAAATTACAAAAAGATATAATTCTATATTAATTACAGATAATATGAGAATGAATTATAAAATTTTAAACAGCAAATGCGTACATACTAGTATTAATAGTAAATAATCATTTGTCTAGAAGATATCAAGTCTTCTAAAAAAAAAATTCAAGTTGTTTTTGGGCATTACGATACAAGTTGGCCAGTTAAGGCCTTGTTGTAATTGAGCCACTGCGTAATTATTATCAATACGCGTACCTACGACATTTTTCAACACAATTGCTCGTGAAAACAACACAACATCATATATTTAGACACATATTGCGTGAGAGACGGTCCGTTGTTTTTTTTTTACGCGCACAACAGAAGTTTATATTTTGTTAAAATCATCATCGCACTTATGTTTTATGAAGTAAACCATATGCATTTTTTAAAAGCTGCATTATAAATCTAAAATCGGTTATATACGTGCCACTTTGCAAGCAAGTTGGTTAAAAGAATACCGAACTAGCAAATCTTGCTAAATCTTTAAACGGTCGAGTAAATTCTCTATATACGTTATCTTACGCTTTGCTCACGCGATTCAATAATATTGTAATATAAGTATAGACACAAATCGTCGTAAAAAGTCGATTAAAGGCAATTTCAATGCTGATAGCAATCTGTCTGCCATTACTCGATGAATTTGTTCGATAATAGTCATAAAATTGCATTCACTCAACATATTAATGTTTAAACAACTATTCGGTTGCAATGCAAATCAAATAAGCTTGATTGTCTCCATAACCCATGTATTAGATACATATTTGGTCTATGTAATTATGATCACATATCCGAATGTCAATTAAAACTCAAGTGGCTCCCAATTTGCCTTCGCCGGAATACTCATATTCTATTTCTTCTCTACAAAGTACTGTTCAATCCGTCGTCCCGTAATACTGGATAGAACGTTTTAATTTTACTTTTCGATTTCTACTGTTTGTCGCGCTACAACAAATTTGATGGTAAAAACTCCAACACACTATTCATAAACATATAATAACTCTTCCCCGTCACTGCCATAAGACGCTTACCTTTCGGCGATAAACAAGCAAAAATTTTAACAATATTTAAATACACCAGGTATTTAATTACAAAGTTACAATTACACATTACTTAAAGAGCTAAGCTGTCTCATAAGTACACTGATGATTCATCTATATTTTATAAAAGATGTATGTTGTTTGTATTTGTATACGTAAAAGTAGATTTTTTATTTAATTTATATGTTTGTAGTTTGTGTATTGGTATTATTTAATATTTATTAATTTAATTATTTCTGTAAAAGTATATATTATTTTATTTCATATTGTTAGGTTTTAATCCGTAACTAATGTTTATTCAGTTACTATAAAAGTGTCCTCTAGCCAACGTTGTCTGGAAGAGATCGTTTATTAGCGATAAGACCGCCAATTTGTTATCTTTTTGCTTATTTTAAGTTTGTGTTTTTTGTTTATGCGCACTAAAGTATATTATTATTATTATAATTGTAGCCAGGTAACGCACATAGAATAATTTATTCATGAGTGACAGTAATTCGTTTGTGTGACTCTTGCGTCACAATTTCACTCTTACTCAACACATGTGAAAATACCTACTTTGTTTCTACATTGTAAAATAAGGGACTCGGTGTAATAATCCAGTCGTAGTACAGTTGTAAGTTGTGACTAATGGAGTTAGGTAGTGAGAATGAAATGTTAATCTGTGACTGACGTAATAATTTTTACTGTGGTTATTATTTTACTTTAGTTAGTTTCTTTAATGAACTAAGTAAAAACAGTTATTAAGATTTCATGTGGCCGAGCCATTAGAAACACGAGGTGACGTCATAAACCCTTCCCTATCAAGATAAAGTTCCTTGAATAATTTAGTTTTATTGATTTTCTTTTGTTTTTGTGATTGACAACCATAGAATTCGGGTTTTGTAATCTGTCCTATGAACTGCACAATAGACTCACCATCGATTTATTTACTTATTGAGTCTCAACAAATTGGCCACTCTTTAAAAAAAGACAAAGATAATTTGTTGCAACTACCTGTCTCTTTTCGGTAAAATAAAAACAAATCGTCAGAAAGAGACAAATACTCGCCGCGGATTCGCTTTGTGTCTTGACAGATTTTCATACAAACTTCCGACCCCCATTTTACCCCTTTAGGCAATGAATTTTGCAGAATCCTTTCTTAGTGAAGCTCTACGTTGAGTAAGGAACCCATATGCCAAATTTCAAGTTTCTAGACCCAGCAGTCTGGGCTGTGCTTTGAGATGTCATTGAATCCGTCTTACAAATTCTTTTTTTTTTAACAATAAAATAAAATAAAAACAAAGCTTTTATTTAGGTGAAACTAAATGTCCCGGTGTCTGTAATCAAATCTTGCAAGTTACATTTGACCCATTTCCCGGTGTTCGATTAAACTCATATTTTGCATACATACGTAAATCGGATGGAGTATAGATTATAGAGCTGGTCTGATGATGGAGCCGGAAGGTACGCACTCGCCTCTGTAACGAAACGACGCTACCCAATCGAGTTAAGGATTGCTTTATTTGTCTTGACAAGCACTTTGGTCTCAAATGATTACCAGGGTCTGATGAAAGCTTATTTGTAATTCTGTTTAAGTAATATACTTTTTTATATATGTTGTTGTACTGCAGCGCCGTCTGCCGGGCTGATTTGTGAATCGAAACCATCCAGGGCGCCATCCAAACACATACAAAAAAATTCATTCCAATAGGTCCAGCCGTTTAGGAGGAGTACAGTCACATACACATGTACAGTAGAATTATATATATAAATAAAAGATATATAAATATAAATATAAATATTTTTGACATTATACACAGCGCCGTCTAGCCCCAAAGTAAGCAAAGCTTGTGTTATGGGTACCAGACAACGGATATAAATACATATATATTACTTTTTTTTTTGTAAATACATACACATCAAACATAAGTACACCCAGACTCAAGACAAACACAAATGTTTAACACCCTCTGCACGGCAGTCCATCACACTACCAACTAGGCTACGAGAGAGTCATATGTTTGTATACATACAGATAGTACATTTTTTTGGCGTGAAAGTCAGTCAATCTACTAAATTGAGTTTTAGGTTAATTTTGAGCTGTTAATGAAGTGAACTTTTTACTTATTTTTTAAAGCTACAACAGATTAAGACTCACGTATCTGATATATTCGCAATTTAGGAAAGTTTCCTATAAGTCATTACCGTACATCAAGTGGTGTCTAAGTTGTCAAGTGACACGCGCAGTAAGTGATGGCTCAAGTTACTAAGTAACTTTGTATGGCACATATGTTGCTACGGCAGCGCATTTTATCAGCCTTGCTAAAGTTTTAACAGTTTAGTAAGGTTAAATATTGCTGCAGTAGTTTTATTTTGCTTGTACTTGCAAAAAAAATCTAAAACATTTCTACAATTTGTTTGCAAAAAATATTATTTTAGTTTCCACTCTATAAGATTAAGACCATTAAGTGAAAATGAAAAGCAATGGAAATAATCATCATCATTTCGGACATCCTCGTTAGAACGTATGCCCCCCCTCCCCCCATTTTTCCATTACGGGCCGCAATGAGCCACCTGCTTCCACACAGTGGCTTCCTGTAACTGTAACCATGCCATCTCCCTACCTAATAGGACGCGAACCTACTGTGCGTCTTCGGATCCGTGGTCACTACTCACGAACCTTTCTTTTTCGCCAGTTATCGGATCGAAAAGCGATGTGACCCGCCTGCCTGTTGCCACTTCAGCTTCTTGTTAACTATTCGAGCTACTTTTGTTCTTTGGCAAATTTTCTAGATAGCTCTGTCCTTATTTCGCTCGTATACCCCGTTACTTTAGAATTTCAAAACAAACTAAACTAGAAACTATCAAATTAAAGCCAAAGGTATATCTTATGAATACCTTTTGTTATACTGTTCTACAGACAACCCAAATAATTTGGGGGCAAATGAAATTGTGTGCTATCCTCGGAGCTAACTAATATCAACTTTGCATTCTAGAATAGTTTTCGTCTCTCTGTTGAAAATGATAATTGCTAAAACGAAACTGCAAATATAATCTGCTTCCGACCTAAGCAACGAGTTTATTGTTTCGTTTTAGTTTATACGTAAACCAACAAAATATGCATGTTTACCACATACTTAGTTATCTAATGCCAATGACTTTACTTATTTGGATTTGCAAAAGATAAAGGTTTGGATAATGAATATTAGTTTTTTCTTTTAAAGTAAGAAGACACGGAATTTTTTGGAGTAAAACGAGGACTTTGACGTCTATTATGAAAACCAATTCAATTGTTACAGAAAACGCGGAGGTACTCCATTCGAATAATTTCAAATGAAGTTCACAAATACAACTACTAGGAACCTTTGCAGTCTTAGTAGATCAATCTTACAGATCTTTTTATTTTTAATACCACTTAGGTGGCAATCAAGCAAACGGTACGCCTGATGGTAAGCGGTTATGTTTAAGAAATAAATTATAAATATACATAAATAGAAATAGTCTTTCTTTGTTTGAGTCTCCTTGAAGGTTAAAGACTTAGAAGAAAACATATCATAAATGCCATATCTATGGCTACATCACCAATATCTAAATGTGATGTGTAATATAATATTTTCACAGCAAAGATGCATGCATTTCAAAGATTTATTAACCTTGTGTTAAGATAAACCTTACAGTATGCAAAACACATAATCTAGCTATGTAGATAATTTAGTGACAGTGTTGTAACGTGATACCATAGTACAGTCAGCCTATGAACATTGAGCGTCTTAGGAAACTTTTCATCTTGCTACATCTAGAGAGACAGCGACATGTGATTACATTAGAATATTGCAATTTTATAGACAGTTCGTATATTTGACCAAAAGCCCTATTTTCGACTTCATTACGTGTAAACAACTTTAACATACAGAGATGATTCAACGTTCACAATGATCCACATGGCATACACGAAAGTGCAGACCCACCAACTTACTTTTTTTTGGACATTAAACACAGCGCCACCTAGTCCTAAACTAAGCAAAGCTTGTGGTATGGATACCAGACAACGGAAACTAAAACATATACTTTTTTTGTTAATACATACAATGTATGTATTTTATATATTTTACTTACATAGAAAACACCCAGTCTTAAGGACAAACACAAATAACAAATGCTTCTCTGGTACGGGAATCGAACCCACGCCCCTCATTTCAGCAGTCGGGTCATTACCCGCTAAGCCACGGAGTTCACTATTCTTGAAAATAATAACGCCATTTTGAATACCTAGGGGCTGTTCGGATATTAAAACTAATATTACTGTTGCGATACTCAGAAGTGCGGAAAGCATATGTTGTTACACCAGCTTTAACTAAATAAATACTAACATCGAGCACGGTAATGTACTGTTTGACATCACAAATATCAAACTACTCATATAAATTGACCGGCCTAATACCTAATACTAATAGTTATCTTTTGGATATTCTTGGTGTTGTAAAACGAAGTTACCGAACGCAGCCCAGAAATTTTGTTTGCTTGTTTATTTTTTAATCGGTATTAGCTCCACTCAGATCTCAGATAAGATGGTAGTTCTACATTATGTCGATTAGCATGACTTCGACACACAATAGTTCAAAAGTTTTCCGTTTACAACAAATCAATGACGTCATACGTTAAATAACAAAAGCACAGTGCGCGGAAGAAAATTGTAATGCAATAAAGTCCTAAAGTGCTCAAAATGTAAATGGGCCGACTGTACTTAAAAAGGTTAAAATGGACAACAATGGAATAGTACTCTTAACAAAACAAGGAAAATTAATAGCGTAGCGTGACATTTAAATATTTTGCTTGACGTCACGATTTGAGATTATAAAGATAGCTTTGAAATCAATGAAACTGTATGAATTTTTGTTTATTTACGTTTATAAACGTGCAAGTGTGTTCATGGATTAAATAAAATATAAACAAACCATTATGTCACTAATGCACAAAGGGTTGGTCAGAGATGTTATGAACGTCAACTGTTGTGGAATACAAATTAATAATTCAAATAGTTAAAAGATTCAAATATTAGCTGTATTAAACTAAAGTTTTTTAGAAAACAGTTTCATTTAGAACCCAAATTCCAGTACAACATGATAAACAAAACTTAGCAAAAACATTAAAAAATAGGGATTGGGGATGTGATAGACACGGCCGCGAGTTTTTGGGTGTGACAACGTCAAAATGTTTCACTGTGGCATAAATCTAAGTCAACCTAAATACGGCTCGCGAGCCACGATTTGCCGACCACTGTGTGCTGTGTAGACATGGGTAACTCAAGCAATATTCGTGAGCTGCAGCTCAAATCGCAGCTCAAGCACCTGAGCTCAAATTTAACGAAAGGTGCATTGTGATTCAGGTTGCGAGAGAGTGCCCAATATTCTAGCAGCTCACGTGTCGGCGGCATGGATTCACTTACGAGTCCTGACGCACACAGGTCGATTTTTGAAATACTATTTTATTCTATTTCTATCACATTTACTATACTTATATCTTTTATAAGGTCTTTGAAGTTAGCACACCAAAGCCAAATGCAAAATAAAGTATACCCAAATTTGCCGTTTTCTATCCGATATTTATCAGTTATATTAAAAAAATTGCCGTTGAACTATTTAAGCCACCTATGCAAAATGTTACTTGCAGGGGTGATACGGACCTGCAAAATGGCTTATAATTTGCCGTTTTCTATCCGTTGTCAGGCTGCACTTCGAGTAAAGTTAGCCGACCACCCTTTTTTTAAAAAAATAATTCAACGGCAAGTTTTTTAATATAACGGATAAATATCGGATAAAAAACGGCAAATTTGGGTATACTTTATTTTGCGTTTGGCTAAAAATGGTGTGCTAACTTCAAAGACCTTCTTTTATAATTATGTATAACTAATTTCCTATGATAGTTGCACAAGCATCTGCATAGCAACTAATATAATTACGAAAATCATATTAAAATAATGTAACTTCACTTCATATATATGTGTGAATTACCTATAATAATTCAATTTGATTCCCTTCCAACAGAAGAGAAAGATAGAACCTTGCGCATCCAAAATACAGGGCTAATCGTTATATTCGGATGGTTTGATAATTTCCAAGCTGATTGTCGGTAGGAGGCGTTATCGGTCTTCGAACCGAAAATAGGAATTAATCTTGAACATTATTACCTTTATAGTGCATCTTTTTGGAGTCGGTTGTTGTTTTTGTTACCCTTTATTAGCTTATTTTCTCGTTCATTAAATTGCTTTAAGAGTGCCTATAAAAAATTAAAGAGCTTCCTTGATTACTCTAGGATCCCATTAGTCTCTCCTGACCTGATGACCATGGGACCACCTGGGAAGTATACCCTTTCAAACATGAAAAGAATTTTCCGAATCATTCAAGGCGTCTTATCAGGGCGAATAATCATCTTTGAAAGCTGGTAAAAAGAGTTTATATTAAAGTCTTACGGTACGGAACCACTAAACAGTAGAACCCCTAATATACAACTATTTGACAACAACATAGTTAGGTAGATAATGAAACACGTACGACGCGTGCTCTCACAATTGCTTTCGCAGTTTGATTCATTACTTACATATTAGCGGCGGCTTAAGTGATAATTAATTATTTATAACACATCTCGTGATACGTACGACAATAGGTAAAGTACAATGTAGTGTGCAAATTAATAATGTCTATTATTATCATTATATTAATCTGTACAAAGCGTCATACATTACAAAATTATGCGTTATGTAAGGTACCTGCGGGTAATAAGGCCTAACGGCTAATAAGGCCCACTAAATGTTAAAATAAGAAAAGTGCAAAAAATATTACACAAAATGGGAAATAATTATGAAATGTTCTTTAGTCTAAGAAACGAGAAAGGAAAATCAAAATATTATCTAAGGTTTTTAGCAAAAAATTATTAAATAAAAATTTTGTATAGTGCAAGTATAGTAATAAAGCCTACGTGCAACGTTTAAATGTTTACATCACTCCTAAGATAAGTAATTTCTATGCTAAAAGCACCCTACCTAGGTTTCTCTAAAGACTACAGTATAGATAACTTCAAAAAAGAAGTTATTAGATACAAAGTGTAAGGGATAGCTTTCTAGTATTGCCCCCTCCCCCGCCTCCCCTATTCTACGCCCATGCCACCAGGCGGACTGTAAGCTTGTTGGCCACCTAAAGCCAGTTTCTTTTACTTTGAATAACAAATCGTAATTCCAAGAGTCATCACAGAATCAAATAAAATTTTAGTAAGAAATTCTGTTATTTATTCTAACATTATGATGAACAATGTTTACACACTCGCACTCGTCTCAATTTCTTTGAATTAATTTAAAAATTTAAAATAACAAGTTAAAAATATATTTTTACATACAATATATACAAAAAATATTACGAACTTTGGAAATTCTAAATAATTGATTAGATAAATAAACCTTAGTTGACAATATGCACAACAGCGTCTGTTTTCTGTGTGACTCCGACCTTTCCGTTACTCAAGAAAATCAAAATATTGAGTTTTAAATTTATTACAAACGCTTAAGTTTTACTTAAATGTAAGCAATAATATTTAAAAAAAAAAATTATTATTTCGCTTGTCCTGTAATTAATTGATCTATTAACTAGGTATAAAATAAATACTCTTATTTTTGAAATTTGTAAAGTTTCTTATAAGTTATTACCATATATCACGAGTTGTCTAAGTTACGCCATGGCTTAAGTTGTAAAGTAATTTCATACGGCATGTACCTATTGCTAAGGCCGTGTTTTCACTAGGGTTCGTCGGTCGTGCGCGTATGTATAGCGCGGATGCTGCGTTTTTGTCGACTTGGGCACTTTCACAGTGGACGGCACAGCGACGGCAATTGCCATAGTGGTTTGTTTACGCTTATTAGTCTTTAAAGGCTTTTAGACTTTAAGGTCAAGTCATAAAGGGTATTTTTATTTATTATTTTACGCATGGTTTTTATTATTCATTTTTTTATATTACGTCAGCAGTCGTTAATTAGAAAGCGGGTTGAAAATTTTTGTCAGTCTAACGGCCAATAGCTCGACTATGGTAACTGCTGTAGTTTCCCCTGTAAGAGGTTCAAAACTCACTTGCGGTATCGAGCAGAGACTCTGAGGAGAGACTTTGCCTCCCTGTGTGTGTTCTACCGCTTGTACAATGGGCTGTGTTCTGAAGAATTGTTCGAAATGATGCCCACGGCTACTTTCTACCATCGCACCGCTCGCCATCGGCAGGGAATTCATTCTCACACTTTAGAACCGAAATGGTCGCGTACAGTGCGGTTTCAGAGAAACTTCCTCACGCAAAAACTTCCTTGGGTTGTGGAATGAGCTCCCTGCCAAGGTTTTCTCCATGGACTACAGGACATAATGGGGTTCTTTAAAAAAGAAGTTATTAGATTTTTGAAGGGTCGGCAACGCCCGAGTGATACCCCGATTGTTGCAAGCGTCCATAGACTACGGTGACCGCTTACCATCAGGCGGACCGTAATCTGTTTGCCACCTCAGTGGTATAAAAAAATAACAAACAATGGCTTATCAAACAACGAGTATCACAAAATAATATAACTATCTTCACCTAACTTTTGACAACTTTACTACGAAGTATAAAATAAAATACTTTCGTATCTAGTGTTAAAAAATTAAGTAAATAAGTCTTTTGGAAATCTTGAAAGGACAAAAGGGGCGATCTAATTCTAATTCAGCAGGAATAATTCACACCTTGTCTTCCCCATCACTGAAACATTATTAATTAATGAAAAGGGCTTAAAATAATATGGTAATCTATTAAATTAATTTCGGCTATTAAAATAGCTATTTTGTTTTTATAGCTGGAGCCTAGAGTATTGTTAGTAATAACAATTTAGCTAACAGTCAAGTGCTTTATATTTCGAGTTTGCTAGATATTTATGGTTAAATGTTTGTGTTGAGATTAATAATCTAGATTTATGTAATTTATGTTTTTTAACTTTAATTTTTTTTTAATATTAGTACAAAAACAACAAACAAGTCAAATTTGCACGTTTCAACAAGTTTTGGGTCATAGCTTACAAACTATGCTGTTAATAGCCAGAAACAACAAACTACACGCCACTGGCTTTTCGGTAAAGAAAACATCGTAAGGAAATCTGAATATGTGAAAAACAAATGTATGTGAAGACCACAATCCACACGTGGCCCGCGTGTGTACTATGGCCCAAATCATGTTGGTGAGGGAAGGCCGTACCCCAAAAGTGGGGGCGTAGCAGGCTGATAACAATTAGGCATGTGATTGACCTTGCCGCAACGTCTTTGGGTGTGAAACGTCTATTAAAAAAGGGTATCACTGTGAAACACAGGTCTTATTAGGTTCACACAAAGCAACCAAAGAGCCACATACGGCTCGCGAGCCACGATTTGTCGACCACCGTGTGTGCTGTACAGGTGGTCGGGCACAGACAACTTTTACAATAGATCCACACGACCTTCGACACAGCAGAGGCTAAGGAACAGGCCTTGGGTCTGACTCGGTCATAACTTACAAACTAAACAATAAATAGGCAGAAAGAACATTGGCCAAACTTCGTATATGATTGCACTAGTTCTAATAATACTAACTTTAAACAGCCTATGAATTTATAAGAAAATAGGACTGGAACACAAACTTTAAGTATTTTCGGTACTATGTTTAATCACCTATATAACCTTCAGTAAATACCTTCAATAGTTCATATGATGATTACTTTAATCGTATAAATGATTATTCATGTGAACTGTAATCAGTATTATTGAGGCATACATGTGACCAATTGAACTGTTTTTTATGCAGTACTAGATTTCGCCAGCGCTGCGCTCAGCTAAACTGAATCTAGTTTAGTTATCGGTGTGGAACTCCTTAATAAACTTCTAAATTATACTGATGAAGTTTGCTAAGCTATCGTTCGTAATAATTTCGCAAACGCACTTACACACCCACAAACTTTCGCCTTTATAATATTACTGTGATAGCGGAAAGGCTGATTAATACGATACAGCAATAGGCACAACACGCAAGCTGTAATGGCGCTCCGTAACTCTTTGGCTTCAGTAAGGAATAAGTGAGACAAAATAAAATCGCACGCACAGCGGAGCGCAGCCTGGCATCGTTTACGTCTTATTTAAAAACTTAACTATTTTTTTTTACTAATTCCGATGTTATGATATTGGATAATTCAGTATCGGAATTGTAATACCGGACTTATTAGTTCCAAGATTCCGGCGTTTCGACTCGAAAAACTTTTTATTAAAAAAAAACAACCGGCTTCAAAAAGATGCACTAAAAAGGTAAAAATAGCAGTTTAAAGTTGGTTTCTATTTACCTAACAGTTAATAACACGATTTAAGGAAAAGTTATTTGGATGACATTTTTCAAGGGAAAGTTATTTGTAATTGTCTAAAAACTAAACTACTGAATCGATTTGGATAAACTGGAACCGACTCGCAAGTATATACTGTCGAATAAAAAAAAAATCACGTAAATCGGTTCAGAAACAAAAAAGTTATGGCTGAACATGCATAAAAAAAAATATATATATACAGTCGAATTGAGAACCTCTCCTACTCTTTTTTTGAAGTCGGTTAAAAACTAGCATGAAGTATTTCAATTAAGTGCCGGTAGAACTTAGAGCCGTAAACAGTATCGCTACGTGTTAAATGAAACGATATTGATGTTACAATGTAAAATCCAAAATCACGTAGCAGCGCTCTGTAAATGGAACGCACCTTTTATTCCTTGTAAATTTATGCGAATAATTAATGGGAGAGAACGAGACAAGCTTTTCTGTTTGAAATAGGAAGTTTGAAAAGAAATTTTCAGTAATAAATCATGTAATATTAAGCCCCATTCAGATTTAAATACAAACTCACGCCCAACGATTTCCAAACCTAATTAAAATTAAAAAAGTACGAAAATTGCTAATGACGTCCATTGTGCTGCGTAGTAAAATTACGTTGTAGCCGAAAGTTTTACACCAGTTTCAGAATTAATACCTACAATTTTTAAATAGATTTTCTTTTATTTGGCTTTTTACGATTTGGAATAGGTACACTACACCTAAGCATAGAAGCATTAGATTTTTGGTTTGTTTATCTGATCATTAGTCCAGAATAGGTGCAAAAACTGCATTTTTTTTAATTTAAAGTGTTTATATTTGGTATTTCTATTAACCTAACCTTAACCATAAATTTGGTTAAGTATCGGTGTGGGATTCTTACGTCAACTCCTTGATTATACTAAAGAAGATTGTTATGGCGATCGTATAAGTGGAATTCGGTTATAGTTAGCCCGGGATAAAAAGTATGTCCTTTTCCATCTCTTTAACTTTCTCTGTGCAAAATTCAGCTCAATTGGATGCTCCGTTGCGGCAGGATTGAGTGATAAACCTTATAGTTATTCCAACTCTAGTGAAAATATCACATTTATAATATTAGTGGGAAGTGAGATCACAGGCGAATGTCGTCACAGGTGGATGCTAGTATCAAATATACAATACATAACGTTTAAATACACATGAATATTTCCGGGATCCTAAGTAAATAAAAAATCGGATAAGTGCGGGTCGGACTCGCGCTCGAAGTGTTCTGTACCATTATCTATTATGTAAAAACGGAAAAAATCACGTTTTTTATGTATGAGAGCCCTCCTTAAATATTTGTTTTATTTTAATTTAATTATTTGTTTTTAAAGTAGTTTACATAACTAAATATTCTGTGAATATTTCAAGCGTCTACCTGTTGCCGTTATCAATGACGAGAAAAACCGAGCAAAAAAATCACGTTTGTTTTATCGGAGCCCCCTTAAATATTTATTTTATTCTGTTTTTTAAATTTATTGCTATAGCGGCAATAGAAATTCATCATCTGGGAAAATTTCGACTGTCTAACTATCACGGTTCATGAGATACAGCCCGGTGACCGACGTATGGACGGACAGACAGACAGTAGAGTCTTAGTAATAGGGTCCCGTTTTTTACCCTTTGAGTACGGAACCCTAAAAAAACCGAGACGGTGTGCAGAAAAGAATTTTTAATTAAACTAGAAATTAGGTTAGCAATGTCAATTTACAACGACCAGACAAACGACAGGACGTAATTTCATTACTGGCGTTTTTTTTTTCTTTCATTAATTTTCTTTTTTAATTAATTTGAGACATTACTTGTCTTAACATCCTGCTGCCTTGTGCGCTTTAGGAAATCGACAAGTGCACAATATGTAGTCTAAATTGCTGGATAACAAACGCTTCCAAAGGTTATATTTTATGGTAAGACGACTGAACTGCAAAAAATTTCTGACCGGATGGATCAAAACTACAGTCGCCAAATAAAAATGGTATAAATTCGGTAAAAAAAACTATCTCCATGACAAATTTCATCTTAATCAGTACACCAGTTTAAGCGTGCAGAGGTAACAGACAGACAGAGTTACTTCCGCTACCTACTAATATTATAAATGTGAAGGTTTGTCATAATGTCTGGATGTTTGTTACTCAATAACGCTTCAGCCACTGGACGGATCGGGATGAAACTTGGAACATCTATATACTGGAATAGCACATAGGCTACTTTTCATCCCGAAAAATTCCCGCGAGAATAACTATAACCGAGCTTAAACGAACTATAGCTATAGCTACAGCTTGCTATAGCAAACGTCATTGGTATTATAATTAATGAGTTAATTAAGAAGTTCCACGCCGCTAACCAAATTCAGGGCAGGCGGAGCCGCTGGCAAAGTCTAGTTTATGATATTAGTAGTATGGATTTACACTGAAAATTTATCCATTTGTTTTGTTTAATTTTTATTCGCTATGGTTGCATTGAAAATTTGCCCTTTTAATAAAAAGTACCTTAATACAAGGAGATCAACCAATAATAACTCCAGTTATTATTTTACATTAGTGAACATTCTACTAAAGTATAACTTGACTATTCTAACCAACTAAATAAATAAATAAAAATTAAATAAATATATTTTAGTTATTTACTGAGACACAAACATGTATGTCAAAATCTTTGTACCAGGACTTTATAAAAAGACGGGTGCAATCTTTTTTTGCCTTCTAAACCTTGATTATGAATAAAAAAGCCTATTTGAATTTTTGATAAAGTTTAAAGTACCTATTTAAAAAGTTTAAATTAAGTATATACCTGGCTGTAGAGTGACCATGGACTTCGAGTTCTGCAATCCGTCCTATCAACTGCGCAATAACCTCACACAGTTAGCCATACTTTAAGAAAGAGCCAAAGCCAATATACTACAATTATCTGTCTCTTGTCTGTGAAAGAATAACAAAACACGAGAAAGAGAGAAAGAAACCGCAGATTCTATTCGTCTCTTTCACTCTTTTGCGACCGTATTTAGTTTACAACTATCCCGTATCTATGTTTATTGGTGTTCCCAATTTCATGAAGTTACTGGAATGATTTACTGTGACACACAGACAGTTACAGCATATTAATTCTCACACCTTCTTTATGTTATTAGCTCTGTACCTAACTAAATCCCAGCCTTTTCGACCTCATGGGTTTATTCAAGCTTAGTAATGTTGACGTAGGTAACGCCTCGAGCGGAATTGATTTGATTTCAATTTCATTACAAGGGTACATATTAACTGCCGCTCCAAATGCTCCAACTATTAAACCTCCCGCCTGTGTCAATTCTCACTTCGGTTGTAATTCTAAATCTAGTTTTAAATATTGTATCAAATCAAATCAAATTATTTATTCAAATAGGATTCGAATCGTCAATACAATCTGTTAACAATTTTCTGACGAAAACTGTTTAGGATAATAATACAATACTTTGTAAAACAAATAAAAACCTTTTTTTTAACTTATTGTCTTTTTTATGTTTTTGCGTTTTTATTTGTGATTTTTGGATTTTTTGTATTTATTGGGCTTTGTAGTCTTCGTTTTGCATTAAATGCAAAATTTAGTCCTGAACCATTGTAATTGTTATGTAATTTAGGTATACTTTGTTGGTTGTCCTTAAATAAATCAATAAATAAAAATACAATACTTTGTAAAACAAATAATAATAACATTACAATCTGTATCAATTGAAATGATTCGGTAAAGCTACTAAAAATAATACCTAAAATTAGGTTATGTCAAACGTACAAAATATATATGTCAACTTTAAATCATTGTTTTTTTAAATACTGTTGTATAAAGTCTATAAGTAAAATGCCTGGATCGCGTAAATACGCCTTTCTTACGCATTTAAGGTTTAAAAAATATATATATGCTATAAAACTTGTTTTTGTCTAGCTAATGCATTTTAAAGTAAATTTTTTATTTCAAATTAGGTTTTTATAAACACTTTTGAATCGTCAAAGCTATGAAATAAAATTTTTCCAACCCACCCTCCGGTTCACAAATGTTGATTTCTACCTAGAAGAATCCGGCAAGAAACACGATAATGTAATAAATTCTTTACTGCACGAGAAAAAATATTAAAAGTAGTATATACAGTTGATTGGTGGAAGACCATTGAGGCGGTCTTATCACTATTTAGGAATTTCTTCCAGACAACTTTTAGGCAGAGGAAATCTAGTAGAATAAGATTTTAGAGTAGGTGGAACTTGGAACAAGGAAGGAATATAAATGTTAATAGAAACAAACAAGTGTGTTATTATAATCATAGATATGAATAAGACATAATACACGATACTGCACACTACAGTATGACAAAAATGTTTACATATACTTACATAATACCTACTACATAGACGTTTACAAAATAAACTTAAACAAAATAACATGTCTTATTCTTAAAATATTAATTATTAATGTGACCGATAGTAATTATTTAAACTGGGTGTTGAAGCAGTGTACGCTTTAGGTTTGTCTGATAGTGAGAGGTAAAGCATTCCATAGTTTTATAGATTTAACTGCAAAGGAATCGTTATAAAAGTGAGAGGAATGTAAAGGAATCATAAGGAGTAGATTTGTAGAAGATCTAAGATTTTATAAAGAGACAAGGAATTCATAGCAGTGTTTTAGATAGATACAGATAACGGAATAAAGAAGAGAAAAAAGGTTTGTATTCCGGCGTTGGTAGATACCTGAGCTTAGAACGAAACTCTGATACATGATCATATTTACGAAAACCAAATATGAACCGTATAGATAAATTTTGGAGCCGCTCAGGTTTGTTAACTGCTCTTCAGTAAGATCGGGGAAGCATACGTCGCCATAGTCGAGAACCGGGAGGAATAATGACTGTGCAAGCGCCATTTTGGTAGGAATTAGCAGGAAGCCTTCTCAAGGACTTTGTAGAGGCCAACAGTTTTATATTTTTTTTTATTTTATATCCTTTATCTGATGATGCCAGGATAACGTGAGATCGATGTCATTTACATCTTTAAAAATAAACATTTAGTTGACAAATTAGTACACTTTATCATAAAAAGAAATCCAAATACACTCATCAATGTTTTAAATAAAAAAATAAGTCACACAATTTTTACCTTTGTTTCAGCCGAAAGACGTCCACTTCTGAACGTAGGCCACCCCCATATGTCTCCACCAGAGCCGGTCTTGAGCCGCCCGCGCTCATCCCCTCCCCCCATCCTGCGGCTCTGACCAGAATGTTTGTCCACCTCCGTCTTCCGATCCGTGGTCGCCACTCGAGAACCTTTCTTTCCCTTCGGTTATGGGTTCGACGAGCGATGTGGCCTGCCCATTGCCACTTCAGCTTGCTAGGTAACCTTAGTTCTTCGGCGAATATCCTCTTTTCGGATTCTATCGCACAAAGAAACACCAAGCATAGCTCTTTCCATAGCTCGCTGAGCGACTCTGAGCTTATGTATGAAGCCAACAGAAAGAGACCACGTATATTTCTGTACAGTAAAGGAATTTAATTCCCTACCCATTTCGTGGAAATGTCTTTAGACATTCGCAATGCATTAAGGTCGAAAATTCTATTTCAGTAAAAGTATTGAAATGTCAATACGTATTATTTGTCACTTCACATTATATAACCTCAGCGAAAAGTTATCATTTGCTTTTCTAATGACGAACATGTGTCAGTGTCAATCAAGAAAATTGAAAATAATTTTCAAATTCATTATTATTAATTTGAAAAATAAAATGCTTGCTGCTAACCGTGATCTATTAAGAGCTCAAATAGTGGAGCTACACCAGGAAGGAATAGGGATTTATGAGATAACACGTCGGTTAAATGTGAGCAGAGACACAGTTCGCCGTTGGGTACGGCGGTATAATTCTGAAGGAAACCTTATTGATCTACGGCAAAATAACCATTGCCCGCTTGCAATAACTGAAGACCAACGCCGGTCAATGCGAAGGCAATAACATTCTGGATGGCTTTACGTCAACGGGACGATTTGCGGATATGTTTGACGTTCACCTTAGAACAATTAGGAATTGCCTTCATGCTATGAATTTACATCACAGGCGGCCTGCGAAAAAAATTGCCTTGACCGAGAATCATAAATTAGCCCGACGTCATTTCGCCCGCCAGTATTTAAATTTTGACTGGACGTCTACAGCTTTTATTGACGAAAAGACAATTTCAAGTTCTCAAACTAGTAGATTACACTTGTGGCGGTTCGATCGAACCCGGTGCACAGAAGACTACGTCGTGGCTAATCATGCATCCGGACGAATTACTGCAAACATTTCGGGTTGGATTTCTTCATCTGGTGTTGGAGAACTCGAGCATTGTCATCTAGAGAAACCGCTCAGGACTATGTAGACCTGTTGGATGAAAGTGTGCTTCCGACTTCACGAACTTATTATCCGCAACAGGAAGTTCCTAAAATTGATTTTCTGCAAGACAACGCAACCATTCACACCGCTAGAATTGTGCGAAACTTGTTTAGGCACAACCAAGATCATATAAATGCTATTCCTTGGCCTGCAAAAAGTGCTGATTTGAACCCTATAGAGAATCTCTGGGGCATAATGGTCCAAAGATGGAACAATCAGAACGAAAGAACACCTGAAGCACTTATTAATCACTGTCATAGTGTATGGGAAGTGTCCGTGGCACTAATATATGTGAACAATTTATCTCATCTATGCCGGAACGCCTTTTGGACGTCATTCAAAATGATGGTGGATATACGCGTTTTTAATCAGATTTTTTTTTATCACTTTTTAGTTTATTTTATTCGTTTCGTTAAAAAGTGTCATAACAGTTTTTAATAAAGACTGCTCAGTGATTGAGATCAGAAATAATGTTTTCGTTTTGTTGTTTTTGTTAAAGAAAACGTTTATAAAATTGTGGTTTTATCGAATTACTAGACTTTGCCAGCGGCTCCGCCCGCCCTAAATTCGGTTATCGGCGTGGTACTCCTTTATTTAATCACAGTGATTTACTCCTTAATTACATTAATGAAGTTTGCTATATCAAGCTGTAGCTATAGCTATAGTTAAAGCTCGGTTATAGTTATTGTAGGTTATAATTATACCCGCGGGAACTTTTAAATATTTTGGGATAAAAAGTAAGCATATGTGCTATTCCAGGATCTAATCTATAAGTGTGCCAAGTTTCATCCCGATCCGTCCAGTGGCTGAAGCGTTATTGAGAAACAAACATCCATCCTTAGTTACAAACTTTCACATTTATAATAAGAAGGATAACTTTCATCGGTTCTGCTAGTTTTTGTATACAATTTCATATCAATATCATATAACAGAGATAACAAACGAATCCGGACTCCAGTTTTGGCAATGGCCATGGCGTCCCAAAGTTCAGTTCGCCATGTCAAAGTAGTTAATCTGTTGCCTAGTTACTAATATAAAATAATGCATGTTATATGTCAAAGTAACGTCCTATTCTAGCTAGCTCTTATGGTGACAGTTTGGTATACGATATTGAACTTTAGGTGGGTTGGAAATTAAATTCCTTGACTGTACCATAAGTCATCACTGGCACCCGTTATCTTAATGAGTGATTTTTATTGTTTTAACACTTGCGCAAATTTTTAAAGAGTGTATTTGATTTTGCTTGATATAAAAGGCAGTTAAACAGTTAGAATTGGTTGTTATCTAGTGCATTGACTATATTCTAGCGAAAAGTCAACAAAATATGACTACAAAACAGTAAAAAAGTTAAAATTCATACAAATAATTTAAAGTTTCAAGGCGTCATTAAAATAACTTAAGAAGTATGTAACAAATATGTCCCATATGTTTATGAAATTGTATAGTAATTGTTAATATAAATAAATACTTTTATAGCAAACCCTTAAGAAAAACTTTAACTTAAACCTTAAACTTCTTAAGAGCACTTACTCGGAATGTAAACGTTGCCGGTTCAAGTCCTGGCTCGAGGGTAATCTTTTGACTGCATCTTTGTTATGAAAGCATTTTTTTATATTGATGAAATATAGATATGGCATGTATAATATATTTTTTTTAAGACTAAACTTCAAGGAGTCATAAACGAAGAAAGATTATTTCTATTTATTTATATTGTATTTATTACTTCTATGAAGATTTTGTGTGTTTATAAGATTGATGTACTAGGACTTTATAAGACACTAGGAGTTGTATTAAGTTTTAGTAAATTTACACGCACATCGTTAGTATTACAGACTTTCTGGCCTATATCGCGCTCTTGAAGTGTAGAAGTATTTTTAGTTCTGAGCAAACACAAAAGGGTTGTATGTATTGTTGAGCACCTTTAAAAGGTACCTCACAACAAAATTTATAATGGCTATAGCCAGTTTCACAAACTTCAAACTTCTGAGCGGGTGCTTAAAATGTAATTACAAGTTTTATAAAGTTGTTCTACTTACATGGTGAAATTAATCATTTAAAACAGGGTGCCTTTTATTTCATTAACCTATTTACATACAACTTTTAAGCATAAGTCTAAATAGTACATTATGATACAAGTGAGTTAATTTGGTATTTACATAGGAGGCACGATTTTAGTGTAGTGAGTGTAATGCACAAGGTTCACGAGTACCATTTAATATTTTTCAACACACACCTTCATAAAATCCAACACTTAACATAAGTATATGTTGCAATTACATTTGGTGGCAGTGTTACCAGATGCACTACAATTACAGTAGATCTACTTAATTTTTACCCGATCTACTGTACACTGTATTAACAGAAACATAGTGTATGAAGAGCGCTGTATTTTTTAAAAACACTTGAATGCCAGTTAAGATATTTCTTGAGTGCCACATCTACATTAGTCGTGTTATATTGACAAGTATTGAATGCGCTCTATGTTCTATATGCGCGCGAATGTGTTGGAAAATTTAATTCCGATAAATATATAAAAGATAGCGAGTTAAATCTATAGAAATATGCTTAAACACTGAGAAAATGAAGGTTTCTAAAACACTGTATTTTTATTTCATGTTTTACTGTATTTTTTCATAAACACTGTATTTAATAAGTGTCATCAAATAACTTATTACCATTGTATGTATAATAAAAAAGATTTTTCAAATTGATGCAGTGCTTCATATTACAAAAATTTTTAGTTAAATTGAAATTGAGCGTCGAGAGTTACCCCCGCCTGTTCTATTTACAAATAGACGTGACACCACACTATTAAAATTTCATGCATAATCTCTGCAGTTATATGAGCTCCTGGTCAATGAATACTTAAAAATGTTATTATCATATTTTATATTTGTTATTTGGGTTCCCTACTATTTTTCAAAGATGTTAGGAATAGAAATTATTGGTATCGGTGGAGCCTAACAGCTGGTCTCGACGTCTGCTTCCATTCTGAGTGGCGGCACGTATATCAAATTTTATCTTAATTGGTGCAGAAGATTTGAAGCAATCTGGCTTGAAATAAGGGTTTCGCCTAACTCTATTAATTGTATCCATAGAAATTGTTCGCCCTATGTTGTAGATAACGGTGGTTTTTATTCTAAGTTAGCGGTTTTTCTAATCAGTCTCCTCTTTTCTTTTTCCCTTCACTTCTTTACCTGTCCCTTCCCAGCTTTGCCTCTCCTTTTTCCTCCTTACCTTACTCAATTAACATCGAAAACACACGCACTGATGCTAAATTATATAAATGTACACAATTGTTCAAACTACTCCCGCAGCACTTATTGTAAAATTGTTGTACTAATTCAGAAAACTTTCCGTACACGTGCACAAGTTCCTGCTAATTTTGACTTCAACTACAAGTGCTCTTGTCTAAGTTTAAACCCCACACATAAATAACTACCCCTCACATAGATGAATATCCCACATGAATCCTGATTTTTTGCTTATTCTGTCACTTATCTTTTAAATATACTTTGAAAATTGTTTCTCTCTCTTACATCAAATCTCACTCCATCTCCTCTTTCTTTCTCTTTGTAGTCTTTATGAATTTGTCTACCTGTCGATGTTTGCGTGGGCTATTTTTTTAATGCCTACCTATTTTCGGTTTTGTGGTTCTCATTAATCGTCCAGGGCACTTCCGACAAACCATTTTTTGCAATATAATAAGATCCTTTTCATAAAAACGTGGTGTTTTGGACCGTATCTTTTAATTTAAGCTTTAATGTTATAACAAGTGATATCCAGGTATCCAGGTAAGCATAAAAGAAAAGGAGTAAAATGTTTAACAAGAAACGCTAGCGTGTTTCCCGGAAGCAATTATGACTTACTTGAGAATGGCTTTCAAGTCTTTCAAACTAAGTTCCGCTTTGAGATTACAGCTCTGCAGGTTCTGCTGGCCTGGTTTCGCCAGTAAATGAGAAACTTTTAGTAAATTAAAAATGCATATTTTTTTTTAAACTTAGTAATGTGCAAACGATTTAAGAACCCAGGTCAGGTGCAAATTTAAAACTTAAAGTTTTTTTTCAAATGAACAGATTTACTCAATTGGAAAGTAGGTTTAGTAGCTTTGGTGTGTTTAGTTTTCTAAAACTTTCTAGTCGAACAGATATCAATACGAATGTCTGGTCTACCTAAACGAAAATATATCCACATTGCAGGCAGCTGTAGTAACAATGAAAACGTTACACGCACCAATTTACGTTTTCGGAGTTTGAAAATTATAGGGAATATAATCTCATAAAATAAAATTGTGAACAGATTTCGTTAACATTGCTATTAATTAAATACAATTAGTATGACTTTGTTAGATTTTTAGTCAATATTAATGACTTTACAAGGTGGTAACTTTTTCAACCCACATGCTCATCATAAAGCAGCCTTTACTGCACTATTTTAAGCATCTTAATAGGGTCCATTACGCACTTTTGCAGTAATATCAATTACCGCACAAGTACAAAACCGCAAAAGATGATAATTACAATAACATTTAAATATTCATTGACTAGGAGCTCATTTAACTGCAGAGATTATACATAAAGTTAGTGGATTCTCTTGTGATCACATAGATGCGCAGCGAGCGTAGCGATCGAATCAAGTCTCATATAATCCAAAAAATACAATTTGTAATTTACTTTCTTTCATTGTATACAATCTTACTAGATAGATTATAATCTAACGGCATTTACAATGTCACTACGACATATATATATATATATATATATATATAAATACGTTTGTTGGACGTGAAAAAGCGATTATTTACACCGCTTGTATTGTAATGGGATGTGTTCTGAGGAATTGTTCGAAAAGATGCCCACGGCTACTTACTGCCATCGCACCGCTCGCCATCGGCAGGTTACTCATGCTTACACCTTAGAACCTAAATGGTCACGTACAGTGGGCGAACGCTTACGTTGTAAAATGAGCTTGCCGGATGCCAAGGTTTTCTTCAAGAAAGAAGTTATTAGACTTTTAATGGGTGTTGCAAGTGTGCATACGCTGCGGTGACCGCTTACCATCAGGTGAACCGTTAACTTATTTGCCACTTTAGTGATATAAAAACTGGACTCCTTTTTTAAGTATTTTCATAACAGATACCTTAAAAATATGATGTAGTTTAAAAATATGATAAAGATTCTCAAACAAAAAAAATGGTAAACGGAAAGCTAGTATGAAAATACAAATTAGAAAATACTTTATAAGTTCCAAAACAAATCCAAACAAAGAGGTTAACAAAAAGCATTTTCTCAGAGTTGATATCAGATTTTGCTTAAAACAAAAGTTTACGTAACTTTGTTGGTAATAAGTTTTGTTGACTTTGTTTTCAGAGTAGAACTAATTAAAAACGCTTGTAGTGTGCACTTCTGTTTAACTGTCGAATCGAGTAAACGCCACCTGCTGCACGAAGTGCTCTATTATTTTAGTATTTGCTCCGACTTTTCTTCCTTTTATATAAAGAGTAAAAGATCTAAATAAGATTTTATTGCGTTAAAAAGATTAGTTAGTAGATATACAAAGTGTAGAAAAGAGATAAAATTTTCTTTCTTCAAGGATAGCAGGAGTACATTTTACGCACAGGCAATAATGACATTTGAACGCACCGCAGCGCTCTTAGCGTCTATCTAACAAGTATGTATACAAGCGCCATCTCTGGTTCAAGTTTTGAACTACGCGCCAAGCTAGCAATTAAACTTCAGTCAAAACTATGAATTCAAAAAATCTCCGAATAAATAGCGATGCATGAACTTCTAAGGAAACTCGTTTTCAGAAGATGTCTCTTACTATTTCCAAAAGTATCGGGTTCCTAGGTGTCGATATCTTTAACGACGTTCAAATAACGAAAAGATAAGGTCAAGCTAGCGTCTTACTGGGTGTAGTTAACAGAGCGAAGCAATACTGCATCTCGAGCAAAAGGCTGCTTCTTTAAGTCGCAAGTCTGGCCCCATATAGACTTCGTATTCTTGTAATCTGTTCTATGGTCTTCGTAATAGCCTCACAAAATTGACCATCCTATAAAAGAAACAAAGCAAACCTGTGGTCTCTTTTCTCTTACTATCAACGTCAGCCATTTTGTTTGTAAATGTTTATTAAGAGGGCGATATAGGCCAGAAAGCTAATTTCTGTAATTATAACGTTGTGTATGTAAATGCACTATGAATCATTAGATAATGTCATATACATTACTATGAGATATATAAGTAATATACTTCTTAAGTTATTTATAGCGTAATGACACCTTGAAACTTTTAATTTTTTGTATGGAATTTAACGTTATTACTGTTTTGTAGTCACATTTATTGACTTTTTGCTACAACTTAGAGTCCAGGCACTAGATAATAAGCTATTCTAATTTTTAAACCAACTTTCATTACCAACAAATGAAAAACACGCTTTAAAAATTTGCACAAGTGTTGAAACAATGGTCACTTCCAGATTTTTTATTGCATTAAATACAATAAATGAAAAGCATTCAGTAAGGTAATGCACTAGACAAAAGCCAGTTGTATAACATATATTTTTTTCAATCCTTTAGATGCAATAGTTTAGCCACAAAATGGCGTATTTTCGCGCTCTAACCTATACAGCAAGCCGTAACAAGTTAGAAAGAGGCATGAGACTCGCTTCGTCTCTGTCAACTTTATCACATTTTCTGTCATAGCTATCTAGGAAATGCGCTGTATGAAGTATAAATGGCGTCTCTGGGTATCGGTGCGTGCACCTGGATACCAATTTAATCGTTTTTTCTTGGTTCAAAGACGAGCTACGAATTATTGTTAACGAGTGGTATTAAATCTAATCTCTCTAAATTCGAAGAAAGACTTTGTCTACCTGTGTGTATTTTATATTTTTATAATGGGTTGTTTTCTAAGGACTATTTTGAAACTTCAAACTTTTGCACCGCTCCCTATCGGCAAAGGGTTCATCCTCAAACCTTAGAACCCTAGTCAAGCTCATCAAAGTCTTAGATGAAAGCACAAATAATTAGATTGTGCAAGGACTCTCATGTCAAATTTTTACCCGAGGACTACAGTATACATTTCTTCAAGGAGGTTGTGATTTGATTCAGCGACACGCAAGTAGTGGCCCTGGTGTTACGATCTGGTGGAGGCAATGGTAACCGCTCAAAATCAGGTGGGCCGTATGCTTGTTTACATACCTTAGTACTGTGCTGTTCACCTTTACCGATGTCGATTTTATATTTTCTACTACAAATGAGATAATTTAACGCAGTGAAAAGAAAAAAACTCACAATTAAAAATATGAAGTACTTATTTAATTTTGTTTCCCGTGTGCGCAGGATGTAGCCATTTTGTATGACAATGTCCAATTACCCAGGAAACATTTATCCATAGAAAAGTAAAACCTTAGATCATCTTTACGCTGTCGTACTTACTCAATATTCTACAATCTTTATAGAAGTAATAACTACGCTCGCTAACGATTTTTTTTTTATTTTATTCTTTAACAATATTTTAGTAATGCATGTTTTATATCTGCCAAACTGCAAAACAGTTTGTCGGCAGCTGTTCTCGTTACACAGGTTATATGTTACAAGTAAGTACTTACATTAAAATATAAGTTAGTTAAACTCTAAATAGGTAATAACAATTAAATCATTTTATTTAGACACAAATTCAATATTATTGACAGTCAGTTTAATAAAACCTCAGACATAGTTAAAAGATATAAGTAAATAAGTAAACAATATTTTATCGATTTACAAACATTTATGTTGTATTTTGGTTTTTTATTTACGGTTTAATTTATGTAACTTCATTGAAATTTGGACATATAATATTTCCATAGGACACTTTTTAATTGATTTCTAGATTTAACGTACCTTTTCAAATCTGTTGACAATTCATTTATAAGTGTAGGTACTTTGTATTTTCGTATCCTACTACCATAAAAGTTTTGTATATTAATTACCTTTAATTGCTTTTTTTTTATTCAAACAGGTTGGGTATTTATGTATTCGTTCTTTTATACATTCCGTGTTGTTGTATTGTCAAAGTAGTATTGTCAATTTTACTTTTTGTTCAATGGGTAAAATTATACATATTTTAAAAAGTCGTTCGTAATTATTATTTAGCTCTTTCTTTTTATTTTTATTTACTAATAATTTTAATAGCCGGGTCTCGTAAATTTTTTATTTTTTTGAGATAGCTTTTAAATGTGAGTCCATAGGCACCTAATCCGTATCCAATGATTGTATCACCAAGAGAAAAATATAACATGTACATTAGTTTCCTACTGACTACATATTTCAAACTACGTAATTTACATAATTTTAGGCGCAACTTTTTGCAAACGGTTTCTACGTGCGACTCCCGCGAGTATCGACTGAGCACACGTATGGTTAGTGGGTATATTATTACTAAATATCTTAGATTTCCGATTAGCCTAAACCAATATTTATTTTGCCTTTTATTCTGAAAGGTATCAACTTTAAAATAAAGTATTTTTTATCTATATACGTTAAGATGGCTCTCATACATAAAGAAATCGTCTCCTTTGTTTGTTTGTTTGTATCTCTACAACTACTGAACCGATTCTAAAAATTCTTTTACGTTACAACAAAGAAATGAGGTGAGCAGGTTGGATAAAATAGCTTAGCTTTTGAGGGACTTAAAAGGTATTTTCCCGAGATTCAAAAGTTCCTACGGTAATAAAATTTTCTGTGGCGTACTTTTTCTCGTTTCGTGATGGTACATACAATTGGCTTTATTTTACGCATAGAGGACAAATTATACTTTTATCCCTAACGAGAGTTCCCACGGTAATAGGTAATAGAAAAATATGCAGAACCGCGAGGTTTGCCTAGTATTAATTTGAATAATTTGTAGTGACCTCAACGTGATTTGTGCAAACAACCTTCTGAAATCAACCACTAATTTATTAATAAATAATTTATTATTAAATTTAAGTAGTTATGTTGGTTGTGGCTAGTTAGGAGTAACCTAGGGTAAAAACAGCACGTGAAATATAAACACAATTTATTAAAACTTGCCACACTCATATTAACAATAGTGAAGATAGGGATTAGGGGATCAGAGAGACTATGAAAATTATGATAAATCTTTGGAAGAAAATTAAGATCCCTGTTACATTTTTTTAGAAACCTTACTTATTATAAAATCAATCGCATTGTAATATTGATTCATTTATTTCATATTGGGCAACAAAAACAGTTTGCGAAAGAAGTTAAAATTGAATAAGTTTAAAGTTAACGAAAAAATTGCATACCTTAACCTACTCATATTGTAGGTTACAGCGAACCGAAGTACTGCATTGTTTTAAAGGATTATTTCGCTATATTGGGAGCTTGAGCATTCCGCACACGCCTAATAAATCTAACTTAAGGGTGTGCCAATTGTGTAATTTTCTGTTAGTTTTTAAAATTGATTGCTTGCAAGTTTCAAACTGGAAAAAAAATAGCATACCCTTACACATTCTTTTGCTAGAAAATTACTGTATTTGTTAAATATATTTGAAAAAAAAAAGATTCTTGTTTATTTTTTTCCATCCTTATTTACTTTTAGTGAAAATATGATTAATTATATAAAATCTTAAGTAACTATAAAGCTAGCTAATTACTAAAATTGATTTTTCATAACTTGTATCATTTTGCCAAATTATTTTTCGATTTAACGCTAAGCTATGCTTCAATTTGAAAGATATTTTACAGAAAAATTAACTCCATTTGAGATTAACATCGTCGATTTCAGCCTTACGTTTATAAAGCAATATTTATATAGACTCTTCTAACACTACTAGCTTTTGCCAGCGGCTTCGTTCTTGTTTAAGCATAATGCATAACTAGCTTCGAACTTTATATGGGTTAAAATAAAAATTTAGAAAACATTTTTTTTTTAGTTCGTCTTTGAAGTCCATAACAATAGCATTTTCTCAGAAAAAGCTGAGTAAATACAGACAGACAAACGGATACAAAAATATTCGGCTTCGATTTACATTTTTTGTAGTAAATATTAAAAGAAATATTGAATACACCTCTCACATGGCTGCAAAATAGCAAATTAATACATGTTTACATACAAACAAAACTTACTTGGTCCACGGACACACCAAAACACCTTTTTTATTTAATATGTATTTTTCCTACTAGCTATTCCTGTGCACTTCCTATCTGACAACCCAATTCAATTTCAAAACTAAAATATAACACAAAATACCTAAAATACTTCTACAATAGTCTTCACTCGATTTAAAAACTATAATTAAATGTTTTCTAATTGAACTTATTTTAAAATTTAATAATCGAACGTTTTTCTGTTTTTTTTTAAGGAGAGTGGCGCGACCACAGAGCATTAGCTCTGGCGAACGACTGACTGAAACAAGCGAGCTGTTTTCCCGGACATTTCCGTTCAGGAGGCTTAGCATGAGTTTATTTATCGTTTATGTATCGTTATGGCTCACAAATACGATGCCAGTAACTCGACCCAGTAACACGATTTTTGCTACAATCTAATAAAAAATAGTTGTGCTGAATGCAATTACTGGCATTGCGTGATGGCAGTGATTGCATCTTTGTATTATGAATTATTTAAATCCTAATGAAGAATGTGATGTGAGAGTTACTGTAAAAATGTTACCCAAAAATCATTTACTGAGTTGCCTTACTATCATCTCGTTTAAGCAGTTACTTGAATTGACGTCTGGCGAAAATGAAAACGATAGTTCTATTTAGACCCACAGATAGCACTGTTAAATTTTTTCGAATTTTTATTTTAACGATACACGAAAGATAGTTTTCTCGTGCTAGGCCCTCACTTCAGCATCGCTCTGTACTACACGGGATGAAAAGCGAGTTCGCTTTCTGCTTTCATACTGTTTTTATTAATAATACATGCAGCCGTAGTCAATATGAAAGGAGGTGTTAGAAATTGCCTTGAAAGTATAGATAGAAGGTTTTACATATATGTGGGTTGGACAATAAAGATTAAAAGGAACATTCGACCGCTAACCTAGGTTATATCTCGCGTTTTAGTTGTAAGCTAAAATCCTTTGTGGTGGTTTGCGAGCAGAATGTAGCGAGGTATCTTGAATTGTTTTAATGAGATACGGTATAATAATAACTATTAATTTCAGTTGTCTTTGAATGGAGCCAAGGTTTTGTTAAATGTGTATTTCACATGACTACGAAAATACTAATGAAATTTCTGTGGCTGAGCTAAAATGGTAGTATTATTCTATTTTATGAAACTATACGTATTTTACTACCTTGTGGTTCTGTCTGTCGTAGGTCTGCCATTTTATTGTTACTTTGAATCCCCAAACGACAAATGAATTAAAGGCGACTCCGTGGCTCAGCGGGTAATGGCATGCCTACTGATCCGAGAGGCGTGGGTTCTATGGTTGTCTTGAGTCTGGGTATTTTCTATGCATATATTTACACAAAAAAAGTATGTATGTATTTGTATAAGATTTAATATCTTTATAAGAATAAGGAATAATTTATTAGCTTAACTTACAAGAACTAGAATTTAATTCTGACTCTGAAACTATTTTTGACCACTGGGTCAAGAAATTTTGTTACAATGTTCTTACCTTTATTCCGGGTCGCCGTGGTAAATAAATTAATCATATTCCACTGACTCATCATACCCCATTAAGAGCAACAGTCAAAATTTGATTAATCGATAAAAAATCATATTCATTGACGCAGACCCAAACCTCAGTTCCATTTTATGATTAATGGCGAACGAGAGAGAAAGGCAGGAAAATGTGTTTTTCTCCAATGACATTTGTTACGAGTTTTTTAAACTACTTTTTTACTCTTTACTTACCATTCTTTTATAAAAAACTAGTATACTTCACCGGCTTCGTCCCTGTATCTTTTTTCCCTCTTTTTTATTGGTCCTGTCTCTCCAAAGATTACCACACACGTGTAAACAAACAAAGATACATTCTCTTTATAATTGTTTTGTCAATGATGACAGGTACAAGTTAAATTCAATTTAAACTACGAGGCGACTTATATCAATTTATACTCTTGCACGTATGTACTTGGACCACGTCTGTCTGTCCTGTCTTCTAAGGGGACCTAAGGGAGCCCTAAATTACAACTTAAACTGAGAGAGGACATAAAAGGTAGGGACGAGTTATACAACTTAAAATTTAAATCTAAACAAAACGATACAACCTAAAGTCACTCCTAAAGTATGTGTGATCCTCCGTTTCACTTGGCACTTGCACATACACAACAAGTTGATTTTACGCTAACGCAGTATATTCGTATTTAATTATAAGTAAAAAAGACACGAACTTAATGTTAATTTTTTTGCGAGTAATGACCGACCACAGAGTAATGTCTCTAGGGTGCGGTCCGATTCTCCGTCCGTAAGGCGGTCCTGATAGCATAGGTATAAAACAATAAAATTAATTAATATTATTCAAACTTACTTGTTATAAGTTCGTTAGGAATAACCAATCGGGGAATATTATTCTGTCCCAGGTCTTTTATTTTAACGCTTATATAAAGCTGGTAATTTACGTCCTATGGGAAAAATATAAAGCCAACCTACTACAGATATATACTCTGCATCAGAAACAATTATGCGGCGATATACTTACCTCCTGTCACTATCCTGTCAAAGAGGTTTTTTTAGTGAAAGGTGGCAAACAAGCTTGCGGTCTGCCTGATGGTAAGCAGTCGCCGCAGCCTTTGGACGCCAGTAACACCTGGGGTATCACTCGCGCGTTGCCAACCCTCAAAAAATCTAATAATTATTTCTTGAAGAACCCCATAGTGTAGTCCTTAGAGAAAACCACTGCTATAGCGTGTGCAGGAGAAAGAAAGTTTCTGAAAACGCACTGTACGTGAGATGCGAAAATCCCCGAATCCCCTGCGGATGGTGAGTGGTGCAATGGTAGAAAGTAGCCGTATGATACCCACGGCTACCTCGAACAATTCCTAAGAACATATCTCATTATACAAGCGGTAGAACACACACAGGTAGTCACAGTCTCCCCTCAGACTTAAGGGTTCGATATAGCTTGTGAGTTTGGGATCGTTGAAGCTGCCTCCCTCATAATAATGTGGATCTGTATCCTTCCGCTGGTTTTAAATTAAATAAAACCATGAACTTGTGCATACTACGAGTATATTCATTTTAATCATAGTTAATAAAACGGTGCAGCTAACACCCTTCACTTAGCGGGAGTTTATTAATTAAGTTAAACTTAATTAAATTCATACAGCGAAATGGGCAAAGTTGAATATCATAACGTGAAGTTTGACGCTTGTTACGTTGCAGAGTTTCCTTAATTGGCTTGGCTTATATAGTAATGCAATAACATACAAGTTGGCTCTCAACTTAAGTGAATCTTGTTATCGCGGTGAAATAAAGTTATACAAATATATAATTCTGTCATTTCTGACAATACTAATATATTTTTGGTAAAAATATAAAGAAAATATCCCTACATCTAACTTTTCGTGTTATATCTAACTTTAGTTAATATTTTTAGATATGACACACAGAACTGTCTGAACCAAAACTAAGCAAAGCTTATACTTTGGATACATACATATATACTCGTTTATATATATATTCTTTTTTTAGGATATATCTTTATACATATATATTATACATAGCAAACAACCAGTTTTAAGACAATCATAAATGTTTGTCGTGTGTTGTCATCGAACCCACGCCCCTCGATTCAGCAGTCAGGTCATTACCCACCGAGCAACCGGAGCCGACTTTTAGCTACATTTAACAAAAATCTATTTACAAGTTGTAAGTTGTCAGTAATAATTCTCATTATACAAAACTCTAACTTAAAGCCGGCAATACAAACATTCATTTGGCCGGTTTTTTTTTTAATTTCGAATGGAAATATTTGAAATGAATAGGGATAAAACCTCTTTTCCTTTTGCAGGACCTATAGATACTATCGCAGTGACCAATGTCACCCAAATAAGCATGGATTCAACGGTGAAAGTGTCACCAACGACTTTTCGTTAAACCACGTACTCACACGAAGTAACAAACGGGTAGTCAGACCAACTGATAAACAAAAACACTTTTTACATACTTTTTGTAACAAGCGAAGTGTATCAAAAATATTTTTTACTTATATTAATGTATATATTGTTTATATTTTTATTCAGAATTTAAACTCACGATATCCTACTTCCCACTTATATTATAAATGCGAAAGTTTGGATGTTTGTTACTCAATAACGCTTCAACCACTGGACGGATCGGGTTGAAACTTGACATACATAATAGTACCTATAGGTTAGGTCTTGGAATAAGCCAAAGGCTACTTTTACTACTACTACTTTAATCACAAAAAAATCCTCAGAGAAAACCTTGGCAGGGTGCTCAATCCACAACCCAAGCGTTCGCGGGAGGAAGTTCCTCTGATGCTGGAACTTGCTGCTTGCTTTAACAACTGTCAAGTCAAAAATAAATATCATGAACGAAGCGCACATAGCCTTTAAGTTATAATGACAGAAGACGCTGAAATCAGCGAAACATATCTATTATATTTTTAATGTTTTTTATTATATATCTTATAATTTTAATCGCGAGTAATTTAGTGTAATTCTTTCTTAGTTTTATTTAATACTAGATTTTACCAGCGGCATCGCCCGCCCTTAATTCGTTTATCGGCGTGGAACTCCTTAATTATACTTATAAAGTTTGCTATAGAGGTAGCTATAGTTCGTTTAAGCTCGGTTATGGTTATTCCCCCGGGAACTTTTAATTTTTTTGTGATTTAAGTAGTAGTAGTAAAAGTAGCCTATGGCTTATTCCAAGACCTAACCTATAGGTACTATTATGTATGTCAAGTTTCAACCCGATCCGTCCAGTGGTTGAAGCGTGATTGAGTAACAAACTATTTGTGCCTCATGCATTGATTTTATAATTTTTAAATAATTTTGTGGACATATCACACATACACACACATCTGGTCCAAAACTTATCCATTGGCTCGTATTATAGATATAATACACACGAATTAAATTCTAGTTCTTGTAAGTTAAGCTAATAAATTATTCCTTATTCTTATAAAGATATTAAATATTTTTGAGATGACAAAAGTTAGTCTAAAAAACTGTCGTCTTTCGTCCAAATCCGAAGCAACAATCATTTACATTTAACAATAACATTTAACATATTGGTAGGATTTACATTTAACATTTAACATATTGGTAGGATTTACATAGGTTTTATAGCTTACAAAAGGAACCCGCAGTATCAGCCGCTGTAAAATATATTCCCGTGGGAATTCTCAATTTAGATTTTTTGTCCATACAGCTATCTCTATGCCCAAAAATTCATAACAATTGTATGCAACATTAACACGCATGGGCGTAGCCAGGTACGGGCAGGGGGGCAGCTGCCCACACCCTATAGCTCGGCATGGGTTCGCATATTTTCGGGATAATTTAATCATTAAAAAATGTCCCTATTCGGATCGCCGGCTATTTTTTACTGCTACTACACTTCACCGTCTTCCAACAGTCGTTCGTTCAACCTGTCACATGTGGAAAGGCAGTTCGTGAGTGTTTTGATGTTAACTCGAGTTGGCGCGCCATTGCTTCAGTAGCGATTTTATACGGTCGCCACTACAGTTCAGTCTATAGGTGCGTACAGATTATTTGCAGCACAACATGCAATGCAGCATGAACATATGTGGACAACTCAACAAGTGGCAATATTCAGCGTGCACGCCATGGTGTTTCAATTATTTAACACATCTTAACAGTCAACTGTTTGGCCAACCTTTCTCGAGTAGAGAGGTAGTTTCTCAGTATTTGATGATTTCAGAACGTGTTGACACGCTATCGCTTTATTTATAATAAATACTAGCATTTGCCCGCGGTTCCACCTGCCCGAAATTCGGCTATGGGTGGAGGATTTCAACGGCAACTCCTCAATTTTAGAAAAAAAACCGACTCACTCGACGTTTTCACTGACAGCCTATGTCAGACAAATAGACAGACAGACAGAGTTACTTTTGCATTTATGATATAAGTATGGACTACTTGTCTCAGAAAGAGCAGGTAAGAGCACTGCAGTATAGACGACATAAAGACGTGACGAAGGTTCCTAAATCCTGCCCAACCTAAATGAGCCCTCCTATCGGCTTCCTTTTAAAAATGATTTTTACCCAACTGCACTATAATATCATTGGCAGTTAAAACTGAAATTGTAGGTGTGAAATTTATTCGCTCTTTACATTTACTTATGCCTTGTCCTTTCTAGTTACAAGACTTAAAAGACATCAGTGCGATTGTAAACAGTTTTGAGGACATGACATCCTCCGTTTCACTCCTTTTTGTATGTTTGACTGTTCTGTAGAACTGATTTCGTTGTCGAATCACACAGACATCTTAAACACCTCGACGTATTGCTCTAGCTGTCAAACTAGAAAGTGCTATATCTCCGTAACTATTGATTGTAGACTAGTAGTTTCTTTACAGAAGTGATAGATCTCATCAAGATCTTCATTTCGGATGACAGCTGCCAAACTAGAAAGTGCTATATCTCCGTAACTATTGATCGTAGTCACTCCACGGACATTAGTGAAAGAAAAACCAAAACAAAAAAAAATAAAGAAGTACCTATAAACACAAACTATTAACACACTCCAAACCTATAAATATTTCAATCACATTCCGAATTGCCTACCTAAAAAAAAGAAAAAAAATATTTACAAATCAATAATTTAAAGGGAAAAGGAAAAGGAAAAACAATAAAGAGGCTGTATGCACTAAGACTTTATCTTTCCTTACCTTATCACTGTTAACATGCTGATTACCAACAGGTGATATTGATTAAAGTGATATCAGAATATCATCTTAACATATGTTCTATGCAGTGCTTATTAAGGAATGGGCATAGTCAAAGTCAAAGTCAAAATTTATTTATTCAAATTAGGATTTTACAATCACTTTTGAATCGTCAAAGTTATGAAATATTATATTTCGAGAAGAATCCGGCAAGAAACTCGATAGTAATAATTAATTATAACAAACTACGTGAAAATATAGGTTTTTACAAATACTAATATTTAGAACTGGACTGTTCTGGATTCTCGAAATCTGTTAGTACAAAAATGTTTAGAATCAGTTGAGTAATTTCCGAGGTTAATCCCTACATACAATGCAACAAAATGAACCCCTTTATTATATTTTATTTGCTTTTTTTGACTTTATTGACTCCCTCGCAGCCTAGTTGGTAGTGTTGCCGACTGCTGCGCAGAGGATGTGGGTTCGATTCCCGCCCTGGACAAACATTTATGTGATAGATAACATTTGTGTTTGTTTTGAGTCTGGATGTATTTATGTATAATATGTATGTATTTACAAAAAAAAAGTAATATATATGTATCTGTATCCGTTGTTTGACACCCATAACACAAGCTCTGCTTACTTTGGGGCCAGAGGGCGCTGTGTGTAATGTCCAAAAATATTTATTTGTATAGTTAGATTTATACATATATTTAACATGAAACCTAATTTTCTTATAAGTATTTGTTTAGGATCAAGGTCTGTAACCGCGATCGGTGAACGTTTTACTAAATAATAAATTGCGGTCAGATCAGTTTGTTTGGGATTTGGGAGAGTAGCGTAGTACAGGGAGGGTTTACACTTTCGAATATTTACCTAATTTGTTATGTTTAGATACACTATGTTTATATAGTTAACAGTCACGTTTTATATACTTAATGTACTTAACATTAATGTTGTATTTTTAACAGCATAGGTACCTATTATGCAATGTTGTAAGCAAAGAGACGACGCTGTATAATTGCTGCCTAGTGTGACGGCGACAGCCAACGCATAATATCTAGCAAATAATCAGTGAAAGACAATTTATAAAAGTTTAAAGTTTTGTGTGTCCAAATATTAAACTCACACAAAAACTACGATAGTTATCAAAAAACTGTTTTACCTAAACTAAGATATTTTTTTTGGCTATAAATTATTATCAAAATAGAGATCGAAACAAGGTCTTTTAGAAGAAATAACAATAGCAAAAAAGGTCTCTTTAAAAAGGAAAATTCATCATTTCAAGATAAAAGTATGAAGTTTTGTGTATCAAAATATACTTATGTGCTGAGATCTATAGTGGGCAAAAAAACCCTTAATTAGTATAGGTGTCCTCTGAAGAACCTAATACCTACCTAACATTGTGCGAGAGAAAGAACCTAATACCTACCTAACATTGTGCGAGAGAAAGAACCTAATACCTACCTAACATTGTGCGAGAGAAAGAACCTAATACCTACCTAACATTGTGCGAGAGAAAGAACCTAATACCTACCTAACATTGTGCGAGAGAAAGACCCCTTATATCTGAGGAGAGACTTTTACTTTTTATGTGTGTTAGTTAGATAATGATCCGTCCTTAACGCGGCGATGAGTATACATCAACGTACCTTTTTGGGAGCCCACGTTTCGATGAGGATTGCACCCCCTCGTGGTCATTGCATGACTACTGACTGTAGTGCGTGGCGTCGGCTTCTGACCGCTCGGGCAGTTTAAAAAGGTATGTTTTCGAATACTTATCATTGCGTTAATAAATATTTTAAATTAGTAAAAAACGCAAAAGTTTAAAATTAACTATGTAAAATGTGTTGTGTTTTGAAGAATTGTTTGAAATAATACGCGCTTCACTCGCCATCGCCAAAAAAGGGGATGAAAATTTGTATAAGAATCCCGTACAATACTTTTGTTTTAAAATTTTGTACAAAGGTTTCTGTGAGATGGATGAGAGGGTTGGAATGCAAATCCGTGATCTTTGAAGCCCTAAATGGTATTTGGCCTTTAAATTGAAAACGAAGTGGTATGCATTTAACCTTTTCTAGAAAATCATGCTCTTGAGGGCAAAATAGGAAATGAAACTTGGTTCATACTGATACTCACATATACGTGGGGCTGCGATGTACCAGGTGGACGGATGACCTGGTTAAAGCCAACGGAAAGCCAATGGGCGTAGACTGAGACAATAGACGATTTCCAGCTGAGATCACGACACATATGTGTATTCACACCAAAGAATAAAAAAAAAATTAAAAAAAAACTTTCATGTCCTTACTAATTTTCTGGCGCCGCGCCAGAAATGTTCATCTTGGCAACAAATGTACACAATCAAAATAAACGTCAGTTCTGAAAAAAGTCTACCAGGAAGTAACAAGAAACTTCCCGTGCGTACTTTTTATACTAATCCATCACGCACCAAGACTGACACGAAATACAAACATCAATTCAATCACATTGTATACCTAACCAAAGACTTTCAACACTTACCCAAAAAAAATCATTTGTAATAATTTTTTTCCACATACACCCTAATGCAGAGGCATAGGCCTCCCCTTACAGAAAAAGACTTCGACCATAGTCCACCACCCTGGTTTAGTGTAGGTTAGTGAACGTTGTCGAACTAGTGGCCACTCGACTAAAAAGGCCTATTACTTGGCTTTACTGTTGTTGTCAATATTTATAACTTGGCTTTTGAACGTATCATTCGAAACTTAGCTTAGAGCTTAGAAAAATTTGCCCCGTAAAAAGGTTACCCATCCATATCCCACGCCCGACGTTGGTTAACGAGTTCAGTCTGTTCAAAATAGTGCTGGTTTTACTACATAAAATACATGTGGTAAAACTTTTTAGTTTTACGAAGCTTTTTAAAGTTTATGCCAAGCGAGTTTTAAATTCGCTCACTATAACTGTCGCAAACTTTCGCGTTTTCGCTTTTCAGTTCATTAAATTGGCGACCGCAGTCAGTTTGCAGTTACAGTTAGTTAAAAAACACGTTAAAATAAGTTTATTCAAGTGGGTGAGAGTTCTGAGGAGGCATAATATACACAGTATAAATAATAACATTTTACCCATAGTAAACATTTACAATTTAAATAGGTGTTGACCGAAGGGGACCGAATAGATTTGATTCGCAGTAGGAGCAACCAATACTGCTACCATTTGTAAATATTTAATATCTTTATATTTATAATTCTACTGTACTCCTCCGCTGAACCGATTTGAATGATTTTTTTTTGTATACGTTTGGGTGGCCCTGGATGGTTTAGATTCACAAATCAGCCAGGCAAATGGCGCTGCTGTTGGTATTATGCAGGACAACGTCTGCCCGGTCAGCTAGTTTTATATAAATCCCAAAAAGGTATCTCATAAAAAACAAAGATATATTCATTAAAAATTAAATACTATTAAAAAACTTAGTATATTTAATTAAAATAAAACCTTATAAATATTACGTAATTAACATACAAATTAAACTTAAACCTAAATAAAATAAATAATACTAAATAAAATTTGTGGGACGGACTACCTAGATACGAAATAATTTTGAAACCTAGATTTTTGCGAGCATACGTTCGTAATATCTCTGACCACTCTTTCGGGGATAATATACGTGATTGTAAATTATTCCATATATTAAATTAATATATGCAATAGATATAAAGTTATTGCTGGTGCTGGAAAACACAATGAACAAAATCCGCGTGGAAAATCTAGTATGAATAAGTTTATAAAAAAGGAAGAGCAAAAAATATGGTCATTAAGAAGTTCTAAAGTAACCCTGACTTGCAAAAAGTTTGGATGATTGTAATAATAAATTTATAAATGAGTCGCTCGCTATGATAAACGAGGCCACGAAAATGGAAACACAAAACACCAAAGTGCCATCTTCGTTGTACTCACCGTCCTTGAGTTTAAGAAACAAATAATGCTTAAAACATTTTAAGGTTGAAACAGCCAACAGTAAGTTAGTTATAAAATCTTACATACTTTTTTTTACATGCAGAGACTAAGAGGGTCATGAGTAATAGAATTAATAAATAATGAAAACAGTAATAGTGATAATATGCAACCTCCAGTATTTGAATCGCACCAATTTGATAATAGAGGACCGTTTCGAACAGCTTTTTACCCAGAATTGAATTCAAAAAATGACTAAAAATTTGAAATAGGTTCTTAAGCTGACATTATGACAGAACATTAAACTACGTGTTTTTTCGCTTTCCTGTCAGATGCAGATAAATATTAGATATTTTTAACTTCTGCAAAGTCACTTGTCTACCGGTGTTTTATCGGATTCATTTTGGAGAGTGTGCGCAAGAACTGCACGACCTTTTTTGTATAATTTGCCAAAATCGCACTACAGTCCGGCCGCTTAAAGAATGCGTTCCTGAGAGATCGTGTTCGACTAGGCGATGTAACTTTGAACTGGCGTACAATTTACGGCAAAATTTTAAATATCTTTTATTTACCTTATTAACGAGTAATAACATTAAAATTCGAATAATTATGCCAACTTACAATAAATGTATTAATTTTGGGCTAAAATTATTACAATTACTTAATTAACAAATATAAATACAATAGCTTTTAAACATGGACGTATAAAAAACCACGTCACACGGCGCTGTTTCTAGGTTATGCCAACTGTTTGTTTTTACAATGATGTGACAAAATAACGAGGCAATTGTAATCGAATATTTTTATAATCTTAATATAATCTGTCGGTATAATATAAAAAAAAGTTATAATTTTATAATGTACTTAGTATTAAATACAATTAATAATATAATAAAGGTTCGCCCAAAGAAAATTAGTGTCATAATATCAGTCAGATGAATTGAAAAAACATTGAAAAAAAAATTATTTAGGTACTACTTTATATTTCTGGTAAAAATGGCAACCCAAAATAGCGTTGTGGGGACAACGCATAAACGTATAAAACGCATAGACTACGTTCTCCAGTGTTTCTCGTTGTGTATTTTCTCGTGACTGTTATTGTTGTTATTTTGACTGTTCTTCTTAATACACTGACCTCTGCGCTAATCTGGACTTTTGGTGCATAATAACAACGCCAAAACGCGGTCAAACATTGAAAAGTGATACTCGTGAACTACTTATCAAGCTACAAGATTACTTTGAGCGTGAAAGACAAAATGGCGGACCAATAATTCCTGTCGACCAGGTCCAAGAACGCATCTCTCAGGCACTTGGAGTGAGCAAACGGACGATAACAAATATTAATAAAGAAAAGTTCGGCTCATCTGGCATCGAAAAGAAACGCAGAACTAAACTTATAACAGACATTGATAGCTTTGACGTCGATGCAATAAGGAATCTAAATAAGGAATGGTTATTATTCCAGGAATGATTACCTTAATAGGTCGATGCTTCTAGCATCTTTGAAAGCAGCTGATTTATTTAGGGGAGGCAAAACTGCTTTATATAAAATTTTGACAGATATTGGATTTCAATATAAAAAAAACAGACAAAAGGAAAATTATTTTAGAAAGAAATGACATAATTTTAAAAAGAATTACTTTTTTAAGAGAAGCGACAAAAATCAATAATTGATACAATGTCATTTTCATAGACGAGACATGGCTGAACGCCAATCACACACCTTCTCGTTCTTGGACAGATGACACTCAAGCGTCAACGTCGAAAGTGCCAATGGATAAAGGAGCACGGCTTATAATATGCCACGCTGGTTGTGCGAAGTATGGTTTCGTAGAAAACGGTTTATTGGCATTTGAGTCAAAAACCACTACTGACTACTACGAAGAAATGAATGCGGCTTCATTTAAGGAGTGGTTCCAGTATATGTTGCTACCAGGCCTGCCAGAGCCTTCAGTTATATTAATGGATAACGCCCCTTATCATTCGGTGCAAAAAACTAAAGCACCTACCCAAGCTAATAGAAAAGAGGAAGTGGTGGCTTGGCTGCAAAAAAATGGCATTGACGCAAATATATCAATGCTAAAAGCAGAGCTGATGAAATTAGCTGACCATAAGCCGACAAATGTTCGATATGAAATAGATGAGTTGGCTCTGGAGTACGGTCATCGCGTTCTCCGAATTCCCCCGTACCTGCCAGAACAATGCCATTGAGCTAATTTGGGCTCAAATTAAAGGTTATGCAGCCCGTCATAATACTTCTCCACCGTATGGCATAAAAAAGATGAAGATGCTTTTATAAGAAGCATGTGAAAAAGTCACAAGAGGTGACTGGATGAAGATGGTTGAAAAAACTAAAAAGATTATATTTGATGACTTTGACCGCGATATCCGTGTAGATAACTATGATTGACAATAATATGATTATACACGTTAGTGAAGATGACAGCGACTCCTCAAGCGAATTGGAAGATTAAATTGTTTGACGTAGTCTTCATTGTTTAAGGCTTAAAACTATGTATTTCATAATATACATTTTCCAATAAATAAAGTATTTTTATTTTTTTCCCTTTGTTACATTCAGAAATTACGATTCAATTAAATTAATTGATTCATTAAAAAATTATTTACATTGTGAATATTTATTGAATATATTGAAATATTACTCCTATAAAAAATAACAACATATAAATTAAATTGAATAAATATGCATAATGAATGCAATAAATAACGTTATTGAATATTATTAATGTTATTTATTGTACATCACTAGTCATGACGAATTGACAGGTGTCAGGAACGCATTCTTTGACCGGCCGCACTGTAGTTTATCAATGTTAGAAGCAGTGTGTCACGTGAGAAAGGAGCAAAGCGGCCATCCGGAGAGCAGGTTCCGCAGATAAGCCCTCTCTCTCTAGAGTTGATAATAAATAATCGCGATCTTCCTGTGCTGTCCTCATTTATGTTTTTACTTCCTTAAATTATATCTTCTAAATTAAACTTCTAATATCACTCTAGAGCTAGAAATTTGGGACATAATATGTGAAACCACCTTAGTCCAGATATACTGAACTAGAAACAGGGTTACGGTGCTGGGCTCACCATCTGTCATACAGACAGGTAGGACCAAACTGCCTTTGTGAAAAGTACTGGTAGTATAGGGACGTGTAAAAGAATAGATGAATTTTAAATTTGAAGTAGAGTGACTTGGAGTGCACATTAGTCAGTTTAATAACCGTGTCGTGTACTGTGTGACATCCTACTATCCTTTCATTTCTACTAATATTATAAATGTGAGTGAGTGAAAGTATGTCTGGATGAATGGATATTTAGATGGTTGTTACTAAATCACGCTTTAACCACTGGCCGGATCGGGATGAAACTTGCCACACATAGGTAGGTCCTGGAATAGTACTTTATATCACGAAAAATTTAAAAGTTCCCACGGGAATAACTAGCTATAGCTATAGCTTGCTATAGCAAACTTCATTAGTATAATTAAGAAGTTCCACGCCGATAACCAAATGTAGGGCGCGCGGAGCCGATGGCAAAATCTAGTATCAAATAAAATGGCTTGTTATGAGAATTAAAATATTTTTAGATTGTTAAAATAAAAAGTTTAAAGCTATACTAACACATATTTTATGATAATTTTAGCCATCTACCGTTTACGATTCAAAAGATAGAGCTCTTCAAATGTTAGACAGACAGGCAGACAAATAGACAACGGAGGCTTAATAATAGGTATGGAACCTTAACCCCTCAAAAACAATACGTCTAAGGCCGTTAAGTGCTTCGTAGCAAACTGCTACAAGTCGTAGCAAACGCAGCAATCGGTAGCTACGAGTCTTATAGATGCGAATTTCGCTGCAGTTTCTGCCTGTCAATTACTGAATAATTTAATGAGAGCGACACAAATCATCGCTATATATATCTATCTATCTATACGGAGTCAGTTTTGCCCCTTACGGTGTGTGAAATACTACATATCCTGAATCTGGATTAGGAATATACATATACAAAATCTTGTACATAAAAGATTTCAATTCAATTCAATATAATTTTATTCAGATTAGGCTACAATAATTGAGCACTTATGAATGTCACTACGCCATCGGTTCGTAAGTCTACAGGGCGGGAGACCTTGTACTGAGAAGAACCGGCAAGAAACTCAGCAAGGGCATTTCTTTTCTCCCTTTCTTTTACAGCGTCCAATTAAAATATTGGAAAATGCCCTCCCTATCATAAAAGGACACTTTCCATTACAAACATAAAAAAACATGAAATATAAAGCACAAGCACAACATAAAAAAGTATCTAATATAAACAAAAGACAGTTTATGTATTCATCACTAAGAAATAATCAATGTCTTACAGTATTAATAAACAAAACAAAAAAGTAAGACTAAATACTAATTTAACTTACCTACATCATAGCATGCTGCCTCAGTCGTTGTTTGTTCTCACTACACAGTCCTCTTCTTAGTGAAAGGAGGCTTAGGCTTTAGTCGACCTCGGATTACCGCCCGCTTACAGAAGTCGTAATAACTTTGGATTGATAACCTTACTTGGTTTTGAGACATACTAATCATTAGAGGCAAGAATATCCTCGGTATAGTGCCAGACCAGCTGGTTTTTAGTCTTATATAGGAGTCCTATAGAGTTTTTAGTTATGCTTGTAATACGTTTTTGAGATGTGTGTAAACAACAGTATAAAGAGCTTTTAAACTTTACTTAAAATCTACGGTATTGAATAAAGCACATAGTACCGCTGAGAGCGGAGTGGAGGTTCTCATTTTTAGGGTCCCGTGCCTCATATAGATCATTTGATTCGATACGATATTTTTATATCAAAATTTAAATACAGGAAAAACAGAAACCAAGAAGAATCGTGGAAGACGTATGGTCTTCTCCATCCATCTCATAGAGAACGTAAAGAAAGAAACTTATAAAAAAGTAAAAAAAATAGCTTGAGTTTGATAACCACTCAATATCAGGCGGACCGTATCAACCTTTTCATCGTATCTGCGAAATCACAGATTTAAAAATTTGAACTTTAGTTGTTTTTTTGGACATAAATATTTTTCACTATTTATAAAAAAAACATTAATATTTAAAACTTTATCGTGTACCAATTTTATAACTTGTCCTTTAAATATATATTTTTAAAACCCTTTATTACGATATCTTTTATTTAACTCACTTTGATTGCTACCAAATAAAGCAGCCTTTACTGCACCGTTTTTAGCTTCTTAATAGCGTTCATTATGCACTTGTACGTTAATGACTTTACAGCATCATTGTGTTTTACTTTACAGATCATCTTTTTATTCTGAGCAAGGAGAAATGCCTATAAACTAAGTTCTTATTTTTGGAAAAATAAATCTAACTACATCAACAATCTACAACCGAATCTCGTCTGTAATGAGCAGCCTAGCTCACTCGTATCATAATGTACAATTATAGTTCACAGTTTCTCTTTGTATTTCTACACAAACAGACAGACGCGAGTGTAGCTTGTTGGGTGTTGTTACTTATTTGTTTTAGTTGTTAGATCTACTAGTTTGAACTAGATATGTCGAAAGATGCATGTCAACCGCTAGCGTACGACATATGCCAAAAGAGAGATTCTAAGAATACGAAAAACTATTTGCAAATAATATTCGCCATATTTTTTCGACACTTTCACACACACTTCAAACAAGTCGACTCAAACAAAAACAGTTACCGCGATTAACAAGCCATGAGTAAATCAATTAAACATATCTTGAATTCGAGATTATCGACTTGAATCAGGCCTAGGGACCTAATTCTCACTTCGTCCGAGATAATCTCGTATTAGAGATTATCTGGAAGGCACTATCTCGACTGTAAAATTTCGATCGTCGACATCATTTTCGCGTTTGCTGTATTCTCACTATCAATCGAAACAACCTTCGAACAAAATGTCGTTCGAAGCGGTGGAATGTTGCCATTGTAAACCGGTTAGGCTTTGAGGTACGTTCCGTTGCACAGTTATAGAGCATTTTTAAAAACGCCTATTCTAATATGCTTCTTTTGATAAATTAAAAAAGGGTTCGGTGACTACAAAATTTTTGAAGCAACATTTTACTTGTGTTTCGTCATTATTAATGAGGAAATAATAAGTATAACTAAGTTTGTAAACTAAATCCCTATTTCGAGAAATTGCTTTCATCTTTAAACGGAACGTAGTTTTACATAATTACTTATATTACCAAATATGATATTTTTTTACCTTTATTACTTTCATAATACATTACTAGTCTTTGCTCAATTGAGTGATTGGCCGTTTTTTGCAATTATCAATTAGTTATTATACTTATTATACTTATTTTATTTCCTTATTGATAATGATAAAACACAAGTAAGATGTTGCTTCAAACATTTTGTAGTCACTGAAACCTTTTTTAATATATCAAAAGAGGCATATTAGAGTAGGCGTTTTTAAAAACGCTCTAACACTGTGCAACGCACCTCTTAGCGTAACCGGTTCACAATGGCAACATTTCTCCGCTTCGAACAACAATTTGTTCGAAGGTTGTTTCGATTCATAGTGAGAATACAGCAAACGAGAAAATAATGTCGACGATCGAAATTTTACAGTCGAGATGGTATCTTCCTGAAAATCTCTAATACGAGATTATCTCGGATAAGGTGAGAATTAGGTCCCTTGATCTTCTGCGAGGTCGAAGAGGCAAAAGCTAGTAACTTCCAAGGCGTTAGCGTAATCAGGTGTTCGGAGTATCTTTTAAAATCCTTACTTTTAGGGTTCCGTGCCCAAAAGCTGCAAACGTTGCCCTATTATTAAGCCTACTCCGCGCCGTCTGTCTGTGTGTCCTACCAATAAAGGGCTCTATCTTTTAGGCCGAAATAGGTGGAAGCCTGAAATTTTCACAAAATATGTATTAAAATGGCAGATTATCTAACAAATAATAAAAAGTTAAACAAATAAATATTTAAAATATTAAACAAATAAATATTTAAAAAGTTAAACAAATAAATATTTATAAATAATTAAATATTAAAAATTTAATAAGAAACACGTTTGCGTTGTTTATGCTCTATCGTAAAAACAGTAATACATTCAACCTTCAAACTTGCCGTGATTATAATGTGAGCTCTTAAGTATAAAAACAAATAAAAATACCTGCCAAGTGTGAGATGACTTTAAACTGTCTTAAATTACCGTATTACCGCGATTATTAAGAGAAACTTTAACGCATTCGTTTGTTGGAAACGATATTTAAAATAAAGCAATGTCGGACTTGACCAGTCATTGGACAGGTGAGCGCTTAGCGGCACACTATTTGTTTTTCTTGTGTTCGGAAATTACGTATTTAGTGGGATGGAACCCACGGTGAGCGAGTACGACTCGCACCTGACCGATTATTTAGTTGGAATTACAAGTAAGAAAGTGAATTACAAAAATCTTAACAAATATTAGGGCTAGGATTGAAGAATGACGGCACATTTTGCTGCTCTTGAAAAGACCTTTAACCCGTCATTAATCATATAACGGAGCTGAAGTTTGGGTCTGCGTCAATGAATATCGACGTATTTTATAGATTACTTAAATTTTCAATGTTGCCCTCAATGGAGAATGAGTCGATGGGATTTCATTCAGTCATCTATCATACGCCGAAATAAAATTAAGCATTTTACATAAATTAAATGAGACTGGGTATTCTTCAAGTGTATATTCAGAATCTCTTCTATCCGAGGGAAAAACCACGTATCAAAATGGTATGAAGAAACCCTTATGGCGAGACACAGCTGTTTACCTCAGCAACGAAAATTTCTATTAACTTGAAATTTGTTACAGTTGTAAGACTTGCTAGCCAGCAATAATTCAACCATTTTAAAATACGATATATGAAAATAGTTTTGTAGCAATTGGAAATACTATAATCTAAATTGAATACTAAATTTAAAAATAGGTTTACTAATACAAGTAGACTATCATAGGTACGGTCTTTGTTGTAATTTTTTATAACACATATGCCTCCATTACGTCCTTGCCTTGAGGGTCGGGCTGCAATCTTGCCTCGTGTTTGATGTCCAACTTATCTCACTTGTAAACTACTTATTAACAATTGTAAGAAACATCTTTATCACAAAAAACTATATCAACGAAATAAGACTAGTATAAACAAAATAGTAAGTATTATCTTTTTAAGTACCTATCTAAATGATAAAATATCTCACTTCTTGTCTCTATACTAAATGCATGGAAGCTGAAAACATTCAACTGAAAACAAAATACTCTAACTATTTTACTATAAGTGATATATTTATTTTCGTGATGGTCTTCTTAAATTCTTTAATACCCCAGGGTTTTAAAAAATATATTATCACCGAGCTTGATTTGGGCCATAGTCCACTCTCGGGCCCATTGCGGATATTGGACTTCACATACATCTTTTTCTTGATGTATGCAGGGTTTCCTTACGATGTTTTCCTTAACCGAAAAGCTAGTGGTGTGAATAATTAATGCACTTCAGAAATTAAAAAAGGACTCGATTAAGTACACGACGGGCTTGAACCTCTGCTCTCCAAAACCAAAAAAAACTCTGCGTCCCGAGACTCAAGGTGAAATCAAAATACCTAGGTCGCCACCGGCTTCCATGCGATCATCCCCTTAGGAGGTAAAATGGGGGATTGTTTGGCTTTTAGGTTAAAAATTAAAGTTGACATGCTATATCCTAGGAAATATAAAACAAGGGATAAAAATGTATATGATAATTCCGATATTTCTGTAGGTTCCATAAACAATTCAAAAGATTTCTTTTTTTCTTTAGTGCACAAGAACGAAGTTGCAGCAATAAGCCAGTTAGTTATAAATAGATATTGTTTATCTTTCTTTATTGTAATGAATTAAAGTAACGAACATTAAAGAACCCAAAGACAAATCAAAATATAAATTCAAAGAAGTGTTCTGTGTTTGTAAGATTTATGTACTAGGACTTTATAAGTCACTATGAGTTGTATAATATGTAAGAAGAGGTTTTCTGAGCTCCTAAGCTATGTATTCCTGTTTTGGGAATCAGATGCTTCCCGTTCACGTGAAAATGGTCAAATGTACAATGTACAAAATCTACACGTTTTAAAGTGTTAAAGAGATGATTAAAAAAATTATCAGTAATACACCTATTAACAAATATAAACATATTTTTAAACGGACGCGTTTATTAAAATATATTAACTTTTAACTAAACATAAAAGTTGTAGTAGCTGCATAATATAATAGTATTAAAAGAAAATATATATTATTAAAATTTTTCGTTTTGAACAGGCGTCATCAGTCATTATAGTCCGGTCAATTTAGACATTCGAAGCTGCCTGAATTCCCACCAAGCTGAAATCAGTGATATTGTTTAAAATATGATTAAGAATAAAATTTTAAATTTCCCCATCTTTCCCCTGTGCGGAAAAAAAATTATTCAAAGTCAAAGGTCAAAAAAATGAGTTTTTCGCGATTTTTACCAAAACGGTAATTTTATCATAAAAATACTGCAAACGAAAATTGTAGGTCATAAAATTATCTACAAAAAATGTATGAATACTTTTTTTCTACGAGCCACCGTTTTAGAGATATAACAATTCAAATAGTTGTAAAAGTTGTAATCGTCATAATATGTACACGTTTCCAAGCCACCTTTGAGGTAGTGTAGTTAGCGCATTTTTTTAACGTGGTTAAAATTAAGGGTCTGGGTTTCATTTTAACTGATATTCTTATAGTTATAACTTATGTATATTGTATATTATAAGTGTAAGTTACAATGACCGATAGAAAAATATTTTCACATATATTACAACTAGCCGCCAGGTACTTCGCTACAAGTACAAGGTACTTCGCTACAAGTACAAGGTACTTCGCTACAAGTACAAGGCACTTCGCTACAAGTACAAGGTACTTCGCTACAAGTACAAGGTACTTCGCTACAAGTACAAAGTACTTCGCTACAAGTACAAGGTACTTCGCTACAAGTACAAGGTACTTCGCTACAAGTACAAGGTACTTCGCTGCAAGCATGGCACAGAGGCTTGGTGGTACTTTTCTTCAAAATAGGTGACAATACGCTCCTTAAGAATTGCAGACCCACGCTTCTGGGCCCTGTTTATAAGCTGTTTTCAAGAGTAATTACGAACCGTCTCGCTCGCAAGTTCGACGACTTCCAGCCTCCCGAACAAGCCGGTTTCCGAAGAGGCTATGGTACCGTACACCACATACATACGATGCGGTAGTTTATACAGATTCAAAAGAGTATAATCGCCCCTTTTGCATTGCGTTTGTGGACTATGAGAAAGCCTTCGATTCAGTGGAAACATGGGCAGTGCTACAGGCTCTACAGAGATGCCGATTTGATCATCGGTATATCAAGGTGCTAAAATGCTTATACAATAACGCCACCATGTCAGTCCGTCTCCAGGATCAGAACTCGAAACCGATTCAACTGCAGAGAGGTGTGAGACAGGGAGATGGCATATCTCCAAAACTGTTCACAAATGCGTTGGAGGATGTCTCTAAACTTCTGGACTGGGACGGTTTTGGCATCAATGGTAATGGCGTGTACATTACCCACCTTCGGTTTGCCGACGATATTGTGGTCATGGCAGAATCGATGGAGGACCTTAGCGCAATGCTCGAAAGGCTCAGTAGAGCTTCCCAACGAGGGGGCCTCATGATGAACATGGACAAGACGAAAATCATGTCGAATGGCCATGTAGCACTCACTCCAATAACTGTTGGGAACTGTACACTCGAAGTTGCTAACGAATACGTATACCTAGGACAAACTGTTCGATTGGGTAGGTCCAATTTCGAGAAAGAGGTTAATCGCCGAATCCAACTTTGTTAGGTAGCGTTCGGAAAACTGCGTACTATTTTCTCGTCCTTAATACCCCAGTGCTTCAAGACAAAAGTCTTCAACCAGTGTGTGTTGCCAGTGATGACTTACGACACTGAGAAGTGGCCGCTAACTATGAGCCTTACACAAAAGCTCATGATCGCTCAGCGGGCGATGGAAAGAGCTATGCTCGGAGTTTCCCTACGTGATCGAATCAGGAATGAAAAAATCCGTTGGAGAACTAAACATAGCTCACCGAATCGCAAACTGAAGTGGCAATGGGCAGGGCACATAGCTCAAAGAACAGATAGCCGATGGGGGAAGAAGGTTCTCGAGTGGCGACCACGAACCGGAAAGCGCAGCGTAGACCGGCCCCCCACTAGATAGATAGATGACCTCGTAAAGGTAGCGGGGAGCCGTTGGTTACAGGCGGCACAAAGTCGCACGCTGTGGAGAAAGTTAGAGGTGTGGAAATTTTTTTTCCATACAGGGGAAAGATGGGGAATTTTCAAATTTTATTTTTTATCATATTTTAAGCAATCTTACTGATTTTCAGCTTGGTGGGAATTTAGGTAACCTTACTCTTATTATTTGGTCTTATTTGACCGGACTATTAGTGAAATTAAATAAATAGAAAAAATATAATTTGCAATGACAGTTGTTGCATACTACCTTTTTTTATGTATACCACTAACGTGGCAAACAAGCTTACGGTCCGCGTTATGGTAAGCTAAATTACTTAACAATTTAAGTAATCTGTGCCCTTACGATTTTTCTTTGTGTGTGTGGGTGAGTATGTGTGAAATATACGCGTATAATATATGAGTACGGCCCATTTTCAGAAGCCTGAGCAATGATCGTTTAGGGTTATGGTGGTCGTTTCTGAACCCTAATAATAAACCTTAGTTGAAGCCATTCAGTGTGAGGTTTATTATATTTATTATTATGGTATAAAATATTTCAAAGGTATCCAATTTGCTTTTATTGGAAATTCTCGTGACGAATATTTCCCGTTTGGTCAGAGGTGTTGGTTTCTTATAATATGTTTTCTTTGTTTGTTTGTATTGTATTCTGTGTAGTATTTGTATGTATTGTGTTGTATTTTTCATACATAAATACATTCAATAAATGAAAAAGATGTACATAGATACATTTCTTTTGTTTAATATTTATCATATCAGCTCATATTAGTCCACTGCTGGACATAAGCCTCCTCTATGGCGCGCCATTTCTCGCGGGCCTCTGCCTTCTGCATCCAGCCACCACCAGCCACATTCTGAAGGTCCTTCCCATACGCGGTCTCCACTCTAGGAAACGTCTGCTCCATCAGCCATCGGTTCTCCGACAGACGTGGCCAGCCCACTGCCAGTTCAGCTTGCTAATTCTGCGAGCTATGTCAGTAACTTTGGTTCTCTTCCGGATTCGATCCCTTAGAGACACTCTCCAATGCGCGCAGTGCGACCTTGAACTTGTGGACCAGTCCTGCTGTAAGTGTCCACGTTTCGGCGGCGAAAGTCATGACTGGTAGGACGAACTGGTCGTAGACTTTCGTCTTCAGGCTTTGCGTTTCATATTCAATTGAATATTATTCTGTAAGTGGACCCGCATAATGGCTATAATAAATTGTATAAGATGTGAGAGCTTGTGAGTCCTTAAAAGTATACTTTTCCTATCAATTTATCTTGCAGAAACCAAGACACAAAATACAAACATCGATTTAAACATGTATACACACCCATTTGTTCTTAAAGAACCCCTTGCTGTAGTCCCTAAGGAAAGCCTCTAATGAAGTAACGCAACCTTTTCTTTTTCAGTTTGCCTAGGTATGGGTTTAGTTTCACAGTAGGTAAGGCAGAGGGTAAGTTAAAAATACTATTGAAGTTATTCCGTCTATTTAGGTATATTACATCTCGGAGTTTTTAATTAAAAAAAAAAATTAAGAATATGTTATCAGCCAGATATTGTAAGAAATAATATCCCACTAAAAAAAGAAGACCCCACTGCCATTGTTATGTTTTTCGCGCATATCTTGTATGTAAGGAAATTTCTGTATTACCTCGTATCTTTCAAACAGCTGAATGGCTTTCTATAATTAATGTATCGCTAGATTAGCCTTAATAGCCTAAGTGTTTTTAAAAAGGTGACGTCAAAAAAATCGAAATGGCGCTTATGCGCTTTAATGTGCGGTTCAAAGAAACCATTCCAAAATAAATACCACTTAATTATAAAATAGTCAAGGGGTAGTCGAAAATAAATGCCTGCTAATAATTAAATATTTGGTATGTTTTAGATTTATTTTATTTTATTTAGTTCTTAATGTTTTTGCAGTCGGGTTTTTTATTTATTTAATAATATATTTTTATATGGATCTAATACAAACCAAAATTTTTTAATAGTTTTTGTTCATTTTTAAAGTTGGACGATTTTTATACAAAAGCCTCTTATCTGTTTCACATCTTTAATTGATAACTAAATCATATCTACGTTTTATTAACTGATTAACTGTTTATCATAACAGTTGCGTTCGTAAAAAGTATCTCTGAACACCCCAATGATCTTGATGGTATTATTATCGTTATAAAACACATGTGCTAAAAAGTTTACAGTTTTATGAAGCTTTTCCCAGCCGAGTTTTAAATTCACTCACTAACTGTCGCAAACTTTTCTGCACTTCCTCTTATTAGTTTGTAAAACCGACCGCAGTTAGTTTGTTCTTTTTTTTAACTCCATAAAATAAATTAATTCTACCCGGACGAGAGTTCTGTGAATGTTTTATATACAACTTGTAATATTTAAATAAATATTTTTAGACATTACACACGGCGCCACCTGGTCGAAAACTAAACAAAGTTATGGATAGGTACCTACCAGACAACGAATACTAATATATATATATATACCTTCATTTGTAAATACATAGATATTATAAACAGAAAAAACCCAGTCTCAAGATAAACACCAATAAATGTTTGTTTTGAGCGGAAATCAAACAAACGCCTCTCGATTCAGCAGCGGATCATTACCCCCTGAGCAACGGAGCCGGCAAGTTATTTAAAGCACTATGTTTTGTATGGCTGTTGTCATATATTGATAGCAGTCGCTAAGCCAAATTAGAGGCCTTACGGGCAGCTTATAAACTCTGACTGACTAGTGGCCACTAATTCGAGAAACATCCGCCGGCGTAGTTGACTGCGGCCTAAATCTCCTTTTCCAAGAAGAGACCTGTGCCTGTGCCGCTGCAGTGGGGCAACAACTACGTTTTTTTACTCTAACTTGTGTATAAGTAAATTAAATTTCTTTTCTTTTAGTATATAAATAAGATTACAAATGCTTACCTAGTTTTTATCGTCATCTTAGCGGCAAGACGTCCGCTGCTGAACGTACGTGTGAAAAACGGCCAGTTTAGCGCCGCCCGCGCCCATCGGCTTTCTGCTGCTCTTACCTGCTTTCGTTTAGGTAATGAATACATAAAAACTTTTCTAATCTGAACAATTATCTTTCCATGTACTTAGTGCCTAGTGCGAAGACTTAAGTTAAATGTGTATTAAATTATTCTTTGATGACTAATTTTTAAGGGAACAAAATGTTAATTGAAAATGAATAAATTATTTAGCCAAATCACATAAATAGACATAACACTTTTTAATTTGTACAATTTCCGAGACATTATTTAACCTCGATCTTGACCAAGTGCATCGTACAAATAGGTTAAGGTTAATATTATTTTTCTGCATGAAAACGTCTTACCACTGATGCCCAAAAAAAAGGCAGCTAACTGCTATAAATAACCTTAGTGGTTAATTGATTGACTGAAATATCCTTAGAAAGCTATTGACAATCATGCAAGTCACCTGCTAACAAAAACATAGTTATTACAGTACATCTACCACTAACTGTTGAACCGAACCACTTGTTCCACAACAAATGATGCCGTTTACATCGATCACTCTACTGGCAGGTGGCAGCTCTGCGTCTGACGTGAGCGAAATTGAAAGAAAATCGACTTTTCATTCTATAACGTCGTTATTTTTACTTTTCTGGCTATAAAACTAAGGTTTTTTTTGGCTTATCTCATTGGACATTTCAGTTGCTTAAAAGGCTGAAGACGTTCACAAATGCTTTATCTGGATGAGAACGCTTTATAGGGATAAGATTACCATTTGTTTTTTGTATGTTTTGTTATAGTTTCTGTTAAATTATTATTTTAAAGCAAGGGCCACTGGAGTTGTGGTGAACTGAAGTTTTGGTTTATACACAAAGCAACTATTATCTGATAGCATTCTAGATAAGTCTTTGTCAAAGTGGACACCAAATTTAAATCATCAAGTCATCTAAAGGTCTCTGTCAGGCATTAAAACTTCCTCCCGCGAACGCTTAGGTTGTGGGATGGGGTGCTCATCATGCCAAGGTTTTCTTTAAGGACTACAGTATGTGGTACTTCAAGAAAGACGTTATTAGATTTTTGAAGGGTCGGCAACGCGCGAGTGATAAAAACAGCTCCTGGTTGCCCTCCAGGGTTGTCAGAAATTGATTTTCGAATCACGGAGATGTTCTGAACCGCGGATGGTTGACAAGATTCCCTTGGCATACAGAGTTATGACATCGCATAGGCATTGAAAATATTCTATTGGCCAAATATAAAAAAAAAAGTCCAATGACTTCGTTGATAGCGCATTCACTGCTCTACCTCGTCCAGCCAGCCAATAAGCATGAAGTGCATTAATTTTGCTAAGTAGAAAGAACGAATAACGAATCTACACACAGAGCGTATGCAATGCGTCCAACTTGTCAACAAACCACAGCTCTTGAAAGTGAGTCATTATGGTAATCTATCCAATGACTGACCATGCTTGACGTTGCTAAGCTTTGCCGATCGTTTCCAATGACGAACGCATATATGTGGTACCAAACATTAAAAACTTATAATAGCATATTTATGAGACTTTCATGCTTTAAATAGTATGTATTTAAAGTATTTTGTTGTTATGTTTTTTACTTAATAAAAAAGGTTACAAACAAACAGTCTTTCGCTACGGTAACATTAGTAAGTACTCGTTAACCACAAGAATACTGCCCGAAAGTTCAAGGAAGGGACACAATTAATCCTGAGCTGAGCTTAATTAAACTTATTTTTTTAATAAAAGAGGAAACGGACTGAAAGAAAACGTTTTTAGTAACTTAATTACGTGAAGCGTAAATACGCCGTTTTTGTGCAAATTATTTGGCAAAAGAACAGCATCTGAAGAATTAAAAATAATATATTAATCCTTACCTAAACCTAATACATATTAGTAATAGACTTTTTATTTCGAAATATTCCAATAGTTCCAAAACTCTAACACAATCCTACGTGGATGATCTATACCTATGACAGCAATAGCAAACTTTTTCTTTTTAATCAATAAGTTCCCATAGAGTAACCGAATTTAACGCAAGCTGAGCCGCGGCCAAAAACTAGTATGTTACGAAATTTATTGTTTTTATTTATTTATTTATTTAATGCCTAAATAAATCTGGATGTGAGCATTGTTCCAACATTTGTGCAAATTTTTAGAGTTTTGCATTTGGTTGTTATGAAAGGCGGTTAAATCATTAGAATTTGTTGTTATCTTGTGCATTTAGTTTGTTGAAAAAGTTCAAGAACGACACTAAAAAACTATAAAACGTTAAATTCCATACAACAAATTTAAAATTTCAAGGCTTCAAATTCAAATTCAAATACCTTATTTCTCAAAAATAGGATATCACATCACTTTTTTGAAATCAATAAACTATAAATTACTAAAGTCAAAATGGCGTCATAGTGAGAAGAAACGGCGAAGGAAACTCTCCAACAGTCGCTCTTTTAATTTTGATAAACAAAAAATATTTGATCTCATACATTTTTATGATCAAGGTAGTCTTGAATTGTGTAATAAGTTTTTCCGACAAGTTCCTGTTTTACAAAATTTTTGAACTTTTATAAGTTTAATTGACATAGCTCTGCAGAGATTTTATTGTAAGAACGGATACATTTTCCATTAAATGATTCATCTATTTTCTTTAGCTTTGTGTAGATCCGATGAATATCGCTAATCTTTTTTAAACACTCGTTATTTTTATGACCATAAATTTAATTATGTAATATATACTGAGAAGGTAATATGGAGGAGCTAAGAGACTCTATAGAATGGATCGTAAATTGCTCGAACTGCCCTCTTCTGCAAACAAATATTGTTTGAATATTAGCTGCGTGTCTCCATAGTACAATAAACTTTAAACTATCCGGGCAGTAGCTTCGTCCATAAGTTGACGAATTTTTTTAACCGTGAATGCTGCAGAACTATGCCTATTCGCCAATCTAGTTATATGTGGGCCCCACTGAAGCTTTGTGTCTAGGAAAATACCTACGAATACTGTATTATCTACAATATCTAACTGCTCCCCGTTTATAAATACACTGGTTCTTACCTGACTGACATTTGGTGTTAAAAAATTTATAAATGTGGTTTTCTTGCTATTAAGGAGTAAATTATGCATGTTGAACCTGTGGACAACAGTCAGACAGTTGTTAACATTATTCTAGGTTTGAATAAAAATGATGTGTCGTCTGCAAACAACTATCTCATGACTATCTTTTACAACCATTGGCAGATCATTAGTGTATTTAAGAACTAGTAATGGCTTAAGAATGGAATCCTGTAAAACACCAATTTATGTCAACTGTCTCCTACAAGTAACGTGGTGTGGCTTGTAATTGGATAGGTCGTGTGTGTGTGTTAAAGTTATTTGTCGTTTGAAGGATCCATTTGCGAAATTTTAAGCTATAAGTAGTAATTTTGGCTTAACACTAATGATCAAAAGTCAATCATTAACTGTTGGCCTATTTATAAGCTTAGAGCCGCTCAGTGAACTGTGAAGAGAGCTATGCTTGGTGTTTCTTTGCGCGATGAAATCCGAAACGAGGAGATTCATCGAAGAAACAAAGTTCGTAGATCAGACAGTTAGCAAGCTGATGTGGCAATGGGAAGGCCACATCGCTCGTCGAAACGATAACCAATGGGGAAGAAAGGTTCTCAAGTGGCGACCACGGCTTGGAAGACGCAGTGTGGGAGGCCTCCTACCAGCTGGACCTGGTCAGAGTCGCAGGAAGCCGATGGATTGGATGTCTTCTGGCTGAAACGAACGAACGATCCATGTTAAATGCTAAAAATTTAAAAGTTGGTTTGTAACATTATTGAAATGTGTTTTGTAGAAAGAAAAATATCTTTTGGCGGCGCTAGTAAGGTAGGTTCTGCGCCGTTAAATTAAATTGAAATAAAATTAGTAAGAAAATAAAAGGTTACAATAAGCATTCCACGATTAACGATATTTTGAGGCACCTACCTTATAATTTACTATAAAACAAAGTACCTGCAGTAGTACCGTTTATGACCATTAACTTTATTTATGGACCGTATCGTAAATAATGTCGTTATTCGGGTTTTGATTTAACGATAATTAGTACTGAAAGTTTTCATTGACTTGGTTTTACTATTTTAAAATTAAAATTTTCAATAATGTTACAATTATTTAGAACTAGTTATTTTTAAAAGATTATACATCGTTTCTAGAATAAGTCTGTGAGTTGCAGATAGCGTTTTTGCTAGAAGTCGTCCTTTTTAATAGAAACGCTATCTACCACTTACAGATTCAAGACACAGTAAGTTCTAAAAAAAACGTATACCTAGTTCTAAATATTTGGTTTGTAACATTATTGAAATGTGTTTTGTAATAAGAGAAAATAAAAGAATATCTTTTGGCGGCGCTAGTTATGTAGATACTGCGCCTTAAAATTGTATTGAAATGAAATCAGTAAAAAAAATATTAGTTACAATTAGCATTCCACGATTAACGATATTTTGAGGCACCTACCTTACAATTTACTATAAAACGAAGTACCGGCTGTACCGTTAATGGCCGTTAACTTTATTTATGGGCCGTATCGTAAATAATGTCGTTATTGGGCTTTTGATTTAACGATAATTGGTACTGAAAGTTTTTAAGGCTGCGCCCTATATGAATGTGCAGTTTTCTACTCGTTTTTAAAATCCATTCCACTGTCCTATTGCAAGTTTCAGACTGGAAAAAGATAACATGGCTTTAGACATTATTTAGCTAGCAAATAATTTATTTGTTTTTAGATATCTGTTAAAACATTGATTTACGAAAATAACGGCCGATCTAACCTAACGGTTTTTCTATTTTTAATTAATAACTCATTATCAACTAGTAGCGGGAACATAATTTATTAAAAAAAAAATTATAAAGCTATAAAGCTAGAAAATCACTGTAATAGAATTTTTATATCCTATGTGATGTCCCTGTTATTTATTATTGTCCACTTTTTACGCTAAGCTGTTCGCCTATCTATAATAAATTTTAGCCACTGAAAAATGAGCTCTATTTGAGATTAACATTTTCGATTGCAGCTTAGCGCTATAAGAGCAAATGTATATGCTCGTTGGGGGCCCTCTTAATTTTACCTCCGAGTCCAAACTTTTGTAAGTAATTTGACTATTAACTTAGGAACTCTTTACTTAGGAACTTTAGGATTTTTAATGGGTTTGATTTAGTTCATATTATTTATAGATCTGCTTGAAACCGAGTCATTATATATTTTCTGTGCCAATTATTGTATATCTATAACGTTTTAACACTTATCCCTAAAGGGAAGGAAATGGGCTCATTCATAACTTCCCATGGCAGTTCAGGGCGGCATAAAACTAGACGAATTCTGCATACAACGCGGAATATGACCGTTTTATGGGAAAAAGTATTAATAACTGATTTTTTTTTTTTTTGAAAATTTGCTCATAGCAGCCGTAGGTTTTGTTCTAAGCAACATTATAATGAATTTCAGCTAAATTGTACTTACCGTTACAAAAATGGAAGATTTCCAAAAACTTGAGGTAACTTTATGATTTTTTTCTACCAAGAAAATTGTATTGCATTATGTTTTTGCTTCTACCAGACCTTGAATTATAATGCAGAATCTATGTGTTTTTTATATTAATTTGGACGTGATTTACTCACTGAAAATTCAATTTTACTTTATGCCATGGTCTCTAAGCTTATTTTGAACTCTTTTCATATTTTGTTAAGAATGCCACAACAAATCAAAGTATTAAATCTCGCAAAAGGTAAGCTGTGAAATGAAATGCTAAAAATAAAAACTTAGGTCTGCAATGTCTGCGTCTAATATTCCCGGGTAGCTGACCTTGTCCCGTGACCTAAGATAGAAACAGCTGCACCTGACATATCAAACAGCTTTTGTGTAGAGGCCAGAAATAAAAAATCCAGAAAAGAGTTAGTTTAATATACGTTTAAGTTCCGTACCCTTATATTTTCGCCATGTCTGATCGTCTGACCGCTGCTTAGCTCCGAAATTCTTAGTATAAGAAATGTAATTCGGCATGGATATACATATTAATCACGCCGACAAAGCGGTAAAAGAAAAACTTTTTAATAAAAAAAAACAGCTGGCTTCAAAAAGATTGAAAAACAATTACTTATTTCTAAAAAATCTGATCTGAATTAAAGTTGGATGTTGGTTTCATGCAAGTGAAGCGTGTAATGAACAACAAGGCGTGTTATAGAAACCAACTTCAAACTTTAATTCAGATTAGATTTTTTAGTAATAAGTAATTGTTTTTACCTTTTTAGTGCATCTTTTTGAAGCCGGTTGTTTTATTTTTAATAATAAGCTTTTATATTTTACTTTTGAGTTACGAAGTGCTTTTTTCAAGGGAATGTTATTTGAAATTGTCTAAAAACTAAACTACTGAATTTGGATAAAATTTATATGGAATGAAAAAAAATCACGTAATCGGTTTATAAACAAAAAAGTTATGGCTGAACATCCATAAAAATAATAAAAAAATATATACAGTCGAATTGAGAACCTCCTCCTTTTTTTGAAGTCGGTTAAAAATCTTGGAATAAAAGTATCCTAAATGATGCCAATGCGTTACGAATCGCAATTGCTTTACGTCTTGGCATTAAAATTTGTAACTCTCATTTGTGTGTTTCTGGTAAATCTGTGAATGAATTATGACATTATGGACCCCCTTGTACGGTCGCGGTCAGAAAATGTTTACCAGTTTTGAAATTAGATTCTATATCACACTTTTTTCACTAAGTCTAAAATGCCATATCAAGTTACTTATTACCTTTCAAAAGCTATTATGCAAAATGATGCATCGAGAAAAACAACAAGAATTATTGATCACTCTTTGATAATGGAACTAGTATCTTTATTTGTTGAAATGACATTTATCAAAAAATATTGTTTGAACGTCGTTTTGACAAGAGTAATTTCGTTATGAAAAAAATTTTACAAAAGTTTTTTCATAACGAAATAAAATGGCAAGTTTAACCCTGGAGCAAAGGGCTGAAATAATATTTCTCTTCGAAGATGGATATAGTATTAGTGCTATATCACGAGAACTCAATATATCGCGATTCACTGTGAGGTTTTGGATTAGGCGTCACGGCGAAGAAGGGCAAATAACAGATCATAGAAATAATTCAGGACGACGACCGATACTAACCGCCGCGCAAATAACAGAAATCATTCGTCGTTACGAAGAGAATGGTTTCACACCAACTAGTTAATTTGCTGCTTTATATGGTGTGAGTGCTCAGACGATCCGACGAGCTTTGCACAATGTTGGACTACACTACAGACACCATGCTATTAAAGTGGAGCTGAAACCTCACCACAAAACAGCCCGGCCTAACTTTGCGCGACGACATCTCGATTTTGATTGGTCGAATACTATATTTACCGATGAAAAACCGGAGAACTGGCTTCGTTAGAGAATAGGGCTACGGCCATTAATTATGTGTCGCTTTTGTCAGGTATCGGGATCTCTGCTAATAAAAAGACGACATCGGGAGTTCTTTTATGTATTCAGATGTTCTTTTCAATCGCCACAAGAGTATACATCCTTTAGACTCATCTACTACCTAGGAGAATTATAATACAATTTTAAACTTATCTGCAGTACGTCTTTTTTCATTAGGCCATCCTTCAATAGGCTTCGGGTCGTCGTGTGGGTACGTTGGGTAATGTCTACATTTAATCGCATTGGTGGCGATGCTTAGTGCATTTTGGATACTGGAGCATCTTACCCTAAATCTACTGGCAATATTAGGCCATTCTTCCTGATAGATCGACCCTCCAAATTTATATAGACTTGTCCGATCTATAATTTTCACTGGAATGTCAATCAATGTAAAAATACTGACAAACTCTAAATTCCAATTGTTTTTATTTAAAAACGCACTGACACCATCTATTATATTTTCATAAAACTACTACGAAGTATTTGCTGCGTGAAAAACGTTCGCTAGCATATTTACTTCCTCAACACTTAACAAGAGGTCGTAACCTCTACAGTACAGTATTGTTTTTTTCATAGAAAATGGCACATTCATTAATAAAGGTTCGCTATCCCTGTCCTAGAGCGATTGATTGTCATATTAGAAAAAAGATAATCTGTGGTCAATCAAATTATTAGGAAATATACATTTAGAACTTGTGACTTAAATGTGTGCATGCAATTGTGATCCTTAAGGTGGTAAACATTTTCTGACCGCGACTATACAAAGCGCGCTGGCCGGTATTATCAATGATTTAATTTGCAGATCTCTCGCTACTGCTTCAACTCCTGCAATTTTAGTACCATCTGGCATGTTAAGAGACGATGGAAGAAATCCAGCTGGCGCAACACTAATACCGTGGAGTTCGGGACGTACCCTGGTATGAGATGCTACGTGTGCTGACACACTAGCTCCTTCTTACGTCCATAGTACTTCTGTTAGGGCCGGCGCTGCAGCCGAACAAGCACTACTAATAACTACGAGTTGGTGGTAGTTGCTGTGGAAACGTTGGGTCCATGTTCGTTAAACACGAAGGTTTTTATAAAAGAATTATCCAAACAACTAGTCCTTGCATCTGGAGACTACAAAGCTGATCATTATCTCGCTCAAAGGTATATTAGGCACCATGCCCAATAATATACTTTAGACGAGGTATTGTTATTATAATAAAATTATATATACAGCTGTAGTGGTAGGTTAATTTCGTCTATGTGTTATTGTATACCTAAACAAGGTAATTTTCATATATAAATATATATACATAGTAAATAAAAAAAACGCAGTCACTCATTTTTGTAAAATATGCAATCCATATCATTACTACTTAAATACATATTTTATTGTCACTATTTGCTTCTAAAAGAAGCTGGTCGTGATCCAAGATGCTCCATTTGCAAATGTATCTATTAGATACAAACATTACTTTGTTATACCAAGCAATAGCTTGTGATCAGCCATTAAAACTTTCATACTTATTCAAATTCAATATAATTTATTCAGTTTAGGCTACAATAATTGAGCACTTATGAATGTCACTACGCCATCGGTTCGAAAGGCTACAGGGCGGGAGACCTTGTACTGAGAAGAACCGGCAAGAAACTCAGCAAGGGCATTTCTTTTCTCCCTTTCTCTTACAGCGTCTGATTAAAATATTGGAAAATGCCCTCCCTATCATAAAAGGACACTTTCCATTACAAACATAAAAAAACATGAAATATAAAGCACAAGCACAACATAAAAAAATATCTAATATAAACAAAAGACAGTTTATGTATTCATCACTAAGAAATAATCAATGTCTTAAATCAATTAATAAACAAAACAAAAAAGTAAGACTAAATACTAAGAATACAAAGAAGTTTGCAAGAGCAGACCAGCCTCCACAGGCGGCACCCGTTCACGAGTATGACACATGAATCAGCCATCGCTTCGCTCAACCATGTTTTAGGGAACGTAACGACCCGACACACACGCCACCACCGCAGAGACACTTTGAGAGAGCGTGACACACTCAAGCAACTCCAATAAAACTTCGATTGTACTATTCATTCCATAACTATGTATGTGATACTAGCTATTGCCCGCGGCTATCGTTATCAGCGTAGGACACCTATACATCCATGATTTAGCAAGGACATTTGCTAAAGCAAGGGTAAAACGGTACAGTCGCTACAATAGTTGTAGCTATAGTTCGTCCACGTGAAATTTGGTCATAGCAATTCCTGTGGTAACTTTACTGGAATAAGAAGTAGCCTATTGTGGAACGGCAGCAAAGAGGAGATCTCCTGCCAGGCGAAGTATTATGCCTGGGACCGCCGTGGTCCACTTCACATGTGCTTCAGTTTCTATATATGCTGAACTGCCGAAGAAACTTTGATAGCGCGATGTAGGACGCGTGACCTCAGCCTTGCTTGTAGCGGTACGATATGATCCGCTGTACTTCCATTGTACCTATGTCCTTCTCCGTCACTTTAACTATCTCTGTGCCGAATTTCAGCTCAATCGGATGCTCCGTTGCGATGACTTTAACAAATAACTAACAAACAAACCGTTACATTATATTAATATTTCTATCCCTTTGAAATAGGTCCCTTTCTGGAAAATTCGTATCAAAAATGTATGTACTTGACACATACGCTAAGCTAAAGAAGACGCCGACATGGTTCAAGGTCGACCCACAATACCAGACCCAACTAAGACGTTATCTATTTGAGACGGAGCTTAATAAATTCATCATTTCATTCATTATTAACGCCTTATTTAACAATTAGTTATTTGACAAACAGTAAGGTAACAAAGAAGCTTACGGTACGCCTGATATTAGGCGGTCACCGTAGCCTATGGACGCTTGCAACACCAGCAGCATTACTGGCACATTGCCGGCCCTTTAAAAATATTATCACTCTTTTGTAGAAGAACCCCATACTGAAGTCCCTGTAGAAAACCTCTACAGGGACCTCATTCCACAACCTCAGCGTTTGCAGGAAAAACCGCACTGCATGTGATCATTTAGGTTCTAAGGTGTGAGGATGAATTCCCTGCCGATAGTGAGCCGTGTGATGGTAGAAAGTAGTCGTGGGCATCATTTCCATCAATTTCTCAGAACACATTATATAAGTAGTAGAATTTACATCAATTTCTCAGAACACATTATATAAGTAGTAGAATTTCCATCAATTTCTCAGAACACATTATATAAGTAGTAGAACAGAGGGAGGCAAAATCTCTTCGCAAACTTTAAGATTCGATTCGGCTTGTGCGTTTGGGATCGTCGAGAATTCTCTTACATCGTCGTTGAACTGAGTCAAAAGGGCCAAGCTGATCGAGATATCGAGAAAAAACTGTAGCGGCACTCACTTCAATAGATATCGAGAAAAAAAATACAGCTTTAGTTGTTAGTACGTTGATAATTCAGACTAACAGCGGACCGATTTTTTAAAAAAGGTAAAAAAAAACCAAAACATCAAATTCATTTTACGTATAACACGTACAACAAAAGTGGCGAACAAGAAAACTTCCTTCTGTCAAAATAAATAACAAAACATATTGAAATAAGTGTCTTCGGTAGAACAAAAAATAAAATTATTATGATTGCTACAACTGTACGTGAGTTAACCCTTTTATCTCAACATGTCGAGTGCGACGAAGGTTTGAGGGAAATATTATTCTCGCTGCCGACAGGCCTACGAGTACACCATTTGCGAGACGGCCCGTGAAATACATTTTACGTTGTTGGAAAGTTCGCTGTTTTAATTAATGTTATCCATGTTGTCAGACAAAATTTGTGTTTATACATCGCTTATCTATGCAGCTAACCCTAAACCAAAACTCTACTGCTTCACCGGAGTTTTGGGGCGAGGCTCAGAAGGAGTCCTAATTACTTCCCCCCTTTTTCTTTGTAAATTTCAATTTCTCAAAGCAAATCGTGCGTTCATGGAACCCACGGGCGGTAATGACGCGCCTATAATATCAAGTATGTATAAAAGCTGTATCGTTTAAACAAACTTTTTAATTTATTAATTCTCTAGATAGCCATCTGGCGGTGGCGTTTTTTTTTCTCTTTTTATATTCCCGCCATTTCAATAGTGTTTTGGTGAGTTTATTTATTTATTCACATTACATTTTTATTTATTTTCTCGCAAATAAATAAAAATAAATTGTATATAAGTTCCGGTGGAACGGAAATTACACACTCGAGTCATTAAAACCTTCGGGCTTAGGCTTCTAAGTAGCCTCTCGTTAGTATTTTTCTCCTTACCACCCTTAATACACAATGTACTTTTTTTATTTATAATGATTTTAAAAGAAAACCAACACAGCGAAAAGAGCTTTAAAAGTTAACGAGTAATAGTTGACCAACTCATAAAATTTAGTACAAGAGGTCAACAGGAAAATTTCCTACAAATCTCATTGAAAAGTTGTTAGTTTGTAAAACAGGTGGCAAATTTAAGTTTGTGAATTGTATAAAATTATAGAAGGTCTTCATATTGTGGCAGGCAACTACGGAATACTACACTGCGCGTGACCAGACATGCACTTGCCCGGTTTTTTTTTAATAGGGGAAAAAGCTTTGAATTTTCTATGTAGTATACAACCCTTAGGGCGCTAGTCAGACTCACACTTTTTTGCTATATCGTTCTCCAATTAAACCAGCTCAGCAGTATTGTCAAATTCCTATCTTTTTGAAATCGGTCAAAAAAGTTTGAAATTTTAGTTTAGTACGAAACCCATATTTGTTTTACACTTGACTCTTTTAAAGTAGTTTAGCTATTTCGTAAAAGATGAAATTTGTCAAAATAGCATTGTCAGAACAATTTTTTATTTATTATTAATAATTTCGTGATTGCATTAATTTAATGTTTTTTTGAAAATGTAAGATAATTTCCTGAGCTTTTAATTAAACCTATCGCATTATAAATAGACATTTGATTTAATTTGCTATACATATAAGAAAGCATTAAAAATGGACATTTGAGCATGTCACAAGTCCATTTGTGAAGTTTAAGAACTAAATTTAATTCGCAGTTTTGTATTTGAGGTATATTTTTTGTATTCAGACTGAAATTAAGATTGATAATCATGCTTTAAATGTGCAATGATATTTTTTAAACTATGGGCCTTATTTATAAATAACGTGGACATTCTACTCTAGTAACGTCTATTTTACTTACTTCTGATCTATAAACTACCACACTATCTGTATTTCTTAATTCTGGTAACAAATTTACTGCCGAACATACAGATAACGTCGTTTTTAGTAAATGTATTTAGTAAATCGTGAGTTCGTCACGTCCATTTAGTGATGTTACATATTAGCGGAACTAATTTAGTGACGAAATGGACACTTATGGTGTTATTTGCGTCGCAGTATTTAACCAAGGTCAATAGGTATGTTGTTTAAATAGTGTTTAATTAACATGAAAGTCAAGTCGCAATTTCGGCCCCATCTGGAGTACTGCTGCCATCTCTGGGCGGGTGCACCCGATACCAGCTTGGCCCTTTTGACTCGGTTCAACGACGGGCTGTAAGAATTGTCGAATCTCACTTGCCGTATCGAACCCTTAAGTCTGAGGAGAGACTTTGCCTCCTTGTGTGTGTTCTACCGCCTGTACAATGTGATTTGTTCTGACGAATTGTTCGAAATGATGCCCACGGCTACTTTCTACCATCGCACGGCTCGCCATCGCCAGGGAACTTATTGTCACACTTTAGAACCAAAATGGTGGTGTACAGTGCAGTTTCTGAGAAAATACCTCCCGCAAACGCTTGGGTTGTGGAATGAGCTCCCTGCCAAGGTTTTCTCTAAGAACTACAGTATGGGGTTCTTCAAAAAGAAGTTATTGGATTTTTGAAGGGTCGGCAACGCGCGAGTGATACCCTTGTTGTTGCAAGCGTCCAAAGGCTACGGTGACCGCTTACCGACAGGCGGACCGTAACCTTGTTTGCCACTGTACACATATACGGGTATAAATAAAATGAAATATTACAATAAACTTCTTCCGTAAACTAAATAGTGTCAGACCATAATTTTGAAAAAAAAAAAACAAATCCTTATAATTTTATTATAATAGCACCACCTCATTAATCGTTTTCTAATTTACACTAACCATAACACATGTCGCAGTTTTATTTTTTACTTCAAATTAAATGACTAAATAAGGTCACAGAAAAAGCATTAAAAAACAAAAGTTTCAAAAATCTTTTACTTTTTCAGTATTTGTTTATCTTAAGTCTGATTAAATAAAAAGACTGATAGAAACATGTTTGGGAAAATATAATTAAAATATTAAACATCCAGAGAAGTAAAATGGATTTTATACTTCTTTAACATGTGATCAAAAAATAGTTTATTTTAGATACCTAGATAGTTATTAAGTAATTAATTTAGTCCAAAAACTATCATAGAATCAATATTTTTTAGATTAAAATTTTGTTTTTAGACTATAAAACAAACATATACATTACGTGTGAACGACGCTTCAGTCACAAATTTTTGTCACTAATAATTGCCGATATATCGAATTTAAAGTATGTCTTGGCGTATGTTTCATAAAAAGTAATAACATTACTAAGCACCTACCATAATAGTTGTATCGGAATAAACATAATCAAATACACAAAAAGTTAAAAAAAATACAATATTTCTAAACAAAAACAACAGGCATATGAATAGGGATAGCAATCTAGCAGCTCAATCAATCCCGCGGGATTGATACACGGGATTACTCAATATCACGCGGGATCCCGAATCTTTGAAATTATGTTATAAAACCAAATTGAAACTACAGATTTTTGTGTATAAATCACCTTTTATTAAACATTTCTTACATTAAGCAACAAAAATTATTTCGATTTATTTCTTTATCATTAATTAAGTAAAAGTAGTCTTAAGTCTGATTAAATAAAAAGACTGATAGAAACATGTTTGGGAAAATATAATTAAAATATTAAACATCCAGAGAAGTAAAATGGATTTTATACTTCTTTAACATGTGATCAAAAAATAGTTTATTTTAGATACCTAGATAGTTATTAAGTAATTAATTTAGTCCAAAAACTATCATAGAATCAATATTTTTTAGATTAAAATTTTGTTTTTAGACTATAAAACAAACATATACATTACGTGTGAACGACGCTTCAGTCACAAATTTTTGTCACTAATAATTGCCGATATATCGAATTTAAAGTATGTCTTGGCGTATGTTTCATCAAAAGTAATAACATTACTAAGCACCTACCATAATAGTTGTATCGGAATAAACATAATCAAATACACAAAAAGTTAAAAAAAATACAATATTTCTAAACAAAAACAACAGGCATATGAATAGGGATAGCAATCTAGCAGCTCATTCAATCCCGCGGGATTGATACACGGGATTACTCAATATCACGCGGGATCCCGAATCTTTGAAATTATGTTATAAAACCAAATTGAAACTACAGATTTTTGTGTATAAATCACCTTTTATTAAACATTTCTTACATTAAGCAACAAAAATTATTTCGATTTATTTCTTTATCATTAATTAAGTAAAAGTAATTAGTAATCTGTTTTCTTAGATTCATCTTTAAATGTTTGGCATAGTTAATTAGTTTTGTTAAATTTTACCCTTACTCCTAACTAGTGGCGGTTCGTCACAATTTTTAATGGATGTTAATTGTTTAAATGCTAACCTTTTTTATTCAATTTATAAGTTAAATTAATTCGCCTATTTAGATTTACAAACGCGCGTCAAGCGTGTATGCTTTCGTGTCACCTTTTTGTGACCCTTTGTCTGTATTTCAAACTGAGTTACTAAAAATCTTTTAGCACTGTTTAATCACATCACAATAATCACATTTTATTTTGCTATAGTTACTTATTAGACAGTAACAAACTGTTTATCTAATTTAATAGGTTAATCAAACTTTTTCTTTTACACTCGTGGATTTTAACTTTAAGTGTCTGTACTGAAATTAATTTTATAGGAGCACAATTGCTAGCGTTCCACTTTGTAACTAAGTCTCCTCATAGCAATTCCATACTATATCTTGAGTTAACAGTGTGTGTACAGAATGTTTTTAGTGAAATTCTATTTTACATAAAAATGACTTGACAAAGTCAGATCAGTCAACTGCCCATTGTCTGGTGGCGAGCGTGGAGAAAAAAATTGAGCCTAAAATTTGTGTCGGGTGCGACAAAACTACACACAGCAGTTTTGAATGTTACAAACTTTCCAGAATGACATTGGGAGACAGAAATGATTATATAAAGCATAAAAGCTTGTACAATTTGTCTCAAAACTGGACATAGCTATAAAGTTTGCAAGTCTTTCGTGAAATGTTATTTCTGTGCCCGTCGTCACTCAATGATATTCTGCCGGAACATGTTGATGATATTGAAGGATGTGAATGAAAATGAAAAATAAGGGGGTCAGTAATCTTTCTTTCCAGAATCCACAAGCCAGGGGTGTGACATTGCTACAAACTATTATAGTTAATATTATACACAATGGAAAAAAATGACAGTAAGAGCACTTTTTGACAACGGAGCGCAGCGATCTTATTTACGAACAGATATAGTCCAGCGATTGAAACTTACATCATCTGGTAAGGAGTTTTTAAGTCACTGTTTAGTTGGTGGAGTGGAAGTTAAACCAAAGTTATTTGATATTTTTAATGTAAATTTAGAAAGTTTGGATCGTACATTTAAATTTAATTTGTCTGCTATAGGACAAATGTGTCTGTGTAGTAACATTCCTAATCTTTGTAATAAAAACAAAGGCTTTTTTAATTTGTTACAGCAAAATAATATATCATTGTCAGACAAACGAGAAAATCCGAAAGATATAGGTTTATTAATAGGTGCCAATTATTCGGGTTAATTGATGACTAACGAGATAGTTTTCTTTGACAACGGATTATTAGCTATAAAAACTAAATTAGGATGGACTTTACAGGGTAAACAGCCAGGCTATATGTCAAAGGTCAACACTTTATTCTGTGGCAATAATTTTGATTTGACAGATTTTTGGTCTTTGAAAACATTGGGAATAAAGGATACAGCTGAAATGAAGTCCAGAATGCAATCTGAAGCGGAAGCTATAATGTCTTTCGAAAATACTTTAACTATAAACTCCGATAATAGATACGAAGTTTGTTTAACTTGGAAGGTGTATTTTGAAAATTTACTTAAAAATTATGATGTAGCGGCTCGACGGTTAGAGACAATGACTAAACGTTTGGTATCATCAGGTAAGTTTAATGAGTACAACGCGACATTACGTGAATGACATTAGGTATAATTGAGGAAATACCAAATTATTGCCAAATCGAGCTGTTGTTAAGGAATCTAGTTTAACTACAAAAATACGTCCAGTATTCGATGCAACAGCAAAGGACAAAAATCGTAATTCTGTTAACTCATATCTAGAGAAAGGATTGAACTTTTTAGACAGAATACCAAAATTACTTGCTGGATTTCGGAAAGGGTGTATAGGAATAACTGCTGATATTGCTAAGGCATTTCTACAGATTTCAATTAATAAGAATGATAGAGATTATTTAAGATTTCTGTGGTGGAGAAATAATGATATTGTGACATATAAACATTGTCGAATAGTTTTTGGCTTGACTTGTTGTCCATTTCTCTTGGCAGCTACAATATTACATCACTTAAATCATGTGACAGGTATTAATACTCAGTCAGCTAAGCTGTTGTCAAAGACATTTTATGTTAGCTTAGACACGGAAGAAGAAGTGAAAAACTTTATAAATGTATTAAGAGCGATAATGAAATCTGCACAGTTTGATCTCAGACAGTGGGTTACAGCACCTTTATCAATGAATGAAACTGGTTCAGATGCCATTTCAGTTTTAGGGCTTTTGTGGGCTACTCGTAAAGACGATTTTTTTTGTAATATTAATTCACTACCTTCAATGGCTGTGGTCAAAGTAACTAATATAACTAAACGGATTCTTTTGTCTATAGCCCAGAAAGTATTCGATCCCATAGGATTTACTTCCCCAGTAACACTAGTACCAAGAATACTCTTACAAGAAACTTGGTGTAGTAAATTAAGTTGAGATGAGTCTTCGCATCCAAAAAGGCCTACGCGGTTTGTATATCCTTGAGAGCAAAGAAAAATGGAAATGTTTCCTTAAGATTACTAACAGCAAAATCAAGAGTTGCTCCTCCCAAGAATATTTCTATTCCTCGTCTTGAACTCATAGCAGCGCTGATATGAGTAAGATTACTAAAGGAATCGAAAGAATTTCTCAATCTGTCTAAATGCAGTGAATATTATTGGACAGATTCTGGAGTAATTCTTTATTGGATTTGGAAAAATTTTCCTTGGAACACATTTGTGAGCAATCGCGTAAAAGAAATCAGGGAAAAACCTCCCTCGCTTAAGAGTGTAGGCCGTGCCCGAGCAGTGGGGACGTATGAAGGCTGGCAAGTAATGGACCATCATGATTGTTGTCAAAACCTGAGTAATGGCCAAAATCTTCAATAATAGGAAACAAAAGGGAAGCAAACGTAGAGTTAAAGAAAACTGCAAACATATTACATGTCTCATGTTCTGATGAAGGTATTTTAAACCGGTTAATGTATTTTTCTCAATATACGAAAATAATACGAATGGTAGCTTAGATGTATGGATTTGTATATAACTGTCAAAACAGCGTTAAAAGAAGAGATGAGATGTCTTACTAAGACTTCGAAAAGGCTGAAAGGGTTATAATAAAACTTATACAAAAGGTACAAAGGCATGCACCTCTGTAAAGATTTTAGTGTATTTTGTGACAATGATGGTTTATTAAAACTGCAAACTAAGTTAGTGCTGTCTGATCATCCACAGCATGTTAAATATCCTATTTTGATATCTACAAAAATGTTATTGTACAAAGAATGGTTGAACAAGCAGCACGCAGGCGTGAACATAATGATAGTTAAAATCAGGAATAGATTTTGGAGGATTGGAATTAGGCGGCTTGTAAAGTCTGTAATTTCACGTTCTATTGTTTGTAAAAGACATAAAAATAGGGCTATAGCTGCCCCCACTGCACCTTTACCTATAGAACGTATGTGTTCTTCCTCTCCATTCGAAATAACTGGCGTAGATCTTGCCGGACCTTTATATTTACGCAATAATGAGAAATGTTGGGTAGTATTATATACTTGCGCAGTATACAGGGCAGTACACTTAGAATTGACTAAGTCATGTTCAACTGAAGCATTTTTAATGACTTTAAAACGATTTATAGCGCGAAGAGGTCGAGTAAGTGTAATTAATTCAGATAATGGGTCTAATTTTTCAGATGCCAAAAATCTTTTAGCTGGTTTAGATTGGAATAAAATACAAGAACAATTACGGCACCTTGGTGGGGCGGATTTTGGGAACGGCTTATTATACTATTAAAAGAACTTCTACGTCGGATACTCGGAAAAGCGTGCGTGTCGTACGAAGAATTAGGAACTATTATGTGTGACTGTGAAGCCATAATTTATGGACGACCATTAACGTATGAAGAAGACGACAAACATTAACGACAAAGCTTACAACCATTAACACCAGCATGTTTTTTACAGTCATTGCCTACTAATGATATAACTGATTTGGATACGAATGACACCACAAGTTTGAATAAACGGTTAGCATATTTGCGCAAGCTTAGATCTGATTTCAGACAACGTTTTAGAACCGAATATTTGACTACGTTAATACAAACCAAAATAAGAGATACCAGTAAGACAGTACAAATAGGTGATATTGTTCTTGTTGAAACGAAGGAGAAGAAAGTAAAATGGACGTTAGGTATTATAGTTAAAAGTTAAAGTTAGACCCGTTCAACGTTTGTACCCTTTAGAGATATCAATTGCGGAAGTAGACAATTTGAAGGATAGAAGTGCTGGACAAAAGCTGACTAAAAATGACAGTAGTAAATCTAGTGTAATTGTTCAAGAACAGCCAACATCAACAAACAGTGGAAGAACAGTTAAAATACCAAGTAGGTTCGGTTTTTAACCCCTTTGTCTGTTGGTGATATTTATTACAATGGATTTAATTTTACTTGCATTTTTTTTTTATGATATAGGTACTAAACTTTGTCCTTTTTTGGAGGATGTTGTAAACTGAGGTTAATTTATATTGTTGTTTTTTTTTTAAAACTAAGAGGTTGTCTTGGTTACGATTAATTGTTATTAAAAATACGAATAATAAATGTCTGAATAATAATTTAGAATTGATAATTTTATCTTTAATTCTCCTCACTTATTCGCTCTACCTACTGATTTTCGGTTCCATATTACATAGAATCAATCCCTTCAAATTTTCGCGCCCGAAGAGAACGCGCTAATGGTTTGTGGAGCTGCGTGCGCCGAAATAAAGTCGTGCACATGGATACCCCCGGGCCCTGATTTTCTCTCTGCGGCCCTGCATGGCTATGTCGTAGCAAATAGTGTCGTTTCGGACACTTTGTTCAGCCTAGCTCTCATTCACTAAGTGTCTTGTAATGTGCAAAAAAGATTTTTTTGTCATAAATATTAGAAGTTGTACATAAATTACAAAGCAAAGGAAAAGATATGATAAAAAAGCCCGGAAATCGACGCAGCGTTATACAGCATAAATTTTTTTAAAGATAATCTTACTACTTAATACTAAGTAATTCTTACGAAAATAGAATAAAGATGAGGACAAGATAACAGGATGATTATGATTATTTATTACCAGCTCCAGAAAGCGAGGGATTATCTGGCGTAACAGGATTTCCGGATGACGGTTTTGCACTTTTCTCTAGTGACACACAGCTATTAAAACTGGTTAGCGTTGTTTTAGTAACTTTTTAAACAAACAAGGCTGCTGTTTTTTTCAACAATACAATGTAAGTGTGAGTTAAGAAAGTGGAATATGGTTGCGTTGGTAATAATTTAATGATACACATTGTGTACTTATTACTTGTATTTACTCGAAGAGTATGACTTTTTGTTGATGAATGCAGTTATTCAAAACAAGTTAGCTTATATACTATAAATCCAATAACTACCTTTTACTTTAACCATATAGTCACAATTTGGAGATGAATCAGATAAGGCATTATCTGTCGACTAATCACTATGTTGCAAAAGATCTAATGAAAGCTCACGTATCTACGAAAGATGTATTCCACAACCAGCTTTTTCCATCGTTGCTGTGTTTCAAGAAGTAACACCACTTCTAAGTATCAGTAAATTTTGTAGCTTATTAATATCTTGTAAATTATCAACTTTTAAATTTTAGGATGATAGCGATTTTGGTTCAGGCATCTGCTGATGCAGGGACTGGATGTTGTGAAAAGCAAGAACGATCCCCGCACAGGACAAACATTATTGTGATGAACATTTGTGTTGTCTTGATTCTGGGTGTTTTCTACGTATTAAATGTATGCATTTCCAAAAAACATATTTATATCCGTTGGTCTAGTGTCCATAGACTTAGCTTAGTTTGGGACCGGATGGCGCTGTGTGTAATTTCCAAAAATATATATATTTATTATTAAAGGAGGATACTTTGTGAAATATAGCCGACTTAGAAGCTAACTCGTGGAGACACACGAATACGGCTACTGGACCCGATCAATATGCTTTAGACCAGTTTTCTTATCTTTACTTGCCAGCCTTCATACGTCCCCACTGCTGGGGCACGGCCTACCCTATTAAGCGAGGGTGATCACCCTTCTTATCTTTATTTACACATATTTCTTGGTATCGTTAACTTTATGTCCGTGTGTACGACAATGGCACTTAGGGTTTTGTATTTCCATTTTGAAACCTCAGTTATGATAGCCGGCGACCTATTTATAATTATGACAATTATCAAATTTTTGAAAATTAGAGTTACTTCAAAACATAAACCAATTAATAACCACAAATATAGAGAACTAGACAGCGCTTTTCTAAGCCAGCTATGAAAAAAAATGGTCGCAAAAGTGTGACAGAGATGAAGCGAACCTGTGGCGTCTCTTGTCACTTTCTAACTTGATTTTATAGACATAAACTAACCAAATGGCGGACGTTAATAGAAAGAGAAAAGAGATCACAGGTTTGCTTTGTCTTTTTCTGACGAATGGTCAATTTCGTGAGGAACTCCGAGTCTATGTTCACAACTGAGTTTTTCTAGAGATTTACCCTAGATATTATATCGCCATCAAAATAAGCTTTGGACTTAAAATTTTATGACCTATTTCATCAAATCGAAATTTCCTAAACTCAAAACTTCTTAAACGCAAAATGACTTAAACGCGAAATAAAAAGATTATTAAGACACGTACGTTAAATTCTCAATTACCTACTTACGTGTTTTTTCGGCTTAATGATATGTGTTCGTACATATCGAAATATTTTTTTACCATTGCTACTTAAAAAAGTAACTATATATTATGAACTACTCCAGGAATAAACCCTCAGTGTATGAATTAGACTTATGCTTAGCGTTTTTGAGATAAAAAAAAAACTGTAAAAAAGTTTTAAAATTCCTATTCACTATTTTTATTCAGCGTTTTTCAAATGCAAACAGGCACCTTTATGACCTAATTTTCTTTTTGAAGTGAAACAGCTGGTCACTCTTTTTAGCCTAGTCCTCATGCGCTGATCTTATATATTGAAACGTGCCATAAGGAACTTCGTCGTAAAAATATTGGATCCAGCACAATACCCATTTGGCAAAAACTAAAAATTACCCTAGGGCCGTTAGTAGCCAGAACGCAACAACTCAAATGATACAGTATATAATAGTGCTAGTTAGCGTATCTTAGCGCCTTAACGAGTTATAAAATTTAGTACCAACCTACTGCGGACGTCGACTTAAGTAACTTAATAAAGAAACAAAAAAGAAACGTTAAAAATATTTTTACAAACAAGCTTTTATATTAGTAAAAAGAACTAAAAAGTTAGAAGTAAACATGTTATATGATTAGAAACAAGACATTTTCTACATTTTAACCTTTGATCGACATTAAAGGCCACTGTCCGACTTCATCGTTAGACCAGCTCAATGAAATAATAATATTGCATTGTCATATGATTTACATGTATGCAACATTTCAGGTCAATCGAGCACCAGAAAGTGGGTCCAATTTAGCTTATACAATACTAGCTTTTGCTTCCGGATCCAGCAACCCTAAATTCGGTTATCGGTATAGGATTCCAACGCCAACTCATCAATTATAGAAAAATAATCGAATCACAATTAACGTTTTCAAGTAGCTTATGTACTTCCCCGGGAATCAAACTATCTCCGTGCATGTGAAGAGGTAACAGACAGAGTTACTTTCGCATTTATAATATTTATATGGATTTGAATACAAACCTACAGACAGACACAAAGCTAGTAAAAAGCAGAAAAGTTTGCGACATTTATCGACCTTAAGAACACGCTTAGGACAAACTTTAAAGCTTTGTAAAACTTAGGGCTCACGTGTTTTACTTGCATGAATTTAATATAAGCTTTGAAGAATAAGAAGGAAGGTATATGTATTTAAAAGATTTATATACTAGGAGCACAGAAACTGTTAAGATTTTATGTAAATAAGTATTTTCATACTGAAGCAGATGCGGTCAAAAGATTAACCTAAAGCTAAAAACAGTTACTAAAATATATATATAATAAACAGATAACTTAATCGGTTAAGTACTAACGCGGACTGCAAGGATTGTAAAAGGTTCAAGTACTGGCTTGAGGTTTGTCTTTTAACTGCATTTACTATGAAATAGTAGATTGATAGTTCGGGTCTGAAATCTACCTAAATTAATATAAACGTGGTTTTCCGGTAGTATTAAATACCACATATACCACATATCTGGTATCACCAGATGTCTTAAATAACATCACAAACAAAAAATCCGCATATAAGTTAGTATTAATCGAAGTGTGGCTGTATAGGTGACTGACTTTGCACAATGTGCCTGAATTTTCTTCGTTTAATTTTCGGCGTTTAAAATAATAAAAAGTGTAATAAGTTCCTCGGTTTTTTTTTCGCGCCTGTTTTACTGGCCAGGGCTTTATCGAAGCGAATTGAATTTTGTAATTAAATAGTGTTCCAAATTCAAGTAATTTCGTCACTGTTATTGAGTGCACCGCAATGATTCACTTTGCTCGCACTTATCGAGGAACCCTTCGCCTCTTTTCGAATAGATGGGACGAAAATTATAATAAAGGGTTACTTTTCATTTATTTTGCAATTTCTTTTATTTCCTGATTTTCCCAAATGTCTATGTCATGTCAACTATCTACGTATCTAAACGACTTGTTTAGTAAACCTGAGAACATGTGTAGGGATAACGATGTCTTTAACGTACAAACAACTCTAATGGGATCGTGGAAAAGGGTATTGCCCTTTTAGAAGAGGAAATGATGCTGGAGTGTGCTAGAAAACGTTTAATGCTTATAGCAGATACAAAGTGGAAAAAATACATATAGTATTTGTTTAAAAAAAAACCCAGCACTTTCAAATATTATATAATTTTAATATTTTCTTCGTCAACCCAAAAAAATTATTATCAATAATTATTTGATGGAAAATTGGCCTTTTTTCCACCATCGCGTTTTTGGTGAGACTATAATATATTTTTCATAGTTTACCCCATAAGCCACAGTTTTGAAATTTAGCCATCATCGCTTAGAAAGTTTAGGTATTTATTACGTTAGTAAACTGTTATTACCACCTTATTGAATCTGACCTGGCTTCGATGTGTCTTCTTATACATGGCTTGACTGAACCTGATCTCTTTTTTTAGGATGCACCACACTCTTCTCTACCATCTTTTGTGAACAGAGTAAATATACAAATTCTCCGTTTCTTCCCCTAGGCAGAACTACAAAGTAATACTAATAGCGTCATGAAAGGTTTTGACATGACTACTATTCTCTTTGGCTGATTAGACTCATATCTCAAAATTACTCGTGGATTTGGATTACCTCATAACAAATGACTACTGTATACAAGAGAAGGTCAAAACTGTAAACGCGAGTCGGACTCGCGCTTTATTAACCGCTATTAACTCGTGTAGTTCCTTTTATTCCGTTTTTCTCGCTGTTATTTTCTTCGAATAACACAATACTGTTTTCCTTCAGTAGAATAGTACCACAGTATTCTAAAAAAAATCAAGTGGAATTCGGTCATACTACTCCCGCGGGAACTTTTGAATTTTCTGGGACAAAAAGCAACCTATTTTCTATTCCAGACTATAATTTATCTCTGTGCTAGATTTCATTCAGATCCGTTCAACCGTTCTAGAGTGGTTAAGTAAAAAACATCCATCCATCCAAACTTTCGCATTTATAATATAAGTATGGATTTTACAAATTTCTCAGCAAGTCTTTGTTCTAGAACAACATATGTAAGTATATTCTTAACATATGTATATGTGACAGGTAAACAAGACACTACGAATAATGTCCCTGATAACTTACCTACCCTTGTGACCTCAATAAGGGTTTACTTATTATAATGTTACCGCAGTTACCATTTGCCTAATGGCAGTGGCATTGCTTATGTACTATTTACGCGACAGCAATAGTATATACAGTATCTACTGTAAACATAGTATAGTTATACAGTAGGTAAGGTATGCTTTGTATGCGAAAGCAAAATTAACTTAGCAATTATATGAAACAAATAATGTGTTGATCTTATAAGCAATAAAAGAATTGGACTCGCGTATCGAGGGATCCAGGGAAGGGAAAGAGGGTTAATTGGTCAATTAGTTCGTCGTTTAAACCGTAGGAAGTCCAATGCTGAACGTAGGTCTCCCGATATGTCTCCACAACGGCCGGTCCACCTGGTAGGCGGCCGTCCCACGCTCCACCTGCCGATCCGTGGTCTCCATTTGGGAACCTTTCTTCCCTATCGGCTATCAGTTCGATGAGCGATGTTTCCTGCCCATTGCTAACTGTTTGAGCTATGTCGGTTACTTTGTTTCTTTTTTCCTTATTTCGTATTTTATCGCGCAAAGAAACACCAAGCAAAGCTCTTTCCGTAGCCCGTTGAGCGACTCTGAGCCTATTTAAGAGGCCAACAGTGAGAGTCTATTTACTTTAATAACTTTTAAACATTTATTTTAAAATGTTAAAAAAAAATATATTTTAAAAAACCCTTCCATGTAATATGTCGGCACCGTTTGCAAACTGTGTAAGTCTTGTGAGTTGTACCTACGCCCATTATTAAGAGATTAACCATGTTAATTTAGGACCATAGATTTCTAATGGCTTTTTATGTAATCTAGAAGTAAAAGACTGTTTTCTTTTTTAAAATAATGCAAATACATTGAAAATTTGAGTACATAATCGATAAAAATGACGATATTCATAGAGGCCGATCCACACTTCAGCTCCGTTATATGATTAATGATGGGCGAGAGGTCTGTTCAAGGGCAGGGAAAGGTACCGTCATTCTTCAATCTGGGCCCTAACATTTGTTACGATTTTTATTACTCAACTTTTCACTCTTTACTTTTACTTTTCTTTGATACACAAATTCTTGGCAACTTATGCGCTCCTAGTGCATACATTTTATACAAAGCTCTTTATAGAATCAAGTAAAAATATATAATTTGTTTTGGAGCCATTGTCGCATAATAAGTAAGTTATCTAGACGTAGTATGTAAAGCATACTAATATTTGGGAGTTTTTTTAGTAGGTGAGTATTTGAAATTGATGACAATAATTCTAATTAAGTTTTTGAAATAGAGTTAGTAAGTACCTAAAATTATACATGCAGCTTTTTCCTTAATAAAAGTTACATAATTAATTAGGTTCGACTTAAAATTTCACCTTGAGCTAACAGTGCTGTGATTCATTTATAATGTGCTGGTTTTAGAGTATAGATACGCCAGCTATTACCTATACTCTAAGGTGCTGATCCTCTCGTTACCAGAGGGTATTATTCCTATGCGAAACAAGGGGGTAAACCCCCAAAACACCCCCGTAAAAAAATCCTAACTACGCCAATGGTTTTATCATACATTTTCTATACAAAAGCTTAATAAATTACAAAATGGCTTTAAAAATTGTCCTGTTTACTTGAAACAAAAAAGCCTTAAAATAATGTTTACTTGAAACAAAAAAGCCTTATGTTCTCTTTACCTTCGTTACAATCTATGAAGTGAAGCTACGTCAGGCCTGGTCTGTCATTGGATAGGTAAACGCAGGCGGCACGCTATATAGAGCTACTCCATGTTATATAATAAGGTAATAGTTACGTGACTCGAAGTCAATAACAGTCACATCTAGCTGTTATCTTTCAAATTACAGTAGTCATAAACCATGTAAACATATCAGGCTTTTTGGTTCTGGACGCTTAAAAAATCTGACAGTCAACTTAATTTTTATCTTAAATTTAGTACCTTTTAACTTTTAAACTAGTGACTTTTAACAAAAACGAGATTTCGACTTTCGACAGGAAATATTGGATTACTTAAAGCAAATTAAGTTACTGACAAGAAGTTGGAAGCAGATTAAGTTGCAAAAGAAAGAGTCGATTTTCTTTCAATTTCGCTCACGTCAGACGCAGAGCTACAACCTGCCAGTAGAGTGATCGATGCTTACGGCATCATTTGTTGTGGAACAAGTTCGGTTCAACAGTTAGCGGCCAATCTGCTATCTCACGTTTTGAGACTAAATTCAGGTGACTTGGTACAATATCATTCAAAGGAGGGTCGTTCGATAGATGGATAAAGTTAAAGAAACCTTTGTTGAATCACAATATTGTCAGATATTTTAAACCTTTTTATCAAAAATATATTAAAATAAAAAAAAATTTAATGTGGGTGATTTTTTTTTTAAATATGTAACGTGATTTCTTTGATAATTGTAACGATTTTTACATATTATAGGTATAAAAGTGTTTGCCTTCGGATTGGTACTATTTAATTTGTTTTTAAGATAGTCTAGCGAAACCTGAAATTAGTTAGATTAGAGATTTTGGATTGTATTGGGCGAATATACACGTATAGCTCTCTCATCCAAAGCCATAAAACGGAGCCCTATTTTTCTTAGTCTACGCTGTCTGTCTGTCTGTCTGTCTGTCCGATCGTAATAGGTAGGCTGATGTTTTCATGGAAGACTGCGAATGTGCACCCGGTGCCCAAAAAGGGCGATAGATCAGATCCATCGAATTACAGGCCTATCGCTATTACCTCTCTCCTCTCCAAGGTGATGGAGCGTGTAATCAACACACAGCTTTTGAGATACCTAGAAAAACATGACCTGATCAGCGACCGTCAATATGGCTTTCGCCACTGTCGCTCCACTGGTGACCTTCAAGTGTATCTCACACACCGATGGGCACTAGCCATTGAGAGTCAGGGGGAGGCATTGGCATGTAGCCTAGACATAGCAAAAGCGTTCGATCGGGTCTGGCACCGGGGTCTTCTATCGAAGTTGCCATCTTACGGAGTGCTCGAGGGTTTGTGCAAATGGGTGGCTAGCTTTTTGTCCGGCAAACGCATACAAGCCGTAGTTGACGGTAGTTGCTCTGATAGCATGGAAATTAATGCTGGTGTCCCGCAAGGCTCTGTGCTGTCTCCTACGCTGTTTCTACTGCACATCAATGATACGTTCTCCAATCAACAACATACATTGCTATGCAGATGACAGTACTGGAGACGCTTATTACACGGGCCGTGCAAGCATCCCTCGTTCTGTTGTGGAGGAAAAACGTGAAGAACTTGTGTCTCAAATCGAGATCGGTCTGTCCAAGGTCTCTGACTGGGGACGGGAAAACTTGGTCCGATTCAACCCTTCAAAAACACAAGTCTGCGCGTTCACCGCTAAGAAAACCCCATTCACTGTAGTCCCACAATTCCAGAACACTCCCCTCTCCATCTCCAAGAGCATTGGGATCCTTGGTGTTCACATCTCCAGCGATGTTCAGTTCCGAGATCACTTGCTAGACAAGGTAAAGCTGGCGCCCAAAAAACTTGGTGTACTCAACAGAGCGAAGCAGTACTTCACGTCAGGGCAAAGGTTGCTGCTTTACAAGCCGCAAGTCCGGCCCCATATGGAGTACTGCTGCCATCTCTGGGCGGGTGCACCCGGATACCAGCTTGGCCCTTATGACTCGGTTCAACGACGGGCTGTCAGAATTGTCGACAATCCCAAACTCACTTGCGGTATCGAGCCCCTAAGTCTGAGGAGAGACTTTGCCACCCTGTGTGTGTTCTACCGCTTGTACAATGGGGTGTGTTCTGAGGAATTGTTTGAAATGATGCCCACGGCTACTTTCTACCATCGCACCGCTCGCCATCGGCAGGGAATTCATTCTCACACTTTAGAACCGAAATGGTCGCGTACAGTGCGGTTTCAGAGAAACTTCCTCCCGCGAACGCTTAGATTGTGGAATGAGCTCCCTGCCAAGGTTTTCTCTAAGGACTACAGTATGGGGTTCTTCAAAAAAGAAGTTATTAGATTTCTGAAGGGTCGGCAACGCGCGAGTGATGCCCTTGGTATTGCAAGCGTCCATAGGCTACAGTAACCGCTTACCATCAGGCAGGTAGGCTTGTTTGCTACCTTCCTGGAATAAAAAAATAAAAAAAATGCTGAAGAGTTCGTTTGTGATTTTGATTGAACGCGCTTATCTATGAAACTTCCAGTAAGATTTGAAAAAAAATGAATTTGACAGCCCAATTCCTAAAGAAGGTAAAAGGCTATTAACCATCACGCTACAACCCTTCGGAGCCGAACAAAAAGATAAAAAGTAAAAGCGTGGGCGAGAGATCTGACGGGGAATGGCAGCAACAGAAAGGGCAGAACGTCTGCCAGGTTAGATTGTTTTTCTATAGGTGTTTTAAAACAGACTCATAAGTAAACCAAATAAATACTAACTAAACGGCCAAGTGTGAGCTGGCACTAAAATTGAGAATTACGTAACACTTAAAGTACTCATACCCATAGATCCGTATGTGTAAAATTGGTTATGTTTGTCGATCTAGATCTCAGTTTGTATGTTAGATATTTATCAGTGTAATATTTTGACACAGGACACTTGAACTCCTAATATTTAATCGCTCGAACGTCAAAACACGATATTTTACATTCTATAATTCTTTATTGTACAATACAACACATATTAGCAAACAAACAAGAGAAAACTTATAAGTACAAAGGCGAGCTTATCACTTAAAAGAAATTTCTTACAGCAAGGCTAAGTGTGTAAGTGATAAAACACATAGAAAAGTAGGAGACAAACAGTGTAAGTACAACTTTATTTATAAACTAATTTAATTTAAAAACAATATAAACAACTCGATACATTTATTTTTTGAAAAAATCTTGTTTCGCACACCTTTTTTGTTGAATCTTTTAAAACGAAAGGCTGTTTTGCGATTATTTCGAAAATATATATAAATGGCTGTCGTCGTCATACTAGGAAGCAATTACGTAACACTGTCTCTTTGCTTACGTCTCTGCCTTAAGAGTTATATTATATTGTACTGTACACACAGCCATTAGAGTATGGCACAGTGGTACGGAACTCTCGGTGCGCAAGTCCTTCCGACTTGACATATTTTCGTTTTCAGGCACTGGAGTTTTTTCGAAAAAAGAAAGAAAAGACGGTACTCGTACAGCTTAGACGTCGATTTTTTTCTCAAATTTGAATTAAACTAACTTTGTCTAGGAAGTTGGCGACAGGTGAGTGATGTAGGTACTCACCATTAAAATCACTGCCAGATCCTTTACACTCTAGGAGATCGAGGACATCTTCCAACGCAAAAGTAAACAGAAGGAATTCCATACTCTCCATCATGTACCTAAATTTAACTTTTTTTCCTACTTTTTACGACTCAACTGTATACTTAATCTCATAAATTTTAACAGATTCATTAAAGATCTTTTCTAAAATGAAATTCCAAAATCCCTAGGTCAGTGTCAAATGCTTCCATCAGTCTTACCTTGACCTGTCAACCTAACTTAAAAACCGTTTCACCTTCGTCTCACACTTTAAGCAGACTGTGTACAGTTAGCATAATAGGAATTTCAAACAGTTGTTGACATGAATGTTAACATACGCGTGTGTCCAACACCAACACCCATATCAGTACCGTAGCCGATAAAGCCCTATTTCACAATGAAAAATTATTTTGTGGACCGTAAGCTTGTTTACCGCCTTAGTGGTATAAATAAAAAAAAATCAATCTAATAAGCCTTTAGTTTTCATATTCACTAAAAATCGGTCAAGTGCGAGTTGGGATGGCACGCAGTGGGTTCCGTACCATCATTTACGTAATTTACAAATACCAACAAAAAAGATGTCGCTTAGCAGGTCACAGTTCCAGTGATTGACTAAGACCAACGTTGCTTAACTGTTAATATCGTTTCCAATAAACAAATGTGTATCTTGTTTATCTTAATAATCTAGACTTTATTCGCTAGATGTCGTTGATATGATAATTTAAGATGGTAATCACTCAAGCCTGCCTGACAATTGGCTGGTTTTTTTATTTTCAGCAAGTTTGATGTTTGTATGTATTACTGTTTTTACGATAGAGAACTCATATTCTGTGAACATTTTATGCTTCTACTAACTTCAATCTAAAAGATAGAGCTCTTTAATTGTCAGACAGACAGACAGCGTACGCTTCGTATGTTTGTGCAGCGTATTCCTAAAAAAAATACATAAATAGTCAGTTTTAAATGAATACCCTTCGATTGTGCAATAAAATGTTACTGGTTCTATTTATTTAGTTATTGTAAATAAATTGTTAGTAAAAATATTGTAAATATTTTAACCGAATTTTGTACCCAGCTGTCTCTACTTGACTCAGATGCTGTGCTAAAAAAAGGGCGCCCCTGTAAAGTTCAAGGGCGACCAGCAATACCGTACCCGTCGCGTTGCGGTTTAGAAATGGAGGTTATAGTGGCCTTTCATAATAGCAACCATTTTAAGGGTTCCTTAACCTATTGGTTTTAACGGAACCGTTATAATCGGTATGTCACAGCCGGCGGAAAAAACGGCGACATCCTTATATGATCACTGGTGTTTCTGTCTATCTGTCTGTCACAGCCTCTAATTTGCTCCGAATCTACTGGACTGATTTGGTACACATATGAATTAATGTCACCCAAATACAGACGTAACGTTTGTGAAATATGAAAAAAAAAACAACCTGTTTTTTATGATATTAGTCGAAAGGGTCACTCATGAAGGTCAATTTATTCTAAACAACATTGTATCTTAAAGCTAAAATATACAAAAAATCGGCCAGGTGCGAGTCGGACTCGTGCACCGAGGGTTCCGTACAACCTTATTATACGTAAACCTGACTCAAAATCTCTGTGTAAATCTTGTAAACATAACCTAACTTTAGTTAATGTTAACTTTTTCTGGTAATTTAATCATAATTCATTAAAATACTTACATGATTACCTTTCTTGTCACATAAATCACGACACTGATTAAACCTAAAATCTACAAAATTTCAAATTTACAATGAGAAATATTATACGTATTTATTAGTGACCGACCGAAACATGTTATTTTGCCGAAACCGAAACCGAAACCGAACCTTTTATAAAAAAAAAGTCCTTAAAAGTCGAAAAAATGTTAGTAAGCCCGTTTTTTTCTAAAATTAATATCTCGCCGACCTATAATTACAGGTTTCTACTTTCAAAGATTTATCACAATGAAATTTCAGCACAGTTACAGAGGTTCTGTTTGAAAATTTAACTACCCTATAAAGTGAAAAAAATACATTATTTGTATGCTGTAAAGTGACCGCTGACTTTAGTATTTGATATTAATTTCAAGTGACAGGCAGACAGACAAACTTTTAAATGTGTTATAACTACAAATTAACCTTGCTTCGCGTCAAATTTCACCCTCCTTTTGAGGTACGGAACCATAAAAAAACCAAGAAAGATCTAAATATTAACTACACACTATACCGTACAAACAATAGGTTCCATGTTATTTAGAAGAAATTATTTGTTAAGGCTATGGTATACCCTAAAAAAACCGTGCTATTTCGACCAGTGTACAAAACATATTACACTATTGAAACATGCAGACACAGTTCCACGTACAGTAGGCGTTAGCACGTAACAGCATATTGAAAATTTTGATTTTCTTGGTGTTTTTGTCGGTATATAATTCAAATATTTATTTAGAACAATGAAATGAGCAAATTTGGTTGGTCGTATTAATATATACTTTTTGAAATATGAATGTAGAGAATATCACTCCTTGTTTTTTTTTTAATTAAAGCCCAAAATAGAGTAACAGAAATATTTTTTCTCTAAATATTTTAATAGCCAAATTTTTTTTATATTATAATTAAGGTTTGAACTATAACATTTTTTTTTGTCACGTCAAAAAGTGTGCTCAGGTTTGTAACAAAATTAATTAAATTCTTGCAAACGTAACTCGTTGGGGTATGCCATTACCTATAGGCTGCAATCACGTGTTTTAGACATTTAATTTTAGAGGTAAGAAAGGACGATTTCAGATATTTATACAATTATTAAAAAAAAAAAAATTTAAGTGTATTTTGTTTTATTTTGTAGTGACCTAAAGTAGCGATAAAATTGGTTAGTAAGTAATATATTGATCTTTAACTAAATGATTTTAATAAAATTATTACTAGTAATTTTCTTTTTCTTTTTTTTATTAAATACCAAAAGAAAACTGTTTTTTTTCTACTAAATTGAAACTGAAAGTGAACTTTATTTAAACACGGTAAACTAGAAGTGTTCTGTGATGTAATAAACAGAAAATAGATTTAAAATGTTTTATAAGCTATTGTTTAAAGTCATCCTTTTTATTACTAAAATTAAATGTCGAAAACACAAGAACCTGTTAGACCGATTTCATAAAAGTCTGTGACGGTGACCGTTTACCATCAGGAAAACGTACTTAAGTTTTTTTGTTACCTTAGTGGTATGAAAAAATAAATAGAGACTCCTTACTTTTATTGAACAGGTTTGATCCCCGGCTCAAACTGATATTTATCCAATAATAATCTTTTTCTAAAACTTATTTTAGAAAATAATGTAATTTCAGTAAAATGTGCATCATCAATATGAAGGATTTTTTTTCTCCAACCATGGGCTTTTTTTGCCATCTTGTATAAAATAATAAAATAAAATATAAATGTTGACATATATGTATAAAATTAATGAACTCCGACATCGCTGGACCGATCGACCATGACAATTAGCCTTCAATTGGCACATCAACGTATTATTTCATTGAAAAGAGTTTTTGCTATAGCGTGCCACAAGAGGGCGCTTTAATATAAAGCTGGTATTTTTGACTTATGGGACTTATATAAAACCACTTTAGTCCAAGTACACTGCTGTTAGTAGCAGTGTGGCGGCTATGTACTCACCACCTATCACGTAGGACTAAAGTGGTTGGTTAAAAGAGGCTGTCATATTATGATGTGAGTAATGACGTTGGCGTTGAAGCAAGGTCATTGGATGTGAGTGTGTTAAATGTTTTGTTATGTCTAAAAATAAGATACTTTCTATGAAATTTCATAACTACCGTGAAACATATAAGCCTGTCACATACGGACGGAGGGACGGGCCAACATGATGAACTATTAACTGGAAGGTTCCAGAAATGTCATTAAGACAATCAAACACACCCAACATGCAAACAAAAATAGTTGTATGCACATGTGGTGGCACATTTTTATGACATCTTATTAAAGATATGTTGTTTCATTTATTTTTACGGACAATTGAGTTGAAAAATGTCGTATGAAACTCAAGGCTAAAAAAGTGCCTCGTCCACTTCAGCTCATTTGTGTACTATAATTATAATAAGTAGTAACACACATATTATTTTCTCACTACCGTAACTCAAACTCTTAAAGCGCTGGATGGATACACACAGCGTTCGTTTTTGAGCAAAACTCTACTGGGAATACATAGGCTGCGTTAAGTAAGGACTACAATCTAACTTTTCAGTTTTTTATGTTTTTTGTGAGCAGGTTTTGAAATTAGAAAGTAAACAAAGACGCCCTAGAGTGTCATGTAAAAAGAATTGAAATACTTTTCTAGCTCAATTCTCGAAAGTTGCGTTAAAAACTGGTAGCAGGAATATTAACATTTTTCTCTTTACGTCGTATACAGGGTGCAAACGCTAAGTGATCTCACTCAATTATTTCTCAATCATACACATATCGAAATACTGATTGGATTGACTGATGAATGGCGCAAAAAAATACCTTCTATTTTATTTGTACAAAAAAGTTTTTCATTTTTAAATTAGTTATGATGTCGTAATCTAATGTTGAAAAAACTGATACGGTAAAACTGCATTATCAAAATTATTTAGATCTCATGTGATGAGTGCCATGTCGCCATACTAATTGTATAGAAGCTAAAACCATCGAGTTTTTGGATAGATCCAGCTAATTTATAAATCATTATTAATACCATTTGATAGAGCTTATAAAGCACTTTCAGAATCAATAATCAGTATTTCAATATTGTGTATGGTTTAGAAATAATCGAGTGAGATCACTTCGCGATTCCACCCTGTATATTTAAGTATAACATATTATGCGTTAATTTTGATGAACAGCTATACAGAAGACATTTAACAGTTTTTTTTATGCTCGATACAAATTAATCAACATACGGAAACAGTCTACAAAGTTTGAATTCGAAATAAAGTTATTTAAATACATATATGTACTTATAGACGCATTTCCACCTTTAATGACTGCCATTCCATGTGGAAACTTTTGAACCATAAAGGGTAGCTCGCACAGACTGTTTCCAAACGATTTAACGCAAGCGAGGTGCATCCTTGGTGCATAGAATGCCGGCTAGCCCTAACATCGTCCTGATGATGATTGCTAGCAGGATAGACTGCTCGTTAATCCCACACTGTTGTAAAAAACATGTCAAATACAGTACAGGACAATATATTATTAATATAAACAATTGTATTCTTTGTCTTTTTTATAATGTTTGAATATGAGTCATGTAACTTGAATTAAAGAATATTTTTATTATATAATATATTATATCGTCGGTGTAGATGTGACACCTCGTAAGTAAAATTTGTTTATAAAATGAGATTTTTATGCAGAAAGTTTAAAGTAATATTTCCTGCTATAACTTGTAAATGTCTCCTGCATTGAAATTATTTTGACATACTAGCATTGGTAATAATTCAACTGGTGTAACCTCGTAAGATCTACTAATGATATAAGGGTAATTCTCATCGCCACGATTCTCATCGTCACCCTCGTGGCAGATTTAAGTTTATTACTTATTTGAACAATTTCTGTAAATAGCTTATAGCGCTTGATAAGACGAGTAAATCCATAAGTAAATTAATCAAATCGTGAGTCTCGTTTGGCTGATATAATATTTTGAAGTTCTTGATCCCACGAAAGTGACGCAATAAGCCACGAAAGTGAAAAATAAACTTTACAGCCGTTATTTTTTCATAATTTAAGTACTGTTTATGAAACATAATGCTACTAAATAATTAAACTGGAAAATAGATGATATCAATAAACAAAACTAGCAATTACCAGTTTGGTCCGAGGTTCTTTACCTGATGTATTATTGTCAATTTAAACAACATAACTTTAGTAATATTTTTTCATCATAAAACACTGCACTGCAAGTACTCGCTCGAATAAGGCACCCGAAAAAATATAGCGGGGCATAGCGAGTACTTGCTTGAATGAGCGGCCCGAAATGGGGAAATACCTCCACCTTGCAGAAAACCGCGGCCACAATAACAGTAACATTAAGTAGTGTTGTCTTCCTGGCGGTTAGTAAGGTTGCCATAGCTATTTGAGGATTCGCTGCGCGGACAGCGGAGGACCGGCGGTACTGGTTGCTTTCATTCCTCGGCGCAGACGCGGCGTGCTGGTACGGCGGTCAGGGAGGCTTGCTGAAACGGCTGACCGCTGACCGCCCGCAGGTTGAACGGGTTCCCGAACCCAGGAATCCTTAATATATATGGCAAGAAATAAATGAAAAAGAGTTTTTTCATCGGCCACTCCATCCACATTCAATGTGGATTTTTGTAACATAAGGGGTATTCACGCCAATCTTAACGCAGTTCACCTCCATCTAGAAACTGCACAGCCAACCATTCTTTTTCTAACGGAGACGCAGATATCCTGCCCGGCCTATATACATTATACCTTCACTATCCCGCCTACAAACTCCAGCACAATTTTGTGAGTCGTGTCGGTGTATGTAGGTTCGTCCGGGAGAATATCTGCTGTCGCCGCCTTCATAGCCTTGAAGACTGGGACCTGCCGATAACGTGGGTACGCGTAGATCACGGCGGCCACACTCATATCTATGCGTGCCTATACATATCTCATAGCGGTGACACGGACCTAACTCGACTCTTCACGCACCTGAGTTTGACAACTGACAAAGTTCTAGAGCAATATCCCATAGCAGAACTAGTTATTTTGGGAGACTTTAACGCCCACCATCGTGAGTGGCTCTGTTCTCGAACCAATTACTATGCAGGTATATCTGCTTATGAAGTTGCTCTGACCTATGGATTCTCTCAGCTGGTATTTTCTCCAACGAGAATACCAGATATAGGGGACCATACGAGCTCCTTACTGGACCTTCTGCTGACTACACGTCCGGACGGATATGCCATCTCAGTGGATGCGCCTCTTGGCTCTTCGGACCACTGTCTCGTTCGGACTCAAGTGTCATGCACACAACCTAATCCAACTGGGCCAACTAATTGGGGTCGTGTGTGGCATTATAAGTCGGCAGGCTGGGATGGATTGCGAGAATTTTATGCATCGTACCCGTGGAGGCAGCTCTGCTTTAGCTCAGAAGATCCTGACGTCTGCGCAGCCGCAGTCACTGAGACAATCCTCGCTGGTATGGAATGTTTCATTCCTAACCTGCGAGTAGCTGCCGGCGAAAAAAACCACCGTGGTTTAATAGGTCTTGCAGAGAAGCTAAAATTTTCAAGCACTTCAACTTGGCAAAATATTTTGCTGGTTTTTCTTTTCTTTTGCCGTACAGTTTGCTTTTCAGTCGAAACTGTAACTGTTTTGCTCTTTTTATTTGGATAAACATTTCATTGGCTTGGTACAATGACTCCTCTGGCTTTACTTCTATAATAGCTTTGCTTTGCTTTGCTTTAACAGCATTGTGAAGCCCAGGGTTCGCTTCTTTCTTTCTGTTTTCGTTTTTCTGCATTTTTTTTTCTTTTCTCGGTGTTCTTTGACAGTTTGTGGCATTCTAAGGCACTGACAATAGTCATAAAACTTTATTGCCAACATACAAAAAATCACTTTCAGGGCATAAAATCACTTTCGTGGACAAAACGCCACGAAGGTGATGCCACAAAGGTGACGATAATATGCCTTTTTTATAAATTCCTGCAAACTTTACGTGTAACATCTTAAAATAAATACTACATAAATATCTTGCATTAAGGTTGCTTCGATTTGATTTCAATTGCTAAAATACAATGCACAAAAATGTTGTCCACCAAAGTGATCGATACATCTATGAATAAATATAACTCACCAGCTTTTGTTGTCACTGAACGTGGATAAGCCGGAATACGCCTGACGTTCGTCCGAATCTAACTCTGTGATTGGTCGCTGCTGTCGTGTTCAACAGCAAGCCTTTATTTGGGCAAATCTAAAGTACCTAAAATCGTGTGACCGAAACATATTGTGTTTTCAATTTAAAATAATGATAAAAAGATTTTTTTTAGACTATTGTTTATAAAGTATATTTAATTACGATGATTTCTGTATATGTAACATACAAATACACTGAAATTTTGTGAAGCAGTAACCAAATGATTTGCTGCAACGGGAAGTGTGACGCGATGAGAATGCGGAAAATAGCCCCGTTTTCAACCGTTTCGTATGATTTTAGGTATATATTTTTGCTTTTATTACGACAAGCTTTATTTATTTAGTAGCTAAATAGATAATTTACCCCCCAAATCAAAATTACTGTTTCTAACTTATACCGTTTAGAAAATATAAGTGTGTGACTATTAAATTTGAGCTATGATAACTACCCATAACTTTGTCAACTAACGTTCCTGCAAAATCACTTCTATATATTATAATATATATATTGTAGCAGATTCGTTTGGTGAGTACTCGTAAGTGCGATTGTTTCAAAATGGCGTCAAGCTAATGCGGTACTTTGCAAGTAAGACGTTTTTGTTTTTCTACCAAAATAAATTTTGTAAGTCTTTCAGTTATAACCACAGTAATAAATATTAGGCTTACATTTTACAAAGTTTGATCAGTAAAATGTGGAAAATCGAAAGAAAACAAAGGTAATAAAAAAAAATTAAAACTGACTGACTGACTTTAATAAGTAAACAACACTAGATGAGGCCTAAGCCAAGATATAGAATTGTATAGTCTGGGGCAAAGATATAATATGTTTATGTTATTTAAAAGACCTCATAATCATAATATAAATAAACAAACTTAGTCCAGAATAATGGGCTATGTTTTATTAAGTTACATTTAAGTTTAAGGTATAAAGTCAAATTTTAATAAGATATTCCATTATATTCTAAAGTAATTAAAACTGTAGTCAAAGAATTTTATTTAAATCAGTTATCATTAAATTTTAAGATTAATGTAATATGCATTATATGATGATAAGAAAAGACATTAAGATTTTCTTACAAAATCATGCTAAAAATGACCTAGCCTAAACGATCGGCGGATGACAACCATCTAGTCACACATTGTCAAATTTGCTCGCGGCGCCTTGACGTTGTCAGGTTTACCAATAATGAAATACGAAAATGGTCTGTAATAAATTCTCTGAAAGTCAAAATCTAAGAACAAGATTTGAGCCAAAAGTTAATCGAATCACCAGGTTCTGCAGTGTCCTCCACTTGAAGATTTAACTTAATGAGTGTAAAACAAGTTGGCAGTAGTAGTAGCATTTTTTTTAATTCATGTCTTACCGGTAAAAAATATGTAGTAAGTAGCAAATTTTAACTTTTTGATTAATTATACAAATAGATAGAGCGAAACCTGAGTTATGCAGTACTAAAAATTATTTTTGGCTAAAATAAGCTACGACCCAATTCAGTTTTAGTCTCTGCCGTGTGATTATCGCCTCGTAGTATTGATTTTCCACCTGTTTCGAAACGAAAGTTTGACATCTAATTTTTACACTGACAATAGTGATTTTCAACCGCACCTTAATTCAACTTGACAGCTAAAAAATTACCCTGAGCTGAATAAACAAAACCACTTTTTTAACTTCCATGTTGCGTTTTGGAACACACCCTTAAAACTACATTTCATCCATAAGGGGCCAATAAAGTACCTTCACTAAAATAAAATTTCAATTAAGACCAAGAACTTAACAGCAATTTACTAAATAATAATCAGGGTAAGTTAACAACTATATAATAGTTTTAACAAAGACGAGTCTAAGCTTAGCCTCCAAGGATCACAAACTCTTACCAAGTCTCTCTCCACAGAATACAGACTATTTCTAGATAAATTAGGTCATAAATCATGTATTCAATATTCAGCTTCTTCTGAAATTACATAGGTTATTTTGCTACATACATTTATTTGATCATAGACTTAAGAAGAGAAAGTTTTTATGGTTATAATGTGTTTACTTCTATCAAAATTTACATTAATTTCTTTAATATCCTTTGCCAGACCTATACGTCTCCACTATTGGGGTACGGTCTACTGTCACCGAGGGCGATTTGAACCATAGTCCTCACCTCATGCGGGCCCAGTGTGGAATGTGGACTTAGACCCACGTTTTCCTTTTTTTGTCGTATGCAGGTTTCCTTACGATGTTTTCGTTTATCGAAACCGAATATTATAAAGTAGTGTTTTATTTCTAATGCCTAGTGGACACGGGGTCTGCCTTTGCTTACCTTACCTTACCTTGCTTTCTGTGGAGCAGACATTCGAGGCCGTCGTGTACCGATAAGTTTTTTTGAAATTTCTTAACTCAAGAACATTGTTTAATAGCACTTGCTTTAAGTGAAGGAAAACATCACGAGGAGACCTTTATACATCAAAAAGTACGTGAGGACTACAATCCGTATTAGACACTCGTCATGGACTGTGGCCCAAAGCACCCGCTTCCAAGATTGCCCAACAGTAAGGACGTATGAAGGCATAGATGGCTGGTAGAGCTAGGTAGATTATTTTTGTAAATTATCTTTTAATTATCTTTAAAGACGAAAGTCAATATATCTTTGCCAAACTGAAACAAGTGCTTTCATTAACTGAGTGTAATAAAAACTTCATTTCATCTTGTCATCTGAGACTTTATAAAAATGTAAGTGTAAAAAATAAGTTGTCACCATTTTATATTAGTAATGAAAAAGTTATATAAAAGTATTTTTATGTATAATAACACTTAAAGAAGGTAAGAACTAAAACCTAACTTAAAAAAAATTCAAAAGTCAAGAAATAAAAATGTAAGGACAAGTTGTAAATTTTGAATTAAATTACTTTAATTGTAAAATTATTACTGTTAAAGTGGTTATTAGGGTTTTATACCTCGAAAGGAAAAAACAGAACACTTATAGGATTTTGTTATCCGTCCGTCCGTCCGTCTGTCAAGACCCTTTTTCTCAGGAACGCGTGGAGGTATCAAGCTACAATTTATATAAAATACTCACTGTCTACTGTCCCTTGGAGCTGCGAAAAACCAAACTTCTAAGCCAACGCAATCAAAACATACAGCCGTTTCTGCCGCAAATTTCCGCAAATCAAAACCTACAGGGTTACTTCCCGTGAACTCAGAATCTTGAAATTTGGTACGAAGCAACGTCTTATAGCACAGACAAAGGAAATATTGCGAAAACCGTAAATTTTTAGTTACATCATATAATAAAAATATTTTATAATAATATACAACAATATATAATAAGTTTGCACGGAACCCTCGGTGCGCAAGCCAGACCCGCACTTGGCCGGTTTCTTTTTTATATAATCGCGAGTGCGGCGACTGACGCGTTTTTTGGTAAGGTAATTTGGTAAAAAAAAAAAATTAGGAATTGTTCAGTATAAAATCACTTCCTAGAATACAACACCATGTCCTGATTTTGTTTAAAAAAAACACAGCCGATAACAGCAGAAGCTGATTGTTTTTACAGTTATAATTTGGTTATGTGTACACAAAAGATCTCTACTCAATTAAAACGGGACAGTAGGTGCAAGAAGCCGTAATTTTCTCTTTCTACAACGTACACTAAAGCGCAATAAAATTTCACTCAACTGGGAATTCATAAAATTCAGAAGTTTAACAAATCTAAAAAATCAAAGTAGAATCTAAGTTAAAAGTCTCTAATATTTTAAAGGTGAATCTGTAATAATAAAATTAAAGTTCCTGCCCAATACCTACTCACTTATTATTGTTTATCAATAACTGGCCAAGGGGGTAAAGTTGATACGTAACGACTTATAATAATATAAAAATATAATATTTTTTGGACCTTACACACAACGCCGTCTGGTCTCAAAGTATACAAAGCGTATTATAATGGCGTATTATAATGCTATGGGTACCAGATAACGGATACAAATATATATTACATTACTTTTGTAAATACATATATATTATACATAGAAAACACACCCTTTTCAAGACAAACACAAATAATAAATGTGTGTATTTCAGCAGTCGGATCATTCGCACGGGTTTACCGCATTATTTCCAGTGAATTCCGAACCGGTGTGTGCCACAGTGGTGTCCATAATACTTTAAGCAATTTTACTTTAATGAAAAATATTTAATTTGATGAAAATAAAAAAAGTATTTTCAAACTCGTTAATTTATTCCGCAGAATTTTATTAGCACCAGCACCTATCTACCTCTATATTATTCCCTACCTTTACTTAAGGACAAATGCTTAAATAAATCAAAGTTGAATATACCTTAAGAACGTCACCTTATTGACTTAGAAGTTTCTGAGGAGAGATGTCATGCTAAATATTCTCCAACACCTTCAATGAGGAATATGGTAATGTGAACGCGCTAGAATCCTGATTTGCATGTTGAATAATCTAAGCCTTCCGGCGAAACCTCTGCGTTGCCGCGTTCTGCGGAGCACTGAGTGCTCGGATAGGGTGACTACACTGATTTGGAATAAGAACAAATCCAGGTAAAAAAAAAATAAGTAACATTTAAAAGTAAAAATAATTTATTTTTTTCGATTGTCTGAAAAACAACACTGTCATAAAATTGAAAACGTCATTTTTTGCTAATTTTATGTAAACGGCTTTTTTTGTTTAGATAAGGGCTTATATACACCTTTTGACAATTTTGCCTTCATCAACATTATTAATATATAAATTTATAAATAATTATAAATTACCTAAAAAAACCCATTGACATAATTTTTACAAAGTTGTATTTTATCCCGTTATCTCTCTATTTACAAGCGTAGATTAAAGGTATAATGCCCTTATAATATAAGGCCCTTTCTAGGCTAATAATCTATAACAAAACAGAGTATTTTGTTACCGATGCACCGGCTAGGTGCTCAAGAGAGAAAGATTTTGGTAGAGTGGGTTCAGAGGCAAGAAAAGAAAATACTTTTCAAGGTCAAGGAAATTTGTAATTTATACGCATTCAAAGTTTTTTAACAAGCTTTTTATGGTTAGTAGTAGAATCTAATCACATAAGGTGATTCGTAACCCTCAACATATAGAGATTAGAGCTATCTACTTTACAATACTACCTATCTACATAGAACGATAGAAAGCCGCAAGCCTACCTACACAGATTTCCAAGTATAAGGTTTGCAAATATATATGTATATATATATATAGTCAAAGTCAAAGTCAAAGTCAAAATGGTTTATTCAAATAAGGATTTTACAATCACTTTTGAATCGTCAAAGTTATAAAATATTATTTTTTGAACCGTCCCACCTTCCCGCCGGTTCACAATGTTGTTGATTTCTACCGAGAAGAATCCGGCAAGAAACTCGATAGTTACTCTTTTAAAAACACTTAAATAAACTAAAATACAATTAATGTTTTAAATAAAAGATTTTTAGTCGTACAATTTTATGTTATTTCCATTTTTGTAGTATGTCTTTTTACAAAGTACCTGCTTGATAAAAGATTTAAATTTACTTATTGATAGATTTTGAATTTTATTGGGAACTTTGTTGTAAAAGTGTATACATTGCCCCATAAAAGAGTTACTTATTTTGTGTAGACGTGTATCATGCACCAACAGCTTATTTTTACTTCTAGTATTTACTTTGTAAACGTCACTTTTCTTGCTGAAACTATTGATATTTTTATGTACATATAAAAGATTTTCATATATGTACTGCGACACTAAAGTTAAAATTTTTACTTCCCTAAACCTATCCCTCAGAGATATCCTAGATCCTAATTTATAAATAGCACGAATTGCTCTTTTTTGTAACAAAAATATTGTATTTACATCAGCAGCGCTACCCCACAATAGGATACCATATGTCATTAAACTATGGAAATAGCTAAAATATACTATTTTTGCAGTGTCGACATCGGTCAATTGTCTTATTTTCTTGATCGCATACACAGCAGAGCTAAGTTTTTTGGCTAGGTTATGAATATGAGGACCCCATTGAAGTTTGGAGTCCAGCGTTATGCCAAGAAAGACTGTTGAATTAACAAGTTCTAATTGCTCGCCATTAATATTAATACATGTCTGTCTCTGACTAACATTTGGTAATGTAAATTTAACACATTTGGTTTTTTTTTCATTAAGTAACAAATTATTAGCGTTAAACCAATTAACAATTTTAGAAAGGGCATCATTTAATTCATTATAACATGTCTGTCGTCTCTTAACTTTAAAAAGCAAAGAGGTGTCATCAGCAAATAAGACAATGTCATGGTTTTTTACATTATATGGGAGATCGTTAATGTAAATAAGAAATAGAAAATAGAATATATATATATATATTAAGATAGAAAGTACAATATCGTTCGTCGGCCTAGAGCCCCATCGATGATACCTTCCACAACGTTCACATCCAGCAGGTATCCGCCGACAGAGTATAACGCGGAGAGGACTGATTTTATTTGACCGGACGTGTGATGAGTACTGTTGGTCCAGGGCCTTGGTGAGCTGGCACAATGCTATGCCGCACGTGGCTAGGGCTCGCCCCGAAGTTAAGGTGAGCACAGCTACGGCCGCGGGTAAGCTAATGCTCGCCCCGAAGGTTAGGTGAGCAGTGGTGCTCAGGCCGAGACTCTGCTGATGGTCAGGCCGGGGATCTGGTGTATAGCAAAAATCCCAGACTCAGTGCAGACGTCCCTTGAGAGAGGACGCGCAACGGCCCCGAGAGCGATTGAGAAGGGCAGCCTTCTAAAATATAGCACTGTGGTAAAATAAAAAAACATGTATTAGTAAATAAAAGGGAATATATGAAAATTACCTTTTTTTTATACCACTAAGCTTTGGTCCGCCTGATGGTAAGCGGTCACCGTAGCCTATGGACGCTTGCATCACCAGGGGTACCCTTCAGATATCTAATAACTTCTTTCTTGAAGAACCCCATACTGTAGTCCTTAGAGAAAACCTTAGCAGGGAGCACATTCCACAACTCAAGCGTTCGCGGGAGGAAGTTTCTCTGAAACCGCACTGTACGCGACCATTCCCTGCCGATGGCGAACGGTGCGATGGTAGAAAGTACCGTGGGCATCATTTCGGACAATTCCTCAGAACACATCCTATTGTACAAGCGGTAGAACAGACACAGGAAGGCAAACTCCTCCTCAGACTTAAGGGTTCGATCCGGCAAGTGAGTTTGAGATCGTCGACAATTTTTACTGCCCGTCGTTGAACCGAGTCAAAAAGGCCAATCTGGCATCCGGGTGCACCCGCCCAGAGCTGGCAGCAGTACTACATATGTGGCCGAACTTGCGACTTGTAAAGTAACAACCTTTGCCCCGACGTGAAGTACTGCTTCGCACTGTTGAGTACCCCAAGTTTTTTGGACGCCAGCTTCATCTTGTCTTACAGATGATCTCGGAACTGAACATCACTGGATAAGTCAACACCTAGGATCCCAATGCTCTTGGAGATGGAGAGGTGAGTGTTCTGGAATTGTGGGACTACAGTGAATGGAGTTTTCTTAGCGATGAACGCGCAGACTTGTGTCTTTGTAGGGTTGAATCGGACCAAATTTATCCGTCCTCAGTCAGTGTGGTCTCGATCTGAGACACAAGTTCTTCGCGGTTTCCCTCCACAACGGAACGAGGGATGTTTGCACGACCCGTGTAATAAGCGTCTCCAGTACTGTCATCTGCATAGCAATGCATGTTGTTGATGTCCGACATGTCATTGACATGCAGTAGAAACAGCGAAGGAGACAGCACAGAACCTTGCCAGGACATCAGCATCAATGTCCATGCTATCAGAGCAACTACCGTCAACTACGGTTCGTATGCGTCTGCAGGACAAAAAGCTAGCCACCAATTTGCACAAACCCCAAACCAGAAGACCCCGGTGCCAGACCCAATCGAACGCCTTCGCTATGGCTACATGCCAATGCCTCCCCCTGATTCTCAATGGCTCGTGCCCATCGGTGTGTGAGATACACTAGAAGGTAACCGTGGCGAAAGCCATATTGACGGTCACTGACCAGGTCGTGTTCTTCAAGGTATCTTAGAAGCTGTGTGTTGATCACACGCTACATCATCTTGGAGAGGAAAGAGGTAATAGCGATAGGTCTGTAATTCGATGAATCTGATCTATCGCCTTTTTTCGGCACCGGGTGCACATTCGCAGTCTTCCATGAAGACGGATATTACCTAGTGTGGTAGGAAAGCGCGAAGGCGCACGTGAGTTTCAGGACATAACTCAGGAGCACACTGCTTAAGCACCACTGCTGGTATACCGTCTGGCCCACTCGACTTATGAACGTCTAGAGAGAGCAAGCCCGCCGGACCTCCCGCTGTGTCATGGAGATTTCTGGCATGGTCTTGCCGCACCTGGTATAGTAGGTGGTACAGCGCCTTCATCGATCATATTCGAGTTTGAGGCAAAGAGACTGCCCAATAAATAAGCTTTCTCTTTAGCACGATGGGCCAAGTCACCATCGGTCTTCCACAGTAGTGGTAACGACGACTGGCAAAAGTTCCCTTCGACAGCTTTGGCAAGCGACCAGAAAGCACGACTCCCAGAATAGCTCGCAAGTCACCCACCTATTTTGCCTATTAATTGGACTTCGCTTTCTCTCTGAACCTCGAGGCAGTATTTAATTTGCGTTTTAACTCAGAAATATTCGGATCCTTATTATAACGAGCCGTGGTCCAAGCCTCATACGCAGTTTGCTAAAAAATTATGGCTTCTCTGCAAGACCTATTAAACCACGGTCGTTTTTTGACGCCGGCAGCTACTCGCAGGTTAGGAAGTAAACATTCCATACCAGCGAGGATTGTCTCAGTGACTGCGGCTGTGCAGACGTCAGGATCATCTGAGCTACAGCAGACTATATTATATTAACAGAGAAGTTAGAAAACTAGATTGCCGTTTCCAAGTATTTACTAGTAGTATGATAATCAGTTAAATAGAATTGAAAATAATTCAGAGCAAGATTTTTTCCATCCTCGCATAGGAGATAAACGTGTAGAAGCGTCATGACACTAGTTGTCATTCGCAGAAGGAGTAAATCCAGTCGCTTTATTTGAAACCTTTTAGAAGTTCAGAGACTTAGGAAAGGATAACTGGAAACTTCTATAGTTTCTAAAACCCTCCGGTCGTTTACCGGAGACGGACAACCTGAAACGGCCGTTCCGTTATAAATTTTAATTATTTGCAATAAAAGTATACATGTATTTGTATCCGTTGTCTGGTATCCAACCATAGTACTATCCATAGCTTTGCTTGGATCGGGGACCAGATTGCGATGTGTGTAATGTCCAAAAATATTAATTTTATTAAATTATTTTTAAATTGAAACGTACATACAAAGCTAATTTTTTATAATATCTATAATATTTTCAAAAATCGTACTAGATTTATGGGGGGAGAAACTTTATAACATTTTGTATAAAACCGTTTAGAGTCCTTATAAAATAAAATACTACAACTTTGACGGTTTGGTCACCCTAACTTTGTAGGATATCGACGGTACCCTCGTCTGGATATTGAATATGCAAACTGAGCTTTCAGCTAGTGGATTGGAAAATAGAATTAGTATTTTGTATCAGTCTGAAATTTGTTCAGGCTGCAGAGTGTGTGCACTGAAAATGTTCTAACGTTCATGAGCAGTATGTTAAATCTATATAATTAAGGACTTTGTCTGTCTGTTACACTATGGTCTATTTCGATGCTGTACTCGCAGTTGGCTGTGTGCAATTAAAAATCTATGCCATTTTTCATCTAAATCTCTTCAGTATTACCTACGCGGTTGACGCGGTTGAAGTTGCGTGTAAAAACAAGTTAGTAAATAAATGTAGTGTTTTAGCTGCAATAATTTAGTTAGACTATCAGCTTAATTTTTAGCTATATTACATTACTTGGATACTTCAGTTTGCATAAAATTATCACTCAATGATTACTTACAATGAAACTATATTAAAGCATATACGTGTCGCATCAAAACTAATATTGTGCAATATTAATAACAAGACTTTAACCCTAAGTTCGGTTATCGGCGTGGACATCCTTGATTAAATCTATAATTATACTAATGAAGTTTGCTTTAGCAAGCTATAGGTGTAGCTATAGTTCGTTCAACTATGTTATAGTTATTCCCGCAGAAACTTTTGAATGTTTCGGGATAAAAAGTAGCCTATATGCTATTCCAGGACCTAACCTATGTGATTGCCAAGTTTCATCCCGATCCGTCCAGTGGATAATGCATGATTGAGTTACAAACATCTATCCAGACAGACATACTTTCACCGCCCTAAATTCGGTTATCGGCGTAGACCTCCTAAATTAATTCAATAATTATGCTAATGAAGTTTGTAGCTAGTTCGTTCAACTCTATAGTTATTCCCGAGAAAACTTTTGAATTTTTCGGGATAAAAACCTATATGTGTGCCAAGTTTTATCCCGATCCGTCCAGTGGTTAAAGCGTGATTGAGTAACAAACATCCATCCACACATACAAAATTTCACATTTATAATATTAGTAGGATAGGATTTGCAGTTCTCATTCGGTTTTACATCCGACCCGCAATTACCATATCATATTATCTCGAAATATTGCAGTGTTTTTAATACGTACGTTTAATAAATATTTTAGAACTTCCCTGGCGAAGACTACTTTACGGCGAGTTACAATAGTGGCTCACTATTTCATAAAGCTATTATAAATATGTGTCCACACTAAAGGTATAAATAGAGCTGTGTATTCAACTGTCACGAACTGAATGTTACAATTACCCTAATTGCAGGCCTGCTGTTCGATACTAGCGAAGCGAGGAGCAAAATAGCCTGATGGCGCGAGTATTGAAATACCAATTTCGTGCAGTTACAAACTAGATATCGACGACTGTGACAATAAAACAAATATTAAGAAAAATAAGTTTTTGTCACATTGCTAGTTACCTGCCTCTTATAAAAAACTTTGTAGCATTTTTTATATGAATGCGTGAAATTTACGGCAAGGTGTTTATTACAAACTTGCTCTAATAGGTATCTCCGTAATAATGTGGAGTTATACATTCCATGTCACTATCTGACGCGGATGTTTTTTTAGGGTTCCGTAACTAAAGAGTAATCAGCGGAACCCTATTACTAAGACTCCGCTGTTCGTCCTTCCGTCTGTCACTGTATCTCATGAACCGTGATAGTTAGACAGTTAAAATACACAAAAGATGTATTTGCCGCTATAACAACAAATAATAAGAAACAGAATAAAATAAATATTTAATGGGGCTCCCATACAACAAACGTGATTTTTTTGCCATTTTTATAGATAATGGTACGGAACCCTTCGTGCGCTAGTCTGACTCGCACTTGGCCGATTTTTAAATTTAACGGCTATATAGCAGATAACTAGCGCTCCCAGTAGATATATCTAATAAAAAAAAGAAAGCTTAATTAGAGGATCTAAATTAGAGATGCAACGGATAGTTGTTTGGCCGGATACCGGATACCGGATATTCGGCCTGATCACCGGCCGAATATCCGGTATCCGGCCGCCGAATATTCGGCCGGCTAAACGATACCTACATTTTAGTTTGGCGGCGGGCGCGTCATGCAGGTTTCAACCTGTTACGTATTGTAGATTCACGCGGACCGTTTTCACAAAATGTCAGACAGTGTTCTTTCCACCGTTTGCCTAATGCTGACTTACCGCTTATTTTTTCATCAAGAGCTGGCAAAAGAAGGAAATAACTATGTCCATAGTCTTTCTTCATTTATAGTTAGAGAGCCCGTGGCCCGACAACTTACTGTATTTTGTAAGACCCTATATTTTCTCAATTTGCTGTCTTGTATCTTCTGTACACATTAAGGGGAACTCGTTAGTACGAACTTGGTTTTTATAGAGGTGTAAAAAATTTATGTTTACTTATGTCAATGTATAAAGGTTAAAAGTTTAATATTTTGAAAGAATTTATTATTTTGACTGAAAAAATACAATGGCAGACAGCTAGGCTGGTTTCAAGGTCACGGCAGTAATCTTCGTAAAAAACTTACACTTACATTAAACTTACATTTTTTATAAAAGCTTAAATTTACACATAATAATGTGTACGTCTATATAATCAACACGGCCGTAAATTTTTCCGGTCTTTTTACCTATCACACGTCATAATGCGGGCGTGTATTCAGACAAAAGTTTATTCCTGTGTTATACATATGTACATACACACATATATACATACATAAGTACATACACACATACATACATACACACTTCGTACATACACACATATACAAGAGTCATAAGTCAATTATTTTTTTTCTAAAATCATGCTTTTATACAAACACTTTTGAATCGTCAAAGTTATCCAACAATATTTATTAAAACCTCTCACCCACTCTCCGGTTCACAATGTAGATCTCTATCACGAGGAATCCGGCAAGAAACTCGATAGTAACTTTTTTAAAAGTCATTAATTTACATACTAAACTAGCACATATCATGTAAAAAAAAAACAAATACAATCATCACTGTTTCAAATAAAAAAAAAGAAAAAGAAATAATAAAACAATTTAAACATACAGAATAACATATATATAATATACTTACTGGTTTCTGTATAATACTAATGCTACCTACTGAGGCTGTAGAAATAAGATTCCTCACTCCACCTATTCACCCGCCACTATTTGGGTAGATGGTTCCACCTTATAATGCAATCAAACAAAGGGATACCTAATTTGTGGAAAGCTCCTTTATCAATCTAGCAACAATTAATGAACACAAAACTTCTATGACTGACCTTGCGGATAACCGGCCACGAAAATAACAAACAATAGGTCCGGCCAGTTAGATAAATAATTTCTCGGTCCATTGTCCTGTTTCCGTCTGCCGACTTTAGTAATTAAGGGGATGAATAGAGAACGTGTTGTAGGAATGCGGGCTTTCTGCGGTGAGGTGTAAGGTGTGGTTCTTATATAAGCGTTCTTACAAAGATATAAAGTGAATGCTTGAAATATATTATTTTGCTAAGGCGAAAAACCAATCATACGTCCCGCCTGCTGTTCGGTTAGTCTAAAGATGCTAAGGGTATTACCAATGCTATTTAAATATTTAATACTTACACTATCATTGGGTATGTCATGTTTCACCGACCCTTAAATATTTTTTTCGCTTTTAAAGAACCCTATAAAAGGTCAGCGTACACAGTCAAATATCTTGAGGTAATTTTAGACCACAAAATTAATTGGAGTAAACATCTCAACACAAAAATAACCAAGACATGTACAACCTTATGGCAAAGACTAATAGGCAAGGAATGAGGCCTTAAGCCATACATAACCCTATGGCTTTACACAGCCATAATACTACCCATTTTAACGTAACGTGCAGTAGTTTGGTGGCCCCGAACACAGTTAAGCACATTAAAAAACAAACTACAAAGCCTGCAACGCCTTGCTTGTTTGGGAACCACAAGCTGTATGAAAACGACCCCTATGACAGCACTAGAGGTAATTCTTTATCTCAGAATATAAAACACACTCTGGGACGGGAGCAGGTGTATTCTTCCATGACTTAAACATCAACATACAATGAACTTGGGTGCACTCAACACCATCTTCCAGGCAGAATGTGTTGGGATCACCCGAGCTGCAACAGTGGTCCTGTCTAGAGACATAAGCGATGCATCGATACGCGTTATTTATAACAGTGCCGCTGTGCAACAAACCCCTTATAAACTACTGCATCAACAGTGAACTAATCCTGGAGTGTCATTGTACGTTTTAATGGATACGTGGTCACAGTGGGTCTCTAGGCAATGATGCGGCGGATCAGTTGGCGAAGAGAGGATCGGGCACCAAAATTATGGGACCCGGACCAATTGTACCGATACCATTCACCCAACTCAAAACGTGGTTACGTGACAGAACCTTACAACTACACAACAAACAGTGGGCAGAACAAACAGACTGCAGACAAACTAAGAATGTTCTTGCATGCTTAGTACTTAGTAGGAAAAATCTACGCTACATAGTTGGCATAATATCGGGTCACTGCCCGCTGAAAAACACTTTTTCAATATCGGCGTTACCAACAGTCCCCTATGCTAAGGGTACATGGTTTCCAAGGAGACCTTCTCTCGTGGTCCTACTTTGCAGTAACGTAAGCGACAAACACACAAAGCTCTTTAAGAATCTACAAACCATGAGAACGCCGCTGAATAACATCAGAGTCCTCCTTCAGTACAGAGTAGAGAGAGAGAGAGAGGGAGAGTTTCAGGACAGAGCTGAAATGGTATGAGTAACGAATCGGTTACCTACGCACAATAGCCCTATCATGAGGCTAAGTGGTATTATTTGTTATACTTAGGTATGCCCATACTAGAGACACTTGGGAAAATCTCAAGAGCGATCTCATCCTATAATCTGAACTTCTACAGGTTAAGAAAATCTCAACTTAAAATCGAAAATGTGTTCAACAATTATTTAAGTAGTACTAGATTGCCTACGTGATACTGTAACAATGTTTGTATTTACATATCGATGGTATTTACGTTCTAGATGTCGAGCGCTCTCGTATAAAATTTTTTCGGCTTAAAAAACGGTAAAACAAAAGACCAGAAACAGTATAATTTTCCCCATTGTTAATTGCTAACAATTTAATTTGTTAAGAACCTGAATTTTGATATTGTATATTATGATCGCAGTTCGAAACCTAATTTGTACCGATCGGTTAAATGTGAAAAGCAATTTCATTAATTTTGATGACAAAATTATGCAGTGTTTGCGGGTAGTCATTTTAATAGCCATTGTTCAGTTATTTCACAATACTTCATTATACGCCATTATTGGGCTGCAACAATATTTTTAATGATTCTTTCATTTTTTTAATACAAACTTAATTACATTACTAAAACAGTTTCTGTTAGGTAAAAGCACAGACCTAGGATTTTTACGCTGGTAAAAGTAAGTTTATTTTATAAATACATCAATTTAATAATAACTATCTATAAAAATACTTATGCTCAATAGTAACCACTTATAAAAAGTGTATAGCCATCATACAGGTACGCCATCAACAAATTTGATTGTTTTGTAAATTCAATTATAATTTTTGTAAATTCTTGTATTTTTTACATTTCTACGCAGAAATAGGATTTAAGTAATGTGATTTAAGGAATTATATGGAGGATATACCTCAATTCGCAAAATTTCAGTTTCTATTCAATAATCGGCATCAAATCCTAAATAACCATCACGGTAAATCATAAATAAAAAAAAAATCTATTGGCAATAATGAAAGCATTGATAAGTGTAGACAAAGCTAAAAAAAATAAAGTATGATTTAGCCTACCTTTACAGTAAACGGGCATTGTAGGTATGTACTCCTATTTTTGCATAAATTAATATATAGTTTTTTTTTAATATCACTTCGGTAGCCAACAAGCTTGCGGTCCGCCTGATGGTCAGCGGTCACCGCAGCTTATGGACGCTGAGGCATTACCCGCACGTTGCCGACCCTTAAAAAATCAAATAACTTCTTTCTTGAAGAACCCCATACAGCAATCCTTGGAAAAAACCTCAGCAGGCCCATATAGAGTGTGGCTGGCATGTCTGGGCGGATGCAATGACTGCCTGTGAGAATTGTCGCCGCTCCCAAACTCTCTTGCTGTATCGAGCCCTTAAGTCTTAGGAGAGACTTTGCCTCCCTGAGGGTGTTCAACCGCTTGTTTAATGGGATATGTTCTGAGGAATTGTTCGAAATGATGCCCACGGCTACTTTCTACCATCGCACCGCTCGCCATCGTCAGGAAATTCATTCTCACACTTTAGAACCGAAATGGTCGCGTACAGTGCGGTTTCAGAGAAACTTCCTCCCGCGAACGCTTACGTTGTGAAAATAGCTCCCTGCCAAGGTTTTCTCTAAAGACTACAGCATGGGCTTCTTTAAGACAGACGTCATAAGATTTTTGAAAGGTCGACAACGTGCGAATGATACCCCTGGTGTTGCAAGCGTCCATTGGCTACGGTGACCGCTTACCATCTTTAGGACAGTAACTTGTTTGCCACCTTAGTGATATAAATAAAAAAAAAACATTGCCACAAGGAGCTAGATTGGACGAGGAGTTCCTTGTAGTTTCCTTTTTCTTTTACTGTTTGTTTTATTTTTATGGTTATTATTTTATAGGTAACTTACCTATTTTTAATTAAACATGTCTATTTTCAATACTTTTCATTAAAATAAAATCTTACCCTATACTAAAATAAAAAGTGAACAGCATTCATGCACCACTCAAACAGGGACATTGACTTCTAAAAGAAATTAAATAGAATATTAACATTTTCTTATATAACTCTAGAAATTAATAAAATTAAGGTCGAGAAAGATTAAACCCTTTTTGTTCTTAGTAACCAAATTTATCTCAATAAAATAAAGTCGCATTGCGCAACACAAAAAGAAAAATGTACAGAAATCTCGCCTTAATTAAGATCAAAGCAATTAAATCAGGCTTTATCTTTAAAAGCGTTTTCATTGTTTGCAATTTATATGAATGCCCTCATTTAAGTTCTGAAGAATGGGTTAAAGAGGTCTGTATGACACAGTTGGGGTTTGACAACCGTCCTAGGTCAGCGGGTCGTCCCATTCCCAAGGCTCTTGATATAAAGATATGTTTCTACTTGTTTGTGTCAGTCGTTATATGCCCCGCTGCAGGGGCTTTATAGAAGGAGGCTTAGGTCTACTGTGTTGGCCTAGAGCGAGTTTGCTGACGTTGTCAAGCTGGCCACTTAACTGTCAGAAATTTCTAGCCGCCAATAGGGCCTCTGAATTATTTAAGACTACTGCCAGGGACAATGGTTTGACGTGCCCTCCGAAGCATGAAGGAACTTAGAAAAATCGCACTATAGTGATCACCCAATTTTGAATACCGTTTTCCTATACACAAATATAAATGATTTGGCCTCGAACTTCTCGATAATACCTACTAGGATAACATAAATACTAAGAAGCACGTAGCTTAGTATTGACAAAGTTTACTGTTGACAAGCTGTATTGATCAATAGTGGAAGTCGAAGTTGTCGACGTGATGCCAGACTGCGGTCACGCTTAATAGAAGATTTGTAGACATAAAGGCACGTGCATACTAAGAGAAATAAAATATTGTAATGTGAGCGGGCAGCCTAAGTACTTATAACATTATTAAGATTCCACTTAGGTGGACCGCGTAAAAATTCTAGGTCTGTGGACCTACAATAAACTTCTAACTTCTGTCTGTTTTTACCTAACACAGGGGTACAGGTATTAGCAGCAGTTCAAAAAATAGATACCTAACTATTTCTTAGGTAATGTCAGAGCGCTCTAGGCAAGCACCTTATCGGCACATGACTAAATAACCTACAGACTGATAAGTTCAAACAAAGAACGCTAGCGGGAGAACTACTACAAGGCCGGGTATCTGTTTTTTTTTTTTTTTTTTTTTTTATACCACTAAGGTGGCAAACAAGCCTACGGTCCGCCTGATGGTAAGCGGTCACCGTAGCCTATGGACGCTTGCAACACCAGGGGCATCACTCGCGCGTTGCCGACCCTTCAGAAATCTAATAACTTCTTTTTTGAAGAACCCCATACTGTAGTCCTTAGAGAAAACCTTGGCAGGGAGCTCATTCCACAACCCAAGGGTTCGCGGGAGGAAGTTTCTCTGAAACCGCACTGTTCGCGACCATTTTGGTTCCAAAGTGTGAGAATGAATTCCCTGTCGATGGCGAGCGGTGCGATGGTAGAAAGTAGCCGTGGGCATCATTTCGAACAATTCCTCAGAACACAATCCATTGTACAAGCGGTAGAACACACACAGGGAGGCAAAGTCTCTCCTCAGACTTAAGGGTTCGATACCGCAAGTGAGTTTGGGATCGTCGACAATTCTCACAGCCCGTCGTTGAACCGAGTCAAAAGGGCCAAGCTGGTATCCGGGTGCACCCGCCCAGAGATGGCAGCAGTACTCCATATGGGGCCGGACTTGCGACTTGTAAAGTAGCAACCTTTGCCCCGACGTGAAGTACTGCTTCGCTCTGTTGAGTACACCAAGTTTTTTGGACGCCAGCTTTACCTTGCCTAGCAAATGATCTCGGAACTGAACATCGCTGGAGATGTCAACGCCAAGGATCCCAATGCTCTTGGAGATGGAGAGGGGAGTGTTCTGGAATTGTGGGACTACAGTGAATGGGGTTTTCTGTGCGTGGCCTGTGCGAGAACTGGCGCCCGCTAAAGTAAAAACCGGTTTCAACTGGCTCAGTGAGCGTAAGCATCTCAGGGCTTCGTGTACGAGCGATTTAAATTATAGTTCTTTTAGTGTTTGCTATCGATTAGTGCAAAGCCTTTTAGAAATGCCAAATACATGTACTGTGTCTATGAACAATTCTAATAAAAAAGGAAATTTCCTTTTTTACATACCTAAAAGATCGTGACAGGTAAATACCAATATTTTTTTATTCTAAGTTGGCTAAATAATTACAACAGGAAGGTGAATCTTAAAAAACGTAGGTACGTAGGTAAGTACCTACGATAATAATGATACATGCATATATTAATGTAAACGCATAAATATGCATAATTAAATTATTGGTACCTCCCTACTGAATACAAATAAAATCAGAGATCTTTGTTAGGGTTCCATAACCAAATGGCAAAAAGGTCCCTTATACATTCATCATAGTAATTTTTTCCCTTGTTATGTAGATTGTGATAAAATTTTACAAGAAATTCTTATGTAAACCGCTAAACAGATTTGTAATGAAATTAAGAAAAAATATTTAGGGGTAGCTCCATACATTCATCTGAGGGACGAAATCAATATCAGCTTTCTATTGCTTTAATTTACTAAATGTGTCAGATGATTCTTGAAACGGTGTTCTAAGCTATCGGTCTGGTTGGTTATTTAGTCATGTGTTATCGGCGCCCCTCTAGCGGCCATAGATTAAAAATTATAACTACATAGTAGTAATTAGTATACATTGACGATGATGACTAAAGTTGTCCTAAAGGCATTGGCGATTGCTTATAGGCTTACTTTTTTTAAAGTTGAATGAATTTAAAAGCATTGCTTCTTAATGTCGAACAATTTAAAAGCACTGCTTCTTAATGTCGAACAATTTAAAAGCCCTGTTCCTTATGTCGAACAATTTAAAAGCACTGTTTCTTAATGTCGAACAATTTAAAAGCACTGCTTCTTAATGTCGAACAATTTAAAAGCACTGCTTCTTAATGTCGAACAATATAAAAGCACTGCTTCTTAATGTCGAAAAATTTAAAAGCACTGCTTCTTAATGTCGAACAATTTGAAAAAGAAGTAGAGACTATCATTAATAATTTACAACGATTGGCATGGAATGTAATTCGTCTATGAAAATAAGATTAGAAGGATATAATTATTGAAAAGAAATAAGATAAGTAGGTACTTACCTTAAATATGAAAAAGAAACCGGCGCTAAACAAGGTCACCACAAGCTGAAAAAATACTCAATAACTTGTCAAAAGAACATTTTAATAGAAATCCAAAATGTCCAGAAAATTAACAACTATTGCATTACAAGTTTCTGATTTCTTTTCCTCACACACCATGTGAGGTATGATTGGATAGGGGTTTGAAAATGCCATTGATATTTTTATTTTTTGTTAATTCTTAAATATTTTTTTCTTATTGGTTGATACATTTTTAGTTGATATTTCTGCACTAATAATAGTGTCTTACTAAAAATTAAAAATTGTTCAGTGTGCGAGACGCCCTGATAATTTTAAATCTGCGATATCTTGTAAAATGTTAAGTAGGTACTTAATATTGATGATTTTCTGTAAAGGAGAAATTTAATTAACATTAAATTCCCAACGTAACCAACTTATTTATTTAGATTAGGTTTAAAAATATATTGGTCGAAATAACTGCCGAAATTGTGGGTGCGCGTAGATCACGGCGGCCACACTCGTATCTATGCGTGCCTATAGATATCTCATAGCGGTGACACGGACGTAACTCGACTCTTCACGCACCTGAGTTTGACAGCTGACAAAGTTCTAGAGCAATATCCCATAGCAGAACTAGTTATTTTGGGAGACTTTAACGCCCACCATCGTGAGTGGTTCTGTTCTCAAACCAATAACTATGCAGGTATATCTGCTTATGAAGTTGCTCTGACCTATGGATTCTCTCAGCTGGTACTTTCTCCAACGAGAATACCAGATATAGAGTACCATACGAGCTCCTTACTGGACCTTCTGCTGACTACACGTCCGGACGGATACTCCGTCTCAATGGATGCGCCTCTTGGCTCCTCGGACCACTGTCTCGTTCGGACTCAAATGTCCTGCACACATCCCGATCCTTCTGGGCCAACTAATTGGTGTCGTGTGTGGCACTATAAGTCGGCAGACTGGGACAGATTGCGAGAATTTTATGCATCGTACCCGTGGAGGCAGCTCTGCTTTAGCTCAGATGATCCTGACGTCTGCGCAGCCGCAGTCACTGAGACAATCCTCGCTGGTATGGAATGTTTCATTCCTAACCTGCGAGTAGCTGCCGGCGTCAAAAAACGACCGTGGTTTAATAGGTCTTGCAGAGAAGCTAAAATTCTTAAGCAAACTGCGTATGAGGCTTGGACCACGGCTCGTAGTAATAAGAATCCGAATATTTCTGAGTTAAAACGCAAATTAAATGCTGCCTCGAGGTTTAGAAAGAAAGCAACTGCTAGAGCAAAATTCCAATTCATCGGCAAAATAGGTGGGCGACTTGCGAGCTATCCTTCTGGAAGTCGTGCTTTCTGGTCGCTTGCTAAAGCTGCCGAGGGGAACTTCTGCCAGTCGTCGTTACCACCACTGCGAAAGACCGATGGTGACTTGGCCCATAGTGCAAAAGAGAAAGCCGATCTATTGGGCAGTCTCTTTGCCTCCAACTCGAATATGAACGACGAAGGCGCTGTACCACCTACTTTACCGTGGTGCGGTGAGACCATGCCGGAAATCTCTATAACACAGCGACAGGTCCGGCGGGCGTTGTTTTCCCTAGACGTTCATAAGTCGAGTGGGCCAGACGTTATACCAGCAGTGGTGCTTAAGCAGTGTGCCCCTGAGTTATGTCCTGTACTCACGCGCCTCTTCGCGCTTTCTTACCATACTTGGCAATTTCCGTCTTCAAGGAAGACTGCGAATGTGCATCCGGTGCCCAAAAAGAGCGATAGATCAGATCCATTGAATTACAGGCCTATCGCTATTACCTCTCTCCTCTCCAAGGTGATGGAGTGTGTAATCAACACACAGCTTTTGAGATACCTAGAAAAACATGACCTGATCAGCGACCGTCAATATGGCTTTCGTCACGGTCGCTCCACTGGTGACCTTCTAGTGTATCTCACACACCGATGGGCACTAGCCATTGGGAGTCAGGGGGAGGCATTGGCATGCAGCCTAGACATAGCGAAGGCGTTCGATCGGGTCTGGCACTGGGGTCTTCTATCGACGTTGCCATCTTACGGAGTGCCCGAGGGTTTGTGCAAATGGGTGGCTAGCTTTTTGTCCGGCAGACGCATACGAGCCGTAGTTGACGGTAGTTGCTCTGATAGCATGGACTTAATGCTCTGTGCTGTCTCCTACGCTGTTTCTACTGCACATCAATGATATGTTGGAGATCAACAACATACATTGCTATGCAGATGACAGTACTGGAGACGCTTATTACACGGGCCGTGCAAGCATCCCTCGTTCTGTTGTGCAGGAAAAACGTGAAGAACTTGTGTCTCAAATCGAGATCGGTCTGTCCAAGGTCTCTGACTGGGGACGGGAAAACTTGGTCCGATTCAACACTTCAAATACACAAGTCTGCGTGTTCACCGCTAAGAAAACCCCATTCACTGTAGTCCCACAATTCCAGAACACTCCCCTCTCCATCTCCAAGAGCATTGGGATCCTTAGTGTTCACATCTCCAGCGATGTTCAGTTCCGAGATCACTTGCTAGACAAGGTAAAGCTGGCGTCCAAAAAACTTGGTGTATTCAACAGAGCGAAGCAGTACTTAACGTCGGGGCAAAGGTTGCTGCTTTACAAGTCGCAAGTCCGGCCCCATATGGAGTGCTGCTGCTATCTCTGGGCACCCGGATACCAGCTTGGCCCTTTTGACTCGGTTCAACGACGGGCTGTGAGAATTGTCGACGATCCCAAAATCACTTGCGCTATCGAGCCCCTAAGTCTTAGGAGAGACTTTGCCTCCCTGTGTGTGTTCTACCGCTTGTACAATGGGTTGTGTTCTGAGGAATTGTTCGAAATGATGCCCACGGCTACTTCCTACCATCGCACCGCTCGCCATCGGCAGGGAATTCATTCTCACACTTTAGAACCGAAATGGTCGCGTACAGTGCGGTTTCAGAGAAACTTCCTCCCGCGAACGCTTAGGTTGTGGAATGAGCTCCCTGCCAAGGTTTTCTCCAAGGACTACAGTATGGGGTTCCTCAAAAAAGGAGTTATTAGATTTCTGAAGGGTCGGCAACGCGCGAGTGATGCCCTTGGTGTTGCAAGCGTCCATAGGCTACGGACCGTAGGCTTGTTTGCCACCTTAGTGGTAAAAAAAAAAATAAAAAAAAAAAAAAAAACTGCGAAGTATAATGCACAGAAAATTTAAATATCAGTTGCATAATGTGGTTATTGTGAGTTATCCGTAGAATATTGACATATGCCATCGCAACTCTGTAATACATCAATTTGATCTATCTCGTAAAGTTGGCTCAAAATCATAGGTTTTTAAGACACATTAAATTATTATGTTTTCTGCAAATATAAAATGCATGTATAATACCTTTAAACCACCCAGAAGAAATAATTTATATGATAGTGAAAACAGCATCAAAATCTGTTGAGTACCTAATTTAGAAGATTTAAGCGTACATAGGGATATAATGCAGGAAACAACTTTGTTTTATACTGTGGTATATGTAGGTACATGATTATGTATGTATAGATCAGGCGTTATAGGAATAATCAAGAAAGAAAGAAAGAAAGAAAGAAAGAAAGAAAGAAACAAAGAAAGTAAATAATCGGAAACTCTACGTTTCTATAGAAATGATGAATATTTTTAAATTGTGTAAGTAGGTGCGCAGGTACTTACTAACACAATTATTTTTTTGTTATTGTCAAAAATTTTGCAGGCCCCTTCGTAATCTCGATCCCTAGTCACGTGTCTAGTTTGCCTTAGGGATAATCCGCCTCTGCTGTCGTAAGATAATCGTAAAATCGAATCTTTGCAAAAATCCTAGGTCGTTTGCAAACAACCGGATGCTTGGAAAATAGGAATGAGTTTTGTAAACTTCCTAACCATTTTGAGAATCATTGCAAAAAGCAACATTGAAAAAACCGGGAAGACATATAACTATAGATAAAGTGTAACGTTATCATACTTATTAACAACATATAGATAACTAATGCTTAGGTTGGGAAATTAAGTTCTTTAAGCAGGGAGTGAATAGATTTTATGTGGTCGGCAAAACGCTAGTAAGGCTCTTGGTGTTGCAAGCTGGATACGGTTGCGGGCTACGGTGACCGCTTAACATAAGGCATTCCGTAAATTTGTTTGACACCTTATTAGTATAAAAGGAAAAATATTATGGATTAGTAAAATTATTATTATTACTGAAACATTAATACTTACTAAAAATAAAATAAAAAGAAATATACGTTGACTGTTATTACAAATCGTCTTGTGAACGTGCCTTTTGCCTTTGCAATACGTGACCAACTGGACCTATCGCTGCCACGACCCTGTGATGGAGTTAACCTGTGTCTCCAGTTGAGTAGAAAACCTCATCCTGAATATAAACCGCCATAATATTTGCTCTAGAACTTATTTGAAGTATATATAAAGGAATTACGTGATTATAACTCTAAATTGTAAGTAGATAGATCAACTTATTTTTTGTTAAACGGCTTAAAAAAGAAGAATGTTCTATGTTCGACGGGTAGTTTTTTTTTTTCGTTGAAGGAAGAAGAGAACCTATAAAAGCCACGCTTGAACTTCGTCTTGGCATTCACAGTGCCAAGCCTCCTTCCGGTGACGCTGCTACCCGTCAACGATGTTTGCTATTTGTAGACTGGCTATACAGTGGTTATAACGCCATTGTTTGGTCGCCAGAGCCTTGTATGTTTCAGAAGAGATGGAGTACTACGTGCGGTTAAGGTTAAGACTTTTTTTGGAGCCTTGTGTTGTTTTGAGGCAAAATTATTTTTTGATATTCCTTTTCTTGTATACTCTATTCATTTCGCTTCCTCTCTCTCATACTAACACATTCTAAAAGCCAAAACTTATGCTGCAGCCTAAACTTACTATGCAGTCATTATTTTCCGCTTTATTTTTTAGAATGGCTTATGATTCTTTGTTATACCTTTAATGACTTATAAAGTCCTAGTACATCAATCTTACAAACACCCAAAATCTTCATAGAAGTAATGAATAAAATATATATACATACATAATAATAATAAAATAAAATAATAATAATAGAGCACTTACACGGAATGTAAGGGTCGCATGTTCAAGTCCTGGCTCGAGGTTAATCTTTTGACTGCATCTTTTGTATGAAAGTATTATTTTAAATTGATTTTATAAACCTGACTTTGCAAATCTTGTAAACATAACCTAACTTTACTGAATGTTCACTTTTTCTGCTAATTTAATCATAAATCATTAAAATACTTACATGATTACCTTCATTGTCACATTCTTTAACTGGTTCTCAAATCACGACACTGATTAAACCTAAAATCTACAAAATTCCAAATTTACCATGAGAAATATTATACGTATTTATGTATATGTTGCATAGACTAACAAAGTGAAAGACACGGTTCAAAGTCATTTTTGTTTACCCGAATTGCAAATAGATTCCGAGTCCGGTTTACCTTTAAGTAGCTACATAATTGGACGTACTTCATTCCAAAATATGTACCTGTAAGGAAAGTTTTAATGAATTTTCCTAAAGTTACTGTAATTAAACTTACTGAAGTGTTAAAGTTTGACTTCAAATCGATACTTTAATATCCGGTGTAGCCCGTAATTTTGCTCTCTCAACTTCTTTCTTAATATCTTCTAAAGTTAGAGTGCAAAGTGCTTTGTACGTATATTTTATAACAAGTGAAATAGTTTTGACTGATCACAAATATAATTTGTAATATTAAGGTGTTCAGGTGAAATTTACAAATGTATTTCAATTATATATGAACGTGAAATTATAAATACAAATAAAGTTATCACGTTTACATCAGCAGCTGCACTCTATGTTATTTACGCGATTTGTAACCATTCTAATGGAAATTTATTTTGCGCCTTTTTCTCCCCCGTATGAGTTGTCATTATAATATAAAATATGTTTATTATATATAAACGCCAAAAACATTTTTATATCCTACTAATATTATAAATGTGAGTGTTTGTATGTGTGGATGGATGTTTGTTACTCAATCACGCTTCAACCACAGGAAGGATCGGGATAAAACTTGGCACACATATAGGTTAGGTTCTGGAATAGCATATAGGCTACTTTTTATCCCGAAAAATTCAAAAGTTCCTGCGGGAATAACTATAACAAAGTTAAAAGAACTATTGTTGCACCTAAAGCATACTATAGCAATTCATTGTTATAACTAATTGATTAATTAATTGGAGTTAACAAAGGAATTTCACGTCGATAACCGAATTTAAGGCGGGCGGAGCCGCTGACAAAGTCTTGTATGTATATAAAAACTAGATATTTGTATCGACTTGACTATTCGATAAAAGAAATAAAAAAATTAAAACACCCACAATATTAATAATAGATAAATATTATAAAGACAACAATAAAAGATTTTATAATTTAATTTAATTGAAACTTTAACAATTGAACTAGAGGTCGCGTCGGTATGTATAATAAGTTACCAATTTATTAAACCTTTACAATGACAATGTGTGTTCAAAACCATATTGTAGATATTATATTTGCTGAGTACGCACGCACCCGCAATTGATCATTTCGGGCCGACGCTGACAGGAATATACGTTATTACGTGAGCGTGTCGTTGCCGAGTTTACTTCGATACATTTTCCTGACCAATAAAAACCTTTGAGAATATTTTCATTAGAAAGAAACAAAAGAAAAATATTCGTTCAAAAAATATTTTAGTACACTTTCAAAGTCTTTTAGAACATATTATGGTTTTGTACATAAAAAAAAAACGGTTCGGCAGCAAGTACCGTACAAGCAACTTCTCTTGGGATTTTTTTTTTAATGTTCCGATAAAAAATGAACTGCTGGACCGATTTTTTTCAGACTCTTTTCAGATCTAAGTCATGACGTGGCGTATCGATTGATATGGTCATCAAACAATTCGGTCCAGTAGTTTTTGAGAAAACCGAGCAGAAAAAAAGTACACATACATATACATACACACACACAGACATCACTCTAAAAATGATTGCAAATGCTTTTCCGAGTCATGAAACGTAAAGAAATCACAAAAATATCGATTTCGATTTTCGGACCTATTACAATAACTTCCCAAGGGAAGTTAACAAAGATAGCTCACGTACATTGCTTTAAAAATATCACAAATTAGACAATTTATATGACTACAAATTTGTATTTCTTTTTATTCTGCTTTATTTTCTTTTAATTACTTTACGTAAGTAGTAGACTTACGTTTGTAAGTAAAATTTATCAGCCATATAATTTTTCCTACTTACCTGTTTTCAGATTTATGTATTTTTTACAAAGTACTTTTATTTTATATTAGAAGCGAGAAACAGTGATTAAGCGCTCGAATGAGAAGCCCGAATTGGGGAAGTAGTTGGAGGTACTTACAGACCTTGCGGAAAACCTCAGCGAAAAAACTGTCAGTGTTTTAAATTTAATTACAAAAAAAAAACAAAAATCTAGTAGGTACGTTGTACTATTACAATAATTTAGTTGACTTCAAAATATTATATACATACTTTTAATTTTTACTTTCTTTTAATATATAACAATGATAATTTAAATTGTAAGATTTTATATTGCGTGTTTCTTGAATTCTATATTGTAAGGTCTTGAACCAATGTTTACAGCTAGCGACAGCCCCCACTCATCCTATTACTATTTCAGCTTCATACAATGCGTTTTTAGATCAGAGGTAGCCATTTAGATTGTGACGATGATCTGTTACGTTTTCTTAAGTCGGTTAAATATTTTTATTAGTTTGAAACAACATCCATTTTGAATTTCGCATCTACCATGTTCTCTTGGTATTAGTTTCCGGGGTAAATGTTCCAAGTAAAATATTAATATTTTAATTTCTATCGTATGGTTTCTTTGTAAAACCTAAAGGCACAGTAAACTATGAATGTAGATCGTGGTTTATAATGGATTCAAGCAACACAATAAAATTTTATAACAAAGAACAACTCAAGAAGAAATATTTGATTCTTTTTTGTAATTTCGGCAGTAATAAAACACCAGCGAAGCCTTGCCGAATGAAAATTCAAGATATAAAATTAAATATGTTTATGAAATGAAATTTTGTTATATTCAGATTATACGTCCTGTATTTTTTTTTTTAAATTCGCAGCATTTTCAGATATCTGGATATAACTCTCTGGTGCTGAGGTTAATACTTAAACGTTAGTACTTACGTCCACATCCGGTTAGAAAGTAGCCAGTGAATTTTTGAAAAACCATTTTAAGCACATAGCTATTTGTTACATATTTCACTTTCAAAAATCTCGGTAGCTGCTTGCTGTACCCTAGGCCTAGTTTTTAAGAATAGTATGACATATATAAGAAGTCTATATTGCAATTGTTATTACATCTCTTTGGGGTAAGACGTATTGTTAAACGGTACTCCTATAACTACTTCGCCAGCTTTTTTATATTAGAATCAAAACAAAAACGACTAAAATAGAAAAACTGTACTGATTACGCAGAAAATCTATATAAATCGTCATTTTTCTTAATTTCACACCATTTTACATAGATTAATTCAATATAATGAAATACATATGTTGCACGAAGCTCACGAGTATGTACAGGCAAGTGACGTACGCGTATGTCAAATAATGCTCTGAATTCAATATTCGCAACAAAGCTTTGTTGTGCCATCTGGTTAAATTAGCCAGTTAACAATGCAGATCGTAAAGTATGGGAAAGAAATTATCATATAACTGAACAGATATTATTTGAAACTTCACTGGAACTCTCCGCTCGCTTCGCTTGCTCTGCATCTATGTTAACAAACGAGAAATTTAACCTAACCCAACATACATGACTTATACAGTGAGATTTCTGTTCCGTTCTTTTTCATACTTGACGATCTGCCTAGGCATCCAATTAACTGGCTAATTTAACCAGATGGCTGCGAAATATTCATGCCTTGATCTCAAAGGACGCACTCCCTCTCGTGTTTAACTTTCCGTAACCCACGCTAAACAATTATACACTTGTACACATCGTACGACAATGTCCTTTCTGGTACGTGGCTGCCACTAAAGAATCTTTTAATATCAGCTTTTATGTCCCTTAAGGTGATGGCACACTCAAACGAGTTAAGTTTGCAAGAATTTGATTAATTTTGTTACAGTCCTGAGTACACTTTTTGAAGTGAAAAAAGTACATGTTATAGTTCAAACCTTAATTAAGTGAATTTGCTAATATTATAATAATTTGTCTATTAAAACAGTTAAAAAAAATCATTCTGACACTCTATGTTTGGGCTCTAATTGATTCTTTTTAGAAAACTATGTATAATATACTCTTCGTCCTTATTTCATAAAATATATATTAATATGACCAAGTGAACTTGCTAATTTCATAGTACTAAATGAATATTTGAATTTTATACCGATAAAACCGAAATTTTCAACGTGCGGTCACGAGCTAGCGCCTATATATCGTACGTGGAACTGTATCTCTTTGTATGTTTCAATAGTGTAATATTTTTTTGTACATTAGTCGAAGCGGCACGCTCTTGGTAGGGTATGCCATAGCCTTAATAGTTTTCAACACGTACGGTTATAAGCAGCTTGCATTAGGCGACTTTTTTTGACCCTGACTAGTCTCAGTATAAGTAATAGCATTTTACGCAGTATAGCCACTGTCTCTAGAGATGACGTCACCTAGGGTTGCCAACTTGAATGAAATAGAGTAGGTATATCTGGTTCTAAAGAGCACAGATTTATATTAAAAATTTTGGGTAAAAATATATTTAAATTCTTAAAATAGATTTTGCTTTTTTTGCGTCACACTACTTCTGACTTCTGTTTTGTTATATTGACAGATGACAGGAGTGATCCACGGTTCAAAAAATGACAAAATTTATTAGGTTACAGCCAAAGGTACCAAACCATACATCTAAAGGCTAAAGGTACCTTGTCACATAAGTATGCACTTATGTGTCGTTTGTTTTTGTAGTGTTAGTAGCCGCAAAGGAAGCTCTTTTTTGTTTGAAAAGTCCAAGATATGATAGAGAGAGTCACTGGATTTGGTGGGAGATATTGTGTCGCCGACATTAACGATTTATGAACTAGTAGAGCTACATGGTGTATTAATTACTTCTTAAGCATACCTACTCTGGTTGAAAGAACTATCACAATTAAACTACAGTTTTCGTCTCCAAGTAAAAAACGTAGAAACTCTCCAAGCGTAATCGGTTCTATATTTAGAATTAAAAGGAAAACAAACTTGTTTATTTATAAACAAAATAAAAAATAAATATGTATGCAGGTACCCACTACATTTATTCAATGCATAAATAACGGGTCACTAATCAGTATGATAAATAATAATAACAATTCTGAAACATTAAAACGATCTACATTAGGACGACACCAATTTTAGCTAAGCTTTCGTCATAAAGCTCCACGAAATTGTTTGGCGATGGTTTTTTGGTTACTATGTAAAATAGCAAAAACAGGCAAATGTAAACTAGAATTTCATAACGTATTCGGTACACGTGTTTATTACAGTGCTATTTATGTCAGAGGTTTATGTTAGAAAATTGATAGGTTAAATTATTTTTTTTATTCACCCCTAAACTTAATAAGAACCCACTATTTATTTTGCTTTCAAAACTTACAGAAACAGACAGCGAACAGGGCAAGGCACATATTAGGGACATTAGCAGCCGTGCTACGTCGTATCTTTGTTACAGCTGGTAACGTCTTCCTCCACTGCAGCGACGTATATAACTTTAGATACGAGTAACAACGTTAATTGTGACACTTTCACTACATAAAAATATCACATTGTATCTGAATGACAACAGTTTTAACATAGCGTTGAACATATGTGCTCGTTATTACAAATTAGGACTAAACGTAATAATTAATTAAAAGTGTGGGTAGGTTAATAGTATGATGGAGGCAGTTTCCTTTCGTTAGAATGTGGACAAAGATACCAAAACATTATGACACGATACAAAAAAGTAGGATGAGTAAACTGATTAATGTCTTCATAACTTCGGCTCAGTAAGAATTCAATCACAACTGATTTACATTTACGTAAGGTAAGATGGTATAAGATGGTTAAAATGTTTACTAATTTCCACCTACAAAAATGGTCCCAAGTAATTAAATTGTCTTTGTGCGAATGATGAAGACAATATGGGAGGTAGAACTAGTCTATCCATGCGCCTTTTCTGTAGAAAGCTAGGTCAAAAGTAGTATGCGAGTGTGTCCGTAGGATTGCTTTTAAGATAAAAACCAGTTTAGAGTACAGTTCATTTGTTGAGTAGCATTGTTTTCAGAATCGCTAGTGGAGATCTTTCCACACGCAACAGGTTTAAAAGTCAACTCCCCCCTAATTTAATATTGTATGACAAAATGCATAATAAATTACTTTCACAAGTCTTTCGTCCGCAATTCTTTTAAATACTAAACTTATTTTTCTGATTCTATTAGTAAGTCATTAAGTATGTTCCCGTCAATTAAGCTGGTGAGCATCCATTACGCTAAGATATTTAATTACTCATACACGTTCTAATGAGGGGCACTGGCAAGTTGAAGAAGTCGTTGCGTTATTACAACTATGAGCTTTTATATTTTCTGCGTTTGGCTTGAGTATGTTAGTAGAGCTTTTGGAAAATTTTAAAAACTTAGTTTTATCTATATTGAGAGTAAGTAAGGAATTGAAGTCAGTTCATGACCTCTCTCAGACCTAATTCTGCATCTTGCTTCACTTTACCCCATGTAAGGGCGGCGAATAGTAGTGCCATCAGCATCATCAGAAAGTCTTTCCAGGAATTTTTATTTTACAAAAGCTTATTAGCGTTAATAAGAGAGTAGGTAGGCCCTAGTATGTTGCCTTGAGGCACTCCATAGGAGATAGAAGTCTCATCACTTTGCAGGTTACCAATTTTGATCTTTTGCGTTCTATTGGAGAGGTAGTCAGCAAAAAGCTTCAAAGCAATATCTTACACCAGCCTTCTTCAAATATGCTATCAAATGCTTCAGAGAGGTCTAGGAAAATACCACAGCATTTATTTTTTATTATTAACGTTTTTGAATACAAATATAATTAGTAAGTTTAGATACGGTGTGTTCTATTGATCTCCCTGCCCTAAAGCCAAATTGATTTTCTGAGGTAATAGTGAACTTGGTGAGATGAGACAAGCCGTTTGTTTAACAAGCTTTCTAGAACTTTTGATAAGGTAGAGAGGATAGAAATCGGTCGATGGTTACTGATGCTGCCTCTGTCACCTCCTTTAAAGATTGCTAATAATATGTTGGTATTGGTAATAATAGATGCTAGATTTCCTACGACAGTGATAGTTTTTGATATGTCTGAAGCATTTGATTTTGTTTTAAATGATTGTTGTCAAAAATGGAAAAAAAATAGAAAAAGAGGTAATGCTTCAAATTGGATATCAACATTCCTCAAAGATAGAATACCATATGTAGAAATATTAGCCATCAATGACAAAAATTTGCTTACATCTGAAAAGTCTGAATTTTTGTTTTATCAAATTCTGGTACCACAGGGCAGCATTTTAGGCCCTTTTTTATTTTTAATTTATATGAATGACATAAATAACGTAACTCAAAAGACAATAAATTAAATTGCTGACTACATTCCAGTAAGTGTGACATGTAAAAATAAGGACATTAAAAAAATGAATATGACATCAATAATACAATTTAATCAATTATGAATGGCTTGAAAATAATAATTTAAATGTAAACCTAAGTAAAACAAATTTTCTACAATTCCATAATTATAGTGCAAAAAAATATGATTTTACTATTAATTATAAGGGCCAGAAACTGAAAGAAGTAGACGGTTCTAATTTTCTTGACCTACCAATTTATCAAAATTGCAATTGGAAAGGTCAGTTAATTTGTATATGTACTGCGTAAACTTCGATAAACGGCTACCAAAAAAAAGTGTATTGGCCGCTTATCACGGTAATGTAGTTTTCACATTAAAATGGTATACTTATTTGGGGGATTGTAAAAAAAACTAAACATTCTTACGTTGCTTTGTATGTATAAACTTGACGCTGCTGTCTTTGTTAACTAAGTAAAAAAGACATACATATTTAAAAAGCTTCCGAGGTAAACAACAGACACAGTCGATATCCAGATCAATTGGCTCTTGACGTTCGCACAAATACGTCCTCTTTCTTGACGCAAGTATATTTAATGTGCATATCGATTAACAACGCACTTCCTAAAGAAATAAAATCTTCACGATGTAGCAATTTCTAAAAAAAACTAAGCAACTGGCTCAAAAATAAAAAAATCTACACAATAGCTGATTTCTTAAATTAAAATTCTGCGTGTCTTTGATAATATATACAGAAACAAAATAAAAATGAATGCAACCCCATAAGATTATAGTATATACTTTTCTTAGTGTAGTGTTGTGTCACTTAAACACTTTTTGTTTAGTCTTTTTTTCGTAAATTACATAAATTTGTTATTAAAATCGGTCAAGTGCACGTCGGACTAGCGCGCCATGGGTTTTGAACTACCATTTACGTAATTTACGAACACAAACAAAAACAAAAAGGGTGCCACTAAGCGGTCACCCATCCAAACACTGACCAAGCCCGTAATTGCTGTTAATATCGTTTCCAATAAAAAAATATGTAACGGTTTATAAAGTCTTTGTAACACAGAGCCCTTTAGCTTATTATTAAGAGACACAGTAACACATTTGTTTGTTAGACACGATATTCAAAGTTAAGCAACGTCTGGCTTGGTCAGTACTTGGATAGGTTACCGTTTAGCGGCACACGTTTTGTTTTCGTTTATGTTAGTAAATTGCGTAAATGGTGGTAGGTAGGAAATGTGCGAGTCCAACCTGCACTTGGCCGGTTTCTTGTTTTTGATTTGTGTTCGTACATAAGGTACGCTAGTCCGACTCGCACTTGAATGATCTTTTATACATCATAACTGCGCAATTGACTTTGCGTAGGTGAAGTCGCGGATATAAGAATCAACAAAATTAACCTGAGAATTTTGCAAATTTATGCTCTTTGAAATGACGAAACGTAGCTTTGTTCTTCGTAACGCGTATAATAAAAAAGTAGCGAATTCCATACGACCGTTTGTTTATTTTCAACAGTTTGATAAAAACAAAACAACATCTGAAGAGTCACATTTACTTTAATTCTTTGTTTAAATGAGGCGACATAACGAGGTCCGTCAAGTGTTAATGACCTCGTTTAAATAAAAAATACAGGTTGCTCTCATTTACCGCGCTTCATTTACTTTAATAAAATGTCCGTTTTCTTTAAACCTTACTTTACGCTAATATAGTTTTAGAGACATTAAATTTATTAATAAATAATAACACTGACTTTAACGTCACAATTTCATACATCGTGTAAATATTTTTGTTTTTGGTACATTTTTATGTGGTAAGTTATGTAGTGGTTGATTATATTCGAACCCTATAGCCTACATAACCGAATGCTTATACAAAAGTACTTGGCCGATACCTGCAATATAAGTTGGCATAAAATTATACTATGCACCAAATAATCCTAAAATTAAAATAATAGTACGTGGGGACCAAGCTTTGCTCTTTTTTAATAACGCCATCTGTTGTCAAGTAGCTTTAGTGTTGCTTAACAACGCCATTTATTGTCAAGTAACTTTAGCGTTGCTAAGCAACGCCATCCATTGTCGAGTAGCTTTAGGGTTGCTGTGTCGGTAAAAATAATATTATTACTACTCGCCAATAGATGTCAGGAAAAGTCATATTTTTCGGTTTATCATTGCCTGAAAACACAGAGCACTTAGCTAGTCACGCAGTTAGGTGTCTGGCATGTAGCTACGTGAGCAAACGTGTCAAACAGAAACTTATTGATTCAAGCGATTTTTACCTTTTATAAATTATAAATTAATCTTAACACGTAAAAATGGGCCCTAAGTTCCTAACATTTATTTAACTACAACAAACAATCTCGCAATGTCAGGTTTTCTCACTTACACAAATTGTACCTGTGAAATAAATACTAAACTTGTCCATTACTAGGCGTAGTTGTAGGCGTTGAAAATATCGCCAACAGTCGCTGTTTTTATTTCGGGCAAAATCAATATACGTTGTTGACGTCTACTATTTGTCGTCAGTTACCCGTGAAATGTATCCATTGAACAAGAATTATGAAACAAAACAGCCGTGTAATCGTGAAATCATTGACAAAATAGAAGACATAAACATACTTTTTACATATAATGTTAGTATAGATATATATTTGACTATTTTATTGATTACCGGTATTTTAGAAATCTATAGTATAGTATTGATTTCCAGACCTTGACAAAAACCTTTTGAAATGTTTTATTGAACAAGTGGTGTACAGAAGTTCGTTCCATTTTTCGTAGTCTTAGAGGTGGTTCAAGTAATATTTTGGGCAATCAATTATTTCGCAGGGATTTACTGAGTAAACCGTCATTATAAATAATAATAATAATAGTAACTTTTGCTTTTTATCTTGTGCTTATGAAGAGCATAAAATCACTATACAACTCATTTGTCCAAAGTTCATTGGAATGAAATTCACCCTCTGTCTGTAATGAAAACCTCGAATCCACATGAAACTACATATGTACTTGTTATGGAAAAAATCCAAGAAAAAGGTGACTGTATTGACTGTATTGGAAATAGTATGGTCGTTCCTCAAGGTTTTCCCGAGTATGTTTATTTCGAGGATGGTCAGATATAACACGGTTGAGGTTCGTCACCAGGTGGCGATGTTAGAGGGAACAAGACCAACAAGCATATCAGCACGTGCCTGCTGAGACTGAGAGCAGGACTGCACGTGGGATGGCAGGCACCCGTTAATCGAGCGCTACGCCTGATGAATAGTTTTCCTGTTCACACAAAAAATTACGTTACATGATAGTTAATTATTCATTTTTGTTTTTTTTTTCATTATGTGTTTTTAGTGTGTATGTGCTATTTACCCATTTGTTTTATGTATAAAGTTTCGTATGGACGAACTGTTCTGTCTTAACAAAATAAATAAATAAAATGTATAAGTGATATACAAACATTATAATAGTTTAAACATTGTAAAAAGATTATTTTCCCTTTTCACAAATGAATAATAACGTGATACCATTGAGGTAGGAATAATATAATAAGTCATTGGGTGCCACTCAGAGATTGGCGAAGAGAAACAGGACAGACATTAAGACTATGGCATACCCTGGCAAAAGCGTGCCGTTTTGACCAGTGTACAAAAACATATTACACTATTAAAGCATACAAGCCACAGATCCACGTACGATAGGCGCTAGCACGTGACCGCACGTTGAAAATCTCGATTTTCTTGGTTTTTGTAGGTATAAAATTCAAATATTTATTTAGAACTATAAAATCCACTTGGTTATATTAATATATATTTCATTTGTTATCTTTTATTTAACAACTAAAAATACTAAACAAAGTCAAGAAGTTATAAAATTAAAATTTAATTAAAAACTAATAATTAACTAAAATAAAAACTACAAATAAAAAACCTGTTCCAAGCTGACCTTATGGGGCAGTGTACCTAAAAGGCTGGCAGTATTTCCTCGTTGAATTGCAATTGAAATTCTTTGAGTGAAATAACTGCCGGCCCTTCTGTCGTGAGACACATCGACCAAACGCTTAGAAATCGCTTTAAACAAAAAATGAGTCCCTGGTGACCATGGCCCCAAGGTTTCAACCGCAAACGGCTCAAAAATATAACTATTACTTATAGTAGTGTATTTTCTACGTTTGCGGTTTTCAGCAGAAGTGGCAGCAGCTCCCGCCACAGAAGCTGTACCAGGAAGATAAGTCGGGGCAAGGGTATCGATATATTTCATTAGTTAAGAATGAAAAGAATATTACTCTTAGTTTTTAAACAATTTTAATTAAAGCCCAAAAATAGAATGTCAGAACTATTTTTATTTGGCAAATTATTATAGTATTAGCAAATTCACTTAATTAAGGTTAAAGTAAATATTTTATAGTCCTGAGTACATTCACTTTAACAAAATTAATCAAATTCTTGCAAACTTAACTCGTTTGGGTATGCCATCACCTTAAGGCAATTTAAGTAAAAGCTTTTACAAGCCGCAATATATTTTGTTAAATTAACTGAAAAAAAAACAATTGAAAATAAAAATGTTTTTATCCGCAAACAGATGATCATTTTATTCAAGTAGACGAAGCGCAGTAAACGAGGGCAACCTTTTTATCTTAACGAGGTCATTTACGGTCACACACTTGATCATTCTATGTATAGCACTTCGTTTAGGTTAGTTGAATATTTAACTAAATTTTGTTGTTACCCAGCTTGTTTTGACTTTTTGTACGAACTGCAAAAATTTTGTACGTCCATAAACCTTATCTTGTATCAAAATTCTGCATTTTTCTATTCCCATGGCACTTTTCCTCGAAGGCGTAAGTCACAGATATTACAAACGTGCATGTTTGAATATCCTTCAACTTCCCTATTGGTGTTTCGTCCTTTTTGAGCCCGAATCAGACTCAAAACAACTTTCGAGATTCGTTGATGAATATAACCTACCGGATATCGAACCCAGGACAAGACCTATGACTTACAAATAGTTCTATAATGAATTATGGTTTTTTTAATCTTTACACATTATATCGCATCCTTTATTCGAATATTTTGTAATGTTTGATTTTAGTTTTATATTAGCAATGCGCTTCGATGTGGCGACGTTTTTTCGCGCAACAAATGAGTTACTAAAAGTTATCCTTTAGTATAGTTAATTAATTATATATATTTTATTCGCGAAATTGAATGGAACAAAGTAATTGAGCTGATCAAACATCAGCTCACACAACAGAGATTGTTGAAGAGGTGGAAAAGTGCACAGATTACTTTCATCCTAATAAAGTTCCTGTTGAAATAACAATAACCGAATTTCACGCGAACAAACTAAATACATAGATATAGGAAACTTCCTTACTTACTATAAATCATGGAGATGTAGGATTCCCACAACGAAAACCGAATTAAGTGCAAGCGGAGCCACAAACAAAAGCTAGCTAGTAGTAACTTATTATAATCTATACTAATATATAAAGCTGAAGAGTTTGTTAATTTGAACGCGCTAATCTCAGGAACGGATTTAAAAAATTCTTTCAGTGTTGGATAGCACATTTATCGAGTAAGGTTATAGGCTATATATCATCACGCTAACACAAATGGGAGCGGAGGACTAATGAAAATTGCTTCAAAATCGGGTTTTTTTAATCCTTTTGAGAGCTTCCGTTGCGTGCGTTGCGTAAACGGTTAGAGTTTCGCAAAAATCATGTATTACAGAATTGTTCCTCTATAAATGTACTAAAAAAAAGTCCGCGACAACATATGTCTATGTCTATATTTTAAGGTTGGCTCACTATAACCTTTTTTATGCTAACCATATTTGTTCTAAAATAATGCATTATTTGTGAAGGTGTTTTTATAAACATGATATTAATCTTTATCCGAATAAATACGTTTTTCATCCCAAGCATTTAATTTAAAACAAAATTGCCCTGTTAATCATTTGATTTCAATGAATATCTTCGGAGATATCGCAGTTTTAAAATAACGTGGCAGCAAAATAATTATCAAGTATTGCGCGTGCATTTATGATGTGCGAGGCCGGCGGGCAGTCCTGAGGGGGAAAAGCGGTACTTATTATTTAAAAATATTTTACCTTCTGTGTTTTTTTTAATAATTGAGGAGTTGCCGTAACAATCCTATGCCGATAACCAAATTTAGGGCGGGCGAAGCCGCTGGCAAAAGCTAGTTACCTACATATATTTGGATTAAAACATCTGGGCAATCGAGCTTCGTTCGTAAATTTATGCAATAGGCACATCAAGAACAATTCTCACTCTTCACAAAAAGAAGAAATCTTTGGCAAAGCTAGTGAAAGGCAAGAAGATAAAAGTTATTGACATTCTTTGTGTCTATTGGTAATAAATAAAGCCTTCAGTAAACTGCTACTCAAGCTCGCTTGGCTGTCATCAACCGGGTCGCGTCGCGTCGCGTCGCGTCGACCCATTCCGCGATCTCGCAGTAAATCCTCCGAGATACAACTGATTTACTGTCGAAGACGTTACTGGAACGATCTTGAGGACTATAAAATGAAACGATCTTGCTGTATAGATATAGAATTAGATTTTGCAGTAGGTATATGTAGGTAGACAACCACACGATGTAGGTACGTGGCTGTTGACAATTACCGCACAAGTGCCTTTTACGTTATTAATTTTTCTTTATTTTTAGCAAGAATAAATTATGCGTATTAACTAAAAACATGCGTATGGGAAGGCGAAGCGTGGGACGCCCTCCAGCCCGGTGGACCGACGACCTTAAAAAGGTGGCTGGTGGTGGCTGGATGCGGAAGGCAGAGGACCGGGAGAAATAGCGCGCCATAGAGTAGGCTTATGTCCAGCAGTGGACCAATATAAGCTGATATGATGAACTAAACACATATCAAAATTATTAGATTCCATCAAATATAAATGATATTTGGAATTTTACAACACTTTAACAGTAATATAATTATTTAATGTTCTTCAAGTTGAAAACAGTCGTAAAACACTTGTGAGCTCAGCTTAATACACACTAAGCTGAATTGCATCCTCGCCTTCGGTTCGAGCCACAACCTCATCTGTAATGAGCAGCCTTGCTTACTTAAATTACAATGTATTATTATAGACTAGCTTTTGCCAGCGGCAAATTGAGTAACAAACATTATTATTGTCATGCCCACGGGAACTTTTGCATTTTCCACGCTTTAAATGTTCTATTTGAATAACCTAACCATGGAAGCCGAGGAGACACCTTCTCACGTGGTTCTACATTGCAAAAGCGTGAGCGACCAATGGACAAGGCTTCTTAAGAATCCACAAACCATGAGAGAGGTGCTGAATAACATCAGATGCCTCATTGATTTCTGGACGGAGCTGGGATGTTATGAGTTACCAATGAAAAGAACCGGTTACCTACGTACAATGGCCCTATCATGAGGCTAAGTGCGGAAAACATAAGTCCAACTAACTAACTAACCGAAATTATATGTGTACCAAGTTTCATCCCGATCCCTCCACTCGTTGAATCATGATTCAGTGAAGACAACCAAACGTCAGAACTTTCGAATGTACAGTTTTAATGAGATAGCTGGTAATTAATGAATTTTTCCAGCAACTACAACCTCCCTTAATTTCGTTATCGGTATGGTACACCCTAATTAAGTCCATAATTTTATAATACTAATGAAGTTTGCTATAGTAAGCTATAGTTCATTTAAGCTCGGCAATAGTTATTCCCGCGGGAGCTTTTTAATTTCTTCGAGACAAAAACTATCCTATGTCCTTCCCCGGGATTCAAACTATCTCCATACCAAATTTCATTTATATTGATTCAGCAGTTTCGACGTGAAAAGGTAACGGACAAACAGACAGTCAGAGTTACTTTCGCAATTATAATATTAATATGGATTTATGAAGCGAAAAGTCATACAGCATAATAATTTATATTATTATATTATCTTGAAGTATATATACGCATATTTTTTTGTGTTAATTTTTAAATTTTATAATTTGTTATTTTGTGCACCACCTTTTTTTGTTGTTTATTTAGTCTATGTGGTAGACCGGAAGATAATGCCATCAGGCATTAAGTCCACCCTATGTACCATATTTGTGGAATAAAGTTTTTAAATAAATAGATTCTTTTTTTTAGTGACAGTTGTTATCAAACACACGTATACATGAGTTTTTGAAATCACATTCGCTTATCAAACGATAGACGTGTTTTATATACTGTAATTTAACAGTACAGTTTTAGTACCTACTTTATATTTCACATTACACGAAATTGGAAGCAATGAATCGCAGAATTGTGCCGGACGGCCGGCTGAGTATCAGACGTCCATTACTGCCGGGGCGTGTGTAATATTATGGGTAAATATGAGTTTCAAGGCAAAATCACTTAATAATATATTACGTTTGTATTTGACAGCTGACATTTATGTTATGTTGATAGAAGTGATATAAAGTAGACATTCTTCCATAACTGAAACAATGTATTTGATTGTATGTTTTCTCTATCAATTATTAACTGAAGAAGGTATTGCGTGTCTTACACGAAGCTATTATCACATTTGGTACTGCAAAGGGTACCCAGTCGCGAGTAATTGGAGGTGGAAAGCTGTTTTTTACGTCTTTGCATAGCTTATTTACATGTTATCGTTAAACAAAGAGGTTTGAGGTTTTTTCTATAGAATAGAAGTCGTTAAAACAACATATTAATTGAAAAAGTTTTTTTTTCTGACTGACTTTGCAGTTGGCTGTTGCAGCCATTACTGCGTCACCGGGCTTTTTTGAGCGAGACTCTGTAGGAGCCTCAGCCCGTATAGCGCCAAATGCTCAAGGGCTCCCTGCGGGGGTGCCTCAGTTTGGGTTGTCGCTCTCGGGGGCGTCCCTTCGACCCGCGTGAGTCTCGAACCCGAAGGTGAGTCACCACCAGGAGCGGAGTTCCCCGTTACGCGGGTCGCGTTGCGATTGAGTGGGGGCGAGAAGCACCCCGGCACTTTTTGATACCTCGTGTATCTGTTCGGGCGCCGACGAACCCGGGGACGTCGGCGTCGTGTGAGCGGGGAGACCCTATTCGGGGAGGTCGTAGAGACTAATCTCGCTATCCGGACAGTGAGATCGTCATCTGGGGCCGTTAGTACGTGCCGAGGCCGCCTAACAATAGTTTTACGACCATGTCGAGGTCGGTTGGGGAGATGATACGTTGTGGATTGCGCAATTAGTCGATTCGGCTGATTTTGTGTACGCTCGAAAAAGCGGACTGCCAGGTCTTTGAAATATTGGAGAATCGTGGGGAGTTCGAAATCTCTGTGTAGGTCCAGGAGGCTCCGGAGGCTACTCTGAGAAAGCGGTTTTTGAGGGTCTGCAGTTTATGGAGATTGCGCTTGGACAACGCAAAGTCTTCGCTAGCATAAGCTAGTATGGGGCGAATGCAAGTTGTGTAAAGATTCAGCTTATTTCTAAGCGACATCTTACTGTACTTGCCTATCATGGGATAAAGACGACCGAGGACAAAAGCGGCTCGGTCTCTAACTATTTTGGTGTGATCGCGGTAGTTCAAACGCCTATCCAGGGTCACACCGAGATATTTGGTCTTGTTTTGCCAGGGAATGGCACGAACGAACAGTGAGAGGGGAGATGGCCGCGGAGGGCGGCCTGAGGAAAAGAGAACGGCAGAGCTTTTGTTGGGATTCACTTCGATTCTCTATTTCCGAAACCATTCGCCTAGGGCGGTGATAGCGGGTTGTCGTCTCTTAGTGATTCGACTCACTTGCCTATCGGTGGTATAGATAGCGGTATCCCTACCGTTTTAGGGATTTTAGGGATAGAGAAGGTACAAGATAGGGGCGAGCACGGACCCTTGCGGGACTCCTGCTTCTATGGGACGGGGGGAAGAGAGAGTGCCTTTGACTCTATAGCGAAAGCTACGGTTCGATAAATCGTCTCGTATCATGAGCACGAGACGATCTGGCAACTGAAAGTTGTACAGTTTAAAAATTAAACCGTTGTGCCAGACTTTGTCGAAGGCTTTCGCTACATGGAAGAAGACAGCGCCCGTGTGGCGGGGCTTACCTAATACTGGTTGGAAGCCAGTGAGAATATGTTCCGTGATGCGTAGGACCTGATGGACGCATGAGTGTTTGGCACGGAAGCCGAACTGCTCGTCTATTAAAATGCCTCTGGAGACTATATCGTCCCGTAGGCGAGCGAGGAGGAGGCGTTCGTAGAGTTTACCAAGGGCCTTTAGTAAACTTATAGGGCGGTAGGAGGACGGCTCGGTACGAGCTTTGCCTGGCTTGTGGATACCTATAACAATTACATCTTTCCATTGAGAAGGAATGGTGCAATTTTCGATAGCAGCGTTGAAAATCGCTACTAGAAGGCAGAGAAGGGGAAGAGTGAGGCGCTTTAGGATATCGTTAGAGATACCGTCCGCGCCGGGGGCTTTACGGGGGTGTAGTTCTTTGATGACCTGTTTGACTTCGTCGACAGTGACTGGGGGCAGGGGGTCCTGAGGGGGCAGAGAAGTTCTGCGCTCCTCTTCGCCATCTACCGCACGAACGTAGTCGGGATTGAACGGCTGTGTACTTAAGGCACACTGGGCTTGGAGGCTAGACGCTAGGCAATCCGTTTTTTCGTCGTCATCGAACGTGGGCACGTTGTTGGGACGAGTTAACGGAGGGAAAAAAGCTTACATAGCCAGCAATAGATGAGTTCTAAAAGAAATTATTTAATGAATGGAAATTTCTTTTAAGAGTCATCTTAGCCTCGAGTCGCGATGTAATTATCAAATCAATATGTGTGAGCTACGAATATGTAACTAAACCACAGGCTAAATAATACTATACTAATACCTAATCCCTCACATTGAACATTTATTTTGATGCTAACATCTGCGTAAATGAAACCTACCGATAGGTTAGGAGAAAGTAAAAAGACTAGCGAACTTTATATCGCAGTAAATACTTTATCGTGATATTACGGAGCTCTAAGAAGAAAACGCTGGATTGTCTGCCTATTTTCCATAAGTTAACATTCAACTGTTCAATATAGACCCGGAAAGTTCTGCTTATTTAGAGGTTCATTTTCTATATTTCACCAGAAAGCCCTTAGGTAATATAGAATGGCTCTGTGTAGTCAGTAGAGTAAATGACAGACACTTCTGTGTTCTAAATCTACATGTGCCTTACGGAATAATTAATCATAGAATACCAAATTTGTATCGGAAGAAATATGGAATCCAAAGAAGGATGTTACCGAAGGATATCCCTGGAAAACAAGGAAGTCAGCAAGAATTAAGTTGATATTGTAGTCCAATTTTTTTTAAGTTATACACCTGGTTTTACTCAGATAGATCCCGTACCTAGAGGTATTTATATAAAGCAGCATTACGCTCCCACTCGCCAACGGAAAGGTACCGTTAAGCCCGCTGTAGTACTAAAACAGTACTATACTAGCAATGCTATTACTTAATAAACAAATAAAAATAAAGAAAACCTGGCAAATAAGAAGCAATGTTAGTTATTTTTATTAATTCACGAAAAAAATCACAATAAACATCAATAAACACTAAAGATTTCACTTTGAATATCTCTGAAAATATTTAAAATAAAACGTTTATACTTTAAAAGATAGCGTTCATTTTATTCGAGTAAACGAAGCGCGGTGAATGAGGGCAACCTGTATTATTTATCTAAACGAGGTCATTAACGGATACACTTGACGTACCTCGTTATGTCGCCTTATAGGCAAAGAATATTTCAACAATTTAAAGCCGGTGTTATTCTTCAGATGTTTGTGCATTGTTTTGTTTTGATTAATCTGTTAGAAATGTAAATGAATGTTGTATGTAAATCGCTACTTTGTTCATAACGCATTACGAAGAATTCTATGTTAAGTTTAACGTTTTTAGGGTTAACCCTATTACTTAGACTCCGCTGTCAGTCCGTCCGTCCGTCTGTCACCAGGTTGTATCTCATGAACCGTGATAGTAAGACAGTTGAAAATTGTAAAAATACAGAAGATGTATTTCTGTTGCCGCTATAACAACAAATACTAAAAAAACAGAATAAAATAAATATTTAAGGGGGCTCCCATACAAAAAAAATGTGTTTTTTTTTCCATTTTTATAGATAATGGTACGAAACCCTTCATGCGCAAGTCCTACTCGCACTTGGCCGATTTTTTCATTTCAAACAGCATAAATTTGCAAGATTCTTAGATTTTTTTTTTATTTCTTGAGTTAATAGCTGTGAACTAAATGCGTTTATTTAAAACTTGTGTGCATGTTTGTGAACTTAAATAAAGTCTTATTACTAAGACAAATATCTTAAACAGGTTATGTAGGTATGTGTTACTAAAAATTAAAACTGTAATTGACAAATTAAGTTTAGTCTACTAATAAATATAAAGTATAATCAAAGACCAGCTACAGATTATTTAGCTAACAGACAAGCTAGATAATTTTAAACTAAAAGATAAGCTAGATAATTTAAGGCTATTAGACTAGCTAAATATTTTTAGCTTGCAGATCAGGTAGATAATGTTTTACTAACAGACCAGCAATTTAAGCCAACGGCCTAGCTAAATTATTTTAGCTAACAGACTATCCAGATATTTTTTATTACCAAACTTATAATGTAGTTTTGATGCAAGCAAATTACTGTTTTTTTTATTTTATTGTATGTTATTATTTAATGGAAAATTAAATCAGAGAAGGCACTTATATAAAAGAATAAAACTAATATAAAGCTAAACCTAACATACATTTCTCAATGCTTCGTAAGGTACTGTTACCACAGAGTCTAAAATGATTTCTATCTACTTAACCATTTAGTACAAGATTTGTCGCAAATTATAATTTACGGTCATTACTTCTGCTTCAACCAAATGATATTTAAGTAAAGAGACGCTACTTTCATATTGTTCGAAATATAAATTTGATCCGCTGTTATCTTTACTTACTACGAATGCAATAAATAATAAGGAACGTGTGAAGCAGAAAGAGAAAGCTATAATCAGGAAGTGACATGTAATTGAATTAAATTACGATAAATTGTCTTAATTTTGCTGCATCAGTTTATGCGTAGCAGTACGATATCTACATCTTTTAATACATTCACTATCACTGGCTTTAAGAATAACTTATTAGTTATTGGTTAAACCATAAATAAATAAATATCAAATTAAGAAAATAGTATTTGTTATCTTTTACAATAACCGAGAATGATGGGCGAATCTGAAAACGAAAACTGAACTGAAATTGGATTCGGACATGAAAAATGCAAATCCAGAAAACCAATGATGTAAAACGTTTCGAAGTTTTTATTGCTGGTAACAGCTAGTGTCTCGCTGCTGCTAGTAAATATAATAAAGTATTCATGGTATATTCAGTAAATAAATCATTCACACTAATCAGTCTTATTACTGACTAGCTGGTGCCGGCGACTTCGTCGGCGTGAAATTTAGTGTTATTACGCACTGCTACACGGAGAAAAAACTTAAGTAGCTACAAGTAAATTATACTAATAACCACTACAATATTAGTGATTCCGAGGACAAGTAAATTACACTGACGGTTACCAATGAGTTTTACTTATTGTTTTTACTAACAGGAATAAAACTAGTCTTGTTGGAATAACAGTGTTGTTTACTAAAAACAAGTTAAATTTAATGGAATGCAAATAAAGTATAAACACGCTTACAATCAGCGTTTAATTACACCGATACGAGTTGGTCCTGATGAAGCTTTGTGATGCGTAGTGTACCTGGAAGATGAAGTAAGGGCTTCGGTGGATAGTGCGGTCAAATCTGTTCAGACTCAGGCTTACTATACTGAGTTAATACCCCGCCAGGTGAGGAGTTATACCTGGAGATCGCCTCAACTAAATTCCGTTAGTCGAAACTATCGAAAAAACTTCGATAGCGCGATGTAAGACGCGTGACGTCAACCTTAATTCGTAGCAGTACGATATGATGTTTGTTATTAGTAAACTTCACTAATTCTTAGAAAGATGTTTGTTAACGTTAATTAGCCTTCATTGTAATGACAAGTAGTACAAAACTTTTGTAATGTTTAGTAAGCTTTATACGTTGATATTTTATGACTCATAAATACGAGGAAAGTTTTATAGGATTTGTAAAATTCTGTAATGCGAAGTACAAATTATTAATTACGGAAATGAATAAAACTATTTTGTTGTTATTATTTTGTGGAATTAAAAATTTATATTGTTATGTAAATTTCCAGATTTTTTTTTTAAATTAATAAAATTTAGTATTAACGCATTTTAATAAACAGTTTTTTAATTCGAACAATATTTTTTCTCTCCGTGTATTGACAAATTGAAAAATTAATTCAGCTTTACTTGACCGTTTTCTTCTGGGAGGACGCCATCTCCAATATTCATATAAACATGGAAAAATTCGTGGGCATGTGAATGGCCACCCAGTGGTGCTCGCATGTTGATTGTCAAGCTTAATTTCTATTCTCGCGGGGAAGTCTCGGACGTTTGCCACGCGAGCCTTAGTCTGAAATTTTTTTGCCCTAGGCAGTCTCGATCAAGATCATCATGAAGCACCACATGCGTTTATATTTGTCTTCTGACTCCTACAAAGAATGAAAAGGAAAAATGAGATTTTAGTCGTCTATATTCACCATACAATTGAATCACCTTGATGCACAATTCTAGATCCATATTAGCCGTGTACTGACTGAACGAGCGAGGCAAACCACAAGCGTCCTAAGTGCTCGAGGAAAATGTACTAAGACACCTTTGAGCATCTACAAAAACCGACATCGTTTGGCTCAGCCCGCGGCATGTTCGGCCGAGGCATCGGACCGTTTGGCGCGGGCGAGCATTTGCCTCGCGCGGCAACCTCGCTCTGTCAGTACGCGGCTATGGCGTTCTATTTCGGTCAATATTCTAGAGGGTTCGATCCACGGCCGCGACGGCTTTTTTGTTTGTTTGTGCATTCATCCCAAACGGTTAGACAGCACCCCTCAAACACTTTGCCTTCGGCATTTTAAACAATGTTGTGAGCTGTTTTACCGCCAGGGTGTAATGTGGATGCAATTCTTTTACTGCCAGGGTGTAATTTGGCTGCAATTCTTTTACCGCCAGGGTGTAATGTGGCTGCAATTCTTGCTCTGGTTTTTCGCTTTAGTATATCTGATGCCTGTAGGAAATCAAGGCTACGGAGGAACTTATATAGCGTCCGGTTACTGGTAACTTCATGCCGGTGTTTTCTCTAAAGAGCAAATTTCGGTTGGTTGCTCCCTTTCTTCACATATTGCTAAATATACTTTATTGCCTCATACCTAACCAATCCACGAAGCAAGATGTATTTTCATAGACAGGCTCTAAGTCAAATACCTACTGATTAATTTTTTAACCAAAATATCATCTAATTCTCTCAGAGCGAAAAATATTTTATGAATTGGGCCTTTATTAATAAAAAAACACAACCGTAGCGGATTTTAAAAAACTTTTGTTGCCATCTGTTGTTCATTTACATAGCTAAAACATTGACTTATTATTTTGTAGCAACAATATTAACGAATTCATACATTTTTTCTTACATCACAGGTAGTAAATAAAATAAAAACTAAAACTTTGTACTGCAAGTAAACTTAGATAGACCCTTCTAGTGACTTTTACGAATTTAAATTACGTTAATAACTTTAAATAACAATAACTTTTTTTCAATGAGATCAGACTTCAATGAAACAAAGCCTAAATGTTGCTCGAAGCTAAGCTTAATCTATTTTTAAAACCGGCCAAGTGCGAGTTGGACTTGCGCACCGAGGGTTCCATACCTACCACCATTTATGTAATCTACAAACACAAACAAAAATATTTTTATATTTGAGTTATTATTAATATATATTTTTTCTACATAAGGGTATAATTGTTTTGTTTTCAATAAGAAATATGAACTAAAGATTAAAAATTTCCCCCATAGAGCCCTCATGAGGCATGGTGCCCAAAATAGAGGCAGCGTTGCCACGCTGTATAGCCAGGCTTATCTTTTGAGCAAAATAGCTACCAGCCCTGTGATCTTTAGTCTCCTGAATGAGACGTTTACTTAATTCGTGGAAGAAATCTTTAGTTCCAGACCCCCGCGGACCCAGCGTTTCAACCGCAAAAGGCACAAACAAGAAAGCATCACTGAGGCCCACGAATTTGCGCCGTTTGCGGTCTTCGGCACCAATAGCACCAATATTTGAGTTGATTGAATGAAAGGTAAATTGCGGTTTACGATTTACGTGTATTAAAAAAAACTACTTACTAGATCTCGTTCAAACCAATTTTCGATGGAAGTTTGCATGGTAATGTACATCATATATTTTTTTTAGTTTTATCATTCTCTTATTTCAGAAATTACACATTTTACCACTTTGAAAGTGTCTCTCGCGCAAACTATGCAGTTTAGAAAAAAATTATCCTCTTCAATATCATTTTCGAGGACCTATCCATAGATACCACACACGTATGGGTTTGATGAAAAAAAAATTTTCGAGTTTCAGTTCTTTGTATGGGGAACCCCAAAAATTTAACGTTTTTTTTTAATTTTTGTGTGAAAATCTTAATGTGGTTCACAGAATACATCTACTTACCAAGTTTCAACAGTATAGTTCTTATATTTTCGGAAAAAAGTGGCTGTGACATATACAATATCTAAGTTTCTACTTAGTGTAACGTTATCGAAAAGTCAAATACAGTTGGGAGTAAGTCTTCCGAGAGGAAAGTAAATACAAAGCTTTGTAGCGATAATTAAATACAGACCCACTGAATATAGCTAGAAGCACATACTAAAACTGAGCATCACTTGACACATGCGTTAAACGTTTTCACATTATCCGGTACGATATCGGTATCAGTTAATCAACATCCGATATCGTATTTCAACGACACCTACATACATCCGGTTCGTGTAGTGTGACAATGCAATAATTCTTGAAGGGTCAGCAACGCGCGAGTGATACCCCTGATGTTACAAGCGTCTATAAGCTATGGTGACCGCTTACCGTAAGCTTGTTAGCCACCTTATTGGTTAAAATAAAAGAACAAAAACTTGCCTGTACATAATTTTCAAATACGTATTCGTCAACTCAGCGCTTTCCCAGCAGATTTTTCATTAAATGGATTAATTGAAGTTCACTGATGCAAAATCTAGGAAGATAATAAGTGGTTCCTATTTCCGATACCCAGGCTATTTATTTGATTTCAAAAATGCTGAAACACGTTTCATTACTTTTATAGTAGTAAAAAAAAAAACAAATAAATAACTGACCCGACTGAAAAAACATAAAGAATTATTCTTATAATAAAAAAAAAATGCACCCAAAACATACCAAATATTTAATTATAACCAGACGGGACTCATTTTAAGGTAACTTGAGCAATATGTACCAGATACGAATTTTGAAGATATTAGATAGAATCTAATATCTTCTATTTATAATGATATTTAGTAAAACCCTGTTGTTTAGCAGAACATTATATTTAAGACAGTGACATAGAACATATCACATAGACAAACATACAATATTTAAAACTATTATGCCAGTACTCAATATACTCAATTACAATAATCTACGTTATCAACCTCTAACAAATTTTACTTGCATTTAAATTTATTTATTTGGGTTAATTTACAGTTTTTTTTTTACTATTTTTCGACTATTTTATGTGCCCTATAACACTCGGGAGATAATACCTTTCATTTGAGACCTTATTTACCGAAATCGGTTCAGCAGTTTAGGCTGCAGGAGGTCACAAATCACAATCGAACGGGCGTACCCACATACATCATACGCGCAAAAAACACTGCCCCTTCTAGGTCAAACGGGTTAATATAAATTGTTGTAGTGGACATATGTAAAAAAATACCGGCCAAGTGCGAGTCAGATTCGCGCACCGTACAAACCTGTATGTTAAATTATTAAAAATATTTTTAGTATATGATGTACCTAAAAATTTAAAGTTTTCGCAACTTTTCCTTTATCTGTGCTAATAAGACGTTGCTACGTACCAAATTTCAAGATTCTGAATTCACGGGCGGTACCCTGTAAGTTTTGATTCCCTTGCGAGTTTCGAAAATTTGCGGAAATTTGCAGTTTATGCCGGCTGTATCTTTTGATTGTGTTGGCTTAGAAGTTTGATTTTTTCACAGCTCCAAGGAACAGCAGACCTGAGTATTTGATATAAATTTTAGCTTGATACCTTCACGCGATCCTGAGAAAAAAGGGTCTTGACAGACGGACGGACGGACATCAAAGTGATCCTATAAGGGTTCCGTTTTTTTCCTTTCGAACCCTAAAAATTACGTACTATACAGATTTTCCACCTCTACTGGTATATTTTGTTATAAAAGTTGTGGAAAATGTCTTACATTACACACTCAGTTGATAGCGAGATCTTTGTAAATTGAAAATGTAAGTAAAATGTAATGTATACGCGCAAAAAACACTGCCCCTTCTAGGTCAAACGGGTTAATATAAATTGTTGTAGTGGACATATGTAAAAAAATACCGGCCAAGTGCGAGTCAGATTCGCGCACCGTACAAACCTGTATGTTAAATTATTAAAAATATTTTTAGTATATGATGTACCTAAAAATTTAAAGTTTTCGCAACTTTTCCTTTATCTGTGCTAATAAGACGTTGCTACGTACCAAATTTCAAGATTCTGAATTCACGGGCGGTACCCTGTAAGTTTTGATTCCCTTGCGAGTTTCGAAAATTTGCGGAAATTTGCAGTTTATGCCGGCTGTATCTTTTGATTGTGTTGGCTTAGAAGTTTGATTTTTTCACAGCTCCAAGGAACAGCAGACCTGAGTATTTGATATAAATTTTAGCTTGATACCTTCACGCGATCCTGAGAAAAAAGGGTCTTGACAGACGGACGGACGGACATCAAAGTGATCCTATAAGGGTTCCGTTTTTTTCCTTTCGAACCCTAAAAATTACGTACTATACAGATTTTCCACCTCTACTGGTATATTTTGTTATAAAAGTTGTGGAAAATGTCTTACATTACACACTCAGTTGATAGCGAGATCTTTGTAAATTGAAAATGTAACATTTAACAAACTAGTTCAACAAGGTTCTTTAAAAATTCATTGAATACTTTATAACCGGATGTGAACGTAGATTTACCTGAGCACCGGAGAGTAATTTACTTCCGGATTTATCCATTGTAAATTTATATAGAACTAGCTTTTGCCCGCGGTTCTAACCTCCCTAAATTTGGTTATCGGTGTAGGAGATTTCAACGGCAACACCTCAATTATAAGAAAGCTGACTCACACTTGACGTTTTCAAGTAGCCTATGCTTTTTCCTGAGGACTCAAACTATCTTGTTTCCAAATTTCATCATAATCTTTACAGCAGATTAAGCGTGAAGAGGTAATAGACAGACAGACAGAGTTTCGCACTTATAATATTTATACGGATACGAATAATCGTAGCCTATAAGAACTTTATTTAGTATTGTATCACAAATGTTCTTTTTGATAGATTAAAAAATAAACAAAAAAATGGTTCCTTCTTTCAAAGACTTTAAATTGAACAGTAGATCTTACTAACATATAATTCATATATTGGTTTTAGTTTTGGCGTGCTTTTATTTATAAACAAACTAACGATTGATATATTCTAAAATGTAGGTCTCAAACCAGTGAGCGGCTTTGCATCACATTCGCCCCCAAAAATATACTTACTTCATATAAATGATAGACTTAAATTAATAAACGACGCGTATGTCTACTACTTTGAATAAATCCTTTCTTTTATGTGACCCTGGTATTTCTCTCGTGATATTGTATAAATTATATGTATATATGGGGATAACCAGTGGCTGGATATACAACCATAGTATTAAGTGGGGGACATCTCTTTCTACCAAAGCTTGGGTTGTGGAATGTGCTCTCTGGTAAAGTTTCTTTAAGGACTACACCAGTTTGGGGTTCTTCAAGAAAGAAGTTGTAAGATTTTTGAAGGATCGGCAACGCGCGAGTGATACCCCTGGTGTTGCAAGCGTCCATAGGCTACGGGGACCGCTTACCATCAGGTGGACCATAAACTTGTTTGCCACCTTAGTGGTATAAAAAACCAGCCACTTAAGTTTTAACGTGGAAAAACGCATTATCCTCATTCATAGGCATTAAAAATGAAGATACAAAATTAAAAAATGCTTCGAAAACATGGAAGATATTCATTGTGTGGTGTTTTAATTTTTTAATAATTTATATAGGCAAAACTATGTACAGCTCGAACAACTGGTCACAAAAGGCTTCACAAACATGATTAATTTTTCAAGTTATTTAACTTCTCGCCTTAGATTGATAGTGATTTAGCGATCGAGGATCATCTATTAATCTGTACTGTTGTTGTATATTGTGATTGGTCAATCATACCAATCACTGATGTAAATAAAAATACTGGAGATACAATTATAATATGTATGAACTATTTTGTAGGATATTTAATAGGCTATCGTTTTTAAGTACACATTTTTTCTGTATCAGCAATGATTGCCGAGATATAAAAACTAAAAAAGGGCACCTTTTTCCAAGTTGACGGCGCGAGCGCAACAGCTATATCGATGGGGACTTTTAGGTATGTTCAATGAAAGTTCTAAATGAATATGTCTACCAAAATTCAAAACTCTACAAACGAAACCAAAATCTTATAATACTAAATTTCATAATGAGTCCACAGTAGATACACACTCTTGTTCTGGTGTGTCAGTGTTCAAAAGACAAATCAAACAAATATAATTTCAGTTTTAATGGAAAGACTTGTTGTAATATTGTAAGCATATGTGTATATTGACTGTAAAGCTTATGATTTTTGTTGTACTGTGTATTGAATTTATGTATGTTTCTTTTCTAAAATATGTTTAGCCTATGTATATCTGTATGTTAAATCAGGAAACTGTTGTATCTGTTAATTTATTCATAAGTAATAATATGTAAACGATTGTCTGTTTCTAATAAATAAATTAAAAATATATGTAGTATAAGCCAAACGGTTCACATCGTAGGTGAAAATAGTGGGCGAGCTGAACGCGCAGGGTCCTGCGGTCCTTAAATTTTCATAGCAAAGATGTAGCCAAAAGATTGACCTCGAGCCAGGTTTCGATGATAGATGATGAATTTGTGTGTTTGTATGATTGATGTACTAGGACTTTATAAGTCACTAGGAGTTTTTCATACCAATCACTGTTAAATAATAATTGGTATGGATACAAGTAAAGCATTAATCTTACCTTAAATGCTAAAGGATTTTTTTTTATACCAGGACATGAGTATTTAAGTATTTATAATAGATACCATCACGATACTTATGCCCGAAAGGATGGTAAGAGATGTAATGAACAAAATTCGTATCATCCATGTTTCACCGATGGGACAGCATTCCATAAAAGTGGTGAGCGTATCATTATACTGGGAACAAACAAAAATCGAATACCAGTATATAACACAGTAAACTGACTGACTGACTATTATATCAACGCACAGCCCAAACTACAAGGTCCAGGTAGCGTCTAAAGAAAGGATTCTGCAAATTCTTCCTAAAAGGGAAAAATAGGGGTCGTAGTTTACATGGAAATCCGTCCCTGAAGCTTAATGCAATAAAAATTGAGTAGGTGGAAAATTAAGATTTTTATGTTTTACCGTTTTGGGAAAGTCATCCCAACACATGGGATAAAAATTTGTATAATAAAGAATAATATAACCATTGATAGTTTTCTATTTTTTAAAACTACACGCTAACAAAGTTGCAGGATTAAGCTAGTAATGTATAAGATATAAATATAGAAAATAAAAAAAAAACATGCACAAAAAGCCTGTTTCTTAAAGAGGTAGGCAAAGACCAAAGACTTCTCGTGCTCCTTCCACGCACAAATATACCTATGTTGGTAGGTATTTATATAAACTATCTTAAAAATGTATTCGAAGGTCTTTTATTGGTCAGAAATATGTATGGAAGTAAACTCGGCAACGTTACGCTCACATATTAACGATTTTTCCCGTCAGCGTCGGCCCGAAATGATCAATGGCGCCCGGGGCGGTAGTTAGTCCTCGACAAATATAATTTTATCCCTAATTCACATTATCGTAATATTGCGGACGTTCGAGTAAATAGGTTTATCTTTAGGAACACTCACACCTAATACACCTTTACCAATAGTTTCAGCAAGAAAAATGACGATTACAAAGTAAATATACTAGAAGTAAAATAAGCTGTGGTGCATGGTACACGTCTACAGAAAATTATTAACTCTTTTGTGGGGAAAATGTAAACACTTTTACAACAAAGTTCCTAATAATATTCAAAAGCTATCAATAAGTAAATTTAAATCTCTTATCAAATAACAACTTTGTAAAAAAGTGTACTACAATATTTCAGACTATATAAATGATAAAAATCCTTGGGACTGAAGATGCTCAATCACAGGACGCATAGGTAAACCAAATTAAAATGGAAATAATATACTCGTTGAATTGTATGGCTTAAAATTTCTATTTAAAAAACAATCATTGTATTTTAAATTTTTATTGTATTTTTTTAAATGCGTAACTACCGAGTTTCTTGCCGGATTCTTCTCGGTAGAAATCAACAACATTGTGAACCGGATTAAAAAAAATAGTAGTAGTAATACCCAATTTGAATAAGAAAAATTGTGTTTGACCTTGAAATATCTATCGACTGTAACGATTTTGATAATTATGTATATATATATATATATATATATATAATGTGTTGTCACTATAGCAACGTCTTATATTACTAAACAAGTGCTATAATATTCTATTGCAAGAAAAATTATAGTTTTTAATTCAATTGAGCATTTTACACTTGAAATTTACAAAAAAAATATGAAGGAAGTTGTTCGATTGCACGAAACTCGTGAAGCCTTCACCGGAAATTAAAGTATTGATTGGAAGCCTGACTTAGATACTTAAGTTCACTCTTACTACTGTAACTTTAAGGAGATTTACCGAAAATTCGAGCCTGTCTGCAAATATTTCCAAAAATATTTTAAAGTAACTATTTTAGGGGTTCTTTGGAGAACTGAGGAACTGGAACCAAATTAAAAATCACTTTGGTTAAAATTAGCAGTATGTCCTGAAAAACAGCTAACAATCAGAATTTAAAGTTAAAAAATCGGCCAAGTGCGAGTTGCACGAAGGGTTCCGTACCATAATCTATAAAAACGGAAAAAAATTACGTTTTTTGTATGGGAGCCCATCTTAAATATTTGTTTTATTTCAATTTAATATAATTTGTTTTTAAAATGACTACTTAACTAAATATTCTGTGGATATTTTAATCGTCTACATGTTGCCGTTATCAAAATTAAGCAAAAACGAGCAAAAAAATCATATTTTATGTATCGGAGCCCCCTTACATAAAACGTGATTTGAAGGGTTCCGCTAATTACACTTTGGGTACAGAACCCTAAACATATAGTTAACAACAAACTACAAGTTATTATTATGATATAGGTAGGTAAGTATGTTTAGCGAAGTAAGTAAATTTGCAACGATATTAATATTCATCATTTATTTTCTACTGAAATTAGCGCTCAGAAGTCGCAGGAAAACATTAAAACTAAATAATAAGAAATTAATGTTTTTTTTTTTATATACCACTAAGGTGGCAAACAAGCTTACGGTCCGCCTGATGGTAAGCGGTCACCGTAGCCTATGGACGCTTGCAACACCAGGGGTATCACTTGCGCGTTGCCGAGCCTTCAGAATACTAATAACTTCTTTCTTGAAGAACTCCATACTGTAGTCCTTGCAGAAAACCTTGGCAGGGAGCTCATTCCACAACTTAAGCGTTCGCGGGACGAAGTTTTTCTGAAACCGCACTGTACGCAACCATTTAGGTTCTAAAGTGTGAGAATGAATTCCCTGCCGATGGCGAGCGGTGCGATGGTAGAAAGTAGCCTTGGGCATCATTTCGAACATTCCTCAGAACACAACCCATTGTACAAGCGGTAGAACACACACAGTGAGGCAAAGTCTCTCTTCAGACTTAAGGGCTCGATACCGCAAGTGAGTTTGGAATCGTCGACAATTCTCACAGCCCGTCGTTGAACCGAATCAAAAGGGCCAAGCTGGTAGCCGGGTGCACCTGCCCAGAGATGGCAGCAGTACTCCATATGGGGCCGAACTTGCGACTTGTAAAGTAACAACCTTTGCCCCGACGTGAAGTACTGCTTCGCTCTGTTGAGTACACCACGTTTTTTGGACGCCAGCTTCACCTTATCTTGTAAATTATCTCGGAACTGAACATCGCTGGAGATGTCGTCACATCCTTGTGAACACCAAGGATCCCAATGCTCTTGGAGATGGAGAGGGGAGTGTTCTGGAATTGTGGGACTACAGTGAATGGAGTTTTCTTAGCGGTGAACGCGCACACTTGTGTCTTTGTAGGGTTGAATCGGACCAAGTTTACCCGTCCCCAGTCAGAGACCTGGGACAGTGTGGTCTCGATTTGAGACACAAGTTCTCTGCGGTTTTCCTCCACAAGGGATGTTTGCACGACCCGTGTAAAAACGTCTCCAGTACTGTCATCTGCATAGCAATGTATGTTGTTGATGTCTAACATGTCATTGATATGCAGTAGAAACAGCGTAGAAGACAGCACAGAGCCTTGCGGGACACTAGCATTAATGTCCATGCTATCAGAGCAATGACGGTTCGTATGCGTCTGCCGGACAAAAAGCTAGCCACCCATTTGCACAAACCCTCGGGCACTCCGTAACATGGCAAATTCGATAAAAGACCCCGGTGCCAGACCCGATCGAACACCTTCGCTATGTCCAGGCTACATGTCAATGCCTCCCCCTGACTCTCAATGGCTAGTGCCCATCGGTGTGTGAGATACAGTAGAAGGTCACCAATCGAGCGACCGTGGCGAAAGCCATATTGACGGTCACTGACCAGATCGTGTACTTCTAGGTATCTTAGAAGCTGTGTGTTGATCACACGCTCCATCACCTTAGAGAGGAGTGAGCTAATAGCGATAGGCCTGTAATTCGATGGATCTGATCTATCGCCCTTTTTGGGCACCGGGTGCACATTTGCAGTCTTCCATGAAGACGGAAATTGCCTAGTGTGGTAGGAAAGCGTGAAGAGGCGCGTGAGTACAGGACATAACTCAGGAGCACACTGCTTAAGCACCACTGCTGGTATGCCGTCTGGCCCACTCGACTTATGAACGTCTAGGGAAAGCAACGCCCGCCGGACCTCGCGCTGTGTTATAGTGATTTCCGGCATGGTCTTACCGCACCACGGTATAGTAGGTGGTACAGCGCCTTCATCGTTCATATTCGAGTTCGAGGCAAAGAGCCTGCCCAGTAGATCGGCTTTCTCTTTAGCACTATGGGCCAAGTCACCATTGGTCTTTCGCAGTGGTGGTAACGACGACTGGCAAAAGTTCCCTTCGGCAGCTTTGGCAAGCGACCAGAAAGCACGACTCCCAGAAGGATAGCTCGTAACCACCTATTTTGCCGATGAATTGGAAATTTGCTCTGGCAGTTGATTTTTACTGAACCTCGAGGCAGCATTTAATTTGCGTTTTAACTCAGAAATATTCGGATCCTTATTATAACGAGCCGTGGTCCAAGCCTCATATGCATTTTGCTTAAGAATTTTAGCTTTTCTGCAAGACATATTAAACCACGGTCGTTTTTTCACGCCGGCAGCTACTCGCGGGTTAGGAATTTAGCATTCCATACCAGCAAGGATTGTCTCAGTGACTGCGGCTGCGCAGACGTTAGGATCTTCTGAGTTAAAGCAGATCTGCCTCCACGGGTACGATGCGTAAAATTCTCGCAATCCGTCCCAGTCTGTCGACTTATATTGCCGCACACGACGCCAATTAGTTGGCTCAGAAGGATCGGGTTTTGTGCATGACACTTGAGTCCGAACGAGACAATGGTCCAAGGAGACAAGAGGCGCATTCACTGAGACGGAGTATCCGTCCGGACGAGTAGTCAGCAGAAGGTCCAGTAAGGAGCTCGTATGTTCCTCTATATCTGGTATTCTCGTTGAAGAAAGTACCAGCTGAGAGAATCCATAGGTCAGAGCAAATTCATGAGCAGATATCCCAGCATAGTTATTGGTTCGAGAACTGAGCCACTCGCGATGGTGGGCGTTAAAGTCTCCCAAAATAACTAGTTCTGCTGTGGGATATTGTTCTAAAACTTTGTCAGTCGTCAAACTCAGGTGCATGAAGAGTCGAGTTACGTCCGTGTCACCGCTATGAGACCTGTATAGGCACGCATAGATACGAGTGTGGCCGCCGTAATCTACGCGCACCCACAATATCGACAGGTCCCTGTCTTCAAGGCTATGAAGGCGGCGACAGCAGATATCCTCCAGGACGAACATACATACACCGGCACGACTCATAAAATTGTGTTCGATTTTGTAGCCGGGATAGAGAAGGTATGATGTGTCGGCCGAGCAGGATATCTGCGTCTCCGTTAGAAAAAGAATGGTCGGCTGCGCAGTTTCGAGATGGTGGTGGACTGCGTTAAGATTTGCGTGAATACCCCTGATGTTGCAAAAATCCACATTATATGTGGATGGAGTAGCCGCTGTACAAACTCTTTTCTTTTTCATTCTCATGGCCATAATATATAAAAAAAGTTACTAAGACTAAGGATGAGGATTCACTGCACAGACAGATTAGAGGACAAAAGGTGCGGTTCTAAGACTGCCGAAGCTCGCCACAGATGATACGGTTGCTGGCACGGCGGGCGGAAGGGCCCGTGATCCCCCTCTGTTGTAGTAGCCGGGTCCACTCCGGTCTCCTTCTCCGGCACGACTACCACTTCAGATACTTTACACAGGCTGGCGGTGATATTGACATTGTAATTCTAAAGATTATAATAAACATTCCAAATTATTTTATGTAATTGGCAAGCAGATTAATAAAACTTCTACAATACCAAACATTAAAAAATTCTGATTCCATAGTAAAATTTAAAAAAAATTGAATACTATTTAATTTTTTAGCGTTATAGCCCGCATTTTTTATATCGGATTATCTTAACGTTGCGGACCTGAAACCGATTACATACATACTTAACAAAAAAATATTAATATATAAATACATACATAGATATTGTTTGATTTGGCTTCGAAATCGATTATCCGGATTTTGATTTTCGATTATTGATCCGATTTGATCCGAATAGTCGAGATTCTACTGTTTTCAATTTAAACTGCGTATCACAAATAACTTTAAGTACTCTTAATTTTTTTAATGTCATCTTCGGCAGACCTTAAGAACCAGACACCAACCTGATATGCCAAATTGTTTAGTTTTATTGTCTAATTATTTTTTTACTTAGCATCTTTCATTAGCTTTAATTACTAAACTCACCACCGAATCTTGTCAGTTTTTTTACAATTTACATAGTTATTGTACATATTATAATACTATTCTATTTTCAGCCTTCCTGGCGCTGGTTACATATTTGTAACCGTTACCCTACTTTGAACGGCTATATCTACCGAAAGTACCAACACTATGAGAACAGACCACCTCGACTTCGGTCTTGACGCTATTAATACTAAATCAGCCTTCCTGGCGATGATTACCAAATATGCTCTTATCTCTTACTATGAGGTCCAAAGTAACAATTAGATGCAAGTCTCTGTCATGTTCCAGCTATGTCAAGTCTGAAACTTGCAAATGTGCGATATATAAACTTACTAAAACTTGCAGTTAGTTTCATGCTTCGAAGGTAGTCACAGGAACTTCACACACACACATGAACTTACGCAACAAAACCACTTCGTGTTTGAGCTTGTCAGATTTGTCTTAACTTCTACTATAGACCTGGGTGATACTCAGGGTCTGATAAAACTTTATTTTCAAAAATATTTTTACGTTTAAATTTATAATGCCACTAAGACTACATAGTAGATGTCAGTGACAAAAAATGATCCCTTGGGATAAAATGATGTTCCATGTAGTATATATTTTATTGTTTATATAATTTACGTTTCACGCTTTATTTCATTTAGTTTTCGCATAAATAATCGTAAAGTAGGTACCTGAAACTAATAAAAATTAAGACTCATAAACAGACATGAACCAACAATCGACTGAAAAGTTTGGCCAATACCTAAACTGTTCTAAACTTTGTACATACTTTACTAGAATAGACTGTGTATCAAATTTATTTTTTATTTTTCTACAATATCTGTTCATTGGATACATTTCACGGGTAACTGACGACAAAATGCGAAGACGTAAACGACGTATATTGATTTTGTCCGAAATACACAGAACGGGTAATGTCCTTATAGAGTAAGTCCTTTGATTTTAAGGTACCTACGTTAATAATAAACTTACGCTACACTACATGCAAAATTAATGTAGAAAAAGGACAATTTAAAACCCTTTTACAATTTAACAAATTATTATTATTAATTAGATTTATAAATTATAATTAATTAAGTCAAAAAAAAGTTTCTTAAAAAACTGCAAACAAGAGATGGGGAAAAGCATACTCACAAATAATTTACTGGCTGATAGTGAAAGTACAAATATCAGTGATAAGAGCAGTCTCCATAAAGTCAAGAGGCATAAGGAGCCAAATTAGATCCCTTGATTGCGAAGACGGAGCCGGAATCCTATGAAGAAGGCAATACAGCATCAATTTGAACATATATAACTATGTATTTATCTTATCTGATGTCTGATTACTTTTATGTTTAATATTTATTAAAAAATGATAAATATTTCATTTTTAAGTCAATTTTTTAAACTACTGCTTGCTTGTTAAGAGGGTTTCTGACATCGCTACTGATCAGCACGCCGCTTCGTTGTCAGTAAACTCTCGCACATCAAAGCGTTTTATCGAGATGAACTTTGCTTGTGTAGCCACTGTTGCCAACTTAGCGCTTTCGGCGCTAGATCTAACGCTTTTTGTCAGCGCCCAACAAAACTATTCAGCGCTTAAAATTAATTTCTAACAGTGAACCGGGTTTCAGTAAAATTGCGCTATCGTTCTTAGTTTAGTAGGAGCCAGTAGTAGGATGTTCGGCTTTAAAGGTTTCCGTACAAATTAACCTATACAGCGAGACAGAGAGCTCCAGAACCCCTAGAATCGTCCAATCAAAGTCGATCTACCGTACCAAGCGATTTGTTAAAGTTACTGTAAAATTAATGAAAGTGCTACAAGCAAGATTGCCCAAGAATGTTAATATATAAAGTAATTATTTCCAAAAATATCATTTAAATTACATTTTGAAGTCGGTTTCATGCAAGTGAAGTGTGTTATAAACTGTTAGTTACATAGACACCAACTTCAAACTGTAATTAAAAACAGATTTTGGAAATAAGTAATTATTTTTACCTTTTTAGTGCATCTATTGAAGCCGGTTGTTTTTTTGTAAAAAAATATAATTTTTTACCTTTGAGTGACGAAATGCTTATCTCGTAGGTACACTAAAAACTTTCATACTAGTTCCGAAATTTTATACAATCGTCAATATAAAAGGCGTTTCGCCTGTTCCATATTAACACTAATTTTTTTTTTTCACCAAAAGTTTAAGTTTTAAATTCACTACATTAATATGTAACCACCTTTTAATAAAAAAAAAAACAAAATACATAAAAAAAAAAACAAAAAAATATAAACATCCGAATCTTTTTTGAAGTCGGTTAAAAAATTAGTTCGGTAGGAAGTACTGCAAAGAGCAACTTCTCTTGAGAATATTTTTTGTTTTTTAGCGAGAAAAAACAAACCGCTGGACCGATTTTGCTGAAACTCTTTTCAGATCTAAGTGGCGTATCGATTGATATGGTCACAATACAAATTGGTCCATTTGTTCTTAATACATACACAGACACACACACATAAGCATTACTCTAAAAATGATGCCAAGCGAATTTCCAGGTCTCAAATCATAAAGAGAAGGCAAATTTAGCGATTTCAATTTCCTTGACCTATTATAATAACTTCCCTTAAGAAAAGTTAAAGAATATAAAGAGAGTTTCAGAAACTTTGAATTAAAGATAAACCCTATTTCATAGTGCTTAAGCGCAGAGGGACTAGACAAAATCGTAGGTCAGTGACCAAATCTTATATAGAAATGGACATTCACTAACGAGACCTTCAAATTTTGAACCGAAGTTTATCAATACAAAGATGCGGGTGGTAATAATATATTAAAAAAACTTGCTGAGTTTCTAATCATATTTTGGTTTTACGTAACTCTGCTGCGGATGTTACCGTGTTTTCAGTCAGATGAACATAATCAAATCTAAATTACGAAACCGAATGAAAAAAAATGGTAGCAAGGGTTTATATAGGTACATTCAAATTACTAAAAAATTTATAAAAATACTTTCTTGAGTTTTTTTTACCATATACTTTAGCGCTCTTTTTCGAAAAACACGGCAGACCAGATGGGTGGCGTGACGTGAAGTGCGCACGCGCGTGCAAACCCTGTCAGACTGGCAAAAGCGGCACAGCACACGCCACGTAGGTAACTTCTGCATGCGTGCAGCCATATTGAAGTTGGGAACATTTGCAATAATGACTGATAATTTTCATTTTTCTACTCTTCATGTTTGGTGTTTAATATTTGCAAACTATTTTTATGAGTTTATTGAAAAAAAAAACACTCGTAAACTTTATTACTTTTGTAAATAAATACAACTTGCCGTGCGTTTTATTCATTGCAAATGGTGCGTGCGCACGCCACGTCACGCCACACATCTGGTCTGCACCGGCCTTAAAGAGAGTCGGCAACACTGTGTGTCGGCCAACAAACATCGTGTGTAGCGGACGTATAAGTAAATTAGGGTTAGCAATGTATTTTAGAGTTACGAGAAGATTTTGGAATTTATTTGCAATTACGAATCTGAGCCGATATTATGGAACCCAGAATATATTGGGCTCAAGAGAAAGACTTTTAACTTACACAATAATGCTCTTTCCCATTCACTTCTTCTTCCTGTTCTTGAGTATTCAGATGCTAGCTATCTTGACCTCACCGAGTAGCAGCTTGATAAGCTTGAGCGGCTTTAAAAAATATGCATTAGATTTATATTTGGCCTGCAAAAGTATGATCACATATCAGAATTCCAAACAAAGCTCAAGTGGCTCCCAATTCGCCTTCGCAGGAATACTTCATGTCTTATTTCTTCTTTATAACGTCCTGTTCAATCCAAAATCACCACTATATTTAAAAGATTGTTTCACTTTTATTGGGTTCTCCTTTACCACCTGAATCTACAAGCCTGTTATAAAAAACCAATCATCTACTGTGAAAGCAGTTAGGTCGTGGAATACATTACCTTTGGACATAAAACGAGTGCAGTCCTTGAGAACATTTAAGAAACTAATATTTTTACACTTCAATAAATAAAGATAAAAAAGTTGTATAATATCATCGCTATAATAATTTCTAATATCGATATGTATGTATATATATTATTTTTATTTAGATAGGTATATTATTTGAATGTGTTTATAGATTTTTTTTCTTACATTAGTATATAAGTTATATGGTATATATATTTATGTAAGTATATTATTATGTAATTGTATTTACTTTTGCATTGTTTATATATATTATTTATACCTATGTTTGTTTATGAATTCATCTTAACGCACACACTATCCTGAAATTTTTAACTTTAATTCCGTCACCCAAAGGTTATCTGGGAGAGATCGCTCCATAGCGATACGATCGCCATTTGTACCCCTATTGTAAATAATGTATTATGTTTTTATTTTGTGATATTAAGTGTTATATATTATTATTCGTTTTTTTTTTCGCAAAGCTGAGCTCCACTTTCGTATTAGGACCCTTAAGAGTCACTAACAAAATTAAACAAACCATAAATGCACCTCTTCGCTACCATATTTGGTACCGAACGCGATCCGAGCATTGCACGGATTCACCCACACAAACGAACACAATACACGTACCCCCATTCCACTCACACGACACCGCTTTTATAAAACTGTTTTTGTTGGGGTAAGTGTTAATTATACTAAATCGTTAGCAATAGCTCTGCCTTTTCGTTTCGCATTCTATTTTGCCTAGCCATTATGCTCTCCTTTTTTTTTCTAAATTCATTTGCCTTCGCTTCCAATTTTCACGCTCTGCTATGCTTGAGAATCGAACGTGACATTGGTCGCGATGAGAGTACCTAACTGGACTTATGCCGACCTTTGTACACAGGGTTCCAGATCAGGACAAAATTCCAGACCAGCCTCCACCTTCCGTATCTAGATTCAGGACAAGATTTGAGTTTTGATTTGTCAAGATGAAGAGGTGGCACACTTTGGCCTCCAGGGCAGGACTCCAGTTGAGGATAACCATTTCCAAGTGCAAGATCGAAAGACATAAGAACTGAACACGGTACCATGGAAACTCCAAACGAGACACGTACCTTTTGTGTCGCGGAAGGACGACTGGCCAGCCACCCTTTTCACGAACGCGTTTTTATTTGTTCATTTACATTTTGCCACAATAGTTACTTAAATTTTCTTTTATTTTGTGCGCACATTTTCATTAATTGTTATATATATAAATGTTATATTTTATTTTAACTCTTTTTTGTAATAATATATTTATCAAGAATTGTTTCCTGATTTATGCCCCCCCTTTTACGTGGCAGTAGGCTTAGCACGAATGTTACCTCGATGTGTTTGGCCAAGGCATAAATGTGTGCCGTCGCGATATTACAATATGACTAAAAGTAGTCCGTATGAAATGGAAAAGATTGTCATAAAACCGTCCAGTTATAATGGCACTAGTAAAATCACAATATCACGGCTTACTCTTGCGACATATATACCATAGCATAGCATATTGCTTGCTTCTATACTCCGGGCAGTTAAGGGCGGAAAGTCATCGACATTTACTCCATTATCGATTGCAATTCTCGTGGAATTGTTACCGCACCGATAACGGCAGGCATCGAAGCTATTGCCATAATTTATAATGGGAAGTTGGCATGGCCGGCAATGGATTTTGTACACGCACCTGCGCATACCGATTCTAGTGATTGGACGCGATTATTTCATGTAAGCAACTTAGGGAATTTCCTATATTGAAACCCAAACTGATTTTTTTGGTTGAAAAATGATCTTACATCACAGACACATCGATATCCGTAACGGTGAATTCTTCATCCGCTATGGTAACGACGCACAACAAGTTAAGGAAAAATCTGAAACTTGTTAATTTACAAACTTACAATAACAGATAAAGAAGATGTATGTGTGATGTAACACCATTTTTTTGGTCTATAGACCCAAGACGAGCAAAGTGGATATTATGTGCCGATTATTTTTTTTTTTTTTAATACCACTAAGGTAGCAAACAAGCATGCGGTCCGCCTGATGGAAAGCGGTCACCGTGGCCTATGGACGCTTGTAACACCAGGGGTATCACTTGCGCGTCGCCGACCCTTAAAAAATCCAATAACTTCTTTCTTGAAAAGCTGTCCTCATTCATCACAAACTTTATAATTTAATACCGAATCAATCAAACATTTTCATTTAGTGAGACGAACTAAACAACTCCTATTATGTTAATTTCCGAAAAACAAACTGAAACTGTAATTGATAAATTGCCAACAACTAAAACTCAATTAACAAAGTAAAATGTTACTGAGGCATCAAAATTCATTTAATGCAAAACAAAATCTTATCTACACTTCTGTTATACTATAAAAGTAAATTTTGTAAGTTTTTATGTAGGAGTTAATCTTCGAAACGATTTATTACCCGTCGGTCCAATACGCAGTTCGTCCAAATCGCATTTCGCCGATAGTCTACTACGCAGTTCGTCCATAATATGTTTCATCCATTTCGCGATTCGTCATTACGCAGTTAGGCAGAGGGGAAAGTCAAGTAAGGGGGGAAGTAAGGCCAGTCCTGTAGTATAAATGCTCTGAGACTATTTTAGATCAAACATTTTTTGTCTGATTAACACACATGTAAGCCACATCGTTTGCAAATATAGTTTTTATAAAAAAATATAATTTGTGAAACATGTCAAAAAATAGTAAGACCTAACTTAAAAGTTAATATAGCCAGAAATAACGAAATCGAATCAATTTAGCAGAATATTTAATTAAATAATAACCACAAAGCAAAATAAAAACATGTTTATCATTGTAAATCTTAAGAGTCGCCAGCATAGTCGATGCTTCATAAAAACGTAGTTTGGTTCTCCTTTTTAAACGGCATGCTGGAAGAACATGAAACTGCATACACATATTTTATCCCGATCAGGAGTTCCCACGGGTTTTTTTTTCGCTAATTGTACCCCATTCTTCACAACGCAACAGATCATCTAATTGAGCTGAAATGCGGCATCGGGATGGTTAAAAAGACTGTAAAGTACTATGTTTTAAAGCTTACTATACTATAGTACTATGTGTTTAAAGTTAATTGTACGGTAGTACAAAACCCGGTTTTTTGATTTTCATTTGTAGGCAATAGTGTGTCTATAGGTTATTTTATTTTAAATCGATGGTTCAACCAAATACGTGTTTGATCAAATGCGTGTTAGACGAAATATATGTTGGACGAAACGCGTATTGAACGAAACGCGTGTTGGACGAAACGCGTGTTGGACTAAACGCGTGTTGAACGAAATGCGTGCTGGAAGAAATGAGGATTTATAAACCAATTGGACGAACTGCGTATTGGACCGACGGCTAATAAATCTTCGAACTACTAATCCGATTTCAAAAATTCTTTTACCAATATTAAGAATCGTGTGGATGGACTTAAATGACTTGAAATGGACTTTAATATATATAAGTATATTTTAATAGGTTATATTTGAATATCATAAGTTTTTAGTTTAAAATATTCATATTTGTAAGTCAAGTCGGAAGATATAATGTACTTTACCTTAACGTTGCAACGCAGCAACAGCATAACCTGACTTTTGGCGCTGGGATATAGCTGGAGAATCAGAAAAGAATATGGAATACTTTTTGTCCTGATTTCCCACGGGTATATTCTATTTGCGGTTCACTATTTCTAACGGTACAAAACGGTGCTGACAATATACTTAATTTTTGGCACTGAGACAGCAGTAGGGACCGAAAAAAATAAAAAATACTTTTATTCCTATCGTGACTTTCCACAAAGGATTATAAAGTTTCAAGAAGAATTGTCATCATTTTTTAATGTTTCTGTATTTCTGTGACATATATATAGAAAATGCTGTATGGAAATAACCCCGCCAATATGCAACAATGTATTTGTACAAAAATAATAAATAAACAAAACGCAGGGAGCTTCTAGTTATATAATGCTTTTAAAATAAAAAGAAAGATAATACAGCAAAATATTACTTCCTCGTGAAAAAGTAATTATACAACTAAAAGCAAAAAGAAACTAATGAGAAACTAACGAGATTTTAATTAATGACAATTTAATGAGCACTACATTTTACAGGAAGGGAACGTCCGTCTTTCATACAGAATTCCGTGGTATTATCTTCTATCATATTCTTATTTGTTTTATTTTCGTCAAGGACGTATATACTTGAGTAGAAACCTGAGGCGCTTTCAAAAACCCCACTCGAGTAAACCTGGGTAGTACTGAAGGCAATATAGAAAATACATTAATTTACAGTACTTTATTTATATCAGCAAGGTGGCAAGTTAACTGTCCTCCTGATGTTAAGCAATCACAGCAGCCTTTGGACGCTTGCAATACCTGGGGCATCACTTGCGCGTTGCCGACCCAACAAATATCTATAACTTCTTTTTGAACAACCCCATGCTCCCTCAATCCACAAGTTAAGCGTTCGCAGGAGGAAGTTTCTCTAAAACCGCACGCTACGTGACCATTTAGGTTCTAAGGTGTAAGGATGAATTCCCTGCTGGTGAGCGGTGCGATATAAATCGTAGCCGTGGGCATCATTTCTAACAATTCCTCAGAATACAACCCATTATACAAGCGGTAGAACACACACAGAAAAGGGACGGAAAAAGAGAGCACGGAACTCTACCCGGGTGATGTTTTAATTCACGTGCTCGGCCACAACACAGCCTCTTAATGAAAAGAGAAGTCAATGCTGCAGTAAGTCTTTATCTTCAACTTAACTTATTCGCCATATGTTTGAACTGCTTGGTATTGGTACGCTGGCAAATGTAGCATAGTGCTATCCCGTCCCAAACAGCACACATTATGGACGCGCTCTCTGCATACGAAATATAAACAAGATGTTAATGGATCACAAATATAGTGCCCAAATAGCATTCGTGAATTTATGATTAATTTTTATTACCTACTTGTTTGTACGCATATAGTACAGAAACGAACATACGAATGCGAGTGGGTTTACAAGCGCTTTCAGGGTGCGTTCCTTGTTGCGCAAAAAGTGCAGATAGTGTGCCCAAAAGTCAGTTCGAATTAAGCTCACGGCACCCACAAATCTGCCTTTTGAGACGTATGATAGCTTACAGTGCCTTGGGTGAAGAGGTAGGTCGTTGTGAGCTCGGACAATAAACATCATATTCACATTTGTTATTACTCTTTGATTTAATAATAAATCGTAATAATGAAACTGTATTTGAATTTTTTTGCACAAATTGTGAGTGCGAATTTCAATGGGGTTAAAAATCCACAGATTACTTGTTAGGTACCAATCGTAAGTAGCAATATTAGTGTGCAAAAGTACCCTGTGATAGAGTGTAGATTGAGTGAAGCATTGTCAACACGATCCGCCACTAACGTACCTTATTAGTGATCTGTGGATTTTTAATTTCAGGGTCAGCTCTGACCGAGACGCGACGCGACACGCCTTGAAGCGGCTCAAAGATGCAACTAGCGACTCACAATACCTCAAGCTGCTGCGTATCCCAAGGCCACTTCACGTCGCGTCGTGTAGCGTCTCGTTGCTCGTAGTGACACGAGACACGCCGCGCGGCGCATCTTCACGTCACATGGTGACTTTGTCGGTTGCCAGAAGAAGCGGAGACTTCGGGATGCTCCCAAGCTGCTTCACTTCGCATTGCAGCGCCCTTTGTTGCTCATAGTGACACGAGACTTCGACACGTAACCTCTTACTTTTGTGCTCTCACTAAAATTTGTATCTTTTTATCTAGTATACAAGTTCCATATTGTGTTGCTATCTTGAAAATGCCGCGTCGCGTCGCGCCTCGGTACGAGCTGACCCTCATTTAGTCCACGCATGCGCGCGACTCGTGAGTCATGTAGGAGCAATTCGCACGCAACGCAGCATGGTTACAGTACACGGACGCTACGTTAGTACTATAGTGCTACGTGCTACAATTCGTAGACGGATGATTCATTAGTGCGCTACGCTGCCGTGCTACGGCAGCGTTGGAATGTATAGGGAATGTAGATGCTATATTAGGAATACAATGTAGCCTATAGTAATGTCTCAGTACGTAGATGTCATAGTGTCACACTACGTAGATCCTTTACATGAACACTTATTTAGTGTAGTGTAATACCTTTAATAATAGCTGTATTAACATAGCGACGTTGTACATAAAGCACCTAGATCATCATCATCATCATCTCAGCCGCAAGAAGTCCACTGCTGAACATAGGCCTCCCCCATAGATTTCCAAAGAAAACGGTTGGTGAACTTAAAACTACTAGTACTAAACTACTAAACTAGTAAATCATATGGCGGTTTTACTCTTCGTGAGCTGTTAAATATCACACATATATTACCTAGTTAATAGTTTTTAGCTCTTAGTCTGACTACGCCCTAATGTCTAATCTGTATTTAATTTTTTAACTTATTTTCAAAGTGTTGATTTTGTAAATAGTTTTGATACACACAAAAAATACTGTAAGGTATCTCAATGAAAGATTTATCTTACTAATCGGGAATTAAACTGTGAAAATATGTATTACATACATACATACATACATTGTTAATTAAGAACTGTAGACTAATAAGTCTATGTACATAATGATTTATGTGCACTGCAAGTGTTATTCACCTTAGTATACAATAACGTAGGTTACGGAATACTTATTTCTAAGTATAATGAAATGAATCTGAAAGTCTTGAGTAGAAGAAACAATAAAAGATTGTATGCAAATAAGTTATTTATCAAAACGGAAATAAAATCAAAGTTTAATTTTACTTTTTCCTAAAATTAAATTTCATAAACAAATTAAAATACTTAGGCATTACGTTTTTGTACGCAGCGAGATGATCATTTCATTAAAGTAAACGAAGCGTAGAGAATTAGAGCAACCTGGCTTTTTCCCTTAATGACGTCATTTATGAACACACATTCCACAGACCATTATATCGCCTCATTTAGGCTGAGGGGATGTTTAGTCAGATTTTGTTGTGGATTAGTTTGTTTTTACTTTTTTTAGTAAGCATTAGGAACAAATACTGGATGTGTAACCATTTTATTGTGAATTAGCATAGTATTAGTAGCTAGACCAATTATAGCTAGGCCCTTGTTTAGAAGCCTCCTTGGATTTTTAAAACGAACACCTTACTTGCACGCAGCGACTTCCTAAGGGCCTTATTAGGACACTTTCCGGTAAGTGACAGTATATATAAACATATACGGGTATGTAATTTAAAAATATGCTCGAGAGGTTCTGAAATGAGTTTGGTTTGCACATTACATTGCGTGGGTCGCTTTCCAGGCAGGTGGACTAATGAGATGAAAAAGCGGCTGGATGAGAAAGCTGCACGATCGGTTGTTGTGGCGTAGATTAAGCAAGGCCTATGTCCAGTAATTGATTGTTTAATTTATTTCTTAGAGTATGAAATGTTAAACCTTGTGTTAATTAGGGGTCACTCAACGAAACATCGCGAGTTTCAATTTTAGGTGAACCACTAGTATTATTTTTATAAAATATATTTTTATCTTTGTGCTGAATAAAATATAATATTTTATCCGCAATCTACCAATAAAATATATATTTATCTGCGCCTTATATCTCTGTACCACAATTGATTTTTATGAAGAGCAATATTGTAAGATATGCGATCCGATAGAGATATCTTATATTATATGTCTCGTGTTTGACAACCTTTATAATGTTTTCAAGATTTCAATACCGCTGAACGTCTAGTACATTTGCGTCTCGATACCACATGCTAATGCTTTTTACTTCCGTACTGTAGCTTTTTATTGGTCATAAATTACGGTATAAAGTACCCTTACCTGCCATTATGGCTGGTGCTTCGTATGGTTTAGATACTCCGAAGTTTCTTGTTATGTATGATTGTAAAAATGTTACGATTATTTCTTTGCAAAAGAGTAATATTTCCGTCTTACGAGCAATTAAATAATTTATTTGACTACAAGCTGAGTACTAAATTCGTTTATCGGAGTGAGATTCTTACGGCAACTTCTTGATAATAGCAGAACAGCACAGCATAGCAGCACAACAGCACAGCAGAGCAGCACAGCATAGCAGCACAACAGCACAGCAGAGCAGTACAGCGCGTAACAACGATAAGCAAGCTATAGGTGTAGATATAGTTCGTCTACGTGGAAGAAGGTTACAGCCAGGGCTAGCCAGTATTTGAATTACTTTAATTGAAATACATATTTAAAATACAAATACTTATTTTGTATTTGTATTTCAATTACTTTAGAAAAATGTAATTTGTATTTCAAATACCTTAGGGTAATGTATTTCAAATACTTATTGCTTGAAAATACATTTCAAAACACATTTCGCGCATTATATGAGGAACATGATAACTTATTAATTTTTTTTTTAACTTTGTGATGCTTAAAATAGTACGTGTCTGTCGTTAACTTATCTTTTAGGCTAAATCAACTAAAATATTTTCTCTGCCAATACGACAGATGGCACTAGAATCGAAAACCGAGCAAAGCTTGGTTGCCCAGATATTTAGCTATAATAATGAAAATTTCAACATTCTACTTACTCCCTTGAAAGGTCAGACAGACAGACAACGTAATAGGCTTAGGGTAATAGGATCCGTTTGCAGCCTTTGTTTACGGAACCCAAAAAAATATATATAGTAACACAACAAACATATAGGTACCTAAATTATTTTGTATTTCAAATAAAAATTCTTAAAATACTGTATTTTGTATTTTATATTTTCAAAACATGCAGTGGAAGTATTTTGTATTTCGTATTTTAAATACATGTCAAGAAAGTATTTTGTAATTTGTATTTCAATTGAGGTAAAGCATGTATTTTGCCCAGCCCTGGTTACAGCTATTCCTGGAGGAGCTTTTAATGGGATGAAAATGTTTATGGATTTACAAATTCCAGCCACATTGACAATAAAGGATCCGTTGTGATGTTAAGGACGGATAAAAAATCAAACAAACATACTTTCGCATTGATAATATTACTAGCGTTTGCCTGCGGCTTCCCCTGTCCTAAATTCGGTTATCGGTGTGGGATTCCAACAGCAACTGCTTGATTATAGTAATGCAGTTTGCTGTAGTTTTAGTTAACCCTTTTCTCGCTAATCAGACTTACACTTGCTTGTACATACTTTTATAAAAATCTATGCCCTTCCCTCCTCTTATAAAAAAAATATTGAAATTGGCTCAGCGGTTGAACCCAATTCCTTTTTACCCTCTGTGCGCTAATCCACATCAGCGTCTACTCACAATCGACGTTTTTTAAGTTTATATATATCATTTTGCCGAATTAATTCGAGATCTGTGGTTCGGAGGCAACAAACTTTTTTGACATTGAAATGGTGTGAACTTATAACTACACTAGCGACCAAACATTCAAAATCAGAAGGTCGGAAAAATTTGTTTGCACTGTAGATTAGTTGGGTTTAGGCAGTCCAGAAGGGGTCCAAAAAACATAGATTTGGATGATCGAGATTCTCCTGTATAAAAACTATAGTAATGCTAATGGAGAATTAGGTGACATATATATTTTTTTTCATAAGCATCATAAACGAAATGTTTAAGACTTCATTGATTTTTTTAACAAAAACGATATGAGTAACATTAGAAAAACATCCCGCTGGATAATTCCGTACTTCCAGACGTTTCGCTTCATAGATCCAGTTAATTGGATAAATTACACGCTTAACTAGCGGATAATTGGATAAAATAAACAACGTATATTTATTTTGCCCTAAATAAATATCTAACCAGAAAGTTTCTGTATTGAAAGCCTTAGTGTTTACCAAATTTTGCGGTTAGTTATTTTGTTTTGTATATGTTTCGGGGTGATGTATTCTGCAATGTTATATTATCAATACCTCGGTAGCTCAGTGGTACAGCACTTACACGGAATGTAAGGGTTGCAGATTCAAGTCCTGGCTCGAGGTTAATCTTTTGACTGCATCTTTGCTATAAAAGTATTTCTTTATATTGATGATATAGGCATGGATATGGCATGTATAATATATTTTCTTCTTAGACTCTAACCTTCAGGGAGTCAAAAAAACGAAGAGAGATTATTTCTATGTATGTATGTATATTTATATTGTATTTCTTACTTCTATGAAGATTTTGTGTGTTTATAAGATTGACGTACTAGGACTTTATAAGTCACTAGGAGTTGCATTGTTATATTAGGTAGCCAGAAGAAGGAAGATACTTGATATACATAGACGCATATAGATACTTCTTTGCTCGTAAAACTTACTTGTAAAATCACGTCGGGGTCACTATTTTAGCAACGGACGGATTTTGCTAAAAACGCCGGGTAAGCGGTTTTACCCGCGCTAAATTTGGTTATCGGTGTATGATCTCAACGGCACCTCCTCAATTATAGAAGAAAACCAACTCAAGTAGTCTATGCCCTTCCCCGGCAATCAAACTATCTCCATGCCAAATTTCATCTTAATCGGGACAGCGGTTTAAGCGTTGAGAGGTATCAGACAGACAGAGTTACTATCGCATTTTTAATATAGCGAACCCGGCTGACGTTTTCCTACCCGAAAAAGAGGTGCCACATTAAATATGACATTTTAAATTTAACATTAACATTTTAAATTTTGCGATTGCATAATTACATCCAACGAATCTACGGTTGATCGAGTCATAATTTTTAGATATTTCACTGTTTACTATGGCCTCTATGTCTTAATTATTTAAGTCTTCATTTTTCTTCCAAATATCTTCTCTATAGTTTCCACCTTCGATGACGGAAAGCCTTTCTTTAAATCTTTTTGATTTTAAGCTAGCGTTTCAATGCGTTTTTTACGTTTTATGTAATTTGTCGTTTCCAAGCCATAAATTTCACAATGATTAAAGTTGTGGGATATGATAATAATAGAGTCGCATTCAATGCAGCAAATGTTGAAATCATTGTCGTACATTCAGCCTTTGCCGTTAAAGAGAAGATCAGTGACACACCGACTGCAGCGTCACCTACAGGGTCCAATTGTGTTATCAAACCTTGAAGGAACCCACTCAAACGTACACCAAAAATATGATTAAAATCATCCCTGCCATTGAGGAGAAGATCAGTTACGCACCAACTGCAGCGCCATCTACCAAGTCCATTGTATTTACAAACCATGCAGGGATCCGAACGTACACAAAAACATCATTAAAGCGATATTAAACTCTTGATATTTTTGACACCAATGCTGCACGAACGGATGACAAAATAAACGAAAATAATTACTATATAAATATCCTAAAACGAACACATCCTATATAAGCCAATATTGGTCCACTACTGGAGACAGATCTCCTTCGTGGAGCGTCAATTTTCGCAGTACTCTGTCTTCCGCATCCAGCCACCACGCCCACACTCATTAAATGTAAATCTACACGAGTGCCAAAATATTCTATTACTATCGAGGCTGCGAAAATTTTGCTGTGCGAGTAAAGATGAAAAACAGGCCATGCAAAGAAAATCGTAAAGGATTTTACTGGACTATTTTCTGTCCAAAAAAGTTTTTTTTAATTTATTGCCAAATCAGAATGAATATCCTTCCTGTGTTCTTTTTTCGAATGTAATTTAAACTTTTTCTAGCGTTTTTAAATAAAAAAAAATCTATCAAAATTTATCTTAGTAGATTACTACTGACGTAACTCAGAACGTTATCTAATGGAGCCATCTTGTAAAAAAAACTGGAGGTAATAATGACTGTTTAAACACTTCATTCAGAAGAATCACACCATCGCTCTTCGTGACATCTAGCTGCGCCAAAGAAAAAACAACTAGCATAATTTACGAACAGTTAAATAATAGTAATCTGTTATAACAGTAAAATAATAATAGTACGTATTTTATAACTGATAAATTAAGTTCTGGTCATCAGTTTGAGTAGTCACTTCTGGCATACCAGAGTATTGGCAATCTTTCACGTAAACAGAAGTTTAAGGGACAACTAACGGAAAAAGGGAAAACTACAGCAGAATTCATACATTTCGCAATAGTTCTAGTGTGACATGTCCTAGTTACTTATTTACTTTTTGCACAATTCGATAGATGGCGTGAATTTGGTTTGACTGTTTTAATTACAATGGAATCGTCCAGAGTGAAATTTAGCATTTCAAATCGCAGTGAACATTCATAATTAATTTTACGATAAGAAGAACAAAGGGGTCTGACAGTATAGTTTAGTTGCTTTGCTTGCGTTGCTTGATGCTAAGCGGTCAGCGTAGTCTATGGAACCTTGACACACTAGGGCATTACTGGTGCGTTGTCAATTCTCTCTTTTTGAAGAACCCCAGAAACTCAGCTTTCGGGGGAGAAAGTGCGTAACCCAGGTGTCAGGATGAGTTCCTGCCGATGGCGTTTTTGTCACTGCATAAATAATTTAGCATAAATGAATGTTATTTAGACTAGTGTTGTAAATGTATTTAGTCCTAAACGCTCGTGTGTCACGTTCTTGATCCCAATGGATATTTTATCAATTCTCCTCCTCGCGCCCTCATTTACAACGGAGATCCATTTAAATATCAATTTATCTTTACTTTCTTAAGTTTTTTTATAATGACGCGGTCCATTAGAGCTTTTAAAGGAAAAAAGTTGAGCTTTATTTGCAAATAGATTTTTCCTTATTACTTAGTTTTCACGTGTTTATTATGTTGGAATAGAATTGTGAGAAAATACTGGATCAATCCTTTGGCCAATAACAAAATGGGTTTGACTGTGACGCTAACTAGGTCGCAGCCTTTAGGGTGTGACAAACTGTGGCAGGTATTTATTATTGAGCTAACTTCTTAACACACTTAAAGAAGATTGATACGTAAAAAACCGACACATACTTGACGTTTTCAAGTAGTCTATTTCCTTTCCCGGGACTCAGACTATCTCCTTGTCAAATTTCATCTTAATCGGTACAGTAGGTTAAGCGTGAAGAGGTAACAGACAGACAGACTTTTGCATTTATAATATGAGTTTGGATAGTCACAGTTACTATGCCTGTATGTTTTGCTTTTTTTAATTCCATTAATATCAACAACTCAGGCCCTGCAAAAGTCCAAACTTAGTCTTACTCTAGTAACAATTACATATTCTTTATTATTATATATATATACATATATCTTTATATATATATAATTCTACTGTACGTGTGTATGTCATTACGCGGAGATAGCACAGAACCTTGCGGGATAGGTCAGAAGAAATTCATGAGCAGATATCCCTGCATAGTTATTGGTTCGAGAACTGAGCCACTTACGATGGTGGGCGTTAAAGTAAGTTCTGCTGTGGGATATTGCTCTAGAACTTTGTCAGTCGTCAAACTCAGGTGCGTCAAACGAGTTACGTCCGTGTCACCGCTATGAGACCTGTATAGGCACGCATAGATACGAGTGTGGCCGCCGTAATCTACGCGCACCCACAATATCGACAGGTCCCTGTCTTCAAGGCTATGAAGGCGGCGACAGCAGATATCCTCCCGGACGAACATACATACACCGGCACGACTCATAAAATTGCGTTCGAGTTTGTAGCCGGGATAATGAAGGTATAATGTGTCGGCGGGGCAGGATATCTGCGTCTCCGTTAGAAAAAGCTGCGCAGTCTCGAGATGGTGGTGGACTGCGTTAAGATTTGCGTGAATACCCCTGATGTTGCAAAAATCCACATTATATGTGGATGGAGTAATACTCTTGACGCTGTAAATACTCTTTTCCTTTTCGTTCTCATGGCCATTATATATAAAAAAAGTTACTTAGACTAAGGATGAGGATTCACTGCACAGACAGCTTAGAAGACAAAACGTGCGGTACTAAGACTGCCGAATGCGGTTCCTTGCACGGCGGGTGGAAGAGCCCCTGATCCCCCTCTATTGTAGTAGCCGGGTCCACTCCGGTCTCCTTCTCCGGCACGACTACAACTTCAGAGAATTTACACCGGTTGGCCGATCAGCCTCCCAGGGCGGAGATTATCCCTAGGTTCGGAAACTCGTTCAACCTGCGGGCGGCCAGCGGTCAGCCGTTTCATCAGGTTTCCCTGACCGCCGAACCAGCACGCCGTGTCTACGCTGAGCAATGACAGCAACGAGCACCGCCGGTCCTCCGCTGTCCGCGCAGCGAATCCTCAAAGAGCTCTGGCACCCTTACTCACCACCAGGAACACAACACTACTCAATGTTAGTGTTATTATGGCCGCGGTTTTCTGTAAGGTGGAGGTACTTCCCCAGTTAGGGCCGCTCATACGAGCTAGTACTCGCTATGCCCTGCTTTAATTGTTCGGGTGGCTTATTCGAGCGAGTACTTTAAACAAAATCATCAAATCTAAAACTATGATCTCGTATTACGCCATTGATTAAAGTAGTAGATTTCTATACAAATGTTTATGTAAAAAATGTTTGTGTTAGACAGAAGAACTTCTATAAAAATATACTCCGCTGTGTCACAAGTGTGATTGCGTTGACATTCTTACAATAGAGTAGGGAATGAGACTACGAAGATAAATTGCAACACCAGCACCACTTCTATGTATGCGATCATTGCGGATAAGGCAGAACCCGGGTTGGGAATATGCGGTAAGAGGATATAATAAATATATATATACTAGCTTCTGGCAGCGGCTTCGCCCGCCCTAAATTTGATTATCGGCGTAGGATTATTACGGCAACTCTTCAATTATAGAAAAAAACCTACTCACACTTGACATTTTCTCTCTCTCTCTCTCAAATATAATAATGAATAAACTACTAAAAACCAATTAACTATTGGATTGATTAACGGATTGACCTCGCGATCTTGGTGCTCCATACTAACTTTGAACGTCCGTTTCACCCCTTTAGAGGTTATTTTTGGAAAGTCCTTCCTTAGCGCACGTCTTCACCATAATAGCTATATGTGTGCCAAATGTGACTGGATCCGTCCAGTGGTTGGAGCTGTGCGTTGATAGATCAGTCAGTCAGTCAGTCAGTAACGTTTGCCTTTTGTATATACCATAGACATAGGATTTTTTCACTACATTCAATATCTATGGTATATACAGATGTAGTAGCAGTACTGACCAACGAGTTATCTAGCGCCACAACGTATACGTGCTTTAAACAACTAGATGACAGTTTCATATTTGTGATCACTAGATGTCGCTGTATTATTATTTAACAAGCTATGGTTTGGTTTGTACAGAAATATCGACACATTTCAAAATTGATTGTACATTGTGCCAAATTTCATCCTAATTAACAGTTTTTGCAAGATAACCACATTAATATGTGAAAATCTTTCTTTATGTTAGCAATACTCTACTTTTTAATGTAAGTTGAAATTGCGTTGAATCAACGTTATGTGATATTAGACTCCAACAATCTCTAACACAATTCTATAGTCAGGCGCAATAAAGGGCAACATTTGCATTGCATTTACACTTCCATACTATAATATTATTAATGCGAAAGTAACTCTGTCTGTCTGTTACCTCTTCACACTTAAACCACTATATGTATTAGGAAATTTGGCATGGAGAAAGTCCCGGGAAAGGACATAGGGTACTTGAAAACGTTAAGTGTTAGTCGGTATTTTTCATACGTCGTGTATAATTCTTCTGTACGTGTGTTTGTAATCTAACTCCTACTAAGCGGCTGGAACGATATGGGTGACATTTTGTCTGAATATTTCAATGCCCTGCATGGTTCGAAAACACAATCAGACCCAGCAGATGGCGCTGCAGTCGCTGTGTCATTGATCTTCTTCTAAACAGCAGAGATTTTAATGATATTTTATTGTGTACGTTCGAGCAAGGTTTTAATTTACAAATGGACCTGGAAGGTGGCGCTGCAGTCGGGTTATCACTGTTCTTCTCCTAAACGGCAGAGAAGATTTTAATGATATTTTATTGTGTACGTTCGAGTGCGTCCCTGTACGGTTTGATAACACAATTGGACCGGTAGGTGGCGCTGCAGTGGGTGTGTCACTGATCTTCTCCTAAACGGCAAAGATTGAATGTACGACCATGATTTCAACATTCGCTGCATTTAAAATGCTAATTATGACTCAACCGTAGATTCGTTAGAAGTTATTATGGAATCGCATAATTCAAAAATGTAAACGTCAAATTTAAGATATCATATTTATCTAATATTTTATAACGTCAAAAAAAAAACTGTTTTACTGCCAAAAATAGTAAATGATCATCAAAATTAGACCCTTTTTAATGTGTAATTATATACATACAAAAAAAATCCATCTCGCTATTCTTTTAAAGCAAATATTACCGTACTAATCATTGTTAACTTAAAAATAGTTAATGACCTCCAAATTTCCTTATATTTTAATTTAAAATGAAATCCAAATATTTATCATCTCGTTATTCTATAAAAGTAAATTACTCTAGATCAATCATTGTGTACCTAAACATAGTAAATGAACTTCTAAATTTTGACCCTTTTAGTATTGTAAAATGTTCACTAAAATCTGAGCTTTAAAGTCTAAATTAATTAATCACTACCAAAAACATTGTTTCTCTTGAGCGTTTATTCGATTAATTGTGCATTATCGTATCAGCTCATGTTGTTCCACTGCTAAACATAAGCCTCCTCTATGGTACGCAATTTCACCCGGTCCTCTGCCTTCCGCATTCAGCCACCACCAGCCAACCTTTTAAGGACGTCAGTCCACCGGGCTGGAAGGCGTCAAGAACATACATATTACACCATATTACACAAGTAAAAAATTTGATAAGGCAAAGTTTGTTGATCGTTATAAGAAATGTTAACCAAAGTTAACTACATACAATAGAAACACAATATGTTACAATGATTTAAGGTAGAACAATTCTACTGAATAGGTCATTGTCTAGGAGAATTGTCATCAAGAAATTAATCTAACAACGGTTAATTATTCTCTTTATATGTTTCAGATGAGAGCAGAAATGTGTTTGCCAGTTCGACGATGACAATAACTACTGAGGCTGTTGAGTTTTTTAATAATCTCTTTAACAGTGTAAACAGATGCCCAGGAAGAATATACTTTATTGCGCATATAGGATACAAAACAATAAAAGAAATAACAAATTGGCGGTATTACCGCTAATGAGCGATCTCTTCCAGACAACCTTTGGGTAGAGGAGACTTTATAAAATTATTGAGTAGAATGTGCTAACTGAAACTTAACAATATAAGAAAAAAAAAGCAACAGTAAAATAATATAAACATTAATAGCAATAGCTAAATTTATAAACATACGAATGATAAATAATACTAGTACGTACAAACATCTAAACAAAATAAATATTTATCAAATACATAACATAAAATAAACTAATATAAATATACAAACTACATACATCTTAAATAATATAGATAACTAAACAGTGTTGATGAAACAGCTTAAATTTTTAAATAATGAGTGATTACGAGATTTTTAAATATTCTTAAAGTTTGTGCTTTTTTGTCATTGAAGGGTAAACTATTCCATAGCCTGTGACATATGGCTGTGACAGTGAACGAGTCATTATTTGCTTCCAGAAACCGTGCAGTTTGTATAGAAGTGATGAAAATATTAAAAAAATATTACATTTTTTGATGAGAGCAGTAGGGGTCTAAACTGCCTGACAGAGTTCACACTGATAAGTATTCGTTTCAAATGTTGATACTTTGAAGAATACGATAGTTATAATTTATTGTATCGTAATTTTTGTAATAAAAAAAAAAATTAAGATAATATCGTGAGCGCGTCCCAATAGGAAAAAAGAAAATTTGCCATTTTCAACCTAATCGTATCGTTAATAGTATCCCGAAATAAGAATTAACACATGGAAAATTGAAAATATGCAGTATTTAGCATAGACAGCTTAGTTACTGCCGCTAACAAACGAAACCAAAAGTTTTACTAGTGTAAATATTAAGAAATGTTATATACACCACAACGAAAAATGTTTATATACACCACAAATTGTGACAACATTTGTCGTTATTGGCACCAATTTTTGGTGTATGCAACAAAAACATTTTACAATGTTAAAATTTTTATCTATATCACTTTACTACCAAGGTAATATATAAAATTATTTATATTATCTTAAAACAATTGAAATATTAAATTTTATCTTACTTAAAAATTATATAAAGTTGCAACACCTATGCTTTGAATAAATATTACAACATGTAATTATCTTGTTTTATTAGTGTAACACTAACTAGGTAGGTACCTATCGAATTAAGAAACTATTTGAAGAAGTAGAACAGCCTAGCGATCGCAGCGCCAAAACGGGGAATACGAAACTAACCTGAAAAATGAAGTGTCTGATCTGTAGCTTGCTAGTAATCTGTGCTCTTTGCCGCTCACAACAGGGTGACCATTTGTGGCAGATTTCTGCCATTTAGGCAGATTTCGCACCTGCCAGAATTTCAAGTCTGGCAGAACAACCTGACGATTTAAAAAAGTGGCATATTTCAAAGAAATCCTTATTTTTTTTTATCACATATAGAAAACTCATTATTTTCTATGTCTTATTAGATACTTTTTTTTGTAACTTACTTGTTAGAAGATTATTTTACTTACTGAGCTGGCAACTTTTGTCTTATGCCAGACAGCACGGGGATTTCCTGTTAATTCGTGTAGGTACGCCATATGACTATGAACGGTAAATAGTCTGAGATAAGATTTATTTTTTTATAACATAATTGATAAAAGTTCCAAAATTTATTTGCTTTCTTGTGCATTATCTTTATGCAGTTTAAGAACCGCCTTCTTACGGTACGAAAAACCACGACCATATTTTACCACTGATGACCAAATGACGAACTTAAACCAATTAACTGCAAAGTACCACGGCCATTTATAAGGTATTTTGGTTTTGTACGTCAGCTGCCACTGTAAAATTTTGACTACTAGTCTCGGTGATTTATTATAACTTTTAACTTAAACTAATTTAATACGTGGTATTTTGTGGTATGACTCGAGGACCGCGCCCTTAATCTATGCAGTTTTTTTTTTTTTTTTTTTTTAATACCACTAAGGTGGCAAACAAGCTTACGGCCCGCCTGATGGTAAGCGGTCACCGTAGCCTATGGACGCTTGCAACACCAGGGGTATCACCTGCGCGTTGCCGATCACTTTTTGTGTCTATGATGATCCGTACATACATGATGAAAAGAATTTCCAGGACTACATAACATTTTATATATTTAGGTTAGCACCTAAATAGTCATAACGTGTTATTGTAACGGCAAAATCGTGCCGTGACATGCCGCTCAACCGTAAATTAAAGAAGCATCCAATGAATTCAGTATAGAAATTGTAAGCAACCACTTAAGTATATTTATTTTTTAAAAATATCTGTAGTTGAAGCTCAAAGTAGATACTTTGTTTATATTTATTATTATTTTAAAATATCGTAGAAATCGTTTCAATGTAGAATTCTTTTGAATTCATTTACCAATAAAGTGTAAAAGCCTTTTTGTTAGAACCAAGTTCTATTGTCAGAAGGACGACGTGATAAATTAAATTTTTGTTAAGAAAAGAAAGCGATAGGTGGCTGAAGGATACAGAATTCATCTGCCGCAATTTTCTTTTTATTTTATTAAAATAGGTACCTACCTAAAGCTGCTTACGTTACGTCAGAAAGAGTAAACATAATATATACAACATTAGCTCCATTTTATAATTACATTCTAAATATCTGAAAAAACACGATAAATACCTACTATCAAAAAAAATTGTTTTGTTTAAAACAATCTGGTCGTTAGTCAAATCTCATTCTAAAGGTACATACGCCTGTAGCCAAATAGTAATATACGAAACCATCATGGGCGCCGGCAGGGGGGTGCTACTTGCACCCCTTGGGAATCTCGGGATCAACAAGAATTATTGAAATAAAAAGCCGTCTGTTGGAAATCATTTTTTTATTCACAATAATTAGTAGGCAGTAATTACACAATTCTCATTTAAAAAGCAACTGCAGCCGGCGAGGTTTTTGACCGAATTTATTAATGACGTTTTCTATAAAGTTACCTTTATTGTCCTTGGTTATCTTGCCTCGGTGAACACTTAACAAGCATAATCCAGACGGTCGCTCGTCACCTGTTGTGGACCTATTCCAAGTTTTAACTCTTCTCAGTGGGCTAAAAGATCTTTCTATTGTGCACGTTGTGACGGGTAGACTAAGGCCAATCTTGATCGCTTCTGCTACCGAAGGAAAGAAATCTTTTGCCTCGCCGATGTAGTCTATAAGATGTCTTTCATATCGATCAACTCCACTGATATCATTTGCCGCTGGCTGTGGATATTTCCACATTTCAAACCAAGTCGTGATTTCTGAAATAAAATTAGGTAAAAGATCGCCGTACACATTTTCAATGTCTTTTGCAGCTCTAAGTAATTCTTCTTTGCTGAGTCCTTTTATTATTTTTGGGTGTAGTTGTAACAGAGAAAATGATTCTTTATGTGTTTCAGAAAATCTGTCTTTTAAAGAAGAAATGATCGAATCAAGGTAAGGGATGAAGCTCTTCTGTAAAATTCTTCAACTTTTTCGGATGGGTGGTTGGATCGATGAGCCTGTCGTTTCGTAACTCGTTGGCATTTAATTTCAATATTAAGGTCTTCGCAACTTTGTTTAGCTTCTCCAAATATAGCAGTAAATTCCTGCGATGCATTTTGTCTGTGACCCTCTATTATTTTAGTGAGTTTGCAAATGTGGTCATTCACTGAATTAATGTCAAAATCCACTTGTTGAAGCTGGTTGCAGACAGGCTCAAGCTTTGCCGAGTAAGTAGCAATAATATACAATGCCACAATAAATTTTGTGGTGGTCAAAGCAGTGCGCAGTTGGTAAGCTCAAACCTTTGTCTTAGAATTAGTGGCTGAGAGATCTTTTAATGCTTCTACAATTTTGGTGAAATTTTGAGCGAAAATTCGAATACTTTTGTACTTTGCAGACCATCTGGTTTCGCAAAACAAGGGAATATTTTAAATTTTTTTTCGCCGTAAAATGCTCTCTCTAAAAAAAGGTATAGTTTCCCTAATCATTCCAGCAGTATTTCTTATTTCACTCAAATTATTTAAATCATTGACAACAAGATTTAATATGTGACTAGCACAGTGGAAATACTTTGCTTTGGGATATTTATCATTAATTATTTTCTGAACTCCACCAACATGTCCAGCCATCGTGGAGCAACCATCATACCCTTGCCCAACTAGTTTGTTGAGATCTAAACAACATGATGTCAAAAAAGATATTATAACTTCTGAAATCGATGCAGCATCTAATTTTTGAAGTGATCTGTACCCCAAAAATTCTTCAAGTATTACGTAACTGTGTTTCTTTTGGTCAAACTTGACATATCTTATGCCCATTGAAAGCTGTTCAGTCCCGCTTATATCCGCTGTCTCGTCAGCCAAGATTGAAAAGTATGCCGCTTCTTTTGCTTCATCAGTAATGGTTTCACGAAGAACATCAGCACAGGTTTCAATAATTTCGTTTTGTACTTGATGGGGTACATAGAGGGCATTTTTCGAACCAGTCGCAAAGTGGTCTTTTAAAACCGTATCTCCTGCCTCAACTCGGAAATATAGTAAGTCTTTGAAAACTGACCCATCTTCTGTTTTTCCTCGAAGGGGTCAATCATGCGTAGCACAAAATAAGACCGAAGATATAATGAGTTAAAGTTTTTTTCTGTTTTCTGAAACTTCCCTGTGATATTCAGTATCAATCTGTTCATAAACGTCATTTTTTTTTCTTTGCATGATTTCCAGAAATTTTTTAGAACGTATAACCGATTCACAATGCCACTGGCTATTTGCATGAGATTTCGCACACTCATGAACTTTTTTAATATTTTTTGCATGGCCGAACGATAAATAGCTCCTGAGTACTGCCTCGATGAATTTGTGCGGGAAATAATACACATGTACGGCAAAGTGGTCCTTTAGCCTGAGCAGAATAGGCTAACCAAGGGTATGCTGTGAGCCACTCGTGGTGAAATGCACGTTGTTGTGTTTCGTTTTTATGATCCATGTCCTGCTTGGAATCATAATCTTGCGGAGGTTTCCACGCTGTTTCGAGCACTTTCAACCGTATTTCATCACTGATAGGTACGTTAGAATCCAGATATAAACCCACATCAAAAATATTAACTAAAGTTTGTTGTGTTGTTAATTCAGTTTTACTAGTACTTTGCTCTGCCGAAGTACTTGGACAATCTTTAACATTAAACTCTTCATTTTCAATATTTTTTCTCTTGCAGAAGAATCGCCTTATGTCAGTCATATTTTATAACAAAATTATAATTATTTTTACTTTGAAAATAAAGAGAAGAAACACACGTTAGCTCACTTGTCACTGCTTGCTTGCACTGATTAATTAATTACGACGCGCACTGACACTGACTAATTAGCTCGCTCTTGCACATGTAATCAAGTCAAGCAATTATTCTTGACCTATTGGACTGTATGAACTAACTATCTATATATTTTCGAAATTAAAATACGGCTACACTATAACAACACTAAAAACACTAATCTATGGAAACGAATATGGCGGAAACTATTAAATTTTCAAACGAATGCACTGTGCACTGAAGATAACTATTAGTCACTACTCGCGATTTGTTCACTCGGAACGAACTTCAATCGAAAACTGACTGACTCGGAACGCGACCAACCCCCTTATATATCAAAATGTAAGAAAGGTTCCAGATTCCCAAACGTTCTCGAACGTAGCTCTGTCCCTGTCATCTATAATCTATGTCTCTTTCACATTTATGAACTTTCTAGTTCATTCGCGATTGACTTTGACAAGAGTCGGTCTCTTTCGCACTGCTTAGAAACTGTATTGCGCTTTCTCTGTTAAGTTCATCCCATTTATGCTGGTGCTATCTCGTGTGTAGTAGCGGTACTTTAAAGGGTGCGTTCAGAGAAGTAATGAAAATCGAATAATAACGATCCCGGTACTCCTGGCCCACCAACTTAGAATTTTTAAATTTCGATCGTCGCGAACAAATAGGTGTGGGCCGTGAGGACTGGGTACCTATAAAATAAATTTATGAATTTAAAATATTCATAAATATTATAGTCTAATAAAAGTCAGAAATTTGTGAATGTCTCGAACATAAAATAAACCGGGCTTCAGGTGTTTCCGACTAAAATTTCAATTTTTTATTAACAATCGTACGGCGAAGATTGTAAGAAAACTAAAATCTGCACCACCTGGAAATTAATAAATAAATAAATATTTTTGGACATTACACACAGCGCCGTCTAGCCCCAAAGTAAGCAGAGCTTGTGTTATGGGTACCAGACAACGGATATAAATACATATATATTACTTTTTTTTTTTGTAAATACATACACATCATACATAAGAACACCCAGACTCAAGACAAACACAAATGTTTGTCCAGTGCGGGAATCGAACTCACACCCTCTGCACGGCAGTCAATCACACTATCAACTAGGCTACGAGGGAGTTATTTTTATTTCTGCCGGCGCCCATGGAAACCATTATACTCGAAAATTCGTCATGTCCGGCCGTCCGTCCGTGCGTCCTTATGTAACCTTATAATTACGCCATCTTTGAATAGATCTAATGAAATTTTACCGAGATGTGTCTTTTGTGAACAGCAACACACATATGTTTAGGAATTGAGAAAGAAAAAAAAATTATACGTGCATTATACATTGAACCGAGGGATAAAAAATATTTTTTTCACACACCCCATCATGTGAGGTATCATTGGATAGAGATTCGAAAATATATTTAAGGTTCTTAAAATATTTTAAGTTTATTAATACGAGTACCTAGTACCAAGGAAAATTGTTTTGGACAAAATAGTTTAATAGATAGGTATGCACAATAATGGTCATTCTACGGAACCCTTAGCAGGTTTTTTGATTTTACAAGGACGCAAAATAAGTGTAATGGAATAGGATTTTATTGTAATTCTGAAAAAAAACGTTGTTTTATTCAGTACGCGAGTTGGTGTGAATATAGATAACCTAGCTTTTATCTCAACGAGTACTTTTTTATTACCTAATGTCGCCTTATTTACGTTCGCAGAATATTTTTCCAGAATTTACTGTTGTTTATCAACGTAATGGAATAGGCAAAAAACATTTTATTGATATTTTACCTATCTACCTATATGATAAAATTGTTACTTATCTATCTATCAATGATATCTTTATTTCTTCTAAAACTGAATATCTATACTTCTATACTAATATTATAAAGAGGAAATATTTGATTGTTTGTTTGGTTGTTTGTATTGAATAGGCTCCGAAACTACTGGACCGATTTGAAAAATTCTTTTACCATTAGAAGCCGACATTATCCCTGATGAACATAGACTACTTTTTACCGCGGGAAAATGCTTCATTCCTACGGGAAAACGGGTAATAGGACAACGGGTAGTAAGAATTATCCTTCCGTACATTCCTAATTACTTAATTACGTAATTACTTCCTTTTTCACATAACTTCTAAATGACTGAACTGATCGAGTTGAAATTTTATATGGGTATTTCGATGGTTTTCTGGATGATTTAAAAATACAATTGGACTCGGTAGGTGGCGCTGCTGCTGGTATGTCAACTATTAAACTGCTTGACCGATTGGGTTGAAATTTTGTATGTGTATTTCCATGGTTTCCCATACACGAATGTATTATGCCATTAATGAGGAAAGATTTGATTGTTTGTTTTTTTATATAATTGAGGAGTTGCCGTAAAAACCTACGCCGAAAACGAAATTTAGGGCGGGCAAAGCCGCTGGCAGAAGCTAGTTAGAAATAAAATAATAGGATTATAATTTTACTTTGGTTTCTCACGTTTGTGTTAACGAATTGGCGCCAGTACCCTACAATTATCAAATACTCTAGAAAAATTTTACCTCACCTACGACTCGCCACATATCTTATGTTCTAAAAGCAAGGTCTTTAGGATTGTTCTAAATATTTCTTTATCTATATCCAGCTCTAAATGTTTACCCCAAAATTATGTGTTATGGTTATATTTAAATATTTATTATGGTAATTAAACTACTGAAATGGACTAGATAAGAAAAAAAAAATATGATTTACATAGACATAAACTTAGACAAAATACATATACATATACTACTCGTTTTAAATACTATAAATGCGAAAGTTTGTACGTTTGTTGATTATAAATAAATAAATAAATATTTTTGTACATTACACACAGCGACATCTGACCCCAAAGTAAGCAGAGCTTGTGTTATGGTGACCAGAAAACGGATAGAAATACATTGTACAAACTTCTTGATTTGTTCTTCAATAACTTAACTACGGAGCAAATGGATTGATTTTATTTTTTGCATAGACATAATTTATGGGCCTTAGAGTAATATAGCATACTTTATTTCCGATTGTGATTTTATGCAACGGGATAAATTTTTTCGCATATTTCGAATATTTTATTGCTTAGCGCAGAATCAAGTGGAGCCACGATAAAAGCTAGTAAGATAACTGCGAAATTCTGATCGTTTTTGCGAAGAGCCGCTATAGGAATGTAGCCAACCATGTGATTTTTGGTGAACGAAGAAGAGAGTACTAATGAAGAAATTGGCCGTGGAATACGAAGCTAATAACCGAATTTAGGTAATGCAAACTTTTGATTGTTTGTTATTTCTTAGCATTGCAATAGAGTCTATTGAATATACCATTCAACTAACATGATTTTTGGAACGGAGATACTTGTAAAAAGAACGAGAAAGAAGACAGTGATTATCAGAATTTCCGTAGGAATTCCACGCTGAATCGAAATTAGTTAATAAATGCAAAATTCTGTGAGTTATTTATTGCTTGACGTCGCAAATCAATATACTTACCATTCAACCAACCTGATTTTGATACAGGAATAGTTGGACGGACATTTTTATCACGTTCCAGAGTTCCCACGGAAATATATTTTTCTACAATTTTTACATTTTATTATTTACACATATTGCTATTAACGTTAGTGTAAACAGCCTCACTAGCGACATCTAGTAGCTAACTATTAATACTATTAGATATTTATTTCTAATTTGCTCTTCGTATAAAGCAAATCAACGAAAATATAAATAATAAAACTAAAAAATATAATAAATGCTGATAATATTTTGACCATTTTTAGGGTTCCCTACCGTAAGGCTAAAAAACGGGACCCTATTACTAAGACTCCGCTGTCCGTCCGTCCGTCTGTCACCAGGCTGTATCTCATGAAAAGTGATAGTCAGACAATCAAAATTTAAATATTTAAGGGGGCTCCCATACAACAAACGTGATTTTTTTGTTCGTTTTTGCTTGATATTACAGGTACAGGTAGACGCTTAAAATATTCTCAGAATATTTAGTTATATATTCACTTTAAAAATTAATAGTCAAATTAAAATAAAACAAATATTTAAGGGGGGCTCCCATACAACAAACGTGTTTTTTTTGCCGTTTTTATAGATAATGGTACAAAACTCTTCATGCGCGAGTCCGACTTGAGCTTGGCCGATTTTTTTTTGAATTTATTTGTACAATATGTCTGTGAGTTGTCTAGGCATTTCGGTAGTTAGCTACAAGGTATATGGTGTAAGATGTAAACTGTCGATAGTTAGAATTCCATGGCTTAAATAATAGTCACGATGTTCCGGCTATTAAACAATTTATTTATCTAAATACATCCTGAAAATTTCACATTTATTTGCTTCTCCTACTTAATTCTTTTCGTACAGCGTCTGAGCTAATTTATCTTTCGCTCGAGTTTCCTGAAACCGTTAAGCCGTATCGGAGTGTTGACACAAACATTTGCGGCACGAGCGAAAACATCCTGAACGACTACTGTAACATAGAGGTATAAATAATTTAGAATCACCAATCATAAAACATTAAAACGGAGAAGCCATCTAATTTTTTTATAAATTAATAAGTAAAAATATAAATTAAAGTTAAATAAATAAACTTTATAGCTACCTGTATTTTAATAAATAAAAAAAAATATAAAACATTATAAAATTAAAATCTAGCAATAAAAATTTATAAAAAAAAAACCACATCTACATTCGTTCCTTGTGGCAAAGTTCTTAAAATGCTGGCTGTATTACCTCGCTGCGCAGCAAAACTCAGTCTTTGGGCAAGTTACAAGCTCATGCTCTTACATTGCCAGAATCAAGGACTAGTTTCCTAGATACACCCTTAAAAATAAAGTTTGGTGTCAAAGCATCATGGCTCAAAGCTCCAAATGCTAAAGCAAAAATATATAACTATTAAGAAAGCAAAATAAAATAGTTGCGACGTTTTGATGATTGTGCCTGTACAGTTCCAGGCTTAATAGATGTTAAAATAAAATGTTACGGTGCAAAGAATAAATTTATACTTGTTAACAAAGAGACTAACGGTGGGCATCGTAAAAAGATAAAATTAATATGTGATTTACGAAAAACTGATAGAAACCTAAGATGAAATCATATGAATATCAGATCAAAAGAAATAAACACAAAACTAAAAAAAAAAACATTAATTCAAAGTTTTTTCGGTGTAATTGGTACTACCTACTAATATTCCTCTCCCGTTATCAACTCCATGTAGGTACCTTCAGTACCTTAACCTAAACAATACGATAGTTTTTTTTTTTTTATTAAATTGTATTATTCTTAGCACTATGGTTTAACACTGCAAAATATCTAAAATGGCACCAAGATTTGTACACCAAGATGTTTAGTGTTAGCCGGACGGTCGCAGAAACAACATGTGTCGAAAAAACTGTGTGCTGGTCATCTGCATTATGTCCGTCTATCTGGTACAGGGAAGGATAGAAAGCATGGAGACACCTGATGAGTCTGGTAAGAGTATAGCCAGAACTTACAGCTTACCTAGCTTTACAGCCTTGTTATTACTGGCTGGTCTATAGCTCTGTTGGTAGTAGTGACTGTCTGCCAAGTTTGACATACGACAAACATTTGTGTTTGTCTTGAGTCTATGTTTAATATATACCTATGTATTAAAATAACTTACAAACATTTGAATCCGTTGTCTGATAAGCGTAGTACAAGCTTTGCTTAGTTTAGGATCAGAAAGCTCTGAACTGTGAGTTATATCCAGGAATATTTATTTATTCATTCCATGCTACAAGGATATAAGGTCTCTCTTCGACGGAACACGTTCGAAGATTGGTGTGCTGTACAAACCATTTGCATCTGTGTATGATGCAAAAAGATGTTTTCCTCTTTGGTCGGTGATAAAATCAATTCTTAAAACAATATCAGAGGTGTTTCTGATCGAACTCCGGTTTTTTGCGTGAGAACCATAGTTTTAAGCCGTTGGACTTTCTATCTTTTTCTAACTTGTTTTAATTAAACTAAGTTATTGAATTTTAATTTCTGTCCTAAATGTTTTGTTTCGTTATCTCTTGAAATTAAAATTGAAAAAATCTAGGAAGACCAACATTTATCCCCCCAGGACGAAGTTCGTTTAGTGTGCAACCATTTATTTCCCGTTCATTTTAAGAATTTTCAATTCCTGATCATAGACGTAGTAGGTACTTACTTAGAATACTATAAGTAAGTCACAAGTATTCCGAAAAAGCTCAGCCGGAAAAAGAAGTATCTCATGTCCTTGTTCATCCTTTCAGCTATGCCGAAAATCAGGTCCACCCGTTGATTAGTTGTGTACCAGCTCCTCAGCCAGCCAGCTATCTTCGTTTCGAAAATCAGGACAACCCATGACGGAGCAACATCAAGGAATACTGCCCCTTGATGTTAGTCGTGGAAAAATCTGTTACCGTAGGAACTCGCGATAAAATGATTCTCTGTCATTTTCCAACCCTTCAAAAATCCTTTCCCATTTACAGTAGTTAGTTAGGATAACCATTTACTGTTTCCTAGAAAAACCTATTCCCATGGAATGGTAAAGAATTTTATTTGCAAATCCAGAACATTGTCTATTTTGTGCCAATTTTTTTTCAAATCATCATTCGTGTATCACTGAGTAACAAACATAGTCAAAGCCAAGTACGTGTCGGGCCACGTGCTGTGTAGGGTTCTGTAGTTTACCGTCACAAGTACATTTTATAAGTTGGTCTACTACTCAATAGTAATCTTTATAACTTAGATATGATATCCACTCGTGATTGTAATTGTTTGTGGTTCTGAAACTTTCCATGTAAGTTAATTTTGTTCAAATTCTTATGGAAAATAAAGAATTCTGAAACCTGATATTTGCTACTGCCGTGAATTTTTTTACATATTCAAAAACAAACATTCAGCTAGCAGGGGGGGGGGACACACGTGACTTTAGCAAAATTTCGCATTTTAAAGCTTGATTATTCGTAAGTTACCTGAATTAAAAAATGGTTTTCGCACACAACTTTTCATTTTATATTTGAACGACTTATCCAACACTTTGTCGGCGGGAGTAATATGAATGGTACCTATACTCATGCCGGATCACAGCTTTCTAGTTCTAAGAGTCTTTGAGCTTTGAGCTAAGCCGCGGACAGACAGACAGACGGACGGACGGACAATGCAAAACTATAGCAGTTCCTTGTTGACTACGAAACCCTAGAAACCTAACTTTTGTTACTAGGCAATCATAGGCACCTACTGATAGAGTAACTTGAAGGAGGCAGAACTAATAGTTTATTTTTTCTGCCAGTGTTGATAAATATTCGACGAAGTTGTCGCACGTGACTACGAGACGTGTCGGTTTTTTGCCTCGAGTATTGTTTTGTAGAGGTAAAGGCATTTTTAATGTGTAAGACCGATTCATCAAAACCTAATTAATTGCAGAAAAGGAGAAGGACGTAGAATAGTTTTCATTCTGCTTTCCCAACTAGTAACGGGGCCGCTTAATTTTGAGCACCACGGGAATAGCTCTGCTGGAAGGACGTTGAATAACAAAGGAGTGTCCATGGGACGGGCGGAGCCGAATAATGTACATATAACAAGAATTTAAAACCATTTTAGGGTTCCGTACCAGAATAGGAAAAAAGGAACCCTTGTAGGATCACTTTCTTGTCTGTATGAATACTAAGGTCTACGGTGCCTTGAAGCTGTGAAAAAATCAATTGAGCTGTCAAAAAAATTGACTGTCTCCCTAGACCCTTTTACTCAAGAACGCGTGGAAGTATCGAGTTGGAATTAATATCACACGGTCACTTTAAGTTATAAAAAACCAAACTTCTAAGCGAATGCCTAAAAATAATATGCCCATAATACGGTCATTTTGATATTGTGACATAAATAAATCAAAACCTATGAAATTTGGCAAGAAGCAAGATGTTAAATCACATATCCAAAAACAAAAAATTAAGTCGTATACCTGTGAGACTTGGTCTCATGATGGAATGAATAACTATCTGCATAAGTTTAAACGGAACCCTTGGTGCTCGAGCCAGACACGCACTTGGCCAGTTTTTTTTTACTTAAAATAATTTTATTCTGTATCTTTTTTTTTGCAGACGGTCCTGAACGAGATTTCGATATTGACAGTGACGAGGAGCCACGGAACGTGACACAGAACAACGCTACAGAACAAATTTACAAAAACAGTTCGTATCAATCAGGTGACATTTTATTCATTTAAGTCTAACAGGTACTTTATTCGATTAGTCTTAAACTTAAGGGGCTAACAACGGCTAACTAGCTTCCACTTAATATTTCTTAATTACTCTTCATATAACACATATTTCAAAAATGTGCTTCATACAAATTGTTCTACTAGTCATAAGCTATATTTAAAAAGAGTCGTACTGTGTATAAAATAAGGCAGTAAGTTTACAATATCGTTTTTGCTAAAAGCGGCACCTTTAAGCAAAAATTATTGTAAACTCACAGAAAAATACTGGACAGAGTGCGAAACGTTCTTAAAATAGCTTATGACTAGTTTAACAAATTCAAATTCAAATTCAATATAATTTATTCAGTTTAGGCTACCTTGTACTATGAAGAACCGGCAAAAAACTCAGCAAGGGCATTTCTTTTCTCCCTTTCTCTTACAGCGTCCAATTAAAATATTGGAAAACGCCCTCCCTATCATAAAAGGACACTTTCCATTACAAACATAAAAAAATATGAAATATAAAGCACAAGCACAACATAAAAAAGTATCTAATATAAACAAAAGACAGTTTATGTATTCATCACTAAGAAATAATCAATGTCTTACAGTATTAATAAACAAAACAAAAAAGTAAGACTAAATACTAAGAATACAAAGACGTTTGCAAGAGCAGACCAGCCTCCACAGGCAATTTCTGAAATATGCTTTGTTAGTGAGCCGCTGTTAGCCCCTTAAACTATCAATTTAATTTCATCCCAAATTATTTAAGTATAATAAATAACCCAGTGTATAGCTCTTAGTACGGCCCTAGCTGAAAATCAGTTTGTGAGTTTTAGGTTCACATAAATGCTGAGTCAGAGGCCATTTTATTGGTATCGAAACATATCTTTCTTTTTCTTATGTAACTTTGCAGAAATAACTCCTTTTATTTTTACACCTTTTTTATATTCCTAATAAATGTATGTCTTCTTTACCAATGAATCAACTTTTTTTTTCTTTAAATAGCAAATGTCCCTCTTTATCGATTATGAAAAGTAGTTCAAGTGCAAAGATTCGTCTCTTTCCATTTCTCCTTTCTGCTTTACATACTTACTTTACACTACGGTTGCATAACTCAATTTTTCGCAATTTCCTTTTTTCGACATTATAATAATCCGGAACACGAAAGTATACAGGTAGGGAACATGGACCTACTTAGGGCCGCGGAAAGCGACTTACGCTCGTTTCGGAAAAGGTCTATGTTACAGCTAAAACCTATGTTGAACCTGCATTTGATTTGCAGACGAACCAGACCCGGTGGAAAGCGGAGAGCATATCGGTGCAGCTGTGACGCAGGTGGTACTGCACCCTTACAGTGCTGCTCTGTTAGAGAACAACTCTTACATCTGCAGCGCTGTCATCTTAAACACCTACTGGCTACTCACACTATCCAAGTGCTTCGATCAGTGAGTACTTCTAACTTAATTCTTTCGCTCCAACTAAGGGTCTGATTGTCCGACACCAATTACCATTACCATAAATGATGGTATAAAGTTGTCACGGGATGAGCGACTTTAACTGCTTGAATGCGACTTTTCTGGTAAATAAAATAAACTTGTTCACATGGTCACTTCACGAATGATTTTTATTAATATTATATATAGCCAAAAAAGATGATTTGAAGGTCCTATAGGACCTGTAAAGATTTTCTAAACAAATTAGATATTTTCAATGTAAAATCCAAAAACTGACTGACGCTAAGACAAAAAGCGTCGTTATTCCTATTGCAATATAATTTTGAATTTGAAAATTAGACCAAAAAGAAGTATAAATAAAAAATAAAGCATTGTAGAGCATGTCACTTACCTCTACAAAGGTTACATTCAAGTATACTGGTTTGGCAATAGAATTGAAACATTAATGATAATGAAGCCGATGCACATTATCATTAGAGTTAGACAATCAGAACCAGCCCCGCTGGTTTGATAAACTGGTTCTGAAATGGAGACTGTGTATCACCAAGTCCAGTATGGTATTTCCCCTGCTAGTGGGAGTTACCGCAGGGGTCAACTAGCAAACACACACGTCGTAACCTTGCATTGGACGCGGATTAAGCTGTAGAAAGGAAGATTAGATAATTATAAATTAATCATTGAAAATACTGTTTTGGATTCCAATTAGGTACACCTCTCTACTAGAATATTTAACACTTGAAAGAACAAATTTTAACTTAAATGATTTATGTATTTCTATTAATAATTATTAGAAATGATGGCTACAGCTACTTTCTACCATTTCGCACCTCTCGCCATCGCTGGGAATTCATCCCCACTACTTAGAACCTAAATGGTCTAAACAGTACTGTTTCAGAGGAAACTTCTCCTACGAACACTTGGAATGAGCTTCCAGGCAAGGTTTTCTCTAAAGACTACAGTCTGGGGTTCTTCAAGAGAGAAGTAAATAGATTGTTAAAAAGTCGACAACGCGCGAATTACGCCCTTGGTGTTACAAGAGTCAAAAGACTGTGGTGACCGCTGATCATAAGCAGACCGTAAGATTGGTAGCAACCTAAGCGCTATTAAAAAAAATGTACTATTATCATTTTATTTTTTACTTTTTTACTCTGCGATTTCGCGAATTTGACATATTACAATTTGAAAAGGATATTAAAATTAATTGCCAACCTCCCTGTTCCATCAAGCAAGACATCCCGGATTTAGGAAAGAGAATGGAATAATTTGTCAAGATTATGCTATTTTGCTTTACTTAATTGCTATAATCTTGATTAAGGAAACCTTTTTGCAGATTTATTAAAGAAATAACAAAAACATTTATCTTTTGTTTTTGGACAGTGACGTAAACTTAGTTCTTTTAAGATAAATGTAGGTATCTTATAATAAAAGATTTTGTAAAGGTAATACGAAAAATGAGGGAATTTCAATTTAATTAATATATCGTTTTATGTTAGTAAAATATACGTAATAATAAACATTATCACTAAAGATTTTCAAGTTTATAGGTCAATGGGAAGTTAAAAAATTCTTCGAAACAAAATTTTGTAAAAAGAGCTGACGTTAAAAAACTTTCCTTTGTTTTCTAATATTTTTTAAAACAAAAAATTTAGTATTTATCTACTTAACAAGCTTTAAAGAACCCTAAAAAAAAGTTTTTCAGCCCCCCTTTTGCTTAAAAACATTTGAAAATATTGTATGTATTGACAATTGTATGGCTTTGGGTCAACGACATACCTGTACTGTGAAAATTTAAATAGTGTAGCTTCAACCGTTTGACTGTAAAACCTGTGTCACAGACGACGGACATACGGACAGACGGACACGTGAGTGACAGCAATAGGTCGACTCTGTTTGGACCGGGTACGGAACTCTAAAATGTTTAACTCATCTCAGGACTTGAACTACCTCCATACCAAATTTCATCTTAATCGGTACACCGATTTATGCGTTAAAAGGTAACAGGCATATAGGTAGATAGACAGACAGACACAGTTACTTTCACATTTACAATATTCATTATATGAATTACTATTAGTTCAGTTCAGTTTACGTCTGACAACATGCTGACACAGTGGCATATGTAGAAATTTTTTGAGGGGGCATGTTATTTCAGGTGATTTGGGTAATAAAGCCCCCTTACCCCACTATTATAAACGCCCCTGTGCTGACAATATTGTAAACGGTTGTTTAAACTTTAAAATGTAAGTGGCAATGTCCTGCAGAAAGGTATAAGCGACGCACATAAACCCAGCCATTTTCCGTAATCCCAAATCGCTCCAACAAAGTAAATTGTACGCCGAGAAGGAACCCTAAACAAATCTTTAAGGATACATTTAATTTCAGGTTAAAAATAAAAGAAACAGCGATTTAAAATTTAAAATTCTAAGTTTTTATGAAATGGATGGTATACAAAAATAGTAAAGTCAAAGTACTTGGGCGGGGAGCGCTCTATATAAGTACTTTTGTGAAGTCGAGTAACGTTGTTCAGTTGTTTACTGCCTCTGCTATGGATGTCTTATCAATTTATGCCTCAGTGGAGACCATCAGGTTTTTGTTAATCTTTGTAAACCGGCTTTATACTACATAAAGTTACAGTCACGGAATTCGCAGACTACTACGAATTATATTTAAGGCATTTTCAACCAAAAATTCTGACTCTGGAATTCAAAACAAAAATGTATAGAAGTCTATCTTTACCCCTCGAAACACGAAAATGTACTTGTATACTATTACTCTCGGATACCAGAGACCGAATAGCTCGACGCTGTTCCCAATAAAGTCCCTGGTGTTATCAGCCAATCAAATCAAAATCATTTATTCAATTTAGGCTACAACAATTGAGCAATTATGAATGTTACTACGCTATCGGTTCGTAAGTCTATAGGGTGGGAGACCTTGTACTGAGAAGAACCGACAAGAAACTTAGCAAGGGAATTTCTTTTCTCCCTTTCTCTTATAGCGTCCACTTAAAATATTGGAAAATCCCCTTCCTATCATAGAACGACACTTTCCATTACAAACATAAAATGCACAAGCAGTAAGCACAACATAAAAAAGTATCTAATTGCAAAATATAAAAATAAAGACAGTTTATGTACCTATTAATCACTTAGATATAATCAATGTCTTACAGTATTGATAAACATAGCAAAAAAGTAAGACTTAATACAAGGATACAAAGAAGTTTGCAAGGTACCCGTTCACGAGTATGACACATGAATCAGCCATCGCTTCGCTCAACCATGTTTTAGGGAAGGCAATTTAATGAGTTATCAGCCATCCGCGCGCTGACAATTCCCGCCGCACTCGACGCATTTTCTTTTAACTTGGACCAAATATAAAATCCTTACGTAACGGATATTGAGCACGGTTTTATTTTATTGCCTTTTGTTTTTCTTAAAAGTTAACCCTCTCTGAATTCAGAGTAGAGGTTTGTGATACTAAATAAAGGTCTACATAATATTTATATATTTTAAATGAAACTTGTACTATATTGCAGAGACGTCATTTCGTCCTACGTGACTCACAGGAGACTAGGGAATTATACAATAAGGGTGGGCAGCTCTTATAATAACAAAGGCGGTTCTATTCATAAGGTAAATATTACTGAAAATGACTATTTTTGAGTTTTGCTTCAGCCGTTATACACATCACTGTAAGTACACAGGCCTTAAAGAAGGAGGCTTAGGCCATAGTTCATCACGCTGGCTTAATGCGCGTTAGTGGGCGTTGTCAAGTTAGTGGCCACTTGACTGTCATAGTTTTCTACTACTTTTTTTTCTACTGATAAAATAAAGATAATGTATATTTTGTGCTTCCTATTATTCTTACTATATTCTTGTGTTCTTTTAATTTGATCGGTTTATGAAGACATCCTTTCACTAAAAATACCTCGTCTATGATTTTCTAGTAGTTACATGGGCACCTAAGGCAAAAAATAATTCGATATTTTTGTGTTCCAGATAAAGATGTTGATCAACAACTTTGACCTTAAAGTATCTGCTGCAAAGCTGGACGCTCCACTGGAATTTGGGCCAAGAGTACGTTCAGTGAGAATACCGAACCCAGATGACGAAGTCACCCTCGGTTACCTAGTGTCGCTCGTTGCTTGGACTCCTAACGGGGTATGTTCCATTTCATTTTAGGTATTTCTTTCTAACACGCTTTTTAATAAGCACGCTAGTTCTCCATACGTATATGTACACATCATTGGTAACCTCATGGAAAAATAACAAGAAAGAAGTTCACCATTTTACCTTTTGATAACCTACTTATTAAATTTTTTTTATAGCACATGCGAGTGGTCAATGCCCCCATTATAGAAGCCTCGATATGCGAGACTTACACAAAGATGTTACCAGGGTATTATATCTGCGTAGGAGGTGTGCAAGATCCCAACAGACATTTCTGCAGGGTATGTACCTATAGCTAAATTTTCAAATGGTATTTTGTATTTTGATGCTAAATTTCACAAGATGACTTGATTTCCCGATGATAATTCAATCACTATCTAATATCTTATATTCTTTATTTTACAGAAAGACCATGGTGGAGCAGTTATCCAAAACAACACCTTAATTGGCATAACAGCATTCCTGCACTCTTGCGCTCTTTACTCCAAAACCCACGCTTTCCCTAAAGTCGCAAGTTTCGCTAGATGGCTGGACTCAGTTATTTGGGACGAAGATAACCGTCCTACAACCGAAGAACCAACGCAAAGACCAAGTACACATAGCAACAAGGTAGTTCAGAACGCAACAGTATCTGCTGCAATCAACAATGGAATTTATGATCCCAGAAAGTTTATGCTAACCTTGCCTTTCGACCCCATAAACGTACCCTTAGAACCGGCTGAAGATAACTCTGTGATACCACGAATGAGCCTCTATGAGTCCTATCTGCAAAATATGGCGAGAGCTAAGACCTCGACTACTCAGGACCCAAATGCTATTGAAGAGGAGAGAGCAGACTGGCTGCAGAAATATGGAAAGTCAGTCATGAGAATGCCACCGGCGGCTTTCGCCAAGAAGTTTAGGAATTACCAATACAGTTGATGAACATAATGAAAATGTGTTCAGTGTAAATATTCTTTATAAGAACAATAAACTAAGAAACAACTGACTTATAATGTTTTTTCATGGAAGAGGTACTTTGATTTGAAGTTGCTACATGAACTCTAAAGTTAATTTACTCACATAATTTTGGTTGCCATTATACAATCCTTATCTTTATATGAGACTAGCTTTTGCCCGCGGTTCCACCCGCCCTCAATTCGGTAATCGGTGAGGGATTTTAGTGGTAACTCCTCAATTATAGAAAAAAAAAACCGACTTACAATTGACGATTTTAAGTAGCCTTTACCTTTCTATGCTAATGTAAATACAATATTTGTGTTACAAAAACGGGCAATTTAGGATAGGTTTAGGGAAGTAAATATTTTAACTTTAGCGGCGCAGTACATATATGAAATTTTTTTTTATGTTCATAAAAATATTAACAGTTTTAGCAAGAAAAGCGACGTTCACAAAGTAAATACTAACAATGTATACAATTTTACATCAAAGTTTCTACTAAAATTCAAAAGCTATCAATTAGAAAATTTAAATCTATTATCAAATAACAACATTTTAAAAAAGCATACTAAAAAAATCAGACTATTTGTAATTGGGCAACTGGACTAAGTGGACTGTGGGCTCAGTCGCCCCTGGAGGGATATAAATGATAAAAATCCATGGGACTGAAGAACTTCAATTACAGGACACATAAGTAAACCAAATTAAAATGGAAATAATATAAAATTGTATGGCTTATTTTTTAAATTAAATCATTGATGACTGTATTTGTATTTCTTTTTATGATAATATGTGCTAATTATGTTGAACGAAACTAAATGATTTTTTTTAAAGAGTAACTATCGAGTTTCTTGCCAGATTCTTCTCGGTAGAAATCAACATTTGTGAACCGGAGAGTGGGTGCAAGGGTTTCAAAAAAAAATTATTTCATTACTTTGACATTTAAAAAGTGTTTGTAAAAATCTAATTTGAATTAAAAAAAATGACTGACTTCCCCGGCTCTCAAACTATCTCCATGCTAAATTTCTCCTACATGCTTATAATAATAATACCTATCTAACTTTCTTTCAGTAAAAAATAGCTAAATACTCGAAAATTGCTAAATCTTTAGTTAAGCACTATTTATTTAATAGGTCCTTTATAAAATTTTTAATCCTACGTTAAAGACATGATTTTAATTTCGCCGCCATTGCGGTGTCGAATGATAACCGCCAAACAGATTTGATTAAAATGAAAAAAAAAAATTTTTAGTGTAGGTTTCCATGTCCATATTACCTACCTTCACACACATAACCAGGGAAACGAGAGTATGCGGGCTGAGGCGTAGCCGAGTACGGATCTCAGAGTCCGGTTATGCTCAGTTGTGGCAAAGGCTTGTATAGTGCTTTTCTTAAACAATAACATACATCTTTATTTCGAAACTAATTGTATTGACAATAATAAAAATTGTTTAAGTAATAATGCCGCCACTTAGCCGCGTTCAAAAGATTTTTTTTTACTTTTTTAAATTAATTTAATGGCGCTTTCTTTTTGTTGTGCCAGTGCGAAATTCTTAGTAAAACTTGATGAGTATTGTTAAAGTACACGAAGAATACCCGTTTTCAGCCGTATTTTCACTCCTCTGGGAAATTATAAATATTAGTCCTAAAGTTCCAAGAGCCGCGACATTTTTTTAAGATATTTCATCCTCTTTTCTTATATTTTTTTAGATTTAAATAATCTTGATTAGTTTTTGTGATATTTGCAATTTTTTCGAGCGAAACAGCGAAAAATATTCTAGACGCAATTTAGAGTCGAATGACTTCTCATTCATATTTTTCCGAGACTGCTGTAAAAGTTGAACAAACATACACTTGTTGACTAAATTAATCATAAAATTTGGCTAGGGAATACTTTTACACCTTGAAAAACGACATAGGCTATACTTAAAAACGTCAAGTGTGAGTCGAATTAGCAAACAAAGAGTTAAAACAAATTAAGCTCAACTGCTAATCCGATTATAATTAAAATTTATGAGGGAAGGGAAACTAATAAAAAAACACCAAATATGAGTCGAATTACCAGAGACAGAGGGAATTAGTTGAACCGCTGAGCCAATATTAATGAAATTTAGAATGGGTATAACCCGGGGGAAGGACATATAGATTTACTAACATGAACAAGGGTAAGTCGGATTAGTGCAGAGAGGATAAATAAGAATTCGGTTGAACAGCAGTGCCGTTTTTTTTGAAATTTTGCATGCACTCTGGGAGTTTCGTAACTACTGATAAAAAATCAAAACTGTTTTAAAAACCGACCATTTAAAAAACCAAGACATTGTCTTATTTGCTGACGACACTTTTTTACTTTTTAAAGTTAAGTTATGACAGACATACTATGATCAATTAAATAATGTTCTTTCTAAGATTGTAAATTGGTTTAACGCTAATAATTTGTTACTTTATGAGAACAAAAACAAATGTGTTAAATATACATTACCAAATGTTAGTCAGATCCAGACATGTATTAATATTAATGGCGAGCAGTTAAAACTTGTTAAATCAACAGTCTTTCTTAGCATAACGCTGGACTCCAAACTCCAATGGGGTCCTCATATTCATAACCTAGCCATAAAACTTAGTAGCTGATGTAAATACAGTATCTTTGTTACAAAAACGGACAATTCGTGCTATTTACAAATTAGGATCTAGGATATCTCTGAGCGATAAATTTAGGGAAGTAAATATTTTAACTTAAGCGTCGCAGTATATTACCAATAAAGAGAAACTATCGAGTTTCTTGCCGGATTCTTCTCGGAAACCTACATTGTGAACCGAAGGGTTGGGTGGGAGGCTTCAAAAATAGTATTTAGTAACTTTGTCGAATCAAAAGTATTTGTTACAACCTAATTTAGATCAAAAAAAAAATGTCTTTGACTTCAAAAAGAAGATTTGGCCTTAGAGGTTTCTTTTGTTTCAAAAAAACGTCGAGTAGGAGTCGAATTAGCGCACTGAGGTAAAATTTAAAAGTTTATTTATTTGGTACCTAAAAAACGTGAAATTTAAGTCTAATTAGTGCACTGAGAGTTTATAACTGAGCGAATGTACGTATTATATAGCAATAAAACCATTGTTCCAACCGCATGTCCCACGACATTAAACTGGAACGAAGACATATACGTGGGACACTCAGAAAGTTATGGGAAACTAAAAAACTAACTTCTATGGATAAAATATTTCAATGAAATCTTTTCAAAGAACTCTCCACCAGCTTATATACAAAGTTTCATGCGTCTGAACCAGTTTTCGAAACATTTTTCTCCAGTCCGCCGCAGACACCTCTTCCACGGCCTTGTCGAACGCTGCTAATGCTTCTTCCGGCGATGAAAACTGTATCCCTTTCAGCTGATTTTTTATTTTAGAGAATAAAAAGAAGTCACACGGTGCCAGATCAGGTCTGTAAGGAGGCTGACCCAAGACTCTGACCGGTGTGTCCCTAGTTTTGAGCGCTGAGTGTGCGGGAGGCTTGCCATGGTGAAGCAGTAACCCCGCGGAGCAGGTTGTTCGATCGCTTGTTGCTCATTGCAGACAAAAATTCTCGCAGGCATTTGTGGTATATCATTCGGAGTTAATGCTGCTTTGGTCTCGTAATGGAATTTAAACCAGATACCCCGTCAAAGTGAAGAAACTAACGATCTAAATTTTCCCTGTGCTTCTATCGCTTCACTTTCGTAGGCGTTGGTTCGTTTTGAAACAGCCAAACTGTCGACTGAGGTTTTGTTTCTGGATTGTATTTAAAAATCCAGGATTCGTTACCTGTCACAATATAAATGCGATAGTAGGTAACTCTGTCTGTGCTTAAACCGCTGTACCCATTAGGATAAAATTTGGCATGGAGATAGTTTTGAGTCCCGGGGAAGGACATAGTTTGCTTGAAAACGTCAAGTGTAAGTCGTTTTTTTTTATAATTAAGGAGTTGCCTTTGAAATCCTACACCTGTAACTGAATTTTGGGCGGTTGGAACCGCCGGCAAATTTGGCATGGAGATAGTTTAGTGCAGGGGAAGGGCATAGGCTACCTGAAAACGTCAAGTGTGAGTCGATTTTTTTTCTGTAATTGAGGAGTTGTATTCCTACACCGATAACCTAATTTAGCGCGGGTGTAGCCGCGGGCCAAAAGCTAGTACATTATATTTTACATAATTTAATTTCTGTTTACATTAAATTTAAATAAGTAAACGTATTTGTACCAAAGACCTACTATTAACTTCAAAAGCAGGAAATGAGAAACTAGAAAAACTAGCGAACGTTATAACGCAGTTAATTCTCCGCGATATGAGATTGTCAGAATTTGAATCGAAACAATCGGAAAAATAGATTGTTCCTATTTTTCTATTACTATTGAAACTCGTTTGTTCAATAGGAGCCCGGTAGTACCGGTAGCCCGGAGTACCTTGAACAATTTTGGTGTACGATTCCTATTTCTATTAGGAAACACCATCATACGTAGGTATGCTAAAAATAATACATATCTTATGGATCAAGTGATTAATGCGGGCATTATTTACAATGTCCAGGCAGTATGAATAATGACATGTCAAATCGGGCCATGTTAACTTTAAATTATTAATATAGGATGTTTGCTTAGCCAATAGGCCACTAAAGGTAAAGCATTTACATGCCATAAGATTCATTACATAGTGCGAATAGCGAATAACTCCAATTATGAGTTAAATTTTGAGTTACTTTTATATCAAAGCAACAATTGTAAGGTGTCCAATGGATGGACATGTGATGGAGTAAGCGGAACTTACTCCGCTGAAGATCTGCCAAAGTTATGTCATCTATTTAATAATGCTATATCTTTAATGTTAGCAATAATCTATTGTTGGAAGTCGCCCTTGCATTTTTAAAAGAAATGGGAACACAAAAATCTCTCGTACTCACCTAGTTTCATTCAGAACGTCCCGTTACCAGCTCTCGGACTTAGCTGCTTAAGAAAGTAGCAAACAGAAGTAGCACCCACAATCGCTGAAGTAAGTAGGTATGATAATTAAATTTATAAAAGAGTTCAACATTTTTGTAAAGGAAAACTTGTCTTAATTACAATTAAAGACTACCTTTATGATATAAATGTAAAGGTTTTAATAAATGATTGTTAAAATAAGTCGCCTACTGACTGTTAGGGAGTTTCTTCCGCCGTACCTTCTGGCCTTAAGCGCTAAGGGCGCGTTCGTTCTGGGATTAGAAGTTCCCACGAATGATACTTTTCACACTTTGATAACGCCGGTTTTGCCACCGACACCTACCGTTCGTTTAGCCTGAAACGTTACTAACAAAATTTTTGGTTACAAAACTTGCAAAACGAACGTTTGACGTACACACACTACGATAAAACACACACACCTAGCATAAACAATGAATATGTATAGGCAGTTTGACAGATTAACACAAAAACCCCACGTCCAGACATGGGTCTAAAGTTTCATTTTTCGATGGCAAAAGTGATAAAAATAACAAAATTATCGTATACGAACGCATGACAGTTTGGCACAGATGATACAAAAATTTTGATATTTTTGATACCAATGCTAAACGAACGGATGACAGGTGGCAAAAGTAATAAAAATAATGATTCTACATCCCAGAACGAACGCGCTTTAACTGTGGTAACTAGTCAATTGTAGTTTATTGACTTCAAAAAAGTTTATAAGGTACTTAAAATTTTTATATTAAACTTTTGGGATATAAATCATTCGTTCATTCATTCACATTGAAGGTAAGCTTTCAATTAATAGGTACAAACTTCATAAATAGGTATATAGGTGAGGTAAGTAGCTGTGTATTTAAAGTATTTACCTATATCTAACTTGCTTCGTTTGTATGTCTGAGACGTTCAAAATTAGTCATCCATTTTTCAAGGACTTGCTTGCGGGTTTGGGCGCGTTAGTTTTGTCTAAACCAATTCTATAGGTGGTGTCCAGGTTCTAATGATGGAGCCGTAAGGTGGCGATAGGCAAATAAAAATATAGTACTTTACCGGTGTGTTTAGCTTCGGTACATTTGTCTTGACAAGTACTTACTTCTATCCAGGATCTGATGACAAAACCTAAAGGTACTAACTAGCCTAAGCACTACTTATAGAAACAAGATAACCCCCATAGAGGAAAGTATTTAACGAATACTAGGTACGTAAATAGCAACGTAATGGGCTCGTTACATTTGTGTCGACAAGATGTAGCCCAAGATATTGTCCCAAGTCTTATTGGAATCCGGACCATAGAAACTCTATTGCGGAGTATCAGCAGTTAGCAACCCCATCCAAATCTGCCAAGTACTGCATTCACTATTTTGTTAAAATCTTTATTTTTTTGTATGCAACCATAATTATTATGCAGTAAAAATGAATTCTTCGTGTCTGTTTTATACAAAAACTATACCAAACAAGCCCTTGTAGCGTAAACTGATTAATTAAAAAAAATCAACTCAATGAAATTCGTCTTCCCTCCACATCGAAATATGATCAACGCACAAAATTCTATCCATGGTAAAAATTTCATGCTATTTACCCGAAGCGCACAATCATTGAGCGAAACACAAACTCGTTTTGGCTTGGATCAAATTACCCCAACAAAAGATACGTAAGTTCAGTAGAGATAACTAGGATTGCATAACATTAAAGAAATGTCAACGTAGCCACGCCAGCTTGGCCGTAAATTGTGCGCTTTGGGTAAATAGAATTTAAAAGAAGCATCGAACAATACAGAAGGACGTAAGTACTCTTACACACGTCTGATTGCCTAGTACATGAAAGATTTCTTGAACTCGCGGCCGCATCGGCGGCGCTTCAGTGCTGCTACAACTTCGACTCTCTGTCTACATACAACGCCATCTTGATTAGTTGTTAAGAAAAACGAAACCCATTAAACTACATTTTCTAACCTAAGGCTCGAACTACATATATCCGGAATCTCTCCGTCCAAAAAAAACCGGCTTTGGATTAGCCCGGATCGAATCCGTGGCTGAAACAAACATTTGAATTTTCCCTACCTCGACTACATAGGTTCCGGAATAAGTCGAGTCTGAATTTTACGCGGCAGTTCTATGAAGCTGACCACACGACACCTCGTTCCGGGCGTTTCCAAGCTATCTAAAATGGTCCATTCGGAACATTTAATAACCGTAATTGAAAATTGCCAATGCATCCGTACAGCTTATCTGCATAGCTTAACCACTGATCGTGGCCTCTACCTCTACGAAAACTTAAAGGGAGACACAATTCTTTGCATGACGAAGGTATCCGATATGAAAGGATTTTCCGACCCCCTTAGGGGTGAAAAGGGGGGCAAAGTTTGAATGGGACAACATGATTCCCTGGTCCAATCTACTTCAATTTTTGCATTAACCTTTTATAACTAAGTAAAAATAAAAAAATCTTATTTTATTGAAATTCATATCCTAACGGGGTAAAAAGGGGGTAGAAAGTTATTTTGGCGGTGATTTTCCAAATTAGCAAAAAATTACTAACGGTTCGGAATGATTTACTACCGAGAAGAACCGGCAGTTAATCTTTTATATTTTTTCAACTTTATATTAAAATACAATAAAGCCTTACACTAGGTAATAGAATAACATTCAATGTTTTAAATTAAAAAAAATTACAAAAAATGAATTTTGTAATAGCTTTTTTCACTAAACTATCTCTGACATTTGAGGGTAAATTAACCACATGTTCTGGAATTTTATCGTAGACAAATATACTATGTATTGCGAAAGAGCTATATGTACCTTCTGAAGACGACTACAAATTTATCCTTATTCTTTGTATCAACACCGTGAAGGTCACTATTCTAGCAGATGAGTGCCACCTATCTCCTAGACCAGAAAACGAAGCATCGAACATAACACAAAATACCTGATTGCCTAGTACTTGCAAGATTCTTTGAACCCGTAGCAGCGGTGGGCGGCGGCGGTGTTCCAGTAGTGCAAAATGCAAACAGCTGTCTCTATAGCTTAGATTACAATATATTTGTTAGAAATGTTAAATCTTTTTTTTTCTCTAAGGTGGCAAACAAGCTTGCGATTCGCCTGATGGTAAGCGATCACCGCAGCCTATGGACGCTTGCAATTTCAATTTCAATTTATTCAATAAATTACAATTTCAATTTTAGCCTAAAATTGTACACATTATAATAAATTATGAATAATAAGTAATTACCTAACCAAGTACATATTTGGAACATTGACAGCTGTGCTAGGTCGTACCTGTGTTACAGTTGCTAACGTCTTCATCTAGTGCAAACACCTGGGGCATCACTCGCGCGTTGCCGACCCTTCAAAAATCTAATAACTTCTTCCTAAAGAACCCCATACTGTAGAAGTCCTTAGAAAAAACCTTGGCAACCTTGACCTTCGCAGCCTAAGCGTTCGCGGGAGGCAGTTTCTCCTCTCAGACATATGTAATTATGATTAATTTTTACCACAGAATAACAATGTTTTATGTGTTTTATCTGAAGTGTATGTAATGTTAAAAACATTGCGAAACTCCGCAGAATTGAGAACCAACAACAATATTATTGTAAGCCTTTACCTTTTAGGGTTCCGTAGTAGTTCTGTCTGTCAGTCCGCGGCTTAGCTCAGAGACTATTAGTACTAGAAAGCTGTAGTTTGGAATAAACAAAGTGGTTATTTTTTTTTTATATACCACCAAGGTGGCAAACAAGCACAAGGTCCGTCTGATGGTAAGCAGTCACCGTGGCCTATACGTGGCAAGTAGAATCTTTAAAACAGTATATTTTGAGGAACCCCTCCTCCCCCTTCCTTCACGGCCTGCCAGCTACACGGTATGAAGAAGAAAGAAGCCCAAGAATATCACTGTGTGTGCAAAATTGCACGTTTTTAGATTCGAAGCCATATCTCAGCCCACACGGATAAAAAGGATTTCTCTTTACAAGACGGAGTACTTTCTCAAAATATTTAGTTATTCCAAAAATATATTTTCTCAGATTAAAAATATATCTTTTGTTATAAAATTACCACCTGTCTGTTTCTGATACTATTTTATTCTTGCATTTTTTGTAATTTTAAGATAAATATGCTTATTTTGAGATTTAGTCTTAGTTCAGTAGAAAAGATGGACTTCTATAGAATCAAGAATTTATTCTTTTCTAAAGTAAATGTAAATAATATCAACAGATGGTGTTGTAAAGTTATTGACACTAAGTTAGAACGCGCTATTTAGAATTATTATGATTTAATGACTACTATCATAATATTTTTTCACATAGGACTTTTAATGAATACGCGAACGCGATTGTAGATTTACGAATACGCAAACACTCACACTAAGCATACTGTTACAACCAAGGGTTATCTTTTACCCACGGTTACACCCGTGGGGATTTCTATTAGATACTTACCCAATCCAAACATTTATGAGGATAAACTAACACAGCCATCCGTTAGAAGTGTATGGAACCCGGACATGTTTACTTCTCTAACTCAAATCGTCATCTGTTAGAAACGTATGTAACTCTTAGCCAGCGCACGCCATGTAAAGCTCCCATTCGGCATGTATGTATATAGATGTATTGTTTATATACCTACATATGTCAAGTTAATATAAATGTATTGTTTATATACATATTATATAAATTGGCTACACTTAATTGAGGGACCAAGTTAACCTATGGTATCTTTTCTCATAGACAAGACACAACAAGTTCGCTTCGTATCTTACACATTATTTTTGCGGCAATTTTTTTTTTCGCAGCTGGGCTAGGAAATGCGCTGTCCAGTTCTCTATGTCAATCGGGAAATCTTAATAAAACAACAGAAATACATAAGAAAAATCAGTTATGTTTTAATGTCAAATCAGAATGGTCAAAAAATATTCTATACAATAACTAATTTTTGTTTAATATTCCATGATAGCAACATTTATCTGTACATTCATATACTCAATATGAAAATTTTATCTTGTAAATTAATATCAAAAATCTATAGCTAGGCATATATGTTAAACAGAAATGTATGTAGAAAATGGCTGTCGCCAACTTTCTAATGTATAATTGAATAATATCATGAATTTATCCTTGAGATCATTTCTTTCTTGAAATAACAAACCTTTATTTTCTTTGCTCTCCTGGTAGTCGTATATCTGTGAAATTTAATAATTTCAACAAAAAATCGTCTTTCTCTGTCTTGCAAAAAAAATAATGTGTCATCATCACTACCATCTCGTACGGTTGATATCCACTGCTAAACACAGGCCTCCCTCATTGATGTCCACAAACTACGGTTCTGAGAGAGCCTGATATGGTCGTTATCCAAGCTATATGACTTGGCTGTGGGTTTCTTTACTTGTTATTAATTCCATCAAAGAAAGTTGTCTGGTAAAAAGGTAACAAATAGGTGCAGCATAATGGAACAGCATAAACATTCAATTTATTATACATAGGCTGCGGTGACCGTTTACAATCAGGCGGACCGTAAGCTTGTTTGCCACAAACATTCCGCCATTAAAGGCATCTAGACAGAACAATCTGTAGGTAAGACGCGCGGCGAGACGGGGAATGAGCGTACCCGACTAGCCATGTTGTCACATATGGCTATTCCGGTCCCATTTATATTAGTAGGATCAGGAATCAGTAGGGTTTATAATAGAGTTGCTCACCGCTAGCTGGCCGCCGTGGATGAACTTTTGCTCATCAATTTGGCGACCATCTCCTGAACCCGTTTCATTTCCTCCAGTTGGTTTGTTAGCTGGTAAAGCCGGTTCTCACGCTCCAGCACAGTCTTCTCCAATTGTTTGATAGTCTTATAAAAGAAAAACATTTAAAAAATAAAGATTTTGGAAAATCATGAATAATTTTGTATCGGAATTTTAAGCCACAATTCTAGGCTATGTTATGCTTTTAAGGGTTGAACAGACAAATTACCTAAAATAGAAACACGAAATTTGAACAGTAGGTTCTTTTTTTTACGTAAGCACCCAGATAATATTTTACTACATCTATTCCCTAAGAAGATAAAAAAAATATATATACTGACGGTATCTTTATGCTCCATCTCTTTCCTGAGCGCCTGTTCCGCAGCGGCCGCCTCCTCTATTCGCTTGTCCCGCTGCTTCACTCGTTCCTCGAACTTTATTAGCACACCCGCCAGCTCGTTGTTTTTCATTGTCTGTATAATACAAACAATCATATTTATGAATCCCTTTTACTCATTTGACTTCTAATAATTTCTAAAAAAATGACAGCGGTTTGTAAGTCAATCTTCTGACTGCAAAATATCATCCAAATCAGTTTAGCCGTAATAAAGTAACATGGTCACTTTTATTAAATTAGTGACATTTTCAAAAAGTCAAACATTTAGTGACCTCTTGCCTTAAGATACTTCTTGTTACCTTTACACATACAATTTCATTTTCATAATAAACGTAACTTATATATTATGTAGGTACTTCCGCCTCTTTAAATCAAAACCATTTAAAATTGACCTATATAAACTAAATATGTATTTAAAAATGCAATCAAATGTAAACTCAGGTAATAAATATAAGATAATCGAAAAAAAAAATATTTATTATGAATAAAATGTCAACTTGAATAAGTGATAGACTGTGTCGTAGGGCATAGTAATAATCCTCACCCAGTCTTTCGAATTATATATTTTTTTTATACCACTAACGTGGCAAACAAGCTTACGGTCTGTCTGATGGTAACAGATCACCGTAGCCTATGGACGCTTGCAACAGCTGGGGCATCACTCGCGCGTTGCCGACCCGTCAAATGTCTAATAACTTCTTTCTTTTTGATGTAATATCTATATATATTTCCTGACATATCAAACAGCGCCATCTGGTCTTAAACTTATCAAGGTTTGTATTATAGGTACCATACAAATACTCATAGTTTTTTTTTGTAAATACATACATATTATACATAGTAAACACCCAGTCTCAAAACAAACACAAATGCTTATCATATAAATATCTTTCTGTGTGGGGATCGAACCCGCACTCTCTGCACAGCAAACCGCCACTCTTTAAATTGAGCTACGAACAAGGGAGACAATTGTTTATTATACCTGTTGTTCTAACTTGTTCTGTTTAGATTTGTTTTCCGCCTCTGCTTGCCTTAACCTTTCTTCTGCTGCTCTTTCGCGTTCTTTCATTTCACTCTCCATTTTCTATAAAAAAAAAAGGTGATATGTATTTACATATTTAAATACAATCTTAAGGGTTGCAGATTGTTGATATTAATCGTTGTTGCCTGTTGTCTCAGCCTAATCATAGGGGAACAGGCATCTCCTTAGAAAAAAGAGGCTTAGGCCATAGTCCACCACGTTGGCCATAAGCGGACATCAGACGTTGTTGACCGACGGTTTAACGTACCTTGGTCGCATTTAGAAATGAAAGTGTACACATGACATATTTTTATATACCTATATTGAATATAAATTTAAACCCCTTTATCAAAGAGTAAGGATTAGATGGGGAAGTCTTCAAAACCCCACACTTACCACACGATTTCCCTGTCTAAACATATTTCGTCGGACCTCTGTATCTAATTTTTACTCTGTGCCTGTATGCTAATCGGCTATTTGTAATAAGAATATATAATTCCTGCCAAACTTGAATACGCCTAGAGTGAAGTTGGGAGCATAATCTTACGCAGTTATTGTCCATATTTTAAATGTAATAATAAGGTGCCTTTTTATGGTCCTAACTGTAGATGGCGACTAGAAGTTAATTTAACGCTTTACCTTATTTTGGACCACAGCTGAGTGAAAAGGTCAGATAAGAAAAAACAATACTAACCTACCAACCAGGTTGTCAATTAAGAAAAAAAAATATTAATCGACCAACCAGGTTGTCAATTAAGAAAAAAAAATATTAATCGACCAAACCAGGTTGTCAGTTAAGAAAAAACTTTACTAACCGGTCCAATCAGTGGACAGAGTGGTTTGTCGGTTTGTAATAGAGGAAATAATCAGGTCCCAAACTAAGAAAGCTTGTACAATGGTGGCAAAAACAACCCAAAAGCAGGGATTCAAATACCACCTCAAATACCAGCATCTAATTTTTAACGCAACAAACGCGCACTTCTTATTTGTACTAAAGAAGTTTGCTATAGCAAACTATAATTGTAGCTATAGTTCTTCCAAGTGAAATTCAATAATAGTTATTCCCATGAAACCTTTCAAATTTTCCCCTATCTCCTTCTCCGTCTCTTCAACTATCTCTGTGACAAAGTTCAACGCAATCAGATGCTCCGTTGCGGCAGGATTGCGTAACAAACAAACTTTTACATTTATGATATTAGTAGGAAATAGGACAAACAGACACAATCAGAACATACATCTAATATATTGGTCTACTGATAAAACTCACAGCTATCTGATTCCTGAACTCTTTCTGCAAGTTCTCCTTCTGCGTTTCCTTGTCGAGTCGCTCGGCGGCCAGTTTACCTCTAAAGCCCCTGAGTACCGTCTCAGCATCGTCTAATTGCTTGTGTAGATCTTCTATCGTCTTTTTATGTCTAAAAAAAATTACCGAACACTATATAGAAACAATATTAATGTATATCTCAGCTTTTTCCATATCTTGTATTATTTTATATATATATCCCTATATCGCTTTAATTTTACTATCCGCAAATATTGTTCGTAAAATATTTAAATTGTTTTCTTTTAAGGCTAATATATAGGCTATATTGCATAAATACTCCGTTACTGTGCAAAACTATCTTAAGTAGCATCTTAAGGATTCAAAAAAATATATGTTATAAATCTTGGTTTTGTCTAGTGCATTACTTCACTGAGTCATTTTCATTTATTGTAATGAATACAAAAATCTTGAAGTAAATAAAAATTCAGTGACTTGTTTATTATTATTATAAATTAAAATTAAATTAAAAACTAATAATTAACTAAAATAAAAAACTACAAATAAAAAACCTGTTCCAAGTTGACCTGATGGGGCAGTGTACCTAAAAGGCTGGCAGTATTTCCTCGTTGAATTGCAATTGAAATTCTTTGAGCGAAATAACTGCCAGCCCTTCTGTCGTGAGACACATCGACCAAACGCTTAGAAATCGCATTAAACAAAATATGAGTCCCCGGCGACCACGGCCCCAAGGTTTCAACCGCAAACTAACTTTATAAAAATATAACTTTATAAGCTTTCTGCCTATATCGCCCTCTCAATATTAATTATCTCAGATACTTTAAATAGTTATATATATATATATATATATATATATATATATATTATATATAGTCAATTGTAGCCAGACAGGAATATACATATTTATACGTTCGTGTAGTATACAGTGTGTAGATGCACAGATAAAAACAAGCCTATTTTAAAAATACCAAATCATTCTCCGCGTGGTTAATATGTATAAGTATCATTTAATCTTAATTTTAAGTCACATTCTACTTAAAATAAATTTTTTCACTCGTTAGTTTGCAAAATGTGTCGTCTTTTGAAGCCAATAGAAAGTTTAAGAATTATGAATGTAGAAATAGTTCTTCTGCTATTAATTGTCATTTTTTTTATTTGACTTTGCAAGTTCATAGCGAGATTTGATTTAAGATTATGTGTTTTGCTTTTCAAGTTTACTGAACACGAATTTGAATATTGTGCCTGCTATGTACACTGCAGAAACAAGTAATCAGAGTAATGTAGTGAGTTGTATTCGCGACACCAGTCAAGCAATCTAGAGTAAGCTACCCTTTGACACGGGTACAATAACTGACAAAGTTCGAAAGTCGTTGAAGGCGAGGCTACGTTTTACGAATTGTAAATTTGCCTTTCAATACTCTCGCCTCGCCCATCGTTAGCAGTAGCGCCGATTCATGGTGTCTATCTATTTAGTCTACCTAGTGCTCGTGCCCCCAAACTTAAGTGTCTGCGTTACTGAGCCTCCTTAAAATTTTACGGGTTTACTAGGATTTCTGAAACTCGCCCCCCCCAAATATTTTTTTAAAGCAACGTGTATGTTCGTGTTCGTTATAGTGTACTGGGTGGTGTATGACAGTTTGTAGGACATTGGTTGAATTAAGTAAAATACGATAGCTGTAATGGCGTCTGTAACTATTTAGCTGCTTAATAAGAAGCTAGTGAGATAACATCAAATCGCACGCACAATGGAGCACCAGCTGGCACCATTAGAGTCTTATTATAAAATTTCAATCGTATTTGACTTATTTCGATATTACGATATTGTACTCGGTATTGGGATTATAATATCGGACTTACTCGTAACGTTCCGAGATTCCGGAGTTACGATATTCCGAGATTCCGATATTCATGCCCTAGTATCGTATATGAAAAGATTTTGTTTATACATTACAAAAATATTTTTTTTTTACAGTTTTATTACAGTAAAATTTTAATGTTTTTAAATCATGTTTGTTTTCAACATTTCAAATAATATTGTAATGTACTTAATTATAATAAATATGCCAAATCAAAGAAATAGGGACTTTTCGAAAAGAAAATTTACATGATACCACTCAAAATTTTATACCCATTAAAACTTTTCAAACAAAGAATGTTAAGTTAAATATAGACAGATAACTAAACTGCGGTGCTCGCATGAACATACTTCCCATTTTTTTTACTTTATTTATGTATTCAAGATTGCCATTTAAATGAAAATGTATTAGTATCAATATGATTTTAATGATACAAGAAAATTAAATATGACAAAATTTCATAGATTAAATTTTTGTCTAGATAAATAAATCATAATAATTATCATTATCTTATGTTTTCTATTTTAAGAAAAAAAAAAAAGATTGCATCGGCCGGGAATCGAACCCGGGCCGCCCGCGTGGCAGGCGAGCATTCTACCACTGAACCACCGATGCTTATAAAAATATTGTCGAAATCTTAAAATAGTTATGTAATACGACCTAATTTATTTGTTTAATGTCATTTTTAACATTTACTTTGTTAACAGACTTAAAAATAGAAAGAGGTTGTGTTTTCGACGGGTATATTTTTTTATGTATGTCCACCGGTTTCTAAGTCAATTGTGAACTGATTTCAAAAATTATTTTTTTATTCGCAAAAGTACGTTCGGGTTTGAGAAAAAGAATAATTGATGTTATTTTGGAACTAGTGAAACGCCTTCTATGTTGATAATTATATAAAATTTTGTTACAAGTATGGATGATTTTAGTCCACGAGAGAAAAAAAAGATATTCAAAGAGATATTAAAAGATAAAAAAAAAAAATTAATACTTTTGTTGTTATTGTTTGGTTTTTTTTTAAATGTTTTATTATGTAACGACTCGCAGTCTGAGGATTTAGCATTAGTTTATCGTTTACAAAGTTACGTTTCCTGAAGAGACGTCAAGCAAGACCGAATGCCTAGGATAGTTCTATTTAGGCCCACAGGTGGCACTGTTCAATTTTTTCATACAAAATTGTTTACTCTGCGTTCAGCACGTGACGAATAACGACATGTATAATACAGTAAATTCGTACTAAGCTGGACTCCGTGACGTATTCCCCTAAGGGCGTAAACGAAAATAGTTAACAACAAAGCTACCATTCCCATAAATTAACACTAGCTCCTCCAATATGGCCAACTTACGCAAACGTAAGGTTACGTAAGGTAACATAACGTAAAATATGACGTCAACCGATTTTTTATTATTCATTGTTAAATGAATAGCATCAAAATTAAAAATACAAATAAAATTCCCACGGCGTATACCGTCTTGCTAAGGGTTCTCGTACACGCCCCGGCCTCTGATCAGCGTAGCCTCACTGTTCGTTAACTAGCTAAACCCGAGGCTAGGCGATGCCGGTACGGTGCTGACAAGCGTACGTTACAATATAGTTTCATTCTCCAATCCAAGAACCCGAAACGGCTTGAATTATAGCGATGCTGATCAAGTGGTGGAGCGCTATGTATGCGATAACCTTAGGGTAAGCAACCCTGCATGAAACTAGTATTAATAAAACTACATATATATATTTTTGTAGGTACTAACTGTTCATTATGCATCTGTGTAGTATACAGTACGTCTTGTTGCGAAGAGTTTGTTGCTTGAAGCATGGCCAGCGTGTGTTGTAATGAAGCCATATGTTCTGTTGCACCCTGATAACAAGCACAATTAACATTACACTAGCTTCGATTCGTTTACAAGCATGGAACGCATTGAATGCGCTATATTCTTCTTTATTCGATTTGCTATTGACCAAAATGATAACGAGGAATATAGCGATCACTAGGGCCGGATTAATAGTCGTTGCTAAGTAACGTCCTAAGTAATACTTCTGAAAGTCTTACTTGGAACATTCTATTCAATACTTACTTATGCTATTAGTCATATTTACAAGATTTTCAAAAACAGAAAGCCATTAATGATAGCAATAGAAGCCAAATTTATTTCGGTGGTTATCATAAATGTCTTATAAATACTTTTTTTTATGTCAATTCATTGTAAACAATGGTTTTGTTTATCGACAACGCTGAATGGCTTGAACCTTTACCTGCGCGATATCAAATGCCATAAAGAGCAAAAACCGGTCGAGTGCGAGTTTTTACTTGGGCACCGACGTGGCGACGGTACCGTAGGTGCTTATTTAATAGAATTATTTCCCCACCCTCTCGCACCTCTTCCATTTGCCGATAGTAACGTTTCATAAGTCGACGTAAGCAGCTAGGAAAAAATAATTCAGGTACATTCGAGCATTTGAATTCATGTTTTATTAGTATTAACACATTACGTGCTAAGACGGTTCTGAGTAAAGGTAATACGCTACTCGGGCTTAGCTAAGAATAAGAGCATGCACGTGTGTGTGTCTAAGCAATGTTTATTATTACATTATTCGTACTCAGACTCTTTCTTAGCAATAAGTAATACTTTGTCGAAGCAACGACTATTATAACGGACCTCGTTGTTGCATTTAATTACATTATGCTTACTTAGTCTCTGTCTTAGAATGTTACTTTGGCTATGCCACAACTATTAATCCGGGCCTAGGAGTTTTCATGGAAAATGAAAACATAAACACAAACGCTGTTCGCGGAATAATGAATCATCTAGTTGGTATTCGGATCGGTCGCGCTAGGCATTTATTCTTTGCTTACTCTGTGCGCGACGTCACGTTAGTCACATATAATCTGTTGAAAGGTAGCGGCTGTTGATTTTCGATCTAATTTTATATTTTATACGGTTTGAGTGAAACTAATTACAACCACACAAACAGACATTTTCATAGACACTACACCACATATTACACAAACCGTGAACATAAAATCTAACGCCAAAATTGGGTAAGTCCTTGCAATTTTCCTTAGAGCATACGTACGGCCTATTTCTAGTAACCAAACCCCCTTACCTGTAACGCGAAGGTGTGGGAATGCAACCTTTGTTCAAGACAAGTGATCTTGTACCCGTACAGTTCCATAACACTAGAGGTCGCAATGTCCGATATCTATAAAAAAAATATATGATAAATATATTTGTGAAATGTTTTTCGTAACCAATATCTATGCCTTAAGTACCTTAAGTTAAAACTTTAAAAAATACAAAAAGTAGAGGGTACGATGACACCTGTTCTAAAGTTGTGAAATATGCTGCAGAAATTATAGCACCACATTTAAGTTATATAATAAATCTTTGTATTAATACCGTAATTTACCCAATTAACCTAAAATCGGTCATTGTAAAACCATTGTTTAAAAAGGTGACGAAACAAATGTAAATAATTACCGACCTATAGCAATTCCTCCAACTTTTGCGTAAGTATTTGAAAAGGCAATATATGAATCTCTTTATAATTATTTTAACAAATACAACATTCTCTGTAATGAACAAATGGGATTCAGGAAGAAAAAGACTATTAGCATGACAGTCTATGATTTTGTTAATAAAGTCTTAACAGGAATGGATGATAAATCATTGATAGCTGCAATATATACAGATATGACAAAGGCGTATGATATGTATGATATTAGGGGTAATGTATTAAAACTAATCAAATCATTGGTAATAGAATACAGTTCACCGAAATCAGCAGCATATGTCCTAAAACAAAAACTGAAATAAAATATCTATCGAACCCTAGGTCAATTAAATAAGGCGTTTCTCAGGGCAGCGTACTAGGGCCCTTGTTATTCCTTATTTACATTAATGATTAACCTAAACATAAAGGCCATTCAATGATATTATTCGCAGATGATAGTACAACAGTCATCAATGCCACATGTACAAAAGAACCGGAAGAAAAAACCAATGACGCCCTTAACGACATCGTCATATGGCTTCAAAAAAACAATTTGGCAATCAACTTCAATAAAACAAAAGTTATGCTTTTCTCACAGAGACAAGTCATTAAAGCCATCACCGTAAGCTGTGGTAATAACAAAATCTATAAAAAATTAAAAACGCATTATCCCAACAAGAATTCAACACAAAAATCTTCTACGTGTACGAAAATATCGGACAGCTATTATGAAAAAAAGTGTACTCGGCATGGCTCCCACTATATTCAACAACTTACCTGACAAAATAAAGGACCTAGAATTAGACCAATTCAAGAAACAGTTAAAATTACAATTAATCGATAAATGTTACTACACTATAAATGACTTTTTAAATGATAAAATCGGCTGACATTACATTAATGTTATATTTTAACTGTCATTCTTTTTAATTATTTTATTTGACATTTTAATTTATTTTGACCTGTATCTAATTTATAATACAGTAAGCATTATATTTTTATTTAATTTAATTGTAAGCTATAAGCAGTTAGTTTGATGTTTGTTTACCATGAAATTTTTTTTATCTCTTTAAAAATATTTGTATGCCTTTATGGTAGAACATAGCGCTCTCAATTGTAATTATTTAAAGACCTGTATTCCTGTCCCCTATGTTCAACAAATAAATATTACTATTACTACTATTACTATTACGTACTAGCATTTTTTTTTAATTAACACATGTGTAAACTTTGGTACTACAATCACAGCCTAGAGATAGACTTAATTCACACAGTCGGCCATCGAAGGCGCCTAGACAGAGCAATCGTAAGGTGCGGTGCGCGGCATGACGGGGGTCATGCTAGTCGAGAGCATTCAGCCCTCCGTCTTACCACAGATCGCTTTCTAGACGATTTGTCTAGACATCTTCGTTGGCCAACTGTATGATTTTTTAGGCTGTGCATATAGCCATTCGTGATTTGACAAGCCAGACAGAAGTGGCCACGTTGTTTACGGCGCCATGACTGTCTAGACGTTGTAGGAATTTCCTTTAAAACCAAACGCGAAGACCGAATGTATGAATAAAATTGTTTAGTACGTTATGTGACTTTACCTTGTTATTATTCATTTGCTGAGTGAGATTAGAGATGAGCGTATCGACTGCTCGCTCCTGCGATGGGGACAGCCGTGCCCCCCATATCTCTCCCTCCCCCGCACCATCGAATCGCGTCGTCGGCTGATCGTTCATCTGTTCTATATCAGACACTGTTTCTCCAAACACCTGAAAAAGATAATAAAAATACAAGTAATAAAAACCAGCCAGGTGCTTGTTGTACACGCAGTGAATAAGAGTTCTGTAAAATGTGAGTTTTTGCGATATCTGCAAAACCTATGAACCGAATTTAATATTTAGAACCCACTGTTTTCAAGCTAGACGGGAAAACAAAATTTTTTGACCTTTATAAGCTAACTCGCAAAACATGCATCCAATAAATATTTAGAAAACAACGGCAGAATTATAAAGATTCCGTTTTTAGCTTCAAAACCCTAAATAACAGATTTTTTTAGCATTTTTTAACCTCCCCCTTGGTGATACGTGGTGAGGTAAAAGATTAAAAAAAAATCACGTGTATTTTTTAGTACCTACAAAAAATCTTATTTTTAGAATTTTGACGAAAAAATAAATACACGTGATATCTTACTACACCCCCCTCCCCCCTTGTGATATTTCGTGATTTTTTCCGGACCCACCCCCCCTTTCGAGCCTCACGTGATTAATGGACGGTCCCTGAACAGCGTGGTCGACTACACCTGGTAGTTAAAAGTACAAGGTACGGTCGACTTTTTGCATACAAAATATTTGAAATTCCAGTTTTTACATCTAAAACATAAGGAAAAAAATGTCCTGTCACATACACTTGTCCCCTTTTTACTACTGTACATAAAATAATAATAATAAAAAAAGACAAATACGCCCAAGTGAGACAAGAAGCGTTTCCGCTGTAACGCTACGCAAGCTATATTTTGCTATCCGGTGCTTTTCACATTCATTGATTACAAGTACCAATTATTATCTACAGTTTAATTACAACTTTATTTGCAACTCAATTTATAATAAACGCTCGCCCGCCCGAATCGCTTCTAAATTCATTTATGTCGCACATCATGTAAGCTAACTTCAAGACACTAAGATCTGTAGCGCGCACTGTATGTCTTCTTGATTTTATAATGATTTAATTTTATAACTTAGATAGATATAATTACAAAACCAAATTAAATACCTGATTCATCTGATCTGAGGGGAAATAGTGATGTTTGACCAGCTGAAGTATTTGTCGACGACGCGTGCCGTTGTTGCTTGTGAGACCAGCGCAGAGTAGCTTCCGAACCTTGACGGATGAAGAATGTTAAATGTGAAAGAGGGTGGAGTTAAATAATGTTTTCTGGGTGACATAATATTCATTCGTCACTTCACTATTTTGACACCATAGGTATTTCATGAAGGTCACATTAGGGAACATACGAGGCTTTGCATTGAGCGCCTCAGGGTGACATAGAACCGTAGACATATACTTCATGTAGACCTGGCCAACATCGTCTTCCAGTGGACGAAGCTTAAAGAAGTTTTAATGCAAGAAATGAGCACCAACACGAAGCAAGACCAACGTGAACTCATTCTCGAGCACGTCTTCAGAAGAAGACGAAGTGTATTATTTCTAACGTCATATAGCCTAATTGTGTTCTAAGTGTAAGTAATCCGGCGAGTTAATGTTTTATAATTTTTTAAACCTTTTTTGCAAAATTCTTGATTGGCCCCTAAAGCAGTTCGATATATTTTACGTAATTTTCTAAGGTAATAACAGATGGCGCTAATTTTTCCTACCATAAAAACGAGAATAAGTAAATTTGACTCGGCAGCAACTTTCAAAATCGTTATTAAAAAAAAATTTGTTTTTCATATACATGAAAAGCAATTTATATGAAATGTGAACATGAAGAAACTTCAAGGGTACCGCTTTTGCCAAAAAGAACCCTTATAATACCTAGTCTTTAAATGCATACTTACTTGGTGATGAGCCAGCAGTCTGTTGAGCGCACTTTCCCATTCTTTTGAAAGGGGTGCTAGAGTTAGTCCAATCCTACAGCTCACTACCACTGCCTGTTGGGCCATATCAGATCCCATCGGACCATTCTGGAAAATAAAACATTGTAATTCATAAAAAAAAAAGAGACAAGATCAAAAAATCCACACAACCTAAGGATTTTAGAGAGGAGATTTAAGATGGTTTGGACACGTCATGAGAAGGAAATAGGGCCACATTAGGGCTTGATATAGGTAAAGTCAAAAGAGCAATATGACGATCACCTGCGACATAGAATTAGGAACGTCATGAATAGAAGTTTAAAGGAAACTAATTTTATCTATACTAATATTTATGAGGTTAATTATGTTTGATGTTTATACGTAGAGGGTAATCAACTACTAAACCGATTATAAACATTAATACAGGAATAGAAAGCTCGAAATACTCGAACCAAATAATCCCTGACTAAAAAAAGACTATAAAATGTTTTTATTAGAATAAGTTTGTAAATCAAGTCGTAAACTAAAGGCACTATACCCTCACGTTGTAATGAAGCAATGAAGTGAATAGCTGTAGGGGTTTCAAAGTATATTAAATTTATCCCGGATTTCGGAGTTCTTTTTCTCACGTCGTAACAGTGCATACGATTGGCTTTATTAGTGGAACTAAGATACGTTTAAGGACAAATATGTTTTTTCGCGGGTGAAACTGCGGGTTTCGACTAGTAATAAATAAATCTGTATTTTAATATTTTTGTTTATATGAAGTGTTTGTAACAAACTGGAATTGAAATGGGGACGTTAATACATTCAACGTCACATTTTGTAGAACCCATGAAAGGCCTGAGATAATCAAATAGCATAAAATTAACAGGCACGTACAGAAACCTAACAGATTAATCAGGCGAAGAATTACAAGGAGGACTGACCCCAAATAAATGCGACTAAATCCAGTACTTGAATATGCAAATTGCTTCACTACGTCTTTGCTATGAATATATATAAACTTAAAATGATGAAGCTTACTTGTGATGTATAATCCAGAACACTGTACAGTGTCTCCTCAAATGAATCCGGTGTAACTTCACGCAACACTCGTTCCTGAGTTTCGCTCGACTCGCACAATGCTCCAACCACTTGCAACTAACAATATCAACTTTCATCTTTTTACAGGTTTAACTTTATATTTTACTAGCTTATGCCCGCGGCTTTTAATTATCAGCGTAGGATTCCTAAGGAAACTCTTAGTAGTACGTTAAATGAATATATATATTTATTTGGGTTTACTCAGCGGAAGCCATTTAAGCGCCCCTATAGCATTTTTTTTTGGAATTGATTCACCATTCACACACAGTCATTACTTAAATCGTACATTACTTTATGTAAAAAAATATATCCTACAACCAGGCTAGTCATCATAACTCCAAGCATAACAATATAATCGGATACGTGGCTTTCTCTTAAAAAGAACATAAACGGACAGACAAAGACACTTTGAGTTTTATAAAATGTACACGTAATTTTTTACGTAAAGCGTTGCTGTTTTAATTTGCTAAAAGAAGGTAACCAATGGTTTGATACACACACTCACATAATGTGGAAACAGCCTTTTTTAACCAACGTGACCGGTGGTGAGCTCATAGTATCTGGACTAAGGTGGCTTATATAATATGTCTCGTAAGTCGAAATATTATAAACGACATACAAGTAATGTACTTTAAGTAGTAGTAATTCTTAATACGTACGATGTTAGTACCGCCATTTTTTATTATTAATTAAAAAAGTTGTCTTGATATGTGCCCGAAATCAGAGTTGATGTTTTTTTTTGCATGAAGTTAACAGCGCTTTTTTTTTATAAAATCAAATATTGTGCTGTGATGTTAGGGTTATGCTGCTTAACTGTGAAAGTTTGCGTCATAATGATAATATACCATCACGGCATTTATTCCCGAACGGTGGTGTTCAGGTGATGTTACGAAATTAAGACCGTAACATCCACACTTCTCCTATGGTATTCCGTCCCGCAAGGGTGATAAATGGTGACGAAATAATACTTTTATTTGAATAGCAAATAGTAAAATTAAAGCCCATAAAATTCACAATTTTTTTTTTTTTGATGAAAAAAATTCTGCTGCAATGTGTAAATAAAAACACATTGCAGCAGAACTCTTTCCATTTTTTTTTTAATTCAAAAATTTGAAAAACAGCGTTACCTGACCCTTATTGTGGATAGCTAGAAATAATTTCTGTATCAATCTTATAACAACTCACCCATTGCAATCCGGCTTTACCAGGTTCTAAAGAGGGAGGAACGAGGAATCCTGGCAAACCATCGCTCAGTACAGATACAAGTTCTGGAGGTAATATACCTTCATCTGTAAATTTACAAAAAGAAAATTTAATGAGAGGATAACATAAAAGTATAAAGACAAACAATATAAAACATAACATTCCTTATCAGCCTCATACGCCCCCACTGTTGGGGCTCGGCCTACCCTCACCGGGGGTGTTACGGAGGCACAGTGCGGATTGTGGACTTTCCGATGCTCGACTCACGATGCTTTCCATTAACGTTAAGCCAGTGGTGGAAATAATCAATGTACTAAGGAAATGAAGTAAAACGCGGGGCTTGAACCTCCACCACTCAGGGCGCAAGGTAAAATGTTAACCCCTAGGCCGCCACTGACGTATTTACATGCTCAAGTCATAAACTCTCATTTCATGCTCATTCATAGTCAGTCATCGCCTTTGATAAATCAGACAACGTCTAGACAGTCATAGCGCCTCGAAAAAATATATTTTAATTTCATAGTTAAACTGATTAATTCTATGACTAATCGCATGAAAGCTGTCGTAGATGCCTTCGGAGGCAACACAGGTTGGGACAAAACATTTGTTTACATCAAAATTCCAGCACTAGTCTTATCCTTGATCAATATCCTATATTGCATTTACTGCTGAAAACCTTTTACTTCAGTATTCTGAATCAGATGTCTTAATAATACCATACGAAAAAGCTGACATAATAATGTACCAGCTTTATAACTGCATAAAAACTTTTTGCTTATCCTAACATTTATTTTTAGCTATGGGCAATCAAAAATTAAAGCACAAAGTGAGTTGATAGATGTGTCCGGGAGTGTATATACTCTGCGTTTTCGTAAATTAAAAGTAAATTAATAATTAAGCGAAGTGATGGCTGATTCATGTGTCATACTCGTGAACGGGTGCCGCCCGTGGAGGCTGGTCGGCTCTTGCAAACTTCTTTGTATTCTTAGTATTTAGTCTTACTTTTTTGTTTTGTTTATCAATACTGTAAGACATTGATTATTTCTAAGTGATAAATACATAAAATGTCTTTTTTTATATTTTGCAATTAGATACTTTTTATGTTGTGCTTGTGCTTTATATTTCGTGTTTTTTTATGTTTGTAATCGAAAGTGTCCTTCTATGATAGGGAGGGCATTTTCCAATATTTTAATTGGATGCTGTAAGGGAGAAAAGAAATGCCCTTGCTGAGTTTCTTGCCGGTTCTTCTCAGTACAAGGTCTCCGCCCTATAGGCTTAATCTACCGCTACCAAACCGATAGCGTAGTGACATTCATAAGTGCTCAATTATTGTAGCCTAAATTTAATAAATGATATTGATTGATTGACCAAAACATTGTATTAATATGTACTATTACGGTTATTTTATTTATTACCTCTGTATTGTAGTACCAGAGCTGCAAACAATTCCAGTGACTCCGGCAAACAAATTTGACTAGCTTTCATACAAAGACAGACCAGCTGACTGTGGTGGCATCGTAGAGAATATAGATCTGAAAATATTAGTATATATTTTACACGTAAACGCTATGAAAATTTTAAATTTACATCCGACAAATCAACACAGGAAGGACAACGATAACAACGATTCAAAAATCTAATGTTAACCTTTAGTGTTTCGACTAAGCGGTAAACAACTAAGAAACATTGCTACCAAAAACCATGTTGGGAGGTGGGTATTTTGCGTTACTTTTTAATACGTAACTGTCGAAAAATTATGTTAAACGCGTTTCATTCAAATAATAATAGCGCCGCTGAAATTATCAGTTGCGCTTAGACGGAACGGGTATTTTGTATACCTATTATATACCTATTATGCCTACTGTTATAAATATGAACATGCAAATAGTAAAAGGATTATTCCTTATTTATTTTTAATATGGAACTTTTAAGAGAGGTAGGGCACTGCAAGTACTCGCTCGAATAAGCCACCCGAACAACTAAGCAGGGCATAGCGAGTACTTGCTCGAATGAGCGGCCCGAACTGGGGAAGTACCTCCACCTTACAGAAAACCGCGGCCATAATAACACTAACATTGAGTAGTGTTGTGTTCCTGGCGGTGAGTAAGGTTGCCAGAACTCTTTGAGGATTCGCTGCGCGGACAGCGGAGGACCGGCGGTGCTTGTTGCTGTCGTACTCGGCGTAGACGCGGCGTGCTGGTTCGGCGGTCAGGGAGACCTGATGAAACGGCTGACCGCTGGCCGCCCGCAGGTTGAACGGGATCCCGAACCCAGGGATCACTTAATCTCCGCCCTGGGAGGCTGATTCGCCAGCCTGTGTAAAGTATCTGAAGTGGTAGTCGTGCCGGAGAAGGAGACCGGAGTGGACCCGGCTACTACAACAGAGGGGGATCAGGGGCCCTTCCGCCCGCCGTGCCAGCAACCGTATCATCTGTGGTGAGCTTCGGCAGTCTTAGAACCGCACCCTTTGTCCTCTATGCTGTCTGTGCAGTGAATCCTCATCCTTAGTCTTAGTAACTTTTTTTTATATATATTATGGCCAGAAGACAGAAAAAGAAAAGAGTTTGCACAGCGGCTACTTTTGCAACATCAGGGGTATTCACGCAAATCTTAACGCAGTCCACCACCATCTCGAAACTGCGCAGCCGACCATTCTTTTTCTAACGGAGACGCAGATATCCTGCCCGGCCGACACATCATACCTTCATTATCCCGGCTACAAACTCGAACACAATTTTATGAGTCGTGCCGGTGTATGTATGTTCGTCCGGGAGGATATCTGCTGTCGCCGCCTTCATAGCCTTGAAGACAGGGACCTGTCGATATTGTGGGTGCGCGTAGATTACGGCGGCCACACTCGTATCTATGCGTGCCTATACAGGTCTCATAGCGGTGACACGGACGTAACTCGACTCTTCACGCACCTGAGTTTGACGACTGACAAAGTTCTAGAGCAATATCCCACAGCAGAACTAGTTATTTTGGGAGACTTTAACGCCCACCATCGCGAGTGGCTCAGTTCTCGAACCAATAACTATGCTGGGATATCTGCTCATGAATTTGCTCTGACCTATGGATTCTCTCAGCTGGTACTTTCTCCAACGAGAATACCAGATATAGAGGAACATACGAGCTCCTTACTGGACCTTCTGCTGACTACTCGTCCGGACGGGTACTCCGTCTCAGTGGATGCGCCTCTTGGCTCCTCGGACCACTGTCTCGTTCGGACTCAAGTGTCATGCACACAACCTGATCCTTCTGGGCCAACTAACTGGCGTCGTGTGTGGCACTATAAGTCGGCAGACTGGGATGGATTGCGTGAATTTTACGCATCGTACCCGTGGAGGCAGATCTGCTTTAACTCAGAAGATCCTGACGTCTGCGCAGCCGCAGTCACTGAGACAATCCTTGCTGGTATGGAATGCTATATTCCTAACCCGCGAGTAGCTGCCGGCGTCAAAAAACGACCGTGGTTTAATAGGTCTTGCAGAAAAGCTAAAATTCTTAAGCAAAATGCATATGAGGCTTGGACCACGGCTCGTTTTAATAAGGATCCGAATATTTCTGAGTTAAAACGCAAATTAAATGCTGCCTCGAGGTTCAGTAAGAAAGCAACTGCCAGAGCAAAATTCCAATTCATCGGCAAAATAGGTGGGCGACTTGCGAGCTATCCTTCTGGGAGTCGTGCTTTCTGGTCACTCGCCAAAGCTGCCGAAGGGAACTTCTGCCAGTCGTCGTTACCACCACTGCGAAAGACCGATGGTGACTTGGCCCATAGTGCTAAAGAGAAAGCCGATCTACTGGGCAGTCTCTTTGCCTCGAACTCGAATATGAGCGATGAAGGCGCTGTACCACCTACTATACCGTGGTGCGGTAAGTCCATGCCGGAAATCTCCATAACGCAGCGGGAGGTCCGGCGGGCGTTGCTTTCTCTAGACGTTCATAAGTCGAGTGGGCCAGACGGTATACCAGCAGTGGTGCTTAAGCAGTGTGCTCCTGAGTTATGTCCTGTACTCACGCGCCTCTTCGCGCTTTCCTACCACACTAGGCAATTTCCGTCTACATGGAAGACTGCGAATGTGCACCCGGTGCCCAAAAAGGGCGATAGATCAGATCCATCGAATTACAGGCCTATCGCTATAACCTCTCTCCTCTCTAAGGTGATGGAGCGTGTGATCAACACACAGCTTCTAAGATACCTAGAAGTACACGATCTGGTCAGTGACCGTCAATATGGCTTTCGCCACGGTCGCTCGACTGGTGACCTTCTAGTGTATCTCACACACCGATGGGCACTAGCCATTGAGAGTCAGGGGGAGGCATTGGCATGTAGCCTGGACATAGCGAAGGCGTTCGATCGGGTCTGGCACCGCGGTCTTCTATCGAAGTTGCCATCTTACGGAGTGCCCGAGGGTTTGTGCAAATGGGTGGCTAGCTTTTTGTCCGGCAGACGCATACGAACCGTAGTTGACGGTAGTTGCTCTGATAGCATGGACATTAATGCTGGTGTCCCGCAAGGCTCTGTGCTGTCTCCTACGCTGTTTCTACTGCATATCAATGACATGTTGGACATCAACAACATACATTGCTATGCAGATGACAGTACTGGTGACGCTTTTTACACGGGTCGTGCAAACATCCCTCGTTCCGTTGTGGAGGAAAACCGCGGAGAACTTGTGTCTCAAATCGAGACCACACTGTCCCAGGTCTCTGACTGGGGACGGGTAAACTTGGTCCGATTCAACCCTACAAAGACACAAGTGTGCGCGTTCACCGCTAAGAAAACTCCATTCACTGTGGTCCCACAATTCCAGAACACTCCCCTCTCCATCTCCAAGAGCATTGGGATCCTTGGTGTCGACATCTCCAGCGATGTTCAGTTCCGAGATCATTTACAAGATAAGGTAAAGCTGGCGTCCAAAAAACTTGGTGTACTCAACAGAGCGAAGCAGTACTTCACGTCGGGGCAAAGGTTGTTACTTTACAAGTCGCAAGTTAGGCCCCATATGGAGTACTGCTGCCATCTCTGGGCAGGTGCACCCGGATACCAGCTTGGCCCTTTTGACTCGGTTCAACGACGGGCTGTGAGAATTGTCGACGATTCCAAACTCACTTGCGGTATCGAGCCCTTAAGTCTGAGGAGAGACTTTGCCTCACTGTGTGTGTTCTACCGCTTGTACAATGGGTTGTGTTCTGAGGAATTGTTCGAAATGATGCCCACGGCTACTTTCTACCATCGCACCGCTCGCCATCGGCAGGGAATTCATTCTCACACTTTAGAACCTAAATGGTCGCGTACAGTGCGGTTTCAGAGAAACTTCCTCCCGCCAACGCTTAAGTTGTGGAATGAGCTCCCTGCCAAGGTTTTCTGCAAGGACTACAGTATGGAGTTCTTCAAGAAAGAAGTTATTAGATTTCTGAAGGGTCGGCAACGCGCAAGTGATACCCCTGGTGTTGCAAGCGTCCATAGGCTACGGTGACCGCTTACCATCAGGTGGGCCGTAAGCTTGTTTGCCACCTTAGTGGTATAAAAAAAAAAAAAAAAAAGAAAAAAAAAAGTAACGATCAACCGCGCTTCCACTGCCGCCACGGCAATTGATTAGTAAAAATAAAGGGGGGATATCATGTTATTTCATCTTTTATTTTCAATTTAATTGTTGTTAAATTTCTACTAGGCTAGTGCTGCATTCGTATTATTGTCAAGAGGTCACCGTGGCCTATGGACGCTTGCAACACCAGAAGTATCACCTAACGGTTCGTCCTTCAAACTTAGCTTAGCTTACTTTCACGGGCTCGACAGTAATGCATTACTCTTTCAATTTCTACACATGCTCAGTAAGTGGATTCTTACTTCTTTTTTATGGATAACATTAGCCATTTTGATAACCAAACATCTAAGACACTCATAACACAACTCATGAGTTGCTAGTGCATAAATTTATATATATATATATTGCATATAAACAGACAAACTTCTCAAAATCTATCAATATAGAGAAACGTATTTAAGAAATAACCTTTTTCTATTTAGACACCTTAGAAAGACTAATCTTCGAAGAAAAAACAATATATAACCCATTTCTCTGGCTTAGCTACAAAAACAAAAAAAAAACAAAAAATATTTATACGATTGTCTGTTTCAAAAGATTTTGTCCACAGGCCAGGACTTGAAGTTGTGACTTTGGAATACCTAAGCTCAATTATTGGCTGGCGTATTATGAGTTATAAAAATGTGTTTTTGATACTAACTAACGTATATTACGTAATAAACTAAACATTTATCATTATTATTAATATTAAAACCAGGGATTTTTAGGATACCCCAAAATCACCTTAATCTGTCCCAAGTAAAACTAACTATACCACAGGGTCTGAAGACAAAAGGCTTCACCAGTGCGTCCTACCTGTCATGACTAACGCTGCCGAAGCCTGGACACTTACAGCGGGGCTAGTCCACAAGTTCAAAGTTGCCCAGCGCGCAATGTAGCAAGCTATACGCGGAGTGTCTCCGAGGAATCGAATCCGAAATGAAGACATCCGGAAAAGAACTAAAGACACAGACAAAGCTCGCAGAATTAGCAAACTGAAGTGGCAGTGGACTGGCCACGTCTGTCAGAAAACCAATGGTCGATGGAGCAGACGTGTCCTAGAGTGGAGACCGCGTATGGAAAGTCTAAGCGTGAGACGCCCTACAGCCCGGTGGACCGACGACCTTAAAAAGTTGGCTGGTGGTGGCTGCATGCGGAATGCAGAGGACCGGGAGAAATGACGAACAATCGAGGAGACTTAAGACCAGTATAGGCTGATATGTTGAAGTAAAACTAAGTGTGCTTACCTAAATTAATAAGAACAGTCAAAAATTTCAGAACACTCCGTAGACAATTGCTGGTGTTCTCTTGTTCCCCCATGTCGTCCGGAGAACATTTACAAAGCTGATCTACGTCCTGGAAATGGAAAACACAATATCATTACCACTTTGCTCCAAGATTTCGTATCATAATCATTACATGATTTCATTACTTAAATTATTTGTAAGCAACTTAGAAAGTACCCACAAGTAGTAGTAAGCACAAACAGATTGCAACTGCTACCCTAAGCAGACTTTTGGAGGTTAATCAGAAGACCATAGCTCTAATTGAGGTGTTGTGGATTAGAGGCAACAAAATATGTGGTCTTAACAATATCGGGGGTAAGTTGCTGCACAAATCCTCAGTTCAAAAACCAAGAACATGCATATACATTTCCAAATGAATACCAGCATTGCTACTAACCAATTTCTGCTCCAGAGACCTTACTGTGGTAAGGCTTAACGCAATGACACCAAACAAACGCTAGTACTAGCCTCGGTCTACATGCTTGGTGAGGTGGAAGTTCCATCAAGGGAGCTGACTGAGCTAGTACAGTATTGTGTAAATCACGGCAGACATAATGATATCAGCCAACGCAAACGCTCACCACACACTGTGGAGAAGTCCGACACCGAACAAAAGAGGTGAGTTCTTAACAGAATAAATATTCTCAACTAACTTTTCTACAATTAACAATGGCATGGAGCCGTCCTTTATTAATTCCAGATACCAGACTATAGTGGATGTTACTCTTGCATCTAACGGTTCCGCGGAACTTGTGTCAAACTGGCACGTTTCTGCTGAGCAATCGTTTGCGGACCATAAGAGAATCTGCTATAACATAAGAGTGCAAGAGAAGGACCAGCAACCGAAACGCAACCCGCGCAAAACTGACATCGCGCAGTACAGGAACCTTGTCCAACATGAGATGAAAAAAATTACCTTTAAAGATATGACTGACAGCACTCACAACATAGAATATTAAGGCCTGCACACCTACGCAACCGACCATTGGGGGAAAGAACAACTCGAAAGCTCAGACTCAACCTCAGGAGGCTTTTTAACCAAGCCAAAAACACCAAGGCCGAGGTACTAGCAAACAAAAAGCGCATAAGAAATCGCAAGGGAGATCGACAGACGCTTCTGTGATAACATTTCCTCCACCAATGAAGCATTCAACAAACAAAACAAAAATCTCATACAACAAACGTGATTTTTATGCTCAATTTTGATAATGGTCACAGGTAGACGCTTAAAATATTCACAGAATATTTAGTTATATAGTCACTTTAAAAATAAATAATAATAAATAATTAGAATAGAACAAATATTTAAGGGGGGCTCCCATACAACAAACGTTTTTATAGATTATGGTACGGAACCCTTCGTGCGCGAGTCCGACTCGCTCTTGGCCGATTTTTATACTATGTCATTATCGTCCACACAACGTCAACAAAATTTACTGCTTATTTCTTTTTGATGTACTACAAATACAATACCTATAACAATAAATGAATCTATATTTTACCTTTAATGCCTCATTTAGTGCATTGGCAAACATAGGGAAAGTTATTACAAAACTTCTTAGATTTTTGTCGGAGCTCAGGTCATTGATGAACGTGTATGCGTGCAGAAGCTGTGTTGCGTCTCTCTCACTAAACAAAAATTAAATTAATTAAAATTAACAAACGACGTCAATACGTCAACGACAGTATATGCATGTTCAATCAAATCGCGATGTGTAACTAAGCGTAAATACTGACCTAATAGCCTTATTGAAAGTTCTCATAGTGCAACAAAGATAGCTATGGACGTCCGTTGGTCGAGTGGCTGCTATTCCGCGTGTTGCACCCGACAGGCAAAGAAGCAGTCTACAAACTTCTACCCCACCGTACTCCCCGTCCTGAAAATATATTTAAATAAAATTATGACAAAGTACCTATAGGTGTGTGAAGTAGATTCAGTCCGGCCAGACGGTTAGCATCGCTACGGTGAGGCGGTGGGGGAGCGGGTGTCGGCGCGGCAACTGGTGGAGTCCTAATCATGGTTGGAAACTCACACGCCTCGCGTCTGCGGCGGCGGCAGTCGTGTGCATTTTATTTGTAAAATGTCAAAGGCACAATGTGCCTATATGTGTTTAAACAAAAAAAGTGCCCCCAACAGTAAAATATTTTTTTTTTAAGGGATTGTAACAGATTACCAATAATAATTTATTTATTTTACTTTAGTTGATTAGTTATCGCACTACATCATAAGTTTATACTTATTTTTTTTTTATTTAATTATACATTATTGTAGTGCGATAAATATATAATAGGTATTACAGTCATTAATTATGTACCTACTACATATTTCCTGAGATTTACCTGACCTATCTGATTTTCGTTTTCCCTATTGATATTGCATAATACGTACATTTATCAAAGTAGATATACCTAGCTACCCAGGTATATTCTTAAAATACCTGTTTTGCAGAGTGTACAGGCCTCTGTAACTACTACTACCTAATAAAACTACCTATAACATTAATATCCTTAAAATCTTGGTTATTAATGAGATAATGTCATCGTCACGGTTTGTACAACAAACAGTTTTTCTATTGCCCTAATAAGAAATATGAAAAAACCTTAGATAAAATTTAAACTATGTGTTTTCTTTAAAGAGAAGCAGAAGAGAAGAAGTTATGCTATGTAATCTGAAAACTATGTCTTCTGCTTGCTCACCATTCTTTTCTTTTCTATTGAAATGTATTGAATTGAATCAACATCATTAGGGCCGTATGCGTGTTATATATTATGGTGTGTTATATATTATGGTATGAAGAACATTCTTACAATGATTAGAAAATGACTCAGTAGGTAGACCATAATATGTAATTCACAAAAAAATTATCGCTTTGCACTTAATTGGTGTTCTTATAAAACCTTTCTATAGGTCAAAATAAAACATGTAAAGCCTTCATACCTTTAAACCTATAAGATGCACAACAAAATCCTTTGTGTCTATTGTTCTCATCAATGCATAAATAGCTGGCAAATTTCCATAACACACATTGACTAGAACTGTAAGAGACTTATGTCCAATGGTTCTATGCTGTGGTTCTGACATAGGCTGAGTGATCCAATCCGTTAATTGCTTCATTAAACCAGAGAGGTATGATTCTTGCCAACTAATTTTGATCCCATACGATATATCCTGCAAGATAAAAAAACAACTTAAGATGTCTGTTAACTTTTTAAAACACTAGATCAAGTTTGTGTTTTTTTTTAATAACTTCTTGAGCTAGTGGTTTTCGTGGTTAGCTATTAGATATTTGTTTTTGTTTAAATATTTATTATTATGGTTCAATATATTTTCTTTTTTTTAGTTTGGTTTTGTATTACATAGAAAAAAAAATCACAAGGTATATGAGTAGGATTTTAAATAAAAAACCGGCCAAGTGCGAGACGGATTCGCGCACGAAGGGTTCGGAATCATTATCTATAATACGGCAAAAAAATCACATTTGTTGTATGGGAGTCCCCTTAAATATTTATTTTATTCTCTTTTTTAGAATATGTTGTTATAGCGGCAACAGAAATACATCATTTGTAAAAACTTCAACAGTCTAACTAGCCTGGTGGCAGACGGAGAGACAAACAAACAGCAAAGTCTTAGTAATAGGATCCTGTTTTGTACCCTTTGGGTATAGAACCCTAAAAATGGACACAAATTAAGATTTCAAAAAAAATCATTGGAAATGGAAGTGGGTCACACAACAAATGGCTCTTTAGATTACAGATGAACTAGATTATTAGGAAGTTGATTCTTTAAGACATTCAGAGAAGTATAAATATAGCTAGGGCTGTCTGAATAAGTACTTACAACCTAGTTAGGTTGTTAAGTTCCTTATCAAAGATATTATTACACAACTGAGATAGCTAACCAGATGAGGTTTCTTACTAATATTTATACAAAACAACTAATGCATGATATAAACTTAAATACTTACTTGCATAACAGAGAGGAGTTTGATTTTTTTGTCATTTGATATTGTATCAGTTAGGAGACGAGCCAATATTGGCATGAATCTGAAAATAATTTACAATAAAATAAATTACATGCGAGTTATGTGACTATTTTTTAAATCTATTAGTACCCTTTTAATCAAATCTATAATAAAGGGAACCATTTTGAAACTCTATTCAAAATATTTTTTACTTTTTATACAACAGAAGTATTAGAAAACAGTTGACATTAAGAAATAGCTATATATTGGTTTTTCACAATCCATACACTGGCAATGCAAGTAATAATAATACAATACAATATTTTTATAGTTTGTATTACACTTGTAAATGTTATTAGATTATTTGAACATTCCAGTAGTCTCAGATAGTGTCATACTGATTAGTATGATCAAATCTAAGAATTTCATAAGTTTTGGCTATAAAACGATAAAGCATAATTTTTGGTTGTGGTTATACTAAGGAATTCAATTTGACAATGCAATCTTTATATACAGTGTGAGTCTTCATAAAGTGCACATACGAAAATGGGTGAAACTAGACTAGATTTTTATCAAGGAAAAAATGTCAAAAAAAATCTAAAATTTTTTTTTATGTTTTATAGATTTTTTTTTATTTTAATTACCTTCTGTTGACTTACTGCAAAGAAAACGTTATAACTTTTGATCTAAGAGGTATATCCTGATAAAATAAAAACAGTAATGATTGTAAATAACAGGGGATACTAATAAAATACACAAAATGCCCAAAACCCAGCAACAAGTAATAATAAAATATTACATTTTGAGAAAAATCTGTATTTTAATTGGTGTTTTTTTAATTATTTGATCAATTTCTCCAAATAATGCCCATATTACAGTTGGTTTTTATTACATTGTGTTATTCTCCATCGTATTACCTTTGTAAAACCAAAAATCCTATGTCTCTATCCCTATCACAATGTAGGCAATTAGCGTTTGAATAAAGGCCTGCCACCACATTATTCTGTGCCTCAGGTAGACATTTTTTTTGTGGGTCATTGTATGCACGATGCGCGGGGTAGTGGACAGCGAGGGCCCGGGCAGAACAAAAGAAAGCTAGAAGCTTGGGTGGGACATGAATAGAAGGGAAGTCTCTACCGGAGGCACAGAATAATGTGGTGGCAGGCCTTTACTCAAACGCTAATTGCAAACATTGTGATAGGGATAGAGACAAAGGATTTTTGGTTTTACAAAAGTAATACGATGGAGAATAATACAATGTAATAAAAACCACCTGTAATATGGGCATTATTTGGAGAAATTGATCAAATAATTAAAAAAAACACCAATTGTGTTTATAACACCAAAATTGCACTGCAGTCGGTATCATTCAGGACAAGGTCTGCCCGGTCAGCTAGTAGAAATACATAGTTTATTTATATTGTTGTGATCTGAAGATCATGGGTAACAGACAGTGGCAGCCCTAACATAAAGCAAGAGCAGCCACTGCAGGTGCTGAGTAGGCAGCAGCGCCAGAATATATATGGTAATCAGGAAGAAATAATTTTATCAGTCCCATTGAGAGATATGTTATAATTCATATCAATAATAAAGTTATAATTCAGCTAAGTAAAGGGCAACATAAAAATAAAAATGAGCCTAGAATGTAGGTAATGTAATAAAATCTTCTAGTTAGATGTGATTATCGGAAAAACCGTTTTAGGAGGTGTGTGTATGCAATATCACGGGAAGTGTCCCCTTGCCCAGTGCACCGCCTTACCACACTTTTGTCACCTGTTTTCTGCAAAGATGTACCACTTATATTTTTCTAAGTACTTTGATAGCGGACAGTAGGTATACCACTATTATTGATTGGCGACTATGAAAGGGCGCCAAAAGAAAATTTGTTCTACCCTCATAAAGCAAATTAACTCTTCAAAGTAATTTGTAAGTTCTTATCAACTTTATTAGCACAATCATACATTCAGTAAATTGTTTCTGTGGTGACAATTATGAAAAAAATCAATAATTTATTTTAGAAATGTTCAATTAAAAAGAAAACTAAGAATACTATGTACTGCTCTGCCAATCTCTTGAAAGGACATTCTTAGTTTTTTATTCTTTGTTACGCTTTAGTTCAAAAATCATAACAATATTATCATTTACTTGTATGTATGTGTAAGAGCATGTCTTGCACTAGGTTCAATAGAAGCACGTGCCAAAACTGCAACTGCAGCCCAATGCGGCCCTCGGCCATCACACATCACTCTCCATAGTGAGCTGAAGAATGCACACACTTCAGTACGGCCTGGAGAAAATATTGTCAAATCACATGCTGAAGCGATGAGCTGAAACATACAATGTAGTGTTATGTATTAATCTTGACCAAATCACTAAAGACCGTGTTATTTAACCCATCACATATGTTACCATACAAAGAAAATACCCGATTTCTTGCATATTATCGAAATTGTACCTTCCCTTACAATAATCATATCTAACATGTTATATGTTGTAAGAAATATATAAAATTTTGCATCTGACCCAATATTTTGTAAAAATCTCACTTGTATAAATACCTAAATACATTTTCTTATTTCCCAGCTGTTTCTGCCATACAAAATTTATTAAATTAAATTAAATAGCACTAAATTGCTCATTTGTCAATTTTTATTGGTTGAAAAGTAAAATGCGGACACATATACCCACTTTAGTCCAGATACACTGCATTAGAAAAAGTGTTGTGACAATGGGTTAGTAAAACGAGACTCCTCCAACATGTTGGTGTGGGTAGATCCAGCTACTGGTTACCCCTTAGGGGACTGCAGTAAAGAGATACATACATACATTTTATGTATGAATATGGCTTTTATGATAATAAGAAAATAATTATGTATATTAATGTTAGGAAGTAATTTTATTGTAACAAGTGTGTCACCTAATATTTAAATGTATGTTTCAGCTTTCTTTATACTTTAACACTACTGTCACTTATGCAATGTATGTATGTTACAATCTGACCTCTATCAACAATTAACAGCCTTGGATTGCAAAATCTTTGTAATATTACTACTAATTTCTTCAAAAAATCCAAAATAATTGGTGAAGCAGCTAGTCACTTATATCTGTAAATTAACCTAGGATGCTGCAATTTTTATTGTATGTTCTTACTAATATAAGATAATGATTTGCCAAATTTGAATAGTTTTGGAGATATTAATTGTAAAATTATTGAAATTGTATACAAAAGATGATATTTCAGACCAGTCTATTTTAATGTCTGAGCTAGCTTAAATTGACAACTTTTTTGGGATAGAGTAACACACCGTCCCTTAAAAGAAATAAAAAAGTCAGCAGAAAAGAATATTTTTTGAAAAGAAAAAAGCAAGGACAGCCCACTGAGGGGTGTGCTTAATACATATAAAAAAAAATGCATTCTGTTTTATAGGCTAATTTTCATACAATTTTATTTTAGTTATAGATATTTGAAGGGTCAGCAACTCGCGAGTGATACCCCTGGTGTAACATGCGTCAATAGGCTACGCTTACGATTAGGCGGGCCGTAAGCTTGTTTGCCACCTTAAAAAAAAATCGTAAAAAAAAAAAAAAAAAAAAAAAATCTCCCCCCACAGGGCGTTTCTCCCGTTCCCCCTCTGTCCTCTTGGAACCCCACCCACTTTTCTACATTTACTGATATAAGTGACCTGCCTTTATTCGCTTTTAGTTACTCTAACCAAAACTTTTTGAAGTCCCTATTCAAAACAGAGAACTACCTAAGTGCCATCATACATATGGATTAGTAAAACTTGTAACTTACACCCAAGTAGCGGGTCATTAAATTGACAGCAGTTTCACTATGAGACGCTTCAAACTCGCGGGCCGCAATCACAAAAGCCTTTAAATGGGCAAATTTCCCTGGGTCTGAATTATTTCCGTTACAGGATTCTACGCCATCGACTTCCATTTCTCAAAGTAAACCCTTTGGCACAGACCTAAATAGCAATTAAGCTTTATGCTTTCGTTTTTGATAAATATATACAACATCTACAAAATATATTAAAGGCAATAGTTAAAATTCAATCATTATTTAAAATATTCAACTTCAACTGTTTTTGCTTACACTCCGGCGTCCATATTGAATGTTTACAAAACACGCGACGGTGATTGGTCGATTTAGGAAACCATAGACAAATTTTTCATACGTTTCATAACAAGGCTACGTTCACTTTGGGTGTGATTATCGCCGTTTGTCTTTCGCCGGACTTTGGTCCGATTTACGTGACTTTTGAAACTGAACGGCTTTGACAACAGCAGGGGTTTTAAAATTACCGCTAACTTGCAAAACAGTCAATATAAATTGAGGTCTTAAAAGATTCTATTTATCAAGTATTGTGTTATTGTCTCCTCTTATCATTCTTCCTCATTAGTCAGTCAATAAAAAGTACTCTTTATCAACTAAAGTCGTTTTAGTAATATTGAATCTAAAAATTAATTTTCAGTAGCTGTCAAAGTGCGACTTTCACCCTCCTATTTCACGGTGTGATTAGTGCGATCGCCCGACGATATTTACCAGCTTAATGAACGATACGGTGCGTTTGCCGTGTGAGTCACTCCGGGTTATTGAACGGCAAGTTTATCGTCGGGTAATCACACGGCGTTGAAACTGAACGTTGCCCAAGACTGTGAGTCCGTTCATTTTGGAATAAATCAATTTTTGTGTTAATTTTGTCACCAGTCATCCGTTTGCTGAGCATTGCGCATTGGTATCAGAATATCAAAATAGAGAGAAAACGTCAACCGTTCGTACTTCAAATTTTGTTAGTAACGTTTCAAAGCTACACGAGCCATAAGGGTAGGTCGCAAAAGTTGCGTTTTCAAAAATGTGAACAGCATCAAATGTGGAAACTTTTTATCCCAAAGCGAACGAACTCTTGACCGTTTAAAATTGTTTCATGCGGAAAAACTATGATTAGTTAAGTATAATTATAAATATTATACCAACCTATATTAAATTTCATCAGTCATAACACCTTACCCACACCTTGTCAAACACGTACACACAATTTTATTTTTTATGAATGCTTCACCGTGCATGTTTTTAAATATTTTTTTCATCCATCCAGATTCTTGAACTTCAAACATGGGATACTTCTTATATTTGGGCTTTATGTATGGTATGGACAGGCCAATAAGGCCATCTCCACAAATAGAACAAATTTTCAGCTTTTTCAAATCGTATATAGTCCCTAAATCTCATATTCTAGCTAGTAACACTTTCATTGGATGAGTTAATATTGGCTCATTGACATACAAAGACTATGAAAATATTAGAAGTGGCTTACTTGTAAACAAGTATAGAAAAGATCTTCGCATTTTCTTTCATAATCAATTAATTGTTTTTTTGGTTTCAGTGTTAAAAGTGGTAAAAAATGATCACACCAAAAATCCAATACACTTTTTTTAAGAAAATATGAGTATTATGATTAATGAAATAAATCAATCCATTATCTATATATATAAAAATGAATCCCTGTTTTACTTGGTCACATCCTTACTTTCAAATGACTGCACCAAATTGGATAATCTCTTTTCTTTGTATTCATTATTATTAGGGCAAGTTTTATATAAAAAAAGGGTCAAGTGCTAGTCGGACTTTGAAACAACGTTCGTGGGGTCAGCTAGTTTAAAATAAAAATAAGCAAACTAATTTATTGTTACTAATTAGAATATTGATGTGCTTGGGAGCTCGATTACTACATTGTGTATGTTTGTGTCTGTTTGTGAGTGTGTATATGAGAGTGTATGTGTATGTGTGTGCATGCGTGTGGAAGTATATTTCAATGTATGAAATTTGATAATTTAAAATAGGCATATTAATAATCTAGTATAAAACTTTTGATATATTTATAATTAAGTACAGTAGGCGACACATCAAGTTACTCATGAAAACATATCTATAACTAAAACATTTCGCTATAGATAAATCTCAGGTAAGAGACTGAACACAGCTGCGTCTGCGAACGTATCTATAGGTATATGTATATTACAAACATGAATGAAAGCCGGCGCGGCGGGCGGAGCGGCGGGGCGGCGGCGTAAGTACCGAGCTCAATCAACATCTAGATAAAATAAAATAAATCAAATTTAGTGTTGTCCGTGACATTGACACGATTAGGCGCGCGCTTAATCGTTTGTTGCATCGCTAACTATCTAAACTAAAAATGGCACCTCAACTTATCGAAGTGCAGCGGAGAAGCAGGCTACAGAATAAAAGATATTGAGCGACTGATTAGAGATGTCAAAGCTCGTCGGTTTTATAAAAAAAAATAGACATGACCCGGTAATCGGCGTGCTTATTTTGTAATTTCAAGGAAAATGATTTTAAAAATCCATTGTTTAGCCGTTACGTATTATTTCTTATGCCTTTTACCATTGCCGCTCGCGTAGATATGTTGTGGTATTGCGTGACACACAATACATTACACAAGGACACATATACACAAGGAGTACAGTATGGAGTTCTTCAAGAAAGAAGTTATTAAATTTCTGAAGGAACGCGCAAGTGATACCCCTGGTGTTGCAAGCGTCCATAGGCTACGGTGACCGCTTACCATCAGGCAGACCGTAAGCTTGTTTGCCACCTTAATGGTATAAAAAAAAAAAAAAAAAAAAAACATACGCGCGCGGCACTGGTAACTGTTATGGATTTAAACACTGTTCCCATTATAGCTAGTTGCTAAACATGCACGCCGCGCCGGTCAGTGTAAAAAAACTTCTGTTATTTTATAATGTTACTAGCTGTCCCCGCGATTCCATCCCCGCTAAATTCTGTTATCGAGCCATATCTGATTCCTTGCTCATCCCTCGAAAACACTATATTTTTTCAGGATAAAAAGTAGCATACCTATATGTTGGTCCAGCCGTTTGAGCGTGAAGAAGAAACAAACATACAAACACATTCACAAACTTTCGCCTTTATAATATTATAGTGTGATTCATTATCTAGGTAATAGGTAATAGGGAGCATTTTTTTATGGGTAAAAAAATGGTGACTTTGAGCACAACAAACCGCCTGTTAGTTGAGGCTACTGCGACCTACGATAAACGTGCTTGTTTACCGTCTCTGAGTAACTGGACTAAGTCGGCGGAGCCCGATTGAGGCCGAAAAATCATAAAATCACAGAATTCTACTTACGAATTAGAAATGTAATCTTAAATATAAGATTTTAGTCTTAACAAAACCCTGTAAAAAGTTATGGTTTATTAAATTAAGGTATGTGTGCAATTAGATTTCTGTTTGACCGATCGCTAAGAGTATTAGGGTTAGGGTTAAGGTGAGTAATGACGACTGCTGGGTAATAATTTAAATTCACGATAAGAGCTCACCCTTATTTGTAAAGAATAGACATCGCGAAAATTATTATGAAAAAATTGGCCAAGTGCAAGTCGGACTCGCGCACGAAAGGTTCCGTACTATTATCTATAAAAACCGCAAAAAAAAAAAAAATCACGTTTGTTGTATGGGAGCCCCCTTAAATATTTCTTTTATTCTGTTTTTTTATATTTGTTGTAATAGCGGCAACAGAAATACATCTTCTGCGAAAATTTCAACTGTCTAACTATCACGGTTCCTGAGATACAGCCTAGTGACAGACGGACGGACAGCTAAGTTTTAGTAATAGGGTCCCGTTACACGGACCTAGTGCGCGTTAATTATAGAGGAAACTGGGTGTGAAATAGGCTAAAAAGCCAATTCTGTAATACCAACGATGATGGTAAATAAAAATACTAAAGAGTAATTATAATTTATAATGATGTAATTCATTAAGAATTTTTTCCATAATTCATAAATGTTTTTTACCGAAATTACTACATTATAACTATTCCAGTACCTCCCAAATCCTACTTTTGAATGGGAGGGAAAAATATTACGGCGGCACAAAAACCAAATCCAAACAGAACAAACAGAACAATATATATAGATTTTTCTAGAAGATTGCTATAAAATAAGCAAAAAAAATAAGTTAATAAAGGTTTTCAAGGGCGATCACCTTTTTGTATGCCTCTTTGTTATCGTAGGTAAGAAAAATTGGAACCCAATAATAATTACGCACGCACACTTATATATTCATTCATAATTTACGGTTGCGACGCGATGCAGTGGGAATACTACGTAAGAGAGCAGCCAGTGTGAGACGAAATAATAAATTATGACTATCTCTCTTTCGCGACTTTTTCGCTCTGTTGCGCCTTGGGTTTAAAGTCCATTAAGTTTAGGTTGATGTGTCGCCTACTGTACCAATATATTGATATACAATATTTCCTATAATTTGCAAAAGCAAATCACATATAGAAAATTTTCCAAATATAACACATTTTTTAAGAATTATTTTTGTTCCAATAGTACACCAAAAATTACCATTCGCTAGTTGACGTCAGGAACCCTCTTACATAATTTAAACCACAATGACGCCTTGAAACTTTTAATTTTTTGCATGGATTAAAGTTTTTGGTGTTTTTTAGTCACATTTTTTGACTTTTGTTGAAACTTAAAATCAATACATATCTAGATATCAGCCAATTCTAATTACTTAACCGACTTTCATTTTAATCGAATGCAACACATGCTTTTAAAATTTTCACACGTGTTTAAACAATGGTTATCACAAAATTTGCATAAAAACACCGTATTTAATTTTAGAATATTTCAACATCATGAGACAAAACTTTCTTCTTCGTCTACATTTACATACTGAAATGCAATATAGAAAAACCGGCCAATACTCAAGCACCGAGGGTTCCGTACAAACCTATAAAAATAGGAATATAAGTTAAAAATTTACGGTTTTCACAATTTTTCCTTTATCTGTGCTATAAGACGTTGCTTCGTACCAAATTTCAAGATTCTGAGTTCACGGGAAGTACCCTGTAGGTTTTGATTCCCTTGCGAGTTCCGTAAATTTGTGGCATAAATGGCTGTACATATCTTTTGATAACGTTGGCTTAGAGGATTGTTTTTTTCACAGCTCCAAGGGACAGTAGACCTGAGTATTTGATATAAACAGCTTGATACCTTCACGCGTTCCTGAGAAAAAGGGTCTTGTCAGACGGACAGCCGGACGGACAACAAAATGATCCTATAACAGTTCCGTTTTTTCCTTTCGAGGTACGGAACCCTAAAAACTAAATAAAAATATCTTAAATACCATTAAACAACACAAATTACAGTTCTAGCAGGTAAACTTAGTTCTGCTGGTTTTGCGGTAAGAAAATCAGGTAATTGACTGACATCACCACAGCAATACTTGTTTACTTTGCTTATTTCCACAGTGTCATGGCTTATGGTATTTTACTATGGGGTTCTGCTGCTGATATTGAAACCATATTTATATTACAAAAAAAGGCTGTACAAAGCATTTATGAGCTAGGTAGCCGAGTTTCTCTCAGGGATATTTTAAGGAAATAAATATTTTAACGGTACCGTGTTAATTTATTTATGAAAATATTATGTTTGTCCGTAAAAATATATCCCAATTTCCGAGGAACAGTGATAAGCACAACTTAAATACTAGAAATAAACATAAACTTGCTATGCCAAAGCTTAGGCTTACTAAAGCCAACAAATCATTTATGGGAAGCGGTGTAAAATTTTATAATAAGTTATCTGTAGAAATTCTTATCTTAAGTGACAAATAGTTTAAATTTTATCTATACGAAACACTCAGTGCGCGAGCCAGACTAGCACTTAGCCGGTATTTAGGGTTTCGTACCTCAAAAGGAAAAAGGGAACTCTTATAGAATCACTTTTGTCTGTCTGTCAAAACGTGTTTACTCAATAACGCGTGGAGGTATCAAGTTTAAATTAATATCAAAAACTAAAGTCTACGGTCACTTAAAGTTGTAAAACAATCAAGCTTCTAAGTCAATGCAATAAAATATTTTTCGCTCATTGCTACTCATGAGCACTTTCAGTCCTCATAAATTGTCGCGTGTAAAAAAATCGAAAACCCGTATTTTTTGAGCTGGTTATCGTTAAATCAAGAAGCGACATATGGCAACCTTAAAGTAACAGCAATATGCTGGCAATCAAGAAGCTTATATGGATGTGACATTCCAAAGAGTAGAATAATATAAAAATGTGACATTCTTTCTTGCTTGCAATAGCAATGTTAAAAAAATATGTACTAACTTATAATTATTGATTTTTAAGTAGAATTAAAAGCCGCCATTTACAATTAAACTTTATAAAATCACAATAATAACGAGTTCGCCTTACTAATGGATAGATATATGGTTATATATCTATCCATTAGTAAGGCGAATTTTGAATGTTTTGTTTTACCTAAAATGTGTTGCTTATTTGCTAAATAAAAGTATTTTCTTTTCTTTCTTTCTTATATATGGTTCATATTTTTGTGCTTTTGAAATATTTGGTATGATTTTTTTTTTATACATATTGCGATTTCTTATTGTACTATGGAATTTGCCAAATTTGCGCGTTAAAAAAACAGGCCTTGTTTATGATCTGTGAAACAAATCATAGACAACAAATGTAAAAAAAGGTTTGTGATTTTTTGAAAAGCGTGTTTTTATTTATAATAATTCTGATCATTTAATACCACTATTGTTTACCATCGTTAGTGAATATAGTTTTATTTTTGTCATCACGTAACCTACCATGGGAGTTAATGTCCAAACAATATCTCCAGGAGACGGTATTATTTGTTGTTTATCTTCAGCATTACACGTTGTTTGTTTTTGTAATTTTTCATGTTATTTTAGGAACTACATATCCTAAAGCGGGACAAACTGTGGTTGTGCACTACACTGGTACTCTCCAAAATGGAACTAAATTCGATTCTTCAAGAGACAGAGCACAGCCGTTTAAGTTCACGCTAGGTAAAGGCGATGTCATCAAAGGCTGGGACCAAGGATTATCAAAGGTACCTTGACGATTTTACATATGATGAGTATTAAAAAGATTCTTAGGAGAATTTTCCTAGTTAGAAAAACATTTACTTGTATACCCAGCCACAAGCTAGCAAGGTATTATTTCTGCATAAAAAAATATCGATTAAGATCAAGAAGTATCCCCCTTAATAGCAGATGTAATGCGGAAATTGGCGGATTCGTTATATAAAAAAAAAGGTAAATATTCACTACCGTTTAGCATAAAAAATGTCTTAAACAATAAAGAAGCATCCCCTAACACAAATGAAATGCAAAAATTGGCGGAACAATTTTTTTTTATATGGTTTTATGAAATATTTGTTTGGTATCTTATAAACTCACCCCTCTGTGGGCTGTTCTCGCTTTGCTGCGCCCTGCTTGGGGACTAAAAACATAACGAAACCTAACCTAGCACCAGTATTTCAGTATAGACTTTTTATTGAAAATTGGTTTGTTGCAAAACTACTGTTTTCCGCCGATTTTTTTAAATTCATTTGTGTAATAGGACATGCTTCTATATAGATTACAATGTTTTAAGCAAAATGCCCAATAAGTTAATATTTACCGAAAATAAAATAAAAAATTTCGCGTTACATTTGGGCTTCTATTTATAACAATTGAAAGACTCATCACAGAGAAAAATAGCTTATACTATCAGTGCTCCTGGCAATGTGTTCTATTGATACCCTCCAAAAAAAATCATGAAGATACACCCCCTTTTGAAACAATTTTAAAGGCCCTAGCGGCCTGGGAAGGGTCACAGAAAAAAGTGCTCCATACTGACATTGCTGTTGATGATGTACTCTATGGATTTCCATCATCAAAAAATATCTAATTATGGGGATATCACAAATTTTCACAAAAAAAAGTCCTAGAATCACTAAGGAATGCGAAGCAATTTACTAAAGAGGGTGCAGACTTAGACCATCTTTTGTCAAAAAATGTGGTATAACACCCTATTTTTGACTGTGATCAATAGAAGGCATCTCTACGAGCAATGTTTGTAGGACACACTTTTTTCTGGGGTCCCTGAAATGTTCATTTTTCATTTAGGTTTCTATTAATAGCAACTGAAAGACACATCTTAGAGAAAAATGGTTCATACAAACGTTGCTACATAATTAGGCCAGTAAAACTGTAAATGCAGTATTTTTATTGATTGCAATTGAATTTGGGGCACCAAAATGCCCAGCCTCCTTTGGTACTTCAAAATACCAAAATGGCAACACTGTCCATGCATGTCTATGGGATGTGATATTAAACTATTTTATTGTATTTACAGATGTCAGTTGGAGAACGGGCAATGCTCACATGTTCACCTGACTTTGCTTATGGATCCAAAGGCCACCCAGGAGTCATACCACCTAACGCTACATTAATATTTGATGTAGAATTATTACGTGTTGAATAATTTTTTACTTATATTTAGTACAAATCAATGTTATGAATGTCACTGTTTTGACTTTGCAGATTAAATGTTGTATGATAGGTTATGATATATAATCAAACTGAAGAGGAGTGTAAAGACACAAATTTTAGATATTAAACTATTTTATTGTATTTACAGATGTCAGTTGGAGAACGGGCAATGCTCACATGTTCACCTGACTTTGCTTATGGATCCAAAGGCCACCCAGGAGTCATACCACCTAACGCTACATTAATATTTGATGTAGAATTATTACGTGTTGAATAATTTTTTACTTATATTTAGTACAAATCAATGTTATGAATGTCACTGTTTTGACTTTGCAGATAAAATGTTGTATGATAGGTTATGATATATAATCAAACTGAAGAGGAGTGTAAAGACACAAATTTTTATACTAACAGCCATGATGTTTCTCCCACACCTAAATCTACTCCAATTTTTACAATATTTGTAAGAGTTGTAGAAAACTAGTTTTGTACATATTCATTTTAAACTTTATATTAATATATTAAATTTGAAAATATTTTACCTTATTCATTCAAGAAATTTTGTGACAATTATAAATTAAAATAATAATAAATAGTTTTGGACATTACACACAGAAACATCTGGTCCCAAACTCAGCAAAGCTTGTGCTATGAACCAGACAAGAGATACAAATAAACATACATATATATATATATTTTTTAAATACATATACATAGAAAACACTCAGTCTCAAGGCAAACGCAAATTATAAATGTTTGTGTTGTGTGAATTCAAGTGAATCAAACCCATGCCCCTCAAATCAGCATTCGGGTCATTACCTACTGTGCCACAAAGCCCACCGAGCCTGCAATTTGTAACTTCACATTCCTCTTGAAGCATCTATTTGTGTAAACCAGCAGCAAGCGCAAAAGTGTAAACGGGTCACTTGCGGGACGCGCCAAACATCGTCTGTTGTATATGTTGCACTTGTCTCTGCTAGACAAAACGTTGGACAAACAACTTAGCAAAAGTAAAAAAAATAAATTTAAGTTTCGTCACTTTGGCTAAAATTTTATCATAGTTTGGAACTTACAATTTATGTTAGAGCCTTAACAATTTTATAGCTTGTAGGTTTTTTGCCGTTCGCTTTAACATACATATAATTCCAAAGCATAATTTTAATGTGTAAATGTAAGTATTAAAATTTGTCCTAATAAATGTTACTTGTTGGTAATTTTGGATATGGTGGTGCCTTAACACATAATGCTGTTGCAGTGACATTCACTTGGGGTTTTTCTCAATTGTAAGATATTTTAATATTTATTAATGTTTTGTTATTTTTTTTATTGCAATAAAATTTTTAAGATATTGCTGCCTTTCTTTTATTGGATTTTGATACTATATTATATAATCTGTGTGAAATATTAAATAGGTTGAATATACTAGTTCTTGCCGTTACTTCGTTCGCGTAGACTTATTTATATATCCTTAGACACTTTTATAGCTTGAAATTCATCTCCCTGCCAAGTCCAGACTGTCAAAATCGCTTCAGTGATGTATCGGTAACGTAACCGATTAATAATCAGGAAAGTAGGGAAAAATATAATTATATAAATAAAAAAACCCGACTGCAAAAATCAAGAACTAAAAAGAAATAAACAAGTGCACCTAAAACACCCCAAATATTTAACTATAAGCAAACGGAATTACTGAAGTCATTTTAACTACTTATACTTTTGTCTGAGCAATCTGTACTACTATTTGAACTTGCATTGAAATGAGTCCCGCCTTTTGTTATGTTTTAGGTGCACTTGTTTATTTTTTTAACCGACTTCAAAAGGACGGAGGAAGGAGGACGTTCTTAATTCGTCGGAATCTTTTTTTATGTATTTTCTACGGTTACTCGAAGGCGCTTGGACCGATTTGAGAAATTCTTTTTTTATTTGAAAGGGTATACCTACTTCCAAGGTGGTCCCACATTAGTGTAATGAATTTTTAGCTTTAAAAAAAACAATAGCCGCGTTTTCCCTGAAAGAAAACTCATATTAAAATACTTATCTTTTTCGAAGCATATAAATGAGATAGACATTCCGTTTCCCGTAGACTTCATCAATTCAAATACCTTTTTCCCCGTGATTGTCACGTACTTCCGGTGTCTCACAGGCAGTGACGCTAACTGAAAGTAACGCGTCATTTTGCTCATTGGCTTCTATACACACCGGCACAATTAGCGGAACACAAAAAAAGGATTTGAACGAATGGCAGCAGGTTCTCTTTACTGATGAGTGCAAAGTTCTTTTAAAATAGATCGATGGGAGACAGCGAATATGGAGACGCAAAGGAGAACGCCACATACAGTCTAATTTTGAACACACAGTGGCTTATGGTGGCGGCTCGATTATGGTTTGGGGAGGGATATGTTTGGGAGCTCGCACGGAGTTAGTGATAGTCACAGGAGGGACCATGACAGCAGATCGATACATCAGAGACATTTTAGAAGAACATGTTGTACCATTTGCCCCATTTATTGGTGACGACTTTATTCTAATGCAAGATAATGCACGTGCTCATAGTGCACAATCGGTACAGGCATATCTGAGCCACGTAGGTATACCGGTGATGCAGTGGCCAGCAAATTCCCCCGATATGAATCCGATAGTGCATGTCTGGGACAATGGGATAAAATCGCCGCCATTTTCATCACGACTATATCAGATTTGCCAAAACGCAAGGCCATTAAACAGTGTAAAAATATGTAGGTAGGAGGTAGGTATGGTGTGTGGGTGCATTAGATTTCTTTCTACGACAGCCGTTCCCCAGCATTTACGTTAGTTTTGTATAATTTGTATGCGGCGTACCTAAAGTAGAAGTTATTGTTACGAACATACAATTTTAATTGGATTTGTGGACAATGCCATCTGTAAGTGTTCATAAGAAACACCTACAGTTGAAAAAATCGACTATAATCCTTGTAAAACCTAGTATTGCGACTCGACGCTAGATAGCGCTTGTTCAATGAACTCTCTGGAATTTGTTAGCAATTACTAGACCAGGTAGAATGTTACCGTACATTCTAGTAGGATGTTAGTTTGGGTATATAAAGACGTGAGCCGCTGCGAGCGAGCCACTTATTAATTGGAAGCGATCAACGATACAAGCTAGACAAGCGAATTGGAAAGCGATTTTAAGACTACTGGCTTGCCTGTGTTAGTCAATATTGATTAATATTTATTAAATAATAAGATCTCATCATCTCAGTGTTGAGTTGTGAAGTTTCTAAGTGTGTCTCCATTCATCATCTTATCAAAATGGACATCAGAAAGTGTTTTGGTAAGTTATGTACTTCTTTAATCTTGGACTTAGAGCTAGTTTTTTTTATTTTATTTTTCTCAGCTAATAGCTTTGGTAACGGATATACTAGCTAGAGAAGTATAATAATCGTTAAGTTTAGTATACCATTTTTAACTTTATCTGGCATATTTTTGATGTGGAAAGAAAGGATCGATTATGTGAAAGGGAAATGTTAAGAAAAACTATTATTTTATTAAAAACGAGTTTATTGATTCAATCTCTATGAATTTAACGTTAACTTAACAGTGGTTTCGTTTTCAGTAATTAATTCTGAAAACAAAACATAAATTATATTTGTGGTTTCATTAAATACAAATTAAAACAGATCCTTGATATAAATAAGGCTAAAAAAGCTTCATAAGATAATGTTTATAAGTAATTGAACAAAACTGCTCTCCCGTAAAAATTTAATTAATTACATAAAGTTTTATCAAAGGGTTTTGTTTTGAAGGAAGCTTGAAATTAGAAAAAACTGATGGATCAAGTAGCGACAGCGATGAATAAGACAACGTAACGACAATATCACAATCACAATAGGTTATATTCAGCCGCAGGAACTACCTAGACCAAGTTCGTGGTCCTGATTCATCGATGGATGAGGATGACTGCAAATGAAAATGATATCAGACGATATGTTGGACGGGCACACATATTATGAACCGAAAAGGAAGGAATTGATTGAAAACTGTTGGTCCCGTTCCGCGACCTATGACTTTTAATTATTCTTGGTTGGAAACATTCTCTCCATGGTTGATATAAGGCCATGAGAAAGAAAAAGAAAAGAGTTTGTACAGCGGCTACTCCATCCACATATGATGTGGATTTTTGCAACAGCAGGGGTATTCACACAAATCTTAACGCAGTCCACCACCATCTCGAGACTGCGCAGCCGACCATTCTTTTTCTAACGGAGACGCAGCTATCCTGCCCGGCCGACACATCATACCATTACTATCCCGGCTACAAACTCGAACACAATTTTATGAGTCGTGCCGGTGTATGTATGTCCGTCCGGGAGGATATCTGCTGTCGCCGCCTTCATACCCTTGAAGACAGGGACCTGTCGATATTATGGGTGCGCGTAGATTACGGCGGCCACACTCGTATCTATGCGTGCCTATACAGGTCTCATAGCGGTGACACGGACGTAACTCGACTCTTCACGCACCTGAGTTTGACGACTGACAAAGTTCTAGAGCAATATCCCACAGCAGAAATAGTTATTTTGGGAGACTTTAACGCCCACCATCGTGAGTGGCTCAGTTTCGAACCAATAACTATGCTGGGATATCTGCTCATGAATTTGCTCTGACCTATGGATTCTCTCAGCTGGTACTTTCTCCAACGAGAATACCAGATATAGAGAAACATACGAGCTCCTTACTGGACCTTCTGCTGACTACTCGTCCGGACGGATACTCCGTCTCAGTGGATGCGCCTCTTGGCTCCTTGGACCACTGTCTCATTCGGCCTCAATTGTCATGCTCACAACCCGATCCATCTGGGCCAACTAATTGGCGTCGTGTGTGGCACTATAAGTCGGCAGACTGGGATGGATTGCGAGAATTTTACGAATCGTACCCGTGGAGGCAGATCTGCTTTAACTCGGAAGATCCTGACGTCTGCGCAGCCACAGTCACTGAGACAATCCTTGCTGGTATGGAATGCTATATTCCCAACCCGCGAGTAGCTGCCAGCGTCAAAAAACGACCGTGGTCTAATAGGTCTTGCAGAAAAGCTAAAATTCTTAAGCAAACTGCATATAAGGCTTGGACCACGGCTCGTTATAATAAGGATCCGAATATTTCTGAGTTAAAACGCAAACTAAATGCTGCCTCGAGGTTCAGTAAGAAAGCAACTGCCAGAGCAAAATTCCAATTCATCGGCAAAATAGGTGGGCGACTTGCGAGCTATCCTTCTGGGAGTCGTGCTTTCTGATCGCTTGCCAAAGCTGCCGAAGGGAAAGTTTGTCAGTCGTCGTTACCAACACTGAAAAAGACCGATGGTGACTTGGCCCATAGTTCTAAAGAGAAAGCCGATCTACTGGGCAGTCTCTTTGCCTCGAACTCGAACATGAACGATGAAGGCGCTGTATCACCTACTATACCGTGGTGCGGTAAGACCATGCCGGAAATCTCCATAACGCAGCGGGAGGTCCGGCGGGCGTTGCTTTCTCTAGACGTTCATAAGTCGAGTGGGCCAGACGATATACCAGCAGTGGTGCTTAAGCAGTGTGCTCCTGAGTTGTCCTGAACTCACGCGCCTCTTCGCGCTTTCCTACCACACTAGGCAATTTCCGTCTTCATGGAAGACTGCGAATGTGCACTCGGTGCCTAAAAAGGCAGTAGATCAGATCCATCGAATTACAGGCCTGTCGCTATTACCTCTCTTCTCTCCAAGGTGATGCAGCGTGTAATCAACACACAGCTTCTAAGATAAGTACACGACTTGGTCAGTGACCGTCAATATGGCTTTCACCACGGTCGCTCAACTGGTGACCTTCTAGTGTATCTCACACACCGATGGGTACTAGCCATTGAGAGTCAGAGGGAGGCATTGGCATGTAGCCTGGACATAGCGAAGGCGCTCGATCGGGTCTGGCACCGGGGTCTTCTATCGAAGTTGCCATCTTACGGAGTGCCCGAGGGTTTCTGCAAATGGGTGGCTAGCTTTTTGTCCGGCAGACGCATACGAACCGTAGTTGACGGTAGTTGCTCTGATAGCATGGAAATTAATGCTGGTGTCCCGCAAGGCTCTGTGCTGTCTCCTACGCTGTTTTTATTGCATATCAATGACAGTTTAGACATCAACAACATACATTGCTATGCAGATGACAGTACAGGAGACGCTTTTTACACGGGTCGTGCAAACATCCCTCGTTCTGTTGTGGAGCAAAAACGTGAAGAACTTGTGTCTCAAATCGAGATCGGTCTGTCCAAGGTCTCTAACTGGGGACGGGAAAACTTGGTCCGATTCAACCCTTCAAAGACACAAGTCTGCGCGTTCACCGCTAAGAAAACCCCATTCACTGTAGTCCCACAATTCCAGAACACTCCCCTCTCCATCTCTAAAAGCATTGGGATCCTTGGTGTTCACATCTCCAGCGATGTTCAGTTCCGAGATCACTTGCAAGACAAGGTAAAGCTGGCGTCCAAAAAACTTGGTGTACTCAACAGAGCGAAGCAAAAAAGGAGCATTTTGTTCCCACTAAATCCAATTTCATTTAGAGACATATTGGGATAATTTACTATAAGTCCCTTTTGTAAGTTCAAAGATATTCACGAGCAGTGCAAAAAGCACATTGAAACCCACTTCCATAAGGAGGCATCGAAAGCTGCTAAATGTTTTCTCGAAAGTGAGCCTGTCGATTTGCAACTGAACAAATATTCCTAGAGAATTATTTAAGAAAATCGCAAAATTATAAAAGCTTTTATTTCCTGCATTATGTTCTGCGGGTCAAACGACTTAGCACTGAGAGGGGAACACTATGGTGAAGGTATTCTCGAGGATTTATACAGGCTGCGAATTGACGCAGGAAATTTGATTTTAAAGAAACACATTGAGCAAGGAAAATAGAATGCAAGCTGCCGTTCAGTGGATATTCACAATGAAATTATTGGTATTTGTGGAAGCGTTATTAAGGCTGATATTATGAAAAAAGTGAAAGAAGCAGCAGCATATAGTGTCCTAGCAGACAAAACAGCTGATATTTCTGGCACTGAACAACTACCGATTGGGATGCGATATTTTGATGAAGAAACACAGGAAGTTCAAGAAATGTTTGTCGGATTCATTGAGCCAAAAGATTTGGATGCGAAATCGATTGCACATAGCATAGATGAGTTTTTGACAAAAGAAGATCTGAATATAAATAAATGCGTTGGTTTTGGTTTTGAAGGTTGTTCAACGATGTCAGGAAAAGACGAAGGGATACAAGCGATCTCGAAAAAGTGCCTTCCAACTGCATGCGGCTACTTCAAGAATTTCTTTCATTCTCGGGATTATATTGGTAGCCAAATACTCGGCTTTGATTGAACCCGTTGTTAACGTACTCCAATCTGTAGCTTTGGACGTGGTCAAAGCCTCGGAACACTTTAAAATGATTTTACTTTTGATTAAAAACCACCGTGAAAAAAGTGACAGACGAAATTATAAAGGAAGCTACTGCAGTTGCGGAGAAAGTTGGATTGGAGGAGGACATTACATCAATGCCGCGTATTACGGGGAAACAACGTCATAGAAGCAATCTTCCAGCAGAAAGCCCTTCAGAATAATGAAAGAAGTCTTTAGTAATACCATACTTGCATTCAATTATTACCTTCCTTGAAGCACGTTTTGCTGAAGAAAATACGCCATCATTCGCATTATCTATGTTTCACCCGACGCAGATGCAAAAGTTGACAACTGAAAATCTGAAACAAACTTGTGAATCTATTGCCCAGTTTTATGATTTACCGAACAAAGAATGAGATTGAACTGGCATCAATTGTGGCACGATAGGCTTAATCTAACAAATCTTACAGTTGTTGATGTCCTAAAAGAAACAAATTCCTTTTTTCCCGAAACGGAAAAAAGCATTGAAAATTTTGATCGCTTTACCAGGCACGACCTATACAGTAGAGCGATCCTTTAGCAGCCTCAGGAGACTAACAACATGGCGAAGAAGCACCATGGCAGAAGATCGCCTTAATGGTCTGGCCATGATGAGTGTACACAGAGCTATAATAAATAAAAACCTAAATAATTTTAATGATAAAGTGGTTGAAAGTTTTGCAAAAAATCCCTGCAATCCCTGTTTTAATTAAACATTATTTTTGTTAAAATAAATAATTATTACTGCGTTTAAAAGTTTGATTTAGTTATTGTGTTGTCGAGGGCTTGTGAAGTTTTAAACATTGACTAGCTTCTGCCGGCGGCGTAGGTTAGTACGGTAACTCCTCAATTATAGAAAAAAAAAACAAAAAATCAAATATTTCCTCTTTAAGGGCATAATACATTCGTGTCTGTGAAACAATCGAAATACACATACAAAATTTAAAACCAATCGGTCAATCCGTTTAATACTTGACATACCGACAGCAGCGCCACCTACCGGGCCAATTGTATTTTTAAATCATCCAGGAAACCATTGAAATACCCATATAAAATTTCAACCCAATCGGTTCAGCCGTTTAGAAGTAATGTGAAAAAGATAAGTACGGAAGGATAATTCTTACTACCATTTGTCCAAGCATTTTCCCGCGCTAAAAAGTAGCCTATGTTCATCAGGGATAATGTCGGCTTCTAATGGTAAAAGAACTTTTTAAATCGGTCCAGTAGTTTCAGAGCTTATTCAATACAAACAAAGAAACAAACAATCAAATCTTTCCTTCTTATACTTAATATTAGTGTAAGTAACGCTTCATGCTTACCCATTAGTCATAACCTGGCGACGCCCTTGGATCTGGATCCACTCTAAGTAACGTCAGATCGTGAATGCGGAGGCCTGACCATAAAAGTAAAAAAATACGTGACGTGAATCTTGGAAAATATTATATTTATCTATGGAATAAGTGAACAAAAATTTTAGTAAACTTTGAACATCCCAAATAGGTGGTTTTTCAGTTTTTGGATTTTTAAGAGTCCAGAACATGAGTAAATGGCTTGATGTTTCTACATTACAGAGCGTGGAGACTACAGATTTGTGTTACTGAATGGTGTTGAATGATAAGCCACGAATAAGATATCGCTTATTGGCATCTAATTGTTAAGATTTGGACCAAGCTAACTACCGTTGCCATGCTACGGCATACGTTTTTGCCATCGACTGTCGTCAACAGCTTTTTTCAAGGATACCTATTTGATTGGCATCCCAATTACCTAACTCATTGGTCCAGCCTCGCATCTCCAAACCTCGATAATTCGAGATCTACGTTCGGTGGTGGAAAGCCCGTTGTTATGGCTAGCATTTCTTTTTGATTGCTATGCAGATCTTTTTCTTTCGCTGACCAAAAACCTGTTAAAGGAATGTTTACGTCCGCAGCATCGGTGGTAAAAAAGTGCACTGGAGGAGGGAGGTGAAGCATTGTTGGTAAATGACTGTTTAGAGACCACCACTTTAATTCGGCTTTTACTACTTGAAGCAGAACTGATCTTTCTCTTGGACGCCGTAGCATTGTATTCATGTGTATTAGTAGCTGACGGTGATGTAAACGGCCGCGTAGGCTAACGACACACGCCCTCGATTTAGAATTAGCTTGACTTCTTCAACAAGAGTGGATACCTTTTCTACGGGCAGTGATTTTAAATTTTATCACAGACTTTTCGACGTCGATTGACCTCCCCAACGTCTGTAGAACATTTAAGGTTAACTGCACATGTTTGCGAACAGTGATTGCAATGATTGCATTTTGATTCGCAATCAAAAAATTGTCTACTTACACGAGTATTCGTACATTTCTTTGCCGTAGGTATTAAGCTATCCAGTTCATCCATCCATCCTATTGGTGAGGACTGAGAATGATTTTGGAGCCATGCTTAACCCTAGCGGTAGGCAGGTCATTTTTTAAAGTTCTTGGCAGTAAACGAGCCGAAGAAAACGCCTGTGTACCTTCGAAATTCGAAGATTAAAATGAACTTGGCTCAAATCTATTTTGCACATCCAGTTGCTAAATGAATCTGTTCGGGTCTTACAGATTCGTTTCAGGCCTTTCAGTTGAAGATCGAACGGAAAGATTCGTCTGATTTGGGCATCACAAAAAGAGGAGATATGAAACTGGGGGATAAGCGTGCTGGCACAAGAATGCCCTGAGATTTCATTTTTTGAACTATTACAGACATTTTTTCTGACACAGAAGTAAAAAAAATCATATTTGGAATGGTCAGCGGGGTCCTTGAACTAATGGTATAGGTACGATAGCCTTGTATTAGTTTTAAAATTATGTCCAGGGGGGGAGTACCTGCCATCTTTTGTAATAGCAGTTCATTGTTGATAACGCTTGGAATGACCTCTTGATGCTTAAGAAGAACGTGATTGTCCTCTTCCCCCTCCTCTTTGCAGACCGCGGAACCTTGTGTTTAGGTTTTGAAATGAACCACGCGCATTTTGCTCTATAAATGTTAAAAGGATAATTGTCTTGGGTCGCTGTACTATTTCTACCCCTTGAGGGTAGAGGATTATTATGCATTCTAAGTCTTGTATGAAGAAAATATTTACTTTTCATACTGTTTGTCAATTGAGTCGGTGGTGTCCTAGGGGTTTTGATTTCGCCTCGCGTCCTGCAGTCAGGACAGATATTTTTTATAATTAGTCATAACACATATTCTGTGGAGATTTCAGTCATTGCTTTGGTTCAAAAGGGCACAGACAAACTTAAATATAGTCCCTTAGGCACCCTAAAAATCATTTTGATTATCATCATAGGTTATGGGTTCGAACGATGTTTCGATAACAATAATGTTAGGCTTGAAATTGAAGTTTAATGGTCTACGAAGCTATATAATACTTACGATATAAACAAAAAGGTAGTACCAAGTAAGTTTTCTGTTACAAGTTTTGTCAACTAGAAAATGATTGGCATCCTTCAAACTCGGACACTACTTATAGAAATGGAACCAGTATACGTAAGAAGCAACCAACAAAGGAAAGCGGTTTCAAAAAAGCTGTCTCTTGTTACAATTTCTGCAAAAGACATACGTTTCTCTATAATATAAGAAAAACTTATTTCTACTACTATAAATAATAAAATGTATAACCTATTTTTCTTTACAATAAAGAATAATTTTTAAACTTCTGTATAATTTTATGTTAGCAGTCTAAATCAAAGATTAAAATAAAAAATAAAAATGTAGGTTACAAGCCGCCCAAAATCCTCGTTCACACTTGGTTTCTATTTAAAAAAGAAAACAAAAAAAATCTTTTATTGCTACCAAAAAAACTTATAATAGGTACTTAGCGACGTGCTAGGGCAGATGTCCATCTGATACTATTTATAGTTATATAGAGTGCGAACCAGGTATGATAAACAACGGCCATATTCGACCAAATGACGTCACAACCACGGGTCCACGACGTGAATCTAAAAAAATCCAACTTAAACCAACTGACTATAAATAACCACCGCTCATAGCATGGTTTTTCTTTTTTTTTAGTTGTTTTATCTGTCACTGTCAAATATAATTTATTATTATTATTATTAATTATTTTTTCTGTTTGATTCATCTTTGCTTAAAAATCACAGTTAAAAGCCAGAAAACTTTAGAAGAAGCAGAAATCTACAGTTTATGAAAGTGAATAAACTTCAACTGTAACTGGCAAATTTCGACAACGGGTCCAGATGTTGACTACAACAAAAACCAAGTTAATACAACCTAATACGTATTTTGGGGTCGTTTGACCCTAGCCATATTTTTTGACCTGTGCAGCGTTCCCAACTTAGGGGGAATGTTAGGGGCAGTTTTTTTTTGGGGCTCCGAAGAAAATCTGAAATTTAAATCGAACAAAGCCTGTGCCCTGCGCGTACAACGGAACGCACATCACGAAAGTTCGAAATTCATATCGCAGCGTCAGTCTCTTTCACTAAAAAGGTGATAACAGGACTGTGAGACGGACGAATATCAACCAACAAAAATAAGAACAACAAACATAGACGTAGTTAAAGTTCGTCTAGTATGAGACAGGAGTCTAAATATTTTTTTCTAGTAATTGTTATGAAAAAGGCCATTATGCAAGGATTTTAGCACTAACCTACATAAAGTATAATGAAATTAAAAGTATTTTCCATAGACTTATACTAAGGGGTTTTAAAGGGTATTTGTTAAAAAAAAGGGGGAAAATTGGGTACGGGTGTGCAACACTGAATTTGTGATCAGTTTCACTTTTATTTATGCGTTTTACGATCACTTATTTCATTTTGAAGTTGTAATTTGACTGGTTTTACTGCATATATATGTATGTATACTATTAAAGTGTAATAATAGTAATACATAGTTTCCTTTTTGAATGTAGCCTCTTGATTAATTATAGCTATTTGTTTGCTCTATGCTAACAGATAATGTAGTAATTAAAGTCGATAAGATAACAGACCAAATAAGAACCTAGCTGAATTTATTGTTCTGAAAATAATCTGCTATACTTTCTTACAATAGCGTTGTCATCAGCTCAACCATCAGTGGTTTTCTGTTATGGCCTTGCCAACGGCCCAACCAGCCGAAGTGCTCAGAGCTTGGCAGAAAGATGATTTATACGAGAAAAAACTAGCGGTCTCCCTAGCCAAATTGATATCAACACAACATGCTTCAAAAGCCGTACCTATATCCTCAATTCTTTACAAGTCTTTCACAACTCTCAAAGACTTGCAAACTCTAGGAGAAGAATATTCTGGCATTGTCCAAGTTGATGAGACATATAATAAATTACCTAGCTACAATAGTCGATTACTGAGTATTCTGTTATCAGCATTTGGTGAAAATTTTACAAGAAGGCTGCTTCGTCATTTTGAAAAGAAAATAGAACAAAATGGAAGTTTAAGACCTGAAGCGCAGAACTTTTTTTTGGTAACTTTGAAGGCCATTATTAAAATGTTACCACAAATTGAAAGTATTCATAGAGCTTTGTGTTATATTAATGGTGGTCCAATTCAAATAGGAAAGACGATAACTGGTATTGATTATGTGCAAGTAAAACCTGCTGCTGCAGCATATTATGCTCATTTAAGGCTGTTAGGAATAGTAACTCTATTGCATGCATTCATTTCTTGTGGTCAGAGTATATACCAAGCTAAAAAGCATATGGATCAAATGAAGGAGATCCCAAATGAAGTTGACAGTAGTAAATCATGTGTTGCTTGTTTGGAAGAAATTTTACAGCCATGTGTATTGCCATGCGGGCATGTATTTTGTTTTCAATGTAGTTATGGAGCTTTAGAAACATGTGCATTGTGCCGTTCATCTTTTACAAAAAATATGGTTGTGCCATTGATGAATTACTATCCTGGTACTACATAAAAACATTTTGTGTTTTAAGAACTGCTATTTCTAACTAAAGGAAAGAGCAACTGTGATATCTTGAATACATTATAATAAATATACTGTAGTATTATTAAATAGTGTGTATAAAAGGTTGATGTGAGCAAGTGGAAGTCATGGGCCGCTGCTTTTCTCTATTAGGGAAAATGTGTCTGTTGCTAACATTAAGAAATCCTATTAAATTCAAAGTGGCCGTCCATTAATCATGTGATGTTTTTTTAGCATTTTTACCCAAAAAAATTGTAAATTCTAAAAACCACTTAAAAGTAAAAAATAAGCCATAAAGTATTGGGAAATTGCAATGGGACCCAATAAACAGTTTTCCTTCTATCTTTACTCAACAATACTTGTGCAGATACTGCTGAATCCAGCACCTTAGATTTACACTAAGGCCACATAGGAGCCTTACTTATTGCCAAGAGCCACGCTGAGCTAGGCAACTGTAGCAAACAGATATACCAGTAACCTAGCGTCTTGCCTATTAAATGAACAAATTGGTAAACTTTTGCAACTACTTTTTGAACAATTTCAGTTAAACTAATTCAAATTCTCTATTTTCAGAACTTGAATGGTTATGTATCAAACAACTTTAATTTGATTAATAGTATTAAGCCAACTTTAAGTTGGCCATGTCTTTACCTCAGGCATTGTTAAAGTGAAATATCACAAATAGCAACCAGCTAAGCACTTGCATGTGGTCTTAGCCTACAGTTATAATCGAAATTGTCTGTTAAAAAATGGAAAATTATTTTGAGTCCATCAAGTAGGTAATAAAACTTAAAAGGTAGGAATGAAGATCTACTTTATATTAGTAAAAAAAAAATTACAATACAAGCTCTGAAAACATTTCTAGGCATATTGTTTAAACTATTAATCAGCATACACATTGATAAATGGGCAGTTCTAACTAAGCAAACTACAATCATGTTTTTAATAACTAGTCTGAATATAGATGTTTAAATATTTTGTATGACTAAAACTGAAGAAATATGGATATTCTGAAATAGAACAAGTTTACTTTTGACTGGGGGTTCTTGATTCGACTAGGCAGCACAGAGAGCACTCAAAGTAAATTCAAATCTACAATTAAGAGACAGATGCAAAGTATAAATAGCACAACTAACAATTCTCTTGTCGCTAAAAAAATATTTAAAAGTATACATTGGACATTTACAACTGCAACTCTTCTGTGCCCAACAATGCACATGTACATGTTTGGATATTTTAGAAGATTGAATATAGTTGTGGAACAGGAAGAATTTCATACAGTGACCTCTTTGCCAACAGACAGTGATCACAAACATTTTTGATTAATATTGTGAGACTTTACTATCTCGGGTACAAACTGCAATCATAAGATGGCGATCATTGCATTTCTGTGAGCGTGACGACCTTTATTTACGTGGGAACGGCATAGACATGTTATAACACGTTAATGTACGAAATTGTTCCTGCTCCACCATACTTTACCAGAAAATATTAAATTACAAGAGTGGAGAATAGTAGGAGTGTTTTATATATTTTGGTGTGTGTACAATGCCAATTTTGATCGAAACCGCAAATAGATGTAAAGAATCACCGTGTAAAGATAGGTTTTTTTTTATTTAACCTTTAGGTTAAAACAGTAATTTTAAGCCATAGTTCTTTAAAAATTATACCGCTTAGGGGGGTTATGACGTCGTAAATTTTCATGTATTCAATCATCAAATGTCATGTCATTCTTTTCAGAAATTTATCCTGATAGATTCGAGAAAAAGAAAATCTAGATGACCCAGCGAATTTTTAAAACAACTGGCGCGCCACCTATAGAGAAAGGGTTGTACTAATCCAGAAATTTTCATAAATTCAAATTTCATACAAAAAAGTTATGATGTCATAACCTAACCTAAGAGAAATATATTTAAGAACTGTGGTTTAAAATAATTGTCATACAAAAAAATTATGATGTCATAACCTAACCTAAGAGAAATATATTTAAGAACTGCGGTTTAAAATAATTGTTTTAACCTAAAGTCACAGGTACTTTAGATTTAAACCAGATAGATCCTCTATCAATATGCGTTTTTTTTTTTGCGTACACCTTCTACTAATATGTTATGATGTGTATACTTATTGTATAGGAGCTTATTTTCAATTTCCTACCAATTCACCAACCTAAAGTGTGTTTGTGTATCAGAAGTAATGACAACAGGTACATGTCAGATATAGGTTGATGGCTTAACTTTTCTCGCTATGAGAAGAAGATATTGAGAGCAGTGCGTTTTCTATCCCGCCATTGGTCCGATCTCTTAGCCCACCCCCACCAGGGGTGTGAGTGTGTGTGTCAGAAGAAATGCCGGTATGAGTGAGTGTGTGTCTGTCAAGTGCGACGGCGTTTCGCTGGAGTTGTCGCCGGTGGTGTGGATGTATTCGTTCGTCTACGTCCTCTTCGGGAACTGTCGTCATCTATTATAGGGGAATCCCAGCCTACGAACAAAGAATCACACCAATAATGTTAAAATTTGGAATGAAGATAGCTTATATCCTGGGTTAACACAGAGCATCTAATAAATATAAGTAAAAGCTTTTTGGTAGACACAAGCAGTACTAAACGCGTTGCTTGTTCATTTGTCATTACTATCATATCAGCCAGAAGACACCACTGTCAAACGTAAGCCATCCCGTATGTTTCCACGATGACGGATCTTTACCCACCTGTTTCTTGTAGCTTAATTAGGTTGTCTGTCCATCTGATAGGGAGGCCCCTTACTTTTTAATCTATAGGTGTATAAAAATAATATTTACCTGTTATTGAGCTGACTTTAGGTTTTGGTGTTTTGTCTTTCTGTGACTTTCTGGTCGCGGAGCTATCCCGAGGCCCCGAATTGTTAGAATCACGAGAATCTCTTCTTCGATCTAAAAATTAATAACATATCAAAAAATTTAAATGAACTTTTTTTATAGTTAAGTCCTGCATATATATGACTGGTAATGAATGTTTGCATGAGAATTGGCTTATTTGTGTATTTAACACAATCAAGATTGATTTGCGTTTTGGTTGGAAATTAAGTAGGTAAGGTCCCTAAAAACAGGTTCTAAAATTTTAAGACTTTCTTGAGTTTGGCCTCAAGCTGGACGCAAACTCAATGATTTTGGTTTTAAAAGAATTAGGCCATTATCTAGTGAAGACAATTTTATTGATTAAATTAAGAATAAAAAAAAAAGGGCTTTATCCGACCTTTGTTTTTATTGCCTATACAACACAAAATATGTGCAATTTTAATAGCGTTAGGTCATACAGTTTGAACCACAGGTCTTAGGGTTTAAAATCCGCATGTACACTGAGTAACATCGGTGTTAAAAAAATAGGTTTTTACATCTTGAAACACCAAGATTCGTGGCTGAAACTGTACATATTATTATGTAGCCATATACTAAATTGTATTACATATTTTGTGATGAAGGCTTGCAATGGCATCTCCATTGAAAAAATGTCAATTGCCATCCCTTTGTGTGAACATGGGCTTAGATCTTAAGAGAAATTAATCATATGTCAAAAAACTCACCATAATCTTTCTCTGACTTTATACTAGGTGTGTCAGTCGATGCGTGAGAACTACCACTCTCCTTGCGAGTCTTTGATGGAAGTGGAACGTTGGTGCTGTCTTTTCTAGAGCCTGGTCAAGATACTGATATTATGTTTTCAATCATTGTCTTTAAATTATTATTGAGTAAGATGTTATTGAGTAGTATCTCACTTAAACATACAAGCAACTGGCCAGGTGTATGCACCAAACGTAACACCACAGAATGCATGACAATGATTCATACTTGACCAGTTCCTATTATTTGGTTTTTACTAGAGTTTATTTATACACAATTGCTTTAAGTTTGAAGCTTGCATGTAATAAAAAATCAACAAAAACTTGTATATTGTTAAGTAGAAAAGTAGGTATTTTATCCTGAGTGATAGAATAGGGTCAATGATCATATACTATAATGAGAAAAAACGACAGTGACATGTGAGAACTTGTAAAGTGTCAGAAAGTGCGGGAGTTGTGCGGAGTATGCTGTATGTGCAATGTGGAATTTTGAACTGATTGCAGCGTAAAGAGTTTGCAGGGTCTTCCTGGAAGAGGTCCCTGGTTACATATGGGTAATTTTTTCTATTCAAAATGGATGGTTTTGAAAGCTTTCACTAAAATTAATAATGGTCTGCTTGTACTAGTACAGTACAATATAAGAAGTTAAGATTGCCATATAATTGAAAAAGGGGTTTTTGTTCCCATTCAATTGGCATCTAGGTATCTACCATAGGTAATAATAGGCTACCCAATGCAGGTGGCTCAGCAGAGTAAATCTCGGCACTTAATTAGTTAATGATCGGGTATAATTTTAGAATTAAATGAGTCACATTAACATTTCTTTCTAAACCAAAAATTAAGATTACTTTTAAAATATCAGTCCCTCAATAAAAGAGTGATGATATTGTGGAACACATTACCGCAGCAGGAAGTGATAGATGCACCATCTGTCAAAAGTTATAAAAGTAGACTTGACAAATGGCTAGACGAAAAGAATTCTAAATGGACAGACACACACATCCTAGATATACACTCATCAATCTGTGGCTGCTTGTTGATTATCAATAATAGTAATAATTACTGTTCACAAAATATTTAAATGTGTTGGCTTTTATACTACTTTTCACAAGTCGGGCTAATAGAACTGCTGTTACAAAACTACAGCTGATCAAATAAATACCTTTAGGAGTACTGTCTTTAGAAGCTGTGCCTCTAGAACTACTTCTTGGAGTGGAAATCTTTGGGGAGAGACCCTGGCCATCTGAAAACAGAAAAAGAATGAAATCCTACATTAACAAGTAATATTACTAAATACCTATCCCTTCCTTTATCTTTGGTCATTTTGGATCTAGAATTATGTTGTTTTTAATAGAGGTGGTGTAGTGTTTTTATGGCTATTCACTATAATGTTGGTATTGAAGTTATGAGCTAACCAACTGTCATGCAGGTCTAAAAAGGTTGGCAAACTGAGGCTGTCACCCACATTGTGATTAAGGTTTGTGCTCATACAAACGTTGCTGCCGACGATGTGCTCTACCGATCTGCTTCATCAAAATGGTCAGTTATAGGGACACACCCCCTTTTGAAAAAAATTTTAAACCCCCAAGGGCTTCGGGGAGGAGTCGCAGAAAAAAGTGCTCCATACAAACGTTGCTGCCGACGATGTACTCTATCGATTTCCATCATCAAAATATATTCTTATGGGGACACCATAAATTTTCACGAAAAGTCCCAGAACGAATCACTACGAAAAAAAATTGTTTACTCGCATTTGGACCAATATTTTCAAATCTCAAAAACGCATTAGTACCAATTCGCATAAGGACCAATAAGCTTTACGCATAAGGACAAATACGCGATTGGACAAATACGCGAATGGACAAATACGCGATTGGATAAATACGCGAATGGACTAATGAGCTGTAGTCCTCTTTTCATGGGCCTAGCCACAACCTCTTATAGCGATGCAGTTTAGATGGGCTCCTAGTAGCTACTTTTTGAAGTTTACTGCTCAGGAAACGATATAAGGCCCGTGGTATGAAAAAAATATGGGGAACGTAATTGAGCTTCATAAAAGAGTAACGCTGCCCCTTCCCAATGCTTTCCCAACCTATGTTATATATTACACTATTATTAATTTTTTAGAGAGAGAAAGAGAGGTTGTCTCTTTATAGAAGTGAAAGATCTTATCAAGATCTTTATTGCGGATAAAAGCTGTCAAACCAAAAAAGGCTATATCTCAGAAAATATTGATTGTAGACAAGTAATTTCTTGACAGTAGTGATAGACCTCATTAAGATCTTTATTTCGGATAACAGCGGTCAAATTAGAAAAATTTATATCTCGTAAAATATTGATTGTAGGCTAGGAGCTTCTTTACAGAAGTGATAATTCTCATCAAGATCTCTATTTGGGATGACAGCTGTCAAACTAGAAACAGCATAATCTCTAAAACTTGATTGTATTGCTGATTGTATATATGACATCTGTCACTCTTAGCTATTAAGACATTTGAGTATAAGTAGTTCAGTGATGCAATGAAACTGGACTGCTGACACTTTTAGTATAGACAGCTATAATCCGCGATGAAAAATTGAGATCAATCACTTCTTCCATCAAGTTTCGGAGATAATGCCGTTTCTAGTTTGACAGTTGTCATCCAATATGAAGATTTTAATGAAATATATCAATTCTGTAAAGAAACTATTGTTCTACAATCAAGTTTCGGAGATAAAGCCGTTTCAAGTTTGACAGCTGTCATCTGATATGAAGATCTTGATGAGAACTATCACTTCTGTAAAGAAACTACTAGTGTACAATGAAAAGTTAAGGGGATAAAGCCATTTCTAGTTTGACACCTGTCATCCGAAATGAAGATCTTGATGAGATCTATCACTTTTGTAAAGAAAAAACTAGTCTACGATCAAGAGTTACGGAGATAAAGCCGTTTCTAGTTTGACAGCTGTCATTCGAAATGAAGATTTTGATAAAATCTATCACTCTTGTAAAGTAAAATTTACAAAGAAAAAGCCCGAGGGAGTAATGACACTTTATTGTAATATTGCCCACTGTTTTAGCTAGAGGTCTTAGTGGGTTGAGGTCCTAGTTGACCCCTGCACTACTCTGTCCTACCAGAGTAAGTTATCAAACATATTGGTCCTTTTTCGAAACGGTCAATATGCGAGTTGGTCCAAATGTGAATGTGTCCAAAAGCGAATTAGTCCATATGCGTATGTTTGTCCTTTTGCGTTTTGGTCCTAATGCGTCGGAACGAAAAATTTAAAGTGTAGCTTTTTACCGAAGGGTGCACTCAGGACTTAGATGATTTTTTGTCAAAAATTTTGGTGTCCCCATAACACCTATTTTTTATAGCTGTAATCGATAGAAGGCATTGCTACAAGCAATGTCTGTACGAGACACTTTTTCCTGGAGTCCCTAGCTCCGCCGCTACGGAACCCTAAAATAATTTTATTTCAATTAGTTTTCCATTTATAGCACCTCAGGGAAGGATCACAGAAAAAAACGGCTCATACAAACGTTGCTGCCGACGATGTGCTCTATCGATCTGCATCATCAAAATATATTCTTACGGGGACACCATAAATTTTCATTCCCAGAGCTTCATGAAATTTTTTTTTTAGCGCCCCCATTTGTACACCCTATCCGCAACCAAAAATTTGTGAAAATTTCCTAAGTCCAGTCATTTTTCCCCTTGCGCCCCCTTTTAGTTACTCTGACCAAAAGTATTATTGAAAATCACTCAATAAACATATAACCAGTGTTTTTCCTCAGCATCCTCTTTTGTACACCCCAACTGAGTAACTACTAACCTTCACTATCATCACCTAATATAGCATCTTTACACTTCTGTTTGATAAGAGCACCAAATTCATTTTCTGGTAAACTGAAAGGCACTTCATGATTCGGAAATGGAATGGGTTCAGTATCATCTAACATAGTTATGTCATATAGCGTTTCAAGGTGCTTCCAAATATCTTGCGTGGAGATTTCCTTTGTAATTGAATTTGAAAGTTTTTCCCAAATACAAGCCATGTGAAAATGTTTATTGATTCCAACCGGTTTATGGTTAGCCATGGCATAAAATAACTGGATTTCCATATCAACGTCCCATTCAATAGTATCACCCGTCTTCGCCTCACATTCCTCTTCACTCGAAACCATTTTAATGTTGCGCTATATGTCTTCTGCACTTTATTTTAATTGTATCTAAAAATCCAAAAGGAAACAACACGAACAAACACAATCAAAAATAAATAAATAAACCAATGCTGGCAGTGTTACCAACTTAGTCCCAAAGAGAAAATAAACTGAGTATTTTTTCAGCGTTTACTAGGTTGCGGTCCGATTTACGCTCACAGCGCTCACACTAACTGCCGTTTTTGCAGGCGGTCCGAATCATTAGCACGCTTACGGTAATGACAATTCAGACCGAACCGAGAGCGCTTTAACGTAAACAACATAACATAACCCCTAGACTAATAGACGTCGTCGTAACATAGTGTTCATCTGCATAGTGTTCATCGGTGTGTGAGATACACTAGAAGGTCACCAGTCGAGTGACCGAGATGAAAGCTATTTTGTCGGTCGCAGATCAGCGGAGCGACTCAAGTTAGTAAAAACCATCTGCTTTCGAGATGACTGTGACATGTATTGTCCGTTTTCTTACATTTTAATGAATAAATGTGTAGAATAATTTTATGGTTATGATGGGTCATAACCATAAAATTATTCTACACATTTATTCATGGCTGATTAAATCGGTATTCTACACATTTTTTCATCAAAACGTTAATTAAATGGACGACGCATGTCACAGTCATCTCGGAACCAGATGGTTTTTACTGACTTGAATCGCCTCGCAGGTCGTCTTTTTCTAGGTACCTATTTAAGAAGCTGTGTGTTGCTGTTGATCACACGCTCCATCACCTCGGAAAGGAGAGAGGACGGATAGGAATTTTGCCCATTTTAAGGTCCATATTTTAAAGTGAACACTAAACTTCAATTATAACAAATCTAATCAAGTTTTCACAAAGTAGGTAGGTACTTGCTGATTTAATTTTTTATTTTTATTAAACTTATTGTTCTTATTCTTTTATTTATTTATATATTTCATTAATTTTTTATAACATTGTTTATCTGTTTGGACTGGTAACATTGAGTGTTCTATTTTTAAGCGCTCTGAATTCTATTGTAGGGTTTCATAACAGAAAAATAAATAATAAATAGAGTTTTGAACTGAACTTTACAAACATTCCCAGCGTATTTAAAAATTGAGTACAGCGTCACTGTATTTGACGTCAAAAGGTGTACTCAGGACTGTAACAATATTAATCAAATTCTTGCAAACTTAACTCGTTTGGGTATGCCGTCACCTTAACTTATACAGAAACCTTCCCGGCGAACGTGGACACAAAACTCATCAAATATTTAACGTAATGAGACGTATAAAATCAAACAAGTCATCATGTATGTGTATACCTGTACATATAGATGATAAAGCGTAAATACAATATTTAAATTCATAAATAAACTATCTTTTCGGTTGATTTTATCTGCAAAACAGGTAACTAATACTTTATAGTTAAGACAATCTGAGGAACATCTTTCTTTTTGTGTACGCAACAGTAAAGTATGGCATTATCATGCATACATTTAACCCTCTGAAAAGAAACTTGGAAGACGTGATTCCAATGATAGCTATCGCAGAGCTCATCCTAGAAAAATCACCTGTCAACGATGTCAAGCGTTTTTTTAACATCGGTGTCAAAAATATGTAAAGTTTCTTAACTGTTGTAACAGATTATCAAGCGTTCGATTAAATAAGATAATTTTCTTATTTTCGTCACTTTTTCCAGTGGAAAATAGAAAATTAGACCCATGTAGGGTTGCCATCTCTAAAATCTGGCAACTAGGACAAGACGCGTGAAAACCTCGGACTTTGGAGCTTAGAACCCGGACATGTCAAAGGTTTCTTTCCTAAAGTAACTCAGAAAGAAAAAAACTAAATTTAGTCTTCCAAAAAATATTTAAGGATACTGTTAGCAGTCTTAATACATTTTTTACTCTATTGCCAAAACGAAATGTTCTTAAAGTTTTTAAGATCTTTTAAACCCGGACTATAAATAAAACCCCATCCGGACGCTCCCCGGACGCCCTCTAAACTAGGACAAATCAGGAGAAATCCGGACGGATGGCAACCCTGTGAAGAATGGATTTTTGGTGTAAATCTGTCCTGTAAATTCCTGAAAAACCATTGATATAAACAAAAAAGGGAAGATACGGTACGTCTAAGTGTCGATGAAACAAAGATTGAGCTAAATACAACTACAAGTACCTTTACCCCTACATCTACATTTTTGATTACGTTCAGATGCATAGGACATAACAGAGGCAGAAAGTTGTAGATAGTCTGTAGTCAGAACGAGAAAACAGAATATTTGTCAACACACATACTCTGAGAGAAACATTTTTTGGGTATTCCCCGAACTGACTGATCGCATGGTACCATCAACAAAAAAAATAGGTCTAAATAAATAAGAACACAAAAATTATATTTAATATTTAACTTCACTTTTACGCAAAATCAAACAGGAATAGCTTAAAAGAATGTTTATGGCATACCTATCCAAAGTGAGACTAAAATTATTATTTTTTACTTATTTAATCATTGAATATTTCTCGGCTTAATTAATACCAACGTGATTAGGTAAAAATAATAAACTCACTTAGGATAACCCTTGTTGATAAATTATGCAACAAATAACATCAATAGAGTCTAGTTACATTATCTATTAAAATACAAAAAAAAATGCCAGTATTAATAAACTAAGTAAATAAAAAAAATATATGTACAAAAGCTAAAGGAGTCAGTAACTTACTGTAAACTTCACTTATGCTCAGATTATATATACCAAAAGTATCAATTATACAATTCTTATTTACGCTCCTTTAAATAATAACAATTTGTTTCGTTTCTGTCGTTTCGTCGTACAGTAAAAGTTCCTTATTCGCGAGGAATACGTAACATAAATAAGCCGCGAATACAGAAACCGTGAATACGGAATGGAAATTTATATGGGATTATAGGGGATAGGTTCCTAGGTTGATTCGTTGACATGAATGAGCGTGATGTGAACGCAAACGACTCTCCAAGGATCAATCATTTCTATTTTCACTTTAAGCGGCAACACAGTTTTTTTTTGTGTCGAAACTCGTTTCTCATTTTTTTAGTCGACATTATAAATCAGGAAGACAGCGGTAGAGACGTGTTACTCGATTACAATTTTTGTAACGAATAGACAGCCGCAACAATAAAACACGGCTCTTACCAAAATACGGAACGTCTCATATGTGGCAGCATTTAAAAATATACTTTATGCATTGAGTAATAAGGTTGCTTTCATTCTGTTTGTTTACATTCTCAAAAACACCGACCGCGGCGAAGGCGGCTTATGTCAACCAATACAGCGGCGATATCATTTAGCAACATACTTTAGGCACAGTTGTAATAAGGTCTATTTTACTTTTTTATTAGTCCATTTGATGACGCGCTTACAAAATATATTGGATTGGATACCTATTGGAATCCTTTTTATTATTATGTCTGTCTGTACTGTTTAGATCCGCGAATAAAGGAATTTTAGCAGCGAATATGGGAATGGGGTTACATTTTTTTAATCCGCGAATAGTGAAAACGCGAATGAAGGAAGCGCAAATAAGGAGCTTTTACTGTACTTGATATTGCTGGATTAATTTTATGAAAGTGATGCAGCCTAACATTGCAATACTTATCAATTGTTGCTTTTAAAAGGTGTACTCTATGATTAAACGTGACTGGTTGGTCTTGTGAATGAGCATTCAGGTTCGTCAAAATGTACAAAAATTTTGTGATTTTTTTGCTGTCGGTATTTTGCGTTGCACTCACACTTGCTGGATTTCATAGATCTATCTCGCTTTCACAAACATGTGGCGGTAATATTTTAGACAAATGGCATTTATTTGGAAAAATATTATATTTAATAAACTTGCGTGTTAAAAGTGATTGCTGTGGACTTCCTTTCTTTTCCGGAATGATTGGTACACTTAATAAAAAAAAAAAACATGGCATTTTGGCGGTAGCTTTGTGTCGTTTTTATTATTTTCCTTACGTGAACAACACGTGAACACCAGAAGATAGATTGACTTGCGACTAGTTGCGACTAACGAATACTGCGTCAATCTGACTAAGTTTGCACCGCTCAAAGTCTTTGATCACATGCCGTATCTCCCTTTTTTGTTTATATCAATGTAAAAAACGTCCTTGAAAAAAACCCATTTTTTTTAAAAAAAACAAAGTAAAACAGTATTAGACACACACACACACATAAAATTTATTTTAAAACAAAGGGACAGAGACGTTGTAATATGGGTAGTAATTTTTTTCACTGATAGAACAAGATTGATTGATATAATATGTTTATAATGACGATTGATAACGATGTTCAAAAACATAATTTTTCAAAAGTAAAATTTTGAAGAGTGTAAAATTTGCTATGGTAAATAAATGGTCGTTAAAATTTGTTAGCATATAAAAAATACTTTAAATGCTGCTTTTAGGGACTTATTTTTACTAGCATGTAAATAAATAAGTAACATTAAAATGGAGAAAATTCAGCTTAAAAATTGTTTTAAAAAGTATATAGTCAATTTTATTCAATATATTTTTTTATTAAATATCTATATTACTGATAATTGACTGTTACAGGAATGCCTTGTGGCATTAATTCCGCGATGTGCAATTGTAATGATAGTAAAAGATTAAATAAATAAATAAATATTTTTGTTAAATATGTTTAAAAAAAAATGTAATAAAAATAAAGCAACAACTAAAAGTTGTTAAATACTAAGATGCTTGTTTTGTAAATATCAGTATTTTAAATTTTCGACTTTTCCTGCGCTGTAGCATTGTTCTTAAATTAAAACATAACACTTTACAAACGTAGGTTCTCCTTTACCTAAAGGTTGTCTAGAAGAGGTCGCTTATTAGCGATAAGACCGCCAATTTATTATATTTTTTCTTATTTTAATCATGTATCCTTTGTTTATGCGCAATAAAGAATATTTTTATTATTAATAAAGTTTATAAATCTTATTATTTAATGAATTTCAAAGATCACTGTCGTTTACTACTACCATTTTAATGGCTTTTTATATAAATGTAACTGTCCTATTTTTTTTGTGATTTGTTTATTTACAGGCCAATGAATAAACAAACTTAATATTTTATACTTGCTTACTTAGTCTTCGATCAATTTTTTTTGATAGGCTACGTGCAAAAAAAGAACATTAACAGTAAATATGGTACCCTGAGCCATCCCAGAGCCGTAAAAAATAGTTAAAAAATTAACAAATTGTTGTCATCTAATAGTGTTGGCCCCCGATGTCGTAGCTTTATCGATGAATAGTCAAAATATAGACCAAAAATATAGGCCAGTTAAATTCTTCTATCGGATAAGATATGCGAAGTTAAGCAACTTTGCGCGTTCGGTCAGAGATCCTCCGTGTTAAGGAGGGCTCGATAAAGAGTCCGTCCTGGCTTTTGCTATATGACACTAGTCTCTAAGCATTTATGTTAGAGCCCTAATAGCCATAAATCAAAACAATAAACAACCTCTCACCTGGAGACAAAAAATACCTTAATAATTTATTAATTTTGCCACAAATGTTCGACAGTTTAAAATAATTTTGTTAAACATCGTTGTACATAAATGCCTTTGTGGTTCTTTGAATTTAAAAAATGTTTTTGTTCTTCTAGTACGATTATTCTTTTAAATGTGCGTGTTTATGCATGTATATATGAATATGTATATTTGGGTGTATATAAATATGTAATATTATATAATCAATTGATTTAATTAAATCAAAAAGCTTTTTATTCATGTGCGTTTTTTAGAAAACCTTCGAATTTCCTATGTCGGAAGGTTGTATCTACAGAGAAGAACCGGCAAGAAACGTTTTTAGAATTAAGGTTAAGAGCTAAAGCGAAGTATATGTAAGTTTGCTGATTCAAGAAAAAATATTTATGTATCTTGGGATTACTATTAAATTCTGAGAACTGAGGGCTTTTGATGCTTGATTATTGATATGTATACATATAATAAAAAACTTAATAAAATATGTTTCTTTTCTGGTCTTTATTGCATTTATTTCGATTACAAATTCCCAAATTTGAATACATCAACGTATCAAATGTATGTGCAAAGAAACAGTGCGTCTGGCGGATAGTTTACGAAATGTATTTTGTGAGTGTAAGTTGCAATCTCTACTACAACTCTAAAGTCAACACACGTTAAGTGCGTAGTTTATGATTTGCAATCGTGAGTTACATATTTCACACTTCGAATAGTAAAATGACGCGAACGCAACAGTAGAGTCATTCACTTGTAGATTTGATGGTGAGAACAAAGTTCATTGTTATAAAATTGTGGAATTTTGTGTTTTGTTTTGATTAAATATTTGGTTTTCAACATTCTCGGCTCGTTATCAAGATGAAAGCAATAGAATAACACGAATAACCGCAAATTTGCATGGATCTTTTGTTATATAACATACATGTATTTTTAATTTCAAATACCTATCTAATACCTAAAACTTAATTCAATTTAAATCAAAGAGGACTTTAGTCTGTAGTAGAGAAGGGTCGTTTAATCTTAATATTATTATTTGCCTTACGCATAATATTAGGTAAATAATAAATTTCTATTTACAACTTTACTTTAAAATCAAAGTACTTAAATCTTAATTTAAAATATATTTTTTCTAACTTGCTTCTAATAAATTACAATTTACATTTAAAATGAAAATACTTAAATATATTTATAAAATGGTCTAGTGCGAGTCAGACTTGCGCACCGTCGATTACTTACTAACATAAAAGAAAAAAACAAAAAAAGGGCCACCCATCCAATGCCTGACTGCGCTCAACGTTGCATAACTTCGCATATCGATTTCAGTAAACAAATGCCTCTTAGCCATAGGACCGGGTGGAGCGTGCTCCAAATACTTATACAGTTAAATATTTTAAAACTACTAAGGCCCAAGTTCATCGAAATTTGATGGGTCGTTTAAACACGAACTATTGTTTAAACAATTTGTCAACCTTTTTTTTCTGTTCTCCAGCCAAAACACATTGTATAACTATGTCAATCAGCCGTTTAACTTAATCAGGCTTGGAGAGGTCGGTTAAACACCCGATCAGTCGTTCCTTTATTGTATCTGTGGATTGATACTTTATTTGTTTCCTATAGGGATACTTTGTTTGACATAAATTAGGCATAGGTATGTAGTATAATTGAAGAAAATAAGTAAATAATATACTAATTGATCATCTGTGAAATAAGTGAAGCTGGCCAGTCGTCTAGTTTATTTATACTATGTTTTGATAAATTGAACTCAACGATAAAGTTTTGACAGTAAAATTTACCTTGCACGTATAGATTTTGATGGTTATTTTAACTACTATATCAATAAGTGCAGTGACGTATTCCGTTTAAAATTAACTTTATGTATTGTAGTATTAAATTCATCCGCAAGCCTCGAGACGAACCTATATCGTACAACATTTGTTGTGGCATTAGTTCTTTTATATTGCACAACTCTTTAGTTACTGGTTGGTCTTGTGAATGAGCATTCAGGTTCGTCAAAATGTACAAAAATTTTGTGATTTTTTTGCTGTCGGTATTTTGCGTTGCACTCACACTTGCTGGATTTCATAGATCTATCTCGCTTTCACAAACATGTGGCGGTAATATTTTAGACAAATGGCATTTATTTGGAAAAATATTATATTTTATAAACTTGCGTGTTAAAAGTGATTGCTGTGGACTTCCTTTCTTTTCCGGAATGATTGGTACACTTAATAAAAAAAAAAAACATGGCATTTTGGCGGTAGCTTTGTGTCGTTTTTATTATTTTCCTTACGTGAACAACACGTGAACACCAGAAGATAGATTGACTTGTGACTAGTTGCGACTAACGAATACTGCGTCAATCTGACTAAGTTTGCACCGCTCAAAGTCGTTGATCACATGCCGTATCTCCCTTTTTTGTTTATATCAATGTAAAAAACGTCCTTGAAAAAACCCATTTTTTAAAAAAACAAAGTAAAACAGTATTAGACACACACACACATAAAATTTATTTTAAAACAAAGGGACAGAGACGTTGTAATATGGGTAGTAATTTTTTTCACTGATAGAACAAGATTGATTGATATAATATGTTTATAATGACGATTGATAACGATGTTCAAAAACATAATTTTTCAAAAGTAAAATTTTGAAGAGTGTAAAATTTGCTATGGTAAATAAATGGTCGTTAAAATTTGTTAGCATATAAAAAATACTTTAAATGCTGCTTTTAGGGACTTATTTTTACTAGCATGTAAATAAATAAGTAACATTAAAATGGAGAAAATTCAGCTTAAAAATTGTTTTAAAAAGTATATAGTCAATTTTATTCAATATATTTTTTTATTAAATATCTATATTACTGATAATTGACTGTTACAGGAATGCCTTGTGGCATTAATTCCGCGATGTGCAATTGTAATGATAGTAAAAGATTAAATAAATAAATAAATATTTTTGTTAAATATGTTTAAAAAAAAATGTAATAAAAATAAAGCAACAACTAAAAGTTGTTAAATACTAAGATGCTTGTTTTGTAAATATCAGTATTTTAAATTTTCGACTTTTCCTGCGCTGTAGCATTGTTCTTAAATTAAAACATAACACTTTACAAACGTAGGTTCTCCTTTACCTAAAGGTTGTCTAGAAGAGGTCGCTTATTAGCGATAAGACCGCCAATTTATTATATTTTTTCTTATTTTAATCATGTATCCTTTGTTTATGCGCAATAAAGAATATTTTTATTATTAATAAAGTTTATAAATCTTATTATTTAATGAATTTCAAAGATCACTGTCGTTTACTACTACCATTTTAATGGCTTTTTATATAAATGTAACTGTCCTATTTTTTTTGTGATTTGTTTATTTACAGGCCAATGAATAAACAAACTTAATATTTTATACTTGCTTACTTAGTCTTCGATCAATTTTTTTTGATAGGCTACGTGCAAAAAAAGAACATTAACAGTAAATATGGTACCCTGAGCCATCCCAGAGCCGTAAAAAATAGTTAAAAAATTAACAAATTGTTGTCATCTAATAGTGTTGGCCCCCGATGTCGTAGCTTTATCGATGAATAGTCAAAATATAGACCAAAAATATAGGCCAGTTAAATTCTTCTATCGGATAAGATATGCGAAGTTAAGCAACTTTGCGCGTTCGGTCAGAGATCCTCCGTGTTAAGGAGGGCTCGATAAAGAGTCCGTCCTGGCTTTTGCTATATGACACTAGTCTCTAAGCATTTATGTTAGAGCCCTAATAGCCATAAATCAAAACAATAAACAACCTCTCACCTGGAGACAAAAAATACCTTAATAATTTATTAATTTTGCCACAAATGTTCGACAGTTTAAAATAATTTTGTTAAACATCGTTGTACATAAATGCCTTTGTGGTTCTTTGAATTTAAAAAATGTTTTTGTTCTTCTAGTACGATTATTCTTTTAAATGTGCGTGTTTATGCATGTATATATGAATATGTATATTTGGGTGTATATAAATATGTAATATTATATAATCAATTGATTTAATTAAATCAAAAAGCTTTTTATTCATGTGCGTTTTTTAGAAAACCTTCGAATTTCCTATGTCGGAAGGTTGTATCTACAGAGAAGAACCGGCAAGAAACGTTTTTAGAATTAAGGTTAAGAGCTAAAGCGAAGTATATGTAAGTTTGCTGATTCAAGAAAAAATATTTATGTATCTTGGGATTACTATTAAATTCTGAGAACTGAGGGCTTTTGATGCTTGATTATTGATATGTATACATATAATAAAAAACTTAATAAAATATGTTTCTTTTCTGGTCTTTATTGCATTTATTTCGATTACAAATTCCCAAATTTGAATACATCAACGTATCAAATGTATGTGCAAAGAAACAGTGCGTCTGGCGGATAGTTTACGAAATGTATTTTGTGAGTGTAAGTTGCAATCTCTACTACAACTCTAAAGTCAACACACGTTAAGTGCGTAGTTTATGATTTGCAATCGTGAGTTACATATTTCACACTTCGAATAGTAAAATGACGCGAACGCAACAGTAGAGTCATTCACTTGTAGATTTGATGGTGAGAACAAAGTTCATTGTTATAAAATTGTGGAATTTTGTGTTTTGTTTTGATTAAATATTTGGTTTTCAACATTCTCGGCTCATTTATGCTCGGAGAATACTTTCTGCAGCTCGTTATCAAGATGAAAGCAATAGAATAACACGAATAACCGCAAATTTGCATGGATCTTTTGTTATATAACATACATGTATTTTTAATTTCAAATACCTATCTAATACCTAAAACTTAATTCAATTTAAATTAAAGAGGACTTTAGTCTGTAGTAGAGAAGGGTCGTTTAATCTTAATATTATTATTTGCCTTACGCATAATATTAGGTAAATAATAAATTTCTATTTACAACTTTACTTTAAAATCAAAGTACTTAAATCTTAATTTAAAATATATTTTTTCTAACTTGCTTCTAATAAATTACAATTTACATTTAAAATGAAAATACTTAAATATATTTATAAAATGGTCTAGTGCGAGTCAGACTTGCGCACCGTCGATTACTTACTAACATAAAAGAAAAAAACAAAAAAAGGGCCACCCATCCAATGCCTGACTGCGCTCAACGTTGCATAACTTCGCATATCGATTTCAGTAAACAAATGCCTCTTAGCCATAGGACCGGGTGGAGCGTGCTCCAAATACTTATACAGTTAAATATTTTAAAACTACTAAGGCCCAAGTTCATCGAAATTTGATGGGTCGTTTAAACACGAACTATTGTTTAAACAATTTGTCAACCTTTTTTTTCTGTTCTCCAGCCAAAACACATTGTATAACTATGTCAATCAGCCGTTTAACTTAATCAGGCTTGGAGAGGTCGGTTAAACACCCGATCAGTCGTTCCTTTATTGTATCTGTGGATTGATACTTTATTTGTTTCCTATAGGGATACTTTGTTTGACATAAATTAGGCATAGGTATGTAGTATAATTGAAGAAAATAAGTAAATAATATAGTAATTGATCATCTGTGAAATAAGTGAAGCTGGCCAGTCGTCTAGTTTATTTATACTATGTTTTGATGAATTGAACTCAACGATAAAGTTTTGACAGTAAAATTTACCTTGCACGTATAGATTTTGATGGTTATTTTAACTACTATATCAATAAGTGCAGTGACGTATTCCGTTTAAAATTAACTTTATGTATTGTAGTATTAAATTCATCCGCAAGCCTCGAGACGAACCTATATCGTACAACATTTGTTGTGGCATTAGTTCTTTTATATTGCACAACTCTTTAGTTACTATCTTGCAACTAGGTAGCTCAACAACGATTCTTCTTTTGTCATTGAAAGTTTAGGGCTCTGGTTTTTTGTTCCTTAATCATAAATATTGCACAATACACAAGGGCGGGGTAGAGTTTTTGTAGTAAAAGTAAACAACCAATAGAATACAAAATGTCGGATATCAACATTTTACCCTAACAAATTAAAATGTATATGTAGTCTAAGATTCAAATGAAATAACGGACTACACACATTATTATTGTATACTGCTATGAAGTATGATTTGCTTTCTAAGTGGTTACCCGTACTTCTGTGCATATATCCTCAATTATGTCGCATGATATGGTTCACCCATTCATTCAAAAAAGCTTGATTACGAAATCGATCGTCGGAAGTCCATGGTGAACAGTAAAAGTCCCGCACCCCGTTAAAACGGCTGTTGCAGTTTAACAAGGCAATTACAAAACTTATGGTTATTACTTGGTCGGTGAACTTAGGCCTAAATTATACAATATAGCAAAAGATAATAATAAAAGCTCTTTGACGATGATTTATCTAGCAACACGCTTTTATGTTTGTTAACAATGATCCCAACTTGATGCGTTTCTCTTTTGTATGTGAAACATCTACAAGAAACAAGGAATATCGAATATGGCAGACTGAAACTCGACCAAATGTGTACATTTATGGAATTAGTCACAGAACCACAGAATCAGACTTGTAAATTAGTCGCGTAATCATACGCACGGCAGTATGGAAAACATAAAGTGAGTAAACGTAGTAGTAGAGTATTCTACTATATGCACTCACACGCGAATTGACTGTTAACTGATGGTTTAGCGTTTATACACTGACGCAATTGTTTTGTTACTGCCAAAACTCACACTAGGGCAACAGTTTATAATTTAATAGCTAATTAACTCTAATTTGAGACAGTGGGCGTCCCAACCCAAGTGACAAGAGTCAATTAGGATTAGGCAAAGCGGTACACCTGAAAACGCTAGCTGTCCCCTACATTGTGATATGGGTGTGTTACCTACCATTGGGTACCCCCTTCTGGGGATAAAAGCCGTGAAGATATACATACAAACATTGTGGTCCAATGAGGATCAACTAGAGAAATATCAATTTACCTATACTTTGATAGGCATATCACTTTGTGGCATAGGTGCCTATTAGGTATATTTCTTATTGACAAGATTTAGTTACAAGACTACCGGTGTCCACTCGATCTTAGATAAAGAATCAAACCCCTCGCACCCTCTCGATAGAGAGTAAGAGAGTAAATTCCTTGCCGGTGGCTACAGATAATACATACCTAGTTATCGGACATGAGTGGTGGCGTGGATTCTATCTAACTAAAGTACTAAAGTCACTATAAGTAAGCAGATAAATTAGGTGCAACCTTACTTCTGTATTTTACAACCACGGATCTCAGCACTGGTAAACTTCGAATGATTACCTAGGTATTCAAATACAATAAAAGAATCCGCTTTCGGAAGGTTATCTGATTGAGCTTGTACAGAACCAGCTTCAACTTTATTAATACTCATAATGTGTAGGTATTGGTTTTATAGTAATTATCACAAATTTACACTCTTGATATGTATCGACACTTTATTTAGGTACATATCGCGTCTCAGCTCCGTCGAGTCGTGAGCGACTTGTGAACGAGTGCAACAGCGCGCAGTCCGTTCAAGTACGATGACGTCACACGTAATCGCGGCACATTGGCTTTTAGCCGCACGGACGACTTATTTTATTATTTAATAACTCTGTAAGAAATGGTCCGATTTTAATAATTCAAAAAGATATACCATTCTTATGTTATAAAGCAAAACATAGGTACTTAATTAATTCTATTTAATTTGTTTTAACTGTACTGATCCTCAATGGCACCAACGAATAAATAATGACCAAGAATATCGATTTATCGAACAAATAATAATAATATCGATAACATCAGTGACATCCCTGTTCTAACCTTAAAAAAAATGTCAATCGCTAAACAATATTTAAGTATAAAATATGTTGATACATGTTAAAACGCAAAATTAGCAGCGTTTAAAAACATGGCTAATCACTACGAAGTTCCGAGTTGGTAAGTCATGGCTTGAAGAAGAATTAAGTGCCCAAAAATCTTTGTATTGCAGTAGTCAAAGTTTACAAGTATGTGACTAAATTATGACGATGACCTCGAATAATGCTTTACATACTAAAATTATAGTTTCTGTGCTCTGTGTTCGGATTTAGAACCAGGCATTGTGTTATTTGTTTACTTCCAAATACCGGTAGCCATAACCATACCTTAAATAGCCGGTGTAGCTACAAAATTACTAAACAGACCACACCACAGATTAGTTAAACCAGATAAATCACTACTTCCTACCTTTTGTAAACAGGCTTTAATAGCCGTTTTTTTTCCTTGCGCCCTTTTAGTTAGTCTTACCTGCTTCCAAAGCTGCCGCTTGCGCTGCTTGGAACTAGTTAAATGAGTTGTGGAAGTCTAAGGATGAGTAGTGCAAGCGGAAGTGAGTTTACATTCAGCTTCTCTCAGTTTTTGAGCACTCATTTCAAAAGTTTCTTATTGTGACATCTAGACCTTTTCTTAAGAAGAAAATAAACTCAAAAATCTCCAGATAGCAGATAGATGCTTCCATAATTGAAAAACAGCATTTTTTAGGGTTCTGTGCCTAAAGGACACCCCATTACTAAGACTTTGCTGTCCGTCCGTCTGTCACCAAGCTGCATCTCATGAACCATGACAGATGGTTGAAATTTTCACAGAAGTTGTATTTCTGTTGCCGCTATAACAACTAATACTTAAAAACAGAATAAAATAAATATTTAAAGGGGCTCTGATACAACAAACATGATTTTTTTGCTGTTTTTATAGATATTAGTACTGAACCCTTAGTGGGCGAGACTGATGTGCGCGAGACAGTTCCTATCTAACTAAAAAAAAATATGGTGTTTGTCCTTACTATTTAATAGAAATTTCAAAAGCGATTGCTTACAAACTAAATCATTAATTTCATCTTCTTCTTCTTCTTCTTCTTGTGGTGGGTTGATTTCCGCACTTGCCACACATGGGTAGATGGTGGCTTTGTGCGTAGCAGATAGCCAGCTATTGTAGCCAACCCAGTTCCTTCCAGAATCTCAATAAGTAACCCATATTGCTGCAGGCCTCCTGGAGTGTCCCTGGGGTTCCCAGGTGTTTTACCCTGTGGTTTTCAGCCCCCATGAATCTGCTGCAGAGGGAGCTGTCAGAGACATCTAAAAGAAATAGATGTCCCTTAAGCGAGTAGTGACCTGTTAAGATCCCTACTACCTTTCTCAGGTTATCCCCGTTCATCCGGAGCAGGGTCTTAATCTGGGGCTTAGATTGGGTCTTGGGACTCAATCTTTGGCCTGTCGACTTTGAGATAGACATCCTTACAAAAATGGTTTAATACTCAAAGTTTTGATGAATGAGCTCTATGCAATGACACCTTTTTCATGTGTGAGAAAAATAATTAACTTGAATTTTTGATTTAAAACGCGGTTTGGGATCAACATTCTAAAATATGCAAATTTGAAGAAGAAGAAGAACAAGAATTCATTGATAGAAAGACAATCTACATAAAAAATTTACAATTTAAACACAAATTCAAAATAATAAAACACTATACATAAAAAGTAAACAAAAATGGAGGATGTCTCCATACCAATGAAATGGCCTTTAACTCTGCATTTATGTGAGCCTTAAACTCTCAAACTGATCTTCATTCAGGGTCAAAAAAATTGTGGCTCATTTTGTTAATGTGCTAGAGACGTGATAAAATTAGGATGACAGACAGACACACCACGGAATGACAGCATTAGTGCTCTGTGTTGCCTTTTGGGTATGAATCTCCATAAATATATAGTAATGCAAGGATTGTAGTTTTCTTCCTAGGTGGTAGTGATCCCCCCATGAGACCCTGCAAGGGGGTAAACAGTGGCTACATCTCTTGAAATGAAGGTGTGGGTATATACAATATTTGTGCAAGATGGCCTTTGTTCCTTAACTGAAGTACTATAAAATTTATCTACTAGGAGAACATAAGCTCCTGAGATATTGTGTATACAAGAAAAAGAAGTCTAAATTTTCATGTATTATTACTTACAATAAACTTATTGCTTTCAGGGCTGGTAAGCCGCCTACTGGCTTGCATTTAGATGTGTTAAAAGGAGATAAGTTAATACAAAAACTGATGTTAGATGAGAAGAAATGCTATCTTTTTGGAAGGAATCCACAGATGAATGATTTTTGCATTGACCATGCAAGTTGCTCAAGAGTTCATGCCGCATTTGTGTATCACAAAGATTTGAACAGAGCATTTCTAGTAGATTTGGGAAGTAGTAAGTTAACTTTTACAATGTCTAAACAATTTTTGGGACAAAAATGCCTTATAAGTATTTATTGATTCAATATCAAATGCCAATAATAAAAATAGTTGTATTCAGAGCCTAGAAAATTAAAGAAAAACCTTTAAGTACAATAAGTATGATTTTGTTATTGATTTTCTTTATACCACTAGCAAGTGTTAGTGGCAAGCAAGCTTATGGTCCACCTGACGGTAAGAGTTTACTGTAGCCCATGGAACACTTGCCACCACTTGCAACACCTGGGTGATCACTTGCGCATTGCCAACCCTTCAAAAATCTAATAACTTTTTTCTTGAAGAACTCCAAACTGTTGGCAAAGAGCTCATTCCACAACCTAAGCATTCACGGGAGGAAGTTTCTCTTAAACCGCATTGTATGTGACCATTAAGGTCAAGCTTTAGAACCTTATTAATAGAATCTAGGGTGTGAGGATAAATTCCCTGCCGATGGCAAGCAATGCGATGGTAGAAAATAGTCGTGGGCATTATTTCCAATTAAATAAAGCTAATTGTAAACATTTGTTATTGAATCAGGATTTTGACCTTCATTTATAATGTTGGATCGCCTGTTGGGTAGCTCAAAACCATCCGAAGGCACTGGCTAATAGTTGGGACTGCCCAATGATGGAGCGTTTGTGTGATTACACAGTCGCTTGAATGTAACTGCTATTTAATTATTATTATTTTACTAGTTTAAGTTTATGTAACTAAGGACTATGAGCTTATTTGTTCAAAATAAAATAATATTATTAATGAATATAAATTATGTATTAAAAACCCTAACCTAGGGTACCGCCGGTAGCAGGGTGGGGCATAAGCTACTGGTGGTTACAGAGAGAGCTACGTGTGACAGAGAGAGAAACCTCCTGACTATCCGTGCAGTGTCTAGGGGGGTACTGCCATCTTTATCTGACTCCTGACCCAGCCAGCTAGCAAGAGTTTCTTAAGGAGTTGGTTGAGACCCTTGCTATAAGACCATTCGCATGAATGACTATATTTATAACTATATTATTATTATTATTATATTTTATGCTTATTTTTAGTTATTACATAAGCCATGGTTTATTTATAAAATGACATTGGCATTAAGAGCAGAACATAGTATTGAAATTGTTCTATTTCCCAAATGTTAAATAAAATGGCCAATCTCTATTTTGACAGAGCATTCACTGTTTTTCCTTTTGAGCATAGAGAGCTAATGTGTTGAATGCGCACCAGAACTGCCGCCATATTTTGCATTAAAAACTTGCCTTCAAATTTTATTCTTTTATACTAATGCTTATTTATTTTCATTATAAAAGATGAAAAATACTATACATATACCTGTATGTATATGTTACCGGCAATCTGTATAATTCAGGTATTCTATACAATAGGGGACAGGTCAGGGATTTGTCAAAGTACTTGCAAAAAACATGGATACTAAAAAATGTTCCAGTCTTATGAGTAGGATTTTTGCACTTCAAAATGTCACAATAGTTCCTCATGCCATGTAAGAATAAACCAATCAGAAACATAAATGTAAAATGAGAGCCAAGTTCAATATTATGATATATGCCTTGGATGTTGACTTTAACAACAAAAGAAGTGAGATCTAAATGGGTGCCAAGTTCAATGGTCAGTTCTAAAATTTATTTATAACAACATAAAATATCATTGCTTCTTATAACTTAGGATAATATATTGTAGCCTAAGGTCTGACATTGCTAGTTGTCATATACGAATTAATATGTTCAATGGCTAGTTTCTACCAGAAAGCCAAATTTTCGGAATAGTAAAATAAGAACCGACAAGTAACAGGCGTAGAACTTGCGAAGAACTAGAGAAAACCTTGGCAAACCGCACTGTACGCGACCATTTCGGTGGTAAAGTGTGAGTATGAATTCCCTGCCGATGGCGAGCGGTGCGATGGTAGAAAATAGCCGTGGGCATCATTTCGAACAATTCCTCAGAACACATCCCATTGTACAAGCGGTAGAACACACACAGGGAGGCAAAGTCTCTCCTCAGACTTAGGGGCTCGATACCGCAAGTGAGTTTGGGATCGTCGACATTTCTTACAGCCTGTTGTTGAACCGAGTCAAAAGGGCCAAGCTGGTATCCGGGTGCACCCGCCCAGAGATGGCAGCAGTAACTTGTAAAGCAGCAACCTTTGCCCCGACGTGAAGTACTGCTTCGCTCTGTTGAGTACACCAAGTTTTTTGGACGCCAGCTTTACCTTGTCTTGCAAGTGATCTCGGAACTGAACATCGCTGGAGATGTGAACACCAAGGATCCCAATGCTCTTGAAGATGGAGAGGGGACTGTTCTGGAATTGTGGGACTACAGTGAATGGGGTTTTCTTAGCGGTGAACGCGCAGACTTGTGTCTTTGAAGGGTTGAATCGGACCAAGTTTTCCCGTCCCCAGTTAGAGACCTTAGACAGACCGATCTCGATTTGAGATACAAGTTCTTCACGTTTTTGCTCCACAAAAGAACGAGGGATGCTTGCACGGCCCGTGTAATAAGCGTCTCCAGTACTGTCATCTGCACAGCAATGTATGATGTTGATCTCCAACATATCATTGATGTGCAGTAGAAACAGCGTAGGAGACAGCACAGAGCCTTGCGGGACACCAGCATTAATGTCCACGCTATCAGAGCAACTACTGTCAACTACGGCTCGTATGCGTCTGCCGGACTAAAAGCTAGCCACCCATTTGCACAAACCCTCGGGCACTCCGTAAGATGGCAACTTCGATAGAAGACCCCGGTGCCAGACCCGATCGAACGCCTTCGCTATGTCTAGGCTACATGCCAATGCCTCCCCCTGACTCTCAATGGCTAGTGCCCATCGGTGTGTGAGTAGAAGGTCACCAGTGGAGCGACCGTGGCGAAAGCCATATTGACGGTCGCTGATCAGGTCGTGTTTTTCTAGGTATCACAAAAGCTGTGTGTTAATCACACGCTCCATCACCTTGGAGAGGAGAGAGGTAATAGCGATAGGCCTGTAATTCGATGGATCTGATATATCGCCCTTTTTGGGCACCGGGTGCACATTCGCAGTCTTCTATGATGAAATTGCCTAGTATGGTAGGAAAGCGCGAAGAGTCGCATGCGTACAGGACATAACTCAGGAGCAAGCTGCTTAAGCGCCACTGCTGGTATACCGTCTGGCCCACTCGACTTATGAACGTCTAGGGAAAACAACGCCCTCCGGACCTCTCGCTGTGTTATAGAGATTTCCGGCATGGTCTTACCGCACCACGGTAAAGTAGGTGGCACAGCGCCTTCGTCGTTCATATTCGAGTTGGAGGCAAAGAGACTGCCCAATAGATCGGCTTTCTCTTTTGCACTATGGGCCAAGTCACCATCGGTCTTTCGCAGTGGTGGTAACGACGACTGGCAGAAGTTCCCCTCAGCAGATTTAGCAAGCGACCAGAAAACACGACTCCCAGAAGGATAGCTCGCAAGTCGCCCACCTATTTTGCCGATGAATTGGAATTTTGCTCTGACAGTTGCTTTCTTACTGAACCTCGAGGCAGCATTTAATTTGCGTTTTAACTCAGAAATATCCGGATCCTTATTATTACGAGCCGTGGTCCAAGCCTCATACGCAGTTTGCTTAAGAATTTTAGCTTTTTTGCAAGACCTATTAAACCACGGTCGTTTTTTGACGCCGGCAGCTACTCGCAGGTTAGAAATGAAACATTCCATACCAGCGAGGATTGTCTCAGTGACTGCGGCTGCGCAGACGTCAGGATCATCTGAGCTAAAGCAGAGCTGCCTCCACGGGTACGATGCATAAAATTCTCGCAATCCGTCCTAGTCTGCCGACTTATAGTGCCACACACGACGCCAATTAGTTGGCCCAGAAGGATCGGGTTGTGTGCATGAGATTTGAGTCCGAACGAGACAGTGGTCCGAGGAGCCAAGAGGCGCATCCACTGAGACGGAGTATCCGTCCGGACGTGTAGTCAGCAGAAGGTCCAGTAAGGAGCTCGTATGGTCCTCTATATCTGGTATTCTCGTTGGAGAAAGTACCAGCTGAGAGAATCCATAGGTCAGAGCAAATTCATGAGCAGATATCCCTGCATAGTTATTGGTTCGAGAACTGAGCCACTCACGATGGTGGGCGTTAAAGTCTCCCAAAATAACTAGTTCTGCTGTGCTAGTTCTGCTGTGGGATATTGCTTTAGAACTTTGTCAGTCGTCAAACTCAGGTGCGTGAAGAGTCGAGTTACGTCACCGCTATGAGACCTGTATAGGCACGCATAGATACGAGTGTGGCCGCCGTGATCTACGCGCACCCACAAATCGACAGGTCCCGTTACGCGTTTTCTGTTTATACTTAATTTGGCATGGGGCGATATAATTTGCACAGACGGTTGTACTCTACAATAGAGCCCTCTTGTGCCTTGGATCTAAATTGATAAGGTGTACTCAATCTAAGGTTTTAACTCTGGAGAGTCCAACGTAAGCTTTCCCTTTACTAAATATAGAGGAGCCTTTAGGTTAGATATCGAGAGACAACCGGACATCAAGACGGCGCTCGCGCTTATGAGCGCGGCTACCACTCGCTCGGACACGTTCTCGTCAAGGTTTTATAGCACCGATGTCGCACCGCGCGCCGTGTACCGAAATACCTATTATTTAATTATTTGTAAGTAGGTAATAAAAATTATATAGGTGTTGAATTATGTAGGTATTCAAAATAAAATAAATCTTACTCTATTGATGTGCGCTAAATATTGAAACAATAATTAATACTAAAGAAATCCAGTTAATAACGTAATAAATACGAAAGTCGACTATACTCTTAGTTAAGTCCTAAAACGGAAATATTTGGATTAAAAACAAATTAAGGGTGGTATTCAACTCGTTGTATATTCACGTGAAGACCTTAAAATCCACATAAAGACCGGCATGCATAAGTTTTGATTGCTGATTCTTACATTACAGTTTTTATAAGTATAAGTTAAGTGTTCCTAATAGAATCAATTAAGTGAAAAATAATAATAAAATGATAAAAATTTCCTAGTTTCTAATTTATTTTTTTGGATTCACCTAATTACCTATCTGCATGCCAAATTTGAACTTTCTAGGTCATCTGGAACTGGGTTAGAGTTTTGATCTATAGGTCAGTCAGTGATAAAAATGACGATTTTTTAACGTTAATATCTAAATAACCGTTTGAGATGTGCTTATAAAATTTGAAGTTTATATGTATCTCGCAAATCTCAATATATGAGCCAAATTTGACACGTTTATGTGAAATAGTTTTTGAGTTATGAGGGGGTCAAAAGTGGCTCCAAATGGTTCGTGTAATATTACACACGGTGCTGCTCGACAGTTCTGTTACTTGAACTTGGCTTGACACGCTAACGCGTGTTTAGATAAATATATGTTTTACTTACTCAAGTTATTAATGTGTACTATCTACTTACTAATTGTTACATTAAAAGTAAATTTTAAGCAAATGACGTTATAACACGTTATGTGTTATATTTGTCCGTCATTTTATATCCAACTTGGTAGGTAGGTACCTACTTACATAACAGGCCAAAATCTGTTTACTTTACACATTGCGGGTGGACCAGCAGGTACTCTATACAATCCCTAGGAATTGTATACATTACCTAGGTAAAGTAAATAATTGACAATAATATTTATAATATTTCATACATTGCCCTAACATTTTGGGTATTCTATACTTTGCCTAGGTATTGTATAGAATACCAGATAATACAGATTGCCGGTAACATATATGTATACACTTTCACATTACTAATAATCGTGGAAATACTACTTTGACTATAAACTTTTCATAACAAAACATAGGCAAATAAACTAAAAAAAAAATTAATTATGGCCATCCCTGGGGTCCACTAGCGACGGTTTATATACAGTCGGTATTTTTTATTTACCTTTCGAAGAACGTAATATGAAACTATAAGCTATTTTTAATTCGTTCAATCAAATTTTTCAACTACGCTTTCTACAAACAGTAAATAAAAAATATACAATGGCGGCGCTAGTGGACCGCGGGATGGCCTTAAGGCAACTATGTATAGGTTTTTCACCTGTCACTTCTTGATTTAACCCCACCAGCTTAAAAAAATAAGGGTTTTCGATTTTTTTATGGGAGACGTAACAATATTTTTCAATGGCAATATTTTTGTTTTTCCCCCTGTCAAGGTTTTTAAGAATTTAAAAGACAAATTATTAAATCATTTGAATAACAGTTTACTTAAACACATTACCTTTAGATAAGAAAAAATGATTTGGCTTAAAACCTACAAAAAATGATACTAAACACTTTTACGAAGTGCGTCGCGCAAATCTTTAACGACGTCAGGCGCGCGTTTACTTTGCAAAACCTACGCAGCATGCACAACGAAAAATATAATTTAGAGTAATGCGCACAGAAAGGAGGAATCTATTGTTTTGAGTTCATAATGAACCTATGAGAGGCTACTAAAATTGGCCAACATGTGTGATGAGAATATACGAACTTATAGTCGAAAATATGTTTACCGCGGTCGATTCAATGCCGCGCGACTGCTTGAGGGTTAAATCTATATTTATTATTCGAAGAAACAGCTTTTAAAATACCTTTGTTTTGAGATTTAATTAAACGTCTATTTTTTTTTACATTTTAACCTAAAATTATATTTTATTTGTAGCTTCCGCCACAGTATCAATATTCAGTAGGTTTCAGCACTTTCAGCTATCCGTCCACGCATTGGTGCACCTGGAAAATTTTCAAATGTTGTGTAGTATTTAAACATTACCCTTACTAAAATTTTACCTTCATTATTTGGAAAACTAGTCCTGAATCGGGTTTTCAAAAATCCTTTCTTGTTTTGTGCATAGATCATTCAGGTTATATACGAAAAAATTAAAATTGATGATGAAAAAACTGTCCAAATTTTTGTGTTTCTGGCTTCAGCAGTTTTGACCCTGTACTGTTGAGTCAGTCAGTCCATTAAGATTTTTATCCAGGGTTGCGCAATAGAACGTGCGTATTGCATTATCTTTTTTGCGGGGTTGAAAGTGCGCGTAAGTACTAAAACCTACTACCGTTGGGAAGGCGGGCTTATGGAGTTTTAGTCACCATGAATCACTTCGACGGAAAGCGTCGCGCATTTTACGAGAACTCTCGTTCATACATTGTTACTAGGCAATAATATTGTTCTGAATATGGACTATATTTAATTGAAATATGGGTAAAGCGTTTTGAAGAGACCGGTTCAACGTTGAAACCACAAGCAAAAGGTCGTCGAAGAACACCTAGGACTAAAGACAATATTGAGAGAGTTATGCAGTCTACGAGAAGATCCACAAATGTCCACTCGCAAGAGATCATACACTTATTTAAAACTTATTGCGGCGAAGTTTGCAACGAATTTTAAACTTGGATCTTTATCTTTAAACTGCATCCATACAAGCTGCAATTAACAGAAGAATTGAAAGAATCCGACTTCAGAGCAAGGCTCGCATTTGTGAATGAAATGCTTAATCGATTTTCCAATTTTGACAATATTCTTTTCTCTAATGAGGTGAGGATGAAGGATGATGATCCACTTTTACAACCGTCAAAATTGTCGTAACTGGAACAGTGGGAATCCCAAACTCAAACACCAGAAACCACTGTCCTAGAGTGACGGTATGGGCAGCAATCTCTGACAGAGGAATAATTGGTTGGTAAAAAGAAAGTTTTCAATGATTTCCGTTTGCGTTTGTCGTCGTAGAGAAGGTCATCGTTAAGATGATGTTATTTTTTAAAAATAAACTTTAGTTATTACTTTACAATTCCTCAGTTTATTTTTTAATCCTCAATTTCATTTCCTCAGTTAATCTATTTTTTAAAAATGCACGTTCTATTGCGCCACCCTGTGCTCATTATATTGGCATAAAAACTATTTATTTAGAATACTTTAGCTATATTGGACAGTACCTATAATGGTAGTGAACCAGCCTGGAAATCATTTGATAGCATGGGTATTACAAATAAAAAAAGTGTTTTTGTTTTATATTTTTTAGCACATGGAACGTACATTGGTCAGATGCGGCTTGAGTCTAACAAACCTACTCAGCTACCGATTGATTCCAATTTCCACTTTGGAGCATCAACCCGAAACTATATTATAAGGTATGAAGGTTTGTTTAAAGCAGCATTTTTAGTGTGCAATTTAAGACTCGGTACCCTGACTTAAAAATTATAGGATTCGTCTGCTCACCTGATATGACAGTATGAAACATAGCTACCTGTTTATTATCACGTGAGCGAGATAAGATACCACATTACATTTAAGAATAAGTCAGCATGAGCGTCAAATCGGTTTTAAGTTATTTACTAAAAAATGTCATTTTTTTTTAAATATAGTAGTAACATCAGATAGTGTAACAAACAAAGTTGGCCAAATAAGTAATGCCTTTAAGCCATGGAACCCATATATCGAGGATCTGCGGCGAGTCAATATAATAAGGCAAATCACTAATTCACTAATTTGCTTAACCAATATTACTGTCTTCAAAACAGTGGTCTGTCGCGTGTTTTCTTATCGCTGGGAAAATAGTACGGACGGACGGTGCAAGTGTCCCTTACAAGCTCGTTTGCAACACTGACTGCGCGGCGACAGGTGCGAGTGAGTCAACCAGTTAAGATCCTTACGGTCTGTTGGCTCCACTGAGCAGATCCACTAGTGGGTCCAGTAGGATTTTAAAGTACTCGTGGTTCCACCGGTGGAACTATAAGGATTTGTGAATACTGTTGGTTCCACTATTGTTGTAGTGTTGCAGCTCATGGTAAGTATTAAAATGAATGGATGTCACTGTCACATCAATAGTAAATAAATAGGAGTAAACCCCGTGTACCCAGGTTTATAAATTTTTTTTAGTCCCCATGACACCATCATAGTGTTGTTACTCCATCGATAAATATCTGTCAACTTCAACAAACTACAACATTTTGTTCGGGTTTACTTACTGAAATGAAAATTTAAGTTTGTAAAAATAAAAAAAAATTAATGAGCTCCATTTGTCATTCTTTGCCTGCTGCGTAGTTCGACTGGTAGTAACCAAGGGCAATGATTTTTGTCCCTGGTTCTACCTGGTAGGACAGTAACAAGAAAATTGATAGTTTTTTATCACACTTGCTCGTAAGCAGTGTCATTACTCCTGCGGGCTTTTTCTTTGTAAATTTTATTTTACAGAAGTGATAGACATCAAAATCTTCATTTTGGAATCTTCAACAAGAAACGGCTTTATCTCCGAAACTATTAATTGTAGACGACTATTTTCTTCACAGAAGTGATAGATCTCATCAAGATCTTTATTTCGGATGACAGCTGTCAAACTAGAAACGGCTTAAGAACATACAGTGATAAAGGTTTGTTAGTGAGAAGATGTGTATAGGTGTCTGTCTGTGGGTGTATGTGTGTGTATATGACTGCATGTAAGTTTGAGAGTGCGTGTGTATGTGTGAATAAACTAATACTAATATATATAAAATAAGAAGCCTGATCATTAAAAAGGAAGTCCCTTAATTGTTCATGGACTGTCAAAAGATTGTCATTTTATGTATCACAGAACACAGGCTACGCAGCCATTCGTGCTATTTACAAACTAGGCTTGAGGATATTTTTTATCTTCCTTAGAGAAAACCTTGACCGGGAACCGCAGTGTACGTGACTATTTTGGTTCTATAAGGTGTAAGGATGTATTTCCTGGCGATGGCGGTGCAATGGTAGAAAGTAGCTGTGAGCATCATTTTGAATACCCATTATACAATCGGTTGAACACACACAAGTACCTCCTCAAAGAGACAAAGTATCTCCTCAGAGTCAGCTCAATATGGCTCGTGATTATCGACGATTTTCATAGCTCGTCATTGAACCGATAATTTTCTCATTGCGGCATTCCTCATTGCACAAAGATATTTGTGAAGGAAATGTATATGAATGGATTTTTTTACGTTTATCGAAGTTGTTCTGGACAATGACCAACTGATTTTTCTTTGAGGATTAACTTCATCTGGGAATTTAATATAAATGTATGCTTAACCTTGTGCAATTTTCGGCGCTTATTTTGAGAGTGTCCGCTTTGTGCATTAGAATATAGTCCTTTATAGTTTGAGAACTATCATCTGACATGAAGATCTTCATGAGATCTATCACTTCTGTAAAGGAACTATTAGCCTACGATAATTAGTTTCGGAGATATGGCCCTTTATCGTTTGCACAGCTGTGATCCGAAATGGAAGATCTTTATGAGATCTATTACTTCTGTAGAGGAACTACTACCCTACGATAGTTACGGAGATATGGCCCCTTTAAGGTTCGACAAGTGTTTTCCGAAAAGAAAAAAGGACAAAAAATTAAAAAAAGAAACTACAAAAGTACTTACGTATAATGTTATTGACCCAGTACATTTGCTTTTTTTTATGGCTGCAGGTCCATCTAGTTCTCGCATTTTTACTAACCCTGTGTCTATAAATTAATAACCATTATAAATTAAAACTGTTCCGCCTTTTTCCTCCAAAAAACGTAAATCTTTCTCCATCCTCGCAAATATTCACTATTAAATTAAAATATACTATTTTAGTCCTATTAACTATTTACATGACAATGACATCCATTAATTTTTAAGAAAACTATAAGCTGCATATATTCAAAATACACGTATATAACATTAGTGGAATCAACAGTATTCAGAAATCCTTATAGTTCCAACGGTGGAACCACGAGTACTTTCAAATCCTACTGGACCCACTAGTGGATCTGCTCAGTGGAACCTACAGACCGTAAGGGTTTAGATAATGATCTTGCCGGCAATAATTAACCGGTGAACAACGCGACGCTTCGTGGAAGCAATCCGTACGTTACATATGTACCTGTGATTATTGGAAATATTAGGGCTTCATACATGGCTCTTGGGTGGCTGTTGTCATAAGTCAGAAGTTGTTAAGCCAAGTCAAGTTTAAAACTCCCAACAGTCTACTGGCAATTTGCTTGATAGCCCGTCCATTAATCTGCATTGGGCCAGCCTGGTGGGCTAAGGCCTTAACAATCAAGTCTGAGACACATGTTACTAGTTATATTATTATGACTGGTCATCTATTTACCATTGCTAGTACAACCTGAATAAAATGTCGAAAAGCAAATTTTTTTTTGTTTTAATCGCAAAAGTATATAATACCTATACAGTTTAAAACACAATATAGTCTTTAAAGTGTAATCATATGTTTAAGCTTGTATGGAGGTGACATTCTTGTAGGACTTTATAAGTCACTAGGAGTTGATAGTATATTGATGATATAGCCATAGATATGGCATATATAATATTTCTTCTTCTAAGACTCAAACCTTCAGGGAGTCATAAACGGAGAAAGATTATTTCTATGTATCTACATATATATTGGATTCTTACTTCTATGAAGATTTTGTGTGTTTATAAGATTGATGTACTAGGACTTTATAAGTCACTAGGAGTTTTAAAGTCAAAGTCAAAGTCAACATTAGACTCTAATAAATATAGCTGTATAATTTTAAACAACTTGAATTATTTGTTTGACAGAGAACGGCCTTCTGGAAATTCTCGTGGCATCATGGAGGAATTGCCGAATACAGAGACTGAAGGTGCCTTGCTGGGTTTGCCAGAGACACAAACTGAATTAGATGTAAGTTCATAATTTTAATCTGTTAATTTGCAATTAAATTGTTTTTGATATAACATAACAAATCTGTCAAAAATTTGGCAATTCATTCATAGAATAGTACAAGTCATTCATAATATTCATCTGCGTATTGCCTTATAAATTACTCCTGCTAATAATATAGCCAAGTTATCACATATAAACGAAGTAAAATAAAATATTTATGTACAGTGGTTATGTAATAATTAACTGGCATTTTATACATGTACATATGCGCTTTATGCAACTATGTTAAAAGCAATATGTGATAACGAGTTAGTATTTGAGCAGTGAAAAGTTAAAGATATATTTGGTATAACATAGTTTTCATGAAAAAAAATTACGTTTAGTTCACCTTACATTTTAAGTGGCCGAGGGGTTTAAATTTCACTTTACGTCCCAAGTGGCGGAGGTTCGAACCCCGGGGTCGGCGTGTACCAATGAGTCTTTTCTTAATTTCTCAAGTACACTGATTTATTTATTCACACCACTGGCTTTTCGGTGAAGAAAAACATCTTGAGGAAACTTGCATACGTCAAAAAAAAGACGAATGTGAAGTCCACAATCAGCTTTGGGCCTGCGTGTGGACTATGGCTCAAATCAACCTTCGCTTATGAGGGTAGGTCGTGCCGCAACAGTGGGGACGTATAACGCCTTTGGATTTTAATTTTTAAACAAACAGTTATTTTGTACAGGTGCCTTAAATCAATTGTGGCCACTTTGTTTTTGTGTAGCATCTGCCACAAAAGTGTCACAAAGCAAGTTATTGTTAATTTTCATACGATTTTAATTTTAAATAGAAGTTATACTTTTCAGAATTTAACAGAATTCAATACGGCACATAATAGAAGAATTTCCATGTTGGGGATCTCCACAGATGATGGAACTGATGTCATGAAGGTAAGCACTATATTGCTGTGATCTTTTAAAAAGTTCTGAGTACAATTTTTGACGTGAAAATAATATATATGTTGTAGTTCAAACATTAATTAAGTGGATTTGCTAATATTATAATTTGGCTATTAAAACAGTTAGAAAAAAAAAATCTGACACTATATTTTTGGGTTTTATTTCAAATTGTTTGGAAATATAAAAGTGATATTCACTTGACTTTGATTTCATAAAATATATATTTATATGAGCAAGCGAATTTGCTAATTTCATACTTCTAAATAAACATTTGAATTTTATACCGACAAAAAAAAGAGAAAATCGAGATTTTCAACGTGCGGTCACGTGCTAGCGCTCTTTGTTAGGGTATGCCATAGCCTTAAAATGGAATCATTCCTTATTACGTTAAGTAGAAGTCAAGCTTTGAAGTTTGTGTTTTAGTAAAAAATTCTGTACTAGTATCTTTATTCTGTGCCTGTACTCACAATAATTACCCTTTAAATGTCCTCAGCCCCCAACAGGCACAAAACGGTCTGCATCAATGCCAGGAGGTGTTCCAAAGAAGCAGAAACGCAACGTTTCCTTCAATGAAGAAGTGGACATCATAAACCCTGAAGACATAGATCCCACGATTGGACGGTTCCGTAACTTGGTGAAGTCTACAATAGTACCAAATGCTAACACACCTCATAGGAAGTTAAAATTACAGAGTGCAGACGAAAGTAAGTTAGCTAAACTTTATTTATGTATCATCGTTTTCAGTCTGGTGCCTTAATTTTTTTTTAACTTATTTTAAATTTACCAAGCACCACAAAATTAGATTCTATGCATGCAATTAGATTTCTTAGTATTAAGGTGGTAAAATTCTTATGACATTCTGTGTTCTATGTTATGCATTTTTACCCGCCCTCAGAAAAGGGAGAGGTTCTATGTTCGATGGGTATGTATATTTTTTTATGTATGTCCACCGATTTCTCTGTCAATTGTAAACCGATTTCAAAAATTCTTTTTTAAACTTAAGGTATAGGCTATTCATTTTAATATTCACAAGTTTCCGCGGGAATAATAATAGCTATATTCCACTCTAAAAAACTATAGCTACAACTATAGTTGAGAGCTTGCGAACCCCTTTAGTATAATCAAGGACTTGCGGTAGGAAACCCTCGTCGATAACAAAAAGTTGAGGCGGGCGGAGCCACTGGCAAAACTTAGTGTAATATAAAAAGATTCCAATGACGTCGAAAAATATGGTGTGTTATCATTGTTAGCTAATTGTGAAAGGTGTTATACTTAACACTTAATGTACTTGAAAATAGATTGGTACCCCAAAGTTTGTGTGAAGGCAAATACTAGAGCGTATGGGTCATAACTAGTTTTTGTTCGCTATATTATTCTTACACGAGCTGAACTTACTCCCTCGAACACTTGGTTCGTGGAATGAGCCCTTGTCAAGGTTTTCTCTAAGGGCAACAATATGGGGTACTTCAAGAAAGATTTTGAAGAGTCTGCAACGCGCGAGTGACGCTCCAGGTGTTGCAAGTGTCCATAGGCTGCTGTGACTGCTTACCTTCAGGTGCACCGTTAGCTTTTTGCCACCTTAGTGCCTTAATGAGAGCCCTGGGGTAAACTAGTATTTGATATTGAGATTAAGTGTTGTTAAAATTTTTCAGATCCGCACCACCATTCACTAAGACTGCAGGAGATATCAAGGGGTAACAATTTGTACTCCGATCTACCCGCACCCAGTTCACATCTTAGTCTTATAGGAGCCAGGTTTGTACTGTTATCTTATTAACTATTTGTTGTATAGCTTGACATTTTGGTAATAATAATAAAATAATAATAATAAAAGGTAATAAAAGACTGTAATATCCACGTTTCACTGATGGTATTCCGTCCTACAAACGTAATAGATGAAGAGCCGTAACGGGCACAAACGGCAGTCTAAATAATCTTGCAATTCACAAATTGTAACAATATTGGTTGTCCCAACCGGAAAACGGATCCCAGCTGTCTAACGTATTACCACTTGTGCATCTTAGTAGTAAATAAAGTCAAATCAAAAATTTACCTTAAACCTGGACTCAAACCTGCAACAAACCTTACAGTCCGTGCAAGTGCTCTACCAAGTGAGCTATCAAGGCACAACATTGGTCAATCAAAAAATCTCGACTATAACTTTACTCTGAAAATACGCTCATCACGAACGTCACAACTAGAACTACTAGGAACTCATAAAGCCCTAGTACATCTATTTTACAAATACATAAATCTTCGTATAATTAAGAAATACATTATGAATATACATATACAGAATGAATCTTTCTTCGTTTATGACTCCCTGAAGATTAAGCTAGCTTAGATATACCTATTTTGTTAATTGGCCTGAAACCTCTATAGAAAGTAACTAAGTGCGAGTCGGACTCAAGCACGAAGGGTTCCGTACCATTATCTATAAAAACGGCAAAAAATCACGTTTGTTGTATGGGAGCCCACCTTAAATATTTGTTTTATTTTAATTTTATTATTTATTTTTAAAGTGACTATATAACTAAATATTCTGTGAATATTTTAAGCGTCTACCTGTTGCCGTTATCAATAACGAGCAAAAAAAATCACGTTTGTTGTATAGGAGCCCCCCTTAAATATTTGTTTTATTTTAATTTAATTATTTATTTTTAAAGTGACTATATAACTAACTATTCTGTGAATATTTTAAGCGTCTACCTATTGCCGTTATCAATATTAAGCAAAATGGAGCAAAAGAATCACGTTTGTTGTATGGGACCCCCCTTTAATATTTATTTTATTCTGTTTTTGAGGATTTGCTGTTATAGCGGCAACAGAAATACATAGTCTGTGTAAATTTCAATTGTTCAGCTATCACGGTTCATAAGATACAGCCTGGTGACGGACGGACAGACTGACAGCGAAGTCTTAGCTATTACTAAGACCGCTAATTACCCTCTGGTTACGGAACCCTAACAAAGCAAAAACGGTCAAAAGCTTTCCCGTGATTATTTTTGTATAGTATATAATGTTAAATATTTATGATATTTATTCCAAATTGTATAATGTTTTTTTTTTAGATTGGGACTAACACTACCGAATCCGGCTCCTGACGTGGAATTTGAAGGTCCAGAACCCCATCTCAGTATACATCCGCCATTGCCTCACAGCGGTACGTACTTTACGTTTCATTTTCTCCCTGATCTTTCTATTATATTACCTCTTGTTGCTCCAGCTGGTAGCTTACTACTCAATTTTTTAAATTTAAGTTGACTTTAATAACAGCACTTTTGAATTTTCGTTAATTATTAATTTTATAAACTTTACCACCGGTTCGGAATGATTTTACTTCCAAGAAGTCACGGCAAGACACTCAGTAGTTAATTGTTTATATTTTTTTATATAATACTTCACATTAAAAATAATAGTCTTGGTACTAACATAATACACAATGTTTGATTTTAATTTAAACAAATGTTTCCGAATTAATTGAAATTTAATTGTTCGAAATATTTTTATCATTTATGTATTCATTAACTTTGTAATAGCTTTTTTTTTCATTAAACTATATTTAACATATATTTTAAATTTATTTGAAGATCTGGAATTTTATTGTAAAAATAAATACTTTGTATTGCAAAAGAGCTACCAACTTGAAGCCGACATTTTGGAAGTACCAATTTATCCTTATATCTTATATATTAAAACGGTAGTTTACTATTTGTAGCAATTAATTGCCAGTTTTTGTGTACATACACTATAGAAGTGTGTGTGTGCAAGGAACATTTAAAATATCAATTTCCCTAAATAGTTACCTGAAGGGAATTTCGACGTCCCAATTTATAGATTGACTGCTCTCTTTTGCAAAATAAAGACTGTATCAATGCCGCTTTGCAGGAAGCCGTAAAGATATTATCGCTTCATCACCTTGTTTGTGTGTTGAAATAATACTTTTAATTTTTTTTTCATAAACGAGGGACATTTATGTAGCCTTTTGTAGTTCTTTTGTCATAACAATTAATGAGAACATTTGTTTTGTCCACAGCACCGGAAGACGTCGGGCCATCAAACGAACCGAAGAGAAAGAAGTACGCCAAAGAAGCGTGGCCAGGAAGAAAACCCGGACTTATCCCCGGTGTTTGATCATAATAAAATTAACGCACATAGGTGTAAGACAACAGTTAGGTTACGCACCCTGCTTGGTGCTCGACCGAGAAACGTGTTTTTACTTTGGTTACTCGCGTAACAAAATTTTTTACAATAAAAAGTAATAAAAACACGTAGATAAATTTCGGATTTGAAATAAAAAAGACAATTTCCATGTAAAGTGATATTGTTTAACATGAAGTGACTTGTATTTTTATTGAAAGATATTTTTCTTTTTTGTAAATATTTTAGTTTTTTTTTTTCATATTTCTGTTGTAATTAAATAAGATCTATTACAAAAGGGATTGAGTACTCTTGTATTTATCTTTTAGAGACAACTACTGTCAGACTACGTGTATTTGCGGTGAATGTTGTTTTGCTATATCCTTTTCAGTTTTTTCTCCATCTCCCTCTCCCTGCCCCTCTCTTATCTCTCTTTTCCCCTCTCTCTATTGTTCTCCTTTTTTCTCCTCTCCTTTGCCTCTCGCCTCCTCGCTCATCTTATCGAAATTGAACTGCCCCGAAACTATGTTTTATGAAATGTGTGTATTAATTTGTTGGTATGTCCTGCGCGCGCCATATATTGTAAAATGGTTGCCCTGAATCAGCAGCCTCCCCGGCAGTGTACGTGTTTGTCGCAATTGTATGAATGGTATTAACGCCTATAGGTACCATAGGTACCTAAAGACAAAGGTCTTTGACCAGTGCCTCCTACCTGTCATGATTTACATTGCCGAAACGTGGACACTTACAGCTGTGCTGGTCCTCAAGTTCAATTTCGCACAGAGCGCAATGAAGCGAGCTATGCTCACAGTGCGTGAGAGGTGGAATCTGAAATGACATCATCCGGAAGAGACCTAAAGTTATAGGCAGGGCAAGCTGAAATTAGCAGTGGGCTGGCCACGACTGTCTGAGGACCAACAGCTGTTGGAGCAGACATGTCTAAAAGTAGCGGCCGCGTTTTGGAAAACGACGCGTAGGACTTTCCTCACTTCGATGGTCCAATGACCTTAAATGGGTGGCTGGTAGTAGCTGGATGCGGAAGGTGGAGCTGTGAAAAGTGGCGAAAATAAGCTGATAATGAAGAAACAACATCTATTTATTATTTATAGTCTCGATTGTCTATCCTTATCGGACATTTTCTTTTACAAATTATAAGTTAAATTAGTATTTACGGTGCAACAAACTTTTCTGACCCGGTGATCAGAAATCAAAACTACGGTCGCTATATTGAAATGGTGTGAACTTACAACTACACTAGCGACCTTAAGGTCAGAAAAGTTTGTTGCACTGTACATGTTTAACAATTTCTTTTTTTTCTGTCTTTATTTATAAATTGTATTATCCAAATAAATGTTTGTTTTACTGTCACTGGAAAAATAACATTTTTTTTCACTGATTAACGTATAAAAACACCTTAACAAGGGTTATAATAATAATAAATAAATTATAAATATTTTTGGACATCACAAACAGCGGTTCCAAACTAGGTAAAGCTTGTTTTAAGCCGGATTTCCTGCTCCCGTTTTTTTGAAACATTACACAAAACCATATACACAAAACATTGTTTCGTTTTAAGTCATTAAGACAGTAAATGTTTAAAAACATCAAACAACAAAACCAAAGCAGGAGACAACACGTGCATTAGACAATACATGTTTTGTGTAAGAAAGAAAGAAGAAAGAAAGAAAATACTTTTATTTAGCAAATAAGCAACACATTATAGGTACAACAAAACATTCAAAAATACAAAAAAAAGGTTAGCAACTACAAGTTTTTTGTGTTGCATAATGCCAAATAGGGTATCCACTCAGCATAAGCTGCGGCCAAAGCCACAACACTGATTTTCAGTGGAGCCCTTTATTCGCCGTCAGATCTCCAAAAACACACATGCTCGCTGAATTGGCTAAATAAACATATCCACAGAACATTATACAGAGAAAAATAAAATATAATAAAAAAATCTATTTCTTTGTTTAATTACTATCTCTAAAGTATTCTTAACTACCATAACAAAAAAGAAAGAAAGATAAAGAACTAAAATTATATAGGTACAGCTAACTATTAACACATAAATGTTTAAATTAAAGGGATGCAGCGGACCAATGATATTTAATTAAGATACATCACCATCATACACGTATGAAAACTGATCAACAACAAATGCAACAGGTAATACGGAACGGATAAATCAGTGTAGATGTTTTTATGTTATATTGCAGAAAACTACAAAACTACTACCCGGCTTTATGGATCCAACGGATACAAATACATATTTTTAATTTTTTTGTAAATATGTACATGCATTTTATTTATAGAAAACACCCAGTCTTAACACAAACACAAATAATATAAAATTGTCTTGTTCAGGAATCGAACCCACGCCCTCCTTTTTCAGCAGTCGGGTCATGAGCCGCATAAAATGCATTTGCATTCAAAATCCGGGACGAAGCTAAAGCCACGTCTCCTACTCATGGTTCGCCGAAAAATTACACAAAACACTACATATTTATGTTGCTAAAAACTTTGTTTTTGTTGATGAAAAGCGTGGTTGCTTTCCACGCTCGACGGAAAACATCTCAACATTTATCCCCGCGAGGGTAGGGGGGTGGGGCACAATCATTAATTTCGTTCGTGTTTATGATCTGTGGTAATCAAATGTACCTACTCTGTGGCGGAAATTTTATTTACTAAATCTATTATTCCTAAAAGGCTAGTATTTATCTGTAAATCAAAATCTTTCTTTTAAATACAAAAAAAAACCCAATCCAAATCAAAAATACTTATTGCACAGCAAAATGGTTACCTCAAAATATTATTATTTTTAGCAATAATTTGAGTTCGTCACGCATCGCTTTGTTAATTGAAAAGCGGAGTTTTTTTATAAACGCATATCTAATAATAACTAGCGCACAATAAACTGTGTAATTAATTTTTGTTGAAACATTGCTTCTATTTTTTTAACGCATAAGACTATTTATTTAAGTAAAACAAATTTTATCTTGTCATAATTAGCTAAATTTTCGTTATAACTGAGTAAATTCTAAGGATCCAAAACTAAATATCAAGCTATTCGCGATATCACCTTAATACGGCTTGAACTAAGACAAGCATGGCTTTGTCTTTAATTCAAGTATGTAACTACTGGCAGGATCTTCCAGGAAGCTGAGCTGTCATACGTTCATATAGCTCCTACGAGCATCCCATTGAGAATTTTCATCATTGACGTAATCTTGTCGTTTTAATGAACTTCTTTTATACAACAGTTTACACGGTATATAAGATAATAGCGTTTTTCAACATAATAAAAGTTGCCAACACCATAATCGAAATTTCTAAGCGAGACTTGTAAATGTAAACTGTTCCAATGTTTTTTTGAAAAATCTACCGATTTCTGAGGTACCTATCGCTTGAGTGGTAGGAAGCGCACGATATTACTTAGTTTTCAGTATATTAGATCAATCTTTATAAATAATGCTATATAAATAGCAATACGTTTCCTCTAAGTTTTTTTTTTTTTCAATGTTTTCTCTAAGGACTACAGTGCGAGTGAGGCCCCTGGTGTTGCAAGCGTCCATAGGCTACGGTGACCGTTTACCATCAGGCGGACCGTAGACTTGTTTGCCACCTTAGTGGTATAAAATAAAAAAAACGAGTTGCACTCCGGGAGTGCCGGCAGAAGTGAAAACCTTTACACACGATTCGCGCTTAACACTCAAATATGTCACAAGACATGTCTTTGACATTGTCAAGAAATAATAATGTTTGTTTATTTACTTTTTTGACGTAGTATATTTGACATCGCAATCTGTCATAGAATTAAAATTCCAAATCCAATGTCCCTGTACTACTCATAATCGCGAATACTAAAAATAAAAATTATAATAGGCGTGGATTAGGACACGTGACCTGACGCGAGTTTATAATTTTTTACCCATACCAAAAAAAAGTGCACAACGCCGCTAAAGAAGTTTTCACTTCAAAAAAAAAAACTTTGCTATTGTGATTATTCAATGTACTGAGCGTGTATTCTGAAATTTTAAGACATATACGTTAAACGAGTTTTGAGATGCTTAGAGAACATGTTGCAAAAACAGTATTTACAGTAACAGTAGCAATTAGTATATTTGATGTGAAAATAATATATTCGTACATTAGTCAACTTTTTTGTCGCGCATTAGAGAAAAAAATATATAATATAGGTAGTATTGATGCATATTTTCGGATTATTTTTTGTAATAGTTAAAGATATGATTTGTTTGCATTACAATAATTATTTTGATGTAAAAAATGTTTAATTTTTGTAAATAAATTGACGGTTGATAAGTTTTTTAATGAGCATTTAAAAATAAGTCTTTCTAAAATTCTACGTTTAAAGTCATTTTGAAACTAACTTTAGACAATTTTATATTATTTGTGTTTGTCTTAAGACCGGGTGTTTTTTATGAATAAAATGTATGTACATATTAACAAAAAATAGTAAAAATATGTATTTGTATCCATTGGATCCATAAATCCGGGTCTCCTGCTTGTATTTTGCTGCAATATGACACAAAAACATCTACACAAAACATGTATTGTCTAAACATCAAACAACAATACCAAAGCAGAAGACAACACGTGCATTAAAGCGTTCTGTCTTGTCATTTTACTTGAGCGGCCTGTGGGTAAGCTATACGCGCCGAGCCTATACACCATGCTACGCGTACAGTACAATAATGCATTCAAGATGCTGCTGGGACTGCCATGTCGCTGCAGCACATCGGGAATGTTCTCGGGGGCTCATACAGATGAGTTCCACGCCATCATGCGTAAGAAAGCGGTCTACCTTCTGCAGCCACTCCCTGCTAGTGACAACAGCATCCTGGTGATGATTGCTGCTAGACCTGACTGCCCTATGCAGATGCACTGGGTGCAGACAGCTCTAGGACAATAGATACATTTCTATATTATAAATAACTAACAATTACTCACATAGTTTTTAAGTGCAATTGTTACTAATAACTAATAAATCTACTAACCATAAATGGAAATATTATTTTTTAAATAAAATTTTATTTATTAAAAAAAACATGTTTTGTGAAAATGTTTTTGTGTTATGTTTCGGCAAAATACGTGCAGGAGACCCGGCTTTACACACACACACAGCCTGTCACCCGAGACAAATTACGAGCCCCGGGAAATTGAATCTAGAAGTTATCATTTATTCACATGACAAAAATTTATTTATTTTATAAACTAAAAAAAACACGCTTTCATCCCTAAGTGTGATGTAGCCGGTTCGTTTAGAACAAGCCAAGTGAGCCCAAACCCAAAGGGTACAAGCGTCACATATAACTCCTAGTGACTTATAAATTCCTAGTACATCAATCTTACAAACTCACAAAATCTTCGTAGCATTCAGAAATACAATATAAAAGTACATACATAAAAATAATCTTTCTTTATTTATGACTCCCTGAATGCTTAAGATTTCTTAATTCTAAAATAAAAAATAACTCCTGGCTCGAGGTGATCTTTTGACTGCATCTTTGTTATGAACTAAGTTACCATACCTTCGCAATGTTTTAATCGATTACAAGTTTGTAAAATTTTACCTAAACAACTACAAGTGATTTATAAAATCCTAGTAGATCATTCTTACAAATAAACAAATCTTCATAGTATTAAGAAATCCATATTAATTATAAATGCGAACAAAAAGTTACTCTGTCTGTCGGATATCTCTTCACGCCTAAACCGCTGTACTGATAATGATGGAATGTGGCATGGAGATAGTTTCCATCCCGAGGAAGGATATATAGGCTACTTAAAAACGTCAAGTGTAAGTCGGTTTTTTTAGGGTTCCGTAGTCAACAAGGAACCCTTATAGTTTCGCCATGTCCGTTCGTCCGTCTGTCTGTCGGCGGCTTAGTTCAAAAACTACTTATACGTTATATTATTTTTTCTTGTCTACCCCATCGTGTGGGGTATCGTTGGATAGGAATTCCAAAAACATTGGCGGTATGCAAAGATCATTTTTGATATAGGGCTCCGTTTGCGGAACATTTAGCCTTAAAGTACTAATTTTTGTTACAGTCCAGGGGGACTGTAAGTGTCCCCCCACTACCAGCGAAAGTATATTATTTGGCAATAAAAAAAAAATACGGTGGTAGTGCATATAATGAATTTAAAAGGAAAACTATCAAAAGTAAGTACACTTTACTAGATCTTATATAGAACACTGTACGCGAACATTTGGGTTCTAAAGTGTGATAATGAATTCCCTGCCGATGGCGAGCACTGCGATGGTAGATCAATTCCTCAGAACACAACCCATTGTACAAGCGGCAAAAGGCCCTAAATTTGATTATCTGCGTGGGAGTCTTACGACATCTTGATTATTAATATTTAAATTTAGAAGTCCGACAAATGAAGTAAGTACTTCATCCTATGTAGGAAACTGAGACGAAGCTGAATCGAAGCGATACGAATTTCCAAGTCGTTATTTGCTTTTCTGTGAGAGGGTCGGGTCGCTCTCAGATAACGAATCTACTCTTCAGAAATTCAATTCCTTTGAAATATATCTCAGTTGTTAGTTGCACGATTTTAATAATCACTGAATTATGAATAATTCAATGATTATTAAAACGAATGAATTTTGTAGCGAAATGAACTTTTTAATTAAAGAAAATTCCATATTTATTGAGAATATTGTATATCAAGTACGATTTGGATATTTTTATTAAACTTTAAGTAGCTTTAACTTTAACTAACTACCTGCTATGTAAATATGTAATGAAATATAAAAAGTTGAATTTAAAAAGAAAAAGAAAATAAGGGGGGGGGGCTTTCATTAATTACGTGAGGCGTTTTGGACAGGTAAAAATGCGAAATAAATAGGTTAGATAAAACTATGACTAAATCCTTACAGTAATATTTATGGCGGTTATGCGAACGCCACAAAAGTAACAAAGATTACCGTATTTACACAGTAAATATGCATTTTGAAAAATCTCACGTACGATTGGGGAAGTGTTAAGCCAAATCTCACTACATCTCACCAAGGGGGGAAGAGCGTCAAAAGCGCCGCCAAAGATTATTTATGAGAATATATTTATAATTTACTAGCTTTTGCCCGCAGTTCCACCCGCTCTAAATTTGGTCATCGGTGGACGATTTTAACGGCTACTGCATAATTATAGGTAAAAAACCAAATCTCACGAAATTTAACCAAGGGGTCGATAAATTACCAAATTTTCCTCACGTAAATAATGGGCGGAAGATTATTCCTATGTAAGTAGGTACATTTATAATGTATTAGCTTTTGTCCGCGGTTCCACCAGCCCCCAATTCGATTATCGGTGTTAGATTTTAACGGCATCTCCATAATTTATAGGAAAAACATCGACTGCCACTTGACGCTTTTAAGTAGCCTATATGTAATAGACCATGTAGTTTTAAAGTTATATCGTTTAATTTACATTGATGTTGCAGTAGCGTCCGGTCCTAGAAATTTAAGAAATACCACAAAAAAAAAAATATTTTCATCGATCAAAAAAAAATAAGTATTGTTTCCCTCATTTTCTTTCGTGCTCTTTATGAATACTCACACTATATTCTTTCCCGGTACTCAAACTATCTCCATGCTACATTTCATTTTAATCAGTCGGTACAGCGGTTTAAGCCTGAAGAGGTATCAGACAGATAGATAGAGTTATTTTTTTCAGAGTTTAGGGTCGGCTCATACCGAGACGCGGCGCGGCATTTTTGAAATAGCAACACAATATGGACCTTGTTTACTAAACAAAAAGATACAAATTATAGTGAGAGCACAAAAGTCAGAGGTTACGTGACGAAGTACACAGAGATGCGTCGCGCGGCGCAGCTAGCCGTCTCGTGTCACTACGAGCAACGAGACGCGACGCGACGTGAAGAGGTCTGGGGATGCGCCGACGCATCCTGAAGCCTCCATTGCGGGTGATCTACACCATTCCAGTCCAGACACAAATTCAGATTTCTATTGAACAAAATATAAGTGTTTTGTTCGGGTTTACTTACTCAAATTTAAGTTTGTAAAAATAAACAAAAAAGTTCATGAGCTTCATTTGTCATTCAGACAGTGGTTTAACTGCTTAGTTCGACTGGTAGTAGAATCTAAATTACATATACGAACTTTTTTTAGAATTAAATTAATTATCAAATACATTAAACGTTTAAAACTAACTTATCCAAAATAAAAAAACCTAAAACTAACCTAATCTAAAAATAAAAAGCCTAAACAAAAAAAATTATGTTTGTTCAAAAAGTCCACCTCTGAACAAATCTGGCTCAAAAGTATTTAAGATGCTAGCCGCATTCCCACGTTGGATGGCTCGCGAAATTATTTGAACCAGATATCAACCGGTGCGGGGATCGTGTCATCCTCTCTTAAAAGATGACATAATTTTTTAATAATTTTTTTGCTTCTGTACACCAGGTGCCAGAAGTTTCAAAGGCTAGTGGGAGAAAAATATAAGAAGATTCAAGGTTTGAATACTTCTTATGTTTGTACCTTGCTGCAATCTCTGCAGCATAACCCGCAACCTTCTGGGTGCCTTTAATATATGAAGAAGCAAAAGTGCTCACACAAGTAGCATCCCATAAAAGACAACGACCTTTCTCCCAAGGAACTAAAGTTAGTCCGTCAGGTCTTTTACCATCAGTTCTGAAGACACCGGTTGGTTCGAGTATGGAGGGAATATTAGCCGAAACTAGAGCTCTTCGAATTATTTCATTGAGGGTGTGGTGTCTTGGTAATCTTCCAGCAGACCGTATGCAGCTTAGGCCGTGATAACCATTGCTTTCGACTAAAGATCCGCAAGAACAACGATGTGGAATACAGATCTCACAACCTAGTCTGAGAGCCGTGGCTATTCTTATAGTATCAGGGTCTAAAAGTGTACCAAAGCTAGGAGAGGGAAGAGCGTTAATCCATGCTCCTGATTCAGGTTTAGCAGCCGCGCGTAGTCGTGCAAAATCGATGTTAGAAGAATCTTTTGACTGGAAGGGCAATGATTTTTGTCCCTGGTTCTACCAGTAGGACTGTAACAAGAAAATAAATAGTTTTTTTATCACAATTGCTCTTAAACAGTGTCATTACTAACACGGGCTTTTTCTTTGTAAATTTTATTTTACAGACATGATAGATTTCTTCAAAATCTTCATTTCAACTAGAAACGGCTTTATCTCCGAAACTATTGATCGTAGACTAGTAGTTTCTTTACAGAAGTGATAGATCTCACCAAGATCTTCAATTCAGATGACAGCTGTCAAATTGGAAACAGCTTTATCTCCGTTACTTTTACTCGTAGACTAGTAGTTTCGTTACAGAAGTGATAGATCTCATCAAGATCTTCATTTCGGATGACAGCTGTCAAACTAAAAACTGCTTTATCTCGGTAACTTTATCTCGATAAAGCCGTTTCTAGTTTGACAGCTGTCATCCGAAATGAAGATCTTGATGAGATCTATGACCACGGTAAAGAAATTACTAGTCTACATTTAATAGTTTCGGAGATAAAGCCGTTTCTAGTTTGACAGCTGTCATCCGAAATGAAGATCTTGATAAGATCTATCACTTTTGTAAAGAAACTACTAGTCTACGGTCGCGGCGCATCTCGAGTTATCTTGAGTCGCTTGTTGCATCTTCAAGCCTGTTCACGTCGCGTCTCGTCGCGTCTCGGTCTGAGCCGACCCTTACATTGATATATTTAGGTAAATAATGGATTACTTGATTCTATAAAGATTTGTGTATTTGTAAGATTGATGTACTAGGACTATATAATTTACTGGTAGTTGTTTAAGTCTTATTTAACAAACTGCTCATCGATTTGAAACATTGCGAATGTATGGTTACTAGTGTACCCCTCGAGTTTGGGTTCATTTGGCTTGTTCTAAACAAGTCGACTACATCACACTTTGTAATGAAAGCGTGTTTATTTTAGTTTATATAATAAATACAATATTTTCATGTCAATAAATGATAAGTTTTATTGGATATATGGATAGGTACATTTAAAACAAAAATACGTTAAATGTTTTTACAAACAAGGTATTGTCAGACCCTGGTTTTCGTTTCAGACCAGAGTAGGTACTAGTCAAGACAAATTAAACAAGCCCTAACTCGATGGGGCAGCGTGATTTCGTTATAGAGATCCTATGGCCACCTTCCAGCATCATCATCAGACCAGCTGTGTGACATAATTATACTTCGTATCTCTCTCGAAGATGATTAGAGTTTTCATACAGCAGTACGCGAGTTGATGCTGCCCACACCGTGCCGTTTCGACCATTGTACAAAGACATATTACACTATTGAAGCATTTAAAGAGTTACGGTTTCGCGTACGACAGGCGCTAGCACGTGACCGCACGTTGAAAATCTCGAATTTCTTGGTCTTTGATCAGTGTAGAATTCAAATATTTATTTAGAACTATGAAATTAGCAAATCTACTCGGTCATATAATCAAGAGAATATTACTCCGAATTTTTCCAAGATAGAACTAATAAGGTACGACTTAAATGAGATTTATTAAAAACTACAGAATAAAACTTTATCTTAAGTAGCTTTATTAATTTTAGAAAAAAACACTGATATTAAATCTGTATTTAATATCAGTGTATCACTGGTATTAAAACAAAAAAAAAACTGTATGCTAGCTCACAGCACACTACACGCACATATAAGTGTCGTGTCGATTACATATTTAAAGTACTGTAATAAAGATAAGTACCTGGAAGACCGAGCTCTGCTCGTTTTTAGGGTTCCGTACCTCAAAAAGAAAAAAAACGTAACCCTTACAGTCACTTTGTTGTCCGTCCGTCCATCCATCTATCCGTCCGTCAGTCCTTACATCCGTCCGTCGGTCAAGACCCTTTTTCTCAGGAACTCGTGTAGGTATCAAGCTAAAATTTATATCTCTACTGTCCCTTGGAGCTGTGAAAAAATCAAACTTCTAAGCCAACGCAATCAAAACACACAGCCGTTTATGCCGCAAATTTCCGCAAATCAAAACCTACAGGGTTACTTCCCGTGAACTCAGAATCTTGAAATTTGGTACGAAGCAATGTCTTATAGCATAGATAAAGGAAAAATTGCGAAAACCGTAAATTTTTAGTTACATCATATAATAAAAAATATTTTTAATAATATACAACAACAAATAATAAGTTTGCACGAAACCAGAGCCAGACTGGCACTTGGCCGGTCTTTTTATTAATAACGCCAACTATTTATTGTCAAGTAGCTTTAGTGTTGCTGTGTTGGTAAAAATAATAGTATTACTACTCGCCAATAGATGTCAGAAAGAGTCATATTTTTCAGTTTATCAGTGCCTGAAAACACGGATAAAACGCAGTTTACTAAAAATGAAACCTAGCTTGATTGATTTATCGCCCTCGAAACCCCCTGCGTACTAAATTTCATGAAAATCGTTGGAGCCGTTTTCAAGATTCATATTAGAAATATATATATGTAAATTCATATTCATTGTAAATATATACATTCATATATATATACAAGAATTGTACGTTTAAAGGTATTATATATATATATATATATATATATGTACCTTATTTAAAAGAAAGTGAATTTGTAAGTGCGTTGTGAAGACTAGTATGTATTAACCTAATTATATATATCGATAATGATATACATATAGACAAGATCAGATAAAACTCTTATATTTTGATAGCTTTCATGTTAAATTTTCCGACGCTCTAAACATCTACATGTTAATTCTAATCATATTCGAAAGCGATACGAAGTATAATTAAGAATTAAATAAACTTACCTTGTGAAGTTTGATATCTAATTATACGAGTGTCTGGACTGAAGATGATTACGTTCCCTTGAAGTTCCCAAGATTCTTTGAAAAAATTAACTCTAAATAATGGCAGTCAGAATCGGGCAATATGGAGGGGAGCATATCTGTAGGTGGTGGAAACTACCTCCTATGTTTATATTAATTTTGAACGGCATTTTTATAGGATTAGGACAGCATTAAATCGCGTACTGCTGCATGTAAACTGTAATTATAGTCTTCACTCTTATAATTAGATATCAAACTTCACACGGTAAGTTCGTTTGATTCTTAATTATATTGCTTTGTAATCCAATTTACATGTGTATGCAAAATTTCAGCTCTATCGGAAGCCGGTCAAATTTCAATTTGATTACAGATAACGTGACAGGTGAAACTAAATAAAGGCTTGTAAAAATGAAGTGTTACGTTCGTCGTAACTAAAGAGTGTAGTATCTCTCTGTATTTTATGGAAAAAACCTAATAAATATAGGTTTAAGACATAAAAAGAACTTCAACATACTTGTAACAAACTAAGTTAAGTGTATTCGGTTCACAAGCTAATATTGAAATAGTTTTCTTGTATAAACGCCTTGTCTTAGTTAGATCTTCTGCTGAATGGGATTTCTGTGTTCGTGTAATGCGTGAGCATTGTAAGTGAAAAAGCGACACGCTGCGTTAAAGGATACGTATAGATTTCTTCTTTGGTAGGTACCTACTTTAGGTATTGCAAAATTGTTGTTTGTAAAGCTATAAAGTAATTTTAAATATAAATATGTAATTTCACAATAATCAAAGAGGTGAACAAAAAACTTTAACTTGTTTAACCTACTTGCTTTTAAGGGGTTTCGTACAGGAAAGGTCATACGAAAATTTAATTGCTGTGGAAAGGCTTTGCGTCCATTAGTCCGTCTATGTATAATATATGTCTAACTATAATTTATGTTACGTGAAACTTTTTCCATTCAAGTGCCAGCAGGGTGACAAGATCCACGCGCCCTAAATTCGGTTATCGGTGTAGGATTTCATCGACAACTCTTCAATTATAGGAAAAACACCGAGTCGCACTTATAACGTCTTCAAATTGCCTATGTCCTTTCTCGGGACTCAAACTACAGCGATTGTGTGATTGTGAGTGATGCAGTCGATTATCCGAACGTTGGTCAACCGAACGACCGCTTAACCGAACTACTACTACGCCCGCCCATATTTAAGTCAAGACATGGCATTCATGAGCTTCAAATACAAGGGGAAAAACTATTGTTCACATCGTGAATTAGCAGTGCCGCGGGTCCTCAAATGAAGCTGTTGAAGTATTTACTTGCTTAAATATTGCCTTGCGTTGGTTTGAAACAAAAGCTGAAATAAACTATCTACCCTTAAAAAGTGCGTGACTTAGCCTCTTGTAAGCTAGTAGGCTTGCCTCGGTAGACGAAGATTGAGGATTTTTTAAATGTTAATTGTACCTAGTAGTACCTGTTTTGTTAAAAGACTGTCTGCACTTTTTTGGTTTAATTCCTATTTGTCATTAAAGAAACGTATAAATATGTAAATAGAATAGTTCAGTTATCCGAAAAAACCCATGTCCCCCAATTAGTGCGGATAAACGACGCCCTACTGTATCTTCATGCCAAATTTCATCTTAATCGGCACGACCCGAGAATAAGCTACCTTTCGCCTACAGCTCACGTCGACAGTTTATATTCCGAGGGTAAGAAAAGCCATTTGTACTTAGTACGAACGTTACTTTTTCTACTACCTGAAAGTCGAGTATAGTATTAAAAAAATAAGTAGATATTTATTAGAAAAACTACAGTTATAGAAAGTACAGCCAGCATCGTGCTCGTCGGTGTATCGGCCGCTCGCTGTTATTTGGACATCTTTCTGTCCACCTGCGTCAAATCTTTGATATAAATTTTTAGAAATATAAAAGCTTTTTAAAATCTATTATACCGTATACTTGTCTGTATTGTATTTGTTTTGTTCTAGGTATCTACTTTAGTTTTTAATTTTTACAGTATTATAGTAACATTACTGTAATTTGGTAATAAACTGTTTAGTGTGGTGTTTACAAACTTCCTTGAGGCGGTGGCTTAAATAAATAAGGCAGATTATTATATAGTATATTGAAACAGGTAGAGGCATTAAGGGTCAATATGGATATGCCTACGAATATAAAAGAAAAAAAGAACTGTATATTGTATTAGTTTAGTACCTATCTTTACGAGTACGTGTTTGAAAGGTTTTTTTCTGATAATTATTGACGATACGTCGATGAGTACAACTGTTTCCAATTTCAGACACACGTGAACTTATACGCCCGATTTCTGTCTGAGATCTCGCTTCCGTCCTTTGTTTAGACATGCTGTATCCCGCACAAGCCTGTACGCTCGGTCGCCGGTCCCACACGCGCACGCTCATTTTCAAAGTATATGTTTTTTGTTTTTGAAATGTATGTGTTTTAAATGTATTGTAGTGGTATGGTTTATAAACTGTTATACTGCAATTAATAACTAATGAATAAATAAACAAATATGTATGTACAAAAAAATAAATCAAACTTATGTATACGTACTTATATTTATATATACTACTTTGAATTAATTCTCAAGTATCTTTAGGATTTTTTTTGATAATGGTTTAAATAAACAAAAATAACTCTGACAAAGATACAAATGTCGATACTGCTGGCGGTGTTAAAATGAAAAATAATGTTATGATGACCCCATTTCATAATTCAGTTCCAACCCATAGCGACGAAATAAAAACATAATCGAACAGAAAAGTCACTTTTAAAGAAGAAAGATAAAATCAATTTCTTTTTAAAAAGTGGTGTTCTATGGGAAAATAATTTTTTAAAGGGTTATCAGGGTAATAGTATTGATAATCTTAAAAAGAGCGAAATTCCAATATTTTTTTTACTTTCCATAAAGGCTTACAAGAATCACTCTATTTCTATAATTTTTAATTGATTATATCTTCTTTTAAACCAAAATATATATATCACAACATAAAACTTGAGTAGGTAGTAAGTATACTGAATTTGATGACGCAAATACAGAAGAGTCAAGAACTAGCAATTACCGCTTTACGTAGACAGTCTACGACATCAATCTACGTCGTAGACCGTCTACGTCGTAGATGTCACTTACACACGTAGAAAAGGCGGCGTAAAGTAATGTGATAAAAGGTCAAACGTCCACCGCGCTGTATCACGCAAGGACGCCAAAGCCACTGAATCAGTTGACCACTCCATTTATGTGTACGTCAACATCTGCGATGTAAATGGAGTACCTATTTTTCTTACTTATTCATGTGAAACGTTTTTCATGTTTATTACAAAATATACTTAACAAATTATTTTTCAACCCACGTTATGCGACGTTGTCAGTTGTTATTATAAGGGTTCTGTATCCAGAGGGGCCAACAACCAAACATAGCCCTATCGCTGTCACTCACATGTCCGTCCGTCCGTCGTCTGTCACACAGGTTTTATAGCCAAAATGTTGGAGCTACAGTTTACAAATTTTCACACTTTAAGCATGTTGTTGACCCAAAGCCACACAAATTGACAAAAAAACCTTTTAAAATGTTTTTTTTTACCCATCAGGCTAAAAGTGGTGCGAAAATATTTTTTTGACTAACATAGATTTTTCCCTCATTTTTTCCTATTAAAACTAACTAAATTTTGCGGTCCAATGCGTAGCAGAGAACGTATTCACTCACCTGCTACTTATGAATAATTCTGACATACAGACGGCTAAATTCTATATTTGGTACGGAACCCTAAATTTGCGTAGTCCTACAAGCACATGGCTGGTTTTTTAAAGGAAGGGTTTAAAACGTATGTATCTGCGCCCATACTTAAGTTAATACTAAGGTAGAAGACTTATTTTAGAAACGTTATTCATTGCTAGGCTGGCTACAGGATTAGTTGGATAAGCCAATTTCGATTTCGCATGGGTGTTTCGTCTGAGCGTGAGGAATTATAGGATTTGTACTGACTCCGGTTCTAACTTGAACATTTTATGATTCGGTTTTGGTTAAATGTAGTTACAATATCGTACAGTCAATAGCATTTTATTACCGTGTTCTGAGGAATCGTTACAATGTTACCCACTCGCTTCGCTCCGCTTCGTTTTATCACGAGTTTTTAAACTTTTCACATTATCACTATATATTCCTTATCCATAACGCCTTTCCTTTTATGACTATTAAAGACTTATTTCTAAAATAATGTTTGAAGACGAACAAAATGCGTTGGACAGCACAAAAAACGTAATGGCAGACAGAAGCGGGCAATATGAAGGGGCGCATATATGTAGGTAGTGGAAACTTCCTACTATGTAAATTTTAATTTTAATATGCATTTTTATAGCATTAAAGGTGTAATTAGGACAGCATAATCTTGCGTACTGCTGAATGTAAACTGTAATCGTCTTCGGGAGAGATACGAAGTATTTACTTTACATTATTATCAATGTAAATAAATATTTTTATAACTATTGTAAATAGGTCTGTAGCATCCTAATTCATAGCAAGATAGGTTAACATATGTTATACGACGCACTAAAATATTGTACCAAAAATGTAAAATGAGAGCTCATGTAGAGTAGTAAGTATACAACTCGTGGTGAGTTGTGCGATGTCATGTTTTGTCGGGTAATCTTATAAATTTACATAATAGAGTATCTAAATCAGTGGTATTTCTATAGTATATACACTGACAATGTATGTAATAGTTTATAAGTATAATAAATATCCTTTGCGCTATTAAAAATAGGTTTTTAAGGAAAAAGTGACTTTTTTATATTTTTGGTACAATATTTTAGTGCGTCTTATGACGTCTGAATGCAAAATATGAATATAAAACTAATATGTTAACTACCTTGCTATGAATTAGAATGCTACACAGCTATTTACAACACATAACAAAGAAGCAGTCAAAAGATTAACCTTGCGCTAGGACCTGAACCTGCAACTACTTACATTCCGTGTAAGTGTTCTACCAATTCAGCTATCAAGGCAAGTCTAGCTGATGAAAATCAAAAGATGGATTGTTCTGGAAATAAGCTTGTTATGATCGTCACAATGAAGATTTTGTATGTTTGTAAGATTGATGTACTAGAACTTTATAAGTCGCTAGGAGTTGTATATTATACTTTATTATAAATTTATCCCCTAAGGTAGTTAAATAGGGGTTGGAAGTTTGTTCCGAAATCTGCTGCTGAAAAAACTTTAAGCTAATTAAAAGCTAAGCGAAGATTGGAAAAATTAAGATTGAAAATCAAGATTAACATGTTTCAATACTTTTGGAAAATCATCCCTTAGAGAAGGTTAATCAGGGTTTATTGTATGGAAAACCGTTATTTTTGAAGCTGAATGTATACAAATTGGTATTTGGCCTTTAGGTCCTAAATTAAGATTGAAGTGTTTGACCGTTTTGGAAAATCATATTCGTAGGTAAAACTATAAACAATTAAAATCTTTCCTTTTTTTTGTTTTAATGTCCTCGCGGTTGAAGTCGCGGGTATAAGCTGTTTACATGATAAAATAATAACTTTAAAACCATTTACCAAATCTTTATTATTGTATTACCCGACTGCAGAAGAAAGGAAGGCGTATGTATGTCCATTTCTTTGGCATGCCCTACAGCCTGAACGGCTTGACGGATTTTGACATGCGATGTGTCATTTGATTCGTCGTTATTGTGTGAGTGACACTAGGTAGGTATATTAAAATTTAAGAAAAAACGAAATGGCGGATATGCGCTTTAATGTGCAGGATAAAAAATTTTTTTTTTCAGGACTCTCTAGTTGGGTATCAAAATAAAGGACTTTAAAAGACGAGTACGAAAATATACAACACTTAAATTAAATTAAAACAAGCGCGAGTAAAAAAAAAAATGGCAATAAAAATAACACTAAAAAGCTGTTACTAAAAATAAATAATTAAATAAATAAAAAAAACCCGACTGCAAGAACTAACAAGAAGTAAACAAGTGCCCTTAAAACAATAAACCCGACTGCTTATGCCCGACTCATTTACAAAAACTAGTACAGATTGCTCACAATATAGTAGTTACTTAAAATGAGTCCCGACTGCTTATAGTTCAATATTTGGTATGTTTTGTTTACTTAGCTTTTGCACGCGGTTGCGCTCGCGCTTAATTCGATTATCAACATGGTATTTCTACGACAACTCCTTGATAATAATAACTAATAAAGTAGCTTGTTTAGTTCTTCCAGATGGAATTCGGTTATAGTTATTCCTGTAGGAACTTTTGTAATTTCTGAAATAAATAGTATCTTTATGAGCTCAATTGGATGCTCCGTAGCGACGTCAAGCAATAACATCCAAACAAACAAACGGCTTTCACAAATATATGAAATATTTAATTTGGATTTGCATGAATCTCACAATAAGTCATTACAGCCACGTCTTACAAACGGTGAAAAAAAAACATATAGAGTGCATTATTAAAACGCACACGTCCAAACAAAAGTCAGTCGAAAAAGTATAGGTAATATAATGTAGGCCCGATTGTCGGACCTAGGTACAAAAAGTAGGGCGAGTGCTGTAACGCTAAATAGGTACATATCTACATCAAAGTACATACTTCGAGCGCGCCGTGCATTGTAGGTATTTTGCCTACATGTAATATGTTAATTTATTCCTTTTACTAAGTTATTGTAAAAGCAATAAACTAATGTCATTTTGACTCGATTATTGATCGAAGTCCTTTAATTAATGTAATTTAAAAATTTTAATATGACATGTGGCTATTGTTATTTATTTTTCTTAACATTTTATATTGTATTTAAATTAATTCTGTTGATAGATGATAATGAATTTTTATTATTGGTGACATTTTAGAAATTAATTAACTATTGAATTGTAAAATTTGCACACCCTGAAGGGGTAGAATAAGCGAACCATGTACATCACTTATTTATTTATTAAGACCATCTGTACCTTATTCAGGCAAATAAATAAATAAATAAATAAAAAAAAAAAAATTATAACATAACTAGACTTTGCTGGCGGCTCCGCCCGCCCTAAATTCAGTTATCGGCGTAGAACTCCTTAATTAATTAATTAGTTATACCAATGAATTGCTATAGCATGCTATAGGTGCAGCAAAAATTCGTTTTTCTTTGTTATAGTTATTCCTGCAGGAACTTTTACATTTTAAGGGATAAAAATATATGCTATTCCAGGACCTAACCATACATATATGTATGCCAAGTTTTATTCCGATCTATCCAGTGGTTGAAGCGTGATTGAGTAACAAACGTCCATCCAGACATACAAACTTTCACATTTATAATATTAGTAGGATTAGCGGTTGAACCCATTTGCATGCATAATTTACAAATAGGAAACTAAAAGATATTTACTACCTTCGGCCCGCGGTTCCACTCGCCCTAAATTCGGTTATCGGTGTAGGATTTCAACGACAAATCCTCATTTATTAAAAGAGTGACTCAAACTTGACGTTTTCAAGTAGCCTATATCCTTCCTCGGAACTCAAAATATGTCTATCCCAAATTTCATCTTAATCGGTACAGCGGTTTAAGCATAAATAGGTAACAGAACGACAGACAGAGGTACTTTCACATTTATAATATTAGTATAGATTTTACTTCAGGCCTTTTTAATTATAACATGGTTAGCGGTGTAAATGCTAGTGGAAACGCGTAATTTACAAATGGGAAACTGAAAGATATTTATAGGGTATTAGGGTCTTCATCGCTAAGAAGCTTTGCGCATCGGCAGTCCTGCTCCCGCTAGGCTTTCTTTAAGGGCGTTTTTAGAGATATGCGTGTTTCATCCACCACGCATGCGATTGCGCGGCGCCTTTTTCATACATTCAACAAGGTTACGCAGACGAGGGGCGGCTTGCTCAGATAAGTATGTAAAAGACGCCACGCACCTGCATGCGTAATAAAATACGCAGATCTCTGAAAACGTCCTAAAAGCTAGGCCAGCGTCCACACGCAAAACTTATTTTTAACTTAAATATTCTTATTTAAAACTGACTGACTCGTTCTTAGCTATTTTTAAAAACAGGTAACACCTAACAGTAAACCCTTTCAAATGCAAGTATCTTTTTCATTAAACATTATCTTTTTGGCCCCACAGTAAACAATGAACACGGGACTGCGATATCTTCGTCCTTTTTCAGAGTCTGAATGCTAACATTTATTTTGTCGACCCTCCTCATATCTCACCAACGACAAAAACAAGTAACAATGCCGCTGATATCTTTACTTGTTTGCCGCTGAGCCCCGCACGACTCATCATGTAAAACAGCCAAGTATGGTATTTGGTTACCAGTAACAGTTGTGAGAACTCATGTGTAGCAAAACGTAGTAGTTTTATTAACAGAATTCTCGCGTAGAGTGCGGTTTCAGAGAAACTTTCTCCCGCGAACACTTAGGTTGTGGAATGAGGACTTTCTTTAAGGACTACAGAAAGTGCTTCTTAGATTTTTTAAGGGTCGGCAACGCGCGAGTGATGCCACAGTTGTTGCAAGCGTCCATAGCCTGCAGTGACTGCTTACCATCAGGCGGACCGTGAGCTTGTTTGCCATCTTAGTGGTATAAAAAATATCTAACGGCAGATATACTATATCTTTAACAATACATATTTTGCCACTCAAAAAACGTTTATTTTCATATATCGCTATTAACCGTAGTCGCAAAATACATATCTATACTAATATAATAAAGCTAAGGAGTTTGTTTGTTTTCCTTTGAATGTACTTCTTGAGGAAGGTTATAGGCTATTTAACATCACGCTACGACCCTTAGGAGCAGAGACGAAAGAAAAAAGTCCGAAAGAACCCTAAGTGAAAACGAAGTAATAGCGGAGCAAGCGATGCGACGGGGATAGCAGTAATAGCGGAGCAAGCGATGCGACGAAGATAGCAGCAATGGAAAGGGCAGAACTATGCCTGTTGGGTCAGCTAACTTATCAAAAATCAAATCTACAGCCGCCATATTAATATGATGTGAACTTACTTATTATTATTATTTATTTTGCTAGATTGGTTTTGTTGTAGAATATAATTGATTGAAATGAATTAAGAAGTAACATATTTCATTGTGAATGTGAGTCTCTGTTGAAATCACTGGTGTAAGCAAAGTTTTCATTCCCCTACAATAAGGTCGCTAACGACACTAGCGACTAAACACCCAAGGTCAGAGGGTCAAAAAAGTTTGTTGCGCTGTACTTAATTGTTGGCTGTTGGCAACCCTATGACTTGTTTTGTTATTTACCTATCTAAGGTAAAAAATTAGAAAAAGGAAGTAATTTTTGGAAATGTGATTTGATATGGTTTGAACTATGAATGTGACTTCCTACAGCAAGCAAAGTTTCATATGAATAAACCGAACGTATTAGGTAACTGAACGGATGAAATAAAAAATCCTGGCTCAAAGTTAGTCCACCTAATAAGTAAGTTAATCTTTTAGCTGCATTTTTGTTATGAAACATTTATTTATATTGATAATGTAGCCATGACTTCAGGGTGTCTTAAACAAAGAGAGATTATTTATATGTGTATATTTGTGATATATTTCTTAATTCTATGAAGAGTTGTGTCTTTGTAAAATTAATGTACTAAGACTTCATAAGGTCCTAGTAGTTCTGTGTTTATGAAATATTCTTTTTGAATATTAATAAGGATACTAAACTAAATTAAAAATATATGACAGAAAAAAACTTAACAAAAAGTAATCTTAATCCCTTAATAATCTATAAATATATAAAGTTTATGTAATAATCATTTACTATTACGACCCCTATCCATGAGGATAGGTCTACTGTTGCAGAAAACAGTTAAAAATACTTTAAACAACGTTTCACAAATGGTATTCTGTGCCATAGTGCCGGTTTTAGCATTACCAGTGCCCTTGGCGAGATCTGTAGTGCGCCCCCAAGCTGCTATCCCAACCCCTGTAAAAAAAAGAAAGAATCAATTAATAACCATTCATAAAAAAACTAATAGAATTTTAAATATCTGTACTTTCCATCAGCAAAGTATATTATCAAAATAGTGGTATTTGGTATCCGCCATTTAATTTCCGATTGACTAAGTTGCTGAATTGCTTGCAGTTTCTCTAAGGGATCCAATCTGTACTGAAGACATCGGGAGAAGTACCTATCAAAGTCACCAACACACGAGAAGCTTAAGTGGCAGTGGCCAGTTCGTATTAGAGTCCCACTACTTAATACGACGGGATTTAAGACGAATTATCCAGGTTTTGGGTGTTTTTTTTTTATACCACTAAGGTGGCAAACCAGCTTACGGTCCGCCTGATGGTTAGCGGTCACCGTAGCCTATGGACGCTTGCAATACCAGGGCAATATCACTTGCGCGTTGCCGACCCTTCAGAAATCTAATAACTTCTTTCTTGAAGAACTCCATACTGTAGTCCTTGCAGAAAGAAAACCTTAGCAGGGTGCTCATTCCACAACTTAAGCGTTCGCGGGAGAAAGTTTCTCTGAAACCGCACTGTACGCGACCATTTAGGTTCTAAAGTGTGAGAATGAATTCCCTGCCGATGGCGAGCGGTGCGATGGTAGAAAGTAGCCGTGGGCATCATTTCGAACAATTCCTCAGAACACAACCCATTGTACAAGCGGTAGAACACACACAGAGAGGCAAAGTCTCTCCTCAGACTTAAGGGCTCGATACCGCAAGTGAGTTTTGAATCGTCGACAATTCTCACAGCCCGTCGTTGAACCGCGCCAAAAGGGCCAAGCTGGTATCCCTGTTGAGTATACCAAGTTTTTTGAACGCCAGATTCACCTTGTCTTGCAAATGATCTCGGAACTGAACATCGCTGGAGATGTCAACACCAAGGATACCAATACTCTTGGATATGGAGAGGGAAGTGTTCTGGAAAAAACAGTGAATGTAGTTTTTTTAGTGGTGAACGCGCAGACTTGTGTCTTTGTAGGGTTGAATCGGACAAAGTTTTCTCGATTTGAGACTCAAGCTCTTCACGCTTTTCCTCCACAATGGAACGAGGGTCGAGTCATCAAAAGGTTCCTTTACTATAAACTACACCGATTATTAGACTAGGTATAAAATGTTATTTTCATACGGCAAAAAATGGCATTGTAGGCACTTTACTTCATTATTATTCATATGGTAAAACTCCATAGGCGTGGAGCTACTTTTGCTCTTCATTCCCCTGACCGACCTCAGCACGGTCGAAAAACTATTGTTAGGCGGCCTCGGCACGTACTAACGGCCCCAGACGACGATCTCGCTATCGGGATAGCGAGATTAGTCTCAACGACATCCCCTAATAGGGCATCCCCCCTAACACGACGCCGACGTCCCCAGGTTCGTCGGCGAACGAACGGATACAACGGTCAGTCAGAAAAAACAAATAATACTTCTGCTCTTGATTTTGATACATGACATTTTGAGCCCATTTTTCAATACGGGAGATAACACCCAGCTAAAAATTATTGCTAGATCTTGCCACGTTTATAAGCTATTTCGAGGGTCATTATCACAAATAGATTGGAAATCTTCTTGCCTTTATTGAACGATTTTCAACCACCTGCATAGGGGGGTTACGGCACTTCAGCACATTCAAACAGTGAGGCAGTCTATACAAAAGACGTCCTCGGACATCAGCCCATGTGTTAAGCCTCTGTCGACGGTCAGTTCGGGTACGATCCAGGTAAAGAATATTATCCTAATATTATAACCATATCCAGAGGTTTGCAGCATATATAATGCAACAAACTTTTCTGGTTCGTTGGTCAAAAATCACCACTACAGTGGCCATATTTAAATAGCATGAACTTACAACGACACTAGCGACGTCAAGGACAGAAGAGTTTATTGCATTGTAACAGGCGTTGACTTGTTTGATTGATCTGCGTGGTTATTTCCTGTTTCACTCGGAATCGGAACCGGTTTTAAGTCTAACACCGGTAGGTACGTTTCCATTCCCGTGCCAGTAGTTTATGGACTTTTACTTGGTAAATTTTTATTGTGGCAAAATGCTACTGTAGTATTTGAACTGCAGTGCTGTGTGTGTGATTAACTTATTTATGAATAAATGTCGAATGTAAACACTGTTTGACAATGACAGTTTAGTCAGCTGATTAGTGATACAAACTTGCCTCACCCGGTGTTTGATTGCTAGTGTCGCGTAGTTTACAGCATTTTAATATGGTGAGAATTGTTTTATTTTTTGAACACACCGGAACAGAAAAGTTTTTTACCCTGTACCTTAGTTTGACCTAACGAGACTTTGGCGCGTTTCAAAGTTCATCACCTTATCTAACCACTTAAACATCCGGGCTAGTAGCCCAAAACTTTTTGGCGTCAAGCGTTAGGGCGACTATGGCAGCCTCGCTGACTTGTTTCCGTTTTTAAGGTTATGGTCTGTGGACATTCTGTGGAGCTTCTTAAAATTGATACTAGATGGTTCTGTATTAAAAGACGCGTCTATTGGTAGTAAAACAGTCTAACAAGCCAAAACAAACATTAGAAAAAAAAAGTTTAAAGTCAGTGTGAAATAAAATTTCACGTTTTTGTGTGCTCCGTGTTTACAATTTGGTTATCTTAATGTATTAGTGTAAAATAATAAAAAAAACCTCAGAATATCCAAATTTATGATATATGGGCCTCAAAAATAACCATATTTAGTCTAGTCTAAGTATAAATAGATTATATTGACAAACTAAGTAGAACAAATATTTTACACAAATCGTAATTCTCAGGTTTAACCAATTTTTAAAGTACTTTGGATTACTAGTTGTACTTTAATTGTCACATATATTGATTGTGTATAGTTTTGGCTACACAGACGTATTTTTGTTTTACTATAGCCGTAGTAGTTTGCTAGATAATACGCTTTATGTAAGCAAGATACTACATTATCATAGATTTGAAAACTTTTACCATTGTTGGAGTAAGGTAATCGGCTGATACGTGACTGTGGCGGGAGTTGCACGAAGCAGTCAGTTTGACATTGCCCATTGTTGGCCCATCGTCAAAATCAAACAATTACTACAGACTACTACGGGGCTTAGCGTGGCGATTTAAGGCGACGTCTACGCGACTCCTGAGGATAATTTTCACGCGTTTTCACTTGTTTTTTTTTTGTATGAATAAAACAATCACGTTAAGCACAAAAAAATATACACTATCGTAATCTATATTCTTGATACTCCCACCCGTTTGAGTTCAGGCACATAATATCCTCACACCCTATATATTTATTAATTATTAAATATATTTATTTTTAAATAATTGTTGAATATTTATTCCGGACATGAATTTTCAATTACCTTTTATAATTATCAATTTGTAGCTTATACACTGGATGACAGAACAGGTAGTTGCTACAAGTTTCATGATGTACCTCATACGTGGCATCGAGCAGGGATGATCTGTGATGCGGAAGGTGGCCACCTGGCTATCATTAACAGCCAGGTTGAATCCAAAGTTATCGCTGACCTGTTCGCTAAACATCCCAAGAGTTCTCTGACAAGAATAACGTATAGAGAAAGTGCATTAGTTGGTTTTCGTTATTGGGACAATTTTGTTGAATGGATGACTATCCAAGGTATGCATTATACTTACGTTCCTAGTAAGTAAGTACTGAAATTAAAAATACCATACAAAAATATAAAATTTATTTATAAAATATTATTTGAACCAATAAGTAACTAGAGCATCAAGCATTAAGAGCGCTCACACTCACAATCGACAGCTAAGTCACTACAAGTTACTAGGTACAACCATGCTACATCTATGAAATTGTAGTTCCTAATGAGTAATGTTAACATCGAGACTTAACATCTAAGTTAGATTTTAAGATAGTATTAAGTAAATGTAGAAAAGTGTAATATAATAAATAAAAAAAAAAACAAAACTTAAAAGAAACTAAAAACCGTTCAGTAAGCTATATATACTTGACTACTATACTTGACTATATATACTTGACAGACAGTAAGGGGTAAAGCATGCATATGTTGCAGCCATCTGGTTAAATTAGCTAGTTATTGGGATGCCTATGCAAATCGTCAATTATTAAAAAGAAAGGAACATAAATCTCACTGTATAAGTCATGTATGTTGGGTTAGGTTCCGTTTCTCTTGTGTTAACGTAGATTAAGTAGTTCCGGTTAAGTTTAAAATAATAATTAATGTGTTCAGTTATATGATAATTACTTTTCCATACTTGGCGATCTGCCTAGGCAGCTAATTAACTGGCTAATTTAACCAGATGGCTGCGACATATATCTGTACTAATATTATAATGAGGAAAGATTTGATTGTTTGTTTGTATTGAATAGGCTCTGAACCTACTGGACCGATTTGAAAAATTCTTTACCATTAGAAGCCGACATTATCCCTATGAACATAGGTTACCGCGGTAAAATGCTTCGTTCCTACGGGAAAACGGGTAATAGGACAACGGGTAGTAAGAATTTTCCTTCCGTACTTATCTTTTTCACATAACTTCTAAACGGCTGAACCGATTAGGTTGAAATTTTACATGGGTATTTCGATGGTTTCCTGGATGATTTAAAAATACAATTGGACCCGGTAGGTGGCGCTGCTGTTGGGTTGAAATTTGAATGCGTATTTCCATGGTGTCACAGACACGAATGTATTATGCCATTAAAGAGGAAAGATTTGATTATTTGTTTTTTAAGTCTACAACAAATAAATTAGCAGGTGCACTTTCTATTATATATAGATATACATTTAGGTACAATATAGTACTTATACATTGGATTTTGATAACTTTAATTTAATTAGATATATGGAATTGTAAGCAAAAGTTTGAAATAAGGTTATAATATTATAATGTTTAGATATATCTAGACGTCGCAGAAAGCGCGCCATAAAGGCGGTGTTTAAACCACTTATTAGTGTAATGTTTTAAATGTTTATTTTTAAATTAAATATATAACATTAGCGTTTTTTTTTAGCTTTGCTTATTTTTTAGTTTTAGTTATTGGACAAGTTAGACAAGACATGCATACACCTTTACTCTATTTTGTGTAAATTCATAAAAACATTATTTGTTCACAGGACAAACTTTGTCAGAAGCCGGTTTTGACGCATTTGGCAAAGGTCATCCAGAAAACTGGGGCGGTAACCAGCATGGTTTCTCGCTTGGGAGATCTCGATGATGCTAACTGTGAAACTAACTACGTTTTCATTTGCGAAAAGCAACCTTATAATTTTTAAAGAACTACGTTTTCATTTGCGAAAAGCAACCTTATAATTTTTAAAGAAAATGTTTGTATTGTAACCCTAAACATTAAGGAAAAACAATGTTAAAGTTGGCAACACTATGTTTGTAGATAACTATGTAATTATAAATTTAAAAAAAACCTGCAAACACCCGTCTGTTATTTAAATTCACCAAAATCACGTAAGCCAAGCCATATTGACGGTCGCTGACCAGGGTTTTCTAGGTTTCTTATAAGCTGTGTGTTGATTACACGCGCCATCACCTAAGAGAGGAGAGAGGTAATAGCAAAGGTCTTTAATTCGATGGATCCGATCTATCGCCCTGTTTGGGCACCAGGTGCACATTTGCATTCTTCCATGAGAGGGCAATTGCCTACCGCAGTAGGAGAGCGCGAAGGGGCGCGTGAGTATAGCATGCAATCCAGGAGCACACTGTTTAAGCACCACTGCTGGTATACCGTCTGGCCCACTTGACTTATGAACGTCTAGAGAAAGCAACGCCCGGTGGACCTCCCGCTGTGTTATGGAGATTTTCGGCATGGTCTCACCGCACCACGGTATAATAGGTACTACAGCGCCTTCGACGTTCAAATTCGAGTTTGAGGCAAAGATACTATCAAGTAGATCGGCATTCTCTTTAGTACTATGGGCCAAGTCACCACCGGTCTATTGCAGTGGTGGTAGCGGCGACTGCCAAAAGTTTCCTTTGGCAGCTTTAGCAAGCAACCAGAAAGGAAGACTCCCAGAGGGATAGCTCGCTAGTCGTGCATCTATTTTGCCGATGAATCGGATTTAGCGCTGGCATTTTGCTCTCTTACTGTACATCGAGGCGACGTTTGATCTGCGTTTTAACTCAGATCCTTATTATTTCGAGCCGTATTATTTAACACCAAAACCCCACTTCAGACATGGGTCTATAAAGTTTTATTTTTCGAGGGCAAATGTCATAAACGAAGTAAATTATACTAAAATTTGGATATTTTTTATTCCAATGCTAAACAAACGGATGACAGGTGACAAAATTAACAAATTTTACATGATTTCACATCCTTAAACGACCGGACCCTCAATTTTATTGGATCGGTCAACCAAAAATCTTTGATTATTTCATCACATCAGCTTATATCTGCAGATAAGGCTCTACGGCACGCCAGTTCTCCAGGTTCTCCTCCTTCCACATCCAGCCACCACCAGCCACACTTTTAAGGTCGTCGGTCCACCGGGATGGAGGGCGTCCATGCTACGCCTTCCCATACCTGGTCTCCACTCCAACAGACGTGGACAGCCCACTGCCACTTCAGCTTGCTAATTCTGCGAGCTATGTTGGTTACTTTTACTTTTTAATTTTAATTTTGTTTGTAATGTTTATTATTTTCTTTTTTATTTTAACTTTTTTAAGTTATGTTGTCTTTTGTGGAAAGAGATACATCAATGGATGTAAATTGTTAATTGCGAAGATTCAAAAGTGTGTGATGATAGTTTTCATCGGAGAAGAAAAGTAAAATCTTTGAACTTTTCTTAGAAAATATTATGAATTTCTTTGCCAAAATCTACTTCGGTCAGTCACATAAATGAAATTACATCGATTTTCTTCGTTTATTGTTGGGAAACATATTAGTGGGTTAATTTTGCAACCCCAGGCACGCTTCTGCCGGCAACAAACAAATTTCATTTATACTATTTCATAAAGACCACACCAAACAATTGTTAATACTAAATTTATAAGAGAAAATGAAGAGAATTCTCAATTAAGTCACCGCAAAACTTTGCCCTAAGCATCACTAAGTTAAGTTACCGGTGTGAAGTTAGCGGCCTAAGTTAGCGGCCTTTTATAATCCGACCAAATTAAAAAGTAAAGGATTTTAATGAAATAATTTACTGAATTAAACGGATATAACAATAAATAGACCAAAATAATGAGAAACCGGTCAAAAATTAAACAAATAAATATATAATTTAAATAATAAAAAATTAAAGTAAAGGAAAATTTCACAATGTGATACTTATTGGCATAAAAAGTCATCATAAAAATGCGGTAACACTTAGTGATGCATATCAAATTGAGCCTCTTTAAACCCGAAAGCATATGAAGTTTTCAAATCACACCTATCTCGGGGTTTACTGTAAGAAAAATAGTTAGCGGCCTAAAAATTATTTTCTTTCAAAATTTCAAACACACCGTAAATCTGTTGGTTAAGGAAAAAGTAACAATCAAAGGCTGTTGAATCAAGCATTTTGTATTGTTCTTATTAATAAATATTACTACATGTGTAACACCTCTTCAATTTAAATAATAAAAAATTAAAAGTTGAAGAAAATTTCACAATGTGATACTTATTGGTATAAAAAGTCATCATGAAAATGCGGTAACACTTAGTGACGCATATCAAATTGAGCCTCTTTAAACCAGAAAGCATATGAAGTTTTCAAATCACACCTATCTCGGGGATAACTGTGAGAAAAATGGTTAGCGGCCTAAAAATTATTTTCTTTCAAAATTTCAAATACACCGTAAATCTGTTAGTTGAGGAAAAAGTTACAATTTAATGCTGTTGAAACAAACATTTTGTATTGTTCTTATTAATAAATATTGCTACATGTGTAAAACCTCTTCAATTTAAATAATAAAAAATTAAAAGTTGAAGTAAATTTCACAATGTGATACTTATCGGCCTAAAGGGTTATCATAAAAATGCGGTAACACTTAGTGACGCATATCAAATTGAGCCTCTTTAAACCAGAAACCATATGAAGTTTTCAATTCACACCTATCTCGGGGTTAACTGTGAGAAAAATGGTTAGCGGCCTAAAAACAAGATTTTCTTACAAAATATCAAACACACCGTTAATCTGTTAGTTGAGGAAAAAGTTACAATCAAATGCTGTTGAAACAAGCATATTGTATTGTTCTTATTAAAAAATATTGCTGCATGTGTAATACATCTTCTATTTAAATAATAAAAAAATAAAAGTTGAAGAAAATTTCACAATGTGATACTTATTGGCATAAAAAGTCATCATGAAAATGCTGTAACACTTAGTGACGCATATCAAATTGAGCCTCTTTAAACCAGAAAGCATATGAAGTTTTCAAATCACACCTATCTCGGGGTTTACTGTAAGAAAAATAGTTAGCGGCCTAAAAATTATTTTCTTTCAAAATTTCAAACACACCGTAAATCTGTTGGTTAAGGAAAAAGTAACAATCAAAGGCTGTTGAATCAAGCATTTTGTATTGTTCTTATTAATAAATATTGCCACATGTGTAATACCTCTTCTATTTAAATAATAAAAAAATAAAAGTTGAAGAAAATTTCACAATGTGATACATATCGGCTTAGAAGTTTTTGATAAAAATGCGGTTACACTTAGTGACGCATATTAAATGCAGCCTTTTTAAACACAAACCTATCTCGATTTTATGACAAAAATGGTTACCGGCCTAAATAATTTATTTGTTTAAATTTCTGCACAACACACAAATAAACAAATATTTCGATTGGTATAAAACCATTCAAAAACTCATTAAGACAAAAAGAAAATCATTTTTTTTTATTTCTGTGTTGCAAGCGTCTGCGGTGACCGCTCACCATGAGGCGAACCGTAAGCTTGTTTGCCACCTTAGTGGTATTAAGAAATAAACGTTATACGTATCGGCCTACAAGTAATTTTCATCAAAATTAAGTCTTTTTTTTTTTGTTTTTTTTTCATTAGGGTCTTAAAGGAAGCTTTCTAATTTTGGTTAAAAAAAAAATTTTGATTGAAATATTCCTTTATTTTCTTCGTTTTTTTTTTTTCATTTCTTGTAATTTTTATCAATTTTACCACTGCTGTTATCGGAACATTAACTACCCATAAAGTAATGATTTCATTTATACACTTTGCATTGTTTGCCTTAATTTTTTGGCTTAAAACAAATAGTTTGATTGAAATATGGTAACAATAATTATTTTTATTTTTTTATAAAATAACTTTTCATTGAGTTTTATTGAGTTTTTTTTTTAATTTTTTTGTAATTTTAATCACATGTACCTCTAATGTTATCGGAACATTGACTAGTAATAATCTCAAGTAATGATTTTATTTATACACTTTGCATTGCTTGCCTTAATTAAATAATAACAATTCAATTTTATTCTAGATGTAGTTATTAAAATGTAATGTATGTAAGTTTGTCTTTTGAAATCGTCGGGTATTAAGTATGTTTATCTAAATTTTAAACAAGCGTTATTTGAGGCAATACGTAAATCTATTTATGTATTGTATCAAGGAACCATAAGGAAAAAAATACATTTTTTAATTCTCGTAGTTTTTCGTTAACAGATTTATTTTCTTTTAGTTCTTTGTAACTAAGTAAACATTTGAAATGTGTTTTTCGGAGGCACTTACTGCATTTAAAATTGTTTTCAACTTTTTTTATTCTAAAGATACAAAAAAAACAAAGCTCTTTAATGTTATGACTTTTTATGCCAATAAGTATCACATTGTGAAATTTTCTTCAACTTTTATTTTTTTATTATTTAAATAGACGAGGTATTACACATGTAGCAATATTTATTAATAAGAACAATAAAAATGCTTGATTCAAGAGCCTTTGATTGTTACTTTTTCCTTAACCAACAGATTTACGGTGTGTTTGAAATTTTGTAAGAAAATAATTTTTAGGCCGATAACTATTTTTCTTACAGTTAACCCCGAGATAGGTGTGATTTGAAAACTTCATATACTTTCTGGTTTAAAGAGGCTCAATTTGATATGCGTCACTAAGTGTTACCGCATTTTTATGATAACCCTTTAGGCCGATAAATATCACATTGTGAAATTTTCTTCAACTTTTATTTTTTTATTATTTAAATAGACGAGGTATTACACATGTAGCAATATTTATTAATAAGAACAATATAAAATGCTTGATTCAACAGCCTTTGATTGTTACTTTTTCCTTAACCAACAGATTTACGGTTGTTTGAAATTTTGAAAGAAAATAATTTTTAGGCCGCTTACCATTTTTCTTACAGTTATCCCCGAGATAGGTGTGATTTGAAAACTTCATATGGTTTCTGGTTTAAAGAGGCTCAATTTGATATGCATCACTAAGTGTTACTGCATTTTCATGATAAATTTTAATGCCAATAAGTATCACATTGTGAAATTTTCTTCAATTTTTATTTTTTTATTATTTAAATTGAAGCGGTGTTACACATGTAGTAATATTTATTAATAAGAACAATACAAAATGCTGTTTTTAACAGCATTTGATTGTAACTTTTTCCTCAACTAACAGATTTACGGTGTATTTGAAATTTTGAAAGAAAATATTTTTTAGGCCGCTAACTATTTTTCTCACAGTTAAACCCAAGATAGGTGTGATTTGAAAACTTCATATGGTTTCTGGTTTAAAGAGGCTCAATTTGATATGCGTCACTAAGTGTTACCGCATTTTCATGATGACTTTTTATGCCAATAAGTATCACATTGTGAAATTTTCTTCAACTTTTATTTTTTTATTATTTAAATAGAAGATGTATTACACATGCAGCAATATTTTTTAATAAGAACAATACAATATGCTTGTTTCAACAGCATTTGATTGTAACTTTTTCCTCAACTAACAGATTAACGGTGTGTTTGATATTTTGTAAGAAAATCTTTTTTTAGGCCGCTAACCATTTTTCTCACAGTTAACCCCGAGATAGGTGTGAATTGAAAACTTCATATGCTTTCTGGTTTAAAAAGGCTCAATTTGATATGCGTCACTAAGTGTTACCGCATTTTCATGATGACTTTTTATGCCAATAAGTATCACATTGTCAAATTTTCTTCAACTTTTAATTTTTTATTATTTAAATTGAAGAGGTGTTACACATGTAGTAATATTTATTAATAAGAACAATACAAAATGCTTGTTTCAACAGCATTTGATTGTAAATTTTTCCTCAACTAACAGATTTACGGTGTGTTTGAAATTTTGAAAGAAAATATTTTTTAGGCCGCTTACCATTTTTCTAACAGTTATCCCCGAGATAGGTGTGATTTGAAAACTTCATATGGTTTCTGGTTTACAGAGGCTCAATTTGATATGCATCACTAAGTGTTACTGCATTTTCATGATAACTTTTAATGCCAATAAGTATCACATTGTGAAATTTTCTTCAATTTTTATTTTTTTATTATTTAAATTGAAGCGGTGTTACACATGTAGTAATATTTATTAATAAGAACAATACAAAATGCTGTTTTAAACAGCATTCGATTGTAACTTTTTCCTCAACTAACAGATTTACGGTGTATTTGAAATTTTGAAAGAAAATAATTTTTAGGCCGCTTACCATTTTTCTCACAGTTATCCCCGAGATAGGTGTGATTTGAAAACTTCATATGGTTTCTGGTTTAAAGAGGCTCAATTTGATATGCATCACTAAGTGTTACTGCATTTTCATGATAACTTTTAATGCCAATAAGTATCACATTGTGAAATTTTCTTCAACTTTTATTTTTTTATTATTTAAATTGAAGCGGTGTTACACATGTAGTAATATTTATTAATAAGAACAATACAAAATGCTGTTTTAAACAGCATTCGATTGTAACTTTTTCCTCAACTAACAGATTTACGGTGTATTTGAAATTTTGAAAGAAAATATTTTTTAGGCCGCTAACTATTTTTCTCACAGTTAACCCCAAGATAGGTGTGATTTGAAAACTTCATATGGTTTCTGGTTTAAAGAGGCTCAATTTGATATGCATCACTAAGTGTTACTGCATTTTTATGATAACTTTTAATGCCAAAAAGTATCACATTGTGAAATTTTCTTCAATTTTTATTTTTTTATTATTTAAATTGAAGCGGTGTTACACATGTAGTAATATTTATTAATAAGAACAACACAAAATGCTGTTTTTAACAGCATTTGATTGTAACTTTTTCCTCAACTAACAGATTTACGGTGTATTTGAAATTTTGAAAGAAAATAATTTTTAGGCCGCTAACTATTTTTCTCACAGTCAACCCCAAGATAGGTGTGATTTGAAAACTTCATATGGTTTCTGGTTTAAAGAGGCTCAATTTGATATGCATCACTAAGTGTTACTGCATTTTTATGATAACTTTTAATGCCAATAACTATCACATTGTGAAATTTTCTTCAACTTTTAATTTTTTATTACTTAAATTGAAGAGGTGTTACACATGTAGTAATATTTATTAATAAGAACAATACAAAATGCTTGTTTCAACAGCCTTTGATTGTTACTTTTTCCTCAACTAACAGATTTACGGTGTATTTGAAATTTTGAAAGAAAATAATTTTTAGGCCGCTAACCATTTTTCTCACAGTTATCCCCGAGATAGGTGTAATTTGAAAACTTCATATGCTTTCTGGTTTAAAAAGGCTCAATTTGATATGCATCACTAAGTGTTACCGCATTTTTATGATAACCCTTTAGGCCGATAAATATCACATTGTGAAATTTTCTTCAACTTTTATTTTTTTATTATTTAAATAGACGAGGTATTACTCATGTAGCAATATTTATTAATAAGAACAATACAAAATGCTTGATTCAACAGCCTTTGATTGTTACTTTTTCCTTAACCAACAGATTAACGGTTGTTTGAAATTTTGAAAGAAAATAATTTTTAGGCCGCTAACCATTTTTCTAACAGTTATCCCCGAGATAGGTGTGATTTGAAAACTTCATATGGTTTCTGGTTTACAGAGGCTCAATTTGATATGCATCACTAAGTGTTACTGCATTTTCATGATAACTTTTAATGCCAATAAGTATCACATTGTGATATTTTCTTCAATTTTTATTTTTTTATTATTTAAATTGAAGCGGTGTTACACATGTAGTAATATTTATTAATAAGAACAATACAAAATGCTGTTTTAAACAGCATTCGATTGTAACTTTTTCCTCAACTAACAGATTTACGGTGTATTTGAAATTTTGAAAGAAAATAATTTTTAGGCCGCTAACTATTTTTCTCACAGTTATCCCCGAGATAGGTGTGATTTGAAAACTTCATATGGTTTCTGGTTTACAGAGGCTCAATTTGATATGCATCACTAAGTGTTACCGCATTTTTATGATAACCCTTTAGGCCGATAAATATCACATTGTGAAATTTTCTTCAACTTTTATTTTTTTATTATTTAAATAGACGAGGTATTACTCATGTAGCAATATTTATTAATAAAAACAATACAAAATGCTTGATTCAACAGCCTTTGATTGTTACTTTTTCCTTAACCAACAGATTTACGGTTGTTTGAAATTTTGAAAGAAAATAATTTTTAGGCCGCTAACCATTTTTCTCACAGTTAACCACGAGATAGGTGTGATTTTAAAACTTCATATGCTTTCTGGTTTAAAGAGGCTCAATTTGATATGCGTCACTAAGTGTTACCGCATTTTCATGATGACTTTTTATGCCAATAAGTATCACATTGTGAAATTTTCTTCAACTTTATATTTTTTATTACTTAAATTGAAGCGGTGTTACACATGTAGTAATATTTATTAATAAGAACAACACAAAATGCTGTTTTTAACAGCATTTGATTGTAACTTTTTCCTCAACTAACAGATTTACGGTGTATTTGAAATTTTGAAAGAAAATAATTTTTAGGCCGCTAACTATTTTTCTCACAGTTAACCCCAAGATAGGTGTGATTTGAAAACTTCATATGGTTTCTGGTTTAAAGAGGCTCAATTTGATATGCATCACTAAGTGTTACTGCATTTTTATGATAACTTTTAATGCCAATAAGTATCACATTGTGAAATTTTCTTCAACTTTTAATTTTTTATTACTTAAATTGAAGAGGTGTTACACATGTAGTAATATTTATTAATAAGAACAATACAAAATGCTTGTTTCAACAGCCTTTGATTGTTACTTTTTCCTCAACTAACAGATTTACGGTGTATTTGAAATTTTGAAAGAAAATAATTTTTAGGCCGCTAACCATTTTTCTCACAGTTATCCCCGAGATAGGTGTAATTTGAAAACTTCATATGCTTTCTGGTTTAAAAAGGCTCAATTTGATATGCATCACTAAGTGTTACCGCATTTTTATGATAACCCTTTAGGCCGATAAATATCACATTGTGAAATTTTCTTCAACTTTTATTTTTTTATTATTTAAATAGACGAGGTATTACTCATGTAGCAATATTTATTAATAAGAACAATACAAAATGCTTGATTCAACAGCCTTTGATTGTTACTTTTTCCTTAACCAACAGATTTACGGTTGTTTGAAATTTTGAAAGAAAATAATTTTTAGGCCGATAACCATTTTTCTCACAGTTAACCCCGAGATAGGTGTGATTTGAAAACTTCATATGCTTTGTGGTATAAAGAGGCTCAATTTGATATGCGTCACTAAGTGTTACCGCATTTTCATGATGACTTTTTATGCCAATAAGTATCACATTGTAAAATTTTCTTCAACTTTTAATTTTTTATTATTTAAATTGAAGAGGTGTTACACATGTAGTAATATTTATTAATAAGAACAATACAAAATGCTTGTTTCAACAGCCTTTGATTGTTACTTTTTCCTTAACCAACAGATTTACGGTGTGTTTGAAATTTTGAAAGACAATAATTTTTAGGCCGCTAACCATTTTTCTCACTGTTAACCCCGAGATAGGTGTGATTTGAAAACTTCATATGGTTTCTGGTTTAAAGAGGCTCAATTTGATATGCGTCACTAAGTGTTACAGCATTTTCATGATGACTTTTTATGCCAATAAGTATCACATTGTGAAATTTTCTTCAACTTTTATTTTTTTATTATTTAAATAGAAGATGTATTACACATGCAGCAATATTTTTTAATAAGAACAATACAATATGCTTGTTTCAACAGCATTTGATTGTAACTTTTTCCTCAACTAACAGATTAACGGTGTGTTTGATATTTTGTAAGAAAATCTTGTTTTTAGGCCGCTAACCATTTTTCTCACAGTTAACCCCGAGATAGGTGTGAATTGAAAACTTCATATGGTTTCTGGTTTAAAGAGGCTCAATTTGATATGCGTCACTAAGTGTTACCGCATTTTTATGATAACCCTTTAGGCCGATAAGTATCACATTGTGAAATTTACTTCAACTTTTAATTTTTTATTATTTAAATTGAAGAGGTTTTACACATGTAGCAATATTTATTAATAAGAACAATACAAAATGTTTGTTTCAACAGCATTAAATTGTAACTTTTTCCTCAACTAACAGATTTACGGTGTATTTGAAATTTTGAAAGAAAATAATTTTTAGGCCGCTAACCATTTTTCTCACAGTTATCCCCGAGATAGGTGTGATTTGAAAACTTCATATGCTTTCTGGTTTAAAGAGGCTCAATTTGATATGCGTCACTAAGTGTTACCGCATTTTCATGATGACTTTTTATACCAATAAGTATCACATTGTGAAATTTTCTTCAACTTTTATTTTTTTATTATTTAAATAGAAGAGGTATTACACATACTATTAATAAGAACAATACAAAATGCTTGATTCAACAGCCTTTGATTGTTACTTTTTCCTTAACCAACACATTAACGGTGTGTTTGAAATTTTGAAAGAAAATATTTTTAGGCCGCTAACTATTTTTCTTACAGTTAACCCCGAGATAGGTGTGATTTGAAAACTTCATATTGTTTCTGGTTTAAAGAGGCTCAATTTGATATGCGTCACTAAGTGTTACCGCATTTTCATGATGACTTTTTATGCCAATAAGTATCACATTGTGAAATTTTCTTTTACTTTATTTTCTTATTATTTAAATTATATATATATTTGTTTAATTTTTGACCGGTTTCTCATTATTTTGGTCTATTTATTGTTATATCCGTTTAATTCAGTAAATTATTTGATTAAAATCCTTTACTTTTTAATTTGGTCGGATTATAAAAGGCCGCTAACTTAGGCCGCTAACTTCACACCGGTGTTAAGTTAATATCGCCTGCAAACTGTTTCCTTGTTTACTAAGCAAACTTGCGACTAACTTTGGCAAAAATTACGAGTGAATATTAGCAGGACAGTAACTAGGAATATTTTAATATCACTAAGGTGGCAAATAAGCTTACCGTCCGCTTGATGGTTATCGGTCACCGCAGCCTATGGGCGCTTGTAACACCAGAGACATCAATCGCACGTTGTTGACCCTTAAAATATCTAATCGCTTCTTTCTTGAACAACCCCATACTGTAGTCTTCATAGAAAACTTTGCACGGAGCTCATTCCACAACAGAAGCCTTAAACTACGATTAGTGCGACCGCTAAGGTAGTGTAGTGCCGGATAAGGGAGAAATATTAGCCATCAAAAAATCGGTAAAAGTAGGTAACACAATAGTAAAGTTCAAATTAATACGGGAAAAAATAACATATCTCTAAAAACTCCTTCGCGCTTCAAAAGGCACGTTAAGACTTCAATCTTGGTTATTGTCATATGACTGCGCAGCGGTCTTTAAGCCAAGTCAGAGACCTTATGGTATGGCTGAAAAATCTATAACTCGAATTTGACAACGTCTGCCTTCTCGCACTAGGCCAGCGCGGTGGACTATGGTCTAAGCCTCTTTTCTCTACGAAGAGCCTATAGTTGGGAAAAACAATGGCTGAGGCAGAAACTTCTATCGATATTTTAATATATAAAGCTAATGAGATTGTATGTATCAATGCGCTAATTTTAAGAACTATCCGGCAGTTTAATTTGAAAACATCTTTCAGATAGGTATGCTTTTCTTAGATATCATTGTGACATACCATCCGAGAATCTAATTTCATACAGATTTAACCTACATGAGGAACTGTTGACGACAAAGTAAGCTGCAGCTCGATATGAAGTTAGCCGTCTCAGTTTGCCAAAGGCAGGCAACAAAGTATGAAATATAGAAAGAAAGCAGTAAAGAAAAAAACATGACAAATTTCAAATAATACAAAAAAACATTACTCAACTAACATAACGAGTATCTACAAATTCTAAGTTATGTGTTACTTATAGCCAAAAAATACTCCTTCCTGAAAGCATTGGTGTTCAGAGGGAGTCAGAATATTCAAGAAAATAAAAAAATAATTATATACACGGACAAACACACAGCCATTTATAAATGATTGCGTGTGTTGTCAGTAGCTGATTGAGATTCAAATTATCTCATACGTAATCTGTGCGCCGCGTCCATCGATTCGAACTGTGCTCCCGTGTAAAGTAATAAAAACCGGTCAAGTGCGAGTCGGACTCGCGCACCGTGGGTACGTAAAAGGTAAATTGTATTTACGGACAAAATTGACTTTGTCGCTGGACAACTGTTGTCCCAATTCAAATTCAAATTCAATTTAATTTATTCAGTTAAGGCTACAATAATTGAGCACTTATGAATGTCACTACGCCATCGGTTCGTAAGTCTACAGGGCGGGAGACCTTGTACTGAGAAGAACCGGCAAGAAACTCATCAAGGGCATTTCTTTTCTCCCTTTCTCTTACAGCGTCCAATTAAAATATTGGAAAATGCCCTCCCTATCATAAAAGGACACTTTCCATTACAAACATTAAAAAACATGAAATATAAAGCACAAGCACAACATAAAAAAGTATCTAATATAAACAAAAGACAGTTTATGTATTCATCACTAAAGAATAATCAATGTCTTACAGTATTAATAAACAAAACAAAAAAGTAAGACTAAATACTAAGAATACAAAGAAGTTTGCAAGAGCAGAGACAATACATCGATATAGTTTAGTTTATTATCTGCAAATAATTTTATAATTGCAAAAGAAATATTTTGTTGTGATGTAACAAGAAATGTATGGTTTTCATTTTGTTTCCTTTACCAGACCACGCAGAAAGTAAAGTTACATAGTAGCAAGAGGTGTAGTACTTATACAGGGCTCGTAACGGCTTTTCTTGCGATGGTCGATCATTAGGGCCTGATTTTTATCATTTTCTCTCTTAATCACTACAATGTTGACTCGGCGATTGCCGTCCAATGACTGACATGGGACCTCTTCATGCACTTCGTATGTGTTTACTTAACGAAATAAGTAAGCAATGGCTGTTCTCAGGCAATGATGACGGTTGTTTCGAAGGCCTTCACCGCGTTTGCAGTATGGAAACATGGGGTTTCAAGGTCTGCACATTCAAAATTTTATTTTTTAATATACAATTGTCACGCGTGCAAATCGGATGTTTACCTGTTACCGAACATATTAATCTGAATCTATACTTAATATTATAAATGCGAAAGTAGCACTGTCTGTCTGTTAGGTACCTCTTCACGCTTAAAGCGCTGAACCAATGTATATGAAATTACGTATGGAGATAGTTTTTGTCCCGAAAAATTCAGAAGTTCCTGCGGTAATAATTATAACCAAGTCAAAAACAAACTATAGCTACCGCTATGACTTGCTATAGCAAACTTCATTAGTATAATTAAGGAGTTGACATAAGAATCCCACGCCGATAACCAAATTTAGGGCAGGCGGAGTCGTTGGCAAAAGCAAGTACCTAAAGAATTAATTTTCTAGCATCATGAAGGGACCTTACCTTACACCTTTCAAAAATGTTTTATAACCGAACTGAATTCATCAACGACTTTATATCCGTCGGGACACAATACCCATTACTCAGGATGAGCGGGATCGCAAAACGACTCCCTTATCCAAAAAACAAAGTTTAATTTTCAAAGCACGTAAATAACCTTGATTTTAGTTATTATTTTGCTCCACAGGTGTGTTAAAACTTATTCGGGCGTATAGCATAATCATTTTTAAACGTAAACATTTAACAAACCTTTTATATAGTGAACAGTATACTTATATACTTAATTCAACAAGTACATTCAGGGTGACCGTTTGTGGCAGATTTCTGCCATTTGGGCAGATTTTGCTCCTAAATTTCAAGTCTTAAAAAAGTGGCAGGAATTGGCAGATTTCAAAGAAATCCTTATTTTTTTTAATACTAATAGAAAACTCATAATTTTCTATGTCTTATATACTATATACTATACTGAGATACTTTATTTTTTATGAATTATTTGTTAGAACATTATTTTACTTACTGAGCTGGCAAATTTGGTCTTATGCCTGACAGCACGGGGATTTCCTGTTAATTCGCGTAGGTACGCTATATAATGTATAAGGTTTATTTTCTCATGACATAATCAATCGAGGTTCTAATAATTTTTTGTTGTCTTGTTACGTTATTCTCTCCTTGCAGTTTAAGAGGGCGGTCCTGGTACGAAAAACCACGACCGTATTTAAACACAGATGACCAAATGACGTCATTATCACGGTCCCAGTACTTAAATCTAGGCTGTGTTTCAAATCCCGCCGAGTCATTATCGCCCGGTAAAGTTCAAAAATCAACCCGTTTTGGGAACGGGAGTTTGACAGTTAATTTTTACACTGACAGGAGTAAATTCCTACCTTTTCTATGGCAGTGTAAAGTTACTCTACCCCGGGCGTCCCAAAATCACTTTTTTAACTTCCTCGTTGCGATTTGGAACGCACCCCTAAAATAATCTAACTTAAACCAATTTACTACAAAATACCATGGGCATTTATAAGGTATTTTTGTTTTGTACATCAGCTGTCACTGTCAAATTTTTACTACTAGTTCCGATGATTTAATATAACTTAAACTAATTTAATACGTGGTATTTTGTGGTGAGCCTCGAGGACCGCGACCTAAATGTATGCAGTTGTGTTTGTGTCTATTCCGTACGTGATGAAAATAAAATACGAGCGTTCATACCGATCTGAGTGGAAACAAGATCCTCGGATTTCCAGGGCTAAGGAGGATCCTGATGTTGCATTTTGGAAAGCTTGCAATTTTAATTTAGTTACAAGATTGTCTTCATTACAGGAACATGTGTTATGTCAAAAACACAAGACGCACATGATTGGGTATAGCGGCCAATCATCGGTAAGTACTTTAAAGAAAAGGTTATCAATTTGACCCGTATGTATGTAGTATTGTCAGAAGTTTTTTTTTATACATTCCCGTCTCTATGATGACAATAATATGATGGCAGATTTTTGGCATTTACTAGAGTCGAGTTCGGCAGTTTTTGGCAGATTTTTTGACAGTTTCGGGCAGATTTGCTATTTTTGAAATGGTCACACTGCGTACATACCTATTCCATAGAATTTAAATATAAACATGCAGATGTTTAGGGTTACATACCCAAAGGGTAATTAGCGGAACCCTATTACTAAGGCTGCGGTCCGAATTGCGCTCACAAGACTTACGAGCGTAGGCGCGATTATGAGTGGACCGAATTGAAATTCGCACTTACGGTCGTGAGTGACGTTTTCAAATCGGACCAAGTCGTAAGTGCGCTCAAAAGTTAACCTAAAATATATAATTTGACATACTAAACCATCAGTTTAAACCAAAGAGTAACAAACCTTTGTGTCAGTTTGACGTTTGTTGACCGTGCCTACGACGCCCTTCCTCTTCACCGAAGGCACTGTTAGCTCGCGGATATGACGTCACTAATGACGTCATATGATTCAAGAGGCAGATTTGTAAGTGCCGTGAGCGCAATTCGAACCGACTTATGGGCGCGCCGATGGCGCTATCGGCACTTTCGGCGCAATTCGGACCGCAGCCTAAGACATCACTGTCCGCCGTCCGTCCATCCGTCCGTCCGTCCGTCTGTCACCAGGCTGTACCTCATTAACCGTGATAGACAGTTGAAATTTTCACAGAAGATGTATTTCTGTTGCCGATATAACAACAAACACTCAAAAACAGAATAAAATAAATATTTAAGGGGGCTCCCATACAACAAACATGTTTTTTTGCTCGATATAGATAACGGCAACAGGTAGACGCTTAAATTATTTACAGAATATTTATTTATATAGTCACTTTAAAAATAAATAATTAAATTAGAATAAAACAAATATTTCAGGGGGGGCTTCCATACAACAAATGTATAGATAATGGTACGGAACCCTTCGTGCGTGAGTCCGACTCGCACTTGGCCGATTTCTTTAAGAACACCTTTAAACTGTCAGAAGAAATTACAAGTTACTTTACAATCAGTTAATATCGCTGGTTTCTACTGAAAAGAAGTGGCAAAAACATTACATAGTCTGTGATCCTCCTAAGTATTATATAAGTAAACTGACTCGAGTCGGACTCGCACACTTAGGGTTCCTTAAGAACACCCAATACTTATGCAACAAATTTGATACAGTTCCAAGTAAAAAGTAGTCAGCATTAATTTTTTTGTTTGTAAATTACATACATAAATACATAGTGATATATATTTAGACTGTCAAAAAAAATCTTTGCGCCCCTCCATTGTTTTTTAAGTGACTGTGTAATTCATTCAATACACTGTTTTGTATGTATGTGTAATATTCGCATACTTTATTACACACTGAAACACTCTCACACACACATACACTTTGTATCGAGATTGAGATTTTGGAGACGCGCTATATGTATGTATGTTCGTATATATAGATGTTCCACGGCAGCGCCTACTCTAATAAACCGATTTCGTACACGCACTATTTGTGCTTATGTATATTTCCATTTACGTATGTTCTAAAGGCAGCGCCTTAACTAATGAGCCGATTTTGTAGACGCACTATATGTACTTATGTATGTTTGTACTTTCGTATGTTCCGCGGCAGCGCCTTAACTACTGAACTGATATTGTAGACGCACTATAGGAATGTACATTTTTTTTATACTACTAAGGTGGCAAACAAGCACATGTTTTTATTTACGTATGTTCCACGGCAGTGCCTTAACTACTGAACTGATATTAGTGAATGATGTATCAATCGATTCGTTGTTATGGTCCGAGTGGAAAGGCAGGCTGTATGACGTCATATTTAATCTCGCAATAAAAAAAGATATTCACATATATATCGTTTTCGGTATCAAATGAAGCCCTCATTCATAGGTACATTAATGAATTTTCACAAGCTAATTTTTATAAATTAAGATAAACGTCGTGTAGTCTTTGATATATTACTTGGGTTGTACATACAGCAACCCGGCATCTAGACGTGGCAATGGGGGCCATGTTTTTTTATGGGGTAGTCGGATTTCATTTTTGAAACTTTCCCTTGTTAAACATTTGAAGAATATGTTTTTATTTTGAAATATAAAAATAAATATTCTAGACCTTCAATAAGCCCTTTTGGCCGGAACCATTTGCAAAACTTTTTTTTAATTTTCTACTTTCCTCGCCAATACCAAAAGTGACCATCATATTTGATAAAACATTTAATTTACTTTACATGTCCCTGTTTGTGTCATAGAAATTCATATTAGATACCTTAATCGGTTCTGTATATTGGGAACAAATTGGCTGTGACAGACTGACAGACGGACACACGAGCGATCCTATAGGGGTTTTAAGTTTTTTTATTTGGACCTACGGAACTCTAAAATTAAAAATAAAACATAATCTTACTTTGTAAACCAACAACGAGTCGAGAATATAAATCATCTTCAAGTTCGAAATATCTAAAGTACTTAACTGTAATGAAAACTAATATTGTTTGTCTTTGTTTCTTGGAAGCAATAATGGATACTAATTAAAGGTACGGCCACACCTCAACCCCGAGTAGGGTAACCAGATCTAAAATTTTTCGGACAAAATGTGTGAACTTTTAGTAAATTAAATTTCTCTGTCTCTGCTATGTTAAAGTCTATTATTTGAGTGTTGTAAAAGTGGTTGTTTTTCGGTCAAAATTTCGGACACATCAAATTGCCGTAAAATGTATCGCCAGAACTTTACTCAAGGTAGTCCAGGATTATGTGTACCTTGGAAAATCCAACTAGGTTGGAACAACGTTGAGGGGGAAGCCCACGGGAGGAGTAAACTAGAGTGGGCGGAATTTGGTAGGCTTTATTAAGTCTGTACGTCGCCATATATCGCAGAATCTGAAGCAGAAAGTCTTTGACCAGTGCGTCCTACCTGTGACTTACGCTGCTGAATCGTAGACATAACTGGACACTTACAGCGAGACTGGTCCACAAGTTCAAAGTCGCACAGCGTGCGATTTAGTGAGCTATGCTTTGAAGTGTCTCTGAGGGACCGAATCCGAAATGAGGAGATTCGGAACAGAACGAAAGTCACGGTCATAGGTCGCAAAATCTGCAAGCTGAAGTGGTAGTGGGCTGGTCATGCTGTCGAGGGCCGATGGCCAATGGTACAGATATGTCCTAGAGTGGACCCGGTGGACCGACGCCATTAAAAGGATGGCCGGTTGTGGCTGGATATGGAAAGGCTGGGAGAAATGGTGCACCATAGAGAAAACTTATGTCTTGCAGTGTACCAATATAAGTTAATACGATGTTGTAACCTTAGTTCCGAGTTTCGGAGGAAATTATTGTTTATTTAAAACATCGGCGATGCTTTCTTACCTATTTACCTACCTACGATGAAGCCAAGAGGTAGGGGTATATTATTTTAGCAGGTGTGTAGGTACGTCTGTTCATCTGTCACCGCATATCTTCTAATCTACCTATCATAATTTGACAAATGAGTTATCATTAGTAGCATCTTAATCAACCGCTCCTAATAGAAGGTTATCACTGCCTTCCAGTTGTCTTCATCCGCTAGCGTAGTCGCAACCGTGGCTGCCGTAGAGAGGTCTTGCCCAATACAGTTATCAAGATCCTTTGCTTAAAGGTCCATGAAGAGTACTCCTACAGCGTGTGCAGGGCAGAATCGTAGCCACAGTGATGACTGAGCATCGTCGGTTCATGTCGGAGTTGACACTGATACTTAGCAAAGCGCCCAGTGCCTTTTGAGCTAGGCTTCAAGGCTCGGAAAAATCGCGCCGACATAATGCGTTGACGTGATACCTAAGGCTGTTCCAGATTTTCACGCCACTCCTCGAATGCCCACAGCAGTCTAATACAGTCCTTCCGCAAAAGATATTTAAAATTTTTGTCGTCTTGCTCCACGGAAATGTTATTGTATCCAACACGAGTAGCAAGTGTTTGACATATTTTGGACCAAAATAATGTTTTTGTTACAAAATAGTTTATTAAATGTATAAATTTTAGACTTCAATGTTGCTTACCTACCTATAAAATTATAGATATCTTCCTACTAGAAACTAACTCCCATTTCACTTGTAATATTTTATTATACATCAGTGGTGTTCGGAGTTTAGTTAGTATACGAAAGAAAAGGGCATGAAGGTATTAGGTTTATTTCACGCTCTTATCTCAGTCCAGCGTTCCCAATGAATAGACTATTAGTTCTGGGTCATTGATTTCGGATTGTGTTCACGGATGAGAATCGAACGAAATGAAATGCAAGTTCGTTCATCTGAATGAATTCGTGCATTCTGTTATCAATCCGAAAATAGATCTATTGTTCACAAAAAATTGTTTGTCTACGCACAATATGTTATATCTATTTTGTTGCCTCAGAAGTAGTTTGTTCTCACTACAGAGGCAGGGTATTCTCCTTCGTGAAAGGTTGCTTAGGCCATAGGTTGCTGCACAGGTCCAATGCGGATAGGTGGACGTTGTCGAGCCAATGGCCACCCACTGTCAAAATATTCAAGCCGCCCATAAGGCCTCTGGCTTTACTTATCGACTGCTGTCACATGATGACGGCAACGACAGGGGATTCGACGTGACCTTCCAAACATGGGGAGAAAAATGTACCTCAACACTTCCATCCATAGTCACCCACACATACCACACATAAAAATAACTGACCGCACGCCTGAGGCATTGCAGGCGTCCAAACCGCTTACCATCAGGCGGACCGTAAGCTTGTTGCCACTTGAGTGGTATTAAAAAAACGTTGGTTAGTTTCTCACATAATTTATAGTAGGCTACTGTCATATTTTCCATCTCACACGGCATACACCGTAGTATTTTGTTACTGAAAATCCATACTAGACTATACTAATATTATAAATTCGAAAGTAACTCTGTCTGTCGGTACCGATTAAGATGAAATTTAGTATGGAGATAGTTTGAGTCCCGAGAAAGGACATAGTCTACTTAAAAACGTCAAGTGTGACTCGGTTTTTTTTCTATAATTGAGGAGTTGCCGTTAAAATCGGACGGACATTGGCTACTGGAAAACGTCAAGTGTGAGTCGGTTTTGTTTTCTATAATTGAGGAGTTGCCATTGTAAAAGTATTTTATATCTATCTTTAAAACTACATACTCATTAACTTCATTGTGGTCCAGAGGCTTGAGTTTAGTGAAAACTCTCGTATCTCACTTACGCACCATGCCATGTGAAACAATGTGAACAGATTGAAATTTAGAAATACATACTAATATAAATGTGAAAGTAACTCTGTCCGTCTGTCTGTTACCTCTTCACACTTAAACCGATGTACAGATTAAGATGACATTTGGCATTGGAGTCCCCGGGAAAGACATAGACTACTTGAAATGTCAAGTGTGAGTCGGTTTTTTTTTCTGTAATAAAATTGAGGCGATGCCGTTAAAATCCTACAAGGATAACCGAATTTAGGGCGGGTGAAACCGCTGGTAAAAGCTTGCTGATAAATATACACACATAAAAATAATCTTTCTTCGTTTAGGACTCACTAAAGCTAAGAGTCTTCGAAGAAAACTTATAAAGACCAGATTTGTATCTTGATAGCTTAATTGGTAAAGCTCTAACACGGACTGTAAGGATTGTTGTAGGTTCAAGTCCTAGCTCAAGGTTAATCATTTGGTTGCATCTTTGATACGTACATTGATAATAATTAATTAGCATTCATACGAATAGTTTTACAAAAGACAAAATTCTCCTTAACGAAGTCACAGTCCAAACTAAGCACTTATAAACGCTAATATAAATGTTTATTTTAGAGGTCCAACACTTCTAAAGTTGGCGCAGACATTTCAATTAACAAATACTTTTTCCTTGAGGGGAAAAGGCCCATTTATATTAACTTTCACGTCAAGTTCAGAAAATATAAAAGTTAAATCTTATTCCATAATAATTCACTAAAATTACTGAAAGAGGTTGTGTGGTTTCTTTAAATGACGTTAATAATAAGTTTTGGAACATAAAAGGCACAGTTAAAAAGTAGGTACAAAATAAAATAAATAAAAATAAAATAAACTGTAATTTTTTCTTTTATATACAGAAAGCGTTCTGTATATAGAAATTTTGTCTTTAGGAGATATGAAACCTGATCAAAGTTAGATTAGATTTTATATATATGTCATATTATATACAATGTAACGGCTCGTCCGCTTCGTCGATTATTAATTGTTTAGTTCTTGGGCGTATTTACATATAGTTTGAAGCCTGCTATGTACAGTGCAAAATAACTCCTCTGACCCGGTGTTCAAAAATCAAAAATACAGTCGCCATATTGAAATGTTGTGAACTATCAACGACACTAGCGACCAAACCTTTGGGGATAGAAAGTGCAAAAAGTTTGTTGCATTATACTTGTTCGTCTGAAAAAGAAAAAAAGGGTAAAATGCGAGTCGGACAGGTTCAAGTGCAAGTCGGACTTGCTCAATAAGTGTAAACCGATTGTAATAAAATTTTGGTAAGTTATTATAAACACGCCGGGGAAGGTTTCTGAGAAAGAAAAAAAGGGTCAAGTGCGAGTCAGACAGGGTCAAGTGCGAGACGGACTCGCGCAAAAAGGGGAAAACCGATTGTAATGAAATTTTGGTAAGTTGTTATGTAAACGCTTGGAGAAGGTTTCTGAATTAGTACAAACCTTTTACAATTGTTTGGTGCGGCAGTTGTTTTAAAAAAAGAATCAACGTTCGCCGGTGTGTCGATTACGTAAAGTTGTTGCTAAGAATTCTCGTTTGAAATCCATAGAAATAAGATATACATTGCGCATTTGAGATTACGTATAAAATTCATCGATTGCCGCGAAACCGCAATGTATATCTTTTTTCTATCGAGAATTGTTAGCAACAACTTACGTAATCGAGGCATTGAATGCGCTTAATGCTCTCTATCCGCATATTCGACGCATTGGCTGCACATGTTCAGGTAGAGCAGTGGATGCGCTGTCAAAATAGTGTACGGCCATATAGTTTGTTGTCATTTGGTGAAGAGAGCGATGTCATAGCTCTTAATGCCGTCAATAGAACGCACCTAAACTAAATATGTTTAATAAAACCGTATTGAATTTAAGGCTTTGTAAAACTTTTAATTAATTATATACATAGCTTATAGCTTCCAAGTTAAGTAAGTAAGGGCCCATTATTGGAACTTGACCTTTCAAACTTTGTTGGCTTTTGTATTCAAAATATAATAAGCTTTATTGAATAAAGGACTTTCTGAGACCTCAAATAAGTAGAAAACCTATTCAATACAAGTTAAGGAAAGTTTTCGGTTAAATATGAAAATGATTTTGGCGAATTGGGATTCAGACTCTTACGGTAAGGGAATCAGATAAAATCATTCTGTTATCGTGGTAACCTCACAGGTATCCTCTAGTTGTTGGATGAAGAATTTCGGACGAGAATATTTTCTTGTTTCTTTTCAAGGAACATTTTTTCCACAGTCGTGGTCTTTCGTTTTTGAACTCTATTTACATCACATTTACTCGTAAACAGTGTCATTAGGTGTAGGCAACGCCGGTGCTAAGGTAAAGACTAATTACTGCCACTGGTTTTTTCTTCAATAATTTAATTTTCTCTTAGCAAAGCGCGCGGGTTGAAAAATGACGCGCCTATTCTATCAAATATGTATAAGAGTCGTATCGTTGTTCAAAATCATTGTTGTTAACTACAATCTAGTAATTAATTACCTACAAGTTTTAACTTCAATCAAAACTTCTTATTTGATAAATACTCTAGATATGGCGGATGCGTTGTTTTCTCTATTTTATCTATTCTCGCTATTTCAACTGTGTTTTGGTAAGTTTATTAATTTATTCACCTTTTATTTTTATTTATTTATTCTCAAATGTGATGAAAAACATAAGGAGACAATAACAAAGTCGAGTCATTGTAGCCTAGGCTTCTAAATAGCCTCTCGTTAGTAATTTTCTCCTTACCACCCTTAAAGCACAATGTTCTATTACGTAAATGTTTAATGTTAATATTATTTTTGGGTTCCGTATTTGTCTGTTCGACCATTAAAGGGCTCTATCTTTTAGACCGAGACAAGTACAATTTTTTTTAAAAAAAACACAGAATATATATTATAATGGCGGACTATCTAACAAATAATAAAATGTCATAAAATTAAAAACTGAAGGGGGTCCCCAAAAAAAGAATATTAACGGACAGACAGACCGAGTGCGAAGTTAAGTTTTTTTATAGGTGTGAAATAGATATCTAGATTATTAATATGTAATATTTATATACCAGGAGCGCATAAGCTACCTAGTAGTTGTACGTTTACATCTCAAATCCAATCCGAATCATAAAATGTTCAAGTTAGAACTTGAGCCAGTACAAATCCTATAATCCCTCACGCTCAGTCGAAACGGCCACGCAGAATCGAAATTGGCTTATTCAACTAATCCTGTAGCCACCCTAACAATGTATTACGTAAGACTAGTCTTTTGCCGCGGGTTTACTAGTGTTATTTTTGCTTTTTCTTAATTGATATTAAAGATACTTTTGTATGTATCGGTATATTGGCAGATGTGCTGCGGCAGAACGCATTATCACTTCCAGCGAAAAGTCAATTTATTGAGCACACCGTTATAGTACGATATCTGGCCACACTGGCCAGCTGGCCTAAGAGTTGGGTTGCTGTGCCACGACACATCCCACTCTCAAATTTCTAGTGCTTTATCACATCGATTTTTTTCGTTCTCGATATTTGTCCGTCCTGGTTGTTACTTCTAAAAAAATGTAGCTAGTTAAGTTTTGTATAAAGCTATTTTTAGGTTTCCGTACCCGATGGGTAATTAACGGAACCCTATTATTAAGGCTCCGCTGTCCGTCTGTCCGTCCGTCCGTCCATCTGTCACCAGGCTGTATCTCCTGAACCATGATTGTAGGACAGTTTTTCACAGAAGATGTATTTATGTTGCCTTTATAACAACAAATACTAAAAAACAGAAAAAAGTAAATATTTAAGGTGGCTCCCATACAACAAACTTGATTTTTTTGCTCGATTTTGCTCGATATTGATAACGGCAACAGGTAGACGCTTCAAATATGCACAGAATATTTAGTTATATAGTCACTTTAAAAAAAAAAAAATTAAAATAAAACAAATATTAAAGGAGGGCTCCCATAAAACAAACGTGATTTTTTTTTGCCACTTTTATAAATAATGGTACGGAACCTTACGTGCGCGAGTCCGACTCGCACTTAGCCGATTTTTTTAAATGAATTGTTTCTAGGATGAATCTGCGAGTTGTAGGTACTCAGTAAAAGTAGCCGTTTGTAGCAGATATCCTAGAAACAATAAAATCGTTCTAAAAGTAACTAATAACCAGTTACTTATATATTTCTGTTGAAGCACATTTTTAAGAAATTAAAAATATCAATTGCTGTTTTATACTTTTATTAGTATAGCAACTGACGATCCTTTCTTAGTTTTTATGAGTTTCTTAGTCGAAACTAATTGAGTAGCTATTTAATATCAAAACTGTATAGGAATATTACATTTTTAACTGAACAACTCTATTTCATACATTTATGAATTCCGTAGCTACGTGCTATCAGATGGACACGGGGTAATATGACAACTTACGAGAAAAAAAGTCAAGATAGTTACAGAGTCTAAAAAGAAAGAGTAAGACCACAAGACTGACGCTTACGTTGCTTTGTCTTTGATTTTTAAATATTCAGGCAGGTAAGTACTTCCGAGGGTTCCTGACGTACACTAGCGCCGCCAACGGTCATTTTTGATATTTAATTTGAACAAAGCGATTTTAAAAAATGTGCTTCTTCAGAAATATATAAGCTATGTTGGGGAAATTTTGTATTGTTGCTAGGATAAATATCCGAGTTGGAGATAATGTTAAAAGTGACCGATTTTAGCAGATATGCAATCTAAAAATTAAACAATTATCTTAAAAACAATAAAATAAAATAAAAAACGTTCTAAAATAGCTTATGACCAGTTGTAAATTTCTGTAGAAGCACCTTTTTGGAATTAGCTTTTTACTAAGAGAAACTTAAAAATATTATTTGGCGGCGCTAGTTAGCAGGGGTAATGCTCTTAAGGGGATGTATTTGGATGAAATATGTTTTTGCAGCAGACATTTTTTTAAGACTATTGAACGTATTTGAATGAAAAATTACATACAAAAGACATATGTCTGAGAAACTCGTACAAGAGTTTAGTAACAGTACGGTTCAAACGTATTAAGCGTTCTCTAATGTGGGATAGGACTTGTGAGCGTGACTGTACATTGTTTCGCTCGCAACACCAGGCTGCGTTCAAAACCTTCGTGATTCAACACCACAGTTTAGCTAAGGTAACCCGAGAATATCCAAATGATAACAGGTGTTAGAACTGTTATTTCATACACGCAAACGTCATTTTGCCCTAAGTCGGTGTCTGTTGTGAACGACAAATTGTTAGTTATCACCCGGGGTTAATTCCGAACGAGGTAGGCTGGTGCGCAAAAACTGGATATGTATGAAGGCTATAGTAACAACGAACCCTTTGAAATGACTTTGCTAAAAAACGCCCTACCCGTGGTTATTCCTAGCAAAGAAAAAAAGAGCTAGAAAATGAATTTAGTGAAATAAATTTGAACTGAACTTATACGTTGTATACATATACGTATTGAGTACGTGGTGTTAGTTCCCAGCGCAGCATGTCGTTCGCTAACAATACTTCGCACTTACATAAACACAAAGATTCCATTCTACGTATAACCTCGTGTATTTGACCAGTTAGAAAAAAAATCTTAATTATTTTTGCTCAATAACTCCTAGTGACTTATAAAGACCTAGTACATACATTAGTTCTAGTCCTATCAAACACACAGAATCTTAGTAGAATTAAGAAATAATAAATAAATATACATACATAGAAATATAAATACATAAATATACATACATAGAAATATAAATATATATACATACATAGAAATAATCTTTCTTCGTTTTATGACTCCCTGAGTCTTAGAAGAAAATATATTATACATGCCATATCTATGGCTCTATCATCAATATAAATAAATACTTTCACAGCAAACATGTGTTTGACATTAACCTCGAACCCTGGTCTTGAACCTGAAACCCTTACATTCCATGTAAGCGCTTTTATTATTATTCTTATTATCTTATTTGCTGACGTTAACGTTAAAGTTAACCGGAACTAATACACTTTATATGTTGGTTTTTGAGATGAGAAGTTACTATAGTGGTACCGAAAATCGAAATTTCTGAAATTGTATTTACGTTCTGAGACCTAGAGAATCATTTGCAAAGGAAAAATTCTCAAAATCCCTGTGCACACAGCGGTTCGTTGCTTAGCAATCAAAATCATTCTTTTGGTGCATTTTTCAACAAAAAAAAATCTTTAATTTTTATTAAAATAAGTTGTATTAGGTTGACGACGTGGGATATCTATAGCAACTCCTTCTTTGCGTCCTTGATTTAATAAGAATTTCGCTATAAACAAGCTGTAGCTATAGTTAGTTCACGTGAGTTTTATTTATTCCTGCGGTAATTTTGAATTTTTCGGGATAAAAAGCCTAATCCCTTCTCCGTCTTTTCAACTATCCCTATGCCAAATTTCAGCCGAATTGGATGCTGGGTTGTGACGTGATGAAAGGATGAAGAAATAAATTACTTTTGCATTTATAATATTACTAGCTAGCCCGGCAGACGCTCTTCTGCCCTTAAAGTTGATGCTCTGTAGCGCCATCTGTTACAAAAAAGGGTAAGCTATTACCTACGGCTACACCCTCGCGGATTTCTATTAGATACCCAATCCAGGAGGCCTACAACTGATATCAGTTTCAATCGTAAAATCCTACGGCGATCGAGAAATCTACTAAATTGGTACTCTTGAACGTTGTTGTAGCGCTCAATCGATTACGGAATTTGGTGGCCAATTTCGGAACTAAAATCCTAAACAAATATTTAGAATCGGAACTCTGTGAGCCATAGGATCCAATGTGAAATTAGGTATGATGATCTGTGAAAAGAAATGTCAAAATTTCTTTAGAAATATATGCAACCCGGATATGTTTATGTCGATAAACTAACTTACACCGCCATCTGTTAGTAATCTATAAAATCCGGACATGTTTATGTAGATAAACTAACTTACAGCGCCATCTGCTAGAAATCTATAGACCCGGATATGTTTATGTCGATAAACTAACTTACACCGCCATCGGTTACAAATGTATTTTGACCATTACCGTTATATTTCATCAAATTAACACAATACAATATTAAACTATACGTATAAACCATCCTCTTGAATCACTCTACCTTTTGACGAAAACCACATTACCTAACAAATCATAAGAAGTTAAAAAAAAAATTAAGGGTGTTACATATACAGACATATACAGGATGGAAACGCTTAGTGATCTCACTCGATTATTTCTGAACTATACACATTCTGCGAAAATATTCTAGATTCTTAGGAGAAACAGTTACACATTTATTTATTGGAACGATTTCTAATGTTAAGCAACGTCGAGCTTGGTCAGTAATTGGATGGATGGTGCCTAGTGCTGCGTACTGCTTAGCAACACATTTTTGTTTTTGTTTGTCTTTGTAAATTGTGTAAATGGTAATATGGAACCCACGGTGAGTCCAACTCGCACTTCACCTATTTTTTTCATATAGAAAGTCGCCCCCCCAAAAAGAAGACGTAGATCCGTGCTCGTTTAAAGCTGGTTATTAATGACGTATGGGATATATATATATATATATATATATATATATATAAAACAACCTTAATCGAGAAACACTGCTATCAAAAGCGGTGTGGCGAGGATAGGCTCACCAACTATCATGCGGGACTAAAGTTGTTGGTAAAAAGAGGTTGTTCTTCACTTTAGGATATGAATGTGTATCGAGCCACTGGTTACCCCCTTCTGGGGATAAAAACCGTGGCAATAATTTCTCGACAATGTGCAATAATATGTTATTTCTGGAAGCTCTTACGGTTTTGAATTTATTTTGGTATACGTTATTTTGATTTGGTCTTGAAATACGCTAGTTTTTGTAAATAACAATAATATTTGTATTTATTTAGAAAAAAATGCTCTATTTCCTTGTTTGGATTGAGTTATCACAAATCCCTTATTACCTGACCCTCAGGGAAGACGCCAACACTGATTCAAGACCCGCTTATCCCTTGCGAGTTTATCTATCTATGTAGGATGACAGAGCTCAGCCATTTTGCTTAATTCGAACTCTATTATTGTATAATATCATATGAAATAAATTGTCCGGCAGCAACTACCGAACAAACAACTTCTCTTTGCATGTCTTGATATGGAAAATTTTTTTTTCTCCCCATATTGGATTCGCCATCTTTAAATTTAAAATACTAATAAAACATTTGAATTCTGCAGTTTTGGAAACCTTAAAGTAATTTCGTAGAAATCAAAGGTTTTTTGTTGAAAATAGATGACGGATTAGATCCGCCATTTAGAATTTAAAAAACGGGAAATCATAAGTCAAGACATAATTTTTTTATTTGGCCAAGGAAACCAACCTCTAATTTTTATAACTAAACACTAAATAAACTATTTTTCCTTTCTTTTGTATGCCACCTGAATATTCCAAAAAAAAACATCAAATAAGAACCATAATTACTTTTACTTGTCCCACTGATTTATACATTACCACCTCGTTTTAAAAGGTTCACCACATGTTCCTCAAAAAAAATATAGGTCAAGCTATAGCTATGGTCATAGTTATGTATAAAAAATGAAACTGACTGACTGACTCACTAACTGATCGACTGAGTGACCACTGACTGACTGACTACTGACTGACTGATATATCAACGCACAGCCTTAGGCAAACAGACTTAAAATTTTGCACGAAATTGTTTGTTATTTTGAAATGATAGATTTTGCGAAAATCATCTCCTAAGGGGGTTAAATTGGGGTTCGAAGTTTGTATGGAAGTCCGTCATTTTTGAAGCTTAATGCATAAAACTTGGTATTTGGCCTTAAAGTTGAAAGTTAAGATTTACGTGTTTTACTTTAAAGGGCAAAATAGGGGATGAAAATTTGTATGAGAATTTCGATATTTTTGTGTTTAGAAACTTTAAGTTTAGTACAAAGGTTCCTGTTATGACAAAGGTCAGCACTAAGAATGGATTTTGCGACGTCACCATTAGAGACAAAAGCTCGACCAAGAGGATTGAAAAGGAAACGTGAAAGGCCAACGAAAGCGCGAGCTGCATTAATAATACAATAATATTTTAATTTAATAACTAAGTTTATACAATAGTATTGTTCGAGGCGTAAGTTAATAGCCGTGTCACTAGATGGCGTTGCGTTAATTATTTTACAGACTATGGCTTTGTAGTAACATATCGTGTTAGCCTGTTGGTCAATATATTCGTAAAGTTAACACAAATAATAAGTGGTGTCTTATTTAAAAGTGTTCCAAACAAAGTGGTCCTTCGAGCCAGATTTCAGTGCAGTGAGTGCGTAGTGAATTAGCCCAGCCCAGTAACTTAGAATATTTTTTTGGGTATTAAGAGTAAAACACTTGTGAAATTTTCGTGATCGTTAAAAAACTTGTGTTATAATTGTATGGACAAAAAGACTTAGTTCAATTTGTGAGTTTTTGGACTTGTGATAATTTCGTGATTATACTAATAACTTAGAATCTGTTCATACAAAAGCGTTCTGGCACTTAGTCTCTGTGCTATAATATTAACTAAGTTTTTCTTCGTGTAAAATAACTTATAAATTTTATACCTGGTAGGACTTAGAGAAGTTTCGCTTCGTAGACTTTGACAATTTAATTTAAGTCAGAAACTTAGTACAATCAGTGAAACTGGAACTTATAAAATTTTGAAGTGTAGTAAAGAAGTTCACCTCATCTTTGGCATTCCGCGGGGGAGCACCCATTTAAGTTTTGAAAGGATCAGCTTAAAGAAACTACACTAAAGCACTTTTGTGATTATAACAATTTTCGTACAAGTGCCTTTTAATTTATAATTTTTTTTAAATTGTTAGCAAGAAAAAAATTAGGCCTATGAATTATGTTCTTAATTTTTCAAAACGTGTTTGTGAAAATCATAGCAAAACTATTAGATTCCATTAAATTTCAACTTTTAACAACAATATAAGTATTTACTGACCGTCAAGCTCGTTAAAAACAGTCGTATGACACTCTTGAGCTCTGCTCATTACACACCCGGCTGAACTATACATAAACAGCCTAGCTCACTTGCATTACAATGCACAATCCTAAAACTTTTTTCTTTGGTGCCTGTTGTTACCTATGCTATATAGGTTCATAATGACATAAACACTACACTCCTTTTTTGGGTAGTCGTCAAATAATGTTATTTTTTTTTCAAAATTCACACAAAATCTGATAGGTATACAGTTCTGAAATGAAGTGAAACGTTTTCTATTACTTGATAAACACCACTCCTGGGTGACAGATGAAGACGTATAGCCTTCTGACAAGTTAACAAGCAAGGGTTCGTTATTGCCTCTTCGCTATAGTAAAGATGTGAAAGTGCCAGAGCGACAATATAGCTTTGTGTACGGATAAATTGATCTTTATAATAGTTACAATGACCTTTTCACGTAGCACAACGGGTTCTAAGGTGTGACGATGACTTTTTTTAGTTATAGAAACGTCAGGAGCGAGTCGGTCTTGCTTACATAGATCCCTATTTCAAATCCCTGCCTAATCCTAACTCACTTTTACCAGTTATTATTTTAAAGCTGATTATTATTGACGTATGGGACATAAATGAAGACACCTTAGTCCAGATACTCTGCATCAGAGTCAGTGTTACGGAGATCGGCTCACCACCTATCACGCAAGACTAAAGTGATTGGCGAAACGAGTCTGTCAAGTGGGTGACCAGCAACTGGTTACCCCCTTCTGTTAACGCCTGTTCTCTTAAATTTAACCCCGAATCTTTATAGAAGACATCGTCTCTAAATATAATCGATAAGATAGGTAGTTTCCGTAAAAATCAAGAGCAAAAAATTTAAATTAATTTTTTTTTATGAAGCTTACTATATCTTGTGCATAGCTTATCCAGTTACTTTCGTTTGTCATTATAAATGTTATTTGAAAAACTTAAACATTTGTGCTAACTGTTAAAGCGTTATATTGTATTCTTTCGTTTATATTTTTTTAAAAACTGCAACACTTGTGTAAATGTGATAGGAAATACTGCAACACTTGTGCAAGTAATGTGTGTAATGTTCAAAAATATTTATTTATTTATTTGCCTCAACAATAATTCTCAAATAGGTATGCACATCCACAGTAAAAACCTCTTGCGCTTTTCGGTACAAAAACTGGTACTATGTCACTCATCTAATACATTATTGGGAGAGCATAATTGGCATCTTTCGTAAACTGACTTCTTGATACTGCCTTTTAACTAAGCAACTAAGGTAGCAAATAAGCTAAGGGCCCACCACAGTCTAATCACTTCTTTCTTGAAGAACCTCATACCGTAGTCTTTAGAGAAAACCTAGGCAGGAACCTTAGTTCGCGGAAGGAAGTTCCTCTGAAACCGCACTGAAAGTGACTCTAAAGGCTTTAAGGTGTGAGGATGAATCCCCTGCCGATGACGAGCAGCGTGATGGTAGAAAGTAGCCGTGGGCATCATTTCGAAAAATTCGTCAGAACACATCCCATTGTACAAGCTGTAGAACAAACACAGGGAGGCAAAGCCTTTCTTCAGAAGTTAGGGTTCGATACTTTGGGATCATCAGCGAATGTCTTTACAAATGGCTATACGGAAACTTTCCAGTCATGATGCCAGTACTTTTCGTTGTCAGAATTTTCTTCAACATTTGAGTTAAAGAACGAACATACAACGTTAAAAAATTAAAAATCAGAACTGTACAGTAGGCGACACATCAACCTAACCGTAATGGTCTTTGAACCCAAGCCGCAACGCAGCAAAGAAACTCGTGAAAGAGAGATAGTTGTAATTTATTATTTCGTCTCACACTGGCTGCTCTGTTACGTAGTATCCCCACTGCATCGCGTCGCAACCGTAAATAACGAATGAATATATAAGAGTGCGTGCGTAATTATTATTGAGTTCATCTCCCCGACCGACCTCTGCATGGTCGTAAAACTATAGTTAGGCGGCCTCGGTACGTACTAACGGCCCCAGATGACGATCTCGCTATCCGGATAGCGAGATTAGTCTCAACGACCTCCCCCAATAGGGCCTCCTTCCAAACACGTCCCCGGGTTCGTCGGCGCCCGCAAGGATACATGAGGTATCAAAGAGTGCCGGGGCGCTTCTCGCTCCTAATCAATCGCAACCGCACCCGCGTAACGGGAAACTCCCCGCCTGGCTGTGACTCACCTTTAGGTTCGAGACTCACGCCGGTCGAAGGGACGCCCCTGAGAGCGAGAACCCAAGCCGAGGCTCCCCCCGCAGGGAGCCCTTGAGCGTTGGGCGCTATACGGGCTGAGGCTCCTTCAGAGACTCGCACAAAAAAGCCCGGTGAAGCAGTAATGGCTGCAACAGCTAACTGCATAGTCATTTCAGGATAAAAAAACAATTATTGAGTTCAAATTTTCCTACCCACGATAACAAAGAAGCATTAAAAGGATTGATTCGCAGACGCAGCTATGCTCAGTCTCTTTCCTACGATTTATCTATAGCGAAATGTTTTAGTTATAGGTATGTTTTCGTGGGTAGCTTGATGTGTCGCCTACTGTACGATCAAAATGAATGTTTATATAGGCTGTCCTAATAGCCTTCAAAAGTCTAGGCACGCCGCCCGTGAGACTCCGTGCCAATCAGTGGTGCTAGTGTAATACAAAATTATTTAACTCAGTAGGTATACGAAAAGCGTTATTTCAAGTTTTTGCGACTAGCTTAGAAAACATTTCTTTTCTACCCCGTTTTATTAAATTCTTAAGCTTTACTTATACATTGTTGTCGGTGCGTGTCGCCGGTGTAGCGTGGATTAATCATGTAGCAGAACTTTCAATGAAAAAGTGTGATTAATGAGGTTTCTTTGGAACTATTCGCCTTGCCAGCTCGTACGAAATTAATTCTTTTTTGTCAGCAATTGTCATTATTTGAGAATAGTTCATTTAATACTGACGCGTCAATAGGTAATAAATTTTCAATGAGTCTAGGGCACTCATAGGTAATTTACGTCTATTTATTAATATATATCTATTAAAAAATATATCTATTTATATATTATTATAAATTAGTTTGTATAAAATCCTATTCCATATGTGATATAATAAGTAGCATTTTATTTATTTATAAACACTTTATTGCAATTAAACCACAATACGTGAACTTAATGTCATAGGCATTATCTACCAGCCGACTGTTTTGGGATAAAGAATCATTATTTTCTTTTATTTTGTCACCTTTTATCTATTTGTCATTGCTGTCAAAAATATCAAAATTTTAGTATCATCTGTAACAAACTGTCAAGCTTTGGATAACGATATTTTGCCCCCGAAAAACGAAACTTTACTCATGTCTGGAGGTGGGGTTTCGTTATTAAAAGGTCAAACTGTCTATACATATTCATTATTTATGGTAGTGTGTGTGTTATTATCGTAGTGTGTATACGTGAACCGTATGTCTTGCAACATGTTTGCAACCAATAATTTTATTAGTAACGTTACAAAGCTCTTCGAAAGTATCAAACTTGGGAACTTTTTATCTCGAACCACTCCAATAGGACCTTAAAGTTTATCTCGTGACTCACGCGTCGTGTTTCGCAAAAAGAAAAATCTCAGAAAAACTTAATGCATGTTTACAATACTTGTGTCAAAATATTTCGTATCAAAGAATATTATCAATATTCTTACATCTCGTGTCTACGTCACCCAAAGGACGCACTGAAGAGAAAAGTTTCCATCTGAATGAAGCCGTGGTTACCCAAATACAATGAATTGTTTAATATTCAAACATCTCGGGCAGCAGTTTTGTTGAAAGGTCTATTGTTTGGTCATTTGAAAGGGAACGACCTACAAAGCTCCATGTTTAAACATCTTAGTACGAATATTGAGGTAAGCGCTTTGTACCGTCCGCCTTCAACTTGTTCGTGACTTTTGACCAAATTAAAACATAAAGGATGTTTGAAACGTACTTTAAATAATTGTGGAACAGCTCAGCGTTTGAAAATTTCGTCAGGGAGGGTTAATAGCAGAAATTAGTTTAGAAATTAGAAAGTCATACGCTTTATCAAGGTTTCATTAACTTTGATTGTATGCTGAAAAGTGTTGTACTATGGTTTATGTTGCACTAGTTTTTATCCGCGGTTTTGCTTGCACGAAATGTGGTCATCGCCGTGGGTTTTTCTCCAGCTAACTCTGTGCCAAAAACCAAGAGACCTTAGTAAAACGGTTTTTTACGGTGGAAACTCTCGACAGAAATAATGACATTCTATCTTCTTTCTATCTCATAATTCTTCCAGCTATCTCTACGCCTAAAATAAAGTAATCCTGTTGTTTTGTTGCTATATAAAGAAACAGTGCCCAACGGTATCATAAAACAAAAAAAAAAATCCCGTGGGAACTCTTGATTGGTATACAAAGTATTCTACGTTCTTCACAAACTCTGCAAAAGTAATAAAAAAGCAAATATGTTGAAAAAATTACAGGTTACCCTTGCAATGTGACGAAATAGTGCCCGCGATATCACACGTGAAAAAATCTATTCCCGTGGCAACAAATATCCTATGTTCCTATATTCCTGCAAGACGCCATAACATCCTTTGACCACGTAACTTACGTGTTAAGACGCATTAAATTACACCTTTTTAGGCAGAATACAATGAGTGATTTAGAAATTATGATTTAATAGATAAACACACCTAAATATATGTAATAGACTGCAGGATTCATAATTCTCCGTAATCGAGTAAAAAGATTATAATCTTATACGATATCGAATATTCTCATTTAATTTAGAATCGTAAGATTTAGTTCGTTACAAAATGAATAATTCAATGAATTGTTCTAACAATGAAATTGAGATATATTTTAATGGAATTTGAATTTCGAACAGACGGTTTTTGATTTAAGAACTAACCACTCTTAAAACTGTAAATAATTCATTTAATGAATTTCATGTATTTGATACAGACGGACAAAAGAATTTTGATAACTTTTCAGACACAGTGGTCAAAAATCAAAATCAAATCGAAATAAGTCGCCATATTGAAATGGTGTAAACTTAAAACGACAAGACACACTAGCGACCAAATACCTAAGGCCAGAAAAGTTTATCTATAATATAAATTAATTATAATATATAAATCTATATATAAATTAATATACTTATGTTATTTTATATTAAGTCTTAAATATGTTTGTGTTCGTGTGGAGATGTATATATTATAGTATATTTATGTGAATTTTACGTACTTTAATTACTACATAATTTAAAATACTGTTAAGAAGGGAGCAGATTAAGAATTTATTAAGATGTTTAATGCATTATTAACTATTATTCTTGATACATTGAAACACCGGCCACAAACTGAATAAATTATGAGCTACCGCGAACCGCGTTAGGTCTTAATACTAGTAATACTGGTAGTACCTACTTAGATTAAATTTACTCCGAACGAGACGACTTGACGTGACTTGTTGGGAAACGAGAGTTTGAAACACACGGAACTCTAAAACGGGCGTTTTGTCAAACTTCATAATTTGTAATGAACGAAATTAAATTTTTTGTTAGTATCTTTTTGTTTCTTAACAGTAATGGTTTATTGTTTCTAATCACAAAAAAAATATACATATAAAAAATATGTAAAATATAATTTTAAATCTTTAAATGAAAAAAAAATATCTGTGTAAAATTTTTTCCCATAACGCGCCAGTTCTGCAAAATTAATGTACATTTTGAATAGGGATAAAGTATGAACACAGTATATATAAATAAATGAAATGGTTTTAATTTAATCCGGAATAATAAAACAATTAAATATGTTATAATAACCGACAGTGTATAATATATGTATTAACCGAAAAAAGAAAATAAAACCAAACATTAAGCTATAATCTTTGAGTGTGTTCTATCAATATAAAGCTGCAATATAGTTTTTATATATCTCAGATCTCAGGAGCGTTATAATGCCGTGTCTTTATTTGGTTTTAATCGCCAAAAGAAGGTAACCAGTGGTTGGATACATCGTCATATTACACAGTGGGGAACTTTTTACGCAAATTTTTATTTTATGTGAAATTAGTTATAAGGTCTTACTGTAAACAATATAAAATTAAAGATTAAGTTCCCAAAATTGGCTAAAATGAATTTTTAATGACAAGACAACGGACCAACACATTTCGCTAATCGCAAAATAAACAAGCAATATGAATATACCATTTTGACCACCACTTTTTAATCGAGTTTGTTACGCCTACATTTTGCGCGGATTATGCAAAAATATTACACTTCACCAACCATAAGTTTCGGTTCGCTTTTTTACATACTGAACATTACCATCTTTATGTTCCTGCACATTTGGACTTTGGATAACAGCTTGAGCATCGACATTTGATGCAACGCTATAATTTCTGGTCATCGTAGTGCAGAAAAAAGAAGCAATCTATGTTTATCTCTGCATGTGTCTTTTATTATAATAAATATATTTAACTAAAATGCTGTAGCTAAAATACCGTCCCGTGTATTTTGTGTTAAACCTTAATCCATTTTTGAAAGACGCTTTGCAGTAGGTAGCTGTTTAATGTTTCTAAATGAGTTATTCCAAATAGTAGAACCTTCTGCCCGCGGATCCGTCCACAGTCTAAATATAATGATCTCATTAAAAGTTGAGTGGGTGGATTTGACGGCCAAAGATAGTGTTGCTCTGTATTCTTAAATCTATACATATAAAAAAAATTAGCTGACTGAGTGACTGACGGCTATATTAACGCACAGCCCAAAGTACAGAGAGATTTAAAATGTTGTACAAAGCACAAAGAAATATTTTTTGCAAGATTCATCCTTTAAGAGTGTGAATATTGTATAAATTGGCATTTGTTCTTTAGATTGAAAATTAAGATTGAAATTTTTCCCCTTTGGTGCAAAAAAGACGATCAAAATTGGCATGAGAATTTGGGATTTTTAGTACCTTATTTATTTATTTTTTACCATAAACAGTTAAAAGTTTTTGTATTTTTTTAAGGTCCACAAAAAGATAATAAGGTAAACCATGCACTGCAAAACCTTACCGCAGGTCTATTGTTTTGCTTACTAAATGTAACATCTAAATCCTAAAGTCCTTAAGGTAAACTTTGACATTGAGCTCAGTTCGTAATAGGTTCGTAGGGCCAAGTAAAAGTTCCTTATCTGTGCTTGACCGTTTTAGGTCCAGGGTGTTTTATTAAATTCAGAAACAACAAACACTGATTTCAGCTTGGTCCTTTTGACTCCGTTTAATGACGGTCTGAGAGAATCGTCGACGATCCCAAACTCACAAGCCGTATCAAACCCTTAAGTCTGAGAAGAGAGTTTGCCATCCTGTGTATGTGTTCTTTCGCTTGTGCAATGGGATGTGTTCTGAGTAATTTGTTCAAAATAATGCCTTGATAATCAAATTGATTTGATATTTGAATATCAAAAAATTAACAGGAGTCAAAAACATGATATTTATATTGCATTGAGGTTTAATATTTTTCAATAAAATGATAGAAAACAGTAGCATGGCAATTAATCTACAAAACAATGATAAGTATTTAATAGTTTCAAAGTTACATTTATCTCGTTACTTACGATATTTGAAATGTAGGACATCGGTATGTGATATTTCTTTCTCGAGTTGGTTCTTTTATTTACTTTTAAAAATATGACGGTAACAAATTTAACAAGTTTTTTTTATATTTAATTATATAAATATAACAATTTCTTACACGTTTCCTGTGAGTCATTAATACGACCTCTATACGAGTAGAAGTTTTATAATTCACCTTAGTCACGTCATATACAACATGGTAACACGATTGTTGTACAACCAAAACGGTACAATCTTTGGTTGTGGCTTAAAGGGCCTGTGCTGTATCGTGTATGCGCACGCGCGGGTTCACGTCGCAGTGTCAGGCGAATGTTGTGCTCCAATTTTTTTTTTATTTGTAAACCAAATAATAATATATGTTCATATAATAATCTACATTATAAATGCGAAAGTAACTTTAGTTGTCTGTTACCTCTTCTCGTTTAAACCGCTGTACTGATTAAGATGAAATTTGACAAGGAGATAGTTTAAGTCCCGTGGACAGACATTGAAAACGTCAAGTGTACGTCGTTTTTTTCTATAATAGAGGAGTTGCCGTAGAAATCTTAAACCGATAACTGAAATTAGGGTAGGTGGAACCGCGGGTGAAGGCTATTAAAAATAATTAATGTTTATAATGAAAAAAAAATCTGCCAAGTGTGAGTCGGACTCGCGCACGCAGGGTTCCGTACCATTATCTATAAAAACGGCAAAAAAAAAACACGTTTATTGTATGGGAGTTCCCTTAAATATTTATTTTATTTTGTTTTTTTAGTATTTGTTGGTAGAGCGGCAACAGAAATACATCTTTTGTTAAAATTTCAACTATCTAACTATTACGGTTCATGAGATACAGCCTGGTGACAGACGGACGCACGGACGGACGGACGGACAGCGGAGTCCTAGTAATAGGGTTCCGCTAATTACCCTTTGGGTACGGAACCCTATCAAGGTCTGACAAAAATCTTCTTCCTCCTCTATCCTCTAGATAAAAATTATTATTCCAATCTTGACTAGATCTCAAAAAATTCAGCATAAAACGCAACTCTTAGTTTTTAACTTAAGTTTTTTTAGTAACAAAGTTTGATTCTATAATTTAGGAGTTAGCGCAGAAATCACGTCGATGATTGAATTTAGCCAGCAAAGCCACTGGCAAAACTAGTGACATATTATAAATTGTGTCACTTCTGAACCATAGAATAAAGCTCTTAAAAGCTCAGCGTTCTCTTATGAAGGATCTGTCTTGTCTGACATTTAATTAAAACTTTCTCTTTCAAGTACGTATTAATATCATCGTACACAACTTTAGCTAAAACTTTGTTTACTTTGATTGATGATTACGGACATACTTATTGCCCCCCGTGGTTTCACCCGCGTGGTATACAGCGTGTTTGCCTTTTAAATAAGCCAAAATTGCTCAACAAGCATGTTATGTGTTTCAAAGTATGTGTATATTATAAATATAGGTGTTTATTTATAGAAAGGCCACATTTTTTGACTTATCTTGAATAGAGCAAGCTGAAAAATTGGCAGTAGACAACCCACAACGATTGTCAACGCGTAAGAAAGATTCTTGAGTAGCGACCACGGATCGAAAAACACTGCGTGGGATCAGAAGGCGGTGAACAATAAGATTTGTTAGAGCTGTATGAAGCCGAGTAAATCGATAATGATTATATAAATTATATATTTGAACCCTTATCCTCTATAAATTATTAGAATGGAATAAAATTATATATCCAGAATGCACTAAAATAAAAAAAACACATACGTCACACACACATTTCAATTAATATCTTCAAATATAGAAATTTATCGTCATAGATCTAACAGGCCTATTCGTGCCGATCCTAAAGTAAATAGTGAGAGATGTGGACTGCTTACGACGTAGTAGAATATGTACGGCGTAGACTGTCTACGAGGATACACACAGGAAATATATGTTCCACCTTTCTTAAGTACCTTGCTAACTAACATTTTATTTAGACAGAAGTGTGACCATTGGATAACTATCGAATGAATTACAGGATACATAAATAAACAAAACCAAACCCAGCCCGGATTCAAGATTAAAGAGTTATCTATATATTACAAGAAATAACCAAACTAATATTTCTGAAAGTCCGTTTTTTTTTTGTTTTTGCTTATCGTCACTAAACCGTTGAGTTGATTTTTGACTCAGAGGTTGTTGAAATGACGAAGGAGGATATAGGCCAAATTTTAATTGACTTCAAAAAAGGAGTAGGTTCACTGGAGTGTTTTTTTTTAATGTTTGTTTCAACCCATTTCAATTTGGAAAGGATTGGTTTAAGGAAAATAGAGTTAGGTGAGAAAATGTCCCATCATTTTGGACTTTGATTATTTTGATGACCTTCTACCGGTCTCTACCTCTACCTTTGACTGGCCATGTAAGTTTTTGCGTGGCAGAGGCACCACTGTGAATGAGATCAAGAAAACAATATACGATAGAATTACCACTCCCCTCAGCACGTATTAAAGTGTGACTTACGTTGTGTCATTCACACCTTACAAATTTTGAAGTGCACGGAAGGCCTAACAAATCTAAAGACTGTCGGACATTTTGTAAATTTAACGTTCTGAAGCGGAAGAAAAAACTTGGTGTTGATTTTTTAATTATCAGGGTTCCGTGTTAGAAGAGGTCAACTAATAATTTAAATATAAACTAATTTTCAAATACACTAAAAAATTAAAAATAAGACCCTAAAGCAGAATTATTGACAGAAATGGAAAATGACCTTTAAGTACTCCTGAAGTAATCATACTAACAGAATATCAAGCAACAGGTTCTTTGTCTAAAGGCTTGTCCAGTCGCCAACGATCTTCAGAACTCTTTTCTAAGATCCGCACCGCACATAAATATCAAGGCCTGAATAAAATGATTTGTTTATGTATAATAAATAATAAAAACATAATTTAAAAAAAAACACGAAAAACAAATTATTCCTCATTGCTTTTAAAGGTAGGCAAATATATTTTTATAGTGTTTTGATAAAAAATGTAGAATTAATAGGGTTACAACTGGAAAAATGCTATAAATTTAGAGGGTTTTCTTTCATTTCTATAAAAGAACCGTCCATTAATCACGTGAGGCTCAAAAGGGGGGGAGGGGGATCGGCAAAAATCACGAAATATCACAAGGGTTTGTAGTAAGGTATCACGTGTATTTATTTAACAAAAATATTTTTTTGTTTATACATTATAAAAAAATTAGTGTCGGACAACCGTCCGGAATCGTGACAACTTGTGCCTTTCACTTTTTATGTCTGTCTCTCTCGCTCTTAGGCGGGCTAACCATGCCGCGTGCCTCTCACTCGCTCTCATTGTGAGCGCATAACGTGAGCGGAGCGTAACGCAGTTTCTTGAAGTGTCACCCGGCAAACCAATTTATAAGACGTTGTCACGTCAAAAATGTTATTAAATTAATTTCTTGGTTTTTTAATAGTTTTAGCTAGTCTTTGGCCCACAGGAATATTATAATCCATTCCATTAAAACATCACGTGATTTAATCCGATATTGCAGTCGTCCAGTGACCTATGTATTCCAAAGCCTCAAGAGCATAGTTAGTTAGTTGGACTTATGTTTTCCGCACTTAGACTCATGACAGGGCCATTGTACGTAGGTAACAGTTTCATTTCATTGGTTACTCAAGAGCATGATGGCAAGACGTTTGCTACATTTCTTCTGCGTCGGTCTCTTGGAATTACCCCAACGCATGAGGGCTTTAACAGATTGCTTTATGGCCTGTATTGCCCTAGCCTGCAGAAGGATCGTCAGCAACTTGTGGAAAGGACGTGCGGCGTGGATTATACTTCTTTACAAGGAAGAAAGTCAAGGAACATGTAAATTCATGTCAAAAGCAAACGATACGTACCCAATTAGCCCTCTTCACGGACGATATCGCTATTTACACCGCCGGTAGGCAAGTGAGTCGAATCACTAAGAGACTCCAATCCGCAATCACCGCGCTACATGGGCGTAGCCAGGAACACCCAGGTGCGGCAGCCGCCCCACCCTAGACTAGCCAAAAAGCGTATAACCTCGAGAATTTTGCCTGTAAAATAATATTTTCTACCAGATTTGCCTCACCCAAGCCTGGACTGCCCCATCCTAGCTAAATAGCTGGCTACACCCATGCCGCGCTAGGCGAATAGTTTCGGAAATGGAGAATCGAAGTGAATCCCGACAAAAGCTCTGCTGTTTTCTTTACCACTGGCCTCCCTCCGAGACCATCTTCCCTCTCACTCTTCGGCCGTGCCATTCCTTGGCAAAACAAAGCCAAATATCTCGGTGTGACCCTGGATAGGCGTTTGAACTTCCGCGATCACACCAAAATAAAACCGAGCCGCTTTTGTCCTCGGTCGTCTATAACCCATGATAGGCAAGTACAGTAAGACGTCGCTTAGGAATAAGCTGACTCTTTACGTTGCTTGCATTCTCCCAATACTAGCATATGCTATCGTCATCTATGCGTTACCTAAACGCAACCTCCATGAACTCCAGACCCTCCAAAACCGCTTCCGCAGAACAGCCTCCGGAGCCTCCTGGTACGTCCGGAATGCGTACCTACATAGGGACTTTGAGCTGCCCTCGATTCCCCAATATTTTAAAAACCTGGCTGTCCGCTTTTCCGAGCGTACACAAAATCACCCGAACCGATTAATTGTGCAATCCACAACCTGTCATCCCCCCGACACGGTCGAAAAACAATTGTTAGGCGGCCTCGGCACGTACTAACAGCCCTAGACGACGATCTGCCATCCGGATAGCGAGACTAGTCTCAACGACCTCTCCAAATAGGGCCTCCCCTCGAACACGACCGACGTCCCCAAGTTAGTCGGCGACCGCACGGATACACGAGGTATCAAAGAGTGCCGGGGCGCTTCTCGCCCCCACTTACTCGCAATCGCAACCGCGTAACGGGAAAATCCCCTCCTGGCGCTGATTCGCCCAAGAACGACAACCCAAGCCAAGGCGCGAGGCCCGCGGGGAGCCCTTGAGCGTTGGGCGCTATATGGGCTAAAACTCGTTCAGAGAGGAAAAAAAAAAGTCTAGAGATGCACAATGTTCGTACTTCACACATCCTCACGCAACGATCGATCGGTAGATCGAAACAGATTCTCTGCGTAGTGTGCGAAAATGATGACGCCGAGTGGCTTAATGAAACTGACGTTTATCTTCAACAAAGCACAGTGCCAACAACTGACTTGCAAGATTCTTATCCAGTTGTTAGTGTTGAAGAAAGTCTTTCTTATCCGTGGTCCGAGGACAATGTACATTAAATATGTTCATGTACTAGTAAAATGTATATTTTTCGCATGATTACACCATTCCTTTAATATTATTTTTATGCGAGTCAAAAACAACCTGCAACCTTTCTGTCTAGACATTTTTATCATGGTCCTTAATTTTCTAGAATAAAATTAGATTATACTTTATACTTGTATTTAAACATAATATTCTAAAAATTTTGGATTATTTGTAGGTACTAAAAACGTGATTTTGGGTGGGGGTGGGGGGGTTAGTCTTAAACCTGACCACGTATCACCAAGGGGGAGGGGGATTAAAAAATGCTAAAAAAACCTCACGTGATTAATGGACGGCCCCAATTGAAAAGGATTTTAAGTAAAAGCATGTTAATCCGTATAGCTATGCAGATTACTGTGTATGTTTTTCATTTAGTAAATGTCATATTTAAAAAAAAGTAATTAAAAATTCGGGTACAAACTTGCTCAGTTTTACCTTAGCTTAGCTTAGTCTTGTTGTTAGATGCTAACAGAATTTTTTTTATTCTTTTTAGATCTTTACTTGTCTTTATTTTTGGCAATTTTAACTGAAACTTTACCGCAATTTACAAGTCGTTAGTTAGACTATATCAATTAAAAATATATATAAATCGCGTCCTATTAGTAACAATTATAAGCATATTAATTGTAACCACATCGAGATTCATTACAAAAAATGGAAGCGAATTCAATGAATATTTTGTGTGTTTGTAAGATTTATGTACTAGGACTTTATAAGTCACTAGAAGTTGTATGTGACAATTATGTTTTCATTATACAAATTAGTCACCAGAGTCTAAAAAGAAAATATATTAAACATGCTATATCTTTGCTATTAAAGTATTTATTTATGTTGATAAGAAAAACATAGTTGTGTAACACGATCCAAAATGTAATATTAATCAAATATGTATGTATATGTATGTAATATTCAAAATACCGTATACTCATAATGTATTCGCGAAAAATGTTGTCTCTTTTTGGAGTAAATCGAGCGTGTAGCTGCGACGTAACGTAACGTGCTCGACTCCGCGTCTCTACTTTGTGTAGGAGAGACTGAACAACAATTTAATCTGTATTTATTTTTTTAGACAAAATAAAAATGTTATACAATCATTCACATAATAATTAAGACTCATATGGTTTTCTCATGGATGCCGTTGTCAGAACTGGACCGAATTGAATTGGGAAACACTGAAAGCACCAGCTTTTAAAAAAAAAAGAATCATATGAATTGAAAGTTCTGAGTTAACAAACATAAAAATAATAGTTTAAAAAAACTAAAAAACACGCTTTTTATAGAAAACCGAACTAAAACATAGAAAATAAATTTTAATGAATTTAAATTAAGAAAATAGTGTTAAAAATTTCAATGAATATAAATTAATAATAGTGTGAATAAAAAAAAAATATTTTATTTTAAAAAAAGCGTGGTGGTTCTCTAATTATGTTTAAATTTTTGTGTTAGTGCATCACTCAAATAAAAACGGTCAAGTGCGAGTCGGACTCACGTACCGAGGGTTCCCAACAACATAAACTGTATTGAGGGAAATACTTAACTTTGTCGTTGAAAAACTGTTATCCTAACTCCAAATAAGTTTATAATCGTAATTTGTTTTGGTGTAACTAGAAATTAATGGTTTTCGGATTAACCTTTAATAGTGCTAAATGGAATAGCTTCATGCCTAATTTCATGATTTTATCCCTTTCGAGCATCAAAATATGCGGCATAAACGGAGCATAAAACGTATATTTTGATTGCGTTGACTAAGAAGTTTAATTTTTCACTTTTTAAAGGGATTGCAGACCTGAGTATATCATATTAATTTCAGCTCGATACCTCTACGCGTTTTTGAGAAAAAGGGTCTTGACAGACGGACGGAAAATAAAGAGATCCTACTAGGGTTCCGTTTTTTTTACTTTCGAGGTATGGAACCCGAAAAACTCGTTTTTTTACATATAATTTAATTAAATGTTACTACCTGTAATGTTTTCACACCTCTAGTATCATTTCCTCTACCTCCGGAACAAGTAAAAAACACACGTATTGACGTTTATCTTCTTATTAAAGTGCACAACATTATTTATTATTTTATTTTTCTTTCACAGCTAGACTTGAAATAAGCGTTGAATAAGAAAAAACAAGAAAAGAAAAGAAAGTTTTTCAATAAATTTCCAAGTTTTGCTTAATTGTTTCATAACAAAACCACCAAGCAATCTATCAGGAGCCGAACTCATTTATTTAAAACATTTCAGCTCATGACAAAGGCAAGGTAAAATTAAATTAATGTTTTCTAAACCTGTGTTTTTATATTATGCAAGCTGAAGCCTGTGACTTTGCTCGCGTCGTCTTACAAGTACCTGACCAGAAAGTATCTTTATTAAATGTTTTGTACCGTTGCCACCGGGGCCGCGCCTAAGTTCCGAACGCAACCGGTTTTTTGTTTCTAGCAACACTCTATTTTTTGTCATTAGTCTGCGAAATTAAACCTATTTTTCTTAGAAAAGTGTTTTGTTTTTATATATAAAGTTCGTGTCTATTTTACTTATTGTGTAGTGTCTTGTGCCAGTTACCATTCTACCAGAGAGAGAGAACGCCACGAACATTAGGTTGTATTTTTCTATTTGTATTATAATACTTCTTTTAGATCTTGTCCCTATATCTAATTCGCCGCGTTCAAATGTCGATTTTTTTTTTACTTTTTTTTAAATTAATTTAATGGCGCAGTCTTTTTGTTGTGCCAGTCCTAAATTTAAATAAAACTTGATGAATTATCTCTTTAGTTGTAGATCGGGCTTAATAAAGTTCGTTCTATTTTTAAATTACATATTCGACAGCTCGTGCGGCCGGGAAAAACATCGCGGGTCTCTCTCTGATACCGTACTTCTATTACGATTTATCCTAAACAATCTTCTGGTCGCATATCGTAGCATGTTTTAAAAAATATAACTAATCGTTCACCGTAACCATTAAATGAACTACGATTACCAGTTAAGGGGGCGATATAGGATCGAGTAAATACAGTTTTAATGCAAATATAGCAAAACAAGAGGATTAATTCAATTGAAAAAAATATACTTTTTGTTTGGGGTTTTATGTAATTAGCGCTAAGGCAATCTGGAAGACTTTTTTATCATTAATGGACGTCAGCCGGCTCTTTACATTTTATTGTTATTAGGTATCTAGTGCGTCATCTAATTTTTTTTGTTATCTAGTGCATCATCTATTTTTTTTGTTATCTAGTGCATAATCTAATTTTTTTGTTATTCAGTGCATCATCTATTTTTTTGTTATCTAGTGCATCACCTAATTTTTTTTGTTATATAGTGCATCACCTCATTTTCTTGTTATCTAGTGCAACATCTATTTTTTTTGTTATCTAATGCATAATCTAATTTTTTTGTTATTCAGTGCATCATCTATTTTTTTTGTTATCTAGTGCATAATATATTTTTTTTGATATCTAGTGCATCACCTAATTTTTTTTGTTATATAGTGCATCACCTCATTTTCTTGTTATCTAGTGCAACATCTATTTTTTTTTTGTTATCTAGTGCATCACCTTAAATAAAATTTCAACAAAGCAGTAAAAAAACAAAAAAGAATTCAAAACTTGATTTCGGTATCAATTACTTACCTATGAAGCTTAGAACATAAACATTACTTCAATATTGTGTATTTATTTAATTTTATTTGCGTTAAAATTTTTAGTATAAAAACATTAGCTTTCTAGGTTATATCACCCAATAAATATTTTTTTTCCAGCAATTTCTTTAAAAATCACTATTATTTTTAAACAAACTATTCGTTCAATTTTGATTGAGCTTACGAAATACTTATGAAATATTCAAAGCAAAATCAATTTATATTTACAATTTACAACAGCCTTAAGCTCTTTAAACGTTAAGTATAGAAGCTGATCTTTGAAACTTTTATAGTAATATTCTGTTATGAAATATGAGCTTCAATGACTAAGGGCTTTATGAAACTCAAGCGCTAAGAAAATACTTTTTTAGGTAAGTGAAGTTATCCGTTAACATTATGAAGTATATTATATAATACCCTGATCATTAGGAAATTACTTTTATGAATGCTTCATTTGGGAATAAGAGAGCTCTTTTGTTACATTTTTTATAACCAGGATAATAAAAGTTCGTAATAAAATTAATGGGTCGTGATTTTTTCTCGGGTTATCGTTCTTGTAGCAATTTATTAACAATTATAGTTGGAACAAAAATTGCGAATGAAATATCTTTCATGCAATAATTTAGAGTAAATTATATCTTTGTACACTCACTAGTTTTTGCCAGTGGCTCCATCCGCCCTAAATTTAATGGCGTGGGGTTCTCACGTCAACTCCTTAATTATACCTAATTAACTTACTATAGCTACAGCTGTAGCTATGGTTCGTTGAAGCTCGGTAAAGTTATTCCCATTGGATTTTTTTTGGGATAAAATGTCCCCAGGACTCAAACTATATCCATACAAAATTTCATCTAAATCGGTTCAGCGGTTTTAGTGTGAAGATGTAACATACAGACAGAGTTGCTTTTGCATTTATAATATTAGAATGGGTTTGATTAAAACCGATTTGACGCTCGTGTTGACTTATTCTGAAAACGTGCAAGTAATATGGTAATATTGCTATATGGTAATAGTGGAAGATTCAAAAACCAATAACCAAATATCTAAATTATATCAAAGACGATATATTATTATCTATGTCCCTGGCGTCCTTCGCCAAAGCTTTTTGAAATTCTACTACTCCTCGACTAATTGGAATCAGCGGTGAAAAGATGCTGGCTACTATTATGCTCAAAGGATAAGCTTGACAGTCCAACGAGGGTATGCAGCCTGCATTCTTGATACCATGCCACTGGCATACGTTTAGGTAAAGCACCAACACGGAATGTAAGGCGTTGCAGTTTCAAGTTCGTGCTCGAGGTTAATCTTTTGACTTCATCTTTTCTATGAAAATATATATTTATATTGATGATATAGCCATAGATGTATAATTTATTTTCTTCTAAGACTTTAAACTTCAGGGAGTAATAATCGAAGAAAGATTATTTGTATGAATGTATATTTATTTTGTATTTCTTAATTCTATAATAAGATTGATATATTAGGACTTAATAAGTTTTTAGGATAGTGTACCTTAAAGTAGTATATCTTTGTTTATTACGTGTTCATAGTTTTTTATGTAGATGTTTATTTACATATCAAATACTGTTTGTTAATTATAAGTATTGATAGGTTGCTTCGTTAGTAGTAGTACTGCTTGCCAAACTAAAGGGAGCGGGTTCGTATCCCGTAAAGGTCAAACATGTGATGAACTTTTGTGTTTGTCTTCGGTTGTTAGGTGTTTTCTAGATTATTATGTAGGAATGTACGAATTTATTTTTATTTGTTGGCCCGTATCCATTTTACAGGAAGTCGTATGTGAAATGTCATATAAGTCATATAATAAATGTAAAAAAAAATATTTTATCCGTACATTGAACTGAGGGATTAAAATTCCTCACACCCCATAGGGTTTCGTTGTATAGGTATTCCATAACTCAAATTTCGAATATATTTTGTGAGATATTGGCTTTTAGATTTTAAAATTCGTGTCTCTCCCCCTCATTTTTATATGATATTAGAGTTTTATAACTACTTTAAAATTGTATTTAACAAATTCTAGTGACTTATAAAGTCCTTGTACATCAATCTTCATAGAATTAATAAGCACTTCTTAAATATATACATAGAAATAATCTTTCTTCGTTTGAGACTCCCTGAAAGCCTTTGAAGAAAATATATCATAAATGCCATGTCTATGTCTACACCAGCATGTAAATAAATATGTTCATAGCAAAGATGCAGTCAAAAGATTAAAGCGAGCCAAGACTTGAACCTGCAACAATCCTTTCAGTTCGTAAGTGCTCTACCAATTAATGAATAGGTAATGAAAATCCCAACTACATCTCGGCTATCGAAATACGCTTTTAAGGTAATGGCATACCCATATAAGTTAAGTTTGCTAGAATTTGATTAATTGTGTTACAGTCCTGAGTACACTTTTTGACGTGAAAAAAATATATATGTTATAGTTTAAGCCTTAATCAACTGGATTTGCTAATATCACAATAATTTGGCTATGGAAGAAAACAAATCTGACACTATTTTTGGGCTTTCATTCAAATTGTTTGGAATGATTCTTATTTCATAAAATATATATGACCAAGTGAATTTGCTAATTTTATAGTTCTAAATAAATATTTAAATTTTATACCGACAAAAAACCGAGAAAATCGAGATTTTCAACGTGCGCTCACGTTCTAGCGTCTATGGTACATGGAACTATGCCTCTTTGTGTGCTTCAATAGTGTTATATGTCTTTGTACACTGATCGAAACGGCACGTTTTTGTTAGGATATGCCATAGCCTTAACGAACGTCACAAACAACTTCTAGTGACTTATAAAGTCCTAGTATATGAAATTATTTATATTAATCAAATTCGGTTTAGATACTCACAATACTCATACAATGGAACAATTACTTAATTGTATGTACAACACGCACTTGGTTATTTCTCGTAAATTCATCTGATAAATTTTATACATATCACATAGACTTCTGACAAATAATTTTTTAACAGCCATCTGCACAAAAGATAACTTCATCGCGTCAAATATCGTACAGTAGCCTTTATGTTAATTTAACGGCTTAGTTAATATTTATGACCCACAAGTAGACAAGCTGATGTTTAATGGTTTCTTAACAGCTTCCTCGGGTATTATATTTAATAGCGACAGTCATAAAACACATTTTCACTTACAACGTTAATAAATATTTTACATGTGTATACGTAGAAGCAGAAGGAGCAAATTTATTCTCTAGACTCTAGCTTAAGGTGAATGTGAATCTTATTTTTTCCCTTGAAAATGTAGTGCACTAAATAAATGAAAATGTACATTTCGCTAATCAAAAACAAATTTTGAGCAGCAAAATGTACCATCATATATATATTCTAAATTTTATTAAAGTTTATTCTTATGTTATATTATAGTATAGTAATAGAAGTTATTAAAAAGTAAACGAAGTTAGAGTTGGTTTAATATATTTAAAAAATGCAGGTAGTAAAAACTTTATTATTACCACCATTGACTATGCTCATGTTTGTTATTTGGACCTGACACAAAATCTGCTCGATAAATTTGATCGACTTTTAAATTCCTGTCAAAGATTTATTTTCACATCTCAGAATTTTACGTTTTCTTTTAACTATCTATACATATAAAATGCTTTGTCCTGAATGACTGAAGGATCAACACACGGCCTAAACCGCTGATTGTAGATACCTAAAACTTAGAGGGTGTGTTCTTTGTATGACGTAGGCATCCGATAAGTAAAGATTTTCCCAAATTCCACCCCTAAGGGGGTAAAAAAAGTTGGTATGGGACAACGTGATTCCTTGGTCCAACCTACTTCAAATTTTGCATAAACCTTTTTTAACAGAATTGATGGAAGACGTGTTTCGAATTTTATTGAAATGAATCCCCTGACTGGGTTAAAAAGGGGTAGAAAGTTATTTTGGCGGTGATTTGGTTTGAAGTTGATATCAATACTCCTTAGTGCTTTTGATTTAAATTACATTTTATTTTGACACATGTTGGAAAACTCAATCCGATTTAATTCAAAAAAGGTTGAACTCACCTTAAAACATAAGCAAATATTCTATAAAATTAGAATATCTGGAAAGTCACCGTACTATATAAGTACCTCATTTGAAGTTTTATATTCCTCATGTGATATAATAAGTAGGTTTTTTATTTACTTATTTATAAACAATTTTTTGCAATAAAATCACAATAGGTGAACTTATTGCCATGCATTATCTACCAGCCGACCTTTGGGTCCTGCAGAAATCTTCAAAGTGGTGTTCGAATCGGAACGGTTAAAATTGTAGTAGCGGTCATACATCACATATGCATATGCGTAAATATAAAAATTAATACATACAATACAAATTACATAGAGATAGATAATGCATACATATAAAAAACAAAAAATATATAAATAAGAATACTACATGGTACATTAAAAAGTTAATGATTTCAATTGACTGATTAAGATAATCTTTAATATTAGCTATGTAACATTTTTTTTATAGTTTCAGTGAGCGTATTCGAAAGTCGTGCCGCTTGAACAGTAAAAGAATTGTATATAAAGCCAGAACGATGTGAAGGTATTCAGCTTAGCATATCGCTGAAAGAACGAAGCTCTATGTCGTGAAAACAGTGAAGATATTAAAATACTCTTTTTAGATAAGGAGGAAAGTAAGAATTATTCAAAATAGTAAAAAGAAAACATAAAATTCTGACATAGCTGCTTTGACGTATAGTCAAATTTACGCTTATTGTATATAAATCTTATGTTTAAAAGTCGATCAATTTTATCGAGAACATTTTTGGGAAGTGTTCGTTTTGGGATAAAGAATGATTAATTTATTTTTTTTGACATCTGTATTCTGTTTGTGATTGCTGTCAAAAATATCAAAATTTTAGTATCATCTGTAACAAACTGTCAAGCGTTAGTCTACGATATTTTTGTTATTTTTGTCACATTTGCCCCCGAAAAATGTAACTGCCTAAACATATTCATTATTTATGTTAGTGTAAGTGCTATTATCGTAGTGTGTATATATGAACCGTATGTTTTGCAACATGTTTGTAACCAATAATTTTATTAGTAACGTTACAAAGCTCCACGAAAGACGAAAGTATCAAACTTGTGAAGTTTTTTATCTCGAACACACTCCAATAGAGCCTTGAAGTTCATAACGTGAATCACGCGTCGTGTTTCGAAAAAAGAAAAATCTCAGAAAAACTTGATGCATGTTTACAATACTTGTGTCAAAATATTTCGTATCAAAGAAAATTATCAATATTCTTACATCTCGTGTCTACGTCACCCAAAGGACGCACTGAAGAGAAATGTTTCCGTCTGAATGAAGCCGTGGTTACCCAAATACAATGAATTGTTTAATATTCAAACATCTCGGGCAGCAGTTTTGTTGAAAGGTCTATTGTTTGGTCATTTGAAAGGGAACGACCTACAAAGATCCATGTTTAAACATCTTAGTACGAATATTGAGGTAAGCGCTTTGTACCGTCCGCCCTCAACTTGTTCGTGACTTTTGGCCAAATTAAAACATAAAGGTTGTTTGAAACGTACTTTAAATAATTATGAAACAGCGCGGCGTTTAAAAATTTTATCAGGGAGGGTTTAATCAGAAATAAGTTTTTTTTTAATTGATAAGTTTTCTCAAGGTCTCATTAACCTTGGTTGTAAACTAAAAAGTGTCGGATTATGGTTTATGTTGCACTAGTTTTTATTCGCGGTTTTTCTTGCACGATATTTGATCATCGCCGTAGAATTCTGACGGACCTTTATTGAATTAAGACAAAAGTTTTCTGTGTAATTCGCTGTTCCTCCAGCTAACTTTGTGCCAAAAACCAAGAATCCTAGTAAAACTTATTACCGTGAAAACGCTCAGTAAAAATAATGATATTCTAGCTCCTTGTTTTTCAATTCAAGCTAGTCCAACTATCTCTATGCCCTAATTAAAGTATCACTGTTGTTTTGTTGCTATATAAACAAGGGCCCCACGGTATCATCAAACAAAAGAAAAAATTCCCTTGGGAACTCTTGATTGGTATAAAAAGTATTCTACGTTCTTCTCAGACTCTGTAAACGGCCATATGTTAAAAAAACAGGTTACCCTTTTGCTCAGTTGCATTGTGACGAAGTAGTGACCGCAATATCACGCGTGACAAAATCTATTCCCGTGGCAACAAATATTTTTTGTTCCTATATTCATGCAAGACGCCACAACATACTTTGACACATGAAGTTATATTAAACGATAAGAAAACGATGAGTTATTTAGAAATTATGAAGAAATAGATTAACACACCTAAATATATATAATAGACTGCTGAATTTATAATTCTCCGTAATCGAGTAAAAAGATTATAATCTTATACGATATCGAATATTCTCATTTAATTTAGAATATTAAGATTTCGTTCGTTACAAAATAAATAATTCAATGGATCGTGCTAACAATGAAATTGAGATATATTTTAATGGAATTTGAATTTCGAAGAGAAGGTTTTTGATTTAAGAACGACCTACTCATAAAATTTCATATATTTGATACAGACGGACAAAAGAATTTTGATAACTTTTCAGACATAGTGGTCAAAAATCAATATCAAATCAAAATCAGTCGCCATATTGAAATGGTGTAAACTTAAAACGACACTAGCGACCAAATACCTGAACCAGAAAAGTTTATTTCACTATATATAAATTAATATACTTATGTAAGTTTATATTAAATCTTCGATATGATTGTGTTCGTGTGGAGTATATTTATGTGAATTTTACGTATTTTAATTTTAAGTAAAAAATTATTGAGTAAGTTCAGCCATAAACTGAATAAAGTATGAGCCACCTTAATCTAAGTAGGTAATACCTACTTAGATTAAATTTACTCCGAACGAAACGACTTGATGTGACTTGTTGGGAAACGAGAGTTTGAAACATACGGAACTCTGAAACGCGCGTTTTGTCGAACTTCATAATTTGTGATGAAAGAAATTTAATTATTTATCTTTCTGTTTCTTAACAGTGATTTTTTATTGTTTTTAAGCACAAAAAAAATTAAAAAATAAAATTTTATTTCTTTAAATGAAAAAAAAAATATCTGTGTGGGTTGAGGTGTAGCGAGCGAGCGGCTCGGTCGTGTGTGAAGTTGCTAATTATTAATTTAAGAAATTTAGTATTTAAAAATTGTCATTGGTTAACAGTGTACTTTTCGATTCTTTGTCGCACCAGTGTTGCGCTTACTAGGGAGGGCTCAGAGTGAGATATCATTCATTTTTAGAATTCAACGTTAACATGTCTAAGTGTAGTGCTTGTGGAAAATTTGTCGCAGCGGCGGATGGTGTGAAATGTAGTGGCTGTAGTAGCTTATATGACAGAATTTGTTTAAAAATTTCCAAGAATATCAAGTTGCCACAAAAATGGTTATGTCCAGAGTGCGTAAGTAAACAACCCAGAAAAGACAACACTGAGACCCCAATCAAAGCCCAACCGGACTTAAATAAAAATAATAGTTTCGAGTCCTCGCCGTCTGCGAGTGATGATATCCAGAAATCAGATTTAAAAGAGCTCACTGCTGAAATTGTTGCTATGCGCCATGAGCTCGCCAATTTTAACACTAAGTTCGACAAGCTGTACGGTGCTATCGACGTCCTACAAAAGCGAGTCGACGGTGTGGAAGGAAGAGTGGCAGTGCTCGAGGAGCGATTGAGCAAAGTTTCAACTGAGAGCAGACAAAATAAGGAATTATTGGACACGGTAGAACGCCTCAAAGTGGAACTAAACGATCGTGATCAAAATCATTTACTTACCGACCTCGATATCACCTGCATTCCCGAGGCCAAGGGTGAAAATTTTGTGCATGTGGTAGCCCTAGTAGCTGGGAAGCTAGATGTGAACATTGATGAACGGGACATCATAAGTGCAGAGCGTTCTGGCCCGTCACGTAGTCATATCGAGGGGGAGGGGTAATTCAAAAAATCTTATTGGAATACCATATTATATTTACAGTATTATTATTATTTGACAACAATATTATATTTACAGTATTAAATCAGTATCACTTACTAGTTAAAATTGCTTATATTATTATCTAGCTATTTTATAACTTAAAATATTTTGACATTATATTTCCATATTCCCTACTCAACTGTTATAATATAGCGCCGAGGTTTAATCTAGCAACATTTAAAATTTTGATTGGAATGCTGCATACTTTTGCGAGTAAACTGTGCTTATTTACTGTTATTCATGGCTCCGCATAAAAATAATATTAAAGTTGGTTGTCTTAATCCCGGATCAGTCGGCACTAAACATGAAGAATTTATTGTGTCGATGGAACAGCACACTGTCGACATTATGGCTATAAATGAGACATGGGTGCGCGAGGGTCACGACTGTCGAGCTCCCGTGTTCCCCGACTACCGATTACTTCACGTTCCCCGGCCAGCCAGCGGGCGGCGGTGTCGGCTTCTACGTGCGCCGCGGACTTACTGTGCGAGTGTGTAAGCACCCCGCTACGCCACTCGTCGAACAGATGTGGCTGAATTGACGGTAAACGGCATAAAATTCAATGTGGGTACCGCTTATCGACCGCCGTGGCTCGATGTCGATACCTTTTTTGACACTTTGACCGACACGATCGTATCTTTTCCTGATAACGATAACTTAATATTGTTAGGTGATTTCAATATAAATTTGTTGATTTCCGATTTGAACTTCACTAAATTCAAAAATTTTATTCAATATTTAAATTTAACAAAATATATAAACAAACCAACTCATTTTACCGGACATAGTGAAACCCAAATAGATTTAATTTGTAGTGACTTTCCAGTGCTTAATTCACTTGTAAATTATATACCTAGTTTAAGTAGCCTTTTTGACTTGCGAAATGCATATAAAAAAACTAAAACGTACTCCACGTCGTTTTACATTCCGTTCCATTAAAGATATAGATTTTAATATTTTTAGTAGAGAAATTAATGCGATCGACTGGGATTCGATTACGCACTTGACGTAAATCACATGATATCTAGATTTCATTTTATAATACTCACACTTTTCGATTTCTTTGCTCCGGTAAAAAGCGTAATAGCCAAGGAAAAATCTCACCCTTGGATTACTTACACGGTGCGACAGATGATGTGTTTAAGAAATGAGAGTCATAAGCATTATCGATCTACGGGTCTGGCGAAACATAAGAACTACTACAAACAGCTCAAAAAATGCGTCAACTCTGCTATAAATAATGAAAAACGTGCCTATTTTAATCAATACATAAATCAAAACATAAACAACTCTCGAGCTCTCTGGAAAAATCTCGAAAAAAAACCGTTAATGTCACTGGCAAATCGCGTGATGCTGACCTTCCTAACCATATAAATAATCCAAATGAAATAAATTGTCATTTTTGCACAGTGCCTGGAAATAGTACTACAAGGTATAAAAAGTATTCTACGTTCTTCTCAGACTCTGTAAACGGCCATATGTTAAAAAAAACAGGTTACCCTTTTGCTCAGTTGCATTATGACGAAGTAGTGCCCGCGATATCACGCGTGAAAAAATCTATTCCCGTGGCAACAAATATTTTTTGTTCATGCAAGACGCCATAACATCCTTTGATACATGAAGTTATAAGACGATAAGAAAACGATGAGTTATTTAGAAACTATGAAAAAATAGATTAACACACCTAAATATATGTAATAGACTGCTGAATTTATTATTCTCCGTAATCGAGTAAAAAGATTATAATCTTATACGATATCGAATATTCTCATTTAATTTAGAATATTAAGATTTCGTTCGTTACAAAATGAATAATTCAATCGATCGTGCTAACAATGAAATTGAGATATATTTTAATGGAATTTGAATTTCGAAGAGAAGATTTCGAAGAAAACTGTAAATAGTTCATTTAATGAATTTCATATATTTGATACAGAAGGACAAAAGAATTTTGATAACTTTTCAGACATAGTGGTCAAAAGTCGCAATATTGAAATGGTGTAAACTTACAACGACACTAGCGACCAAATACCTAAACCAGAAAAGTTTGTTGCACTATATATAAATAAATATATTTATATAAGTTAATATTAAATCTTCGATATGTTTGTCTTCGTGTGGAGTATATTTATGTGAATTTTACGTATTCTAATTATTAAGTAAGTTCAGCCACAAACTGAATAAATTATGAGCCACCTTTATCTAAGTAGGTAATACCTACTCAGATTAAATTTACTCCGAACGAAACGACTTGATGTGACTTGTTGGGAAACGAGAGTATGAAACATACGGAACTCTGAAACGCGCGTTTTGTCGAACTTCATAATTTGTCATAAAAGAAATTAAATTTTTTATCTTTCTGTTTCTTGACAGTGATTTTTTATTGTTTTTAAGCACAAAAAAAAATTAAATAATAAAATTTTATTTCTTTAAATGAAAAAAAAAAATATCTGTGCGGCGAGCGAGCGGCTCGGTCGTGTGTGAAGTTGCTAATTATTAATTTAAGAAATTTAGTATTTAAAAATTGTGATTGGTTAACAGTGCACTTTTCGATTCTTTGTCGCACTAGTGCTGCGCTTACGGTATTGCTCCGCCTATTGGGAGGGCTCAGAGTGAGATAGCATTGATTTTTAGAATTCAACGTTTGTACAAAAAACGTTAACGTGTCTAAGTGTAGTGCTTGTGGAAAATTTGTCGCAGCGGCGGATGGTGTGAAATGTAGTGGCTGTAGTAGCTTACGAGTATATGACAGATTTGTTTAAAAATTTCCAAGAATACCAAGTTGCCACAAAAATGGTTATGTCTAGAGTGCGTAAGTAAACAACCCAGAAAAGACAACACTGAGACCCCGATCAAAGCCCAACCGGACTTAAATAAAAATAATAGTTTCGAGTCTTCGCCGTCTGCGAGTGATGATATCCAAAAATCAGATTTAAAAGAGCTCACTGATGAAATTGTTGCTATGCTTCATGAGCTCGCCAATTTTAACACTAAGTTTGACAAGCTGTACGGTGCTATCGACGTCCTACAAAAGCGAGTCGACGGTGTGGGAGGAAGAGTGGCAGTGCTCGAGGAGCGATTGAGCAAAGTTTCAACTGAGAGCAGACAAAATAAGGAATTATTGGACACGGTAGAACGCCTCAAAGTGGAACTAAACGATCGTGATCAAAATCATTTACTTACCGACCTCGATATCACCTGCATTCCCGAGGCCAAGGGTGAAAATTTTGTGCATGTGGTAGCCCTAGTAGCTGGGAAGCTAGATGTGAACATTGATGAACGGGACATCATAAGTGCAGAGCGTTCTGGCCCGTCACGTAGTCATATCGAGGGGGAGGGGGTAATACAAAAAATCTTATTTGAATACCATATTATATTTACAGTATTATTATTATTTGACAACAATATTATATTTACAGTATTAAATCAGTATCACTTAGTAGTTAAAATTGCTCATATTATTATTTATCTATTTTATAACTTAAAATATTTTGACATTATATTTCCATATTCCCTACTCAACTGTTAAGTAATATAGCGCCGAGGTTTAATCTAGCAACATTTAAAATTTTAATTGGAATGCTGCTCCGCATAAAAATAATATTAAAGTTGGTTTTCTAAATCCCGGATCACTCGGCACTAAACATGAAGAATTTATTGAGTCGATGGAACAGCACACTGTCGACATTATGGCTATAAATGAGACATGGGTGCGCGAGGGTCACGACTGTCGAGCTCCCGTACTCCCCGACTACCGATTACTTCACGTTCCCCGGCCAGCCAGCGGGCGGCGGTGTCGGCTTCTACGTGCGCCGCGGACTTACTGTGCGAGTGTGTAAGCACCCCGCTACGCCACTCGTCGAACAGATGTGGCTGAATTGCCGGTAAACGGCATAAAATTCAATGTGGGTACCGCTTATCGACCGCCGTGGCTCGATGTCGATACCTTTTTTGACACTTTGACCGACACGATCGTATCTTTTCCTGATAACGATAACTTAATATTGTTAGGTGATTTCAATATAAATTTGTTGATTTCCGATTTGAACTTCACTAAATTCAAAAATTTTATTCAATATTTAAATTTAACAAAATATATAAACAAACCAACTCATTTTACCGGACATAGTGAAACCCAAATAGATTTAATTTGTAGTGACTTTCCAGTGCTTAATTCACTTGTAAATTATATACCTAGTTTAAGTAGCCTTTTTGACTTGCGAAATGCATATAAAAAAACTAAAACGTACTCCACGTCGTTTTACATTCCGTTCCATTAAAGATATAGATTTTAATATTTTTAATAGAGAAATTAATGCGGTCGACTGGGATTCGATTACGCACTTGACGTAAACCACATGATATCTAGATTTCATTTTATAATACTCACACTTTTCGATTTCTTTGCTCCGGTAAAAAGCGTAATAGCCAAGGAAAAATCTCACCCTTGGATTACTTACACGGTGCGACAGATGATGTGTTTAAGAAATGAGAGTCATAAGCATTATCGATCTACGGGTCTGGCGAAACATAAGAACTACTACAAACAGCTCAAAAAATGCGTCAACTCTGCTATAAATAATGAAAAACGTGCCTATTTTAATCAATACATAAATCAAAACATAAACAACTCTCGAGCTCTCTGGAAAAATCTCGAAAAAAAACCGTTAATGTCACTGGCAAATCGCGTGATGCTGACCTTCCTAACCATATAAATAATCCAAATGAAATAAATTGTCATTTTTGCACAGTGCCTGGAAATAGTACTACAAGGTATAAAAAGTATTCTACGTTCTTCTCAGACTCTGTAAACGGCCATATGTTAAAAAAAACAGGTTACCCTTTTGCTCAGTTGCATTATGACGAAGTAGTGCCCGCGATATCACGCGTGAAAAAATCTATTCCCGTGGCAACAAATATTTTTTGTTCATGCAAGACGCCATAACATCCTTTGATACATGAAGTTATAAGACGATAAGAAAACGATGAGTTATTTAGAAACTATGAAAAAATAGATTAACACACCTAAATATATGTAATAGACTGCTGAATTTATTATTCTCCGTAATCGAGTAAAAAGATTATAATCTTATACGATATCGAATATTCTCATTTAATTTAGAATATTAAGATTTCGTTCGTTACAAAATGAATAATTCAATCGATCGTGCTAACAATGAAATTGAGATATATTTTAATGGAATTTGAATTTCGAAGAGAAGATTTCGAAGAAAACTGTAAATAGTTCATTTAATGAATTTCATATATTTGATACAGAAGGACAAAAGAATTTTGATAACTTTTCAGACATAGTGGTCAAAAGTCGCAATATTGAAATGGTGTAAACTTACAACGACACTAGCGACCAAATACCTAAACCAGAAAAGTTTGTTGCACTATATATAAATAAATATACTTATATAAGTTAATATTAAATCTTCGATATGTTTGTCTTCGTGTGGAGTATATTTATGTGAATTTTACGTATTCTAATTATTAAGTAAGTTCAGCCACAAACTGAATAAATTATGAGCCACCTTTATCTAAGTAGGTAATACCTACTCAGATTAAATTTACTCCGAACGAAACGACTTGATGTGACTTGTTGGGAAACGAGAGTTTGAAACATACGGAACTCTAAAACGCGCGTTTTGTCAAACTTCATAATTTGTGATAAAAGAAATTAAATTTTTTATCTTTCTGTTTCTTGACAGTGATTTTTTATTGTTTTTAAGCACAAAAAAAAATTAAATAATAAAATTTTATTTCTTTAAATGAAAAAAAAAAAATATCTGTGTGGCGAGCGAGCGGCTCGGTCGTGTGTGAAGTTGCTAATTATTAATTTAAGAAATTTAGTATTTAAAAATTGTGATTGGTTAACAGTGTACTTTTCGATTCTTTGTCGCACTAGTGCTGCGCTTACGGTATTGCTCCGCCTATTGGGAGGGCTCAGAGTGAGATAGCATTGATTTTTAGAATTCAACGTTTGTACAAAAAACGTTAACGTGTCTAAGTGTAGTGCTTGTGGAAAATTTGTCGCAGCGGCGGATGGTGTGAAATGTAGTGGCTGTAGTAGCTTATATGACAGATTTGTTTAAAAATTTCCAAGAATACCAAGTTGCCACAAAAATGGTTATGTCTAGAGTGCGTAAGTAAACAACCCAGAAAAGACAACACTGAGACCCCGATCAAAGCCCAACCGGACTTAAATAAAAATAATAGTTTCGAGTCTTCGCCGTCTGCGAGTGATGATATCCAAAAATCAGATTTAAAAGAGCTCACTGATGAAATTGTTGCTATGCTTCATGAGCTCGCCAATTTTAACACTAAGTTTGACAAGCTGTACGGTGCTATCGACGTCCTACAAAAGCGAGTCGACGGTGTGGGAGGAAGAGTGGCAGTGCTCGAGGAGCCATTGAGCAAAGTTTCAACTGAGAGCAGACAAAAATCTCAAAAACACCGTTAATGTCACTGGCAAATCGCGTGATGCTGACCTTCCTAACCATATAAATAATCCAAATGAAATAAATTGTCATTTTTGCACAGTGCCTGGAAATAGTACTACATCTTTATCTGATATGACCTACTTCGAATTTAACAGGTATACTAACTAGTCATTTATATTGAAGCCTATTGACAAAAGCATAGTAGCAAAAATAATAAAGTCGCTAACATCAAATGCTTTAGGTAGTGATAGCATCTGTTTAGATATGTTGATACACGCTAGAAGACATTACATCTATTGTCAATATGGCTATACTTACATCCACCTTTCTCGATGCCTGGGAGGTAGCTCTAGTGACACCTTTGCCTAAAGGCAAAGAAGTCTCAAATTTTAAGAATCTACGACCTATCAGTATTCCTTGTTGCCTTTCAAAGAATTTAGAAAGAGCTGTGTGCATGCAAATTACCCCTTTCTTAGAGAACAAAAATATGCTACCTGTTTTTCAGTCAGGTTTAGAAAGTGTCGCAGCACTGCTACGGCTGTAATCGATGTGGTGGATAACATCTTGGCTTCACAGGATATAGGAAGTGGAACAATTATGGTACTTGTAGAAACCCCCCCCCGTTTATGAAAATAATAAAATTATAAATTTGAACTCACGTGGAGTATACTGACGTAGTCGCCAATTTGAATACGTGATGGCGTACGTAATTCTAACATATTATTGTTGCCTTTATTATTATAAAATGTTAATGATATTTTGTAACCGTTAATGTTATTATTAAAGAAAGCTAATATTTTATTTGGCTGTGATCGTCTAGTGGCGTAATCGTCTATTTGGACCCCTCGTTGTGACCGATAATAACCCACGATCCTAAGAGGTATGGATTCAATCAGTCCCAGGTGTGAAAGAACAAAATCAAAACCCTAATTTTACATTATACCTACATTAAAAGCAATGGCCTATAACTAATCCTTAACCGCAGAACCACTAAGTCCTGATTAGCATTAGACCAGAATTTAAATTACTAAATGCGAGTTTCAGATTAAAATATATGCGATTTATTATCCTAACGTAGTCGAAGTACCCTAGCCTAAGTCACCCTGTTCACCAGCCTAGCTACCTCCTTACAACTCCGAACATGTCTCGTAATAACACGGTTACCCCTCGAACACGATAGGCCTTGAAGTTATAACGACTATGACCGCATACCCCTTAAGTGAAGTCGTAATCCTATAGTAATGTATGAAATCGCCTTAAAGGAGAACTCTTAAACGGTAAGTAGTCCATCGATACACTAGTTATCTTGCCCTTAAGTAAACTTGTAACCTCATAGTAATGTAGGAAAATCACCTTAAAAGGAAGAACCCTTAGACATATGAAAGTACTAACCACTAATAAGCTCACTGGCTTCCCCTTAACTAAAATTATACACTTATAATATAACAAAATCATTTAAGAGACAGACAGACCTATTTAATAACTAAATAAATTATTAGCAGGTACGCTATTGATCCCTTAATTAACCTATAACCTACACAACTAACCTGTCACCAGTTCTCTAGCTTGCGCTTAAGTGAAGGTCGGAACTAATAACAACATATATAAGGCATTAGGGAGACAAGCGGACCTATTAAGTACATAGATAAATTATTAGTAGACTAGCTATCGATCTCTTAAGCGAAGTTATAAAACTGTAATGTAATATGAAAGGTCACCATACGGATGAACTAACAGATTGAATATATATATAGATAAAAACGAATATACTCGCGGCCTGGCCCTTACGTAAATTACACAACCCTCTCAATAACACTTAAGAATGCACCACAGACTGACCGATAAGTTTAGTAATTGCATAACGAGCCTGTTGACAACCCGTTAACAACCCCTAAGTGAAATTATAAAGTCGTAATGGTATTCGAGAAGCCACCCCAAAGGCAATCTAAGTATATAAAAAGACTACCACTATCCTTACTAGCTTCTCTTCTAATCTAATCTTATAATAATATATGTAGAATCGCCGTAAAGACAAACTAACAAATTAGAAGTAAATGTAACCCTGAAATACATCTACAGCCTACCCTTTAAATAAAGTTATAACATAGTCCTAACCGTAGGTATCCAGAAATCCACATACATTCATGATTATTATTTTACCACTGAAACTCACGCCATCTGTGTAATAATCGTGGAATTACTCGGTCGATCGATATCTTAGCTAACTGTCTAATAATGGAGATATTGAGGAGGTCTTATAGAGGGCGCTAAGGGCGGACGATTTAGTATGGAAGTCTATCTAAATCTACCAATCCTAGTTTCCAGGTCGTTTACGGGTAACCCTAACTGGGAATCATCCAGGAAAATTCACATATACAACCATTCCTTAAGGGTTCGTAAGTTGTTCTATTCAGAATTATTGGGCCCGCCACCGAATTATCCCTTCGGCCAATTAAAGACTAACCGGTCAGACTTTCCATACATTTGCCTGTGCGTCGAAGTGCCCAGCTGGCGTCTCGTGGTCACGTGGGTGCGCAGAGTTCACATTTTAGTCTTCTGCGCAGGTACAGAGTCTAATCGTGTTACTCGACCTTCCTTCGACTAATTTACGTTGGTTCGGTTTTGGTTTAGTATCTCGCGACCCGGTCAGTACGAATTTCGCTCTTAGATCTAAAATTGAGTTTATGGTTACAAGCTATGGCGATTATCTACACTAGAATATAAAGTTTATGAAAACAAAACTATAAAATTGAGACAAAACCTAACGCTCGCCTAACTCATACACTAGGTTGTTCCTACTTGATCGCTAAAATGAATATTGAAAATTAATTATGTATAACTTGAATTTGAATAGCCTTAAGGGCCTAGGGTACCGTCTGGCCTTAAGCGGTTGTCAATTATATCGTACCTATTATCTGACTAACGCCTTGGAACCTTTAACAAGGAAGGTATATAACGATCAACTCCTGACAGACTCGTAGATAGGTTTAATCAGACTAGCTTACCTTGTGGCTTCGCCTTCCTGTCATTTAGTAATTGAGTAGGTGTATAAACATTTGTCTTTCGTACGCTGTGCCTTAAACTGTTCTTTAGGATAGGTAAGTAGTGCTCCCCACCAACTCCTACATTTATAACGCTGCTGAGGTGGCAAACAACCAGGCGACCATGTAATTATCCTTACTACTATGACTAACTACGGAACTAAGGGGACCATTTCGTTATTATTTGAATACAACCTACGATCGGTCGGTTCGAACCCGAGGCTTCTTAAGTTTAAATAGCCGCTAGTCCGGAGAGGCTATACTCGCCCGAAACAAGTGTCGTGCAAGCTAAGTTCATATAAAATAATAAAATAGGTGTGCGATTACGCACATGGTTAAGTGGTAAATTGTTCATCAGAGTAATTAAGGCGACAGAACACCTAATTTGACACACACAATTAGTATGTTTAAGGTGGTTTGTAAGGAAGACATATCCGCACTCAGGACCTGGCGCATTAGCCAGATCAAGTAAGGGTTAGCCCTTTTCTGAGTGTTTAGAACTTTAACGTTTCGGCTTTCCATACAACAATTCAAAGCCTCATCAGTTAGTAGAGAATTGTGTATGGTTATACTAATACGTCTTCAACGGGGTGATTCATGGTGAAGAATAAAACAAATCCTGACCCACTAACGTCACCTCATAGCCTGTTAATAAAGTTAGGTCAAATTTGAAGTTCTGTCATCTTTATCTTAAATGGCTTAGTCAAAACATAAATTAAACAGTATAAAGCAATAAAATAAAGCTTAGATAGTCTAATTAAAAATTAGACTCTCTAGATTAATGTCGCGGCTCTGAAAAACATATGAGGTTTACGTTTATTTTTACACAGGAAACAAATATTTAAATATGAACACAATAATACTTAGCTTTCCAAATCTATCCGTCGCAGTAATGGGTGGAGTGGAGGTATTATTTATTTATGGATTCCTTAAGGAGATTGGGTTAAAAATCCCACATTAAATTTTAGCCGCCCATTACCTAAACGGAATCTAACAGTTCAGCTTCCTTACTCGACGCCGGTGAAGGGTGGAACTGGAGCCAACCCAGATCTAGGTTTTATCAGCCCCCTCACACCCTTAGATTCCTGAAGCCTGCAGTTATCCTAGTATGTCTCTAACATCAAGCCCCAATCTTCCCTAATCTTATAACAAGCCAGACCCCGCTTGAGGAACCCCTACTGTGACTGCCCCGTCCTCGCCTACCTCTATCTACCAAGGGTCTGCTCGCTTTGGGGCCACTATACCGCAAAGCAGCACGATATTGTAATTTAAGATTGTTATGATAATAAATAGTGAATATATGGATACCATTAACATAATAACGAATTACATGCAACAAAGTCGTACAACTTTGATGAGCACCTACTAAACCGTGTAGGGTTTCCTTTAATAGGAATTCAAGACAAGGTTCACACAAGGATCACCTACTCAACATATATATGCACAGCAAGGGCCACACAAGGATTACCCTAGCAAGTCCTTTGGGGGGTCCCTTCACATCGACTCAGATCAGTGCGAGTAACCACGGCCCAGGGGCCCGCGTAGGGTTTTATCCAGTGAGGATATCCAAACTCATACACATACACGCTCTAAAGGGAATACACAAGATTTACCCTAGCCTTAACCCTAAGCTTAGCCGATTTCCTATCTAATCAGATCAGGGCTTAATTACGGGGTTTTCCTCCCACAAGGTATCACAAAATTTACAACATCATGTTAAAAGACACCGATCCCGGCAGGAACCTTTTACTCCACTAGATTTCCTACAGAAATCGGCAATCTCTTTTCCTTAGAGAGTACATAGCCAACAATGTCAACAAATTACCTCTGCATTCTCAATAAGTAAGGGTTTCTTTCTTCTCTATCCCAAATTTACAACTAAAATCCCGGACTAAATCCCAACCAAAAAGTCAAACACTTTCAATTTTCCCCAACCAACCCTTCACTTTATCCAAGGTGGCATCTTACACGGTCCCTTACACAGTCCTTACGCCATCGTATAAAGGAAGTCCCTCACAAAGCCCCATAGTACAAACCCATCAATAATAAGTTGATATTGCTAGCCTCAGTTCTCACAAAAGACACTTACTGAGATTTGATGTAGGCGAAACGTGCACGGCGTCGGTATTAAATTTCTTCAAATCTTTGTGCGTCCTGTCCTTCCCACTTCCTCAGGAACCTTGAACCCAGCCAGCCTCTCGTCACGTCGACAATGGAAAAGGGTGCCGCAACTGACGCCTATCGCTTATAACCGTTCTCCCCTCCCCCCCGATAGACGCGGCCTGAACGCGTGGCGTGTCTAGGGATTGTGGCGCCAGTTAATTTCTTCTTTATTTTACTTCCACGTGTACCCACGTGCTTCGCATTTTAGTGGCCAGTTACTTTATAGTAATAATCGAACAATCATATCGAAATCGTAAACCGATTCTACTAAACTCTTTACCTGCCGAACTAGTTTCTCCGCTTCTTTGTGACTCGATTATACAGCTTCGATTAATTTACACATTGAAGGCTCGTCGTAAGCGGCGCGGAGCCTACTCTACTATCCCTCTCGCACCCTACGATATTTATAACAATTAACTGAAAATAATCGATCGATATTCTCCATATATTTTAACCTCCTGGTTATCTGCTACTTTACGAATCGGTCGTATTTAACGAGTAATTATTTTTCTTTGTGTTGATGATTTTAGGATCCCACTGCGATTTACGCCTTATGGCGTAGATATAAATATATTAATCTAAGACCGGTGAGGACATCCGGGCCACTCACTCACTTAATACTTCATTGGTCTCCTTTCTATCCATTTATTAGGAGTATCCGATCGGTATGAATTACGAAGGTGATTAATCAAATTTATATTTATTATTGATAAATTCTATCTTTAATTCACCTGCTCTCTTAAAACTTAAATTAGCATGTCAACACCGTGTCGTGGGGTCCAGATTATTACAATTCTTTATAAAAGGCTTGGGACCACTACAATCCTCCCCAACAAGTCATAAATGTACACTTATCAGTTGTGACTTGTTTCTTAATTAACCACTGGATCTCTACCCATAAGTTTTAAGACCTCGACTCGAAACTCAAACCTAGTTCAATAATAACATATAAATTACTCGAGACTTAGTCTGACCTTAAGTCAAACATAACGCTAACCTTAACCTAAAAATCCCTACGTTAACCAAAATTTAAAACCCTCATGTTTACCCAAACCTAATAAACCTAATGTTAACTCAAACCCTATAAACCTCATGTTAACCTAGACCTCCTAAACATACCCGTAACCTAAGCCTTATAATTCTCATGTTTACCTAAACCTAATAACCCTAATATTATCCTTACATTAATCCTAGCTCCGCCTCCAGTAAAAGAGAAATCGAGATATCCTGTAATTTCCTTGGGGAGCGGTATCACGACTAGTACACAAAGCCCCTTATACAACAATGAAAACTTCTTAATCCACTTCACCCTCACAATTGAGTTGTCAGTTCTACGCGCTTTTACCAATCTGTTCCTAGCCTCCCTCTACTCTCTCGTTTATTATCGACGGTTTCCCTTCCATTCCTCCGTCGTAACGTCAACTTAGTTCACTCTAAAACATAACCATACATCCACCCTATTAAAACCAGCCTTAGCAACTAAAGTTCAAATCGGTCTCTCGACACCACTCATTTCTAACGAATCATACTTAATGGACATCTCTCATCCTATAATCAACCTCAACTCCAAGGTTCTTACATTAGATATTAGTGAATCTCACACTATAGTACCGTACCCAGACGATCACTTATCCAACTCGATTTAGTCTGGTCCTAGTTGCCTTATAATGTTATTCATTAGTCTAACTCAATTTATGGTTTAAAGCGCTGTACTCAATAAGCTACGATCACCAGTAAGAGCTTTCTTATCAAATAATGAAAGATAACTATGACGAACACAGCTTCAGTTAAGGACCACTGGCCTCACTCAACCTCAGCCCGCGACTACTCAGGAACCCACCCTGTCGAAACAAAGTCAGTCCCCTGCAGCTCCACGTTAGGAAACAACCGATATAATAGATAGTTATGAAGAAACTAGTAGCTCAAAGACAGTAATGATTGGAAGCAAGCAGTTGAGTTTGTCCATTTGATGATAATCCGGAACAAACAGTTGAGTTTGTCCTCTATTAGCTGTAGATAATTATGACGGATATGCTTCGGTTAAGGACCAAGGGCCTCACTCAATCTAGGCTCATTATGATATTTATGCTTCGATTAAGGACCAAAGGCCTCACTCAACCTAGGCTCATTATGATAGATATAGTAGTTCCAATATGACGATGATGTTTGGACGCAAACAGTTGAGTTTGTCCATTTGACGATATTCGGACGCAAACAGTTAAGTTTGGCCCATTATTAACTGTAGATAATTATGATAGATATAGTAGTTAGAACATGGCGATGATGTTTAGACGCAACAGTTGGGTTTGCCCCTTATTAGTCATAGGTAATCATGACGGATATGCTTCGGTTAAGGACCAAGGGCCTCACTCAACCTAGGCTCATTATGATAGATATAGTAGTTCCAATATGGCGATGATTTATGGATGCAAACAGTTGAGTTTGCCCATTTGATGATATTCGGAAGCAAACAGTTAAGTTGGTCCATTTGATGATAATCCGGAACAAACAGTTGAGTTTGTCCTCTATTAGTTGTAGGTAATTATGATGGATATAGTAATTTGAATTTGGCGACGACGTTTGGAAACAAACACTTGAGTTTGTCCATTTGATAATGTTTGGAAGCAGACAGTTGAGTTTGTCCCTTATTGGCTGTAGATAATTATGATGGATATAGTAGTTAGAAGGTGGCGATGGTGTTAGGACGCAAACAGTTAAGTTTGTTCATTTCACGATATTCGGAAGCAAACAGTTAAGTTTGTCCCTTATTGGCTGTAGATAATTATGATATATATAGTAGTCTGAATATGGCGATGATGCTTGTACGCAAACAGTTGAGTTTGTGCATTTGATGATATTCAGGAACAAACAGTTGAGTTGATATTCAGGAACAAACAGTTGATAGCTATGATGGATAAGCTTCGGTTAAGGACCAAGGGCCTCACTTAATCTAGGCTTGTTATGATATTTATGCTTCGATTAAGGACCAAAGGCCTCACTCAACCTAGGCTCGTTATGGTGTATAAGTCTGGATAGGGCAATGACGTCCGATGGTTGTTTATTTCGTGATATTACGAAGTAAATATTAAATTGTTATCAGCAACTATAAGAACCGGTTGTAAAATTTGAACCTTGTGTAATAATGCTGATACTAGAGCGGCCTAAACCCATACCCCGCATATCTCCCTCCTCCCCTTAACTACTCACCCACCATTCAGGTTAAGTCTGACTTCCACTAACGACATATACTTATGTATGTATACCTACACACACTTATACAAACATACACCGGAAGCGATCCATCAAAACAGCATTTGCCGAAACATTAAAACCTCCCTGAATCCCACAAGGCAAATTTGTTAGGGCTGCCACACCCACGTTTTTTTTTTTTTTTTTTTTTTTTTTTTTTTTCCCGGCGACTTAAACACATCTCCAGCATAACACCTTTTGCTTCTTCAGTTAAGGACCTGACTCTCCCACCATTAAGGCAGGGCCCGACCTCAACTTCGACACATATACACATGTACGCATACTGATATGTATACACACACATAGACACGCACCGCCCGCGGTCACTCAGGGATCGTACCTGCCGAAACATTACGACCCCCTGCAACTCACACGGCAAAAATCTCAGGGGTTACACTAGCCATGTATAAAAAATCCAAATCATTTCAATTCAGGCCCTAACAACTTACAATCTTTACTCGCGACGATTTAAACACATCCCCAGCATAACACCTTTTGCTTCTTCAGTTAAGGACCTGACTCTCCCACCATTAAGGCAGGGCCCGACCTCAACTTCGACACATATACACATGTATGCATACTGATATGTATACACACACATAGACATGCACCGCCCGCGGTCACTCAGGGATCGCACCTGCCAAAACATTACGACCCCCTGCAACTCACACGGCAAAAATCTCAGGGGTTACACTAACCATGTATAAAAATCCAAAATCATTTCAATTCACGACTCGTACCAAATTAAATAATAACCTTGTCCTACTCGGCTGGGTTTAATAATTTTGCCTTAGTTTCACATCTACATAGCAGGTAATAGTATCTATCCACGTTCTAGCTCACTTCTAATCCTACATTGAACCTAATTTATATATATATATATATTTATATTTCATGCGAATCCTAATTCTGAATAAACGTTAATACAGTTTAATAAACACTTATTATGTTGACCCCTCCCCTAACAACTCCACCATTTATCCTGTGGTACCCTCCCCTCATGTAATGTACATTTTATTTCTAACTGCCCTTAACATGACTACACTAACAAAACCCGGTCCCTGACCTTTGCCAATGGTTTTAATCCCCGACACATACCTCATTTCTCAGTTGCTACATATCACCTACTCAACAAACCCTTTGAACAGATAATACTTATTAACAATAACCTATTTAGTTCAAAAGGAACATGTTAATAGGCATAGCCGACCCGAACACCACCTAATACCCTCCCTCACCCTACCTTACCTTTAAATACGTTACATTCCCTAATCCGATTTGTGTATATATATATATATATATATACATACATAAGTGCACTTCCCGTCTACATTTCAGTATCACACTTCCAATTCATTACTTTCATAAATAATATCACAATAGGTTAAACCCTTTGACATTACCGGTCCGCCTAGTAATAAAATATTTATCGGCAAGCAAAACGTAATATAATTTGTCAAGCAAAAGCATGAGCTAAAAGTATCCTAAAATTTGATTCTAATAGCCCGTGACCGGTAGCAACGAATCTATAAAAGATGATCTAAACCTAACGTCTACATTCGATCGCACAGAATCACCTCAGACAGCTCCGTTGGCGAAACACCTCACGCTCGCGCCAAGACCCCGGGAAACTCCGAGTTCAAATCCCCGCTCGAGCGCACACCCTTTTCTCCTTTCGTTTATATTATTTGATATAATTTTCTTTCACCATATCATATCCCTAAACTAACAACTCACAAAGTACATTTAGTCGTTTTAACATCTACTGTTTACTTTGTTAAGGTTACCTTCTACCAGACATGAATCTTCCCGTTGGAGGAAGTTCACCTGGTCTAAGGGCTTAACAGACGTCACCGTCAAGTGAAACAGTAATTAGATGTTCGTACTTTGGAATACCCTTTTAACTAAACTTATAAACCGATAATTACACATATATACAGATATGTCTAAATGGCCTATGGGGATGATCCCAACTTACTAAGTCAGCGCTACTTAGTATAAAATTAAAGTACTGAGATGGATGAGGCCTACTTTAGCTAATATCTTAGTGACCTTATGACCTTACTTCTGCATTAACATTCCAAATGCTCGCTATCCCGCCTTTCAATGCATTCCCTAATCATAAATTAGCTCACTCTAACTCTTCAATAGTAAAATGATACATTTAGGCTGCACCCTACTTCAATGGGTTTCTGCTTGGTTTTAAAATCGATTTCGCTGTCCTATGGCAAGTTCCAAACCGAAAATAACATGGCCTTCTACATTCTTTGACTAGCAGATTACTGCATTTGGTTGCGCGGTTTCTGTCCAAACCATTTTTTTTTAAGAAAATTACGGCCGAATTTCCCGTTTTTCTATTTTTAATTCATAACTCGTTATCAACAAGTAGCGAGAGCATAATTTATTTCATGACATGTTAAATAACTACATAGCTAGAAAATTACTGTAATTTAATTTTTATATCGCATGTGATGTAACTGTAATCAAATATTTCCCCCCCTTTACGCTAAGTTGTGGGTCTATCTATAATATTTTTACGCCACTGGAAAACGAGCTCTATCTGAAACTAACATTGTCGACTCCCGCTACACACCCGTATAGCAAAGGTATATGTGCGTTGGGGCCCTCTTAAATGCTCGTTATTTTATTATGTCCTCTCCCTCCCCCAGCATATAAGACCTTTATTCCACAGTGCCCCCCCCCCCCCTCTAAATAATAATTCTACGTATATAGACAGTTCATTAAGGCCACACCAACTATACTGATCTCTAACCTATGTCCATACGGTAATACGCCTCGCGACAGGCCACTAAAGTCCATAAGGGGGTTCCCTTTTTTATAAATAGTACGGCTAACTCCTCCACTCTATCAGTTGACAATCACAAGTTCAAGAATCCTTCCATAAAACACCTGCGAATTTATATACTTATCCACATCTACTTACGCACACATATACGTACAAACCAACACTCACAAGCTTATTCGAAACGTACTCACAACATTAAGCTAAGGTCCATAATTATTGAATAGTGCTATCCAATAATAAATTTATTCGAATCTAGTTTTTAAACATTTTCTTAAACCTATGTTATGGCAATATGCATATAGGTACTACCACATAGAAGTTCAGATTGAACGAGACTAGTAAGATTTATCTTACGAATACCGTTCCCTAGGTTTCGGATGATTGAGATATACGAGTATGTATTTATAAATAAGGTTATTAGATCATACCCCTGCCTACCATTCTATAAATGTAATTTTAATTTTGCGTATTAGCCGTAATTTTATGTCTACATATTACTAGTAATGCCTTCCTATATCTAAGCCTAAGTCGTAGAATATATCTTACTATACTAGTACCTAGATAGATGTACTGTACTACCTAACTAAAAAATAAAAACCATTCTTTTACACTAATTTAACATGGTTTTATCCTAAACTTGGCCTACAATTCCCATATATGCTATATTAAAGTATGTGTCTATAACTAAGCTTAAGTAACAAACAACTACAAAATGCCTTCTAAACAAGATTTATATCTTGCTTATTGGTTCCATTCTGTCACACCAGTCACCAACTCAAATCCATTTTAATGACCTCCCATCCGTTGTACGACAACAAAATGTAGGCTTTTACAAGCCTATTTTAGTTCTATATCTTATCCTGGTAACGGCAACACATAATGTAGAAACCCCCCCCCGTTTATAAAAAAATAATAAAATTATAAATTTGAACTCACGTGGAGTATACTGACGTAGTCGCCAATTTGAATACGTGATGGCGTACGTAATTCTAACATATTATTGTTGCCTTTATTATTATAAAATGTTAATGATATTTTGTAACCGTTAATGTTATTATTAAAGAAAGCTAATATTTTATTTGGCTGTGATCGTCTAGTGGCGTAATCGTCTATTTGGACCCCTCGTTGTGACCGATAATAACCCACGATCCTAAGAGGTATGGATTCAATCAGTCCCAGGTGTGAAAGAACAAAATCAAAACCCTAATTTTACATTATACCTACATTAAAAGCAATGGCCTATAACTAATCCTTAACCGCAGAACCACTAAGTCCTGATTAGCATTAGACCAGAATTTAAATTACTAAATGCGAGTTTCAGATTAAAATATATGCGATTTATTATCCTAACGTAGTCGAAGTACCCTAGCCTAAGTCACCCTGTTCACCAGCCTAGCTACCTCCTTACAACTCCGAACATGTCTCGTAATAACACGGTTACCCCTCGAACACGATAGGCCTTGAAGTTATAACGACTATGACCGCATACCCCTTAAGTGAAGTCGTAATCCTATAGTAATGTATGAAATCGCCTTAAAGGAGAACTCTTAAACGGTAAGTAGTCCATCGATACACTAGTTATCTTGCCCTTAAGTAAACTTGTAACCTCATAGTAATGTAGGAAAATCACCTTAAAAGGAAGAACCCTTAGACATATGAAAGTACTAACCACTAATAAGCTCACTGGCTTCCCCTTAACTAAAATTATACACTTATAATATAACAAAATCATTTAAGAGACAGACAGACCTATTTAATAACTAAATAAATTATTAGCAGGTACGCTATTGATCCCTTAATTAACCTATAACCTACACAACTAACCTGTCACCAGTTCTCTAGCTTGCGCTTAAGTGAAGGTCGGAACTAATAACAACATATATAAGGCATTAGGGAGACAAGCGGACCTATTAAGTACATAGATAAATTATTAGTAGACTAGCTATCGATCTCTTAAGCGAAGTTATAAAACTGTAATGTAATATGAAAGGTCACCATACGGATGAACTAACAGATTGAATATATATATAGATAAAAACGAATATACTCGCGGCCTGGCCCTTACGTAAATTACACAACCCTCTCAATAACACTTAAGAATGCACCACAGACTGACCGATAAGTTTAGTAATTGCATAACGAGCCTGTTGACAACCCGTTAACAACCCCTAAGTGAAATTATAAAGTCGTAATGGTATTCGAGAAGCCACCCCAAAGGCAATCTAAGTATATAAAAAGACTACCACTATCCTTACTAGCTTCTCTTCTAATCTAATCTTATAATAATATATGTAGAATCGCCGTAAAGACAAACTAACAAATTAGAAGTAAATGTAACCCTGAAATACATCTACAGCCTACCCTTTAAATAAAGTTATAACATAGTCCTAACCGTAGGTATCCAGAAATCCACATACATTCATGATTATTATTTTACCACTGAAACTCACGCCATCTGTGTAATAATCGTGGAATTACTCGGTCGATCGATATCTTAGCTAACTGTCTAATAATGGAGATATTGAGGAGGTCTTATAGAGGGCGCTAAGGGCGGACGATTTAGTATGGAAGTCTATCTAAATCTACCAATCCTAGTTTCCAGGTCGTTTACGGGTAACCCTAACTGGGAATCATCCAGGAAAATTCACATATACAACCATTCCTTAAGGGTTCGTAAGTTGTTCTATTCAGAATTATTGGGCCCGCCACCGAATTATCCCTTCGGCCAATTAAAGACTAACCGGTCAGACTTTCCATACATTTGCCTGTGCGTCGAAGTGCCCAGCTGGCGTCTCGTGGTCACGTGGGTGCGCAGAGTTCACATTTTAGTCTTCTGCGCAGGTACAGAGTCTAATCGTGTTACTCGACCTTCCTTCGACTAATTTACGTTGGTTCGGTTTTGGTTTAGTATCTCGCGACCCGGTCAGTACGAATTTCGCTCTTAGATCTAAAATTGAGTTTATGGTTACAAGCTATGGCGATTATCTACACTAGAATATAAAGTTTATGAAAACAAAACTATAAAATTGAGACAAAACCTAACGCTCGCCTAACTCATACACTAGGTTGTTCCTACTTGATCGCTAAAATGAATATTGAAAATTAATTATGTATAACTTGAATTTGAATAGCCTTAAGGGCCTAGGGTACCGTCTGGCCTTAAGCGGTTGTCAATTATATCGTACCTATTATCTGACTAACGCCTTGGAACCTTTAACAAGGAAGGTATATAACGATCAACTCCTGACAGACTCGTAGATAGGTTTAATCAGACTAGCTTACCTTGTGGCTTCGCCTTCCTGTCATTTAGTAATTGAGTAGGTGTATAAACATTTGTCTTTCGTACGCTGTGCCTTAAACTGTTCTTTAGGATAGGTAAGTAGTGCTCCCCACCAACTCCTACATTTATAACGCTGCTGAGGTGGCAAACAACCAGGCGACCATGTAATTATCCTTACTACTATGACTAACTACGGAACTAAGGGGACCATTTCGTTATTATTTGAATACAACCTACGATCGGTCGGTTCGAACCCGAGGCTTCTTAAGTTTAAATAGCCGCTAGTCCGGAGAGGCTATACTCGCCCGAAACAAGTGTCGTGCAAGCTAAGTTCATATAAAATAATAAAATAGGTGTGCGATTACGCACATGGTTAAGTGGTAAATTGTTCATCAGAGTAATTAAGGCGACAGAACACCTAATTTGACACACACAATTAGTATGTTTAAGGTGGTTTGTAAGGAAGACATATCCGCACTCAGGACCTGGCGCATTAGCCAGATCAAGTAAGGGTTAGCCCTTTTCTGAGTGTTTAGAACTTTAACGTTTCGGCTTTCCATACAACAATTCAAAGCCTCATCAGTTAGTAGAGAATTGTGTATGGTTATACTAATACGTCTTCAACGGGGTGATTCATGGTGAAGAATAAAACAAATCCTGACCCACTAACGTCACCTCATAGCCTGTTAATAAAGTTAGGTCAAATTTGAAGTTCTGTCATCTTTATCTTAAATGGCTTAGTCAAAACATAAATTAAACAGTATAAAGCAATAAAATAAAGCTTAGATAGTCTAATTAAAAATTAGACTCTCTAGATTAATGTCGCGGCTCTGAAAAACATATGAGGTTTACGTTTATTTTTACACAGGAAACAAATATTTAAATATGAACACAATAATACTTAGCTTTCCAAATCTATCCGTCGCAGTAATGGGTGGAGTGGAGGTATTATTTATTTATGGATTCCTTAAGGAGATTGGGTTAAAAATCCCACATTAAATTTTAGCCGCCCATTACCTAAACGGAATCTAACAGTTCAGCTTCCTTACTCGACGCCGGTGAAGGGTGGAACTGGAGCCAACCCAGATCTAGGTTTTATCAGCCCCCTCACACCCTTAGATTCCTGAAGCCTGCAGTTATCCTAGTATGTCTCTAACATCAAGCCCCAATCTTCCCTAATCTTATAACAAGCCAGACCCCGCTTGAGGAACCCCTACTGTGACTGCCCCGTCCTCGCCTACCTCTATCTACCAAGGGTCTGCTCGCTTTGGGGCCACTATACCGCAAAGCAGCACGATATTGTAATTTAAGATTGTTATGATAATAAATAGTGAATATATGGATACCATTAACATAATAACGAATTACATGCAACAAAGTCGTACAACTTTGATGAGCACCTACTAAACCGTGTAGGGTTTCCTTTAATAGGAATTCAAGACAAGGTTCACACAAGGATCACCTACTCAACATATATATGCACAGCAAGGGCCACACAAGGATTACCCTAGCAAGTCCTTTGGGGGGTCCCTTCACATCGACTCAGATCAGTGCGAGTAACCACGGCCCAGGGGCCCGCGTAGGGTTTTATCCAGTGAGGATATCCAAACTCATACACATACACGCTCTAAAGGGAATACACAAGATTTACCCTAGCCTTAACCCTAAGCTTAGCCGATTTCCTATCTAATCAGATCAGGGCTTAATTACGGGGTTTTCCTCCCACAAGGTATCACAAAATTTACAACATCATGTTAAAAGACACCGATCCCGGCAGGAACCTTTTACTCCACTAGATTTCCTACAGAAATCGGCAATCTCTTTTCCTTAGAGAGTACATAGCCAACAATGTCAACAAATTACCTCTGCATTCTCAATAAGTAAGGGTTTCTTTCTTCTCTATCCCAAATTTACAACTAAAATCCCGGACTAAATCCCAACCAAAAAGTCAAACACTTTCAATTTTCCCCAACCAACCCTTCACTTTATCCAAGGTGGCATCTTACACGGTCCCTTACACAGTCCTTACGCCATCGTATAAAGGAAGTCCCTCACAAAGCCCCATAGTACAAACCCATCAATAATAAGTTGATATTGCTAGCCTCAGTTCTCACAAAAGACACTTACTGAGATTTGATGTAGGCGAAACGTGCACGGCGTCGGTATTAAATTTCTTCAAATCTTTGTGCGTCCTGTCCTTCCCACTTCCTCAGGAACCTTGAACCCAGCCAGCCTCTCGTCACGTCGACAATGGAAAAGGGTGCCGCAACTGACGCCTATCGCTTATAACCGTTCTCCCCTCCCCCCCGATAGACGCGGCCTGAACGCGTGGCGTGTCTAGGGATTGTGGCGCCAGTTAATTTCTTCTTTATTTTACTTCCACGTGTACCCACGTGCTTCGCATTTTAGTGGCCAGTTACTTTATAGTAATAATCGAACAATCATATCGAAATCGTAAACCGATTCTACTAAACTCTTTACCTGCCGAACTAGTTTCTCCGCTTCTTTGTGACTCGATTATACAGCTTCGATTAATTTACACATTGAAGGCTCGTCGTAAGCGGCGCGGAGCCTACTCTACTATCCCTCTCGCACCCTACGATATTTATAACAATTAACTGAAAATAATCGATCGATATTCTCCATATATTTTAACCTCCTGGTTATCTGCTACTTTACGAATCGGTCGTATTTAACGAGTAATTATTTTTCTTTGTGTTGATGATTTTAGGATCCCACTGCGATTTACGCCTTATGGCGTAGATATAAATATATTAATCTAAGACCGGTGAGGACATCCGGGCCACTCACTCACTTAATACTTCATTGGTCTCCTTTCTATCCATTTATTAGGAGTATCCGATCGGTATGAATTACGAAGGTGATTAATCAAATTTATATTTATTATTGATAAATTCTATCTTTAATTCACCTGCTCTCTTAAAACTTAAATTAGCATGTCAACACCGTGTCGTGGGGTCCAGATTATTACAATTCTTTATAAAAGGCTTGGGACCACTACATACTTCTCGACTTTTCACGGGCTTTCGACTGCATAAGTGTTCCTCTTCTGCTGTCCAAACTAAGTTATTACGGATTTGAACACAATACAGTGAAATGGTTTTCAAGTAATTTAACTAATCGTACTCAAATTGTTGGCATAAATCAAACTGATGGCATCCGGCAGTTTTCGACCCCATACCCTGTCACCAGGGGAGTACCACAAGGTTCTATTTTGGGGCCTGTCCTTTTCATTTTATATACATCCGATATTTGTAGCAAAATATTGCACAGTAGGTATCATTTGTACGCGGACGACATACAGTTGTATTTGTCTTTTGACCCAAATGAAACCGACGCTGCGGTAGCTAAAATAAACGAAGACTTGCACAGAATATCGTTGTGGTCGGAGACAAACTCTTTGGTACTAAACCCGATCAAGTCTAAGTACATGGTATTGGGATCGAAGCTCCAGATAGACCGTGTGCTCGCAAACAGTCCCGCTATACGTATTCACGGTGAACAGATTGAACGCGTCACAGAAAGTCGAAACCTCGGCGTGCTGATGGACGATGGGTTACGCTTTGAAGGTCACGTGCTTGAGATCGTTCGAAACTGCTTCTATAGGTTAAAGGTATGATACCGAGTACGTGGCTTTCTCAGTGAGGACCTACGCATAAGACTCTGTGACTCGTTAATCCTAAATAAGATAGGTTATGCCGATGTTGTTTATGGCCCCAGGTTGCTGGCAAAAACTTCACGGGTAGTCCAACGAGTACAAAATGCGTGTGCCAGGTTCGCTTTTTACAGCCCTCCACGTATTCACGTGAGCCCATATTTAAATAACGCAGATATGCTCAACATGAATTCTCGTAGGGAATTGCACCTGGCGACACTTATGTTTGGCGTAGTAAAATTCGGTAAACCAGAATACCGCAATATAAAATTTATTTGGCGTAGAAAAGACAACGTGCGGAGTATGAGAACCATTGACAGCGTATTAAAAATACCTCAACACCGCACTACCGCTTTTCGAGGCAGTTTTAGATACTCGGCCACCAAGTGTTGGAACAATATACCTCCACCTATTCGCAATCTGAATAATTTTAAAACTTTTAAGTCAAAATCAAAAATGTATTTCCACCCTGGGCGTCGCTGAAAATCAGCGCTGTAACACTCGTGTTGCAGCATATGCTGAGTCGATGTCCAATTTTGGCATCATAGCTCTCACAATATTCTGTATAGTCCTGCTTTTAAATTTATTATTTTTTTGTTCGTATGTTTTAAATTTTTTGTATTTTTGTGTTTTGTTTTGTATTGTGTGAGTTTTCTGGTGCCAAATAAATGTCTGTCTATGTCTATGTCTATTAACATATTTCCCATAACGCGCCGGTTCTGCAAATGAATGTACATTTTGAAAAGGGATAAAGAAAAAACAGTATATATAAAAAAAAGTAGATGGTTGTAATTTAATCCGGAATAATAAAACATTTAAATATGTTATAATAACCAACAGTGTATAATTAGCTGAAAAAAGAAAATAAAATCAACTGTTTGGCTTTAAGACAATGTCCTTAGTCAACATCTTAGCATATGAGTGTGTACTATGAATATAAAGCTGCAATAAAGTTTTTTAATATCTCAGAAGATCTCAGGATCGTCATGTTAAGGTGTCTTTATTTGGTACTACACTTTGCCAGCGGCTCCGCCCGCCCTAAATTCGGTCATCAGCGTGGCACTCCTTAATTAACTACAATTAATCATGCTTTAGGTGCAACAATAGTTCGTTTAACTCTTATAGTTATTCTCGCAGGAACTTTTTGTATGGATAAAAAGTAGCCTTTATGCTATTCCAGGACCTAACTTATATGTATGCCAAGTTTTAACCCGATCCATCCAGTGGTTGAGGCGTTATTGAGTAACAAACATCCATCCAGACATACAAACTTTCACATTTATAATATTAGTAGCATACTAGTAGGTACATACGTCTGTTTCAATGTAATGTTTTACATCACGGTTTTAATCCCCAAAAGAAAGTAACCAGTGGTTCGATACAGAGTCATAGTACACAGTGGAGAATTTTTAATTTTATGGGAAATAAGTAATAAGATTTACAATTTTGGCTAAAACGATTTTTTAATTTGACAAGACAACGGACCAACTCACTTCGCTAATCGCAAAATACACAAGTAATATGAATATACCATTTAGATAAAGTCAACAACGTTTTTATTGAGGTTGTTACGCCTAAATCTTTAGCGGATTATGCAAAAATATTACACTTCACCAACAATAAGTTCGGGTTCGCTTTTTAACATACAGTACTTTCTTTATGTTTCTGCACATTTAGACTTTGGATACTGGCTGAGGCCTGGACATTTGATGCAACGCCATTATTTCTGGTCATCGAAGTGCAGTAAAAAGAAGCAATGTATGTTCAGCTCTGTATGCGTTTTTTATCATAATAAATATATTAAACTAAAATGCTGTAGCTAAAATACCGTCCCGTGTATTTTGTGTTAAACCTTAATCCATATTTGAAAGACGCATTTTCTAATATTTTCAAGACGCTTTGCAGTAAGTAGGTGTTTGATGTTTCTAAATGAGTTATTCCAAGTACCTAGTAGTAGCTTCTGCCCGCGGATCCGTCCATAGTCTTTTTTGCACCTTATTTAATTTTTTTTTAACATAAACAGTTAAAAGCTTTTATATTGTTTTAAAGTCCACAAAAAGATAATAAGGTCAAGAATGCACTGCGAAATAATTTTGTGTACTAAATCTTTTAGGCATTTCCTTTAAAACAACTGTATAACTGAATCGTGTGGTATTACTAGTTTCTTCGTAGTTGTCGGACGTGGTATATAACTCTTTTAGTTTCGACATGTCCATTTCTTCGCCCATCTGTCCATTTTTTTTGCGATAGCTTTATAATTCCATCATTTTTATATTAATATTAGACAGAGAGATAGAATAAGTGCGGACACAAACAATAAACAGTACAGTGCAAACAAACTTTTCTGACCCGGTTTTTGGTCGCTAGCGTCATTGTAATTTAACATCATTTTCATATGGCGACTGTAGTTTTGATTTTTGACCACCAGCAGCGGATCAGAAATGTTTTAGAAAAAAAAACAGTTGGGTATTTTTAAACAACTCATTCAGTGTAACGGCGATGTAACACAGGCCTACAGGCTCACAGCCTGTTAGGCAGGACTAAAGTGGTTGGTAATAATTAAACGTTCCCCCACGTTATGGTGTATGTGTGTCCTGCTAAGAATTACCAGTATAACACCTACTAAGAATTAAGAATGTGATTTTATAGATACATACGCACAGTCACAAAAGAAAAATAAATAATTAGATTTTTGAAGGGTCGTCAACGCTCGAGTAATGCCCCAAGTGCTGCCAGCGTCCATAGGCTGCGGTGACCGTTTACTATCAGGCGGACCGCAAGCTTGTTTGACACCTTAGTCGTATAAAAACAAGCCAAAGTTAAATCAATTTCACGTCAGTTCAAAAATTGTCATCCATCCATTTATCTCTGTGAACTTTAAATTTAAACTCTAAAGACAGGCACTAATTTAAGACTTCAGAATTTAAGACTTCCTTCTTTTAGTCGAATATCCTTCTAAAATGCGACTCAATATGTAGGTGCGTAACATTGAATACCCATTTTATAAGAAAATTCAATTTAAGTAGCCCATTTCACACTTTTGTTCCAGAGCTTCCAATAAGTGATTGGAAAATGGAAATGACTTCTGAATCACTGAAGCGCAGATTAAAGTTAAAGTATTAAATAACAGCCTATTTTTTCCTATTTGAAGGTAAATAATAGACCTTCTGAGACCGATAAGTAAAGCTTTTTGTTTTCATTACTTTTTAGGGTTCCGTAGCAAAATGTCAAAAACGGAATCTTTATAGTTTTGTCTTGTCGATCCGTTATTTTTTAGTTTTAGTTAGTGGCAAACAAGGTTAGATACTAACTGATGTTCGAACAATTTCTTGTAGCCTATAGACGCCTAACAGGCATAACTTGCGCGCTTCCAACCCTTTAGTATTGAATTACTCTTTTCCTGAACAACCTCCAAAATCCTTGACTTCGAGACGGTAGTAACTAGTAACTTATAGTTTATTGCGTTCAAAAAGGTGATATCATATCCTATTTTTGAGAAATAAAGCATTTAATATAAGTTTTTAAATTTACGCGTTCCATTACTGATTTAATAATAATAAAACGGGATTTAATGCGTCATTTGGCAAAATACCTTGTGTATCGGAAGCCCACACACACGGACAGATACCTGAATCGCATCATCACCCACGTCACCTACAATCAGTTGTGTCTACGATCTTTGACTAACCGAGCTCATGACCTTTGTGACCCTGAACATTTAGATACTGAGCTGGCACACGTTCAGGAGGCACTTAAGAAAAACGGGTACAAAACGAGTAGAAGAAGTTCAGGTCGCCGTAACACACGTACGAAGAATCCAGAGGTGAGCAGACAGCCAGCGTTTATGACCTATATCAAAGGCGTAACGGATAAAATTGGATCGCTTTTAAATAAATTCTCCATTAAGACGGTATATGTTCCATACTCCAAAATTGAACCGTAGGTGCGCACGCCGAAGGACGTAATCCCGTACCAAACACCAGGTGTCTACAAAATTGACTGTAGCTGCGGCAGTTCTTACATTGCCCAGACCAAACGCACAATTGCGGACAGGGTCAAAGAACATATTGCTGCTCTAAAGAATTGCCAGACGACAAAATCAGCTATAGCAGAACATCTAATTAACTCAAATTCCAACCATTGGATTGAGCTCCACCAGCCTAAGGTTTTATCCACCGATCGCCAATATTACCGTAGATTGGTACGCGAAGCGATTGAAATAAAAAAAGCATAAGAACTTCAATCGTGAGGATGGATACAAACTGTCGCCTGCATGGAATCCAGTCATAGGAAAATACAGCTCTCGAGTTTTACCAACGAACGCACCCGGGGACACCGTTAGTGTGGTGTGTAGTGATTTTGACAATTATAAAGACAAGGTGAGGGTAGTTCAACAGGACGCCTTCACTCGAAGCCGACGACGCCGCGCACCGCCAGTCTACCCGTGACCAAGGCTGGTGCAGCCGAAACGTCCGGAAAAAGGTATTTTGCCAAATGACACGTTAAATCCCGTTTTATTATTTTTAAATTAAAGCATTTAAATTGGAATTTAAAACCTAATGTCCTTAAGGTAAACTTTGACATTGAGCTCAGTTTATAGTCCGTTCGTGAGGCCAAGGAAACAGCTCCTTATCTGTGCTTGACCACTTAAGGTCTAGGGTGTTTTATTAAATTCAAAAACAACCAACCCGGATACCAGCTTGGTCCTTTTGACTCCGTTCAACGACGGTCTGAGAGAATCGTCATCGAAAATAATCTCCAACTCACAAGCCGTGTCGAACCCTTAAGTATGAGGAGAGAGTTTGCCTTGCTGTGTATGTTTTGTTCCTTTTAAACTTTGCAATGGGATGTGTTCTGAGGAATTGGTCGTAATGATGCCCACGGCTACTTTTGACCATCGCATCGTTCGCTATCGGCAGGAAATTCATTCTCATTTGAACCTAAATGGTCACATGGTTTCAGAGAAACGGAACGCTTGAGTTCAGGAATAAGGTTTTCTCTAAGGACTACAGTATGCGGTTCTATAAGAAAGAAGTTATTAGATTTTTGAAGGGTCAGCAACGCGCTAGTGATGCACCTTGGCGTTGCAAGCGCGCATTTTCTGCGGTCATCGCTTACCATCAGGCAGACCGCAAGCTTGTTTGCCATCTTAGTAGTATAGGAAACAAAGCTTGCTTCTTTATAGTACGTATTGATTTGATATTCAAGCAAAAATTTAACATAGTAAAAACATGATATTGATATAAAATTAAGCTCTAATATTTATTAATAAAATAATAGAAAAATAGCAGCAAATGGTAGCAGGGCAATTTATCTACTAAAAAAAGACAAATGTTCAAGAGTTTCAATTTCACTTTTATCTCGTTACTTGCTATTTTGCTATTTTAAATGTCGCATATAGGTATGTGATATTTCTTTATCGAGTAAATTCTTTTTTTACTTTTAAAAGTATGACGGTATCAATTTAAACAAGTTTTTTTTATTTAATTATAAAAATATAACAATAACATTCACGTTTTCTGTTAGTCATTAATACGACCTCTATACGAGTAGAAGTTTTATAATTCACCTTTGTCACGTTATATATGTACATGGTAATAAGATTGTTGTACAACCAAAACGGTAGAATCTGTGGCTTAAAGGTTGTCTCGATCATTAAGGGCCTGCGCTGTATCACGTCGCAGTGTCAGGCGAATGTTGCGCTCTAATTATTTTTTTATTTATTAATCCAAATAATAATCTATGTCCATATAATAATCTTTGTTATAAATGCGAAAGTAACTCAGTCTGTCTGTTACCTCTTCACATTTAAGCCGCTGTACCGATTAGATGAAATTTGGCATGGGGATAGTTTGAGTCCCGGGGTTAAGGCAAATGGGAGTCGGTTTTTTTTCTATAATAGAGGACGTTTGCCGTTGAAATCCTACAATGATAACCGAATATGACGCGGGTCGAACCGCGAGCATAAGCTAATAAAATATAATAGTAGAGGGGATTCGTTGGTTCCGGCGCACTTCCCCCCAACCTCAACCCCTAAAAAAAAGCTCACCAACTTTTTCCTGCTTTGTACGACTCGCGCTTGACCACTCTCAATACATCGTTGGTTCTGGCGTACTTCCCCCCAACCTCAACCCCTCCCCTAAAAAAAAAGCTCACCAACTTTTTAGCTTTGTACGACTCGCGCTTGACCACTCTCAATACATCGTTGGTTCTGGCACACTACCCTCCAACCCCAACCCCTCGCCTAAACTAACCTAACTTTTCTGCCCCCGCACGACTCGCGCTTGACCACTCTCAAAACCACCCCTGTGTCTGGGGTGTGGCGACTCGCGCTTGACCACTCTCAAAACCACCCCCTGTGTCTGGGATACGTCGACTCACGCTTGACCAGAACTACCACGTGACATCACTGTAGGTTCTGTGTAGTTTTGTTAAGTATTTATATCATTATCGTAATGGGTCTATCGTATTTTTCCGTTCATTAGTTATTCTTATTTAATTACAATGTCGTGAGTGCGATAATGATGTTTGTGGTGACATTCCTAATACCTTTTTAATTATATTTGTACTTGTAAGATAAATCGTATATATATAGGATAGTCGAGAGTATTCGAGTTACAATTTATCATCAAGTGATTGAATTCATCCTGTGTGATACTGAGGCTGGTTCTATTTACTTCAAAAAAAGCTATGGAGGTATGTGTTTTTTTGCTTTATAATTCTTTATCTATATTTATTATATATATTACAGACCCTCAAAACTATGTGTTTGTTTGAATGTCTATTACTTAAACCAATTTTGTTTAGGTTTTCACTTTAGGCAAATTTTTGATTCAAATTATTATACAAATATGTTTTTAAAGCATAGGCTTATTTTATTACAGAATTCAACATTTAACGTAATGGAAGAAAACACGTTCAAGCATTACTACTACGCTACATCGGATGATGAGCAATCAACTGAGAAGGCCTTAGAAACAACAAAGCTCAAACGGTCTCGTCGAAATAGTATCGACTCATTCTTTGAGGGGACCAATCAGAAGAAAAAGAAACTCAGCTCTACAGTGGCGAGATCTTCAAAAGATGGTATCTCTGGTGTCACATACTTGTCTACTAATAATGATGATGGGGCTCATGCTACACATTTGATAAAAATTGAGGTGTATGACCTCATAAAATTGAAAAAAGTACCAGTAGATGAACATTGGAAACACTCAGAAGTGAGGATCAAATATTATACGGATACAAAAGATGAAAAATATGAGCAAACGAAGGGTATCATATTTGATATCACGAAGCAAATAGCAGAAACCAATAACTGTAAAAAATACTTTTTTAAAAAGTAATCTCTAATAGCTAAATTAATTTATAAGAACCAGCTTCAGTATTACTCGAAATCAACTTTGAATCAAATTGTATCATGTTTGAGTTTTATTGTGAATGAATGAATAAATGATATAAATAAAAAATATTTTTTTTGTTTTTTAACCACTAATTACACAAACACACACATAAGAAAAAAACATTTTTTTTATTTTAAAAAGTTTTATTATCAAAAATTGTTTTAAACATATCATATAATAAAATATCATTACATAGAGTGTTATTACTAAAGTGGTTTACAAAATCAATCATTGATTTACCATGAAACTTAAAATACAAATAAACAAGACAATATTCCCCACAAACAGTTGTAAAGTCATTTTGAACTCTTTTATTATTGTAACTCCATATCTTAGTATTCTTATTTAAGAAATATAAATGATGTCTACTAGGTTTACGACCATAAGAATCAAAGTATTAACCTAATCCATTTTTATTAATATGTATTCCCACCCAATGCGATCCAGGTTGATTGTCAACATCTAAATTACTAATGAGAAAAGCAGGTAGGTGCATGAGTACTGGTAATCTATTTGCAGCAAATACATTTAGTTTAATTTTCGGAGAAATTATCTTTAAACATTTTTGAATATCTAAAGTATTCATTTCAGAATGTTGATATTATGAATGTCAAAAGTATAATAAGTCCTTTCATTGAGTTCTAATTATTATATTTTAGCTACTGTAATCTACTGAAACATTACGATTTTTATCTATTTCAATAACATTATCAAATTCAGCATACACTATACAGTTTATTGTTTGTATGAGTGCTGCTTCAAAACGAACTTCAAGTCTTACGCTTCCATTTCTAATAAGATTCCAATGAGACGTAGAACTAGCTGATAAGTCTGGAGTTAAATCAAATGCCATCAAACAATATCCATTTGCATATTGTTCCCTAGAAATAGCATTACCATCATTCAAAAAGTGAATACCTGACCCGGAAAATAGTGTATGGTAAGCTGTGGTAAATATATTGTTGTGAAACATTGGTTGTAAAGCTTTTGATGGTATTTGTTGACCATCTATATACAAACTAAATGTATTTATTCCATAGTTTTCAAAGTTAAAAGGGTTTCTGTTAAAACTTCCATTAAAAGCAGCATTGTTTACAAAACCTATTATACACCTTTTTGGAACTTGACCAATAAATATGTTATCAAGCGTTTTTCCCTGAACTCCTGAAGGTATTGTGAGCACTTTGACTTCAGCTCTGGTTATAGGATACTTAGCGGTCGTTGCACTTAAAACTTTTTGATGTGCTAATAATACACTTGGACTAATTTTTGCTCTACGAACTATAAGTGTAGCGTCAGTAAAAGTAACTTTCAGTTTAGCATCAGCACCAGCCATAAGATTAAAACTTTCTCTTGATCGTACTAGTTTAAGACTAATTTCAACACCATTTATCAGAAACTTTTCTTGATTAAACAAATCCCCATGCAAATGTCCTACCATTTCTACCTCTTTACTCTCACGTACAAATTGATTCCTTTTTTTAAATCCATCATTAGAATCATCTAGTGAATTCATTTTTCCAGCTGTGTCTTCATACCATAGTCCACAAGTCAGATGAGATTGTTTAGCTGCTGGACCATAGTTTAATAAAGTTTCTATAAATGCCCTATAAGCATAAGTGTTGTTTGGTGGAGATACTAGTTTTTGATTTAAATACACATCGAGTTGATTGAACAGTGAGTGTAACCAGTTATTAGTTGGGGCTACTACTGTAGCAGCAGCTAAGTTGGTGCCATCTTGGTTTCGAATTTTAACTTTTAAATGTAGTAATGTATGAGACAAATCGATATAATCATCCCCCGTACCAGGAATTTGAAATTCAATTGGTCCATCGTCTGTGAGGGATGATATAGGTTTGTAGTGTATCCATTGTCCATTTTCAATACTTGTCTGAGTTGTTGGTAAAGCAAATAAATCCAATTCCGATTTTATACATTCACATGAATGATTATGTAAGAATGACATTATTTGTTTGAAAATATATCTTTAGTATTTCTATTAATTTTATACTTTCTAGTTCTCAACTCTTTCAAAGCTGTTGACGGAATGGAATGAATCCGACGTTGACGTTTCGTTATATAACCTGATCCATTCATTAGTCTTTCAATTTTATCATCTGCTCTTCGTTTTAAATTACTACTTACATCTTTTAACCGTGTTTGCACAGATTCATTCATTGGTTTCTGGCTTATCATATCGCTTAATAATCCCACTCCAGCATTAAGAGCCTCTTTACCAATTACTCTTGCCCCACTTGATAATAAAGGTAGTACTGATCGAAACAGGCCTCCTAAAAAGCTTCCTATTCCATGACCACGTTGATGTGGTACAACTTTATAAATTACACCAATTCCTGATCCTGCTTGGTGTGAATAATATTGCTCATAGGGACAAATACTGTTATTATGCATTATAATCGCTTAAAGTGTAGTTTAACATATGCGGTCCCAAATTGAAATGGTATTTTATTACCAGTGTTTGTTCTTATATCTATTTCAATTGTATCAAATTCTCTTCGCATAACTGGTAAGTAGTGGGGTGGTGAAAATACATGCATCTTATAAGCACCATAGATATATTTCTCGGGGTCTAAAGGTATTATTCTTAACAATGGTGTCATAACATCTCCAACTATTTGCGGATCAATTATATCACAGTAAACAAATAATTGAGAAGGTAATCCTAAATGTAAATTGGGTGGGTATCTTCCAACATTTTTTGTTATTAAATTAGTTTTTGGTTCAAAGCCAAGTTGAATACTTAACTTTGATGATAACGTTAAAGATGATATATTTTTATCGTTAATTTGAACAGAGACCATCTGGGAAACTTTATCATAATGAAAGCGACAGTTTTCTTTTAGGTTTAAGGCTTTTAAAATGTTATCAATATTATCATAATTGGTTGCAGGTATATGATTTTTATAAATAACTGATGATATTGATTTATCCAAAGGTACTATCATTTTCTTAGTAATATACATTATATTTTCACCCTCTTGAACTGTAAACATACTACATGGGTATTGAAATTCTACAACTCCAACAGACCACTGTCCTTCTAATTTTATAGGTTTTGGAAGTTTTGTTGAAAAATTTGTAGTGGTATTACTCGGAAAATATTCCATTGAACTATTACTGAGCAAAGTTAAATAAAAATCTTCCTTAATCATATTTTTTCTATATCTTTTAATGATACCCAAGTATTAAATTTGTTTGGATAACCTTTCCACTTCACTAGTACTTGCTTTCTATTTCCAAAATAACGAGTGTGGAGTATTTTATCTATTTTATGTGGGAGAGTGGGGTTGTATATTACTTTTTGTAATTCTTTTTCATAAAATGTACCTGTAATGGGTTCATTTTGAAGATCTTTTAACGTATAAACTACCCAAGGTGATCTTCTTATAACTGAAGTAATAACAAATATTTCATCACTCCAGTTGCTCTCGTATCCTTTTTGAAATATGTGTTTATGTTTTGTTATCCTAACATAATCACCTTCTTTAAACCTGTTTAGAATAGCCTTTTGCCCTTTATCTCTATCATATAAATTATTCCAAACAGTCATAATATTTTCTGAGTTAACATCTTTGGGACACATTTTTATACTTGAATGATAGCTATGATTATAAGAATAAATCAAATCTTTTAAAATATCAACATATCTATATGTGTTATGATGTGTGAAATACCGCCACATTTTTGTCTTTAATGTTCTTTGAAAGCGTTCCACGATACTAGCTTTTATATCAGGATTGTTAGTGGTGTAATAGTTTATACCTTTACTTTTAAAATATTTTTGCACATCCTTAGAAACAAATTCAGTTCCCTTATCTGACTGAATGTGGTTAGGTAAGGATTTTGACTCATTAAATATACTTTCAAAGCATTCTTTTATAGTTATAGAGTTCTTTTTTTTTAAACATCTAGCAAATGCATATTTACTAAATACATCAATAACACACAGAATATATTTAAAACCATCATTATATTCAGAATAAGTGCCATATCACTTAAATCCACCTGCCACAAGTCATTATAATTAGATAAAATGTACTTATTTCTAGGAAATCTATTTCTTACAGGTTTATGTAATGTGTAAGTTTCTTGTTCTTGCAACCAATTTTTCACTTGTTTTGCTGTCATTTTTCCCTTTAACGAGTTGATGAGTTTGTTAACACCTCCATATCCAGCAGGATGAGAAACATCATAGTAAATCTGATTTATTTCTAATAGGGGGTCCATTTTTCCCAGTCTATTTTTTTCTTGATTTTGTTAAAATGAGTCTTAGTAGGAGTAAAACTATTATCTGATTGCAATTTGTTAAGTGGAATTTCTTCTTTTATATCACCTAAGTAAAGTTTATTAATATATTCTAGTCTTTTTGGATTTCCAATATAAGTTAATGGTATTTTAATTTCTTTTAATGCTGATGCAAACTCTTGCCACCCAATTGGATCACTGTGTTTAAGTGGTCTTAGTGTATCATTCACCAGGTCTATAATGTTACTCCCTGGTATTTTCATATTATTGATACTAACAGTTCCATTGGTATCCCAATCTACCTTATTTTTATTTGAAAAAATTGATTCTATTAGTAATTCACCTCGTTTTATATACGTCTTAGGAATCAATTTCAAGAGTTGTTGCTTTGAATAAAATGGGGTTAAGTCAGTATCATTTATGGTTTTTGATTTTATGTTTGATACCTGCTCAGTGTCAAGGACTGTTTCCTTAATGACATCAGTATCTTTATAATTAGGCGAACTTTCTGTTTTGGTTATAATTGGTATTTGATATGGTCGTCGTTCTACTTCAGTAAAATGTAAATACCTTTGTAGTGTTTGTAAATACAAAATCCATTTTTCTCTATCTTCTACATTACTATTTAAAATATCTTTCATTTCACCATCTAAACGGGATAAAGTATTTAAAGCGCTTTGTGTTTCATTTTCCTTTTTAATTTTTTCTATCAAATTAGGTTCAATTAGAATCATTTTTTTAGCATGTTCCATTTTTGCTTTTATTTTCCTGCTAAGGTTTTAAAATTGAACTCACCAAGGCACTTAGAACAGATCCTAAAATAATAGGTAAAAAGGCACCACCCCTTTGAATAATTACGTTTTTTCTAAGTAGATTTCTTCCTTTACACACCAACTTTCTCAATATATTTTTATATTTTTTTAATTTGTTTTTATCATTTTCCTTGACGGGTATTTTACCCTGTAATACGTTGTAAATACACTCACAAATAAAATTTATTTCTTCTTTACTACAAGATTTAAGTAAAGCTTTTCTATGTCTTGGTTTCAATACATGCAACGATTTTAAAAGTTCTTGATGTGTAGTCACTCTTGAATGCATTATTTATGAATGATTGGAATTTCATTATGTTTGCTGTATTTAAATCCTTTTTTAGGTATATATTCAATGCAGTTCTGGTCAGAAGGAAATATTCTCGTTTTAAATCGACACATATCAATTGTGTCTTGTTTTAAATCTATCATTAGGTAGCCATGAGGTTCACTAGTAGCATCTTTGTAGGCATCTTCCAAAAATTTAATGTTTTCAGGTGAGACTTGACGTGCTAAGTAACGAATTTGTGTTTTATCTCGTGGATTTTTAAATTAGACTATATAACTAGAGTTTAAAGAAATATCTCTCTGTCCTTTACCTTGATGGAATATATTTTGTGTAATATAGAAAACACTAATGTTTCTATGATGACTACCCTTTGTGAATATGTCAACAACACGACCATCAGACTCTCGCATGAGGTCATCGATTATTATTAGTTGTGGTTGTTCTCCATCAAACATACTGAGGTCAGGAATACCTTGGTAATAATTAACATTGTTCAAGTTGTATAACGGTTGCATTTCATCATAACACCACATAATATTAGAAAAATGTTGATTGCAAATCTCATTAGCATGTTTCACAAAATTTTTAACAAAAACTGATTAACCACATCCACTAGGGCCAGCTACAATTACTGTAAAGGGATGATAAAAATGAATCATAATTATTTTTAATGTGTGTTCTCTTTGAAAATGTTCAAATTCATATGGAGGAAAGCAATAAAAACAAACACTTATATATTAAAAACAATATAATTAATAATAAAAAAAAATTACAATCATTAGGTTACTTAATAATAGTTATTACCTTACATTTTTTAAACACACATAAACCAGATACAATTAATACTCTATATTATTATTATTTCAAAACTATAAGTTAATCTTAAAATGACCCCAAGCATATGTATCTGTTGAATTAGGTAAAATATATCTCTTGGTGTCATTACAGGATAGACAAGTTTTATTAATTTGTTGTGTAAAAATAGTATGTTTCACACTTCGAATCCTACACATTTGTGAAACATTTACATTTTTATTAAATAGACACAACTTATAATTTTCCAAAGTCATCTTTTTTGTCACACTTTTATTTACACCTTTAGCTTTAGCAATAACCTTACTTTCAATGTCCATTGCATACATTTTTGATCGAAGTCCTACAAACTCCCGAAATATTTTACCATTGTTCTCATCCTTAAAATATCCAAGTTTCTTTTTATTTAAAAGTGGGAAACCATAAACATTATCACTAGAATAGTCTGAAGTATCGAAAAAACATTCTAAGTCAGATTTTATATCATTATAAAAATTATCTGTAAATACATGGTAAACTAAGCTATCCGTATCAGTGTATAATAACTTGACACTATTATTGTATTTTCTTTTCATGTAATTATAATGAAAGTTATACATCAATGTTTTTGATATTTCTAATATACAAAATCCTAAAACAAATGGTTTATTGAAATATACCTTAGTCTTTTGTAATTGTACAGCAATTAAAGACTCGGAGAATATAGATAGACTATGAAACTCAGGGCGAGCAATTAAACTTTGTGCACCTTGAATTTTTCCATGGTTTTCCCAGTGGGTTAACAATTTCACATTAACACGTTTTTCAACATTTTCCATAGTTTTACCAAAGACTGCATTATTCATAAGTTTATAAAAATCTTTTTCAAAGTCACTTTTAGCTAAAGTTCTTAGTTGTGTATTTAAATCTATATATTTCTTCAACCAAGGACTTTGCTCAAACTGTAAAACTCTATGAACTCTAATTAATTTCATACCAAGTTGTAAACATTGCTTCAGATTTCTATAGTGAATAATATATTTAGTTTTGTTATATAAATTTGGTACTAATTTTTTATCTTTACTGTTACCGATTACAATGTTTTCAGGGCATAAAGGTAAGTCTGAATGAAGATCATGTAAATTTTCAGGGTATTCAAGATCAACTTCCAGTATGTATCCAATATCTGATGAATCTGATATATTGAAGTCTATTTTCGGGTTAACCCATTTAAAATCTCTTACAGGCAAATACTGAGACATTGCCCAACCATAGAGATTGTTTGCATCAAAATACATTAAGTAAGATTTTGGTAAGTTATCTTTGTAATCACCCATGTACTCGTTATTTGCCTTTCCATATCTGTTAGAACACTGTGAAATACCACCTCTTATACCAGACTTTACGAATGCTATTTTATCAAAGTCTTTTAATAATTCCAGTGTTATGTTAGTACATTTTAGCATTGCATCCCAGCTTAATCCTGGAAGGGTATAATATTGTACAGGGTCGAGTTCATATGTTTTAATACAAATTTCTCTAAAGTTTTCAAAAATATCAGTGAGTAACATTACATCAGTTCTTAAGTATAGATTGGAATAGTCCAACATATTTTTACATTTAAATTGGACCCAAACATTTTGAGCATGTTTATAATCATCATCTGAGACACTGGTATTACTTAAAGAGTTAAAGAAAGCGTCTTGATCTGGAAGAGTTGTAACTTTTAAGGATTCATAAGAATTAACAAATTCATAAGGAAAAACACCTTTCCTAATAAGTTTATTAAAATCATTTTCGTTTGGAAATTGTTTTCTTAATTCTATAAATTGATCTTTTTTTAGATTTTTAGCTAAACTATCTAAACTACTGGCCATGAATTTAAAGGAATCTAAAAACCGCAAATGTACTAAATGACCTCTTATATTAAGTTTTTTTGAGAATGAAATATATTTTTCCTTATTTTGCGGAATGATATCTATTTCTCCATCTTTAAAATTCAAAGCATGAACAATAAAATGAGCATCATAATTACTTAGATTATGAAATAGAATGGGAATGAAAAAGGGAACACGATACTTTGAACTACATAATTCGTGAGCAACACCTCTAAAATTACCAGTATTCCAATCATAGTCTACTGTGATGTCATCACCCAATAGCCCTTCACAAATATAACATAATTGCGATTGTCTAATAGATTCCTTCTCTTCGTTAGTTAATGGAAGTGGACATTTTTGAAAACAATTTATCCTATGTATATTGCTAATATCTTTGTAAATGCTTTCCATAAACATTTTTGCACAATTAGGCCCTGTGTATGTTCTGTATGTAGACAGCTTATCATCATACGAACATTTTATATAGTATCCATAACTATAAACTTCATGTTCATGTATTGTTTTTGTATATGACTTCGATGGATCAGGGTCACATGAGGTGACGGGTTTTAAAAGAGCTTCAAAGTCTGCATATATTACAAAAGGTAATTTTAATTTTCTTTGAAACTTATCAAAATAGATTTCATCATTATTTGTTTCCCGATTAAACCAATCTTTTCCTTTTTTATGAATTCCTGGTAATTCAGTAACAATATGAGCACAGTCATGTTTTTGGTGATTAATTAAATTAACTTTAGATTTAAAATATAGAAGGCAACCATCACAGATATGAATAGCATTATTTGATAGAACTGAATTTTTTTTAAAGTCCATCCACTATCTTTTGCTTCGAAATCACTCATTTTATTTTTAATGACTTCGCTTAAAGTTTCTAAATAATTTTCTAATTCGTCCCCTAAAGAAATAGTCCAATTTTTTGTTTGAAAATCGAAAGGATTTTTTAAATCTTTTGTTTCCTGTTCAAAATCTGCATGAATAATAAAATTAACTTTAACAATAGTTAACTCTTTTAAACATTCCTGAATAAGAAATAGTATCGACTCTTTAATTGATGCTATGAATACTTCAGGAGTTTGTATTTTAAGTGACTCATTAGCTTTAGGTGATACAATTCTATACGTTAAGACCCGAGACCCAAAAGCAACTGATATAACAAAGACATAATGTAAATTATGATTATGAATAAGACATTTTTCTTTGTGTTCCTTAGATCGTAAGTGCTGAGCATAGAACCTTTGGCTAACCTGTAATTCACATATTTGACACATAACGTTCTGTCTATGTGTTGTATTGGCAGATGATGACGTCGATGCTTGTTGTAAATCTTCAACACTAATATCAGCTTGTCTCTTCAAACCTCGACCGACTTGAATTGAATATTTTCTGTAGATATAACATGCTTATGTTAATATAAGAACACAAATATGTAACATAAAATTTAAATAAGTATAGTTAGAATGTATACCTGAATGTTTCCTCAACTTCTTTACAGATGTTAAACAGTGAAGTGTCATAATACGGATTTTCCAGAGCATTATCTTCATAATTCTCACACGCTCTCATTAGTTCTTTTTCTTCTTCTTCAAAAACATTTTGAAAAAAAACACTTTCTAGTGACATGGTTGAAATAAACCAGTTTAGCTTTGCTTGTGAATGATGAATTAATAATAAATATAATGTTCGATTTTTCTCTTATATATACAAGTCGATAAGGTGATTACTATATTAGTTGATGGTTAATTAATAGTTGCTCGTTACTTATCAATTAGATACTCATAAAATTTTGTAAGGATGGTTCTTATAAATTAATTTAGCTATTAGAGATTACTTTTTAAAAAAGTATTTTTTACAGTTATTGGTTTCTGCTATTTGCTTCGTGATATCAAATATGATACCCTTCGTTTGCTCATATTTTTCATCTTTTGTATCCGTATAATATTTGATCCTCACTTCTGAGTGTTTCCAATGTTCATCTACTGGTACTTTTTTCAATTTTATGAGGTCATACACCTCAATTTTTATCAAATGTGTAGCATGAGCCCCATCATCATTATTAGTAGACAAGTATGTGACACCAGAGATACCATCTTTTGAAGATCTCGCCACTGTAGAGCTGAGTTTCTTTTTCTTCTGATTGGTCCCCTCAAAGAATGAGTCGATACTATTTCGACGAGACCGTTTGAGCTTTGTTGTTTCTAAGGCCTTCTCAGTTGATTGCTCATCATCCGATGTAGCGTAGTAGTAATGCTTGAACGTGTTTTCTTCCATTACGTTAAATGTTGAATTCTGTAATAAAATAAGCCTATGCTTTAAAAACATATTTGTATAATAATTTGAATCAAAAATTTGCCTAAAGTGAAAACCTAAACAAAATTGGTTTAAGTAATAGACATTCAAACAAACACATAGTTTTGAGGGTCTGTAATATATATAATAAATATAGATAAAGAATTATAAAGCAAAAAAACACATACCTCCATAGCTTTTTTTGAAGTAAATAGAACCAGCCTCAGTATCACACAGGATGAATTCAATCACTTGATGATAAATTGTAACTCGAATACTCTCGACTATCCTATATATATACGATTTATCTTACAAGTACAAATATAATTAAAAAGGTATTAGGAATGTCACCACAAACATCATTATCGCACTCACGACATTGTAATTAAATAAGAATAACTAATGAACGGAAAAATACGATAGACCCATTACGATAATGATATAAATACTTAACAAAACTACACAGAACCTACAGTGATGTCACGTGGTAGTTCTGGTCAAGCGTGAGTCGACGTATCCCAGACACAGGGGGTGGTTTTGAGAGTGGTCAAGCGCGAGTCGCCACACCCCAGACACAGGGGTGGTTTTGAGAGTGGTCAAGCGCGAGTCGTGCGGGGGCAGAAAAGGGTTGGGGTTGGAGGGTAGTGTGCCAGAACCAACGATGTATTGAGAGTGGTCAAGCGCGAGTCGTACAAAGCTAAAAAGTTGGTGAGTTTTTTTTTTAGGGGAGGGGTCGAGGTTGGGGGGAAGTGCGCCAGAACCAACGATGTATTGAGGGTGGTCAAGCGCGAGTCGTACAAAGCAGGAAAAAGTTGGTGAGCTTTTTTTTAGGAGAGGGGTTGAGGTTGGGGGGAAGTGCGCCAGAACGAATCCCCTCTACTTATAATTAATATTTATAATTAAAAAAAACAGTAGAAAGAAGAAACGACGCGTGCGTGCGCCCTGTTAGTTGACATGGGCGGCCCGATAGACGTAGTATTATTCTGTTCTATACAAAACCGTGTCATAAGTCGCATACAGCAGACCCAGGCACCAACGTAAGCCCAAAACGACCAAATTTTTCTTGTAAGATTGTGAAATCGCCGTACAAATAATAATACAAAAAGCGTAAAAACATAAATCTCTCACTCGCCCCTTTTTTCAAAAGTTAAGATAAGTTCTTTTCCATATCATTGTCTACCCAGGAAACGTGTATGGCCTCCAGCATATCCAGTAGTTTAGCCATGTATGGCCTCCAGCATAGCCAGTAGTTTAGCCATGTATGGCCTCCAGCATATCCAGTAGTTTAGCCATATATTTCCATATTAAGACGTTATACAAACATTTAGACACAAATGGTTATAGTAGCCACACATAATTATATGATGATATCCGTCAGTTACTAATTTGTCCACTGAAAATTAGTTAATGTTTAAATTCAAGTTCAAATCTCCACAGCAGATATTCCCGAGACACATAAAAGGTCCCAAATTATATTATCTATTAAGAAAATGATAAAAGCACAAATGGGAAGAAATAAAGAGCATCTGTCGAATTTAAGCGAGCAGTACCTAAATGGTTTCGTCCCTGAGGTATTTAAATAAACAACAATTCTCCCCGGGGCTGAGGTGAGGTCGAAGCTTTATTTAATTAGAATCTATTATTGCTTTCAAGAGACAAAGATAAACAAAATTATTTCTCATTACAGTTAAGCACTTTGATTATTTAGATATTAGATAGGTTAGAGAATAAGGATTTTGAGGAATAAACTTAAAAAATCATCCAAGTGCAAGTCGGACTCGCGCACGAAGGGTTCCGTACCATCTATAAAAACGGCAAAAAAATCATGTTCGTTGTATGGTAGTCCCCTTTAAATATTTGTTTTATTGAAATTTAATTATTTATTTGATGATTATATGTAAGTGAATAAATAACTAAATATTCTGTGATTATTTCAAGCGTCTACCTGTTGCCGTTATCAATATCGAGCAAAAAATCACGTTCATTTCAATCTTGACTAGATCTCAAATATTTCAGCAAAACGCAACACTTTAATTATTTTGAAAATACTTACTATAGCTACACTAATAGCTTACGATGGCAAAGTTTGAATCTATAATTAACTCCTAGTGACTTATAAAGTCCTAGTACATCAAACTTATAAACACACAAAATCTTCATAGAAGTAAAAATACATACAAAGACATAATCTCTCTTCGTTTATGACTCCCTGAAGACTTGTGACAGGTTCAAGTCCTGGCTCGAGGTTAATCTTTTGACTGCATCCTTGCTATGAAAGTATTTATTTATATTGATGATCTATAACTAAGGATTTAGCGTAGAAATCACGTCGATGATTGAATTAAGCGAGCGAAGCCACTGGCAAAACTAGTGATATGATATATCATAAATTATGTCAATTTCTGAACCGTAGAATAAAGCTCAGAAAAAGCTCAGTGTTCTCTTATGAAGGATCTGTCTTGTCTGACATTTAATTAAAACTTTCTCTTTCAAGTACGTATTAATATCATCGTACACAACTTTAGTTTACTTTGATTGATGATTACGGACATACTAACTGTCTCCCGTGGGGGTCCGTGACGAGTAAATCGCTTATGATTATATAAATAATATATTTGAACCCTTATTCTGTATAAAAAAAAAGAATGGAATAAAATTATGTATCCAGAATGGACTAAAATGAATAAAACACATACGTCACACACACATTTCAATAAATATTTTCAAATACAAAAATTCATCGTCATAAATCATATAGGCTTAACCGTGCCAATCATAAAGAAAACAGTTAAAGAGTAGACTATCTACGACATAGACTGCCTACGACGTAGACTAACTACGAAATAGACTGCCTACAACGTAGACTTCCTACGTCGTAGATTGTCTACGCCGCAGAAATAGCATTTTGTGCGATTCCTGAATTTGACGATATTAATTGCGTTTTATTTCTCACACAGGAAATATGTTACACCTTTCTTAAGTGCCTTGGTAACTAATATTTCATTAAGGAAAAAGTGTGACCATTAGGATAAGTATTGAATGAATTACAGGATACCATGACCGGAGTTAAGATAAAAGAGTTATCTATGTATTACAAGAAACAACCAAACTAATATTTGTAAAAGTCCGTTTCTTCGTTTATTTTTTCTACGGAGCAAACCGTTGAGTTCATTTTTGACACAGAGGTTGTTCAAAAGACGAAAAAGGACATAGGCCAACTTTTAATTGACTTCAAAAAAGAAGTAGGTTTTTAATTTTAAGGGTTTCGTCTTAGTTGCCATTTATTTGTTTAATAGAAGGAAACTTTTAATTAAAATATAAACTATTTTTCAAATAAACCAAAAAATTAAAAATAAGACCCCAAAGCAGACTTATTGACAGAAATGGCAAATGACCTTTTATACATAATACCCCTGTATGTCACACTGACAGAACATTAAAAGAATACACTTCGCGGCGCCCGCGCGCGTTTTACATTTTTGCAAAAATGTTGCTGTCCCTATCGAACACGATGCGGGCGCGAGACCCCCTTTCCCCGCGCCGCGCGCCTTATTCTAGAATGATTTTGTCGTATAGCTGGAACGTCAGTATTCTGATAAGCGATATGGCTTTCACCCAAAAATACTATATTTTGAGCATTAACGAAGTATAAATGAATTATCATCATTAATTTTTCAAATTAAAAAGTATTTAATGTGCTGCCATAATATTTATCCGATTGCGATAAACCTATGTTAATTTATTGCTACCACTTGCGCAAAAGTTATAGGCATGAAAGAATGTCATTGGTTATAATGGAATAGGTTAAATACTCAAAGCATTGACCAGCATCGGATCTAAGTGACGGTAATACAAAACAATCCTATACTTTTGTCAACGAGTGTTTGCCATCTGTAATCAAACTAATCAATGATTGATGCGATTTGCTCAATTCCTTTGTAGGTATTAGACGTTCTGTTCGGCGTGCTCTCTGAGAAAATAGGTACCTACTTATACAAACTTATAAAGGTTATGCGAGTTTTTTTTTTGTTGAAAAATTCTTTATTTATAGGCAGGAATGAATATTGAAATAGGAGGAGGTTTCTGAGCTAACATTCATTTATTTTTTCACGGAGACCAGCAAGGACGATAATAAAATAGGGAGGTAACTCGGTAACATTTTGACCAAAACATACGGTATCTACCGTTTTTAAAATTTACTTTAAAATCATAACAATGTTAATAATGGTAAAATGTAGGTATAAATATTTACTTACCTTTTACCATTTTTAAATTAATACTTATATATTATAGGTTCTTATAGGCTATGTTCGGGGCGAAGCAGGATGTTCAAATAAAAAGGTTAATGTTCACAAAAATAATAGTTTATTAATATATCTTTAAAATAGGTGTACAAAATAGTTCCAAATGAAGTAAGTGTAGAAAATGTTAAAAATGTTAATTACTAAAAATATATAGATAAAATGTTATTGTAAAAACGCTGCCGAATAGTGCACTGAAGACCCGCCCGGCGCCCGCACAAGCGGCATCAGTTCAGTAGTTGTGACATACGAGTACGTCATAAGGGTGTTCGGTTGCATACATCGAACATGCTCCCGACCAGGAGAAGAATATATGACATGTTACTGACACAAATTAATATACAAAATAACATAGAAAATAAAATTACGTTACGAAATAGTTGATGAAGTTAAGTAGTAAGTTGTAACTTTTATAAAACGTGTACACTGCCTACTGATTGACTAAAGAAATGAAAGGTAACATAAATGTAACACAGGCGGTCAATAGATAATTAATAATACCAAAATAATCTATAAAGGTTGTAATTTGTAAACAATATTCGTAGTAAGTATTTTTTGAAATGGAGTAGGGTAAAACACCCAAATGTCGGCCCCTTAACATGAAACGCAACTTTCAGTCCTAACCATACCTGAACCTTGAAGTTATACACCGTTGAATTTGCATTGTCGGGCTATTTGACATTTACACTTTATTTTATTGAGAATATTATATTATATTATATTATGTTATATTATATTATATTATATTATATTATATTATATTATATTATATTATATTATATTATATTATATTATATTATATTATATTATATTATATTATATTATATTATATTATATTATATTATATTATATTATATTATATTATATTATATTATATTATATTATATTATATTATATTATATTATATTATATTATATTATATTATATTATATTATATTATATTATATTATATTATATTATATTATATTATATTATATTATATTATATTATATTATATTATATTATATTATATTATATTATATTATATTATATTATATTATATTATATTATATTATATTATATTATATTATATTATATTATATTATATTATATTATATTATATTATATTATATTATATTATATTATATTATATTATATTATATTATATTATATTATATTATATTATATTATATTATATTATATTATATTATATTATATTATACTATATTATATTATATTATATAGTATATTATATGATTATAAACATCTTAAATTACGTGTCAAAGAATAATAAGCGTTTATAGTTTTGTACGGCAAATTTCCCTAATATCGGCCATCCTTTACCTAACTACGGCCTTCTTCTATCCTAATGTCGAATCGTAAAAAGGGCAATATATCAATAGAAATTATTTATTAATGTTGAAACTTTACCATGCATAACTTTAACTCTTTATAATACCTTTTAAAATAGAAATCGTATTAGGTTATATGTGTATTCTTGTTTTTCTTATTATTTGAAAATTCTTTACTTTAATTTGTTACTTAGAAATAACGGGGCCCATGATAGGATTCTTATTTTATTACAAAACCCTTATGTTGGCTTGCGGCCTAGACAAGGGGGATGACAGCAATTTTAGAATTTATTAGTATCCTAAGTTAGGGCTCTTATAGTTTATAAGGCGTTCCATGCCCGTTTATTGAATGACCAAAGTTCAGCCGCCTTTTAATGTGAGTTATACTATTTTATGAGACTGTAAAAATCATAGCCGACATTAGGCTACTCTTACAACCTAAGCTCGGCCACATTTACTTGTTCTGATGAAATATAGGATGTTCAAAATACTAAATAAGTCTATTCATGTAACTGTGTGGAACAGTGTGTTCATAATTATTTGCTAAAATACACAATGCAGTTTGCCACTTTAAAAATTTTTTTTTTAACAATAATATAGAAATTTTAATAATTTTACTATATTTTATTTATCATTCGTCAAATTCATTTTTTACATAAAAATCATAAGAAAATACCTATATAACCTAATATAATTTCTATTTTAATACAACTTTCAATTTTAAATAACAATGACAAATAATGTCTTCTTTTGTTTTTGATACAGAACATTCTTTACTGGCTTATATTAGAGTAAAAGAAGGTTGTATTATGGAAATGTTACAAGCGTCCATAGGCTATGGTGACCGCTTACCATCAGGCGGACCGTCGGCTTGTTTGCCGATTTTTAATATATAATATTTAATTTATTTTTTAAGATTTAAAAAAAATTAAATACCTACTGTTCTATTCTTTTTACTTAGGAATAATTGGAAATCTCTTTCTAGACTTTCAATCTTAGTTACATGTTGTTCACAGTAGATGTAGGTACAATTATTTTGATTTTTAAATAGGTATGTATTCATTATATAAATCCATACTTATATTATAAATGCGAAAGTAAATCTGTCTGTTTGTATCTCTTCACGCTTAAACATCTGTACTGATTATGATGAAATTTAGCATGGAGATAGTTTGACTCCCGAGAAAAGACATAGGCTACTTGAAAATGTCAAGTGTGAGTCGGTCTTTTTATAATTAAGGAGTTTCCGTTGAAATCTTACATCTATAACCGAATTCAGGGCGGAAGGAACTGCGGTCAAATTTGGCATGGAGATAGTTTGAGTCCCGAAGAAGGACATAAGCTACTTGAAAACGTCAAATGTTAGTCGATTTTTTTTTCTATAAGTGAGGAGTTGTCGCTAAAATTCTACACTGATAACGCGGGCAAAAGCTAGTATTATACCATCTGTGTCTCACTGACTGCTTCAAACGAAAACCTCATCTTCAGTTCATCATTGGTAACGTCAGAAAAATAGTTTCGAAATTTTATTAACAAAAAAAAATTCCATACAAAATGAATATTAAGGTTATTTATTTTGTATGGAACTTTTTTTTTTGTCAAAGTGTAGACACAGGTTGTATAAGTGTAACTTATTCATGATCCTGTCTTATCGAGGGTCAATAAATTGCAAATCAAATGGTAACACTTTTAATTTTATTACCTACTATTATTTTGCACGCTCTAGGCAGTGCTCTTTATAAGTATTACTAGCTGACCCGGTGAACCGTGTTTCTTTTCTTTTAACAACAGCCTCACCAACCTATTGTGAAAGGGTTGTACTAATTCAGAAACTTTCCCCGACATGTGCATAACAACTTACCAAAATTTCATTAAAATCAGTTTACCCTTAAAGTGCGAGTCCGACTCGCACTTGACCGTTTTTCTTTTATAAAAACCTTGCCCTAACACTATCAAACACACCAAAAAAATTACCCAAATTGGTCCAGCCGTCTTCGAGTTTTCCTTAGTGCGCGAGTACGACTCGAACTTGACCATGGCCGACTCGCACTTGACCCTTTTTTCTTTCTCAGAAACCTTCCCCTGCGTGTGCAAAACAACCTTACCAAAATTCCATTAAAACCGTTTTCCCCTTTTTGCGCGAGCCTGACTCACACTTGACCATGGCCGACTCCGAATTGGTTAAGCCGTCTTCGAGTTTTCCTTAGTGCGCGAGTCCGACTCGCACTTGACCGTTTTTTTTCATAAAAACCTTGCCCTAAAACTAACAAACACAACAAAAAACAAATTTCCCGAATTGGTTCTGCCTTCTTCGAGTTTTTCTTAGTGCGCGAGTCCCACTCGCACTTGACCGTTTTTTTATAAAAACCTTGCCCTGACACTAATTAACACAAAAAAAAAAAAATTGCCCGAATTGGTCCAGCCGTCTTCGAGTTTCGCGCTTAGCAACCAATTTTGCGATTCAGTTTTATTTATATAGATTACGCTAAATACCTACCTAGGTAAAGGTAAAAAAATCTAATCAACTTGCTGCGCAACGAAACATGCAACAGTATTATTTTCGTAATTGTTTCCTAAGGTACCTACCTACTTACGTCAAACGCAATACAAGTGAAGATTCCTCGCCTCGCCTCCCCCGTCTCAAGCCCCCCGTGTTTGTCGAGCGAGCCAGCATTATGATAGAATTCGATTTTTGCAAATTTGACTAATGATTTTTGTGTTTCGAATTATTGTGTTTATTCATTTAATTTAGTAAGAATGACAGTAAAGTTTTTTTATTTAGAAAATTAATTATATTATCTAGGTCTGTGGTGCTATAAAATTTTCGGAAACGTTTTTTGTTATAGTGTATAAGTAATAAGCACGAAGTTGCAGCTGTTTTTACCATAAATTACATAAGTTTTTGCACTCTAATAATTTTAGAACTACACAATTTAACGTAAAACTGAAACACCACAGACCTAGATATTAGTTGTCTGGTCTTGTTTAAACAAAAAACATTGAGTTTGAGGGATTGAAATTCATCAGAGGAGAAAAATCCTTTTGTAGCGAGCGCGCTGCGAATCCGATACTCTTAAAATACAGGTTTTAGTCGCCAACAATCTTGAGAACTCTTTTCTATGAGCCGCGCCGCACATAAACATCACCACCCAAATAAAATGCTTTGTTTATTTATAATTAATAATAAAAGCATAATTAAAAAAAAACACATAAACTAAATTATTCCTCATTGCTTTTAAAGGTAGGTAAATATATTTTTATTGTGTTTTGTTAAAAAATGTAGAAGTAATAAGGTTACGACTGGAAAAATGCGATATAAATTTAGAAACTTTGTTTTACGCAATTTTGGATGGAAGCGTTATTGTCGGATGCTAACAGCACTTTTTTTATTCTTTTTAGATCTTTACTTATCTTTATATTTTTGGCAATTTTAACTGAAAAATCGTTAGTACTAGTATATCAACTAAAAATGTGATAAATCGCGTCCTATTAAAGATAATTGTAAGCATATTGTATTTTCCTCAGCAAGATTTATATATTACAAAATAAAAAAATGGAAGCGAAGGCCTTTCCTTAAGTAATAAATAAAATTTGTATATAAAGAAAACATAATTGTCACATACAACTCCTAGTGTTTTATAAAGTCCTAGTACATGAATCTTACAAACACACAAAATCTTCATAGAATTAAGAATATTATAATAATATATATTATATATAACATAGAAATAATCTTTTTACCCTGAAGGTAACAGTCAAAGAAGAATAGTTATTTGTTATACAAGTGAGTAAAAGCGTTTTTTGGTAGTAGAAGTGCTAACTTTAAATCCTGAGCATAGCGAACGAGACCGAAAAAATTTGCTCACGCGTCCCACATACAAATTTTCACCTCTACCAGCAAGAAAAATATTTTCACGTGACTTTTCTGGTAAAAAGTTAAGTTCGGCATTGGAGACTTGTTGTCTTAATTCTTCTGGTGTCAGAGATATATCTTCGTAGCTTGTATCGCTCATTTTTAAAACAAAACAGAATTATTAATTAAATAAACAATCTAATGTTCAAAAAACTAGCTTGCCGCCATTTTACTATGTTTTTTAAATTGAGGTTGCGTTCGGATGTGTACCTACTACAACCTCTGCCATTGCTATCAAAACAACGTATGATATTTTTAAAGTTAGCTCTATAAACTTTTAATAATAATAATCTTAATATATATAAATCTCGTGTCACAATGTTTGTCCTCAATGGACTCCTAAACTACTGAACCGATTTTGATCAAACTTCGTAAATATCTGTTATTTGATCCAACTTAAAAGATAGGATAGTTTTTATCTCGATATGTCAAGTGCGAGCCGGACTCGGGCACTATAGGTAAAAATCAACTTTCGCCGGGTACAGAGGGACGGCAGCGGAACAACGTTCGCCGGGACAGCTAGTAATTTATAAAAACTGACTTGAAAACGAAAAAATGCAAAGAAAAATTCTTTATTAAAATGAACAAGTTTAAATATTTGACCCGAAATTTGTTTCGGACCAGTCATTGTATTGTTTTTTTTCAACATCTGGTTAATTCCAAAAGTCAATGTTCGAACAGTAAATTACTTTGCCTCACTAGTGAGCAAAATCCGAGTTTACTCACTGAATTTGAACAGCAAAACTATCCTTTTCGTGCTTGTGAGGTGAAAATAGTTAATTGTTATACAAGTGAGTAAAAGCGTTTTTTGGTAGAAGTGCTGACTTTAAATCCTGAGCTAGCGTAGTAGGCTAGAATTAAATCACGAGCGTAGCGAGTGAATTTAATACAGACCTCTGAGCATAGCGAAGGATTTAAGGGCACGAGACCGAAAAAATTTTGCTCACGCGTCCAACATACAACTTTTCACCTCTACCAGCGAGAAAAATATTTTCACGTGACTTTTCTGGTAGAAAGTTAAGTTCGGCATTGGAGACTTGTTGTCTTAATTCTTCTGGTGTCATGGAAATATCTTCGTAGCTTGTATCGCTCATTTTTCAAACAAAACAGAATTATTAATTAAATAAACAATCTTATGTTCAAAAAACTAGCTTGCTGCCATTTTACTTTGTTTTTTTTTTAAATTGAGGTTGCTTTCGAAATTGTACCTAATACAACCTCTGCCATTGGTATCAAAACACCGTATGATATTTTTTAAGTTATCTGTATTAACTTTTAATAATACTAATTATTTAGAAAAACTCACTTAAAAACGAAAAAATGCTATGTAGTTATATTCTTAATTAAAATGAACAAGTATAAGTATTTGTCCCGAAATTTGTTTCTGACCAGTCATTGTATTGTTTTTCTTTTAATCATCGGGTTAATTCCAAAAGTCAATGTTCGAACAGTGAATTACTTTGCCTCACTAGTGAGCAAAATTCGATTTTACTCACTGAATTTAGACAGCAAAACTATCCTTTTCGTGCTGGTGAGGTGAAAATATATTTAACGTGCTATATCTTTGCTATGAAAGTGTTTAGATATTTATATTGATAATAAAAACATAGTTGTGCAACACGATTCAAAATGTAATATTAATCACATATGTGTGTATATGTATGTGATATGTAATGTTTTAAATATTATATTCACATAATGTATTCGCGAAAAATGTTAAGTCTCTTTTCGGAGTAAATCGAGCGTGTAGCTGCGACGTAACGTAACGTGCTCGACTCCGCGTCTCTGCTTTGTGTAGGAGAGACTTAACAACAATTTTATTTGTGTTTAATTTTTTAGACAAAATAACATAGAATATATTTACTTTTAAAAGTTTGTTTATTGGTAAACTTTATTACTTCTCTGTTGTTTAAGGGTATGTTTGCTAAATGTTTTAAATGTGTGTGTTAGTGCATCACTCAAAAAACCAGTCAAGTGCGAGTCGAACTCACGCACCGAGGTTTCCGTACAAAATAAACTGTATATAGGGAAAAACTTTGTCGTTGAAAAACTGTTGTCCCAACTGCAAATAAGTTTATAATCGAAATTTAATAGTGCTAAATAGCTTTATGCCTAATTTCATGATTCTGCGTCAACGGGAAGTACCCCATAGGTATGAATTTCCTTGCGAGCATCAAAATATGCGGCATAAACGGAGCATAATCCGTATCTTTTGATTGCGTTGACTAAGAAGTTTAAATTTTCACTTATCAAAGGGATCTGAGTATTTGATATTAATTTCAGCTTGATACGTCTACGTGTTTCTAAGAAAAAGAATCTTGACAGACGGACGGAGACTAAAGTGATACGTTTCTGTTCTTATGAGGTGCGGAACCCTTAAAACTCGTTTTTTTAAATATGTTTTATTTAAATATGTTATAGATATTACTGCCTGTAGTGTTTTCACACCTCTTGTATCATTTCCTATACCTACCTATACACCTCCGGAACAAGAAAATAACACACGTATTGACGTTTGTTTCTTATTTGACTCTAATGAACCGAACATTATATATCATTGTATTTTTCTTTCACAGCTAGAGTTGAAAAAAGCGTTGAATAAGAAAAAAAGAGAAAATAAAGTTTTTCAATAAATTTCCAAGTTTTCCTTAATTGTTTCATAACAAAACCACCAAGCAATCTAACAGGATCCGAACTCATTTATTAAAAACATTCCAGCTCAAGACTAAGGCGAAGTAAAGTTAAATTAATATTTTCTAAACCTATGTTTGAAGTGAAAACTTCTTTAGCGGTGTTGTGTAAAAAATGTTAAACTCGCGTCAGGTCACGGGTCCTGATCGTAAATTTATAGAAAATTCGTAAGACGGAACTAGTGTCAGATTTATTTACATTTGACAGATTGAGAAGTGAATTTTGAAGTGAGAACGTCTTCAGCGGCGTTGCGCACTTTTTTCTGTTTAGTTAGTTTTTTATCACACTTGCTCGTAAACAGTGTCATTACTCCCACGGGCTTTTTCTTTGTAAATTTTACTTTACAGAATAGATAGATCTCATTAAGATCTTCATTTTTTGCGGTATATTGACACGAATGTATGGGTACTTGTTGAATAGGGATTCAAAAATGGAATAGAGATTTTAAAAACTTCTTTAGCGTCGCTGTGAACTTTTTTTGTGATGGGTAAAAATGTTTAAGTAGTAGTCAAATATTACAGTTTTTAGAATCAAATTACATATAAACAAATATAAAATACGGATTCAGGCCACAAAAAGACTGCATTACCATTGGAAAAAATTACAGACGATGTAAATAACTGTTTCAATAAAAAAAAGCATTTGATATCATTGATCACAAGGGTTTGTTGCAAGCTATGAGCGAGTGTGGAATAAGAGGACCAATAAACCAATGGTTCCGTAATTATTTAGAAAACAAAACTTTAAAAGTGAGTGTATGTGCAGCACAAAGTATAAAATGAAAAATCTAATGTAGTGTTTTTACCGGATCTGTGTATAGGCCGATTGGTTACATAATCCATGTCAATAGTATGCACAATGTCGTAAAGAAATGTAATATATATATGTACGCCGACGACTCGTTCCTAATTTATAGCGATAAAAACCTAAATAACATACAGAATGTCATACAGAAGGACTTTGATAATATTGTACGGTGGGAACATGACAACGGCATTATAATAAATCTAACCAAAACCAAAATTCATGGCAATTATCTCGCCGTATACGGCATTGTATACAATGAAAATTAAAATAAAATTTAAAATATTTCGAAAACCACTCTTATGAAGTCTACACGCAATCAAAAATGGATGTCACGGTGAGAACTAGAACTGTTAAAGTACCTAGGATTGAAAATCGACAATAATTTCTCTTGGAATCAACACACTGAGACAGTTTGTAATAAATTACGATCAGTTTTGGAAAAATTACTTAAATTAAAGTATATGGTTAGTTGTAATGTATTGTATATGTTATATGTTACATCTCGGAAGCTGAGGCAGTGATTGATTATTATTTAAAAAAAATCAGATCGCTTTTTATAAGAAAATATAACTAATGGTTCACCGTAACCATTAAATGAACTACGACCGCCAGTTAAGGGGGTGATATAGGATCGCGTTAATACAGTTTTTATACAAATATAGCAAAACAAGAGCAAAAGAAAACAAGCAGTAAAAAACAAAAAATAATTCAAAACATGAGTAGGTACCTATAAAGCTTAAAACATATACATTACTTTAATATTGTGTATTCATTTAATTTTATTTGCGTAAAAATTTTTAATATAAAAAAAATGCTATATATAAATAAATTGTTCCCAGCAATTGGTTTTAAAATCACTATTATATTGTTTAAACAAACTATTCGTACAATTTTGATTGAGCTTACAAAATACTAATGAAATATTCAAAGCAAAATCAATTTATATTTACAATTTACAACAGCCTTAAGCTCTTTAAACGTAAGGTTTCTATACCTGATCTTTGAAACTTTTTTAGTAATATTCTGTTATGAAATATGAGCTTCAATGACTAAGGGCTTAATGAAACTCAAGCGCTAAGAAAATACTTTTTTAGGTAAGTTAAGTTGTCCGTTACAATTATGAAGTATATTATATAATACCCTGATCATTAGGAAATTACTTTTATGAAAGCTTCATTTGGGAATAAGAAAGCTCTTTTGTTACATTTTTTATACCCAGGATAATAAAAGTTCGTAGTAAAATTAATGGGTCGTGATTTTTTCTCGGGTTATCGATCTTGTAGAAATTTATTAAAAATTATAGTTAGAACAAAAATTGCGAATGAAATATCTTTCATGCAATAATTTAGAGTAAATTATATCTTTGTACATTCACTAGTTTTTGCCAGTGGCTCCATCCGCCCTAAATTTAATGGCGTGGGGTTCTCACGTCAACTCCTTAATTATACCTAATTAACTTACTATAGTAAGCTACACCTGTAGCTGTGGTTCGTTGAAGCTCGGTAAAGTTATTACCGTGGATTTTTTTGGGATAAAAAGTTTTCAGGACTCAAACTATATCCATACAAAATTTTTTCTAAATCGGTTCAGCGGTTTAAGTGTGAAGATGTAACATACAGACAGAGTTGCTTTTGCATTTATAATATTAGAATGGGTTTGATTAAAACCGATTTGACGCTCGTGTTGACTTATTCTGAAAACGTGCAAGTAACATATCTAGTGGAAGATTCAAAAACCAATAACCAAATATCTAAATTATATCAAAGACGATATATTATTATCTATGTCCCTGGCGTTCATTCGCTAAAGCTTTTTGAAATTCTACAACTCCTCGACTAATTGGAATCAGCGGTGAAAAGATGGTGGCTACTATTATACTCAAAGGATAAGCTTGACAGTCCAAGGAGGGTATGCAGCCTGCATTCTTGATACCATGCCACTGGCATACGTTTAGGTAAAGCACCAACACGGAATGTAGGGAGTTGCAGTTTCAAGTTCGGGCTCGAGGTTAATCTTTTGACTGCATCTTTTCTATGAAAATATATATTTATATTGATGATATAGCCATAGATACGGCATTTATAATTTATTTTCTTCTAAGACTCTAAACTTCAGGGAGTAATAATCGAAGAAAGATTATTTCTATGAATGTATATTTATTTTGTATATCTTAATTCTATAAAAAAACGGGTTGCACTCCGGGAGTGCCGGCAGAAGTGAAAACATACTCGCTATTTACTTCCCATCACTTCTTATCCATATTTATTTATTTAAAATAATAACTTTTGTTTATTTACTTTTTTGACGTTGTATTTGACAGCTCAATCTGTCATTGAATTAAAATCCTATATCCAACCTCCCTGTACTACTCATAATCGCCATGTAAATAAAGGTCACGTGTCCCTTGACCTGACGCGAGTTTAACAGTTTTTACCCATCACAAAAAAAGTGCACAGCGCCGCTAAAGAAGTTTTCACTTCAAAAATTTGTGTGTATGTAAGATTGATATATTAGGACTTAATAAGTTTTTAGGATAGTGTGCCTTAAAGTAGTATATCTTTGTATATTACGTGTTCATAGTTTTTTATGTAGATGTTTATTTACATATCAAATACTGTTTGTTAATTATAAGTATTGATAGGTTGCTTCGTTAGTAGTAGTACTGCTTGCCAAACTAAAGGGAGCGGGTTCGTATCCCGTAAAGGTCAAACATGTGATGAACTTTTGTGTTTGTCTTCGGTTGTTAGGTGTTTTCTAGATTATTATGTAGGAATGTACGAATTTATTTTTATTTGTTGGCCCGTATCCATTTTACAGGAAGTCGTATGTGAAATGTCATATAAGTCATATAATAAATGTAAAAAAAAATATTTTATCCGTACATTGAACTGAGGGATTAAAATTCCTCACACCCCATAGGGTATCGTTGTATAGGTATTCCATAACTCAAATTTCGAATATATTTTGTGAGATATTGGCTTTTAGATTTTAAAATTCGTGTCTCTCCCCCTCATTTTTATATGATATTAGAGTTTTATAACTACTTTAAAATTGTATTTAACAAATTCTAGTGACTTATAAAGTCCTTGTACATCAATCTTCATAGAATTAATAAGCACTTCTTAAATATATACATAGAAATAATCTTTCTTCGTTTGAGACTCCCTGAAAGCCTTTGAAGAAAATATATCATAAATGCCATGTCTATGTCTACACCAGCATGTAAATAAATATGTTCATAGCAAAGATGCAGTCAAAAGATTAAAGCGAGCCAAGACTTGAACCTGCAACAATCCTTTCAGTTCGTAAGTGCTCTACCAATTAATGAATAGGTAATGAAAATCCCAACTACATCTCGGCTATCGAAATACGCTTTTAAGGTAATGGCATACCCATATAAGTTAAGTTTGCTAGAATTTGATTAATTGTGTTACAGTCCTGAGTACACTTTTTGACGTGAAAAAAATATATATGTTATAGTTTAAGCCTTAATCAACTGGATTTGCTAATATCACAATAATTTGGCTATGGAAGAAAACAAATCTGACACTATTTTTGGGCTTTCATTCAAATTGTTTGGAATGATTCTTATTTCATAAAATATATATGACCAAGTGAATTTGCTAATTTTATAGTTCTAAATAAATATTTAAATTTTATACCGACAAAAAACCGAGAAAATCGAGATTTTCAACGTGCGCTCACGTTCTAGCGTCTATGGTACATGGAACTATGCCTCTTTGTGTGCTTCAATAGTGTTATATGTCTTTGTACACTGATCGAAACGGCACGTTTTTGTTAGGATATGCCATAGCCTTAACGAACGTCACAAACAACTTCTAGTGACTTATAAAGTCCTAGTATATGAAATTATTTATATTAATCAAATTCGGTTTAGATACTCACAATAATTCTCATACAATGGAATAATTACTTAATTGTATGTACAACACGCACTTGGTTATTTCTCGTAAATTCATCTGATAAATTTTATACATATCACATAGACTTCTGACAAATAATTTTTTAACAGCCATCTGCACAAAAGATAACTTCATCGCGTCAAATATCGTACAGTAGCCTTTATGTTAATTTAACGGCTTAGTTAATATTTATGACCCACAAGTAGACAAGCTGATGTTTAATGGTTTCTTAACAGCTTCCTCGGGTATTATATTTTATAGCGACAGTCATAAAACACATTTTCACTTACAACGTTAATAAATATTTTACATGTGTATACGTAGAAGCAGAAGGAGCAAATTTATTCTCTAGACTCTAGCTTAAGGTGAATGTGAATCTTATTTTTTCCCTTGAAAATGTAGTGCACTAAATAAATAAACATGTACATTTTGCTAATCAAAAACAAATTTTGAGCAGCAAAATGTTCTAACACATATATATTCTAAATTTTATTAATGTTTATTCTTATGTTATATTATAGTATAGTAATAGAAGTTATTAAAAAGTAAACAAAGCTAGAGTTGATTTAATATATTTAAAAAATGTAGGTAGTAAAAACTTTATTATTACCACCATTGACTATGCTCATGTTTGTTATTTGGACCTGACACAAAATCTTCTCGATAAATTTGATCGACTTTTAAATTCCTGTTAAAGATTTATTTTCACATCTCAGAAATTTTACGTTTTCTTTTAACTATCTATATATATAAAATGCTTTGTCCTGAATGACTGAAGGATCAACACACGGCCTAAACCGCTGATGTAGATACCTAAAACTTGGAGGGTGTGTTCTTTGTATGACGTAGGCACCCGATTAGTAAAGATTTACCGAAATTCTACCCCTAAGGGGGTAAAAAAAGTTGGAATGGGACAACGTGATTCCTTGGTCCGGTTGGACTTTTACTTCAAATTTTGCATAAACCTTTTTTAACACAATTGATGGAAGACGTGTTTCGTATTTTATTGAAATTAATCCCCTGACTGGGTTAAAAAGGGGTATAAAGTTATTTTGGCGGTGATTTGGTTTGAAGTTGATATCAATACTCCTTAGTGCTTTTCATTTAAATTACATTTTATTTTGACACATGTTGGAAAACTCAATCCGATTTAATTCAAAAAAGGTTGAACTCACCTTAAAACATAAGCAAATACTCTATAAAATTAGAATATCTGGAAAGTCACCGTACTATATAAGTACCTCATTTGAAGTTTTATATTCCTCATGTGATATAATAAGTAGGTTTTTTATTTACTTATTTATAAACAATTTTTTGCAATAAAATCACAATAGGTGAACTTATTGCCATGCATTATCTACCAGCCGACCTTTGGGTCCTGCAGAAATCTTCAAAGTGGTGTTCGAATCGGAACGGTTAAAATAATATAAAAATTAATACATACAATACAAATTACATAGATAATGCATACATATAAAAAACAAAAAATATATAAATAAGAATACTACATGGTACATTAAAAAGTTAATGATTTCAATTGACTGATTAAGATAATCTTTAATATTAGCTATGTAACATTTTTTTTATAGTTTCAGTGAGCGTATTCGAAAGTCGTGCCGCTTGAACAGTAAAAGAATTGTATATAAAGCCAGAACGATGTGAAGGTATTCAGCTTAGCATATCGCTGAAAGAACGAAGCTCTATGTCGTGAAAACAGTGAAGATATTAAAATACTCTTTTTAGATAAGGAGGAAAGTAAGAATTATTCAAAATAGTAAAAAGAAAACATAAAATTCTGACATAGCTGCTTTGACGTATAGTCAAATTTACGCTTATTGTATATAAATCTTATGTTTAAAAGTCGATCAATTTTATCGAGAACATTTTTGGGAAGTGTTCGTTTTGGGATAAAGAATGATTATTTTATTTTTTTTGACAACTGTATTCTGTTTGTGATTGCTGTCAAAAATATCAAAATTTTAGTATCATCTGTAACAAACTGTCAAGCGTTAGTCTACGATATTTTTGTTATTTTTGTCACATTTGCCCTCGAAAAATGTAACTGCCTAAACATATTCATTATTTATGTTAGTGTAAGTGCTATTATCGTAGTGTGTATACGTGAACCGTATGTTTTGCAACATGTTTGTAACCAATAATTTTATTAGTAACGTTACAAAGCTCCACGAAAGACGAAAGTATCAAACTTGTGAAGTTTTTTATCTCGAACACACTCCAATAGAGCCTTGAAGTTCATAACGTGAATCACGCGTCGTGTTTCGAAAAAAGAAAAATCTCAGAAAAACTTGATGCATGTTTACAATACTTGTGTCAAAATATTTCGTATCAAAGAAAATTATCAATATTCTTACATCTCGTGTCTACGTCACCCAAAGGACGCACTGAAGAGAAATGTTTCCGTCTGAATGAAGCCGTGGTTACCCAAATACAATGAATTGTTTAATATTCAAACATCTCGGGCAGCAGTTTTGTTGAAAGGTCTATTGTTTGGTCATTTGAAAGGGAACGACCTACAAAGCTCCATATTTAAACATCTTCGTACGAATATTGAGGTAAGCGCTTTGTACCGTCCGCCCTCAACTTGTTCGTGACTTTTGGCCAAATTAAAACATAAAGGTTGTTTGAAACGTACTTTAAATAATTATGAAACAGCGCGGCGTTTAAAAATTTTGTCAGGGAGGGTTTAATCAGAAATTAGTTTTTTTTAAAGTGATAAGTTTTCTCAAGGTCTCATTAACCTTGGTTGTAAACTGAAAAGTGTTGTATTATGGTGTATGTTGCACTAGTTTTTATTCGCGGTTTTTCTTGCACGAAATTTGGTCATCGCCGTAGAATTCTGATGGACCTTTATTGAATTAAGACAAAAGTTTTCTGTGTAATTCGCTGTTCCTCCAGCTAACTTTGTGCCAAAAACCAAGAAACCTAGTAAAACTTACTACCGTGAAATCGCTCAATAAAAATAATGATATTCTAGCTCCTTGTTTTTTAATCCAAGCTAGTCCAGCTATCTCTATGCCTTAAATAAAGTATCACTGTTGTTTTGTTGCTATATAAACAAGGGCCCCACGGTATCATCAAACAAAAGAAAAAATTCCCTGTGGAACTCTTGATTGGTATAAAAAGTATTCTACGTTCTTCTCAGACTCTGAAAACGGCCATATGTTAAAAAAAACAGGTTACCAGGTAACAGGTAAACAGGAAAAAATAGATTAACACACCTAAATATATGTAATAGACTGCTGAATTTATTATTCTCCGTAATCGAGTAAAAAGATTATAATCTTATACGATATCGAATATTCTCATTTAATTTAGAATATTAAGATTTCGTTCGTTACAAAATGAATAATTCAATGGATCGTGCTAACAATGAAATTGAGATATATTTTAATGGAATTTGAATTTCGAAGAGAAGATTTCGAAGAAAACTGTAAATAGTTCATTTAATGAATTTCATATATTTGATACAGAAGGACAAAAGAATTTTGATAACTTTTCAGACATAGTGGTCAAAAGTCGCAATATTGAAATGGTGTAAACTTACAACGACACTAGCGACCAAATACCTAAACCAGAAAAGTTTGTTGCACTATATATAAATAAATATACTTATATAAGTTAATATTAAATCTTCGATATGTTTGTCTTCGTGTGGAGTATATTTATGTGAATTTTACGTATTCTAATTATTAAGTAAGTTCAGCCACAAACTGAATAAATTATGAGCCACCTTTATCTAAGTAGGTAATACCTACTCAGATTAAATTTACTCCGAACGAAACGACTTGATGTGACTTGTTGGGAAACGAGAGTTTGAAACATACGGAACTCTGAAACGCGCGTTTTGTCGAACTTCATAATTTGTGATAAAAGAAATTAAATTTTTTATCTTTCTGTTTCTTGACAGTGATTTTTTATTGTTTTTAAGCACAAAAAAAATTAAATAATAAAATTTTATTTCTTTAAATGAAAAAAAAAAATATCTGTGTGGCGAGCGAGCGGCTCGGTCGTGTGTGAAGTTGCTAATTATTAATTTAAGAAATTTAGTATTTAAAAATTGTGATTGGTTAACAGTGTACTTTTCGATTCTTTGTCGCACTAGTGCTGCGCTTACATAAAAATTTGCATAAAAATAATATTAAAGTTGGTTTTCTAAATCCCGGATCACTCGGCACTAAACATGAAGAATTTATTGAGTCGATGGAACAGCACACTGTCGACATTATGGCTATAAATGAGACATGGGTGCGCGAGGGTCACGACTGTCGAGCTCCCGTACTCCCCGACTACCGATTACTTCACGTTCCCCGGCCAGCCAGCGGGCGGCGGTGTCGGCTTCTACGTGCGCCGCGGACTTACTGTGCGAGTGTGTAAGCACCCCGCTACGCCACTCGTCGAACAGATGTGGCTGAATTGACGGTAAACGGCATAAAATTCAATGTGGGTACCGCTTATCGACCGCCGTGGCTCGATGTCGATACCTTTTTTGACACTTTGACCGACACGATCGTATCTTTTCCTGATAACGATAACTTAATATTGTTAGGTGATTTCAATATAAATTTGTTGATTTCCGATTTGAACTTCACTAAATTCAAAAATTTTATTCAATATTTAAATTTAACAAAATATATAAACAAACCAACTCATTTTACCGGACATAGTGAAACCCAAATAGATTTAATTTGTAGTGACTTTCCAGTGCTTAATTCACTTGTAAATTATATACCTAGTTTAAGTAGCCTTTTTGACTTGCGAAATGCATATAAAAAAACTAAAACGTACTCCACGTCGTTTTACATTCCGTTCCATTAAAGATATAGATTTTAATATTTTTAGTAGAGAAATTAATGCGATCGACTGGGATTCGATTACGCACTTGACGTAAACCACATGATATCTAGATTTCATTTTATAATACTCACACTTTTCGATTTCTTTGCTCCGGTAAAAAGCGTAATAGCCAAGGAAAAATCTCACCCTTGGATTACTTACACGGTGCGACAGATGATGTGTTTAAGAAATGAGAGTCATAAGCATTATCGATCTACGGGTCTGGCAAAACATAAGAACTACTACAAACAGCTCAAAAAATGCGTCAACTCTGCTATAAATAATGAAAAACGTGCCTATTTTAATCAATACATAAATCAAAACATAAACAACTCTCGAGCTCTCTGGAAAAATCTCGAAAAAAAACCGTTAATGTCACTGGCAAATCGCGTGATGCTGACCTTCCTAACCATATAAATAATCCAAATGAAATAAATTGTCATTTTTGCACAGTGCCTGGAAATAGTACTACAAGGTATAAAAAGTATTCTACGTTCTTCTCAGACTCTGTAAACGGCCATATGTTAAAAAAAACAGGTTACCCTTTTGCTCAGTTGCATTATGACGAAGTAGTGCCCGCGATATCACGCGTGAAAAAATCTATTCCCGTGGCAACAAATATTTTTTGTTCATGCAAGACCCCATAACATCCTTTGATGCATGAAGTTATAAGACGATAAGAAAACGATGAGTTATTTAGAAACTATGAAAAAATAGATTAACACACCTAAATATATGTAATAGACTGCTGAATTTATTATTCTCCGTAATCGAGTAAAAAGATTATAATCTTATACGATATCGAATATTCTCATTTAATTTAGAATATTAAGATTTCGTTCGTTACAACATGAATAATTCAATCGATCGTGCTAACAATGAAATTGAGATATATTTTAATGGAATTTGAATTTCGAAGAGAAGATTTCGAAGAAAACTGTAAATAGTTCATTTAATGAATTTCATATATTTGATACAGAAGGACAAAAGAATTTTGATAACTTTTCAGACATAGTGGTCAAAAGTCGCAATATTGAAATGGTGTAAACTTACAACGACACTAGCGACCAAATACCTAAACCAGAAAAGTTTGTTGCACTATATATAAATAAATATACTTATATAAGTTAATATTAAATCTTCGATATGTTTGTCTTCGTGTGGAGTATATTTATGTGAATTTTACGTATTCTAATTATTAAGTAAGTTCAGCCACAAACTGAATAAATTATGAGCCACCTTTATCTAAGTAGGTAATACCTACTCAGATTAAATTTACTCCGAACGAAACGACTTGATGTGACTTGTTGGGAAACGAGAGTTTGAAACATACGGAACTCTAAAACGCGCGTTTTGTCGAACTTCATAATTTGTGATAAAAGAAATTAAATTTTTTATCTTTCTGTTTCTTGACAGTGATTTTTTATTGTTTTTAAGCACAAAAAAAAATTAAATAATAAAATTTTATTTCTTTAAATGAAAAAAAAAAATATCTGTGTGGCGAGCGAGCGGCTCGGTCGTGTGTGAAGTTGCTAATTATTAATTTAAGAAATTTAGTATTTAAAAATTGTGATTGGTTAACAGTGTACTTTTCGATTCTTTGTCGCACTAGTGCTGCGCTTACGGTATTGCTCCGCCTATTGGGAGGGCTCAGAGTGAGATAGCATTGATTTTTAGAATTCAACGTTTGTACAAAAAACGTTAACGTGTCTAAGTGTAGTGCTTGTGGAAAATTTGTCGCAGCGGCGGATGGTGTGAAATGTAGTGGCTGTAGTAGCTTATATGACAGATTTGTTTAAAAATTTCCAAGAATACCAAGTTGCCACAAAAATGGTTATGTCTAGAGTGCGTAAGTAAACAACCCAGAAAAGACAACACTGAGACCCCGATCAAAGCCCAACCGGACTTAAATAAAAATAATAGTTTCGAGTCTTCGCCGTCTGCGAGTGATGATATCCAAAAATCAGATTTAAAAGAGCTCACTGATGAAATTGTTGCTATGCTTCATGAGCTCGCCAATTTTAACACTAAGTTTGACAAGCTGTACGGTGCTATCGACGTCCTACAAAAGCGAGTCGACGGTGTGGGAGGAAGAGTGGCAGTGCTCGAGGAGCGATTGAGCAAAGTTTCAACTGAGAGCAGACAAAATAAGGAATTATTGGACACGGTAGAACGCCTCAAAGTGGAACTAAACGATCGTGATCAAAATCATTTACTTACCGACCTCGATATCACCTGCATTCCCGAGGCCAAGGGTGAAAATTTTGTGCATGTGGTAGCCCTAGTAGCTGGGAAGCTAGATGTGAACATTGATGAACGGGACATCATAAGTGCAGAGCGTTCTGGCCCGTCACGTAGTCATATCGAGGGGGAGGGGGTAATACAAAAAATCTTATTTGAATACCATATTATATTTACAGTATTATTATTATTTGACAACAATATTATATTTACAGTATTATTATTATTTGACAACAATATTATATTTACAGTATTAAATCAGTATCACTTACTAGTTAAAATTGCTCATATTATTATTTATCTATTTTATAACTTAAAATATTTTGACATTATATTTCCATATTCCCTACTCAACTGTTAAGTAATATAGCGCCGAGGTTTAATCTAGCAACATTTAAAATTTTAATTGGAATGCTGCTCCGCATAAAAATAATATTAAAGTTGGTTTTCTAAATCCCGGATCACTCGGCACTAAACATGAAGAATTTATTGAGTCGATGGAACAGCACACTGTCGACATTATGGCTATAAATGAGACATGGGTGCGCGAGGGTCACGACTGTCGAGCTCCCGTACTCCCCGACTACCGATTACTTCACGTTCCCCGGCCAGCCAGCGGGCGGCGGTGTCGGCTTCTACGTGCGCCGCGGACTTACTGTGCGAGTGTGTAAGCACCCCGCTACGCCACTCGTCGAACAGATGTGGCTGAATTGACGGTAAACGGCATAAAATTCAATGTGGGTACCGCTTATCGACCGCCGTGGCTCGATGTCGATACCTTTTTTGACACTTTGACCGACACGATCGTATCTTTTCCTGATAACGATAACTTAATATTGTTAGGTGATTTCAATATAAATTTGTTGATTTCCGATTTGAACTTCACTAAATTCAAAAATTTTATTCAATATTTAAATTTAACAAAATATATAAACAAACCAACTCATTTTACCGGACATAGTGAAACCCAAATAGATTTAATTTGTAGTGACTTTCCAGTGCTTAATTCACTTGTAGATTATATACCTAGTTTAAGTAATCATGCCTTTTTGACTTGCGAAATGCATATAAAAAAACTAAAACGTACTCCACGTCGTTTTACATTTCGTTCCATTAAAAATATAGATTTTAATATTTTTAATAGAGAAATTAATGCGATCGACTGGGATTCGATTACGCACTTATCAGACGTAAACCACATGATATCTAGATTTAATTTTATAATACTTACACTTTTCGATTTCTTTGCTCAGTATTCCTTGTTGCCTTTCAAAGAATTTAGAAATAGCTGTGTGCATGCAAATTACCCCTTACTTAGACAACAAAAATATGCTACCTGTTTTTCAGTCAGGTTTTAGAAAGTCTCGCAGCACTGCTACGGCTCTAACCGATGTGGTGGATAACATCTTGGCTTCACAGGATATAGGAAGTGGAACAATTATGGTACTTCTCAACTTTTCACGTGCTTTCGACTGCTTAAGTGTTCCTCTTCTGCTGTCCAAACTAAGTTATTACGGATTTGAACACAATACAGTGAAATGGTTTTCAAGTAATTTAACTAATCGTACTCAAATTGTTGGCATAAATCAAACTGATGGCATCCGGCAATTTTCGACCCCATACCCTGTCACCAGGGGAGTACCCCAAGGTTCTATTTTGGGGCCTGTCCTTTTCATTTTATATACATCCGATATTTGTAGCAAAATCTTGCACTGTAGGTATAATTTGTACGCGGACGACATACAGTTGTATTTCTCTTTTGACGCAAATGAAACCGACGCTGCGGTAGCTAAAATAAACGAAGACTTGCACAGAATATCGTTGTGGTCGGAGACAAACTCTTTGGTACTAAACCCAATCAAGTCTTAGTACGTGGTATTGGGATCGAAGCTCCAGATAGACCGTGTGCTCGCAAACAGTCCCGCTATATGTATTCACAGTGAACGGATTGAACGCGTCACAGAAAGTCGAAACCTCGGCGTGCTGATGGACGATGGGTTACGCTTTGAAGGTCACGTGCTTGAGATCGCTCAAAACTGGTTCTATAGGTTAAAGGTATTATACCGAGTACGTGGCTTTCTCAGTGAGGACCTACGCATAAGACTCTGTGACTCGTTAATCCTAAATAAGATAGGTTACGCCGATGTTGTTTATGGCCCCAGGTTGCTGGCAAAAACTTCACGGGTAGTCCAACGAGTACAAAATGCGTGTGCCAGGTTCGCTTTTTACATCCCTCCACGTAGTCACGTGAGCCCATATTTAAATAACGCAGATATGCTCAACATGCATTCTCGTAGGGAATTGCACCTGGCGACACTAATGTTTGGCGTAGTAAAATTCGGTAAACCAGAATACCTAAATATAAAATTTATTTGGCGTAGAGAAGACAACGTGCGGAGTATGTGAACCATTGACAGCGTATTAAAAATACCTCAACACCGCACGACCGCTTTTCGAGGCAGTTTTAGATACTCGGCCACCAAGTGTTGGAACAATATACCTCCACCTATTCGCAATCTGAATAATTTTAAAACTTTTAAGTCAAAATCAAAAATATATTTCCACCCTGGGCTTCGCTGAAAAATCAGCGCTGTAACACTCATGTTGCAGCATATGCTGAGTCGATGTCCAATTTTGGCATCATAGCACTCACAATATTCTGTATAGTCCTGCTTTTAAATTTATAATTTTTTTGTTCGTATGTTTTAAATTTTTTGTATTTTTGTGTTTTGTTTTGTATTGTGTGTGTTTTCTGGTGCCAAATAAATGTCTGTCTATAAACATTTTTCCCATAACGCGCCGGTTCTGCAAATGAATATACATTTTGAAAAGATATAAAGAAAAAACACAGTATATATAAAAAAAAGTAGATGGTTGTAATTTAATCCGGAATAATAGAACATTTAAATATGTTATAATAACCAACAGTGTATAATACTGTCCTTAGTCAACATCTTAGCATATGAGTGTGTTCTATGAATATAAAGCTGCAATAAAGTTCTTTAATATCTCAGAAGATCTCAGGATCGTCATGTTGAGGTGTCTTTATTTGGTACTACACTTTGCCAGCGGCTCCGCTTAAATTCGGTCATCAGCGTGGCACTCCTTAATTAACTACAATTAATCATGCTTTAGGTGCAACAATAGTTCGTTTAACTCTTATTGTTATTCCCGCAGGAACTTTTGATTTTTTACGGATAAAAAGTAGCCTATATGCTATTCCAACCCCTAACTTATATGTATGCCAAGTTTTAACCCGATCCGTCCAGTGGTTGAGGCGTCATTGAGTAACAAACAGCCATCCAGACATACAAACTTTCACATTTATAATATTAGTAGGATACTAGTAGGTACATACGTCTGTTTCAATGTAATGTTTAACATCACGGTTTTAATCCCCAAAAGAAAGTAACCAGTGGTTCGATACAGAGTCATATTACACAGTGGAGAACTTTTTACGCAAATTTTTATTTTATGGGAAATAAGTTATAAGATTTTACTTTTTTTTTTTTTTTTATACCACTAAGGTGGCAAACAAGCCTACGGTCCGCCTGATGGTAAGCGGTCACCGTAGCCTATGGACGCTTGCAACACCAGGGGCATCACTCGCGTGTTGCCGACCCTTCAGAAATCTAATAACTTCTTTTACTGTAAATAATATAAAACTAAAGATTAAGTTACCAAATTTGGCTAAAACGATTTTTTTAATTTGACAAGACAACGGACCAACTCACTTCGCTAATCGCAAAATACACAAGTAATATGAATATACCATTTAGATAGAGTCCATAACTTTTTTATCGAGGTTTTTTACGCCTAAATCTTTAGCGGATTATGCAAAAATATTACACTTTACCAACCATAAGTTCGGGTTCGCTTTTTAACATACAGTACTTTCTTTATGTTTCTGCACATTTAGACTTTGGATACTGGCTGAGGCATGAACATTTGATGCAACGCCATTATTTCTGGTCATCGAAGTGCAGGAAAAAGGAGCAATGTATGTTCAGCTCTGTATGCGTTTTTTATCATAATAAATATATTAAACTAAAATGCTGTAGCTAAAATACCGTCCCGTGTATTTTGTGTTAAACCTTAGTCCATATTTGAAAGACGCATTTTCTAATATTTTCAAGACGCTTTGCAGTAAGTAGGTGTTTGATGTTTCTAAATGAGTTATTCCAAGTACCTAGTAGTAGCTTCTGCCCGCGGATCCGTCCATAGTCTAAATATAATATTCTAATTAAAAGTTAAGTGAGTTGATTTGTCGGGCAAAGATAGTATTGCTCTGTATTCTAAAGTCTATACATATAAAAGAATTAGCTGACTGACTGACTGACGGATATATTAACGGACAGCCCATAGCACTGAGTCTAGAGATTACAAATGTTGTACAGAGCACAAAGAAAGGATTTTGCAAGACTCATCCTTAAAGAGTGTAAAATGGGGGGTTGAAAGTTTGTACAGAAGTCCTTCATCTGTATTTTTAAATGTATATAAATTGGTGTTTGTCCTTACGATTGAAAATTAAGACTGAAGTGTTTCCCCTTTTTGTGGAAAATCATCCCCTAGCGGGCAAAATAGACGATGAAAATTTGTATGAGAATTTCGAATTTTTTGCACCTTATTTAATTTTTTTTTACCATATACAGTCAAAAGCTTTTATATTTTTTTAAAGTCCACAAAAAGATAATAAGGTCAACAATGCACTGCGAAATCTTACCGCAGGTCTCTATACGGATATTATTTTGGGTACTAAATTTAACATCTAAATCTAAACTAACATGCACTGCGGAAAAAAATCGTGACAGCTACCAGCCCATACGGTAATTAATGAAGCACACGGTAATTTTATTTACATCTATTTTTTATGGTGTAATACATGCCATCTTTGAGGCATTTTATTTAAAACAACTGTATAACTGAATCGTGTGGTGTTACCAGTTTATTCATAGTTGTCGGACGTGGTATATAACTCTTTTAGTTTCGACATGTCCATTTCTTCGCCCATCTGTCCATTTTTTTTGCCATAGCTTTATAATAATGCCCCTGGTGTTGCAAGCGTCCATAGGCTACGGTGACCGCTTACCATCAGGCGGACCGTAGGCTTGTTTGCCACCTTAGTGGTATAAAAAAAAAAATCCATCATTATTATATTAATATTAGACAGAGAGATAGAATAAGTGCGGACACAAACAATAAACAGTACAGTGCAAACAAACTTTTCTGACCCGGTAATTTAACACCATTTTAATATGGCGAATGTAGTTTTGATTTTTGACCACCAGCAGCAGATCAGAAATGTTTAAGAAAAAAAAAACAGTTGGGTATTTTTAAACAACTCATTCAGTGTTACGGCCATGTAACACAGGCCCTTAGGCTCTCAGCCTGTTAGGCAGGACTAAAGTGGTTGGTAATAACTAGACGTTCCCCCACGTTATGGTGTATGTGTGTCCTGCTCATCCAACCAGTATAACACCTACTAAGAATTAAGAATGTGATTTTATAGATACATACGCACAGTCACAAAAGAAAAATAAATAATTAGATTTTTGAAGGGTCGTCAACGCTCGAGTAATGCCCCAAGTGCTGCCAGCGTCCATAGGCTGCGGTGACCGTTTACTATCAGGCGGACCGCAAGCTTGTTTGACACCTTGGTCATATAAAACCAAGCCAAAGTTAAATCAATTTCACGTCAGTTGAAAAATTGTCATCCATCCATTTATCTCTGTGAACTGTGAATTTAAACTCTGAAGCCAGGCACTAATTTAAGACTTCAGAATTTAAGACTTCCTTCTTTAAGTCGAATATCCTTCTAAAATGGGACTCAATATGTAGGTGCGTAACATTGAATCCCCATTTTATAAGGAAATCCAATTTAAGTAGCCCATTTCACACTTTTGTTCCAGAGCTTTCAATAAGTGATTGAAAAATGGAAATGACTTCTGAATCACTGAAGCGCAGATTAAAGTTAAAGTATTAAATAACAGCCTATTTTTTCCTATTTGAAGGTAAATAATAGACCTTCTGAGACCGATAAGTAAAGCTTTTTGTTTTTAATACTTTTTAGGGTTCCGTAGCCAAATGTCAAAAACGGAATCCTTATAGTTTTGTCTTGTCGATCCGCTATTTATTAGTTTTAGTTAGTGGCAAACAAGGTTAGATACTAACTGATGTTCGAGTTTTTAAATTTACGCGTTCCATTACTGATTTAAAAATAATAAAACGGGATTTAACGCGTCATTTGGCAAAATACCTTGTGTATCGGAAGCCCACACACACGGACGGATACCTGAACACCTCCTCGCGTCATCACCCACGTCACCTACGATCAGTTGAGACGTCTTTGACTAACCGAGCTCATGACCTTTGTGACCCTGAACATTTAGATACTGAGCTGGCATACGTTCAGGAGGCACTTAAGAAAAACGGGTACAAAACGAGTAGAAGAAGTTCAGGTCGCTGTAACACACGTACGAAGAATCCAGAGGTGAGCAGACAGCCAGCGTTCATGCCCTATATCAAAGGAGTAACGGATAAAATTGGATAGCTTTTAAATAAATTCTCCATTAAGACGGTATATGTTCCACACTCCAAAATTGAACCGCAGGTGCGCACGCCAAAGGACGTAATCCCGTACCAAACACCAGGTGTCTACAAAATTGACTGTAGCTGCGGCAGTTCTTACATTGGCCAGACCAAACGCATAATTGCGGACAGGGTCAAAGAACATATCGCTACTGTAAAGAATTGCCAGACGACAAAATCAGCTATAGCAGAACATTTTATTAACTCAAATTCCAACCACTGGATTGAGCTCCACCAGCCTAAGGTTTTATCCACCGATCGCCAATATTACCGTAGATTGGTACGCGAAGTGATTGAAATAAAAAAGCATAAGAACTTCAATCGTGAGGATGGATACAAACTGTCGCCTGCATGGAATCCAGTCATAGGAAAATACAGCTTTCAAGTTTTACCAACGAACGCACCCGAGGACACCGTTAGTGTTGTGTATAGTGATTTTGACAATTATAAAGACAAGGTGAGGGTAGTTCAACAGGACGCCTCCACTCGAAGCCGACGACGCCGCGCACCGCCAGTCTACCCGTGACCAAGGCTGGTGTAACCCAGCCGAAACGTCGGGAAAAAGGTATTTTGCCAAATGACGCGTTAAATCCCGTTTTATTATTTTTAAATTAAAGCATTTAAATTGGAATTTAAAACCGTGTCGAACCCTTAAGTATGAGGAGAGAGTTTGCCTTCCTGTGTATGTTTTGTTCCTTTTAAACTTTGCAATGGGATGTTTTCTGAGGAATTGGTCGAAATGATGCCCACGGCTACTTTTGACCATCGGATCGTTCGCCATCGGCAGGAAATTCATCCTCATTTGAACCTAAATGGTCACGTACAGTACGGTTTCAGAGAAACGGAACGCTTGTTCTATAAGAAAGAAGTTATTAGATTTTTGAAAGGTCAGCAACGCGCTAGTGATGCCCCTTGGCGTTGCAAGCGTGCATATTCTGCGGTCATCGCTTACCATCAGGCAGACCGCAAGCTTGTTTGCCATCTTAGCAGTATAAGAAACAAAGCTTGCTTCTTTATAGTACTTATTGATTTGATATTCAAGCAAAAATTTAACACAGTAAAAACATGATATTGATATTGAATTAAGCTCTAATATTTATTAATAAAATAATAGAAAAATAGCAGCAAATGGTACCAGGGCAATTTATCTACAAAAAAAAAGACAAATGTTCAATAGTTTCAATTTCACTTTTATCTCGTTACTTACTATTTTGCTATTTTAAATGTAGCATGTAGGTATGTGATATTTCTTTATCGAGTAAATTCTTTTATTTACTTTTAAAAGTATGACGGTATCAATTTAAACAAGTTTGTTTTTATTTAATTATAAAAATATAACAAATACATTCACGTTTTCTGTTAGTCATTAATACGACCTCTATACGAGTAGAAGTTTTATAATTCACCTTTGTCGCGTTATGTATTGACATGGTAATACGATTGTTGTACAATCAAAACGGTAGAATCAGTGGCTTAAAGGTTGTCTCGATCATTAAGGGCCTGCGCTGTATCGTGTGTGCGCAAGCGCGTGTTCACGTCGCAGTGTCAGGCGAATGTTGCGCTCTAATTATTTTTTTATTTATTAATCCAAATAATAATCTATGTCCATATAATATTCTTTGTTATAAATGCAAAAGTAACTCAGTCTGTCTGTTACCTCTTCACATTTAAACCGCTGTACCGATTAGATGAAATTTGGCATGGGGATAGTTTAAGTTCCGGGGCTTAATTCAAATGGGAGTCGGTTTTTTTTTCTATTATAGAGGACTTGCCGTTGAAATCCTACAATGATAACCGAATATGACGCAGGTCGAACCTAAAAAGCTAATAAAATATAATTAATATTTATAATTAAAAAAACAGTAGAAAGAAGAAACGACGCGTGCGTGCGCCCTGTTAGTTGACGTGGGCGGCCCGATAGACGTAGTATTATTCTGTTCTATACAAAACCGTGTCATAAGTCGCATACAGCAGACTCAGGCACCAACGTAAGCCCAAAACGACCAAATTTTTCTTGTAAGATTGTGAAATCGCCGTACAAATAATAATACAAAAAGCGTAAAAACAGAAATCTCTCACTCGCCCCTTTTTTTCAAAAGTTAAGATAAGTTCCTTTCCATATCATTGCCCACCCAGGAAACGTGTATGGCCTCCAGCATATCCAGTAGTTTAGCCATGTATGGCCTTCAGCATATCCAGTAGTTTAGCCATGGATGGCCTCCAGCATATCCAGTAGTTTAGCCATGTATGGCCTCCAGCATATCCAGTAGTTTAGCCATATATTTCCATATTAAGACGTTATACAAACATTTAGACACAAATGGTTATAGTAGCCACACATAATTATATGATGATATCCGTCAGTTACTAATTTGTCCACTGAAAATTAGTTAATGTTTAAATTCAAGTTCAAATCTCCACAGCAGATATTCCCGAGACACATAAAAGGTCCCAAATTATATTATCTATTAAGAAAATGATAAAAGCACAAATGGGAAGAAATAAAGAGCATCTGTCGAATTTAAGCGAGCAGTACCTAAATGGTTTCGTCCCTGAGGTATTTAAATAAACAACAATTCTCCCCGGGGCTGAGGTGAGGTCGAAGCTTTATTTAATTAGAATCTATTATTGCTTTCAAGAGACAAAGATAAACAAAATTATTTCTCATTACAGTTAAGCACTTTGATTATTTAGATATTAGATAGGTTAGAGAATAAGGATTTTGAGGAATAAACTTAAAAAATCATCCAAGTGCAAGTCGGACTCGCGCACGAAGGGTTCCGTACCATCTATAAAAACGGCAAAAAAATCATGTTCGTTGTATGGTAGTCCCCTTTAAATATTTGTTTTATTGAAATTTAATTATTTATTTGATGATTATATGTAAGTGAATAAATAACTAAATATTCTGTGATTATTTCAAGCGTCTACCTGTTGCCGTTATCAATATCGAGCAAAAAATCACGTTCATTTCAATCTTGACTAGATCTCAAATATTTCAGCAAAACGCAACACTTTAATTATTTTGAAAATACTTACTATAGCTACACTAATAGCTTACGATGGCAAAGTTTGAATCTATAATTAACTCCTAGTGACTTATAAAGTCCTAGTACATCAAACTTATAAACACACAAAATCTTCATAGAAGTAAAAATACATACAAAGACATAATCTCTCTTCGTTTATGACTCCCTGAAGACTTGTGACAGGTTCAAGTCCTGGCTCGAGGTTAATCTTTTGACTGCATCCTTGCTATGAAAGTATTTATTTATATTGATGATCTATAACTAAGGATTTAGCGTAGAAATCACGTCGATGATTGAATTAAGCGAGCGAAGCCACTGGCAAAACTAGTGATATGATATATCATAAATTATGTCAATTTCTGAACCGTAGAATAAAGCTCAGAAAAAGCTCAGTGTTCTCTTATGAAGGATCTGTCTTGTCTGACATTTAATTAAAACTTTCTCTTTCAAGTACGTATTAATATCATCGTACACAACTTTAGTTTACTTTGATTGATGATTACGGACATACTAACTGTCTCCCGTGGGGGTCCGTGACGAGTAAATCGCTTATGATTATATAAATAATATATTTGAACCCTTATTCTGTATAAAAAAAAAGAATGGAATAAAATTATGTATCCAGAATGGACTAAAATGAATAAAACACATACGTCACACACACATTTCAATAAATATTTTCAAATACAAAAATTCATCGTCATAAATCATATAGGCTTAACCGTGCCAATCATAAAGAAAACAGTTAAAGAGTAGACTATCTACGACATAGACTGCCTACGACGTAGACTAACTACGAAATAGACTGCCTACAACGTAGACTTCCTACGTCGTAGATTGTCTACGCCGCAGAAATAGCATTTTGTGCGATTCCTGAATTTGACGATATTAATTGCGTTTTATTTCTCACACAGGAAATATGTTCCACCTTTCTTAAGTGCCTTGGTAACTAATATTTCATTAAGGAAAAAGTGTGACCATTAGGATAAGTATTGAATGAATTACAGGATACCATGACCGGAGTTAAGATAAAAGAGTTATCTATGTATTTAAAGAAACAACCAAACTAATATTTGTAAAAGTCCGTTTCTTCGTTTATTTTTTCTACGGAGCAAACCGTTGAGTTCATTTTTGACACAGAGGTTGTTCAAAAGACGAAAAAGGACATAGGCCAACTTTTAATTGACTTCAAAAAAGAAGTAGGTTTTTAATTTTAAGGGTTTCGTCTTAGTTGTCATTTATTTGTTTAATAGAGGGAAACTTTTAATTAAAATATAAACTATTTTTCAAATAAACCAAAAAATTAAAAATAAGACCCCAAAGCAGACTTATTGACAGAAATGGCAAATGACCTTTTATACATAATACCCCTGTATGTCACACTGACAGAACATTAAAAGAATACACTTCGCGGCGCCCGCGCGCGTTTTACATTTTTGCAAAAATGTTGCTGTCCCTATCGAACACGATGCGGGCGCGAGACCCCCTTTCCCCGCGCCGCGCGCCTTATTCTAGAATGATTTTGTCGTATAGCTGGAACGTCAGTATTCTGATAAGCGATATGGCTTTCACCCAAAAATACTATATTTTGAGCATTAACGAAGTATAAATGAATTATCATCATTAATTTTTCAAATTAAAAAGTATTTAATGTGCTGCCATAATATTTATCCGATTGCGATAAACCTATGTTAATTTATTGCTACCACTTGCGCAAAAGTTATAGGCATGAAAGAATGTCATTGGTTATAATGGAATAGGTTAAATACTCAAAGCATTGACCAGCATCGGATCTAAGTGACGGTAATACAAAACAATCCTATACTTTTGTCAACGAGTGTTTGCCATCTGTAATCAAACTAATCAATGATTGATGCGATTTGCTCAATTCCTTTGTAGGTATTAGACGTTCTGTTCGGCGTGCTCTCTGAGAAAATAGGTACCTACTTATACAAACTTATAAAGGTTATGCGAGTTTTTTTTTTGTTGAAAAATTCTTTATTTATAGGCAGGAATGAATATTGAAATAGGAGGAGGTTTCTGAGCTAACATTCATTTATTTTTTCACGGAGACCAGCAAGGACGATAATAAAATAGGGAGGTAACTCGGTAACATTTTGACCAACACATACGGTATCTACCGTTTTTAAAATTTACTTTAAAATCATAACAATGTTAATAATGGTAAAATGTAGGTATAAATATTTACTTACCTTTTACCATTTTTAAATTAATACTTATATATTATAGGTTCTTATAGGCTATGTTCGGGGCGAAGCAGGATGTTCAAATAAAAAGGTTAATGTTCACAAAAATAATAGTTTATTAATATATCTTTAAAATAGGTGTACAAAATAGTTCCAAATGAAGTAAGTGTAGAAAATGTTAAAAATGTTAATTACTAAAAATATATAGATAAAATGTTATTGTAAAAACGCTGCCGAATAGTGCACTGAAGACCCGCCCGGCGCCCGCACAAGCGGCATCAGTTCAGTAGTTGTGACATACGAGTACGTCATAAGGGTGTTCGGTTGCATACATCGAACATGCTCCCGACCAGGAGAAGAATATATGACATGTTACTGACACAAATTAATATACAAAATAACATAGAAAATAAAATTACGTTACGAAATAGTTGATGAAGTTAAGTAGTAAGTTGTAACTTTTATAAAACGTGTACACTGCCTACTGATTGACTAAAGAAATGAAAGGTAACATAAATGTAACACAGGCGGTCAATAGATAATTAATAATACCAAAATAATCTATAAAGGTTGTAATTTGTAAACAATATTCGTAGTAAGTATTTTTTGAAATGGAGTAGGGTAAAACACCCAAATGTCGGCCCCTTAACATGAAACGCAACTTTCAGTCCTAACCATACCTGAACCTTGAAGTTATACACCGTTTGCATTGTCGGGCTATTTGACATTTACACTTTATTTTATTGAGAATATTATATTATATTATATTATATTATGTTATATTATATTATATTATATTATATTATATTATATTATATTATATTATATTATATTATATTATATTATATTATATTATATTATATTATATTATATTATATTATATTATATTATATTATATTATATTATATTATATTATATTATATTATATTATATTATATTATATTATATTATATTATATTATATTATATTATATTATATTATATTATATTATATTATATTATATTATATTATATTATATTATATTATATTATATTATATTATATTATATTATATTATATTATATTATATTATATTATATTATATTATATTATATTATATTATATTATATTATATTATATAGTATATTATATGATTATAAACATCTTAAATTACGTGTCAAAGAATAATAAGCGTTTATAATTTTGTACGGCAAATTTCCCTAATATCGGCCATCCTTTACCTAACTACGGCCTTCTTCTATCCTAATGTCGAATCGTAAAAAGGGCAATATATCAATAGAAATTATTTATTAATGTTGAAACTTTACCATGCATAACTTTAACTCTTTATAATACCTTTTATAAATAGAAATCGTATTAGGTTATATGTGTATTCTTGTTTTTCTTATTATTTGAAAATTCTTTACTTTAATTTGTTACTTAGAAATAACGGGGCCCATGATAGGATTCTTATTTTATTACAAAACCCTTATGTTGGCTTGCGGCCTAGACAAGGGGGATGACAGCAATTTTAGAATTTATTAGTATCCTAAGTTAGGGCTCTTATAGTTTATAAGGCGTTCCATGCCCGTTTATTGAATGACCAAAGTTCAGCCGCCTTTTAATGTGAGTTATACTATTTTATGAGACTGTAAAAATCATAGCCGACATTAGGCTACTCTTACAACCTAAGCTCGGCCACATTTACTTGTTCTGATGAAATATAGGATGTTCAAAATACTAAATAAGTCTATTCATGTAACTGTGTGGAACAGTGTGTTCATAATTATTTGCTAAAATACACAATGCAGTTTGCCACTTTAAAAATTTTTTTTTTAACAATAATATAGAAATTTTAATAATTTTACTATATTTTATTTATCATTCGTCAAATTCATTTTTTACATAAAAATCATAAGAAAATACCTATATAACCTAATATAATTTCTATTTTAATACAACTTTCAATTTTAAATAACAATGACAAATAATGTCTTCTTTTGTTTTTGATACAGAACATTCTTTACTGGCTTATATTAGAGTAAAAGAAGGTTGTATTATGGAAATGTTACAAGCGTCCATAGGCTATGGTGACCGCTTACCATCAGGCGGACCGTCGGCTTGTTTGCCGATTTTTAATATATAATATTTAATTTATTTTTTAAGATTTAAAAAAAATTAAATACCTACTGTTCTATTCTTTTTACTTAGGAATAATTGGAAATCTCTTTCTAGACTTTCAATCTTAGTTACATGTTGTTCACAGTAGATGTAGGTACAATTATTTTGATTTTTAAATAGGTATGTATTCATTATATAAATCCATACTTATATTATAAATGCGAAAGTAAATCTGTCTGTTTGTATCTCTTCACGCTTAAACATCTGTACTGATTATGATGAAATTTAGCATGGAGATAGTTTGACTCCCGAGAAAAGACATAGGCTACTTGAAAATGTCAAGTGTGAGTCGGTCTTTTTATAATTAAGGAGTTTCCGTTGAAATCTTACATCTATAACCGAATTCAGGGCGGAAGGAACTGCGGTCAAATTTGGCATGGAGATAGTTTGAGTCCCGAAGAAGGACATAAGCTACTTGAAAACGTCAAATGTTAGTCGATTTTTTTTTCTATAAGTGAGGAGTTGTCGCTAAAATTCTACACTGATAACGCGGGCAAAAGCTAGTATTATACCATCTGTGTCTCACTGACTGCTTCAAACGAAAACCTCATCTTCAGTTCATCATTGGTAACGTCAGAAAAATAGTTTCGAAATTTTATTAACAAAAAAAAATTCCATACAAAATGAATATTAAGGTTATTTATTTTGTATGGAACTTTTTTTTTTGTCAAAGTGTAGACACAGGTTGTATAAGTGTAACTTATTCATGATCCTGTCTTATCGAGGGTCAATAAATTGCAAATCAAATGGTAACACTTTTAATTTTATTACCTACTATTATTTTGCACGCTCTAGGCAGTGCTCTTTATAAGTATTACTAGCTGACCCGGTGAACCGTGTTTCTTTTCTTTTAACAACAGCCTCACCAACCTATTGTGAAAGGGTTGTACTAATTCAGAAACTTTCCCCGACATGTGCATAACAACTTACCAAAATTTCATTAAAATCAGTTTACCCTTAAAGTGCGAGTCCGACTCGCACTTGACCGTTTTTCTTTTATAAAAACCTTGCCCTAACACTATCAAACACACCAAAAAAATTACCCAAATTGGTCCAGCCGTCTTCGAGTTTTCCTTAGTGCGCGAGTACGACTCGAACTTGACCATGGCCGACTCGCACTTGACCCTTTTTTCTTTCTCAGAAACCTTCCCCTGCGTGTGCAAAACAACCTTACCAAAATTCCATTAAAACCGTTTTCCCCTTTTTGCGCGAGCCTGACTCACACTTGACCATGGCCGACTCCGAATTGGTTAAGCCGTCTTCGAGTTTTCCTTAGTGCGCGAGTCCGACTCGCACTTGACCGTTTTTTTTCATAAAAACCTTGCCCTAAAACTAACAAACACAACAAAAAACAAATTTCCCGAATTGGTTCTGCCTTCTTCGAGTTTTTCTTAGTGCGCGAGTCCCACTCGCACTTGACCGTTTTTTTATAAAAACCTTGCCCTGACACTAATTAACACAAAAAAAAAAAAATTGCCCGAATTGGTCCAGCCGTCTTCGAGTTTCGCGCTTAGCAACCAATTTTGCGATTCAGTTTTATTTATATAGATTACGCTAAATACCTACCTAGGTAAAGGTAAAAAAATCTAATCAACTTGCTGCGCAACGAAACATGCAACAGTATTATTTTCGTAATTGTTTCCTAAGGTACCTACCTACTTACGTCAAACGCAATACAAGTGAAGATTCCTCGCCTCGCCTCCCCCGTCTCAAGCCCCCCGTGTTTGTCGAGCGAGCCAGCATTATGATAGAATTCGATTTTTGCAAATTTGACTAATGATTTTTGTGTTTCGAATTATTGTGTTTATTCATTTAATTTAGTAAGAATGACAGTAAAGTTTTTTTATTTAGAAAATTAATTATATTATCTAGGTCTGTGGTGCTATAAAATTTTCGGAAACGTTTTTTGTTATAGTGTATAAGTAATAAGCACGAAGTTGCAGCTGTTTTTACCATAAATTACATAAGTTTTTGCACTCTAATAATTTTAGAACTACACAATTTAACGTAAAACTGAAACACCACAGACCTAGATATTAGTTGTCTGGTCTTGTTTAAACAAAAAACATTGAGTTTGAGGGATTGAAATTCATCAGAGGAGAAAAATCCTTTTGTAGCGAGCGCGCTGCGAATCCGATACTCTTAAAATACAGGTTTTAGTCGCCAACAATCTTGAGAACTCTTTTCTATGAGCCGCGCCGCACATAAACATCACCACCCAAATAAAATGCTTTGTTTATTTATAATTAATAATAAAAGCATAATTAAAAAAAAACACATAAACTAAATTATTCCTCATTGCTTTTAAAGGTAGGTAAATATATTTTTATTGTGTTTTGTTAAAAAATGTAGAAGTAATAAGGTTACGACTGGAAAAATGCGATATAAATTTAGAAACTTTGTTTTACGCAATTTTGGATGGAAGCGTTATTGTCGGATGCTAACAGCACTTTTTTTATTCTTTTTAGATCTTTACTTATCTTTATATTTTTGGCAATTTTAACTGAAAAATCGTTAGTACTAGTATATCAACTAAAAATGTGATAAATCGCGTCCTATTAAAGATAATTGTAAGCATATTGTATTTTCCTCAGCAAGATTTATATATTACAAAATAAAAAAATGGAAGCGAAGGCCTTTCCTTAAGTAATAAATAAAATTTGTATATAAAGAAAACATAATTGTCACATACAACTCCTAGTGTTTTATAAAGTCCTAGTACATGAATCTTACAAACACACAAAATCTTCATAGAATTAAGAATATTATAATAATATATATTATATATAACATAGAAATAATCTTTTTACCCTGAAGGTAACAGTCAAAGAAGAATAGTTATTTGTTATACAAGTGAGTAAAAGCGTTTTTTGGTAGTAGAAGTGCTAACTTTAAATCCTGAGCATAGCGAACGAGACCGAAAAAATTTGCTCACGCGTCCCACATACAAATTTTCACCTCTACCAGCAAGAAAAATATTTTCACGTGACTTTTCTGGTAAAAAGTTAAGTTCGGCATTGGAGACTTGTTGTCTTAATTCTTCTGGTGTCAGAGATATATCTTCGTAGCTTGTATCGCTCATTTTTAAAACAAAACAGAATTATTAATTAAATAAACAATCTAATGTTCAAAAAACTAGCTTGCCGCCATTTTACTATGTTTTTTAAATTGAGGTTGCGTTCGGATGTGTACCTACTACAACCTCTGCCATTGCTATCAAAACAACGTATGATATTTTTAAAGTTAGCTCTATAAACTTTTAATAATAATAATCTTAATATATATAAATCTCGTGTCACAATGTTTGTCCTCAATGGACTCCTAAACTACTGAACCGATTTTGATCAAACTTCGTAAATATCTGTTATTTGATCCAACTTAAAAGATAGGATAGTTTTTATCTCGATATGTCAAGTGCGAGCCGGACTCGGGCACTATAGGTAAAAATCAACTTTCGCCGGGTACAGAGGGACGGCAGCGGAACAACGTTCGCCGGGACAGCTAGTAATTTATAAAAACTGACTTGAAAACGAAAAAATGCAAAGAAAAATTCTTTATTAAAATGAACAAGTTTAAATATTTGACCCGAAATTTGTTTCGGACCAGTCATTGTATTGTTTTTTTTCAACATCGGGTTAATTCCAAAAGTCAATGTTCGAACAGTAAATTACTTTGCCTCACTAGTGAGCAAAATCCGAGTTTACTCACTGAATTTGAACAGCAAAACTATCCTTTTCGTGCTTGTGAGGTGAAAATAGTTAATTGATATACAAGTGAGTAAAAGCGTTTTTTGGTAGAAGTGCTGACTTTAAATCCTGAGCTAGCGTAGTAGGCTAGAATTAAATCACGAGCGTAGCGAGTGAATTTAATACAGACCTCTGAGCATAGCGAAGGATTTAAGGGCACGAGACCGAAAAAATTTTGCTCACGCGTCCAACATACAACTTTTCACCTCTACCAGCGAGAAAAATATTTTCACGTGACTTTTCTGGTAGAAAGTTAAGTTCGGCATTGGAGACTTGTTGTCTTAATTCTTCTGGTGTCATGGAAATATCTTCGTAGCTTGTATCGCTCATTTTTCAAACAAAACAGAATTATTAATTAAATAAACAATCTTATGTTCAAAAAACTAGCTTGCTGCCATTTTACTTTGTTTTTTTTTTAAATTGAGGTTGCTTTCGAAATTGTACCTAATACAACCTCTGCCATTGGTATCAAAACACCGTATGATATTTTTTAAGTTATCTGTATTAACTTTTAATAATACTAATTATTTAGAAAAACTCACTTAAAAACGAAAAAATGCTATGTAGTTATATTCTTAATTAAAATGAACAAGTATAAGTATTTGTCCCGAAATTTGTTTCTGACCAGTCATTGTATTGTTTTTCTTTTAATCATCGGGTTAATTCCAAAAGTCAATGTTCGAACAGTGAATTACTTTGCCTCACTAGTGAGCAAAATTCGATTTTACTCACTGAATTTAGACAGCAAAACTATCCTTTTCGTGCTGGTGAGGTGAAAATATATTTAACGTGCTATATCTTTGCTATGAAAGTGTTTAGATATTTATATTGATAATAAAAACATAGTTGTGCAACACGATTCAAAATGTAATATTAATCACATATGTGTGTATATGTATGTGATATGTAATGTTTTAAATATTATATTCACATAATGTATTCGCGAAAAATGTTAAGTCTCTTTTCGGAGTAAATCGAGCGTGTAGCTGCGACGTAACGTAACGTGCTCGACTCCGCGTCTCTGCTTTGTGTAGGAGAGACTTAACAACAATTTTATTTGTGTTTAATTTTTTAGACAAAATAACATAGAATATATTTACTTTTAAAAGTTTGTTTATTGGTAAACTTTATTACTTCTCTGTTGTTTAAGGGTATGTTTGCTAAATGTTTTAAATGTGTGTGTTAGTGCATCACTCAAAAAACCAGTCAAGTGCGAGTCGAACTCACGCACCGAGGTTTCCGTACAAAATAAACTGTATATAGGGAAAAACTTTGTCGTTGAAAAACTGTTGTCCCAACTGCAAATAAGTTTATAATCGAAATTTAATAGTGCTAAATAGCTTTATGCCTAATTTCATGATTCTGCGTCAACGGGAAGTACCCCATAGGTATGAATTTCCTTGCGAGCATCAAAATATGCGGCATAAACGGAGCATAATCCGTATCTTTTGATTGCGTTGACTAAGAAGTTTAAATTTTCACTTATCAAAGGGATCTGAGTATTTGATATTAATTTCAGCTTGATACGTCTACGTGTTTCTAAGAAAAAGAATCTTGACAGACGGACGGAGACTAAAGTGATACGTTTCTGTTCTTATGAGGTACGGAACCCTTAAAACTCGTTTTTTTAAATATGTTTTATTTAAATATGTTATAAATATTACTGCCTGTAGTGTTTTCACACCTCTTGTATCATTTCCTATACCTACCTATACACCTCCGGAACAAGAAAATAACACACGTATTGACGTTTGTTTCTTATTTGACTCTAATGAACCGAACATTATATATCATTGTATTTTTCTTTCACAGCTAGACTTGAAAAAAGCGTTGAATAAGAAAAAAAGAGAAAATAAAGTTTTTCAATAAATTTCCAAGTTTTCCTTAATTGTTTCATAACAAAACCACCAAGCAATCTAACAGGATCCGAACTCATTTATTAAAAACATTCCAGCTCAAGACTAAGGCGAAGTAAAGTTAAATTAATATTTTCTAAACCTATGTTTGAAGTGAAAACTTCTTTAGCGGTGTTGTGTAAAAAATGTTAAACTCGCGTCAGGTCACGTGTCCTGATCGTAAATTTATAGAAAATTCGTAAGACGGAACTAGTGTCAGATTTATTTACATTTGACAGATTGAGAAGTGAATTTTGAAGTGAGAACGTCTTCAGCGGCGTTGCGCACTTTTTTCTGTTTAGTTAGTTTTTTATCACAGTTGCTCGTAAACAGTGTCATTACTCCCACGGGCTTTTTCTTTGTAAATTTTACTTTACAGAATAGATAGATCTCATTAAGATCTTCATTTTTTGCGGTATATTGCCACGAATGTATGGGTACTTGTTGAATAGGGAGTCAAAAATGGAATAGAGATTTTAAAAACTTCTTTAGCGTCGCTGTGAACTTTTTTTGTGATGGGTAAAAATGTTTAAGTAGTAGTCAAATATTACAGTTTTTAGAATCAAATTACATATAAACAAATATAAAATACGGATTCAGGCCACAAAAAGACTGCATTACCATTGGAAAAAATTACAGACGATGTAAATAACTGTTTCAATAAAAAAAAGCATTTGATATCATTGATCACAAGGGTTTGTTGCAAGCTATGAGCGAGTGTGGAATAAGAGGACCAATAAACCAATGGTTCCGTAATTATTTAGAAAACAAAACTTTAAAAGTGAGTGTATGTGCAGCACAAAGTATAAAATGAAAAATCTAATGTAGTGTTTTTACCGGATCTGTGTATAGGCCGATTGGTTACATAATCCATGTCAATAGTATGCACAATGTCGTAAAGAAATGTAATATATATATGTACGCCGACGACTCGTTCCTAATTTATAGCGATAAAAACCTAAATAACATACAGAATGTCATACAGAAGGACTTTGATAATATTGTACGGTGGGAACATGACAACGGCATTATAATAAATCTAACCAAAACCAAAATTCATGGCAATTATCTCGCCGTATACGGCATTGTATACAATGAAAATTAAAATAAAATTTAAAATATTTCGAAAACCACTCTTATGAAGTCTACACGCAATCAAAAATGGATGTCACGGTGAGAACTAGAACTGTTAAAGTACCTAGGATTGAAAATCGACAATAATTTCTCTTGGAATCAACACACTGAGACAGTTTGTAATAAATTACGATCAGTTTTGGAAAAATTACTTAAATTAAAGTATATGGTTAGTTGTAATGTATTGTATATGTTATATGTTACATCTCGGAAGCTGAGGCAGTGATTGATTATTATTTAAAAAAAATCAGATCGCTTTTTATAAGAAAATATAACTAATGGTTCACCGTAACCATTAAATGAACTACGACCGCCAGTTAAGGGGGTGATATAGGATCGCGTTAATACAGTTTTTATACAAATATAGCAAAACAAGAGCAAAAGAAAACAAGCAGTAAAAAACAAAAAATAATTCAAAACATGAGTAGGTACCTATAAAGCTTAAAACATATACATTACTTTAATATTGTGTATTCATTTAATTTTATTTGCGTAAAAATTTTTAATATAAAAAAAATGCTATATATAAATAAATTGTTCCCAGCAATTGGTTTTAAAATCACTATTATATTGTTTAAACAAACTATTCGTACAATTTTGATTGAGCTTACAAAATACTAATGAAATATTCAAAGCAAAATCAATTTATATTTACAATTTACAACAGCCTTAAGCTCTTTAAACGTAAGGTTTCTATACCTGATCTTTGAAACTTTTTTAGTAATATTCTGTTATGAAATATGAGCTTCAATGACTAAGGGCTTAATGAAACTCAAGCGCTAAGAAAATACTTTTTTAGGTAAGTTAAGTTGTCCGTTACAATTATGAAGTATATTATATAATACCCTGATCATTAGGAAATTACTTTTATGAAAGCTTCATTTGGGAATAAGAAAGCTCTTTTGTTACATTTTTTATACCCAGGATAATAAAAGTTCGTAATAAAATTAATGGGTCGTGATTTTTTCTCGGGTTATCGTTCTTGTAGAAATTTATTAAAAATTATAGTTGGAACAAAAATTGCGAATGATATTATTATTATTTAGAGTAAATTATATCTTTAAACACTCACTAGTTTTTGCCAGTGGCTCCATCCGCCCTAAATTTAATGGCGTGGGGTTCTCACGTCAACTCCTTAATTATACCTAATTAACTTACTATAGTAAGCTACACCTGTAGCTGTGGTTCGTTGAAGCTCGGTAAAGTTATTACCGTGGATTTTTTTGGGATAAAAAGTTTTCAGGACTCAAACTATATCCATACAAATTTTTTTCTAAATCGGTTCAGCGGTTTAAGTGTGAAGATGTAACATACAGACAGAGTTGCTTTTGCATTTATAATATTAGAATGGGTTTGATTAAAACCGATTTGACGCTCGTGTTGACTTATTCTGAAAACGTGCAAGTAACATATCTAGTGGAAGATTCAAAAACCAATAACCAAATATCTAAATTATATCAAAGACGATATATTATTATCTATGTCCCTGGCGTTCATTCGCTAAAGCTTTTTGAAATTCTACAACTCCTCGACTAATTGGAATCAGCGGTGAAAAGATGGTGGCTACTATTATACTCAAAGGATAAGCTTGACAGTCCAAGGAGGGTATGCAGCCTGCATTCTTGATACCATGCCACTGGCATACGTTTAGGTAAAGCACCAACACGGAATGTAGGGAGTTGCAGTTTCAAGTTCGGGCTCGAGGTTAATCTTTTGACTGCATCTTTTCTATGAAAATATATATTTATATTGATGATATAGCCATAGATACGGCATTTATAATTTATTTTCTTCTAAGACTCTAAACTTCAGGGAGTAATAATCGAAGAAAGATTATTTCTATGAATGTATATTTATTTTGTATATCTTAATTCTATAAAAAAACGGGTTGCACTCCGGGAGTGCCGGCAGAAGTGAAAACATACTCGCTATTTACTTCCCATCACTTCTTATCCATATTTATTTATTTAAAATAATAACTTTTGTTTATTTACTTTTTTGACGTTGTATTTGACAGCTCAATCTGTCATTGAATTAAAATCCTATATCCAACCTCCCTGTACTACTCATAATCGCCATGTAAATAAAGGTCACGTGTCCCTTGACCTGACGCGAGTTTAACAGTTTTTACCCATCACAAAAAAAGTGCACAGCGCCGCTAAAGAAGTTTTCACTTCAAAAATTTGTGTGTATGTAAGATTGATATATTAGGACTTAATAAGTTTTTAGGATAGTGTGCCTTAAAGTAGTATATCTTTGTATATTACGTGTTCATAGTTTTTTATGTAGATGTTTATTTACATATCAAATACTGTTTGTTAATTATAAGTATTGATAGGTTGCTTCGTTAGTAGTAGTACTGCTTGCCAAACTAAAGGGAGCGGGTTCGTATCCCGTAAAGGTCAAACATGTGATGAACTTTTGTGTTTGTCTTCGGTTGTTAGGTGTTTTCTAGATTATTATGTAGGAATGTACGAATTTATTTTTATTTGTTGGCCCGTATCCATTTTACAGGAAGTCGTATGTGAAATGTCATATAAGTCATATAATAAATGTAAAAAAAAATATTTTATCCGTACATTGAACTGAGGGATTAAAATTCCTCACACCCCATAGGGTATCGTTGTATAGGTATTCCATAACTCAAATTTCGAATATATTTTGTGAGATATTGGCTTTTAGATTTTAAAATTCGTGTCTCTCCCCCTCATTTTTATATGATATTAGAGTTTTATAACTACTTTAAAATTGTATTTAACAAATTCTAGTGACTTATAAAGTCCTTGTACATCAATCTTCATAGAATTAATAAGCACTTCTTAAATATATACATAGAAATAATCTTTCTTCGTTTGAGACTCCCTGAAAGCCTTTGAAGAAAATATATCATAAATGCCATGTCTATGTCTACACCAGCATGTAAATAAATATGTTCATAGCAAAGATGCAGTCAAAAGATTAAAGCGAGCCAAGACTTGAACCTGCAACAATCCTTTCAGTTCGTAAGTGCTCTACCAATTAATGAATAGGTAATGAAAATCCCAACTACATCTCGGCTATCGAAATACGCTTTTAAGGTAATGGCATACCCATATAAGTTAAGTTTGCTAGAATTTGATTAATTGTGTTACAGTCCTGAGTACACTTTTTGACGTGAAAAAAATATATATGTTATAGTTTAAGCCTTAATCAACTGGATTTGCTAATATCACAATAATTTGGCTATGGAAGAAAACAAATCTGACACTATTTTTGGGCTTTCATTCAAATTGTTTGGAATGATTCTTATTTCATAAAATATATATGACCAAGTGAATTTGCTAATTTTATAGTTCTAAATAAATATTTAAATTTTATACCGACAAAAAACCGAGAAAATCGAGATTTTCAACGTGCGCTCACGTTCTAGCGTCTATGGTACATGGAACTATGCCTCTTTGTGTGCTTCAATAGTGTTATATGTCTTTGTACACTGATCGAAACGGCACGTTTTTGTTAGGATATGCCATAGCCTTAACGAACGTCACAAACAACTTCTAGTGACTTATAAAGTCCTAGTATATGAAATTATTTATATTAATCAAATTCGGTTTAGATACTCACAATAATTCTCATACAATGGAATAATTACTTAATTGTATGTACAACACGCACTTGGTTATTTCTCGTAAATTCATCTGATAAATTTTATACATATCACATAGACTTCTGACAAATAATTTTTTAACAGCCATCTGCACAAAAGATAACTTCATCGCGTCAAATATCGTACAGTAGCCTTTATGTTAATTTAACGGCTTAGTTAATATTTATGACCCACAAGTAGACAAGCTGATGTTTAATGGTTTCTTAACAGCTTCCTCGGGTATTATATTTTATAGCGACAGTCATAAAACACATTTTCACTTACAACGTTAATAAATATTTTACATGTGTATACGTAGAAGCAGAAGGAGCAAATTTATTCTCTAGACTCTAGCTTAAGGTGAATGTGAATCTTATTTTTTCCCTTGAAAATGTAGTGCACTAAATAAATAAACATGTACATTTTGCTAATCAAAAACAAATTTTGAGCAGCAAAATGTTCTAACACATATATATTCTAAATTTTATTAATGTTTATTCTTATGTTATATTATAGTATAGTAATAGAAGTTATTAAAAAGTAAACAAAGCTAGAGTTGATTTAATATATTTAAAAAATGTAGGTAGTAAAAACTTTATTATTACCACCATTGACTATGCTCATGTTTGTTATTTGGACCTGACACAAAATCTTCTCGATAAATTTGATCGACTTTTAAATTCCTGTTAAAGATTTATTTTCACATCTCAGAAATTTTACGTTTTCTTTTAACTATCTATATATATAAAATGCTTTGTCCTGAATGACTGAAGGATCAACACACGGCCTAAACCGCTGATGTAGATACCTAAAACTTGGAGGGTGTGTTCTTTGTATGACGTAGGCACCCGATTAGTAAAGATTTACCGAAATTCTACCCCTAAGGGGGTAAAAAAAGTTGGAATGGGACAACGTGATTCCTTGGTCCGGTTGGACTTTTACTTCAAATTTTGCATAAACCTTTTTTAACACAATTGATGGAAGACGTGTTTCGTATTTTATTGAAATTAATCCCCTGACTGGGTTAAAAAGGGGTATAAAGTTATTTTGGCGGTGATTTGGTTTGAAGTTGATATCAATACTCCTTAGTGCTTTTCATTTAAATTACATTTTATTTTGACACATGTTGGAAAACTCAATCCGATTTAATTCAAAAAAGGTTGAACTCACCTTAAAACATAAGCAAATACTCTATAAAATTAGAATATCTGGAAAGTCACCGTACTATATAAGTACCTCATTTGAAGTTTTATATTCCTCATGTGATATAATAAGTAGGTTTTTTATTTACTTATTTATAAACAATTTTTTGCAATAAAATCACAATAGGTGAACTTATTGCCATGCATTATCTACCAGCCGACCTTTGGGTCCTGCAGAAATCTTCAAAGTGGTGTTCGAATCGGAACGGTTAAAATAATATAAAAATTAATACATACAATACAAATTACATAGATAATGCATACATATAAAAAACAAAAAATATATAAATAAGAATTCTACATGGTGCATTAAAAAGTTAATAATTTCAATTGACTGATTAAGATAATCTTTAATATTTTTTTATATGTAACATTTTTTTTATAGTTTCAGGGAGCGTATTCGAAAGTCGTGCCGCTTGAACAGTAAAAGAATTGGATATAAAGCCAGAACGATGTGAAGGTATTCGGCTTAGCATATCGCTGAAAGAACGAAGCTCTATGTCGTGAAAACAGTGAAGATATTGAAATACTCTTTTTAAATAAGGAGGAAAGTAAGAATTATTCAAAATAGTAAAAAGAAAACATAAAATTCTGACATAGCTGCTTTTACGTATAGGAAACCAGCTTAGTTGAGTACGGTATTAGGAAATATGGTCAAATTTACGCTTATTGTATATAAATCTTATGTTTAAAAGTCGATCAATTTTATCGAGAACATTTTTGGGAAGTGTTCGTTTTGGGATAAAGAATGATTAATTTATTTTTTTTGACATCTGTATTCTGTTTGTGATTGCTGTCAAAAATATCAAAATTTTAGTATCATCTGTAACAAACTGTCAAGCGTTAGTCTACGATATTTTTGTTATTTTTGTCACATTTGCCCCCGAAAAATGTAACTGCCTAAACATATTCATTATTTATGTTAGTGTAAGTGCTATTATCGTAGTGTGTATATATGAACCGTATGTTTTGCAACATGTTTGTAACCAATAATTTTATTAGTAACGTTACAAAGCTCCACGAAAGACGAAAGTATCAAACTTGTGAAGTTTTTTATCTCGAACACACTCCAATAGAGCCTTGAAGTTCATAACGTGAATCACGCGTCGTGTTTCGAAAAAAGAAAAATCTCAGAAAAACTTGATGCATGTTTACAATACTTGTGTCAAAATATTTCGTATCAAAGAAAATTATCAATATTCTTACATCTCGTGTCTACGTCACCCAAAGGACGCACTGAAGAGAAATGTTTCCGTCTGAATGAAGCCGTGGTTACCCAAATACAATGAATTGTTTAATATTCAAACATCTCGGGCAGCAGTTTTGTTGAAAGGTCTATTGTTTGGTCATTTGAAAGGGAACGACCTACAAAGCTCCATATTTAAACATCTTCGTACGAATATTGAGGTAAGCGCTTTGTACCGTCCGCCCTCAACTTGTTCGTGACTTTTGGTCAAATTAAAACATAAAGGTTGTTTGAAACGTACTTTAAATAATTATGAAACAGCGCGGCGTTTAAAAATTTTGTCAGGGAGGGTTTAATCAGAAATTAGTTTTTTTTAAAGTGATAAGTTTTCTCAAGGTCTCATTAACCTTGGTTGTAAACTGAAAAGTGTTGTATTATGGTGTATGTTGCACTAGTTTTTATTCGCGGTTTTTCTTGCACGAAATTTGGTCATCGCCGTAGAATTCTGATGGACCTTTATTGAATTAAGACAAAAGTTTTCTGTGTAATTCGCTGTTCCTCCAGCTAACTTTGTGCCAAAAACCAAGAAACCTAGTAAAACTTACTACCGTGAAATCGCTCAATAAAAATAATGATATTCTAGCTCCTTGTTTTTTAATCCAAGCTAGTCCAGCTATCTCTATGCCTTAAATAAAGTATCACTGTTGTTTTGTTGCTATATAAACAAGGGCCCCACGGTATCATCAAACAAAAGAAAAAATTCCCTGTGGAACTCTTGATTGGTATAAAAAGTATTCTACGTTCTTCTCAGACTCTGAAAACGGCCATATGTTAAAAAAAACAGGTTACCAGGTAACAGGTAAACAGGAAAAAATAGATTAACACACCTAAATATATGTAATAGACTGCTGAATTTATTATTCTCCGTAATCGAGTAAAAAGATTATAATCTTATACGATATCGAATATTCTCATTTAATTTAGAATATTAAGATTTCGTTCGTTACAAAATGAATAATTCAATGGATCGTGCTAACAATGAAATTGAGATATATTTTAATGGAATTTGAATTTCGAAGAGAAGATTTCGAAGAAAACTGTAAATAGTTCATTTAATGAATTTCATATATTTGATACAGAAGGACAAAAGAATTTTGATAACTTTTCAGACATAGTGGTCAAAAGTCGCAATATTGAAATGGTGTAAACTTACAACGACACTAGCGACCAAATACCTAAACCAGAAAAGTTTGTTGCACTATATATAAATAAATATACTTATATAAGTTAATATTAAATCTTCGATATGTTTGTCTTCGTGTGGAGTATATTTATGTGAATTTTACGTATTCTAATTATTAAGTAAGTTCAGCCACAAACTGAATAAATTATGAGCCACCTTTATCTAAGTAGGTAATACCTACTCAGATTAAATTTACTCCGAACGAAACGACTTGATGTGACTTGTTGGGAAACGAGAGTTTGAAACATACGGAACTCTGAAACGCGCGTTTTGTCGAACTTCATAATTTGTGATAAAAGAAATTAAATTTTTTATCTTTCTGTTTCTTGACAGTGATTTTTTATTGTTTTTAAGCACAAAAAAAATTAAATAATAAAATTTTATTTCTTTAAATGAAAAAAAAAAATATCTGTGTGGCGAGCGAGCGGCTCGGTCGTGTGTGAAGTTGCTAATTATTAATTTAAGAAATTTAGTATTTAAAAATTGTGATTGGTTAACAGTGTACTTTTCGATTCTTTGTCGCACTAGTGCTGCGCTTACATAAAAATTTGCATAAAAATAATATTAAAGTTGGTTTTCTAAATCCCGGATCACTCGGCACTAAACATGAAGAATTTATTGAGTCGATGGAACAGCACACTGTCGACATTATGGCTATAAATGAGACATGGGTGCGCGAGGGTCACGACTGTCGAGCTCCCGTACTCCCCGACTACCGATTACTTCACGTTCCCCGGCCAGCCAGCGGGCGGCGGTGTCGGCTTCTACGTGCGCCGCGGACTTACTGTGCGAGTGTGTAAGCACCCCGCTACGCCACTCGTCGAACAGATGTGGCTGAATTGACGGTAAACGGCATAAAATTCAATGTGGGTACCGCTTATCGACCGCCGTGGCTCGATGTCGATACCTTTTTTGACACTTTGACCGACACGATCGTATCTTTTCCTGATAACGATAACTTAATATTGTTAGGTGATTTCAATATAAATTTGTTGATTTCCGATTTGAACTTCACTAAATTCAAAAATTTTATTCAATATTTAAATTTAACAAAATATATAAACAAACCAACTCATTTTACCGGACATAGTGAAACCCAAATAGATTTAATTTGTAGTGACTTTCCAGTGCTTAATTCACTTGTAAATTATATACCTAGTTTAAGTAGCCTTTTTGACTTGCGAAATGCATATAAAAAAACTAAAACGTACTCCACGTCGTTTTACATTCCGTTCCATTAAAGATATAGATTTTAATATTTTTAGTAGAGAAATTAATGCGATCGACTGGGATTCGATTACGCACTTGACGTAAACCACATGATATCTAGATTTCATTTTATAATACTCACACTTTTCGATTTCTTTGCTCCGGTAAAAAGCGTAATAGCCAAGGAAAAATCTCACCCTTGGATTACTTACACGGTGCGACAGATGATGTGTTTAAGAAATGAGAGTCATAAGCATTATCGATCTACGGGTCTGGCAAAACATAAGAACTACTACAAACAGCTCAAAAAATGCGTCAACTCTGCTATAAATAATGAAAAACGTGCCTATTTTAATCAATACATAAATCAAAACATAAACAACTCTCGAGCTCTCTGGAAAAATCTCGAAAAAAAACCGTTAATGTCACTGGCAAATCGCGTGATGCTGACCTTCCTAACCATATAAATAATCCAAATGAAATAAATTGTCATTTTTGCACAGTGCCTGGAAATAGTACTACAAGGTATAAAAAGTATTCTACGTTCTTCTCAGACTCTGTAAACGGCCATATGTTAAAAAAAACAGGTTACCCTTTTGCTCAGTTGCATTATGACGAAGTAGTGCCCGCGATATCACGCGTGAAAAAATCTATTCCCGTGGCAACAAATATTTTTTGTTCATGCAAGACCCCATAACATCCTTTGATGCATGAAGTTATAAGACGATAAGAAAACGATGAGTTATTTAGAAACTATGAAAAAATAGATTAACACACCTAAATATATGTAATAGACTGCTGAATTTATTATTCTCCGTAATCGAGTAAAAAGATTATAATCTTATACGATATCGAATATTCTCATTTAATTTAGAATATTAAGATTTCGTTCGTTACAACATGAATAATTCAATCGATCGTGCTAACAATGAAATTGAGATATATTTTAATGGAATTTGAATTTCGAAGAGAAGATTTCGAAGAAAACTGTAAATAGTTCATTTAATGAATTTCATATATTTGATACAGAAGGACAAAAGAATTTTGATAACTTTTCAGACATAGTGGTCAAAAGTCGCAATATTGAAATGGTGTAAACTTACAACGACACTAGCGACCAAATACCTAAACCAGAAAAGTTTGTTGCACTATATATAAATAAATATACTTATATAAGTTAATATTAAATCTTCGATATGTTTGTCTTCGTGTGGAGTATATTTATGTGAATTTTACGTATTCTAATTATTAAGTAAGTTCAGCCACAAACTGAATAAATTATGAGCCACCTTTATCTAAGTAGGTAATACCTACTCAGATTAAATTTACTCCGAACGAAACGACTTGATGTGACTTGTTGGGAAACGAGAGTTTGAAACATACGGAACTCTAAAACGCGCGTTTTGTCGAACTTCATAATTTGTGATAAAAGAAATTAAATTTTTTATCTTTCTGTTTCTTGACAGTGATTTTTTATTGTTTTTAAGCACAAAAAAAAATTAAATAATAAAATTTTATTTCTTTAAATGAAAAAAAAAAATATCTGTGTGGCGAGCGAGCGGCTCGGTCGTGTGTGAAGTTGCTAATTATTAATTTAAGAAATTTAGTATTTAAAAATTGTGATTGGTTAACAGTGTACTTTTCGATTCTTTGTCGCACTAGTGCTGCGCTTACGGTATTGCTCCGCCTATTGGGAGGGCTCAGAGTGAGATAGCATTGATTTTTAGAATTCAACGTTTGTACAAAAAACGTTAACGTGTCTAAGTGTAGTGCTTGTGGAAAATTTGTCGCAGCGGCGGATGGTGTGAAATGTAGTGGCTGTAGTAGCTTATATGACAGATTTGTTTAAAAATTTCCAAGAATACCAAGTTGCCACAAAAATGGTTATGTCTAGAGTGCGTAAGTAAACAACCCAGAAAAGACAACACTGAGACCCCGATCAAAGCCCAACCGGACTTAAATAAAAATAATAGTTTCGAGTCTTCGCCGTCTGCGAGTGATGATATCCAAAAATCAGATTTAAAAGAGCTCACTGATGAAATTGTTGCTATGCTTCATGAGCTCGCCAATTTTAACACTAAGTTTGACAAGCTGTACGGTGCTATCGACGTCCTACAAAAGCGAGTCGACGGTGTGGGAGGAAGAGTGGCAGTGCTCGAGGAGCGATTGAGCAAAGTTTCAACTGAGAGCAGACAAAATAAGGAATTATTGGACACGGTAGAACGCCTCAAAGTGGAACTAAACGATCGTGATCAAAATCATTTACTTACCGACCTCGATATCACCTGCATTCCCGAGGCCAAGGGTGAAAATTTTGTGCATGTGGTAGCCCTAGTAGCTGGGAAGCTAGATGTGAACATTGATGAACGGGACATCATAAGTGCAGAGCGTTCTGGCCCGTCACGTAGTCATATCGAGGGGGAGGGGGTAATACAAAAAATCTTATTTGAATACCATATTATATTTACAGTATTATTATTATTTGACAACAATATTATATTTACAGTATTATTATTATTTGACAACAATATTATATTTACAGTATTAAATCAGTATCACTTACTAGTTAAAATTGCTCATATTATTATTTATCTATTTTATAACTTAAAATATTTTGACATTATATTTCCATATTCCCTACTCAACTGTTAAGTAATATAGCGCCGAGGTTTAATCTAGCAACATTTAAAATTTTAATTGGAATGCTGCTCCGCATAAAAATAATATTAAAGTTGGTTTTCTAAATCCCGGATCACTCGGCACTAAACATGAAGAATTTATTGAGTCGATGGAACAGCACACTGTCGACATTATGGCTATAAATGAGACATGGGTGCGCGAGGGTCACGACTGTCGAGCTCCCGTACTCCCCGACTACCGATTACTTCACGTTCCCCGGCCAGCCAGCGGGCGGCGGTGTCGGCTTCTACGTGCGCCGCGGACTTACTGTGCGAGTGTGTAAGCACCCCGCTACGCCACTCGTCGAACAGATGTGGCTGAATTGACGGTAAACGGCATAAAATTCAATGTGGGTACCGCTTATCGACCGCCGTGGCTCGATGTCGATACCTTTTTTGACACTTTGACCGACACGATCGTATCTTTTCCTGATAACGATAACTTAATATTGTTAGGTGATTTCAATATAAATTTGTTGATTTCCGATTTGAACTTCACTAAATTCAAAAATTTTATTCAATATTTAAATTTAACAAAATATATAAACAAACCAACTCATTTTACCGGACATAGTGAAACCCAAATAGATTTAATTTGTAGTGACTTTCCAGTGCTTAATTCACTTGTAGATTATATACCTAGTTTAAGTAATCATGCCTTTTTGACTTGCGAAATGCATATAAAAAAACTAAAACGTACTCCACGTCGTTTTACATTTCGTTCCATTAAAAATATAGATTTTAATATTTTTAATAGAGAAATTAATGCGATCGACTGGGATTCGATTACGCACTTATCAGACGTAAACCACATGATATCTAGATTTAATTTTATAATACTTACACTTTTCGATTTCTTTGCTCAGTATTCCTTGTTGCCTTTCAAAGAATTTAGAAATAGCTGTGTGCATGCAAATTACCCCTTACTTAGACAACAAAAATATGCTACCTGTTTTTCAGTCAGGTTTTAGAAAGTCTCGCAGCACTGCTACGGCTCTAACCGATGTGGTGGATAACATCTTGGCTTCACAGGATATAGGAAGTGGAACAATTATGGTACTTCTCAACTTTTCACGTGCTTTCGACTGCTTAAGTGTTCCTCTTCTGCTGTCCAAACTAAGTTATTACGGATTTGAACACAATACAGTGAAATGGTTTTCAAGTAATTTAACTAATCGTACTCAAATTGTTGGCATAAATCAAACTGATGGCATCCGGCAATTTTCGACCCCATACCCTGTCACCAGGGGAGTACCCCAAGGTTCTATTTTGGGGCCTGTCCTTTTCATTTTATATACATCCGATATTTGTAGCAAAATCTTGCACTGTAGGTATAATTTGTACGCGGACGACATACAGTTGTATTTCTCTTTTGACGCAAATGAAACCGACGCTGCGGTAGCTAAAATAAACGAAGACTTGCACAGAATATCGTTGTGGTCGGAGACAAACTCTTTGGTACTAAACCCAATCAAGTCTTAGTACGTGGTATTGGGATCGAAGCTCCAGATAGACCGTGTGCTCGCAAACAGTCCCGCTATATGTATTCACAGTGAACGGATTGAACGCGTCACAGAAAGTCGAAACCTCGGCGTGCTGATGGACGATGGGTTACGCTTTGAAGGTCACGTGCTTGAGATCGCTCAAAACTGGTTCTATAGGTTAAAGGTATTATACCGAGTACGTGGCTTTCTCAGTGAGGACCTACGCATAAGACTCTGTGACTCGTTAATCCTAAATAAGATAGGTTACGCCGATGTTGTTTATGGCCCCAGGTTGCTGGCAAAAACTTCACGGGTAGTCCAACGAGTACAAAATGCGTGTGCCAGGTTCGCTTTTTACATCCCTCCACGTAGTCACGTGAGCCCATATTTAAATAACGCAGATATGCTCAACATGCATTCTCGTAGGGAATTGCACCTGGCGACACTAATGTTTGGCGTAGTAAAATTCGGTAAACCAGAATACCTAAATATAAAATTTATTTGGCGTAGAGAAGACAACGTGCGGAGTATGTGAACCATTGACAGCGTATTAAAAATACCTCAACACCGCACGACCGCTTTTCGAGGCAGTTTTAGATACTCGGCCACCAAGTGTTGGAACAATATACCTCCACCTATTCGCAATCTGAATAATTTTAAAACTTTTAAGTCAAAATCAAAAATATATTTCCACCCTGGGCTTCGCTGAAAAATCAGCGCTGTAACACTCATGTTGCAGCATATGCTGAGTCGATGTCCAATTTTGGCATCATAGCACTCACAATATTCTGTATAGTCCTGCTTTTAAATTTATAATTTTTTTGTTCGTATGTTTTAAATTTTTTGTATTTTTGTGTTTTGTTTTGTATTGTGTGTGTTTTCTGGTGCCAAATAAATGTCTGTCTATAAACATTTTTCCCATAACGCGCCGGTTCTGCAAATGAATATACATTTTGAAAAGATATAAAGAAAAAACACAGTATATATAAAAAAAAGTAGATGGTTGTAATTTAATCCGGAATAATAGAACATTTAAATATGTTATAATAACCAACAGTGTATAATACTGTCCTTAGTCAACATCTTAGCATATGAGTGTGTTCTATGAATATAAAGCTGCAATAAAGTTCTTTAATATCTCAGAAGATCTCAGGATCGTCATGTTGAGGTGTCTTTATTTGGTACTACACTTTGCCAGCGGCTCCGCTTAAATTCGGTCATCAGCGTGGCACTCCTTAATTAACTACAATTAATCATGCTTTAGGTGCAACAATAGTTCGTTTAACTCTTATTGTTATTCCCGCAGGAACTTTTGATTTTTTACGGATAAAAAGTAGCCTATATGCTATTCCAACCCCTAACTTATATGTATGCCAAGTTTTAACCCGATCCGTCCAGTGGTTGAGGCGTCATTGAGTAACAAACAGCCATCCAGACATACAAACTTTCACATTTATAATATTAGTAGGATACTAGTAGGTACATACGTCTGTTTCAATGTAATGTTTAACATCACGGTTTTAATCCCCAAAAGAAAGTAACCAGTGGTTCGATACAGAGTCATATTACACAGTGGAGAACTTTTTACGCAAATTTTTATTTTATGGGAAATAAGTTATAAGATTTTACTTTTTTTTTTTTTTTTATACCACTAAGGTGGCAAACAAGCCTACGGTCCGCCTGATGGTAAGCGGTCACCGTAGCCTATGGACGCTTGCAACACCAGGGGCATCACTCGCGTGTTGCCGACCCTTCAGAAATCTAATAACTTCTTTTACTGTAAATAATATAAAACTAAAGATTAAGTTACCAAATTTGGCTAAAACGATTTTTTTAATTTGACAAGACAACGGACCAACTCACTTCGCTAATCGCAAAATACACAAGTAATATGAATATACCATTTAGATAGAGTCCATAACTTTTTTATCGAGGTTTTTTACGCCTAAATCTTTAGCGGATTATGCAAAAATATTACACTTTACCAACCATAAGTTCGGGTTCGCTTTTTAACATACAGTACTTTCTTTATGTTTCTGCACATTTAGACTTTGGATACTGGCTGAGGCATGAACATTTGATGCAACGCCATTATTTCTGGTCATCGAAGTGCAGGAAAAAGGAGCAATGTATGTTCAGCTCTGTATGCGTTTTTTATCATAATAAATATATTTAACTAAAATGCTGTAGCTAAAATACCGTCCCGTGTATTTTGTGTTAAACCTTAGTCCATATTTGAAAGACGCATTTTCTAATATTTTCAAGACGCTTTGCAGTAAGTAGGTGTTTGATGTTTCTAAATGAGTTATTCCAAGTACCTAGTAGTAGCTTCTGCCCGCGGATCCGTCCATAGTCTAAATATAATATTCTAATTAAAAGTTAAGTGAGTTGATTTGTCGGGCAAAGATAGTATTGCTCTGTATTCTAAAGTCTATACATATAAAAGAATTAGCTGACTGACTGACTGACGGATATATTAACGGACAGCCCATAGCACTGAGTCTAGAGATTACAAATGTTGTACAGAGCACAAAGAAAGGATTTTGCAAGACTCATCCTTAAAGAGTGTAAAATGGGGGGTTGAAAGTTTGTACAGAAGTCCTTCATCTGTATTTTTAAATGTATATAAATTGGTGTTTGTCCTTACGATTGAAAATTAAGACTGAAGTGTTTCCCCTTTTTGTGGAAAATCATCCCCTAGCGGGCAAAATAGACGATGAAAATTTGTATGAGAATTTCGAATTTTTTGCACCTTATTTAATTTTTTTTTACCATATACAGTCAAAAGCTTTTATATTTTTTTAAAGTCCACAAAAAGATAATAAGGTCAACAATGCACTGCGAAATCTTACCGCAGGTCTCTATACGGATATTATTTTGGGTACTAAATTTAACATCTAAATCTAAACTAACATGCACTGCGGAAAAAAATCGTGACAGCTACCAGCCCATACGGTAATTAATGAAGCACACGGTAATTTTATTTACATCTATTTTTTATGGTGTAATACATGCCATCTTTGAGGCATTTTATTTAAAACAACTGTATAACTGAATCGTGTGGTGTTACCAGTTTATTCATAGTTGTCGGACGTGGTATATAACTCTTTTAGTTTCGACATGTCCATTTCTTCGCCCATCTGTCCATTTTTTTTGCCATAGCTTTATAATAATGCCCCTGGTGTTGCAAGCGTCCATAGGCTACGGTGACCGCTTACCATCAGGCGGACCGTAGGCTTGTTTGCCACCTTAGTGGTATAAAAAAAAAAATCCATCATTATTATATTAATATTAGACAGAGAGATAGAATAAGTGCGGACACAAACAATAAACAGTACAGTGCAAACAAACTTTTCTGACCCGGTAATTTAACACCATTTTAATATGGCGAATGTAGTTTTGATTTTTGACCACCAGCAGCAGATCAGAAATGTTTAAGAAAAAAAAAACAGTTGGGTATTTTTAAACAACTCATTCAGTGTTACGGCCATGTAACACAGGCCCTTAGGCTCTCAGCCTGTTAGGCAGGACTAAAGTGGTTGGTAATAACTAGACGTTCCCCCACGTTATGGTGTATGTGTGTCCTGCTAAGAATTACCAGTATAACACCTACTAAGAATTAAGAATGTGATTTTATAGATACATACGCACAGTCACAAAAGAAAAATAAATAATTAGATTTTTGAAGGGTCGTCAACGCTCGAGTAATGCCCCAAGTGCTGCCAGCGTCCATAGGCTGCGGTGACCGTTTACTATCAGGCGGACCGCAAGCTTGTTTGACACCTTGGTCATATAAAACCAAGCCAAAGTTAAATCAATTTCACGTCAGTTGAAAAATTGTCATCCATCCATTTATCTCTGTGAACTGTGAATTTAAACTCTGAAGCCAGGCACTAATTTAAGACTTCAGAATTTAAGACTTCCTTCTTTAAGTCGAATATCCTTCTAAAATGGGACTCAATATGTAGGTGCGTAACATTGAATCCCCATTTTATAAGGAAATCCAATTTAAGTAGCCCATTTCACACTTTTGTTCCAGAGCTTTCAATAAGTGATTGAAAAATGGAAATGACTTCTGAATCACTGAAGCGCAGATTAAAGTTAAAGTATTAAATAACAGCCTATTTTTTCCTATTTGAAGGTAAATAATAGACCTTCTGAGACCGATAAGTAAAGCTTTTTGTTTTTAATACTTTTTAGGGTTCCGTAGCCAAATGTCAAAAACGGAATCCTTATAGTTTTGTCTTGTCGATCCGCTATTTATTAGTTTTAGTTAGTGGCAAACAAGGTTAGATACTAACTGATGTTCGAGTTTTTAAATTTACGCGTTCCATTACTGATTTAAAAATAATAAAACGGGATTTAACGCGTCATTTGGCAAAATACCTTGTGTATCGGAAGCCCACACACACGGACGGATACCTGAACACCTCCTCGCGTCATCACCCACGTCACCTACGATCAGTTGAGACGTCTTTGACTAACCGAGCTCATGACCTTTGTGACCCTGAACATTTAGATACTGAGCTGGCATACGTTCAGGAGGCACTTAAGAAAAACGGGTACAAAACGAGTAGAAGAAGTTCAGGTCGCTGTAACACACGTACGAAGAATCCAGAGGTGAGCAGACAGCCAGCGTTCATGCCCTATATCAAAGGAGTAACGGATAAAATTGGATAGCTTTTAAATAAATTCTCCATTAAGACGGTATATGTTCCACACTCCAAAATTGAACCGCAGGTGCGCACGCCAAAGGACGTAATCCCGTACCAAACACCAGGTGTCTACAAAATTGACTGTAGCTGCGGCAGTTCTTACATTGGCCAGACCAAACGCATAATTGCGGACAGGGTCAAAGAACATATCGCTACTGTAAAGAATTGCCAGACGACAAAATCAGCTATAGCAGAACATTTTATTAACTCAAATTCCAACCACTGGATTGAGCTCCACCAGCCTAAGGTTTTATCCACCGATCGCCAATATTACCGTAGATTGGTACGCGAAGTGATTGAAATAAAAAAGCATAAGAACTTCAATCGTGAGGATGGATACAAACTGTCGCCTGCATGGAATCCAGTCATAGGAAAATACAGCTTTCAAGTTTTACCAACGAACGCACCCGAGGACACCGTTAGTGTTGTGTATAGTGATTTTGACAATTATAAAGACAAGGTGAGGGTAGTTCAACAGGACGCCTCCACTCGAAGCCGACGACGCCGCGCACCGCCAGTCTACCCGTGACCAAGGCTGGTGTAACCCAGCCGAAACGTCGGGAAAAAGGTATTTTGCCAAATGACGCGTTAAATCCCGTTTTATTATTTTTAAATTAAAGCATTTAAATTGGAATTTAAAACCGTGTCGAACCCTTAAGTATGAGGAGAGAGTTTGCCTTCCTGTGTATGTTTTGTTCCTTTTAAACTTTGCAATGGGATGTTTTCTGAGGAATTGGTCGAAATGATGCCCACGGCTACTTTTGACCATCGGATCGTTCGCCATCGGCAGGAAATTCATCCTCATTTGAACCTAAATGGTCACGTACAGTACGGTTTCAGAGAAACGGAACGCTCGTTCTATAAGAAAGAAGTTATTAGATTTTTGAAAGGTCAGCAACGCGCTAGTGATGCCCCTTGGCGTTGCAAGCGTGCATATTCTGCGGTCATCGCTTACCATCAGGCAGACCGCAAGCTTGTTTGCCATCTTAGCAGTATAAGAAACAAAGCTTGCTTCTTTATAGTACTTATTGATTTGATATTCAAGCAAAAATTTAACACAGTAAAAACATGATATTGATATTGAATTAAGCTCTAATATTTATTAATAAAATAATAGAAAAATAGCAGCAAATGGTACCAGGGCAATTTATCTACAAAAAAAAAGACAAATGTTCAATAGTTTCAATTTCACTTTTATCTCGTTACTTACTATTTTGCTATTTTAAATGTAGCATGTAGGTATGTGATATTTCTTTATCGAGTAAATTCTTTTATTTACTTTTAAAAGTATGACGGTATCAATTTAAACAAGTTTGTTTTTATTTAATTATAAAAATATAACAAATACATTCACGTTTTCTGTTAGTCATTAATACGACCTCTATACGAGTAGAAGTTTTATAATTCACCTTTGTCGCGTTATGTATTGACATGGTAATACGATTGTTGTACAATCAAAACGGTAGAATCAGTGGCTTAAAGGTTGTCTCGATCATTAAGGGCCTGCGCTGTATCGTGTGTGCGCAAGCGCGTGTTCACGTCGCAGTGTCAGGCGAATGTTGCGCTCTAATTATTTTTTTATTTATTAATCCAAATAATAATCTATGTCCATATAATATTCTTTGTTATAAATGCAAAAGTAACTCAGTCTGTCTGTTACCTCTTCACATTTAAACCGCTGTACCGATTAGATGAAATTTGGCATGGGGATAGTTTAAGTTCCGGGGCTTAATTCAAATGGGAGTCGGTTTTTTTTTCTATTATAGAAGACTTGCCGTTGAAATCCTACAATGATAACCGAATATGACGCAGGTCGAACCTAAAAAGCTAATAAAATATAATTAATATTTATAATTAAAAAAACAGTAGAAAGAAGAAACGACGCGTGCGTGCGCCCTGTTAGTTGACGTGGGCGGCCCGATAGACGTAGTATTATTCTGTTCTATACAAAACCGTGTCATAAGTCGCATACAGCAGACTCAGGCACCAACGTAAGCCCAAAACGACCAAATTTTTCTTGTAAGATTGTGAAATCGCCGTACAAATAATAATACAAAAAGCGTAAAAACAGAAATCTCTCACTCGCCCCTTTTTTTCAAAAGTTAAGATAAGTTCCTTTCCATATCATTGCCCACCCAGGAAACGTGTATGGCCTCCAGCATATCCAGTAGTTTAGCCATGTATGGCCTTCAGCATATCCAGTAGTTTAGCCATGGATGGCCTCCAGCATATCCAGTAGTTTAGCCATGTATGGCCTCCAGCATATCCAGTAGTTTAGCCATATATTTCCATATTAAGACGTTATACAAACATTTAGACACAAATGGTTATAGTAGCCACACATAATTATATGATGATATCCGTCAGTTACTAATTTGTCCACTGAAAATTAGTTAATGTTTAAATTCAAGTTCAAATCTCCACAGCAGATATTCCCGAGACACATAAAAGGTCCCAAATTATATTATCTATTAAGAAAATGATAAAAGCACAAATGGGAAGAAATAAAGAGCATCTGTCGAATTTAAGCGAGCAGTACCTAAATGGTTTCGTCCCTGAGGTATTTAAATAAACAACAATTCTCCCCGGGGCTGAGGTGAGGTCGAAGCTTTATTTAATTAGAATCTATTATTGCTTTCAAGAGACAAAGATAAACAAAATTATTTCTCATTACAGTTAAGCACTTTGATTATTTAGATATTAGATAGGTTAGAGAATAAGGATTTTGAGGAATAAACTTAAAAAATCATCCAAGTGCAAGTCGGACTCGCGCACGAAGGGTTCCGTACCATCTATAAAAACGGCAAAAAAATCATGTTCGTTGTATGGTAGTCCCCTTTAAATATTTGTTTTATTGAAATTTAATTATTTATTTGATGATTATATGTAAGTGAATAAATAACTAAATATTCTGTGATTATTTCAAGCGTCTACCTGTTGCCGTTATCAATATCGAGCAAAAAATCACGTTCATTTCAATCTTGACTAGATCTCAAATATTTCAGCAAAACGCAACACTTTAATTATTTTGAAAATACTTACTATAGCTACACTAATAGCTTACGATGGCAAAGTTTGAATCTATAATTAACTCCTAGTGACTTATAAAGTCCTAGTACATCAAACTTATAAACACACAAAATCTTCATAGAAGTAAAAATACATACAAAGACATAATCTCTCTTCGTTTATGACTCCCTGAAGACTTGTGACAGGTTCAAGTCCTGGCTCGAGGTTAATCTTTTGACTGCATCCTTGCTATGAAAGTATTTATTTATATTGATGATCTATAACTAAGGATTTAGCGTAGAAATCACGTCGATGATTGAATTAAGCGAGCGAAGCCACTGGCAAAACTAGTGATATGATATATCATAAATTATGTCAATTTCTGAACCGTAGAATAAAGCTCAGAAAAAGCTCAGTGTTCTCTTATGAAGGATCTGTCTTGTCTGACATTTAATTAAAACTTTCTCTTTCAAGTACGTATTAATATCATCGTACACAACTTTAGTTTACTTTGATTGATGATTACGGACATACTAACTGTCCCCCGTGGGGGTCCGTGACGAGTAAATCGCTTATGATTATATAAATAATATATTTGAACCCTTATTCTGTATAAAAAAAAAGAATGGAATAAAATTATGTATCCAGAATGGACTAAAATGAATAAAACACATACGTCACACACACATTTCAATAAATATTTTCAAATACAAAAATTCATCGTCATAAATCATATAGGCTTAACCGTGCCAATCATAAAGAAAACAGTTAAAGAGTAGACTATCTACGACATAGACTGCCTACGACGTAGACTAACTACGAAATAGACTGCCTACAACGTAGACTTCCTACGTCGTAGATTGTCTACGCCGCAGAAATAGCATTTTGTGCGATTCCTGAATTTGACGATATTAATTGCGTTTTATTTCTCACACAGGAAATATGTTCCACCTTTCTTAAGTGCCTTGGTAACTAATATTTCATTAAGGAAAAAGTGTGACCATTAGGATAAGTATTGAATGAATTACAGGATACCATGACCGGAGTTAAGATAAAAGAGTTATCTATGTATTTAAAGAAACAACCAAACTAATATTTGTAAAAGTCCGTTTCTTCGTTTATTTTTTCTACGGAGCAAACCGTTGAGTTCATTTTTGACACAGAGGTTGTTCAAAAGACGAAAAAGGACATAGGCCAACTTTTAATTGACTTCAAAAAAGAAGTAGGTTTTTAATTTTAAGGGTTTCGTCTTAGTTGTCATTTATTTGTTTAATAGAGGGAAACTTTTAATTAAAATATAAACTATTTTTCAAATAAACCAAAAAATTAAAAATAAGACCCCAAAGCAGACTTATTGACAGAAATGGCAAATGACCTTTTATACATAATACCCCTGTATGTCACACTGACAGAACATTAAAAGAATACACTTCGCGGCGCCCGCGCGCGTTTTACATTTTTGCAAAAATGTTGCTGTCCCTATCGAACACGATGCGGGCGCGAGACCCCCTTTCCCCGCGCCGCGCGCCTTATTCTAGAATGATTTTGTCGTATAGCTGGAACGTCAGTATTCTGATAAGCGATATGGCTTTCACCCAAAAATACTATATTTTGAGCATTAACGAAGTATAAATGAATTATCATCATTAATTTTTCAAATTAAAAAGTATTTAATGTGCTGCCATAATATTTATCCGATTGCGATAAACCTATGTTAATTTATTGCTACCACTTGCGCAAAAGTTATAGGCATGAAAGAATGTCATTGGTTATAATGGAATAGGTTAAATACTCAAAGCATTGACCAGCATCGGATCTAAGTGACGGTAATACAAAACAATCCTATACTTTTGTCAACGAGTGTTTGCCATCTGTAATCAAACTAATCAATGATTGATGCGATTTGCTCAATTCCTTTGTAGGTATTAGACGTTCTGTTCGGCGTGCTCTCTGAGAAAATAGGTACCTACTTATACAAACTTATAAAGGTTATGCGAGTTTTTTTTTTGTTGAAAAATTCTTTATTTATAGGCAGGAATGAATATTGAAATAGGAGGAGGTTTCTGAGCTAACATTCATTTATTTTTTCACGGAGACCAGCAAGGACGATAATAAAATAGGGAGGTAACTCGGTAACATTTTGACCAACACATACGGTATCTACCGTTTTTAAAATTTACTTTAAAATCATAACAATGTTAATAATGGTAAAATGTAGGTATAAATATTTACTTACCTTTTACCATTTTTAAATTAATACTTATATATTATAGGTTCTTATAGGCTATGTTCGGGGCGAAGCAGGATGTTCAAATAAAAAGGTTAATGTTCACAAAAATAATAGTTTATTAATATATCTTTAAAATAGGTGTACAAAATAGTTCCAAATGAAGTAAGTGTAGAAAATGTTAAAAATGTTAATTACTAAAAATATATAGATAAAATGTTATTGTAAAAACGCTGCCGAATAGTGCACTGAAGACCCGCCCGGCGCCCGCACAAGCGGCATCAGTTCAGTAGTTGTGACATACGAGTACGTCATAAGGGTGTTCGGTTGCATACATCGAACATGCTCCCGACCAGGAGAAGAATATATGACATGTTACTGACACAAATTAATATACAAAATAACATAGAAAATAAAATTACGTTACGAAATAGTTGATGAAGTTAAGTAGTAAGTTGTAACTTTTATAAAACGTGTACACTGCCTACTGATTGACTAAAGAAATGAAAGGTAACATAAATGTAACACAGGCGGTCAATAGATAATTAATAATACCAAAATAATCTATAAAGGTTGTAATTTGTAAACAATATTCGTAGTAAGTATTTTTTGAAATGGAGTAGGGTAAAACACCCAAATGTCGGCCCCTTAACATGAAACGCAACTTTCAGTCCTAACCATACCTGAACCTTGAAGTTATACACCGTTTGCATTGTCGGGCTATTTGACATTTACACTTTATTTTATTGAGAATATTATATTATATTATATTATATTATGTTATATTATATTATATTATATTATATTATATTATATTATATTATATTATATTATATTATATTATATTATATTATATTATATTATATTATATTATATTATATTATATTATATTATATTATATTATATTATATTATATTATATTATATTATATTATATTATATTATATTATATTATATTATATTATATTATATTATATTATATTATATTATATTATATTATATTATATTATATTATATTATATTATATTATATTATATTATATTATATTATATTATATTATATTATATTATATTATATTATATTATATTATATTATATTATATTATATTATATTATATAGTATATTATATGATTATAAACATCTTAAATTACGTGTCAAAGAATAATAAGCGTTTATAATTTTGTACGGCAAATTTCCCTAATATCGGCCATCCTTTACCTAACTACGGCCTTCTTCTATCCTAATGTCGAATCGTAAAAAGGGCAATATATCAATAGAAATTATTTATTAATGTTGAAACTTTACCATGCATAACTTTAACTCTTTATAATACCTTTTATAAATAGAAATCGTATTAGGTTATATGTGTATTCTTGTTTTTCTTATTATTTGAAAATTCTTTACTTTAATTTGTTACTTAGAAATAACGGGGCCCATGATAGGATTCTTATTTTATTACAAAACCCTTATGTTGGCTTGCGGCCTAGACAAGGGGGATGACAGCAATTTTAGAATTTATTAGTATCCTAAGTTAGGGCTCTTATAGTTTATAAGGCGTTCCATGCCCGTTTATTGAATGACCAAAGTTCAGCCGCCTTTTAATGTGAGTTATACTATTTTATGAGACTGTAAAAATCATAGCCGACATTAGGCTACTCTTACAACCTAAGCTCGGCCACATTTACTTGTTCTGATGAAATATAGGATGTTCAAAATACTAAATAAGTCTATTCATGTAACTGTGTGGAACAGTGTGTTCATAATTATTTGCTAAAATACACAATGCAGTTTGCCACTTTAAAAATTTTTTTTTTAACAATAATATAGAAATTTTAATAATTTTACTATATTTTATTTATCATTCGTCAAATTCATTTTTTACATAAAAATCATAAGAAAATACCTATATAACCTAATATAATTTCTATTTTAATACAACTTTCAATTTTAAATAACAATGACAAATAATGTCTTCTTTTGTTTTTGATACAGAACATTCTTTACTGGCTTATATTAGAGTAAAAGAAGGTTGTATTATGGAAATGTTACAAGCGTCCATAGGCTATGGTGACCGCTTACCATCAGGCGGACCGTCGGCTTGTTTGCCGATTTTTAATATATAATATTTAATTTATTTTTTAAGATTTAAAAAAAATTAAATACCTACTGTTCTATTCTTTTTACTTAGGAATAATTGGAAATCTCTTTCTAGACTTTCAATCTTAGTTACATGTTGTTCACAGTAGATGTAGGTACAATTATTTTGATTTTTAAATAGGTATGTATTCATTATATAAATCCATACTTATATTATAAATGCGAAAGTAAATCTGTCTGTTTGTATCTCTTCACGCTTAAACATCTGTACTGATTATGATGAAATTTAGCATGGAGATAGTTTGACTCCCGAGAAAAGACATAGGCTACTTGAAAATGTCAAGTGTGAGTCGGTCTTTTTATAATTAAGGAGTTTCCGTTGAAATCTTACATCTATAACCGAATTCAGGGCGGAAGGAACTGCGGTCAAATTTGGCATGGAGATAGTTTGAGTCCCGAAGAAGGACATAAGCTACTTGAAAACGTCAAATGTTAGTCGATTTTTTTTTCTATAAGTGAGGAGTTGTCGCTAAAATTCTACACTGATAACGCGGGCAAAAGCTAGTATTATACCATCTGTGTCTCACTGACTGCTTCAAACGAAAACCTCATCTTCAGTTCATCATTGGTAACGTCAGAAAAATAGTTTCGAAATTTTATTAACAAAAAAAAATTCCATACAAAATGAATATTAAGGTTATTTATTTTGTATGGAACTTTTTTTTTTGTCAAAGTGTAGACACAGGTTGTATAAGTGTAACTTATTCATGATCCTGTCTTATCGAGGGTCAATAAATTGCAAATCAAATGGTAACACTTTTAATTTTATTACCTACTATTATTTTGCACGCTCTAGGCAGTGCTCTTTATAAGTATTACTAGCTGACCCGGTGAACCGTGTTTCTTTTCTTTTAACAACAGCCTCACCAACCTATTGTGAAAGGGTTGTACTAATTCAGAAACTTTCCCCGACATGTGCATAACAACTTACCAAAATTTCATTAAAATCAGTTTACCCTTAAAGTGCGAGTCCGACTCGCACTTGACCGTTTTTCTTTTATAAAAACCTTGCCCTAACACTATCAAACACACCAAAAAAATTACCCAAATTGGTCCAGCCGTCTTCGAGTTTTCCTTAGTGCGCGAGTACGACTCGAACTTGACCATGGCCGACTCGCACTTGACCCTTTTTTCTTTCTCAGAAACCTTCCCCTGCGTGTGCAAAACAACCTTACCAAAATTCCATTAAAACCGTTTTCCCCTTTTTGCGCGAGCCTGACTCACACTTGACCATGGCCGACTCCGAATTGGTTAAGCCGTCTTCGAGTTTTCCTTAGTGCGCGAGTCCGACTCGCACTTGACCGTTTTTTTTCATAAAAACCTTGCCCTAAAACTAACAAACACAACAAAAAACAAATTTCCCGAATTGGTTCTGCCTTCTTCGAGTTTTTCTTAGTGCGCGAGTCCCACTCGCACTTGACCGTTTTTTTATAAAAACCTTGCCCTGACACTAATTAACACAAAAAAAAAAAAATTGCCCGAATTGGTCCAGCCGTCTTCGAGTTTCGCGCTTAGCAACCAATTTTGCGATTCAGTTTTATTTATATAGATTACGCTAAATACCTACCTAGGTAAAGGTAAAAAAATCTAATCAACTTGCTGCGCAACGAAACATGCAACAGTATTATTTTCGTAATTGTTTCCTAAGGTACCTACCTACTTACGTCAAACGCAATACAAGTGAAGATTCCTCGCCTCGCCTCCCCCGTCTCAAGCCCCCCGTGTTTGTCGAGCGAGCCAGCATTATGATAGAATTCGATTTTTGCAAATTTGACTAATGATTTTTGTGTTTCGAATTATTGTGTTTATTCATTTAATTTAGTAAGAATGACAGTAAAGTTTTTTTATTTAGAAAATTAATTATATTATCTAGGTCTGTGGTGCTATAAAATTTTCGGAAACGTTTTTTGTTATAGTGTATAAGTAATAAGCACGAAGTTGCAGCTGTTTTTACCATAAATTACATAAGTTTTTGCACTCTAATAATTTTAGAACTACACAATTTAACGTAAAACTGAAACACCACAGACCTAGATATTAGTTGTCTGGTCTTGTTTAAACAAAAAACATTGAGTTTGAGGGATTGAAATTCATCAGAGGAGAAAAATCCTTTTGTAGCGAGCGCGCTGCGAATCCGATACTCTTAAAATACAGGTTTTAGTCGCCAACAATCTTGAGAACTCTTTTCTATGAGCCGCGCCGCACATAAACATCACCACCCAAATAAAATGCTTTGTTTATTTATAATTAATAATAAAAGCATAATTAAAAAAAAACACATAAACTAAATTATTCCTCATTGCTTTTAAAGGTAGGTAAATATATTTTTATTGTGTTTTGTTAAAAAATGTAGAAGTAATAAGGTTACGACTGGAAAAATGCGATATAAATTTAGAAACTTTGTTTTACGCAATTTTGGATGGAAGCGTTATTGTCGGATGCTAACAGCACTTTTTTTATTCTTTTTAGATCTTTACTTATCTTTATATTTTTGGCAATTTTAACTGAAAAATCGTTAGTACTAGTATATCAACTAAAAATGTGATAAATCGCGTCCTATTAAAGATAATTGTAAGCATATTGTATTTTCCTCAGCAAGATTTATATATTACAAAATAAAAAAATGGAAGCGAAGGCCTTTCCTTAAGTAATAAATAAAATTTGTATATAAAGAAAACATAATTGTCACATACAACTCCTAGTGTTTTATAAAGTCCTAGTACATGAATCTTACAAACACACAAAATCTTCATAGAATTAAGAATATTATAATAATATATATTATATATAACATAGAAATAATCTTTTTACCCTGAAGGTAACAGTCAAAGAAGAATAGTTATTTGTTATACAAGTGAGTAAAAGCGTTTTTTGGTAGTAGAAGTGCTAACTTTAAATCCTGAGCATAGCGAACGAGACCGAAAAAATTTGCTCACGCGTCCCACATACAAATTTTCACCTCTACCAGCAAGAAAAATATTTTCACGTGACTTTTCTGGTAAAAAGTTAAGTTCGGCATTGGAGACTTGTTGTCTTAATTCTTCTGGTGTCAGAGATATATCTTCGTAGCTTGTATCGCTCATTTTTAAAACAAAACAGAATTATTAATTAAATAAACAATCTAATGTTCAAAAAACTAGCTTGCCGCCATTTTACTATGTTTTTTAAATTGAGGTTGCGTTCGGATGTGTACCTACTACAACCTCTGCCATTGCTATCAAAACAACGTATGATATTTTTAAAGTTAGCTCTATAAACTTTTAATAATAATAATCTTAATATATATAAATCTCGTGTCACAATGTTTGTCCTCAATGGACTCCTAAACTACTGAACCGATTTTGATCAAACTTCGTAAATATCTGTTATTTGATCCAACTTAAAAGATAGGATAGTTTTTATCTCGATATGTCAAGTGCGAGCCGGACTCGGGCACTATAGGTAAAAATCAACTTTCGCCGGGTACAGAGGGACGGCAGCGGAACAACGTTCGCCGGGACAGCTAGTAATTTATAAAAACTGACTTGAAAACGAAAAAATGCAAAGAAAAATTCTTTATTAAAATGAACAAGTTTAAATATTTGACCCGAAATTTGTTTCGGACCAGTCATTGTATTGTTTTTTTTCAACATCTGGTTAATTCCAAAAGTCAATGTTCGAACAGTAAATTACTTTGCCTCACTAGTGAGCAAAATCCGAGTTTACTCACTGAATTTGAACAGCAAAACTATCCTTTTCGTGCTTGTGAGGTGAAAATAGTTAATTGTTATACAAGTGAGTAAAAGCGTTTTTTGGTAGAAGTGCTGACTTTAAATCCTGAGCTAGCGTAGTAGGCTAGAATTAAATCACGAGCGTAGCGAGTGAATTTAATACAGACCTCTGAGCATAGCGAAGGATTTAAGGGCACGAGACCGAAAAAATTTTGCTCACGCGTCCAACATACAACTTTTCACCTCTACCAGCGAGAAAAATATTTTCACGTGACTTTTCTGGTAGAAAGTTAAGTTCGGCATTGGAGACTTGTTGTCTTAATTCTTCTGGTGTCATGGAAATATCTTCGTAGCTTGTATCGCTCATTTTTCAAACAAAACAGAATTATTAATTAAATAAACAATCTTATGTTCAAAAAACTAGCTTGCTGCCATTTTACTTTGTTTTTTTTTTAAATTGAGGTTGCTTTCGAAATTGTACCTAATACAACCTCTGCCATTGGTATCAAAACACCGTATGATATTTTTTAAGTTATCTGTATTAACTTTTAATAATACTAATTATTTAGAAAAACTCACTTAAAAACGAAAAAATGCTATGTAGTTATATTCTTAATTAAAATGAACAAGTATAAGTATTTGTCCCGAAATTTGTTTCTGACCAGTCATTGTATTGTTTTTCTTTTAATCATCGGGTTAATTCCAAAAGTCAATGTTCGAACAGTGAATTACTTTGCCTCACTAGTGAGCAAAATTCGATTTTACTCACTGAATTTAGACAGCAAAACTATCCTTTTCGTGCTGGTGAGGTGAAAATATATTTAACGTGCTATATCTTTGCTATGAAAGTGTTTAGATATTTATATTGATAATAAAAACATAGTTGTGCAACACGATTCAAAATGTAATATTAATCACATATGTGTGTATATGTATGTGATATGTAATGTTTTAAATATTATATTCACATAATGTATTCGCGAAAAATGTTAAGTCTCTTTTCGGAGTAAATCGAGCGTGTAGCTGCGACGTAACGTAACGTGCTCGACTCCGCGTCTCTGCTTTGTGTAGGAGAGACTTAACAACAATTTTATTTGTGTTTAATTTTTTAGACAAAATAACATAGAATATATTTACTTTTAAAAGTTTGTTTATTGGTAAACTTTATTACTTCTCTGTTGTTTAAGGGTATGTTTGCTAAATGTTTTAAATGTGTGTGTTAGTGCATCACTCAAAAAACCAGTCAAGTGCGAGTCGAACTCACGCACCGAGGTTTCCGTACAAAATAAACTGTATATAGGGAAAAACTTTGTCGTTGAAAAACTGTTGTCCCAACTGCAAATAAGTTTATAATCGAAATTTAATAGTGCTAAATAGCTTTATGCCTAATTTCATGATTCTGCGTCAACGGGAAGTACCCCATAGGTATGAATTTCCTTGCGAGCATCAAAATATGCGGCATAAACGGAGCATAATCCGTATCTTTTGATTGCGTTGACTAAGAAGTTTAAATTTTCACTTATCAAAGGGATCTGAGTATTTGATATTAATTTCAGCTTGATACGTCTACGTGTTTCTAAGAAAAAGAATCTTGACAGACGGACGGAGACTAAAGTGATACGTTTCTGTTCTTATGAGGTGCGGAACCCTTAAAACTCGTTTTTTTAAATATGTTTTATTTAAATATGTTATAGATATTACTGCCTGTAGTGTTTTCACACCTCTTGTATCATTTCCTATACCTACCTATACACCTCCGGAACAAGAAAATAACACACGTATTGACGTTTGTTTCTTATTTGACTCTAATGAACCGAACATTATATATCATTGTATTTTTCTTTCACAGCTAGAGTTGAAAAAAGCGTTGAATAAGAAAAAAAGAGAAAATAAAGTTTTTCAATAAATTTCCAAGTTTTCCTTAATTGTTTCATAACAAAACCACCAAGCAATCTAACAGGATCCGAACTCATTTATTAAAAACATTCCAGCTCAAGACTAAGGCGAAGTAAAGTTAAATTAATATTTTCTAAACCTATGTTTGAAGTGAAAACTTCTTTAGCGGTGTTGTGTAAAAAATGTTAAACTCGCGTCAGGTCACGGGTCCTGATCGTAAATTTATAGAAAATTCGTAAGACGGAACTAGTGTCAGATTTATTTACATTTGACAGATTGAGAAGTGAATTTTGAAGTGAGAACGTCTTCAGCGGCGTTGCGCACTTTTTTCTGTTTAGTTAGTTTTTTATCACACTTGCTCGTAAACAGTGTCATTACTCCCACGGGCTTTTTCTTTGTAAATTTTACTTTACAGAATAGATAGATCTCATTAAGATCTTCATTTTTTGCGGTATATTGACACGAATGTATGGGTACTTGTTGAATAGGGATTCAAAAATGGAATAGAGATTTTAAAAACTTCTTTAGCGTCGCTGTGAACTTTTTTTGTGATGGGTAAAAATGTTTAAGTAGTAGTCAAATATTACAGTTTTTAGAATCAAATTACATATAAACAAATATAAAATACGGATTCAGGCCACAAAAAGACTGCATTACCATTGGAAAAAATTACAGACGATGTAAATAACTGTTTCAATAAAAAAAAGCATTTGATATCATTGATCACAAGGGTTTGTTGCAAGCTATGAGCGAGTGTGGAATAAGAGGACCAATAAACCAATGGTTCCGTAATTATTTAGAAAACAAAACTTTAAAAGTGAGTGTATGTGCAGCACAAAGTATAAAATGAAAAATCTAATGTAGTGTTTTTACCGGATCTGTGTATAGGCCGATTGGTTACATAATCCATGTCAATAGTATGCACAATGTCGTAAAGAAATGTAATATATATATGTACGCCGACGACTCGTTCCTAATTTATAGCGATAAAAACCTAAATAACATACAGAATGTCATACAGAAGGACTTTGATAATATTGTACGGTGGGAACATGACAACGGCATTATAATAAATCTAACCAAAACCAAAATTCATGGCAATTATCTCGCCGTATACGGCATTGTATACAATGAAAATTAAAATAAAATTTAAAATATTTCGAAAACCACTCTTATGAAGTCTACACGCAATCAAAAATGGATGTCACGGTGAGAACTAGAACTGTTAAAGTACCTAGGATTGAAAATCGACAATAATTTCTCTTGGAATCAACACACTGAGACAGTTTGTAATAAATTACGATCAGTTTTGGAAAAATTACTTAAATTAAAGTATATGGTTAGTTGTAATGTATTGTATATGTTATATGTTACATCTCGGAAGCTGAGGCAGTGATTGATTATTATTTAAAAAAAATCAGATCGCTTTTTATAAGAAAATATAACTAATGGTTCACCGTAACCATTAAATGAACTACGACCGCCAGTTAAGGGGGTGATATAGGATCGCGTTAATACAGTTTTTATACAAATATAGCAAAACAAGAGCAAAAGAAAACAAGCAGTAAAAAACAAAAAATAATTCAAAACATGAGTAGGTACCTATAAAGCTTAAAACATATACATTACTTTAATATTGTGTATTCATTTAATTTTATTTGCGTAAAAATTTTTAATATAAAAAAAATGCTATATATAAATAAATTGTTCCCAGCAATTGGTTTTAAAATCACTATTATATTGTTTAAACAAACTATTCGTACAATTTTGATTGAGCTTACAAAATACTAATGAAATATTCAAAGCAAAATCAATTTATATTTACAATTTACAACAGCCTTAAGCTCTTTAAACGTAAGGTTTCTATACCTGATCTTTGAAACTTTTTTAGTAATATTCTGTTATGAAATATGAGCTTCAATGACTAAGGGCTTAATGAAACTCAAGCGCTAAGAAAATACTTTTTTAGGTAAGTTAAGTTGTCCGTTACAATTATGAAGTATATTATATAATACCCTGATCATTAGGAAATTACTTTTATGAAAGCTTCATTTGGGAATAAGAAAGCTCTTTTGTTACATTTTTTATACCCAGGATAATAAAAGTTCGTAATAAAATTAATGGGTCGTGATTTTTTCTCGGGTTATCGATCTTGTAGAAATTTATTAAAAATTATAGTTAGAACAAAAATTGCGAATGAAATATCTTTCATGCAATAATTTAGAGTAAATTATATCTTTGTACATTCACTAGTTTTTGCCAGTGGCTCCATCCGCCCTAAATTTAATGGCGTGGGGTTCTCACGTCAACTCCTTCATTATACCTAATTAACTTACTATAGCAAGCTACAGCTGTAGCTGTGGTTCGTTGAAGCTCGGTAAAGTTATTCCCGTGGATTTTTTTGGGATAAAAAGTCCCCAGGACTCAAACTATATCCATACAAAATTTCATCTAAATCGGTTCAGCGGTTTAAGAGTGAAGATGTAATATACAGACAGAGTTGCTTTTGCATTTATAATATTAGAATGGATTTGATAAAAACCGATTTTACGCTCGTGTTGACTTATTCAGAAAACGTGCAAGTAATATATCTAGTGGAAGATTCAAAATGCATCATACCCGTGGAGGCAGATCTGCTATAGCTTAGAAGATCCTGACGTCTGCGCAGCCGCAGTCACTGAGACAATCCTCGCTGGTATGGAATGTTTCATTCCTAACCTGCGAGTAGCTGCCGGCGTCAAAAAACGACCGTGGTTTAATAGGTCTTGCAGAGAAGCTAAAATTCTTAAGCAGACTGCGTATGAGGCTTGGACCACGGCTCGTAATAATAAGGATCCGAATATTTCTGAGTTAAAACGCAAATTAAATGCTGCCTCGTGGTTCAGTAAGAAAGCAACTGCCAGAATAAAATTCCAATTCCTCGGCAAAATAGGTGAGCGACTTGCGAGCTATCCTGGGAGTCGTGCTTTCTGGTCGCTTGAAGAGAAAGCCGATCTATTGGGCAGTCTCTTTGCCTCTAACTCGAATGTGAACGACGAAGGCTCTGTACCACCTACTTTACCGTGGTGCGGTAAGACCATGCCGGAAATCTCTATAACACAGCGCGAGGTCCGGCGGGCGTTGCTTTCCCTAGACGTTCATAAGTCGAGTGGGCCAGACGGCATACCAGCAGTGGTGCTTAAGCAGTGTGCTCCTGAGTTATGTCCTGTACTCACGCGCCTCTTCACGCTTTCCTACCACACTAGGCAATTTCCGTCTTCATGGAAGACTGCGAATGTGCACCCGGTGCCCAAAAAGGGCGATAGATCAGATCCATCGAATTACAGGCCTATCGCTATAACCTCTCTCCTCTCCAAGGTGATGGAGCGTGTGATCAACACACAGCTTTTGAGATACCTAGAAAAACACGACCTGATCAGTGACCGTCAAAATGGCTTTCGCCACGGTCGCTCAACTGGTGACCTTCTAGTGTATCTCACACACCGATGGGCACTAGCCATTGAGAGTCAGGGGGAGGCATTGGCATGTAGCCTAGACATAGCGAAGGCGTTCGATCGGGTCTGGCACCGGGGTCTTCTATCGAAGTTGCCTTCTTACGGAGTGCCCGAGGGTTTGTGCAAATGGGTGGCTAGCTTTTTGTCCGGCAGAAGCATACGAGCCGTAGTTGACGGTAGTTGCTTTGATAGCATGGACATTAATGCTGGTGTCCCGCAAGGCTCTGTGCTGTCTCCTACGCTGTTTCTACTGCACATCAATGATATGTTGGACATCAACAACATACATTACTATGCAGATGACAGTACTGGATACGCTTATTACACGGGCCGTGCAAGCATCCCACGTTCCGTTGTGGAGAAAAAGCGTGAAGAACTTGTGTCTCAAATCGAGATCGGTCTGTCCAAGGTCTCTGACTGGGGGCGGGAAAACTTGGTCCGATTCAACCCTTCAAAGACACAAGTCTGCGCGTTCACCGCTAAGAAAACCCCATTCACACAATTCTAGAACACTCCCCTCTCCATCTCTAAGAGCATTGGGATCCTTGGCGTTGACATCTCCAGCGATGTTCAGTTCCGAGTTCATTTGCTAGACAAGGTAAAGCTGGCGTCCAAAAAACTTGGTGTACTCAACAGAGCGAAGTAGTACTTCACGTGGGGCAAAGGATAGGCCCCATATGGAGTACTGCTGCCATCTCTGGGCGGGTGCACCCGGATACCAGCTTGGCCCTTTTGACTCGGTTCAACGACGGGCTGTGAGAATTGTCGACGATCCCAAACTCACTTGCGGTATCGAGCCCTTAAGTCTGAGGAGAGACTTTGCCTCCCTGTGTGTGTTCTACCACTTGTACAATGGATTGTGTTCTGAAAAATTGTTCGAAATGATGCCCACGGCTACTTTCTACCATCGCACCGCTCGCCATCGACAGGGAATTCATTCTCACACTTTGGAACCAAAATGGTCGCGTACAGTGCGGTTTCAGAGAAACTTCCTCCCGCGAACCCTTGGGTTGTGGAATGAGCTCCCTGCCAAGGTTTTCTCTAAGGACTACAGTATAGGGTTCTTCAAAAAAGAAGTTATTAGATTTCTGAAGGGTCGGCAACGCGCGAGTGATGCCCCTAGTGTTGCAAGCGTCCATAGGCTACGGTGACCGCTTACCATCAGGCGGACCGTAGGCTTGTTTGCCACCTTAGTGGTATAAAAAAAAAAAAACCAATAACCAAATATCTAAACTATATTAAAGACGATATATTATTATCTATGTCCCTGGCGTTCATTCGCTAAAGCTTTTTGAAATTCTACAGCTCCTCGACTAATTGGAATCAGCGGTGAAAAGATGGTGGCTACTATTATGCTCAAAGGATAAGCTTGACAGTCCAACGAGGGTATGCAGCCTGCATTCTTGATACCATGCCACTGGCATACGTTTAGGTAAAGCACCAACACGGAATGTAAGGAGTTGCAGTTTCAAGTTCGGGCTCGAGGTTAATCTTTTGACTGCATCTTTTCTATGAAAATATATATATTTATATTGATGATATAGCCATAGATGTATAATTTATTTTCTTCTAAGACTTTAAACTTCAGGGAGTAATAATCGAAGAAAGATTATTTCTATGAATGTATATTTATTTTGTATTTCTTAATTCTATAAAAAAATTGTGTGTATATAAGATTGATATATTAGGACTTTATAAGTTTTTAGGATAGTGTACCTTAAAGTAGTATATCTTTGTATAGTTTTTTATGTAGAAATTTATTTAAATATCAAATACTGTTAGTTAATTGTTTATAAATATTTAAATAGAGTACTTCTCGTAAATTTAGGATTTGCTCATTTTCACAACCTTTTCTTCGATATCAAATATAACACATATTATGTGTTTATTTTCGAGTTGTTCGTTCGAGTTATGAGACGTCACTATGATATGACAACCGTACCGGATGATAGACATACATACATTGACTGCCTAAATCGTACCTCTCCGTAGCAGTTGGATAAAATTACGAATAGCTATGATGCATATGCGGTAGGCAAGTGAATCCTGTAATTTTTTATTCAGCGTACCGGACCTTAAAGTAAAAGGGCTTCTTAATATGTTAAATACCATTGATTTGGTTATTAATTTTATATGATGATAAAAATATGTCTAATTCTTGATGAAAGCTGTAGGCTATTTAACATCACGCTACGAACTTTAGAAGCTGAGCAAAAGGAAAAAAGTCAGAAATAACCCTAAGCGAGAACGAAATAATAGCACGGGTGAGCGATGCGACGGGATATGGCAGCAACGGAAAAGACAGAAGAGCGTCTACCAAGTAAGCTAGAATTATAAATATTCTAGCAACAAAAACTTATAAAACCACAAAAACACAACGGCTTTTTCAATAATATTTTGATTGGGAATAAAATATTGTTCTCTCTTTTGTTAATCTCTCAAAAGTAAAATCAAATCTTTTCGTAGAATTGGAATTGCGTTTACTAAATGATATAAACGTCATGCTACTTGAACCAATTTAATTTTACGACTCAGAGCTTTCAATAGCTTTGAGCTTTCTTAATATTATCGAAGCTGGCATTCTGGTCGTTATAATTTACAATTAAAACAAGCTTTGTAAGATTGTAGATTAAACGAAAACGTAGTTAGGTATTTAAAACTTACGTAGGTAGATAGTTAATACTTGTATATTGCATACATTATAAGTATTGATAGGTTGCTTCGTTAGTAGTAGTACTGCTTGCCAAACTAAAGGAAGCGGGTTCGTATCCCGTAAAGGTCAAACACGTGATGAACTTTTGTGTTTGTCTTCGGTTGGTAGGTGTTTTCTAGATTATTATGTAGGAATGTACGAATTTATTTTTATTTGTTGGCCCGTAAATGTCATATAAGTAATATAATGAATGTTAAAAAAAATATTTTATCCGTACATTGAACTGAGGGATTAAAATTTCTCACACCCCATAGGGTATCGTTGTATAGGTATTCCATAACTCAAATTTCGAATATATTTTGTGAGATATTGGCTTTTAGATTTTAAAATTCGTGTCTCCCCCTCTCATTTTTATATGATATTAGAGTCTTATAACTACTTTAAAATTGTATTTAACAAATTCTAGTGACTTATAAAGTCCTTGTACATCAATCTTCATAAAATTAATAAGCACTTCTTAAATATATACATAGAAATAATCTTTCTTCGTTTGAGACTCCCTGAAAGCCTTTGAAGAAAATATATCATAAATGCCATGTCTATGTCTACACCAGCATGTAAATAAATATGTTCATAGCAAAGACTGCATCAAAAGATTAACCTCGAGCCAAGACTTGAACCTGCAACAATCCTTTCAGCTCGTAAGTGCTCTACCAATTAATGTATAGGTAATGAAAATCCCAACTACTTCTCGGCTATGGAAATACGCTTTTAAGGTAATGGCATACCCAAATGAGTTAAGTTTGCTAGAATTTGATTAATTGTGTTACAGTCCTGAGTACACTTTTTGACGTGAAAAAATATATATGTTATTGTTCAAACCTTAATCGACTGGATTTGCTAATATTACTATAATTTGGCTATGGAAGAAAACAAATCTGACACTATTTTTGGGCTTTAATTCAAATTGTTTGGAAAACTAAGAGTGATATTCTAATGATTCTTATTTCATAAAATATCACCCAGTGAATTTGTTAATTTCATAGTTCTAAATAAATATTTGAATTTTATACCGACAAAATACCGAGAAAATCGAGATTTTCAACGTGCGGTCACGTGCTAGCGCCTATCGTTCATGGAACTGTCTCTTTGTGTGCTTCAATAGTGTAATATGTCTTTGTACACTGATCGAAACGGCACGTTTTTTTTAGGGTATGCCATAGCCTTAACTAACGTCACAAACAACTTAGTACTCACAAAGTCCTGGTATATCAAATTATTTATATTAAACAAATTCGGTTTAGATACCCACAATAATTCTTATTCTACGGAACCCTTGCTTAATTGTATGTACAACACGCACTTGGTTATTTGTCGTCAATTCATCTGATAAATTTAAATAATATCACATAGACTTCTGACAAATAATTTTTTAACAGCCATCTGCACAAAAGATAACTTCATCGCGTCAAATATCGCACAGTAGCCTTTATGTCAATTTAACGGCTTAGTTAATATTTATGACCCGCAAGGAGACAAGCTGGTGTTTAATGGTTTCTTAACAACTTGCTCAGCTATTATATTTTATAGCTAGAGACATAAAACACATTTTCACTTACAACGTTTAGGTTATTTATTATGTATATACGTAGAAGTAGAAGGAGGAAGTGTGTAAGTTATGATTAGAAGATTATACTCTAGCTTAAGGTGAATATGACTCTTATTTTTATTTTCCCTACAAACTGTTGTGCACAAACTGAATAACCATGTATATTTTGCCAATCAAAAACAAATTTTGAGCAGCAAAATATACTATTATATATATATATATATATATATTCTGATTTTTACTAAAGTTTATTCTTATAAATTATAGTATAGTAGTAAGTTATAGTAGTAGTAGTTAAAAATAAACAAAGTTAGAGTTGGTTTAACCTATATATATAAAAAATACGTGTCACGTTGTTTGTCCGTTATGGACTCCTAAACTACAGAACCGATTTTGATGAAACTTCATAACTATCTGTTATTTGATCCAACTTAAAAGATAGGATTATTTTTTATCTCGATCTGTTAAGTGCGAGCCGGACTCGGACACTGTAGGTAAAAACGAACTTTCGTTGGTTTACAGAGGGACGGTAGCGGAACAACGTTCGATGGGACAGCTAGTATATTATGAAATAAACCCTGGTTATTTGCTCGTTGAGAAGATCGTGGAACAGTGACAATCGTTTATCGTAAACGATATGCTAGGTTAAGCGATGTCGAATGGCATCTAAAAACGTCAAGTCAAGCTGTTTGTTATACGAAAGCAGTTCTCAAGCCAAGTCAGAAGCCTTATAAGTGTCTTAAAAATTCTGACAGTCAAATGGCCACTTACTTTACAACATCCTCAAACCTGCATTAACCCAGCGTGATAGACTATGTACTAAGCCTAATTCTTCAAGGAGAGGCCTACTTATGGATGAATATGCTTTTTGCGACTTTAGTTAATGCTAATTAATGTTAATTGATAAACATATGCATGACATTAAATAACGTTTTTAATAGTGAAATGTTTACAGTTAAAGGTTAGTATAACGCAGTTTGTATGAAAAAATCTGATACGGATTTACCTTAAGAGGATATTCCCCGTAACGTACTTCGATTCTATTTACCGGTCTAGTTTATCGAATTAAATTAAATATCTATGAATAACCTTATGCTTGATCTAAACTATTTTCCTGCTGACCAAATAATAATTTTGCTAAACAGATATCTAGTTTTTTCTGGTAATCCTTGATTTAGTTGCTGAGCAGGTTTTTAATGGGCGACAGCGACAAAATCATATTATCATGTCAAAATAACTTTTGAGCTAATTTTTCCTGCTGACCGAATATTTAAAAAAATATACCAATTATTAACTTGCCTTACAAAAAATGTTTTCCCATAACTATAAGTCCACATCATGGTCGATGCTCCAACTGCATTAACAAGTTTTAAATTGCAAAATGTAAATATCATGTAATATGACAACAGATTACCGATTTCTTTCTCTCATTTACTGTGAAACCTTGTTTCTTGCCAAATTTACCTTTTTTGACATAAATATGTGACACAAACAACCGTGTCATTTTAATTGCGTTGAGCAGGTTTTTCGACATATTGCTTTCCCCGCTTATTCGGATTACATAATAGGTATTGCGTCCTGACAGGTATTTAGTCGTTAATCAATTCAGTTTAGTTTAATTAAAAGATTTTATTCAATAAAAAAATTTAAAGATGTCTGTAAGATCAGTCTTTCTAATCTCAGAAATTAAACTTTTCCTGCATTATCACCTAGTCAAACTCAAATTTTACTCTAAAATCGTACTTTTCGATATATAACCAATATTAATATAGTGAAGAAGTTAAGTAGTCATTCTTCACATAAAATACAAAAAGAAGTAAGTACATTCTCTTGTTAAAAAAGCTCAGATTGTATACGAACGAAGTAAATAGGGTCCCTACATAAAAGTAACATGAGCGACGCGGTATTGTTACAGTCAGGTGTGGCGGAACATATATCACAAGAAAATATGAATCGACGTTTGATTTACGGCGCTTGGTACAAAATACATTGTGCCAGGTCTATGATAGTTTACATTGATATATGCATCCCAAAATGTACATACAATGTCTGCTTCAGTATTCGTTTAGACAAGGTTTTATTTCTGTGGGGCAAAACTTATAGAGTATCTATGCTCTGCAATTTTTTTCCAAATTTTAAAATTATTTTTTTGATCGTGGTCTTCAGTGTTATAACATCGACACAATGTCATCCTCTTCTAGATATCCAACTTTTAAATTTGTGAATAAAGGGGCATGCGAGAAAATAAAAGGCGAAGTCCGCGCACCAACAGTGGCCTGTCAGTTAGTTTGTAAAAATGTTGGGTTTAATATAGATCACAATGCTAGTAGTTTCTGTACTGCTAACGATATGCATCTTATTGTACCATAAACAATATCTTACAACCATCTGAGAAACTACAATCTACTCTTGGGCATTGTTGTAGACCTGTCTACAATATCTTACAACCATCTGAGAAACTACAATCTACTCTTGGGCATTGTTGTAGACCTGTCTACAATATCTTATAACCATCTGAGAAACTACAATCTACTCTTAGGCATTGTTGTAGACCTGTCTACAAAATCTTACAACCATCTGCGAAACTACAATATACTCTTTGGCATTGTTGTAGCTCTGTCTACTTGTCAAACATCGAAATTAGGTGACCGATTTTGGAACTAAAATCCATAAGAAATTATTTAAGTCGGTACAGAGACTATATTCCTAGATAGTTAATCGGAAACAGAATGAAATAAGCTATTCTGTCACTCAAGAAGTCTTTGAGTGACAGAATTTTAATTTTTTTAGGATGTTTATATCATAATGAAGGTATGTACTTATATACCTATATTTTTTTGTTTTTTTCTAATCAATATTTTTTAATACGTAGCTCGAAGCACAGAAATAACTTTTTTATCGCAAATAATCACACTAGAGCTTTTATGTCAATTTAACGGCCTAGTAAATATTTATGACTCACAAAGATACACGCAGGGTGTTTAATGGCTTAATAACTACTTGGTCGGTTACTATAATGCCTACATAAAATATTTTTTCGGGTCTATTTGAAATGATAATGTGATTTGGACTTTATACTCTATATGTCAAGGGTTGTTTCTGTTTGCCGTAAGTTTAAAAGGCTTTTAAGGGAAGGCTGTAAAAGCTTTGCCTTATTGTTTTAGATTAACTTGTTTAACTTGTTTTTTAAAAAGAAACGAATGAATCGCGAGAACTTGGTTTTTTTCTATGTGAATTAGAAATTGTTTTTCGTAAGCACCTTATTTAAATCGACGCCGATGTTCCAAATCATGATTGCGACAAATATAACGGAATATTACAGAAACATTAAATTTAAAGAAATAGTTGGTCGTCATGGGATCAGTAGATGTGAAACAATGTCAATTACTTTTAGTCTGATAGATGTAATGAAAAGCTCATACAGAAAAGCAACTGAGTGTCTAGTATGCGCACAAACACAATTCCTTGTGGTCAGGAGCGGCGGCGTGGCATGACGGCATGCGAGACAGTCATGTCATTTGCGGTTACAGCATTCGGTTTTATTTTACTGCCAAAGCGCGCCAATAGACGTTTCTCATCAAGAACAATAACTAAAAAATAACTGCTTTTAATAAAATAAGATATTGTTATTGCCTTTTTTTTTTTTTTTGTTTTATAACTAAGGTGGCAAACAAGCAAACGGTCCGCCTGATGGTAAGCGGTAACTGTGGCCTATGGACGCTTGTAACACCCAGGAAATCACAAAATTCCATAACTTATTTCTTGTAGAACCCCATACTGTAGAGAAAACCTTGGCAGGGAGCTCATTCCACAACTCAAGCGTTCGTGGGAGGAAGTTTCTCGGAAACCGCACTGTATGCCACCAATTTCGGTTTTAAAGTGTGAGAATGTATTCCCTGCCGATGGCGAACAATGTTCCTGTTCGAACCTGTTATATATATATACCTGTATTTCAAGAACAATTTCTGTTACATCCATTCACCAAGTAAATTACTTTAATTTTGCCATGCAGGTGTAGAACTTAATGGATAGGATATGTATAGGCCTTAATTCTTTTGATTTCCATCAAAATTGATCTTTGAACAAATTTAGCTTTAGAGCAAAATCTTTGTAAATTAACAACAAAAAAATAAATAATGTGTTTGATTTTTTTCGTGTTTTTAAAACAATGTTCTTTTGTTTGAACGGCCGAGTTTATATTAATTAGACGTCGCTTTGCGTTCCCGCTCATCCCAAGTAAACAATAGGTATTGTGTCTCGACGAATATTAAGTCGTTAATGAATTTGGCTCAGTTTAATTAAAAATATTTCGTTAAAAGTACTCAAATATTACAATATTTAAATTACTGTTTATTTTTCAAATTCACAAAAATAATAATTTTGTTGAATTAAAACAAATACTTAATTATATACGTAATGTTTGGTACAGAAAACTTAAATATAGGCATATTTTTGTAAAAAAGTTGTAAGAATGTCATTTTCGAAATCTTATTTCTAAAAGTGTAATAAGGAAAATAAGAACTTGCAAAAACAAGAGATGGTTATCAAACAACCGAAATTGAATTGCCTCAATGTCGTATTTTCAACCGATATTGAATTGGTTGTAAACTGTTAACGGTAATACTTGAAGAACTCATATTTTCATCGAAATCCAACATCGGAGTCATTAAAAGCGGGCTTGTTGAAGAAGATAGAGGGCTGCAAAGTTTCAATAGTCGATTTCCGCACAGTACAAACATTTATGTGATGAACGAACTAATCAGATTTAGCCGGAATGTTGTAACAATAAGTATTCACTTAACTTATTTTTTCTTGCGTGTCTGCAATTCAATTTCCAGAGCAAAGATGTAGTTGGGATTTTTATCAGTCAGACTTGTGCCTCAGTAGCTCAGTAGTAGAGCACTTACACGGAATGTAAGGGTCGCAAGTTCGAGTCCTGGCTCGAGGTTAATCTTTTGACTCATTCTTTGCTATGAAAGTATTTATTTATATTGATGATATAGCCATAGATATGGCATGTATAATATAATTTCTTCTAAGAATCTAACCTTCACGGAGTCATAAACGAAGAAAGATTATTTCTATGTATGTATTTCTTACTTCTATGAAGATTTTGTGTATTTATAAGATTGCTGTACTAAGTCTTTATAAGTCACTAGGAGTTGTATGCAATTAAATGAATGTAGAGTTAATTTTTAAATGCAAACCATTGTACAATCAGGACACGGATACGCGAAAAAATCGTAGAATTAAAAACCTTTTTCACTCGAAGCATGTTTGATTTTGCGGAAAATTGATGTTCATATTTCATTAAACCTTGTCAGTTTTCATAACCCAGCCGTGTTATTAATAATGTAATTCATTTGACTGTCACACAATAAAATTTACTGATTTATTGTTATGAACGAGAATGGAGACATCTATTTGTTGTATTGTAAACGACTTTGTAGAAATTTGGCCTGGATTCTCGAAGCTTTTGGGTTCAATTCTTTGTAGAGGTAGCGAAAAATAATTTTTTGGAACCATTGAACGGCAAAGTGCAAAGTTTAGTCCTTGTCCAGAGAGCGCGAATGCACGCGTGTATGCACAAACGTTGTGTCCCGAAGAAGCGTGTAGCGCGCAAACTTTGGTGTTTATATTATTAGCAGTATTTAATATTCTTTACACAACAATTTTCTTCATCAACGTCGTCTATTGAGGGCATGATTCTATAAAAATGCTGACTTCTAACTGAAGACTGTCTCAATAACAATTCTCATTGGCTTACGATTATGATAGTACATAGTAAAATCCCCTTTTACGTCCTAGTCCTAGAAGATGGTTTTTTTAAAAATGGTGTTAAACGTCAGCTTAATTTCCAACTAGAATACCTACTATATAAATTTGTAAGACTTCAAAGCTTTTTCCACCCCTGGTGCCAGACAGTCAGACTGGACAAGTGTTTAGATGTGTATATTATATATGATACACTTTTGGAATTTCAAAATGAAAATATTTATAGTTTCAGAAAAGAAAAACATTTATTTATGTTTTTCATATTTAGTGAATTAATTAATCAATTTCAAGTAATTACGTTCTTGTACTTATTTATATTTGTATATATTTGCGTGTCTCGTAAATGGCTACAACGATTTGGATGAAGTTGTCTATTAAGATAGGATTTTCTTTTTAGATTACTTTTGCTTATGTTATGTTACTTAAATTTTGTTTAACAAGGGAATGAACATAAAACAAACGTTTGAAATCAGTTACAAATATTTTTGAGTGTTCTTACGCAGGTCCGATTTGAAAACACTACTTTCGATTGATAATATATAGATATATAGTCCTAAGATGTAACCAAAAGGACAGTAAAAAACCTGATCCATTAAAACACATAGATGTTCCAACACTGATGAAATATCACTTGAAAGTGTCATCTTTCATCATAACTGAAAAATCGACAAACAAACAAATAAATAAGGTTATATTTAAACAATATAGAGATACAATAAGAAAAGTCTAGACTCTAGAAAATAGAACTAGTCATAATTTCCAAACCATTTTCTGATTTTAGCAACCTCATGCTTACGGTTCCGAATGCGGAATAAAGTGGATTCTCTAGTATCTAGATAATGGAACAATGAATTATTATAGTAGGGCCTGATGTGGGTACATTATTGTAACCTTTAGTAGGAGCATCTTCTCATGTATAACCTTCGCACATGATATGACTTTGCCGAACGCAAGATTGATTGTAGTAACCTTCGCCGTCGCGAATTCAGATTCCCCTTTTAATGAATTCAGTAATGGTTTTTTTTTTGTTTTTACTTATAGTAGGGGATTTGATTGTCGATTTCGTGTGAAATTAAGTTAAAGAAATCGGCCAAGTATGAGTAGGATTTTAACACTGAGAGTTCCGTACTACCATATAATAACCAGTCGCTCGTTTCGTCGAATGGAAATAAATAAACTAATGTATGTCGGTGGAGGCTCAGGGGTTTTGATTTCACCTTGTGTCCAAAGTGGCGGAGATCCAATGAGTCGTGTTCTTCATTACTTAAGTACATTGATATTCATACCACTAGCTTTCGGTGAAGGAAAACATCGTGAGTAAACCTGCTTACGTATGTGAAGTCCACAATCCGCACTGGGCCCGCGTATGGACGATGGCGCAAATCACCCTCCCTTTCATTACTTTCTGTTAGGACAGTGACAGATTGTCCATTAATAACAACAGCGTCTATGCCACACCTCTGTGTGTCTACAGCGTAATTACCTGTCTTCATCAAAAACTTCTGCAATAAATACCTCGCCATTTCCTATGACATGGAGATTTATATTATAACAAACTGCATACATTCTAAGTAACTTATGTGCTTCTAGTACATATTTTTTTTCAATAGAATTATGAAAATCTGGTTCAAAATATTGTTAAGTGCCAGCTTTTTTTGACGCTTGACCATTTATAGTCGACGCAGTTAGATATAATGGGCGAAAAAGTATTGCTCTAGGTGATCAAAAAAAAAGAGAAAACTGCATCAAAACTGTTTACGTAAACCTGTACAAACAAACATGAAATATTATTTTGTGTTCTAAGTTCTATAATCTAAGTAATATATTAAAACAATGTTGTTTGTTTATAATTTAATAGGTTTTTCCAGTGGCTCCGCCTGCCCTAAATTTAGTTATCGGCGTGAGATTCTTAAAATCAATAAATAATTAATATCCTTTGGACAATACACACAGAGCCGTCTGGTCCCAAACTAATAAAGTTTCTGCTATGGATACTGCTCAACGGATGCAAATACATATATATATATACTTTTTTTGAAAATACATACATATTATACATAGAAAACACCCAGTCTCAAGACAAACACAAATAATAAATATTTGCCTTGTGCGGAAATTGAACCCATGCCCCGCAATTCAGCAGTCGCATCATTAGCCACTGAGCCACGGAGCCGGCATACTAAAGAAGTTTGCAGCTATGGTTTGTTCAAGTGGAATTTGGATATAGTTACTGCCACGAATTTTTTTTTAATTTTTCGGGATAAAATGTAAACTATGTATAATAAGGATTTTCAACTATATTTATGCATTTCATCTGAATTGGATGCTCCGTTGCGCTAGGATTCAGTAACAAACGTTACAGTTCTTCCCGCGGAAACTTTAAAATTTTCCGGGATTAAGCCCATGTTATACTTCAGGAGCTAACCTATATGTATGCCAAGTTTTATTCAGATCCGACCAGTGCAGTGGTTGAAGCGTGATTGAGTAACAGACATCCAGACATCAAAACTTTCGCATTTAATATTGAGTGGAATGGATTGCGCTACCATATCGTTTAAAACACGATCAAATTTGGCAAGGTGATAGCTTGATATTTGGGGAAGCACATAAGCTCCACAAAAATGCCGAGTGTAAGTCGGCGTAACTTTACAGAAAGGTCTGCCGGGCCTGCTAGTATTTACTAAAGCACGGCTGCGAAGCACAAAGAATTTCCTACTCTGAGCTTTTAGCCTGTGTTCGGTGGTCAAAAACATTTTTGATAAAGTATGAGTTTATAAAAATATTTTAAAGTTATCGTAAAAGAAAATAAAACTGTTAACTTATTTATAATACAAAATATTGCATAGATTATTATTATTTTTATACAATTATTTATTATATATTATTTGTCTTAAGTAGGTTTTAATCATTACGATGGATTTAAATCAGAATCGTATTTAAATATACGCTACTGAGTTAAATGAACATACCAGCAATGTATTAATTTTATGTTTATAAAATTTGAGTATATGTAAAAAAAATGTTTTAGCTCTATACCAATCAAAGGTTTAAAATTTCTGACGACGGCGGTCACAATTGCGGTAATTTTACGAAATTCTTCGTGTTTGCGTCCGTGCTGTAACAAAAATATCGCTCGCTGAGGCTACTAAATTACGTAGAAGTTTTTACGTATGATATAGCGATACTTATAGACTCGCATACATCTTTGAGTGGAATTGATGGGCCCAGGACCAGAACAGTAACATTTTTTACGCATCACTTATTTAACTTGAACGAGATTGGATTATATATTTTATATGTTATGGGAAAAAGACGGCAGTAGCGTTAAACCTACTTAAGTGAATTCAATAGGTTAAGTACGTGACCCTGATAAATGGGACGTAAAGGTTTGGAAACGAGAAAAAATGGTACCGTATTGAACTATTTTATGCTGGTACTAGTGGTTTGCAAATAATAGGGAATGTGCGTGTTACCAACATATATTATAATGACAGCAACATTTGGGATTAAAGTAAACATGTAATAGTACATTGTGTATTAAGGGTGGTAAGGAGAAAATTACTAACAAGAGGCTATTTAAAAGCTTGTTTGTAATTTCCGTACCGCCCGTGTTACACACAATGTTTTATCACATTTGTGAGTAAATAAATAAAAACATAAGGTAAGTAAATAAATAAACTCATCAAAAAACAATCGAAACGGCGGGAATGGTAGAAAGTAATATATGTAGAGGACTTATGAATAAAAAAGTTTTGGCTGAAGTTAAAACATACTTAAATGACAAAACTTATTTAGAACTACAGTACAACTTTTATTCATATTTAATAGAATAGGCGCGTCATTACCGCCCGTGGGTTACGACGAACTAATTTTTTAGCAATGAAGATGATCTTTCTCTCTCTCTCTCTCTCTATCACATATATGAGGTGACGGCGAGCTCCCAGCTGTATCTTTTGCAACTTTGCGATGTTCTGTCGTGAAGTGTGAGCTTGCGCGTTGTGGCACTGGGGAAAAGAGATTGACCAGTCTTGGTTGTTGAATTGCGAGCTTCTCCATCATTGTTTGCATTTCTAGGGAATAGACATCTGCCGTTACTGTTATGCCATTCGGTAAGAAGCTGTGATGTACAAGTCCGGCACTGGTCCACCAGACAGTCACCATCATCTTCCTTTGAGTATTCTTTTTTATGAGAATTATTCACCCACTGCGACGAACGCTTACGGTTGCCGTCCAGGATCCACTTTTTATCGCAGGTAACAATTGGATTAAGAATTACTTCGATTCAATGCCGGTTCAGAAGTGCTATGCATACTTGGAGTCTTGTTGATGGTCGCTTAGTTTGTGTGTCGCCCACTTATTTAACTTTTTTATCTTTTCGATTTGACGCAAGTGCTTCAATGTTGTTTTGACACTAGCTCCAAATCCCGTAGCAAGCTCAACATTGAGTTGGATCCGCTACCACTATCGCCTTCAATTCGTCGTTGTCGACTTTATATAGTTAACAGCTGACCGCGAAGCTGATTCTTCAACTCAAAATTTCAAGGTCTAAAACGTTAGAACCAATAATGGACCGTGTTTATGCAAGCAGTGTTAGACCCGTACAAGTCGTTTATGTTTCGTGTTATTCGCGAAGCGGTATTAGGAACCGCGAATTGCGTAGGAACTCATATTCGAAAATTGTACACGTACGAATTTTCTGTTTATCCATTTCGCCAAAAACTACTACAATTTCACAAAAAATAAACACTATTTAAAAACAAATGACTGAATTTGAAATTAATATAACATGGCTTTCGAATAAACTTTATTTGAATTTCTAATTGCGCGGCAATGCACAAATAATTAAATCTGAAAACGATGGTTTCAAAAATCTCTAATTTCGTGGTTAATGCCTATTACTTGAATTACATGCATATACCTAACCCATTGAGCTCTTAGCAGTGTAATTAAAAAATAAAATCTATTATTTTGATAGGTGAATTTTTTCCGACATGGATTGCAAACGGAACTGGTGATGCTATGTATTTATGTATATCTTCAAGGATTTCATCCCAGAAGGCGACAAAAATACCATATAATAATTCTGACATTTCAAAAGTGTTTCATAAAATAAAAACCTTATTTAAATTAACTCTAAAAGATCTTTTGAATTTTGGCTATGATTTTTATGATAAAAGAGAATGTAAGAAACGAGAGGCCTTTGACCAGCAGTGTGATGAAATACAATAAAATAGCTCGTGCTAGTATTAACAATAATGTATTAGAAATAAATAAATAAGTACCAAGATTGCTGTATCTATCTATACATGAGTTTAACAGTAATTGTTTTAGTAGCACATAACAGACAATTCGCCACCGACTTTAAGTTCCTAACTTCCCAAGTATGTTTCATACATAAGTAGTAAGTTACATTGGAGAATTAGAAACTTTTCGGACCAAGACTATATTGATGTCCTCGGTTTCATATTTAATGAGAAGTGATCAATAATTTAATCTCCTTCTTTTTCTTATACCACTAAGGTGGCAAACAAGCTTGCAGTCCGCCTGATGGTAAGCGGTCACCGCAGCCTAGGTTTAGACGCTTGCAACACCTAGGGCATCAATCGCACGTTGCCGACCCTTCAAAAACCTAATTACTTCTTTCTTGAAGAACCCCATATTGTAGTCCTTAGAGAAAACCTTGGCAGGGTGCACATTCCGTAACCTAAGTGTTCGCGGCAGAAAGTTTCTGCCCAATATCCTTAGTGCTTATAGATCATTCAGAACTGGTAATAAGGTATATTATCGTGTCCCTGGTCTTTTTCTTTAACGCTTATTACTTTAAAGCTGGTAATTCATGACGTATATTCGTTCGTCCACATACTCTGCATCTAAAGCAATGTTGCGTCGACCTGATCACCACCTGTCGCGCGGGACTAAAGTGGTTGGTGAAAAGAGATTGTAACTCATATTATGGTGTAGTTGTGAGTCCAGCCACTGGTTACGCCAGAAAAACGTAAGACTGTAATACCTACATATATATATGATCAATATAATATCAATATATATAAATACTATTAATAAATACTTTCATAGCAAAGATGCAGTCAAAAGATTAACCTCGAGCCAGGACTTGAACCTATTCCGTGTAAGTGCTCTAATGTATAATATATTTTTTTCTAAGACTCTAAACCTTCAGGGAGTCATAAACGAAGAAAGATTATTTCTATGTTTGTATATTTAAATTGTATTTTTTACTTCTATTAAGATTTTGTGTGTTTATAAGATTGATGTACTAGGACTTTATGAGTCACTAGGAGTTGTATACATACATATTTATATGCAAAGAGATGCAACAAGATATTTTGGTGTTAATTTTTGAAAATCGCTGCTAAAAATATGTTAAATAACGTTTGAGGGCTCAAAATGATATCTATTGAATATGTGCAAAAGTCTTAATCCCGTACATAAATAATTGCAATAAAATAAGATCAATAAAAAAAAAGATTCCGGCACGTAAAAATAATTTCGCGCACAATTTTTCAAAAATTTTGTTTTTAAATTTTGTGTGTGTATTTTAATTTATTTTTTCTACGTACAAAACGCAATCTCGCGCAAAAATTATGAACTATTTATAATGAATATAGTGGCTAGCATTTAAATGTTACGTAGCTCTAAAACCAGCCAAAAAGCAAAAAAATATATATTTGTACAAAAAACGAACGTTTAGCTTCATAAAGTTCAATTAGAATATTAAATCTAAATATGCTTAATTAAACAGTATTCCATTGATATCTAATTCATGAAAATGGAAAACGCTATGAAAATTTAAAACAAACTCTAAAGACCTTTACATAATTCCTTATCTTATTTGAATAATTACAAAGTTAATGATCGCCCAAAGATATTTCATTTTCTGCTATAGATACTGATTCTGTGATATTCTTTAGGCGCTTATTACAAATACCCATAACGACCTAAAATAATTCATTTTCCCTCGCGTCTTTTGTTACGATTTCCCTATTTTCCCCAGTCACCCCAGGACCGTGTCGCGGGAAGGACGTGTCGCTCCGTTCCTTACTTTTCAACAACTAAAAATAGTGAAATTTTAACAGAAACTAACATTTGCTTGTGTCAAATCAAGTTTTTATAGTTAAGTTACAGTGTTGTTAAGTTAACTTTTGAGTTACAATAACGGGTAAGTTACTGTTTTTCTTAATTAAAGATGCATTATCTTGTACAGAACGCGTACCTGTTGCTTGGTAATTTTATGGGCGACTTTAAACTCAATATATTGATGACTGAATTTTAGGGGAAATTGGGGTAAAGTTAATAATTTATGAAAGTAAATTTATTTATTGTTTTTTTTTGTTTGAATGTTGTGTTAATGATTGCAAATGATAGAGTGTGCACGGTTGATGTAGGCGTTGTGTTATCATATCGATCCGAATTAGGTGTGTTGAATTGTTTACTATAGCAGCTGATACGTTGTATGTATATATTTATTGGCAACACCGAATTACATACGCAATATGAAATTATGCTGATGAACTATGTGTTTTAGAACTTATTAGTTGACGTATTATTATTATTATTATTGTTATTATTAATAAAACTATGAATAGTAAGATATTGTTAAACTTACTCTTATAGTTATATGAAAATCATAAAAATTCTGAGTTTATAAGTTATGAATATAATGAGAATATAATTTAAAGTTGTTAATATGAATTTATTTTTCAGATTTATGAGCTACTTTCTTATATCTCTTATTAATCTGGACGTATACTACGTGTTTCTTTTAGTTTTATTAGAATAAAATTTAATATTGAAATTTAACTATACCTACTTATAATTTTCTCGATCTTTTACGTCTTCGTCTCAGGCTAAATCCTGCCTCAATTGTAAGTCATGTGTTATAAGCATTTTTCTTATTTATACTCTTTTGTTAACTAAGACACCTATCTTGATTTGAGTTGTTATTGATAGACTATTCTACAATCTTAATTATATAAATTTTTATGCCTAAATATAATATTTACGCCTAAATATAAAAAAAAAGACAAAAATACGATTATAATAACTTTTTTCCATAGAAAACATGTAGAAAATTTTTTATAGAAAAAGTAGGCGATGAATTTATCAAAACTAAGAGTGATACTCTATTCGTTCTTTTTTCATAAAATAAATATTATTTTTACAAATTCGATTTGCTTTTTTTATAGTTATAATAACATATTTATACTGAAAAAAAAAACCAAGCAAATCTATAGATTATACACCGAGCGGTAACGTGCTATATGATATAAATACATACAATCAATAAAGTATTAATGATTAATATGTAAAATAATAAAAAAAATAATAAACTTTTTGGCCCCGACATTTTTTCGATACATTTTCCGGTAACTCAGTAAACAAATATAATTCCGTTTCTAAAAAGCTCTGTTTGTTGGTCATATACTTCTTGGCAGTACACGATTTATTACAAATAGAAACTTTAAAATAATCTTACCTAAGTTTTAATAACATAAGTACCAAGAAAAAAAAACAAAAAATAGCAAGTTTAAATTTATTTAAAAAATGCTGAATTATTGTCCCTTGAACACCATTGAACTATTTTGCCCGAGGTTCCGCCCGCCCTAAATTCGGTGTAGGATTTCAACGGCAACTCCTCAATTATAGAAAAAAAACTGACTCACACTTGACGTTGTCAAGTAGCCATTGTCCTATCCTGGGACTCAAACTATCTCCATTTCATATTAACTGGCACAACGGTTAAAGCGTTTTTATATCACTGATGTCACAAACAAGCTTGCGGTCCGCCTGATGGTAAGCGGTCACCACAGCCTATGAACGCTTGCAACACATGAGGTATCACTCGTGCGTTGGCAACTCTTCAAAAATCTAATAAAATCTTTTTTTAAGAACTCATTAGAGGAAACCTTGGCAGGGAGCTTCCACGACTTAAGCGTTCGCGGGAGGTAGTTTCTCTGAAAAAGCACTGTACGTGACCATTTAGGTTCTAAGATGTGAGGATAAATTCCCTGCCGATGGCGTGCCGTGCGATGGTAGAAGGTAGTCGAGGGCATCATTTCGAATAATTCCTGAGAACACATCCCATTATACAAACGGTAGCATACACACAGGGACGCAAAGACTTAAGGGTTCAATACGGCTTGTGAGTTTGGGATTGTTGGCGGGGGCGGGTTGTTCTGTACAATCAAAATTGTGACATTCTGTATTTCTTAAAACCTCTTTCTTAAAACCTTCAAACTCTCCAATAGTGGCGGTAAAAGAGTTGATTTACCCAACTATCGAATCAAACTTTGGCGATTTACTTTTTCTGCACTAAACCACTGTACATATGAGTTATTTGCTCCATAAATAAAAAAGTACCTGGAGACCGAGCTTTGCTCGTTTTTAACAACTTCATCTATTGTCAAGTATAGCTTTAGTGTTGCTTAACAACACATTCTAATGTCAAGTAGCTTTAGTGTTGCTTAACAACGCCATCTAATGTCAAGCAGCTTTAGTGTTGCTTAACAACGCCATCTATTGTTAAGTAGCTTTAGTGTTGCTGTGTTGGTAAAAATAATAGTATTACTACTCGCAATAGATGTTAGGAAGAGTCATAATTTTTAGTTTATCATTGCCTGAAAACACCGATGAAACGACATGTTTTAAAAATTAAACCCAGCCAATTCGATTTATCGCCCCTGAAACCTCCTGCATACTAAATTTCATGAAAATCGGTAGAGCCGTTTGCGAGATTCAGATTATTTATCTATATATATACATATATACAAGAATTGCTCGTTTAAAGAAATATTAACAACTCGACCACCGCGACACCTACTACAATATCAATTCAGTGATGTGATACTAAAACCTAAACTTTTGCAAATTTTTTTTTAGGGTTCCGTAGCCAAATGGCGAATACGGAAGCTTTATAGTTTCGTCATGTCCATCCGAAAGTCACTGCCTCCTATCCTATCCTAATTAAATTTTACAAAAGGGTGTCTTTTATAAACCGTTATATAGATTTGTTATGAAAATTTTGGCTTCTTAATATGAAAAATTTTGTGTTCTACGTCTAGATTATCTATGGTAAATTCTGCTGGAAGTTTTTTAGTACAGTGCAACAAACTTTTCTGACCCAGTGGTCAAAAATGACAACTATAGTCACCGCATTGAAATGGTCTAAACTTATAACGACAGTAGTGACCAAACGTTTAAGGTCAGTAGGTCAGAAAAGTTTTTTGCACTGCAGCGTACATGAGATCACACATGAAAATACACGTTCATACTTTTAACAATATTTACTTGCAATTACCAAGACCCCTTAGTACCAAGTTTACTAATTGCCATTAGAGAGACCTTTTAGCTTTTAGCACCAAATGCAATTTTATACATACAACCATATTTACTTGGGTAAACTCAATCAGTTTAGTTTAGTAATTGCAATTAAAGACCTTTTAGTAACATCAACTATTTATGATTAAACTAACTTACCAGTACGTGAAGTTCGATCATAATTGCTCTCGAGCTTCGTTCTCGATATTAGCAAAAACACATGTAGATGTTCAGAGATCAATAGTCGTGTGATATGAGGAAATAAAACCCCTTTAACTCACACTTAAAGAAATAATGTAATATTTAAATAAACAAATTTTATTCTATGTAATTTTACAAATTCAATTCAAAATAAATCAGACAAAGTGTTTAACAAATCAAATTTATTGCATTGACTTAAATACCATTAATGGCAAAATCATTTTGATTCATTGTATCATTTACGATTAACTTATTGTAATATTTAGCAAAAACACCAGAGATGCAAACTCTCCACCAACCACCAACTCCAACCAGCCGTATTTCTTATTACGTCCAGGCTGACACCTGACTTATATGCCTTTGATGAGGATGCGTGCCTGGTGCTATGCGCACTGAACATTGTGGTACCAATGCCGCTGCTTTCTAGCGTACCTTTTACCCATCTACTTAATGTTTGCGAAGTTACTGGGCGATGAGGTTTCCTGAATGAGATAAATAGTAATTGGCGGTCAGTGCGTAAGCTAGTTGTAATATTAAGGTAGGCTTTCAAGGTACTTGCAGGACAAATCTGTGGCCTTTGCGAAAAATAAGGTAAGGAGAGCACACCAATACGTGAGGTTTTTATAAGATCGTAAATTTTTATTAAGAAACCTGTCTCAGAGGATATTATATTAGTAATATTTATTTTAGAAAGAGTTTGAACTCTGTGGGCAGTTATTTGGGAAAGAAGTGTAATTAACTTTTTGCTTATTTTTTCCATGCTTAAGATATCATTAGGATACATTTCAGATAAATAATTAAGAACAGTATTAGTGTCCCAGGTTATATTATATTTTGGTAAAGAAGGGCGTAAACGGAACACTCCCTTAAAAAACCTCCGGACAGGAGAGCTATTTACTCTTTCTTGCCCTAACAGTAATGACAATGCCTACCGACAACTATTCAATGTGCCGTAGCGAGCTCCATTATTGAAAATTAGTGTTAGAAAGCCGAGCACATCTTACAATTAGGCACAGTAAGCATCGATATTGTTTTTGTGGCAGTATAAGAAAAACTTCTTGAGACAGGTATCATACTGTTTTTCCGTGTTTCTTGAGAGGGAGGCTAGCATTATAGGTATAGAAGTCAGCGGGATTCCCTTTCGCAGGAACGCTGTCCTGACAACATCCCGGCAACCAGTGTAATCTGCTCGTGGATTGCACGTTCCCAACAACGAGATATGATTAAATCATTACTTGAGTGTAAAACTAAAGCTTTTGATATAAGAAGGCTATGAAAAAGAGGAAACCAGGCTTGTGTGGGCCATCTAGGTACTACTACGATACCGGTCACTCTATCGTTTATAATCTTTCTTAGAGTTTTTAAAATTATACTGATAGGTGGAAACGCGTAAAAGAATAGCCTTTTCCATGATATAGTTAATGCATTAATTGTGTATGCAACCGGATCCCGATGCCATGAGATATAAGTTTTACATTTATGTTCTACTAGCAAATAGATCTACGTGGGGGAAACCAAAACAGTCTGTGATTTTATCAAAAGCATTGTATTAAATTTCCCATTCAATGTCAGGATGAGATCTTCTTGATTCTGCATCAGCAATGGTATTATCCCGAGACTTTATGTAATCGGCATGGACTATAATTTTGCGCATTTCACACCATTTCCACATTTGTTGCGTGATATCAGTCAAATGGGGAAATTGCTCTCCACCCATCCTTTTGATGTAAGATATTGCTGTTGTATTGTCAATACGTAATAGTATTTGACAATTTTGACATGTTTAGAAATTCTGCTAATATTTCTAAGTAATTGGTATGCCTGGATTTCTCAGATTCGTCCCAAGGACCGCTTGCAGTATTACTACCACAGGCAGCTCACCCCGTAGTTGAGGCATCTGTAAATATTTCTATATAATATTCATCACCTTTTATTTTACAAGCTCAAATGTCAAAACTTAACCACCAATCAAAAATAGGTGATAAAACGGACGGCATTGACATAAAATCATCATAATTTTCGTCATTTTTTAGATTTAAATCCTTGGCTAGCTGTATTCAATTCAAATTCAAATTCAAATTCAATTTATTCAGTTTAGGCTACAATAATTGAGCACTTACGAATGTCACTACGCCATCGGTTCGTAAGTCTACAGGGCGGGAGACCTTGTACTGAGAAGAACCGGCAAGAAACTCAGCAAGGGCATTTCTTTTCTCCCTTTCTCTTACAGCGTCCAATTAAAATATTGGAAAATGCCCTCCCTATCATAAAAGGACACTTTCCATTACAAACATAAAAAACATGAAATATAAAGCACAAGCACAACATAAAAAAGTATCTAATATAAACAAAAGACAGTTTATGTATTCATCACTAAGAAATAATCAATGTCTTACAGTATTAATAAACAAAACAAAAAAGTAAGACTAAATACTAAGAATACAAAGAAGTTTGCAAGAGCAGACCAGCCTCCACAGGCGGCACCCGTTCACAAGTATGACATGAATCAGCCATCGCTTCTCTCAACCATGATTTAGGGAACGTAACGACCCAACACACACGCCACCACCGCAGAGACACTTTGATGGCCTGGCAAGCCGATGTAAGCAATCCACTTTGCAAATTCTCGAATATGACATCTCCTTAGTGATTTAACTCTTAAAATTTCCTTCTTAATTTTTGCTTTTTTGTCCTTAGGTAGTCTAATTTCAAATCTTTTTAAATATATTACATTTCCTAAAAACTTACATTCATGTCTAGGAATAAGCGAACTTTTTTCTAAATTTATAAGGAACCCTAATGATTCTAATAACTGCTTTGTATCATTTAAATTGTTTAAAAAATCGTTATATATTCTGCCTATTAATAATAAATCATCTAAATAAAAGGTTGATAAATATCCCATGGACCTCAGCAGCTTTGCGACTGGTTTCAGGATTTTTGTAAACACGTAGGGTGCTATGTTTAAACCAAACGGTAAATCGTTGAATTCGAAAAGATTACCATCCCAAAGAAAACGTAAATATTTTCTCGAGTCAGGATGGATACTTTTTAAAAAATATGCATCTTTTAAATCAATTGTGGACATGTAAGCGTTTTTAGATACTACTTTTACTGCCGTTCTGAGATCTTTGAGTTTGAAATGCTGAGTTAAAATGAATTTGTTAAGCTGTTAAAGATTTAGAATAAATCGTTGCTTACCGTTTGCTTTAGGAACTAGAAATATGCTTGAAATATATTGTTTATCACACGGTTTACAAAGTGAAATTGCATCAATTGATAAGAGTTCATTTACAGCCGCTTTAAAAGCAACATATTCAGTTTGTGAATATTTAGGCTCTGTTGGAATCACGGCCTGTGTAACAGGATACGAAAATTGGATCTTATATCCTATGAGAGTATAACAGGATTGTTAGTTATCATAGCCCACTGTTTATAGAAATAAGAAAGACGCCCAGCGGGCTTTACCGTAGTAAACGCCTGTGACGTGTGGATGACGCGATGACGTCCTGGATGCATTGTGATGCTGATACGGCATCGACCCCAACATCGTGTGTCTCGGAACTGGCGCTCGCGCTTGACCTGCCACCTGCAGATTCCTCGCACCCTCCGTCGGTGGCGGTCTCCAGTTGACTTTCGAGTTTCCTTAGGAAGGCCAGAGGTGGCAATGTGATTTAACCGGACTGAAAGATCCTTTTGTATATCCACATTATACTCCTTTATAGAAGAGGGATCTTCGTCAAGGATATTTAGCAAGTCTGAATCCAGCTGTAGTTCCTGTTGAGTAGGATTATTATTCTGCTCACTGACCTGTATTAAAGGAGCAGTGACCAAATTTCGAAGGTGACCTCAGTCTCGATATCAGCGGAAAGTGTAACCTCCTGGTGATCATCATTTACCCAATAAAAACATCCGGGTTGGTATGAGTCAGCATTATCTTTAATGGTGTCGGATAAAACGCTCTCTGTAAATGAGAATTTATATGGTATGTTTGACACTTTAGGATTATGAGTGAGACTCTTGAAAAGGCGGTAGGAAATTTAAAAACATCGCATTGAGCGGGATGTAACCTTTTATAAACTGGGTAGTGAGGCTCCTATTGAGAAACACGCAAACCCAAAAAACATCTATTTAATTAAGTCTACATAAATGCAAACAAGTTGAGTTCTAAGTAATAAGTAGTAATATACTTCCAGAACAGAAGATATAGCCGGGCAGAGGTGGCATGTAATAATATAATTATAAAATAAACCCACCTGGTCGGTTATAAGGCGAAACACAATTACGCTCAGGTAATGATGACTCAATGTCGGCATCACGGTAACGATGACGTCGATGTTTAATTTTCCGTTCCAGTCTTTTAATCTTCTTAGGCAAAGACTCATATTCATCGTCACAATATTTATTAATCTTCCTTTTAGGCATTTTACACTGAAGGTAACTCTTGTAACTTAATAAGAAATGATTTCCTAAGCTGTTAAATTAATTTTATAGGTTAATGTACAAGACGGCGAAGCACTAAAATGTGAATGACAACGAAAGGTTAAAACGAAAGGCAGGTTATCGTATTTCACATTTACCCACATATTTATATTTTTATTTCTACTCTAAAATAAAGTGCAAGAAGGCGAGTCCAAGTGTGAAACTACATGTGTTTTTGCTAATATCGAGAACGAAGATAGAGAGTAATTTATGATTTTGTTTATATGGAATTCACTCTCGTTACTTCTATGAAAGTTAATTTTGATGTTTACTTTCATGCAATAAAGCAATTATGTCGTCGGAGTTACCAGTTTGACGGCTCGACGAAGCGTTGTGTCGAACAACCGGCTGGCAAAGGATAATAATACTGTTTATAGAAATACAACTCGTGTATAAATGCAAGTGGGCTCAAAAAGGTCATAGTGCAATTCAGGATGTTTGATATAATAGTATGTAGTGAATGTACAAAACAAAACTGTTTTTTTTGACAATTTAAAAAAAAATTAAAAATTAGCCACATTGTTTAGTTGTTACAACCAAAATTCTTATAAAGAACGTCACATGGAAGTCATATATCGAATAAGTCTTGTAGCAACCACAAATCCACCTAGCCGATTTAACATACTATATATGTTGATTGAGAAATGAACCATCCACAATCAACACCCGACAACCGTCCTGTTGAGGTTTTTCCCTAGGGACAACAATATGTGGTTCTTCACGAAGGGAGTGATTAGATTTTTGAATGATCAGCGAACATGAGGGTGATGCCCCTAGTGTTGCAAACGTCTACTTATATACTACGGTGACGGCTGAGCTGTAAGTTTGTTTAGCGCTTAATAAAAGTATAAAAAAATAAGCAAAATATGTAATACCAGAAAAACTACACGGTTTGATCCGTGGAAAAACCTATTGCCGTGGGAAATTTTGATCGGGACAAAAGTATTCCTTAGCTACTAGACAAAAAGGTTTTTTCAACCATAACAAATATTTGGATTTACTAGTCAGACTTTAATAATCCCAATTTTGGTGGAAAATAATAACGCTGAGCAAAAATGGAGTAAAGCGTAGGTGAGCAATGCGATGCGGTACGTCGGCGGGGGCGAAGCGTGGATCGGAAAGGGCAGTATAACGTCACAGCACAGACTAACGTATTTACACTAACGATATCGATGGGTTGGAGCCAAATCTTACCAAAGGGGGAGGCTGAAACAAAAATCGCCAAACCCGCCTCACGTAATTTATGGACACCCCCTAAAACCTTAATGCGTACAATAAATAAATAAACACAAAAAAACCTTTATATTAAACAATTATTTAAATATATAATATCTTTATCATCATACCGGCCTACAGACATCTAGTTATGAATAAAATATAGACTCCAATCACCCCAAAAGGTCAACATAACAAAGCTAATTATATCCGTGTGAATCCGGACAGATTGCAGGTAACGTACTAAAAACCAAAAAAAATTTTTAAATTATTTTTAAAAAAATCCTATAATTCCATCCCATGTCCTTGCTTTTCTAGTTATAACATGAAATTTGAAAAGTTTGTTGCACTTTAGTACCTACTGTGAATGGATTACCTTTTCGTTTCAAAGCAGAACCTGGAACGAACATATAATGTTTTTTTCCTATCTACTAAATACTGTTGTTGGCTGCGGATGGGTTCTGCTTCCACTCAGCTGCGAAAAGTTGTCAGTTTGCATAAGGGTGCATCGAGTGGGACACGAACCTCTGCTTGAATCTCTGCAAAAGCGTTTTGAAGAGAAGAATGGATATAGTGACGCACAACATTATAAACCTACGTTCTTCAGAGGTAGCTATTGTTCGCAAAGGTTGTATACCAGAGGGGTTGTGTTTGAAATTTAATTGTATATTTTATTTATTTAGCTAGGCAATAACAATGCAAATAAATTAACTTGAAAATCAAAATAATAACATATTTATATATAAGGTAGGTATTATACTACACAGACAAACTACTGTTTTGACATATTTCTTTTATTAAAGGTATTACTGCGATATTAAGCTTTAATATAATATTACTGACTTCTTTCTCTGGTTTTATCATAAGTATTGGAAAAAGTACGCAGACCTTTTTAGGGTTCCGTAGTCAACAAGAAACCCTCATAGTTTCGCCATTTTTGTCCGTCTGTCCATTAGTACCTACTAGGAAGATATAATTTGGCATGCGTTTACATATTAATTAGGCCAATAAAGTGGTAAATTAGGGTTCCGCAGTCAACAAGGAACCCCTATAGTTTCGCCATGTCCGTCCGTCCGTCTGTCCGTCTGTCTGTCTGTCCGCGGCTAAACTCAGAGAACATTAGTAAAATATGCTGTAATTTGGTATACATATTAATTAGGCCAACAAAGTGGTAGAATAGAATTAAAAAAAAAAGGAGAGTACCTCCCCTACACGTAAAGTGACGATGAATTTTTTTTTCTCGTCTGCCGCATAGTGTCGTGCGTCGTTGGATAGCTCGTTTATAAATAACTAACTGGTGTGTAACTACCATTTTTTGATTCAGTGATGCGTTTGCGAAATATTAAGCCTTAAAGTTCACATTTTTATTAGAGCTCTGTGACCCCAATTGGTCGGTTCTTTTTCTTATGGCTTTACAGAAATAATATGCAAATAAAAACATATTAATTAATAGACTTCAGGGTTCGATACGGCTTGTGTGTTTGGGATCGTCGAAGATTCTCATCATCAGTCGTTGATCCAAATCAAACGGGCTAATCTGGTTTCCGGGAGCACCCGCCCAGAGCTAGGATCAGTATTCCATGGACCTGCGACTTGTCCTTTATCCCGTTGTGAAGTACTGCTTCGCTCTGTTGAGTACTCCAAGTTTTTAAGACACCAGCTTCATCTTGTCTTCCCAATGAGATGTCAAAACCAAGGATCCCAATTAACTTGGAGATGCACAGAGTGGTCTCGATTTGAAAAACAATTTCTCCGTGGGTTTCCTCCACAACAGAACGAAGGATGTTTGCACGGCCCGTGGGTGGTACAGCCCCTTTGTCGCCGACGCAATTATATTCATAATGTTAACTTTTTCATATACCTACTTATGAAGATGTGTGTTTAGGGAGTTGCTTATTAAGAGGGTTCCTGGCGTCCACTAGTGCCGCCAATTAATATTTTTTATTTTCCTTTTTTTACAAAGCGAATTTTAAAAATATACTTCTACGGTACTATTTAACCAGTTATAAGCTATTTTATGACCTTTTGTTACTGCTTCGAGGATAAAATAGCGAGTTAAAGACAGCAATTCTGCTAAAAGTGGCCGTTTTTAGCAGATAAGCTATCTACAACTTACAGTTTTTATTCTAGGAACATAACTACACTACTACTACTAGGAAAATATTTCTGTAGACCCACTTTTTTGAAATTTACTTTGCACAAAGAGGAAAATAAAAAATATCAATTGGCGGCGTCAGTTGGGAGGACTAACGCTCTTAACTTAGTTGTTTATTATTGAAGTTATTTAAAACAACTTATTAAAAGTGGTATAGCATGTGTAACTTGTGGTAAAAAGTACTCATAAAAAATACTGTTTTTATACTCTTGTACTTAAATTTCATATTAAGCAATCAAATTTGTATCATATTATTGGTCTTTTCAGCAATTTGTATAAAGTATGTAAGTACTTGCAACAAAGCACGAGAAACGAGTAAACCGTGCTAAAAAGTTGCAGCATGCTTCTGCTAGATGGCTTAAAATATTAAAAAAAAAAAACAACGTCATGGAACCTGGGGCGGATACTGGATTTCATAAAAGGGGGGGGGGCATTCTGACAAAGCCGGTGAACGTGAACGAAAAAAATGAGAATGACCTGTCATGGGTTACTGCTTGGCGTAGTAGGTAATTGTTTCTTTTTTATGAGTTTTTACGGCTCTGGGTTCTAGCACTTCTATGCCTAGCCCTTGGGAGCCCGTAGTAAAATAATTTTAAACGATCGAATTATGGGGAATTATTATTATAAGGGGGCGGTGGGCATGGGCATTTATTCAAAAAGTGAATGAATAACTAAATATTCAGTAAATATTTCAAGCGTCTACCCGTTGCCGTTATCACTATCCAGCAAAAACGAGCAAAAAAATCACGTTTGTTGTATTGGAGCCCCCTTAAATATTTATTTTATTTTGTTTTTTAGTATTTGTTGTTACAGCGGCAACTAAAATACATCTTCTGTGAAAATTTCAACTGTCTATCACGATTCATAAGCTTCAGACTGGTGACAAACGGAATGACGAACGGACGGGCGGACAGAGGAGTCTTAGTTATAGAAAAGACAGGACTGTCTTTTACCCTTTAGGTACGGCACCCTAAAATCCAATATTGTGTAACTTTGTGCAGTAAAGATTTCCTGTTGACTTCAAAAATACTTAAAAGCTAAGAACTTTAAAATTAGAACACCATGTTTACGATAATAAACCTTGTGGCAACCCTGAGCCGGTAGTTAATCGACCAATTCCGCGTGATGTAATGTAAACTACCTACAGTTTTTACTGTTACCTTTTACTGTTTTGTTTTGGTTTTTACAGTTTTTGTTATTGAAATATCCGGCTTTTGATACTATTAGCTACTAACGGCATACCCTAGCAAAATCGTAATGTTTCGACCAGTATACCAAGACATATTACACTATTGAAGCATACAAAGACACATAGTTTCGCGTACGATAGGCACTAGTACATGACCGCACTTTGAAAATTTGACTTTCTTGGTTTTTTGTTGGTACAGAATTCAAATATTTATTTAGAACCATGAATTTACTTGGTCATATTAATATATATTTTCTATGAAATAAGAATCAAGAGAATATCACTCTTAGTTATCCTAACAATTTGAATTAAAGCTTAAAAATTGAGCGTCTGAATTTTTTTTCTGTTTAAATAGCCAAATTATTATAATATTAGCAAATCCACTTAATTAATGGTTGAGCTATAACATATATTTTTTTCACGTCAAAAAGTGTACTCAGGACTGTAACAAAATTTATCAAATTCTTGCAAACTAACTTGTTTGGGTATTCAGGTTTCCCCACTATGTTTGTTGTCTTTAACGAATAGCTAATTTCCAAGAAGCCAAGAATTTTAGTAAAAGACTCATTGGAACACGCTGGGCTCGAAAGCCTACCTCTCAGAATGAAAAAAAAAACGCTGAAACCATTAAACTATCACCGACCACCAAAGGTGACTCTAAAGATGTATAAATCTTCATCTTGTATACATATAAATTGCTTTGTCCTGAATGACTGACGGATCACCGCTCAGCCTAAACCGCTGATCGTAGAGATCTGTAACTTGGAGGGTGTGTGCTTTGTATGTCGTAGGCATCCGATAAGAAATAATTTTCCGAAATTCTACCCCTAAGGGGGGTGAAAATGGGGGGAAAACATACGCTAAGACTCTTTAAAATTGGAATGTCTCGAAAGTCACCGTACTATATTAGTACCACATTTGAAAGTTTCTAAGCTTAAAGAAGTTATGCACTATTTAGGTGAATGGTTTTTTGTGTATAATAATACTTATAGTTTTCTTTTTCTACTTATATAAGTACATATAAATGCTTTGTCCTGAATGACTGACGGATCAACGCACAGCCTAAACCGCGAGACCTGAAATTTGGAGGGTGTGTTCTTTGTATGAAGTAGGCATCCGATAAGGAAGGATTTTTCCGAAAGCGTCAAGTGCGAGTAGGACTCGCGCAATAGAAAAAAACCGATTGTAATAAAATTTTGGTAAGTTGTAGTGCACACGCTGGGAGGAAGGGCTGAGAAAGAAAAAACTCGTCAAGTATGAGTCGGACTCACATACTAAAAGTTAACCGATTGTAATGACATTTTGGTAAGTTGTTGTGCACATGCCTGGAGGAAGGGCTGAGAAAGAAAAAACTGGTCAAGTGTGAGTCGGACTCACGTACTAAATGTTAACCGATTGTGATGAAATTTTGGTAAGTTGTTGTGCACACGCCGGGGAAGGTTTCTGAGACAGAAAAACCTGGTCAAGTGCGAGTCGGACTCATGTACTTAGAATGAAACGATGGGATTGAAATTTTGGTAAATTATTGTGCACATGCCGGGGAAATTTTCTGATTTAGTACAACCCTTTCGGAATAGTTGGCGCGGCAGTTGGTTTAAAAAAGAGAAACAACGTTCGCCGGGTCAGCTAGTATGGAATAAAAAAGTCTAGTAAGTATTTTGAAATTCTATCAATATGAGTCTTATCAAATAAATAATAAACTATTAATGCAATTATTGCGAAAGTTAAGTTCTTTGAAACATGAGTGATTGATTTCATTCCACAATAGCACAGCACGAGTGTTAAAAAGACAAATTTCGTGCAATTGCAAACATGACCCCGAAAGAAAATGCAGTAATCACCAAATTTTTTTAAGTTTTAAAGTTCTGATGGCGTTAGTGGCTATTTGTAACAAATCAGGGGGTGTGGGAATATTCTCTTCGCTGCACTCATCAATGTCACTTTACCTTGTTTATTTTTGCAAAATTATTATTAAATATTGAATATGAATCTCAACTCAAGCAAATTACACAGGTATATTTATCTATAAGCGCCATCTAGCAGGACCGTGCCGCACCACCTCACTTTCCAGCGCACTTACTGATCGTGCTTTTATGTTGCAATGCTGCAAGTACTTTATGAAATGAGTCGCTGAAAAGACTGCTAATATTATACAAGTTTTATTTATTTATTAATACCTTCCTATAAATGAAATTAGTAGCTTCCTATAGGTGCACTGTCATTGAAACGTGCAGTTTGGCAAAACAAAACCAAGCTCTCCAAAAGGCATTATTACTTAATAGTGGTTGTCGGTGTAGGATTTCAACGGCAACTCTTCAGTTATAAAAAAGAAACTGACTCAAACTTGACGTTTTCAAGTAACCTTTGTCCTTCCCCGGGACACAAGCTATCTCCTTGTAGGATTTCAACGGAACTTCTCAACCATAGAAAACAACCGACTCATGCTTGACGTTTTCAAGTAGTCTATGTCCTTTCCACGGACTCAAGCTATCTCCATGCCAAATTTCATCTTTATCGGTATAGCGGTTCAAGCGTGAAGAGGTGACAGACAGAGAGATAGAGTTACTTTCGTATATTACATGGATGTTGTTACTTATATGGTCAACTTAGAATATAAAATAATTCCTAAGTCGCGAATTTGTTCCACTTGTTTTAACATGTCGCCATCGACGGCGTTGTTGGGAAGTGTGACGTGTGACGTGTGACGACCGTTAACGAAAGAAAATCATCACTTTGCACTTTGCTAAATTAAATTCCGAGTGATTCCTGGAACTTCATCCAACTACGCCGACGATGTCACATTACGAAAGTTAGCAATCGTTAGATACACAGATGTTAAAGAAAAATAGATTGATATCCATAACATTTTGATTTCTTAGTTCAAAAATTAAAGTACGGGAGTATAAAATCTATTTTATTTTAAAAGTTATATTTTTTTTAATATTTAAATAGTTAAAAAGTTAGAGAATACAAACATAAATTTTGTAACCTTAGAATTCAAAAAGCTCGCAAAAGCTAATACAGAGTTCGTTGTAGAAAGATTCAGAAAAACAGTTTCTTTTGATACACTAATAGGAACGCAGAGAAACTTGCATTATATAGTAAAGATCCTTTTTATAATTGTACTAGGTTTTGCCCACGGCTTTGCGGTGATTGGTGAGATGCAGTCTTCAAATTTTTTCAGTATCAGCATCTAGTTGACCTAAAATCACACAAATTGTCAATTGGGATATTAATCCCATACAGATAAAGGGGGGCGCGAAAAAATAATTGACCTACCTCATTTAGTGGGATATTATTTTTTAGAACTTGTTGAGTAGATAATTACTGTATTTTTGACGTGACAACGTCTTATAAATTGGTTTGCCGGGTGACACTTCAAGAAACTGCGTTACGCTCCGCTCACGTTATGCGCTCACAATGAGAGCGAGTGAGAGGCACGCGCCCGCCTAAGAGCGAGAGAGACAGACATAAAATCATTGTCACGTAAAACTTTCGCCCGTATACCGACTTTACAGGCAACCAGTTTTTGTTTTTATAAATATTCGAAAACAAAGGAATGAGAAGCCACTAAAGTCAGTTTCTTTTGAAAAATTTTGTTTTGAAGAACCCCTGAAAATTTTATGGTGATGTTTATTTTTACAAATCAGTTTTTTTTCTTTGAATTTCCGTATTTTTTCCTTTATTACAACTAACTTGAATTTCCGGTCAAATGCGTAGCCCATACGCTTTGAGTAATTAACCTAAAGAAAGGATATCTTACCTACTGCTTATGAATAATTCTGCCATTCTGCCCGCATACATTCTACATTTGATACGGAACCCTAAATGTGCGAAGTCCAACACACACTTGGCCGGTTTTTTTTGTTAGTTTGGCTGGATATTTCAATACAAATTGCAGACAGTACACGTAGTAACTTATGTATAATTTGTGATGTTGCAAGACGACATCGTGTCATAAGGTAAGGATGCTCTAACAGAAAATAAATTGTTAGATGAGACAAATGTAAAAAGAGAAATTCGATCTGCGGAGGTATCTAATTGGACCATTAAAAGTTTTGAAGTACCAGGATATAATAAAATTGTAAGAAGTCAGAGATTTCTTTAACAACCGCAATACTGGTATAATTTTTCATACGTAATTAGATATCGGATGTCATATAAAAGGCAGCAAAATTAAAACTGTGTAACGAAGAAGATGTAAAAAGGCATACTACAATATTTCAGACTATGTAAATGATAAAAATCCTTGGGACTGATGATGCTGAATTACAGGATGCATAGGTAAACCAAATTGCCCTTGCTGAGTTTCTTGCCGGTTCTTCTCAGTACAAGGTCTCCCGCCCTGTAGACTTACGAACCGATGGCGTAGTGACATTCATAAGTGCTCAATTATTGTAGCCTAAACTGAATAAATTGAATTTGAATTTGAAAATTAAAATGGAAATAACATAAAATTGTACGGCTAAATTTTTTTTTATTAAAAACATTAATTGAATTTTTAGTTTATTTGTATTATTGATAGTGTTTTTATTAGAGTAACTATCGAGTTTCTTGCCAGATTCTTCTCGGTAGAAATCAACAACATTGTGACCTGGCGGGAAGGTGGGAGGGTTCAAAAAATAATATTTTATAACTTTTCAAAAGTGATTGTAAAATCCTTATTTGAATAAACCATTTTGACTTTGACTATGAATCAATTGGCTAAGTCTTTCAATGGAAAATACGAAAATGTTTTCGTGAAACATTAAAACATGTCCTTTAAATGCTATATAACAAAAAATCCGAACATGAAAATTCATTAATTAAAGTTAAAAAATGAAGAACTTTCATCACTTATTTTACAACCAGTAAGGTTTAATTTCCGAAATTAGCTTGTTGTTGCATGCTAATTCGTCTCAAAAGAAATCAATTATCTAAATAAAGGCCAAAGAAAACAGATATAAAAGTATGTGGAACCAATCTTAATGAGTTTACGATACGCACTTGGACGGTTTTTGTATGTAAATATATATGTATGTATATATTATATAGTATTTAGACCTAAGGGAAAAAGAAAACGAGGAAGACCATCACGGAGATGGGTCGACGACATAAATGAAACAGCAGTTGACAAATGGCAAATAAAGGTGAAAGAGAAAAAAGAAATACTAATCTACGTTTAAGAGCCTAGAATGTTAGTACTTACTAAATTTATTATTAGGAACATTTTGTGTACTATTATTCTGAGTTCGCCAACTTGGACTGGCATAAGATCGCAAGATCACTGTTCGGATTGCTGTCAATAATTTCTTTACTTCATCAGGCCATAGTCAGTGACAGCAGCATTTTTTTTTTAATTTTTTCTTATGATAAAACCGTACACGTGTGTTTTATCAATTAATTTTCTTGTTCGATAAATTGTCCGCCAGTCGTAAAGTCTGCCATCAAATACGCAATATGATGTAGGTAGACTGATTTAATAATCTTACACACAGACGTAAATATCTTACTATAACTAAGATTAATAATAAAAAATGCGAGTACTTAGCATTCGGATGTTTGTTTGTCATTAGATTTGTAAGTCTAAAAGAAAGTCTAAGTCTATTAATAACCTCTCCGCCTAGCACGAATAATCTGAAACCCGCCGCCATTATCGTCCGCATTCCGCACCGGTCCCTGCAGAAGTCACACATGGACGGGTAATTGAGGTTAATTGCACACAAGAGGAGGATTAGGATAAGATAAGATTAAGATCTTATGTTAAGGTTTGTTTTTTCGTTTCTTCTTATGTCGGTTTGATTTTTTTTTTGTGGCCTGCATTTATGTGTCGAGAATTCAAGAAATTGCGTGTTGCTTGTAATTGAGCCTTTCCTTTTCGGGCACCACTAAGCGTCCCTTCCTTTCATTTCATTCCGTTCAGTCAGTTAATACACAGAGTTTATTAGTACTAATCAATCGAGCAAATCGAGAATTCAGAAGGACAAAGGGCAAAAATGAAAATTCCTGTTTGACTTGGAACTACTCTATTTATTACTATGTACAATAAACTATTATATTATTAACTATCTATATATTGTAATAAAATTTAATAAAAACAATTACGTATTATTCTTTGTACAAATTGATTGACCTTCTTGCATTACACAGATATGGCGCATATAATATATATTTTATCAGTCAAAATATAATTTTATCTATCTTGTGTGTAATAAACCATAATAAAGAATCTTTTTTATTTATGCATATATAATGATCATATACAAAGACCTTCTACTGAGAAGTTCATTGCATATAAAGGACGTGTTCAATAATATTCTAATGTAATTTATTTCGAAATTGAATTCCATAAAAGTTATATCACATAAACTCGAAATTGATCTGAGATTATGACTTGAACTCGCATAAATTTCGGAAAACTATAAAATTCTAAGAAGATGCATACGTAACTTAGGTTTATCGCTTCAATCCACTCACGAAGCAGAGTTGGGTTTTGCTTATTTAGCTACAGATTTCCCCCTGGGTACCTTCTCAGACAGATTTAATAAAACAGATCACAAAAAAAAAAACAAAAAGGTCTAAAGTCTTAGTCCTTAATGATCATTATTAAAAAAAACTTTACTCCCACTTGTATATCCGCTAGGAATATAATCAATTGTTTATTAAATGTAATCAGTATTTTAGTTCCAGTTACCATCATTTGAAGATAAAAACCGAAAAGAAATTCTTACATTCGAAAAAAACACAACATACAATACAAATAAGACACGCATATGCAAAAAATAATAATAGAAAGGTAAAAATATAATCTAAATTAATAAGTACTTAACATCACCAAAAACAGCAAAAAATATTGTTGATTTATATTTATACTAGACTTTGACAGCGGCTCCGCCCGCCCTGAATTCGGTTATCGGCGTGGAACTCCTTAATTATACCAATGAAGTTTGCTATAGCAAGGTATAGTTACATCTATTGTCCTTTAAACTCTGTTATAGCTATTCCTGCGGAAACTTTTTAAGTTTTCGAGATAAAAAGTAGCCTATATGCTATTTTAGGACCTAACCTATATGTATGCCATCCCGATGCGTCCAGTGGTTAAAGCGTGATTGAGTAACAACAAATCCAGACATACAAACTTTCACATTTATAATTTAAGTAGGATTAGTCGCCAGAGGCTTAAGAAAGCTTATAGTTATTTTTGCGGGAGCTTTTTAATTTTCCGGGATAAGAACCTATGTCTTTCCTCGTCTCTTTAGCCATCTCTTTGCCAAATTTGGATGCTCCGTTGCTGCATAATTCAGTAACAAACAAACAGACATACAAACTTTAACATTAATAATTTTAGTAGCTAGGATAATATTCGCTTGAAAGTAGTGCTAACCAAGGATTATTCAAATTATTGTGACGTGAAATACACGTCACGTTTGTAATAAAACGTGTACTTTAGCTATTACGGCGTGGCTTATTCATAGAGCAGTTTACAGCGCTGTTAATCTAATTTTCTGAGTGTCGGAATTAAATAGTTCAACACAGCTGGGGTCAGAGAATTGACTCTTATTGTTCCCTTGGAATTATATTCACACGTCTCGAATGTAAATTATCGCTTTAGTCATATGTAAATTAGGTGTAAAGTGGTACATAATTAAGCTTTTAGTGAAATTGGTTAGGACAGCTTTCAAATCAAATTTCTGAAATGAAAGTAAAAAGTGTTTTTATTACTGTAGGTGTAACTATGTAGTATAAAATAAAGTCCTTTGTCTTTGTCTATTACAAGATTTTTTTATGTAGATGGAGCTGATTTTATTCGGGTTTTAAGGAAGATCCCGTATTCTGACTTTAAAATTACAAGATTTATCCACCCACAGTATATAATGGAATGAATTACTGATATTTATTATAATTTGTAACATGAGCGAGAGAAAAGACCACAGCGCTTTTCATAATAAGTCAACATGAGCTTTAAATCGATTTTTAGGGTTCCGTATCCAAAGGGTAAAAAAAGTAACCCTAATACTAAGACTCCGCTGTCCGTCCGTCTGTCACCAGGCTGTATCTTATAAACCGTGATAGTTAGACAGTTGAAATTTTCACAGAAGATGTATTTTTGTTGCCGCTATAACAACAAATACTAAAAAACAGAATAAAATAATTATTTAACGGGGCTACCATCCAACAAACGTGATTTTTTTTTGTCATTTTTGCTTAATTTTGATAACGGCAACAGGTAGACGCTTAAAATATTTAAAGAATATTTAGTTATATAGTCAATTTAAAAATAAATAATTAAATTAAAAAAAAATTGTGTGTGTCAGCTCCGACGCACGACTGGAGTTTACTATACATATATAAATATATATTTATTCATTTCATATACATTTATTATAACTAATCGACGAAATATTTTACATTAAACTTTTTACAATAGTCAATTTCAGATGTGCACGGGTGCGACGGACCCTGAGGGTTGGTTGATTGCCAGAATATTTTGGGCTTCCTTCATTAATTTTTTTTTTGATCGGTAAGCTCGCTGTCTCTCGGCTGGAGTTTTTGGAGGTTTAGATTTTTTCCTAGTAAAAAAATATAAAAAAAAATTAGAAAATTTATAAATGCATAATTATAAATTTTTTTATTAACTTTAAAAAGAAAATTGATAAAAAAAGGTTTTCATAAACATTTTTTTAAAATTATTATAATTATTTTTTTATTTAAAATATAATATTATCTCAATAATTAACAAAAATGGTTATAAAAAGATAATTATGTCACTAAATCTTTTACGTACAATAATAAATAGTACATGAAAATTATTTAAATAAGTTAAAAAATAACCTTTCAAAAGAAAATTTTATAAAAACATTATTATAATGAAAAAATATTGTCGATTTTTCTGATAATATTATCGAATTATTGACTACAATTGTTAATATTCAAAAATTATTTATAAAATAAATCATAATAACGTGGAAGAATTTATAGACATCGACAAAAAAAAAAATTTTTGGTTAGGTTAGAAATTTTCTATTTTATGTGGATGCGCTCGATAATTATTAAAATATTTAATAAATACAAATTGCACATGCTCATACATATAATACATGAATTGCAACGTACCTTGCAGCCACGTGTTTTTTAGATGTTCCGGCAATATCATCTACACCTCTTTCTGCCATAGTTATTTGAAAATACCTTCAGTTCACTTTAGCGGAACACAATGATAACGATTAAAACTTCACAATAACAATATTAATTATTGATATTTATAATAAAAACAGCAATATAAAAATGTCGACACATAGTCGCTTTGCAGTATACCCTATGCACATGTCCCTATACCCTACACTCATAACCAAATTAGAAAGTTGCGCGACATAGGATGCGCACCAAAAACGTAACGAGGTCATTCATCGATAGATTTTACTCCTCACATTTTTCTCATACCGGGCTCCTTATATATGCAAATCGATTCTTAAGGAGTAAACTCCAATAAAACAAATATTTAAGGGGGGCTCCCATACAACAAACGTGATGTTTTGCCGTTTTTATCAATAATGTACGGAACCCTTCGTGCGCGAGTCCGACTCGAACTTGGCCGATTTTTAGAATTTAGTAGTAACATCTATGTACTGTTTAGTTATCTAGCCGTTAATATAAATTTTAGTTAACGGATGGCGGTTAATTACTAAAAAAAACAGAAAATATAAATGTATATAAAATATTTTTTGCAATCGAGGCTAAATAAAAGCTATCGTATTTTTTGTAGTAAAAGCCATCTTTCTTCTGTATAGGATTAAATTTTAACTGACTTCTGACTATAAGTATTGATTTTTTCCACTTTAAAAAGTGTCATTTGTCATTGGTCCGCTTCTTAAGAGAATACGATTTGCGGCGTCTTGCAGCATGCCACATACAAACGAATTTTCCACTTATTTTTGACATTTACTAATCATACATCTGTAAATATTGAAGAAATGTTCTCAGAATAAATATCTAGGTCTGCAGAGTGCCAGTTTTCTTTTAAATTGTATAGATAAATAGTTATACAGGATTCTAGGTTTCCATACAATTGATCTCAATCTAGATTTTAAGTTATTAAAATCATTTTTCAGGATTTTGGAAAACATCACACATAGATATCCGGTTGGACATCATATCCAAATATGCGTCTCGCAGCGTGCTTCATAAAAAATCGTTTTTATGAAGCACGCTGCGAGACGCCGCAAATCGTATTCTATTAATGAACACAGTTTTCCGAAAGAAAGTTCGTCATACATATGGTGTGCCCTGTGCTTTCAGCTTAGGCTTAACTTATTCTTCTGGGAACTTTCCCATTATAATGAAAAGTAACCTATGTCCTTCTCCGTCCTTTTAGCTAACCGTCTTTACAACATTAAGGTGTAACAAAAAAAGACTTTCGCTTTTATATTTTTGTAAGGGTAAGGATAAGAATTAGTATAGACAAACGTGTAAGGATAAATGTAAGGGCAAAATTTTGAACAATTCCTCAGAACACATCCCATTATACAAGCGGTAGAACACACACAGGGAGGCTAACTCTATATCCTCAGACCTGAAGGGTCGATGCCGCTTGTCAGTTTAATAATGTTTAGGTAATTTTATTTGATAATTAATTCTTAAAATTAGAAAAAAAAGAATTTAAGAAACTGCTGAAATTAAAAAGATTTGTAAGAACAGAGGCGTAATACGAAAAATCAAAGTGCGACTTAAGAAGACCTTCTCCATTTTCTTGTACGCTATTCCACGGACTGCGCGCAGAACCAATACTTTCATATACAACGAATTTGGCAGTAAAACACGTCTTTCGACTATTTGTATGCAACACCTCCTAAAATACTTCAGGCAAGTATAGTCAGATGGAAGCTGGACAATTGAGAAAAGCTTCTGGTCGTAGGGCACATGGCAGGCAAAAGAAGCCGGGGTAGATCGCTAACCCGCTGGATGGACATGGTTAAGCGGAACAAAGGGTAGCCTGGAGACCGCTGGTAAAGCAGGCTGTCGTCCAAGATCACGATCCTCAGCCTTGAGGAAACTACGACGAAGGTAATAATAGTACATTGTGTATTAAGGGTGGTAAGGAAAAAGTAATTAACGAGAGGCTATTTAGTAGCCTAAGGCCGTAATTATCCGTACAGCCCGTATTAGACTCAGTGTATTTCATCACACACACACACACACAGAGACATCGCTCTAAAAATGATGGCAAACGATTCTCCAGGTCTTAAAACGCAAATTTAGCGGTTTCGATTTTCGGAGCAATATAATAACTCCTCTAACAGGAGATAAAAATATGAGGTGAATAAATTAATAAAATCACCATAACAAAATTGAAATGGCAGGAATAAAAGTAAACAACGCTACCTTTATAAGTTTGCCTGAAGTTAAAACTTGTAATTGCTTCGTTGTAGTGTGCACGTTAGATTTCTCAAGGGTCGGTAAGGCGCGAGTTGCAAGCTTCCATAGGCTACGGTGACCGCTTACCATCAGGCGGATCGTAAGGTTGTTTGCCACCTTAGTGATATTTATAAAAAAAAACGTAGTCCATATTTTAAACCGACATATTTTATACATATTTGATAGAATAGACGCGTCATTACCGCTCGTGAGTTCTATGAACGTGAGCTTTACTTTGAAAAAGAAAAAAATACAAAGAAAAAATCCGTTTTACATAAAATCGGCTAAAATAAAATCGTACCATTATCTAAAAAAAATTAAAAAAAAAATCACGTTTTTTGTATTGGAGCCCCCCTCAAATATTTGTTTTATTTTAATTTAAGTATTTATTTTTAAAGTGAATATATAACTAAATATTCTGTGAATACAGAAGCTGTTGCCGTTATCAATATTAAGCAAAAATATCACGTTTGTTGTAATATGAGTCCCCTTAAATATTTATTCTGTTTTTTAGTATTTGTTGTTATAGCGGCAACAGAAATACATCTTTTGTGAAAATTTCAACTGTCTAACTGTCATGGTTCATGAGATACAGCCTGGTGACAGACGTACGGACGGACGGACCGCGGAGTCTTAGACTTGGGGTTCCGTTTTTTACCCTTTGGGTACGGAACCCTAAATATCCCCATATTTAAGAAATCGCCTAATTAAGAAACTTTATTTGAAGTTTTAATGTAAATTTTATTGTTATCGTTTATTTTCAGAAATAAACACATGTTTTGAAGTTGAAATTAAAAGAAAAACCTAAGTAGTAAATGTTTGGAGAGGGAATAAGCAAAATTTATTTTCTCAACAAGTATGGAACAACAAGAATACTGTTTGAATAATTTGAAAACTTTCGGGTCTGGAGTTGACATTGAGTCTGTCCGAAAACATAGCGATAACTTTTATTTTTTATGAGTACCTGGCGAATTGAATTTAGGAAAGAACTGACTAAGTATGTGTCAGACGGATGCAAAAAGATTGGGGTTCTCTAACGATTTCTAACATACAGCATAACAGCATTGTAGGTAACTATTATGATTTAAAAGACCTTAGAGGTCAGACAGACATACCTCGTTGGTATTAAAGTTGATTTTGTTTGATAATAATATTTTTTTTATACCACTAAGGTGAAAAACAAGCTACGATTCGCCTGATAGAAAGCAACACCGGGGCTATCGCTCGCGTGTTGCCAACCCTTCAGAAATCTAATAACTTTTTTCTTCAAGAACCCCATACTTGAGAAAACCTTGGCAGGGAGCTCATTCCACAACCCAAGCGTTCGCGGGAGGAAGTTTCTCTGAAGCCGCACTGTACGCATCCATTTCGGTTCTTGAGTGTGAAAATGAATTCCCAGCCGATAGCGAGCGGTGCGATGGTAGAAAGTAGCCGTGGGCATCATTCCGAACAATTCCTCAGAACACAACCCATTGTACAAGCGGTAGAACACACACATGGAGGCAAAGTCTCTCCTCAGACTCAACTTCCTTATATATTGTATTATGTAAGGAAGTGACATATGAAATTATTTCGAAAATAGTCGGGCTAAGTAATTATTTGTTGTATAAACGCTGTACGTGCAAAATTTGAGATTCTGAGGCTCAACGGTCTGAGTTCGGTGTTTAGTTAGTCAATCTGTGAGTCAAAAACATTTTTATCTGTTTTGTCCCCTCAGAGCTTTTAGAACCTACATTGAACTATATCGGTGTCAATCTGTGAGTAAGTGCGTAATCTTTATCTATTTTTCCTCTAAGGTAATTAACCCTATGGTTTATATCTTTCTAGATATTTTGTTAGTGGAATCTACGTTGATCTAGATCGGCCTCGAACTGTCAGTTAGTCGATGAGTTAGAAACACTTTTATATATATTTTCCATCTTAAAGTTAAATTTTACCCGATTTTTATTACTGGAACCTACGTCAAACTAGATAGATCGGCGCTGACCTGTCAGTCAGTCTGGAACACTTTATCTATTTTGTTTTGGGTTGTTATTTTGCAAGATTTTCTGCTAGTCACTAACAGTTAGTGGAACTTACGTGGAACAAGATCAGCATCTGTCTGTTCGACTTGTCTGTCAGTGAGTAAGTCGGGTATACTTTATCTATTTTGTCTCCCTAGGGTTCGTATTTCTTGAGGTTTTCTGCGAGTCGTATAACATAGGTTAACATTGAACTAACAAAAATCATCAATTAAAGCTTAAAGTCAGTCTCATATTATTAATTACAATAATTAACAGTACATATCTATTAAATAATATCTACCAGAGTTAATTAACTGAAAGTCTAATTAGTTTAAATAAACGTTTTGTTAACAGCTTTTAAATTACATAATTTTACATCTAATTTACATGTGCATAAAACAGTAATAAACTTGTACACAAATAAAACCCTAGAGAGCAATAAACCAGAATTCGTGTTGTTAATTCCAAAGCTAACACAATTAGATGGGTGTAGTAGCTAAATACAAGGTATAACAACGAAAGTGATAAATGTGAATGTTGCCAGCACGCACACAAAAACTATCTCAAATAAGATTAAAATTCATTAAAACCTTTTTTGAGGATTTTGGATAACTACAGACATAGATTTGGCATGAGATCATACCTACAAAATTCCACTGTATTTGATCAGATAATGTCCAAAACAAGTAGGAAATATGTTTGTATGTATTTGTATAAATATGTGTTTGTTGCTGCGAGGCACCCCGAATCGTATTCTCTTAAAAAATGAGTAAAAAAAACCCTAGTCGCATTGTGGCCTTATGACTTAGCTACGCCAGCTTTATAGGCACAAAATTATGGCACGGTAAATGATGGCGGATCTAATATTATTTTTTTGATATCAAGACACAAAGTTACAGTTGCAGTAGTTGCTTCGGAATTTTTATTCATTTGTTTATGTATACTATACAGATAATCAGATAAAGATAATTACTTGCCTATTAGCTTTTGCTTGTGGCTTCGCCCGCGCTATCTTCGGTTATCGGTGTGGAATTCCTACGGCATATCCATGATTTTTTTTACTACTAGCTTATATGCATACGTTGTTCTGCACCCTGGGGCTATCTTTATTCTTTGGGGTTCTTTCTGAGTTTTTTGCTTGGTTCCTAAGGATTGTAGCGTGATGATAAGCCTTTCCTTCCTCAAGAATTGCGCTATCAAATGTAAAAAAAATAAATAATATCTGACTGGTAGTTCCAGAGATAAACGCGTTCAAACAGAAAACAAACTTACTTTAGGTGAAAAGGCCGGACATCTTTAATTTTCGTCAATCTTTAATCGTCATTTATTTTTAAAGTAAAACAAGGTATGTTTATACATTAACCATAAAATATTCTTAATGAATCTCTTTTCTTCATTATTAATCATTCAATATTCTAATGACTATTTATTTCTATATTCAGGGCGCGGGGTGGACAGGGCTAGTCCGCTAGCTTGTACTAGCGATACAAGGTGAGGCGGGCGGGGCGGCAACCAATACACGACAAATGTAAAAAAAAATATTAAATTTAAAAAGCCTAACAAAAGCCGGACAGGCCGGATAACTACTAATTTGGCTGCAAACTCAACCAAAAAGCCTGACTGTATCCGGCTTTATCCGGATCTAAACACTAATTTTTGTTTTTCTTTTATCTTGTATATATTTTCTTTGCTGTAGTAGTTGAAAAATTGTGTGTTTCGCACGGTTGGGTTTTTAGGGTTTTGTGACTTAGAATCTCTTGCTTTGCTCAGCATTAAATTTTTGAACCACTCGCTTCGCTTGTGAGTTCAATCTTTGAATCCTTCGCTTGCGGTATTAAATTTAGGCACTTAAGCCGAAAAGCAACTTTCCAGCTTTGCATAACAAATAACTATTTGTTGTTTGATTTCTTGATAAGTACAATACTTTATTTTGACGTTAATGTTGACAGGAGTTGAAATTTGTATTCTTACTTATGTAATAAGGTATTTGAATGCGTAGGCCTAAATTCAAAAACCTAAGAAATCTTTAATGCTCAAAAATAGAGAAAATAATTATTTGTTTTTATTACATTTATGTACTACAGTATTTTTTTATTCTTTCTACTGCCCTGTGTCAGTAGAAAATATTACCAAATAAAATAAACATAAATGTCTAGTTAGGATATGCAACTTTACTAAGACTAGAAATTCAATAACTCCACCCGTGTATACTAGGCAATTATTATAGGAGACTATAATAAATATATATATTGTACTTCACATGGCTTTGAGTGTATCATTTTGTTATTTTGTTTCTCAAAATAGAATATTACAAGAAAGATTATTTGCGAGATAAGTATGCGACATTATTTCTATGTGAGTACGTATATTTGTAAGATTGATGTACTAGGACTATATAAGTAATGTTTGTGACGTTCGTGACGAGTATACAAGGAAAAATGAAGTTGGAACTTTTGTCCAGAGTTGTGCCCCGATAGCTCAATAATTGGTAGAGCACTTTCACGGATTATAAAGATTGTTTTGCAGGATTAAGTCCTGGGTCGAGCTTAATTTTTCGACTGCAACTTTGTTATGAAGATATTTATTTACATTGATTTATATGGCATATATGATGTATTTTTGTCCAAGACTTACCTTCAGGGAGTTTTAAACTATTTCTGTATTATGTATATTTTTATAATGTATTTCCTAATTCTATGATTTTTTATTGTAACTATAAAATATATATGTGGCCCCCCTGACCATAAATATGTCATGACCCTTTTCATCATTTGGGGAGGTTAAACGCATACAATGAAACCCTGATCTATTGAAGACGCTGCTGTTTGACGTTGACCTACAGCCGACTTATGCACTAAGTTCAATATCTAATACCTATACTCCATTTCAAATATTATGGTGTGTGAGATGCCAGGAGTTTTTACTAAATTGCAGCCCCTGGTGCCCACAGTTAAGTTACAGAGTATATGGTTTTAAAGATATAAATTACATCTTTAATAATGTAAAATGGCATAATAATAATATACAAATAAATTTTATTTTCAAACAAAATCACAAAATTATGCGCACCATGTTATGTGGAATGGAATGTAGACTATTTTGCTCACTTCGCTCGCTACAGCTCCCTGAGCTCAGATTACTATACTGTCGTGATAATAAGGAAGCAATAGAGTACATCCAAATAACCAGCACTCTTCAGTTGTAAGCAGATGTAGTTTATTGATATTTTACAAAGAAGGTATTAAAAATAGTGTTATATAAAATAGACCAGAGGGCCTAGCATGACATCCTACCGCATTCGCAGTGGCGTAAATAAAGTAAACAATTTTGTATGATAAATGATTAGCGCTACGTCTATGCCTAAATAGAACTATTTTTCATACAAAATTGTTTACTTTACGTCAAATTATCAATACTTAACTCTTGCTAAGCCCATCTTCAATGAAAAATAACATACGGCGCGAACACGCTACACACGGTTCTTCAAGAAAGAAGTTATTAGATACAGAGTGATACCTCAGGTGTTGCAAGGCTACGGTGACCGCTTATCATTATGCGGACCGTAAATTTTTTTGCCACCTTAGTGGTAGGAAAAAAAACACGTGTAGGTACTTAGTTTTGCTTTGCGTGAAAATTTAGGTGGAATCATTTATGTTACGGATGCGTGACTTGACTTTACTGAAACAAATGGACCCACGCAGTTTACTTGCGTAGCCTTTGCGAATGATATAACTATTCCTGTATATCATTATACTACTCGTTTAATAAATTATTCGTTTATCTACAAGTATAATAAGTTATGACAGAAATAATAATAATTGTTAACTGATGGCCTCTTAAATAAGCTCAGAGTCGCTGAGTGAGCTATGGAAAGAGCTATGCTTGCCGCTTCTTTGCGCGATAAAATCCGAAATGAAGAAATTCGCCGAAGACCCAAAGTTACCGACAAAGCTCAAACAGTTAGCAAGCTGAAGTATCAATAGGCAGGCCACATTGCTCGTCGAACCGAAAACCTATAGGGAAGAAAGGTTCTCAAGTGGCGACTATGGATCGGAAGACGCAGCGTGGGACGGCCTCTTACCAGGTGGACAGGCGACCAGCTGGGCGATTCAAGTCAGTAAAAATCATCTGGTTCCGAGATTACTGTGATATGAATTGTCCGTTTTGTTATTTTTCAATGAAAAAATGAGTTTTTTTTAAACGTAAAGTAAATGGACAATGCATGTCACAGCCATCTCGGAACCAGATGTTTTTTATTGATTGGAATCGCCCCGCTGGACAGAGCTGAAGGAAGCCGATTGGCGCGGGCGGCTCAGGACAGGCCGTTTTGTAAAGACATATGGAGGAGGCCTACGTTCAGCAGTGGACGTCTTCCGGTTGAAGACAAAAACAAAAATATTACCTATATATGCCTAAAGAAAAACATTGAACCCATAACCCTCCATCGAAATACTACATTTTCAGATCACAGCTGACCAGAAAATATCATGACAGTTCTTCAAGTTTGGTGACCATACAATGACAATATGTGTGTTTGTTTGTCATTAATTGTGTAGGCGGTCGTAAAATTGTCATGTTTATACCCGCTCATACCGTTTATATTTACCGTAGCTGCAGCACGAGGTGTGTTCTAACCACGGTTTACGAACCATTTTAGAACGATTTTTAAAACAGTAAAACAGTGCAGCAATATTGTGTACCAGGCGATCTGCTTGATAGGTACGCGAGATAAGGTATCATGGATGTTGCACGTTGGACAAGAAAATAGCTTAATTTTTATTTTCTTTGTTAAATGTATGGAGATTCTCTTTTCTAGCCTCAGACGTCCTCACTGTTGGAGCGCGGCCTACCTTTACCTTATTTAGACCATAATTTTCACTCGGGCCCAGTGCAGATTGTGAACTTAACATACGTCCTTTTTTTTCGACGTAGGTGTGCTCAATATCTTGCTTATAATTGCTATATAATACTAAGGTATATTCTATCACTCAGTATAAGATGCATTCAGCAAAGAAGTAACTTTAGCAGCTGTCGGAACGGTAGTCGAGGTAAATATAATATGTTGTTAGCGTGTTTTTGCAGTACCTAACTACCAAATGGAGTACTGCTGCCATCTCTGGGCGGGTGCACCCGGATACCAGCTTGGCCCTTTTGACTCGGTTCAACGACGGGCTGTGAGAATTGTCGACGATCCTAAACTCACTTGCGGTATCGAGCCCCTAAGTCTGAGGAGAGACTTTGCCTCCCTGTGTGTGTCCTACCGCTTGTACAATGGGTTGTGTTCTGAGGAATTGTTTGAAATGATGCCCACGGCTACTTTCTACCATCGCACCGCTCGCCATCGGCAGGCAATCCATTTTCACACTTTAGAACCGAAATGGTCGCGTACAGTGCGGTTTCAGAGAAACTTCCTCCCGCGAACGCTAAGTTTGTGGAATGAGCTCCCTGCCGAGGTTTTCTCTAAGGACTACAGTATGGGGTTCTTCAAAAAAGAAGTTATTAGATTTCTGAAGGGTCGGCAACGCGCGAGTGATGCTCTTGGTGTTGCAAGCGTGACCGCTTACCATCAGGCGGACTGTAGGCTTGTTTGCCACCTTAATGGTATATAAAAAAAAAACCTATCGATAGTCTTCTTTAGTAATATCTTCTTTATATATATAAATATATATATATATATTTATAAAGCAACAATGCGAGTGATATTCAATTTTCTGGTAAAATTATAATTATTTTAATTAGAGGAATTTAATCTAAGATCAGAGGTCGCCGGGAGGTCTTTTTATCTAACTTTCTATAGGATTAAACGAGTTGGTAGAAAGTCCTTAAGATTATTAACATAAAGAAAAGTTTTTGAAATATCCATATAATTTTCTAATCATATGTGAAACAAGCTATTTTGCGGTTTCGTTCCTGAACATCCTATTATTTTTTCTTCATTTTATTACTTATACTATAATCGAATTCCACGTAAAAGAGCTGTCGCTATACTGTAGCTTCACTATGATCAAGGAGTTGCCGTTGAAATTCCACGCCGCTAACCAAATTTAGCACGGACGGAGCCGCTGGCAAAACCTAGTTTATAATATTCGTAGGTCATAAGTGTTTACATAAGGGTTGTTTACAACACACTTTTTGTCTTCATGTAAAACTTTAGTTATTGTGCTACAAACTTTTCTCAACCAGTGATCAAACATCAAAATTACAATCACCATATCAAAATAGTGTAAATTTACTTGACACTAGCGACAGTCACCGAGTTAGAAAAGATTGTTGCATTGTACTTTACTTTAAAACTTACTTATAATTGAGGCACGTAAATTAAAATTGATCGAATATAGACTTCTGAAATAGCAATAAGGTTTAAGTGCTTGACTAATGCAGCTTAAATAATAAAATAGCATAAAAACCTTAAATAAAAACTGTTACCAAGCAGCTACACGCAAAAGGCATTTTCCACATTCATTATTTAAAAAGTTAGTTTTTAGTTTGGGTTTTTTTTAATGCAGTTGATTTTTTAGTCAGCTTTAATATTTAATATAGGTACAGTGGTTAGAATTAAAAATTAAATGAAATCTGGCGACGGCTAGGCTATACAAATTTTGCTGCAAGGTAGTGCTGTGTTTTTAAAAGGACATATCTCGCTGTTTTGCCGCATACAAACGTATTCCCCTGTTTTCGCCCTAGATTTTGGCATTAGAGCTGTTATTTTTTTATGTATGATAAATATACACGTCATGTCTATATGTTTTCCTTTTTTGATATGCCGTTCCTATGAAAAACTGGGGCCCTGTGAAAGTCTAAAAATTTCCTCTTTTTTAAAATATAAGGCTGTGAGAATTTTCGACGATCCCAAACTCACTTTAAGACCTTACGTCTGAGGAGAGACTTTGCCTCCCTGTGTGTGTTCTACCGCTTGTACAATGGGATGTGTTCTGGGGAATTGTTCGATATGATGCCCACGGCTACCACCTATCATCGCACCGGTCGCCATCGGCAGGGAAATCATTCTCACACTTTCGAACCGAAATGGTCACCTGCAGTGCGATTTTAGAGAAACTTGAACCTTTGGATTGAGGAATGAGCTCCCTGCCAAGGTTTTCTCTAAGGACTCCAGTATGGGGTTCTTCAAAAAAGAAGTGATTGGATTTTTTAAGGGTCGGCAACGCGCGATTGATACCCTGGTGTCACAAGCGTCCATAGGCTACGGTACCCGCTTACTATCAGGCGGACCGTAAGCTTGCTTGCCACCTTAGTGGTAAAAAAAAACTGAATATTAAATCAAATTTTTAAGAAAACAAAACATTCAGATGAAATCTTTCATTACCTTTAAAGTGAAATCATTTTTATTTAATTTAATTAAGATTTGGAAGGGAAAAGTGGGGAATACGATAGGTAACCAGATTTTGATGATTACGACTAAGTAAAACAGCCTGAGGTGCAGTTGTCCCTATCGCACATCCGTGTCTGAGACCGGGTCCTGGAGCGATGGCAAATATTTTTCGAATACCTATCTCTGCATTCGCTTCATTGAGATGTTTCTTATTATATCTGCAACTTCAAGACTGAAAAAATGGGCAGACCTATTTTTATTTTTAGCCTTTATAACCCTGACTAGAAAATTGCTTTTTTTGAATGAATTGTCTGACCTTGACCTGTTTTTTAATTATATTTATACTATAACTTATATTAACTTTATTTATTTATTATTCATTGATTTAATTTTTATTTATTTAAAAATAAACACTACTATTCTTTTTGAAGCTAAAAACAAGTTACACAGAATTATTACACAATTAAACGAAAACATTAGAGAACAGGTATACAACTATATTACTATCTTACGAGCGTGGTATTCAAACTCAACACTATTTATTTTCTATTACAAAACGCAGAGGTCAGCTTGGCACATGCGGGAGGCGCGTCGTCTCTCTTCTGTACTTAGAGCACCGCCATGGCTATGATTGCAGGGCAGAAAGAGTGCCTGCGGGGTGCTAATGGGCCCCTGCGGACTAATCTTTAAACAAAAATAACATTTCTATTTTCTACCAAAATGCAAGAGGGTTCCGGACAAAAACACATCAGTTTTTATGCAATGTCATACATAACGATAACGATATAGTCTGTATAATAGAGTCTGGGCTAAGAGATTCCTTTTAAAGCACCGATCTATTTGATAGCCGTTACGAAGTGTTCAGAAATGACCGTAATTCAACTATCACGGGATATACCCGTGGTGGTGGGGTAATTATAGGTGTACGAAGAGAGCTCTGTGCAGTATTTTGCAAGGAATGGTGCTCACCGGCGCCACACGAAGAAATCTGGCTATCTATACCGCTGCCTCACTCGAGTGACCCTGCCTCCGACGGAATTATTCACTCATCTGCCCAAAAATTATTACATATAGGCTGCACTTGCCACTTACATACCGCACGGTCCGAAACACGAATCAACGCTTTCGAATTTCTATAATACTGTGACCAATCTTGTAGACTCATATTCAAACGACATATTTATAGTGCTCGGAGACTTAAATGATACACATGCCGATTGCATGCAGACTATAATTAAGAATTAAATGCATGAGTATCCGTTGTAACAACGATAATTTGGCCCACCTCACCTCCGATTTCATAAATTTTTACTATTGTCACAATTTAATTCGATTTGAATTGTAATAACAGAATTCTGGATTTAGTTTTCTGCACCCAAGAATGTTGCGTTTCTCAATGCAATGACCCACTACTACCTGAAGAACCGCACCATAATCATCATTAACTTAAATATAGCTCTACCATCACCTCTAAATAACAATACAATTGACAAAAAAATATTCTTTAAAACCGATTTTGACGGGTTGTGTTCTGACTTAAGAGCAATAAACTGGACAGAATCTTTTACTGATACAACTGACACGGACTCTATGCTTAAGTGTTTCTACGATATATTAAATGGCCTAATTCAAAAATATGTACCGACTCGTAAAATAGCCTGTAAAAATAATTATCCTCCATGGTACTCTACGCCACTTATTAAAACTATCAAAAGAAAAACGTAAATATCACACCAAGTACCCTGAATTATCGCAACAACTGTCCCACTGAAAGATATCTATCGTCCCGACAACATTATAAACTACTAAGTCTAGAAAATCGCCGTAAGCAATTCGACATTATCTACTTACATAAACTAATAAACAATAAATTGGACTTGCCGTTACTTCTGTCATCATTAAACCTTAATATCAAGAAACTAAAGCCCACACGTCCTGCTCGCCCCAATCGTAATTTGTTTTTATCACCTCAATACAGAAAAAATTACACAAAAAATTGTTATTTTAGTCGCTCTACAACCTTGTTTAATAAAGAATTTTCTGAATAAGACTTGTTTAATGATTCGGTTCTCACAATTAAAAACCATATAGATAAAAAACTTCTATCATAAGCTATCTTTATGTTTCAAGTATATAAATATATATAAATTTAATTCGTTCATATACCTATTAAAATATAATTTACAAAAATATTACTTATATAAAATCTCAATATGTATCAATGTTAATATAATTAGTTAATTATGTGTATATATCTTCATATGTATATAAATATATATACGTATATATATCTATGAATAGATTAAAAATAACATATAGAATCTTGAAATGTACCTTAATAACTTAAAGACGCCTACCAAATTAATTTATAAATTTGTATTTGTAAAATATTTACTTTAATTATTCGGCACTCATTGATTCAGCAATATTAGCATAAGCAATAGTTAAATTTACTGTAATGACTGTATGTTCCCATAATAAATGAAAAAAAAAAATGTTTCCTCTTAAGGTCTCATCGAGACAAAATAGCTACTTAGAAAAAAATGATTTCAAAACTATGCATATGGAGGTTTAAAAAAAAACATTTTAAGAGACTAACTTGTCATCAATAACACTTTTTATTATTAAAGGGGTCTTCTTGTTCAAAAGCATTATATGCATTATACGCATTTGATGCGCCGCTTAATGCTTTCGATTGTTCTGTTGATCAAAAATGAATGCGCTAAAGGAGAGAGGAGATCGCTTCCGGACCGCATTTAACGCATTGGCTGCACATGCTCGGCAAATAGTTAACAGTCATATTGTTTGTTTACATTTGGTAAACAGAACGATTTCAATGCCTATGCGATGTCATAGCTCTCAGTGTTGACAATAGAACGCAACTTAAGTAAATATTAAATACTAGTTTATTCCCTGCAACTTCGTCTGCGTAAACGTTTTTTTTTTTAAAAAAACAGCTTTTGACTGTTAACAATAATATCGGAATTCTCATACACATTTTCATCCTCTATTTTGCTGTCTAGAGAAAAAATTTTCAAAAACGGTGAATCAGGTGAATCTTAATTTTTAACGATTAAGCCAAGTTTAAGCCATTTCCATGCAAACTGCAAACCCATATTTTACCCCCTTAGCAGATTAATTTCCAAAAATCCCTTTCTTAGTGCACACTTACGTCATTTAAGGAACGTTTGTGCAAAATTTCATGCTTCTAGACACAGCGGTTTCAGCTGGACATTGATCGATTAGTTAGTCAGTCAGTCAATTTCTTCGTTTATATAAATATAGCTGAACCAGCGAACGTTGTTTCTTTTTTTAAAACAACCTAACAGGGTTGTACTAATACAGAAACCTTCCCCGGGGTTTGCATAACAACTTACCAAAATATCCTTAAAATCGGTTTACCCTTATTGCGCGAGTCCGACTCGCACTTAACCATTTTTTCTTTCTCAGAAATATTCCCCGGCGTGTGCATAAAAACTTACCAAAATTTCATAAGAAAAAGATAACTTTAAGTATTATTGTACACAAAAAATTAAACAACTGAAAAACGCATAACCTCTTTGAGCTTAGAAACCCCTTAAATGAGGTACTAATATGGTACGGTGACATTCAAGACATTCCAATTTCTTTTTTGAATAACATCGAATTGAGTTTTCAAAAATGTGCCAAAATAAAATGTAATTTAAATCAAAAGCACTAAGGAGTATTGATAACAACTTCGAAGCAAATAATCGCCAAAATAACTTTCTACCCCTTTTAACCCCGTAAGGGGGTGAATTTCAATAAAATACGAAACACGTCTACCATCAATTCTTTTAAAAAAGATTTATGCAAAATTTGAAGTAGATTGGACCAAGGAATCACGTTGTCCCATACAAACTTTGCCCCCCTTTATCACCCCCTTAGGGGTAAAATTCATGAAAATCCTTTCTTATCGGATGCCTACGTCAAACAAAGAACACAACCTCCAGGTTCCAGGTTTCTAGGATCAGCGGTTTAGGCTGTGCGTAGATCCATCAGTCATTCAGGACAAAGCGTTTTATATATATTGATGTAATACACTAACCACAGTTACATTCAAATTATTTATATTTTATCTACTTCGCTGGTTGACTTACGGTAGAACATGTTTTTGATTCACCTACCTCCAACAACTTTCTTAAGTATATTTTGTTGGTTAATAAAATATTTTTTTAAGAATTGATATTTAGGAGCGGGTTGTTAACAAAAGAGTACAGTGACTATTGAATTTTACTTTAACTAAATATAAACTCAAAACCCAAACTTTTCAAATCAAATAGACTTTAAAACAGCACTTTTGAATCTTCAGTTAAATTATTAATTAAAAAATTACCACCGGGTCTAACGAGAAGTGCCGGCAAGAAACTTAGCAGTTAAACTTTTATATTTTTTCAACTTCAAATTAAAATACAATATAGTCTTACACTAGGTTATTTAAAAAATATTACAAATGCCCCAATATAAATAGAAATCAATTAAGCCCTAATTTTTCGAACATTTTTATCATTTATGTAGTCATCAACTTTGTAATAGCTTTTTTTAACTATCTTTGATATATATTTTAAATTCATTTGAGGGTAAATCAACCACATGTTCTGAAATTTATTGTAAAAAAATATACTTTGTACCTTTTGAAGACGACATTTTGAAACTACCAATTTATCCTTATTCCTGTATTAACACTGTAAAGGTCACTATTATTTGGCATTTAAGTGTTAATTTTTGCGTACATATACATTATATAAACGAAGATATATTGGCAAGGAACAGTTAAAATATCAATTTCCCTAAATAGTTCCATAAGAGATATTCGAGGTCCTAATTTATAGATTGACCGTACTGCTCTCTTTTGCAAAATAAAGACTGTATCAATATTAGCTGCCTTACCCCAAAGCAGAATGCCTTATGACTTTTAATATGAAGTAATGAAATAATTAACTTAATAAAAATAAGTGTTGTAATATGACCTTAAAGGAAACATCTCAACCAAGCGAATGCAGGTATTTGTAAAACATTTGCTGTCGCTCCAGGACCCGGTCGAAGATACAGATGTGAGATAGGGACAACGCACCTCGGGGTGTTTTACATAGTCGTCTCATCAAAATCGGGGTTTTGTATTCCCCACTTTACTCTTCCAAATCCAGGAGGAGTTTTTATTAGTTTCAGAGATTATATCTCGCATATATTATCACCATCGCTATCACTCTTCGATATCGACCCTTATCCCTCCATCGGCATTTCGCAGGGATATTTATAGACAAACGAACACAGCTACACTATCTGCTTATAATAATAATATTATAGGTGATGCCAAAGTTTAGAAAAAATGGATATTTTTTGTGAATGTATTATGTTGATCGTAAAATATGTCCGTCGTAAAAGAAAATTGTTATCCGATACTCATTACGGAGTGACGACAAGAGAAAAGATAACTTACGTGATTTGTAATTTTTACCACAAAATCTCACATAAATTATATAGAAAGTGTTTTCTCGCGGTTTCGCCTGCGTTAATTTCCTCTTTCCATTAAACAAAAAACTGAATTGTAATAAAAATGGTAGTTTTTCCCAAAAATAACTCTTGATCTTTTTGGGTTGTAGAATGAGCTCCCTGCCAAGGTTTTCTTAGGTTTCTTCCCGAAAGAAGTTATTAGATTTTTAAAAGGTTGGTAACTCGCGAGTAATGTCCGCGGTGTTGCAAGCGTCAATAGGCTGCGGTAACCGCTTTAGAACAGGTGGACCGCAAGCTTGTTTGCCACCGTGGTGGTATAAAAAAAAACAGTTTTGCTGAGATATTAATGGGATTTGGTAAGTTTTACCAAATCAGACCTTTGGGGACTTTCTGTAAAAACTATAAATTCAATTATTCATGTTATAGCACAACCCTAAGCCATTATATTTAATAGCTGTGTTGATAGTGGTGTGTTTCCTGATGAGATGAAACTTAGCAAAGTTATACCTCTTTTTAAATCAGGTAGTTCAACAGATCCTAATAATTTTCGGCCTATTTCAATACTACCTATACTCAGTAAAGTTTTTGAAAAAATCATACTTTGTCAAATGTTAAGCCATTTCTGTATTAATGAGCTACTTAGTAGTAAACAGTTTGGCTTTATGAAAGGCCGTTCCACAACCGATGCAGGAGTGGCACTATTAAAAAATATATATAACGCCTGGGAGGATTCGCATGACGCCCTTGGAGTGTTTTGTGATTTATCTAAGGCATTTGACTGTGTTCAACATGAAAATCTCATTAGGAAGCTACATCACTATGGTATTAGAGGCAAAGCTCTCGACCTTTTGACATCCTATATGAGTAGGAGAGTACAGAAAATAGATGTCAACGGTGAAAGATCTACGGGATCAGCAGTCACTATAGGAGTCCCTCAGGGCTCGATTTTAGGTCCTTTTCTATTTCTTATTTACATTAATGATTTCCCATATAATGTAAAAATCCATGACATTGTCTTATTTGCTGATGACACCTCTTTGCTTTTTAAAGTTAAGAGACGACAGACATGTTAAAATGAATTAAATAATGCCCTTTCTAAAATTGTAAATTGGTTTAACGCTAATAATTTGTTACTTAATAAAAAAAAACCAAATGTGTAAAATTTACATTACCAAATGTTAGTCAGAGACAGACATGTATTAATATTAATGGCGAGCAATTAGAACTTGTTAATTCAACAGTCTTTCTTGGCATAACGCTGGACTCCAAACTTCAATGGGGTCCTCATATTCATAACCTAGCCAAAAAACTTAGCTCTGCTGTGTATGCGATCAAGAAAATAAGACAATTGACCGATGTCGACACTGCAAAAATAGTATATTTTAGCTATTTCCATAGTTTAATGACATATGGTATCCTATTGTGGGGTAGAGCTGCTGATGTAAATACAATATTTTTGTTACAAAAAAGGGCAATTCGTGCTATTTATAAATTAGGATCTAGGATATCTCTGAGGGATAGGTTTAGGGAAGTAAAAATTTTAACTTTAGTGTCGCAGTACATATATGAAAATCTTTTATATTTACATAAAAATATCAATAGTTTCAGCAAGAAAAGTGACGTTCACAAAGTAAATACTAGAAGTAAAAATAAGCTATTGGTGCATGATACATGTCTACACAAAATAAGTAACTCTTTTATGGGGCAATGTATACACTTTTACAACATAGTTCCCAATAAAATTCAAAATCTATCAATAAGTAAATTTAAATCTTTTATCAAGCAGGTACTTTGTAAAAAGGCATACTATAATATTTCAGACTATGTAAATGATAAAAATCCTTGGGACTGATGATGCTCAATTACAGGATGCATAGGTAAACCAAATTAAAATGGAAATAACATAAAATTGTACGACTAAAATTTTTTTATTTAAAACATTAATTGTATTTTAGTTTATTTGTATTATTGATAGTGTTTTTAAAAGAGTAACTATCGAGTTTCTTGCCGGATTCTTCTCGGTAGAAATCAACAACATTGTGAACCGGCGGGAAGGTGGGAGGGTTCAAAAAATAATATTTTATAACTTTGACGATTCAAAAGTGATTGTAAAATCCTTATTTGAATAAACCATTTTGACTTTGACTTTGACTTTTTTTTCAAAGACTTATTGAAAACAAATATACCCACAAAAACTTAGACATTCCTTCGTTCGATGTACCAATATAATATGTAATGAATGTATGTAAATGTAGACAATAAATTATTATGTCGAGCGTAAAATATTTCAGTCATAAAAGGAAATTGTTATCCGATACTCATTACGAAGTGAAAAGGGACGAAAAAATTTCGATATCGGTACGTTACGTGATTTGTAATACAATAGGTATCGCTCATAAATTGCTATAAAAATCGAGCAGAGTAAGAAGTCGGGCTAATATTGCTAGTTTTTTTTCGCCAACTGTTCGACATAGAAGGTCCTATGTTGCTTCCACTCTTGATGGTAATACTTCTGGATCCTGTGGATCGCCGACGTCTATTGGAATAACATTTTAACCATTTTCTGGTGTAATTTTTCTGGTCTTATTTCTCCTTAGTGCGATAAGCACATCTTACTGCAGTGTTGGTCATTTTTTGTTGAGCACAAATAGAATAAATTCTATTTATCTATATCCCGTACCTTATATGACGTTTTCGCAGAAGATGGAAGGAGGATCAATTATATATGTTTGTGTTGTCATCAGATTAATCTTTACAACGACATGACTATCATTTTTGAAACTTTTAAACTTTCGTAGTATGAGTCTTTTAAAAGTAGCTTGGGGCGATTCGTCGTGGAAGTCCAAGTCGTCAGAACCTTTGGTTTTTGACCTAAAAAGGTCCAGATGCCTACTGTTGAAGGTACTGACTAAGAGCTCGTCCCAAGCAGGTTGCTAAGGGCACTTTAGAGCCTCAATTTTTCGTAAAACATTTTGGGGCCTATAGTGGATTTGGACTTACCATTTGAGTGACTGACTTAGAGCCGCCGAATCCGTCTCTGCCACAGGCTCTAGACTATAAGAAGACTATTTATTTTAACTATATTTATTGTTGCAAATTATTAAACACACAAGGCGCTGTAGTTTTAAAACTGAAAAATCGCAAAAACGGAAAAGATTTACGCCTGCTCGCTTATTGCACTATCCGGTCAAAGGTACAAATTTCAAACTAACACATTTGTTTTTTTACGGAATCGCTCTTGACATGCAATAAACATGGATTTTTTTCTGCTGAAATTGTAGACGAGAATGGTGTAGTCATGCCTCCTCTTTTGATGGAAGGTCTATCACCAATGACAAGTCAGCTGTATATCGACAGACTTATTACTAGTCCCTGAAGGAGCACTTCAAAGAGCTTGGCACAGCAGTACTCACCCACTCCAGTTCCCGCCTTTTCCACTTGAGGGCTATCGAAAACGTATCCGAATGCGCAGTGAAGCCTCCTCTGAGGGTTAAGTGGAGTTACGCTACGGTTTGAAATTATTGTGACCTTTAATTATTACCTTCGTATTGCGGCTTTTGTGGAGTTTTCGGGTGATGCTTATGTCAAATCTATCTATCTATGTATATAAAAGAACTAGCGACTTATAAAGTCCTAGTACGTCAATCTTATAAACACACAAAATCTTCATAGAAGTAGGAAATACAATAAAATTATACATACATAGAAATAATATTTCTTCGTATATGACTCCCTGAAGGTTAGAGTCTTAGAAGAAAATATATACATGCAATATCTTTGGCTATATCATCAAAATAAATATTATGTATGTATTTATGAGTACCTATATAAGTATGTTTATGTAATTATGGAGTATTTATGTATGTGCCTATACTTGGAATTATTTTATTTATGGTTTTCTTTTTTTTTTCGTTTGGACTCTACCTACTTAAATTTAAATTAACCTTTTTTCGGAAATACCCTAAGGTTGGCTAGAAGAAATCGCATTATGCGATAAGTCCACCTTAGTACATAAGTATCAATTTGTTAATTTTACACTAAAATTTTAATGTACTATAATAGTTAAATAAAATAAATAAATACTTTCATAGCAAAGATGCAATAATAATAATCTTTTGACAGTTATTTTGCTATGAAAGTATTTATTTATATTTATGTATATAAAAGAAGAAACTCATTTCAATGCAAGTTCAAATAGTAGTTCAGATTGCTTAAACTGTAGTAGTTACCTAAAATCAGTTCCGTCTGCTTATAGCTAAATATTTAAAATGTTTTAGATGCACACTTGTTTTTTATATTTATATTTTAAGTTCTAATTTTTTTTGCAGTTTGTTTTTTTGTTTGATTATACATATGTTTGTATGTTATTTTTGGTATAAATGTTGTAAATTCAAGAGCATTTAGGGACATGTGTGCTATGATGTGCAGCATAAATCGAAGCTAAGCTAGGTGCTTGACTATACTAGAGTCCTAAAAACTTTTTAACTATGAAGGCATATTATGAACTTGTAAGTCTGGGCAACCAACTTTACATGTAATGTTTTGGCTGGGTACATGACTTATCTTTTACATGCATTTGCTGTTAAAATAACTCCGATTCTTTGTTATCTAAATAACAATTAAAGAATTTTACGCAAATACATTAAAATTAATTAAAATATGTCCAGCTTATAAAGAGTTAAGGGAACAATTTTGTAGGCTACATACTACCGACTAATTTCTATAATTCCATGCGTTCCTAGTGTTCGAAGTTTTTATAAAGACGAGACACAAACAAATAAAACGTACCAGGGCTGTAGTTAGAGTTGAATCTTAGGTAGGGCAGCGGTGATTTCATGCACGGGTACGGCGCAAGTAATTTTTCTATCTTTCATTATTTTATCTGCTTGTGAGCGTGAGTAATTAAGGTAGATGGTAATTGGGTGGGATCGCGGGAAAACAAGGGCAAAATGGTATTAATTTATAGTACGGAAAATCAATTTATATAAATTATACCTTAGTTTATGGTACTTTTAAGGTAGGGCATTAGTATTTCAAAGTAGGTCATTGCTTCACAATGCCCCCCTTAGCTACGGCCCTGGCACGTACCAATCATCTCGTGTGACTTGTCATTCCGCCTTCGACACAGCAGATCGATCCTTTTTGCAAATGTATCTTGATTACTGCTGCATGCAAGTACCATTACTTCATGTGATGACAAATGTTGTTACTAATCGGCGTCAAACTGTAGGCCTTAGTAGGTGTGGGCGTCCGTATAAAATCGGATGAGTAGATTTCGATGTCAGGGGTTTCCCCCAAGCTCATATCTTTCTAATACGTTGTTTTCTTTGTTGCTCACTGACATATCTATATGCTTACGTGCCAGGTGCAGAAGTGTTCATGTATGCTGACGACGAGGTGGTTCTTATCTGTGCACCGAATGTTAGAGTTTAGCTTACGGCAAATGACCCAACCTACTGGTTCCAAGTAAATGGGCTCCTGTTCAACCTGGAATAGACTTGCTTTGTGCATTTTAACCTCGCCAATCAACCACAGTAACCTTTGTCGGTTGTTGTCGAAGGTATTGTTTTGAAACAAGTTTCAAAAGTGAATTTGTTAGGGTTTGAGATTGATAAATCCTCAAGTTGGGTAACACATATTAATATAAATTAACTTAGGGTCAGATTGGGTCAAAGTTTTTACGCACCAAGCAGCCTGGCCACTCCGCACGCTGTATAGAGCGGTTTCTTTGCGACTGTCCAGTCACTTTACTATGTGCTTTGACAGAGCTTTGGGAAAAGAGTCTGATTGCGGAAACATATATTCATTTTGCAAAAAACGAGAGTTCGCATGTTGCCCACATATCACTCAGAGATTCGGCGAAGCATTTTGACACTCCCTGAGTGACACCGACTACAATATTCATTTATTATATAGATAAGTTTCAATTCTTACTTGTAAAAAATCACTATAACACTAGAAATAACCACAACAATACATCCAATCCATCACAATATTTAAAAACAAAATTAAGACAAGTATATAAAGGACAATGAGCCTTTTGGTCCCGTCCCAATAGTAATCATTGAATAGTGCGTCTACAAAAGTTTAGCATATCCTGAAAACACCACAATGGATACAAGTGTTTGTGTGTAAGTAATAACAGAGCAACACTGTAATTAGGTATGTGTTAGTAAACAACAAACTATTCGAATATACCGTTTATTGTAAGCTGCACTACCAGACATTCAAATATTTTAAAGTACAATATATCACATGAATACGAAATAGTGATTTAATTTCAGATAACACAGTATAATGAATGATTCTAATTATTCTTTTTTAAACTTAACACAAACGAGCGAGATATTGATGCTGTAACTCAAGTGTGTGAATCAAATCCTTACTTATAAGGTACTATCCTTATTTGTAGCCCGCACTCTTTTCGAGATTTAAGAAATGCTCGTGTAAAGGCATTAGATTGTAACTCTAACCTGTATTATTGTTGTATTTAACAATTCTAACTCATAGTGCGTATTGGTTTACGTTGTAAGCACTTTGAGTTGTAATAGTTACATTATGATATAAGTGCGGTAAATTGAAAATTACAGCCGAGGCGATATTGCTAGAAGAAAGCAGAGGCCGTAATTATCAAAGCACCCGTATGCCATACTTCGTTTTATAACATATTTGCTAGGAAATAAATAAAAACAATACGGCGAAAAGAAAAAGCGCGCGGAATAATTTTTACTTGTTCACAAATTAGCGATGCGCGCGCATCAGCACTTTTTTTTTAAAGGCATAAGGCACAAAAACAGCCAGTATTACTAATAAAGTAAATTATTATTTTTGTGTTTTGTTACAGATAAATGTTTGTAATTTATGGTCAAAATTAATTAAATTAAAGAATTAAATGTTTATTTATTATATTTTATCTCCCAAAGTTAATTTTATCCATAAAATGTTGACCACTTTTCTGACATAAAAACTCTTTGCCAAGATTTAAAAAAGTACCCTTCTTTTTAGACGGAGCATGATAAACGTGCGCTTTACCTTATTAAAAAGAAACTCATGCGTTTTACATTACAATAACGCACAAGTACGTAATGAGATACAATACAATATTGAAATTGGTAAAATAAGAGACCCTTAACGACCAAATGTGTTATAAATGTTATAAACGGCAACCATAACTATGTCGCAGTATATCTATGTATGAATCATTGCGTTGTCTATATGGTTGCCTACTAATACGAGGCTATAATGAACATACATTATTTATCATATCGCCCCCAACAGTAGATAAAGTTATTGATTGCACTTTATTACTCATACTATGAATAATATTGGGTCCAATAGCTGAAACATCGTCACTCTTTTTAGGGTTCCGTACCCAAAGGGTAATCAGCGGAACCCTACCGCGTCTCCGTCTCCGCCCGTCCGTCCGTCCGTCTGTCACCAGGCTGTATTTCATGAACCATGATAGTTAGACAGTTGAAATTTTCACAGAAGATGTATTTCTCTTGCCGTTATAACAACAAATACTAAAAATCAAAATAGAATAAATATTTAGGGGGCTCACATACAACAAACGTGATTTTTTTGCTCAATTTTGCTCGATATTGATAACGACAACAGGAAGAATATTTAGTTATATAGTCACTTTAAAAATAAAATATTAAATTAAAATAAAACAAACATTTAAGGGGGGCTCCCATTCAACAGATGGGATTATTTTGCCGTTTTTATAGATAATGGTACGGAACCCTTTGTGTCCGGCTTGACTCGCACTCGTTTTTTCTAAAGCTGTTTTTTTAAATGTGATCTATTACTTTAGGATGAATTATTAGCACCTTAAAGAGCTCGAGACACAGTTACATTCGTCTGTTGAAAACGATACGCAAAGTTTAGCAAATTTGGGCGTGATTAGTCATTGGATGGGTGACCTCATAGTGGGCTTTATTTTTTGGGCTCTTCTGTGCTTTGGAGGGAACGTGAAACTAACGGTCCTGGCTGTCGTATGACAGAAGCCAGTTATCTAACCCAAGTCATAGACCTTATGTCTTGAAACTTGACAGTCCAGTGGCCACTAACTCGACAATGTCCTTTAAGCCACACTAGGCCAGAGTGATTGACTATGGCCTAAGCCTCCTTCTCCAAGAAGAGGCTGACGTACAAAGCATTAACTAAAATCAATTCCTTATTCATAGAGTATTTTTTTTATATACTTAAACTAAAAGCCTTATTCCAATGAAAAAGTGTATGCTACATGTAACATATAAATATTATAGTTGAAACAAAAAAGTCTGTTCAAAGCAATCTCGAGTTAATCATCTAAAAGTGGCGATAGAACCAAATATCACATAGGTAGGGCGGAATATAACTTGCATCAGTAAAAAGTAAATATAATGATATTATAGTTGGCTAGATTCCATTATGTGCTCAAAAACGGGAATCTCCGTTTTGTTGAAAACACTCTCAGGTCTGGTATGGATTCGATAAGTGGAGTGAAGTTCTTTTTAGGAATCTACTGCTTTTGAAAAGATGTTGCAATTAATTAAAATGATGATCTATGATGATTTTTTTTTGCCATTTATACTTGCTGTCATTAAAATTTAAAAAAAAATAGAAGGAAACGGGTCTGATGTGACGAACTGACGACTTTTGTAATAGCAGTGTGATAGATAAAAGCTTCTGAATCCTTGAACGAACAAATATGGTGAGAGATGTGTGACACCGACACCGAAAAAAAAAATTTTCGATGATAATTAAAATAAGGTGTCATAATATTTATTTTAACACAAGTCTAAAAGATTTTTTTGGGAAATAAAGATTGAAAATTTGTGTTGTTAAAAATGTTTTTATAATTATTAAGAATTTAATAGCTTATAAGAAACTTGCTTTTTCCCGCGCTTTCACCAGCTTTAAATTCGGTTCGGTGTCGGATTTCAACGGCAACTCCACAATTATAGTAAAAAAAACCGACTCATACTTGACGTTTTCAAGTAGCCTATGACCTTTTTCGGGACTTAAACTATATCCATGCTAAATTTAATCTAAATCGGTTCAGCGGTTTCCGCGTGATGAGGTAACAGATAGACAGACAGACAGAGTTACATTCACATTTATAATATTAGTATGGAAATGGATACAAGATGGATAGGGCCTCTGTTGTTTACAGGCAAAACGAAGCGTGTTTATATTATGCAATGTATTAATATGAAAACAAGTGAAATAGGCATTTTTGTGACCTATGTTGTTTCTTGAATTTTAGATATCGATTTCAATTTACTTAATTACTCTCAGTTTAACTAATTAAAAGTTAACCGGAAAAAAAAAAAATGATTTTAAACTGTTAGGTAACATTAATTATCTAGAACTTGGTTTTGTTAGTTTAATGGTTTATTTATTAACTAACGTCATGTTTTCTTTATTTTTCAGGTAGTTATGCTAAAAACGAGAAAACTTTGAAAATAAAACAAAAATATGGCAGTGAATAGTCCAGGAGGTTACCCTCCTGTTTCTCCTAAGCCACGGACACCAAAAAGTCCACGTCACTTTGTCTTCCCACAAAAAAGTCCTTCCATTACCTCTAGCACATCTTCATCAGGGTATTACACTCCTCAATCTGGCTGCAGCTACGACAAACACAACCAACCTCCTAGATCTCCAGTAGCTCACGGTCATAGAAGCCCTGTTAGCCCTAGACATTTTAACTTTCCCCAAAAATCTCCATCAGGCCGATCAAGTCCTTGCAACTTTGATCATCCTCCCCACGGCTTACATTATACCACCTCCTTAAAACATGCTCGCCGAGAGAAATCCAGATCTCCAAAACCTCCTCCAGTCCATATTCACACCAACCCTGGCTATGTTTCTCCAAATCGTATAAAAAAGATCTATGGTTCCACATCAACAGTTAGTTCACCACGCCTAGTAGCATCCCCAAGTATAGTTTCCAGCCATACTGATGATTCTATAGATGCCATGCCTGGTACACCAATGCATGACGCTGATGATGAAGCAACAACTACTTCTTCAAGATTTTGTCGCAAATCCACCTCCGATTTGACCGATATGACTGATGATACTCCTCAAACACGTTCGACCAGCATTAGTAGACCTTGCTCACCAATGCGAAGAGGATCTGTAAAGGGTGGTTTGGCCTATTTAGCCAGTAGAAGAGGTTCTCGAGAATCCACTGTTTCTTACTGTGATTCAGTAGAAGATATTGGACCGCTGAATTTTCAAAACACAATACGTGGAAGACAAAGGCGGACGTCCAACTTCCTGGAGTTACCAGGTCAGTGCTCTGTGTAATTAACACTTCTAATTAAAATTAAATTGTGACATCTTTCCTTATCCATGTAACTGCAATATTCCATTTATTTGTTTATAATGCCGGTTTCCTAAATTTGAACCAGCATACTGGCCAGTACGGTGTAACGTCATATTCCGGTCATTTTTCAGAACAGTACAGCAGTAAGACGTTAGATAATGACGTCACACCGTACTGACCAGTATACTGGTTCGAATTTAGGAACACAGGCTTTATCTAAACGACGCAACTAAGGGGCTATCTCGACGAGCGAGAAATTGCAGTGGTATTCTCGTCGTGCCACGTATTTCTATATATTCTCTTAGAAAATTACTACACATGGCGATGTTACTTGATTAAATATCAATTAAACTGATTTTTGGTACAGATATTATTGAAGGTACTGAGAAAGGTTAAGACGATACGATCCGCGGCGACTCGCAGCGGGCTCGATACAAACGAATTTCTCATTTGTTTTTGACATTTACTGATCAATCACTGTGAAATTTCTTAGTCATAATCCCAAGCCGAATACCTATGTCTGTGGTTTTCCAAAATCTTGTAAAATGTTTTTATTAACTAGAAATCTTTTTTAAAACCATTTGTATGAAAAACTAGAATTCTGAATAACATTTAAACTATAAAATTAAATAAAAAACTGACACACTGCTGACCTAGATATTTATTACTAGATCATGTCTTGAAAATTTCGTAGTGTTCGTTCAGCAACTGCCAAAAATAAATGAGAAATTCATCTGTATGAAGCACGCTGATAGGCGTTCCGAATCGTATTCTCTTAAAAGGTACTTTTTATCCCGATGAAGATTTCCTACAACAAAAAATGGTGTCACACGCGGGGCACTATACACTATAAATTTTTGACACTTCGATAGCTGAAAGGACAGAAAAGGTCTTTTGATTATTATTTGACCCAAATTTCACGCGAACAAAGTCACGGTAATAAACGAATTTTAAATGACCCGAAACTTAAGCCTTCTTTTATTAGCATTTCCATGAAAATCTTTATGATATATAAAACTCTAATGATATTTAAATAATAAATATTCTGGTTACAGTTAAAGAGATATAATTTAAACAAGCTTTGAAGTCGAATACAAGATATACGTTTTGTTTATTAAGATGCTGTGGTGCTATGAATAATTTCATAATATGAGTAACGTCTAACACATTCGTGGGTGTGTAGTGACACTAACCACATCCAAGTTATTTTAATAAATACATATTTTTAATTATTAATATATAAACAGATATGGTGTAGAGCAGAGATATTTTGATCTGTAGTTACAAAAATGCCGAAATGAAATCACAGATCAAGTAATGATTAGTTACCTTCATACTTAACAATTTAACCGACGAAAGACAAAAGGTGGAGTTGCTCAAGTAACAAAATAAGTATTATTACTTTATTTTAATTCTGTTACCGCTAATAATAATAATAAATCTTTTAAAGACATTACTCACAGTGCCGCCTGGTGCTAAACTAAGTAAGCTTGTATTATGGATGCCAGACATCGGATAAAATTACATGCAAATACTTTTTTTTTGTAAATACATAACTATTATACTTAGGTAACGCCCAGATTTAAGATAAATACAAATCTTCATAACATTAATGTTTGTCTTGTGCAGGAATCGTACCCACGCTCTCTTAATACAGCAGTCATTACCCACTAAGCCACGGAGCCGACAACGCTTAACATATCTCTGGTTTATGAACCTATCCATACCAATGGCAAGAGAAACGATATCCTCAAACAGAGGATCACAGATAACACATAAGTTCAGTAAGTTATGTTTAAATTATGAAATATGTAAATAAATAAAAAAAAATATTAAAACGTATAAATTTTAAATATATGTCAAAGATAATTTAGTAAAAGAAATCTAATATAAAGTTGATGAATGCATTATTGAAAAAAAAAAATCACACACAGAATATATAAAAAGCAAAAACAAAACCTAATTTTGTAGTTTTAGGCGAAACAAAAATAGTGTTACTTAGAAAACGCAACAATTAAGAGTATTTCAAATAAAAAAAATCGATAAAAATAACCTAAACGTCTAATTGCATGGTAGATAAAGGCCACTCAGGTAGATAAAGGCTTTGTTTTGTTTTTGTTTTGAGGTTAAAGATAAGCATTTAGTGTGGTCATTATTAAGTGATGTACTCATTTGAAGTCATGTGTTAAATAACAATGGTATTAAAATGAAACCAACCAACCTGAATCGGCAAATACACCCGGTCAGCAAGCAACCGGCCAGCGTCACCGATCAGAATGTTCTGACCGGTCAGAAAGAAAGCTTAGCTTACGTATTAGCGCGTATATCGTCCGACACACCCCGGTTTACAATCCGGTTCTGGCTCATTGCGCGTGCAACTGTGCGCTTAACACATCTTGCATGTGATCGTTGTAGAGTTGCAAAAAATGGCAGAATCGACAGAACAGAACAGTAGTAACATATATACTGACAGAATTTATGCTTGTTGTAAATTTCCATGTTTGTGGGACACGATTTATCACGCAATAGTTTACATTTGTCTGTCTACGTTTCTCGGCAAGCGCTAAATTACATTAATTTAATTTATTGAACGCGAATCAAAAAAAGCCCGGCGGCCGGTGTGTGTTGTGCGATGAATCCGGATTCTATCCTGTCCTAGTAGCACTGAAGAGAATCGGTAGGTTTGCGGTGTTCAAGGTAACACAGACTTTTTCCTATGACTTTATCTCCGTCGAACTCTCTTCTATTATTTATTGTTTATTCGTATTATCGTAAGAAATAGAAATACAAGGAATCTTATACGCGGAAACGATGTCAAAATATGATTGTTTTCGTAGTAAACTTAGATCAGTTTTTATTCTGATATTAACTGGATTTTTAAGTAAACTTGAAATAAACTTATATTTTAACATTGATAAACACTTTATTTGCGATAGCATCTTATACTATACTTTGTGTTGTTATAAAATCACGAATGAAGTGTAGTTTATTGTTAAAATTACAAATATATCATTTTAATATACATTTTATTCAAAACGTACGTATATCTTGACGGATTTGATCCCCAAAAGGGGTTAACCAGTCGCGGATGTGGAAGACAGCCTTTTTTCACCAATAACTTCAGCCCTGCGCGACAGGTGGTGAACCTTTTGCTGCAAAACTGCGTCTGATGCAGTGTATTTGGATTGAATCACAAAGAAAACTTACCTTACTTTTACTATGCTTTTTAGCGAAAGGGTCTTGTAATCTTATCTACACATAACAATTATATTTTAACAACGTATTTTCAGCGTATAAGATTCATTGTTTCCTACTTTTATTTTTAGTCACATCATACAAATAAAGAATAATACAATAGAAACCGACGCAAGTGAAGTCACAGAAAACGTCTGTGTTCCTTAGGATTTGGATTTAATATGCAAGTAACCTTGAAACTCGGTTTCGAGGAATATTTGACTTTATTCTTTAAGCTTCAGCTTGCAAATATTAGTTGATGTTTAATTTCATAATCCCACGAGTTCTTGATTATATTACTAACATATTTAGGGTTTCATTTTAATACCAGTATTATTTGATTAATAAATATCAATTAATTGAGACAACACTAAATGCTAAATAATCTTTAACCTCAAAATAAAGTCTACTTTCGATTTATGTTTGATGTGTTAGACGAAAAAAAAAACAATAAAATATGGATGCCTGAATGCCTATGCAACGCTAAAGTTATTAATATCGTTTTTTTATAAAAAAAACTCAAAACTTGTTTACTACAACTTTTTAGTGTAGATTTTTGTTAAACATACTTATTCATAAAGCACCTATTACTCTATCGCCCCCTAAAGCCTTTAGCCTTTAGCGTCACTCTTCTATGTAGCCTTTCGTTTGTAATTTCCTCTTTTATGCCTTTGATTTAATGGCACTGTTTCTACATATACTGTAAAAACTAAGTCCAGGAAGGTAAAAAGTTTACTTTATATACATTCTACCCAGAGACATACTCTGGAATTTTTATGGTTTTATTCTCAGTCGATCATTCATTCATTCACACATTCACCTCCTTAAATTCTCAACATTGTTTTGGGATTACTGTAAATAGACAATTAATGTACTCTGCACTAAAAAAGGGTGTTTTTTTTATTTTATTTGTAAAATGTACCTCAATATCTATTATGTTCGAAAATTCATAAGTATTCCGAAAACGCACAAACTTCTGCTCCATTAGCTTTAAGAGCTGAGAAGAAAAATGTAGATATTTCATGATAAAAGTACTTGACCCGGTATACATGTATATAAATTGCTCACTTAACATCTAGTCGACCGAGCTTCTTTCAGCTCAGCTATGACAAATGTCTGAAAATTAATTTTCCTGAATGCGAACAAAAGTTTTTGTAACATTGTAGCATTTGGAGACGCCTTCGTTTTTCTTCCAAACTGATTCTGACATCTTTTTCTAGCATTTACGGCAAGTAATGTAAAGGTAAGTAATGTATGGCAAGTAATGTACGGTAAGTAATGTACCGTATGTAATGTATGGCAAGTAATGTACGGTAAGTACGAAATGTAAAATAATAATTGTAATTAGTTTCAATTAGGCAATGAAAAATATTTAACTTTTTAATTTAATTAATAAAACGATAAATGAATTTTGATAATATTGGTTTTATGGGAATTAAAAATTGAGATCTAAATCTTTAATTAATATATTTTAACCCATCGCATGGGGTCTCTAGTGACACCAAACAAAATAAAAATATGATAAAATAAGAAATAAATAAAACAAACTATTTATTATGAAATATAGCAAGATAGTGTATTATAATAACTAAAAAATAAATAAAACAATTAACGAATCAATAAAATAAAAATAAAAAATCCAAAAAATGAAAAAAAATCAAATCTTGTCGCGATTTATTTGCGAACCGTGCGGGAAGTTAGGAAGCTAGAAGGACCGCTGGGGCACTTCTACCACTCTAACACATATTTTTTTCAATTTGAAATTGTGTTGACCCAATGCGCCTAATTAAGGGTTAATAAAAACAACACAAAATGAAGAAAAAATATGCATATATTACGGCATATAGTAAATAATAATTTGAAATCAATAAGAGATGACGAAGAAAGAAGCTTTCTATCTTTATTTCTTTTTATGATGTAATATGTTATTTTTTTAATATACAATGCAATAAATTCATTTTACATAACACTAAAACTATGCAATCGTAAATTTTAAAAAAAAACAGACAAATCTTACGAAAAATACAATACTTTACTCTAATTCATTAGTTAAATGAATAATTTTATATTTTTCTAACAATCCATATTTTGAGCAATATAAAATAAATAAAACAAATAACCTAAAACTGCCTTTTTGTACACTTCAAAAAACAACAAAAGCCATCATTTCAAAGACCTATAATTATCTTTTCCATTCAATTTACCCCTGGTCAGCAATGCGCGAATGATACCCCTGGTGTTGCAAGCGTCCATTGGCTACAGTCACCGCTTATCATCAGGCAGACCGACCGTAAGCTTGTTTGCTACCTTACTGGCATAAAAAAAGGATCATTCTCACTAGATCCATTGTCCAGATCCATAATGGATCTAGTGAGATATTATTTTCTCAAAAAACATAAATGTTTAGGTTCGATGTCCCGAAAGACAAACATTTTATGTGATGGACATTTATGTTTGCCGCGAGACTGGGATTTTTCTATATATATTCATTATGTATGTATTTGTATCCGTTATCTGATATCCACAGCACAAGCTTTGCTTAGATTAAACCAGGTGGCGCTGTGTGTAATGTACAAAAAAAAACATAGGGGACCCCTACTAGGGAAATATTGTTATTGCAGGGTTATGTTATTTACCATTTTGTATCATAAAGGATATAAAATTGACGCTATATATAGTATCAAACTAAAATTGATTGTAAGATATTTCTGTTAATACAATTACAATTTTACCTGTCGTAAGCAGGCCAGAGATACATTATAATGAAAGTGATTATTTCTTGAGCGTTAATAATGTTTAGGTTTAACACATGGACAGTGTTAGCGCTGCCCAGATATAAAAACTAACTGGTCCAAATTGTAATAGCTTATCGGAGTTGTTGTCCGGCTTAACTACATACAATTTCTTGCCACTCGTATAAGGTTAAAATTATTATGTTAGTACACATACAGAATTGTATTTTTTTTCTATTTTGACCAAAACGGAGCATACTTATAGATTACAAACGTTTGCCCGCGGCTCCGCCCGCGCTTAACTCGGTTATCGTACTCACACACACACACTTGCAATTTTTTAGCAGCCTAAAACCGTCTCCAAGGCCTATCTATCTTTATACCAAAATTCATTATAATCGATTCACCGGTTTAGACGTGAAAGCGTAAAAAACAGACTTACTTTTGCATTTATAATATTATAGGCCAGTAAAAAATTCCAAAAAATCTTACAAACGCAAAACGCGATGTAAAGCTGCTATTTTGGACCTCTTATTAGGTAATTAAAAATAGTTATAAATTCGCAACGCACGAGCGATACCCCTGGTGTTGCAACACCCCTGGTGTCTATAGGCCACGGTGACCGCTTACCATCAGGCAAACCGTAAGCTCTTTTGTCACCTTAGTGGTATAAAAAATATGTATAAAATTTAGGATTTTTAAAGAAAACCTTTTGTACACTGAGTAGGTAACTGAACATGATTGTCTTGTGTTTTTTCTAAGTCATACATCTTATTGCAAGTTTTGTCCCCAGTGGTGGAACACTCAAGACCTCGGGTTTGCTCGCTCCCCGAAAAGCCGTACAACCCTCGTCTGTCGGATGACCTCTACCGGCTTCGAACCTTCTCCATCACCACCAAAGGAGGCGTAGTCAACTGCGGGGACTCTATCTGCAATCGCAGGAGTAGATCTAATACATCGGTCAATTCTACTAACAGCAGGTGACAAATCTTTTTTTTTTTAATATTTGAACGTATTGTTGAGACTTGTTTTAAGTACGATACGGTATTTTTTGCGTTGGAAATTCTCATGGATACTGTTGAGATTACGACCTCTCACTAGGTTAGAAGGAAGTAGAAATACTGGCGAACGTATTCTCGCAGTTAATACTTCATCGTGATATTTTGTCACATCATTTTTTGAAAAAAAAAAAAATTTCGGCAGGCTGGTTTGTTCCTTTTTTCCATAAGGTGACATTCAAGTGTTCAATACAGACCCGGAAAGTCTTACTAATATGGAGGGTCGATTCTTGTATTTTACCAGGAAGCCTTAAAGTAATGTAGGATGGCTCTGTGTATATTAAATTAAAAAAGTAAATGTCAGAAATTAAGCACATAGATCCCGTACCTAGAGGTATTTAGATAAAGCAGCATAACGCCCCCATTCGCAGCAATACCCATGCACTGCGAGGACAGTGCACAGGGTGCACAGGTTATGTCGGACTCTTACCGACCAACGGTTTTCCTTCTCGCGCCTTTCGACGAGGCCACAGGAACTCTTGAATGCATCCGCGACTCCGAAAGCAGCGTTACTTCTACGCTTTCGGTGTCGGTAGCGGCACGTGTGGTGCCTACCAAATCGAACCAATGCCGCCTCCCCTCCCTTTCAGAGATGCTGCGCCAGGAACACATGGTTTGGCATCTCTCCCTTCTGACCCCATCCCTGTCGTGAGTGGACGAGAGGCTTTCCCGAGCCTCCCGCCCGGAGCCTCGGCTACAGCAACAGCACGTGTTCCCCACTGCATTTGCAGTAAAATTGTAAACAGGCTGAGTGGCAATGAAACGCCAACAGGTCTCTTCCACCGCGGCCCTACTCTGATCGCGGTGGGAATAATTAGTGGCAGTCTGCTTCAGTCACTCACCCGTCCCGCCACGCTCCACTTTGCCGCAAACTGCAGAGCGACCCTGCCAAAGCTGCGGTGTACAGGCTGAGCGGCAACGAAACACCGACACAACTCTTCTTCCGCGCCCCCACCTCAGCCGGTGTTAGGAAGGAAGCCCAAACACCTCCTTCCCCCCACAACCTACCACCAAGCCGCAAGCGGCCTCCGCAACCACATGAGCTCACGCCTTGTGCTCATTGCAGCGATCCTCCAGTCCAGGTTATTAGACATTGGTGAGCAATTTAAGGCAAATTACTCGACTAATGCCCAGGGTACACCGGTCAGCCACGTCGTTCTCCCAGGACACTGGTTCTAAAACTTCTCACCAAATCATACCAAATACACTTGCCCTTAGGCCATAGAGAGAGAGAGTCCACCGCTAGCCTAGAGTGAATTGGCGGACGTTGTCGAGGTAGTGGCTACTCGACTGCCAGAGTTTTCAACCCACTTGGTAACTAAGCATAGCGACTGCTGTCACATGACAACACCCAGGCACGGAGGAGCTCAGAAAATATTTTACTAGGCGGTAACCCATCCAGGTACCGACCACGCCCGACTCAACTTGACTATGTATATTGTTTACAATAGACAAATGTAACTGGGCCATGAACTCCACTTCAATAACCCATCTAAATGTATGAGCAATGTGCTAAATAAACACAAATTATGTGCCACACTAAATTTACCGTTTGTTTCCTTTGTTGGCACACAAAGATTTGGCTAATATAGTATTATGTAGTCTGTAGCATGGGCTTAGAAGACTGGCCTCGTTTTTCTGACCTTATTCATAAGAATTATTGCTTCATATCTTTTCTATTCTATTTGGTAAAGAAAAATAAGTACATAAAAGTAAAAAAGAACAGACTATCACGGTGCCTATTGTAAAATACAAATTGGAATTTTTAATGTCTGACAAAAGCAGTGCTGTAAAAAGAGTAATCACTTTACTTCGGTTTATTTTATTTTTGCTGACACAAAAGCATTAGGCATTAAAAAGAATTTTAAATTCGCTTCGAAAAAAAAATTTGAATTGTGTTAGTTTTTAAACTTAATTATGTTAGAGGGTTTTGCTTTAGATATAAATCTGCTGAATATTAAAGAATTATTTTTTTAGGTGTTGTTAGGGCATGTAGTAAGAAAGAAAAAAAATACTAGCTAATCCCCGCGACTTTTTCCGCTATTCGGACTCTGGAATTCGTGACTTAAATGTATGGAAGTCTGACTTACCTGTCAAAACCCGCGAATGTACTTTCATGCATTTTTATCTTGAATTCCAGAGTCCGAATAGCTCGAGAATGTTCCCAATAAGCTCCCAGAGCAGCTAATTCTCTGAGCGAAGAAAGAGCCAGCTCTCTTTTCAACCGGAGCTGCTACTAATTTGGGAGCAAGCCCTTTAAAATTTGTGAGCGCTAGGTCCCCATGGGCCGACCGTTTTAACTGCAAACGGTACAAATACGTAGCTTGACAATAAACTTTTATATTACCTTTGACTTTGTTAATTTATGAAAGAAAACAAATTAAAGTGAATAAAAGTCTTCCCTTGTTTCAGTTGTTTTTTTTTTCTTTTTTTCTTTTACATTTTAATAAATTAAGTAGTACAAACGTATTCTCCTGTTTCCAACCTGGATTTTGGCATTAGACCTATTTTTTTTTTTATATTCTTTTAAATTTAATAAATACAAACATAAAATAATTCATTAATTATATTAATTAAAAATTTTAATGCCTTCCTGTAATTTATAAGCAAATCAAACGTGTAATTTACAAGCAAAGCAAAAAACGCAAAAGCAAAAAAAGTTTTAATTTCTGAATTTTAGCCTTAATATTCTTAGCTTAAGTTGAATAATAATTTAATTGACCCATTTCTACGTTTTCAGGAAACCACTGCCTATAGGGTAAAATGATTAAAAATATCTGTTATATGGGTACATACAGACCATTCGCAAACTTCGTCCTTTTTTAAAGTTTGTAAAAAATATGAATATGACAGGGGAGATACGAGTCCTTAAAAAATAGTATTAGAAAGCAAGTTCCGTTGTCTCCGCAGCCTAGGGGAGACAATAGTACTTTTGAAATCCTGATGTCTCCCCCAGGGCAACCATCAGGGGGGACAAGTGACCGACACTATAAAGTGTATGTGTATGACAATTCCAATATTTTTGTAAGTAAAACCATAAACAGTTTAAGACCTTTTTTTAAATCCACGAGGAAAGAGTCGCGGGCATAAGCTAGTATTTTTTCTTTCTTACTAAATGCCCTAACAACAGCCTCACGAAATTCGTCTCATTTTAGAACGTGACAAATTAACCCGTGGTATATTTTCACTCAGGCAAGACACCATAGTTTCGCTTTATCTCTGTCAAAATTTGGCCACCATTTTTTTTACATCTGGTTAGGATATGCGCTGTCAAGTTCTTTACTCATATGTTTTAACTGACTTGAAAAAAAATATTGGGTCGAATTATCCCACAGAGGTGTTTTTATACTAGAAGGGATATCAAAGATTTTTTTTTGTTTAAAAATACATCAAACTATTATTATACTATTAAAATAAAAAAAAAGATCACTCGGGTCACTAATATATCAATAATTTATTTAGGCCAATAATTAAAGGCCAAGGTTTTATTTTAATTTAATTATTTATTATTAGTGACTATATACCTAAATACTCTGTGAATATTTTAAGCGTCTACCTGTTCCCGTTATCAATATCGAGCAAAAAAATAAGGCTTAAACAATTTTTTATTCTGTTTTAAAGTATTTTTTGTGATAGCGGCAACAGAAATACATCTTCTGTGAAAATTTCAATTGTCTAGCTATCACGGTTCATGAGATACAAGCCTGGTGACAGACGGACGGACAGCGATGCCTTAGTAATAGGGTTCCGCTAATTACCCTTTGGGTACGGAACCCTTATAAAAAAGGTCAACAGTCTGATTGTCAACTGCGTAGGTCTATAATTGAAAAGACTTGGCCTGGCCTGAAAAGCTCTTGAAAGCTCTGCGGGTGATTCATTTACTACAGAACGTAATTGACGGGCAAAATTGCTGGCAGCAAAACGCTCTTAGCGTTCGTTGACCGCTGAGGGTAAGACGAAATCAATATGTTTTGCTGTAATTCTCGTACGACTGTTGTACTCTAAATTTTTTTAGTACCGCTAAGGTGGCAAACAAGCTTACGGCCTGCCTGATGGTAAGCGGTCACTGTAGCCTATGGATGCTTGTAACACCAGATGTATCACTCACGCGTTGCCGACCCTTCAAAAATCCAATAACTTCTTTCTTGAAGAACCCTATACTGTAGTCCTGAGAGGAAACCTTGGGTGGGAGCTCATTCCACAACCCAAGCGTTCAACATTCTTTATTAACTATTTTTTTTTGCCGTAGTCATCGTTTCTTACTGCTAGAGACATGCAACATGGTTCTTCTTAAAGAAAAAAGCGTGGGCCATAGTCCGATACAAATACAAAACAACGAAAGTTAATACAAAACAACATAAACAGTAACTATTTGTTTCGTTATAATCGAAATTGCATGGAATTTTAATTAATAATATTCATCAGTTCATTAATGAAATATTAATATTTGAATACAATATCATATAAAAAATTGTGTAGCCTATGGACGCTTGCAACACCAGGGGTATCACTTGCGCGATGCCGACCCTTCAGAAATCTAATAACTACTTTCTTGAAGAACTCCATACTGTAGTCCTTGCAGAAAACCTTGGCAGGGAGCTCATTCCACAACCTAAGCGTTCGCGGGAGGAAGTTTCTCTGAAACCGCACTGTACGCGACCATTTCGGTACTGAAGTGTGAGAATGAAATTCCTGCCGATGGCGAGCGGTGCGATGGTAGAAAGTAGCCGTGGGCATCATTTCGAACAATTCCTCAGAACACAACCCATTGTACAAGGGGTAGAACACACACAGGGAGGCAAAGTCTCTCCTCAGACTTAAGGGCTCGATACCGCAAGTGAGTTTGGAATCGTCGACAATTCTCACAGCCCGTCGTTGAACCGATTCATAAGGGCCAAGCTGGTATCCGGGTGCACCCGCCCAGAGATGGCAGCAGTACTCCATATGGGTCCGAACTTGCAACTTGTAAAGTAACAACCTTTGCCCTGACGTGAAGTACTGCTTCGCTCTTTTGAGTACAACAGCGCGCACGTGTGGTGCTTACCAAATTGGACCAGTGCTGCCTCCCCTCCCTTCCAGAGATGCTGCGCCAGGAACACATGGTTCGGCATCTCTCCCTTCTGACCCCATCCCTATCGTGAGTGGACGAGAGGCTTTCCCGAGCCTCCCGCCCGGAGCCTCGGCTACAGCAGCAGCACATGTTCCCCACTGCATTTGCAGTAAAATTGTAAATAGGCTGAGTGGCAACGAAACGCCAACAGGTCTCTTCCACCGCGGCCCTACTCTGATCGCGGTGGGAATAATTAGTGGCAGTCTGCTTCAGACACTCACCCGTCCCGCCACGCTCCACCTTGCCGCAAACTGCAAAGCGACCCTGCCAAGGCTGCGGTGTACAGGCTGAGCGGCAACGAAACACCGACACAACTCTTCTACCGCGGCCCCATCTCAGCCGGTGTTAGGAAGGAAGCCCAAACACCCCCTTCCCCCACAACCTACCACCAAGCCGCAAGCGGCCTCCGCAACCACATGAGCTCACGCCTTGTGCTCATTGCAGCGATCCTCCAGTCCAGGTTTACCCGAACAACTAAGCAGGGCATAGCGAGTACTTGCTCGAATGAGCGGCCCGAACTGGGGAAGTACCTCCACCTTACAGAAAACCGCGGCCATAATAACACTAACATTGAGTAGTGTTGTGTTCCTGGCGGTGAGTAAGGTTGCCAGAGCTCTTTGAGGATTCGCTGCGCGGACAGCGGAGGACCGGCGGTGCTTGTTGCTGTCGTACTCGGCGTAGACGCGGCGTGCTGGTTCGGCGGTCAGGGAGACCTGATGAAACGGCTGACCGCTGGCCGCCCGCAGGTTGAACGGGATCCCGAACCCAGGGATCACTTAATCTCCGCCCTGGGAGGCTGATTCGCCAGCCTGTGTAAAGTATCTGAAGTGGTAGTCGTGCCGGAGAAGGAGACCGGAGTGGACCCGGCTACTACAACAGAGGGGGATCAGGGGCCCTTCCGCCCGCCGTGCCAGCAACCGTATCATCTGTGGCGAGCTTCGGCAGTCTTAGAACCGCACCCTTTGTCCTCTATGCTGTCTGTGCAGTGAATCCTCATCCTTAGTCTTAGTAACTTTTTTTTATATATATTATGGCCAGAAGACAGAAAAAGAAAAGAGTTTGCACAGCGGCTACTCCATCCACATATAATGTGGATTTTTGCAACATCAGGGGTATTCACGCAAATCTTAACGCAGTCCACCACCATCTCGAAACTGCGCAGCCGACCATTCTTTTTCTAACGGAGACGCAGATATCCTGCCCGGCCGACACATCATACCTTCATTATCCCGGCTTCAAACTCGAACACAATTTTATGAGTCGTGCCGGTGTATGTATGTTCGTCCGGGAGGATATCTGCTGTCGCCGCCTTCATAGCCTTGAAGACCTGTCGATATTGTGGGTGCGCGTAGATTACAGCGGCCACACTCGTATCTATGCGTGCCTATACAGGTCTCATAGCGGTGACACGGACGTAACTCGACTCTTCACGCACCTGAGTTTGACGACTGACAAAGTTCTAGAGCAATATCCCACAGCAGAACTAGTTATTTTGGGAGACTTTAACGCCCACCATCGCGAGTGGCTCAGTTCTCGAACCAATAACTATGCTGGGATATCTGCTCATGAATTTGCTCTGACCTATGGATTCTCTCAGCTGGTACTTTCTCCAACGAGAATACCAGATATAGAGGAACATACGAGCTCCTTACTGGACCTTCTGCTGACTACTCGTCCGGACGGGTACTCCGTCTCAGTGGATGCGCCTCTTGGCTCCTCGGACCACTGTCTCGTTCGGACTCAAGTGTCATGCACACAACCTGATCCTTCTGGGCCAACTAACTGGCGTCGTGTGTGGCACTATAAGTCGGCAGACTGGGATGGATTGCGTGAATTTTACGCATCGTACCCGTGGAGGCAGATCTGCTTTAACTCAGAAGATCCTGACGTCTGCGCAGCCGCAGTCACTGAGACAATCCTTGCTGGTATGGAATGCTATATTCCTAACCCGCGAGTAGCTGCCGGCGTCAAAAAACGACCGTGGTTTAATAGGTCTTGCAGAAAAGCTAAAATTCTTAAGCAAAATGCATATGAGGCTTGGACCACGGCTCGTTTTAATAAGGATCCGAATATTTCTGAGTTAAAACGCAAATTAAATGCTGCCTCGAGGTTCAGTAAGAAAGCAACTGCCAGAGCAAAATTCCAATTCATCGGCAAAATAGGTGGGCGACTTGCGAGCTATCCTTCTGGGAGTCGTGCTTTCTGGTCGCTCGCCAAAGCTGCCGAAGGGAACTTCTGCCAGTCGTCGTTACCACCACTGCGAAAGACCGATGGTGACTTGGCCCATACTGCTAAAGAGAAAGCCGATCTACTGGGCAGTCTCTTTGCCTCGAACTCGAATATGAGCGATGAAGGCGCTGTACCACCTACTATACCGTGGTGCGGTAAGTCCATGCCGGAAATCTCCATAACGCAGCGGGAGGTCAGGCGGGCGTTGCTTTCTCTAGACGTTCATAAGTCGAGTGGGCCAGACGGTATACCAGCAGTGGTGCTTAAGCAGTGTGCTCCTGAGTTATGTCCTGTACTCACGCGCCCCTATTCGCGCTTTCCTACCACACTAGGCAATTTCCGTCTACATGGAAGACTGCGAATGTGCACCCGGTGCCCAAAAAGGGCGATAGATCAGATCCATCGAATTACAGGCCTATCGCTATAACCTCTCTCCTCTCTAAGGTGATGGAGCGTGTGATCAACACACAGCTTCTAAGATACCTAGAAGTACACGATCTGGTCAGTGACCGTCAATATGGCTTTCGCCACGGTCGCTCGACTGGTGACCTTCTAGTGTATCTCACACACCGATGGGCACTAGCCATTGAGAGTCAGGGGGAGGCATTGGCATGTAGCCTGGACATAGCGAAGGCGTTCGATCGGGTCTGGCACCGCGGTCTTCTATCGAAGTTGCCATCTTACGGAGTGCCCGAGGGTTTGTGCAAATGGGTGGCTAGCTTTTTGTCCGGCAGACGCATACGAACCGTAGTTGACGGTAGTTGCTCTGATAGCATGGACATTGATGCTGGTGTCCCGCAAGGCTCTGTGCTGTCTCCTACGCTGTTTCTACTGCATATCAATGACATGTTGGACATCAACAACATACATTGCTATGCAGATGACAGTACTGGTGACGCTTTTTACACGGGTCGTGCAAACATCCCTCGTTCCGTTGTGGAGGAAAACCGCGGAGAACTTGTGTCTCAAATCGAGACCACACTGTCCCAGGTCTCTGACTGGGGACGGGTAAACTTGGTCCGATTCAACCCTACAAAGACACAAGTGTGCGCGTTCACCGCTAAGAAAACTCCATTCACTGTGGTCCCACAATTCCAGAACACTCCCCTCTCCATCTCCAAGAGCATTGGGATCCTTGGTGTCGACATCTCCAGCGATGTTCAGTTCCGAGATCATTTACAAGAGAAGGTAAAGCTGGCGTCCAAAAAACTTGGTGTACTCAACAGAGCGAAGCAGTACTTCACGTCGGGGCAAAGGTTGTTACTTTACAAGTCGCAAGTTAGGCCCCATATGGAGTACTGCTGCCATCTCTGGGCAGGTGCACCCGGATACCAGCTTGGCCCTTTTGACTCGGTTCAACGACGGGCTGTGAGAATTGTCGACGATTCCAAACTCACTTGCGGTATCGAGCCCTTAAATCTGAGGAGAGAATTTGCCTCACTGTGTGTGTTCTACCGCTTGTACAATGGGTTGTGTTCTGAGGAATTGTTCGAAATGATGCCCACGGCTACTTTCTACCATCGCACCGCTCGCCATCGGCAGGGAATTCATTCTCACACTTTAGAACCTATCATCTGTGGTCGCGTACAGTGCGGTTTCAGAGAAACTTCCTCCCGCGAACGCTTAAGTTGTGGAATGAGCTCCCTGCCAAGGTTTTCTGCAAGGACTACAGTATGGAGTTCTTCAAGAAAGAAGTTATTAGATTTCTGAAGGGTCGGCAACGCGCAAGTGATACCCCTGGTGTTGCAAGCGTCCATAGGCTACGGTGACCGCTTACCATCAGGTGGGCCGTAAGCTTGTTTGCCACCTTAGTGGTATAAAAAAAAAAAAAAAAAAGGTAAAATTTCTCACCAAATCATACCAAATACGCTTGCCCTTAGGCCATAGAGAGAGAGAGTCCACCGCTAGCCTACAGTGAATTGGCGGACGTTGTCGAGGTAGTGGCTACTCGACTGCCAGAGTTTTCAACCCGCTTGGTAACTAAGCATAGCGACTGCTGTCACATGACAACACCCAGGCACGGAGAAGCTCAGAAAATATTTTACTAGGCGGTAACCGATCCAGGTACCGACCACGCCCGACCCAACTTGACTATGTATATTGTTTACAATAGACAAATGTAACTGGGCCATGAACTCCACTTCAATAACCCATCTTAATGTATGAGCAATGTGCTAAATAAACACAAATTATGTGCCACACAAAATTTACCGTTTGTTTCCTTTGTTGGCACACAAAGATTTGGCTAATATAGTATTATGTAGTCTGTAGCATGGGCTTAGAAGACTGGCCTCGTTTTTCTGACCTTATTCATAAGAATTATTGCTTCATATCTTTTCTATTCTATTTGGTAAAGAAAAATAAGTACATAAAAGTAAAAAAGAACAGACTATCACGGTGCCTATTGTAAAATACAAATTGGTATTTTTAATGTCTGACAAAAGCAGTGCTGTAAAAAGAGTAATCACTTTACTTCGGTTTATTTTATTTTTGCTGACACAAAAGCATTAGGCATTAAAAAGAATTTTAAATTCGCTTCGAAAAAAAAATTTGAATTGTGTTAGTTTTTAAACTTAATTATGTTAGAGGGTTTTGCTTTAGATATAAATCTGCTGAATATTAAAGAATTATTTTTTTAGGTGTTGTTAGGGCATGTAGTAAGAAAGAAAAAAAATACTAGCTAATCCCCGCGACTTTTTCCGCTATTCGGACTCTGGAATTCGTGACTTAAATGTATGGAAGTCTGACTTACCTGTCAAAACCCGTGAATGTACTTGCATGCATTTTTATCTTGAATTCCAGAGTCCGAATAGCTCGAGAATGTTCCCAATAAGCTCCTTGAGCAGCTAATTCTCTGAGCGAAGAAAGAGCCAGCTCCTTTTCAAACGGAGCTGCTACTAATTTGGGAGCAAGCCCTTTAAAAATTGTGAGCGCTAGGTCCCCATGGGCCGACCGTTTTAACTGCAAACGGTAATAAATACGTAGCTTGACAATAAACTTTTATATTTATATTACCTTTGACTTTGTTAATTTATGAAAGAAAACAAATGAAAGTGAAGAAAAGTCTTCCCTTGTTTCAGTTGTTTTTTTTCCTTTTTGGCATAAGACCTATTATTTTTTTTATATTCTTTAAAATTTAATAAAACAAACATAAAATAATTCATTATTTATATATATTAAAATTTTTAATGTCTTCCTGTAATTTATAAGCAAATCAAACGTGTAATTTACAAGCAAAGCAAAAAACGCAAAAGCTAAAAAAGTTTTAATTTCTGAATTTTAGCCTTAATATTCTTAGCTTAAGTTAAATAATAATTTAATTGACTTTCTGACCTTGGGTGCTTAGTCGCTACTGTCGTTGTAAGTTCATACCATATCAATATGGCGAATGTAAGTAGTTTTGATTTTTGGTAACTAGGTCAGAAAATTTTGTTGCACAACAATATGTAAAAACAATACTTAAAAAATAAGTATGCTACTACGTTACTTTTTTTCTTTTATACATAAATAAAAATACTCAAATGGAAGTAGAACTTTTGTATTTCTTAAAAATCGGATAAGTGCGAGTCGGACTCGCGCACGAAGTGTTCCGTGCCATCGAAAAAATCACGTTTGGTGTATGGGAGCCCCCTTAAATATTTGTTTTATTTTAATTTAATTATTTATTATTAAAGTGACTATATGCCTAAATACTCTGTGAATATTTTAACCGTCTACCTGTTCCCGTTATCAATATCGAGCAAAAAAATAAGGCTTAAACAATTTTTTATTCTGTTTTAAAGTATTTGTTGTGATAGCGGCAACAGAAATACATCTTCTGTGAAAATTTCAATTGTCTAGCTATCACGGTTCATGAGATACAAGCCTGGTGACAGACGGACGGACAGCGATGCCTTAGTAATAGGGTTCCGCTAATTACCCTTTGGGTACGGAACCCTTATAAAAAAGGTCAACAGTCTGATTGTCAACTGCGTAGGTCTATAATTGAAAAGACTTGGCCTGGCCTGAAAAGCTCTTGAAAGCTCTGCGGGTGATTCATTTACTACAGAACGTAATTGACGGGCAAAATTGCTGGCAGCAAAACGCTCTTAGCGTTCATTGACCGCTGAGGGTAAGATGAAATCAATATGTTTTGCTGTAATTCTCGTACGACTGTTGTACTCTAAATTTTTTTATTACCGCTAAGGTGGCAAACAAGCTTACGGCCTGCCTGATGGTAAGCGGTCACTGTAGCCTATGGATGCTTGTAACACCAGATGTATCACTCACGCGTTGCCGACCCTTCAAAAATCCAATAACTTCTTTCTTGAAGAACCCTATACTGTAGTCCTGAGAGGAAACCTTGGGAGGGAGCTCATTCCACAACCCAAGCGTTCAACATTCTTTATTAACTATTTTTTTTTGCCTTAGTCATCGTTTCTTACTGCTAGAGACATGCAACATGGTTCTTCTTAAAGAAAAAAGCGTGGGCCATAGTCCGATACAAATACAAAACAACGAAAGTTAATACAAAACAACATAAACAGTAACTATTTGTTTCGTTATAATCGAAATTGCATGGAATTTAAATTAATAATATTCATCAGTTCATTAATGAAATATTAATATTTGAATACAATATCATATAAAAAATTGTGAATTGTTATTGTATAATGATTTAAATATGGAATGAATAAACCCTTTTTTAATTTATTTACTATATAATCTTTTTTTTTTTTTTTTTATACCACTAAGGTGGCAAACAAGCTTACGGTCCGCCTGATGGTAAGCGGTCACCGTAGCCTATGGACGCTTGCAACACCAGGGGTATCACTTGCGCGTTGTCGACCCTTCAGAAATCTAATAACTTCGTTCTTGACTTATTACTTAAAATTACGTAGTTAAAATTAAAGTAGAAACTGGTTGCTGTAACTAGATTACAAGCAAACTGAAAGCCTAGCTCGAAGGTCAGGAACTTCATTTAAAATTGTCACAATTCACAACTATAAATATTAACATGTAAATGTTTTTTTTTTTTTTTTTGTTATACCACTAAGGTGGCAAAGAAGCTTACGGTCCGCCTGATGGTAAGCGGTCACCGTAGCCTATGGACGCTTGCAACACCAGGGGTATCACTTGCGCGATGCCGACCCTTCAGAAATCTAATAACTACTTTCTTGAAGAACTCCATACTGTAGTCCTTGCAGAAAACCTTGGCAGGGAGGTCATTCCACAACCTAAGCGTTCGCGGGAGGAAGTTTCTCTGAAACCGCACTGTACGCGACCATTTCGGTACTGAAGTGTGAGAATGAAATTCCTGCCGATGGCGAGCGGTGCGATGGTAGAAAGTAGCCGTGGGCATCATTTCGAACAATTCCTCAGAACACAACCCATTGTACAAGGGGTAGAACACACACAGGGAGGCAAAGTCTCTCCTCAGACTTAAGGGCTCGATACCGCAAGTGAGTTTGGAATCGTCGACAATTCTCACAGCCCGTCGTTGAACCGAGTCAAAAGGGCCAAGCTGGTATCCGGGTGCACCCGCCCAGAGATGGCAGCAGTACTCCATATGGGTCCGAACTTGCGACTTGTAAAGTAACAACCTTTGCCCTGACGTGAAGTACTGCTTCGCTCTTTTGAGTACAACAAGTTTTTTGGACGCCAGCTTCGCCTTATCTTGTAAATGATCTCGGAACTGAATATCGCTGGAGATGTCGACACCAAGGATCCCAATGCTCTTGGAGATGGAGAGGGGAGTGTTCTGGAATTGTGGGACTACAGTGAATGGAGTTTTCTTAGCGGTGAACGCGCACACTTGTGTCTTTGTAGGGTTGAATCGGACCAAGTTTACCCGTCCTCAGTCAGAGACCTGGGACAGAGTGGTCTAAATTTGAGACACAAATTCTCCGCGGTTTTCCTCCACAACGGAACGAGGGATGTTTGTACGACCCGTGTAAAAAGCGTTTCCAGTACTGTCATCTGCATAGCAATGTATGTTGTTGATGTCCAACATGTCATTGATATGCAGTAGAAACAGCGTAAGAGACAGCACAGAGCCTTGCGGGACACCAGCATTAATGTCCATGCTATCAGAGCAACTACCGTCAACTACGGTTCGTATGCGTCTGCCGGACAAAAAGCTAGCCACCCATTTGCACAAACCCTTGGGCACTCCGTAAGATGGCAACTTCGATAGAAGACCCCGGTGCCATACCCGATCGAACGCCTTCGCTATGTCCAGGCTACATGCCAGCGCTCCCCCTGACTCTCAATGGCTAGTTCCCATCGGTGTGTGAAATACACTAGAAGGTCACCAGTCGAGTGACCGTGGCGAAAGCCATATTGACGGTCACTGACCAGATCGTGTACTTCTAGGTATCTTAGAAGCTGTGTGTTGATCACACGCTCCATCACCTTAGAGAGGAGAGAGGTAATAGCGATAGGCCTGTAATTCGATGGATCTGATCTATCGCCCTTTTTGGGCACCGGGTGCACATTTGCAGTCTTCCATTTCCATTTTCCAGACGGAAATTGCCTAGTGTGGTAGGAAAGCGCGAAGAGGCGCGTGAGTACAGGACATAACTCAGGAGCACACTGCTTAAGCACCACTGCTGGTATACCGTCTGGCCCACTCGACTTATGAACGTCTAGAGAAAGCAACGCCCGCCTGACCTCCCGCTGCGTTATGGAGATTTCCGGCATGGTCTTACCGCACCACGGTATAGTAAGTGGTACAGCGCCTTCATCGTTCATGTTCGAGTTCGAGGCAAAGAGACTGCCCAGTAGATCGGCTTTCTCTTTAGCACTATGGGTCTTTCGCAGTGGTGGTAACGACGACTGGCAAAAGTTCCCTTCGGCAGCTTTGGCAAGCGACCAGAAAGCACGACTCCCGGAAGGATAGCTCGCAAGTCGTCCACCTATTTTGCCGACGAATTGGAATTTTGCTCTGGCAGTTGCTTTCTTACTGAACCTCGAGGCAGCATTTAATTTGCGTTTTAACTCAGAAATATTCGGATCCTTATTATAACGAGCCGTGGTCCAAGCCTCATATGCATTTTGCGGTCGTTTTTTGACGCCGGCAGCTACTCGCAGGTTAGGAATATAGCATTCCATACCACCAAGGATTGTCTCAGTGACTGCGGCTGCGCAGACGTCAGGATCTTCTGAGTTAAAGCAGATCTGCCTCCTCCTTCTTAAGGAATCAAATAAATATCAAATGCAAAAAAGATTTTTCAAATGCTGCTAGTTTAACAGGTAACATTGGCATAGAGGTAGATATAATAAACACCTGTTTGAATTCGTAAAGTACCTTTAATAAAATTCATTAAATTTACTAACACAAAATCACAAAACTAAACAAATAATTCACACCATGACACCTAGTAATACTAGAATAGTTAACACCATGACACCTAGTAGTAGTAGGATAATTATCATTATGGCACCTAGTAATACTAAAATAAATATATAAGGATTATCGTATGCCAGATTGTTTGCAGCGTCTGTCTTACTAAACACCAAGAAATAAACTGTTGAATGTATCGCACCACAGTGTTGACTTTCGGAGACCATTAAAAATAATATGATTAATTGATATTATGTTGTGTGGCGTATACACTCTAGCCAAGTCGCTTGTCCAATGTTTTGTCAAGAGCCACTATACTACTGACGACGTGGGCGTGTCGCCACAAGCGACTCATAGTTATAGTGTTTAGGCGATTTTTGCACCTTGCACAGTGATAAAGGGACCAAAATAAGCGATTTTTTTCCGCAGCAGCAAAAGTTTTACCCCTTGGAATACCTTTTTCGTAAAAACAAAACTTTGTAAAATTCTACAAGCCTAACGAATACACAGAATCTAATGATTAATGTGTCAATTGAAAGACAATTACTTATACTACCAAAAAAAAATTAAAATAATAAAAAAAATATTAAACAATTGCCGAAAACCCGGATTTTTTTGTCCTAATTGATTGTTTTATTTAATTACATGAAAAAAATATAGCAATAGGGTATTTTTTAATAATTTAAAAACATAAAACTTTTATGTTTTGTTCACAGAGCATCAGATCGGTCACCATTTGATGGATCTTGCTGCTCGGGGTATCGGCCTGTTGACTCTGCCAGCCTTGATACTCCTGATGAAGACGAGCTTGACCCTGTAAGCCAGTATTAATAGTAATAATACTCGAGTTATTAATATTTAATGCTTTTCGTCTATACTATGTCCATACTCTGTGTTGTATGCAAAAGTCTGGCTTGATGCCCTCTCTTAAGTTGAAGCTCAAAACGGATTTCAATAAAATAAAATTCCATCGATGTGCTCAAATAACATTCAAGCTGACCAAAGATTATTATATGAATGATAAGAATGTTTTATTCTTTACTTGACCTGTGATTAGGGGAAAAATCTAATTTGATTTTTGTTTCAGATACCTAAATACAGAGTAGTATTGTTAGGGGATGCAGGGGTGGGAAAGACTGCCTTGGTTTCCCAGTTCATGACCTCGGAATATATGAATACGTATGACGCAAGTTTGGGTTAGTGGAAATTAATTGGATTATTTTGTTTTAAAATTAATTTTTGTGTAGCTTTAAATTTATATTAAGCTTGTTTTTCCTATTTATATTGTTTTTTTTGTGTCTTGTGAGTGTTTTTGTTTTGTTGTTTATAGTTTTTATTTAATTTCTGTTGTTTATCTTAGACAAAAAAATAGTTTAACTCACTCAGATCCTTAAATTGATTTATGGATAATATAGTCGGTAAAAATATTTAATAGGACACCAAGAAGAACATGCAACTTAAGGGCGCAGGCAGGCTGAGAGCTAAAAACTATCGGCTATTTAGAACAAGTACCATAAACTACCATTTTATTTACTAGGTTAGAGCGAAATGGCAATATATTTCAGTTCACATTGCGAACTATTAAGATTTCACCTCAACTTGTAAAACTAGTGTTAGCAGTTGACTGAGAAGGTATTTGCTCGCAGATGCTAGCAATAATCATAGCTGAGCTATTGAATTGAAGATAGTAAGCGAGCGAATTGTATGAAAAAGACACCTCTGACACGCATCTGAAAACACCCCAAATACTTAAATTAATATTAATGTATTTGACTCCTCGTGACTTATGAAGTCCTAGTGCATCAATCTTATAAAAATACAAAATCTTCATAGAAGTAAGAAATACTATACTACTAATATATCTATGGCTATATATATCATCAATATAAATAAATACTTTCAGACCAAAGATGCAGTCAAAAGATTAACCTCGAGCCAGGACTTGAACTTGCGACCCTTACATTCTGTGTAAGTGCTCTACCACTGAGCTACCTAGGCACAAGTCTGACTGTTGAATATCCTAACTACATCTTTGCTCTGGAAATACTCTCGTAACGAGCGTCGCATACAACTCCAGAGACTTATAATGTCCTAGTACAGCGCAGGTTCAAGTCCTGGCTCGACGTTAATCTTTTGACTGCATCTTTGCATATATATACATATATTTAATATATTTGAATGGAAAGACTATGTTAACACCACCTATATTTAGTGTTTTAATTAATTAGTGTTTACAGATTTGAAAATGACAAAATAACAAACCAATAATTAAATAAGTTTAATTAGAGTACGCAAATACACATATACATAACTAGTATATACTAAAATATCGTAGGATACAATTTATGTAACGTTAGCCAGCTAAAAAGTAAACAAATTTCAATTTGTTAACATCCAAACGAATAACCTTTGTATCATCCATCTGACATTCTATTATCGGAGAAGATTGAAGATTCTGATTACATCGTGAAGCCGCTGGGCGGGCGTAAGGGGTGTGAAATTGCCGGTAACGGCCTAGGCCGCTCTGTCATTTCGAACTTACTCAAGCACGTACTCAAGGGTGCGTACAAAACCTACAACTTGGCGTAATAAAACCAGCTATTCACGGATAAATCATATTAATATTTATAGTGGCTTTGTTTTATTTATGTACAGTATTATTACGGAGTGTTCTTATGCAGTAAGAATATTTTGAATGGCTTGTAAATTACCAGTTGTGGTACAGACTGCTCTATCATCTGGAACTAGGGTAGCCATTAGAAATTTGAAAAAAGCAGAACTCAAGACTAAAAAACCCGAACCTTACGCCAACTACCCAGATATACAAATGTCTATTATCCGCTAGAGTGAAATTCTGAATTAAAAATCTGCCTTTTTTTAGTTCTGAATAGTTTTCCCCGAAAATTTAATATACTTAGAACAATAAAATACCAACTGCTTAAAATCCACTTTAAATACGCCCTTTAAAAGAGGACAGTATCCGGAGTAAAGAGCATGTGCAAATGGCAAGCCTATTAAGAATTTACTCAAGCACGTACTCAAAGGTGTATACAAAACCCACAAACCGATGTAATAAAGCCTTGTTGGGCTTGATTGTCTTTTGACTGTTTATATACGTATAACTCTAATAGTGCAATTAGAAAGCGAGATTTTACCACTTAAATAATCCAGTAAGTCCAAACTCGGCCGTCATACATTGTTCCGATGCTGACTTCATCATCAGATCAGTTTGATTGCGCCATTTTTATTCGAACCACTTAAATTTGCTTTTACTACACATTAGGCACTTTATACTACCTCCACCACTACATTATTTATGATGGTAAAACTCCGAAGGCGTGGAGCAGAAGCATTGTGATTCAATCGTAACATCCAGCCGGAAATTTATTGAGCCGTATAAGCTTATATAAGCTTTTTTTTGAAAACGTGTATACATATTCAAATAGATATGCAATCTTCTTCTTGTCTTACTTAAACGAATTCGGACCACCTGTGGCTAAAGCCTGAATTACAGGATGGTTCAGGCACCATAGACCACATTCACATAGTGTGGCATATTATATAGGAGAGTGTGGGCTGACTCCATGTGTCTTGCCTGGACTATGAGAAAATTGACGGGCTATATGGAATAACTCCACAACTACAAAGAGTAGAGAAACAAGTGGGATTCCATATCCCTTAAAAGAGGTTTTTAAGACTCATAACTGAGAAAGTATACACCAAGAGATGAGAAACCTACGATTTTCCAATGATATTGTCGTCATGAGTTCGAGAAATCAGTAACACGTAGTAACATCATAAAATATTGTGGGTGGGCTAACTCCGGACACTAACTAACAATAATGGGGCTTGAGCACCCTCGGTCCTTACGGAGTCGGAGAGTCCTGATGATGAAATACGAGGATGCATAGAGCGATTGCGCGCCAACATGACCGAATATCATCAAACACTCACAAACGAGTTTACGTTTAGGGGGGGCCTACACGGGCACGTAGAAGAGTGGACGTAAATTTGGATGGTCAAACGAACAGTTGAACTCTTGGATAGAGCGCCAACACCACTCAATATCAAATACTTACGAATTGCCTCTCTGCACCTGGCTACGCCCTTGCAAATACTTCATTTGTAACTGAAAATACCAAAATCGCTTAACCTATAATATTTGAGGAGTTATCTCAGTCCCTAATGGATTACATCATGAGAACTGGACTTTGCTAAAAAATTACCCATCTTTTTTTTTCCTTTCATATAAAAAAATAATTTTCCAAATCGGTTTATAAATGGCGGAATTGATAAACTCCTACTTTTCTTAAGTTGATTACAAATTTAATTGATATTATGTATATTCTATATGGAAATTTAATATTTCTATCTAGAATATACATAATATTAAGTTCAATACTTTATTTCTAATTTTATACACATACTGTGAGTTCCAGGTATTTTTAATGTTTTAATTTGCCTAAAGTGACTCCGCTAAAAGGATATGACTGGATTTTAACCCTACTAACTACAAAAAAACAGTCAAAACCAATTCATAATAAAATTTGGTTATTGTATTGATAAATGTATTAAAATTGTATAAATAAATAAATATTTTTGGACATTACACACAGCGCCGTCTGGCCCCAAAGTATGCAGAGCTTGTGTTATGGGTGTCAGACAACGGATACAGATACATATATATAACTTTTTTTTTTTGTAAATACATACACATCATACATAAGTGCACCCAGACTCAAGACAAACACAAATGTTTATCACATAAATGTTTGTCCAGTGCGGGAATCGAACCCACACCCTCTGCACGGCAGTCCATCACACCACCAACTAGGCTGCGAGGGAGTCATATAGTTTCTTGGTAGTGTAAAAGTTCTAAAGATACGAAAAAGTATAAACGACAAACACACAAAATCGTTTGGGACGCCATCATTTGGGACATCACTCAAAACGCATTTACAATTAAAGTGTTAAGACATGTTTATTCACGAGCTCAGATTTCTAAATGTTATAAAGCGAACGTAAAATAGCGATGCGATGAAACGATGGGTACTTTCATACCTATTAGTTAGTTAGTTGGACTTATGTTTTCCGTACTTAGCCTCATGATAGGGCCATTGTACGTAGGCGTAGGTAACCGATTTTTGTCATTTACATACAAATTATATAAGTTTTAACATGAGGAGCTGTTATGTTGGGGTGTTTTTTTCTTTCTATGACAAACTTAATATTAAAATAAATCAATCATTGTTCTTAGTTTTTTTAAGGTTACAAGTTCAAATTTTTTACACATGATCACTATTTATGTCTGTGGTTTTCCAAAATTCTGAATTATGTTTTACTGACTTGAATCTTATTTAAGACCATTTGTATAAAAAACTAAAACAACCTATATAATTTAAAAGATAATTGGGACACTACAGACCTAGATATTTATTCCTAGAATGTGTCTTCAAAATTTCTTTAGGAAATTTGAAAACTCCTTTATATATAAAAAAACAAACTGTCTAACTGATTCAATGACGTCATCGCACAGCCAAAACCGCTCGGTTTTAAAACTTGAAATTTGGCATGTGGGTTCCTTGACTTACCTTAGAAAGAATTTTGCAAAACTCATCCCATAAAGGTGTAAAATGGGGGTTCGAAGTTTGTATGAAAGTTCGTGAAATATTTTTTTTTAAAGTTAAATGCATAAAAATTTGTATTTAGCCTTTGGATTAAAAATTAAGATTGATGTGTTTTACCGTTTTAAAAAAATCATCCCCTATGTGGCAATACAGGGAATGAAAATTGGTTTCAGAATCCGAATATTTTGTACATAAAATCAACAGTTTGAAAAGCTTTCTTTTTTCTTAAAAGTTCACGCGGACGCGAATTTTTATAAAGCACGCTACGAGCGCCGCGTGTCGTATATTTCAAATAAAAAAAACGACAGATTTTGCCCTCTTAGGCAATACATATTGCAATAATTTCTTAGTGGATCCTACTATACATTGTATTGTTGTGCATACATTAATTTGTTGTAAGGAGTTACCTATTATGAATGTTTGTCATATTTTACTACGGTGTTATCTCCACATAACATTTAGAATATTCCACAAACTACAAAAAGGTACTGAAGAAAAATCGTTGTTACATTGTTAAATATTAGAAGCGAAAGACGCAAAATTGACAATGCCCGGCACCACCAACAATAATTAGGGACGCAAAGCTTTCACGCACTTTTTACGACATAAAAGACCTACCTAAATTTAAGCGTGTGTATACAGACCTATTTAAGCTGTTGCGTGTGTGTACAGACCTTTATAACGTTCCACATTCCGGCATTCATGCGTGACAGAAATAAGTAGATTATGAAAGTGATTATGTTTACATTGTACAATACCAGGTAGGGTAACAGATTATTACGAAAGGGGTTTTTTTTTGAAGATTTACACATTTGGGTTTCTTTATTCATATATTTACTTTCTCAGTTTGTTATTATAAGTAAAACGCGCTTATTTGTAACAACGTAGTGAAATCTTTATTAGACTCTATTTATGATTTACTTAATTGTGTCACAGAATTTGTAATAATATTAGAAGGTTTTAAATTTCTGTTATTTATGGTATATTTATTTAGTTATAAATATACACTTATCAATCAATCAATCAAAATCTTTTTATTCAAATGGGTTACTAAGAACACTTTCGAATCGTCAAGTAAATTAACTACAACTAGCTTTACAAACTAATTACAATACTGTTTTATTGCGTGCGTCCAATAGGTAATCTTTGTAAAATCACAAACGAAACATAAAATTATAGTGTATCAACTAATAAATACATGTTTTGTATTGAAATATTAAATAAATAAGATTTACAATGTAAATAGTTTGATTTAAAAAAAAAACAATCAATATTTATGTAACATTTCAATTGCCTATTGTTTTTCAGATTGCATAGGGGGGGGGGCATGTGATACGTTAAAAGTTTTCAATTATTCTGTGACGGGATTAAACGCAACTCCCGCGAAAAATATATTCATATAACATATAATATTACATAGCACACGTACATATATATATATAATAAGAATACAAAGAAGTTTGCAAGAGCAGACCAGCCTCCACAGGCGGCACCCGTTCACAAGTATGACACATGAATTAGCCATCGCTTCGCTCAACCATGTTTTAGGGAACGTAACGACCCGACACACACGCCACCACCGCAGAGACACTTTGATAGAGCATGACACACTCAAATCACTACAAATCTATATCCATATATAAATGCGAAAGTAACTGTGTCTGTCTGTCTGTTACCTCTTCACGCTAAACCTGTTTCAATCAAACCTGTAGCAATTAAGATTAAATTTAGCATGGAAATAGTTTGAGGCCCGGGGAAGGACATAGGCTACTTGAAAACGTCAAGTGTGAGTCGTTTTCTAGGGGGCAGTTAATTTTGATAGATGAAAAACTCAGTTGGAGACCTCTTATTGATGCAGTCGTATCACGAGTTGCAGATCTAAATTTATTACGCAGGGTTTACTATGCTCTAGTTCAATCCAAACTATGCTACTGTATTGGCTCTAGGGGTGGCGCATGTAAATCCTGCATGATATCTCTTGAAATAGCGCAAAGATCAGTACTTAAAGTTATATCCTACAAACCATATAGATGTCCTACAAAGTCTTTGTACGAGAACTGCCAAGTCCTAACTGTGAGCAAACCTATGTGCTACAACTAGTGATAAAACAACATAATGGCACACCCTATGTTAAAAACCGTAAAATAAAGCACACTATAACTAACGTGTGTCCACTCATCAAATGTAGAATGGCATTAGCACGACGACAACGTTTGTACAAATTATTTATTTATTTATAATTTATTTCTTATGTACTCGTCCAAAAATATTATGTGTCATTAAAATATACAAAAATGAAAAAGTAATGTCCCAAAAAAACTTGAAAAAAATAGTTTATTTTAGGTTTTGTCCAAAAATTCCGATATTTTTTGAATTTTTAAACTTATTGCAAAAACTAGCGACTTAATGCTATGTTTTTATGGTAGAATCAAAGACAAAGATATTATCTGTATAATCATACTAAAATCATAGCTCCACGTTGCATAGATCAAAAGTTAGCTTAATTTGCATATTGCTCTTCTACTACATACAAAACGTGAACTATCGAAAATGGATAAAAAAAAAATAAAAAAAATGTTGAAATTAATAAAAAAAATTAATATTACCTTGCTGCTTCGTTTTATAATATAATAAATAAACAGCTGATTTTTTTTATACCACTTACGTGGCACACAAGCACACGGTCCGCCTGATGGTAAGCCTTGCAACACCAGGGGTATCACTCGCGCGTTGCCGACCCTTCAAAAATCTAATAACTTCTTTCTTGACGTATTACTTAAAATTACGTAGTTAAAATTAAATTAGAAACTGGTTGCTGTACTAGATTACAAGCAAACTGAAAGCCTAGCTCGAAGGTCAGGAACTTCATTTAAAATTGTCACAATTCACAATTATTAATATTAACATGTAATTTTTTTTTTTTTTTTTATACCACTAATGTGGCAAACAAGCTTACGGTCCGCCTGATGGTAAGCGGTCACCGAAGCCTATGGACGCTTGCAACACCAGGGGTATCACTTGCGCGTTGCCCACCCTTCAGAAATCTAATAACTACTTTCTTGAAGAACTCCATACTGTAGTTCTTGCAGAAAACCTTGGCAGGGAACTCATTCCACAAACTAAGCGTTCGCGGGAGGAAGTTTCTCTGAAACCGCACTGTACGCGACCATTAAGGTTCTAAGGTGTGAGAATGAATTCCCTGCCGACGGCGAGCAGTGCGATGGTAGAAAGTAGCCGTGGGCATCATTTCGAACAATTCCTCAGAACACAACCCATTGTACAAGCGGTAGAACACACACAGTGAGGCAAAGTCTCTCCCCAGACTTAAGGGCTCGATACCGCAAGTGAGTTTGGAATCGTCGACAATTCTCACAGCCCGTCGTTGAACCGAGTCAAAAGGGCCAAGCTGGTATCCGGGTGCACCTGCCCAGAGATGGCAGCAGTACTCCATATGGGGCCGAATTTGCGACTTGTAAAGTAACAACCTTTGCCCCGACGTGAAGTACTGCTTCGCTCTTTTGAGTACACCAAGTTTCTTGGACGCCAGCTTCGCCTTATCTTGTAAATGATCTCGGAACTGAACATCGCTGGAGATGTCGACACCAAGGATCCCAATGCTCTTGGAGATGGAGAGGGGTGTGCTCTGGAATTGTGGGACTACAGTGAATGGAGTTTTCTTAGCGGTGAACGCGCACACTTGTGTCTTTGTAGGGTTGAATCGGACCAAGTTTACCCGTCCCCAGTCAGAGACCTGGGACAGTGTGGTCTCGATTTGAGACACAAGTTCTCCGCGGTTTTCCTCCACAACGGAACGAGGGATGTTTGCACGACTCGTGTGAAAAGCGTTGTTTCACTGTTAAGTTATAAATTAAATGTTAAGTATAAAATATATTTCAATAATTCTATTGAGGAGTTGCCGTTGAACCACGATCCAATCCTGGTGTAATTTAAATATAATTATGGAAAACTAACGACGTGTGTTTAGAAACTGTATAAATTTTGTAAATAAATAAATATGTAAATAAGGATCACTAGCATTATATGTTTTTTTTTTTAATTTTATATTAAATGCATGAGTTCCATAAACCTAATGCACCTATTTTCGTTGTTTAATGATTGGCTGTTGCTTGGATTACCTTCAAAGTGTAGACTGCGGTGAAAATTGTTGTCCAATGCTACAAACTTTTCTGTCTGTCTGTCTGTATATGGTCGCTAGTGTCATGCAAGCTAACACCATTTTAATATGGCAACTGTAGTTCCGATTTTGGACCAACCTAGCGGGTCAGAAAAGTTTGTTACACTTTACCTAATAGAAATTAATCTTATTCACTTTTGTCTACACTAGGTGTAGTATTTAGTAATCTTCCTACACTATGGCTGTCTAAAGCTGTCTATAAATAATACAACTTCTTTTTGCTTGCTCATGTCTGGCGAAGCAAAATGCGGTAAGTTCACCGTCATCTATTTGTTGTTCAGATTTAGTTTACCTTTAGATCGTTTTGTCTTCGCTTTATTTATTTAAGTGGATTTAACGCAATTGGGTCACCTTTGTGTTTTAATTTTAGATATTTTTAGTAGCTTTATTTATTATATTTTTTTATTTTCAATGTGAAATATATCTAGGTATAATCATGTATCATTTTACTTAAATTATAGAAAACAGCTTTTTTACTTTATTTCAAATCCAATACATACTTTTAAGTTCAAAATTAAGGTTGTACAAAATGAAAAGAAAGGATTTTAATGCATTTGCAAATAAAATATCACTAAAGATAAAGTTAATAACATTTTTTTCGAACCCCGATGCAAAAATTAAAGGGAATGTAGAAGTTTGAAGCCTCTGTCTGTATTTGTCTGTCTGTCTGTCTGTCTGTGCATCGTAGACAGATAAACCAATTTTAATGCTGATTTTTTGTTTAAAGGCTATGGTCTAATCGAGATTGGAAATCCATAAAACGGTTTCAATATAATTTTGTTAAGTCTAAACGGTGTAGATTGTTTTTCACACAAAATTTATTTGCCATAATCTCCGAAGTTCCCTAAATTTTACTTTACATTGTGATATCAAAAATAAGAACAAAAGTTTCGCCGTTTTTGGTGTCATGAGATTCTAATAAGCTATTATTGTTTTAATATTTTTGCAAAGTTGCCGGATTTTTTGTCTGGAGCTACTTCAAAAAAATATAAAAAAATAATAGCTTATCTGAATTTCATACCAAAAACCGCAAGCAATTAATTTTTTTTTTTTTAAATAAAAATATAAAGTGAAATTCACGGAACTTCAAAGATTTTATATAAAAACAATCTGCGGCGTTTACCCTTAAGGCGCAGTAACTACCTAACTAGCGCCACCGAAAGTGATTCTTTATTTCCTATTTGTACAAAACACATTTCAAAAATCTTACAAATCAATTATTTAGAACTAGTTACAAGCAATTTTTAGAACGTTATATGTCGTTTCTAGAATATATCTGTGAGTAGCAGATAGCGTTTCTGCTAAAAGTCGCCGTTTCGAGTAAATACCTACAAATACATTACGTTTTAAAAATAGTTTATTAGTAGTTCGTAATAGTCGGTTTGTAACTTTTTTAAATATCTATTGAACGATGAGGAAATAAAGAATATCATTTGGCGGCGCTAGTTAGATAGTCACTGCACCTTAATACGACAACACTAAACTAATATAACATCCATTCCTTTCAAAATGTCTAAAATATGTCTTTTTGCAAGACAAATTTTTACGGGCTTTCAAATTTATTAACACGCCCTAGGCTTTTTATCATAATATGTTGCATTCGACAATATTTGTGTTATTAAATTTATTTGTAAGTTTATGCTTTGTGTTGTTTATCTATTACAAATTGTAGAAAAAAATAAGTTGTAAGAAGAATTGCATCATCAATTATTATCGAGAAAGCCATATTCATAAATATTTTTAGTCGCATTTATATTATTATGAATCTAAATGAATAAAGGGACTCGTGCTAGCTAACCGTCCTCAAGAGAGCCTAGCATGGCCGCAACGATTTTTTACACTTTGATATTTTGCCGGCGTATAATCTATTTCAGTTTCTTCTTACAGCAATAAGTAAAGACTGTATATCATATGCGTGTTATATTTTATGCTATATTGCCCATTAGCCCAAGCTGTTTGGTTTTTCCCCTACAAAAGGTATAAACGTAAAGCATACAAATCACAGATTTGTTTCATATTATTTCGGTATTATTCAAGTTTTTCGACCTCATAATCTCAATAGATGACTTTATGATTAAAGTGTCTATAAGAAGTAGTACAAACAACAATTCCATAATTTATACTATGTACATTTATTCTGTATGTCTTATAAGTCAAAAGTCACAAGCAGCAAAAACAATAAAAAAAAAAACACTGGTTATTAATGTTGGGATTTCGTAAAAGCCCAACTCCGGAATTCACGGGTCGCTTTTTAATGTATGTATAAATCCTGCAAATTCCAGTTTAATAGTTTTTGGTATTGGAAATTTGCTGGACCAGAAAACCGTCCGGGATTCGGGAACCCGGGATTATGTTCCCTATCCAGAACACACCACTTACTATTTCAAAGAGCATTTTGATCCTCGATGATGACATCCTGGAGATTCGGAGATCATTTAGGTTAAGAGATTACCATAGAAGCATGGTCTGCATACTTATTTGCCACCTCAATTGTAATAAAAATGCCATTAGTAATAAAGTGCTCGATATTAACCTACCTGAAACTTCAAAGCGTTTAAAAAAATGTTACTTAATTTTTGATTATCAATGTTAATTATAATACAGCATAAATTTAATTTCAAGAAATGTTATAAGTTTTGTCTTCGTGATACATTTTTGATATAAAGTAATCTATTAAGCCAGAAAAAACAAATGGCACCTTCCAACCACGATGGCAGCTCACGCTTCCCCCTCTCGAGGTCGAAAACTTAAATTTTTTATGGGGACCCCATACCATAGCAATATTAATCAAAACTTTTTATACCACCTTTTGTAGGGTAAAGTCACTTTTTATCATTGCAGACTAGACTTAATCTAATACCCTAAATCTTGTATATATGTATATATATAGATACATAATCTGAATCTCGGAAACGACTCCGACGATTTTAATAAAATTTATTACGCAGGAGGGCAATAAATCGATCTAGCTAGGTTTCAGTTTTAGAAAACGTGTTTTCAGGCAATGAGAAACTGAAAAATATTACTTTTTCTGACATCTATTGGCGAGTAGTAATACTATTATTTTTACCGCCACAGCAACACTTAAGCTCCTCGACAATAGATGGCGTTGTTAAAAAAACGAGCAAAGCTCGGTCCCCAGATACTATATTTAAAACAAAGAAGAAAACCCGATAGGGACATACTATGCAGCTATTACGTATTGATTCATTGCAACCTACATAATACGAAAAACATAAATGTAACATGGATAAATAATTTTATTATTACTCATACTAGGAGGCTAACTGAATTTTTAAGTGGAGGATATCATTTCAATTCGCTTTAGCATAGCTTACTTAAATAGTGTGGAAGCGAGAAAAAAAAGATATCCGAGTTACTACTTACTACCTCAACATGAAAAATCGACTGATTTATTATTGGCATAATTATAATCCTCTTTGTTGTTGCAGATGATGAGTTTGGGGAGAAGTCAGTGTCTGTTCTGTTGGATGGAGAAGAGTCCGAGTTGGTGTTTATTGATCATCCAAGTACAGAGATGTCGGTTAGTCGAAAGGATTTATTTTGCTTATAAATAAACAAATACAATTTTTTTAAATTAATCTATGTTTTGTTTAATTTAACTTCTAGTTATTAATAAATTGTTTACTACTTCCGCGGTCTGTAATCTGCTTTGCTGGTAGGGCTGTTAATGGCCAGCTCTAGGCCATCAAAGCGCGATCAGCATTGCAATGGTGACCAAGTTTGAAGGCCGAAAGCGTAGATAAGCTAAGCTCGAGGCCATCATAGCAGGGCCAGCAGCGCAGTCATTGCGTACTTAGGCTTGTATAGTGCTTTAGTCAAAAAATTTAAATGAAATCAGCTCAGAATGATGACTTTGCTTAAAGAAGGTTGGCAAAATAATGATCACAGTACAAGCTTTTTTGAGTAAAATCTTTTTTGCATCAAACAATTTTCTAAACAAAATTCGACAATAATAGATTTTCAAAGGAAATTAAAGCAACAAAAATGTAAATTTTGTTTTTTGTTAGCATTTCATTATTTAGCAACAGAGACCAACGTGATTTTTGGCCCGAGAGTGATATAGGGGTTGCCGATTTGTACTTCCGATTCCTGTATCTATAACTAGGTATAGCTCGCTTTAGCAAATTTCCTTACTATATTCAAGAAGTTGCCGGTGGATTATCACGCCTCACACCTTTTGAGAGAGGTAGGGCACTGCAAGTACTAGCTCGAATAAGCCACCCGAACAACCAAAGCAGGGCATAGCGAGTAGTTGCTCGAACTGGAGAAGTACCTCCACCTTACAGAAAACCGCGGACAACAAACACTAACATTGAGTGATGTTGTGTTCCTGGCGGTAAGTAAGGTTGCCAGAGCTCTTTGAGGATTCGCTGCGCGGACAGCGGAGGACCGGCGGTGCTTGTTGCTGTCATGCTCGGCGTAGACGCGGCGTGCTGGTTCGGTGGTCAGGGAGACCTGATGAAACGGCTGACCGCTGGCCGCCCGCAGGTTGAACGGGATCCCGAACCCAGGGATTACTTAATCTCCGCCCTGGGAGGCTGATTCGCCAGCATGTGTAAAGTATCTGAAGTGGTAGTCGTGCCGGAGAAGGAAACCGGAGTGGACCCGGCTACTACAACAGAGGGGGATCAGGGGCCCTTCCGCCCGCCGTGCCAGCAACCGTATCATCTGTGGCGAGCTTCGGCAGTCTTAGAACCGCACCTTTTGTCCTCTAAGCTGTCTGTGCAGTGAATCCTCATCCTTAGTCTTAGTAACTTTTTTTTATTATGGCCATGAGAACGAAAAAGAAAAGAATTTGCACAGCGCCTACTCCATCCACATATAATGTGGATTTTTGCAACATCAGGGGTATTCACGCAAATCTTAACGCAGTCCACCACCATCTCGAAACTAACCAAGCCGACCATTCTTTTTCTAACTGAGACGCAGATATCCTGCCCAGCCGACACATCATACCTTCACTATCCCGGCTACAAACTCGAAAACAATTTTATGAGTCGTGCCGGTGTATGTATGTTCGTCCGGGAGGATATCTGCTGTCGCCGCCTTCATAGCCTTGAAGACAGGGACCTGTCGATATTGTGGGTCCGCGTAGATTACGGCTGCCACACTCGTATCTATGCGTGCCTATACAGGTCTCATAGCGGTGACACGGACGTAACTCGACTCTTCACGCACCTGAGTTTGACGACTGACAAAGTTCTAGAGCAATATCCCACAGCAGAACTAGTTATTTTGGGAGACTTTAACGCCCACCATCGCGAGTGGCTCAGTTCTCGAACCACTAACTATGCTGGGATATCTGCTCATGAATTCTCTCAGCTGGTACTTTCTCCAACGAGAATACCAGATAGAGAGGAACATACGAGCTCCTTACTGGACCTTCTGCTGACTACTCGTCTGGACGGATACTCCGTCTCAGTGGATGCGCCTCTTGGCTCCTCGGACCACTGTCTCGTTCGGACTCAAGTGTCATGCACACAACCCGATCCTTCTGGGCCAACTAATTGGCGTCGTGTGTGGCACTATAAGTCGGCAGACTGGAATGGATTGCGAGAATTTTACGCATCGTACCCGTGGAGGCAGATCTGCTTTAACTCAGAAGATCCTGACGTCTGCGCAGCCGCAGTCACTGAGACAATCCTTGCTGGTATGGAATGCTATATTCCTAACCCGCGAGTAGCTGCCGGCGTCAAAAAACGACCGCAAAATGCATATGAGGCTTGGACCACGGCTCGTTATCATAAGGATCCGAATATTTCTGAGTTAAAACGCAAATTAAATGCTGCCTCGAGGTTCAGTAAGAAAGCAACTGCCAGAGCAAAATTCCAATTCATCGGCAAAATAGGTGGGTGACTTGCGAGCTATCCTTTTGGGAGTCGTGCTTTCTGGTCGCTGGCCAAAGCTGCCGAAGGGAACTTTTGCCAGTCGTCGTTACCACCACTGCGAAAGACCGATGGTGACTTGGCCCATAGTGCTAAAGAGAAAGCCGATCCACTGGGCAGTCTCTTTGCCTCGAACTCGAACATGAACGATGAAGGCGCTGTACCATCTACTATACCGTGGTGCGGTAAGACCATGCCGGAAATCTCCATAACGCAGCGGGAGGTCAGGCGGGCGTTGCTTTCTCTAGACGTTCATTATTCGAGTGGGCCAGACGGTATACCAGCAGTGGTGCTTAAGCAGTGTGCTCCTGAGTTATGTCCTGTACTCACGCGCCTCTTCGCGCTTTCCTACCTCACTAGGCAATTTCCGTCTTCATGGAAGACTGCGAATGTGCACCCGGTGCCCAAAAAGGGCGATAGATCAGATCTATCGAATTACAGGCCTATCGCTATTACCTCTCTCCTCTCTAAGGTGATGGACCGTGTGATCAACACACAGTCACTATGGCTTTCGCCACGGTCGCTCGACTGGTGACCTTCTAGTGTATCTCACACACCGATGGGCACTAGCCATTGAGAGTCAGGGGGAGGCATTGGCATGTAGCCTGGACATAGCGAAGGCGTTCGATCGTGTCTGGCACAGGGGTCTTCTATCGAAGTTGCCATCTTATGGAGTGCCCGAGGGTTTGAGCAAATAGGTGGCTAGCTTTTTGTCCGGCAGACGCATACGAACCGTTGTTGACGGTAGTTGCTCTGATACCATGGACATTAATGCTGGTGTGCCGCAAGGCTCTGTGCTGTCTCCTACGCTGTTTCTACTGCATATCAATGATATGTTGGACATCATCAACATACATTGCTATGCAGATGACAGTACTGGAGACGCTTTTTACACGGGTCAAGCAAACATCCCTCGTTCCGTTGTGGAGGAAAACCGCGGAGAACTTGTGTCTCAAATCGAGACCACACTGTCCCAGGTCTCTGACTGGGGACGGGTAAACTTGGTCCGATTCAACCTTACAAAGACACAAGTGTGCGCGTTCACCGCTAAGAAAACTCCATTCACTGTAGTCCCACAATTCCAGAACACTCCCCTCTCAATCTCCAAGAGCATTGGGATCCTTGGTGTCGACATCTCCAGCGATGTTCAGTTCCGAGATCATTTATAAGATAAGGTAAATTTGGCGTCCAAAAAACTTGGTGTACTCAACAGAGCGAAGCAGTACTCAACAGAGCGAAGCAATACTTCACGTCGGGGCAAAGGTTGTTACTTTACAAGTCGCAAGTTCGGCCCCATATGGAGTACTGCTGCCATCTCTGGGCAGGTGCACCCGGATACCAGCTTGGCCCTTTTGACTCGGTTCAACGACGGGCTGTGAGAATTGTCGACGATTCCAAACTCACTTGCGGTATCGAGCCCTTAAGTCTGAGGAGAGACTTTGCCTCACTGTGTGTGTTCTACCGCTTGTACAATGGGTTGTGTTCTGAGGAATTGTTCGAAATGATGCCCACGGCTACTTTCTACCATCGCACCGCTCGCCATCGGCAGGGAATTCATTTTCACACTTTAGAACCTAAATGGTCGCGTACAGTGCGGTTTCAGAGAAACTTCCTCCCGCGAACGCTTAAGTTGTGGAATGAGCTCCCTGCCAAGGTTTTCTGCAAGGACTACAATATGGAGTTCTTCAAGAAAGAAGTTATTCGATTTCTGAAGGGTCGGCAACGCGCAAGTGATACCCCCCCCCTGGTGTTGCAAGCGTCCATAGGCTACGGTGACCGCTTACCATCAGGCCGGCCGTAAGCTTGTTTGCCACCTTAGTGGTATAAAAAAAAAAAAAAAAAAAAAACCAATAAACGAATTTAGCGTGGGCGGAGCTGCAGGAAAAACTTTCTTACATATATATTAAATATTATTTTATATATTTCATATTTATATATTAAGATATTGGGTTGCAGGTTGAGAACTGCTTATCTACATACGAACCACACGCCTGTGTTGTGATATATTCTGTAGTTGCGAGGAGTTCATACAACAGAGCTGCAGAATTATTGTCCTATCTAGCACGGGAACAGTTCACTGTGGAGCGAACTGTGGTCCTGGTTGGGAATAAAGCAGATCTTGCCAGGGCAAGACAAGTACCAACTAACGGTGAGTTCTATTTTTAGAATAAACTTTAAAGTAATCAGTTTTCAAAATGGCTACGCATAACTTTTGTCATTGTCATCAACCTCACAGTTATAAAGAACTAGAAGTCTTACATAATAAATAAAAAAAAATTATTTGAAATTACTTATCTAACAGACTTGTTCTTGCGTCGGGTGATTTAAGGGCTGGATGCGACCTCTCTCAAAGGCTAGGTTTGGCTGTGCAGAGAGGTAATGCCGCCAGAGTCAATGGTACTATACCACAGACTTACTTTAGATTTTTAGGTTTACTTTAGATGAAATATTCTTTTCATGAGTCTGGGGTTTTTAAATTTAAATTAGGTTTTAAGTTACGATTATTTTAGTTTTGTTACTTAATTATATAATATTATTAGAAGTCTTACATCGTCCAGTTTACATAAGTAATATTAAAAATTGTTTAATTAAGTATATATATTTATTTGTTTTTTTTTACGTCTGTGCAGAAGGAAAAGCATTAGCCTCTTCAAGAGACTGCAAGTTTATTGAAACCTCGTCCGGTATTCAGCACAATGTAGACGAGCTGCTTGTGGGTATCCTGAAGCAGATCCGGCTGAAAGAGAGCAGAGACAAAAAGCAGGCCAAAAAGGTTAGTAATTTTTTTTTGACAGGTATTAGAGCAATTGCAGTAAATCATAACATTAAATTAGTAAAAGTATTTCATGTGAATAAAACTTAGGAATATTTACAGGAATCCAAGCCTTCAAAAATGGCCAGCTCCCGAACGCATATTTCGTTGAGTATCGCTCGAGAACTTCTTCAGAAAATATGCATAAACGACATCTCTAAATCGAAATCTTGTGAAAACCTACATGTTTTGTAATTTAAGGACTATTCCATATTATTTCACACCAAATACAGGCTTCATTTGCTACCATATCTTTACCTATTAAATGTATTTATAGTTTTTTCATACTTGAAATTGCAGTAAAATATCTTACTTGTATCTAAAACGTCTTCTATTTTCCGGAGTAATTCTAAGTTTATTTTATACTGAAAAACATATACAAGCAGCTGGTGTGTACATATAACAGATTCCACGAGCTGATATGTTAAATGGCTCAGATTCTTTTTGCCAATAAATTTACAAACAGGTTGCAATGAAAAGTTTGGTGTTAGTTCCAGACTAAACCAAATTCTTCGACACCGACCACGTGGTATTTATCTGACCTACGTTGAGCGTTTTTATAAAACTAAAATACTCTGCCCGACCTCTATAGAGTGTTATTGTGAAGCCGAAGTCGTGAAGGGACTGCACTTGCAATACAGCTGGAGTTTTTTTAAATTCACGCTATTCTTATATGTATTTTCATTAAAAAAAATTCTACATTGTGTTATAAATTATAATTTCCGCTTCTGGGAACACTGGCTGGTGTATAAGCATTTACTTTTTTTTTTTTTTATATTTCAATGTTCTTGAAATATTATGTTCATGATAACTAACGATTATTAGACGATGTTTTATTTTATACGAACTAATGATTATCGTAATAGGTATAATCGATCATTTACACTCTTACCAAGCGTCTGCAAGCGACGACAAACGCAAGAGTGCAAATGGGTCACGTGTGGCGTCTCGCCCAACAACAATCACTTTGGTACAGCAGCTCTTATCTCCGCTTGACAAAACATTGGACAAGCGGCTCGGAAAGAGTGTAAATGTTCCATAACACAATTTTAGAAAAAAAAAAACATTTATTTTTCTCTAATCTATCGATATTGTAATCAAATATAAAAAAAAATCAAAATTATTAAGGTTCTTATATTTCATTTTGTTGTCTGTAAGATGCCTACAACATTTTGTTGTCTGTAAGATGCCTACAACATTTTGTTGTCTGTAAGATGCCTACAACATTTTGTTGTCTGTAAGATGCCTACAACATTTTGTTGTCTGTAAGATGCCTACAACATTTTGTTGTCTGTAAGATGCCTACAACATTTTGTTGTCTGTAAGATGCCTACAACATTTTGTTGTCTGTAAGATGCCTACAACATTTTGTTGTCTGTAAGATGCCTACAACATTTTGTTGTCTGTAAGATGCCTACAACATTTTGTTGTCTGTAAGATGCCTACAACATTTTGTTGTCTGTAAGATGCCTACAACATTTTGTTGTCTGTAAGATGCCTACAACATTTTGTTGTCTGTAAGATGCCTACAACATTTTGTTGTCTGTAAGATGCCTACAACATTTTGTTGTCTGTAAGATGCCTACAACATTTTGTTGTCTGTAAGATGCCTACAACATTTTGTTGTCTGTAAGATGCCTACAACATTTTGTTGTCTGTAAGATGCCTACAACATTTTGTTGTCTGTAAGATGCCTACAACATTTTGTTGTCTGTAAGATGCCTTCAACATTCTAAGTCTGCATGCAACTGTAATATTTAAAAAACTACCAAGAAAACGGTGTACCCTAATATTCTCTATTTAGTACTTTATTAAAAAGATAGCCTGTAAAATTAAGTTTAAAACTGTAACTGAAGTTAACACAATAACCCTAATTCCTCTTTTACATATCCGAAAGGCTATGTTTTTAGTGTTTGTTTGTTCTGAAGTTTACCACAAACTAAGACTTTCTTCTTTGCTACGGACTCACAGATGTATGTTTTTTGTATTTGTTTTTACTAATGCTAGTCACAAACTAAGACTTACTTTTAAGCTACAAATCCACTGATCCATGTTTTTCTATATTAGGTTTTACTGTAGTTAGTCACAAACTAAGACTTACTTCTTTGCTACGGATCCGCAGATCTATGTTTTTTTGGTATTTGTATTTACCATTTTTATGGACTTCTATTATACTGTAGCTAGGTAGAGTTCAAAATGTTTACTATTACTAGATCTGTAATTAAAAAATCTTGTTGTTCGTTATAACTGATATGTTAAAAGAATAAAAATATCTTAATGTTAATAGATATTTCATATGTAATTCTTACTGTGTATAAATAAGGAAAAGTACTTAAGTGCAAAATCTGAGAGATATAATTAACGGTCTACTTTTAATAGTTAATAGTTAAGTACCTATTTATTAGTAGTATCTTTAATTAAATAATTCCATCTTTTGTTACAATTATTCTATTTGTGAAACGTAACGGTGCTTTATAACTTAACCTACTTAAGTTTTCTAATAGTTTTTCTTTATACTACCTAATTATATTACTGTTAATGGGAACTTTATTAAGTGTATTTAGATACGGTCTTTAAATATTTTAAATTTTTTCTTTAATCCAAAAAGTTTACAATGTGACTGTCGTTGTAGTCTTTTGAATGAATGAAATACATTTAATTGCACTTAAAAAAATAGAGTAAAACAAAAATATTGATAATATTCTACAAAAAGCGATCTCTTTCAGACAACCTTTGGGTAGTAGACAATTTCTTAACTTTAAGGTATTTGTAGATGGTGCAAAACAAATAAAACAAAAAGATGAACGTTAACAATATAATCAAAAAAACAAATTCATAAAAAAATATATATGGAGAATAAAATAAAATAATACTATGAATTATTCATAAGTAAAAATTTATATATTTATTAAATATATACACATAATAATGGTATCATAGAAATAATAAAGAAAAAAAAACAATATAGTCACGTGAGTAATAATAAATGAGATTTTACAAAACTATAGAGACGTCAGAACCATGAAAACAGCAGCGTTCTTTTAGGTAAGGCGTGTCGATGGATTGACCATCACATTGTAGAAAAGCTAATGAACATGGGACTTCTGTCGAAGATGAATCCAAATATGAATCTTATGGTTTTAAAGTCGGTTGAGTTTGTTTAGGACCTATCCTGTGTGACATCAAGGTAATAGGTGTCAGCATAATTAAGAATCGGAAAGAGAAGAGATTGTGAAAGTACATTTTTTTGTAGGTATAGGCAGAAAGTTCCGTAGATCACATAAGAGCGTTACCCCTGCTTACTTGTGCCGACAATTAATATTTTTAATTTCCTCTTTGTTCAAAGCGAATTTTTAAAATGTACTTCTACAGATATATATAAATAAAAATAGCTTATAAAAAGCTATTTTAACAACTTTTTTTGATGTTTCTATAAAAAAAACCGATAATTTTTAGCTGATGTGCTATCTACAACTTAGAGATTTATCTTAGAAACAAAACAATTTCTTCCAAAAATAGCTTACAACTAGTTAAATATTTCTGTATAAGCATCTTTTGAAATTCATTTTGTTCACATAGAAAATCATAAATGACCATTGGCGGCGCTAGAAGCCATAAGGAACCCTCTTGGAACCAGAAGCAGCAGACATCTTCTTATTTTATTAACTTGGAGTATACAAGATAACCTGGGATCATTTATGTTACCTAGGTTATTTACTGTATCGCTTAATTGGACTCGCATATCATTTGGCACTATACGAGTACGTGGAAGATTATCGCAGTCTTAATTAATTGAGAACTTCCAATGACTATTTCTTGCAATTTCAAAGGATTAGCTTTAAAGTTATAGTATTCGCTACATTTCAATAAATAAACAAAATCATCGTTTAAAGCTCCAATGTCTATGAATTTGGAGATGGTCAGCATACAGATGGTAGGGAGAAAGGAGTTGGATATTAATTGAATTTATAAAGATGGAGAAAAGGAATGGAGATAAAAAACCACCCTGTGGCACGCCAGCATTAGTTTTACACCAAGATGCAAATGAGTTATCCAATTTGATGTGCTGTCAACGTGCATACAAGTAGCTACAAAACCAATCACTCACAGTTGGAGATATGTTAAGAGAGTGAAGAATTTTCAAAAAGCATTACTAAGATCTGGTGATGTAAGAATGGTTAGCTTCAGCTCCTCTATACTAATGTGGATATCGTCAGTTATTTCAGTGATAGCAATAGGCATGGGCGAATACCAGATTGGAAAGGATTTAAAAGATTTGTTTCTATTACAAAACTGGGTTGGAGTATTACTAAACCTTCGAGGATTTGGACAAGAAAAGTAAGATAGATATAGAATAAAATATAAATACAATCGGAGAATGACTTGAAGGTAAATTAAGGAAAGTTTGAATTTAAGCATGAGGAAAGATCATTTAGTGTATCAAGTTCCTTATCACCGTCAATAGTAACAGCAGAAGGAAAGTATTGATAAGGGAGCTCAACGTCAGTGTTATTAACTGAAAATTTATTTTGAGACTCATAGTAATTTCACTGTCACAGATTTTTGAATATGACGTCATTGCGCATCCACTTAGAAACTTCAGTTTTATTTAATTTGAATTTCGCTCTAGTCTGGTATTTTTTTTGTTTTGCAATATATTAATATTATCAGTAAGCCATGGTGTCGGTAGATGTTTTAATTTAACCAGCTTCATTGGAGCCTCATGCTTTGATGATCTAAGCGAATTAATAAATTATCAATCTTTTCATCTATAGTAGCGACATTATCGATAACATAAACATTATTCAGAGAGTCCTCCAAAAGGCACTGTGCTTTCATACCACTTACACTAACTGAACCTAATGCCATGAAGTCCCAGTAATTGGTATCATAGGTAGGTATTTACAGTGCAAAAAAGTTTCTGATCTTCTGACTTTTGGTGTTTGGACGCTAGTAGCGATGTAAGTTCACGACATTTCATTAAAGCGACTGTAGTTATGATTTTTGACCACCGGGTCAGAAAAGTTTGTTGTACTATATTATATGTGTTGCTCACTTATGTTTGTTGTTATGTTATTATGAGAGATCTTTTTTTTCTTTTATAAATTATGAGTGTTAAAATGTTGCCTTTCATGCATCCTATTTTTAGCTGTTGTTGTATGTCATCAGTCGATATGCTGTCAGAGGCGTTATAGGAGGTTTGAGAATTCTAACAGTTGAGTAGCTACTAACTTGATAATGCCTTCTACCTCCGTGGACTATGGCCTAAGCCTCGTTCATTCTGAGAGGAGGCCTGTACCCCTGCAGTAGGGATAAACAACGGCTGAAGCAATGCGTCATATCTTTAAAGTAACTTATGTGGAAATAATAATTTTTGATATGAAAATCATTATTCTAATGGAAACGAAACCAAATAACATCAAAAATTTACTTTACCGTGATATTAAAAATATAAAATACTTTTTCCTATAAAAAATAAACGCTATATTGTTTTATTTGTTTTGTTCTGTAAAGATATATATATGTAAAGCACCAAACTAATTGTTAGCTTTTCTTATTTCGTTAAAGAAATAAAACTATATTATAACATTGTAAAATGTATCCAAAATACTGTAACACTTATCAGTATTAAGGTAGGTAATATTAAACAATTATACGCTTGTTCAATGTGAAAAAATACATAAGTGAATATTTGTAACTTTTAGATAGTAGAAACTATTAGAATTCTAATTATATTTTTCTAAAAAAAACAACTTTCTATGACTTTTACATAATATACTTACTGTTCTACTTATATTTAGAATTAACGTGTTTATAAACTGACAATGGAGATATTTCATACGTTTACATTTTTTATTAGTGTTTTTCCTTTATTTTATATATACTCTTGAATTTACTCTTAATTTATATATCAGTTAGTTATACGTATAATTTTATCATGCGACATTGACGGCAGAATAGACCTTTTACGCCATTAAGACAGACAGAGACAGTTAGTATACGGTGTTAAGGGGTTGAAGTAAATTGACCTTTAAGATTAAGGCCTTGGTCGTACATAGAGGTCTATATATTCTAAATACATTTTAAAATAAATACACAAAGTCTTGACAAGACGTCGCTGATGTAGACCATATCTTAGGTATGATCCTTACACAACACGATTACGTGACAATCGCGCGAATAAAAGATGCGGTTATCGCGTGTTTACGCCATTTGTAGAACATTGACAACTAAAGTCAAAAGTGTTATTCTAGAACAATGTGAATGTTAACTTCACACAGCAATAAGTAAAAGTTATTTGAATCTCAGCCTCAGTAACCACCTGTTCTTTATCAATAGGTATATTTGATCGCGTGTTCGTACGGACGAAATTCACGCGAACTTCTAATGAAACAAATATTTTAGTCGCGCGATTGCATCGCACATATCTTTATAAGTACCCACGTTTGATCGTGGGTTTGTACAAACAAAATTTAAGCAAATTTGTGATGATCGGCAATCGAATTCTTTTAGGTCGAGGCCTTTGAAATATGCAGCTTTTCATCCTTTTGGCTTGTAATCCTTTGTCATCCTGTCAGCCAGCAGCTGCGTTGCCAAAGCTCAAAAGTAACCACATTGCGATATTGAGTATGAGGTCGGTTTTTCAATAAAGACGACAAACATTATAAAATGAAAAATATTTTTTCTTTAAATTATTTTTGAAGAAAATCAAAAATATTAATATCTTAGTTTAAAAAAAAATGTTTATTTATAAAAGCTTTGATTAAGGTTTTTGTAACATTTTTATTACAATGATCTCTTAAGTGTTTTATGACTTTGTTTTTAAGTGTATTTAAGTAAATCTTCTTGACTACATAATAAAATAGTTCCATTGTTGTTTATAGTTTTATTGAATGTTGCACTTGTATCCATACCTTTTTTAAAATCAATGTTTAGGGGAAAACGTTTGTATAAAATGATTTGATGCGAGCGAATAAAGCGTAAGAAATATTCCCGTAATCAAAGTCAGATGAGGGTGTGGAGCGGCGGCAAAGAGGAGATCTCCTGCCAGGTGAGGTGTTATGCCTAGGGACCGCCGTGGCCCACTTTACTGCGCTTCAGTTTCTATATATGCTGAACTACCGAAGAAACTTTGATAGCGCGATGTAGGACGCGTGACGTCAGCCTTGCTTGTAGCGGTACAATATAATCCGCTACAAAGCTTCTGGCTTCCTACCCTTGCAACAAACAGGCGTGTTGTTAAGCAAGTATAATGCATTTATTCATTCATGTTTCATTTATTTACTAAGAGTGTCCGTCAATCTCGACAAAAATATACGAATGTAACATATATATTTAACCGGAACGGTTTATTTTTAAATTACGACGAATCAAATCTGTAAATAGGTATCAAAAATGACAGTCTATAGCAGCTTCTAGGTTATCTAATACGTTTAAACGAGCAATTCTTATATATATAATCTTAATCTCGTAAACGGCTCCAACGATTTTCATGAAATTTAGTTTGCAAGGGGTTTCGGGAGCGATAAATCGATCTAGCTAGGTTTCATTTTTCAGAAAACGTCGTTTTATCAGTATTTTCAGGCAATGTTTCACTGAAAAATATGACTTCCTGACATCTATTGGCGAGTAGTAATACTATTAATTTCACCGACGCAACACTACTTGACAATAGATGGCGTTGCTAAAAAAAACGAGCAAAACTTGCTCCCCAGGTACTTTATCATTATCTACCAAAAACGCAAGCAGTTCGAAAGAAAGACATATGTACATACATAGTTCAAAGAGCTGTACCCGCGGCTTCGCCGACAGAAACAAGCAGAAAGAACCCTAAACGAGTAATAGCCTGGGCGAGCGATGCGACTGGGGTTGTCAGGACGGGAAGGACAACGTCTGCATGCTCAGCATATCTATATATATAAAAATGAATTGCTGTTCGTTAGTCTCGCTAAAACTCGAGAACGGCTAGATCGATTTGGATAATTCTTTTTTTGTTGTGTTCGTTTTTGTTAAGGCAAGCTATAAAATGTTAGTAAAAGGGTCAAGTGCGAGTCGGACTTACGCAATAAAGGTAAACCGATTGTAATTAACCAATTTGGATAATTGTTTTTGTTGTGTCCGTTATTGTTAGAGCAAGGTTTTTATGAAAGAAAAAATGGTCAAGTGCGAGTCGGACTCGAGCACTAAGGAAAACTCGAAGACGACTGGATCAATTCGGGTATTTTTTTCGTTGTGTTTGTGAGTGTTAGGGCAAGGTTTTTGTGAAAGAAAAAAAGGGCCAAGAGCGAGTCGGACAGGGCAATAAGGCTAAACCGATTATAATGATATTTTGGTTAGTTGTTATGCACACGCCGGGGAAGATTCCTGAGAAAAAGGGTCAAGTGCGAGTCGGACAGGCTCAAGTGCGAGTCGGACTCGCGCACTGTAGGTAAACCAATTAGATTGAAATTTTGGTAAATTGTTGTGCACACGCCGAGGAAGGTTGTTAAGAAAGGAAAAACTGGTAAAGTGCGAGTCGGATTCGCGTTCTAAGGGTAAACTAATTGGATTGAAATTTTGGTAAATTGTTATGCACGCGCCGGGGAAGGTTTCTGAGAAAGAAAAATAGGGTCAAGTGCGAGTCAGACAGGGTCAAATGCGAGTCGGACTCGCGCACTAAAGGTAAACCAATTGGATTGAAATTTTGGTAAATTGTTGTGCACACGCCGGGGAAAGTTTCTAAGAAAGGAAAAACTGGTAAAGTGCGAGTCTGACTCGCGTTCTAAGGGTAAGCTAATTAGATTTAAATTTTGGTAAATTGTTATGCACACGCCGGTGAAGGTTTTTGTGAAAGGAAAAACTGGTAAAGTGCAAGTCCGACTCGCGTACTAAGGGTAAACCAATTGGATTGAAAGTTTGGTAAATTGTTGTGCACACGCCGAGGAAGGTTTCTAAGCAAGGAAAAACTGGTAAAGTGCGAGTTGAACTCGCGCACTAAAAGTAAACCAATTGGATTAAAATTTTGTTAAATTGTTGTGCACACGCCGGGGAAAGGTTTCTAAGAAAGGAAAAACTGGTAAAGTGCGACTCGGACTCGCGTACTAAGGGTAAACCAATTGGATTGAAATTTTGGTAAATTGTTATGCACTCGCCGGGGAAGGTTTCTGAGAAACAAGAAAGGGTCCAGTACGAGTCGGACTCGCGCAATAAGGGTATACCAATTGGATTGAAATTTTGGTAAATTGTTATGCACACACCGGGGAAGGTTTCTGAGAAAGAAGGGTCAAGTGTGAGTCGGACTCGCGCAATAAGGGTAAACCGATTGTAATGAAATTTTGATAAGTTGTTATGCACACGCCGGGAAAGGTTTCTGAGAAAGAAAAAAAGGGTCAAGTGCGAGTCAGACAGCGTCAAGTGCGAGTTGGACTCGCGCACTGAAGGTAAACCAATTGGATTGAAATTTTGGTAAATTGTTATGCACACGCCGAGGAAGGTTGTTAAGTAAGGAAAAACTGGTAAAGTGCGAGTCGGATTCGCGTTCTAAGGGTAAACTAATTGGATTGAAAGTTTGGTAAATTATTATGCACGCGCCGGGGAAGGCTTCTGAGAAAGAAAAAAGGGTCAAGTGCGAGTCGGACAGGGTCAAATGCGAGTCGGACTCGCGCACTAAAGGTAAACCAATTGGATTGAAATTTTGGTAAATTGTTGTGCACACGCCGGGGAAGGTTTCTAAGAAAGGAAAAACTGGTAAAGTGCGAGTCGGACTTGCGTTATAAGGGTAAACTAATTAGATTTAAATTTTGGTAAATTGTTATGCACACGCCGGTAAAGGTTTCTGAGAAAGAAAAAACTGGTAAAGTGCGAGTTGATCTCGCGCACTAAAGGTAAACCAATTGGATTGAAATTTTGTTAAATTGTTGTGCACACGCCGGGGAAAGGTTTCTAAGAAAGGATAAACCGGTAAAGTGCGACTCGGACTCGCGTTCTAAGGGTAAACTAATTGGATTGAAAGTTTGGTAAATTGTTATGCACGCGCCGGATAAGGCTTCTGAGAAAGAAAAAAAGGGTCAAGTGCGAGTCGGACAGGGTCAAGTGCGAGTCGGACTCGCGCAATAAGAGTAAACCGATTATAATGAAATTTTGATAAGTTGTTATGCACACGCCGGGAAAGGTTTCTGAGAAAGAAAAAAAGGGTCAAGTGCGAGTCGGACAGCGTCAAGTGCGAGTCGGACTCGCGCAATAAGGGTGAACCGATTATAATGAAATTATGGTAAGATTTTAGACACACGGCAAACTTACTCGCCTACCCAAAAAGGGTCAAGTGCGACTTCGGACTTGCGCAATAAGGTTTTAAATACAAATAAACTTGACATATATAGGTATATTAACAATACATCTATATACATACATGCCGACTGGAAGCTATTCATGGCGTGCGCTGGCTAAGAATTACATACATTTCTAACAGATAGCGATTTAAGTTAGTTTATCGACAGAAGTAAACATGTCCGGTTCCATACACTTCTAACGGATGGCGGTGTCAGTTAGTTTATCCTCATAAATGTCCGGATTGGGTAAGTATCTAATAGAAATCCCCACGGGTGTAACCGTGGGTAATAGATAACCCTTGGTTGTAACAGTGTGCTTTGTGTGAGTTTTTACGTATTCGTAAATCTACAATCGCGTTTGCGTATTCATTAAAAGTCCTATGAGAAAAAATAGTCTCGAAACGCGTCCGCTAGAGCGCTCCTTCATTTCCATACATTTCCATACATGTATTTCGTTGCCGCGAACGCGTATAGCAGCGTTAAAAACTCGCATCAACTTTAAGGGCAGAACAACGTCTGCCGGGCCAGCTAGTATATATATATAAGTGCTCTCTGTAACATCATCGGACAAGTGTACACTCTACACGGTCCGGTGAAGATAAAATTCTGGCAAAAAAGACAACGACTTCAAGACTCCAGTTCAAACAGTTGTCCGTGAACATCGACATCCTAACCTAAGTTATATTTTCACCTTGTCTTTTAAATATTACTGTTTTAACGGAAGCATTGATTATGGTTAATATCAAATAAAGATAGCTTAGGTCTTACTTGTGAGAAGGTATGGAATGCCAAATTTCGCGCGGTTGAAAATGCCAAAGAATATGGGATAGTTGTCTATTTTATTTCAGTTAAGGCTTCCAGTATGTGATAAATAGCAAATATCGCAGCGAATGTACAAATATTTCTACACGGGCGAAAGTATACTATAGCACGGACGCGAAGCAGGAAGAACTTTTTAGCTTGTGTTCAGTGTTCAAATAGTAGTAATTTCTGATGATGAGCGCGACGGCAAATAATTATGCGCGTGCAACAGAGACAAATAGTGACCGGTCATTGAACGAAATTCTTCCTGCTTCGCGTCCGTGCTATAGTATATTGTTGTAGGGGCTGGAAAGTGAACGATGAGGGGTGGCGACTATAGACAAGGGGCTTAGTCACTAAGATACGAGTCTCTTTACCAAATAACATGTACATATTATAGGCATTTTATGTTGAAGTTGACAGCCTCTAGCTCAACCCTAATAATGATAATAAATGATGGGTCGAGTAGTTATTTTTTTAATACCTCTAAGGTTACAAACAAGCTATGCTTATATTTGAAATTTTGGAGGCATGGAGTGAATAAGTCAAATGAAATTTTTGATGACAAACAATTAATTTTTTTTTATGAAATTAAACATGTGGAAATTACCCTCTACTGTTAAATATATGCTAATGATGTTTTATTGTGACGCTGTACATGGATATTTTAATAGACTCGGGACGGTAAATCCGCGTGTAGAACTTGTTCGATAAAATTTGAATCCTTATAATATTGTGCTAAAATTTTTAGATTTCAATTATTGTTAAGTAGGTTCAGTGCCCTGTCTCCGGCATTTTCCATGGTTTTCCCGAAGGAAAATTAACTAATGTCTTCTAAAGACTAGGCTAGGCAATCCACGCAATTACAGTCCATGGTTGAGGTAGAATCACTTAGGTAAGAGCGTACGGTTTCCCGGCTTTGATTTGCTTACAACTAGTGTTGCATAATTGTTTAATGGTTAGGTAATAAATGGAAAATTATACTCAATTTTCATTGTTATAATATCTAAAAGAGCGGTGGGAAACATGTAGCAGGCTATGGCCTGTCGCATCTTGGATTAGGTAGTATTACACATAGGGTGAATAGACCGATCGTAAATAAGGTTGGCACTCGAGTAGGTTTTTAGGTTTTTTGGAATTATTTTAAAGTATGATTTAAATGTAAGGAAACAAATGTCCGCGTGACAATAGGTGTGATATGGTGGATCCCTCTTGTCTCGTATCAACAATAAGAGGTTGGATTGAACAAGATCAACATATTTCCGCTCTCATCAAAGAGCATTAGAATGCCCCGCGTGGGTTATAGGAGAAGTGTAAGGAGCGAACCTGGAGCTGCCCCGTAGCCACAGATTGGAGCCGATATACCGTTGAAAGTGGAGACTCACGCCGGGTTCCAGGAACTCCATAAAGTGTATTGCGCGTGGAGTTGGGCTTAGGTTATGGCCGCTCAATAGTATAATTATAATGATTCATTAGGTAGGCTTTTTTTCAGAAATGTTATTTGTAAGCCCAGGACTTTGGACTAGGTCAGTCCTTGAATAATGATGACATTTAGAGGATCAGGAACTTCGCCCAAGAATTAAGTTACGTTATTATATCCAATCTAATATTACATAAACACTAATATCTTTATTATAAATACTAGCCGCCATGCCATATTTAATGAATTTTACACCCTAAATAAGATTCCTGGATAACAAGCCAAGTTTGGATGCCTCTAAAGTACAGCAAGCGAGTTACGACCCCCAGTTATAGTTATTATAGTACTGTAGTCAAATTTTCTGTCTCTGGCCGAAAAAGTTGAAATTATTGGATAGTTTTATAGTAAAAACAATTTATTACTTTGTTGGCCCTATTTTACAACAAGTAACTTAATTTTTCCGAGCAGTGCTTTGAAATATTTTTTTCATGCTTGGACTTGGACGCAGTTATGACCTTTTTTATAACAAACTTAGTGCTTAGAGTGCGATTTATGACGTATAATAATAATAATAACTATTTTTGAACATTACACACAGCACCGTCAGGTCCCAAACTAAGCAAAGCTTGTGCTATGGATACCAGACAACGGATTCAAATACATATATTATTTACCTTTTTTTGTAAATACATACATAATATACAAAGAAAACATCCAATCGCAAGACTAACACAACTAATTAAAATAATAAATGTTTGTCTTGTGTGGGAATCGAACCCACACCCCCCGATTCTGCAGTTGGGTCATTCTCATTACCCACTGAGCCACGAAGCCGACATCATAAGATTCCTGATAACTATGAATCAACAAACCTTACCATAACGTACGTGGATTAAAAGACTAGCTGTGAAGAAAATTGTTACTCTTTTGATTAATTGTAACTTGATATTGCATGTGTCGGCTTCGGCTTCGGCTCCGGTGTTTGGGACGACACGTTCCTAATTCCATACGGTAATAAAGATGCTTACACACAGTATACATCGGTGTTTTTTTTTTCATTTAGGTTCAAAATAGAGAACTGAACAACGCATTATCTAGCCAGCTGTGAGAAAAAAATGGTCGCAAAAGTGAGACAAAGACGAAGCGAACGTGTAGTGGCTTTTCTATGAGAAAAGATACCACAGGGTAACATTGTTTCTTTCTAAAGTGTAGCCAATTTTGTGAGCCTATAGCACAGGGCACAGTCCACAGGACAGATTACAGGTCTCGAAGTCTATGGGTTCACGCCTCAATGTTGTGACTAAAAAGTCGTAAAAGTCTTTTCCTTTTACCTTTCACTTGGGTTTTTACATGCTCGTAGCGGTGGACTAAATTTAATTTCAATTCTAGTCGAATTTTTGCATACAGGTATGTATATAAATTTAATACATGAATTATAAAATTCGTTGCTGGCAACATTACCCTGCATTTGTTATTGGAAATATTTGAATAACAGACAAGCATGCTAAAGATCTTGAAAATCATTTAGGTATATGATTTAAAAATAAGTTAAGAAAGAAAAAAATATTGAATGAAAATATATGAAATAACCAGATATAACTCAAACGATTAAACTACAGTGGAAATAAAAAATAATGGACAAGTTTCATCATGCCCTGTTAAGTAGCTTTGAGCTTGAGACAAGCCAATATTATTATAATCTAGAGCATAGGTGAAATAAAATGAATATACTCGTAATGTTGTGATAGGAAATTAGCTCTTCTTTAAAATTCCTGAACTTTGGTTAAATTATTGCAAGTTTCAATGGAACGCCAAAAATCAAAATTCTTGAGAAGAAATTATTATTTCTCTAGTTACATACGGTACTTTTCGTAACATATATTACTGTGTAGAGCATGTAATTTAAGGCCTGTGAAATAGATTTAGGACGTAACGCTATCATCACGTCAAAATATCTAACCGCTATCATAGCGAAATAATATATACTAAAAAATTTACGAACAAATCAAGTTCCATCTGCTAGGGTAATAGCATGGGCTGGAAAATTGTTTCTGTAGAAAATTCGTAATTACTTCCATTGCGAGGGCGTAGTTAGTATGAAGGACGTAAAATTGACGATGGCTGAACCGCCCAGTCCCTCGTTATTTGGAACACAAAGCTTTCACGCATTTCTAACGGCTATTTTTACGACGAAATTTACATCATAATAATTTGAACATTAGGCACAGTTTTTCTGTATAACCATTTACTTTACTAAATTTATATAATCGTTGGTCCGTTTGTTTGTTATCGTGTAACTTCTGATCGGCCTTACCAATTGATATTAAGGTACCTGCGGGTAATAAGGCCCATGTAATTTCAAATTCATTTATTTAATTAATTGTTATCTTTAAGAGAGGTAGGACACAGCGAGAACTCGCTCGGTATAGCGAGTACTTGCTCGAATGAGCGGCCCGATCTGGGGAAGTACCTCCACCTTACAGAAAACCGCAGCCATAATAACACTAACATTGACGTCTGTGCAGCCGCAGTCACTGAGACAATCCTCGCAGGTATGGAATGTTATGTTCCTTCGACTCGCGAGCTATCTTTCTGGGAGTCGTGCTTTCTGGTCGCTTGCGAAAACTGCCGAAGGGAAATTTTGCCAGTCGTCGTTACCACCACTGCAAAAGACCGATGGTGATTTGGCCCATAGTGCTGAAGAGAAAGCCGATCTACTGGGCAGTCTCTTTGCCTCGAACTCGAACATGAACGATGAAGGCGCTGTACCACCTAATACTATACCGTGGTGCGGTAAGACCATTCCGGAAATCTCCATAACACAGCGGAAGGTCCGGCGGGCGTTGCTTTCTCTAGACGTTCATGAGTCGAGTGGGCCAGACGGTAGACACACAGTGTGCCTCTGAGTTATGTCCTGTATTCACGCGCCTCTTCGCGCTTTCCTACCACACTAGGCAATTTCCGTCCGAAAATATAATGTCATAAGAATATAGACCAGTGTCATCCATTTACTTTAGAACTGGGTATACCTGGGTGTATGCCCTACTCAAGTGCTATAGATGTAAGCGCTAGCATGAGTGCTATTAACCAAAGTGTGTACAAGCCTTTACTCACGTCCCATATTAGGTTATTTGTGTGCGTGGCTGGAGTTGGAACAAGTAGATTATGGAAGCGATTACGTTCACGCGGAAATACCAGGCAGTAGGTAACACATTTAAAAAATATAAAACCAGACATTCTGTTTTAAAAAAAAACATTTTATTGTGGCAAAATAACTGAAAAACATTTTGAAACATAAAAAAACCTACCTCAAGAAAAGAGTCTTGGACACAAGTGCGTAGACCATTGTGCCAACTCAAAATCTAGCATCTTCATTCAAAAAATAATCTACTTTTTCATTCAATAAATAATCTACTTTTTGGTGTTTAAATTTTTAACACCATTGTTTTAAACATAATAAAAAAATGTTTAAAACAAAATTTTGTTTTATTTTTAACTTTTTGATGGTCAAAACCGTCGAGATAATAATATACACGCGCCACCAGCGCATACTCATAAACTTAAACAGACTTTTTAATAAAGTAAGTAATCGCTTAATCATCGACGGCCCTTTGCCGAATACAATAAGGGAAGAGCGACATTGCCTTTTGGCACCCTTGAGTTAAAGAATATTCAATAACAATCTTATATAAAAATCCTAATTTTCTCAATAATTATCTCAAAATTCACATTCCGTTGTTAGTACAATAGTTTCAGAGCTGGCAGTTCTAAACTTTATAAACCTAGTTCTGCAGCTAGGCTTCCCAAACTTTTCTAACTTCTTAGTCCCGGGCTAGGCGTTCTAAACATTTCTAACTTTCTAATTTTAGGGCTGAAAATCCGCTGCCAGCCGTTCCAAACTTTTCTAATTTCCTAGTTCCGGAGCTGTGCGTTCCAAGCTTTTATATTTTCCTAGTTCCGGAGCTGGGCGTTCCAAACTTTCTAGTTTCTTAGTTCCAGAGTTGGATGTTTTAAACTTTTTTAACTTCCTAATTCTAGAGCTCGGAATCCACTGCCAGCCGTTTAAAACTCCTCTAACGGCTCAAAACTTTTCTTACTTCCTACTTCCGGAGCAGGGTGTTCAAATTGTTGCTAACTTTCTCGATTCGAAACTAGGCGTTCCAAACTTTTCTAAAATTCCTAGCTCCGAAGCAGGTTTTTTTAAACTTTCCTAAGTTTCCCAAGTTAATCGTCTGTCAAAAAACTGTTCTGCGAATAAATTAGGCTAGGTAACTTACACTCATACATTCAACATACTTTGTGCATTGCCGCTCAAGTAACAAATATACATACCTACATTCAAATGCTTTGTTACAATGCTCTTGGGTTAAGTGACATTAAATTTCGAGGTCAAAGCTTTGACCTTTAAGCTTGAGTGTTATTACAATACTCACATTACATTAAGCTTGTCAAAGGCATCCTAATGGTCATTTTGGTAATATGAAGGGTTGTTTTAGTGAAACATAAATAATATGGTATTTTAATGTTTCATGTAAAATTAGTAAATTTATTTTAAAGTGTTTGTAATATTATATAATGTCGATAGCTAATAATTAAATAGGTACCTACTTAAATAAAATTAAAAGTATTCTATGGCCTTTATCATCCTTTGAGCTATAACTGTCCTAAAACTTAGGTCGCTTCGTTGTTATGTTGCGACGTAAAGGAATAGTGAGGAACCTGCGATTTCATTCTTGGCAATAGATATATCCTAAATAATATATAATATATGGAGAAATCTTTTACCGTGGGAGCTCCATTTTGAATATTTACCAAAACAAAGAAAAGGATAATTTCAATGCGTTTTATTATTTTATAGCAATTTCAAATGCAAATAAAAAAAATACAAAGTTAAACTATAAGTAGATACGTATATATTGTAATGCTGTCTTTCATCATTAATATATATTTAAATTCGAAATTTAAATTTAAATGCTTAATTTCACTAAAATAGGATATCAATTCACATTTTTGAAGTCAATAAACTATTGAAGTTACTAGTTACTACCGTTTCGAAGTCAAAATGGCGTTCTGGTGAGAAGAAACGGCGAAAGAAACTCTCCGGCAGTCGCTCTTTTAATTTTAATTAATCAATACAAATTATCAAGTAAATTATGGAAACAAACAAATATGTAATCCTTTACATTTTTATCATTAATGTTGTCTTTAATTGTGTAATAAGCTTTTTCGACAAATTTCTGTTTTACAATTTTTTTCAATTTTAATTGACATACTTCTGCAAGAATGTCACTGTAAAAACGGATAGATTGTCCTTTAAATGATTTATCTATTTCCTTAAGCCTTGTATGGATCAGAGCAAGTTTGTGCCTATTCGAATATTACAATTTTGAATATCGCTATTCTTTTTAAAGCAATTAATATTTTTATGAACAAAAACAATTAAAGTATTAAATATATTTTAAGACGGTAAGGTTTAAGACCTTAATTTCCTTAAATTTTTCTCTTAAAGAGTATCTATGGGATATATTGTAAACTACTCGAACAGTCTTCTTCTGCAGCACAAAGATCATTTGAATATCAGCTGCGTGCCCCCATAGTAAGTATACTATCCGTGCAGTAGCTTCGTCCGTAAGTTGGCGAATCTTTTTAACCGCGAATGCTGCAGAACCGACCTAGCTATATGTGTGCCCCACTGAAGCTTTGTATCTAAGGTAATACATAAGAATACTGTTTGTTTTTTTTTATACCACCAAGGTGGCAAACAAACAAACAAACAAACTGTCCGCCTGATGGTAAGCGGTCACCGTGGCCTATGGACGCTTGTAACACCAGGGGCATCAGTCGCGCGTTGCTGACCCTTCAAAAATCCGTTACCTTTTTTTTTGAAGAACCCCATACTGTATTCCTTAGAGAAAACCTAGCAGGTAGCACATTCCACAGTTCAAGCGTTCGCGGGAAGAAGTTTCTGTAAAATCTCACTGTACGCGACCATTTCGGTTCTAGAGTGTGAGAATTAATTTCCTGCCGATGCGATGGTAGAAAATAGCCGAGGGCATCATTTCGAACAATCCCTCAGAACACATCCCATTATACAAATTTGGGACGACACGTTCCTAATTCCAGACGGTAATAAAGATGCTTACACACAGGATACATCGTTTTTTTTTTCATTTAGGTTCAAAATAGAGAACTGAACAGCGCATTATCTAGCCAGCTGTGAGAAAAAAATGGTCGCAAAAGTGTGACAAAGACGAAGCGAACGTGTAGTTAAAGATACCACAGGGTAACTTTGTCTTTTTCTAAAGTGTAGCCAATTTTGTGAGCCTATAGCACAGGGCACAGTCCACAGGACAGATTACAGGTCTCGAAGTCTATGGGTTCACGCCTGAATGTTGTGACTAAAAAGTCGTAAACGTCTTTTCCTTTTACCTTTCACTTGCGTTTTTACATGCTCGAAGCGGTGGACTAAATTTAATTTCAATTCTAGTCGAATTTTTGCATACAGGTACCTATGTATATAAATTTAGTACATGAATTATAAAATTCGTTGCTGGCAACATTACCCTGCATTTGTCATTGGAAATATTTGAATAAAAGACAAGCATGCTAAAGATCTTGAAAATCATTTAAGTATATGATTTAAAAAAAGTTTTGAAAAAAAAATCATTGAATGAAATTATATGAAATAACCAGATATAACTAAAATGATTAAACTACAGTGGAAATAAAAAATAATGGACAAGTTTCATCATGCCCTGTTAAGTAGCTTTGAGCTTGAGACAAGAGCTTGAATATTTTTAAGCCAATATTATTATAATCTAGAGCATAGGTGAAATAAAATGAATATACTCGTAATGTTGTGATAGGAAATTAGCTCTTCTTTAAAATTCCTGAACTTTGGTTAAATTATTGCAAGTTTCAATGGAACGCCAAAAATCAAAATTCTTGAGAAGAAATTATTATTTCTCTAGTTACATACGGTACTTTTCGTAACATATATTACTGTGTAAAGCATGTAATTTAAGGCCTGTGAAATAGATTTAGGACGTAACGCTATTATCACGTCAAAATATCTAACCGCTATCATAGCGAAATAATATATACTAAAATATTTACGAACAAATCAAGTTCCATCTGCTAGGGTAATAGCATGGGCTGGAAAATTGTTTCTGTAGAAAATTCGTAATTACATCCATTGCGAGGGCGTAGTTAGTATGAAGGACGTAAAATTGACGATGGCCGAACCGCCCAGTCCCTCGTAATTTGGAACACAAAGCTTTCACGCATTTCTAACGACTAAAAGAAATTTACATCAAACATCATAATTTGAACATTAGGCACAGTTGTTCTGTATAACCATTTACTTTACTAATCTAATATAATCGTTGGTCCGTTTTTTTGTTATCGTGTAACTTCTGAGCGGCGTTACCAATTGATATTAAGGTACCTGCGGGTAATAAGGCCCATGTAATTTCAAATTCATTTATTTAATTAATTGTTATCTATAAGAGAGGTAGAACACAGCGAGAACTCGCTCGAATAAGCCGGCCGAACAATTAAAGCTGGGCATAGCGAGTACTTGCTCGAATGAGCGGCCCGATCTGGGCAAGTACCTCCACCTCACAGAAAACCGCTGCCATAATAACACTAACATTGACGTCTGTGCAGCCGCAGTCACTGAGACAATCCTCGCAGGTATGGAATGTTATGTTCCTTCGACTCGCGAGCTATCTTTCTGGGAGTTGTGCTTTCTGGTCGCTTGCCAAAACTGCCGAAGGGAAATTTTGCCATTCGTCGTTACCACCACTGCGATAGACCGATGGTGATTTGGCCCATAGTGCTAAAGAGAAAGCCGATCTACTGGGCAGTCTCTTTGCCTCGAACTCGAACATGAACGATGAAGGCGCTGTACCACCTACTATACCGTGGTGCGGTAAGACCATGCCGGAAATCTCCATAACACAGCGGGAGGTCCGGCGGGCGTTGCTTTCACCAGACGTTCATGAGTCGAGTGGGCCAGACGGTATACACACAGTGTGCCTCTGAGTTATGTCCTGTATTCACGCACCTCATCGCGCTTTCCTACCACACTAGGCAATTTCCGTTCGAAAATATAATGTCATAAGAATATAGACCAGTGTCAGCCCTACTCAAGTGCTATAGATGTGAGCGCTAGCATGAGTGCTATTAACCGAAGTGTGTACAAGCCTTTACTCACGTCCCATATTAGGTTATTTGTGTGCGTGGCTGTAGTTGGAACAAGTAGATTATGGAAGCGATTACGTTCACGCGGAAATACCAGGCAGTAGGTAACACATTTAAAAAACATAAAATCAGAAATTCTGTTTTAAAAAAAAACATTTTATAGTGGCAAAATAACTGAAAAACATTTTGAAACATAAAAAAAACCTACCTCAAGAAAAGAGTCTTGGACACAAGTGCGTAGACCATTGTGCCAACTCATAATCAAGCATCTTCATTCAATAAATAATCTACTTTTTTATTCAATAAATAATCTACTTTTTAGTGTTTAAATTTTTCACATCATTGTTTTAAACATAATAAAAAAATGTTTCAAACAAAATTTTGTTTTATCTTAACTTTTTGATGGTCAAAACCGTCGAGATAATAATATACACGCGCCACCAGCGCATACTCATAAACTTAAACAGACTTTTTAATAAAGTAAGTAATCGCTTAATCATCGACGGCCCGTTGCCCTTTATAAGGGAAGAGCGACATTGCCTTTTGGCGCCCTTGAGTTACAGACTATTCAATAACAATCTTATATAAAAATCCAAATTTTCTCAATAATTATCTCAAAATTTACATTCCGTTGTTAGTACAATAGTTTCAGAGCTGGCAGTTCTAAACTTTCTAAACCTAGTTCTGCAGCTAGGCTTCCCAAACTTTTCTAACTTCTTAGTCCCGGGCTAGGCGTTCTAAGCATTTCTAACTTTCTTATTTTAGGGCTGAAAATCCGCTGCCAGCCGTTCCAAACTTTTCTAATTTCCTAGTTCCGGAGCTGGGCGTTCCAAGCTTTTCTATTTTCCTAATTCCGGAGCTGGGCGTTCCAAACTTTCTAGTTTCTTAGTTCCAGAGTTGGATGTTTTAAACTTTTTTAACTTCCTAATTCTAGGGCTCGGAATCCACTGCCAGCCGTTTAAAAGTCCTCTAACGGCTCAAAACTTTTCTTACTTCCTACTTCCGGAGCAGGGTGTTCAAATTGTTGCTAACTTTCTCGATTCGAAACTAGGCGTTCCAAACTTTCCTAAAATTCCTAGCTCCGAAGTAGGTTTTTTTAAACTTTCCTAAGTTTCTCAAGTTAATCGTCTGTCAAAAAACTGTTCTGCCAATTAATTAGGCTAGGTAACTTAAACTCATACATTCAACATACTTTGTGCATTGCCGCTCAAGTAACAAATATACATATCTACATTCGTACATTCAAATGCTTTGTTACAATGCTCTTGGGTTAAGTGACATTAAATTTCGAGGTCAAAGCTTTGACCTTTAAGCTTATTACAATACTCACATTACATTAAGCTTGTCAAAGGCATCCAAATGCTCATTTTGGTAATATGAAGGGTTGTTTTAGTGAAACATAAATAATATGGTATTTTAATGTTTCATGTAAAATTAGTAAATTTATTTTAAAGTGTTTGTAATATTATATAGTGTCGATAGCTAATAATGAAATAGGTACCTACTTAAATAAAATTAAAAGTATTCTATGGCCTTTATCATCCTTTCAGCTATAACTGTCCTAAAACTGTTGCGATGTAAAGGAATAGTGAGGAACCTGCGATTTCATTCTTGGCAAAAGATATATCCTAAATAATATATATGGAGAAATCTTTTACCGTGGGAGCTCCATTTTGAATATTTACCAAAACAAAGAAAAGGATAATTTCAATGCGTTTTATTATTTTATAGCAATTTCAAATGCAAATAAAAAAAAATACAAAGTTAAACTATAAGTAGATACGATTAATTTGTAATGCTGTCTTTCATTATAAATATATATTTAAATTCGAAATTTAAATTTAAATGCTTTATTTCTCTAAAATAGGATATCAATTCACATTTTTGAAGTCAATTAACTATTGAAGTTACTAGTTACTACCGTTTCGAAGTCAAAATGGCGTTCTGGTGAGAAAAAACGGCGAAAGAAACTCTCCGGCAGTCGCTCTTTTAATTTTAATTAATCAATACAAATTATCAAGTAAATTATGGAAACAAAAAATATGTAATCCTTTAAATTTTTATCATTAATGTTGTCTTTAATTGTGTAATAAGCTTTTTCGACAAATTTCTGTTTTACAATTTTTTTAAGTTTAATTGACATACTTCTGCAAGAATGTCACTGTAAAAACGGATAGATTGTCCTTTAAATGATTTATCTATTTTCTTAAGCCTTGTATGGATCAGAGCAAGTTTGTGTCTATTCGAATATTACAATTTTGAATATCGCTATTCTTTTTAAAGCAATCAATATTTTTATGAACAAAAACAATTAAAGTATTTAATATATTCTAAGACGGTAAGGTTTAAGACCTTAATTTCCTTAAATTTTTCTCTTAAAGAGTATCTATGGGATATATTGTAAACTACTCGAACAGTCTTCTTCTGCAGCACAAAGATTGTTTGAATATCAGCTGCGTGCCCCCATAGTAAGTATACTATCCGTGCAGTAGCTTCGTCCGTAAGTTGGCGAATCTTTTTAACCGCGAATGCTGCAGAACCGACCTAGCTATATGTGTGCCCCACTGAAGCTTTGTATCTAAGGTAATACATAAGAATACTGTTTGTTTTTTTTTATACCACCAAGGTGGCAAACAAACAAACAAACAAACTGTCCGCCTGATGGTAAGCGGTCACCGTGGCCTATGGACGCTTGTAACACCAGGGGCATCAGTCGCGCGTTGCTGACCCTTCAAAAATCCGTTACCTTTTTTTTTAAGAACCCCATACTGTATTCCTTAGAGAAAACCTAGCAGGTAGCACATTCCACAGTTCAAGCGTTCGCGGGAAGAAGTTTCTGTAAAACCTCACTGTACGCGACCATTTCGGTTCTAGAGTGTGAGAATTAATTTCCTGCCGATGCGATGGTAGAAAATAGCCGTGGGCATCATTTCGAATAATCCCTCAGAACACATCCCATTATACAAATTTGGGACGACACGTTCCTAATTCCAGACGGTAATAAAGATGCTTACACACAGGATACATCGTTTTTTTTTTCATTTAGGTTCAAAATAGAGAACTGAACAGCGCATTATCTAGCCGGCTGTGAGAAAAAAATGGTCGCAAAAGTGTGACAAAGACGAAGCGAACGTGTAGTTAAAGATACCACAAGGTAACTTTGTCTTTTTCTAAAGTGTAGCCAATTTTGTGAGCCTATAGCACAGGGCACAGTCCACAGGACAGATTACAGGTCTCGAAGTCTATGGGTTCACGCCTGAATGTTGTGACTAAAAAGTCGTAAACGTCTTTTCCTTTTACCTTTCACTTGCGTTTTTACATGCTCGAAGCGGTGGACTAAATTTAATTTCAATTCTAGTCGAATTTTTGCATACAGGTACCTATGTATATAAATTTAGTACATGAATTATAAAATTCGTTGCTGGCAACATTACCCTGCATTTGTCATTGGAAATATTTAAATAAAAGACAAGCATGCTTAAGATCTTGAAAATCATTTAAGTATATGATTTAAAAAAAGTTTTGAAAAAAAAAAACATTGAATGAAAATATATGAAATAACCAGATATAACTCAAATGATTAAACTACAGTGGAAATAAAAAATAATGGACAAGTTTCATCATGCCCTGCTAAGTAGCTTTGAGCTTGAGACAAGAGCTTGAATATTTTTTAAACCAATATCACAGATTATATAATACTATACTAGTACAGATGCCTCATCCCATACAATGAAATGGGACCGCCGTAACTCGGGCTATTTTTCGGGCTATTTTGTTTAGCCGCTAGATGCCATAAGTAGCAGCGGGTCGAAAATATTAGCTAACGACATCTAGCGTTTCTCGTTGAATACTTACTGTTATACTTGTAACTGGTTCTTTGAAGTCAATAGATGGCGGTCTTATACCTAGCTACATATCGAGCTATACGACAAAACATCGCGTATCGCGATCCTACATATTTTTATCATAAATTAGGAAGACGAGGAAGCTTATTGCGAAAAAGTCTCGAACACTCGGATCTTGCCTTTTTCTGGGGAATGTAAATGTAAATGAAAGTACATCTTACCTCTCAAGGTAGTTTACAGGAAATTTGGTATTGAGGTTTAAGATTAAAAATATGTAATGATGGAAGCTTTTTCAAGTACGAAATAACGGGGCCAAAAGGTGGGCTTAATTAGTTTAAAGTGTAGGTATGTGAAAATCGCAAATTAAATATTTTAGGGGCATAACATTTTATAACAATTTTTGGACAGGTTTATAATTTAAAATAGTTTATTAATGAAAAGATTCTCACCAAACGCACGGATGTAAAAAACCCAAAGGACAGATGTTTTGTGATCAAATTCTTTTTTGAAAATCCTATGTTTTTGTGTTAGTTGCTAGTATTTAGTGGGTGTTGAGATTAAAATTTTAAAATGAATTCGTATTATCATAAATATATGTAATAATTCAAAAAACAAAAGATTCGTGATACGGAGACCAAAAGGAATGTTTAGGTATCTAAAATTCCTGAGATATTTTTTACTAGCTTTTGCCCGTGACTCTGTAAAATAACGTAGCTATCGTCGAAATGCACATTTGGTTAGGGCACATGACTAAACCTACAGACAGATAGCTTCAAACAACCGTCGCTAGCGAGAGCACTACTACAAGCACGGGTATGTGTGCGTGGCTTGTCACTGACACGGCGCGCGTCGGTGGAAAAAGGAATCAAAAGGAAATTTCCTTTTTTACATACCTAAAAGATCTTGACGGGTAAATACCTGTATTTTTTATTCTAAGTTGGCTCAATAATAACTTAAGGAAGGTGAATCTTAAAAAACGTAGGTACGTACCTACGATAATAATGATACATATAAACATGCATATATTAATCTATATGCATAATTATATTATTGGTACCTCCCTATTGAATACAAATTAAATCAGAGATCTTTGTTAGGGTTCCATAGCCAAATGGCAAAAAGGTCCCTTATAAATCCATCATATACTTCCGTCTATCCGTATGTCACAGCGTTATAATTCCGCTATCTTTGCATATGTAGATTGTGATGAAATTTTACAGAAAAGTCTTATGTGAACCACCAAACAGATTTGTAATGAAATTAAGAAAAAATATTAAGGTATAGCTCCATATATTAAACTGAGGTACGAAATCGATATCAGCTATCTCTTGATTTAATTTACTAAATGTGTCAGTTGAAAACATTACCAGCTTAGGAATAATTCTTGAAACGTTGTTCTAAGCTATCAGTCTGGTGGGTTATTTAGTCATGTGGTTAGGGGTTCTAGTAAGCAACATTTACCTATGCTATGCATATGCATTTCTATCCGACAGCCAAGTTAAGAATAACTGACTTCAAGTCGCAACCGCTAGTGGCAGGTGTACAACGGCAATTTCGCTCGAAAACCGCAAATCGATGTAGAGTTTAGCCGTTTGGCACACAGGTACTTTAGGGCAAAACAATAATTTTGAGCCGCAGTTCCTCAAAATATTTCCCTTAAACAATTTGGAAAATTTTAAAATTTAGTATTTTTTTTGAATTTTTGAATATTGCAATGTGAGACGGTTCCTTAAACTTCAGATCTTTACGAGACTTATGTGGAACTGTACTGTACCCTGCTGCTTCTGTTAATATTTTGAGGAACTGCGGCTCAAAATTATTATTTTGCCCTAAAGTACCTGTGTGACAAACGGCTAAACTCTACATCGATTTGCGGTTTTTTTTTTGCGTACACCCAGGACTACGCTGCCTGCCAGGGCGTCGAACGAAACATGCTATGTTTACTTCACCTAGTAGGTATTGTATTTTATAATCTGTGACTTCGCATTGTTTCTTGATTTTTGCTTTTGTGGTGATTTTGTGTAAAAGAAAGTTTCATGTATTGATTTTTTTTAGAACAATTGTACAATGATTTCCTTTAAATCAAGTGTAAGCCGTGCCAAATGATAATTTCTCATGGTGAGCAGGGAAAAACAGAAAATACTACGAGTATGAACAACCAATAATGTCAACCAACCCTGATACCTCAGCTAGGTTCTATGATTAAATGTTCGATCGACCACAGACAATTTTTCCCAATCGCAGTCCTAGTCGGCGCTCTTTGCCGAATAGTCGCCAAATTGTCGCCGACCGGATGGTCAGCTTTACCGACTAGTCGGAACATCCCTACTTTTAAGTGACTATTGGCTTATTTTCTCGTACACTAATCGCTTCAAGTGTGACCATAAAAATTTGAGTTCCCTCGATTTCTCCAGGATTCCATCATTATATCCTGACCTTGATGACCATGGGACCATCTAGGAACTATACTCTTTTAAACAAACAAGAATTTTCCCAATCGGTCAAGGCGACTTCGAGTAATCGGAAAACATACATAAAAAAAGATTTCGAGGAATAAGGAACTTCCTTCTTTTTTGAAGTCACTTAAATAGACGACAATATTTCCTAAACAACTCGTGATATATGTGAAGTCAAAGAAAGATTAAAGCGTATTTAATTATTTATGATTAAAATAAAACTTCTTTTAATATACATACTTTCTGTTCTACTAGTTTTTGCTCGTAAAATTTTGTCAAAAATCGGTCGAGTTAAACTATTGCATCGCTTAATTATTAACGGATCGATGCAAACGACAATGTCACGGGGTATCCATTTGTTGTAAGCCAAAACTTCTTCTTCTTCTCCAGAATGTAACAAATACTTTTCTGAAAACCGTATCAAAATCGGTTCAGCCAAACGCGAGATAATCACGGACAAACATACATACAAACAAACATACGGGTAAAACTGAGAACCTCCCTTTTTTTCAATTTGTTAAAAATGTAAGCGCTATTATCTGAAGTGTTTTCAATTCTAAAGTAGGTGCACTTGTGCGATGGCATGCTGTTCTTCAAAAGTGAGCTATCCTTTTCATAAAACAATTGTTTAAGAACTTAGACGCATTCGACGCAGGATAAAACTAAAAGAAACAAATTGTACTGAGGTCGAAGTTCACGCATGCGTGCGTTTGTTTATAATATATCTGAGTATTAAGGTGGGTAGATACCAATTATTTTTTTTTTTATTTGGTTGGTAAGTACCTACACCTATTCATATTATTCAGTGACACTGTTTTTTGTCGCTGTCAAACTCAGAACATGCGAACAGCGTCATCTATCAATCAATAGTAAAAATTTATTAAATAAACCGGCACGTAGTTCAATTTATTGCCGCTTAAAGTACAACGACCTCATTCAATTTATGTACAATTTTGAAAATTTAATAAAGGCGCCCATTACTTCATTTTTGTTAGCTTAAGGGACATTTTGATATTAAAACATATTTTTTAAGGGTCAGTTACTTTTCTTTTTCAATAAAATAACAACCTAAATAACAAATCGATACACACAACGCCATCTATTGATATGAATTTAAATCATTTCTGTTTTGTTTGGGATAAGACCCCGTGCCAATATTATTATAATCTAGGGCATAGGTGAAATAAAATGAATATACTCGTAATGTTGTGTTAAGAAATTAGCTCTTCTTTAAAATTCTTGAACTTTGGTTAAATTATTGCAAGTTTCAATGGAACGCCAAAAATCAAAATTCTTGAGAAGAAATTATTATTTCTCTAGTTACATACGGTACTTTTCGTAACATATATTACTGTGTAAAGCATGTTATTTAAGGCCTGTGAAATAGATTTAGGACGTAACGCTATTATCACGTCAAAATATCTAACCGCTATCATAGCAAAATAATATATACTAAAAAAATTACTAACAAATCAAGTTCCATCTGCTAGGGTAATAGCATGGGCTGGAAAATTGTTTCTGTAGAAAATTCGTAATTACATCCATTGCGAGGGCGTAGTTAGTATGAAGGACGTAAAATTGACGATGGCCGAACCGCCCAGTCCCTCGTAATTTGGAACACAAAGCTTTCACGCATTTCTAACGACTAAAAGAAATTCACATCATACATCATAATTTGAATATTAGGCACAGTTTTTCTGTATAACCATTTACTTTACTAATCTAATATAATCGTTGGTCCGTTTTTTTGTTATCGTGTTACTTCTGAGCGGCCTTACCAATTAATATTAAGGTACCTGCGGGTAATAAGGCCCATGTAATTTCAAATTCATTTATTTAATTAATTGTTATCTATAAGAGAGGTAGAACACAGCGAGAACTCGCTCGAATAAGCCGGCCGAACAATTAAAGCTGGGCATAGCGAGTACTTGCTCGAATGAGCGGCCCGATCTGGGCAAGTACCTCCACCTCACAGAAAACCGCTGCCATAATAACACTAACATTGACGTCTGTGCAGCCGCAGTCACTGAGACAATCCTCGCAGGTATGGAATGTTATGTTCCTTCGACTCGCGAGCTATCTTTATGGGAGTCGTGCTTTCTGGTCGCTTGCCAAAACTGGCGAAGAGAAATTTTGCCATTCGTCGTTACCACCACTGCGAAAGAACGATGGTGATTTGGCCCATAGTGCTAAAGAGAAAGCCGATCTACTGGGCAGTCTCTTTGCCTCGAACTCGAACATGAACGATGAAGGCGCTGTACCACCTACTATACCGTGGTGCGGTAAGACCATTCCGGAAATCTCCATAACACAGCGAGAGGTCCGGCGGGCGTTGCTTTCACTAGACGTTCATGAGTCGAGTGGGCCAGACGGTATACACACAGTGTGCCTCTGAGTTATGTCCTGTATTCACGCACCTCATCGCGCTTTCCTACCACACTAGGCAATTTCCGTTCGAAAATATAATGTCATAAGAATATAGACCAGTGTCAGCCCTACTCAAGTGCTATAGATGTAAGCTCTAGCATGAGCGCTATTAACCGAAGTGTGTACAAGCCTTTACTCACGTCCCATATTAGGTTATTTGTGTGCGTGGCTGGAGTTGGAACAAGTAGATTATGGAAGCGATTACGTTCACGCGGAAATACCAGGCAGTAGGTAACACATTTAAAAAACATAAAATCAGAAATTCTGTTTTAAAAAAAAACATTTTAATGTGGCAAAATAACTGAAAAACATTTTGAAACATAAAAATACCTACCTCAAGAAAAGAGTCTTGGACACAAGTGCGTAGACCATTGTGCCAACTCATAATCTAGCATCTTCATTCAATAAATAATTTACTTTTTTATTCAATAAATAATCTCCTTTTTAGTGTTTTAATTTTTCACATCATTGTTTTTAACATAATAAAAAAATGTTTAAAACAAAATTTTGTTTTATCTTAAACTTTTTGATGGTCAAAACCGTCGAGATAATAATATACACGCGCCACCAGCGCATACTCATAAACTTAAACAGACTTTTTAATAAAGTAAGTAATCGCTTAATCATCGACGGCCCTTTGCCCTTTATAAGGGAAGAGCGACATTGCCTTTTGGCGCCCTTGAGTTAAAGACTATTCAATAACAACTTTATATAAAAATCCAAATTTTCTCAATAATTATCTCAGAATTCACATTCCGTTGTTAGTACAATAGTTTCAGAGCTGGCAGTTCTAAACTTTCTAAACCTAGTTCTGCAGCTAGGCTTCCCAAACTTTTCTAACTTCTTAGTCCCGGGCTAGGCGTTCTAAGCATTTCTAACTTTCTTATTTTAGGGCTGAAAATCCGCTGCCAGCCGTTCCAAACTTTTCTAATTTCCTAGTTCCGGAGCTGGGCGTTCCAAGCTTTTCTATTTTCCTAATTCCGGAGCTGGGCGTTCCAAACTTTCTAGTTTCTTAGTTCCAGAGTTGGATGTTTTAAACTTTTTTAACTTCCTAATTCTAGGGCTCGGAATCCACTGCCAGCCGTTTAAAACTCCTCTAACGGCTCAAAACTTTTCTTACTTCCTACTTCCGGAGCAGGGTGTTCAAATTGTTGCTAACTTTCTCGATTCGAAACTAGGCGTTCCAAACTTTTCTAAAATTCCTAGCTCCGAAGTAGGTTTTTTTAAACTTTCCTAAGTTTCTCAAGTTAATCGTCTGTCAAAAAACTGTTCTGCCAATTAATTAGGCTAGGTAACTTAAACTCATACATTCAACATACTTTGTGCATTGCCGCTCAAGTAACAAATATACATACCTACATTCGTACATTCAAATGCTTTGTTACAATGCTCTTGGGTCAAGTGACATTAAATTTCGAGGTCAAAGCTTTGACCTTTAAGCTTATTACAATACTCACATTACATTAAGCTTGTCAAAGGGATCCTAATGCTCATTTTGGTAATATGAAGGGTTGTTTTAGTGAAACATAAATAATATAGTATTTTAATGTTTCATGTAAAATAAGTAAATTTATTTTAAAGTGTTTGTAATATTATATAGTGTCGATAGCTAATAATGAAATAGGTACCTACTTAAATAAAATTAAAAGTATTCTATGGCCTTTATCATCCTTTCAGCTATAACTGTCCTAAAACTGTTGCGATGTAAAGGAATAGTGAGGAACCTGCGATTTCATTCTTGGCAATAGATATATCCTAAATAATATATAATATATGGAGAAATCTTTTACCGTGGGAGCTCCATTTTGAATATTTACCAAAACAAAGAAAAGGATAATTTCAATGCGTTTTATTATTTTATAGCAATTTCAAATGCAAAAAAAAAAAAATACAAAGTTAAACTATAAGTAGATACGTATATATTGTAATGCTGTCTTTCATTATTAATATATATTTAAATTCGAAATTTAAATTTAAATGCTTAATTTCTCTAAAATAGGATATCAATTCACATTTTTGAAGTCAATAAACTATTGAAGTTACTAGTTACTACCGTTTCGAAGTCAAAATGGCGTTCTGGTGAGAAGAAACGGCGAAAGAAACTCTCCGGCAGTCGCTCTTTTAATTTAATTAATCAATACGAATTATCAAGTAAATTATGTAAACAAAAAAATATGTAATCCTTTACATTTTTATCATTAATTTTGTCTTTAATTGTGTAATAAGCTTTTTCGACAAATTTCTGTTTTACAATTTTTTTTAAGTTTAATTGACATACTTCTGCAAGAATGTCACTGTAAAAACGGATAGATTGTCCTTTAAATGTTTTATCTATTTTCTTAAGCTTTGTATGGATCAGAGCAAGTTTGTGTCTATTCGAATATTACAATTATGAATATCGCTAATCTTTTTAAAGCAATCAATATTTTTATGAACAAAAACCATTAAAGTATTTAATATATTCTAAGACGGTAAGGTTTAAGACCTTAATTTCCTTAAATTTTTCTCTTAAAGAGTATCTATGGGATATATTGTAAACTACTCGAACAGTCTTCTTCTGCAGCACAAAGATTATTTGAATATCAGCTGCGTGCCCCCATAGTAAGTATACTATCCGTGCAGTAGCTTCGTCCGTAAGTTGGCGAATCTTTTTAACCGCGAATGCTGCAGAACCGACCTAGCTATATGTGGGCCCCACTGAAGCTTTGTATCTAAGGTAATACATAAGAATACTGTTTGTTTTTTTTATACCACCAAGGTGGCAAACAAGCAAACTGTCCGCCTGATGGTAAGCGGTCACCGTGGCCTATGGACGCTTGTAACACCAGGGGCATCAGTCGCGCGTTGCTGACCCTTCAAAAATCCGTTACCTTTTTTTTTGAAGAACCCCATACTGTATTCCTTAGAGAAAACCTTGGCAGGTAGCACATTCCACAGTTTCTGTAAAACCTCACTGTACGCGACCATTTCGGTTCTAGAGTGTGAGAATTAATTTCCTGCCGATGCAAATAGCCGTGGGCATCATTTCGAACAATCCCTCAGAACACATCCCATTATACAAGCGGGAGGCAAAGTCTCTCCTCAGGCTTAAGGGTTCGATACGGCAAGTGAGTTTGTTTCATCAGACATCAAACTTATTGTTAATAACTGTGCCTATAGCTTAATAACGTAACGTTAGAATTTTAAATATTAAAATATAAAACTAACAAAAGAATACCTAGTTTTTCACAAAATCTCGAGGCGAGATTATAGATAAGTGTATTTTATCGATTGTTTAATGACCGCCCTACGCATTAGTTCGCAATAAAATTGAAAAACCTACCCAGTACCTAGATAATAGATTGAATTTATGGTAAGTACGTATTGAGTGAGTGCCGGGGTTTTGTCGGATGGGTGTGTTTGTTTCCAATAAAGCCCGGTGTGACCTAAATACATTTGAGACAAGGCTTTCATTTGAAATACAATTAGATATATACTTACCTACTGCAATTGGTAGTAAATATTTCCAAGTTATCTCTTCTCTTCTCTTCTCTACTTTAGATCTAATCGTTTTTTTTGTCCGCATGGGAACCCTTGTAAATGATGAAATGGATTGATTGATTGTTATGTTAACCTTAAACTGATATTTTTATTTGAAATCGGTGAAGTGCTAGTAGGATTCCGGCACAGTGGGCTCCGTTTTACCATTTACGTAATTTAAATATCACCCATCCAATGACTAACCCAGCCCAACGTTGCCTAACTTTAAATATAGTGTCGAATAAACAAACTATGAAACTATTTCTCAGACTATATACGCTAGATAATGATCCGACCAAATTAGGTGAGTAAGTAGAAGCCTGAAATTTTCACAAAATATGTGTTATAACGGTGGATTATTCAAAAAAGAAAGTAAAAATTTAAGGGGGGTCCCCATACCAGAAACACCTTTATGCTTTGTCGTAATACAGTAACACGTTCAAGCTTCAAACTTGCCTTGATTATATTCTGAGCTCTAAAGTATACCAACAAATCAAATAAAAACTGGCCAAGTGTGAGACGGATCCGAGCCATTAACATCTTAAATTACAGTATCAGCGCCATTTAGCGATTATTAAGAGAAACAGTAGGTAACACATTTGTTTGTTGGAAACGATATTCAACGTTAAGCAACTTCGGGCTTGGTTAGTAATTAGATGGGTGACCGCTTAGCGGCACACTTTTAGTTTTTGTTTGTGTTCTTAAATTACAGAATTGGTGGTACGGAACCCATGGTGCACGAGTCTGACTCCCACTTTAACGATTTTTTAGAGTTATCTAGCTGGGAAGATATAAAAACCTTGCAGTAGCATGACAATAATTTAAGACAATAATTTTTCTATCGATTCTTAAAATTTCTAAGGCAGAGGTTTTTAGAAGCGCAACACGATTGTTTGTGAAATTATGAAAAAACTAGCTTTTGCCCGCGGTGTGACCCGCCCTAAATTCGGTTATCGGTGTAGGATGTCAACAGAAACTCCTCAATTATAGAAAGAAAACCGACTCACACTTGACGTTTCCAAGGAGCCTATATCCTCCCCCGAGGACTCAAACAATTTCCATGCCAAATTTCATCTTAATCGGTACAACGGTTTAAGCGTGAAGAGGTTACAGACAGACATACAGTTACTATCGCGTTTATAATATTTTCTATAAAACTTTTATATTTCTATAAGTCTGTTTATGTTTTGTTTGTTATTGCTTAACGTCTCAACCGAGAAACCAATTGATCTAATTTTTCGGCACAGATATTCTTGAGAAGTTGGAGAAGAACATAGGTAGGTCATACATTTAGGGTATTCTCAGAGATATTAATATCATAAACGGTTATAATGAATACCTTTGCTAAATTTTAATGACGGAGTGCAATGCAGCATGTGCAAAAAGTCGTTCGACTTCAGATGTGTCGATGCTTTTCTTTCAATGCCAACTACCGGAAATTGGGCATTGAAAGAAAAGCAGCCTGGAAATGCATAAGCTGTAGAAGTTTACCTGCTACCCAAGACGACCCAGTGACCCTTGATATAATAGTTAGCGAGTTACAGGATATGAAACGCCAATTAGCAAGTTTATCGACTCTGATTGTAGATGTAAAATTTATAAAAGTAGAAGTAGCAGACCTCAAGGCATCGTGTTATTTTAAAAGCAAAAAGCTAGACGAATTCTATGGAATAATCGATACCATCGAAAGCAAATTTTCTAAAATTGAATGCTTCGCTGAAAATATCAAATCCTCTCAAATCTCTGAAATAATAACTGATTTATCTACCAAGGATTGAACTATAATGTTGAGCTATATGAAAATAAGAGGTATACCAACAAAAAAGGACGAAAACCTTTTTTGCAATAATTGAAAGCATTTCAAACAATGTGGTTTATTTTTTTAAAAAAAAACACAGATTAGTATAGCAAGAGTACTACTAATGTACAACTCAAATAAAAAAAAGGGTCATATGTTTTATTAACCGATATGTCAAAGAAGAGTTTTTAGCCGCGGCATACTCCAAAAAAGAGTTACTGGCCTGTGACATAGGTTTACGTAATGACCATTTGACTAACTTAATCGATTTTAAAGGATACCAAGTTGGGTTACCAATATATTTGGGTCAAGTTTGGTAAGATACATGTAAGACGAAATGATACTTCAAAAGTAGCTGTGATTAACTCGGAACAGCATTTAAACGAACTCAGCTAGATCGGTTTTCACTTTTATTTAGTACTAAATCAATTGATATTTTATTTCTTAACTACTTTATCAGCTCAACCTTATTATCCTTGATAACACTAATTTATGAGCTCTTAGAAATGTTAGTAATTATCAGTAAAAGGTTACTGGCCACTGATTTAACTAATTAATTATCTTCACGTACCTCGCTCTATTCGAAGTTCTTAACTGGCTGTTCCTTGTGCCCGAAAGAAAAGACTTTCCGTAGAAACTACGTAATAATCAATTTAGCGCGGGCTGAGCCACGGGCAACATCTTTATTTTAAAGTGTCTACATAAAAGCCGCCGGCCGTCTGTGCCGGCGAGTGTGCCGCCGCGGCTTCAGAACTACACATCACTACTACATTTTAATCCGGCGGGCAACTGAGCCAGTGGAGAAGCGTGCCGCCAGCATATCGCCGGGTAAGACACGCGGCCCAAGCCGCCGGCATGAATGATTCAAAATGAGCCCGGCTTTGATGTGTAGACACCTTTATAAAAAATTTAACCAAACAGATTTTTTTGCTATCAACAATTTTAGAGATGTAGGTAATAGATACAAATTTAATTTGAATAATGAAAGTATCTACTCAAACTTTGTTAATACTAAATAATCATTAATACATTCCTATCAATTAATTTATATGAAAGCGTCCTAGCTCCATTAGAAGTATAACTTAGTTCCAAAGTTTAAGTGCTGGAGAAGTCCTTTGAGATACCGAATCTTGCTGTGACTTTAAAAGTAAGTTAGGGACGTCATAATCGTAAGGAACTTTTGAGACACTGTGTTTTGGTGAGTAATTGAAATTGATTCAGATAATATTACATTGATATAGATACTTGTTATCATTTATATTGTCTCATATGTTGCAGATACTAGATGTGCCTTGTGGTTTTAAATAAAAATATTAACCATCAAAAATAAATATACTAATGGTGGATTTGAGCTCAGGTCTCTTGCGCCTTCAAAAAACATCAATAATTTCTCAACAAAAGTATATACTTATGATGGGTTTAAACCTAAGACTTTTGCGGCACAAAAAAGAAATATAAATTTTACAACAAAAATAAATATTAATGATGGATTTGAACCCAGACTAAAAAACTTTTTAACAAAAAAAAAACAATTGAATTCAAAAAGATGAACTAAAAACGTAAAAATAATTACTTATTGCCAAAAGTCTGATTTGAATTTCTGTTTTAAGTTGGTGTCATACAAGCTAAGTGTGTTATAAACTGTTAGGTACCTACATAGACACCAACTTCAAATATTTTTTCTCAACTGTAATTTACAGGATGAGGCTATTGGGTGTGGTCGTTGAAACTAGTCTCGCTAGCCAGATAGCGAGGTCGTCGTCTGAAGCGCACTGCACTACATTTTACAGTTACTCTTTCACAGTGCAAGCCATAAAACTTTGGAATGCTCTGCCTTTGTCCATTAATAAGGCTCAATCTTTATATATTTACCAATTATAAATAAAAAGTTAATTCTATCCCTAACACCCTAATATGTATATTATTTTGCTATTTATGTAATATATGTAAACATTTATCTTGTTTATGAAAAGTCGGCAAAGCGCGAGTGATAACCCCAGGTGTTGCAAGTAACCATAGTCTACGGTGACAGCTTACCATCAGGTGGGCCGTAAACTGGTTTGCCACCTTAGTGGTATTAAAAAAATGTTAGTATAAATGTGTTTCTATATTAATTTTAAATAGAATCACATACTTGCTACTGATTTCAAAAAATATTTGTCCCCAAAAGTCACCTGGCAAAGATCATTATTAAGCGATAATGCCGCCTTATTGTTTGCTTTACAATAGAATGAAACATTTAGTAATAAATCATTTTCGGTATGCAAAAAAAAAACATTTATCTATATAGTGTACTCTCCAAAAAGCAATATCTTGTAGAACGATTGCGAAATCCGAATAATTATCGAGAAACACGAATAATTATCAAGGAACACGAATAGAACAGTAGAGTAGAGAGCAATGAAAATGACGCCGAGTTTCTACTCAAAATTAAATTAATTTAGCTTCGTCTCAAGATCCGCTTTGTAATTGTGCTTGTTGTTTCCTGAAAGGTAACACTGTCTCATTAAGGTTAACTTAGTGAATAAATCAATTGGAGCCAAGTTATTGAAACTGCTATGTTTTTGCCGTGACTGTGAACAAGAGAATTTGTTAAGATTTTGTTACCAGCGTGTTTGCTGCTCACGTAAGTTTTTTGCGTAGGTAAAAAATAATTGGAACAATACAATCAATATTTATTCAAGTAGGTTTCTGAAAACACTTTTGAATCGTCAATAGAATCTAAATAATGTTTATTTCTGCCAAGAAGAACCGGCAAGAACTTCTATTTAAACTAATAATACAAAAAAAAATAAAGTATGCTATATATAGTATTTAAACACATAGAAAGAAGTTAGTAACTGACTACTACTACTACACACACACACACACACACACACACACACACACACACACACGCATACACACACACACACACACACACACACACACACACACACACGCATATACACACACACACACACACACACACACACACACGCATATACACACCCACACACCCACACACACACACACACACACACACACACACACACACACACACACACACACACACACACACACACACATATTATAAATGCGACAGTTACTCTGTCTGCCTATCTATTACCTCTGTACGCTTAAACCGCTGTATCGATAAAGCTGAAATCTGGCATGGATTTAATTCATACCGGGAAAGAACATACCTAGGCTACTGGAAAACGTCAAGTGTGAGTCGTTTTACTTTCTATACTAATGAGGCGTTGCCGTTAAATTCCTACAGCGATATCCGAATTTCGGGCAAGTGGAACCGCTGGCAAAAACGAGTCTGTATAAATATTATAAACCATAGCCATAGAGACCCTCAACTGAACAAACAAGCTGTAAGACTTTCAACCCGCCGATACACCTCTTACTTGGTTAAAAGACTTTGGTCACAAAATATCAGTCAAAAACGAGACCTTTTAAATCACGGAGAATGTGCCACGAAACGGTCACCATGCGTGTGAAGTCAGCAGATCAAATCCTAGCAGATCAATAATGAAGTAAACTTCTATTTGCATTCAATATACTTTTACAAAAAAAAATATAATAATAGAAAAATCACCACACACGATCCTGTACCGCTTAATCTACAACAACTCGCTTAAAGTCTTTGAAGAATTGTTGAAGTATCTTAGACGTGTCCCCAGAAAATCGTAGAAGCGAGAACTTTTTGATTTAGTATTGTAAAGCTGAAAACAGAACACTTCGCAGAATTGTTTAGGAATCTAAATCGTGTGACTTAGAAAATCCTGTAGGTCACACCTCGTACCTGATCAGTAGCAGCTCATGAATCGATAGCAAAACCAACCAAGGGATAAAAATTGGAACTCAAATTCGGGACTGCAAATTCCATTTCGATGCCAAAACTCTTATTTGACCAATAGAAATATTCTCAGCGGGTATGAAAAATAAAAAATATTTTTTTGTTAAACAAATTATTTATCTATCAGAATTTTTCATAGAACTGTAGAACTCACCGCAATACACAATTTTAAGAAGAAAAAAAACGAAAAGAACGATCTGCTGTGCGAAGTTAGTTTTGATCTGCTAGGATTTGATCTACTAACTTCACACACATATGGTCACCCATTCAATATCTGACTCCGTCCGACTTTGCTTTACTATATGGTTTCTGATAGACAGTAAAAGTGTTTCTGATAGACAGTAACTGTATCGTTTCTGATAGTAACTGTATCGTTTCTGATAGACAGTAACTGTATTGTTTCTGATAGACAGTAATTGGGCCACAAGCTCCTCATTTATGTTTATCATTCCTCTAACATGAAGTAAAGTCAATTTAAACTTGAGTATAAGTTACCGACTCTTATTGAGTTAATTTAAACAGTTTTCAACCGTTTTGTTGAGTTTACGAAAACTTTACCAATTCAACAGACAGGCCATACTTGATTTACACAAAGGATTTCCTAACAAAGTAGGTATTTCTTTACCTAATTTAACTTGTTAAAAACAGTAAATTAATGTCAACTCAAATGTGTATGTTTTGAACTCGTTCAAAACGAAGGAGGAAGGAAGGAAAAAGTTAGTCACCAACTTTTTCCACATATATAATTTTTTGACATACATACACATACACACATAACATCACGAGTGGCATACTTCTTTTGCTTCTTTTACTCGCATCAATGCTTTCATACAAGCACATTTTTTACGTGAATTAATTCGATGAAGGTCTGATCTATACTTTTATTAACTTTTACCAAATGAACTGAACTGCAAAGTAAAGATGAGATATAAAATATTAATATTAATTTTGGACATATCACACAGCGCTATCTGGTCCCGAACTAAGCAAAGCTTGATTATGAAAACCTAATACTTTTTTTTTGTAAATACATACATACATATCATACTAAAATAAACCCAGACTCAAGACAAACACAAAAGTTCATCACCTAAATGTTTGTTCAGTGCGGGAACCGAACCCACACCCTCTGCACAGCAGCCGGCTACATTACCAACTAGACAACGAGGCAGTCCAAAGTTATTTAGCTGTAAACTAAAGCTGAGTTAGCTGCAAACACAACGATGCCGTCCATCTTTAGCCAACGACAAAAACAAAAGGTAGTTAGAAGTGATGCGTGTGTATCTGTGTATCTATGTGTCGGATCGTAGCGTCCATACGGATAAACCGATATTGATTTAGTTTTTTTTGTTTGAAAGGTAACTTTATTCAGATAGTTCTTAGCTATGACTCAAGAAAATATATTCAGCCGTATGAAGATTATCATTTTTTTCTGGTTGTTCCACGAGTCCAATCGATTCAAAATTTGTTTTCGATTTTTAAATTCAAAAGTTATTGCAATGGTAACCTTGACCTGATGCTGCAGCATCACCTGGACTCTACAGGATACCCAACTCCTTACCAACTTACTGCAGAGGTATCATGTTTAAGCTCATTGGAATGGTCTAAATGAATAGGTTAAAGATAGATAAGGTCTAATGATCATAAAGGCAGGATCGAGAAATGAGAATAAATTGGTGGGGGTTTTAATTCAAGGTTTTTCTCTAAGGACAACAGTCAGGGGTTTTTCAAGAAAGCTATAGGCTACGGTGACTGCTTACCATCATGCAGTCTGTGTGATTGTTTGCCACCTGTGTCTACCATTTAAGAAATAATAAGGTATTCTAAGGTACTTTCACAAGCTCAATCGATATCTAATATTTTTTGAATTGAGATTTTGACCCTCTAGTTGTCCAGACATAATGGGCACAGGTCATAGATGAAAACCAGTAAAAGGCTTTGACCTCCACAAGGCTGCCTACTAAATGTAGCAATTTAAGTTTTATTTTAAAAAAACACGTTAACTTAAAAACTGCCAAATTGATTTAAATGATTTATTTGCCCTGTACTACACAGAACGGAATGCGGTTTTTGCTTTTCAATAGCCTTAGTTTATAATGACATGTTCTATTTCACTACAAAAAATTTCTATATGCTTACTACAACTGAAAAGGTTACCGACTCCACGTGGAAGACGTCCCGGGCAAAAGTTATTTATGTACTTATTGTGCGTACTTTTAATGTCCACAACTTTTCCTATCCTGTAAGTAAGATATCATGCTAGAATAGGAAACTAATAAAGATGTTTATACGTAACGAACTTTTTGTGTAACAAATATCTTAGAAAGCTTGATCGTGTTTACCCATTAAAAGTTCTGCGTTAGTAGATATTACTGATTATGTAAGAAGGAAAAATTTCTAACTTCTATATATTGAAATAGAAATAGAGTATATGATTAAGAGTTATTCGTTACAGTCATTTAGCCAAGATTCGATTTTTGAGGACATAAGAATTAAACTCGTGGCCTTAAGGCCCCATATACTGCAAAAAAGTGAAAAAATATCGTTTTACCTTGCCCTATATATTTTTTAAGTGTTTTCGTGAATGAGCGAATTAGAATTTACCTTCTATACTATAAAAAAAACAGATATCTAGATAAATAGAGTACACACATCGATATGAAAACACATCTATAGAAAAAATAATAAAAAATAGAATAGTATCCGGGACTAAATGAGAACATAACCCTAAAAATGTAAGGAAAAGCGAAGAAAAAGTGCCAGTTGGACTCGCGCACCGAGGGTTTCGTACCTGCCATTTACATAATTTACAAACATGAACAAAAAAAAAGTGTGCCGCTAAGCGGTCACCCATCCAAGTACTGACCAGACCCGACGTTGCTTAACTTCGAATATCGTTTCTAACAAAAAAAAGTGTTAGTGTTTCACTTAATGATAAATTAGATGGCGCTGTACCGGTTATTAAAAATAATTATTGCTTAAGCTTAATAAATATTAATATTTGTTGTTATACTTTCAATTCACACAATTTTTCACTGCAATTTAGTAGTTTGAATGTCTTTTTGTTTTTACTATAGAGCAAAAACAACGAAAATGTGTTTCTTGTATTCAGGCTTTTACCTGTTTTGGTCTAAAAGATAGAGCCTTTTAATGGTCGGATATACAGAGAGGCAGACAGCGAAATCTTAGTAATATGGCTCCGTTGGCACCCTCTGGGTACGGAACCCTAAAAATTAGGTAGATATATTACGCTCAATGTTACAAACAGCTTTTCTTCCGCATGATGGTGTCTTCTTTGGTTAGATTTTTTCTGCATAAACTCAATAATTTCTCGAATGACGAGAAGAGACATTCTCAAGCTCAAAATAGTTAAAAAAATTGACGGGATATTTTCTCAAGTCGTCATATGACTCACACTACACTAACATAATGAGTCACAAAAAGGATTAGTTCAGATTCCAGAGACTCTCTCTTTGTTTTTCATATTTTTCAAATTTTGTTTTAGCCGACACACGTACAGCAAGAGCTCTATCTATTTGACATCCATTTTAATACTGTGTGTTATTGATTGCCGCTCTGGTCGCCCGATGGAAACACCATGTGGTGTGGAAACTGTGTATGAGTCCTGCACAAAGACCTATGCACTATTAGAGCGGACACAGAGATACAGTCCCACGTTCGATAGGCGCTAGCTACACTGAGAAAAAAGACTAGACGTGGAGTCCTTAAATAATGATCCTGCTTACTTAAATAATGGCGAAACAGAATCAATATTACTACATGTTGTAACACCATGCTTGGTAATGTATGAGGCGTAATGGTGTAACACACGTCCGTTGCCATGTACACATTGATAACGTCCTGAACTGGCCGTATGTTCCACCATTATCGTAATGTAGCACCACCATGAAATTCTGTAGTTGCAGTATGTTCCACCATTACCGTTACGAAGTAACACCATGATATTCTATAATTGCAGTATGTGCCACCATTACCGTAATGTAGTAACAACATGATTTTATGTAGTTTCAGTATGTACCACCATTATCGTAATGTAGCACCACCATTATATTCTGTAGTTGCTTTATGTGCCGCCATTACCGCAATGAAGCAAAAGCATGATATTATGTAGTTGCAGTATGTGCCAACATTACCGCAATGTAGCACCACCATTACATTCTGTAGTTGCAGTATGTATTGTCATTATCACAATGTAGTAGTTCCATGATATTCTGTAGTTTCTTTATGTATCACCATTATCGTAATGTAGCACCACCATGATATTCTGTAGTTGCAGTATGTACCGCCATTAGCGCAATGTCGTAGCATCATGATATTCAGTAGTTTCAGTATGTATTACCATTGTCGTAATGTAGCACTATCATTATATTCTATAGTTGCAGTATGTACCGTCATTAGCGCAATGTAGTAGCACCATGATGTTCTATAGTTGCAGTATGTACCGCCATTACCGCAATGTAGTAGCACCATGATGTTCTATAGTTGCAGTATGTGCCACCATTACCGCAATGTAGCATCACCATAATATTCTGTAGTTGCAGTATGTGCTGCATATACCATAATGTAGTAACGCCCGTAAGATTTTAAGGTGCAGTATGTGACGCTTTTCTCGTGATGAAGTGTAATCATGCAACTCTGCAGTGAATTTATTAAGATGTCAACGCTAAAAACTAATAGTCCGGTGCTCACGCGCGATAGTAGCTACTTACCATATGCATTTGCAGTTTCAAAAAATTGAAATGCGTTGGCGTCATATCTTGTTGCATGATTACACCTTATTACGGGAAAAGCAGCACAGACTGCACCTTTAAAATCTAATGGATGTTACTACATTATGGCAATAACGGCACAAATTGCATCTTCAGGTTATGGTATTTCTATATTATGGTAAAAACGGGACACAATGCACCTACAGAATCTCATGATGTTACTACATTACGGTAATGGTGGTAAACACTGCAACTTGAGAGTACCGTAGTTTTTCTATATTGTGGTATTGTCAGAACAATGATATTAATACTTAAACAGGGCTTTATTTTATATTAATAATAGAAAACACAATATAGAATTAAAGCCACATTTAATCATCACACGCACATCTGGTATTCTTAAATTCAATTTTTATAATTACAAAATTAATACAAAGATGCCTTTCATTAAATGCGTCACGCAGTTTGGGGGTTGAGGGTCACGCATTGTTAAAGAGGTATGGTAGTAACAATAGTGTGGCTGCGTTTTCAGCTGGAACAACAAATATAAGTTTTTGAATATATTTGTAAGATATGTACATATGTATTAATACATTAATGATTTTAATTTAGAAGTATACTTTACATACCTGCTGCCGCCGTTACATATTCATCGACTTGGTTTTTGTAGGTTATATCTGTAGAAGTTCTTCTACGTTCTATTGCCAGTTTTATGATTAGATCTTTGATAACTATTATTCTTTTATGATAGACAGTGTTTAACCGTTGGAAATCGTACATCAACGTCATGTAAGTCCTGTAAAAAAAGGCATTGTATGCATAATTAGGAAATTACACACTGTAAGTAACTATTATTTTTCATTCAATAACTTTCATTCAAAAGCCGAAGCACATAAAATGTGATCAAATTTGCTAAAAAAAAAATTACAAATACATACATTTTTAATAAAATGAGAATATTTATACCTATTTTTAGGTCTCATCTCATCTCAGGCCTAATGTCAAGAAAAGGAATCCTCATCAATTATAACATTTGACCATCTATGTGACCAGTAATAGTGCGCTTGCCTCTAGTGCACCAGATTTATTACAATGTGTAATTTTTGGTCTTCAGTTATTAAGACGGTTCCCAAGGTCAACAAGCAAAGCGAATTTCGAAAAGCTGCTTCTACAGAATTATAAAACAAGTTATAAGCTGTTTTCAGACATGTTTATTTTATTTCTAGAATATATCTGCGAGTTGTAGATAGCATATCTGCTGAAAGTGTCCGCTTTCAGCAGTAGTGCTATCAACGACTCGGAGTTATATTCTGGAGACATTACAATACATCCTAAAAATAGTTTATACCTTGTTTCATATTTCAGTAAAAGTACATTTTTGAAATTCGCTTTGTATGAAAAGAAAATTTAAAATATCCATTGCTGGCGCTAGTGGATCACAGAAACCCTCTTAAGAGATTACGCATGTAGGTATATTGACTGCTGAGGGATGAATATTGACTGCTTCAATTAGAAATGTTACATACATGCATATACATATCACTGACCAGAGTAAACCGTAAGAGAGAGGGGTCAATATAATCCTATAAATATTATAAATATACGAAAGTTGGTCCGTTTGTTACTTCATAAGTTTTTTTTTTTAACGCGTATGTTAAGCAAACGGCATATAACGGTATTGATGACTGATTGGTAAAAATCAGCCATCATTAGTGAGGTTAGCAGTTTTTTTACGTACTTTGATTACCTGATATTTCGAAATTGGCCACCTGGTCAAATTAACTGGTAGGCATACAATCATAGTACATACTAACACTATTTAATCACATACATTTAGTTCATCAGAAAATAAGTGAGTTAGAGTAGAATTTTAAGGAGGCGAATAGATTTTTTTTTTTATTTTCACTTAAAACACGGAAAAGAAACAAGTGCGGTTTTTTTCGTAAGCGCCCCCTTATCCACACCCTAACCAATAAGTGCCGTCTGGACTGGAACCCCTGGGATCTCGGACTAAGTGAAATGCAGCCAGAATGCGGAAATACAAGAAATGACTCACCTTAGATAATATCAGTTAATTCTTTTTCTAAGTCCCATTTAACTAACATTTGTTTGGTTTCTTGATCTACCATTATCACTCATTTTCTTTGATTTCATATGTATTCAAATGCACGCAACGTTTGTTAAAGCCAAAGAGAAACTCATCCTACGGGTTTGAAGCAACAACAAGCAAAGATCAAACCCATAGACTATTATCACTAAACGCGAAAAAAAAAACTGGTTGCCTGTAAAGTCGGTATACGGGCGAAAGTTTTACGTGACAACTTGTGCCTTTCACTTTTTATGTCTGTCTCTCTCGCTCTTAGGCGGGCTAACCATGCCGCGTGCCTCTCACTCGCTCTCATTGTGAGCGCATAACGTGAGCGGAGCGTAACGCAGTTTCTTGAAGTGTCACCCGGCAAACCAATTTATAAGACGTTGTCACGTCAAAATGCTACCAGATCTATCTAAAAGTTTCCCGAAACAGAAACAAAATTGTAGTACCTACTTGTAGTTGTCTAGTTCTGCTTAGTTCTGCTTATATGTATCTAAGACAGTAGATAGTGAACATCAGCAATCAAACAACTTACATATTTTATTAATATAATAAATGTCACGTTTGTGTTTAATTGTTGAATGTTTGTGGTTCAATCACGCCAAACATTATGAAATGGAGTCGATTATGGTTTTTTGGCTATAGTATATGTATATATATATATATATATGTGGCTATATTATAAGCAATACAAGATTACATGCATATTATTGTGATAAAAGCGACGAAGTCTATCAATCATATCTAGCAACAGGAACTAAGTGAATAGTTTGATTGCACGGAATTAAAAAATTTAATAAATATGCATGCTAAAAAAATACGGCCTGAAATGGACACACACAGATTATATTATGGTTTACTGATAGGTTACTTTTAAGGGTTCAATAGCCCAATAGCTACAACAGGACCAATATAATTTCATCAGATTCGTCAACTGCCGTTGCCCAATAAAAAGATATTTGAAAAAACACTTTCGAGCCTTTATTTCGCTCTATAGCCTCTTCAACACGTGATGTGTTAAAGTAGCGTATATCGCGTCGTATGGCTTCTGAAATCTGTCTATTGAGCCGCGTGTATTCTTTTCATCTTATCCGCTGAAGACTGCAATTTCATTTCGCGCCTTACCTTCATAAGATTGAGAATCTGATTAGATAGTTTTTGTGTTCTATGTTTGCGGCGAGCTTTAAAGAACTTAGCTCCAACCGCTTGGGCAGTTTCCACTAGCCTGTCATTTAAACACATTTTCGCAATCTCGAGACACTCGAAGCGATTTCGAAGTTCTAGCTCAAAAGCTTCGGGATTTTGTATGTAGGTTGGACGGAGCGTTGACTTTGTCAAGATGAAGAATTATTCTGGGAATTATTTTTTATGATATTTTTTAGTTTTTTATTATTTTTAAGTACATATTGTTAATGAGTGCTAAATAAATATTTTTCTTTTCTTTCTTTCTTTCTTTCTTTCTATATGGGACTGGACTTGCGGCTTATAAAGCAGCAACTTTACTTATATAAAAAAAACTTTAAGCACCTATGGTTCTCCTCTGCTACAGACTACTCCATGTCATCACCCCTTATCACACCCCCTTTCATGTAAATATACAATGAGTTACTAAAGGCAATTGAGATCCAGCAGTCGCATCTACCTAAGTAGCAAACCATTACATTGCATGCAACACTTTACCACTTGCGTTATATAACTGACCGGTTTCACATGTATAATGTAATATGTCGAATAAAACGAAATAAGTCAACCTTTGCTTTATTCATTTTATGAACATTACTTCTTTAAGGATTGTGAATCATAGTATTACCCTTGTCACAAGTTACAGATAATTTTCTGTAATGTGGCAACACAAAAACGTTAGTTATAATACGTAAGCGGCGATGCCGCTAGTTGCACCAAGACTGGCTGGGAGATTTATACCTACTCCGTAAATCTACACGGGTAAACAGCAAGTTTAACCCAACTTTACTGTGGTTACACAGCTTCTTTACAGCGCATATAAACGTCAAAGCCGTTTGCTGAAACAACACAATCTTTTTGTTCCTTCCAGTCTATGTTGGACGATCAAACAGACAATACAGCTCATTTAAACGGCAATGCAGTTAGTAGTACCAAGGCAAACTTGGCAATGTGCTCAGGCTATTTGAACGCAGCAAAACCGTTTGATCTGCCCATACTGACAGGAGTTAGATCTACTCCGGTAACTTGAATCGCCAAACAGTTAGTTTGACCTAATTTAACTGTGGTAACACATCTGCTTTGCCGCGCATCTAAACGTCAAAGCCGTTTGCTTAAACAACATAATCTATGTGTTCCATCTAGTCTATGTTGGACGACCAAACAGACAATACAGCACATTTAAACGGCAATGCAGTTAATAGTACCAGGACAAACTTGGCAATGTGTTGAAGCTATTCGAACGCAGCAAAACCGTTTTATCTGCCCATACTGACAGGAGTTAGATCTATTTCGGTTTCTTGAACCGCCAAACAGTTAGTTTGGCCGAATATAACTGTGGTAACACATCTGCTTTGCCGCGCATCTAAACGTCAAAGCCGTTTGCTTAAACAACATAATCTATGTGTTCCATCTAGTCTATGTTGGACGACCAAACAGACAATACAGCACATTTAAACGGCAATGCAGTAAGTAGTACCTACCAAGACAGACTTAGCAATGTCATGTACAGCATAAGAGCACTTTTACTGCATTGAAGAAACGTTATACTTACCGATAATTAAGGTCGTAAAGTAATTTTTTTTAATCGAAATTTAAATTTGAAAGTGATCTGCCGGGACACGCAAATATTCTAGACTAATTATAACGTTATTGTTTTTGCAGTACTCGGCATGCAGCTGAATACGTAGTAATTAGAGTAAAACTGCAGGAACGTACTTAAGAATGATGTATCTTACGGACTATGTAGGAGCCCGCAGGAATAATGGTAGTACGGTTATGCCATTACGCAAAATGGTGTTGCGTCTATTCGGATTTTTGGTCGACATGGTGTTGTCTACGTAACACTTATGCAGCATACAGATTTAAGTGGGATACGTACGTACACTGGTATTTACAGTTTGACCATTACTGACTAGACTACGCATTTCTCTCAGTGTAGCTCATGCAAATTCCAATGTTTGGTCTGGTCTGCACGACCGGCAATTTAGCTGCTTAATTGTAGTCTGTCACTCGCCTTAACCGTTGTACTTTCTAATACAGGGCCACAGGCATCTTCTTTTTAAAAGAGACTTAGCCAATAGTCTACCGCTCTGGCGCAGTGCTAATTAATGGATGGTTGTAGAGCTAGAGGTCACGAGATTGACAGAGCTTTCAAACCGCCTGTAAGACCTCTGACTCTGTAATCATTAGTCACGGCTCTTTGATTAGCGATTATAAAAATATTATTTTATTAATTCTTTTATACTTTTTTAAGTTCCCAATATACAATCATTCACTCTAACTTATCGTTAAACGAACAAAAAGTTTCAAAAGCTGACGGAGAACTTTTACTTCACAGAAAAACTTTTAAAAGCTTACTCCTCAAAAGTTGAGTATTCAATCTTTTCAAATACAAATAACAATGTTTCCCTACACACCAGCTTTGGTATAAACTTATGAGTTTCAAGAAAAAAGAAAAGGAAGAAAGTTTCTTCGCCTGTATCATTTTTCATTTGAACGCCTTTTTAGGGATCTATACCCTAAGGGTGGTAGTTATATCTAAGTCTACGCTGTCTGTCTGTCGGTCCGACCATTAAGGAGCACTATCTTTAAAATTTTAACAGGTAGACCTAACAAGAAATAAAAAAATCAAAAAGTGCAACTTTAACCTCGTACATAAAACACGTCGTTGTTCTTGCTCTATCGTAAAAACAGTAATACATTTACTGTTATTATTTATTTTTTCAAAATTATAAGTTCAATTGTTTTGGAAGGGGGTGGAAATGGTCGATTTTCATTAATTTTTTGAAATAACTTTAATAGTATTAATTTTATAATTATGAAAATATATTTGAGACTGTCACAAGCAGGTCCTTTTATTTGATACGTCACACGGTACAGTTTGCAAACTGTGGAACTTACCGTTCTATTTAAAGACTACAGATAAAATATATTTTCTGTATTTTTATCAAAATTTTAGGTTAAGGGAGAGAGAAACGGTTAATTCACATCTTTTTTCGTGAATAACTTGAAATTAATTTTATTTCAAAATTATTAATAAAATACATTTGGGACCCTCACAACAAATCGTCACACTCACATGGAATAATTTGCGAAACTTTATTTACCCCCAAAAGTGACCAAACTTTTTTACGTTACACGTCGGTATTTGCTGGGTCACAGAAATTTATTCAAAATTTTAAGATTGGCTGTGACAGACGGACAGACAGACAAACGAATGCTCTTATAAGGATTTCACCATTTTTCCATTCAGACATGAAATAGAACCCTAAAATCACCTGCAGACACAGATGTCAATTTAAAAATAGTCGCAAATTCGTGAAGGAAAAAACAATTGAGCAAAATTTCGATTTTCGCACCCATTTAAGTAACTTCTCATATCGTAGAAAAATAAATAATCTTGCACAAAAGGTGTAAAATTCAGAAACTGGCAAATAAATAAATAGGTAATAAATAGAGAATTCTTGAATCTACAACGAATCGTCAAAAACCACACAGCGGCGGAACCTGAAGCCTCAATATTTATTTTATCCCACAATATTTCTTACTCTAAGAACCCATTTATCAAATGGAAACACAAGCTGCTGTAGGATTTATCCTCTTGACGATTTTTACTTTACTCAGGTAGAAAAATATCCTGCCAAGGGTAAGGAATGGGGAAAACGTGGCTTCTCCGATAAATTGCTCTTAAAAGGTTGTTTTCACGTGTTTGTTTTTTAGTTTCTTTTATTTCTCAACTAACCTTTGCCCGCGGTTTCACCCGCCCTAAATTCGGTTATCGATTTAGGATTTCAATTTCAATACAGAAAATAATTAAATGTTATACAAAAAAAATCGTCCACACTTTACGATTTCAAGTAGCCTATGTCCTTTTCCAGGACTCGAACTATCTTCATACCAAATTTGCCCGCTGTTCCACCCGCCCTGAATTCTATTATCGGTGTAGCATTTCGACAGCAAGTCCTCAATTAATAAAAAAAAACTGATTCACGCTTGTCCAAAGTGTATCCATCGCAAATTTCATTTAAATTGGTTTAGCGGTTTGACAGACCAAAAGACAGACGGACGGACGGATGGACGGACGGATTACTTTCGCATAATTCACTAATATTTATAATATAAGAATGAATAGCGGACCCGACAGACGTTGTTCCGCCCAACGAAAAGCGACGCCACATTAAGTATTATATGTTAAATTAAACATTATTTTTTTTCAAATTTTGGGATTCCATGATGGCATACACAAACAATTTGAGGAACTTTCTTCTCGGCCATCCATCCTGGAAACTAACAAGGAGACATCGTATCAACACTGCAATCCAAAATTAAGTCATTAGACCAACAGTCTGGAAATTGTAACTTAGGAATCGCGTATGTTTCGTAAAAAAAAAGGAGAAAACCTGGTCACCCTCCTGGAAAACATTGGTAATATCAATGGCTATACAATTACAAGTAAGGATATAACCGCGATCCACCGTGTTCCTCCTACGTCAAAGGATATTAACACGCCGAAAAATATTATTCCCAGATTATCCTCCTGTATCCTGCGAGATAATGTACTTAGCGGTACTTTAGAAAATCATTAGTTGATATTTTAGAGGTTTTAGCGTGAAATAGTAACAGACAGATTTACTTTCGCATTTATAACATTTATAATTATATTATATTCATGGATAGAATGGATAGTTTTAAGTATACGTAAGTATATGTATGTACATATGATTGTGCAAAAATATAATTATGATGGCGCTAATGCCACTAGTACTATTAAATATCGAAATTCTCTTAAATATCCGAATTCATTCACTCGATTGACGATATTTGAGCTTCACATGGCGCGCCCCCTATGCTACATAAAAACAAAAAAAAAATGTAAATGTACTTGTATGTGTGTATAATGTACAACTACCCACATACCTAACGCATATTACCCTTCTTTTCTTTCTGTGTGTAGGCAAAATAATTGTACTCGTGATTGCTTGAGTAATTCTAATTAATGTTTAACTTTAGCTACTTACATATCAAGTTTCAAAAACACAATGAACATAATCCGTAGATGATGTGGTAGGTTATACATTTATTAAACTATTGTAAAATATTATTTATGCTTTTCATAATGTTTTATTGTTTACCAAATGAAATAAAATCAATTAAAAATTAACAATAAAAATAAAAACGAAAATTAAAAAAAAAACCATAATAATTTCTAACGAATCTACGGTTGAGTCATAATTTTTGGATACTTATCTCACTGTTTATTATGACCTCTATGTCTAATTTATTTAATTCTACATTTTCTTCCAAATCTCATATGATGGAAGTATTAGTTTTAACCTACTACCCATTACATTACTTACCCATTTCGATGCGCTTTTTACGTTCGTGTAATGTATCGTTTTTCAAGCAACAAATTTTAAAATGATTGAAGTTGTCGTATAGGATAATAATGAAGTCGCATTCAATGCAGCGAAGTTTGAAATCATTGTAGTACATTTTTTCTCTGCCGTTTAGGAGATCAGTGACCCACCGACTGCGGCGCCACCTACCAGGTCCAATGGGGTTATCAAACCATGCAGGGACCCACTCCAACGTACTCAAAAAAATATCATTAAAATCATAACTGCTGTTAAGGAGAAGATCAGTTACACACTGACAGTTTTCAAACCACCAAAATTCACCCAAATCGTTCCAGCCGTTTAGGAGGAGTTAGATGACAGTAGAGGGGATTCGTTGGTTCTGGCGCACTTCCCCCCAACCTCAACCCCTCGCCTAAAAAAAAGCCCACCAACTTTTTAGCTTTGTACGACTCGCGCTTGACCACTCTCAATACATCGTTGGTTCTGGCACACTACCCTCCAACCCCAACCCCTCGCCTAAACTAACCTAACTTTTCTGCCCCCGCACGACTCGCGCTTGACCACTCTCAAAACCACCCCTGTGTCTGGGGTGTGGCGACTCGCGCTTGACCACTCTCAAAACCACCCCCTGTGTCTGGGATACGTCGACTCACGCTTGACCAGAACTACCACGTGACATCACTGTAGGTTCTGTGTAGTTTTGTTAAGTATTTATATCATTATCGTAATGGGTCTATCGTATTTTTCCGTTCATTAGTTATTCTTATTTAATTACAATGTCGTGAGTGCGATAATAATGTTTGTGGTGACATTCCTAATACCTTTTTAATTATATTTGTACTTGTAAGATAAATCGTATATATATAGGATAGTCGAGAGTATTCGAGTTACAATTTATCATCAAGTGATTGAATTCATCCTGTGTGATACTGAGGCTGGTTCTATTTACTTCAAAAAAAGCTATGGAGGTATGTGTTTTTTTGCTTTATAATTCTTTATCTATATTTATTATATATATTACAGACCCTCAAAACTATGTGTTTGTTTGAATGTCTATTACTTAAACCAATTTTGTTTAGGTTTTCACTTTAGGCAAATTTTTGATTCAAATTATTATACAAATATGTTTTTAAAGCATACGCTTATTTTATTACAGAATTCAACATTTAACGTAATGGAAGAAAACACGTTCAAGCATTACTACTACGCTACATCGGATGATGAGCAATCAACTGAGAAGGCCTTAGAAACAACAAAGCTCAAACGGTCTCGTCGAAATAGTATCGACTCATTCTTTGAGGGGACCAATCAGAAGAAAAAGAAACTCAGCTCTACAGTGGCGAGATCTTCAAAAGATGGTATCCCTGGTGTCACATACTTGTCTACTAATAATGATGATGGGGCTCATGCTACACATTTGATAAAAATTGAGGTGTATGACCTCATAAAATTGAAAAAAGTACCAGTAGATGAACATTGGAAACACTCAGAAGTGAGGATCAAATATTATATGGATACAAAAGATGAAAAATATGAGCAAACGAAGGGTATCATATTTGATATCACGAAGCAAATAGCAGAAACCAATAACTGTAAAAAATACTTTTTTAAAAAGTAATCTCTAATAGCTAAATTAATTTATAAGAACCAGCTTCAGTATTACTCGAAATCAACTTTGAATCAAATTGTATCATGTTTGAGTTTTATTGTGAATGAATGAATAAATGATATAAATAAAAAATATTTTTTTGTTTTTTAACCACTAATTACACAAACACACACATAAGAAAAAAACATTTTTTTTATTTTAAAAAGTTTTATTATCAAAAATTGTTTTAAACATATCATATAATAAAATATCATTACATAGAGTGTTATTACTAAAGTGGTTTACAAAATCAATCATTGATTTACCATGAAACTTAAAATACAAATAAACAAGACAATATTCCCCACAAACAGTTGTAAAGTCATTTTGAACTCTTTTATTATTGTAACTCCATATCTTAGTATTCTTATTTAAGAAATATAAATGATGTCTACTAGGTTTACGACCATAAGAATCAAAGTATTCACCTAATCCATTTTTATTAATATGTATTCCCACCCAATGCGATCCAGGTTGATTGTCAACATCTAAATTACTAATGAGAAAAGCAGGTAGGTGCATGAGTACTGGTAATCTATTTGCAGCAAATACATTTAGTTTAATTTTCGGAGAAATTATCTTTAAACATTTTTGAATATCTAAAGTATTCATTTCAGAATGTTGATATTATGAATGTCAAAAGTATAATAAGTCCTTTCATTGAGTTCTAATTATTATATTTTAGCTACTGTAATCTACTGAAACATTACGATTTTTATCTATTTCAATAACATTATCAAATTCAGCATACACTATACAGTTTATTGTTTGTATGAGTGCTGCTTCAAAACGAACTTCAAGTCTTACGCTTCCATGTCTAATAAGATTCCAATGAGACGTAGAACTAGCTGATAAGTCTGGAGTTAAATCAAATGCCATCAAACAATATCCATTTGCATATTGTTCCCTAGAAATAGCATTACCATCATTCAAAAAGTGAATACCTGACCCGGAAAATAGTGTATGGTAAGCTGTGGTAAATATATTGTTGTGAAACATTGGTTGTAAAGCTTTTGATGGTATTTGTTGACCATCTATATACAAACTAAATGTATTTATTCCATAGTTTTCAAAGTTAAAAGGGTTTCTGTTAAAACTTCCATTAAAAGCAGCATTGTTTACAAAACCTATTATACACCTTTTTGGAACTTGACCAATAAATATGTTATCAAGCGTTTTTCCCTGAACTCCTGAAGGTATTGTGAGCACTTTGACTTCAGCTCTGGTTATAGGATACTTAGCGGTCGTTGCACTTAAAACTTTTTGATGTGCTAATAATACACTTGGACTAATTTTTGCTCTACGAACTATAAGTGTAGCGTCAGTAAAAGTAACTTTCAGTTTAGCATCAGCACCAGCCATAAGATTAAAACTTTCTCTTGATCGTACTAGTTTAAGACTAATTTCAACACCATTTATCAGAAACTTTTCTTGATTAAACAAATCCCCATGCAAATGTCCTACCATTTCTACCTCTTTACTCTCACGTACAAATTGATTCCTTTTTTTAAATCCATCATTAGAATCATCTAGTGAATTCATTTTTCCAGCTGTGTCTTCATACCATAGTCCACAAGTCAGATGAGATTGTTTAGCTGCTGGACCATAGTTTAATAAAGTTTCTATAAATGCCCTATAAGCATAAGTGTTGTTTGGTGGAGATACTAGTTTTTGATTTAAATACACATCGAGTTGATTGAACAGTGAGTGTAACCAGTTATTAGTTGGGGCTACTACTGTAGCAGCAGCTAAGTTGGTGCCATCTTGGTTTCGAATTTTAACTTTTAAATGTAGTAATGTATGAGACAAATCGATATAATCATCCCCCGTACCAGGAATTTGAAATTCAATTGGTCCATCGTCTGTAAGGGATGATATAGGTTTGTAGTGTATCCATTGTCCATTTTCAATACTTGTCTGAGTTGTTGGTAAAGCAAATAAATCCAATTCCGATTTTATACATTCACATGAATGATTATGTAAGAATGACATTATTTGTTTGAAAATATATCTTTAGTATTTCTATTAATTTTATACTTTCTAGTTCTCAACTCTTTCAAAGCTGTTGACGGAATGGAATGAATCCGACGTTGACGTTTCGTTATATAACCTGATCCATTCATTAGTCTTTCAATTTTATCATCTGCTCTTCGTTTTAAATTACTACTTACATCTTTTAACCGTGTTTGCACAGATTCATTCATTGGTTTCTGGCTTATCATATCGCTTAATAATCCCACTCCAGCATTAAGAGCCTCTTTACCAATTACTCTTGCCCCACTTGATAATAAAGGTAGTACTGATCGAAACAGGCCTCCTAAAAAGCTTCCTATTCCATGACCACGTTGATGTGGTACACCTTTATAAATTACACCAATTCCTGATCCTGCTTGGTGTGAATAATATTGCTCATAGGGACAAATACTGTTATTATGCATTATAATCGCTTAAAGTGTAGTTTAACATATGCGGTCCCAAATTGAAATGGTATTTTATTACCAGTGTTTGTTCTTATATCTATTTCAATTGTATCAAATTCTCTTCGCATAACTGGTAAGTAGAGGGGTGGTGAAAATACATGCATCTTATAAGCACCATAGATATATTTCTCGGGGTCTAAAGGTATTATTCTTAACAATGGTGTCATAACATCTCCAACTATTTGCGGATCAATTATATCACAGTAAACAAATAATTGAGAAGGTAATCCTAAATGTAAATTGGGTGGGTATCTTCCAACATTTTTTGTTATTAAATTAGTTTTTGGTTCAAAGCCAAGTTGAATACTTAACTTTGATGATAACGTTAAAGATGATATATTTTTATCGTTAATTTGAACAGAGACCATCTGGGAAACTTTATCATAATGAAAGCGACAGTTTTCTTTTAGGTTTAAGGCTTTTAAAATGTTATCAATATTATCATAATTGGTTGCAGGTATATGATTTTTATAAATAACTGATGATATTGATTTATCCAAAGGTACTATCATTTTCTTAGTAATATACATTATATTTTCACCCTCTTGAACTGTAAACATACTACATGGGTATTGAAATTCTACAACTCCAACAGACCACTGTCCTTCTAATTTTATAGGTTTTGGAAGTTTTGTTGAAAAATTTGTAGTGGTATTACTCGGAAAATATTCCATTGAACTATTACTGAGCAAAGTTAAATAAAAATCTTCCTTAATCATATTTTTTCTATATCTTTTAATGATACCCAAGTATTAAATTTGTTTGGATAACCTTTCCACTTCACTAGTACTTGCTTTCTATTTCCAAAATAACGAGTGTGGAGTATTTTATCTATTTTATGTGGGAGAGTGGGGTTGTATATTACTTTTTGTAATTCTTTTTCATAAAATGTACCTGTAATGGGTTCATTTTGAAGATCTTTTAACGTATAAACTACCCAAGGTGATCTTCTTATAACTGAAGTAATAACAAATATTTCATCACTCCAGTTGCTCTCGTATCCTTTTTGAAATATGTGTTTATGTTTTGTTATCCTAACATAATCACCTTCTTTAAACCTGTTTAGAATAGCCTTTTGCCCTTTATCTCTATCATATAAATTATTCCAAACAGTCATAATATTTTCTGAGTTAACATCTTTGGGACACATTTTTATACTTGAATGATAGCTATGATTATAAGAATAAATCAAATCTTTTAAAATATCAACATATCTATATGTGTTATGATGTGTGAAATACCGCCACATTTTTGTCTTTAATGTTCTTTGAAAGCGTTCCACGATACTAGCTTTTATATCAGGATTGTTAGTGGTGTAATAGTTTATACCTTTACTTTTAAAATATTTTTGCACATCCTTAGAAACAAATTCAGTTCCCTTATCTGACTGAATGTGGTTAGGTAAGGATTTTGACTCATTAAATATACTTTCAAAGCATTCTTTTATAGTTATAGAGTTCTTTTTTTTTAAACATCTAGCAAATGCATATTTACTAAATACATCAATAACACACAGAATATATTTAAAACCATCATTATATTCAGAATAAGTGCCATATCACTTAAATCCACCTGCCACAAGTCATTATAATTAGATAAAATGTACTTATTTCTAGGAAATCTATTTCTTACAGGTTTATGTAATGTGTAAGTTTCTTGTTCTTGCAACCAATTTTTCACTTGTTTTGCTGTCATTTTTCCCTTTAACGAGTTGATGAGTTTGTTAACACCTCCATATCCAGCAGGATGAGAAACATCATAGTAAATCTGATTTATTTCTAATAGGGGGTCCATTTTTCCCAGTCTATTTTTTTCTTGATTTTGTTAAAATGAGTCTTAGTAGGAGTAAAACTATTATCTGATTGCAATTTGTTAAGTGGAATTTCTTCTTTTATATCACCTAAGTAAAGTTTATTAATATATTCTAGTCTTTTTGGATTTCCAATATAAGTTAATGGTATTTTAATTTCTTTTAATGCTGATGCAAACTCTTGCCACCCAATTGGATCACTGTGTTTAAGTGGTCTTAGTGTATCATTCACCAGGTCTATAATGTTACTCCCTGGTATTTTCATATTATTGATACTAACAGTTCCATTGGTATCCCAATCTACCTTATTTTTATTTGAAAAAATTGATTCTATTAGTAATTCACCTCGTTTTATATACGTCTTAGGAATCAATTTCAAGAGTTGTTGCTTTGAATAAAATGGGGTTAAGTCAGTATCATTTATGGTTTTTGATTTTATGTTTGATACCTGCTCAGTGTCAAGGACTGTTTCCTTAATGACATCAGTATCTTTATAATTAGGCGAACTTTCTGTTTTGGTTATAATTGGTATTTGATATGGTCGTCGTTCTACTTCAGTAAAATGTAAATACCTTTGTAGTGTTTGTAAATACAAAATCCATTTTTCTCTATCTTCTACATTACTATTTAAAATATCTTTCATTTCACCATCTAAACGGGATAAAGTATTTAAAGCGCTTTGTGTTTCATTTTCCTTTTTAATTTTTTCTATCAAATTAGGTTCAATTAGAATCTTTTTTTTAGCATGTTCCATTTTTGCTTTTATTTTCCTGCTAAGGTTTTAAAATTGAACTCACCAAGGCACTTAGAACAGATCCTAAAATAATAGGTAAAAAGGCACCACCCCTTTGAATAATTACGTTTTTTCTAAGTAGATTTCTTCCTTTACACACCAACTTTCTCAATATATTTTTATATTTTTTTAATTTGTTTTTATCATTTTCCTTGACGGGTATTTTACCCTGTAATACGTTGTAAATACACTCACAAATAAAATTTATTTCTTCTTTACTACAAGATTTAAGTAAAGCTTTTCTATGTCTTGGTTTCAATACATGCAACGATTTTAAAAGTTCTTGATGTGTAGTCACTCTTGAATGCATTATTTATGAATGATTGGAATTTCATTATGTTTGCTGTATTAAAATCCTTTTTTAGGTATATATACAATGCAGTTCTGGTCAGAAGGAAATATTCTCGTTTTAAATCGACACATATCAATTGTGTCCTGTTTTAAATCTATCATTAGGTAGCCATGAGGTTCACTAGTAGCATCTTTGTAGGCATCTTCCAAAAATTTAATGTTTTCAGGTGAGACTTGACGTGCTAAGTAACGAATTTGTGTTTTATCTCGTGGATTTTTAAAGTAGACTATATAACTAGAGTTTAAAGAAATATCTCTCTGTCCTTTACCTTGATGGAATATATTTTGTGTAATATAGAAAACACTAATGTTTCTATGATGACTACCCTTTGTGAATATGTCAACAACACGACCATCAGACTCTCGCATGAGGTCATCGATTATTATTAGTTGTGGTTGTTCTCCATCAAACATACTGAGGTCAGGAATACCTTGGTAATAATTAACATTGTTCAAGTTGTATAACGGTTGCATTTCATCATAACACCACATAATATTAGAAAAATGTTGATTGCAAATCTCATTAGCATGTTTCACAAAATTTTTAACAAAAACTGATTTACCACATCCACTAGGGCCAGCTACAATTACTGTAAAGGGATGATAAAAATGAATCATAATTATTTTTAATGTGTGTTCTCTTTGAAAATGTTCAAATTCATATGGAGGAAAGCAATAAAAACAAACACTTATATATTAAAAACAATATAATTAATAATAAAAAAAAATTACAATCATTAGGTTACTTAATAATAGTTATTACCTTACATTTTTTAAACACACATAAACCAGATACAATTAATACTCTATATTATTATTATTTCAAAACTATAAGTTAATCTTAAAATGACCCCAAGCATATGTATCTGTTGAATTAGGTAAAATATATCTCTTGGTGTCATTACAGGATAGACAAGTTTTATTAATTTGTTGTGTAAAAATAGTATGTTTCACACTTCGAATCCTACACATTTGTGAAACATTTACATTTTTATTAAATAGACACAACTTATAATTTTCCAAATTCATCTTTTTTGTCACACTTTTATTTACACCTTTAGCTTTAGCAATAACCTTACTTTCAATGTCCATTGCATACATTTTTGATCGAAGTCCTACAAACTCCCGAAATATTTTACCATTGTTCTCATCCTTAAAATATCCAAGTTTCTTTTTATTTAAAAGTGGGAAACCATAAACATTATCACTAGAATAGTCTGAAGTATCGAAAAAACATTCTAAGTCAGATTTTATATCATTATAAAAATTATCTGTAAATACATGGTAAACTAAGCTATCCGTATCAGTGTATAATAACTTGACACTATTATTGTATTTTCTTTTCATGTAATTATAATGAAAGTTATACATCAATGTTTTTGATATTTCTAATATACAAAATCCTAAAACAAATGGTTTATTGAAATATACCTTAGTCTTTTGTAATTGTACAGCAATTAAAGACTCGGAGAATATAGATAGACTATGAAACTCAGGGCGAGCAATTAAACTTTGTGCACCTTGAATTTTTCCATGGTTTTCCCAGTGGGTTAACAATTTCACATTAACACGTTTTTCAACATTTTCCATAGTTTTACCAAAGACTGCATTATTCATAAGTTTATAAAAATCTTTTTCAAAGTCACTTTTAGCTAAAGTTCTTAGTTGTGTATTTAAATCTATATATTTCTTCAACCAAGGACTTTGCTCAAACTGTAAAACTCTATGAACTCTAATTAATTTCATACCAAGTTGTAAACATTGCTTCAGATTTCTATAGTGAATAATATATTTAGTTTTGTTATATAAATTTGGTACTAATTTTTTATCTTTACTGTTACCGATTACAATGTTTTCAGGGCATAAAGGTAAGTCTGAATGAAGATCATGTAAATTTTCAGGGTATTCAAGATCAACTTCCAGTATGTATCCAATATCTGATGAATCTGATATATTGAAGTCTATGTTCGGGTTAACCCATTTAAAATCTCTTACAGGCAAATACTGAGACATTGCCCAACCATAGAGATTGTTTGCATCAAAATACATTAAGTAAGATTTTGGTAAGTTATCTTTGTAATCACCCATGTACTCGTTATTTGCCTTTCCATATCTGTTAGAACACTGTGAAATACCACCTCTTATACCAGACTTTACGAATGCTATTTTATCAAAGTCTTTTAATAATTCCAGTGTTATGTTAGTACATTTTAGCATTGCATCCCAGCTTAATCCTGGAAGGGTATAATATTGTACAGGGTCGAGTTCATATGTTTTAATACAAATTTCTCTAAAGTTTTCAAAAATATCAGTGAGTAACATTACATCAGTTCTTAAGTATAGATTGGAATAGTCCAACATATTTTTACATTTAAATTGGACCCAAACATTTTGAGCATGTTTATAATCATCATCTGAGACACTGGTATTACTTAAAGAGTTAAAGAAAGCGTCTTGATCTGGAAGAGTTGTAACTTTTAAGGATTCATAAGAATTAACAAATTCATAAGGAAAAACACCTTTCCTAATAAGTTTATTAAAATCATTTTCGTTTGGAAATTGTTTTCTTAATTCTATAAATTGATCTTTTTTTAGATTTTTAGCTAAACTATCTAAACTACTGGCCATGAATTTAAAGGAATCTAAAAACCGCAAATGTACTAAATGACCTCTTATATTAAGTTTTTTTGAGAATGAAATATATTTTTCCTTATTTTGCGGAATGATATCTATTTCTCCATCTTTAAAATTCAAAGCATGAATAATAAAATGAGCATCATAATTACTTAGATTATGAAATAGAATGGGAATGAAAAAGGGAACACGATACTTTGAACTACATAATTCGTGAGCAACACCTCTAAAATTACCAGTATTCCAATCATAGTCTACTGTGATGTCATCACCCAATAGCCCTTCACAAATATAACATAATTGCGATTGTCTAATAGATTCCTTCTCTTCGTTAGTTAATGGAAGTGGACATTTTTGAAAACAATTTATCCTATGTATATTGCTAATATCTTTGTAAATGCTTTCCATAAACATTTTTGCACAATTAGGCCCTGTGTATGTTCTGTATGTAGACAGCTTATCATCATACGACCATTTTATATAGTATCCATAACTATAAACTTCATGTTCATGTATTGTTTTTGTATATGACTTCGATGGATCAGGGTCACATGAGGTGACGGGTTTTAAAAGAGCTTCAAAGTCTGCATATATTACAAAAGGTAATTTTAATTTTCTTTGAAACTTATCAAAATAGATTTCATCATTATTTGTTTCCCGATTAAACCAATCTTTTCCTTTTTTATGAATTCCTGGTAATACAGTAACAATATGAGCACAGTCATGTTTTTGGTGATTAATTAAATTAACTTTAGATTTAAAATATAGAAGGCAACCATCACAGATATGAATAGCATTATTTCGATTTGTTATTTGTTTACTAACCAAGCGTGATAAATTTTTTATAAAACAATAATGACCATTTGAACCATTGTTTAAAAATAATAAGTTAATGTGTAATTCTTTACGACATTTTGTAAAATATAATGGTCCAACGATGGTATTACATTTTTTTTCTTTGTTAAATTCTAATCCGAAAACATTGATACTAATGTTATTCTGTTTTTCTACCTTGGGTATATCCGATAATTTGATTGGGAACTGTATATTATTAAACTTTAGTCTATTTTGATTCCTCAAGTATGATGATACCCTTTCAGAACTTTTATTTACAGGATATAGTGCGGATAATAAAGCCCACTTAAAACATTCTTGATCGTTATTTTTTACATTTATGACTGCTTTTTTACGCTTAATATCTAAAGGTAATTCAATAAACGAAGACCCTCGTAAGGGATTGAACTTATTAACATTCATTTCTAAGAACTGAATTTTTTTTAAAGTCTATCCACTATCTTTTGCTTCGAAATCACTCATTTTATTTTTAATGTCTTCGCTTAAAGTTTCTAAATAATTTTCTAATTCGTCCCCTAAAGAAATAGTCCAATTTTTTGTTTGAAAATCGAAAGAATTTTTTAAATCTTTTGTTTCCTGTTCAAAATCTGCATGAATAATAAAATTAACTTTAACAATAGTTAACTCTTTTAAACATTCCTGAATAAGAAATAGTATCGACTCTTTAATTGATGCTATGAATACTTCAGGAGTTTGTATTTTAAGTGACTCATTAGCTTTAGGTGATACAATTCTATACGTTAAGACCCGAGACCCAAAAGCAACTGATATAACAGAGACATTATGTAAATTATGATTATGAATAAGACATTTTTCTTTGTGTTCCTTAGATCGTAAGTGCTGAGCATAGAACCTTTGGCTAACCTGTAATTCACATATTTGACACATAACGTTCTGTCTATGTGTTGTATTGGCAGATGATGACGTCGATGCTTGTTGTAAATCTTCAACACTAATATCAGCTTGTCTCTTCAAACCTCGACCGACTTGAATTGAAGATTTTCTGTAGATATAACATGCTTATGTTAATATAAGAACACAAATATGTAACATAAAATTTAAATAAGTATAGTTAGAATGTATACCTGAATGTTTCCTCAACTTCTTTACAGATGTTAAACAGTGAAGTGTCATAATACGGATTTTCCAGAGCATTATCTTCATAATTCTCACACGCTCTCATTAGTTCTTTTTCTTCTTCTTCAAAAACATTTTGAAAAAAAACACTTTCTAGTGACATGGTTGAAATAAACCAGTTTAGCTTTGCTTGTGAATGATGAATTAATAATAAATATAATGTTCGATTTTTCTCTTATATATACAAGTCGATAAGGTGATTACTATATTAGTTGATGGTTAATTAATAGTTGCTCGTTACTTATCAATTAGATACTCATAAAATTTTGTAAGGATGGTTCTTATAAATTAATTTAGCTATTAGAGATTACTTTTTAAAAAAGTATTTTTTACAGTTATTGGTTTCTGCTATTTGCTTCGTGATATCAAATATGATACCCTTCGTTTGCTCATATTTTTCATCTTTTGTATCCGTATAATATTTGATCCTCACTTCTGAGTGTTTCCAATGTTCATCTACTGGTACTTTTTTCAATTTTATGAGGTCATACACCTCAATTTTTATCAAATGTGTAGCATGAGCCCCATCATCATTATTAGTAGACAAGTATGTGACACCAGGGATACCATCTTTTGAAGATCTCGCCACTGTAGAGCTGAGTTTCTTTTTCTTCTGATTGGTCCCCTCAAAGAATGAGTCGATACTATTTCGACGAGACCGTTTGAGCTTTGTTGTTTCTAAGGCCTTCTCAGTTGATTGCTCATCATCCGATGTAGCGTAGTAGTAATGCTTGAACGTGTTTTCTTCCATTACGTTAAATGTTGAATTCTGTAATAAAATAAGCCTATGCTTTAAAAACATATTTGTATAATAATTTGAATCAAAAATTTGCCTAAAGTGAAAACCTAAACAAAATTGGTTTAAGTAATAGACATTCAAACAAACACATAGTTTTGAGGGTCTGTAATATATATAATAAATATAGATAAAGAATTATAAAGCAAAAAAACACATACCTCCATAGCTTTTTTTGAAGTAAATAGAACCAGCCTCAGTATCACACAGGATGAATTCAATCACTTGATGATAAATTGTAACTCGAATACTCTCGACTATCCTATATATATACGATTTATCTTACAAGTACAAATATAATTAAAAAGGTATTAGGAATGTCACCACAAACATCATTATCGCACTCACGACATTGTAATTAAATAAGAATAACTAATGAACGGAAAAATACGATAGACCCATTACGATAATGATATAAATACTTAACAAAACTACACAGAACCTACAGTGATGTCACGTGGTAGTTCTGGTCAAGCGTGAGTCGACGTATCCCAGACACAGGGGGTGGTTTTGAGAGTGGTCAAGCGCGAGTCGCCACACCCCAGACACAGGGGTGGTTTTGAGAGTGGTCAAGCGCGAGTCGTGCGGGGGCAGAAAAGTTAGGTTAGTTTAGGCGAGGGGTTGGGGTTGGAGGGTAGTGTGCCAGAACCAACGATGTATTGAGAGTGGTCAAGCGCGAGTCGTACAAAGCTAAAAAGTTGGTGATCTTTTTTTAGGCGAGGGGTTGAGGTTGGGGGGAAGTGCGCCAGAACCAACGTCGTAATAGATATTGAGGTTAACCGATTTTTGTGATCATGGCAAAGTATTATTAATCGATATCATTAAAAAAAAAACGGGTTGCACTCCGGGAGTGCCGGCAGAAGTGAAAACATACTCGCTATTTACTTCCCATCACTTCTTATCCATATTTATTTATTAAAAATAATAACTTTTGTTTATTTACTTTTTCGACGTTGTATATTTGACAGCTCAATCTGTCATAGAATTAAAATCCCATATCCAACCTCCCTGTACTACTCATAATCGCCATATACTAAAAATAAAAACTAACCTAATGTAAATAAAGGTCACGTGTCCTAACACGAGTGACATCTTACGAATTTTCGATCAGGACACGTGACCTGACGCGAGTTTAACAGTTTTTACCCATCACAAAAAAAGTGCACAGCGCCGCTAAAGAAGTTTTCACTTCAAAAATCGTCATTTTTGTTTTTTATTTTGTCCAAATCATGTACATAACTATTAACGATATACTTGTTGTACAAACCGTACGAAAAAGAATAATCTTTACGCTTAAATAATTCAGACCATCAAAAAAAATGGAACTCCTTTTATCATTGCGTGGCGCTAGTCTATGGGATATTTTGATGCCTACTTTAATAAGTAGGGGTTTTTCAAATAAGATATCAGTGCTTATTGCACTAACTGTAAATATAATTTGGTGATATTTTTAAGCATGTCTTTTTTTTCCTTAGGAGATCAAGGTCCTTCAGACGAGAGAGTTCTGTCTGTGGAGAAGTAAGTATAAACCGCGTACAAAAATATTAGTCCTCCGCGGACAAAAATCTGTCGTCTGCACGACTGCCGCCAACATTTTTTACTGTGTATGTTTATTGTATGTTTATATATAGGTATATAAACATACAACATATGTAGTTAACATATAAGTGAGTATGTAATTGTGAAAACAGAATCTGAATATCAAATACCAAAAGGCCAAGGAGTATAGTTTTCTTGTAAAAAATTAAAATATAAATTAAGCATCATACAAAAAGTACTAAGTTACATTGGTGGCATAAAATACAACCTAAAAGCTCGTCGCTGCGATTCTCACCACCAAACTTTTCCTGCTGATGTAAGTACCTATCTCAGAACTATAAGGCTATAGGACAAAGTTAAGTAGCGAGAAGCGCAGCGACCAGCTGTTAGGTTGTATTTTATGTATAGCGCACAAGCCGAGCAAAGCGCGCCGTGGCAGCGACCGGGCAAAACACCCAAACTAAGTCGCCTAGCTTTAATGATGTCGGAGTACCGCCCCCTCATCGAGGTAGCAACGTCGGAAGGTATTCTTTTATCCATCGTTTCCAGAAGTGGTCCAGAAGCCTAACAGCCTTGCGCCATCCAGCTCTACTGTCAAGATCTCTGTAACACAGCGTTGCGGGTATAGATTTGCTTGACGATGAACCGATGAGGAAGTGATACGGAGTCAATGCTTCTTCATGGTCAGGATCAGGGGAGACGTGTGTAAGAGGGCGAGAGTTGACCAGACCTTCGGCTTCACTCAAGAGAGTTTGGAGCACTTCATCTATAGGGGAGCGTTCTTTCAACGTTACCTTGAGTGCAGTTTCCGCTCCCACGCTCCGCCCATAAATGGTGAAGATGGTGGAATAAACTTCCATAAGATTAGGGTTTCTATTGCTTCTTCATATAAGGTCTTTAGGAGTCGATTCGTACCAACAAAAGCAGTTCCGTTATCAGACCAGATTTCACTTGGAGTTCCATGGCGAGCGATAAAACGACGTAAGCTCATCATGGCGGCATCGGTAGTAAGGCTGTGCACCACTTCAATATGAACTGCTCGCGTAACAAGGCAGGTATATAAAGCTGCGTAACGCTTTTCTCTTCTTCGGCCTACAGATACTTGTAAGGGCCCAAAGTAATCAAGCCCCACGAAACTGAAAGCTCTTCGGTGGTGTGACAGCCGAGCTGCTGGCAAATTTCCCATCGAGGGTTTCAAGGGTCTGGCGCGTTTCAAACGACAAAACTGACATTTGTGTGCAATCGATCTCGCTGCACTTCGTAGGTTTATTACCCAATATCTATGACGCATTTCATTGACAACCATCTCGGTGTTTGCGTGACCTGCTTTTTGATGGTAGTGTGCATCGAAAATGATCGGGTGTTTCATGTCATCACTTACATTCTGGGTTTGGTTTATTCTGCCACCCAGTCTTATGATTTGATCTTTATCTAAGATAGGTGAAAGGTTGTATAAGCGACTTTGTCTAGGTATTGGATTATTGTCTTTAAGACAGGATATCTCTTCTGCAAAGGAATCTATCTGACTTTTACGTAGAATATGGACGTCCAAACAAACGTAAATCTTAACTTAAATCTTCAGTAGTGAGGTTTGTCTGAGAACTTTTGCGTCTGATAAGTGACAAAAACTTGTGGGCTCTCGCCGTTGCTCTGATAAGTCTTTTCCACGAGCTTAAACGTTCAGAACTAACTACCAACGGCATGACAGATGGTGATGATGAAATGAAATGACAATTATGTCGTGCTGAAGGTTTTAATTCTAAATCACTATTAGCACTACTGGCCATTTCTACTGATGGTAATGATGGCCATTCTTTCTCTGGTTCAAACAAAAATTCCGGGCCTAAAATCTAGCGAGATACCTGAGTAAGTGCAACACGTTTAATACGCGTCGCCTCGTCGGCTACATTTTGTGAAGTTGGTACCCATTTCCATTTGTTAATGTTACTCAGCTCGAGGATCTCGCATATACGATGAGCAACAAATGGTTTGTATGAACGAGCATAGCTACGGAGCCAACTGTGAACATTTTGTGAGAATCGCACCCAAATATGCGTCTTGTTGGCTTGTATTTATGTGATTCGCAAATGAAGTATGCAAAACGGGCTGAAAGTAAGGCTGCTTGGAGCTCGAGTCTTGGTATGGAAGTTGGTTTTAATGGAGCTACACTACTTTTACTGCCTATGAGAGCGAGCTTCACAGTGGCATTTGAATAAATAAATCGCCAGTATGCTACCGTTGCGTACGCCAACTCGCCAGTATGCTACCGTTGCGTACGCTAACTCGCCAGTATTCTACCGTTGCGTCCGCTAACTCGCTAGCATCACAAAATAAATGATCTCGCACTCGATAAGTTTGAGATGAGTTGAGTACCATCGAGGAATTTGTATCTGGGATGCTACTGACAAATCATGAAACCACTCTTTCCATGCGTTTTGGTCAGCATGAGATAGTTTCTCACCCCAATCTAGACCTTTCCGCCAAATATTTTAGAACATGATGCGCCCCTTTGCAATGATTGGACCTAATATACCTAAAGGGTCGTAAATTCGCATGATGAAAGACAGCGCGTCACGTTTGGAAAGCTGATCCGGAGTCACATTATCTTTAATACCACTATCAAACTTAAATATATCTTTTGAAGGCTGCCATATCACACCAAGTGGTCGCACAGAGGTATTATCGCTGTTGTCCATGTGTTTTATTTTGTCTGAAATTATATCTGTTGGTGTTAAAGATAATGCGTCCGGACAGTTTGAGAGCCAACCTCGCATTTCAAAGCCTCCTCGTTTATTTAGATCAACAATTTCTGCAGCTAAACGAGCAGCCTTTTCCACCGTTTCATGGGATGCTACATAATCATCCATGTACACATCATAAATTGATGCATGGGCAGCATCAGGAACCTCATTTTTAAAGTCATTAGCGTTAAAATTTTTGACATACAAAGCTGTGCACGGACTTGAACAAGCGCCAAAAATCTTGCTGACATTCTATACAACTTTATTGGCAGAGCAGGATCATTGCGCCATAAAAAGCGTTGAGCACCCCGATCCTGCACTCTGATCTGGATCTGTGGAAACATTTCTTTAATGTCTGCAATAAGTGCAATAGGATTTTCGCGAAATCGCTTTAGAATCGCTAACAAAGGCTGTAATAAATCAGGACCGGGTAGAATAAGCGAGTTAAGGCTAACGCCCTCGTATTTAGCGGCTGCATCATGTACAACTCGTAGTTTACCCGGTTTGTGTGGATGTGTCACCCCAAAATGTGGCAGGTACCATGTAATGCCAGAAGGAGGTTTAACACATTCCTCTGCATAACCTTTATGTAGAGTGTCTTGAATGATTTTTCATTTTGCTTTCAATGCTTAAAAAGCGTGATAGAGCTAATTTGAGACGACGTGTGGTATTTTCTAATATTTTTAAAGCCTGGTCGTCTGAGGCCCCATGGTAATCTTTTTTGACTATGCTTATCGAATCAAGCTTAAAATATTCTTTTATGGTGGCGTCGAGGGAAAAGTCAGTAGAGCCCTCCTGGTAGGTAACAAAATCTATGACGTGATTTACAAACTCAACCTGCGACGTTTTGCTTGAGGCAAAACCGTACAAAATCCACCCAAGTGCCGTATGAGTAGCAACAGGCTGTGATAATGTGCCCTTACGCGTGGCAGTGGAAATTGTCAAATGCCAATTATCAACCCCGATAATCAACATCGGCTTAGTCTTTTCAAAGCACAAATGGTCAGACAAATCGGAAAGATGAGCATATTGATAAATTTGCTCCCTAGTAACTGCAGGTCGGTAACTTAAACTAAGGCCACTAATTGAACGTGCTTTACATACGTCGTATGACTTTGTACACTGTCGCCCTTTAATCCGGAAATTCACGTAGACATGCCCTTAACACAATTAATGCGAACATCTCCTGAAAGTCCATCTGATAAGATTCGATATCTTCGAATCAATAAATGTCGCTGAGCAAGCGTCATCTAATAACTCATGAGTATCAACGCAACCGGACGGTCCGTACGCCGTAACCGCAACGATTTTCAGTAGCGGGCGTGACATTTGCACATCGACGTTTGAGTAAGAATGAGTTGCAGCCGTATGAGCTAATATCTTGTTACATTTTTCATATTGTCGTGTCTCTTTTGTATTCTCAAACGTTTCTCGCGAAGGCGACGGATTGATTTTGATTGATTGGTTTTTAGTTTCTGAAATCGCATGAGAAATCACGTTGTGTTTGGGCCTAACGTTGTGTAAAAGAGCGTGATGTTTATATATACAACCATCTACACCACACGATGAATTTATTTTACAAAACTTGAACCTATTCAAACTCTTTCGTAGACATCTATGGCACACTTTATTCTTTTTAATCCAACTCCATCGGTCGTCAATTGCTAAAGATAGAAATTTTTGACAATCAATTATGTCATGCAATTTATTGTATTTTTGTTTATAGATTAGTATACACTATACTTACTATTTTCAGACAAAGAATTCCAATTTACACGAAATCTCCTATCAGAATTAAATGTATGTTGGTTAACGGTTGATGGAGATTCTAGTGTTATACCAAACTTAGATTGCAACTCGACTTCTCGCGTTAAAAAATCGTATAATATTTCTAACTTACTCCACCCATCAATGCGCTCAGCTGCGTAATCTAACCATCGTGTGCGAATTAATGGAGAAAGTTTAATTATAAGGGCGTTGAAAAGCTCGGGCGAACGTACATAGTCGGGTTGGTCGAGAAGTAACATTATTTCTACACAATTTTTGACGCGACAAGCAAAAACAGCTAAAACTTTGCCTTCTACACTCACCTTAGGTAAAGCACGTACTGAACTGAGTTTCTGCATGACTATTTTCTCAGGACACCAAAACCTTATTTCTAGCGCACGTATGACGTCCATAGGTTTATGTGCAGAGACAAGCAGTACGTAAACAGCTTCGCGCGCGGCTCCATCATCGATATGAACCATACAGCGCAGTTAAATTTTCAGCTGCTGTGTAAGAGGCCTGAGAATCTACAAATACTCTTTCAAAAGCTAACCAATCTGTTGGCGATTTCCCGTCAAAGGCTGGAAGTCGAAGGTTGGTCTTACTAGGTTTGTTAAGTACGGTTTCTAAAGCTTGAATCAATCTGAACTGGTCGCCATCATCATGCATCTTAATTTTTGGCAAACAGTGTGACTTTTCTTTTGAAACCGGAAATGTAGCTTTTTGTGCACCTTCATCAACTGTGACATTTTGTACCCATTTTTCTACACTATGTAGATTACTATAGTGGCTACTACCCCTAGAACTCTCGTTAATTTCAATAGCTGCGAGCTGAGCACGAAACTCAATCTCGGCAACACTGCGTTCTAATTGTTTTGCTGACAATTCAGCAAGGCGACGAGCGTGCTGTGCTTCAGCAGCGAGCTTCCTAGCTTTTACCGTCCCTGAAGACCGCGTAGAACGTGATACCACCGACTGAACTGTGTCTCCGTCCCGAGACCTGGGCGTAGTTGATACGACCACTGCCGGGAGCGCGCCCCCACTGTTAGTGGGTGGCACGTGCGCCTCCGGTGCTCCTGGATCTGCTGTGGAACTGCTTGGCACGATGTGTTCTTGCGGAAAATCGGCTTCGGAGTTTTTAACTCGCGATCGCGTTTCATAAACCATTTTCATTCTTAAATGGTAAAAGGACCAATAATGTTACTGATTGTGGAGTATTTTAATTGAAATGCGCTGGTTTTAATAAGAAAATGATATATTTGGTAAGTAAAATCTAGGAACTATTTGACACAATGTTTTTTACAAGAATATGGCAAAAAAGGAAGTAGAAAACGTCAAGGTATCGAAGAGTTCGCAACAGCATCATCATAGATAAAGCGTAACTATACCGAAATTCCTATTATTTTCTTCATTTAGTAAGAATAATATCAAATTTCACATACATAATATTTTAAAGACGTGGCTGTATGGCTCACTCCCTAGCCTTTCAGATCAAACATCATTATCTTTATTTATTATTTAACTACTTTGTACCGCCATTTGCCGGGCGAAAGTTGATATTTTTAGGGTTCCGTAGCTAAATGGCAAAAAACGGAACCCTTATAGATTCGTCATGTCTGTCTGTCTGTCCGTCAGTAAGTCACAGCCACGTTTTTCCGGAACTATGAGAACTATACTGTTGACACTTGGTAAGTAGATGTATTCTGTGAACCGAATTAAGATTTTTACACAAAAATAGAAAAAAAACAATAAATTTTTGGGGTTCCCCATACTTAGAATTAAAACTCAAAATTTTTTTTTTCATCAAACCCATAAGTGTGGGGTATCTATGGATAGGTCTGCAAAACTGATATTGAGGTTTCTAATATCATTTTTTTCTAAACTGAATAGTTTGCGCGAGAGACACTTCCAAAGTGGTAAAATGTGTATACCCCTCCCCCCCTGTAACTTCTTAAATAAGAGAATGATAAATCTAAAAAAAATATATGATGTACATTAAAATGCAAACTTCCACCGAAAATTGGTTTGAACGAGATCTAGTAAGTAGTTTTTTTTAATACGTCATAAATCGTAAACCACAATTAACCTTTCATTCAATCAACTCAAATATAAAAATATTTTTCTTTGTGTTTGTAGATTACATAAATGGCAGTAGGTACGGAACCCTCGGTGCGCGAGTCCAACTCGCACTTGGCCGGTTTTTTTCGTTTTAAAATTATCGTTTTCGCTGATTTTTGCATTTGATTTGTGTGTTAGGTGATGCTTGTCATCTTATATGTCATTTTTATGCAAATAAAACTCGTGCCCAATAACTAAATATTTACCTTAATATTTTAAGCCGGAAATCGATTTTGTAATAACGTAACGATTTAATCCGATGTTTGTGAATGTCGTCGTCACTTTACTATCAAAACAACCACAGACTATAGAACGTTGCTGTTTATCGTAGAAAGGTTATGTGTACTCCTGAGTTTGGAACTTAGTGTAAATATTTCAGAATTATGTGTTTTTGAATACACTGTCAATTTTTTTAGTGTTCTCGATCGCAAAGTAAATGATACACTTCGTTTCTGTATTATTTTTTTATCAATTTTAATGTTTTAGTAAATGCCAAATTAAAGACAATGCAGAAGTGACTGAGACGTAGAGGTTTACGTTCTGTGGATGCAATGTGTCACAGGGGACTTCGTTGGTGAAATTGAAAATATATATATATATATATATATAGGTACACCGGAAACTTAAAAAATAAACAATAATATATAAGGTAACTACTTATTACTTACGAATTCAATTTCACCAACGAAGTCCCCTGTGACACATTGCATCCACAGAACGTACTTACATTACATATATATAATATATGTAATATATAATTCTTTTCCAAGAATTTAATATATATATACTAGACTTTGCCAGCGGCTCCGCCAGCCCTGAATCCGGTTATCGGAGTGGAACTCCTTAATTATACTAATGCAGTTCGCTATAGCAAGCTATATCTACATCTATTGTTCTTTAAATTTTGTTATAGTTATTCCCGCGAAAACTTTTGAATTATTCGAGATAAAGAGTAGCCTATATGCTATTCCAGGACCTAACCTATATGCACGCCAAATTTCATCCCGATGCGTCCAGTGGTTAAAGTGAGCTTGAGTAACAAACATCCATCCAGACATACAAACTTTCACATTTATAATATTAATAGGAAATTGATAAAACTAATAAGCTTCTTGTGCCTCTCAATTACTAAAGATTATCTGTCTCAGGCTCTATAATATTTTTTGTCTTTCAGGGTAGTGTCAAAGTTGTGCAGAGCTAGCAATGTTTCATTCACTCATATTAGTGCCGTTTTGTTGACAAGCATTATACGAATAAAATGCCTAATGTATTCTCTCTATGCATCCATTCGGTCGTTCTGTTGACCAAAAACCTGCCAAGTGCGAGTCTGGCTTGTGCACCAAGGGTTTCGTACAAATTTATTATATGATAGTTCTTCCATCATAAGATCAAGTCTCACAGGTTTATGCCTTGATTATCAGTTTTTGGACTTTTTCCCTGTAACCAACGAACACATCTTGAATCTTGCCAAATTTCATGATTCTAGGTCAACGGAAGTACCCTATAGGTTTTGAATTATTTGTTTCACAATATGCAAAAAAAATTACCGTATGTTGGGCATATTTTTTTATTGAATTGACTTGAAAGTTTGATTTTTTTATACAACTTTAAGAACCCGTAGAATTCTTTGATATTAATTTCAACTTGATACGTTCACTAGGGCATGCACCCGGGTAGACCCGGTTCCTTAATTACCCGGGTATACCCGGTTCTGGAGTACATTGGATGAAACCGGTTCAGAATGTAGTGATACCCGGTTCCCCCGGTTCTCTAAAAAATGTAAAAAAAAAAAATTCGTGAGCATGTAAAACCGTTAACTTTGACTTTGAGCATACGCAGTGTTGCCAGCTCCGTAGCGACACCCACTGTGCATAACATGCGCATAGTATAATTGAAACTTTTTTTTTAACTTTCAATGTTTGTATGTAAGTTCGGGTCAAATTTTGCAGGTGAATTTTAAAGAAGTTATCTTCAACCGATTGCAATGAAATTTTGCATACACGTTTAGTTTGGATGACAATGCATGGTAAGCTAACTGACGTCATTCAAAATCAAATATAGTGGACGGTCCAAGATGACCGACTTGTTATTTTTCGTTTACTCCCATGCTATGGGTATCAAATGGAAGGGTTTCTCTAGTAGAATACGAATAAACTGACGTCTGCGTTCAACCCTTCAAAAAGATGGTGTACTACTGCCCTAAACGGCTAAACGGCAAGACTTAGCGGGGTCGTGTCTTTACTAATATAAACTTATTCCCTAGGCAAATTCTAGCGGTGGTACAAATTTTGTAATTTACAACAAGATGGCCGCCATACCAATTTCTCCTTGTTATAACTTGGCATAGGTCAGGAAAAGTTTGGTAGTGCTCGAACAAATATTCAACTAGCGTCAACTGTTGGCGATAAACTATAACTAAAAGTTAACTAAAAAATATATTGATAGTAAAAAAGCATTTTTTTAAATCAGCTTTTATTTAAATGCTTGAAAAAGAAGAAAATAAACTTCAAATAGAATCGAACCCATCAATTTATTACATTACTCAATTTATATGATATAAAAGGTTGAAGCAGGATTAACCTATGTAAATAAACAAAATTAAATGTTACTTGATTTGACACAAGTAGTTTGAGAAAAAATACATGTGAGTATTAAGTAAAATCTCACGACAAGATATAAATATCATACAAATTGTTTAATGTAGTAAATTGATGCATTTGATTCAATTTAAAGTGTATTTTCTTCTTTTTGGAATATTTAAATAACAGCTTGTTTTTTTAAAACAAATATTATATTAATAATATCAAAATTTAAACCATATACGTTCTTGAATGGAACCGGGTATTAAAAATCATGGAACCGGTACCGGTTCTGCATGCCCTTACGTTCACGCGTTCTTGTGTAAAAGGGTCTTGACAGACAGACTGAAAAACTTTTTTTTTATGTATTATAACTACATATTAACGAACTTCGGATTTTTTCATATAATTATTTAAAAATACATTTTTCCCGACGTTTCCGTTTCCGTTGGTCACGGGTAGACTGATTTATAGATAGTTATTTCCCAAATAACGACGCGTTTAATCCCGTTGTATTCTTTTTAAATAAGTAATGGAACGCGAAAATTTAAAAACTTATATTTTACCTATATTTGTGACAAATCTATGTAGTTAATCGTACTTAACTTTAACTTTAACTCCCTTGCAACCTAGTTGGTCGTGTGGCCGGCTGCTGTGCAGAGGGTGTGGATTTGATTCCCGCACTGGACAAACATTTATGTGATAAACATTAGTGTTTGTCTTGAGTCTGGGTGTATTTTTTATGATATGTATGTTGTTATGAAAAGATTTATAAATCGTCGGTTGGACCGACGCAATAGAATTGTCGCGCCCACTCTGGGTGGACTGGCACCTCAGTCAGTCACAATCTTTGACACGTCGCGGCTGCGTTTTGTTGTTTGAGCTAATTTTTATTAAGTGGATTATAGACAGTGAAACAATTAACACCAAACACTCATATTCAGAAACACACCACACCCCTTTTCACACAAAACAAGTTATAAAAACATCTGACGCCAAAAACGGTAAGTACGACGTAATTTTTGAAGTGAAAACTTCTTTAGCGGCGCTGTGCACTTTTTTTGTGATGGGTAAAAACTGTTAAACTCGCGTCAGGTCACGTGTCCTTTATTTACATTAGGTTAGTTTTTATTTTTAGTATATGGCGATTATGAGGAGTACAGGGAGGTTGGATATGGGATTTTAATTCTATGACAGATTGAGCTGTCAAATATCAACGTCAGAAAAGTAAATAAACAAAAGTTATTATTTTTAATAAATAAATATGGATAAGAAGTGATGGGAAGTAAATAGCGAGTATGTTTTCACTTCTGCCGGCACTCCTGGAGTGCAACCCGTTTTTCTCAGGGCCTACGTACGGCCTAGTTTTAGTAATAACATATGTATTTACAAAAAAAAGTAATATTTTTGTATTTGTATCCCTGGTATCCATAACACAAGCTTTGCTTACTTTGGGGCTAGACGGTGCTGTGTGTAATGTCCAAAAACATTTATTTATTTATTTATTGATGATATGAAAGTAAGATTGTATTTCGACTATCAATCAAGGTAGGTACTGACAAAACATCCATTTGAAATGCGTCCAATTGATTTATTCCGCAGGGATTCACATCAGTTATAAAGTACATTGACGATCGATACATCGTACATTTGCAGTAATCGCCTGATTTATTTATAGATATCTTTAACTATATCTATTCGTGGAAAATTTAGAATATTGTATTGATTTCAGGTTGTTTAAGAGAAGTGTGCTCGCAATTTATGTGAAAAAGCTTGAAATTTAAATGGATGAAATGTATAAAATAAAGAAAAGATCTTTAAAAAGATACTAATTTAGTACGTAAATAATTTGTCTTCAAAGAAATTGGAGAAACTACCAATACACCTACCGAATCAGACAAATCATCAATTGCCACAATATGCAAATGAACTCCAATATAATGAAACCTAACATCTTAAATTGTAGGTTTTTATTGCCGAACTTACATTTTCACTTGCTACATACATGAGCGGGTTTGTGTGCTTAGATATATTTTTGTTTTACCAATTTTACTCCAAAACTAAGCAAAAAACCCAGTTTCACATTTTAAGGGAGAGAAAAGAAGAACGGATAAATTTGTCATGTCCTTCCGTATGTCACAGTCTTATGATACCACCGTAGATCGCCTTAGGGAAGTTTTTATGACATTTTACAGAGAAAGCCATTTGAGAACCACCAATAAGATATGTTGTAAATATTGAGAAAATAAATAATAGGAATTACTATTACTACCAATTCATTGAACATTCGCGTACCCCGTCATATGCATGCAATAGTAAGTTTTTAAGAATTTGTTTCTCTTTGACATTTATATTTTGGAAGTTATTGATATCAAAAATTAGAAATTTGTGCCCCCCTCTAACTTCTAAACAGTTTGATATAAATCTAAGTCGGTGTAAATTTTTTTTATTTATCCGCGACAATTCTCATTCTACAGAACCCTAACTTAATGCGTATAAGCACTGAACCCGTTTTTCTTAATTCCGTTATACTAATCAGAAAGTTCGAGCTTACTTAAGTACCACCACTTGGTTAAATACATAACTTAACTTAGCTCATTATGAATCTTAGGATTAAAATCCAGTTAGTGGATCGATAGATGGACAGTATCCTATTCATCATTTACTATATGCGAAGTAATATTTAGATTGTTAGTTTCTGCCAAAAAGATTGCATCGTTAATAATTTTTTGACAATATGTCGCCATTAGTGCCGGCATACTTCTTAGCCTTTCGGCGATGTGTTCACCAAACGGTGCATATTTTAATTTTGGTGATTGTGATGGAAGAGATGTGTCCATTTTCTTAGAAAGCTTTGACAACAAAGGATCAGTCTCAATTTTTATTCTTTTTCTTGGCATTGAAGAAATACTACACTGTGATGATGAAGTTGATGGTGCATCTATTGATAGTGTAGACTGTATTTCAACAGACTGAAAGTCTTCATCGCTGAACTGAAATATAAATAATAACACTATAATTATACTTCAACACACTCACACACACATAACATTTAATTTATTTTATCACACACTTTTTTTAATATTATAACATAACAAACTAGCTCTTGACCAGGGTTCCACCGCCTATTTTTTTTTTGTATTCGGTTATCGGTGTAGGATTTCAAAGGCAACCTCAATTCTAGAAAAGAAAACATCTCACACTTGACGATTTTAAGTAGTCTTTGTCCTTCTCGGACACGAACTATATCCATGCCAAATCTTAATCGGCACATTTGTTTATCACAGATAGACTAGAACTAGGTTTTTATGAAAGATGGCAATTCCTCAAAAATTGGGTTCTGTATAGGTAGATGAAAAATGTAATTAGTGTTATTAGTAATGTAGCCCTAAACTGTGGATAATATTTTTGGGATTACAGAGGTTTATGGTTTAAATGCATTCCACCTACAGGACAAATGCCAATTATGAATTTGTATGGTGTAAATCATAGTTACCTCAGCACTATTATCCAAAGATATGTCGTCTATAATTGGTTGTGTAAACTTTGATCGGTTTGGGGTATTGATATCAGCTAAAAAAAGCAATTCCTTGTAGTACCATAACTTTGGTACGTGTATTTCATCACTTGCAATTCCTGAAAGACTTGACTTTTGCACCTGAAATATGTAAGTAGCTTAAAAACCTTATTAGTATACTAATATCATAGCCTGAAGAATAATTTCATTCAATCGGGCATTTAAGGTGTCTAGACAGAGCAGTCGTAGGGCAAGGTGCGCTGTGAGATGGGGGACGAGCGCATCTGACTACCCTATTACGTCAATATTTTTTTTTTTTGACTTTTCGACGTTGTCCGATTTTCAGAGGTGATGACTGACATTTGGACAAAATACAGAAAATAGTTCTATAGCTATAGATTACGGGAAAACCTTAAAGAAGTCTATATCTTTAAACTACGTTAAATCTCTTAATATTAGTCGTAGGTACAAACATACAAAATTAACAGTTTGCTCACTATAGCGTGTGGCATATCAAATAAAAGAGCTTGCTCGCTCTTGACCGTTTTTTTTTAATTATATCTTTATATAATATCTAAATATAACAAATGATAAGAAAAATACCACAGATACCATAGATAAATACGTTCTTATAGGCGCTACCTAACACTACAAAAACAAATAACGCGTTTACACGCACAAATGTGTGCGTGTTCTGTGCAAGCGATGGATCGCAATGGTATGGCGTAATAACTACTAAGTCCACACGCTTGCGTCCAACGCCACATGGGCCCAAACACGAGACAAGCGTGTAGACTGGATACTCGCCTATGATCGCCCGACGACGGCGGCGGCGGCGGATGTTCGTAAACGCGTTCATAAACTGAACTCAGCTTAAGGAAGATAGCTAATTAAATTTTCTACAATACAGAAAGAGATAACACAATACACTACACTGTTGGAGTGAGTTTTTGAACGAGACCTTGTAGGCACCTGTCTTTTTTCCATTCCGCTATCGTAAATACCACAGATAGACACGTAAATACCTTATTGTACTCTTTCATGAAGCAGTTTCTCATGGATGATATCTTTTTCCTTACGGTATCCAAATTCGAGTCCTCATCTTTCAACTTGAATACTTTCAACAATTCATTTAAAGCTTTATTTCTTTTGTATTTATTGCGATAGTCTTCATGTTTAACTTGCCATAAACATGGACTGTTTCTATATTGTTCTATTACATCTAAAATAAAATCACGACCTGTCATAATGCTAAACAATAATACTATACGAAACACGTGCGAGAGTCACGCCGTGCAACGCTGAACTGGATGGAATGCATCCAAATGGCGGCGCGTTGCGGGGAGTGGCCGCGTAGCGCACGTTTATTGGCGAGCATTCCAAACGGATCACGTAAATGCGTCCACTGGAATGGCAGCGTTCTAGATACTATCTATCGCCACGAAAACACTGGAAGTGAGTACGTCCAAAAAACAGCGTGCGATTCCGAACGCGTGAAGTGGGAATGCATCACGTCCATTTAGTAAATGCAATGTTATCTCAACGGTTGAATGTATGCAGATTAGAATGATACTGACATGGATATAACAGTTAATAAACGTGGGTAAAATACAAATATATATAACAACGTTATTTATGTAAACAAAATTTCAGGGGACAGAAACCTTTTTTGACGTGACAACGTCTTATAAATTGGTTTGCCGGGTGACACTTCAAGAAACTGCGTTACGCTCCGCTCACGTTATGCGCTCACAATGAGAGCGAGTGAGAGGCACGCGGCATGGTTAGCCCGCCTAAGAGCGAGAGAGACAGACATAAAAAGTGAAAGGCACAAGTTGTCACGTTACAATGTTAATAATATTACGATTAATAGCAATGGTTTTTAATTTGTTTTTTAAATTACTCACAATTAGTAAACAGCGAATAATATAATTAAAAATATACGATTTTTTTTAAACATTGCTTTTCCCAGCGCTCCACCCGCGCTAAATTCGGTTGTCGGCGGCTACTCCTTGATGATAAATAAAGCAGTTCGATATAGCAACCTATAGTTCGTTCACGTAGCATTTGGTCCAGTTATATGAAGACCCCCTTTACTTTACTTCGCACTTCTTCTTTTCCGATAGAAAAATCCATTGGGCCACGAACTTTTGTAAGATATAACTTATAATCCATGACTCACCGGATACTCCTCGCAAATTTTTATTAGCTTGAGGAGGGCACTTATAGTGGAGTTCAGCAAAGCCAGGTCACTGGCATAACTAATGTTAATCATACTTTTCCGATTAATAGAGCAACCAACCTTGGCATTGCTGAGCTCCGCAATCACCTTGTTCACGTACCGGTTAAAGATATGAAGGGAGGTGAAAGCCCCCTGCCTCACCCCACACTCCAGCTTTGATGCGTCTGAGAGTGACCCAGCCCACTTTACAGAATTGCATTGCTTGCTGTACCAATATTTCAGGACCTCTATTATTTCCTCCGGGAGATTCGTATCCTCGGACAATTCATCAGACAGTTTGTCGTACGCTACGAGGTAACGTTTTAGACAAATCCAGAAAACGCGCTTTTTTATTAAAAAAAAAACCCGACCCAAAAATAAAACTATATCGATTGAACTAGTGAAAGTAAAGCTTCAAATCTCTCACCAATTTATCTTCATCTCTTTTTACTACATCTTTAATACCTGATCACTATTTATCTTTAACCTATTAATGGAGACCATTCCAATAAGCCCCAACATGATACCTCTGCAGTATGTTGGTAAAGAGTTGGGTATCCTGTAGAAGTAAGAAGTGATTCCAGGTCATCAGTCAAGGTTTCTATATTCTTGCAATATCATCAAAGTTACGTAATACCACATTTCTAAGAGATCGGACCTGTAGAAATCGCTCATATCCCTTCATCAACTAGAAGAGAGCTGATGATCTTAAAACGGCTAAACAGATTTTCTTGAATTTTTTAATTGAATCAGGTCGCCGTTGGAAGAAAAAAAATTAAATGAAAATCGGTTCATCCGTTTGTTCGCTACAATGCCACAAACTGTTTCGTGGGGGGTTATTGTTCGCTACAATGCCACAAACTGTTTCGTGGGGGGTTATATTACGATGGGTACGTTATCTGGATATATAAAAAAAGAAACTGATTGACTGAGAGAAGCCCATACCCAAACCGCAGGGTCTATCTATACTTGAAATTTGGCATTTTCCTTACTTGACTTAATATTTGGCCTTAAGGTTGAAAATTATGATTCAAAAGTCATCCCCCATGGGGCAAAACACGAAATTAAAATCTGAATGAAATTTAAGATATTTTTGTAGGTAAAAACCACAGACCTAGGAATTTTACGCAAATTGCTTTCGTTTTTCGAAAGTTCACGCGGACGAAGTCGCGAGGAAATGATAGTAACTCATGTGTTCTATATCCACAACCTCGGGCAAAACAAAAATAAGACTTAATATATGTATAAATATATGTATATATCAATTCAAAGAGCCTCTCAAAATCTTTTGTAGCGTCAAGTAAATGTTGATGCAACCTTTGAAGTTATAAAAACGTTGAATGCTGTCAAAGAGAATGTAACCCGTACTTAAGTTTTGATGCTGTGTTCCTTAAGAAATGAAATGTGTGTACAGGATTCTCTTTGTGACATGACTTTGTTTATTAACATGTGTCCGTGTTCTGATGGTGTAGCTAAAAAAAAATAGTTCAGAACCCTTTATCCAAATCTATATCCCTGACCTATAATGAAATTGCAACGGAGACGAGATAATGTATAACCGCGGCAGAAAACTGAAAGTGATTTTATATTTAGATCTGCTTTCAGTGGCGGATACAGAAGGGGGGCCATGGGAGCCATGGCCCTCCCTTTATCGCTCGGCCAGAATTTGATCGATTAAAATTATTTTACTACGGGTTCACCAAAGGCTAGGCATAAAAGTGCTAGAACCCAGATCCGTAAAAACTCATGTGACCCATGAAAGGTCATTGTTATTTGTTCGCCGGCTTTGTCACAATGGTCCCCCTTTAATGAAATCCTGTATGTCCCCTGTCTGTTTTATGGAGTACCTATACATATTATTTTGAGCTATTTGGACAGGTAAATTGCTCAAATATTTTAAGAGATACGTATTCAGCTGAATAATAAAGCAGCTATTAATTGTAATCATGTTTTTTGTTAAAAGTATAAAAAAGTTATGAGTTCACTTTTTGTGAGCAGAAAAATAAAATATAATTGTAGAAGAAAAATAGTTTGTATGGAAAGAAAATTATGCTTTTTTGATTTTTTGTAAATTAAAAGGGTGAAAACAGGCGCAAACTTCCATTCGTCATAATTTTGTCAGAATCAGTGATGTTTATTAAAGCCAAGATTGTTTCTTTTAAAACTTCATTGCACATCACTTGTACAAATGGCTGACTTAATGTCTAGTTAAAACAAAAAAATGCAAACATGCACACAACACAATAAGTGAACAATTTACAAAAGAAAACTATGATGATATAATCTGTTTGTATATATAAAAGAAGATACTGACTGACTGACATAGCAACGTACAACCCAATCTGCTAGGTTGAAATTTGGTATGTGGGTTCCTTGTTTAACGTAGAGCTTCCTAAGAAAAAATTTTGCAAAATCCGTCCCCTAAAGGAGTAAAATAGGTTTTGAAGTTTGTAAGGAATTCTCTCAATTTTGAAGATAAATGCATAAATATTATAGTATTTGGTTTATAAGTTGAAAATTAAGGTTTCACTGTTTTTGAAAAATCATCTCCAAGGGGCAAATCGCAGGACGAAAATTTAAACAATAACACATTTTTAAAAGTTCACGCGGACGAAGAATGCTATGTGACGTTTGAATATATATAATACATACATACAATACGATACTATACATATAATTTGATTATATATGTCTGTTTTATTTAGTGTTATTATCACTCAAATTCACTATTTTTTGATAATGTGTACGTAACGCAGTTTTAAATGATAATTTAGATAATGCTTTGCTTATATCAACAAGTAGCGTATTCCAGAGTTGTTCCTGAGAGGAAAAGAATTAGAGACAAAACCGGTGCGTACATTAACTTTATTTTTTTACTTACATTTACTTTTACTTAGTAATTGTAAATTAGAAAAAAATGTGCGGCTCTTAACATAAACCATTTCTTCTTAAAATAAAACCATTTTTTTTTAAAATCAATCACTTAGGCTTAACTTTAATTCTTTTTTCACGTCTGACGCTCGCTCAAGCCCTGGCTAATGTTCGAAATTAATTCAATTTTTCACTTTATCAACTTTATTACAGAAAAATATTATGATAAGTTTCTTAAAAGTTACCTTTGTGAGAGATTCAGGTTGAGGTGACTCAATTATTGCTTGTCGAACTCTTACTTTAAATCATTGAGAATAATTAATTAACAAATTAAATATAAATATTAAATATAAGATTTTATATTTTTCAGGACTTTGTTGCTCAATGGATTTTGTCTATCAGAAAAATAGACAAATGCATTAGATGTGGTCAGTCACTGGATGGGCTGACTAATGGCACTTTTTTCTTACCTTCCCCGTGCTGCGTAGGGCACGTTACTACTTTAATTATTCAGTGATAACGGTCATAGTCACAGAATATTTAATATAGTCCTAGGATGGGGTTTAGAAGTTCAAAAGTAGTTTTATATTAAAATTACCTTATATATGTATGTATAAACTTCTTTTAAAATTCTGGACTGAACCTAACAAATCAAAATCACAACGACTGCAGCAAAAGTTGACCATTCACATAAATACCCAGAGTACTCCGGCACACTATTCTGATTACCTGGCAACGTTTGAAAATAAAAACTTCATTGATGCGATTCTTGTGTCTGAATAGTGGCTAAAACCTTGTTTACCCCCTAGTTCGTACTCTTTGCCAGGATTCCATCTAATACGAAACGATAGTACAACCATAGGGGGTGGTAATGTTTCTATATACCTCCGTTCTCACATTCCCAATTCAATTATGACCTTGTTAGAGCAAAGTCCCTAATCCAACAAAGCAGAATACATATTGCTTGAACTTACTTTAGCTTATTCCAAGATGCTTCTTCATGTAATGTCTATTATTTCAATGATTTTGAACTACTTTTGGAAAAGTACACCCCAGCATATAATCACACTATTATTATGGGTGATTTCAACACATGTCTTTTAAAAAATTACTACTGCTTAAATTACCTTTAATCTTTAGTTGACTCTGCCAATATGGAAATACTGCCATCAAGTCCTACTCATTATGTCTCTCTCACGCTTAAATCTAATAATTTTATCAGCTTCTGAAAATGTTGCCTTACAAGGTCCATACTCTGCAGATGCATTTTCATATCGCGACTTATATCTTTTACTTAAAATCCGTCCCCTTAAGGCTAAGTCGAGAAGCCTTCTGCAGAGAAATTTTAGTAAAATGGACACTAACAAACTTTTAGCTGATGCTTCTAATTTAGATTGGTCGGTAATTGAAAGTGCTGATTCGGTTAACGATCAGGTTGGCTGTTCATGATTGTTTAACTCACTACTAACGCAATTCTACGATCTACAAGCACCGATCCGTCCAGTGCAAGTAAAACATTTACCTGCGCCCTGGCTAGCTTAAGGGATTAAATCCTAAATCGTACCAAAGCAAAGTATAAAAAGAATCCTTCTCATCAAAACAAAGAGTGTTATAGACAACTATAAAATCGCTGCAACAGGCTATGTAGAGATGCTCAACGTCAACATTTTCATAACTCTATTGACAATGGTGTTCCAGCTAAGGTGTGGAATTGGCTTATCTCACTCAGATAATCTTCCACACAGTATTGCCATCAGTGCACTAAATCAACGTTTCGCTTTAACAACTACTCTTGCAGATAGTTTAAAAAATCTTTGACCACCTGTAATTCACTGACTTTAATGTTAAAAAGAGCATCTTATCTATGACATCGAATGCAGTTGGTAGTGATAGCATTAGTCGTAATATGATTCTTCCCATCCTTGATATCCTATATAATCCTTACCTTATCACTAATATTCTTAACAAATCCATTTTGACTGGTATTTATCCCTCATTGTGGAAGGATGCTCATATAATTCTTCTGCCTTAAAAAAGTATTCCACAGTTTTTTCCGACTATAGACCTATTTCCATACTTCGCTTTCTGTCCAAAGTCTTAGACCACCTCATTCAATCGCAACTTAGTCTTAACCTAACAAAAAATAACTTACAAAATCCTTACCAATCCGGTTAATTCAATACTTATGTTACTAGATTTTAGCAACGCATTTAACAACGTTGATTTTAATATTCTAAGATCTCTTAACATATCCCCTGCAGTAGTTAAATGGTTTCGCAGTTACTTGTGTGAACGCCTGCAATGCATCCAAGCTGAAGAATCTTACTCAGATTGGTGCATTACAACCGCTGGTGTCCCGCAAGGAGGTGTGTTATCTCCTATACACTTTTCAATAATTATATTACTCACCATATCTCTTCTTTATATCACCTGTATGCTGATGAACTCCAGATTTACACTCATGCTACTTTAGATGACTTTTAAAATGCCAAATTCCATGGAACAAATCATTTGGACTCAATGTCAATGCCAAAAAAACGCAAGCTCTTGTTATAGGAAGTTTAAGATTACTCTGCAAATTAAGCTGGGATACACTACCTTCAAATTACTTTGAGAGTACACGCATAACTTACAGCGTTAAAAACCTAGGCATCATTTTTGATTGTACATACTTTGTCTTCGGTCTCACAAGTCTAGGAAGTTAGCAAGAAGATGTTTTCAGGTCTTTCTTCACTTCGTAGATTGAAAAAAATCCTTTCATTAAAAACTAAAATTTCTCTAGCACAATCCCTTCTGCTTCTTATACTTGACCACGTCGATGCCAGTCGATGCTATATCTCTATTAGCACGAGAATCAGGCCCCAGCATTAAGTTTGAAAAGGGTATATTTTGGTAACATTTAAGATTTTTTCAAAAAAATTGACGATTTGAAACAGTCGTATTGCTGCATACGTATATATAACAAAAAACGGGATAAAAAAGCAATACGGGTCAAGACACTACATAAAGGTACATTCGGCAATAAGTTTTGCAAAGTCAAACCCTAATATCTGTTACAATTTTGTACTTAGTATAAATTTACTGAAATGAGGTAAAATTTCATAATTTCGAGGCAGAGCGGGCATTATTGAGGTAAGTAATTTTATAGTCAATATAGGTCTACTAGCGCCGCCGACCTTTTGAGGTGAAATTGAGAAACAAATGGATTTACTGAGCAAAATGGAAGTATGCCCTATTCAATTTGCGATAAAACGTTCATAATATTGTGTACGAGAGGAAATTGTTTTAGCCGCGGTGAGGGATGTAAAATGGTTTATTTTTCGACTGTTTTCACACAGACTGTTATTTATGAAATATATTTTGCCTTAAAGTTATTTTTAGTATACCGGATTATAAATTTAAACACTGATCAAGGGTATGTTGTAAGAGGTGCAGGGTTCCGTAGTTTTTTTTTTAACTCCCAGAACACATGGTGAAACGCAAAAGAGACGAAACTGCAACTCCTAGTTACTTTTGAGTTTATGCCATGGACTCCTTTGAGAGACCGCACATGACGCAACTAGGTTGAAACCGGTTTTAAACGCATTGCTAATCAGTCGCATTGAAACCGGCGTGCAGGAAACTCGGGTTTGCGTTTCATCGTTTCGCGGTTTTTTCGATGCAACAAAATGGCTGATGACGAAAATAAAAACATTCAATTTGTGTTGGAAGTTGAAAAGTATCCTTGCTTGTACAATACAACACTATTAAGCTTCTCAAGCAGTACTGACACTGATAAAGCATCGGCACAAATTGAAAAAAGCAATGAAGATACATTAAGAGAGGTAGGGCACTGCAAGTACTCGCTCGAATAAGCTGCCCGAACAAATAAAGCGGGGCATAGCGAGTACTGGCTCGAATGAGCGGCCCGAACTGGGGAAGTGCCTCCACCTTACAGAAAACCGCGGCCACAATAACACTAAAATTGAGTAGTGGTGTGTTCCTGGCGGTGAGTAAGGTTGCCAGAGCTCTCTTTGAGGATTCGCTGCGCGGACAGCTTGTTGCTGTCATTGCACGGCGTAGACGCGGCGTGCTGGTTCGGCGGTCAGGGAGACCTGATGAAACGGCTGACCGCTGGCCGCCCGCAGGTTGAACGGGTTCCCGAACCCAGGGATCACTTAATCTCCGCCCTGGGAGGCTGTTTCGCCAACCTGTGTAAAGTCTCTGAAGTAGTAGTCGTGCCGGAGAAGGAGACCGGAGTGGACCCGGCTACTACAACAGAGGGGGATCAGGGGCCCTTCCGCCCGCCGTGCCAGCAACCTTATCATCTGTGTTGAGCTTCGGCAGTCTTAGTACCGCAACTTTTTGTCTCCTAAGCTGTCTGTGCAGTGAATCCTCATCCTTAGTCTAAGTAACTTCATACAAAATAGCCAGAAACAGAAAAAAGAAAAGAGTTTTTACAGCGGCTACTCCATCCACATATAATGTGGATTATTGCAACATAAGGGGTATTCACGCAAATCTTAACGCAGTCCATCACCATCTCGAGACTGCGAAGCCAACCATTCTTTTTCTAACGGAGACGCAGATATCCTGCCCGGCCGACACATCATACCTTCGTTATCCTGGCTACAAACTCGAGCACAATTTTTTGAGTCGTGCCGGTGTATGTATGTTCGTCCGGGACGATATCTGCTGTCGCCGACTTCATAGCCTTGAAGACAGGGACCTGTCGATATTGTGGGTGCGCGTAGATCATGGCGGCCACACTCGTATCTATGCGTGCCTATACAGGTCTCATAGCGGTGACACGGACGTAACTCGACTCTTCACGCACCTGAGTTTGACGACTGACAAAGTTCTAAAGCAATATCCCACAGCAGAATTAGTTATTTTGGGAGACTTTAACGCCCACCATCGTGAGTGGCTCAGTTCTTGAACCAATAACTATGCAGGGATATCTGCTCATGAATTTGCTCTGACCTATGGATTCTCTCAGCTGGTACTTTCTCCAACGAGAATACCAGATATAGAAGACCATACGAGCTCCTTACTGGACCTTCTGCTGACTACACATCCGGATGGATACTCCGTCTCAGTGGATGCGCCTCGTGGCTCTTCAGACCACTGTCTCGTCCGGACTCAAATGTCATGCACACAACCCGATCCTCCTGGGCCAACTAATTGGCGTCGTGTGTGGCATTATAAGTCGGCAGACTGGGATGGATTGCGAGAATTTTATGCATCGTACCCGTGGAGGCAGCTCTGCTTTAGCTCAGATGATCCTGACGTCTGCGCAGCCGCAGTCACTGAGACAATCCTCGCTGGTATGGAATGTTTCATTCCTAACCTGCGAGTAGCTGCCGGCGTCAAAAAACGACCGTGGTTTAATAGGTCTTGCAGAGAAGCTAAAATTCTTAAGCAAACTGCGTATGAGGCTTGGACCACGGCTCGTAATAATAAGGATCCGAATATTTATGAGTTAAAACGCAAATTAAATGCTGCCTCGAGGTTCAGTAAGAAAGCAACTGCCAGAGCAAAATTCCAATTCATTGCAAAAATAGGTGGGCGACTTGCGAGCTATTCTTCTGGGAGTCGTGCTTTCTGGTCGCTTGCTAAAGCTGCCGAGGGGAACTTCTGCCAGTCGTCGTTACCACCACTGCGAAAGACCGATGGTGACTTGGCCCACAGTGCAAAAGAGAAAGCCGATCTAATGGGCAGTCTCTTTGCCTCCAACTCGAATGTGAACGACGAAGGCGCTGTACCACCTACTTTACCGTGGTGCGGTAAGACGATGCCGGAAATCTCTATAGCACAGCGCGAGGTCCGGCGGGCGTTGCTTTCCCTAGACGTTCATAAGTCGAGTGGGCTAGACGGCATACCAGCAGTGGTGCTTAAGCAGTGTGCTCCTGAGTTATGTCCTGTACTCACGCGCCTCTTCACGCTTTCCTACCACACTAGGCAATTTCCGTCTTCATGGAAGAATGCGAATGTGCACCCGGTGCCCAAAAAGGGTGATAGATCAGATCCATTGAATTACAGGCCTATCGCTATAACCTCTCTTCTCTCCAAGGTGATGGAGCGTGTGATCAACACACAGCTTTTGAGATACCTAGAAAAACACGACCTGATCAGTGACCGTCAATATGGCTTTCACCACGGTCGCTCAACTGGTGACCTTCTAGTGTATCTAACACACCGATGGGCACTGGCCATTGAGAGTCAGGGGGAGGCATTGGCATGTAGCCTAGATATAGCGAAGGCGTTCGATCGGGTCTGGCACCGGGGTCTTCTATCAAAGTTGCCATCTTACGGAGTGCCCGAGGGTTTGTGCAAATGGGTGGCTATGAAAATAGGTGGTTGTGGAATGAGCTCCCTGCCAAGGTTTTCTCTAAGGGCTACAGTATGGGGTTCTTCAAAAAAGAAGTTATTAGATTTCTGAAGGGTCGGCAACGCGCGAGTGATGCCCCTGGTGTTGCAAGCGTCCATAGGCTACGGTGACCGCTTACCATCAGGCGGACCGTAGGCTTGTTTGCCACCCTAGTGGCATAAAAAAAAAAAAATCACATGAAGATCACTTAAGCTAGCCATTTTAGAACAGACGGTGAAACGCAACTGCAACGAAACCCTTTTGAAATAATTGGTTGGAAACTACTTTCAGACGTTATCCACACACGGCGCAACCTAAATTGTACCACAATGTGATGAAATTATTACAATCATTTTAGTTTCTTTGAGAACAGACGCGTGTAAAATGTGTAGCTCAAGTGATGAAGAAGTTGTGGTTATGTATTTGTATCTTCATTGCTTTTCCAATTTCTGCCCATGCTTTATCAGTGTCAGTTCTGCTTGAGTAGCTCGATAGTGTTGTATTGTACAAACAAGGATACTTCTCAACTTCCAATACAAATTGAATGTTCTTATTTTCGTCATCAGCCATTTTGTTGCATCGAAAAAAACCGCGAAACGATGAAACGCAAACATGAGTTTCCTGCACACCGGTTTCAATGCGACTGATTTGCAATGCGTTTGAAACGCCACCATGTGTTCTGGGCCGTAATGTGTTAAATCGGTACAGTTTATTTTATTTTTACTGAAGTTATAAATTTATTACCAAAATATTTTCTTTACCATACAAATTACTTGAGGCTCCACAGTACTAAGAGCGATGAGCATTGGCGATGAAAATTCGTAGAAGTCTATTTTAAAAATCATTTTGATATTCTAAATAATAAAAATATATAATTAAATAAATAAATAACCCCGACTACAAAAACATTAAAATCTAAAAAGAAATAAACAAATGCATCTCAAACATACCAAATATTTAACTATAAGCAGACTGAACTCATTTTAAGGACACTACTATTGCTTGAGCAATCTGTACTAGTAGGTATCTGTTTTTGCATTGAAATGAGTCCCGCCTGCTGAAAGTTAAATATTTGGTATGTTTTAGGTGCATATAGTTTAATATTTGGTATGTTTTAGTTGCATATAGTTAAATATTTGGTATGTTTTAGGTGCATACAGTTAAATATTTGGTATGTTTTTGGTGCATATAGTTTAATATTTGGTATGTTTTAGGTGCATATAGTTTAATATTTGGTATGTTTTAGGTTCATATAGTTAAATATTTGGTATGTTTTAGTTGCATATAGTTAAATATTTGGTATGTTTTAGGTGGATACAGTTAAATATTTTGTATGTTTTAGGTGAATATAGTTAATATTTGGTATGTTTTAGATGCATATAGTTAAATATTTGGTATGTTTTAGCTGCATATAGTTTAATTTTTGGTATGTTTTAGGTGCATATAGTTAAATATTTGGTATGTTTTACGAGCACTTGTTTATTTCTTGTTAGTTCCTAATGATTAAGGAGTCGGGTTTTCTTTAAAAAAATTTAGTCCACACATTCAAGCGCATACAATCCGCCGTTTTGATTTTTTTGACGTCACCTATCAAGAACACTTGGGCTAGCAAGACAAATCTAATGATACCTTAATTTTAGAAATCTATTCAGCCGCTTAGAAGATACGAGGTAATTAAGATATTTACATAAATAATAGATACACGACAAATATAATGATACCCTAATTATAGAAATCTATCCAGCCGCTTATAAGATACGAGGTAATTAAGATATTTACATAAATAATAGATACACGACAAATATAACGATACCTTAATTATAGAAATCTATCCAGCCGCTTAGAAGATACGAGGTAATTAAGATATTTACATAAATAATAGATACACGAAAAATATAACGATACTCTAATTATAGAAATCTATCCAGCCGCTTAGAAGATACGAGGTAATTAAGATATTTACATAAACAATAGATACACGCGAAAAGCATAACTCTTCCGTCGGGAAAAAGTACTTAGTTCTAAAACAAATCGTAAATATGACTAAAATCGTGCTTTTTGCACTATTTAACCTAATTTTAATCGAAAACTGCGGCGGATAAAAGAATTACAATGCTTGATTCTTATATTTAACGTGTAAAATTGTACAAGAATCAGTGTTTAAGCGGCAGGAAACTAATAAAAAGATTTATTTTGTTGGTATGTGTTATAAGAGTCATCTTATAACATAGATAACATCATATATGTTTTATAGGTAATGTAGATTTAAAACAAAATTTAATTGTAATAGAGATTTTGGGGTATCGCACAAGAAGTGTAATAAGTGTTTCTCAATATACTGAACCCCCTCAAATTAAGCAGGGTTCATCGCATTAAACAAATTTTAATTGGTAACTCAAAACTCTATACAAAGCTTTGGATATGACCTTTTTGCTAGACTTCCTGCTAACGAGTCATCTAACAATTTAAAAAGAACGCTGTGCGTAGGTAAGCTATTATTTCTAGGTTTTTATTATCTATTATTTTTTTTATCGTATAGTAGGTACTAAAATAGATATAACGTATATAGATATTGAGATATAGTTGTTGAACCTGACAATTTTATAAACGGCAACAGCACGATTTCACCATGGACATGCTTATTAAATATATACTACTCTGTCAAGAAAGTACCGGGAAAAGATCAATAATACACAAACTGTTTGTTAATCATCCAAATTTATTTTATCACCTTCAAAGTATGCTCCTTCAGAAACGATACACTTACGCCAACGAATAATCCAATCATCAAAACATTTTTTAAACGCTGTTTCCGGAATTGAATTCAGTTCTCGGCGCGAATTCTCCTTTATGTCTTCTACCGATTGAAAACGGGTGCCACGAAGTGGTAATTTGAGTTTAGGAAAAAGAAAGAAGTCGGCAGGAGCCATATCTGGTGAATATGGTGGTTGCTCGATGGTATTTGTTGAGTGTTTGGTCAAAAATTCTTTCACAATGATGGCCTTGTGCGAAGGCGCATTATCGTGGTGCAAAATCCAAGAATTTTCATTCCACAAATCTGGCCTTTTTCGTCGAATTTGCTCTCTTAAATGCCGCATAACGCTCAAATAATATTCTTTATTTACCGTTTGACCTTCCGGCAAGAATTCCGAGTGCACAACACCGCGATAGTCAAAGAAAACAGTCAACATGACTTTGACTTTTGATCGACTTTGGCGTGGTTTCTTCGGTTTCGGTTCAGTTGGAAGGCGCCACTCCGAAGCTTGTTGACTAGTTTGCATGTCAAACTCGTAAACCCACGTCTCGTCACCAGTAACAATGCGTTTCATGAATGTTGGGTCGGAATTGACTCGTTCTAGCATGTCCTCAGGGACTCTCATGCGATTGAGTTTTTGGAGAAAATTCAGGTCTTTTGGGACTAGCCGAGCGGTAACATGTTTCATACCCAAATGATTAGTTAAAATAGTACGGATCGACTCGTGAGATACAGAAAGTTCGGCGGCTATCTCTCTCAAAGTTGAATGAGGATTTTCAGTCACTATTTCCTTCACTTTTGCGATGTTAACTTCAGTTGCAGACGTTGATGGCCTACCAGAGCGAGGCAAATCTTCCATCACATCTCGACCGCTTTTGAACGCTTTGTACCACTCATAAACACGTGTTTTTGATAAAGTCGAATCACCGTAAGCCTTCTGTAACATTTTCAGTGACTCCGAACACGAAATTCCATTGGCGATGCAAAATTTAAGACAAACTCTTTGTTCAATGTTTTTGTCCATTATGAAATTCGCAATACACACTAGATATGATATAACTAAAAACAGCACTGTATTTAATATAAATAACAGATGCAACTCAAACTCCGCGCCAAAATAGAAAACAGTTGTGCCAATCTAACAACAACAAAAAAAACAAAAATTTGAATTTGGAACCATAAACAAATCATCCATTCCCGATACTTTGTTGACTGAAGGTATATATATATATATATATATACTGTATGATTAGTACAGTGTGGCTGATGCAGTCATTACTGCTCCACCAGACTTTTGGGAAAAGACTATATATTTGAAAGTTAATTGGCATTAGCTTTAGCAGTTGTCATGGTTTATAACCTACTAGCTGTCCCGATGAAGGTTGTTTCTTTTTTTAAAGCAACTGCCGCACCAACCTATTGTGAAAGACTTGTACTAATTCTGAAACCGTATCCGGCGTGGGCACAACAATTTAGCAAAATTACATTACAATCTGTTTACCCTTTATGCGCGAGTCCACACTTGCAGTCGCACTTGACCATTTTTTTTCGTCTTACGACAACTTACGAGTACTTAGTAGTGCGCGAGTCCGATTCGCACTTGACTCTTTTTTTCTGTCATAGAAACCTTGCTCTAACAATAACGAACACAGCAAAAAAAGTGGTGCAGTCGTTCGGAAGTTGGGACGTGATTGATAGATATTCAAACACTTCATGCTAAGAAAATAGGTAAAGGGGGCCTTCATAATAAAATATTGTAAAACAAGGGTATAGTACATAACTACTTGAAATAAATAATTTTTTGCATTAGAATTTGTCCACGTCGGCTCAAAATCCCTGTACAAAGTGAATTAATGGGATGTGGTACAAAATTGAGATACCTACTAAATAGAGACAGAGATAGGTAGATAGTATTAGGGTTCCTTTGGCACCCTATGGGTAGGGAACCCAAAATATCATAAAAATGAAGTTGGTTTATGTAGATATCTCACCTGCTTTAGCAGATAGAAAAAAAAATCAAACTAATCTCCTCTGCAACGAGTAAGGTGAAAGTTCATGACATTCTCGTAAACTGGAATGGTTCTCTCCATAAATTTTATTCTAACTGGATTTTACAGCGTTATTTCATTTTCTCTAATGGAAAACTAGAAGAAGTTTAGCTACGGGTATTTTGAATTAGATTTATTAAATCTACTTTTTGCCTGCATAACTTTCACATTGATGATCTAAACTCTATTATTTTTTCTAACCGCAAAATCAAGAAAAGGATACAGATTCACGCAAAAACAGCTGAACCAATTTTGATAAAGATTTTTAAAACATATTGTGGTTATTTTTGCACATATTTTAACATTTAGTATATTGTTTTTATCCAAATTGATTTTTTTTAATTAAAAAGATTTTAGATAAGAGTTTTATGTTTGGTCGGTTCTGCGCGTACGAAGTCGCGGATACAGCTCTTTTAAAAAAAATCAAGAATAGCACTCGGGGCCTGCCGCGGTAAAGCTATTGCATTTATGCAATTATAAAAACAGCTGCTTACGTATTCGTCCGATTTCGGTCTCAGTTGTTGAACCAATAACTACAAAGGGATATCTGCTCATGAATTTGCTCTGACCTATGGATTCTCTCAGCTAATACTTTCTCCAACGAAAATACCACATGCAAAAGACCATACAAAAGTCCTTACTGGACCTTCTGCCGACTACACGTCCGGACAGATATTCCGTCTCAGTGGATGCGCCTCTTGGCTCCTCGGATCACTGTCTCGTTCGGACTCATGGGTCATGCACACAAGCCGATCCATCTGGGCCAAAAAAAAAAACGAGTTGCACTCCGGGAGTGCCGGCAGAAGTGAAAACCTTTACACACGATTCGCGCTTAACATTCAAATATGTTAGAAGACAACTCAAACGTCATATTTAATTGTACAGAACCAATGTCCTTAACACACAATTCACTCAAATATGTCACAAGACATGTCTTTGACATTGTCAAGAAATAATAATGTTTTTTTGACGTAGTATATTTGACATCTCAATCTGTCATAGAATTAAAATCCCATATCCAACCTCCCTGTAATACTCATAATCGCCGTATACTAGAAATAATTATGAGCAGTTAGCAGCTGGGCAAAGAGAATATAACCACTACGCTTACAGCTGGGCTACACGCATACGACTAGTCGCACGCACACAAACACCGTGCCGAAGTCTGCTGAACTGAAACGACGTTAGACGATGCACGGCTTTCTGTTGGGCTGTTGGGTGTTAGGTTTTATTTTTGTAACGGAATTTCTTGATTCGGTCGCCGCGATCAGAGCCCGCGATAAAAGCTATGCAAAATCTCAAAAATCTCTAATTGGTTCTGTTGGGATCGAAGTATTTGAATTTAAATAAAACTAGTTAAGCAATATAGATCTTAGATTAATTAGCCTGTGAAGTATTTTAACCGGTAAAAGTAATAAAAAAAAACCAGCCTAGTGCGAGTTGGACTCGCGCACCGAGGGTTCCGTACCTACCACCATTAATGTAATCTACAAACAAAAACAAAATATTTTTAATTTGAGTTGATTGAATGAAAGGTAAATTGCGGTTTACGATTTATGACGTAATAAAAAAAAAACTATTCACTAGATCTCGTTCAAACCAATTTTCGGTGGAAGTTTGCATGGTAATGTGCATCATATTTTTTTTTTAGTTTTATCATTCTCTTATTTCAGAAGTTACAGGGGGGGCGACTCATTTTACCACTCTTAGAAAATGATGACAAATTTATCGTTTTTTTGTGTGAAAATCTTAATGCGGTTCACAGAATATATCTAATTACCAAGTTTCAACAGTATAGTTCTCATAGTTTCGGAAAAAAGTGGCAGACAGACAGACATGACGAATCTATAAGGGTTACGTTTTTTGCCATTTGGATACGGAACCCTAATAAAAATAAATACAATAAAAAAGATAACAGATTTTATGAAACATACAGTAAGAGCGTAAGATAAAAAGTTATAAAATATATAGAAATAAATAATTTTTTTTTTTTTTTTTAAATAAATATTTTTGGACATTAAACACAGCGCCGTCTGGCCCCAAAGTAAGCAGAGCTTGAGTTATGGGTGTCGGACAACGGATACAGATACATATATATTACTTTTTTTTTTTGTAAATACATACATATTATACATAAATACACCCAGACTCAAGACAAACACAAATGTTAGATAACATAAATGTTTGTCCAATGCGGGAATCGAACCCACACCCTTTGCGCAGCAGTCAGCCACACTACCAACTTGGCTGCGAGGGAGTCAAAGAATACGATATTAAAGTCTATAATAGGCATCAATATCGAATAGCCTTGTTTCATGAGACCATAACTTCGCCCACGCTAACCCAGGGTCGATCGTAAATATGTTATGAACTCTCAAACAAGAATAATAAAAGATGGCATTAATTTAAAATCAACGTGTCACAGATATAGATACGTGATATAGATACTATCGGAACGAAACTACGCGCGTCTATAAAATCTTGGCACATCCATATACACCACAATGGATACAAGTGTGTGTTTGTATGAGTGTGTGTGTGTGTGTGTGTGTAAGTAGAGCAACACGGCTGCGTTAGGATATCGCGTTTGGACTACACAATCGCGTAAAGTACTGTAAAGGGGTGCTAAGATTTTGTAGACAGTCCCTCGTGGCTAAAAATAGTAAGTAAAGTTAAGCGACAACAGGCGTGGTACCCAGATAGGTAACCGCCTAGTGGCTCATTTTTATAGACTCTGGCTTTTGTCTTATGACAGCCGTCCTTTACCCAAGCCAGAGACCTTATGGGTGCCTTAAAGACTCTGCAAGTCAGGTGTTCATTAGCTCGATAAACATCTGCCAGTCCAGCGGACTTAAGCCTAAGCCCCTCTTCTCCAAGGAGAGGCCTGATCCCCTGTAATGGGGCGAAGAACGGCTGAGTGATTGACGCATACATACATCAACATTTTCAAAATAGAGGTTGATCATAATAATCCGCAATTTCCCTCATTCTAGGGAACACTAACTTAATGACTCTACGTGACGCAATGGGACGGGTGTTAGATGACATTCCTTCATACAAATACAATCCTTAGCCCACTGCAGTCTACTGCTGGACATAGTCGTGTTCCATAGTGCGCCACTTTGCCCAGTCCTGCACCTTACGCATTTAATCACTGCCAGCAATTTTGTGTATATCGTCGCTTCATCTGGCTGGGGGATGTCCCACGCTACGTTTGCTGAGACGCAGACTCCACTCAAGAGCACGTCTACAGAAGCAGTCACCAGTTCTGCGACTCATCAGTATCTGGAACTTCAGCAACGAGTTCACTAACATAATGCACTTGCATAGTGAAATTTACAAATTGGGATCTAGGATATCTCTGAGGGATACGCTTAGGGAAGTCAATATTTTAACTTTAGCGTCACAGAACATATATGAAAATCTTTTATATGTTAATAAAAATATTAATAGTTTTAGCGAGAAAAGTGACGTTTACGAAGTAAATACTAGAAGTAAAAATAAGCTGTTGGGGCCTGATACACGTCTACCCAAAATTAGTAACTCTTGTATGGGGCAATGTTTCTGGGGGCACGATAGTGCTTGGCCCCCGCCAAGACGAGCCAAGCGAAGAGCACTACCTGCCATTTCTCGATTTATGAACCCTCATAACTTGGGTTTGGATTATATCAGATAAACAAAATTCTCAGGATATGTTGTCAATAGTGGATTTATTAAAAATATAAAGTTTCAATTGCATAGCCCTTATACTTTTGATTTTATATATATCTAAAAAACCCCGATTGTGTCACTTACTCTCTGATGATCATCAAAATTCTTATTGTTATAAATTTGGTATGTAAGCTAGAATTCGTACACAAACAACAACAAAATTCTATAACTTAGAACTTGTACCCCCCAACGCCTTAAGCTAGGGGATGGAAATTTGTATGAAAAATGAGAAATTTTGATGCTAGAGGTCTGAAAATTAATATATCTCTTTGTTATAAATAATAAAATAAATAATTCAGGATTTTTAGTAAATCGTCTCCTGGATTTTCCTATATAATTTCATGAAAAAGATCTGAAAATTATATAAGTATACAGACTTCTTATTACAAATTAAAAAATACGTGTATCAGGTTTTTTTAAATAATTTCCCCCAAACCCCAAAAACTCAAATTCGGGGATAAAAGTGTATATGGCGGTTTCGCCATGTATCATAATATTACTGCATTATTATGCTTAGATTATACGAATAATTTTATTAGACTTATGTACTTCGATAAAAATTTAAATGTGGTGACAAGTATTTCCAAAAAAAACTTTTATGGGGATGGGAAATCACAATTGTGTGGGTCCCGGTTGTTGTAATATAAAAATCGTAATAAGCTGTATCAGAGGTTGGACTTCAATGTTTGATGACATAGTAAACCAATCGACTTATGCGAGTATAGTTTTTTTATAATCTAACCCTTTATAAACAACAAAAAAACACAATTGTCGTAAGCAACTTACAAAAAGATGTGAAATCCCACCATAAACATTTTCATATAAAATGTTTATGGTGGGATTATGGCATTAAACGCATTGAAGCAACAGGGGAACAGAACGCACCTACAGACGTTAAACTTAAAACAACTCTCTGTTTTCGTCGGTAGTTAAAAATGCAAATGCAGATCCTTAAAAAATACTACGGATTATTCAGCATTAGAAGGAACAAAAAAATACCTTCTTCTCATATTTTTCCTCGCAAAAATTGTAACGAGTTAACAATTTTGTTATTCTCGTCGTTCCCTTTTTGCAAAATTAGAATTTCATAAACAAGTTACGAGAAAATATCTGACGAAAATCTTAGACACGTGTCAAGTATTTTAGCCAGCAAAAAATACATAATTTAGTCAAGACGAGAGAAAATGTCTTTAACGCTGAATTTTTGCAGTGGATCGGCAACTTAGTTATGCCAGCAACCTGCTCGCTTGGAATTTGTTAATGTTTGAGACAATTTGTGATTCCCACAAGTATTCTTGAGGCAAAAATTTGCGTACTGGTACTGAGTGCCAGCAAATTGACGTAAAGGTAATTAAGTTTTTGTATTGATATTAGGTGCCAGCAAATTTATGTTAAGGTTAAGTTTTTGTATTGATATTGAGTTCTGGCAAAATTACGTAAGAAATTTCGGGAAGATTGGAAAAAATATATATCACAACTTGATGTGTTTCTTCTTTGAAAATATATACATAATGCACATAATGAACACCCAAACTAAAAACAAAACACATATGTTCATTACATAAATGTTCATCTTGTATATGGGGATCGAACCCGCACCCCTTCGATCGGCAAGTAGTTACTGATACCTACAGAGCCACGGAACAGCTAATAATAAATATTTTATTTAAATAGTATATAAGTTTTTTGACAAAAGTCATTCAACGCCTACATTTCTACAAACACAAAATAAAAATCTAAAAACTTAGAAGGAAATAAAAATGTGTTACCAATAAAATCATAAGGCAATCAATTCAATTGACTCAAGGTTCCAGAAAAATCATTTTCAAAGAAAAACAAGTAAGTGAAAATCCTAGTGTTGTAAGTCCGGTCACGTTTTACAGAGCTCGCTTCCGAAGCCGGTAATTTACTGCAAATCAGTTTACTGGGCAACTTTACCGTTACAGTAGTTGTAATGATAGAATTTATATTTTTGACGTGAATTTGATAAAACGTCTTTAAATTGCAGAGTTTTTAACAAAATCTATCCGTAATGGTGTATAATACTAAAATTTATATAAAAAGAAACTAAATAAAAAATTAGACCGCATCTGCAAAAACCATACCGGTCTTTTGCGACTAAACAGCGCTAATATTCTGAAATCAGACCTGGAAATTCATAAAACCATCCGATGGCAGCTTTAAAAGTGCGTTGTGTGTTAATTTCAAAACATAGCCTATTCAGATTTTTAGATTTTCGTACCCAAACAGTGCCAATGGAGCCCTATTACTAAACTAGCACTATTTGGTGGACTGTCGGCTTGTCTGCCTGTCTGTCTGACCTTTAAAGGTAAAAAAATTGTTTTTAGGGAAAAATTCTTTATTTACAATATACAAAAAAAAAATTATTATGGGACTTTTTTTAATAAAAATAGTTTTAAATAAAAACATAACCGACTTCAAATCCACTAAAAGTAAAAAAGTTTCTATTGGCATCCGACATTAAGGGAAAAAAACTGTAAATGGAATCCGACATTAAGGTAAAAAAACTGTAAATGTTCAGTTTTAGCTTTGCATCGAATTCAAGGTGAAAAAACATGTAAATGAGTGTTCATAAGTCTGCTTTAAAGGTTTTTTTTTTTATGTTTTTGTTAAAAAAAAATGGTTCTTTTTTTAATTTTTAGTTGCCCTACTAAACCAATTTTTGTATTACAGTTGGTCATTGAAGTCAATATTAAAGAAACTTAGAACTTTCTTTCATTTGTCTTCGAAACCAATAATTAGTCAGGCGGACGACGGATAAGAAAGAAAGGATAGGAATCTACAAGGGTTCGGTTTTTACCACATATCTACGGAATCCTAAAAACAAATTATTGAAAATACAAGACTATAAGCATACATATTACTTTCTAAAACATTTGTCAACTGTTTTATATTTCGATGTTTGGTATATATAGGAACGTAGACAAGTGAACAACGCAATGGTTCGATACACAGTGTTTATCTTTTTTTTTTCCTGAGCTGACTATGCAGTTGGCTGTTGCAGCCATTACTGCTTCACCGGGCTTTTGGGGCGAGCCTCTGAAGGTGTCTCAGCAAAAGGGTAAAAAACGTTAGCCATTATACAGTTTCGTCATAATCTGTCCGTCGGTCCTTAAGCGGTAGGTATGTATATATGTATGTACCTTCGTAGATAAACTCTCGTTTTTTACCCTAAAATTGACGAATGGAAGACCATATGCACGGAAAAAAAGATTGCTTGGATCAATGCAAATTGCTTTGATTTAACGCAATCCGTGATTTAAATACGAGGAACAATATATATTCTCAAATGTAAAATATAATATTGTAAGGATATTTGTATTAAGTTGAAACATTTCAATCTTTACAGTGATTTACTTGTTGTTACAATAACGGTAGTGTAGAACTAACAATATAAGAGTTTTCGTATTAAGTCAAAACATTTTATCTTTGTTGAAGAATGCTTATATTTTTGTTTTAACACAGAGAATTACTTGTTATAATATCTATATCTTGGTAGTTCTCAACCTTACGATTAAGGTTTACACGCAGATGTGATATATTTTTCCCATATACAAAACCATAGCGTGTTCTATTATAATAACAGTGCCATCTCTTGATAAAGAAAAAAATAATTATTTTGAGTTAACACGCGTTTATTGTTAAGTTGGGTAATGATGTTTCAAATTTAAATACGTTAGTTTCTTTTGATCCAAAGCAAACGTGTGTTTAAAAATTACTGATGCTGATTAAATACGCAAAACCGGGCAACTTAAGAATATCTTATTCTTGATTTGGAAAAAAAAAATTTCATTGAGTAAACACGCGTAAATTATTAAATTGAGAATATAATGTTTCAAATTAAAATACTTTGATTTGTTTTCGTCCAGCGTTTCTTCGTTTAAAAATAACTAATGTTGATTAAACACGCAAAACCGAGCTACTTAAGAATATCATATTCTTCATTTGAAAAAAAAATATCGAGTAAACAAAGTAAATTGTTAAGTTGAGAATAAGGTGTTTCAAATTAAAACGTTTCTTCATTTAAAAATAACTTATGTTGACTAAACATGCAAAACAGGGCTATTTAAGAATAATATTCATCGTTTGACAAAAATTCGTGTTAGTTTAATGTTCATGATTTGCTATTTTTTTTTATAAATCAATATTATTCATGGTTTGAACACTATCGGAGTTTTCATCAAAGAAAATTTATTCTTAGTCAAACTATATTTATTCTTAGTTTTACAATATCGTCCTCTTCACTTAATGATTTATGTTTTGTTTTTCAAAGAATTTAAATTTTCTTAACAGAGTATCATAATGTATTGGTCTAAAATAATTTACTTAGAACAAAAGAAAAAAACAACAATATATTATTTAATATTTAACTAAACCAATTGCATTCACACAAGATTGTCAAGCCAAATGAATATTTACTTGGACAATATTTATTGTCTTGGTTCTACAAATCTTTTTTTTCCGTGTGGACTTGACGAAATCCTTTTTTGTCATGTGACTACGGAACCTTAATATTTGAGCTGTAGATTACGTACAAAACATTCGGTTTTAATTTTGGATCCCTAAAAATTTAAACTTAAAAATCAGTTTTATCCTTCAATGTCAAATTCACTGAACATTTTGACAATAAAATGTCAAATTTGCTAGGCCTACCGTGCACTTCGGAAAATGCTATGGGTTTTTTTTTCAATATTTGTAAGGTGCGAATGACACAACGAAATTGCGTGAGACAGAATCTCATGCAGATTTCTGTAGTCTGCAACAGATTTGTTGCGGGTTGTTTGCGCACGATAAAGGTTTTTTTTATTTTTTATTATAGACTCCAACTCGTATGGTTCTAGTGACTTTTAAGGCCAATAATCCCTATCAAATTCTGTACAATGCAAATTTAAAGCGCGCACCAAATCTCATACGTTTCAATTTTCAATACGCAACGCAACACGCTGCGTCGCAGTGCGCCCAGCCTTAAAATGTCGAGTTGACAACTACAGCGCGCGTCATGTTTCTCACCTAACTCTGGTTTTCTTGGACCAATCCTTACTAAATTTAAATGAGACCAATCTGTGGGTTAATCCTCCCCTATACGTAAAATGTTTCCAAATCGGTTTGTAAATGATGGATTTCTGAGTTATCAAACATTAAACAAAAAAAACATACAACCGAATTGAGAACCTCTTTCTTTTTTTAAGTTGGTTAAGAAACCGGTCGAGAGCGAGTCGAGCTAGTGCATTATCTCATAGTACGGAATCCTCACCTCGGTGTGCAAGTGCGAGTCGCACTAAGCCGGTTTCTTTTTAACATACTTACATTTAAAATTAATTCAAATTCACGTAACTCCAAAGCCCCGTGGCTGGGACACAGCCCACTCCGAATCTTTTTTTGATTTATGTATAATATGGTAAAAGATGTGTAATGATTAAATTACACACAGTATAATACCCATATGTATGTACTACCTCGGCAGCAAGTATAATATGCGCGTGCTACTAAAAATTGACCGTTTTTATCTCATTTAAGTCTAATTAATAAATATTCTTTCTCTGATTAGGTTATTGACACCTTACTTAAGAAGATGCAAAAGTACCTTTCCGACTTACCCCGGCAAAAAAACCCTGATGCACTGTGTGAAATCCAGACATTTTAGCCACGGCGTAAACACAACACTTGTATAAAGAAGAAAAAGAATACTATATGTCTCTCTTTTATATTTTATACAACTCCTAGTGACTTATAAGGTCCTAGTACATCAATCTTATAAACACACAAAATCTTTATATTTCAATACTATATAAAGTATAATAATGTAAATAAAAGAATATAAACTATTGAAAAATAAAGAAATATAACAAACTTTATGCTATGCGACCTAAAATCCCCTTTGTATTCTAAATACGACAGATCGTGAAGATGTCCGGATATTTATTTTGATGTTTGACGGATAGAACTTGGCCTGGATTTTCCAACCGCAACCTACAGTTTTCTTTAATATTTTGGTCATTAGACATTTTCCGCAAATTACGCATAATGTCTGCACCCATAGCTAATATTTGCGTGTCGCAACTACATTCACCTCTTCATCAATCATTTTCTGCCACTAATGTATCAACGAACCTCTAATTTTCGTAGGGTTGCCATCATAAAGTTTTAAAAGCTGGGACATTTTTGCAACCGTGTTCTTATTATACAAACTGCTTATATGTACATCATTTTTATGTGTAACAACATTAAAATGTGGTGAAACTTAAATATTACGCGCATTAAAACGTACAAAATGTTTATTTATTATTAAAACGACAGCTTAAATCCCAAGAAAGGAAGTACTTATTATCCTGGACACAGACTATTTAATACCTATACTAGTACCTACCTGGATAAGAGTCCTTGGGAAAAATAAAAAACAAAACATTTTCTAAATCCACGTCTTTGAAGTGGACATCAGAGATAATAAATAGCCTAATTTACAAGAGCCTAGCTTCGAGTAGGTCTATATATTTTCTGGCTCTTTCACAAATACAATATATGCAATAGTTTGCATTTGTTCATACACATAAGAAATAGCCTGTAGCAATCTGTAATCTCTTGTACGATATAAAGTGCTCGGATCAGCAGCTTAGCTAAAAAATAATATAAATCACTAACAAATAAACAAACTCACAAAACTTTCCTTCTTATAATATTTAGTTTAATTAAAACAAAATTAATGCAAATCTGATGATAATCTTAATTTTAAGTATTAAAAATCTTGACATCTCTAACTGTGATACTTTCATAAAAACCACTTAAGGCCTTGCACGAGTTCATGTGGTATGTGTTTATTATAATAGTGGCTAAGTGATAAAAAAAAATGTATGAAAAATTAACAGCGCCACGTGTGGGTCTAAACAAAAGTTTCTAATTTTTACAAAATTGTTTACTTTACGTCTCTTTTTAGAAGAAACTAGCTGACCGGGCAGACTGTCCTGCATGATACCGACTGCAGCGCCATCTGCCGGAGCACCAAAACGGATACAAAAAAAATCATTCAAATCAGTTCAGCCGTTTAGGAGGAGTACAATGACATACACACGTACAGTAGAATTATATACATAAAGAAGTGTCGCCGTCCCATTTTTGTCCCACCGGCAAATTTGATCGTCTCTAATTTTTTTATTTTTTTATTTAGGTCCGTAATTTTTTTTGGCTTTTAGTAATTTTTAGTAATTGTATTTATATAATTTAAAATATTTTAATTTTGTACCAAGAATAGTCAATGGAAAAAGCTATATACCTAGAACTGCCGCTGAGTCATTTTTGTCCCGTCTGTATTAAAGTAACTACTAAAGTGCCATAAGTGCAAAAAAAAACGACTTGCACTCCGGGAGTGCCGGCAGAAGTGAAAACATACAACCTGAATATAAAATTTCAACATGTGTAATCCGCACATTTATCTTTTCATCAACCCAATTTCCTCTTACAACAGTGCACAACGCCGCTGCAGTTTTCACTTCAAAATCAATGTTTTTATTTTGCCAATCATCCTATAATGGCGTGGCATTATGGTTTCTGTCTTGCTAATTTTCGATCAGCCTGACGCGAGTTTATCATTTAATTACCCATTACAAAAAAAGTGCACAACGCCGCTAAAGAAGTTTTCACTTCAAAAACTGTCTGTTATAAATGCTCTAATAAAGAATATTATTCGTTCGATATTTGCTTTTCAAATAGTAATAACTAGAATTACTATAAAAATAGTTATAATTTTGGTATAAACCCAAAAATATCAGACTCTTAACAAATTATTTTTTTGTTTTTGTTTTTTTGCTACCTTTTTTCATACTTATTTCTTGGATTTGATTTTAAATAAATTAATAAACGTGTTTCATGTATCTTTTCTTTTAATCATAACTTTCATGCCTCATACTTTTGAAATTTGTCCCGTTGTATTTACATCAAATAGAATAGTACAAATTTGTCACGGCGGCGGCTCAAGGGGGGTCGCAACGGCGCTTCTAGTATTAATTTAAAACCCATTCTATAGGCATGGAGTAGAAAAGTCCTGGTAAATTGAAATCTCCACGGCAAGGTTACATTTAGTTAATCAGAGGAACAAACTTTTCTGACCTTGGTTGTTTGGTCGCTAGTTGCCACCATTTCAATATGGCGGCTGTGTAGTTTTGATTTTTGACTACGTCGGAAATGTTTGTTGCACTGTAGATCAAATATTACAATCCATCTTACGTCCCCACTGTTGTGACACCGGCATATTCTTATTCTTTGGACGAAGGCGGTTTGAGCGGTTTTAGTGCGTACACAGATAGCAGATTAGTTAAGGTGCGTTCTGTTGACGGCATTGAGAGTTAAGACATTGCATAGGCATTGAAGTCGTTCTGAACACCAAATGTAACCAATCAATACGGCCGTACACTTTTGACAGCGCATCCACCACTCTACCTCCTGAGTCAATGCAGTCAATGCGTTGAATGCGGTCCGGAGTGACGTCATAGCGCATTCAATTTTGGTTAACAGAGCAATCGAATGTGCGCAAAGACAGCATTGAGCGCATTCAATGCGATTAATGCTTGTCAACAAAACGCCCCTTTAGTTACCTACACATCCTTGCGATGTTTTATTTCACCGTAAAGCCAATAGTAAACAAACAATACCCACTAATTTTTACGATAATTCCTTTTGCTGTAAAAACAGTTATACTGTGGAACAACCTACCCTCAGTCATTCGTTTGCCATCTTCTATCAACATTTTTAAAGCCAAACTGAAATCCTTTCTTCTTGAATCATTGCTAAATTTATAGTGCAACTTTTTGATTTACAACTCTCTTACTACTAATTTATAATACAAATGTTTGATTTACAACTATCTAACTACTCATTTATAATACGACTTTTTAATTTACAACTATCTAACTACTAATTTATAATACAACTTTTTGATTTACAACTCTATAACTACTAATTTATAATACAATTTTTTGATTTACGATTCTCTAACTACTAATTTATAATACAACTTTCTGATTAACAACTCTCTAACTACTAATTTATAATACAACTTTTTTAATAACAACTCCCTAACTACTAAATTTATAATATAACTTTTTGATTTACAACTCTCTACAACACCTAATTTGTACACTTTTGTTACATATTTTATAGATTTTGCCCGTTTTTTGTTGCTGGCATGTTAATAACATTATTTACTTTAATGAATTAATTCACTCCACAATGGAACGAGGAATGTTTGCACGACCCGTACACAATAAGCGTCTCCATTGCTGCCATCTGCATAGCAATGTATGTTGTTGATGACCTTATTTTCTTTTCATTTAACTCTACTTACATACATTTAAATTAATCAGCTTTTAGGATTCCGCCTGAGTGCACAACATTTTTAGTTTCAATCAATACTGTCGTTTTTTTAATGTCCTATAAGTGTTATACAACAATAAATATACTTCAGTATCAAGAAAAAGAACTAATAGTTATTTTACAAATTCAAAAAGTTTATTTAATTCTCTGTACTGCCGTCCAGTGGCCAGATTCACATTTTGCCAGGTCCTCAACAAGCTAGATTCTCAACCCACTAAGGAGTACAAATAAGGCATCAAGCCATAAAACTGTTAGAGCCTATAATAGACATAGGATTTTAAGGGTCGGCAACGCGCAAATGATGCCGCAGGTGTTGCAAGCGTCCATAGGCTGCGGTCACCGCTTACCATCAGGCGGACCGTGAGCTTGTTTCCTCAAACACCTTAGTAGTATAAAAAAAAAAAAATCTGGATAGCGCATTTCCTAGCCTGTAAAACAAATGGTCACAAAATATGACAGAGACGAAGCGAATTTGCGGTCTCTTGTTTCTTTCTAACTTTTGTTTTTAATATAAACAGACGACGTTAATAGAAAAAAAAGAGACCACAGGTTAACTTTGTCCCTTTTTGGATGGTCAAAGACAAGTCCAAATATCAAGATCACCGAACTCGAAGTGTATATATTGTGGCTATGTCCCTATTATATTTCAGACCTATTATTATTGTCAATTTTTTTTTTCTAGGTATCCTTATTATCCTGTAGTCTATTTTATTCGACAAAAGTTTAAAAATAAAAAATTGACATTACATTACACTCTGGTTCCAAAATAAGCAAAGCTAGTAATATAAATACCAGACAACACATACAAATACATACATATACCCAGAGCATTTTTTTGTGGAAGAGGACATTCTGAAAATATCGAAAAATTACCATAGAAACTAAAATATTATGGACTCACAACTTCCAAGAATAAGCGTTTCCCCAAAACAGAAGTGACGAAAAGAGACCTGCATACCTATACATATACTTTTTTGCAATTGGATGGATAATGGGTATAACTTACTGAATAGATAGGCACATATTAGCAGCTTAGCATTTTCTAGCATTTGATATACATAATATATATGTAGAAACCTTTCTAAAATAAAGGGCAAAATTTTTTTTAAAAAAACTTAAGTATCTACACAAGGATATATGGTGAGATATTTTGTGTTACTATGCATAGTCTGTCCTGTGAGCTTATTGGTAACAGTCGAGAGTACGCCAGACTTGTGAATTCCAGAAAAAATGTATGCAAGTAGATCTCACGTCTCCCTTTTTACGACTCGAGACCTGTGAATATGCATACATTTTTGTCACGAATTCACAAGTCTGGCGTATTCGAGAATGATCCCAATAAGGTCCCTGTAGTGTTAATAAATTATCGAAATAAATAAAAGCCTACGCGCTTCGAGAAACTTTCTTTTGAGACAAATTGCTGTGTCTCGTGTTTTCTTGTTTCTGGGTTCACGCTTTCGTTCAGGGTTCAAGGGAATAGATAGGGTATTAGATGATTTTTCAGTAACTGTTATTTATCTTATTTGGGCATAATTCTGGAAGTTGCTTTCTTACTGAACCTCGACCTTACCTTATTGTTACGAGCCGTGGTCCAAGCCTCATACTTAGTTTGCTTAACAATTTTAGCTTCTCTGCAAGACCGATTAAACCACGGCCGTTTTTGACACCGGCAGCTACTATAGCGCATTAGAAATAAAACATGATTTCGAACAATTTCACAGAACACATTTTTATATTTCGAACAATTTTACAGAACACATTTTTATATTTCGAACAATTTCCCAGAACACATTTTTATATTTTGAGCATCAGCCATAGTTTTCTTGATTTTAAGTCTACATTATAAAACAAATAGTAAGACATAGCGGTCGGTGATGGCCTTGAAGCTTCGATTTCACCTCGCGTCCTAAGGGGTGGAGGTTCAAGCCCGGCGTGTACAAATGAGCCTTTTTCTTAAATCCTCAAGTACTTTTATTATTCACTCCACTGGCTTTTCTCGGTAAAGGAAAACCTACATATGTCAAAAAAAGACGTAAAGTAAAATTCGCACTGAGCCCACGTGTGAACTATGTCCCAAATCGCCCACTGTCGGTAAGCTGCGCCGTGATCCAGTGGGGAAGTATGACGCTGAAGAGAAAGACTCAGACAGTAAGTACGCATTGTGTCAAACACATAAGTAGCTATTCTCGATAAGTCGATTACTATTTCAGTTCGACATCTTTAGTGATTCAATGGATTTAATATCAATATAATACAGATATCAATATGTCATTGTCCCTAGAAATAGAAAATACTTTGAGATATATATTTGATCACGCCAAATATTTATATTCCGCATAATTCTACGCCGATAACCAAATTTAGGGCGAGCAAAGTCACTGGCTAATATAAAGTCGAAAATAAGCTTTGTCGTCTCATTCTTTTTATTCTCTAATTAAGGCTGTGATATACGGACAGACGGACGGACACTAAATTATAATAGTTAAAAATGAATACTCACAATTTTAACGTTACTTCCTATCCTACGCTCGGAGTGTCTCTGAGGAATGGAATCCGAAATGAGGACATCTGAAAGAGAACTAAAGTCACAGACGTAGCTCTCAGAATTAGCAAGCTGAAGTGGTAATAGGCTGGTCACCGAGGACGATTGGCCGTAGGAGCAGACGTGCCCTAGAGTGGAGACCACGTATGGGAAGGCGAAGCATGGGACGCTCTCCAGCCCAGTGGACTGTTGACCTTAAATGGGTGGCTGGTGATGGCTGGACGCGGAAAGCAGAGGACCGGGAGAAATGGCGCGCCATGGAGAAAACTTATTTCCAGCGGTGGACTAATATGAGCTGATATGATGATTATCATCCTATCAAATTGAAGGCCATCAAATAAATGAAATAAATGCAATGGATCATAGTCATTACTTGTTAATCTCTAACAAAGTTTCTAACCAATTTATTTATTAAATTAAAATATATTATCTTCACTAATACCTTATAAATAATGTAAGTGCTGAACAATGCGTCGATAACCGATTGTGTACAGAACAAAGGAATCCCTTTGAGACATAAATTTAATTGTGAAGCATCTGTGAAGCTTGTAACTTGAGAAATTGATCAAACCGCGCCTTTCGAGAACTTAATTGATAAATGATTTATAATAGTTGGTACTTACATTACCTAAATCATACCTAATTTGTATGTAGGTAAGTATTATTATTTGATTTATATAGCCTCGGATATAAAACTGATTTTTACTTTCGAAAGTGTATTTTAGAGTGGTTGCATTGACAAAAAGTAGAACTAAAATAGAATGTGACCTGCATCTTAAACAAAAAAATATTTTTTTAACAAAACAATTATCCGAGTTCAAAACTCTGAAGTAAAAAAAAACCACCCTAAAGGAGACATTCTGACAGAACAGGGTTTTGTACGCTTTGATGTCGAACTCCAAAGACACAAAAAAATTACACTAAAGACAAGATAGGCACAAAATAAATTGTAAATTAGCATCCGAATTCAATGCGAACAAAACACGTCCCTTATAAATGTTCTGTCAGTATGTCTGCTTTTACCCCCCTTGAGTGGTATTCGCCTTGTTGTGGCGACGGGGCTGAGTAGCACCGGACAATCTAGTTTGATACTAAGAGACACCTACGTACGATCAGGTGGACGACGTAACTATCGACCTGTGGTGGGGGTCGTACGGAGTGGAGCCTCCGAGCCCAGACCGCTCCGGTAGGCTGTTTCGAATGGACTCTGCTTATCAGCTGATGTAGAGGTGGAGGGGTCGGTGGGTACTTTACCGTCGTAAGTCGTAACCCTGTACGCTTGGCGGCGACTTGGTAGTTCGTAGCCCAAGTTAGGCCTAGTCAGGCGGGAGCGATGGTCTTGGCTTGAGTGCCCGGGCTGAACCTCTATCAAAAACTATCGGTGGGGGAGGGTGTATAGGAATCTTCTCCTGCCACTCCATGAGGGCTTCGGGCTGTGAAGGTTGGCGAGGTCGTATAGCCGCTGCACTACAAAGGAGCTCCTGTAGGGAGGAGAGACTGGCGATGTGTTACCCGTGCGTCGCTCCAGGAGGAGGGAGAATGGAGGCACAGTCTCCTTCATACCCCCAAATCTAGGAGTAGGGGCGCTGGACGTGTGACACTGCCCCGAATCTGCGAGGGGACCTTCAACTTTGTCGCCGGCCAACGTTTGGGAGTCACGTAAGCGGCACCTGCATACGGCGACTGGTTGACACCTCTGGGTTTTAGCCAGTAAAAGTCCGGAAGCCGCCAGCTCCGCGACGCTAAGGTAACCAAGATGATTTTCCAGCAAAAAAAAAAGTATGTCTGCTAAGGGGTTTATTTTTTTCTCAAGTCAGTTTTTATTTTGTTAAAATTTTATTTCTACAAAATAATATAAGTTAGATATAACACCCACAATATACGTAAGTACACATTGTGTCGAACACAACTATTCTCGATAAGTTGATTACAATTTCGTTGCGACATTTATCTTTAGGCTTCAGTGATTCAATAAATTTAATATCAAAGTTATTCAATCAAACAGAAGTCGATATGTCATTGTCTCTACAAATAAAAAATGTCTTTGATATGTAAGATTTCATCACTACAAAGGTCATTGTTCTGAAGACGAATTTTTTTTTTTAATAGTTATTTTCATTTTTAGTGAAATGCCTATTACAGTCAGTTTATGATCTAAGTCAATATAAAGAAACGTAGGCTAGGTGCTAGTTGAAATAGTGCATTCTGTCTGAGTCCGACATGCACTTGACAGCAACTTGAAATCAGTTCAGCCGTTTAGGAGGAGTACAATGACATACACACGTACAGTAGAATTATATACATAAAGAAGTGTCGCCGTCCCATTTTTGTCCCACCGGCAAATTTGATCGTCTCTAATTTTTTTATTTTTTTATTTAGGTCCGTAATTTTTTTTGGCTTTTAGTAATTTTTAGTAATTGTATTTATATAATTTAAAATATTTTAATTTTGTACCAAGAATAGTCAATGGAAAAAGCTATATACCTAGAACTGCCGCTGAGTCATTTTTGTCCCGTCTGTATTAAAGTAACTACTAAAGTGCCATAAGTGCAAAAAAAAACGACTTGCACTCCGGGAGTGCCGGCAGAAGTGAAAACATACAACCTGAATATAAAATTTCAACATGTGTAATCCGCACATTTATCTTTTCATCAACCCAATTTCCTCTTACAACAGTGCACAACGCCGCTGCAGTTTTCACTTCAAAATCAATGTTTTTATTTTGCCAATCATCCTATAATGGCGTGGCATTATGGTTTCTGTCTTGCTAATTTTCGATCAGCCTGACGCGAGTTTATCATTTAATTACCCATTACAAAAAAAGTGCACAACGCCGCTAAAGAAGTTTTCACTTCAAAAACTGTCTGTTATAAATGCTCTAATAAAGAATATTATTCGTTCGATATTTGCTTTTCAAATAGTAATAACTAGAATTACTATAAAAATAGTTATAATTTTGGTATAAACCCAAAAATATCAGACTCTTAACAAATTATTTTTTTGTTTTTGTTTTTTTGCTACCTTTTTTCATACTTATTTCTTGGATTTGATTTTAAATAAATTAATAAACGTGTTTCATGTATCTTTTCTTTTAATCATAACTTTCATGCCTCATACTTTTGAAATTTGTCCCATTGTATTTACATCAAATAGCATAGTACAAATTGGTCACGGCGGCGGCTCAAGGGGGGTCGCAACGGCGCTTCTAGTATTAATTTAAAACCCATTCTATAGGCATGGAGTAGAAAAGTCCTGGTAAATTGAAATCTCCACGGCAAAGTTACATTTAGTTAATCAGAGGAACAAACTTTTCTGACCTTGGTTGTTTGGTCGCTAGTTGCCACCATTTCAATATGGCGGCTGTGTAGTTTTGATTTTTGACTACGTCGGAAAAGTTTGTTGCACTGTAGATCAAATATTACAATCCATCTTACGTCCCCACTGTTGTGACACCGGCATATTCTTATTCTTTGGACGAAGGCGGTTTGAGCGGTTTTAGTGCGTACACAGATAGCAGATTAGTTAAGGTGCGTTCTGTTGACGGCATTGAGAGTTAAGACATTGCATAGGCATTGAAGTCGTTCTGAACACCAAATGTAACCAATCAATACGGCCGTACACTTTTGACAGCGCATCCACCACTCTACCTCCTGAGTCAATGCAGTCAATGCGTTGAATGCGGTCCGGAAGTGACGTCATAGCGCATTCAATTTTGGTTAACAGAGCAATCGAATGTGCGCAAAGACAGCATTGAGCGCATTCAATGCGATTAATGCTTGTCAACAAAACGCCCCTTTAGTTACCTACACATCCTTGCGATGTTTTATTTCACCATAAAGCCAATAGTAAACAAACAATACCCACTAATTTTTACGATAATTCCTTTTGCTGTAAAAACAGTTATACTGTGGAACAACCTACCCTCAGTCATTCGTTTGCCATCTTCTATCAACATTTTTAAAGCCAAACTGAAATCCTTTCTTCTTGAATCATTGCTAAATTTATAGTGCAACTTTTTGATTTACAACTCTCTTACTACTAATTTATAATACAAATGTTTGATTTACAACTATCTAACTACTCATTTATAATACGACTTTTTAATTTACAACTATCTAACTACTAATTTATAATACAACTTTTTGATTTACAACTCTATAACTACTAATTTATAATACAATTTTTTGATTTACGATTCTCTAACTACTAATTTATAATACAACTTTCTGATTAACAACTCTCTAACTACTAATTTATAATACAACTTTTTTAATAACAACTCCCTAACTACTAAATTTATAATATAACTTTTTGATTTACAACTCTCTACAACACCTAATTTGTACACTTTTGTTACATATTTTATAGATTTTGCCCGTTTTTTGTTGCTGGCATGTTAATAACATTATTTACTTTAATGAATTAATTCACTCCACAATGGAACGAGGAATGTTTGCACGACCCGTACACAATAAGCGTCTCCATTGCTGCCATCTGCATAGCAATGTATGTTGTTGATGACCTTATTTTCTTTTCATTTAACTCTACTTACATACATTTAAATTAATCAGCTTTTAGGATTCCGCCTGAGTGCACAACATTTTTAGTTTCAATCAATACTGTCGTTTTTTTAATGTCCTATAAGTGTTATACAACAATAAATATACTTCAGTATCAAGAAAAAGAACTAATAGTTATTTTACAAATTCAAAAAGTTTATTTAATTCTCTGTACTGCCGTCCAGTGGCCAGATTCACATTTTGCCAGGTCCTCAACAAGCTAGATTCTCAACCCACTAAGGAGTACAAATAAGGCATCAAGCCATAAAACTGTTAGAGCCTATCATAGACATAGGATTTTAAGGGTCGGCAACGCGCAAATGATGCCGCAGGTGTTGCAAGCGTCCATAGGCTGCGGTCACCGCTTACCATCAGGCGGACCGTGAGCTTGTTTCCTCAAACACCTTAGTAGTATAAAAAAAAAAAATCTGGATAGCGCATTTCCTAGCCTGTAAAACAAATGGTCACAAAATATGACAGAGACGAAGCGAATTTGCGGTCTCTTGTTTCTTTCTAACTTTTGTTTTTAATATAAACAGACGACGTTAATAGAAAAAAAAGAGACCACAGGTTAACTTTGTCCCTTTTTGGATGGTCAAAGACAAGTCCAAATATCAAGATCACCGAACTCGAAGTGTATATATTGTGGCTATGTCCCTATTATATTTCAGACCTATTATTATTGTCAATTTTTTTTTTCTAGGTATCCTTATTATCCTGTTGCCTATTTTATTCGACAAAAGTTTAAAAATAAAAATTGACATTACATTACACTCTGGTTCCAAAATAAGCAAAGCTAGTAATATAAATACCAGACAACACATACAAATACATACATATACCCAGAGCATTTTTTATGGAAGAGGAAATTCTGAAAATATCGGAAAATTACCATAGAAACTAAAATATTATGGAGTCACAACTTCCAAGAATAAGCGTTTCCCTAAAACAGAAGTGACAAAAAGAGACCTGCTTACCTTCGACTTTTTGCAATTGGATAATGGGTATAACCTACTGAATAGATAGGCACATATTAGCAGCTTAGCATTTTCTAGCATTTGATATACATAATATATATGTAGAAACCTTTCTAAAATAAAGGGCAAAAATCTTTTTAAAAAAACTTAAGTAACTACACAAGGATTTATGGTGAGATATTTTGTGTTACTATGCATAGTCTGTCCTGTGAGCTTATTGGTAACAGTCGAGAGTACGCCAGACTTGTGAATTCCAGAAAAAATGTATGCAAGTAGATCTCACGTCTCCCTTTTTACGACTCGAGACCTGTGAATATGCATACATTTTTGTCACGAATTCACAAGTCTGGCGTATTCGAGAATGATCCCAATAAGGTCCCTGTAGTGTTAATAAATAATCGAAATAAATAAAAGCCTACGCGCTTCGAGAAACTTTCTTTTGAGACAAATTGCTGTGTCTCGTGTGTTCTTGTTTCTGGGTTCACGCTTTCGTTCAGGGTTCAAGGGAATAGATAGGGTATTAGATGATTTTTCAGTAACTGTTATTTATCTTATTTGGGCATAATTCTGGAAGTTGCTTTCTTACTGAACCTCGACCTTACCTTATTGTTACGAGCCGTGGTCCAAGCCTCATACTCAGTTTGCTTAACAATTTTAGCTTCTCTGCAAGACCGATTAAACCACGGCCGTTTTTGACACCGGCAGCTACTATAGCGCATTAGAAATAAAACATGATTTCGAACAATTTCACAGAACACATTTTTATATTTTGAGCATCAGCCATAGTTTTCTTGATTTTAAGTCTACAAAATAAAACAAATAGTAAGACATAGCGGTCGGTGATGGCCTTGAAGCTTCGATTTCACCTCGCGTCCTAAGGGACGGAGGTTCAAGCCCGGCGTGTACAAATGAGCCTTTTTCTTAATTCCTCAAGTACTTTTATTATTCACTCCACTGGCTTTTCTCGGTAAAGGAAAACCTACATATGTCAAAAAAAGACGTGAAGCAAAATTCGCACTGAGCCCACGTGTGAACTATGTCCCAAATCGCCCCCTGTCGGTAAGCTGCGCCGTGATCCAGTGGGGAAGTATGACGCTGAAGAGAAAGAAAGACTCAGACAATAAGTACGCATTGTGTCAAACGCATTAGTAGCTATTCTCGATAAGTTGATTACTATTTCAGTTCGACATCTTTAGTGATTCAATGGATTTAATATCAATATAATACAGATATCAATATGTCATTGTCCCTAGAAATAGAAAATACTTTGAGATATATATTTGATCACGCCTAATATTTATACTCCGCATAATTCTACGCCGATAACCAAATTTAGGGCGAGCGAAGTCACTGGCTATTATAAAGTCTAGAATAAGCTTTGTCGTCTCATTCTTTTTATTCTCTAATTAAGGCTGTGCTATACGGACAGACGGACGGACACTAAATTATAATAGTTAAAAATTAATACTCACAATTTTAACGTTACTTCCTATCCTACGCTCGGAGTGTCTCTGAGGAATGGAATCCGAAATGAGGACATCTGAAAGAGAACTAAAGTCACAGACTATGTCTGTGCTATGTGCTATGTGCTACAGCTATGCTCTCAGAATTAGCAAGCTGAAGTGGTAGTAGGCTGGTCGCGACTGACCGAGGACGATTGGCCGTAGGAGCAGACGTGCCCTAGAGTGGAGATCACGTATGGGAAGGCGAAGCATGGGACGCTCTCCAGCCCAGTGGACTGTTGATCTTAAAAGGGTGGCTGGTGATGGCTGGACGCGGAAAGCAGACGACCGGGAGAAATGGCGCGCTATAGAGAAAACTTATTTCCAGCGGTGGACTAATATGAGCTGATATGATGATTATCATCCTATCAAATTGAAGGCCATCAAATAAATGAAATAAATGCAATGGATCATAGTCATTACTTGTTAATCTCTAACAAAGTTTCTAACCAATTTATTTATTAAATTAAAATATATTATCTTCACTAATACCTTATAAATAATGTAAGTGCTGAACAATGCGTCGATAACCGATTGTGTACAGAACAAAGGAATCCCTTTGAGACATAAATTTCATTGTGAAGCATCTGTGAAGCTTGTAACTTGAGAAATTGATCAAACCGCGCCTTTCGAGAAATTAATTGATAAATGATTTATAATAGTTGGTACTTACATTACCTAAATCATACCTAATTTGTATGTAGGTAAGTATTATTATTTGATTTATATAGCCTCGGATATAAAACTGATTTTTACTTTCGAAAGTGTATTTTAGAGTGGTTGCATTGACAAAAAGTAGAACTAAAATAGAATGTGACCTGCATCTTAAACAAAAAAATATTTTTTTAACAAAACAATTATCCGAGTTCAAAACTCTGAAGTAAAAAAAAAACCACCCTAAAGGAGACATTCTGACAGAACAGGGTTTTGTACGCTTTGATGTCGAACTCCGAAGACACAAAAAAATTACACTAAAGATAAGATAGGTACAAAATAAATTGTATATTAGCATCCGAATTCAAAGCGAACAAAACACGTCCCTTATAAATGTTCTGTCAGTATGTCTGCTTTTACCCCCCTTGAGTGGTATTCGCCTTGTTGTGGCGACAGGGCTGGTCGACGACGTAACTATCGACCTGTGGTGGGGGTCGTACGGAGTGGAGCCTCCTAGCCCAGACCGCTCTGGTAGGCTGTTTCGAATGGACTCTACTTATCAGCTGATGTAGAGGTGGAGGGGTCGGTGGGTACTTTACCGTCGTAAGTCGTAACCCTGTACGCTTGGCGGTGACTTGATAGTTCGTAGCCCAAGTTAGGCCTAGTCAGGCAGGAGCGATGGTCTTGGCTTGAGTGCCCGGGCTGAGAGGAGTAAACCTCTATCAAAAACTATCGGTGGGGGAGGGTGTATAGGAATCTTCTCCTGCCACTCCATGGGGGCTTCGGGCTGTGAAGGTTGGCGAGGTCGTATAGCCGCCGCACTACAAAGGAGCTCCTGTAGGGAGGAGAGACGGGCGATGTGTTACCCGTGCGTCGCTCCAGGAGGAGGGAGAATGGAGGCACAGTCTCCTTCATACCCCCAAATCTAGGAGGAGGGGCACTGGACGTGTGACACTGCCCCGAATCTGCGAGGGGGCCTTCAACTTTGTCGCGGGCCAACGTTTGGGAGTCACGTAAGCGGCACCTGCATACGGCGACTGGTTGACACCTCTGGGTTTTAGCCAGTAAAAGTCCGGAAGCCGCCAGCTCCGCGACGCTAAGGTAACCAAGATGATTTTCCAGCAAAAAAAAAAGTATGTCTGCTAAGGGGTTTATTTTTTTCGCAAGTCAGTTTTTATTTTGTTAAAATTTTATTTCTACAAAATAATATAAGTTAGATATAACACCCACAATATACGTAAGTACACATTGTGTCGAACACAACTATTCTCGATAAGTTGATTACAATTTCGGTGCGACATTTATCTTTAGGCTTCAGTGATTCAATAAATTTAATATCAAAGTTATTCAATACACATTATATCAATGTCAAACAGAAGTCGATATGTCATTGTCTCTACAAATAAAAAATGTCTTTGATATGTAAGATCATCACTACAAAGGTCATTGTTCTGAAGACGAATTTTTTTTTTTAATAGTTATTTTCATTTTTAGTGAAATGCCTATTACAGTCAGTTTATGATCTAAGTCAATATAAAGAAACTTAGGCTAGGTGCTAGTTGAAATAGTGCATTGTGTGGTAATACACAATCCTCGGTGTCTGAGTCCGACTCGCACTTGACCAGTTTTTCAAAGGCTCATAATCGCCCTACATTTGTTGTATTTCCATTATTTCTTCATGCATGGAGATTTTGGATATGTTTTATATGGCAGAGGCAGAACAGATTCTCCAGTGTCATGATCTATAAAAATTTTATGTCTGGTTACGCAGTCTATACTCCAAAAAAAATTTTGTTTTGAGACGCCGCCGTCAGATTCCAATACAACCAGACATTGTGATTTGTTTATTCTTTATGTCACCACTTGTGGTGAATCGCGATGATCTTTGTTTCAAATATAAATAGTTAACGATAAAAAACACTGTCAAAAAAACTAAACCGTCAGTTACATATATATGAATAAACTAAACCATTATTGAATAGGGATAAGGCAATTTAAACTGTATCAGCCGCTACACATCCATAGCTGAACATATGCCTTGTTAAATCTAAAACAAACGTGTCTGAGATGCCTACAACCAGCTACTGGGTATCTCTGGCCCTGATTAATTCATCAGTCACTCTGTTCCAAAACAATTCTACTCTGTGATTTCCCAGGAGGTCCCACTATCCCTATTGCAAATCTCCATGGAGATAATGGGAATTTTGGAATTATACCTAGAAGAAATTCTCTTTATCCCCTTCAAACCCTGCCAACTAATGCCAAATATTTGAAGTGAAAAGGCTAAATATTTACGTAGATGTTTATCTCAAAATAAATATTTAATATTTTAACAGTTACTCCTTTTACGTTTATTACACCGCCATACAATATTTTTTATACTGTGAATTAATATTAAATATTTAATCTAACACGAAATATCAATTTTATAATGTTTATTAGATTCGTCTAAGTCTAGTTTATTAATTACTGGTTCGTCATTGACAAAGAATATATATATAAATAATGTACATGGCAGGTACTATATAAGAAATTACTGATTTACTGTAATTTTTAACGTTAGATATATATCTGAACAGTATTTAATCCTGGTAAAAGTTACCGAAGTACCTTTAAAGTGTATATGGAGTTATATTAATGTACATTATGCGCTTAATGTAAATAATCTAACCAAAGAGAATGAACTAAAAGTACAATTTGTCGTACAGAATTTATGTCTTTTTAACTTGACTGGACTCATAAAATCAATCATAACTTCTTCTAGGCTAATGTATAAAATTACTTAACTTGTATGTCCTGAACAACAAATATAATTTTAAAAATGTATTTTGCTATCTAATGCATATCTTCACACTATACACCTAAAGCGATGAGCATTAAAACCTTTGTCCCTTCTTTATTTATTAGCTGAAGCTTGAATTAAAAACAATGCACTGCAAAATGTTAAGGGGCTGACCAACGCTAAGTGACACTTTTTAAATGGAAAAAATCAATACTTGTAGTTAGTGTTTTTGGTTAAAAATTTAACCCTATATCGAAGAACATATACCTAATGTCTTGTCCTACCAAAAACGCGATAGCATTAATTTGCCTCGATAAAAAAAAAATCTGTAAAAGACCTCTAAATGTTTTTATTTTTCGTTTTTTATGGACTAGATAGTCCATGGCTGTTTCTACTGAAATCAAAAAAATCGAGTTAGTATTCCAGTGAATACCTAAAAACCGATTTGACGCTCACGTTCACTTAAACTGAAAAGCGTTGTGGACTTTTGTCTCGCTCAAGTGCACATGATATAAGATAGTTGTGTTTCAAACTGTCATATGCGGCGGGCGGGTAAATCCTAAAATGTCGAGTCAGAACCCGGTATTCTGAAGGCAAAAATGTCGTATCCTCACAGTTGTAAGTTCACACGATTTCAATATGGCGATTATAGTTTTGGTTTTTGACCTGCCGTTCCGAAACCGTTAGGTCACAAAAGTTTGCCTTGTCTGCGTCATGTCTATGGTCTGTTTATTATTTTAAATTCTATACAATAGACATATGAGTACTGGACAGCGCATTTTCTAGCCAGCTGAAAGTGTGAGTGAATTCGGTAGTTTGTCCTATGGACTGGAAATTTCCCCTGACAAAATTAGCCACACTTTCAAAGCGACTTTAAACAAAGCGAAGCGAAGGTATCTTGTCTCCTTCTAACTTTTCATATTAACCCTTAATTAGGCGCATGGGGTCAAAAAATATGTGTTAGAGTCGTTGAAGTGCGCCAGCGGTCTTTCTAGCTTCCTAACTTCCCATAGGGTTCGCAAAATAATCGCGACCAGATTTGAATTTAATGGTTTTTTTTTATTTTATTTATTCGTTGATTTTTTTCATTTATTTTTTAGTTATTATTATACACTATCTTGTTATATTTCATAATAAATAGTTTGTTTTTTTATTTCTTTTGACGTGACAACGTCTTATAAATTGGTTTGCCGGGTGACACTTCAAGAAACTGCGTTACGCTCCGCTCACGTTATGCGCTCACAATGAGAGCGAGTGAGAGGCACGCGGCATGGTTAGCCCGCCTAAGAGCGAGAGAGACAGACATAAAAAGTGAAAGGCACAAGTTGTCACGATTCCGGACGGTTGTCCGACACTAATTTTTATATCATATTTTGTTTGGGGTCATTAGAGACCTCATGCAATTAATTGAGTAATTTTCTTAATGCGCCTAGTTAAGGGTTAATCAACAAACAAATAGCGAACGTTGATATAAAAGAGAAAAGAGGGTTCACTTTGTCTCAGTGTGGATAATTTTTTAGGGTTGCGCAGTCGATAGGACAGACTACAGAACTCGAAACCTATGAATTCCACCAACTAAGCCTCGATAACATTATTTTTATGTAAGAATAGTTTTATTGCTTTTTAATCACTAAATTAATTTTCTTTTTTCCACTATTTACAAGTGTTAATGCTTAGCAATCAAAGCAAAGCAGAGACGTCCGAAATGAACAAATTTTGATTCTTTATGAATTCCTAAAACGAGGAAAATGCGACGTAAATGTTTGTCTTCGTCGACAACTCGTGATTTCTGGAATAATAAATATTTTTTTCCTTCGACGACTTCTGGAGCGGAAGATATGAGTGTTGGGACTTTGTCAATTTATGTATATGAATTGTATTTTCGTTACGTGTTAGAATTAAAATAATCTCATTTGGCCCATATATATCATTAATTTAATATAACTTAAAAAAAATTATAAATGACGACAAATAATTAAATTAATTTCAATAGCTTATTCACGTATAATATTGCTACACAGAAAAAATCATATATACTCATAGTTACAAAAGAAAAATAAAGAAACATAAAAAAATGTAAGCTTTATAAAAACACAGTGATTTTATAAGACCTCTAAAAATAAGTAATGGAAATTTAATCAGTCTCAATCAATGAATGAAAAAACAAAACCACACATCTTCTGTGCCATTATTGCGATCTACTTTCAAGTCATAAAATGTACAATGTGCCATAATGTCTATGATCAAAACCTACCAAGAATAAGGCATACTAGCCACAAATAAAGCCTAGGACTGTTAAATATTGCACAGTTTGGGTTTAAAATCTATTTAAAGTACAAATATTATTTCTTATAATATTGAAAGCCACTTATAAATAAAATAAAAAATCGGCCAAGTGCGAGTCGGACTCTCACTTATCACACACAATTATCTACAAAAACGAGCAAAAAAATCACGTATGTTGTATGGGAGCCCCCTTAATATTTATTTTTTTCTGTTTTTTAGTATTCACTGTTATAGCGGTAACAGAAATACATCTTCTGTGAAAATTTCAACTGTCTATAACGGTTCATGAGATACAGCCTGGTGACAGACGGACAGTCCGTCCGTCAGCGAACCTAAGTAATTCCTAATTACCTTTCAGGTACGGAACCCTAATTAGGGCGTTATATCTACGTGTTTTGTACCGTTGCTATCAGGGCCGCGGCTTACGCACGAAACGCTAGGTTCCCAACGCAGCCTATTTTTTTCTGGCAAGATACTCTATGGTTGTCATTAGTTTGCAGAATTAAAATAACCAATTTTCTCAGAAAAGTGATTTGTTTTTATATTTAAAAGTATTTTATGTTTAATTTTTGGATGACGTTACACCAAGGAAGTTATTTACATTTCTACTTATTTATCCTGTCCCAGCTCGATTGTTCGGTCCTTCTCGATTTGGTCACCGCCAAGACTAAGGTCGCACTCATTCGCTCCCGTCTTAAAATTCCAAAGATGGAATTGTCTGGTGCTACTCTTTTGAGCCAATGGCTCAACCACGTGGTTTCTACCTTGGGCCAATCTGTACCCATTTTTCGCGTCTACACTTGGACTGACAACTAGATTGTGCTCGCCTGGTTTAAAGCTTCTGCACATGCGTTAGAGACCTTTGTAGCGAATAGAGTTTTCAAGATTTTGGAGTCTTCCGCTGCCATTGAGTGGAATCACGTCCCAGGGTAATTTTAATGCAGCCGACGTTGCTTACAGTAGATGTATGGCTTCTGTTTTGGTCGATCATCCACTTTGGTGGGGAATTGAATGGCTTTTTGGATCAGAGTCAGGGTGGCCTTCTTCTAATCTGGAGTTGGTGGATACTCTTCCAGGATCACGCATCCTGGCGGCAAAGATTGACCCTCCACTTTGTTTCGTTGTTGACTAGATTTAGCTCTCTTGAAAAATTGGTCGGATTGATTGGCTGGATTTACCGATTTGTCAACAACGCCCGTCGATCTCCAATTAGGGATTCTGAACTGGTCTTATTGCCGATAAAACGTGAACAAGCAGTCCATATTTTAGAACGAAATATGCAACGAGAGCACTTTGAGACCCTAATAGGAGTGCTTTAAGCTCGTCGCTCCAAGATCAAAGGAGCTTTGGCCAGGCTTAACCCATTTCTTGACGATCGCGGATTCATTTGTGTAGGCCACGATTACGTCACGATAACTTGCCTTACGGAGCTCGGCATCCGCTACTTCTGCCTAAGGATAGCCACTTGACCTTGCTGTTGATTCAGGACTGCCATTTGAGAAACTCTCATGCGTTATTCAGCAGTCTTCTTACCATACTCCATTAGGAGTGTGCCCTTTAAGTGCACACCCTGTTTAGGCTCAAGGCCACTTTGACTCAGTCACAAATGGGCGATTTGCCTCCTGATGGAGTAAACCCTGCTCGAGCCTTTTTTAATGTAGAATCTGATTTTGCAGGTCCCTTTAACATTAAGACTTTTGTACCTTGCGCAACTATAAGGTGGTCAAGGCATACTCGTGCGTATTTGTATGTCTTCTTGAGGTAGTCTCCTCTCTTTCTACTCAGGCTTTTATTGCCTGTCTTTCTCACTTCGTTAGCCGCCGTTGATTGCGGTGGTAAAGGTAGCTGTATAATTCTGACCAACCTTATATGACCGCCAGTCTCGATGGGAAGGGGTGACTGTCAGTCTGCCCTATCGTCGGGTAGGGGGCCTAGCTAATAAGAGGAATTTTACTTTAAGGGTATCAATACAATGGGATAAGATAATTAAACGGAAAAAAGTGTTGTAACACCCAGGCGTCGCGACGCTATCTCACGTTCCGAATACGACTAACACCAGTCGGAATGTCCTTTGCAAGCACAAGTTTCCGAAATCCAAAACACAAAGTTAGTATTTCCAATCGAACGCGAGAATTTTATTAAGTACGCGGGCGCGTCTGAAGTCCACTGCGACTATTCTAGAACTAATATTTACGCGCAGTCAATGTCGTAAAAAGTGAAAAGGCATTGCGTCATCGCTTATCTTTACCGAACAATACCAAAGACACATCTCCGCCGCATTGTCGAAGAGCAACTCGAGACACCTCAGTCTGATTTCTCCGAAAATTAACGATCTGGAAGTGTTGACTCCTGGTAATTTTTTGGTGGGTGGCCTGGATGACGGCCAGGACGGCGAGTATCCCTTATTACATACGCCACTCAACCGCTTGGGACGGTTTAAATTTCTGCAACATATGTCTCAGAGCTTTTGGAAAAGGTTTTCCCTTGAGTATCTTCATCTCTTGCAGCAGCGAGTGCGTTGGTCGTAAGACTGAACCCCCAAAAGCGTGCGAACTCGTCCTGGTCAAGAAGATGAATATGCCACCTCTGTTCTGGAGGCCTGGTCGCATCCTTCGACTCTTCCCCAGCTCAGATGGCGTTCCTCGCGTTGCTGAAGTTTTAGTAGGCGACTCGATTCTTACGAGAGCTGTTGCTACTCTGTCGCGATTGCCGATTACTTAGGGTATACAGTGTCTCAGTCAGACGATCTGCCTAGGGTAGGGGATTGTTTTGTACCGTTGCTATCGGAGCTGCGCCTTACGCACAAAACGTTAGGTTCCGAATGCAACCTGTTTTTTTTCTGGCAACATACTCTATGGTTGTCATTAGTCTGCAGAATAAAAATAACCTATTGTCTCAGAAAAGTGTTTTATTTTTATATTTAAAAGTGTTTTGTGATTAATTTTCGGATGACGTTACACCAAGGAAATTATTTACATTTTTACTTATTTATTGTTTTAAGTTAGATCCTGTCCCTATTTATATGTCCTCTAAAATTTAAATCATTGTAATTAAGGGCTCCCTTAGGTCCCCTTAGAAGAAATTAGGACAGACAGACGTCGTCCATTCGGATACATCAATACAACCTGAGGTAAGTCGCCTTATAGTTTACTAAGGGTTAGATTGTACCGGTTATCATTGACGAAACACTACGTGTGCGCTAAGTATTTAAGTCGTAACGTAACTCGATTTTTTTAGTTTAGTCATATTAGGCCTTTTTAGAAAACAGACCTTTTTTATACAATATTTAGTACCTTACCTTAGTACAATATTTTAGTAAAAGATAATATATTTTATAAAGTGGGCCGCAAAGGACACATTTATTTACAGTTCAGGTTAGTTCAAGGTAAATTTTTTACCCAGAATACCCGTAAATAAGAAGTCTTTGTCTCGTCTCCAGTGACCTCTCAATATGTTTATATTGATAGAGATTTGTCGATTTTTATTTGTACTTATTACTAATTTCACTGCGGTCTCTAGTTCTATATTTATAAGTAAATAAAAAAAAATATAGTTATTAGATTATATCTAACATTTTTATAAATTTGAATTCGCTGCTGTTGAATCAAACTATTATTTTTCTTATTCTCTTCCACATTCACTCACATTCGTTTTTGTTTTTTTTTATGAAGAAATTAGGAGACAGCCCCGGCATGTAACCGCTATAGTTTTACCATTTTGGCTATGTTATACCTACTAATGAATAAATACAAAATTTTATAGTGTTATTATTATATAGTTAGTTAGTATACAGTGTGTTTGGGATAGGACTAGCAATAATTTGAGGCGATGTTATAATAACAGTTTTAAAAACAATTTTTTTTTAAATAATTTCAACATTTTTTTTTGTTTTTTTTTATCCATTTTCGATAGTTTACAATTTGTATTGTATTTGTAGTAGAAGGGCAATATGAAAATGACGATAACTTTTGAACTATGCAACATACTCGTACAGTACAGAAGTTTAAAAAAATCAAAATCTGAATTAAAAAAAAAAACGGGATTTTTTCAAGAAACAAAAATAAACTATTTTTTTAAGTTTTTTTGACATTAGACCATTCTTTGAGGACACCCGGGTCTTGGCATCGCGCGATGATCGCGTTATCGCGTTGTATTAGGACACCGCCCGACAATAAATAAATAAATTAAGTTCAGTGTAAAAAAAATTGCCCCTTGTTCCACTATAAACGCTTCTCTCCACCCCGTTCCTTTCCTCTCTGTTTCAGGTCTTTGTTCAGCGAGTCTTTATTATCCTTTCACCAATTGGAATCCTAATACTGATCACTCTAAAGTATACTAGATGATATTTCGTGGTAATGACCAACGACTTCTACTTCCGGGTCCCCAGGTACCTTGGAGACCTGTTTGAGTACCATAATCGTAATCAGCGGTCCCAATACCTTTCGACTACCAAATTTGGGATTATTTTATTTATTATTAATCGAATAGTTAAATGCATATGTACGGCAGCAAAAAAAAAAAGTGGTAGCAAACGTTATAAATGATTTTCTGAGTCGAATACAACCGGTTTCATCAAAATCCGTTGAGCAGTCGAACAACCGGGAGTTAGATGCTTTGTTTCCTTGTATATAAATAAATATATAAAATATTATTACAGATTTCAGTAAATACGAAGTCATCAAACATCTATCTACTGATTTTCTAACTAATATAATCAAACGTTAGAGAAAAGTAAACATCTGAATACGAATTTCATTAAAGTAAATCTTAGAATAAAATTATACAAGTACTAATTTGATAAATGAGATTTCAAAGGGATTAACGTTCAGAGAGACGTCTGGAACGAAGCAAGTAAATAATATTCTGTAAATAGTGAATATATTCTCTTTGATTCTGTAGGTATCAAATAAAGTTTGAGGCTTTTACCATAGACTATACAATACTATACTACTTCTACAGTGCAACAAACTTTTTTGACCTTCTGACCTTAGGTGTTTGGTCGCTAGTGTCATTATAAGTTCTCACCATTTCAATGTGGCGACTGTAGTTTTAATTATTGACCTCCGGGTCAAAAAAGCTTCTTGCACTATAGGGTTTCTCCTAGATTTTTGTATGCTAATTAAGTCTTTTATTTTAAGTTATTAGAAGAAATTATTGGTTTTTTGAAGGGTTAGCAACGCGCGAGTGATACCCCTGGTGTTACAAGCGTTCATAGACCACGGTGACCGCTTACCATCAGACCATGCGCGTATACAGAGGGGGGGATTTGGGTGTCGTATCCCCCCCCCCGAAATCTTTGAAATTTCAAATATTCAGATGCACTTTTTCGGCGCCACCGTTGTCGTCGCCCCGGACTGGCCCAGACAGACAAGGATCTGTGTATTAAACTACTACTTTGCTTATGCCGAAACACTCGCGTTGGGTCGGTCGGCCCCTTTTGGTTTACTTCGGCGGGTGTCGCGATCGGCTCGTGTCGCCGAACGTTTCCGCCCAATTCCTACAAGTGCCGCACACAAGCCTCCCTGCCCCCTGTCACTGTCGACGAAGTCGTACAGGTCATCAAAGACCTACGCCCCCGTAAGTCCCCCGGTGCGGACGGTATCTCTTACGATATCCTAAAGCGCCTCACTCTGCCCCTTGTCTGCCTCCTAGTAGCGATCTTTAACGCTGCTATGGAACATTGCATCTTTCCATCTCAATGGAAAGATGCAATTGTTATAGGCATCCATAAGCCAGGTAAAGCTCGTACCGAGCCGTCCTCCTATCGCCCCATAAGTTTACTAAAGGCCCTTGGTAAACTCTATGAACGCCTCCTTCTCGCCCGCCTACGGAACGCTATAGTCTCCAGAGGCATTTTAATAGACGAGCAGTTCGGCTTCCGTGCCAAACACTCATGCGTCCATCAAGTCCTCCGCATAACGGAACATATTCTCACTGGCTTTCAGCCAGCGTTAGGTAAGACCCGTCACACGGGCGCTGTCTTCTTCGATGTAGCGAAAGCTTTCGACAAAGTCTGGCACAACGGTTTAATTTTTAAACTGTACAACTTTCAGTTGCCAGATCGTCTTGTGCTCATCATACGAGACTATTTGTCGAATCGTAGCTTTCGCTACAAAGTCGAAGGCACTCTCTCTTCCCCCCGTCCCATAGAAGCAGGAGTCCCGCAAGGGTCCGTGCTCGCCCCCATCTTGTACCTTCTGTACACTAACGACATCCCTAAAACGATAGGTACCAACCTAGCCCTCTTTGCGGACGATACCGCTATCTATACCACAGATAGGCAAGTGAGTCGAATCACTGAGAGACTCCAACCCGCTATCACCGCCCTAGGCGAGTGGTTTCGGAAATGGAGAATCGAGGTGAATCCCGACAAAAGCTCTGCCGTTCTTTTTACCCTAGGCCGCCCTCCGCGGCCTTCTCCCCTTTCTCTTTTCGGTCGTGCCATTCCCTGGCAAAATAAGACCAAATATCTCGGTGTGACCATGGATAGTCGTTTGAACTTCCAAGCTCACACCAAAATAGTCAGGGACCGAGCCGCTTTTGTCCTCGGTCGTCTCTATCCCATGATAGGCAAGTATAGTAAGATGTCGCTTAGGAATAAGCTAAATCTTTACACAACTTGTATCCGCCCCATACTAGCTTATGCTAGCGTAGCCTATGCGCTGTCCAAGCGCAATCTCCATAAACTCCAGACCCTCCAAAACCGCTTTCTCAGAGCGGCCTCTGGAGCCTCTTGGTACGTTCGCAATGCGGACCTACACAGAGACTTCGAACTTCCCACGATTCCCCAATATTTTAAAGACTTGGCAGTCCGCTTTTTCGAGCGTACGCAAAATCATCCGAATCGTTTAATTGTGCAATCCACAACGTATCGTCCCCCCGATCGACCCGGTCACGGTCGTAAAACTATTGTTAGGCGGCCTCGGCACGTACTAACGTCCCCAGATGACGATCTCGCTGTCCGGATAGCGAGATTAGTCTCTACGACCTCCCCGAATAGGGCCTCCCTCCAAACACGACGCCGACGTCCCCGGGTTCGTCGGCGCCCACAAGGATACACTAGGTATCAAAGAGTGCCGGGGCGCTTCTCGCCCCCACTCAATCGCAACCGCACCCGCGTAACGGGGAACTCCCCTCCTGGCGGTGACTCACCTTCGGGTTCGAGACTCACGCCGGTCGAAGGGACGCCCCCGAGAGCGACAACCCAAGCCGAGGCTTCCCCCGCGGGGAGCCCTTGAGCGTTGGGCGCTATATGGGCTGAGGCTCCTTCAGAGTCTCGCCCCAAAAGTCCGGTGAAGCAGTAATGGCTGCAACAGCCAACTGCATAGTCAGCTCAGAAAAAAAAAAAAAAAAAAAACACAAGCCTCGCGTTGTCGGAAAGGTTGCCAGATGAACTTAATACGAAACAGGGGAAAAACTTATTTTGTACGGTGTAAGTACCTACATATACTTACCTTAACGGATCCTCAACTACATTGAATCAAAACACTAGGTTGAAACAATAATACTGATTTGTATTATTTTTACGACATGTTTTTTACCTTAGAAGCAAAATATTAATGATACCTCTGCAATTTAGGCTAATTTGCAGAGTTTAATGCAGAAAAACCTCAAGGAACTGTCAGTTTTTTACATAGCAAGAATTTAATAAGATTGATTTTAACTTACAAATGGGTAAAATAAAAACAGAACCACTACTATTTCGCTATTTTTGTCATACCAAACACCGAACAAGGAACCGAGTGTCAAATACCTGGTAATCCTGGTTGTCGGGCGAGAGATTCAGGGGGGTTAAGTGCGAATTTAAACAATGGAGACGTGTTTTTGCTTGTTTGGATTCGACGACTTTCAGCAGTGGTATGAAGACATGTGAAAAAATATGCATCGAAGATATATAGAGGATGAGTTGAAAACAATGAGCAAGTAAAGGCGAGCAAAGTTGTGAAAATTTTCAATTAACGCTGCGACAGATTAAGTTTTTTGGCGCAATTATTGGCGTGATGGCATATTTATGTTCTATCTGTGTTCGATCTAATTTCCAACAGACTTTCACAGCTTCGAAAGAAGGCTGGAAAATTAAAAAAAAAAAAAGAAAGCGAGCAAGTCAGTCATTCATTTGGTTATTTAAGGAACACAATGTTGAACCAACGTGTTATGGGGTTGGCGCTACTGAGTATTCATAGGAATGTGAATGTGGATCCTGCAGCAGTTGTGCGTAGATATACGGTCTCACACAACAGAAGGTTAAAATTATAGTATATTGAATTGTAATAGTAAGAAAAAAAAACATTTTTAAAATCTGTATTAAAGGCTTTTATTGCAAGAATAACTAGGTTTTCATACAACATCGTAGTAATCATAAAGGTTAATAGGTACAATAAAATAATCATTATGTTAGCAGTAAGGTAAAATTTTCTTGAATTTTTTAATTTTACAAATGCATGATAACTATTACAACATCATGCGTAAGTTAGAATTAAGCATCGATTGATTTACCTATACCTATCAGAATCGAAAATTTCGCGCTCGCTACGCTCGCGTTAATGCTAAAGCCCGGTGTCCTAGTGTGCGCCGTGGAATATCGTAACGCAACCCATTTTACCGTAAGTTTAAAACGTGTCTATTCTACTTGGCAACTAGCCTCAGGCTGGCACTGTTCATTACCCCCCGAATACAAATCCTGGCTACACGCCTGCATCAGACAGATTGTTTGCCACCTTAGTAGTATAAAAAAAATTATTCCACCGTTACACAAACTTCTTAATTATTCTTTTTATTAAATGAAACATATCGCGAAAAATTTGGTGTTTACGTTAATTCACATTACAGCTGACGTTATTACAAAGTTTGTACTTTAAAATATGCATACACCTCTGTTTGAAAAATGCTTGTCGTACTTAATAGTTTTTTTACCACACTTACTCGTAAACAGTGTCATTACGTGCAGGCAAAGCTGAAACTTTAATTACTCTCACGGGCTTTTTCTTTGTAAATTTTACTTTGTTTATATTCAAGGCAAAGTGGGAGTTCATAAAATCCACGAGAGATAATGACATATGAACGCCCACCGCGTGTGCTCTACGTACTTTCTATTCTATCAAGTATGTATAAAAGTGCCATCTGTGGTGCAAGATATGAACTACGCGCTAAGCGAGCAATTACAAGTTTTAACTTCAGCCAAAACTTTTTAATTCATAAATTTTACAGATATCGAGCGGTGGCGTTTTCCATACTTCTGTTCCCGCCATTTAAATTGTGTTTTAGTTTTTTTTTTAGGATTGCCGTTGTTGATATCAAACAACTAGGCTCAATAGTCCTCAATAGTCATCCTCACTAAACTACTGAGAAAAAAAAGTCTTACTGGACGAGTCGTTCAAATAAATATGAAGCTATTCAATCCCTATCGGAGTGTTCGAAGAACGGATTCCGTAAAGTAGGTTCCCACAAGAAATTGGCACCTCAAAGAATTTTATCAAAATTTTACAACCGGGTTAGTAAGTAACTACAACTTTTTATTAATACTACTTTTTATTTTTTTTAAGGTATAGACAACCAACTATGCCAAGCAAAAGAGTGGAGGCTAGACCATATAAAAGTAATGATGTTGACAATTTGCAAAAATCTGTGGCTAATGTTCGAAGAGGAAAAAGTGAAAGTGTGTAGAAATTATTGCATTATGTGCGAAAGGGGGATTTGCCATAACAACACATAAACTAGCATTGATCCTTAAACAGTATTTAGATGCAAAGGGTATCACCGAGAACCAGTCAAAAATCAATTTACCTGATAAATTTTGAAACAGAAATCAAAATGACAAAACCGGCAGATTATGTGAAAACATAAAACGAACAAGAGCAATGGTTACGCCTAAACAAATCAACGAGTTATTTTGACTACTTAAGTGATAGTGTTGTACAATCCGTTTACTTAAATTTTATAACTCACCTTATAGTGATACTGGTTGGGGGCATCGCGACAGAATTAGGAATCTAGCTAGACGTCAGTCTGTGCTTATGTTGTCTACGCGGGGGGCCTACTCTGAGCGAAGGAAACTTTCTTTAAACATTAGGAAACTGCTACAAAATAGATAAGACCGATTCAAACTTTAAGTGTGTCACCGTGGCGGTTCCTTGTACTAATTGCTCCGCGCCGCTACATCCAGGGACGTCCACACTGCTCCATCTGATCAAATCACATTTGATGTCTACCGATTTGCACTATACTCCACTAAACTCGCGTTGATACCACAAATTGGTATTTCCAATCGAACGCGAGAATATACGAGTACACGGACACGTGTGAAGTCGTCCGCGACTATTCCAGAACAAACTCGCGTCGATACCACGACGTTGGTATTTCCGACCGAGCACGGGAAAATAACACGAACAAAACGCAATACGTGAGTGTCGCTTCCAACCTGCAGCAAAGACTGAACTGAACTATTCGCACGGCCGAGCGTGCGTTCCAGCGAGCCGACACGAAGGTCAATGTCACACCAAGTTAGTGGTGAGAAAACGCTTATCTTTACCTAACAGACATTGTCTACAAAGCTAAACATTTATATCCAACGTGGAAAGAAATGATGCTGAAAATGAAGTTTACCATTGTACTCGAAGTGGTTGGTTTGACACCATGAAATTCAAAAAAAAGCCTTCGAAAAACTTCTACTGTCTCTGAATAAAATGAAGAACATCCACCACCACCTTAAGGGTGGTCAAATGCTTTCGAGTTATTTTTCACAGATTCTCAGACTTCTCAGGATCTAAGCCTGTAAAACCAAGAAAGGACAGAGTTTAGGTGCCTCCAGGCAAAGGAGTACCTTTTGAGGACTTAGCAGATTGAACTTTGTTTTCTTTGTCAATATTACTCAGGAAGACACTGATTCCTGAAACACAGAAACTTCTTATATTGGGAATCAGGGACTACCCCATGTTTAGTGTTAGTAACTAACAATTTATTTATATGATAGTTAATTAAAATGTATTTGATTATCTTTGTAAATATTAGAAATCAATAAAGTTATCTTATTATTGAGAACAATATACCTATTAATGTTGTTAACATTGACGACATGGACCTCGGAGTAAATATTGAAATGGACATTATGTACAAAGATCTGAAGAGAGTATATCAGATGCATGAAACTCAGACTTTAATAATCGCGTCGTTTCATTAAAAAAAAGAAAAAGTCTGCAAGATTCAGGTAATGATAATTCTGTTGAATATTCCGTTCATGATACTAGTGACGAAAATTACAACATAGAAAACGAACATCCATTAGATGAAACCGAAATTATTTTAAATATATTAAGAGACAAAAATTCACAATCACATGTTAATAGACTACAGTTACCTCCAACTGGTTGACCACCGTTACCTTGGTCCAGTCGGCTCAATTTAGTCGCCAATAGTCAACTTTAGCCAGTCGGCCACAGTCACCTCACGTTAGCCAGCTGCATTCACCTTAAGTAAATCGATCAAATACACCTCAAATTAGATGACCAAAATCACTTAAAGTCCGTCGACCCCTTTTATCAAAGAACTTCAAGGAACCATCTCAAAACAGTCGGTTATCAGTATCATTAAAGAAATCAAAAGAATTTCAAACATATCTGCAAATGACAATGTTCGCAAAAAGAGTAAATTTGTAAAAGATTGTTTGGTTTGTAATGAAAATACCAAGAAGTCAACTAAAAAGAGTTTATTGCGCAAATCACTGAAATATCTGATGACGGTTACATATGCAAATTGAATCAAAGGTAAATATGGTATATATGTTTTCCCAGATGTTGATGACATTATAGAAATAAAACCCAAGCAGGTGATTTTCTCCGCAATAGTAATAAATAATAAGAGAGGAAGGATGATGTTTACTTTGTAAGCATGGATGGCTCTTTTAGGGTTTCGTACCCCAAGGGTTTTAATTTAATTATTTATTTTTAAAGTGAAAATATTACTTAATATTCTGTATATATTTCAAGCGTCTGCCTGCTGCCCTTATCAATATCGAGCAAAAAAATCACGTTTGTTGCACGGCCCTTCAGCCCGTACGCTCTCCTCATTTACGAGGTATCAAAGAGAGCCAGGGCGCTTCTCGCCTCCACTCACTCGCAACCGTAACGCGTAACGGGAAACTCCCCTCCTGGCGCTGATTCACCTTCGGGTTTGAGGCTCACGACGGTCGAAGGGACGACCCCATGAGCGACAACCCAAGCCGAGCCGAGGGAGGCCTTGAGCGTTGGGCGCTTTATGGGCTGAGATTCCTTCAGAGTCTCGCCCCAAAAACCCCGGTAGAGCAGTAATGGCTGCATCAGCCAAACTGTAGTAGACATTCAGAAAATAAAACCAGTGTCACCACATTTTACAGACTCCTGCGATCTTAGCAGGATTTGACTATAATTTTAGCCCTTATAGCAGATTATTGATTCTAGCAGTTTTTAGCAGGAGCAGTGAACCTGTTGTAGTGGAAAAATAAATAAAACGTATCATTGAAAATAAGTCATTTATTCTCCTTGTATGAATACTTGTCGAGTCACATGAATTCTAAAGTTTATTTTCTGTATAGTCTTTAGAAGATTTTGACCTGCAGACTAGCAGGATACGATCCAGGCATCTGGTCACACTAAAAAACGACAAAAAATAAAAAAAATCTGTTTGTAAACAATTGGACGAATTAATTGATTTTACTTATATTTGTAACAAAAAAAGATATATTACTATACCACTTAAAACATTTTTTAATAGGTAACATGTTGAAGGCTGTGATACTCATTGGAGGACCCCAAAAAGGTCAGTACCTATTTTAAATCAAATTAAAGTTTTATGTTGCCGACACGTCAGAAATGTCACGATCTATCATCTTATATGCATATTCAAATATGTACGTGTCAGTACCGCTCAATTCACAGCTGTTGTTAACTATAATAATATGATAATTGTGGCTATGAGGCGTGTTTTTTTGCGATGATTTAGGTTATGTGTACACCCCTACGCTCTGGGTATTCAACTGTTGAGGTTTGCCACTATTTATAAATAAATAAAGAGAACTTGTATACCTTACTGAGCAAACAAGAAGCACGCGCTATAGCGAGAAAACTATTCCCAATCCAAAAAACCTACACTACAGTTACCAACTCTATTAAAAAAGAATCAAAGGAAGAAGATACTAAGGAAACCAACTTCTTTCCTTGACTAATTAACTAGAAAAACCAAACCTACAACCAACACAGTTTTGGGTCACCCTACAGGAGGTTAAAAACAGCACCACAGCTATCACAACTACCAACATATTGAAGCAAGTAGCAAGCAAGCAAGCAAAGTAACTATTGCATTTGACTGCTGTCAACTAACACAAGTATTTAACTTTTCTAAAGCTATTCTATCTAAATAAATAAAATCAATATGATTTCATTATTAGGAAGCAAAGACAAAAGTATTACAAAGCATTTAGTTCAGTTTTATGGCTCCATGGCTGCTAACTAAAATTTTATTTCTTAATTCATTCAGTTTACTTGCCTTCAGCGTTACTATTTAAAACTATCCCCAAACTTATTTTTAATGTAATCTTTACACAGTATTGCCTCTCTAAAATTCTGGTTGGAGTAAAAATAAATGATTGCCTTGTGCTTATAATTCAGATTATGTCATTGTGAACCATATATACCACAAGAACATTAACACACCACAAGACATCTTATAGAATAAGTTAAAAATGCCTATCAATGTTTACAAGTTCTAGATATAAACTTGTTATTAATATTGATTTCATAAAAGGCGAAGGACACAAAGCAATTTATTAACAAAATAATAAACAAATATTACTTCAATCATATTTCAGGTACCCGTTTTCGACCTTTGTCATTGGACACCCCTAAGCCATTGTTCCCAATTGCTGGCTTGCCTCTCATACAGCATCACATTATAGCTTGCACCAAACTAAAAGAATGCAAGGAGATACTGATAATTGGATCCTACACTATGACACATATGGCACAGTTTGTCAGTGACATGCAGAAGAAGTATCAAGTTATCATAAGGTATCTATAATATTCATTACCATCTATTAATATAAAAATAAAACATGTGTTTTTAAAAAGGTATAGATGCATCCTGTAATGTTGTAAAATGCTAAATTGATTTGTGAGTTATTTTTTTTTAGTACAACTTTGACCACCTCCTTCCTTCTTCAATTTCGAGACTAGATTTCGCATTTATATATATTTACTTACTGCAGATCATGTGTTAATATTGCCCTGTACTAAATTTGGTGAAACGCCATACCATATTGAAGTTCAAGGTTTGTTATAAAATGGTATTTTTTTGTGTTAACAATGCATCATCACTTGATACTTTGTTCCCTAAGTTCGATAAATCTTTAATGCATAATTCTAAGCAGGTCTTCATAAACACTGTTGCAATTTGTCATTAAATACTAAAAGACAATTTCACAATAAAAAACATTTGACAACTTGTGATTCTTATCAGTTGAAACACATGATATGTAATTTTTTAGGGAATTGGCTGAAATAGATTAATTACTTACACAATTTTGAAACAGACATGTTTATAATATTTAAACTTCATTTTATTTTTAGATATTTGCAAGAGTTTACCCCGCTTGGTACAGGGGGTGGCCTCTACCATTTCAGGGATCAGATCCGAGCTGGCAATCCAGCTGCGTTCTTCCTTCTTAATGGCGATGTTTGTGCTGACTTTCTATTAAAAGAAATGTGGACATTCCATGAAGAGAGAATAAATGCTATAGTAAGTACAACATTATATGACATTTGTACGGTATCATGTTTAAAACCTGTAAAAGAACTAAAACAGTATTATGTATCTTTAAGCATTGTTTGCATATTGATTGTTACTTTGTGAACAAAAAACTGAAACTTTGAAACTACACAATGTTTTCGTAAGTTTTTGTGTTTTTAGGGTTCCATATCAAGAACTACCAGTGGGACTCGATTTGGTACTTATTCTACTTAATTTATTTCTGACTTTCTGAACTGTGAAGGCCTAAATCTATTGAACTGTAATAGCTCAGCCTAATCAATCATTTCATTCAGTCGACCATAGACGGCGTCTATACGGAACAATTGTGAGGTAAGGTGACTAGGTGGTGACAGTTATTCATAAATTTTGTCGCGGCGCCAAGACTGTCTCGACGTTGTAGGGTGTATCAAAGATGATGACTGACTAAAACTTCTATGTAAAAGAAATCAGTATTTGAGAGATCGATGAATATGTTATTAAGTATGTTTTATTATGGTGAATGACGGTAAATATATATACGTCGCAGCCATCTGGTTAAATTAGCCAGTTAATTGGACGCCAAGGCAGATCGTCAAGTATGGAAAAGAACGAAACAGAAATTGCACTGTATAAGGCATGTATGTTCAGTTTTTATTCTGTCAACGTACATGCGGAGCGAGCAAAGCGAGCGGACCGCTCTTGTCGATTTTCAAATAATAATGTTCAGTTATATGATAATTTCTTGTCCATACTTAATGATCTGCCTAGGCGCCCAATTAACTGGCTAATTGACCCAATTGGCAGCGACATATATATATCCAGACTTAAAAAAATATTTGGTAAGCACTCCTTACAAATAGCTTTTTAACTGTAGTAGTATTTTTATATTTTAAGTAAAATAAAACAATTAGAACATAGTGTATGGTTGACTATAGTTTGTGGTCGTAAATTGAGTGGAGCCGGCAAGTTTTCAGGGAAAAGAAAACCCTTCAACAATCTCTCACATGCCTATCTACCTGTCTCAGATAAAATTACCATTTGCATAACTAACACATAAAAACTCTATTTCACTTCAAGTTTATCTCAATAAATTGTATGTTTTATTTTCCAGGTAACAATAATGGGTACAGAAGCAACAAGACAGCAGTCAGTTCATTACGGTTGTATGGTACTAGAACCATCAACTAAAGCCGTCACACATTATGTAGAAAAACCAAACAGTTATGTGTCCACGCTCATCAATTGTGGAGTTTACGTTTGCTCACTGCAAGTGTTCCATGTTATGGCTGACGCGTTTGAGAGGAAACAAGATGTTTATTATAGGCATGTATATTTTTTCAATATTTTTTAATATTTTATATAAACAGTTTTTATACACACAGTGCCATCTGGGCCCAAACTGAGCAAAACTTGAACTATGGATACCAGACAATAAATAGAAATCATATATATTCTTTTTGTAGATACTTACATACATATTATTAATATAAAACACCCAACCTCAAAACAAACACAAATGTCAACATAAATGTTTAGCTTGTGCAGGAATCGCACCGGCAACCATTGATTCAGCAGTCGGGTCAATACCTATTGAGCTACTATGTATTGTATGTTTAACTTCACAGTATAAATCCACCCATGTGGAGGAAAACCACCTTCACCAATTGTTTAAGTCTTGCGTGACAGGTGGGGACCTCATAGCTTCTGATGCATATTATATATTAAAGATATTATAAGGTGGCTTCATATAAGTTTCATAAGACGTAAATTATCAGCTTTAGACTAGTGCTTAGTGAAATCGAAGACTACGGACAGTGTAATATGCCATACTTACCAGTTCTTGGGTCGGTGGTGGCCTAGGGGTTTCGATTGGGCTCGCGTGTGGACCATGGCCCAAATCACCCTCAGTGAGGGTAAGCCGTGCCCCTACAGTGTGGACGTATACTTATAAGGCTGAGAAAACTAGTTCTTAATAAACTAAAGTTAAATATAATAAACATTGCGAATTGATTTACTTCAATTTCTAGTGGGCATGGACATGGTAGTCATCCAGGATATATGTCGTGGGAACAAGATGTGCTGGCACCACTCGCAGGCACTAATAAACTCTATGCTGTGCAGGTATATACCCAATATTTTTAAACACTTGTTAGTCATACGACTGAGAAAAGAACATCTAAATAATTTTCTGTTAAACTACTATTAATTTCTTTAGTATTTTAAGAGGGTGATACATACATAACATCACGCCTGTTTCTAGAGGGGTAGGCAGAGACCAAAGACTTAAGAGGGTGATATAGGTCAGAATGCTAATTTCTATAATACCAACGATCATTTTAACAAATTCATATACATTACTATGAGATATATTTGTTATATACTTCTTAAGTAACTTAGTACCTGGGGACCGAGCTTTGCTCGTGTTGTTTAACCACGCCATCTATTGTCAAGTAGCATTAGTGCTGCTGTATCGGTAAAAATAATAGTATTACTATTCGCCAATAGATGTCAGCAAGAGTCATATTTTTCAGTTTATCATTGCCTGAAAGCACGGATTAAACGACGTTTTCTAAAAATGAAACCTAGCTAGATCGATTTCTCGACCCCTAAACCCCCTGCATATTAAATTCCATGAAAATCATTGGAGCCGTTTCCGAGATTCAGATAATATATTAATATTTGTACAAGAATTGCTTGTTAAAAGGTATTAGATACCATAATGAAACTTATTTTTTTTTGTCCGGAATTTAAATGTTTTTTACGTTTTGTAGTTACTTTTTTTGCCTTTTTGCTACAAATTAGAAGTTAGAAGTGCACTAAATACTAGTGTTAAAAAAGTGTTATAAACATGGTCACTTCGAATATTTTTTTTGGATAATAAATTAAAATCACTCAGTAAAGTAATATACTAGACGAAAAAATTTTTTATAACATTTATGTTTTTCGATTCTTTAGCTGATATTGTTTTGCCATAAAATTTCCAAAAAAACGGCGTATTTACGCGATCTAGCTTATATCATAGTTTTAAAAGTCTATCCAGTTTCGTTTACGTGGGTATCTTTTAAGGATTAGAACCGTGAAGATACAAAAGATACCGAGGATGGCTTATTTTTTAGATATCTATTGTATGTTAATTGTTACTTATTATTTAGGTAACAAATTGGTGGTCCCAAGTGAAAACTGCTAGCTCGGCTATATATGCAAACCGGCATTATTTGGAGTTAAACCACAGTCGACCCACCGAACCTGCGCCTTGCCAGATACTACCCGACGTGTTTCTACACCCTACAGCCACTATCGACAGCACCGCTGTGGTAAATACATAAAATATTATTTAACTGTACTGGAAAATATGGGAAAATCCATTCTAATTTTAAGGTAAACTTTAGTAAAAAAATTCAGGTGGAACATCACATCCTAAAACCTAAATGGTCACGTAAAGTGCTATTTGAGAAGAACTACCTCCCGCGAACGCTTAAGTTGTGAAATGACCTCCGTGTCAAGGTTTTCTCTAGGGACTACAATATATAAGAAAGGTGTGATTAAATTTTCTTAAAGGGGCAGCAACTCGCGATTAATCCCCGCTGTTGCAAGCGTCATTTTTTGGAATATTTATTTACGTTGTGCTATTTTTCATGTTTGTTTTAAATTGTCATTTACTATTTAGTTGCTTGTTATAATATCAGTAATATTCTATAAATGTCATTTAATGTTGCTGTATTAATTATCTCGTACTATTTATGTGATGTCAAATAAAGATATGTCTATGTCTTATTAAATGTAAACAGCCTTTGTTTGCATTTCCTTTGTAAACAGCATTGGTGATCGAGATAAAATAAACCTTAAGTCAATAGTTTACGGTTCTTTTTACCTAAATCTCGTATTTGTATGATTTCTCGTACATTCACTTAGTTCAATCGTAGACCAACACCAAGAATCCGTTTTGTGTCTTGTTATTTTTGATATTTCCTGGAATATAAGCATCCAAAAGTTACTGGCTTAGCGATGATTACATTATATTTGTTGTCAGATTGGGCCAAATGTATCTATAGGAGCGGGAGTGGTGGTTAAAGCTGGTGTGAGGATAAAGGAGTCAATAATCCTTGATAACGCGACTATCAATGAACATGCTTTAGTTATGTATTCAGTGGGTAAGTCAGATTTTTAACATTAATTTTTGTTTTTATACATACCTACTTACTATATCTCGAGATTTCAGCTTCCTGTGAATTTGAAGTTAGATATGCCTGTTATGTGTGATGTGTTGTTACTCGCAGACAATACTATTCCCATGGGATTTGCCAATCGGGATAAAAGTATTATATATCCTTTTCTTTCTCTCCAGCTCTGTTCGCGATGAAAAATCATGTCAGTCTGTTGCGTTGTTGCAAAGTGATAGAATTGTGCCTTTCTTTCTTCCAACTTGATGGCCGTCCATTCAGGTGGACCGATGACTGAAACCTGTAACTGGAAGTGGCTGTATGAGGAAGCTGGGGGACCGAGTGATGTAGCGTTCATTGGGAGAATGGGCGTACTGATTGATCGATATATATTTGTTTGTTTTTTAGAAAATAATGTATCGTATTATATCCTGCGACTGCATGCAAAGGAAACTCACACATTTGTGCATATACACACTTAATTCGTTTCTGTAGTGTTAGCAATTAAGCTTACGGTTTTTTATGTTGAGGCCAGGTTATTGCTATGTATATCTGCTACGGGCTGACAGAATAGATGTTAGAGAAGAAGTTAGAGAGAAAGAGTTTTAGTGCTCACAATGCCCGAAAACAACTGGACTATATCGACCATGTACCTTTTGCGGACTTCGTTCACAACATATTATTATAATATTATTGATTTGATAGTGATATCTTGTAATATTTGTTTTTCAATTTCAGTGGGTCAAGGCACAGTAGTGGGGGAGTGGTCTCGTGTAGAAGGAACTCCTTCGGATCCTGATCCCAATAAACCCTTCGCCAAAATGGACAATACCCCTCTTTTTAATGTTGATGGTCGCCTTAACCCCTCTATCACTATACTAGGTAAGTGCATCTACAATTAGGGGGCCCATTAGAAATAGTCAGAATCTAGGAATGGGGATATTTTATTCGGTCTCTGGTCTTTTAATTTAGCGCTTATTACTTTAAAGAAAGTAATTTACCAAGTGTAATATAAGAAGGCCCTTGAGTCCAGACAGACTGCTATGAGTAGCAGTGCAGTGTTACGGTGAAAGGTTCACCACCTGACACGCATGACGAAGCTTTACCCCACATAATGGTGTGAATGCGTCTTCAGTCACGGGTTACCAGGTACCCCTTTGAACATCATATTCGTAGTCAGTGACCCAAAAACCCCAAATAAGGATATTGGGCGATTAAAGAAAAAGTGAAGTTGCTTCATTATGATATGAAGTATTATCTAGATGACCTCTACGTCCTGGTCCCCAGGTACTGAGAGACTTTTATTGGCATCATACTCATAATCACCGACATTACCAACTTTGGGTTTATTTTATTTATTATTAATCAAATAATTAAAGTTTATTTTCTTAAATGCACTTATTATGTACCGCAACGAAAAAAAAAAGTGGTTACAAACTTTATAAATTACTTTCTAAATCTGAATCCAAGTCGAATACAACCTGTTTCATAAAAGTCCGTTCAGCAGTCCAAAAACCGAAAGTTGAATGCTTTGTTTCCTCGTCTGTAAGTCATCCTTTCTCTCTGAACCTAGTTCGACTTTCATGATTTCTATAAAACAAAGTATTATTATTTTGTAAAGAAGGACCTATAAATTATTTACCTGTAATTTGAAGAAATATTGTATACAATTATAAAAAACAAAATATACATAAATGTGAATTAGCAATAAAAAACTTTACAATATTATTTTAGAAATGAACGTATAGATACGTACGTACGTGGAGAAAACGTGGCGTTAGTATCCACGCATGTGGAGCAATAAAGCAAGATATCCGCTTGAAACAAAAAGGGCCTGTTATGTTGGTCTTTTCTACGGATTTTTAATATTGTATTTATATAATTGCGTTTATACAGACTAAAAGAATAAGCAAGTTGAAGAGGCAATGGGCAGGTCATATTTGTCACAGAACTGGTGGCCGTTGTATAGAGTGGAGCTTAGCGAATGACAAAGGTGGAGGACCGGTGTGGTGGCTTCATTAGGAAAGGCAGTTCCTGTGGTCAAATCAAATTAAACAATATTTATTTAAATAGGTTTCTAAGAATACTTTTGAATCGTCAATGTAAACAATATTAATTTCTGCCAAAAAGAGCTGGCAAGAAGTTCTATTTAAAGTAATAATACAATACTTTGATTAATAGCTAAAGAGTGTACCGAAATCTGTACCGAAACACTTATTAGGTAATAAAACAAATAAGTTGAATCGAGTGAAGGAATTCAGATATTCAAGAGTATTCCGATATTTAATAGTACTAATGGCATTAGCGCCATCACAATTATATTCTTACACAATTATATGTACATACATATACTTAAAACTATCCATGAATATAATATAATAATAAATATTATAAATGCGAAAGTAAATCTGTTTGTTACCTCTTCACGTTGAAACCGCTGTACCGATCAAGATGAAATTTGGCATGCAGATAGTTTGAGGAAAAGGACAAAAGCTACTTGAAAACGTCAAGTATTATCCGTTTTTTTCCCCCATAATTGAGGAGTTGCCGTTGAAATCCTAGTGGTGGACTGCTATGGGCTGTTTGATTGATGATTGTGTTTTAATTTTTTGCAGGTGCTGGCGTAGTTGTTCCCGCTGAAACTATTTTGCTCAATTCCATAGTTTTGCCGCACAAACATCTGTCAAGGAGTTTCAAACATGAAATTATATTATAGTCTAATTTTAGATTTATGGACATTAATTATAAAATGAAGGGTGCTATAATGTACAAAATATGAAATCCAAAGTTTAAATAAATAAATAAGTCAAAAGCTATACTTAAATATGATAATCATTGTTTTAAATAAGCAGAATTCGACATTTATTTTTTATTCGTATTTTTTTCTGTAATAAATTACAAATTATATTACTTTGTTGCAGTTTTCTTAGCGGTTTTTTTTATTTAACTTTAATCGTAACTTTTCAACATACTTGCTCACAAAGCAGCCATTACTGCACCGTTTTCAGTTTCTTAGTAGTGTCTATTACGCACTAGTGCGGTAATTGTTTATTTTACAGATATTTTTTTCACTTCGCATACAAAAGCAGCCTTTTACTGCACCGTTTTTAGCTTCATAATAGCGATTACCGACCGCACAAGTGGTTTTTACTTTACGCCCACGGCTACTTTCTACCATCGCACCACTCGCCATCAACAGGAAATTCATCGTCACACCTCGGACCCTCAATGGTCGCGTACAGTGCGGTTTTAATAAATTTTCCCCCAGGAACGCTTAGGTTGTGGAATGAGCTCCCTGCCAAGGTTTTCTCTAACTGGACTATACAGTCCGTATAGGGTTCTTCAAGAAAGACGTTATTAGATAATTGAAGGGTCGGCAACGCGCGAGTGTTGCAAGCGTCCATAGGCTGCGGTAAATGCTTACTAGCAGGCGGACCGTTAGCTTGTTTGTCACCTTAGTGGTAATAAAAAAAAAATATAGTCAAATTGAGAATTTTCGTCGGTTAAAGATGAAATGATGAAGGATAAACATGAAGGTTTATAAAATTGTTACTGAGAGATAACAATTATGCGGGTTGATAACTAAAAACCGGCCAAGTGCGAGTCTGGCTCGCGCACCGACGGTTCCGTACAAACTTATTATATGTAGATAGTTCTTCCATCAAGAAATCAAATCTCACAGGTTTATGATCAGCTTTTGGATTTTTTCCTGTATTTGTGATGTAACATATTGCCAATTTTCATGATTCTAGGTCAACGGAAAGTACTGTATAGGTTTTGATTTATTTGTGAATGCCAAAATATGCGACAAAAATGGCCGTATTTCGACCGTATGTTTTTATTTCGTTGACTTAGAAGTTAAAGTATTTTTTACAGCTTCAAGGGACCGTAGATCTTAGTATTTAATATTTATTTCAACTTGAGACCTTCACGTGTTCCTGAAAAAAAATATCTTGACAGACAGACGGACAACAAAGTAATCCTATAAGGGTTCCCCTTTTCCTTTTGAGGTACGGAACCCTAAAAAGTAGGTATATATTGCTTTTTAACTTATCTGAATATTGGAATGTGGTGACATAGAAATAACTAATAAAACCATACAGATAGCTTTATTTCCTTTACAAATCCTTGATGGTTATATTTAGGAATAGGGGAAACCAATTATAAATAGAAAAAGGCGAAGTGCACACACACGTTCTAAACTAGTTGCCACACGTGGGTTTCTTTTCTTTCACCCAATGGGTGTTGAGGTGTTGGGGAAGGGGATTTACCTTCCTCCCTGACCCAGACAGAAGCTCAGGGGTGAAAACACCCCCGGGAGGTTCAAGAGAAGGTGTTTTCGGGACCCCGTGCTAAACAAGTTATCTACGTCTAAACTCCATGTCCAGTCCATGTCAAAACTATTTACAGCAGTCCATTTGGACAATGCAGCATAAACAAATGAAAATTTTGAATACAAATGACCTTATGACGTTTCAAAACCGGTCCACGAAATTTAATTTTAAAAAAATTTACTTAGCAGTTCAGAGCAAGTTTCTTTTTGCAGTATGTAGGTAGTCATCTGTCCTGTCACTGTCATATTTTGAGTAGCGTAGCGTAAAAAGCCTAGGTCTGTGGGTATTACCATTATATTAATACAAAGAAACAATTCATCCGTGGTCATCCGGTTTTTGAAGCCGTCGTACATACGGACCGCTAGGGGAGACCAGGGCTACAAATCACAGACGTCAGTATTATCAAATGAATATCCGCAAAACACTATAAAACCACAGTTATATTGTACTCGCCGCATAATTTATGCTTTGTCGGTTACGTTCGTCTTCAGATTTCGAAAAACGATCTTTACTATTTTTTTATGAAAATGTTTAATCAAAATAATACATATTTAAATATAATATTTTGGTTTAATGCTCTAATTTATGTATTAATCCATCTGGTAAATTGGTCTTAACTACTACTTTCTATATCCATGCATGCATTGACGATGAATTAAAAGCAGAAAAGACAAAATACATCGAGACATGAAGGATATTATTACGCTGCTTGAAAATACGGACGGCTGATTTCAACCTATGTTACCAAGGAATTAAACAAACTTCCAACTCTCTTTGACCATGTGTTGATGTGACTGCATTGTTAAAAGACGTGTTGCTTAAAGAGGAGATCAAAGACCTTTATGCTACAACTAAACAAATAAGTTTTCAGCACAGCTTTAAACGAAATTACACGACTACAGCCATGCCTCACTAATTAGTATACATACTAAAAATCGGCCAAGTGCAAGTCGGACTCGCGCACGAAGGGTTCCGTACCATTATCTATAAACGGCAAAAAAATTACGTTTTTTGTATGGGCGCAATATTTGTTTTATTTTAATTAAATTATTTATTTTTAAAGTGACTATATAACTAAACCCTCTGTGAATATTTAAAGCGTCTACTTGCTGCCGTTATCAATATCGAGCAAAAACGAGCAAAAGAATCACGTTTGTTGTATGGGCGACCCCTTAAATATTTATTTTATTCAGTTTTTTAGTATTTGTTAGTAGAAATAGATCTGTGAAAATTCCAACTGTCTTACTATAAATTTCTGCCATATTAATGCACAGAGCCTACCTAAACATTACTCTGAATTCTTAGAAGTTTTTTCCACTACTACTGTACATGCCGTGTTGGTATCGGAAACGTGGCTTAAGCCGTGTCTACCTAACGCTATGTACTCTCTTCCTGGATTCGTAGCAATTCGCAATGACCGCATAGGTAAAGGTGGAGGAGGTGTAGCAATTTATTTACGTAGTGAGTTATCTTTTCGACAGATTACATCTTCGAATTCAGCATACTCGGCTTCGGCTGAGTATATATTTCTTGAAATCACTGTCAAAGGCATTAAAGCCCTCCTTGGAGTAGTTTACTGTCCGCCTTTAATTGACTATTTCTCTGATTTCGAGCAGGTCTTAGAATCCATTACTTCTGAATACAGCCATCACATAATTATGGGTGATTTTAACACTGATATGTGCAAGAGTAAATCGCTGCGTTCTAGCCATCTTTTATCAATAATAGACTCTGTCAATTTTGCAAATCTTCCACTAACACCTACTCATCATAACATTGACACTGATGACACATGGATTGACTTAATCCTTATCTCTTCTGAGGATCACGTTACTTCATATGGACAATTTTTAGCTCCTGGATTTTCTCGGCATGACCTACTATACTTATCCTACAATATTAAGCCTCCAAAGCCTTGTCCAAAGGTCTTATATCTTCGTGCTTTTTCCCGAATGGACGTAGAAAAATTAATGATAGACGCGGCCGAAATAGACTGGACTCCGGTGTTAGTTGCTGATGATATTGACGAGAAAGTTGCGATATTAAATAATTCTGTAACCGCACTTTATGACAAACATGCTCCATTGCACAAAGTTAAACTGAAACACCCTTCAGCACCTTGGATGACTAACGACATTCGCATAGCTATGTCCCAAAGAGATCGTGCCTTTCGTAAGTTCAAAAAAGATCGCACTGAAATAAGATGGAGTAATTACAAAGTGGCAAGAAATCGATGTAACTTGATGATACGTACAGCTAAACGTCTATACATACATAGTTATATATCTGATTCTACGCCCAATTCTTTATGGAAGTTTCTACGTTCTATTGGAGCTGGAAAACCAAATGTTAGCTTAGAAAATTCAACTCCTTTTTCGCTTGATGAGCTAAATAATCATTTTACGTCGGTTCCAAACATGGATACTGACACAAAAACCAAAACTGTAGCAGAGATTTTAGCATTGATGTCTCCCACTGTTGAATCATTTAAATTCATTCCTGTTAATCAAGAAGATGTTGTCAAAATAATACATTCCATCAAATCTAAAGCTGTAGGATGCGATGAAATAACTCGTTTTATGATTGTTACAATACTAGAGTCTCTTGCGCCTATTATTACCCACATTATTAATTTTTCACTATTTACTGGTAAATTTCCTTCCATTTGGCAAAAAGCTTATGCAATTTCCCTGCCTAAAATCTCCAATCCTACCTCTCCTTCCCACTTTCGGCCAATTTCTATCTTGCCATTTTTATCAAAAGTGTTGGAGGCGTGCGTGAATCGTCAGTTTTCCAGTTTTATCTACAACAACAACATTCTGAATCAATATCAATCTGGTTTTCGCCCTGGCCATAGCACTAGCTCAGCTCTTCTTAAGGTCACAGAAGATATTAGACTGGCAATGGAAGACACTAAGGTTACTGTATTAGTACTAGTTGACTTCACAAACGCGTTCAACACCGTTGATTATGATATACTTCTATCTATTCTAACTAACCTTAATATTTGTCCTAATGCTTTAAACTGGTTTTCATCCTATCTTCATGGCCGCCAACAGTCTGTTCGCATAGATCAACATTCCTCTGAATGGCGCAATCTTTCTGCCGGAGTTCCTCAAGGAGCAATCCTTTCCCCGCTTTTGTTTTCTATTTTTATCAATTTTATAACTAACCTTCTCAGCTGTACTTACCACCTTTATGCCGATGACTTGCAACTTTACACAAGCACTTATATCGGAAACATTACAGAAGCCATTGATAAAGTTAATTTAAACCTTGGTTACATTTCCGATTGGTCACGCAGATTTGGGGTGACTGTGAATCCGTCCAAATGCCAAGCTATTATCGTAGGTAGCTCAAGGTTACTCAGTAGGATTGACTTAAGTACTTTGTCACAGATATACTATGAAAACACTATAGTACCCTTTACCTCTAGTGTAAAAGATCTGGGTCTATGTATAGACAATACTTTTAGTTGGCATGATCAAATCGCAGAAGTTAGTCGAAAAGTGTTCAACGCTTTGCGATCGCTTTATCGATTCAAACATTTTCTACCAATAAAAACCAAAATCTTGCTAGTACAAACTCTAATCATTCCCATAATTGATTATGCTGATGTTTGTTATTTGGATCTGACCCAAAATCATCTCAATAAACTTGATCGTCTCCTCAATTCTTGTATTAGATTTATTTTCAACTTAAGAAAATTTGACCACATTTCCCAATACCGTACTCAGCTTGGCTGGTTACCTATCCGGGAACGCAGATATACTAGAATTCTATGTTTTCTTTATACCATTTTAAATAATTCTCAATCTCCTCCATATTTAAAGAAAATGTTTCAATATCTTCACTGTTCTCACGACAGAGAGCTTCGTTCTTCCTCTAACATGCTGCTACGTTTACCTTCACATCGTACTGGTTTTATTTCCAATTCTTTTACTATTCAGGCAGCACTACTCTGGAATGCGCTTCCTAAAAATATAAAGGAAAAGCCTTCCCGAAATAAATTTAAGCATTCGCTATACAAATACTATTTAGGCTCACCTTTATAAATACTTTTCAATGAATCATATGCAGTACCTATATAGCAATATCTATGTACATATTTAAATACGTATTTATGTATGTGTATGTATGTATATTTAAATATATATTTACGTGTATATTAATCTGTGTATTTATTTAATTTATGTATTCAAATCCTATACTGTATGTTACGTTTATGTTAGTAGATAATAACCGTTCCTACTTAAACAACTACCTTAAGCTTTCTGCATGACCCTAAGGTCGACTGGTAGATAATGCCTAAGGCATTAAGTCCACCTATTGTATTTTAGTGCAATAAAGTGTTTAAATAAAAATAAATAAATATCACGGTTCATGAGATACCTACAGCCTGGTGACAGACGGACGGACAGCAGAGTCTTAGTAATAGAGTTCCTCTAATTACCCTTTGGGTACGGAACTTTTTTTTTGGGTTTTATCAACTGTAAATAAACAAGGTAGTGAGTTGATTAATAAATCTTTTGTTCATATAGCGAGTGATGGACGTGAATGGGCGATCGTACAAAGAAAACTACTGCAAAACAAGTTTATTGGATGTAAGGGAACAGCTGGGACAGACTTAAACAGTCAATTTTAGGCAGTCGAAACAAAAATACTTTTATTAATATCGAAAGTACACAGTGATGTCGCAGAGTGTGATATTGTAGACTATGTGTATAAGTAAACGTTAAAATAAAAAAAGCACAAAGACTACAACTCCTGCAAACTGTTTGTGGTTAATTTATTTTCCTTGTTGACAAATTGTGGCCGTCGAGTACACCTTTCAAACGCTTTGTTTATTTTAGTGTCAAATCTGGCGCGGCTGGAGAACCAGAGGCCAATAAATATTTTATCTTTATGAATTGTCCAATATTAAAAAAAAAATATGTATCTTTTGATTGTAAATCTCTAAAGAAATCAATAGAGGGAGTAAGGGAACTCTCTAAGTCAACAGATAAAGTGGCCCTGAAAAGCTTCCGCTTCATGATTTGCTTTCTGGACACCGTAGATGACAAGCATTCAGTGGTACCTACTGGCACATCTGCAGTCGACACTTCCGCAGGCCAATTAACTGGTAGGCCTTACGGAGGTGTAGTAATATTGTAAAAGAAAGATTTTTTTCAGCCGGTGTCTGTCATTGAATGTAATAATGTGTGTGTTTCTATCGTTAAACTGACCGCCTCATGATAGATCGATTTTAATTTTCAGTATCATATAGATAACTCAGTCAGTACCTTGTTAACTCAGTAGATAACTTACATATATTTACAGGATGTCTTAAAGTCGATAGCTACTCTGTAAGAGTAGGAGGTAACACTAAAGTACTCTATATCTCTTAGCGGTTTCAATGTTCATCCCCATGAACACTTTTACGATGAATTATGTAACTTGAAACGAAATTGGGAATGTGTTTATGTAGAATCATTAGGAATTACTCAAAGCAGTTTTCTGAACCGTAATGACTTATTAGACCTATATCAATCCGGTGTCCATCCAGGACTTAGTACGGCTACTTCGCTAGTTAAAATTACTGATGACAATCGATTAGGGATGGAGAACAAGCAGCTGACAGTGATTGCAATACTTCATTTTAGCAATGCTTTAATATGTACTTTTGATTTTGACATACTGTTAGCACGCTTACGCTATCTTAACATATCTCCAACGGTACACATGCAACACCTGTGCAATTAATGCCGATATTGCACAGGTGGTAGCCTGAAGCGAATCACACAGTTTTAATATAAGCCCGAATAAAACACAGGCTATCAAAGTAAGAAAGTCAAGACTCATTAATAAAATTGATTGGCAACAGTTGCCTTCCATCATGTGTTATAATTTTTGTATTTTTTTCAGCGAATGTGTGAAAAACCTAGACATTTACTCGGATCGCACGTTATCCTGGCATCATCAACTGAAAGAAATAAGTCAAAAACCGTTCGCCGCTATAAAATCCTTGAGACTTCAGAACTTCCTGCCAATTCCTACCAAAATTGTGCTTGTACTGTCAGTACTCCTCCCGGTTCTCGACTATGGCAACGTATGCTTTCCCGATAATACTGAAAAGCAGTTAAACAAACTTAAGCGGCTTCAAAATTTATATATACGGTTCATATTTGGTTTTCGTAAATATGATCATGTATAAGAGTTTCGTTCTAAGCTCAAGTGACTCCCCATTCGCCAACGCCGGAATACACACCTTTTTTCTCTTCTTTATGCCGTTCTGTTCATACCTTCATAACCAACTTATCTTAAACATTGCTTTGAATTCCTTGGCTCTACTTTACAAAATCTTAGATCTTCTACAAATTTACTCCTAAAGATTTCTTCCAATTCCTCTCAGTTTTATAACGATTTATTTACAGTTTACCTTTACCTTTCACTATCAGACAAACCCACAGCTTACACTGCTTCAAAACGCAGGTACAAAATTATTATCGGTCACATTAATATTTAATATTTTACGAATAAGACATGTTATTTTGTTGAAGTTTATTTTGTGTACGTGTATGTAGAAGGTTTGATGTAAGTATATGTAAATATTTTGGTGTGGATGATACAGCCATAGTTTTTACTAGAAACTCATGGAAATCTGTTCAAAATTCAGCGGAACTTGGGTTAGCTAAAGTTACAACATGGCTCCGATTTAATTTTTAAACATTGAATATTTCAAAAACAAACAACTAACATATGATTTTCTATTAATAATCACAATCAAAAAAAAATTATCTTAAAATACATAGTTGTTATTTTTTAAATGATTGTACATGTCAGTCGATAGAACAAGCAGCTGTACCATATATATTTAGGAGTAATTATAAATCAAAGACTATCTTGGCACAAACACCTTGAAATTACTACCAACACCAACAGGTTAAGAAAACTTAACTGGACGTTAGAAACCCTCCGAAATATTGCCACCCATAAACTATTTAATCAAATAAAGCTGAATCAGTTTTGACATATTGCATAATCATCTGGGCCGTGCGTCCGAACTAAACTTTATTTAGCTGGAACAAGGTCAACAGGTACAGTTTACTGGATTAAAATAATTTACCATAAGCATACTGAAATAATACTGACACTTAGAAAACTTTATATACGCAATCTTTTGTTGAGAAAACAAAATTCATTGCCATTTGATGCTCATACATGTAAAAGACTTAGTGCACTAATGTGTAATCAAAACAATATTTTCTAGTTGTCAATGCAATAAGCAGTTGGTCTTTATATACAATAAAATAAATAAAATTCTAAATATATACCCATTACAACCGTATGGGCCGCAAAAAAGTAACTATATGGCTAAACACAATCAATATATAGGCTTTAATACAAGGAAATTTAAATAAACACTATCAAACTATATCGTCAGACAGAAAATAAAAATATCTCATTCACATCCTTATATACATTCATAAACATGTATACAACCTTACTGTGCGTCCTTGCATGGTTTGAATTCACAAATGGACCCGCTAGGTGGCGCTGCAGTCGGTGTGTGTCACTAATATCCTAAACGGCAGGGATGATTTTAATGATATTTTTTGTGTACGTTCGAGTGGGTCCCTGCATGGTTTGATAACACAATTGGACCCGGTAGGCGGTGCTGCAGTCGTTGTGTCACTGATCTCCTAAACGGCAGATATTGAAACGTCAATGATTTCAACATTCGCTGCGTTGAATGCGACTTCATTATTATATCCCACAACTTTAATCATTTTAATATTTGTGGCTTGGAAACGACACATTACATAAAACGTAAGAAACGCATCGAAAGGGCTAGCTTAAAATCAAAAGGATTTAAAGAAAGGCTTCCCGTCAATACTTCTACGATAGAAGATTTGGAAGTAAATGAAAAATTAAATAATTTAGACATAGAGGCCATAGTAAACAGTGAGATATCCAAAAATGATGACTGAACCGTAGATTCGTTTGACGTAATTATGGAATCGCAAAAAATGAAAATGTAAATGTTAAATTTAAATATCATATTTAATGTGGCGCTGCTTCTCCGGGTAAAGGTCTGCCGGGTCCGCTGGTATTATATAAATGCGAAAATAACTGTCTGTCTGTGTTACCTCTTCACGCTTAAGTTGCTGTACCGATGACGATGGAATTCGGCATGGAGATAATTTGGGTCCCGGGAAGGATATTGGCTACTTGAAAACGTCAAGTATGAGTCGGTTTTTTTTTGAGTTGCCGTTGAAATCCTACAGCTACAACCGAATTTAGGGTGGGTGAAACCACGGACAAAAGCCAGTCAACAATAAGACCCGCTGTTTCGGACACAGCATTAGCATAATTATATCGACCTATCTCTCTTGCTACTACTATAGCGAAGGTACTTGACTGCTTGCTAAATGTGCATTTAAATAAACACCTGAAGCTGCATCACGCGCGGTTAGGCTTCAGGCCCGGACTATCCACAGAAACCGCCGATCCGATCCGATCTTTTGTCTTAATAACACCATCACATATATATATATATATATATATATATATATATATATGCGTGCTATCTTGATATGTCGAAAACCTTTGACCTAGTCGTAGTTAGTAAGTTAGTTGGCGTATGATTCCCGCACTTACCCTCATAATATAGGGCCCAAAGATAACTCAGACGTATAAGTGATCTTTCATAGGGCTTTTGTGCGTAGATATCCAATTCACATGTCATTAGTTACTTATATACCACTTCAGCTCCATCCGGAATTCCAGGAGGTATCTGATATAACTCAGTACCTCTCTCGTGGTTTGTGGATTCTTAAATAACTTTGCCAGTTGGGCCTTTTGCAGTGTAAGATCACGTGAGGAAGTGTCTCCTCGGCTACATGCAGGGGACTGTCGGTAATGCCGATGTTGAAAAAATGTTTGTTTTTATCCGTCACGATGTTAAGTATACAACGTAGGTTCTTCCTACTGAGTTGTAATAGCTTGTGCGACAGGTCTTCGTCTAGGGATTTAAGAGCAGTCTTGGTTCGTTTGCAGTCCGTTTGTTGTTCCCATTGTTTGATGTGTAGTTGTAAGGTTCTGACACGTAACCACAATTGGTTCGGGTCCCATTATTTTATTGTCCGATCCTCTCTCTACCAATCGATTATATATAATAAAAGAATACAATTTTTACAATAGAGCAAAAATTAGAAATCTATTTTTACCTAAGGTATTTCACTACATTTCTACTTTGTGATTTTTTTATTATCGGATGTAATAACTCATATTCTAAAATGTCAGTATTAAACCAATTCACGGTTTAAAAGATGAGTACTTTGAAATTTGGACAGACAACGTAGTCTTGGTAATGAGGTAAGGAGATAATTACTTACGAGAAATATGACTCGAGTTTATAATTTCCTTATCGCCCGTGTACTTGATGTTATTCATTACATTTGCGAGTAAATAAATACAAATATAACGTGAATTAATAAATAAACTCACCAAAACACAATTAAAATGGCGGGAACATTAATAATATATCTACAGAATTTATCAATCAAATGTTTTGTCTGAAGTTAAAATATACTTAAACATATCTACCAAGCACAGTACAGCTTAAATACATATTTGATAGAATAGGCGCTTCTATAAACATGCGCTTAGCTGAGAGAAAAGTTAAGTTTACAAAGAAAAAGCCCGTGGAAATAATTAAGGTCTTAGCACCCGCTTTGCCTACACATCATAACACTATTTAAGAGTGTAAGTAAGTGAGATGAAAAGTTGGGTTACAATCCAGACTAATCCATACTAATATCATAAATGCAAAAGAAATTCTGTCTGTCTGTTACCTCTTCATGCTTTAACCGCTATTCCGATAAGAATAAAATTTGGCATGGAGATAATTTGAGTCCCGAGGAAGGACATTGGCTACTTGAAAACGTCAAGTGTGTGTCACTTTTATTTCTATAATTGAGGAGTTGACATTGGAATCCTACACTAAAGACCGAGGGTGAACCTGCGTGCAAAAGCTAGTATCATATATCTTTATGTCACTCTGTCTGACCGAGAAAATACTCATACCGACGTAGCTACTCAGGTAAAAAATAAATAAATTTATCACATAAACAAAACAGTATTATTATAATAGTATTAATAGATTTGATAGACCGCGAAATAGGAAATTGCAGGGCGAGTATCAAAGGCCAAGCTGTAGACCAAACTTCAATGATACGAGATAGGTAATTGCTATCTCCGATGAAGCATGTTCGTAGTGTTTTTCTCAAAAAAATGCAAAGAAAAAAGGTTTCTTATGTAATAATTAACTTCTCTTGAGAAGTTATTGGAATAGGTCCGAAAATCGAAATCGAAAATTTTGTGCTTTCTTTACGTTTTGAGACTTGGAGAATCATTTGCAATAATTTTTAGAGTGATGTGTGTGTGTGTGTATGTGTGTGTGTGTACGTATGTATGTTTGTATGTAGACATATTTTGGCTTTCGATTCCTCAATAACTACTGGACCGAATCGCTCCGATGACATATCAATCGATACGCCACGTCATCACTTAAAGGAATCTGAAATAAATCGGTCCAGCGGTTCGTTTTTTATCCGTAAAAAACTAACTTTTTTATGCACGCAACATAAATTTCATGTATCGAGGGGTAGTAAAGGGTTTTCGAGGGTGCTGATTTCGAATTTTTTATCAGTTTTTTAACATTCAAAATGGCGGACCCAGTAGACGTAATTTTTTTTTGTTAAAGAATTTTTCTCATGAGAAGTTGCATGTACGGCACTAGCTGCCGAACCAATTTTTTTTGACGTGAATTTGTATTTGGGCAGTACTTTACATACCTAGAGTTGCGAGACGCAAATAATGTAGGTACTTTTGGCATTTTATATCTCGAAAACTAGAAGAGATATAACAAGGTGTGGCATATCACCTTAGGCTTAGTTCCTCCGACTTGCAAACACAATGTACAAGCTTCGAAGGGGGGAATAGTAAAACAACAAATAATTGAAACCGGTCAAGTGCGAGTCGGGCTCGTGCATTATCTGGTGGTAAGGAACCCTCCTCGGTGAGACACTGAATGAAACGGTGACACCTTAATGTTGCCAGAAATAATATTTAATTGAAAATATACGTTAATCGTCAAATTTATTTTAAAAGATTGAAGAGATTAGAAATTAATTTAACACTTTAATGTGTTCGCACTAACGTTGGCAAAATTAACTTTTACGGTACATTAAATTTACGAATCTCCATAGCTAAGCGTCCGTGGCTCCGACACTGGCCTTTCCCTATTTTTTATTATAGCGCTTAGCACATGTATTGATATAGTAGGTACCCCATTGATGGCTCCATCGCGTGAACCAGCGGGGTCCAGCTGCATAGAACACCATTTTAGATTTTTTATTATTATAATAATAAATAAATAATAATAAACCCCAGTACACTTGCAATGGATTTATACTACAAATCTATACAACATTGCCAGCGCGTTATTTGTTTCAAAATTAATGGAACACTTCGCAATGGATTTTCATACAACATTGCCACTTGCCATTGCTTTTTTCGTTCTAAATTTAAAAACACTCCATCAATGGATTTGGTTTTGCTCTGGGGGTTACGTATAGTGCAACAAACTTTTCCCCTCAGAACCCAGTTCAAAAGATCAGAAAGTTTGATGCAAAATACAGTACTACGCATTAAGAAATGATCACAATTTCTGTTTCGGTTTCGGCTAGTTTCAGCCAGAAAACCTACTTCCGGTCTTAGTTTCGGTTTCGGCTAAAACCAGCTTGCCAGCCACAACAAACTTAGTATTTCTGGATTGTCGTGGGTCGTTTGCCTAACTTCGCGGCTAACTCGTGGTCGCAAATAGATAGATTCCAACTAAAACCCTCTCCTAAGGCTTGTCACTAACTATTGAGTTTGGGAAGCTGTTCACTAGTACGTTTTTAGTATGGGATCTTTAGAAGCAGGTCTGTTCTTTCTAATATTGCTTTTCGTTTTATATTATATGCAATGGTTGCAGTGGTGCAAACAAGTTTTCGGACCACCTGATGGTAAGCGGTCACCATAGCCTACGGACGCTTGTAACATCAAGGGCATCACTCGCGCGATGCAGACCCTTCAAAAATTCAATAACTTCTTTCTTGAAGAACCCCATACTGTATTCCTTGGAGAAAACCTTGGTAGGGCGCTCATTCCACAACCCAAGCGTTCGCGAGAGGAAGTTATTCTGACACCGCATTGTTACCGACCATTTCGGTTCTAAAGTGTGAGAATAAATTCCCTGCCGATGGCGAGCGGTGCGATGGTAGAAAGTAGCCGTGGGCATTATTTCGAAAAATTCCTCAGAAAACATCCCATTGTACAAGCGGTAGAACACATACAGGGAGGCAAAATCTCTCCTCAGACTTAAGGGCTCGATACGGCAAGTGAGTTTGGAATGGAATGTACGTTGTTGATGTCCAATCTATCATTGATATGCAGTATAAACAGCGTAGTAGACAGCACTGAGCCTTGCGGGACACCAGCATTAATGTCCATGCTATCAGAGCAACTACCGTCATACACGGTATGTGTCTGCCGGATAAAAAGCTAGCCACCCATTTGCACAAACCCATGGGCACTCCGTAAGATCCTCCGAAAGAAGATCCCGGTGCCAGACCCGATCGAACGCCTTTGCTATGTCCAGGCTACATGCCAATGCCTTCCCCTGACTCTCAATAGCTAGTGCCCATCGGTGTGTGAAATACATTAAAAGGTCACCAGTCGAGCGGCCGTGGCGGAAGCCATATTGACGGTCGCTGATCAGGTCGTGTTTTTCTAGGTATCTTAGAAGCTAGGTTTTGACCACGTGCACATTCGCAGCCTCTGCTGGTATACCGTCTGGCCCACTCAACTTATGAAGGTCTAGAGAAAGCAAGGCCTGCCGGACCTCCCGCTGTGTTATGGAGATTTTCGGCATGGTCTTACCGCACCTCGGTATAGTAGGTGGTACCGCGCCTTCGCGGTTCATATTCGAGTTGGAGGCAAAGAGACTGCCCTGCAATAGATTGGCTTTCTCTGTAGCACTATGGGCCAAGACACCATCGGTCTGATCAGTGGTGGTAATGACGACTGGCAGAAGTTCCCCTCGGCAGCTTTAGCAAGCGACCAGAAAGCACGACTCCCAGAGGGATAACTCGCAAGTCGCCCACCTATTTTGCCGATTAATTGGAATTTAGCTCTGGCAGTTGCTTTCGTACTGAACCTCGTGGCAGCATTTAATTTTTACGAGCCGTGGTCCAAGCGTCATACGCGGTTTGCTTAAAAATTTTAGCTTCTCTGCAAGACCTATTGAACCAAGGTGGTTTTTTGACGCCGGCAGCTTGTTGCAGGTTAGGAATGAAACATTCCATACCAGCGACGACTGTCTCAGTGCCTGCGGCTGCGCAGACGTCAGGATGGGATACTCAACAGAGCGAAACAGTAATTCACGTCGGGGCAAAGGTTGTTACTTTACAAGTCGCAATTTCGGCCCCATATGGAGTACTGTGCCATCTCTGGGCGGGTGCACCCGGATACCAGCTTGGCCCTTAAAACTCGGTTCAACGACGGGCTGTGAGAATTGTCGACGTTTCCAAACTCACTTGCGGTATCGAGCCCTTAAGTCTGAGGAAAGACTTTGCCTCCCTGTGTGTGTTCTACCGCTTATATAATGGGTTGAGTTCTGAAGAATTGTTCGAAATGATGCCCACGGCTACTTTCTACCATCGCACCGCTCGCCATTGGCAGGGAATTCATTCTCACACTTTGGAACCGAAATGGTCGCGTACAGTGCGGTTTCAGAGGAACTTCTTTCCGCGAACGCTTAAGTTGTGGAATGAACTCCCTTCCAAGGTTTTCACTAAAGAACTACAGTATAAGGTTCTTCAAGAAAGAAGTAATGAGAGTTCTGATGGGTGTTGCAAGCGTCCATAGGCTACGGTGGCCGGTTACCATCAGGGGAACCGTGTGCTTGTTTGCTTCCTTAGCGGTATAAAAAAAACAAGCATAAATTTCATGTCATGGAAAACAAGCAAAGCTGCAAATTCATTTTCAGAAACTGTGTCTTTAGCCTATTTCATGCAACTTTCTTAAAAATATAAGTCAAGCTCATTGTGGTCCTACTATTCAATGCTAAAAAGCACTGTGAAAACAAAACATGATATTGATATCCAAGTCATACTCCAACTTGCTGGCATTTCTAAAAAGACGTTTAAGTGGCCATGTGAGTAAAAAGTCGAAAGTATTTTCGGCTGACACTCTCAAGAAGTTCATAAAAGAAGCTTCGAATTGCCGATATTTGGCAACAATTTTTTTTTTACTTTCGTATTTCTTTACAATATAGGTGTTTTGTATGCTGTTTTTACCTCTTTTCAGGTTGTATTATCGGCATAAATGGTGCATGTAGACGTCAACATTTTTTTTCAAAATTACCAAAATAGAAAATGCACTTGCATAAATAAATTTGGAGCAATACCGAAACAAATTGCCACTTTCTTAAATTTGGATGATCCACATGAATACAGAGGGCATAGTTTCAGAAGGTCCTCGGCTACATTGCTCGCCGATTCAGGTGCGAACTTATTGTCACTAAAACGCCACGGAGGGTGGCATGGCGGTAGAACAGTGTAGCCGAGGGCTACATAGATGACTCGATGAAAAATAAAGAAGAAATTAGCTCTCGCATTACAAGAAATATAAATTTGGAGCCAAGTGTTGAGTCTCGACCATCTACGTGCACACACGCATACATTCCACCATCGTCGTCGCCGCCCCAGCCGCCTCCGTCACCGCCACCGACTGCAGAACTCTGTGGTCTTAATTTAAGTTTCTCCTTATTTCACTCAAGAGAGTGAGAGAGAGACTGGTATTGTAAATAATAATAATAACTTGACAACATTAAAAATGTCAATTGGTAACGTGCTAGCCATATCGTCTCGGCTGTAGTTTTCAACCGCACTTATATCATAATGTACTATTAAGAATTAAAACATCTCTCAATTTCTTTTGAAATGTTTTTTTTTTGTTTCTTAGAAATATAGGTTTGTACCAAGTTTATTTTTTTATTTTTAAGTTTACATGAATATGAATATAGGGACTTATATATGTACAAAAATATCGCAGCCCCGGCGCAGTTGAGTTTGCTACTATTCATCGTTGATCATATTGAGTCGTATGAAGGTTGTGTTTTACATACAAATGTTTAAGTAAGTATGTGCTGTATTTTTACTTTAACTTCTGATATTATTTTATTTCAATGGCAATAGGTATTCAACTTCGTACAGTTTTATTTTGAAGCGATATATAAAATAGGTTATTCAGATAGTACTCAAAGTCGTTTTTTTTACAACGCCATCTATTTTCACGTAGCTTTAATAAAAGAATATTTTTCTTGCCAATTTATTTAATTAGATATATTTTTAAATTATAAAACTTACCAATTACCTGATGAAATAAAATAATATTTTTTTTTTTATTTGCTTAGTGTATGTTTCTACTCTAAAATTTTGATTGGATTTGATTAATTCTTAAGGGACAGTACTACGTGACAGAAAACATGAGTGAAGACAAGGATATCGCGATATGTAAATGAGCGTGCGTGAGTAGTGCAGCTACATCTTAATTCGATTGAGATTTTCATTGAAATACATGAAATAAATTAACAGGTTATTATAAATCATTGTTTTCGAAAAATGCTTTGTTTCAGGGTCTAAAGCACCATCACCAATTATAGCACTTAGAACATTGGAATTTTTTTTTCCATAACTTTAAAAAAATAGTGATAAGGATTTATTTATCGATCAAAATTAATAATCGTGTTTTAACGTTTTTCAGAGTCTGAACCATATCTTAATATATATAAATCTCGTGTCACAATGTTTGTCCTCAATGGACTCCTAAACTACCGAACCGATTTTGATCAAACTTCGTAAATATCTGTTATTTGATCCAACTTAAAAGATAGGATAGTTTTTATCTCGATATGTCAAGTGCGAGCCGGACTCGGGCACTATAGGTAAAAACCAACTTTCGCCGGGTACAGAGGGACGGCAGCGGAACAACGTTCGCCGGGACAGCTAGTCATATATATATATCACAATTTGCTCAGCAGAACCGGAGAAACATTTGCAAAAAAAAATTAGGTAGTACCTTTTTACAGTCTCTTTTTAACATAATTAATCTTAAAGTTTGTTATAACTATATCATATATATAAAAGAAAATTAAAACCCTTTAATATGAATCTTTATTTATGTTCTAATGTGTAAAATATTCTCTAAATAGTAGTTTCGGTTTCGGCCTAAACTAAGACCACGGCCGAAAGTTCAATTTCGGTTTCGGCTAAAAAACCGGTTTCTGTCTGTCACTTCGCGTGTTCTTTTTGCAAAAGCAATGATAATATTCCGCGCATGTTTAAAAAAAAATTTAAACAAGTTAGCCGGTAGGTATTTTCTCAAAGGATATACAGTACCTACCCAGTTACGAACATAAATAAACACCTCGCACTTGACCGTGTTATACAGTTTTTATAAAAACAGAATAAATAAATAAGACCGTGAAAAAAAAACATTAACTGCGTTATGAATAAGCGATGTACAATATCTACCACCACACCGCCAGTGCAATACAAGACACAGTAGTGTCTGGCTGATTTGTGTTGTGTTGTGATAATCGTTAAAAGTGGTGAATAAAAAAAACTAAAATGAATATTTTAATTTCAAAGTTTATGTGGAAGAATGGAAATCGAATCAACCAGTATATATTTGCGGTTATTAGTAAGTTATTTTTTTATTAGAAATTGTTATGGCCAACTACATCGGCACTTTAAGCCGGCATTTTATAAATAAAATGTTTAGTTTTAATTTTTAATAGATATATTAAGAATGATTTCATTCATAAATAATACACGCAGGATTGCCAAATATTTTCTTACCTTGTACTTATTTTTAGAGTCACGTGCTGGTTAATTTGCAAAATTTAATAAAATTCCCATTTACCTACTAAATGAAATGAATAATGCAATAAATAATTGATTCTAAATATTTTTTTGGAATAGATAATGAATATGACATTTGGCAATTTGTTCTGTGTAAATTTTTATTTTTATTCTTTTAGGCATAGCAGAAGAAAATAGTTATAATGTAATCTTTTATGTTATATTATAATGCATTTAATTATAATGTAAAAGTTATATACATGGAGTAAGTAAACAGCTATAACATGCTTTTAGGATTAAGCTATTATGTAGTAACTAAGGTATTCATATAAAAATATGAATGCTCAAAAAATATCACGTTCCGAAAAAATCTTCGTAAAATTAACGCTAAATTATAAATCTGATTGTGTCTAACATAAGCAACAGCTTTGTCTAAAATTGCCAATTTGAAAGTTAAAAGTCCGTGATAAGTAAATTTTATTATTACGAAATTAATCTTGAAAAAAAAAGCGGGGAAGTTCGAGTCAAACTCGCGCACCGGGGGTTCTTGAGTTTGTTTTGAGCAAAGCTTACAAACTAGGTACACCCTAAGCACGTTATACATCGGATTGTCACTGTTTGTTGATGAATATTATTTATCTACTAGCCGAATATTTAAATTCCAAGTTCCAAGCAATGGAAAAAAAACACCAGTGTTTTTTCTGAAAAGTAACGTATCAGTCCCTCTCTATACTACAGCTATATATTACTAGTTTTTACTTGGCGAACTAAGACTTTGCGATATTCCATTTTAAATTATTATTACAAACTTAATCTTTCCTCAATAAAAGACATCTAAAAGGCATATAAAGTAACAAATCAGTTCCACGGTATGAAATTCTAGTCACCGAAGTTATGCACTTTCATTTTGATAACCCCACTCTGGCATATTTGCTTACGTATTTCATTTATTTTGCTTGTTTGTATTTCCTTCTTCACGCCGCAACGGAGCATCCAATTGAACTGAAATTTTGCGAAAGTTGAAGAACATAGAATTTTTTATTCTGAAAAAAATTTCTGCAGGAATAATTATAACCGAATTCTACGCGGACGAACTATAGCTTATATTTATTCTTTCCGTAATCAAGGGTTTACCATAGCCATTCCATGCTGAAAACCAACAAAAGTTACTGGCAATAGCTAGTATTTCAATAAAATTTAACACTTCTCAATGATTTTACCTATATAAATAAATATTTACTACAAAAGTTAAATAAATTAGAGGTTGTTTAAATGTTCTATGTTATTTTAACCTACGTAGATATTTTAATAAGTAACTTGTTTATTATTTGCTGATTATTATACCTGTACCATAAAAATATTTCTTAGTTTTTGGTTCGGATCAATTATTTTATTATTTGAATAGTTTATTATCGTTAGTGATGACGTAAATTACATCGAAGATAAATGTTTTTCTTAATAGCGTTTATTCGAGGTTAATGCCCTTTTTAGTTATATAGAAGAACCAAAGTCACCGACACAACAAGCTGAAGAGGCAATGGGCAGGTCATATTTGTCACTGAACTGATGGCCATTGTAATGGGGCAGACGAGTCTTAGAGTGGAGACTAAGGATTTGTAAGCGCAGCGTGGGTCGCCTTCCAGCCGGGTAAACCGATGACCTGAAAAGAGTAGCCGGAAGCGGCTGGACGAGAAATACGAAAAACTGGTTGTGGTCTTTGTCCGACAATGGTGTCATAGGCCGTATGGTTGTTTAAAGCATCATTTACTTACATGTATATACTGATTTAATATAGGCGTTTTTGGGGGGGGTTGAAACTAGTTTTAAGGGTCCGCGCATTAAAAATACTGTTGTAAAATAGTATAGGTTTTATATTATTAAAAACCCTTATTCTATTATAACTTCTTCCTTAAATTGCTAACTAAATTCTTAAGCATGTAGCAGGAGACCTTAAGGGCTCCAGGGATGGTAAATCAAACAAAAGTGTAGAAGGGAAGTTTTACTGTAATTTTGAAATATATTACGCCAAAAAGGTTTACTATTAATTCGCTCCCGATCCCTAAATTCTATAGTCCTTAGTTCTTCCGAGGTTATTTACCGTGAAGACGACCGATACTGTAGTGTGAATATTAAAATGCCTCAGAGGTCACTAAATAAAGCTTTCTGGTGCCATTTAAGTTGTATTTACTCTTTTGGATATTTACTATTTTAAAGTCCTGTAAAATGCGAATTTTCACTTGCACTTTACACTTACACTTCTCAAAAATTTTAATTAATTCACCTTTTTTTTTCGATATTTTCACTTTTTGTTTTGTCCAGGAATCATCAGAAGCTATGGAAGGCTGTTGGATATTAAATCCATATAGCCTAGCATAAACACATTATGACGCCAATAATGGCGCCAAAAATTATTATTATTTACTAGACTAAATTAAAAAAATAAACAAGCAAAAACACGTCTCCATCGTTTAAATCCGCACTTGGAACTCCAATTTTTACTTTTTTGAAGTGAAAACTTCTTTAGCGGCGTTGTGCACTATTTTTGGTATGGGTAAAAAATGATAAACTCGCGTCAGGTCACGTGTCCTAATCGTGGAAATTCGTAAGACGGAAACCGTAATGCCACGCCTATTATAATTTTTATTGAAGTAAAAACTTCTTTAGCGGCGTTGTGCACTTTTTTTGGTATGGGTCAAAAATGATAAACTCGCGTCAGGTCACGTGTCCTAATCGTGGAAATTCGTAAGACGGAGACCGTAATGCCACGCCTATTAATTTTTTATTTTTAGTATTCGCGATTATGAGTAGTACACGGAGGTTGGATATGGAATTTTATTTCTATGACAGATTGCGATGTCAAATATACTACGTCAAAAAAGTAAATAAACAAACATTATTATTACTTGACAATGTCAAAGACTGTCTTGTCTTGTGACATATTTGAGTGTTAAGCGCGAATCGTGTGTAAAGGTTTTCACTTCTGCCGGCACTCCCGGAGTGCAACTCGTTTTTTTCTTCAGAGCTCGTATATATATCGTATATAGTATACATAGTCTGTCAAAAAAAGTCCACCTCAAAAAAGACAGTCCTTTCAAAATTGTTCTCGCAATTCTCACCAGCCAGTCTTATTATTTTATTCAGCCAGAATAATTTTTGATTTTGATATTCGACCTCTTCATTTAAATTTCCAGCTTTGTTGTAGCCTTGCATCAATTAGGGATCGGCGTTCGCCGCAGAAAAGCGATGGATTGGTTAGTTAACATATTAAACCACATTTTCAACTACACACACTTAGAACGTCTGACCAACAGTAAAAATATAATACAAAATTAAAAACTAAAACGCTACCAGCTGTTTTTAATAAGAAGCTACCACCCTACCTGCTTACTCATTTATAATATCACAGCTAAAACATGCATCATAATATCACAGCTTAAGCATTAATTATATGATCACTGATTGTTTAACATTTTTAATATATATTTATTTTTTGGCTAGCATACTATCTTCTTAAATGAACATGTCAATGAGTTTTATTTTATTTACATTTTTATAAATCAATTAGTTTTACGAAATAAAATAGGTGTTTCAAATGATTCTTGCACTAACAATTATTTATATGTCCTATGTAAGGTAATTCAACATTAGTATTTTGAAATTCTTTAATAGGCATTTCAATTTTAAAATCTTAATAGCTGGCAATATACGATTAATGCCAATAAAGTTAGATTGTTTCGTTGAATTGGTTTTTTAATGGACTTAAAAAAAGGGAGTTATTAATTTGTCTTTGTGGATTTCTAAACGGATATATTTTGCAAATTTTATAGGTGTATTTATGTAGATATTTCTTTATGTATGTCCACCTATTTTTTTTGGAAACTCAATCGATTTTGAAATAAATTGGATTGCTATATTTTGATTAGGGTATAATGCAAGTTCCATCAAAATCGGTTTAGTTGTTTTCAAGATATGGACTGTTTAAGTGTAAAACAATCACTAGGAAAAAAAAGCGTCTATTCAGCAGTTGATTTAACATATAGGTATGCATATTTACTAAACTGTATGAATGTTTAGAATGTTGAGGATGTACTCCCACGTTAGCCACGAGGGAAGGGATTCATTAAGCCTTTCACATATCCGAGCAAAAGGGTGCCGTATCGACCAGTGAAAAAAGACATAACTCTATTGAAGCATACGAAGGCACACAGTTTCACGTAGGATAGGCGCTAGCACGTGACTGCAAGTTGAAAATCTCGATTTTCTCGGTTTTTTGTCGATATAAAATCCAAATATGTATTTCGAACTATGAAATTAACAAATTCACTTGATCATATAAAGTAATGTATATTTTATGAAATAGGAATTAAGATAGAATCACTCTTAGTACTCTAAACGATCTTAATTAAAACCCAAGAATAGCGAGTCAATTTTTTTTTCTTCTCAATCTTTTAATAGCCAAATTATTATAATAACAGCAAATTCACTTAATTAAGGTTTGAAATATAACACATTTTTTTAACGTCAAAAAGTCTACAAAGACTGTAAAACAAAATTTATCAAATTCTTGCAAACTTAACTCGTTTGGGTATGTGGTGTGTGGTGTGCTATCGCGTTAAAATAAGAACTCCTTATAATGAAAGTTATATATTTATTAGGGCTTTCCATCTGACTACTTTTAGCAGAAAAGAAAGAAGTAGAATAGAAATTCTACTTTTTACGAAATATTGCTAGCAAAACTCCATGTTGGGAGGTGGGTATTGTGCGCTAAATGAAGTCGATTAAAACGTGGAAAAATATGTAATAACGGTGCTAGTTATCTGCTATGGGTCCCAAGGCCATAAAGCACCGTAACAAGATTAGAATGTAAAATTTAATTGTCGAATTTGCGCTTAAATGACATTAAAAATTTTCTTGCCCCATTATAAAAGTTTTTGTAACATATACCCGCAAACAATAAACTGTATGGATACTCTTTATTACTTCCGCAACTAAATCTGCCTTATTTTAATATGGATATTCAAATTAATCTGTTCAAATATAAATTTATAGATAGGTAAGCAAGAGATTAATTTAATTGTGAATTCGTATTTTTTATGTAAATGTCTTCCTCTGAATAAGGTGGCATTTAACAATTTTTTCTCAAAGTTTTGTTTTTATTTATGTCGAATGAAAATGGTTTGCGGAAATAATATACAATGAGCTGTAATGCTATAACAATAATAAATAATTAATTGTTTTTATCGTGTATGGTGTAGGTCACGCACTGTAAACTTTTTGACTACCGTTCGGGCTTAATTATGTATGGTACTTACCTTTAGATAGATTTTGCAATAAACTGCTTATTTCTAAAGCCATTACACACCTTTTTCGTCATTTGGTTTTAATAATCTATCAATTAAAAGAAAGCTGTATGAAAATAATTAGTGGTAATTCCGCATTTGAACCTGGAAAATTATATTTCCCCATTTACTTACGTGTACCGCTCAAACATAAACATAGGGCTGAAAGAGATGGGGCTTTCTGCTATAGCAGCAGGCTTCTGAACGTCATTTTCATTTGGGTGGGTCATTTCGCTGGGTAATTTTTGCCATGGGTCGACTTTTAAACGTTAACTACTGGAAAACTATTATTATCATGATCATTCTAATGGACCCTCTAACGTGGCAAGCAAGCCAGCGGTCCACCTGATGTTAAACGGTCACCGCAGCCTATAGACGCTTTCAACACTAGGGATTACTCGCGTGATGCCGACCCTTTTAAAATCTAATCACCTTTTTTGTCTCTAATAACCCGAAGTCCTTAAAGAAAATCTCGAGCTTTCACAGGAGGAAGGACGAAAACTGCGGAAAAACTGTAGCGCTCTTACACAAGCGCTCAGGGTCAAGGAGGTTACATTACGGTAGTAGTACGCAATTACGCATTATACGAGCGTATACATCGTAAATTGGCAGTGACATATATATTAGGGGTAACCTGGGCTTTTAGGCCATGCATCAATCCCCCAAACTCACAAACCGTATCGAACCCTTAAATCTGAGGAGAGACTTTGCCTCTCTGTATGTGTTCTACCGCTTGTAGAATGGGATGTATTCTAATGAATTGTTCGATATGATGCCCACGGCTACGTTCTACCATCTTCATCGGCAGGGAATTTATCTTTACTCCTCAGAACCTAAATGGTCACGTCAGTGCGCATTCAGATAAACTTCCTCCGGCGAACGCTTAGGTTATGGAATGAGCTCCCGGTCCCGTCAAGGTTTTCTCTAAGGACTACAGTTTGGGCACAGGTTATATAATTTTAGTGGTATGGGGTTCTTCAAGAAAAAAGTTAATAGATTTTTGAAGGGTCGGCAACGTGCGAGTGATGCCCCAGGTGTTGCAAACGTCCACAAGTAGGCTGCGGTGACCGCTTCCCATCAGGTGGACTGCAAGCTTGTAAAAAAAAACAGAATGACCATTCTGGTATGCGACCTTCACTCTAGGATACGTCTGCTCCATCAGCTGTCATCCACCAGACGTAAATGTAACCAGCTCACGGACAGCTTGCCTCCCGAAATCGAACTTCTATCCTTTCAGAGCTAAACGTAAAGTCACTAGTAAATTTAGATATAGATTTATAGGTAAAACCTTGCTAGTTAATTTAAAAAAAAAAAAAATCAAACTTTAAAAAAGATACATACAGCTGCAACTGGTATTCTTAATTTTCATTCTTTCGTATGATAAAACGTAAACATGTATAATTCTATTATTCTATACCGTCATGTTACCGGAATTAATTAAATAATATATTAATAGTTGTAAGGCACCTCAGTTATTATACGATTTGACGAATGCACTTAAAGGTTTATTATTCTTCTTAAACATGCTATGATATGCGACCATATCTTGCTCAACAGTATGCAATATGTACAGTATCAGAGAGCGACCTGCAATGTTTCATATTTGACAGCTCAAGCACTTAAGCTTGAAAATGGAACGATTTTTTTTTAAACCCGAACATTGATAACTAAAACGGCAACTCATCAAGTTTTATTTACATTTCGGACTGGCACAACAAAAGAAATGCCATTAAATTAATTAAAAAAAGTGAAAGAAAACATCGACATTGGAACGCGGCGAATTGGCGGCAAAATTATCTAAACTATTTTTATTATTATCAAAACAGTTGTCAACATAATTTTTTTTTACATGCATATGTTTGAGAAAAGCACTGTACGTGTACAAACCTTGGCCACAACTGAACATAACCGGACTTTGTGATGCCTCGTATGCGACATCGCCCGGTTATGCTGCGTTTGCAGGCTGCGGTAGTTATGTAGTGTATTCATCGTTAAGTACTCGTTTCTATAGGTATAAAAATCATATCATACGTTCTGAGGTGTTTTAATTAAGTAAATGAAAAATATATTTGTTGTCTCTTTCTAACTTGTTTTAAAAAACATTAACAAATAAAGTGACGGACGATTCGCTTTGTCTCTTTCTAAAGGATGGTCTATTTTGTGAGGCAATTGCGCAGTCCGTAGAACAGATCACAGAACTCGAAGTCTACGTAGAGACTAGACATCAACTATACAGTAAAAACGGTCGCAAAAGTGCGAAAGAGACGAAGCAAATCTGCGGTATCTTGCTTCTTTCTAACGTTTTTTTTTATCATCCGAGACAGGAAATTACAGCACTTGATTAGCTTTGTCTCTTTCTAAAGTGTGACCAAACTTGTGACGCTATTGCGCAGTCCAGAGGGTAGATAGATTTTAGAACTCGAAATTCTATCGTTTTTCTGGATAAAAAAAAATGTGTCCGGGCTGCTTTTGAATTTCGATAATGAAGACCCTAGTTTCTTATATAAAAGACTACATAAGTTTCCAATCCTCCAAATTTTCTTACAACAAGTGGACCCTAAGAGCTGATAATAATCAATATGAAGAAAGTTTTTATCAAAGTCAAATGTTTATGATGTTAGGGGTAGGATGTAAATAAAAATTCTATAAGCGAATAATGTATCCTACTAATTCAATAAATGCTTAAGTATGTCTGGATGGATGTTGTAACTTATTCACGCTTTAACCACTATACGGATCGGGATGATTGGCACACATACCTATAGGATAGGTCCTGGAATAGGACATAGGCTACTTTTAATCACAAAAAATTTATTAGTTCCCACGGGAATAACTATAACTGAGCTTAAACGAACTATAGCTACAGCTGTAGCTTGCTATAGCAAACTTCATTTCTATAATTAAGTAGTAAGTTAAGGTGTTCTATGCCGATAACCGAATTTAAGGCAGGTGGAGCCGCTGGCAAAGTCTAGTATTATTATTATAATGAAAAAATGTATATTAATATATTAATACTATTGTAATAGAACTCTGTGAGTATTATCACCTTGCGCTAGCACACCGTCTCCCACCATTTTATTATTAAAATATTTTTTAAGTAATTAATAAATAAAACCGGTCAAGTGCGATTTTGGCTCGCGCACAGAGGATTCTGTACAAATTTATTATATGTAAATAGTTCTTTCATCAAGAGATCAATTCTCACAGGTTTATGCCTTAATTATCAGTTTTTAGATTTTTTCCTATATTTGTGATGTAACACCTTGCTGCTTCCCAAATTTCATGATTCCATGTAAACGAGAAGGACCTTAATCCTTATAGGTTTTGATTTATTTGTGTCACATTATGCGACAAAATATATTTTTTTATTGCATTTACTTAGAAGTTTGATATTTTTACAACTTTAAGTTACCGTAGACTTAAGTATGTGATATTAATTTTAACTTGATACCTTTACGCGTTCTTGAATTAAAGGGTCTTGACAGACAGACTATTTATTTTAATGTGTTATAACTACAAATAAAGACATTTCGGATTTTTTCCGATATTTGTGAAGACCTTACAAAGTGTCATATTTCATGATTCTAGGACAACAGGAAGTAAGTACCCTATAGATTTTGATTTATTTGTGAATGCCAAAATATGCAACAAAAATAGCTGTATTTCAGTCGTATTTTTTTTTGCATTGACTTAGAAGTTTGATTTTTTTACAGCTTCAAGGAACCATAGACCTTACTGTTTGATAATAATTTCAACTTGATACCTTCACACGTTCCTGATAAAAAGGGTCTCGACAGACAGACAGACGGACGACAAAGTTAGCCTATAAAGGTTCCTTTTTCCTTTTGTGGTACGGAACCCTTAAAAGAATACGAAAATATTTTTTTTTTTTAGGTGTTGGATATAGTTCATAACTGATTTAAAGCCCTTCAGAACGTTAAAATAAATAGACATTAATGTATCAGGATTGTACATTTTTTAAATAACACTAAATATTTACTTCGACGAGCACCACATAAAAGAAAAATCACTTCCTATGGACTTATTTTGTAGAACAGTTGAAAATACAGAATGCATGGTTCATGGAGTTTATGTTTATCAACCATTAGAGCCTCAGATATTGTTTGATTTAAAACGTACTCAGTTATTAATGATGTCAGCACGTCTATTAGCATCTGGAGATTGACATGGAACTTCTTCATATACCCACCTCCAAGTTTATTATAATCGCTATCAATACATACTACAAACTAACTTTTGCCCTAAATTCGGTTATCAGTGTAGGATTTATACGGCAACTCCATTGATTATAGAAAAAAAACCGACTTACACTTGACGATTTCAGGTAGTCTATGTCTCGTCATGGCAACTACTCAGTTAAATAAAAAATTCGACTCAAACTTGACGTTTTCATGTCCTATCATATGTCCTTCCTCGGGACTCAAACTATCTCCATGCCAAATTAAATCTTAATCGTTACAACAATTTAAGCGTGAAGAGGTAACAGACAGACAGACATACAGAGTTACATTCGCATTTATAATTTTAGTATGGATTAAGATCGTGTGTAAAACGGCTGATTTATGACGATAATTGTTTAAGATGTTGGTAAAATCATGCCGATTGGAAGCTTTACATGGTTTGCGCTGCGCTGGCTAAACCATTAGATATACATCCAAATAATGTACTACGAAAATGTAGCTCTAAATAAGGCCTACAAAAAAGTTAGCTATGGTATTTACCTATCTGCTAAGGTTTGCTCACAATTACCATTTTTATCTTTTAAAAACTTAGAGGAAAGTATAGGTTGCTTGGGAAGCTATTTTGATAAAATAGTATTGCCATATATATAAATATCAGAAATTTAATATTACCTTTAACTAAAAATAAGTAAATAAATTGTTGCCTTAACGAGACTTACGACGCTTATGGACTGGTTATTAATTTCATCCAATTAAACATTAAAAACTACTTATTAAAATAACTAGAATTACACAAATGTAGATAATTTTTTTCAAGTGTGTTTTAGGTTTCGCAATTAGCAGAGTTGTCGAACTAGTGGCTGCTCGACTCTAACGACTGCTGTCAATGACAACAGCCTTCAATGATAGAATCTTCAAAACTATGTACTTAAGTGCGTTACCCCGAGCGCCGCCAGTTGATATTTTTATTTTCCTCTCTGTGCAAAGCAAATTTCAAAAATGTGCTTCTACAGAAATATGTTGCTAGTTTAAAGCTATTTTATGAGGGTTTTTTACTGTTGCTAGAATAAAAATGTTAAACATATTTCTGTAGAAGCACATTTTTGAAATTCGCTTTGCACAAAATGGAAAATATAATAGGCGGCGCTAGTGGACGTCAGAAACGTGAGTTTATGGTAGGTACTAGTAAAGTTTGTCACTTTCTGCCTGAAAATAAGGAGGAAACTAAGTTTCCCTGAAATGATACCTAGCTATATCTATTGTTCGATCTCAGTGAACCCCCAAATTGTTAATTTCATCGAAATCCAGAGTGGAATTGCAAACAAATTATATAAACATGGTAGAATATTTTTTTTCAAAAAGAAATAAAACCAGTGGGCATTTTTTTTATTTCTTCAATTTTATCGCCGTGTGTTTATTTTTAGAAAAAAATGACTCATCGAATATGTTTCACTTAACTGCGAGTCAGTTCGAATAAAAACCGGTTTGCGTAATGTTTACGTTTTTGCTACAAAGTTAAAATATGCAAAGACTTGTTTAGTCACATGACACTGGCATTTCTGATTACTAACCAGTAACTGTCGATAAAAAAAAAGATCTGTACATAGTCGTATGTACAACAGTGTACTTTAGTACTACATTATATATTTTAGGGTTCCGTTGCCAATTTCAAAAACGTAACCTTTATAGTTTCGTCATGAAGTATCATTGGACAGGGTTTTAAAAATGCAATTGAGGTTTTGTTTCTTTCCCCCCATCTCCTCACCAACTCTTCAACCGGGTACCATTAACATCTGGAAAAAATAGCGATTAAAGTTAGTGTTTTTAAATAATTCCAACGAAATATCGAAATAAGTCATACCACTTACAACGGAAGTAAAAGATTTGGACTTGACTTTAGATAGTACTCTCAGCTGGAGTAAACAAGTTACTCAAATTTTCTCTAAAGTTACTGGGATATTACGTGCATGTACAGATTAAAGCATTTTTTACCTGTATGCACTAAGACCTTACTTATTAACACTCTTGTTTTACCGGTAATCGACTATGCTGATGTGTGTTATCCTGATCTTAATCAAGATCTTTTTAACAAGATGGATCATCTTCTAAACAATTGTATTCGCTTCATTTTCGGCTTACGCAAGTATGACCACGTCTCCAACTTCCGTTCAAAACTCAAATGGGTACCTATTCGCCAACGTCGGCAATCTAGAATCCTTTTAACCCTGTTTTCTATTTTATACGATCCATCCACCCCAGTATACTTGAAATCTAGGTTTCAGTATCTGGGAGACACTCACACCCTTAATCTTCGCTCGTCAAACAGTCTCATGTTAAAAATCCCATCCCATAGTACCAGCTTTGTATCAAACTCCTTTACTCTTTAGGCAGTGCAACTCTGGAACTCAATACCTCTAGTGATTAAAAAGGCTCCGAACAAAACGTGCTTTAAATCTATGTTGAGGCGACATCAATTAGTACATTCTTAATTTTATTAGTACATTCTTAATTTTATTAGTACATTCTTAATTTTATTAGTACATTCTTAATTTTATTAGTACATTCTTAATTTTATTAGTACATTCTTAATTTTATTAGTACATTCTTAATTTTATTAGTACATTCTTAATTTTATTAGTACATTCTTAATTTTATTAGTACATTCTTAATTTTATTAGTACATTCAAAACATTAAAGGTCCATTTGTATTATATATTATTATAATATGTATTTAGCTGTTTATATATAATTATGTAATTGAATGTAGTATTTTCATTATATTTCTAAAATTATCTTACGTATTAGTGTATTGTGTATGTATCTATATATTAGTAGTAATTCTTCTTTTTTTTTTCTTTTTATATAAAATGTAAGCCTTTATTTGGCACCACCAACAAAGCTTTTCTGTTAATTAAGTCCTCCATTTGTACATAATATTTTTATATAGTGTGCAATAAAGAATAAATAAATAAATAAATATAGTTCGCACGGAATAAGTTCATTAGTTTTTCGGATTTTCGCCAAAAAAATCATTCTACGGAACCATAGCTCAATGCGTGTACAACACGCACTCGACCGGGTTTATAAGATGTTCCTACCTGCTTTCTATATGCGTCGTGTTTGGTTTTACCGCATAATTTACATACAATGATTTGTGTATCTGTTTCACATATATTTACGTCAGCAAAATAAGTACATTATTGTATCATTTTTGTACTTTCACCACTGTATATATTGATTTTATTGATAACTATATAATCAACACATTTGCTTTTAAAGTGGCTCTTATGGCACCAATAAACTTGTATTATGCAATTTATAAAACAATTGTGCGTCATTGTCTTGGCACATTTTCTTGTAAAATATAAGTAAATGTCGGCGGTTTGCAACAAATGCATTTACTTCAATGATAGTTTATAGGTGCGTTTTGTTCACTGCTTCAATGCGTTTAATGTCATAATCCTGCCAAGTTAGGGAGACATAAATTATGTGTGGCACACTACAAATCTTGACTCATTCACTTTCGTTGTATTATTGACATTAAGCGCATAATCTACATTATGTTTGTGAACAAAACGCCACTTATGTCAATTCCATGAGTCAAAAATAGGCCGCGCGCCATGTTTCTAAACGTTTGTGGAAAGAACATAGCATGTGTTCCGAAATTCGAACCAGCATACTGGCCAGTTTAGTGTGACGTCATTATCCAACGTCATACTGCTGTATAGTGTTCCGAAATATGACGTGACACCGTACTGGCCAGAATGCTGGTTCGAATTTAGGAACACATGCATAGATTGGCACGCGAAGCGATTGCAATACAAAACCATATGAACTTCAATAGTTAGGATCGATACAGGCTGTCGCCTGCATGTGTTGTCTGTAGTAATTATGACAAGCATAAAGACGAAGTGAGGGTAGTTCAACAGGACGCCTCCACTCAAAGCCGAAGACACCGCGCACCACCAGTCTACCCTTGATCAAGGCTGGTGTAACCCAGCCAAAACGTCTTGGGAAAAAGGCATTTTGCCAAATAACGACGCATTAAATTCCATTTTATTTTTAAATTACCTAGCGTAAAGTGAGAGAAACCGATTTTTTCATTTGTCTTTGAAGAGCTTAATCAATTGATTCAGTTCGCATCTTCTTTACGCAAGTAAAGTAAACTCATAAAAGAAAAGAATTTTCGTGATTCCTGTGCATGAAAAAGTGCCCCCACCTAAGTCCGGCCCCTAAAACCTTTATAGTTAGGTACAAATTTTGTGTAGGTGTTTGGCATCAATCGCATCTTTTTTAATCTAGTTTTGATACGTATACAATATGGTGTCTTCATATCTTACAATCCGATAGTTGTTCAAAAGCCGGCGAGGCGCAGCACAATGCAATTCATTAGTGTTTGGAAGGACAACGGAGACCAATCTGGGGATATGTATTTTTGACCAAAAATACCTTGCAAGAGTTTTCTTACTGCTTTCGGACAGTTAAATAACACCGTGAAAGATATTTGTTTGTTTATTTTAATTCGTTATAGAGCAATAACAGGACCAATGTTAGGATGCTTATTTTAGTAGAAATCTTAGTCATTCTATTCATATAATTTTGTAGAACAGTGTGTTTATAATTATTTGCTACAATACGTAATGCTGTTTCTTAAATTAAAACGCTGATTACTGTTGTAATTTTAGTAATTTATTTTATTTTATTAATATTAGGTCAATTTCTGTTTTTACATAAAAATAATAATAAAACAAGGAAATACCTATACGACCTAATATAAATTTTATTTTTATAGGTATTATAAAGAAATAAAATTACACATATTAAAGTTACAACAAAAATCAATTGTCTATTGATATAATGGCCTGCTCACGAATAAGAACATCCTTTAGTGGCCGACAATAGGTACAATGGCCGATATTAGGGAAATATGCCCTAAAAAACTTTACATGCTTATAATTTACCTGCCAGATGAATGTATGAAAACGGTGGTTGTACCAATAATCAAAAGTAAAACGGGTGATCAATCGGATAAAAGCAATTATATGCCCATCTCATTAGCAACGAATGTGGCGAAGGTATGTACTGGACGGTTTGTTTGACCGTATACTTAGCGACCATGTAAAACTAAACGATGCTCAGTTCGGCTTTAGGCCGGGGCTCTCTACTGTGTCTCAAGCAGACTGTCGGGTACTATACAGACAGAAAAACCCCAGTCTACGCCTTTTTCTGGACCCTGGGGGAGGCCCTATTAGGGGAGATCGCAATCCGGATGGCGAGATCGTCGTCTGGGGCCGTTAGTACGTGCCGAGGTTGCCTAACGATAGTTGGATAGGGGATAGGGGATGGTAGGTTGTGGATTGCACAATTAATCGATTCGAGTTATCTTGTGAACGCTCGAAAAAGCGGACTGCCAGGTCTCGTCGTGGCTCGTGGGGAGCTCAAAGTTCCTGTGTGGTTCTGTATTCCAGACGTACTAGGAGGCTCCGCAGGCCGCTCTGAGGAAGCGGTTTTGGAGGTTCTGGAGTCTATGGAGATTTTGGTGTGATCGCGGAAGTTCAAACGCCTAGTCTGGGTCACACCGAGATATTTGGCCTTGTTTTGCCAAAGAATGGCACGGCCGAAGAGTGAGAGGAAACCAAAGCGAGTGCACCTTAATTACTCCCGGAGGCTTTTTTCTCTAAGCAAATCGCGCGTCTATAGAACCTAAGGGCGCCAATGTCGCGCCTATTTTATCAAGTATGTATAAAAGCTGGCAATTACAAGTTATAACTTAGCCATGACTTTTTAATTCTTAAATTCTCTAAATATGTAGCGCCATCTGACGGTGGTGTTGTTATCTCTACTTCTATTCCTGCCATTTTTTATAGAGGTTATTTATTGATTTTCCTTATATTTTTATTTATTTACTCGGAAATGTGATGCAAAACATAAAGATACCCTTCTTCATGATGAATCACTAATTTACACATCCTGGTCCCAAACCAAGCGAGGGTTGAACAGTGCAACAAACTTTTCTAACCTTATGTGTTTGATCGCTAGTGTCTTTGTAAGTTCACACCATTTTAATATGGCAACAGAAAAGTTTGTTGCACTTCTTTTAATATCCACACTTGCATAGGTTGCACTATACCTATAATGTGCAATAGGTATTAAACAAATTATAGAAAACCCTATAATATACTCTTTGTAAATACATACCTACATAGCTATTATAGATAAGTACATAGAAAACACACAGATTAAAGAAAAATACAAATAGTCATCACACAAAAGTCGTTTGTCCTGTTCTGTCTGTAAGTCACTCATTTACAAAATCAAATATTGTATTGACTAATTTCATAATTTGTTTTTGTTTATATTGATACGGACTTCTGTTTTGACGCATAAGAAAGATTGTTTACTGCTATTTGAATGCAAATTCAAAGTGACTTGGCGCACCATGGCCGTGGGCCATACCAATATACCGTGCATGCTCTGAGTTTCTTAGCCCGTTTTAAAAGGGGTTTCTTAAAGAAAATTGCCTATAACACTAATGATTTTTCGGTGAGTAAATTAATTACATATAATAAAAATTGGCCAAGTACGAGTCGGACTCGCGCACGAAGGGTTCCGTACCATTATCTATAAAAACGGCAAAAAAATCACGTTTGTTGTATAGGAAATGTTTGTTTTATTTTAATTTAGTTATTTATTTTAAAAGTGAATATATAACTAAATATTCTGTAAATATTTCAATTGTTTACCTGTTGCCGTTATCAATATCAAGCAAAAACGAAAAAAAAAATCACGTTTGTGGTATGGGAGCGCCCTTTACTATTTATTTTTCTCTACTTTTTAGTATTTGTTGTTATAGCGGCAATAGAAATACATCATCTGTGAAAATTTCAACTGTCTAACAATCACGGTTCATGAGATACAGCCTGGTGACAGACGGACGGACAGCGGAGTCTTTGTAATAGGGTCCCGTTTTTTACCCTATGGATACGGAAACCTAAAAATGAACAAGGAACTGAAATCTGTTAAAAAAAACATTTGTTTCTGTTAGAAAAAAACTGTGACGGGAAGAGAAAGAAGTGGACTTCGATATGGTAAGATTAATAATAAAGATGTTTCTAATGCGGCGCGCATCGTGTCCTTTTGTTTAATTTTTTATCAAACATAACCACTAATGAAAACTGGTTTAAGAATCATACCTGTCACTTAATAATTCAATTGCTTAGTACCTAGGTTAATGTTTTTATGGTCTTTAAAGTGAATCTGGATTTTCTTATGAAATATTTTTGTTTTAATTGTAATTAAAGGCAGGTACTTTTTATACCACCAAGGTGGTAAACAAGTTTATGGCCCGATTGATGTTAGTTACCATAGCCTATGAACGCTTGTATCACCAAAAGTAAGTACCTGCCTAGCCTAGTACATTTCTTAAGGATGTTCTGTAAGAAGAGGAGAGACAAAAATATGTAATGGCGGAGCTAGTTGTGGTTTAAGAGCTGATAAGCAATTTGCAATTTTGAAACCTATGTTAATTTATCATGACAGTGCAAAAAAGTAGTTTGTGCCCGGACGAAACGAAACTTGAATAAACTACATTTCTTATTTGCTTAAAATTCTGTCAGAGGCTGACCAATCAACTACTTACTTACGTACTTTGCTCAAACTCAAATAATTTTTATACAAGTTGACTTTTAAACATTACTTTTGAATCGACAGTTTGATGATTAACTTTATAGACTTTGCTACCGGTTCGAAATGATTTTTCTCCCGAGAAGAGCCACGCAAGAAACACAATAGTTAATCTTTTATACATTTTTTTTTCAACTTCATATCACACATATATACATATATTCGTGACAAGTGGACAACACTTTTTAAAATGAAAAAAATCAATAATTGTACTCTAAAATATTTTTTTTATATTTATAAACGAACAATTTCCCCTACATACATTGCTGCTTTACAACTGCAGTCGGAAAACAAGGAATGTAGATCATACCTAATGATTTTAACCGAGTAAGTATATAAATTGTAATTTATAATTCAAATTACTATTATTTATATTTATGTTTGTATACAAATATTTATCACTCAAATATTTGTATTAATTCAAATCATATGTAATTATTAAAATAAAATTTTTAGTAACCAAAAACCTAAAAACCGATTTTTTTTTAAAGTAGGCCAAGAATACCACAATTAGAAATTCGCTAACCTACTTTTTTTCTATAGGAATGCTATCCATCTTGTCGCAAAAACTGTCTTACAACTTTCTCTTTGGAGTGTGGTTCGCACTTTTTTCTATCACTTTTTATGACGAACTACCTCTGTCGGTGTTTCGCTCGCTGTCAATAGTAAATATGGATATTATTTGTTATTCAGAAGGAAAATCCTGCCAATGTTCAATTCGCATCTCAAGCCAAGGGAAAACCTAGGGACTACAGAATGGAGTTCTTAAACAAAGGAGTTATTACATTTTCAAGAGGTTGGAAACGCACGAGTTTCACTTGCGATTCTTGCATCTATAGGCTATGGTTACTAGCATCAGACGGACCGTAAGCTTGCTTGCCACCTCAGTGGTATAAAAAAAGTTTAACCCGAAACTTACCTGATCCCGTTGAAACCTTAAGATAGATGAGGTCTCTATAAAAATGCGTCATGATTTTTGGTCATAAGCCTCGTCTAATGTTGGGAGGCCCCGGAGGTCCCGGGACTCAAACTATCTCCATGCCAAATTTGCCCGCGGTTCCTGCCCTTAATTCGGTTATCGGTGTAGGATTTCAACGGCAACTCCTCAATTATAGAAAAAAAACCGGCTCACACTTGACGGTTTTAAGTAGCCTATGTCCTATCTCGGGACTCAAGCTATCTCCATGCCAAATTTTATTCTAATTGGTACAGTGGTTTAAGCGTCAAGAGGTAACATACAGACAGGCAGAGATACAGACAAAGTTGCTTTTGCATTTAAAATTAGTATGGTCCAGTATGAATCGTATGGATTGATGATAATATTACATCCATAAATGGATATCGCTCACCATATACTTTTGTAAATATGCACGCTTTAAAAGTGTAATAAAATATTGCTCGATCGACTTAAAAAATATTTAAAGTTTGAAATATAATACCTATATAACACACTACAAATTACTACGACCTATATTTATGATTCCCTAGTGTTGCTAGGGAATGTTTTGTTAGAGGACGTCCATAAATTACGTGAGGTGATTTTGGCAATTATTAAAACCGTTGGTGAGATGTCGTGAGATTTTTTAAAATTCGTATCGTAAGTTTAAATATGTTATTCTGTGCTTAATTGCGTTGGAAATATTTAAAAAAAAAAACATAACTTGCTGCTTTGTGGCGTTAGCATAGCTGAGAATTGTTATTGTATAGGATTTGGCGATATTTAACACACTTTTTCGCAATTCGATACTGTTTTTTGCGAAAAATAAAATTACGTGATTTGGTGAAACCACCCCTCTCCCACACGTTAGATTTCGTGAGATTCTGCTCGACCCCCTCCCCCTCTAAACGCCTCACTTAATTTATGGACGCTTCTAAACGGCGCGCGGCGTCCGTCGCACAAAAATAGGTTATTAGTTTATTAGAGGTAGGTATGGAAGATTTTAAATGGAGTGGCTTACCTGGTGCAACCCATTTTCTTAATCTGTGGTTGGTATTTTTTACTTAGATTGAGAATAGTTTTTACACTCAAAAGTAAAAGGTTACTTACCTTGAAAAAATTACGCGAAAAAAACGCTGGCATATATTAGCATATAAAAGTAGTATTCTAAATTTGCGGTTTTGATGTAGTCAGTTCCATAAATTGACTCAATTTCTTAAAAAAGAATAATTTATTGCGATACGGAAAATCCCAAAAGACTAAGTTATTTACCCAATTAAGACTGGTTCTGTAAAAACTTGTAAAACCTCTATAGTATATTTTTTTTTTTAATACCACTAAGGTGGCAAACAAGCCTACGGTCCGCCTGATGGTAAGCGGTCATCATGGCCTATGGATGCTTGTAACCCCAGGGGTGTCAATCACTCGCGCGTTGCCGACCCTTCAAAAATCTAGTTACTTCTTTCTTGAGAAGGCAAAGTCTCGCCTCAGACTTAAGGGCCCAATACGGCAAGTAAGTTTGGGAAAAGGGGCAAGCTGGTATCCGGGTGCACTTGCCCACAGATGGCAACAGTACTCCATATGGGGCCCAACTAGCAACTTGTTATGGCTTGTCCTGCCAAAAACGCGATAGCATTAATTTGCCTCGATAAAAAAAAAAATCTGTAAAAGACCTATAATTTATATGTATATATGTATTTTTTTTTTATTATTTTTAACTACTATTCGATTTGACGCTCACGTTTACTTTTACTGCAAAGCGCTGTGGTCTTTTTTCTCGCTCAAGTGCACGTGTTATTAGATAGCTGTGTTTCAAACTGTCGTATGCGGTGGGCGGGTAAATCCTGAAATTTCTAGTCAAGGGTACTAGGTCTTAACACCAAATACTAAGGTCTACGGTCGTGTAAAAATAGCAAGCTTCTAAGTCAACGCAATTAAAAAAAATACGGCCATTTTTCTCGTATATTTTCACACAAAGCAAATTTGTTATAACACATTAAAAAAAAGTTTGTCTGACGGCAAAGTTCAGTTTGTCCCTCAATACAGTTTACCTTTTATGGAATCCTCGGTGCGCGAGTCCGATCCGACCCGCATTTAACGGGTTTTTTTTTATTTTTTCATCAAAATATTACAGACAATTTCATGATTCACACAAATTGAAAGATGAGTATTAGCAGTGAAAGTGAAATATTTACACTAGAAAGTCTAAAACTATACGCAGAAACTGTCGTAAACTATTCATAACCAAAAAAACGAGAGAAATATAAAGTAATTTGTTTATGTAAATAAAAATATTCGTCACTGCTAAAACCATATCTTATTTACTTTTCTTATATAGGGGAATGAAAAACAGAGTGTGCCACAGAGTACCCAAATTATTTAACCTCGAGCGAATTACTTTGAATACTTTGCTACGCTAAGGATTCTACGCTAGAATCCTTTGCTTTGATCTGGATTCAAAAATCGCTCTGGCCCTCAATACATTATTTTTGGCCCTTGTGACACAATCTACTAATATAAGATTAAGCCAACCAAAGTTCAGTTTTTTTCGAGGTGTCACTCAAACAACAGAAACTTTGGTAACAGCCACGAAGCCAGCGCACAGCTGTTTTTTTTTATTTAATTTGTTGTGCAATTTCCTATATCTACGCACACCTCACCTATTAAATATTTCTCCTTATCACTGTCGACCTTTTTTCCATCGTCAAATAAAAAAAATACCTTTAAGTCACGTTCATTCATTAATATAATACATTATTCATTTAATCGTATATGAACACATACATTTAAATTTAAACGTATGTATTTGTCATTTTCCCACAAGTATGGTAATTGCTTACTCGTTGTACAAAAATAAACATGGATATCTTTAATTAGAAGTTCCGATGCGATGCTTAAGTTACCTTAAGTTACCTTAAGTTACCTCACCGTAGTCGATAAGGTTATAAATATGCATTAGAATTTATCATTGATATTTTCAATTTATAATATATAATATATTCAACACCTATCGAAACTTGTTTGTTAGCGTTAATATGTAAAAAGAGTCAGTTTGAGAATCTACCATTTGCTTTGCGTTTAAAGTAATGATTATTCTTATGGTAGGTACTAGTTACATTCTTACTTCTTGAATATGGTGATTTTTTAGCAATCATTGTTAAGTGCAGAAATTAATTATCAAGCTGTTTTTTATTCGACATTATATTTTTTTTAAAATATAAAAATAAAACTTTCAGCGTACCTATACTAACAGTTTTGTTGATTGAAATATGTATGTATCTATAGACTAGAATTATCTTACAAAAGAGCACTTGTCCACGGAGTAAAAAATTCCTTCCATTTGTACTCGGTAAACTTATGAAAACGGCAGCTTTGTGCAACTATATTACTGGCTGTTGTTTTTAAAGTGAAACTAGATAGTTCATTAAATGTCCAATCCAGTGCCTGCGACATGCCACAACCTTGCCTAGGCCGAGCCCTACATAGCGTCTTCTACTCTGCAACTGGTTTCCTCTGAGCTAAATTAAGCACAACCGCTACGACGAATATCCGTACCTAGGTGGTAAGGAGGTGACCAGAGCCTATAGCAAAGTGTGTATTTCGACCAACAATTTATTATAACTTCTGAATGATTTCAGCGATATCTACCGATTGTAGAAATGTTAATACTCGACCAAATACGCAGAATGCAGATTCTTTGGTAATGTTATCTAACTACGTAAAAAATATATTTTTCATTTGGTCGTGTAATGACGTGTCTATGATCGCTGTCACCAATATGAATATTCGTCTAGAGACCGAGTTTCGGCATAGCGCTGCTAGATAATCAATATAAAAATAACACTTAATTTAGGCAAATTAATGAAAGATTCCTAGTACTATAGATTTCAATGACAGCAGTAGTCAAGCTAAGTCAGCAGCTTGATCAATCTGACAGTCGAGTAGGCACCAGCTCGACAACGTCCACCAATTTGCACTAGGCCAGTGTGCTTGCTATTAGACTATGGCGTAAGCCTTCTTTCTGCAATAAGAGCCCCGTGCGCTTTATGCAGTGAGAATGTTAGTGGTTGAGGACTTATAAAACTTTACTAAAACTACGTAAAAAATATATTTTTCATTTGGTCGTGTAATGACGTGTCTATGATCGCTGTCACCAATGTGAATATTCGTCTAGAGACCGAGTTTCGGCATAGCGCTGCTAGATAATCAATATAAAAATAGCACTTAATTTAGGCAAATTAATGAAAGATTCCTAGTACTATAGATTTCAATGACAGCAGTAGTCAAGCTAAGTCAGCAGCTTGAACAATCTGACAGTCGAGTAGGCACCAGCTCGACAACGTCCACCAATTTGCACTAGGCCAGTGTGCTTGCTATTAGACTATGGCGTTAGCCTTCATTCTGCAATAAGAGCCCCGTGCGCTTAATGCAGTGAGAACGTTAGTGGTTGAGGACTCATAAAACTAAATGTGCGTTTGGTATCTGTTCGGGACAGTTCATCGCCAATTACAGGCAAATTAAATGAATATCAGTCGATGGTGGGGACCCAGGGGTTTTGATTTCACCTTGCGTCCTGAGTGGCGGATGTTCGAGCCCCGCGTTTATCAAAGAGTATTTTTCTTAATATCTCAAGTACATCAATTATTCACACTACTGGCTTAGCGGTGAACGGAAAACATGGTGAGGAAACCTGCATATGTGTCAAAACTGTCAAAAAATACTGGACCAGCGCGTGGACTGTGGCCCAAATCAACCTCTGTGAGGGTAGACCGTGGCTTAACAGTGGAAACGAATGAGGCCGAAAGAAAAGGAAATAAAAATACCTTCCACTAGTTGGTAGTTAATCAGTTGTATTCGCCCACCTTGGCCAATCATAACGAGGGGCCATAAGGAAACGGTAAGGCCTTTCTGATACTCGTATTATGCTGCCCTCTGTGACATTTTTTTAGATTTTTATCTAAGACTTGACAGACAGACAGATGGACAACAAAGTAATCCTATAAAGGATCCTTTTATTCCTTATGGAGTACAGAACCCTAAAAAGAAACTATTGACATGTACAGTTTCTAAGCTCCAAAATCCGGGTTTTCACGCTTCGTGTCCTAGTTGCCAGATTTTAGAGATGGCAACTCTAGTCCCATATCAAATACCTATATCTATTATTAGAAACAAGCTGCAGACTTCAAGAATCATTCAATTAATTCACATTAATAACCAAGTCTATTAAAAGTCTATTAACAGAGAAAGATTGTTTTTATAGGTTATTTACTGATTTCGATCTGCTAAGTGTTCGTTGTTGTAAGACTGAGCTAAGTATAACATACGTAACTATGTAGGTACTCTTGTCTCGGAAACTTTTTTTAGAAAACAATTAAAAAAAAAACCTATTTCAGTTTGTAACGCGTTAGTTCTACCGCCGCATATGTTTCCAAAATGACCGTTGGTATTAAGCAAAAAATTTACTGAATTATAGTTAACTTGAAGATAAGAACAACTGATAAAATTGCTAAGTAATTTTTTTTTAAGAGGACATTTTTGACGGGATTTGTCAGTATTATTTATTTTGTCCAGGCTTCTGCAGAAGCTTTGGAATGCTGTCGGAAATTGATTCCATATAGCCTAGCATAAACATATTATGACGCCGAGAATGGTTTTGCTCGCCATTACTTGCTCATTGTTTTTAATTCATTCTTTATAAGTCTTTGATTGATGCATGATTCTTCACGGGTCTTCATAACATTGCTTTTTTGTCGACCTACTAGAGTAACCAAAAAAACAAGCAAAAACACGTCTCTTATGTTTAAATCCGCACTTAACACTCTTTTTTGTGTTACGTGTCTTTCCGCTTACTTATATAAGTTATTAAACTTCAACTATCGTACGATAAAAAAAACTAAAAAAAAAACGGGTTGCACTCCTGGAGTGCCGGCAGAAGTGTAAACTTGAATATTTATTTTTAACTACTTATTTTTTTCCTGTACTAGCTATTTAATTCCCATCACTTCGTATACAAATTTATTTATTATAATAATAATGTTGGTTTATTTACTTTTTTGACGTAGTATATTTGAAATCTCAATCTGTCATAGAATTAAAATCCCATATCCAATCTCACTGTACTACTCATAATCGCCATACACTAACAAACATAGAACCTGGATATGCAGAAGGTTCAAATAGTCACTTCAATGAAGCTTTAAAGCAGGCAATCTTCGAAAGTCCTCAGAAACAGCTCCAATTTGGATCATTTTTTTTTTAAAATTTTTGTTTTTTTATATTATTCAAAATCAGAAATATTTCAGAGGGGGGAAATAATTATTTGTATTGTTTAAACAATATGTAAATTATTTATATATGGAAACAAGTTTTTGCATGTTTTTCGTTGAAAAAAAATATTCGTGTAGTAACTTTGGTGTTAAGAATAGTTGTTAAAAGTACATTTGTTAGTAATAATTGAATCTTTACAACCTACAAATTTGCTGTTTGGGTCAAAATATATATATATACGTTACGTGTATGTATACTTTACATATATCAGTTTTTGCTATACATACACGTATACATGTTATTGTAACTATGAGCTGACTCCTTACCCTCTTTCGCTTTTTGATAACAGTGGAATGAGGAAAACTACGAAATCAACGCTATACCAGATTTTTCAGCATTGTGATTTTTTTTTACATTATTGATGATGGTATGTTATTTCATAGATTAAAATGGGAAAAAAATAATAAGTTTGTTGATATTTTTCAACAGTACATCAGATATTTACGTAATAACTATGGTACCAACGATAAAGTTGTTTTTGATGGATACAACAATAATGGAACTGAAGCGTTTGAGAGAAATCGTAGATATTTTTTTTTTTAGAAGCAGCAAAAATAAAAATCTTCTCTGCAAAAAATTGGCCGCAAAAAATATTGCTTTGGGGTAAGGCAGCTGATATAGATACAGTCTTTATTTTGCAAAAGAGAGCAGTACGGTCAATCTATAAATATGGACCTCAAATTTCTCTTAGGGAACTATTTAGGGAAATTAATATTTTAACTGTTCCTTGCCAATATATCTTCGCTTGTACAATGTATGTACGCAAAAATTGTCACTTATTTGCTAAAAATACTGACCTACACAGTGTTAATACAAGGATTAAGGATAAATTTGTAGGTCCAAAATGTCGTCTTCAGAAGGTACAGAACTCTTTCGCAATACAAAGTTTATTTTTCTACAATTAAATTCCAGAACATGTGGTTAATTTACCCTCAAATAAATTTAAAATATATGTCATAGATAGTTTAATGAAAAAAAGCTATTACAAAATTGATGAATACATAAATGATAAAAATGCTTGGAAAAATTAGAATTTAATTGATTTGTATTTGTATTGGGGCATTTGAAATATTTTTTAAATTAAAACATTGTATATTATGTTATTACCTAGTGTAAGGCTATATTGTATTTATATATGGTGTATAAAAGATTAACTACTGAGTTTATTGCCATTTATTCTCGGCAGTAAAGCATTACGAACCTTCCAATCTTCTCCTCTTATATTTTGTTTCTTTACTACACACATTGTAACTAGTACAATCGAAGTTTTATTGGAGTTGCTTGAGTGTGTCATGCTCTCTCAAAGTGTCTCTGCGGTGGTGGCGTGTGTGTCGGGTCGTTACGTTCCCTAAAACATGGTTGAGCGAAGCGATGGCTGATTCATATGTCATACTCGTGAACGGGTGCCGCCTGTGGAGGCTGGTCTGTTCTTGCAAACTTCTTTGTATTCTTAGTATTTAGTCTTACTTTTTTTGTTTTGTTTATAAATACTGTAAGACATTGATTATTATTGATGAATACATAAACTGTCTTTTTTTTTTATTTTATAATTAGATACTTTTTTATGTTGTGCATTTCATGTTTTTTATGTTTGTAATGGAAAGTGTCCTTCTATGATAGGGAGGGCATCAATTCAACATTTTAAGTGGACGCTGTTAGGGAAAGGGAGAAAAGAAATGCCCTTGCTGAGTTTCTTGCTGGTTCTTCTCAGTACAAGGTCTCCCGCCCTATAGACTTACGAACCGATGGCATAGTGACATTCATAAGTGCTCAATTATTGTAGCCTAAATTGAATAAATGATATTGAATTTGAATAAACATTTTAACAAGTGTCATCCGCACTTTCATCTTTTCATCAGCCCAATTTCCTCTTACTTTTATTCGTCCTATAGACATTAACATTTTTTATCCATCACAAAAAAAGTGCACAACACACAAGCGGCGCCTAAATAAGTTTTCACTTCAAAAGAAAATTTATATTTTGCCAATCATCCCATTATGGCGTGGCATTATGGTTTCCGTCTTACGAATTTTCGTTCAGCCTGACGCGAGTTTATCATTTTTCACTTCAATAATTAAAATCTAAATTTTCAAGTGATGTTTTTTAAAAGTGTGCCCATAGACTTCAAGTTCTTTAATCTGCCCTATATGGACTGAATAGCCCCACGAAATTGCCCACGCTTTAGAAAGAGACAAAGAGAAACTGAGGTCTCTTTTTACTTTGTATCACCGTCAGCCATACAAGTGTATTCCCAATTTCCAAGATAATGCGAAAATATCGAAAAATATTTTTTTTTTAAATTAATAACAAAATTTTTCATAAATATCTCTCAGTCAGGACGACTTAACTATATTTTTTAACCGACTTCAAAAAAAGGAGGAGGTTCTCAAGTCGTCGGTTTTTTTTTTATGTAAGTATGTTTTCTAATTACTCGAAGACGCCTTGTCCGATTCGGAACATTCTTTTTTTTTTGTTTGAAAGGGTATACCTACTTCCCAGGTGGTCCCATAGTAATCAAGTAAGAATATAATAATGAGATCATGGAGAAACCAAGTCACTTAAAAGTAAAAAATTAAAAACTTTTTAATAACAACCGACTTCAAAAAGATGCACTAAAAAGGTAAAAATAATTATATCAAAAAATCTGATCTAAATTACATTTTGAAGTTGGTGTCGTGCATGTGAAGTGTGTTATAAACTGTTACAGAGATAGACACCAACTTCAAGCTGTAATTTAGATTACATTGATATACAAAATATTAAAAAACCTTGAAAATATGTACCTACTTACCTATATTAGTTGCTTGCTTGACAGCCTTCATACGTCCCCACTGATGGGGCACGGCCTACCCTCATAAGCGAGGATGATTTGGGCCATAGTCCACACGCGGGCCCAATGCGGATTGTGGATTTCACATACGTCAGTTTTTTTTTCTTGACGTATGCAGGTACCCTTACGATGTTTTCCTTCACCGAAAAGCCAGTGGTGAGAATAAATAAATCTGTGTACTTGAGAAATTAAGAAAATACTCATTGGTACACGCCACCCCGGTCGGGGTTCGAACCTCCGCCACTTGGGACGCGAAGTGATATTTAAACCGCTCGGCCACCACCATGCACTATATTAGTTATTCTTGGTAAATTAAAGCTGTAAAATTCAAAATTTTATAGTAACTACGTTATAGCTATAGTTAAAGGTATTTCCAAATTTATCCGTATACAGCAGGCAGTCTTTTCCGGAGTATGCAGTTGGTTAATGCAGCCATTACTGTTCCACCGGACTTTTGGGGCGAGACTCTGATGGAGTTCCCGGTTACGCGATGCAGGCAGTCCTCCACTTACCCAAACGAGTTAAATTTGCAAGAATTATATTAATTTTGTTACAGTCCTGAGTACACTTGCTAATATTGTATTAATTTGCCTTCAAAAACCGTTACAGAAAAAAATCTGACACTATTTTTAGGCTTTTATTGAAATTGTTTAGAAAACTAAGAGTGATAATCTCTTAATTCTTATTACATAAAATATATATTAATATGACCAATTAAATTTACTAATTTCATAGTTCTAAATAAATATTTGAATTCTATACTAACAAAACTTTTTGACACTATTCCTCAACGATACGTCAGTAGTTTCAATTTACGTCGGGGAATCCCGTTGTCGAGCGTCATCAGCGTGCGCGGAAGCCTAGTTCTTTACTTCGGGCAGCGGAGAGGGACTTTTCCCACACGCTTTCGCCTGTTTATTGATTATAATTAGTCGTTACGTGTTTAAGTTTATTGAAATTCAATTCCTAATATGGTGCCATAAATATGGTAAATACAATAAGATGGTAACGGCACAGCAAAATCGAGCAAAATCGAGCAAAAAATCACGTTTGTTGTATGAGACACCCCTTAAATATTTATTTAATTCTGTTTTTTTTAGTATTTGTTGTTATAGCGGCAACAGAAATACATCTAATGTATAAATTTTAACTGCCTCACTATCACGGTTCATGAGATAAAGCCTGGTGACAGACGGACAGACGTACAGACGGACAGCGGAGTCTTAGTAATAGAGTTCCGCTAATTACCCTTTGGGTACGAACCCTAAAATAAAATTATTGCGATGGAGGTTCCATCCAACTTAATTTATCTCATACAACTGTAGGTACAGACAATTTCAAAAGACAAATTCAAATTCAAATGCCTTATTCCTCAAAAATAGGATATAATTTCACTTTTTTGAAGTCAATAAACTATAAGTTACTAGTTACTATTTACTACCGTTTCGAAGTCAAAATGGCGTTCTGGTGAGAAGAAACGGCGAAAGAAACTCTCCAGCAGTCGCTCTTTATTTTGATTTATCGATACAATTTATCGAGTAAACTATGTTGACAAAAAAAATATTTACTCTCATGCATTTTTATTATCAAGGTAGACTTTAATTGTATAATGAACTTTTTTGCCAAGTTTCTGTTTTACGTTTAATCGAATCCTAATAATTCAAGGTCTTTTAAATTATTTATTTATTTTCTAATCAGATCAGAGCAAGTTTGTGACTAATTTGACAATTGCGATTATGAATGGAAAGAATAAAAAGAAAAACTTTTAACAGCTGAACCTTCCGTCTCTCTAAACAGCACACTAATATTTATGTTTTCGTACCTATTTATTGAAAAAAAAACTAGCAAGTTTATTTATATTTGATGAATAGTTATTTTAAGAACTTTCTTACAAAAATAAAGCATTAAATGTAGCAAATTCAGTTTTATTAATGCGTAGTCCTAGCCGCTGGGTTTTACCGGGAAATAAAAAAAACATGACTAACGTCATTTCGACTTACGTCACGTGTTTTGTGCAGTAAACAAGGAGACTGCTTGTATTTAAAAAAAAAAAAACTGACAGAATGCCAGTTTAATTACTGCTTTACTTTTTATTTCTTTGCCAAACCTTTTTTAAGCTTGTGTAATAAATAATAGACAAAAACGTATATAATTACTTTTTTTGTAAATACATACATATCATACATAAATACAAATGTTTATCACATAAATGTTTGTCTAGTCCGGTAATCGAACCCACATCCTCCGCACAGCAGTCGGCCACACTACCTACAAGGCTGCGAGGGAGTCGAATGCATGCAAGCATTTATCTTTTATTCAAAATTCAACTTCGTAAGTTGTATTAACACCAGCGATCTCTTTCAGTTACAATTCCTCTGGTGAGCTTCGGCATGGTGCAGGGTTGGATGTCACCGATGATCTCCTTGCTGAAGTCACCCGATGGTCCATCAGACGTCCAGTTCACCGACAGTGACATCTCATGGTGTACATCAGTGACTTACATCACTGCTATTATTTTCGGAGCTCCCATGGGTCATCTAACGGACAAATATGGGAGAAAATGGATGACGCTATTCACAACACTGTCTCTAATTGTGAGTTAATTTTTCTTATTGGAGTTTACTTCTTAAGGTGGTGGTATGAAAAAAATATGGGTAGCCCAATTGAGCGTTACTCTTTCATGAAAGCCCCCTACAAATCAAAACAAAACAATATTTATTCAAATAGGTTTCTGAGAACACTTTTAAATCGTCGATACAATGTAAACAATATTAATTTTTGTGAAAAAGAGCTGGCAAGGTGTTCTATATAAAGTAATAATACAATATTTTGATAATCAGCTAACAAGTATTCAACATGTACTGAAACTCTTAGTAGGTAATATAAATAAGTTAATAAGCTACTAAAAACAAAGTCAAACATCTCTTTTATTATATTTTGTTTTTATGTAACATAGGGGGCGCACCATGTGAAGCGTCAAATATCATCAATCGTGGAAAGAATTCAGATATTTAAGAGTATTCCGATATTTAATAGTATAGGCATTAGCGCCATCATGATTATATTCCTGCACAATAATAGGTACATACATATACTTAAAACCATCCATACTATCCACAAATATAATATATTAATAAATATTATTAATGCGAAAGTAACTCTGTCTGTTACCTCTTCAGGCTCAAACCGCTGAACCGATCAAGATGAAATTTGGCATGGAGATAGTTTGAGTCCTGGAAAAGGACACAAGCTACTTAAAAACTTCAAGTATTATCTGTTTTTTTGTTGTTTTCCATAATTGAGGAGTTGCCGTTGAAATCCTACACCGATGACCGAATTTAGGGCGAGTGGAACCGCGGGCCAAAGCTAGTATATTATAAATGCGATAAAATGTCTCTTCGTTTATCCCTGCATCACGTCACAAAGAAGCATCCAATTAAACTAAAAACTTCGCACCGGGATTATTGAAGAGACGAAGAAGAAATAACCAAATTCCACATGCATGAACTATAGCCACAGGTAGAGGTAGTAGCTATACGCTATAGCAACTTTCTTACTGCAAATCAGGAGTGGTCGTAGAAATCCTACTCCTATCCAGCGCGGGAAGTCCCGTTGGCAACAACTAGTACATGTATTAATACATGCACAAAGACACACATAAGTATACATAAAACACAGTGTATCAAAAATTTATACTACCAGAAAAAATATACATATATGTATAAACTTACATAGGTACCAGTATAATAATATAATAAATATAGTATTAAGAACCCGCTGCAACCCACTATCGGCCGCCCGGCGCCAGAGAGGCTCCAAATGCGAGAGGGCGCAACACACAAACGTTCACACATACACATACTCACAGACGTTGTATATCATCTTCTCCCTAATGCTTTCCCCATCTATCTTATATATTATACTATTATTAATTTTAAGAGAGAGAGAAATAGAGAGTAAGTGAGATATAAAACTGGAAATGGCTATATCTCCAAAAATATTAATAGTAGACTAGTAGGATTTTGACAGAGATGATAATTCTCATCAAGATCTTTATTTCAGATGACAGATGTTAAATTAGGAAGGGCTTTATCTCGTTATATATTGATCGTAGACTAGTATTTTTTTTACAGAAGTGATAGATCTCATCAAGATCTTTATTTCGGATGACAGCTGTCAAACTAGAAAGTTTATATGTCGTAAAATATTGATCGTACACTAGTAGTTTCTTGACAGTAGTGATAGGCCTCATTAAGATCTTTATTTCGGAAGACAGATGTAAAACTAGAAAGGGCCCTATCTCCGTTACTATTGATGTTGAACCGAAAATTAATGAACAGTTAATTAATTTTTCACCTTACGCCCATGTGACGGTAGCGAAACGGCCAAGCCACCTATTTCGACTAAGGTGTAGAGTTTGTAAAGTAAAGGCTTGTAGAGTTAGAAGCTTAGCTCTACATGAGATCTGACAACTCTTTGACGAGGCGTCTTGGCAAAATTTTACATGAAAATGTTTTTGGTGGGATTTTACTCCTTGTTGTAAGTTGCTTATGACAATTGTGTTTTTTTGTCTATGAATGTCTATTATAAAAAACTATATTCGCATAAGTTGATTGGTTTACTATGTCATCAAATTTTGAAGTCCGACCTCTGATACAGCTTATTACGATTTTTATATTACAACAACCGGGGCCTACACTATTGTGATTTCTCATCCCCATAGAAGTTTTAAAAGTATTAGAGCTATGCAATTGAATCTTTATATGTTTAATAAGTCCATTATTGACATCATATCCTGAGAATTTTGTTTATCTGGTGTAATCTAAACCCAAGTTATGAGGGTTCAAAAAAACGACGAAGCTCTTCGAAAAGGGAGGTAGTGTGGGCAACAGCCCGCATTGTAAATACTTTTTTATAGAGTCACTGACTGGCTGGACAGACTGAATGAAATGCGTGAAGAAGAAAATCCAGTAGGCCGCCCCGGATTTTCAATTGTATTTTTTCTCTGATTTTTAGACTGAATTTGTTAACATGGATATTTTCTGTTCTTATACTTATTTCATACAATAAGTGTGAATTAATGTGCAAAATGTATATAAATCGTACTCTACATAAAGTAAATAGTGGACTACAATAGTTTGTGTATATAGTGCATAAAACTGTGTGAATGAATTGTGTAAATAGACTTCTATGTTTTCTTCTGGGTGAGTTAGTATTACATAATTCCAAATTGGTGACCCCTCTATTGAGCAATAGAACCCGCTAAAATGGCTTCGGACGATCAAAGCTCTACTGAAAATCCGCCCTAAGGCGTTTACTCTAAAAAATAAAAAGCCTGAGGTGTATCGCGTCGGCGTGCGTCTGCCACCATTCTGGCCTGAAAAACCCAGTATCTGGTTCGCTCAGACAGTTTTCTGTATCGGGATTAACGCAAGACGAGACGAAGTACAATTATGTAATAGCCCAATTAGACCCCAGATTTGGAAGCAAAGTCGAAGACATCATTACGGCCCCGCCTGCAAGAGATAAATACTTCAAATTAAAGGAGGAACTGATCAAGCGCCTGTCCGTTTCCTCTGAGAAAAAGGTACAATAGTTGTAATCGCATCAGGAGATGGGTGAGCGCAGACCTTCTTAGTTTTTAAGACATCTTCAGCACTTGGCGGGGGCCAACATACCGGATAGTTTTCTTCGCACACTATTGATCAGCCGCCTCCGTAGCAACCTGTAACCTGCTGTTGCTGCTCAGCCGCCATCTGTTTCTTTAGCAGCTACGGGCGGAAATAGCTGATAGCGTGCATGATGTTGTGCCCTCCACTCCACTTGTCGCCGCCGCTTCGTCTGTCGGTGTGCACGGGGACATCATGTAGAAACAAGAAGTTTTTACCCAGCAGGTGAACGCGTTATCTTCACGTGGCAATGAGAGACAATCTGATTGTTCACACGAGACTCCTGTATCGAGATCGGACGCTAACTACAAGAAGTACCCATTATGTTGGTTTCATTATCGATTTGGGTCAAAGGCTACTAGATGTGTCCGACTTTGTGATTTCAAAATCCGGCTTTGAGATTTGAAGGAAAACTAGTCGGGCAATTGGTTATGACGGCCGATTGCCTCAGCTTCAGAAGCCGCTTGTTTATTATGGATATCAAGTGGACATCAAGTCAAATTACCAGTTCCTCGTGGATACCGGCAGTGACTTGTGTGTCTTTCCACGTTAAGCCCTGCGTGACCGGCGTGTAAAGACCCCATACCAGCTTCACACGGCCAATGGCTCCAACATCGATACATTCGGGTATATTCATTTTAATTTAGATCTAGGATTAGGTCGTGAATTTCCGTGGAAGTTTATTGTAGCCAATGTTACAAAAGCCATTATTGGTGTAGATTTTTTGTCGCACTATAACTTAATTGAAGACTGTCGTAATCAACGCATTATTGATAATACTACTGCTAAGTGTATTGTAGCTACTCTGGACGGCTTTGCTGATATTTCTTCGGTGAAAGTTATTACTGGTAGTGGCCGGTATTGTAACATTTTTTCCGAATTTCCAGATATTACCCGTCCAGCCGGTACACCAAAACACAACACGGTATACCACATCCGCACCACACCCGGTCCGCCGGTACCATGCTCCCCGCGGCGCCTAGCACATGGCAAGTTGAAATAGGGAGGCAGGAGTTCAACGCCATGATCCTTAACGGTACTGCTGATATCGGCTGGCGTCCTTGTGGGGATTATAGACAGTTAAACGCGCGGACCATTCCGGACATGTACCACATTAAGCACATTCATGACTATGCTCACTCCATATCTGGTTGTAGAATCTTCACGACGTTGGATTTAGTTAAGGCCTATAACCAAGTGCCTGTTAATAAGGACGATATTTGCAAAACAGCTATAGCAACCCCCCTTTGGTCTGTTTGAGTTCTCTTTGCTGGACAAACTTTCCAGCGTTTCGTGGATGAAATGACGCGAGGACTAGACTTTGTGTAGTGTTATCTCGACGACTTTTTGGTTTTTTCGAAAGATGAGCCGGACATGAGCGGCATTTGCACATTGTCTTTGACCGTATGGCTAAATACGGCATGCTGCTCAACTTAACCAAGTGTGTTTTTGGAGTTCCGGAAGCAACTTTCTTGGGTTATATACAAAGCCTCTTATCACGAAGGTTCAATCCATCAAAGATTTTCCTCTCCCGTCCACTGTCAAAGAACTCCGGCGTTCTTTAGGCATGATTAATTACTATCGTAGGTTTTTCTCCTCCTCCTTTAAATGCTCTTCTTGTTGGTTCTGTGAAAGGGTCACACCCCGTGAAGTTGGTCGGTAAAGCTCTTTAAGCGTTCAACAACTGCAAGGAGAGTCTCTGCAACGCTGCTCTACTGGCGCATCCTGAATGCACTGCCAAACTTGCTCTAGTCACCGACGCGTCCGACAACGCCATGGGAGCGGTGCTACAGCAGTTAAAAGACAATGAGTGGCAAATCTACACTGCGGATGAAGAAGTTGACAATTTTGGGGGTACGGTTGAGTTATACTGTGATGTTAGTACACCGTTTATTCTCTTAGCCACCCTGGTGCTAACGCGACCGCCAAACTAGTTGCGCAAGGCTTTGTTTAGCCTGGTTTTCGTTATTGTCTCACCCATTGTACAAGCTTTAGAACACACACAGGGAGGCAAAGTCTCTCCTCAGATTTAAGGGCTCGATACCGCAAGTGAGTTTGGGATCGTCGACAATTCTCACAGCCCGTCGTTGAACCGAGTCAAAAAGGCCAAGCTGGTATCGTTACGGATCGTGATAGTCAATTTGAATCGGCAAAAATCGGTTTCAAATATCTCGCTAAGGTAGCAGGATACCGGCATCGCCGCACCACAGCTTACCACCCGCAATGTAAAGGTTTGGTGGAGATGTTTTATCGCCACTTAAAGGCTGCGATCACGTGTCATGCGAACAGTTGTTGGACTGAGTCCCTTCCGTTTCGCTACATCGAAGAAGACAGCGCCCGTATGGCGGGGCTTACCTAATACTTGTTGGAAGCCAGTGAGAATATGTTCTGTGATGCGAAGGACTTGATGGATGCATGAGTGTTTGGCACGAAAGCCGAACTGCTTGTCTATTAAAATGCCTCTGGAGACTATAGAGTTCCGTAGGCGAGCGAGGAGGAGGCGTTCGTAGAGTTTTCCAAGGGCATTTAGTAAATTTATGGGGCGGTAGAAGGACGGCTCGGTACGAGCTTTGCCTGGCTTGTGGATACCTATAACAATTGCATCTTTCCATTGAGAAGGAAAGGTGCAATGTTCGATAGCAGCGTTGAAAATCGCTACTAGAAGGCAGAGAAGGGGAAGAGTAAGGCGCTTTAGAATATCGTTAGAGATACCGTCCGCACCGGGGGCTTTACGAGGGCGTAGGTCTTTAATGACCTGTTTGACTTCGTCGACAGTGACTGGGGGCAGGGGTCCTGTGGGGGCAGAGAAGTTCTGCGCTCCACTTCGCCGTTTACCACACGCACGTGGACGGAATCAAATGGCTGTGTGCTTAAGGCACATTGGGCTTGGAGGCTAGACGCTAGGCAATCCGCTTTTTCGTCGTCATTGAACGCGGGAACGTTGTTGGGACGAGTTAATGGAGGGAGAGAGTTGGCGGTGTCTGATTTTAAAGCTCTGGCTAAGTGCCAATTAGCTTGGTGAAAAGGAGAAATGTTCTCCATCAGATCACCGAAACGTTGGGCGCGAAGCTCAGCTACAGCGGTTCTTACACGGCGGTGTAAGTCGTTGAAGCGAGCTTTATTTTCGGTAGTGGGAGCGCGATTGCGTTTGCGGCGGGCCGCGTTACGCTCAGTCATTAGCGACCTGATGTGCTGAGGAAACGAAATAACAAAAGTTCTATTGGCAAAGGAAAATTTACATTTCCGTAGATTTATTCCCCCGACTGTACTTTTCTTACTTATTTAATGTTTTATTAAGTATTTTATATTTTTTTGCAAAATAATCTTTATCATTCGTCCCTTGCTTGTGTTTTGAATTTTCTTATTAAAATTAGTTTTTTCCCGCGGCTCCGGCGCTAAATTTGGTTTCTGGCGTGGTTTTTAAATTAATAAGCTGTTATTTACGAGTTATGGTCGAACAAGCCACAAGGCACGGCAAAATTTGTTTAATATTCTATTATAATATTAAACTTAAATATTTAATATTCTACCAGCTTTTAATTTTGTGGCCTATGCCGAAATTAAAAATTTATGAAGGCTCTCCGAAGCTGATGCTAACTAATAGGCAGAGATAATGATACCTGTCCGTATGAACTTTTAATCTTTGACCTTTTTTTGGATCTGCTACTAGACACCATGTCGCGTTAAACAATACTAACGATAGCTAAAAGTGAAATCCTCAAAGTCATCGCCGTGTATCATTCGTCCCTTGCTTGTGTTTTGAATTTTGCAGATTATACCAATTTAATGTTGATTTTTACTGCCAACTTCACACTTTTATCCTCAAAGAGGTTAATAAAATACAGATTTTGACAGTTATTTACATAACGTGTAGGTATTTGCAAAATTTGTATGAAATAATTTCATATTCTGGTAATCTTACTTATAAAATAACCACAATCTTTTTATTGTTATACCTATTGCGTTAAATTTAAAAAAAGGTGAAAAAAGTGCCTATAGGCATTTTCTACCAGTTAGCCTTTGGTGACTTAGCAATGGATACCATAGATACTAATATAGCTATAGTACAATATTATGGAAGTAAGTACCACAAAACTGATGCAATAACTGGTTTAATTTTTTATAAACAAGCCTTGGCAAAAATAATTACTTAATACCGAATGTACCGGGTATTTTGACTGTACAAAAACACGCACTAGCGTCACACACAACGACTCGCTTTTTTGTTTTATTTACATTTTATGTTTTGTTATTGTTTTCTGCTTCACAATTTAGGTACCTACATCCATCCATACTAATATTATTAATGCGAAAGTTGCTCTGTCTGTAATTTCTTCACGCTCAAACCGCTGTACCGATTAAGATAAAATTTGGCATGTAGCAGTTTGAGTCCCGGGAAGGACATAGGCTTCTTGAAAACGTCAAGTGTGAGTCGGTTTCTAGGGTTCCATACCGAAAGGGTACAAAACGGGACCCTATTACTAAGAATTCGCTGTCTGTCCGTCTGTCACCGGGCTGTATCTCATGAACCGTGACAGTTAAGACAGTTCAAATTTTTACTGATGTATTTCTGATGCCGCTATAACAACAAATACAAAAAACCATACAAGATTCGTGATATTTGTTGCTCGTTTTTGCTTGATATTGGTAACGGCAACAGGTAGACGCTTGAAATATTTACAGAATATTTAGTTGTATATTCACTTTAAAAATTAAATTAAATTAAAATAAAACAAACATTTAAGGGGGGCTCTCTCATACAGCAAACGTGATTTTTGGCCACTTTTATAGATTACTAGACTTTGCCAGCGAGCGGCTCCGCCCGCCCTAAATTCGGTTATCGGCGTGGGACTCCATTATTTATTAAAATCACACTAATGAAGTTTGCTATATCAAGCTGTAGCTATAGCTATAGTTCGTTTAAGCTCGGTTGTAGTTATTCCCGCGGAAAATTTTGATTTTTTCGGGATAAAAAGTAGCCTATGTATTATTCCAGGACCTAATTTATAGGTGTGCCAAGTTTTATCCCGATCCGTCAAGTGGCTGAAGCGTTATTGAGTAACAAACATCCATACTTACAACTTTTCGCGTTTGTAATATTAGTAGGATGTTACGGAACCCTTCGTGCGCGAGTCCGACTCGCATTTGGCCGATTTTTTTTCTTTAATAGAGGAGGTACCGTTGTAATCCTACACCGATAACCGAATTCATGGCGGGTGAAAGTTATTAGATTTATGAAGGCTCAACGCTCGAGTGATACTCCTGGTGTTGTAAGCGTCCATAGGCTACGGTGACCGCTTACCATCAGGCGGACCGTAAGCTTGTTTGCCACAATGTCAATCTTTAAGTAATTTATTAAATAAAATTAAAATATGACTACATTTTATGTACTTCACTCATCTTTTATTATATTTTATTTAGTACCATAATTTTTGCACTTTCTAAACATACAACTCAGCATTTTAAAATACCAACAACTGCGCTCACTCGCTCGCTGCTGACATATAACTGAATCAAGTTTTTTACTTCTTAGTGACGAATTGCCTTTTTTTACTTCTTAGTGACGAATTGCCTTTTTTTACTTCTTAGTGACGAATTGCCTTTTTTTACTTCTTAGTGACGAATTGCCTTTTTTCGTACACTAAAACATCCACACTAGTAACAAAATGTAACACAATCATCCATATAAGAATTAAGACTTATATGGTTTTTCTCATGGGTGCCATTGTCAGAACTGGGACCACACGGAAAGTACCAGCTTTCAAATAAAAAAAGAATCATGAAAATCGGTTCACCCAGTCGAAAGTTCTGAACAAACAAACATAAAAAAATACAGTCGAATTTAGAACCTCCTCCTTTTTTGAAGTAGGTCGAAAATAATATTGTCTTAATTACTAGCGTCGCGGATGCGACACTCTTCTAAACGAGCACGTAAATATTTGAACGCTCTTCGGCTTTCAATTCAATCAGTCTTTTTGGTTTATGGGTATACACTAGATGCTTGAGATATCCCCATAAAAAGAAAACTGATGCCGATAAATCTGGACTCCTGGGTGGCCACGGGATGTCACCTCTCCGAGAAATAAGCTTTTCCGGGAACATCTCCTTGACGATCAGCAGGCATTCGTTAGAGTGTGGCAAGTGGCGTGGCGTTTTGCTGGAACCATGTATTCCGATTGTAACCAGAAAATTCCTGTAGTTACGGTGATAGAAACTCACGTAACATTCTGACATACTCAGTAGAGGTAACAGTCACTGTATGGTCGCGAAAATCCTCAAAAAAATAGGGCCCAATGATTTCACTAGCCGAAATTGCTGCCCTTAGTTATTTACCTTTGGGGAGTGAAAGTTCTTTGCAGTTTCGCTTTGGGATTTCCACTGCTCCAGTATCTGCAGGTTTGTTTCTTAACATGTCCGTTGAGATTAGGATTACTATCCGTCCGTATTTATCCGGACATGTCCGGACTTTCATTCTTATATCCTCATGACTCATCTCAAATTAAAACAATCAACTAATATTTTTTAAATTTCAACATAAAATAGGATAAAATAATTTATTTTATTATTTGACTATGGCCGGACTTTTTTGAAATGTCAGGCTTTTTATCAGGACTTTTAAAATATTGAAATGGTAACCCTAGTTGAGATGAAAACGGGCTTCGTCCGAAAACAAGATGTTGTAGATGGGTAGCGAGCCAAAATTGTTTCGACATACAATCTGCGTAAATTTAAATCATTAGGTTTCAATTCCTGCACTAAGTATCTGAATTTTGTAAGGATGTAACTCTGATGTAAAACTGCGTGATATTCCTAATTCAGCCGAACGTTTGCGCGTTGATAAACCAAGATCGTGTCGAACTGAAGCTGAAACTTTGTGTACGTTTTCTTCATTCCGTTAAGTCCGTGGACCGCCAGATTGTCGCATTTTCAGTGCCGATTCCGTCTCTTCGAATTTCTTTATTAAAACTACACTCGGACACTGATTTAAGTTATACAAATCGTATTCAACGCGAAACAAGAGCCTGACAACAATGAACGAATTCTTTTTATTTTACGCAAAATCCGCACTGCGGTCCCATAAACCGATCTATTGCGACTGAGCTATCCACTAGAACTTTCCTCTTGCCCCAAATCAAATTCAATTTTAAACTAATTCATGGCCACCCTGAATATACACTATCAATGGCCATCATCAATATTAATGGTACTTTCTACTCGGTTTTTTTTTTCCCTCAAACCACGGCCTTTATTTTCCAAACTGTATAATAAATGACAATGATGAATATTTATTCATTTATTGATGCTTAATCGTACAGTTTTGCACAAAAGGCGAGCTTAATGCCTCAGGCATTATCTCCCAGCCAACCATACAGAGAAGCAAAGTGGGTGCATCATATTGATTACGTTAAGTAAATCATATGAACTAAAATTATACTTATACACATACATAAATAAAACATATATAACATAACATAACATATACATATGTAAATATGAATATATATACCAACATATAAATACATACATGCAAACATACATACATTAACAAATAAGAAAAAATAAATAAACACAATGTATTTAAGATCATTAAATTATTACAATAGTTGATAATATTCACCGTGTAGGAGGTTAAGGGCCAGAAATAAAAGAATAAAATAATATTTAAATTTGACTGTATATTTTATCTTTAAGCACTTGGAACGACTACACTTTACAACGTCAATGACTAGAATGAATGTCTGACAAGAAACGAACTAATGAAGAAAAATAAAACCAGAAGAGGGGATAGTGTGGCAGCATGCAAATTTAAAGTTTACCGTTTACAATCAATTTACATTATGAATTATTTTAGATCAATCCAATCATAGATTAATGTTTTTGCATAATAATATTTGAAATTCAACACACCGCTTACTAGATTTTACTCTTTATATTATTCAAATTTAAGTACTTATTAAATAGCTAGTTTATTCCAGCAATCAAATCCGTCGAAAACCAGTTTTTATGGACTCCTTACAATTGCCTACGGCGCGGCGTTTTGTAAATCGCGTTCAAATCGTTATTAAAGTATCATGAACAATTATAAACCACCCGGCGTTCGTAAACTGACGACGCCATTTGTTAAACAACGAATTGTACAATTTCTCAACGACATTAACATGAAAACTTAATACCAACCATATCAAAAAAGACGTATATTCTTATTCTGTCAAACATTCGTTCTTAATGTTATGAGCTGACGGTTCATTATTGTATTGCTGCAATATATGTGTCAACACACAAATAAACGTGTGTATTTTGCACCTGTTACACAAAATAAGTAAAATTACTTGTCACCTATCAATACGTAACGCAATTGAGACAATGGGATGTAAACGTTAATAATTTACTTTATTTTTACTTTAGAAAACGACTAAGTAGGGTGTTTACTTACTTGTTTGTAGAGAAAAGAGGCTTAGACTACCACACTCGTCTTGTGAGATTTAAAGATTTGACTTAACAGCAGCTTTTTTATGACAACAACCAGGACTAAACTAATATGTGGAGCTCAGAAAATGTGTCACTAGGAGCTCACCTATCCAATGGCTAATCACGTCCAACCTTGCCTAAGTTCGGAAAGGCCTAAACCAAAGAATATTAATCTGTAGAAAATATTTTTGATTCATATTTTTGACGCAACAAGTCGTATCCTTTTCTGGAAGTATTTCGTCGTATTTTCACGCCTCTGTCTAGCAACACTAGGTTATTGTAGAAGGCTGATTTCTTTATTAAATAAGCTAAGAGTGCTTATAGGAACCGTACATTTTCAAGTTCATAGCGGCATTAGTTCAGAAGTAATAGCGTCATTAGTTCAGAAGCAACTTAAGCTAAGCAACTTAGACATAGTTACCGCCCAAATCAAACCAAACCTCTCCAGAATTAAAAGTTCTAAACTCCCGAGAAGAGCTAGCAAATATCGAGAGTGGGCATTTCGAAAGACAAGAAATAGAACAAGAAAAAAAGAAAAAAGAAGATTTCGCCCAACAAAAACCGTCTTACAAGAAATAAAAATAAAATTACCGACAAAAATAAGTGAAATCCCAACAGAAAAAATGGTGTCAAAAACGTGCCAAGTCACGATTGAAATGATTTCACTATTTTTAGGGTTTCCTACCTTAAAAGGTTTTTTTTTTTTTATATTTTTGGACATTACACACATCACCGTCTGTCAGCAAAATAAGTAGAGCTTGTGTTATGGATACCAGACAACGGATAAAAATACATATATATTACTTTTTTTGTAATACAAACATATCGTACATAAATACAGCCAGACTCAAGACAAACACAAACGTTTGTCCAGTGCGGGAATCAAACCCACACACACACCAGCCGGCCACACTACCAACTAGGCTGTGAGAACCTTATAGGATCACTTTGTTGTCCGTCTGTCTGTTTCTATTTCTAGGGGCGCGTTCGTTTTGGAATGCAGAATCATTATTTTCATTACTTTTGTCACCTGTCATCCGTTCGTTTAGCATTGGTATCAAAAATATCAAAATTTAAGTATCATCTGTAACAAAATGTCATGCGTTCGTTTATGATATTTTTGTTATTTTTGTCACTTTTGCCACCGAAAAATGAAACTTTAGACCCATTTCTGGAGGTGGGGTTTTTGTGTTAATCTGTCAAACTGCCTATACATATTCATTGTTTATGGTAGTGTGTGTGTATTTTATCGTAGTGTGTGTACGTCAACCGTTCGTTTTGCAAGTCTTGCAACCAAAAACGTTGTTAGTAACGTTTTTAAGCTTCACGAACGATAGCTGTCGGTGGCAAAACTGGCGTTAACAAAAGTGTGTGTGGGAACTCTTAATCCCAAAACGAACGCGCCCTAGGAGGTGGATATACGAAAACAAGTGATTTTGGCCAAAAACTGGCTTACCTTTTACTTGTTAAATTCCATTTTTTTGCATCTACTGTGCCTTATTATATGAGCCTAAAACATTTTAATTAATGACAAGGCACTAACTAAGGTTAACATATGCTTATTATATGTCTTGTGGAATTTTATATGACTTTAAATTAAAAATATTTTGTAACTAATGGATTGCAGGAAAACCTAAAAGAAAGAAAGTTTAGTCTTAAAATAACAAGGTAAAATTGTATATGTTTTGTTGAGTAAGTTTGTTGTTGTTGAAAAAGTGCGCAAACAACCTAACACTATAGCTTACTAAGGAAATAGACCGGTCAATTAATTAAGTGTGATTTTTTTTTGTCTTGGTCATGTGATAAAAATGCGCCATACTTTGTGTAATTATTGTATTTCCGTCAAAAAGTTCCGGTTTTTTTCTATGTTTGTGTATATAGGAGGCATGTTGCTCTTTAAGAGCGCGTTAACCATGACAGGTGGTGACCATAAGATCTCACTTCCTTCCCGTTCAATTGCTTCACATTAATCAAGTAACCCTATGAATTATTAAAAGTTTAATGCTATATTAATGTACTAGTTTCTGCCAGCGGCTTCGCCCGCGCTTAATTTCGTTATCGGCGTATGTTCTTACGGCAGCTCCTTAATTATAGAAAAAAACAAACTATCAACTATTTCCTACTTAATGGCATAATACATTCGTGTCTGTGAAACCATCGAAATACCCAACCCAATATGTGAAGCCGTTTAGAAGTTTTGTGAAAAAGATAAGTACGGAAGGACAATTCTTACTACCCGTTGTCCTATTTCCCGTTTTCCCGTAGAAATGGAGCATTTTCCCGCGGTAAAAAGTAGCCTATGTTCATCAGGGATAATGTCGGCTTCTAATGGTAAAAGAATTTTTCAAATCGGTCCAGTGGTTTCGGAGCCTATTCAATACAAACATACTTACATACAAATCTTTCCTCTTATAATATTAGTATAGATATAGATTAGCTATTGTCAGCGGCTCCGCCCGCCCTAAATTTGGTTATCGGCGTGTAATTCTTAGATCAATTCCTTAATCATACTTATGAAGTTTGCTATAGCAAGCTATAGCTCCAGGAATCTGTAGTTCGTTTAGGCTCGGTTATAATATCTATTCTCGCGGGAACATTTTAGGGACAAAAACTATACTTGGTCTTTCTACGGGACTCAAACTGGCTGTAAGGCTGACCGTAAGGACTACCATACCAAATTTCATATAAATCGCTTCAGCGGTTTAAGCGTGAAGATTTAACAAACATGCAGACAGACAGAGTTACTTTCGAATGAATTTCAAGAGTTTATTTATACGCGTAACTTGTCTTATATGCATATAAATATTAGTTCTTTATAATGTGACTTTGCCAGCGGCTCCGCCCGCCCTATATTCGATTATCGGCGTGGGACTACTTTATTTAATCACAGTATTAATACTGTGATTTACTCCTTAATTAGCACGCTCTAAATTCGGTTATCGGCGTGAGACTTTAATTACTTTAATTAATCACTCCTTAATTAAACTAATGAAGTTTGCTTTATCAAGCTGTAGCTATAGCTATAGTTCGTAAAAGCTTGGTTATAGTTATTCCCGCGGGAACTTTTGAATTTTTCGGGATAAATACTAGCTTTTGTGCTATTCCAGGACCTAAACTATAGGTGTGCCAAGCCCCATCCAGATCCGTCCAATGGCTGAAGCGTGATTGAGTAACAAATATCCATCCAGACATACAAACTTTCACATTTATAATATTCGAAGGATGCATATTTATTAGTTCTTTATAATGTATGTATGTACGTATAATAGGCGTCGCGGTTTTCTTTCCCTAAAGGGGGTAACCAGCGGCTGGACATACAGCCACATCACATGCAATGTAAGCGACAGCCACTTTTCACAAACCGCTTTAGTTCTGCGTGACAGGTGGTCAGCCAATTGATCTGAGCTGCTTTAGATGCAGTGTACCTGGACTAAGGTAGTTTTTCATCACTCTTACGTAAACAGTGTCATTACGTGCAGGCAAAGCGGGTGCTAAGACCTTCATTACTGCCACGGGCATTTCCTTAGTAATTTTAGTTTCCTCAAAGCAAAGCGCGCGTTTATAGAACCCACGGGCGGTAATGAAGCGCATATTCTATCAAGTATGTAAAAAAGCTGTCTGTTTAAAATATGAAATACGCGCACACCACAAGCAAGCAATTAACTATGTCTATGTCAATTAAAATTTCAGCCAAAAGTTTTTAATTCATAAATTCTCTAGATATCTCCGCCATCTGGCGGTGGCGTTATTTTCTCTACTTCTATTCCCGCCATTTCAATTGCATTTTGGTTAGCATATTAATTTATTAACTTAATATTATATTTTTATTTATTTACTAGCAAATGTGATGAAACTAATTGTATGTAACAAGGGCGGAAGCCTAAGGCCGAAGGCTCTAAATAGTTGTTAGTAATTTTGTTCTTACCGCTCTTAATACACAATGTATTATTATAAGTATATACTCTTTGTCGCAAACCACCATGTTTAGAAAGGTAAGGGCTAGTCAAGGGCACTAAAATATACCTCCTTTGGCATTTTTCAAGAACTATAAAAAATTATGTCAGAGGATTCATGCATAACCGGCGGCGGCATAATTTAGGGCGGGTGGAACCGCGGGCAAGAGCTAGTATTTTATAAATATGAAAGGCATTTTTAGTTTAACTTGGTGGCAATATTTTTGTTTTTTTTTTATAGTTATTCACATATGTACTAGTAATTTTGTTAATTTAATTTTACTAATTTTTTTTAGTAGGTTAGCTTAGACAGACAGAGTTACTTTAGTTTTTTTTTCTGTCTGACTATACAGTTGGCTGTTGCAGCCATTACTGCTCCACCGGTCTTTTGGGGAGAGCCTCCTACAGAATTTAAGTTTGTTAACATATAGCGCCCAACGCTCAAGGGCTCGGCAACTTACTTTCGCATTTATAATATTAGTATGAATTATTTTAATAATGTCACAGTCTTATGATTAAATAAATTATAATTAACTTTCAATACTACTTTTTTAGTTACCTAGCGCGCGGAATAGATTTATCGAGTTCTCGAGTTGTCAAGTTATTGTTTCAAGTCTCGACTAAAGACAAATTTCTTTTCGAGACGAGAATTCCCGAGCAGACAACGTGTGAGCCATTTGACTTATGAAATGAAATCAGGGTTTAAATTTTTGAAAGACATTTAGTGTTTCAAAACGCGGAGCACATATTTCTGTTATTTTTCACTTCCTAACACAATGTTTATAATCCCTTACGCGCATAATTTTGCCCCACATTACTCTTATTATGCTGTCGAAGTTTATCCAGCGCGTGGACAACCGCTTCCTTGTGGTGGACTCCCTATACGTCTTAGACAATTTAACCAACTATGAGTACATCTTCATTACGCACAAACTGTACCTACTCGCCGTTTTTTTGATATTTCAATACAAATAGGGAATCTAATTCGAATATACCTGACTTTATTTACAATTAAAACTAAGGCTATGGCATACTCTAGCAAAAGCGTGCCGTTTCGACCTCTGTGCAAAGACATATTATACATTTGAAGCATACAAAGAGACAGTTCCACGTAGGATAGGCGTTGGCACGTAACCGCTGAATAAAAAATTCAAATATTTATTTAGAACTATAAAATTAGCAAATCACTTGGTCATTATAACGTATATTTTTTGAAATAAGAATTAAGAGAATATGCCTCTTGGTTTTCCTAACACCCGATAATAGAGTCAGTTTTTTTTCTGTTTTAATAGGCAAATCATTATAATAGCAAATTTACTTAAAGGTTATCATATCATATTCTCTTATGACTTATAAGATAATATAGGATATTATATTTTTTTAACGTCAAAAAGTGTACTCAGGACTGTAACAAATTCTTGCAAACTTAACTTGTTTGGGTATACCTTCAACTTAATATATTTAACTGAACTTATTATAATAAAAGTAAACCTAGGCAAGTCCAGTCCTTCGCCAAACAAGCCTACCTAAGTTCGTGCTTTCCTATTTTAGTTACTTGGTTCTGGTTCTGGTACATTATAACAATTTCTCTTTTTGCGTCTTGTTGGTGGTGTGAGAGTTTATATTCATATTCTAAATCGTGCAAGATCATTTTTTTTATATTCTCTAAATTCCAGATACAAACTTAAAACTTATACCTTTGAATACCAAATCATTTCGTTTCGTATCCTATTTCCAAAACCGGCCAGCGTTACATATTTAAAATCCTACAACAATCACGTACATAGAAGTATAATTTAACAACAATTTTGGTGTAAAGAACAAAGAACAAATTTTAGGGACAAGCATAATGGAAATAAGTGGAGAAAAAGTTTCCAAAAACTCTACTCACTACAAGGGAAGCTGCACATTTTCATACAAAATGTAAAAATCGGCCAAGTGCGAGTCGGACTCGCGCACTAAGGGTTCCCTACAATTATGTATAAAAACGGCAAACAAAAAAAATGTATGGAAGCCCCCCTTAAATATTTGTTTTATTTTAATTTAAATATTTATTTTTAAAGTGAATATATAACTAAATATTCCGTGAATATTTCAAGCGTCTACCTGTTGCCGTTATCAAAATCGAGCAAAAACAAGCAAAAAAATCACGTTCGTTGTTAAGTAGACCTTTTAAATATATTTTTTTCTGTTTTCGAGTATTTGTTGTTACAGCGGCAACACAAATTTTTTTGAAAACATGTTGAAATTCGTAAATCTTTATAGTGTAAAAACGGGGCCCTGCAGGATCTTTTAAAAGCAGGTGAGCTTTGTACTGAAGTGTAAAACTGTAAATATTTTTATTTACGTAGGTACACTGTTTCTTATATTAAATGCTAAATGTCAGTAAATTGCACATATATTAATTTTAATAAGAAAGACAGTATTAAATTAGCATAATTTTTGTATTTTATTATGATTACACCAATAAATATTTGATTGTAAGCAATCATGTTTATAAATTGATTCTATTTTAGTCTTTTTGTAGAAGACTACACTTATGCTAATGACGTGCCTATACTAGCTGTTTTGTTTGTCATGATGAAGTAATTTACTTATATTGACGTGACAACGTCTTATAAATTGGTTTGCCGGGTGACACTTCAAGAAACTGCGTTACGCTCCGCTCACGTTATGCGCTCACAATGAGAGCGAGTGAGAGGCACGCGCCCGCCTAAGAGCGAGAGAGACAGACATAAAATCATTGTCACGTAAAACTTTCGCCCGTATACCGACTTTACAGGCAACCAGTTTTTTTTAATAATGACCTTTTTAAAACTTCGATAACAAGTTAGCGTATTAATAAAATCATATATTTTTTATAATTTTCATGGAGGAGCAAAGTTTGTAAATTGATTTTAAGGTTTTTTAAATCTACATTATACAGGATGCGGCGCAAAGACTTACTGATTTGAAAGGTCAATGAAAAAAAATTGTTTATATATGTCATTTTAATAAATTTTTTTATTGTAAAAAACATCAACCAATTTTTTCATTTAGTAGTTTTGAAGATGACATCGGTCAGATGATGGCCCTCATTGTTACCCGATTTTTAAAGTTTCGCTATCTCTTTTTAGCTTATCGACGGGTATGTTGGCGATGGCTTGGCGTATGTTGTTTTTCAGATGAGGTAGACTCCTTGGATGGTTATTGTAAACAATTGATTTCAGATAACCCCATAAAATAGTCACACGGAGTCAATTCAGCGGAGCGATCCGAAATCCCTAAAAAGCAGAAGCATGGCTACGTAAATACTAAAAGGCCGTGGGGAGCGTAAAAATCAGAGCCTCAATGTTTTCGGGAGTAGTGACAGACCGCCGAACTCTTGACCCACTTTCCACTCGCCCTGAATGTGTCCATCTACGACACAGTTGATTGCCGTCCAGGAACTGAACCTGCAGGATGAACATTGAAACGAATACGGAACAATCGTTGAGTGGCGATATTGTGGCCGGTAAAAAAGTAAGCTTGGACGGCAAACGTGAGCTGCTAGTCAGTCCAATGCATGGTGCGAACTGACTACGCGCGTAATAAAACTTAATTTCGTATTTCGAACGCTTCCCGCCGTTTTCAAACCCCACCATTTTTAATATAGCGTAATATTTAGAATATCTTCAAATTTCGCACAGATTTAGGAGTAATTTATTTATCTTTTTGGCAGTTGTACTGGCTGATCAAGCTGTTCTGCCTGGAACCATGGGCTCTGATCCTGGCACGAGCTGTGGCCGGTATACCTTGTTCCTCCTGCTACATCGTACTGCCCATTTACCTTAAGGAAATCAGCGACATTGACCTAAGGGGAGCTCTGGGCTCCCTGCTCATTTTAAACAGGTATCTTTATTTTTTTAAATTTTCTCTGTCTTTAGAAGTCTTGAATTGTGAATTTTGTGAATGGTGAAAAACTAGCGCCATCTGTAAACATCACTTTTGATAATACGTAAATCTAAAATTCGTATTTTAAATTACATATTCAAGTATTTTAAATTTAATTTTCGTGTGGTGTTTATAATCTACTCATAACTTATATAGCGCGCGTAATTATATAATAAAAGTTGATTTTTTCAAACATTAAAACCTCCTTGCATCCTACTCTGTGGTATAAGGTGCAAGCCTTAAAAATTAAAAAAAAAATCCATTACTGCATACGTGAAATAATGGATTTCAGTAGTGTTTTATATAACGCGTGCTCCAAAGAGTATCTTTTCGCATATTTTTACACATAAGAAAAAAGACCTTACAAGCAAAGCAACCGAATTGAAAAATAATATTTGTTGCGGCAACAAAATAGAAATACCTAAGTACTTAAAACTAGACTCACTCGCGCGTTGCCGTGTAATGGAAAGTGTCCTTTTATGATAGGGAGGGCATTTTCCAATATTTTAATTGGACGCTGTAAGAGAAAGGGAGAAAAGAAATGCCCTTGCTGAGTTTCTTGCCGGTTCTTCTCAGTACAAGGTCTCCCGCCCTGTAGACTTACGAACCGATGGCGTAGTGACATTCATAAGTGCTCAATTATTGTAGCCTAAACTGAATAAATTAAATTGAATTTGAATTTGAATTTGCCGACCCTTCAAAAATCTAATGACTTCTCCCTTGAAGAACCCCATACTGTTGTAGTCCTTAGAGAAAACCTTGGCAGGAGCTCATTCTGCAACATAAGCGTTCAGGGGAGGAAGTTACATTGAAACCACACTGTACGTTACCATTTAGGCTCCAAGGTGTGAGGGTAAATTTCCGGCCGATGGCGACTGTTGTAGAAATTACCAAAATTACATTGGTCTCTGACTTTTAAAGTATACACTAATGAGGAAGAGCTAACAAGTCTTTTCGAAAAGCTATTGGTTCCCAAGAAGTAATACATTTAGTAGTTTATGTAGAACACTTAGCACTTGCACTTGTTACCTGCATACGGCATGCGGCAGCTACTAACTTTTATGCTACATAATGTTATGTAATAAGACTTTATCAAATCAAATCAAAACTGTCCCCTTTTATTCGATTTTACGGTTATCATGAAAGCTAACAATAAAATTCGGCCAAGTGCAAGTCTGGACTCGCGCACAAAGGGTTCCGGACCATTATCTACAAAAACGAGCAAAAAAATCACGTATGTTGTATGGGAGCCCCTTAAATATTTTTTTTTTCTGTTTTTTAGTATTTGTTGTTATAGCGGCAACAGAAATACGTCTTCTGTGAAAATTTCAACAGTCTAACTATAACAGTTCATGAGATACAGCTGGTGACAGACGGACGGACAGCGAAGCCTTAGTAATAGGGTTCCTAATTACCTTTTAGCACGGAACCCTAAAAAGTAAAGATTTTATGAAATCAGTGACATTCCAATTTTGTTTAGGAACATAGGATACCTATCAAGCTACGTGTTTGCGGACCTCCTAGAGGTGAAAACCATGATAATTATGGGCCTTCTGGTCCCTAGCGTCGTCTTCTTCATCTTCCTCGCCATGCCTGAAACACCAGAATTCCTTGTAAAGCAGGGAAAAGTTGACGTAAGTACCTTTGTCAATCTTCTATTTCTATATATATAAAAAGAAACAGATTGTTAAATCTTTGTCTACTATATAGAAACGAAGAAACTAATAGGAATATTAACACCTACACTAAAACGCTGGATCCTGAAACTTAAAAAACCGGCCAAGTGCGAGTCGGACTCGCGCACCGAAGGTGCACACAAACAAAAACAAAATGTATGCCGCTAACCCATCCAAGTACTGATCAAGTCCGACGTTGCTTTACTTTGAATATCGTTTCTAACAAACAAATATGTTACTGTTTCTCTTAATAATAAGCTAAATGGCGCTGTACCGGTAATTTAAAATAGGCCGCTTCTTATTCTTTTCCATTATAACGCATATTCTGTGAAAATTTTTAGCTTCTACCTATTTTGGGTCTAGAAGATAGAGTCTTTTTATGGCCGGACAGACAGACAGCGTAGACTTAGTATTAGGGCTCCGTTGGCACCCTCTGGCTACGAAACCCTAAAAATTAGCAAAAAGGTTGGTAAGAAAGCCCCTTGTTCCTCAAAATTCAACCCTGATGAACAGTAATAGTCCAAATTTTGTATGGGACGAATAAAGCACAATTGTTTTGGCAACACCAGGGGATCCAGTTAGCGACAGAACTTCTACTTTGTGTTTAAAAAGTACGGATACATCCTTTTTATCCAGGTCGAGATTTCTGACTCCGGGCACTATTCCTTCACCACTTCATCACCGTTGCAACCAGTCGACTTGATTTTTGGGGCAATGTTACCTTAAGGGACTGAAAACAACGTAGAATACTCTGTATCCCGTTTACTTAAGGGGTCTGTAGAAGTCCTACAGCGATGACCGAATTTAAAGCTTTAGTATATTGGGAAAAAAGAGGACCTTGCTGTTTTGGGAGTCCGTTTATGATACAGTCATATTAAATGACAGATTGATTGTTGCAGGACGCGAAGTCTGTTATGGCCTGGCTTCGAGGTGTACCTATGACAGACGCAACCTTGGAGCGAGACATTGATACCTTGGTCTCCGCCGAGAAACAAACTAAAGCCGATGACAAATCAGCCTGGGGAATAATTCGTGAGTATTGGTTGATACTTCTTTTTCCAGTGTCTCCTAATGGCGACACTTTATTTTACAAGTTTATTCACTGAATATTATTTTTTTGAATACTTTCTTTTCGAAGTTACTATGTATGTTTTCGAAAATTTAAGAATAGTAATATTCTTTCGCTCTTTACTATTTCCTGCACATTTTTTTCTGAGAAGTATTGGAATTCCGCTTGTAAAAAACAAATAAATTCTTAAAATTTCAGTACGCGACAGGACAACATTCAAAGCATTCGTGATCACGCTTGTGATAAAGATAACACAGCAGTTTGACGGGTACCTGATAGTCCTCATCTACGCTGGCCTCGTGTTCGAAACAGCTGCGAAGCACGTCAGCATAGATCTCATGCCAAACAAGCAGGTCATGCTGATTGGCGTCATGCAGCTCTTGGGCTCGATTGTTGCTACGTGTGTCGTGGAGAAAACTGGCAGAAAGGTTTGTAGATACCAATACCCTATACACTGTGTAAGTTGATTGAAGGAATCTAGGGTAGAAACCATGAGCTGGGTAGCTAAATCTCCGGATGGACGTAGCTCAGACCTGTTCCATTTGAAAATCTGTGGAAGAGGCATGGGCCCAGCAGTGGATGTCCAGGATAATATATGAAATAGTAGTGATGATGACGATGATCACCAGTCACGCTATTCTGCTTCTAATTTTCTAATTTCCTTGCTCTGTCAGGTAGTCAAGTGCGTGGTGGCAACCTCGCTGGTTATGCTAAATTGCGTGTATCTCCAAGCAAAGTCATAAACCGCGTTATAAAGTTTTTATATTGTAGCCGCCATATTGGATTTCTACTATTGGAATACTCTAGATTGTCTAGACGTTGTTAGTTGTCATCAGACAACACTTACTATAGCACGGACGCGAAGCAGGAAGAATTCAATGACCGGTCACTATTTGTCTCTGTTGCACGCGCAAAATTATTTGCCGTCGCGCTCACACAGATGCGATGACCGTCCGCTGTCATCAGAATCAGAAATTACTACTATTTTGACAACTGACACGGGCTAAAAAGTAAAAGGTCAATGTACGAAATTTTTTGTGCTTCGCGTCCCTGCTATAGCTAGCCGTAAAGCTCTCGACTAGCCAGTGTCTTCTAGATTGGCCGCTAGTAGTCTCGCCGCGCATTACTTCTCACGATATATCTATCTAGACGCCTTCAATGGCTGACTATATGAATGAATTGAATAATAAGGCTATGAATGAACTGTTTCTGTACAGATGAATCGAATAACAGTTAAATTATTTTAAAAGCAACGAGTTGAACATTTGTACAAACAATGCATAAATAACCAATTTACATATGTTTTGTTTTAAACATCATACTTGACAATCTTTTATGTGACTTAAATTCATAATATTGAATTGAACCTGAACCTAAACCTATCCCGTCATGTGCTTTAAGTCAAAATAAACAAAAAAAATCTGCAAAGATATCTGATTTTATATTTTTCTTTCTATTGAAGAAGCTTGTAGAAGATATCTATATTTTTCTTCATTAATTATAATTGAAATTATATGGCGACTTTAAAAATTTAAAATACCTAGGTGAATGGTCTTATACTTTATATTTATACAAACCATCTGTTCCAAATTTGGCCTCAAACTCATTTATTTTTTAGTGGTATTTCATTTTAATAATTTGTTAAGTTAGATTCTTAATACAAAGTTATATGTGCACTTAAATTTTATACTAATTGTATGATAACGACCGCACTAAACAATTTTGTCTTAGATATCTGACAGTTCGCGCTCTATAGTTAACAAGTATTGTACAAGTGGTTCAAAATTGTTATTAAAAACGGTTGATTTTTGCACGTGAACATTTTAATAACAGTGTGGTATTTTTTAGTAACTTTATTTGTAGGACTAAGTATAACTACCTACATATAAAATAAAGACTTTGGGTTGAACATATTTTGAGTTAAGGTGGGTCAAAACCAAATATCTTTTAATCAAATATTCATACAGTGTCAACCTTTCCCTTTTTAGGGTTTCGTGGTCAAACGGCAAAAAACGAAACCCTTATAGATTCGTTATGTCTGTCTGTCTGTCCGTCCGTATGTCACAGCCACTTTTTTTCGAAACTATAAGAACTTATATACTGTTGAAACTTGGTAAGTACATGTATTCTGTGAACCGCATTAAGATTTTCACACAAAAATAGAAAAAAAAACAATAAATGTTTGGGGTTCCCCATACTTAGAACTGAAACTCAAAATTTTTTTTTTCATCAAACCCATACGTGTATATATATATATATTTATAGATATAGATATATAATCTGAATCTCGGAAACGACTCCAACGATTATCATGAAATTTAGTATGCAGGGGATTTCGAGGGCGATGAATCGATTTAGCTAGGTTTCATTTTTAGAAAACATCTATTGGCAAGTATTAATATTATTATTTTTACCGACACTGCAACAATAAAGCTACTTGACAATAGATGGTGTTATTAAAAAAAACGAGCGAAGCTCGGTCCCCAGGTACTCTACATTACATGTCATAGGTATCGCAAAATTTTATAGTTTAAACTGGTGCCTGCAAGGGGCAGTGATCGACAGAACGACATTATTGTCAATAAAATTACTGTCAATAACAAAATATCAGAGAAAGCATTATCGAATGAATTTAAAAAAAATAAAACACAAATATAGATAATTGTTATGTTGTTTACAAAACTTGTCATAATTCTTTTTTTCTCCAACAAAATAGAAATAACACGTTATTGTAAATGTAAGACTTTGCGATATCATTTATGTGTATATATTATTTTAGAAATGTCTTTCAATGTTGCATTTCCTACGATATCTGTTTAGGTTATCTGGTAGAAATCACCTATTGTACATTTTAAATTATTTATTTAATAAGATTGTTTTTATTTGTGCAATAAACAATGACCTTTATAATAAAGAATGTTTTTGTTTTAATAATCTGTCTTATGATGTTTCTTGTCAAAAAGTGTAGTTATATTATCCCTGTGTATCATCCAAGGTAAGCAAGGCTCTGATTTTAGACGTTAGAAAACGCAAAATATCCCAAAAGTAAATTACCATATTATTCGATGGGGTCCGTATTATTTTTTAAATTACGAACCAGTTGTCCCGTTTTACGCGTTTTACAACTAGATTCAATTTAATGACTTCTATACACTTCAGTTTAAAGTTCATTCTATGCATATTTTATACTAGATTTTCTTGTTTTGCAGGGTCGATGTACTAATAACTATTAATAAGTTATAAATCATTGAAATATATAAAGAATATATCTATATATCCTTGCTTAGTAAACTATGTAAGTAATTTGCTGTCCCAATTACTTACAATCGCTAATTCACAGTAGTCGTACCGACATGGAATAATAACGCACAAGAATTACCCAACAAACTCCATTCAATTCAACACGCGATTTTATTCATTAATGGCGGACTGTGTCATTTATATATAGTTAGGGTTGTCAACATACTAAACCAGGAAGATTGCAATTTTTTTTAATAAGTAAATAAATAAATTTATACTTTCCTTGAAATTTGTCTAACTTTAAGTGTTTGTAAAATATCCAAAAACTTGGTTTCAACATAACGAAAGACGTGTTTTTGCAATTTTAGAAAACCAATATCTTTTAATAAGGGAGCAAAGTTTGTGTGAGATTTCCACCCTTTGATAGGTAGGGATTAAATAGATGTGTATAAACACAAATCGCACAAGTAACATCGTGGGAAACCAGCTAGTTATATAACAATAAAGTTAAAACTAATAACCTACAGGCACTCAGCCACATCTGTTATCTGTTTACTCAGGTAAATAAATCATATTTACGTAAAACACAACCACAAATCAATGACAGACATCCAAATGTATTTAAATTTTAATGTATTTTTATTTAAATTTTAAAATCTGCACACAAAATGGTGACAGCGTTAAATAAATCTAACCGATGGCACCCTCAGAATCTGTTATTTGAATAATTTTCTGCAATGCTATGTTAGTAACAAAGCATTTATTTTTTCAAAACTCAATAGCCGAGTGGGCGTACAACTCACGGACGTCATACGTCATCAAATTATGCCATTTTATAAATAAATATTATTACTTTCAAATAGATTTTATATGTACGGTTGGTGGTTTCACACGCAGAAAAACCTATTTCCCTAGGGAACTGTCGATGAAAATATTGTCCTCCACCGTCCCTTCAGTTATTTCTGTGTCAAAAATGAACGTTACGACGTTAGAAATAATACGATGCAGAAAACATATTAAAAGGGGAAATCTAGATCGGAATAATAAAACGCAGCTTACAACAAAGGGGTGACCTGATCTTTAGGCGCAGAGGCCTAATATCAGTTCACTCCTTTATTGCAACGAGGAGATCGCGGCTAAGTCGCACTTGTGTTTCGAAAACGATAAGCCAAGTAAAGCAATGTCGGGCGTGGTCAGTACCCGGATGGGTACTGATCGCCTAGTGGCACATTTTTCTAAGCTCCTCCGTGCCACAGAGGGCACATCGGTCCTGGCTGTTGTTTTATTATGATGCTTGAAAACTCTGACAGCCGATTAACTTCCTTGACAAACGATGCCAATTTGTACTGGGCGAGTGCGGTAGACTATGGTCTAAGCCTCTTTATTCAAGGAGAGGCCTAAGCCCCTGCAGTGAGACCATATTTTATTCTAGCAACTTGATTCGTAAAGGGAAATATCTCCAACTAAAAATGTATTTAAACCAGTAAATTTTATAGCCTACGTAACTTGGGGATAATGTAGCTTTTTATGAGTTAATAGTTTAATAGTTGCAGAGATTACCCCATATTTACAAAAAAACAAATTTTTCTTCTTTATATATTAATACAGACAAGCTTTATATCTGCTGTGTCTACATTACCGACATTAGTCCAATTTTATTTTACTACTTCTTTCCAGTGTATACATTGTTAACCACTCTGTATGCATTGTCAACCACGCTGTATACATTGTCAACCATGCTGTAAGATAAGAGAGGTAGGGCATTGCAAGTACTCGCTCGAATAAGCTGCCCGAACAAATAAAGCGGGGCATAGCGAGTACTTGCTCGAATGAGCGGCCCGAACTGGGGAAGTACCTCCACCTTACAGAAAACCGCGGCCGCAATAACACTAACATTGAGTAGTGTTGTGTTCCTGGCGGTGTGTAAGGTTGCCAGAGCTCTCTCTTTGGAGATTCGCTGCGTGGACAGCGGAGGACCGACGGTGCTTGTTGCTGTCATTGCTCGGCGTAGACGCGGCGTGCTGGTTCGGCGGTCAGGGAGACCTGATGAAACGGCTGACCGCTGGCCGCCCGCAGGTTGAACGGGTTCCCGAACCCAGGGATCACTTAATCTCCGCCCTGGGAGGCTGATCCGCCAACCTGTGTAAAGTCTCTGAAGTAGTAGTCGTGCCGGAGAAGGAGACCGGAGTGGACCCGGCTACTACAACAGAGGGGGATCAGGGGCCCTTCCGCCCGCCGTGCCAGCAACCGTATCATCTGTGTTGAGCTTCGGCAGTCTTAGTACCGCAACTTTTTGTCTTCTAAGCTGTCTGTGCAGTGAATCCTCATCCTTAGTCTAAGTAACCTTAAAAAAAAATGGCCAGGAACAGAAAAAAGGAAAGAGTTTTGACAGCGGCTACTCCATCCACATATAATGTGGATTTTTGCAACATAAGGGGTATTCACGCAAATCTTAACGCAGTCCATCACCATCTTGAGACTGCGCAGCCAACCATTCTTTTTCTAACGGAGACGCAGATATCCTGCCCGGCCGACACATCATACCTTCGTTATCCCGGCTACAAACTCGAGCACAATTTTTTGAGTGGCGCCGGTGTATGTATGTTCGTCCGGGAGGATATCTGCTGTCGCCGACTTCATAGCCTTGAAGACAGGGACCTGTCGATATTGTGGGTGCACGTAGATCATGGGGGCCACACTCGTATCTATGCGTGCCTATACAGGTCTCATAGCGGTGACACGGACGTAACTCGACTCTTCACGCACCTGAGTTTGACGACTGACAAAGTTCTAGAGCAATATCCTACAGCAGAATTAGTTATTTTGGGAGACTTTAACGCCCACCATCGTGAGTGGCTCAGTTCTCGAACCAATAACTATGCAGGGATATCTGCTCATGAATTTGCTCTGACCTATGGATTCTCTCAGCTGGTACTTTCTCCAACGAGAATACCAGATATAGAGGACCATACAAGCTCCTTACTGGACCTTCTGTTGACTACACGTCCGGATGGATACTCCGTCTCAGTGGATGCGCCTCTTGGCTCCTCGGACCACTGTCTCGTCCGGACTCAAATGTCATGCACAAAACCTGATCCTTCTGGGCCAACTAATTGGCGTCGTGTGTGGCATTATAAGTCGGCAGACTGGGATGGATTGCGAGAATTTTATGCATCGTACCCGTGGAGGCAGATCTGCTATAGCTCAGAAGATCCTGACGTCTGCGCAGCCGCAGTCACTGAGACAATCCTCGCTGGTATGGAATGTTTCATTCCTAACCTGCGAGTAGCTGCCGGCGTCAAAAAACGACCGTGGTTTAATAGGTCTTGCAGAGAAGCTAAAATTATTAAGCAAACTGCGTATGAGGCTTGGACCACGGCTCGTAATAATAAGGATCTGAATATTTCTGAGTTAAATCGCAAATTAAATGCTGCCTCGAGGTTCAGTAAGAAAGCAACTGCCAGAGCAAAATTCCAATTCATCGGCAAAATAGGTGGGCGACTTGCGAGCTATCCTTCTGGGAGTCGTGCTTTCTGGTCGCTTGCTAAAGCTGCCGAGGGGAACTTCTGCCAGTCATCATTACCACCACTGCGAAAGACCGATGGTGACTTGGCCCACAGTGCAAAAGAGAAAGCCGATCTATTGGGCAGTCTCTTTGCCTCTAACTCGAATGTGAACGACGAAGGCGCTGTACCACCTACTTTACCGTGGTGCGGTAAGACCATGCCGAAAATCTCTATCACACAGCGCGAGGTCCGGCCGGCGTTGCTTTCCCTAGACGTTCATAAGTCGAGTGAGCCAGACGGCATACCAGCAGTGGTACTTAAGCAGTGTGCTCCTGAGTTATGTCCTGTACTCACGCGCCTCTTCACGCTTTCCTACCACACTAGGCAATTTCCGTCTTCATGGAAGACTGCGAATGTGCACCCGGTGCCCAAAAAGGGCGATAGATCAGATCCATCGAATTACAGGTCTATCGCTATAACCTCTCTCCTCTCCAAGGTGTTGGAGCGTGTGATCAACACACAGCTTTTGAGATACCTAGAAAAACACGACCTGATCAGTGACCGTCAATATGGCTTTCGCCACGGTCGCTCAACTGGTGACCTTCTAGTGTATCTCACACACCGATGGGCACTAGCCATTGAGAGTCAGGGGGAGGCATTGGCATGTAGCCTAGACATAGCGAAGGCGTTCGATCGGGTCTGGCACCGGGGTCTTCTATCGAAGTTGCCTTTTTACGGAGTGCCCGAGGGTTTGTGCAAATGGGTGGCTAGCTTTTTGTCCGGCAGAAGCATACGAGCCGTAGTTGATGGTAGTTGCTCTGATAGCATGGACATTAATGCTGGTGTCCCGCAAGGCTCTGTGCTGTCTCCTACGCTGTTTCTACTGCACATCAATGATATGTTGGACATCAACAACATACATTGCTATGCAGATGACAGTACTGGAGACGCTTATTACACGGGCCGTGCAAGCATCCCACGTTCCGTTGTGGAGGAAAAGCGTGAAGAACTTGTGTCTCAAATCGAGATCGGTCTGTCCAAGGTCTCTGACTGGGGGCGGGAAAACTTGGTCCGATTCAACCCTTCAAAGACACAAGTCTGCGCGTTCACTGCTAAGAAAACCCCATTCACTGTAGTCCCACAATTCCAGAACACTCCCCTCTCCATCTCCAAGAGCATTGGGATCCGTGGCGTTGACATCTCCAGCGATGTTCAGTTCCGAGATCATTTGCTAGACAAGGTAAAGCTGGCGTCCAAAAAACTTGGTGTACTCAACAGAGCGAAGCAGTACTTCACGTCAGGGCAAAGGTTGCTACTTTACAAGTCGCAAGTCCGGCCCCATATGGAGTACTGCTGCCATCTCTGGGCGGGTGCACCCGGATACCAGCTTGGCCCTTTTGACTCGGTTCAACGACGGGCTGTGAGAATTGTCGACGATCCCAAACTCACTTGCGGTATCGAGCCCTTAAGTCTGAGGAGAGACTTTGCCTCCCTGTGTGTGTTCTACCGCTTGTACAATGGATTGTGTTCTGAGGAATTGTTCGAAATGATGCCCACGGCTACTTTCTACCATCGCACCGCTCGCCATCGACAGGGAATTCATTCTCACACTTTGGAACCAAAATGGTCGCGTACAGTGCGGTTTCAGAGAAACTTCCTCCCGCGAAAAAAAAAAAAAAAAAAAAAAAAAAAAGTGTCAACCACGCTGTATACATTGTCGACCACGCTGTATACATTGTCAACCAAACTGTATGCATTGTCAACCGCGCTGTATACATTGTCAACCATGCTGTATGCATTGTTAACCACGCTGTATACATTGTCGACCACTCTGTATAGATTATTAACCACGCTGTATATATTGTCAACCATGCTGTATGCATTGCCAACCACGCTGCATAAATTGTCGACCACGCTATATACATTGTCAACCATGCTGTATACATTGTCAACCACACTGTATACATTGTCAACCACGCTATGTACATTGTCAACCACGCTGTATACATTGTCAACCACGCTATATACATTGTCAACTACGCTGACCCAGCGCCGATTGGTGAACAAACAAAGTATTTACATTTTTAATTTATCAATTTTAGTAATTTTTTTCTTTAGCAATATATTAACATAACATCGTCTCACTTCTTTGAATTTGTGTTAATACCTGAAGATGAAATTAATTCTTAGAATTTTAATGTCATACCAATGAAACTTGTCCCTGATTTTTTTTATTGTTACTTGGAACTGCGCAGTTTAGCAACACATATGCATAATATCCTCAAATTTGTTAATCAAATCATTTAATATACGTTTTTTTTTTAATCCATTAAGGTGATTAAGTTCCGCCTGATGGACCGAAATCGATCGTAGATCAAACATCTAATAACCCTTTCTTGGAGAACCCCATAGTGTAGTCCTTCGATAAAACCTTGACAGGGAGCTCATTTCACAACCTAAGCGTTCGCGGGAGGAAGTTTCTCTGAAACCGCACTGTACGCGAACTGTGGGCATCATTTCGAACGATTCCTTAGAACACATCCCATCCCGTGAATCATTTCACGAGAAGTAAAGAAATTTCACGCGAAACGCGGAGAGGTTTTTAGCTTCACAATGACGTAATAAGTAACTTTCCACCTCCCATATTCTCGCGACAGGTGTACAGTTCCTCACTTGATCGAAGACATGAATGAAGAAGAAATAGTGTCTGTTCTATCGCTTGTACAGTGGGATGTGTTCTGACGATTTTTTCGAAATGATGCCCACGGCTTCTTTCTACAATCAAACCGCTCGCCATCGGCAGGGAATTTATTCTTACACTTCAGAACCTAAATGAAGCTTACTCCCACGAACGCTTGAGTAGTGGTATCAGCTTCCTGCCAAGGTTTTCTCTAAGGACTACAATATGGGGTTTTTCAGGAATGAAGATATTAGATTTTTGAAGGGCCGGCAACGCGCGAGTGATACCCCTTGTGTTGCAAGCGTCCATAGGCAATGATGATCGCTTGCCGGGTATCAGAAGGACCGTAAGCTTGTTTGCCACCTTTGTGGTATCAAAGGAAAAAAAAAAGAATTCACTAGTTGGTAAATCCACGGCCATAATTCAATCTTTCCACTGTCGATGGAAAATTGCCATTAGCCATGCACAGGAGTAACGAATTTTATTAAAAATCGATGTTTGAAACTATAATTCGCAGCTGCGTATGAATATGGTAGGTACTCAAAGTTAATGCGCAACCCTAACCATCCTCCTTACTCCCGTACTACTTTATAAACTACCTTCTTTATAAATTGAGATAAAACACCCACTTGAGTCGATATTCTGAATGCACCAAGCACCGACTGTCACGCTATGATAATGTCTTGGACTGTATAAAGAAAAAACAATAGAAACTCGTCTTAATTTGGTTAAAATATTTGAAATAATCAGAGGTTATTCAGACAATTTAGGGTTCCACGGCATAATTAAGAACCTTTTAAATGTTCTGCTATACAATGCATTGAGTGTTTTGCACTTTATCTATTGGTCAATTTTCAGCAAAACTACCTTATGCGGTATTTTTTTTAAGCATTTTTTTTTAGTTTTGCTTTATTATAGGATTTTTGAGTCAATTTAACTTTCCTTTGTTATCTTTTTTCGCCGCTGATGGTGTCTGGTAGGTTAGGCAGATGGTCCTGAGGGGATTTCACCACCGGTTCGGAATGTTTTTTCAATGAAAAGAAAAAACGCGACAAACTCAAAAGTTTATCTCGTCAAATAAAAAGTAAAGTTAGTTTTAAGGATCTAATGAAAAATAAAGATTTTCAACGTCTATCGCTCTATATATAGATACAACATGTAAGGTAAATGGTGTATAGGTACTCCCTTTACGTACGTGTGCACCATGTATCATTTAAATACTATGCCGATGTCAGAAGGTGGAAATTGTGAACTGTGTAAATTGACATATTTTCATAGAAACTTAATCAGCGCTCGCACAACCCTCACTTTTAATCAAATATCACTTACGCGCCACGGCATAAAAATCTCTTCGGTATCTATGAGAGCCTAGTACTTTAGCGTATCCGCGCACGGGGCGCATGAAAATGCAAACTTAATAATAACTCAAACAAAAAAAAAACTAATAATAACTTACAGGCTTACGGATCTGTCCACACACGACGATATTCATGACGATCACAAAAGCACAGTAGTGGATACTGTATGTCATCTTTGATCCACAGTCACTATTCACAATCACTTTGCAGCTATTCTTTCGTCTGTCCATCACTGTCGACAGTGTCCCAAACTCTGCAGCGGTTGACTACTTCAAGGACTAAACCACCGAGTCGGCTACTGGTAGTAGGATCCTCTTCGAGATCTTGGCCTCCCTTCGCTATCACGTTTGTGAAAGCTTCCAGTTTCCTGAAGCCTGTGTGAAAACAGCGTAATCTTGGGATACGCTGGTCTGCCGGTCACGTTCCGCTCTACCTTACGCACATGTATGTTGTAACACTAAATCACTGTAGTTTGTTATAGTAGAAATCATATCACTAAATTTGACCCTTAACAATTCAACATGTACGCACAAGATAGAAAAACACTACTGACTTTATTTAATTCGATTATCGGCATTTTCAAAGTGATCTGTAGCGCCGCGCCCCGGGCTAAATAGGTGCTTCCATACTTTGCACTACATGCATTGTAAATCCTCCCCGTGCAAAAATATGAAGAAGAAAGACTTTAATTGATTTTGATAAATTATAATATTTTAGTAAATTAAATAAATATCCTACATACTAGAGTTTATAACTTATCTATAAAATTGGACGTCTCGCCATTGTAAAACCAGAGTAAGCTCGTAGGTTCCCGCTTGTCGTTCATGCTCACACCACGCTGAATTCACTTATCTGCTCCTGGAATTCGAAATTAAAAGTGTGTATATATTGGATTCATAATAATTAATAATATAGATTTTTGGGTCTTAGTTTTCAAAAAGAAAATAAAAATTTAAAATAAAATATGAAATTATAAATCAACAAATAAAATTACAAATATCAAGTTAAAAAAAAAGAATTTTTAATATAATTGGACCCTTTATCCTTATCTCCAAACAGATATAATTAATTCTGCTTTTTTGTAATTACCAAATTAATTATGATAATTTGACCAATCATATCTGTTGCCCTTTTTAAATAGAAAAACCGCAATCTATTTAAGATCTCTACACATAAAGGCTGTCCAGTGACTCTATTTACTACATAATATAAAAAATCAAAACACTCAAAAAAAAAAACAAGAGGAACAAGAAATACAAATTGAGTGTTTGGGATGTACTAATTTTAACTATTAGCGAGTTATGATGGACCAATTGAAGGCCATAATCAAAAAAAAAGGACGCTGAAAGAAAATTAGATTAATACACATTAAAATAAATTAACATTAAGGTACATGAATGAGTGAAACAGTAAGCTAAATTAATTGAACTTTTCTCATAAGAAAACAAAATAGCTTAAATCAATTTTTCAGTGAATTTGTGCTTAGTTATCGTATTTTAGAACTTCACTGAAATTGGGCATTATTTAAGTACAGTAAAAGACCTAATTATTTAATCAATGTAATTAAAATAAATAATCCCTCACAATATATTTATGTGATAGAATAGAATTAAAGTAATGCCATACAAGTAAAAAGTTCAAATAGTAATAAATTATACTCAGCTTTTATGAATTTCAGCATTATAGTCCGGAAGTATCTCCAGTCCCATAGGCACATGACGTCTACATCCCTTTGTCGAGTCACGTTGAACGTCTACGGACAGCAACTCAAACAACAGATTTTACAAAACAATTTATAAATGAAACAATAATATATTATAATATTTATAGCTGAAAAGAAAATCTAATCATCAGAACATATTCTCTATCATTCAAAATCTCATTAGTAATTCCGATACACAATATATCTCTCCTTATATACATCATACATCGCCATAATTTTGTGATTATGTGTGATTGATAACGTATGTGTATAAATCTTGTATAATGATAAGTGTATGTGTATAATTGTAATAGTAAAATATATTAAATATAATATATTTACTTAAATCTGGAACTTTAAACAAATATAAGATAAGAGAAAACCAGAGACACAATCTTCCTCCTGAAAATTAAGAATATCTAAACAACCTAATATAGCATGATTCCTGAAATCTTTAATATAAATTTCGAACTATCTATCCAGATTTTCAGACCATCTCGCAGGCATCACACTGAGACTCAAACATAGATTGCTCAATCTCCCCTTAAAATAATACCTATTACACAATCATGCTTCTCTCCTAAAGTCTGCAGACATCCTAAGCCTCTAAGTCATACTAGACTCCTAAGACATAGAATATCTTAATATCGACATTGGAAAGCAAATTTCAAACATTTTTTGTAATTACCTAGTCTAACGTCTGCTCGCGACGAACATTTCCAATTCCATAGCCACGTAGGAAACAATTATATGACGCCTAGCATAAACTGGATTCCGACACGCTGACCAGGTCAAAGGCTTCCTCCAAGAGTCTCCCAGAACCGGCATACATCATTTCCCGAAGCTATAAATTCGAAAATGAACGCTGAGCTAGTTAGGTGATGAAGCTATGTTGTGAAGTAATTTCCAATATGCCTCCGATATTAGAAATTGTCCCCCCCCTGTTCCGCCTAGTTCCCTTAGGACGCCGACAGATACGAGGGAGAGTTTGAGTTCCTAAATGCATGTAATCTAAAATAAAAAAATATATTTTAAAAGTTAAACTGAGATAATAAAATTTTCTCTCAACTCTAGGAGTAATTAGTTGTGAAAATAAACTTGTATTCAAGAGAATTGTATTCACTCATTATTAAAATTATTTAATTTGATGTGTTTCTATAGGTGGGTATTATATGGATTGATCTTTATCCGTTACTTCATGAAATTCGGTGATTTGACTAAATTTAATAGTCACGACTTTGAAGAATAGTTAGATATAAAGATACCTATAGATTTTATGGTCCCTCGGCGATAATGTATTTACTAATAAACACATTTTTATATAGTTGTTGAGCTCTTGACAGGATAATTTAGTTTTTAAATTATTTTCATGTAGTATTAAGCTTTTCAAACATTTCGTTTGAAAATCACTTGATGAAGCTTCAAATTAAATGCTTAAGCGGTTGTAATCACCCAATTGAAACAATACACATCAAAAAAAATAACATAACAATTATACACACATTCATTCAATCACAAACACTTTTGTAAATAAATTCGATTTCAAAAGTCCAACCAATTGATAAATCAAAAATATTGCAGTCGTTGTCCGATGTTTGTTGTCACTGTCGAAATTTACTTCTCTAAACTGTATTTAAAAGAAAAGAAAACCCTACCTGAAACTTTAAAATTCGTTTCAGGCCTAAAGCTCCTAATTTATAAAACCAGTTGAGAAATAAGAGAAAAATACAGACAAAATGCAGGAAGTCGAAAGAGAATCACCTCTCGTCTCATGTTGCATCAGCATCTAAATTAATATATAAGCTATATATATATATATATATATATATATATATGTATGTGTAGTGTTTATTAATTAGACCCGTCGTTCCCGAACATACGCTAATGAAAATTCCTTTAGACATACATATTTCACACTTTAGTCATCAATAAAACCTGCATTCGTCTTTATTATATACATCCTATTAAACTAAGTTATCCGAAGAAATCAGTGAATTAAATAAGAATCTAAAAGTTAAAAGAAGAAATATATAATAACAATAAAAAAAATGATACTGTTTACCAATTGTATGAAGAGCTCCAACCATCAAGATTTTACTTGTTAAAGTACACAATTGTAAAGTTAAATTTTAAATTAATTAAATTAAATGCTAAATTAAAAGTAAATTGAAATATCACTTGTAACTAAAAATATCACTTGTAACTCTTTGGCCGACTCCTTTGAATTTTTAAACTATCACGTCCAAACGTCAACGCTGTTCCTGGGTGACTGTTCACAACAACCCTCTATTGCTGCCACAGAATGCCTCTCTCAGCTTCGTTTTCGAGGTTCGATTCTTGGAATTCCGTTCACACGGTTAAGAGGTTCTCGCATTTTAATAGCGAAAAATGAAATTATACTCTATTTATCATAGTAATAGAGATACAGTTTGAGTATGTGACCTTTTCATAGTTCAAGTCACCAAGCTTAGTTGACATATTTAAAGATTAAATATTTTTAGCAAGTTTTTTAAAGTTGTTAAAAGATTCCTGTCACCGTAGACGAAATTAACTGTGTAAGCACAACACAGATGTGAGGACCTATTCACTTAAGAAAATAACTCAAGTTTCTAAGTATTGCACATAAATTCAGTTCACCATATTTACTTTCATGTCTATTTTCAAAGTAACATAAAACGATATGTTACAGCATTGATTTAAAAATACCTATTCCCTCGAGTAAAGAATTCTCCTGGAATTTTAAATACTTAATTAAGTAAAATAACAATAAACGACTTGTAGGTATTTCGTTTATTTACCTAATAATTTAAGGATATTTCTTAGGGACCCATATAAATACTTAAGTAGGTACCTACTGATTTTTGCTTAAGCGCTAGATGCCATTAACTGTGAAGATTTATGAACGACGTTTTTATTAAGCGCTGCAAATCCAGCATAATATGTCGATAAACCCAAAATCAACAAAAATTACAAAAGTGGGAAAAGACATACTACAAAACAAAAATGACACAAAATAATAAAAAACATAAAATAAATTGTAATTATTACTAGAAACTACTGTATTACTAGAAGTAATTACATCAAAATGTTGTAAATATTCTGAAACAAAACTATTTTTGAATGGGTTAAATTGGTATTGTATTGACATATGAGCACGCTTAAACTGACTCCACAAGTAGTACTTTAGGAGTTTTTTGGTTGCTTGCTTATTCTTGGCTTAAGTCGGTGAAGGTGTTGTGTAAAAGTTAAAGTAAAGGATAGAGTTTTTATCTATATGTGATTGACGCAAATAAATCTAGAAAACTGTAATTTTTCCACATATTTTTTTTGTGCTGGTAACATTCGCATAGAAAGGTGTCTCCCCGAAAATTAGGGTACCGTTTCGGTTTAATTTGACCTTATTTGAAAATACTAGCTCTTGTTTATGCCACCCTAGTACCTACGTATAGTTTAGTTTTTGATGATTATATGTTATTTGCACAAATAAAGTATGTATGATGTTTTTTATTTACTCTGAGGCTTTATAATGTATGTATGTCATGTCTGACATAAAAACTAGTTTGTTTTTGACTTTATTTGAATAATAGGTACCTATATAGGACTAAAAAATTGGAAGTAGGTAAAACTACCTATCAAAAAAAATTATCATCAGATGTTTGATAACAGGTATTTATTTGATGATACCTACGTCCGCAGGCACTAAGTCATGGTAGACTAAGTATAGCCTAAAATGCCTTGAACAAAGAAAGGTCTGTGTCCTGCAGTGGGGACACATAGAAACAGGCAAATCCACATAAATTACTTGCGTAGCAACAGATATATCTCAGGTGGTCAGAGTAATTCCCCGAGAATTAGGGTACCTTTGTCAGCTTTATTTGACCTTATTCAAAAATACTAGTTCTTATTTATGCAGTCTTAGTACGTAAATACGCCGAAGTTTAGTATTTTACTGATTATAATGACTTTTTGCACTGAGATGATGAAGTAAAAGTAGGATTGAATTATTTGGCGTAATTAGTGGTTGGTTACTTGAAAATAAATGAAATCATAGTATTTATGGATAATTATGTCTAATAATAAAATTAGTTTGTTTTCGACTGAATTTGAATTGTTGTTATCTGTAGGCATCAAAATAATATTTTTTAAAGATTAATAGTAGGTATTTCATAATATCGGAAAATCGCATACATTACTTGAGTACACAAAAATACAGAACCCTTCATAATTTTATTTAAGAAAGAGAGAGGAAATTTGCTGGTTGTTGGGAAACCTGAACATTTTCTGACTTCAGGATATTTTTCCGAACATCTACAAACCAACCCTTATCTACCATTTCCGGCTGTATACACCATTAACCTAACATGTTGTATATATCTAAATAGATATACATAAATATATAATTAGAGAGGGCGGATATTGGAAGTTTGTTTATATGTGAAGGTTAATATTTGGAATCACTGTACCTAGGTATTTGAAAAATTGAAAGGTAGGCACAATTTTAAAGGTACATTATTTCAGATGGACATAGGTATATTATGAATATGAAGAAAAGAGAAAGCGAAAGAGAATATTATTAATGCGAAAGTTACTTTGTCTTCTGCCTGTTAACTGTTCACACTTAAACCGCTGTACCGATTAAGATGAAATTTAGCATGTAAATAGTTTAAGTCCCGGGGAAGGACATAGGCTACTTGAAAACGTCAAGTGTAAGTTGGTTATTTTTCTATAATTGAGGAGTTGCCGATAACCGAATTTAGGGAGGGTGGAAACGCGGGCAAAACCTAGTTAGCAACAAGCCCAATCATGGTTTACGCCATTAAGTGCATCAGACACTGGCAATGTGGGTATATTATTATGTTCTTGATCTTCTATTTTATCGCCTATTACTTTAAAGCTGGTAATAAATGACGTCCGGGTAATTAATGAAGTCTAAATGGACAGTGTCAAAAGCGTTGTAGCTGCGATAGGCTCACCACCTGTCACGTAGGACTAAAGTGGTTGGTAAAACAAGGCTCTCCTTACATTATGGTGTTGGTGTGTGTCCAGCCGCTGGTTACCGTGTAAATATGTACATCACTGCACGCGAGATTGGCGAAACTTCAAGATTACTTTCATTTACCGTACGCTTTAAAGGCAGAAATACGCTTTTTGGTTTGCTTCCGGTCCTGGTGGACCCGGCCGTCTTAAATCAAAATTACAGTAGCCATATTGAAATGGTATAAACTTACAACGACACTAGCGAGCAACTAGCGCCGCCACTTGATATTTTTTAATAACTTTAGCATATTTCAAAAATGTGCTTCATAGGAATTATTAAACTAGTTATAAGTTTTTTTTAGGATGTTTCAAACTGTTTAAGCAATACGTCAGTAAGTTAACAATATATTTTTTGGCTAAAAACGGCCACTTTCAGGCAAGTCATCATTACCCACTGAGCCTAAATGGCACTATTTCACTATCGAGATCGGGAGCAAAGATGACTTGACGTGTAAGACATTTTTGATCGGGAACATGTTTCAGAAATGTTTTTAGGATTCCAATAATATCTGGAGTCTCGAAAGGAAAGACTTAAATGCTTATTTTCGAATCTCAAACAACTTTTAAATATTCAATCAATCAAATAACCGTGTCCCTCATCCATTCATAATTAAACCTATCACAATCACTCCTTTTAACCAATACCATAGCTCTTCTTTTAACCGATTCATGCCGATTTCGATGCCGATTCCTCTATCCTTCTAACAATATCGGGACAACATCTCACTCTCGAGAACACACAACACACTTCCGGAATGAAAATCTTACATGCACACATTTGCACTAGGTACTCCAGCCAGGCACTCGTAATTTTTTCTCTTCTCTTTTTGGAGTCGGTTCTTTTTTTTGTTAAAAAGCTTTTATTTTTTACTTTGAATTGAACTATTGGATTATTTTTTCGTACACTAAAAAAATACCCAAATAGCTTCAAGTGTCCATATAAAAATTTGATGAGTCCCTTGATTTCTCCAGAATCCTATCATTATATTCTGACCTGATGACCCTTTGGTCCTATGACCATGGGTACCCATTTGTTGTAAACCAAAACCTTCTCTAGAATGTAACAAATACTTTTCTGAAAACCGCATTGATAGCGGTTCAGGCAAACGGGAGATAATCGCGGACAAACATACATACAAACACGTGAGTCAAACTGATGACCTCTTTTTTTTTAGTCTAAATGGACCTAACAACATCTAATGTAGTTGTAAACATGTACAGACACGCACTTGGACTTGCAAACTTGAACATTCTAGAAGTGTTGGAATGACATAAAATGTGTGCTAAATATATTTTTTATGGTTGTTTAAAAGGGAAAGGTAGATGTTATACAGTTACATCACAGATTAAGTAATTCTAGTACCGTTTTAGAATGTTCCCTATATGGATTATTGTAGGTCAATATAGATACTAGGTGCTAATATAAAAACAAAATAAGTTGCCTGACTACTTTCAGAAAGTAGTCTGACATAACGAATTCAAATTTGAAGCTTTATTTAACTAAAATTCCTTCATTTTGTTGCTCAGCCACAGAAAAAAGAAACACTTGGGTTCGATTCCCGCACAGGACAAACCTTTATATTTGTCTTTATCTTGGGTCTGGGTGTGTATACTATATCCCTATGTATTTACAATTAAAAAAGTATATGTTTGTTTTTGTATTAGGCTTGCAACGAATATTCGGCTACTGTTCGGCCAAATACCGAATACTTAAGATTTTTCGTTTTAGTAGTATGATTAGCAAAATAAAAAGATTGTTTTTTTTTTATAATAATGTAATTTCTTGTAATTAATATAATAATCATGCATTATCAACTTTCTTACTATAGATGAGTTCTTTTTAGAGGCCGTAAATGATTTTGATTTTATTGGTCTTACAAAATTTCACTTTTTAAAACGAAAACAAAGAGAGCACGAACAGTGTTGCAAACAACGTAGGCCGTGATGTTCCTATTTTTACGTTTAAGTCGCCTAATGCAGCCGAATTTCAGCTACTGTACTGTAATGTACCTAAGGAGGCAATATTTTGGCCCACAAGCAAATGAAAATGTAGATTTCATCAATTTATTTATTCATATACCTACTTTAAAAAACACTAAAGGTTTCTGTGTAGCTTAAAAATAAAATAATAATGTGCGCTTGTACGTTCTTCTACCTACCTACGTAGCATTTGGGTGTAAAACTGTTAATTACATTCAATGAGTTTATGCTTATTTGTGATTTGGCTATTTTAAAAACCTTGTCCCTAAAGTAGCCTAATAGGCGACCAGTCGTCTTTCAGATTTTTTCATCGCCGATTCTCGCCCTGAGTAGCCTAAGTGGCAAAAACTAGCCGACGTACAAATCAAAACGAGGGGACTACAAGAATATTCGTGTTTACTATGAGCACCAAACTAAACATGTCAAAACACGCAGCGCGGTGAGGTAGCGATATGATGGTGTGCGGGCGGCGCGATGTAGGAGGTTACGCGCCGAATATTCGGCTATTTGGCCATGAAGCCCGCTGAATATTCGGTGTGTGTGTGTAAATTTGTATCCGCTGTTTGGTATTCATATAACAAACATGTAATTTGTACAAAATTATTATTTTTACTTGCCCTCCACACCCGCTATTATCCTTTTAATTTTTGTCTGTACTGTACTGTTCCTTAGACTGATTTTATTGTTATATTATTTTAAATTTCAGCTTTTACTCGTGGTAACATCGTTGGTCCTGGGAGTTGGCATGCTGTCGCTAGCAGCCTGGTTCTACGTTACATCAACAGGCGTATGGCTGCCTGGCTGGCTGCCAGTCGTTGCCATGTGTATCTGCATCTTCGCTGATGCTGCTGGCTTCCAACCCATCTCCTACATTATCATCACCGATCTCTTTACATTCCAGGTTTGTTTTATAAAAAATATTTTTATATGTAAACCGAGTTTTAGATTAAGATTAGATTTAAATATAGATTTAGATTTCTGGTTTTAATCTTATCTGTCAGATTATTAATTTTTTTTTATTCTAGTTATTCAATTTTTTTTTATTTAATAATTAAATTTTATAATAGTATTTCAATATTTCAATTCTGAATAATAAATAAATATTTTTGGAAACAAAACATGGCTCCTTCTGGCCCCAAAGTAAGCAAAGCTTGTGTTATGGTTTGGTAGGTACCAGACAACGGGCACAGACACATATATATTACTTTTTTTTTTGGAAAAACATACATATTATACATAATTACACCCAGACTCATAACAAACACAAATGTTTGTTATCACATAAATGTTTGTCCAGTGCGGGAATTGAACCCACGCCCTCTGCGCAGCAGTCAGGCACGCTACGAACTAGGCTGCCAGGGAGTCTTCTTTTATCTATTTATTTATTTATTACTTATAATGCTACATCCTTTGTTTGTTTTTGTTGATCATATTGTTAGTCTAGATAAATAAAAAAAAAAATTATATTTCAATAATTTCTATTTCAGCTTCGCGGAACGGTGTCTTCATTTGCCAACATTTGCGCGAAATTAAGCAATTTCATCCAAATGAAATGGTTCACAGACCTCTGTGCTCTCGTCGGTATACACTGGACAATGGTATTCTTCGCCGCCGTCTGCTTCTCTGCTTGTATCTACACAGTTTTACAATTTCCAGAAACGAGAGGTAAGACAGTGGAAGAGATATATGAAAATATAGAAACGAGAAGAGTGAAGAAGAAACAAAAGACAGATAACGAAGAGGAATGCTAGTGCTTAGTGATAAGCTAAAGAAAAGGTTTAATGCACAGAGAGGTGATGGAACGCACGCTTTGCGAAATATTGTGGTCGATGATGATATGAAAATGTGACTAGTCACCTTTTATTAAGTACAAAAAGTTCTTATATTAGTGACTGGATAGTACCTATAGTTCATTATCTTAGAGTATGTTTGTAGTCTTTTCGTGTCAGTAGATTTTGTTATAGGTATATATAGGATTGCCAGGTCTTATAACCGAAAAGCTGGACAGGCCAGTAAATTTAGCCTGACATTTGGTTAAAAAGGCCGGACATCTTAAATTTTGTAGTCTTAGTATAAGAAATAAATATTTTAGGTATATTTATCGTGTACTATAAAACATTCATAAATTCTAATAAAATAACAATAGAATTATGTAATGAATCTGTCTTCTTTATTATTACTTATTTATATTCATAGTAATATACAGGGCGTAAGGAGGACAGTGTTTGTCCGCTCGCTTGTGCTAGCCCGATGCATGACAAATGTAAAAAAAAAATTAATTTAAGAAGCCTAGCAAAATCCGGATAGGCCGGACGCCGTTTAATTTGGCCGCACACGCAACCAAAAATCCTGACTGTGTCCTGCTTTATCCGGACGCCTGGCAACCCTAGGTTCCATATACTTGTCTCTTTCGAACTTCAAGTTGAAGGTTTAAAACATGAAAGGGATAAAGATATTGTGATTATTTATGTATCTATTGAGAAAAGCAATGTTACCAGTGATATAATATATATTGTAAGTGTTGATAACTATACTATAACAAACGAAAATAATCATTGATTTATTATAGTAAAAATGTTATTTTAAATAATATTTCTTTGCATTACGCTTTACTTTCTTGCCAGGATTGATTCATATAATAACTGTGTCCATTTCAATAGTTTTTTATTCATTTATTAGGAAAATAATATTCATATGGCATCAAATAATCAACTACGAATTTAAATATTTGATTAAATTCTTTTGTTTTTATTTATTTGAGACATACATATTTTATATGATCTTTTATTTATTGCGTTGAGTATTATTTATATTTACTAATTCATAAGTTTTGTTACCGAAAGTTATAAGTCAATTTGTTTCAACCGTCCATAACTTCCAAAATATTTTTACTCAGTACTTACTTTTAACTAATCATGTTTATTATTTGTGCCAGACAATTGAATAAATTAAGTTATTAGGGTTTCTTAAAGTTTTTGTATCATTTACCACTTTTACATAAAGATATTTTATAAAAGGAGACCATTTACGTTCCATACTAAATTAGGCCCAAATCTCAAAGCGCCGGCCAACAAAAAATTAATCATCTCCGCTTAGCATATTAGGGTGCTTTGACACAAACAAATATTACTGTGACACCATCCTGTAAGCATTCCTTTACCTCCTAATGAGATTTGAAAAAATGTTCGCTGATATTTAAGACAGAACCAATCCTTCTTCGTGGACCGGTATTTTTATTTTTGGGCCCAATATGACTGATCCTTTCTCGTCTCTTAGTTAAAGCGACATAATTATGTTATATTACAAATTAAGTGCATAATAAGTAGGTCATTAATGGCAGATTAAAACTAAGGTAAAAGCATACAATGTCCTTAAGGAAATCATCAGATAGAACTCTGTTGCAGTCAAAAAAGCCAGAGTGTTTTTTTTATATTTTTTATATGAAGAAAATCATTTATGGAAGTTGAATCTCGCCAACTTTTTTGTTTTTAAATGGAATAAATAAAGTTATCTTTACTACCTATATGTCAACAATAGACACAAGCTTTCTAGTGCCGTTAGGTAGTTACTTATACAAAAATTTCTAAATAGGTTGTTGACCTCGATTTTAAATTTGTTATACCCATCATCTACATACTAAAGATTAAAGATTATTATAAGAAACTTTTATTATTGATTTTGAAATAAGTTGTCTAAATAGAATTACAAGTCTCAAAAAGGTTTATGTAACAAAACATTTTTTTCTAAAAAAAAACATAGATACATAATCCTACTAATATTATTAATGTGAAAGTTTAAAAGTGTTTGTTGTAAAAATTGCAATTTTTAAAATCCAATAGATCTGAATTTTTTAAAAGGAATAGTTGGAGGAACGGAAAAGGACACAGGATATTTTTATTCTGGTCTAGAAGCTTTCGGAATTATTTGGAATAGAACTTTCCGCGGTAAACTATATTTGTTCACGTCACTTATTTTTAAAACTTTATGGTTTAAAAATATATCTTCTTAAAAAATATAAAAGTATATAAATGCAGAATGCTTTTTGACCCTACGGAATGTAACACTTTCATATAGTTAATTATTTTACCCGTAGAAAAAATAACTGTTATAGAAAGACATATTTATTTGTAGACATACATTTAGCCAGCAGTTTTGCTCTAATTCCAGTTACCTGCAAGAGATTTCTACGGCAACTCCTTGATTATATAAGGAATAAAACGGGATCAAACTCATAGTTATTTTTTTGGTAAAATACCTTTTTCCTGACCACCTTGGTCCCGGGTAGACTGGCGGTGCGCGACGTCTTTGGCTTCCCGTTTTATTTTAAATTAGTAATATAAGTTTATCATAGTAAGCTATAGCTATCTCTCTCTCAGCAGTTCATCCACGTGCTATTCGGTTATAGTTATTCCCACGAAAGTATACTATGTCCTTCTTCGTCCCTTAAACTGTCTCTGCTGTGACTGGAAGCAAGGAAAGACAAAGAAACAATCTCATTTTCGCATTTATAATATAAGTATAGATTTATATCTTACTATATAAAAAAATATTGGTTAAAATATGAATTTGTAGTTCAGTTGATTTAATGAAATAAGTACAACACACACGCACACACACAAAAGAAGAAGGCGTTCATGCAAATGTTATTGTTTCATTAACCATAAAACATTGTCATAAATATAAGGAACAAACAAATTTGGGACCAATGTATCTCCTAAAACACCCCTCTTTAAAAAACACTTTATTTTTTTTTGCACATGAAAATTACTATCATTGTGTACTACACTGCTCTTGATTTAATAGATTAGCTAATATAAATATACAGCGATCTAAACTGGTTGCAGAGAAATGGGTGTTTTTTATGGTGAACAATAAAAATATATAAATACGGTATCAAATGCTTGTGAATGTTCTGAAGTTTATTTAAATTTACATTGAAGTCACATGAGATAACTTTCCATAACACATAGGGCGCGTTCGTGTTGGGATGAAGAGTTCCCAAGGTTGATACTTTTCACACATTAAATAACACACACACTGCACTAAACAACTAAATATCCTCTTTCTTTCTTTGCAATCAATACAAATGTAATATCAATTTATTTTCTCGGCCAAGTCAATATCGAATTATAAAATTATCACTGTTTGTCTTTGGTCAAAAAAATCTGCATTGATGTAATCTTATCTTACTTCATGTTCCAGTTTTTCTATTGCTTTTAGTCTACTGGTATAGGTACCTGAAGCTGCACGTTTTTATCCTAATCGGGCAATCCCAAAAAACCCAAAGTAATAAAACTTTTACTTATTTCTTGAACATCGTAGGATTTTGCGACTTGAATGGGTTTTAAACTCACTTCCTTAGGTGGGGTTCGGGCTTTAGTGTCAGTTTCAGCTGTTACCCAGCGTTAATACTCTCTTCCGACAAGGTTTGTAAACTTCTTATGATAAAAGCTGGCACTAACATAGCCTCCAAAAGAGTAAAAGATTATAAGAAATAATAAAATACATAACGACGCCCATCCTGTAACTGGATTGAAAGGACACGCAACTTTCTTCATAATTAAATGTGTATATTCTAAAGGAAAATACGCAAAAGTGATACATTTTGTATGGAGCCGGTACTCATTGTGAATTAAATAAATGTTGCCAGATATGACATAGTCACAGACTATATAGTAATATAGTACTATATATTGTTAAATAAATGCAGGTAACTACTTAAGTATAGTTAATTATGTAAATTATCTAAATATGTGATATTAAAGCAATTTATGAATCAAATATAGATTTTAACCAAAACTTGTATTTGATTATCTCGTATAACCCAATTTATTTAGAGACACCGCTCTGAGGACTAAGTGAGAAGAGTGACAAAACCCATGAAACAATTTTATTTATAGGAGTTCTACGTATTAGACAATCTGATATATACGTAACAATTCTACGTATTAACCAAGCTGATCCATTTGTAGGAATTCTACGTTTTATCCAAGTTGATTTATTTCAAAGAGTTCTACGTATAAGCCAACCACTCTCAATCAATTGGAGTAACTTGAAGTACTTAACAGACCGAAGCACTACTTCACCTCGGGGCAAAGGTTGTTGATTTACAAGTCGCAAGTTTGGCCTCATTAGTCCGGTCAATTTAGACCAAAAAATGAGAGTGAAGTTACATAAAGTCCCAACAAGCTGAATTTCAGTGAAATTGTTCAAAATATAATTAAAAACAATGTCTAGAAGTTCCCCATCATTCCCGTGTATGGAAATTTTTTTATTCAAGGTCAAAGGTCAAAAAAATGAGTTTTTCGCAATTTTCAGCAAAAAAATTTATTATAAAAGTACATCAGACAAAAATTGTAGATCATAAAATTATCTATAAAAATTGTATCAATACTTTTTTTCTTATGTGCCACCGTTTGAGATATAACGATTCAAAAAGTTATAAAAGTTGTTATCGTCATAATATGCATGAGTACGCCACGTATATACATCTAGAGTTGTTATATTTTATATAATATTATTATATATTAAATGTTTATATTTTTTCATCGAAGGTTCGGGTCTAAACGTCTTATACAAATCTTTTCGGCTTTTGGTTTATGTGCTTCTTATAATGATACAATAATGTACGACGCAGCAGCAGTTTTCCATCGTCCTCCTCATGTCCTACCACCAGAAAGTGGCACTCTTATTCAATACGTTGCAGATAATGCTGATATTAATGTAAATACGCTAGACGGCAATAACATGCTCCACATAATGGGTATTATTCAAATTGTTACTCCAAAACATTCAGTTTTACTAGAAGAACCTATGCCACGAATAAAAGAAACTTTCAGCAAAAGATTTCAAGGCAAAAGCTCATGTGCCGATACAGACTTATACAATGATGTAGTATGGTTTTATGGAAAATGGAAAAATGAGTCTTTACCCGGTTGGAATGGTTTTATTGAACGTTTTACAAATAATCATACGAATTATTCTAAATCTCAAATTTCATTTTTACCATTTATTCACCAACCAGCCAGTATAGAAAATAAAAAAATATTTTGAATATGAATTAGCTCCCTACCCTTTCGTTATTTGACGACATCGGGATGCGTAAAACACAGAAATCTACCATTTACAATTGTTTTGAAATAGTATATATAGATATTAACAACACTAATGCGACATACATCATTGAAGGAGGATACTTACTACACCGCGTTGTGTGGGATAGCGAAGAAACATTCAACGTTATCTTAGATAAATACGTTCAATATGTACGTAGACATTTTGGTTCCAGAGTTACTGTCGTATTTGATGGCTATGATGATTGAGAAATATCAAAGCTGCAGAACAACGTCGTCGAACTTTAGCAACATCTTCATCTTCTGATATTTTATTTGATGAACTTATGACAGTCCCAACCAATCAACAGAAATTTATTACAAATACCCACAACAAGCCTCTGTTCATTTTAATGTTAAAAGAAAAGTTTACGGCTGAAAATATATTGGTAAAACAAGCTAATAATGATGCTGGTGTATTGATTATTGAAACAGCAATAGAGCAATTCAATTTGACAAATACAACTATTGTTGTTGGTGAAGATGTTGACTTACTTGTATTACTCACTGCTCGAACGCCAACTGAAAAAACTATTTTTTTCTTAAAACCAGGAAAAGCTCAGCATCAATCAGATATGTATTCATCACTTTTTGATGAATATATATCTGAAAAACAAGATTTAATTCAATGTGCTGAAGTTTTTAAAAAGATAGTTCAACTAAACAAGAAGTTATTACCAAAGGCATCCGCTTTCTTCTTTCTATGTACGGAGCTCCTAAAAAAACTACCTGTTTAGATAAGCATCGATATGCATGTTTCGTTAAAAATACTAAAAATAAAAAACAAGTTCAATTAGCTTGACTTCCTCCAACCTCAGTTGCTGCTCACCAACATCTTTTTCGAGTATATTACCAAGTTCAAGTGTGGCTTGGTTATCAGCTAGACCCTACAAACTGGGGTTGGAAGTTGGTCAACAATATATTAGAGCCAGTTCAAACTTTACTTCCACCTGCGCCGGAAAAACTGCTAAACACTATTTTTTGCAACTGCAAAAAGGGATGCAGTGCTAAATGTGGTTGCAAAACAGTCGCACTGTTTTGTTCTTTGGCATGCACAAATTGTCAAGGCGGGTCGTGCTCTAATATTGAATCACAAACAATGGAGGATTCGTTTGATTCCGACGAAGTATCATGCGATACATCGCTATTGACGCAATTTACTTGCATCCAAAATAAAGATGAAGACGAAGCAGGAGAAGAAGAACAAGAATTTGAAACTTACGAATCAGACGAATGAACTTCAACATTTTTTTTAATTTACATCGCTTTTATTTTTTCCAATCTTTGAAATTAAATACTATAATTTACATTTAATAGGATCACAACTGACCCGTGGAGTAGGCCTACTGGGGAAACTACGTTAAAAAAACGCGCTAAGTACACTACCTCATAGGTGGCGTGGAAACGTGTGCATATTATGACGATAACAACTTTTATAATTTTTTAAATCGTTATATCTCAGAAACGGTGGCTCGTAAGAAAAAAAGTATTGATACATTTTTTATAGATAATTTTATGATCTACAATTTTGTCCGAGGTACTTTTATGATAAAACTTACCGTTTTGCTGAAAATCGCGAATAACTCATTTTTTGACCTTTGACCTTGAATTAAAAAGTTTCCATACAAGGGAATGATGGGGAACTTCTAGACATTGTTTATAATTGGGATTTGAACAATTTCACTGAAATTCAGCTTGTTGGGACTTTATGTAACTTCAAATGTCTGAATTGACCGGACTACATATAAAGTACTGCTGCTATCTCTTGGCAGGTGCACCTGAATACCAGCTGGGCCCTTTTGACTCGAATCTACGATGTGCTGAGACAAATGTCCACGATCTCAAATTTACAAGCCGAATCGAACTCTTAAGTCAGAGATTGCCTACCTGTGTGGTTCTACCGCTTTTATTTTGGAAATGATGCCTACGGCTTCCTTATACCATTGGACGGCTCGCCATCAGCAGGGAATTCATCCTCACACATTAGAAACTTGGTCTCGACCAATGCGTTTTCAAAGGAACTTCCTTCCGCAAATTAAAGGTTATGGTATGAGCCTATCTAGATTATCACTAAGGACTAAAGTATGGGGTTCTTCGAGAAATAAGTGATAGATATTATTAGATTATTAAAGGATAACGCACAAAGCCCCAGTGTTGGAAATGTCTGTGCTGTTATGACCGGTTAATATCAGACGAACTGTTAGCTGGTTTGCTGCCGTAGTGATAAAGAAAAGCTGATTTATTCGTAGGAATTCGACGAATTAGCGAAGCTGATTTATTCGTAGAAGCTCTACGTATTAGCGAAGCTTAACTTTTCGAAAGATATTTACGTCTTGGCCAAGCTGATTTATTTATATATTATTTAGGTAATACTAACGTATTATCCAAGCTAATCTGCTTGTAGGAACTTTACGTATCAAACAAGCTGATCTATTCGTAGGAGTCCTACGTAATAGCCAAGCTGGTCTATTTGTAGGATTTTTCGTTTTAGCCAAGATCTGGCACTTTTCTGTAGGAATTTCTTACAAATTAACCCTGAAATTTTGCAGATAGACCCTGGTCACTTATCTTAGCACTTAGGAATTTCCACCTTATGACCCTGACAACGCTATTACATAAGATAGTTTCAGGGTCTTTGCTTACCTATGTATGGACACCTGCATACTACAATATATATGCCTAGAGTCAGTTTTTGTGAGTTTCTAACTCTACTGTCGCGTTTGCGTCAACGATATAGAAATGAATCCGCGCCGCTAACAGACGCGTATTAAGAACTTAATTATCTCATAGGCCTCATTTATTACGCGAAAGCGATAGACAAGTTAAAAACTCAAAAAAACTTGCACTAGGCTCAAGTTCACATGTTATGAATAAGATTCGATATGATCGCCTATTTGTAAGGTATTCCTCATAGGACTTGCTATTTCGTATGAATAAATAAACAATATTAGGTAAGGTTACCTATTTATTAATAATACGTGTAAAGTGTAATTAATATTTACAAAAGTATGTAATCTATGCATCTACTTTAATTTTACGGTTAGAACGTAATATAATTAAATTTCTGCAAATACTGAATAAGCAATTTCAACTTAAAAAAAATTTTTGACTGGCACATTATTAAAAATTAGCAAAATATATTAAAAAAACGGTCAAGTGCGATTGAGACTCGATCACAGAGGGTTTCGTACCCAGAGATTAGAGAGAGATACTATAGTATATTATAGTTTCGTACCTGATAGTATTCTAAAAGTTTTTTTTTAATTTTGCCCGTACCGTTCCAGCGTCTTGCCAGCTTTCCAAGCTGAAAACAGGGATAGTGTAGTTTTCTATTAGTGACCAACTTCCTCTTCGTAACACGGTCCTACTTTTATTCAAAAAGGAAACCTCACCTTATTAATAAACTAAAACCCATCTCGCTTCTGATCCATGTCTATTTCAGGGTCATTACGAATCGCCCCGACCGTGCAACATTGAAGAATTCTAGCCACTCGAACAAGAAAGTTTCCGAAAAGACTTGAGTACCATGGAATCTACGTGATAGCTTACGCTTGGCCAGATTACAAAGATCACTGGCAAGCTAGGAATTCTTGTCAGGACTTTGAGTTGATGGTAGATAATACTAGTTTAAAAACAAATCTTGAAGTAGCCGTTGCTTTTGAAAGCAGTATTTCATTCAAAACATCTTAACTCGAGTCCATATATAGCAGAAAAATTAATAAAAACTAATATTCCTGAATGTAAAGTTCCCTTTGTATTTAAAATCATTAGTCCTACGGATATTATAAATTCATTTGAAACATTAGAAATAAAACACACTACAGACGTTTGGGGACTTTCCGCAAAACTAAAAATATAATAATTTATGTTATATTAACCCTAAGCCATAATTTTTAATAGTTGTGTTGATAGTGGTGTGTTTCCTGATGCGATGAAACTTAGCAAAGTCATACCTCTTTTTAGTTCAACAGATCCCAATAATTTTTGACCTATTTCAATACTACCTATTTTGAGGTAGGGCACAGCGAGTTGTTGCTGGAATAAGCCGCCCGAATAATAAAAGCAGGGCATAGCGAGTACTCACCCCAATGAGGGGGAAGTACCTCCGCCTTACAGAACTGCCTGGCGGTAGATAAGGTTGCCAGAGCTCTTTAGGATTAGCTGCGCGGACAGCAGAGGACCGGCGATGCTGGTAACTGTTATTGCTCGACGTAGATGCGGCGTGCTGGTACGGCGGTCAGGGAGACCTGATGAAACAGCTGACCCTTGACCGCCCGCAGTATGAACCGGTTTCCGAAACCAGGGATTACTTAATCTCCGCTCTGGTGTAAAGTCTCTGAAGTAGTTATCGTGCCGGAGAAGGAGACAGGGGTGGACCCGGCTACTACAACAAAGGGGAATCAGAGGCCCTTCCACCCGCCGTGCCAGCAACCGTATTATCTGTGCCAAGCTTCTGCAGTTCTAGTACAGCACCTTATGTCCTCTTAGCTGTCTGTGCAGTGAATTCTCATATTTAGTCTTAGAAGCTTTTTATTTATACAAAGAAATGGCAAGAAGTAAAAGGAAATGAGATTTTCAGCGGCTACTCCATCCACATATAATGTGGAACATTAGGGGTATTCCCGCCAATCTTAACGCAGTCCACCACTATCTTGAGACTGCGCTGCCGACCATTCTTTTTCTAACGGAGACGCAGATATCCTGCCCGGCCGATACATCATACCTACATTATCCCAGCTACAAACTCGAGCACAATTTTGTGAGTCGTGCCGGTGTATTTATGTTCGTCCGGAAAGATTTCTGCTGTCGCCGCCTTCATATTCTTGAAGACAGGGACTTGTCGATATTATGGGTACGGGTAGATCACGGCGGCCACACTCGTATCTATGCGTGCCTTTACAGGTCTCATAGCGGTGACACGGACGTAGCTCGACTCTTCATTCCCGATTCGACTCTCGTGTTGTGCGGTCGTGTTTTCGAGCGTCAAGTGCTCTTAGTGTGCTCCGTGCAGTGGTGACTCAGCTGGTGCGCATTCCTGTGTGGTGTTTTGCCTCAGCGCTGATGACCTCGAATTGTTGTTTGGATTATTGCCCGCAATTCCTGGAAAATCGGCCTGAGTGTTGACGCACTGCTCGGCAGTGTGTATTGGCTGGGAAATTGCTTCTCGGCCCGCTCTGAGTGTTTGTGCGTTCTTCAACGCGCCCATAACCGAGTGTTTATCGAAGCGATACTGTGTGTTTTTGTGCGTGAGTGTGTGTTCTCGTAGTCGCGGAACTACTACGCATAGCGGTGACCCTATGCACCTGAGTTTGACGACTAACAAAGTTCTAGAGCAATATTCCACAGCAGAACGAGTTATTTTGGGAGACTTTAACGCCCACCATCGCGAGTGGCTCAGTTCTTGAACAAATAACTACGCAGGGATATCTGCTTATAAATCTTCTCTGACCTTAGGATTCTCTCAGCTAGTAACAGGAAATTAATTCTCACACTTAAGAAACGAAATGGTCGCGTACAGTGCTGTTTCAGAGAAACTTCCTCCTGCGAACGCTTGGGTAGTGGAATGAGCTTCCTGACAAGGTTTTCTCTAAGGACTACAGTATGGGGTTCTTTACGGAAGAAGTTATTAGGTTTTTGAAGAGCCGGCAACGCGCGAGTGATACCCCTGTTGTTGCAAGCGCCCATAGGCTACAGTGACCGCTTTCCATCAGGCGGGCCCTAAGTTTGTTTGCCACCTTATGTTATGGTATAACAAAAACTTCTTCCAACGAGAATACCAGATATAGAGGACTATACGAGCTACCCCTACTTCCTTCTGCTGATTACACGCTCGGACGGATATTCCGTCTCAGTAGATGCGCCTCTTGTCTCCTCAGACCACTGTCTCGTTCGAACTCAAGTGTCATACAAACAACCCGATCCAACTGGGCCAAGTAATTGGCATCGTGTGGCATTACAAGTCGGCAGACTAGGATGGATTGCGAGAATTTGATACATCGTACCCACGGAGGCAGCTCTGCTTTAGCTCAGAAATCCTGATGTCTGCGCAGCCACAGTCACTGAGACATACCTCGTTGGTATGGAATGTTGGATTTCTAACCCGCGAGTAGCTGCCGGTGTCAAAAAACGGCCGTGGTTTAATCGGTCTTGCAGAGAAGCCAAAATTCTTAAGTAAAATGTGTATGAGACTTGGGCCACGGCTCGTAATAATAAGAATCCGAATACTTCTGAGTTTATACGCAAATTAAATGCTGCCTCGAGGTCCAGTAAGAAAGCAACAGCTAGAGCTAAATTCTAATTCATCAGCAAACACTTGCGAGGAGTCGTGCTTTCTGGTCACTTTCTAAAGCTGCCGAAGGGACCTTTTGCTGAAGAGAAAGCCGATCTACTGAACATTCTGCCTCAAACTTGAACGACTATTCGCGCTTTCCTACCACACTACTCAAGTTCCGTCTTTATGGAAGACTGCGAATGTGAGCCGGTGCTGAGAAAAGGTGATAGATCAGATCCATCGAATTACAGGACTATCGCTATTACCTTGCTCCTCTCCAAGGCAATGAAGCGTGTGATCAACACACAGCGTCTAAGATACCTAGAAAAACATGATCTAGTCAGCGACCGTCAAAATAGCCTTCGCCATAGTCACTGGACTAGTGACCTTCTAGTGTATCACACACACCGATGGGCACTATCCATTGAGAGTCAGAGGGAGGTATTGGCATGTAGCTTGGACATAGCGAAGGCGTTCGATCGGGGTCTTCTATCGAAGTTGCCATGTTACGGAGTGCCCGAGGGTTTGTGCAAATGGGTGGCTAGCTTTTTGTGCGGCAGAGGTATACGAGCCGTAATTGATGGCTCTGTGCTGTATCCTACGCTATTTCTACTGCATATCAATGACATGTTGGTCATCAACAACATACACAGTACTGGAGACGCTTATTACACGGGTCGTGCAAACATCCCTCGTTCCGTTGTGGAGGAAAAGCGAGGAGAACTTGTGTCTCAAATCGAGAGCACTCTGACCAAGCTCTCTAATTGGGGACGGGAAAACGTGGTCCGATTCAACCCTACAAAGACAAGTCTGCGCGTTCAACGCTAAGAAAATGCCATTCACTGTGTGTCCACAATGCCAGAACTCTCCCCTCTCCATCTTCAAAAGCATTGGGATCCTTGGTATTGACATCTCCAGCAATGTCAGTTCCGAGATTATTTGCAAGACAAGGTGAAGATGGCGTCCAAAAACTTGGTGTACTCCACAGTACTTTACGTCGGGGCAGAGGTAGCTGCTTTACAAGTCGCAGGTTCGGGCCCATATGGAGTACTGCTGCTATCTCTGGGCGGGTGCACCCGGATACCAGCTTGGACCTTTTGACTCGGTTTAACGACGGGCTGTGAGAATTATCGACGATCCCAAATTCTCTTGCCGTATCGAACCCTTAAGTCTGAGGAGAGATTTTGCCTCCCTGTGTGTGTTTTACCGCTTGTACAATGGGTTGTGTTCTGAGGAATTGTTCGAAATGATGCCCACAGCTACTTTCTACCATCGCACCGCTCGCCATAGGCAGGGAATTCATTCTCATACTTTAGAACCGAAATGGTCGCGTACAGCGCGGATTTAGAGAAACTTTCTTCCGTGAACGCTTGGGTTGTGGAATGAGCCCCCTGCCAAGGTTTTCTCTAAGGACTACAGTATTGGGCTCTTCAAGAAAGGAGTAATTAGATTTTTGAAGGGTCGCGACTCGCGAGTGATGTAAAATATTACACTATTTCTGTATTAATGGCTTTCTTAGTAGTAAACAGTTTCGCTTTATGAAAGGTCGTTCCACAACCGATGCAGGAGTGGCACTATTAAAAAATTATATTTAAAGCCTTGGAGGATTCGCATAATGCTCCTGTATTGTTTTGTGATTAACCTAAAGTTTATTAAATTAAAGTCATTTGACTGTGTCTAACATATAAATTTCATCAGGAAGCTACATCACTATGCTATAAGAGGCCAAGCACTCGACCTTCTGATCTTCTACATGAGTAGCAGAGTACAGAAGGATATCCAAAAATAAGAAATAGTATTTAATAACTTTGACCATTCAAAATTTCAAATTTTTTTTTATAAATAAATTGACTTTGACTTATTGCTTAGCGTTCGTGGACTACAAAATGGCCTTCAAAGACCTGGGCGGTGTCAGTCTCTCCAGCAGTACCACATTGACTATCGGCACAACGAAGTGCTAAAGTGTTTGAATAACAGAGCCACGACAGACATCGTCGTCGATTAAAAGACTGAAACACGAAACCAATCTATCTGCAGAAAAGTGTGATGGAGGGAGTTTACCTCAGCGCGGCGTTGGAAGAGTGAAACAAACATGGCATCATCATAAATTGCGAATACATCAATCATTTTGGATTTGCCGTGGTCATGGCAGAATCACCGGAAGGCATAGGCACGATGCTCAGAGTCCTTAGCAGAGTTTCCCAACAGGTGAGTCTTAGAATAAATCTGGATCAAACGAAGGTAATGTTTAAACGATATGGATATTGATATCCACCTAGGGTCAAACTTTGAGAAAGAGGTCAATCAAAGCATCCAGCTCGGTTAGGCAGCGTTCGGGAAACTGCGCAACATCTTTGTGACCAAAATACCTCAGTGCCTAAAGACAAAAGTCTACAACAACGGGTAAACTACACTCCCTAAGACTATTTTGATTACAGTGTAACTAACTTTTCGGACCCGGTGGTAAAAAATCAAAACTAATGGACGCTATATTGAAACGGTGTAAACCTACGCGACACTAACGACCACACACCGGTTTGGAAAAGTTTGTGACGCTACATATATGTCGCAGGCAAATCGTATAATTCGCTGTTTCACAAAATGCCTAGGCAAATCGTAAAGTATAGTAACGAAAGGAACAGAAATTGCACTGTATAAGTCATGTATGTTCAGTTTCTCTTTTGTAAACGTAGATGTGGAGCGAGCGAAGCGAGCGGAGCGTTTCAGCCAAGCTTCATATAATAATCTGTTCAGTAATATGATTATTTCTATTCCATACTTTACGATTTTCCTATGCATTTTGTGAAACTGCGAATTATACGATTTGCCTGCGACATATACATATAGGTAGGTACAAAAAAGATTTTTTTTTTTGTTTTGGATTACGTTGCCCCCAAATTAAATATCGACCAGATTTTGGATAACGGGCTGTAATTAAAAACAAAGGAATAAATAAATGCATACATCTACCTACATATTTCGGTTGTTGGCAAACGTTTTAAAATAAAAAAATATATATTTAAAGAAACAATAAACATGAGTAAACTTTAGTGACAAACACAATGCCAATGTGACATTATTGTTTATATTTTTATCACCCTTAATCGTAAATATTATAATGTTATACAAAACGACACACACGGAGCAAAATACTGGTGACACTAGTGTGGCAACCCGGCTGGTACCAATTAATCCTACAAAAATCCTTACCTATATTATAAATGCGAAAGTGAGTTTGTGTGTTTTTTCTTCCTTTAAAGGACAATGGAGCATCCAATTGAGCTAAAATTTGGCACAGAGTTAGATAAAAAAGACGGAGAAGGACTTTTATCCCGGAAAAGTCAAAAGTTTCTGGAAGAATAACTATTATAATCAATTTCCACTTGGACGAACTATAAATGCGGCTATAGCTTGCATTAGTATAGCTTATACCCTAAATTATTAAGTCTAAAAAAATCAAAAGTTTCCACAGGAATAACTATAGGTAACCGAACTTCTACAAATGCGGCTTTAGCAAACTTAAAAACGTTGAAATCCCACGCCGATAAATCGCTTAGGAGCTCGTGGCCTAGTGACACACGTCCATCGAAAACGATACCTATGGAAAGTTAAGCAAACGTTCGTCTAGCGTGGTACCTGGATGGGTGATCGCTGAGTGACACATTTTTCTGATCTCTTCCATGATTCGGAGAGAAAGTAAAACCGTATGGGTTGGCTGTTTGTCATATGGGCTTAAAAACTCTTGACACTCGAGTGGCCACAAGATCAACAACGTGCGTTAACCTGCATTAGGGAAGCGTGATGGACTATAGCCTAAGCCTTCCTTCCTTCTTCAAGGAGAGGACTATGTCCCTGCAGTGGGCAGAGGCGACCGGAGTCACGGCTACAGATAGTTCTGAATAAATACCTATTCAAATATTTTTTTAAATATGTGATGGTAGGGGCAAGAAAGGGTAGGCCCTTAATTTCCAAATCCCTTCCAGTTATATCGTGTGGTAGATTTTGTAACTTGCAATTAAGATTTAGGATTGGGCCACACCAATCGTCGGCAGCGTCTAACACATAAAAAAATAGAAACATCCAAATTGAAAACCTCCTTATTATTTTTTTTAATAAATAAATATGTATAAATAAATGTTTATGGGATCACACACAGCGCCGTCAGGCCCCACAGTAAGCAAAGCTTGTGTTATGGATAACAGACAACGGATACAAATACATAAATATTACTTTTTTTTGTAAATACATACATCTCATACATAAAAAAACCCAGACTCAAGACAAACACAAATGTTTATATTAAGACATATATGTTTGTCCAGTGCGGGAATCCAACCCACACCCTTTGCACAGCAGCTGGCCACACTACGCACTAGGCTGCATTAATTATCAAACTGATAAAAAATATTGTGCTAATAATAATAATAGCAAGTTTGGAAAATGTAAACATTTCAATAAATAACTTTTAATGTCCTTAAAGCTACAAACTGTAAATTAAATTCCGATTTTTAGTCACCTGTAGTTTTTAGGTCCATCCCTAAATTAATCCCGGAATTGCTAAATCCTGGGATTGAAAAAAATGCCCGGAATTATATTCCCTATTCGTACACGCTCGACGCACTAACGGATCATTGGGCAGTCCTGAAAGGTTTGATGTTTTATTATGTGCTTTTTTGCTCGGGTGTTAGGCGGCCGAAGATACGCGACGCACCTCAGGTCAGGTTTGGCCCAACCTTTTTCTATTTCATACATGCATTTTACATCGATATCGTTACTTTCATATAATATCTAACAATAATTAATAAACTGCTCTTTTAACGTACCAACCATTTATATTGATTCATTTTGATACTAAAGGCTTTTCTTAAGGAACCCAAACCTAAACCTATGTAATTCCGGTCACAGAAATATTACTATGAAAATAATTTAAGCTAACCGCTATAAAAACTCGCACACCGAGGGTTCCGTACTACAAGGACTCTTCATCAACTGTGGATTGAACCTACGCCTAAGAGATTTGCCACGTTATTTTAAGACTAAAGAATTTTTTAAAACAATTTTAGGCTCAATTTTAGATTTGTTAATTTATATATATCTGTCAGATTTATATATATCAGATTGTATACTATGAAACAAAATGAGGCAGAAATTGCACTGTTTAAATCTATTTGGGTGGTTCAGTTTCTCTTGTGATCACGTAGATGCGGAGCGAGCGATGCGAGCGAAGCGATCGAATCAAGTTTCATATAATCTGAAAGATACACTTTATAATATTTTTTGTTCCATAGTATGCAATCTTACTAGAAAGATTATAATCTAACGGTATTTACAATTTTACGGTGACATATCTATTGTCTTAAATAACCAAAAGTTTGAAGTAAAAAAAATATAAAAAAAAAAATTGTTTAAAACTAAGAAAGCTATAACATTTTTAGTTGCCAATGGATTAGGGGCAATATGAATCGAGATATAAAAAGAGACGAGATAAAATACGCTTCTACTTTTTTGGTTTTCTTCTTCTTTCAGTTAATAAAAAACTAAGTACGTATCAGAATAACTATTGCAATCACAGGTATTGTTATTTAATTTAATTTAAGCCGTAGGTAATGTTTAATAAATCATACGTTACATAAACACCTATTAATAAATTCTAGAAATAAAACTCAGATCCTACCTTATCCCACACGAAAGGGGAGATCCTTTTTTGTCTTAGTATTTGAAGGCGTTTTATGTAAAGAATTTTATGTAGATTTATTTCAAGAATCATCTAAGCATCAAAACGTTTTGTGTTGTGAAATTAGTACACATTGGTAAAAATACAAATTTTATGATATGATCATGGTTTCTATTAGAGTAAGAATTATTAAAATCGGTTCAATATTCGTAGAGACATCAAATTCAAATTCAAATTCAATATAATTTATTCAGTTTAGGCTACAATAATTGAGCACTTATGAATGTCACTACGCCATCGGTTCGTAAGTCTACAGGGCGGGAGACCTTGTACTGAGAAGAACCAGCAAGAAACTCAGCAAGGGCATTTCTTTTCTCCCTCTCTCTTACAGCGTCCAATTCAAATATTGGAAAATGCCCTCCCTATCGTACCATCGTAGGTACACTACATGCAAACAAACAAGCATTAACTTTTTAGAAGTATAGATTTGCGATGTTTCTAGTACTAAGAATAAACACATGATTATAACTAGTTATAAAATTATGTAATTAACTACGTGTCAAAGTAAATTAAATCACATCGTACGTGACCAACTTCCTCTTCGTATCACGAGTAGATACTTAGCATGGAAAAAAAACATAATTATCGGCACAACGTGTTTGTATTTAATTTACTGACTTGTTATTTATATACATAGATATATTATATAGTTATCTTTTAAAACCATGACAGCACACACAAATTATAATAAATTATTAAGTAATATCTAGACCGCTCGGAGTCAAAGGCGAATTCAACATGGCCGTCTTCCCGCGTTATTTAGATCGCAATCGGATATCGTTGGATAGGACTTGCAGCAAAAGCCCTTATGGGCTCAGAGACAGGAAAATAAAAAAACCGGTCAAGTGCGAGTCGGACGCTTCTGTTAAAGTCAAACTGTATTGAGGGACAAACTTTATCGTTGGACAAGTGTTCTCCCAATACATGGACATAGGTCGCGGTTAGTTTACCAACTGCAAATAAGTATATAGTCGCTAAACGGTTTTCAGATTTTTCCTTTATATGCATTGATTTTTGATGATTTCGGATGTTTACCTATATTAGTGCTGTAAGATCTTGCTCCCAGTCAAATTTTATGATTCTAGGACAACGGGAAGTACCCTATAGCTTTTGACTTATTTGTGAATGCCAAAATATGCGACAAATAAAGGGCCGTATTTCAGCCGTATTTTATTATTGCGTTGACTTAGCTTGATTTTTACAGCTTTCAGGGACCGCAGACTTTAGTATATGATATTAATTTCAATTTGATACATTTACGAGTTCCTGGAAAAAAGGGTCTTGACGGACAGATAGAAAGGCAGACGGACAACAAAGTGATCCTATAAGGGTTCTTTTTTCCTTTTGAGGTAAGGAACCCTAAATCTTTTTACTCTTGTATAAGAGGAAATTAATCCATACTCCATACTAATAATATAAATGCGAAAGTAACTCTTTCTATCTCTGAACCGATGTAGTTGAAATTTGGTATGGGAATAAGTTGAGTTCCAGAGATTTAATATAATTAAGTAGTTAATTAAGGATTTCCATGCCGAAAACCAAATTTAGGGCGGGTGAAGCACTAAACTAGGTTTCGAAAGCGGCCGAAGGGAAGGGTAAATGTTACTTTTATCCCGGCAAATTAAAAAAGTTCCCGCGGGAGTAACTATTACCAAATTCTACAAACGAACCATATAATATAGAAGCTATAATATCTATCTTGCTTAAATAGCTTGCTATAACAAACTTCTTAGTGTAATCTAGGAGTTGCCGTAAGAATTCCACGGGCGGAACCGCTGGCAAAAGCTAGTTAGCACTATAATTGCGCAGAAAGTTACGCCAAAATAGTATAAATTTACTCCCGGACCCAAACTATTTACTGTCCATACTTCTTTCGGTGTTATTATCCGTGAAGATAGCTGATCCCGTAGTTTTAAAAAGGTTATAGTGCCTGAGAGGTCACAGGAAAATGCTTTTTTGTGTAGTTTTATATTATTTTATTCTTTGTGTTATACAAGTATAATAACGAAAATAAGTGTTTTAATATTAACGTATTCCTACTGTCCTGTGGTTTAAGAAGCGATGCTCAGATAGCGACTGAAACACGAAAAACTCTACTCAATTATCAAATGTTATTGGTTGATATTTGATCTGTTTCACTTTTTTGTAAACTCAATTTTTATTAATCTTTTCCTAATCAAATCTCGCCGCAGCCTGTGTTAGAAATTTTCTATCTCAAAATGACAATGCTTTCATAATCGGTCTCTCAATTCTCTCTCTCCCCCAATATTTTCAATATTCGACCTCTTTTTTAAATTTCCAGTTTTAGAAAAAAATTAATGTTTAGGTTAAAGTCTTCGAAGAAACTATATCTGACATGACATATCTATGGCTATATCATCAATGTTTAATCAGCCATTCTTGTGCCTGAATAGCTTGGTTGAGAACTCTTACACAGAATGTAAGGAGTTGCAGGTTCAAGTCCTGGCTCGAGGTTTATCTTTGCTATGAATATATTTATTTACTTAGGTAATCGCAATATTTCTCATTCTATGGAACTTAATGCGTGTGAAAAACGCACTTCGCCGGTTTTTAAAATTAAAGATGGCGGATCCAAGACAACCTATAATATGCTCTCACACCACCTATCTCAACGTAATAACATAGGGTGGTGGCTGCGGCGGCATGCGTCAACGGCTAATATGGTCATATTTAATACATATTTGAAATACAGTAAAATGATTCTTAAAATAGTGATTACCTATCAAATAGTTTTATACATTACTGAACTCCTTAACTCTAAAAAAATTTCAGGCTATGATTTCTGATAAAAATATTTTGTTATTTTATGCTTTTCAGTTCGTTTTGCCGGGGTCTGGTTTTAGCTTTTTATCTTTATTGAGTTTTTGCGTGGCAGAGACTCCACTATGAATGAGATAAACAAATAATAAACGAAAGAATTATAATTCCACATTTCACCACTTAAAAAATGGGATGACGCGTCTTGAAAATCCAAAATCCCTTTGGCCTGTGATTTCACAGGCTACCCCGTTCTGCTATGACGACTAGCGTAGGCGTGCTTGCACCACAGTCTCACTCACGCTTCGCCTTTGAGATTACCGACACGTAGTGTTTTTTTTTTCGATTTGACTATGCAGTTGGCTGTTGCAGCCATTACTGCTTCACCGGACTTTTCCCCTTTACGCGGTTGCGGTTGCGATTGCGATTGAGGGCAAGAAGCGCCCCGGCACTGTTTGATACCTCGTATACGAGGTAGGTCCTTGCGTTCGCAGACTACCCGGGGATGTCGGCGTCGTGTGCGGGGCACGTAGTGAAGCCGACAAGATCTATATAACAGACGTGTCGACGCCGGTAGGTATGGTTCCAACAACGCGTTTGCGCAAGCTATCACGACCAGCGGCCCGTGTAATAACAGGCCGTGGAAAGACACCATAGTAAATGCGATGAAATTTTGGCTATTCTATATTTTGACAACCAGAAGCGGAAGAAAAAAATAATTTTGTCGTTCTAATGTTGAGAATTCTGTAGCCAAATCCGAACCTAGTTCGTCAATACTCTATAGCTTAGCTTAGCTATATGTAATAACTTCAATATATAACCAAAGTAGTTGTAGATAATTTATTGATTACAATTAAATTAATTTAAGTTTCTTCTTAGCAAAAATATTTAAAACTTTTTCTGGTGTGACTTTTTCTTGATGTACTTATTTTCTATGTGAAGAAGAGTAATGCTTGAGAACCTCACTCCTTCCATAGTAGATTCCAGCCAAGTCTTAATTGCTGAAAAGCTCGCAGCCGGATGCCGGCTGAACTGACTTATATAACTGATAATGAACTTTGATCAATTTATAGAAATTTGGAGAAAAATCTGGTTTGATGTTATGTTTATTTATTTATTAGGAAACAGCTTATTATAATACACACAAGATTATAATTTTGTATGCTTCCAGCTACGAACAATTTAAAGTGAAACTGATAAAAAATGACAATTTAAAATCGATTTGTTATGTAGCTGCCAGTATCAATATTCAGTACTCTTAAGCCAATAACAGAGTCTCACGACATGACAAGATGCAATGGTGACTGATGAATACCAGTATATACATAGTCAATGTAACAGTAAAATTAAGTAAAATTGACATGTAGCTAGTAATTACATATTACATTGTAGTAAAGAAATACATATTTATTGTACTAAACTTATTTAAGTATATGAGAAGGTGAAACTTAAAAACGATATGGGTTCTTTAGACATTTTTAGATAAAAAGAAAATATTATAGCAGAGGGGTAGATGAGTCATAACTGCGTTAATGCCGTAATTAGTACGGTGATGAGGTAAACTAAACACGCGGGTGTTCCTAGTACGGGTTTTTGGCGTACATAAACTAACTTTAGATACTAGTTCGCTACAGTCGATATTACCTCGCGTAATATCATACAACAACAACTAACTAACTAACTAACTTACAAGAGATAGAAGTTTGTAATGCTTACAGTCGTTGATGTAAGAATTATGACGTCTTTTAAATTTAAAATTAAGATTTCTTTTGAACATTTTTGCGTACTGTGGTGACCAAATGGGGCACTCATATTCTAAATTACTCCGTACGTAAGCATAATATATCATTTTAAGGAAATAAAAATCATGAAATGGTTTGCATGTCCGCATAATAAAACCTAGGTTGCGATGTGCTTTACAAACTATTGTATCGATATGATTAGAAAATATTAACTTATGATCAAGTAAAAGTCCTAAATCCCGTACCTTTTCTACCCGCTCAATCAGGTTTTTATCAAATTTATATGAGGGTTTAATGGGGTTATGTCGACGTGTAAAACTTGTGCACTGGCACTTGATAATAAACAGTTATGTTGTTACGCTGATAGTATGCATACAGGGAGTTCAGATCTCGTTGTATCAGCTCACTCAGTTCTAGAACGTACTTTCATATAAATTTTTTGTCGTCGGCATATAATAGATGATTTGCGTGCTTGAAACAGGATCCTATATCATATAGATAGTATATAGTACGCACAATATAATATAGGACCGAGATGAGATCCTTGTGGAACTCCTGAGGGAATATTGACGAAGTCAGATTTGTAACCTCCCATAACAACAGCTTGCGAGCGATTAGTTAAATAAGAACGGATCCACCTTAATAAATCTCCTTGGACTCCAAGGGCGTGTAACTTTGCAATTAGGATCTCGTGATCTACACGATCAAAAGCCTTTTCAAAGTCAGAATAGATAACCTCTACCTGACCAGTGCCTTTCATCTCACGTAGAACACAGTCTGAAAAGACTGCAAGATTTGAGTTGGTTGAGCGGCCTATGAGGAAACCATGTTGATTATGGGGTATGCTTTGTGAAATGATTGGATAAATATTACGATAGACAATAATTTCAAATAATTTACTGATAATAGCTAAAATAGAAATAGGGCGATAATTTGAGATGAGGGACTTTGACCCTTTTTTGTGAATTGGCACCACGTGTGCTCTTTTCCAAAGCGATGGAAATGAACCTTCGCGTAAAGACATTTGGAATAACAAAGTTATTGGTTTTGTCAGACTTGACGCACATTTAGTAAGAAATATTGCGGTATTCCATCACAACCAGGGCCTTTGGATACGTCTAGTGATTGAAATAGTTTAGCAACAATATCTTCTGTTACATTTATTCTTGACATAACACTGTTGTTGAGATGTCCACTACCCACCATATCATCACTCACAGATAGCACAGAAGTTTTAGTGAAAACATCATGGAAAAAAACTATTGAAGGCATAGCAGATTTCTTCTCCCTCATCGAATGTTTTGTCACCTAGTGTAAAGTGATTCGGAAATTGGCTACCTCCTCGTTTCGATTTTATGTAGGTCCAGAATGCCTTAGGAGTGCACTTAATATTGGATTCCATGTTCGTAATATGATCTTGAAAACATTGCTTCTGAACGCTATGTTGCCTGGCGCGTAAGAGTGAAAATTCTGCATAGTCCCGTGGATTGCCATATTTTTTCCATTTTTTATGAATTTTATTATATTTAATAGTGCAGAGCTATAACATGACGGGGAGTTATTGTTGAAAGGTTTCAATACTTTATAAAAGTTTTGTACCGCTTCATTGATGAAGCCCTTAGACAAAGTATTGATCCAATCTATTTTATAAAATGATTATTCAATAATTCATAGTTAGCTTTGTAAAAGTTACTTCGTAAGTTATGTGCCTCTTTAAAAAAAGTTACATCTAAATCAGTTATTTGTATGATTACAGAGATTTTTTTTTTTTTTTTATACCACTAAGGTGGCAAACAAGCCTACGGTCCGCCTGATGGTAAGCGGTCACCGTAGCCTATGGACGCTTGCAACACCAGGGGCATCACTCGCGCGTTGCCGACCCTTCAGAAATCTAATAACTTCTTTTTTGAAGAACCCCATACTGTAGTCCTTAGAGAAAACCTTGGCAGGGAGCTCATTCCACAACCCAAGGGTTCGCGGGAGGAAGTTTCTCTGAAACCGCACTGTTCGCGACCATTTTGGTTCCAAAGTGTGAGAATGAATTCCCTGTCGATGGCGAGCGGTGCGATGGTAGAAAGTAGCCGTGGGCATCATTTCGAACAATTCCTCAGAACACAATCCATTGTACAAGCGGTAGAACACACACAGGGAGGCAAAGTCTCTCCTCAGACTTAAGGGCTCGATACCGCAAGTGAGTTTGGGATCGTCGACAATTCTCACAGCCCGTCGTTGAACCGAGTCAAAAGGTCCAAGCTGGTATCCGGGTGCACCCGCCCAGAGATGGCAGCAGTACTCCATATGGGGCCGGACTTGCGACTTGTAAAGTAGCAACCTTTGCCCCGACGTGAAGTACTGCTTCGCTCTGTTGAGTACACCAAGTTTTTTGGACGCCAGCTTTACCTTGTCTAGCAAATGATCTCGGAACTGAACATCGCTGGAGATGTCAACGCCAAGGATCCCAATGCTCTTAGAGATGGAGAGGGGAGTGTTCTGGAATTGTGGGACTACAGTGAATGGGGTTTTCTTAGCGGTGAACGCGCAGACTTGTGTCTTTGAAGGGTTGAATCGGACCAAGTTTTCCCGCCCCCAGTCAGAGATCTTGGACAGACCGATCTCGATTTGAGACACAAGTTCTTCACGCTTTTCCTCCACAACGGAACGTGGGATGCTTGCACGGCCCGTGTAATAAACGTCTCCAGTACTGTCATCTGCATAGCAATGTATGTTGTTGATGTCCAACATATCATTGATGTGCAGTAGAAACAGCGTAGGAGACAGCACAGAGCCTTGCGGGACACCAGCATTAATGTCCATGCTATCAGAGCAACTACCGTCAACTACGGCTCGTATGCTTCTGCCGGACAAAAAGCTAGCCACCCATTTGCACAAACCCTCGGGCACTCCGTAAGAAGGCAACTTCGATAGAAGACTCCGGTGCCAGACCCGATCGAACGCCTTCGCTATGTCTAGGCTACATGCCAATGCCTCCCCCTGACTCTCAATGGCTAGTGCCCATCGGTGTGTGAGATACACTAGAAGGTCACCAGTTGAGCGACCGTGGCGAAAGCCATATTGACGGTCACTGATCAGGTCGTGTTTTTCTAGGTATCTCAAAAGCTGTGTGTTGATCACACGCTCCATCACCTTGGAGAGGAGAGAGGTTATAGCGATAGGCCTGTAATTCGATGGATCTGATCTATCGCCCTTTTTGGGCACCGGGTGCACATTTGCAGTCTTCCATGAAGACGGAAATTGCCTAGTGTGGTAGGAAAGCGTGAAGAGGCGCGTGAGTACAGGACATAACTCAGGAGCACACTGCTTAAGCACCACTGCTGGTATGCCGTCTGGCCCACTCGACTTATGAACGTCTAGGGAAAGCAACGCCCGCCGGACCTCGCGCTGTGTTATAGTGATTTCCGGCATGGTCTTACCGCACCACGGTAAAGTAGGTGGTACAGCGCCTTCGTCGTTCACATTCGAGTTAGAGGCAAAGAGACTGCCCAATAGATCGGCTTTCTCTTTTGCACTGTGGGCCAAGTCACCATCGGTCTTTCGCAGTGGTGGTAATGACGACTGGCAGAAGTTCCCCTCGGCAGCTTTAGCAAGCGACCAGAAAGCACGACTCCCAGAAGGATAGCTCGCAAGTCGCCCACCTATTTTGCCGATGAATTGGAATTTTGCTCTGGCAGTTGCTTTCTTACTGAACCTCGAGGCAGCATTTAATTTGCGTTTTAACTCAGAAATATTCGGATCCTTATTATTACGAGCCGTGGTCCAAGCCTCATACGCAGTTTGCTTAAGAATTTTAGCTTCTCTGCAAGGCCTATTAAACCACGGTCGTTTTTTGACGCCGGCAGCTACTCGCAGGTTAGGAATGAAACATTCCATACCAGCGAGGATTGTCTCAGTGACTGCGGCTGCGCAGACGTCAGGATATGATGAGGGTCTTCATTGAGCAGACTACTATGTCACTTTTTAACAGATAGGGGAAGATTACAAAAAGCTAGTACTAATGTACGGTGGTTAACACTGAGAATACTGCTATATTGTGAAAGACCTTGGAATGTTAGGTCTTCTATAAATGAGCCAGCAATATACTGCACTTCACGAGACCCAATTTTAGTAAGTAAATAAGCATCATTTGACCATTGTAAACATGGGAGATTGAAATCGCCTGCTAATAGGATCGTACTGGAAGGATAGATCTCTATTAATCGTGAAACTGATTGCTTAACGTCATCGATACGTGAGGCAAGATCACTTAGTCCGGTGCACAATGGATGGACAATGTGCAGTTCGCCATTTGTGTTTAAGCTCTCTGCAGGGATAGTGATGCAGAATAGTTCCGGAGTTTGCGGTTGACACATGATTAATTACCCCTCCGGTTTTTTTTACTAGTTACTAGTTAGAACAAGGTCACGGTCGCGTCGAAAAACCTCATACCTGTCGTCACAGAGTTAGGAGTTGGATATATCATTTTGAAGCAATGTTTCCGTAAACATTAGTATGTCATAGTCATTGCATAGTATACCATTATATAAATCTAAACATTTAGTTCTAAGTTTATTTATTGTTAAGTAAATTTATTTTTTGGGCAGCGAACTTTTATAGTAATAAGCAAAAAATGACAATTTTAAAGTGACAGGTAATATAAGAGTATTTCCCAAGCAGAATATTAATTGAATGTTATAGATTTGAAGTTGAATGGATTTCATAACAGGGTATAAAGTATATCTTAAAACATCAGCATATTTATAATAAGGCAGGTACAATAATGATTTAAACTTTAAGTCTACCCCGCTGCTGTCATATAAAATAATAAATAAAATATTCTCGGATACACGTATGAGACCACAGAGTTAATACTAGGATATGTACTAAATATTAATTTAAAATAGATATATATGACAAAAAAAATACCCAGTACCTGGTTAAGCATAAACTTAAGGGTTGAAGAAATGAATGTTTGATGTATGAATGATGTATTCATATTAATTTAATATAATATATCACTACACATACATAATTTATAATGTATCACTGAATAATATATACATATTAATTTTCCAATATTCACTGATGCATGTATCAGACGGCACTCGCCGCTCCCTTATATACCCCTATGAGGGTTAGGAACTGCACAAGTCCGTACAAGAAACTTTTCTGACCCGATGAATGGTCGCTAGTGTCGTGTAAGTCATACTATTTTTATATGGCAACTGCAGTTTTGATTTTGGACCAGCTGGTCAGAAAATTGTGTTGTTGTGTTGCACTATACCTACCCTGCCTAAGAGTACTTTACATTCCTATTTATCATTCATTGTACCCTAAATGCAGATTTAGAATAAATTATGTAGGTATTGTTTTACCAATAAATGCAGCATGTATGTTTTTACTAAAATAATCAAGGCCATTAAACCTAAACCATTGCATTAAAATTCAGCGCACATTGTGACAATACTATAAAATAAAACAAATCAAAGAATTTGGAACCGGTATCCAAAATATATTGTTTTAACAAATAGCCAAATTTTATAGCGCAAGAATATTTTATGATCGTGTTTACTTAAATTGTACGTTTGTATGTTTTTACAATATATGCTATGCGTGTCATTTGTCTTAGGTATTTACCACAGAACATTTACGAAAGACTACCTTATTAATCTTTTGTAAAATGCAGTAAGGCTACCATAGTCAGGGGGCCGTTCAAAATCCGACTGAGTCGAGTAGAGTTATGACTCGAACCGTTCATAAACTAACTGAGTTCCAACCCTAATCCGTTCAAAAACGCGTAGAGTTGTTACCCTGGGGTTGGCTCAAGTGAACCGTACTCGACGCGGGTTCGTCGGAGTAGGCGGCCATATTTGATTAAAATGGTCAAAGCAATGTTTCCGTATTAAGAAAATTAGTAAATTATTTTGTTGTTTGTTTTTGTATTTAAGTATTTTTGTATGACTTTTGTATTTGGAGTTTTTTTAGTAATAAAAGATTTTAAAGTATTTCCACTCCACTACTAGGGTTCAGTTTTTTCTTAGAATCTTTAGTGAATAACCCTAAATGCCTTAAAATAGTTTTAAAATATTGATTTTAGCCGTAAATTTTAGCTGTTTAGAAATACTCCTATTTTCATTTTATTTTTTGTCAACGTAAAATCTAACAATAAAATAAACCGCGATTCAAGTGTTTAGAATGCAAACACAACGTTACAACTACAAAAAGGTAAACATTGTTAACATACTGATAAATAAATAGTATTATAATATACTTAATAATAATGGTAAGTTTAATTAAAATATATGTATAATCAAAACAAAAGAATTCACCAAGTTCCAACCTAGTTTATGAAAACTTAATTCAAAAAAGCAAGAAGGAAATTATTAGTTTGTTCTCACTCAAAGTCAAAAAAATAGCCTAAAACTTTATTTGAATTTTAGTGTTCTGTAGGCCTTACAAAGGTATTTCAAATAAAAAAATGCCCCTACAAGGGCGAAATTCCTAAAAGTGGTAACATTGATTAAAACTTGATAGATGTAACTCGGTTAGCCGTTCAAAAACTATAGGGTAGAGTTAGGAACCTGATGACGTCATTTTTTACTAAAGTTACTCGTTTTTGAACGCAACCCAGGGTAGCGCGACTCAGTAGGCGCACGTGTACCTGCAATTGAAATAAAAAAACTTAATGTGTTTCCAACACGCAATGATCAATTTGAAAAAAGTTGACAGTTATTATTGGTTTAAAATTATCTTTATTTTTTCCAAGTATTAGTTTATTATTTATACCACTGGCTTTCGGTGAAGGAAAACATCGTGAGGAAACCTGCATATGTCATAAAAAAGGCGTATGTGAATTTCACAATCCGCACTGGGCCCGCGTGTGTACTATGGTCCAAATCACCTCAGTGAGGGTAGGCTGTCCCCTACAGTGGGGACGTATATTTTAGTGCAAAAATATCTGGAATTGACTATTGTTGCAACACGCGTGCAAATTAATAATTATTTAACATTAAAATATTTGAATCAATTTAATCGCTGTGTTTGGCGTATATGTATTCAACTGTATCGAACGAAATCAATTCGAGATAATTTCGAATTAGAGATCAACTCAACAACACTATCTCGACTATAAAATTTCGAACGTCGACATTATTTTCTGGCATGTTGTATTCGCAGCATTAATCGAAATAAACTTAATTAATATTTATTAGTAAAAATAACGGTGCTAGAGTTTAGTTGAAGGCAATTTTTTAGTGTCTTTGTATGTAACGTAGTGTTGTTATGATGGCTATTCCATATAAGAAAAGGATTTAATTGTCGTCGAATAATTGGAGAAATATTGGATTCGACATTAACAGAATAGCTTAACTTCATTTCTCGCCAGCCTTTATACGTCCCTATTGTTGGACCACGGCCTACCCTCATAAGCGAGGGTGATTTACGCCATAGTCCACACGCGAGATCAGTGCGGATTGTCGACTTCACATATGTTTTTCTTTTCTCGAAGTATGCAGGTTTTCTCACGAGGTTTTCCTTCACCGAAAAGCCAGTGGTGTGAATACAGAAATCAGTGTACTTGAGAAATTAAGAAACGATTAATTGGTACACGCCGACCCCGGAGTTCGAACCTCCGCCACTTGGGACGTGAAGTGAAATTTAAACCCCTTAGCCACCACCTAAAATTTATTTACATTAGAGAAAATTATTCGCATTTATTTCTAATTCGTGTTTAATTCACAAGAGTGAGAATGGCAGAGATTAACGTATCGATATATCGAGGTGCTAAGATATCTTTATTACGCTACTACGATGACTGTTCAGTTGCAAGTCAATCGGGCCATCAGACGAGAGCCATTCAGCTGCACAGAAGGGTGCGACAGGTGTACGTCATAAAATAAGCTTTTTATATGCGTGAAAGCGACCTAAGCTAAATATAACTATTGTTAAAATATATAAATAAAATCAAAATATTTCAAAACGCTGCACATTTCAACATTCTTCGTCTAAAAGTAAAGCTAGTAAGTTAAAATGGTTGCCCTTATGGAACGTCGCTAAAATTACTAGAAGGCATCCCTTCTCTATATATTTAAACAAACGGAATTAAAAAACTTTAACTACTCTCTCTCTCTTTTCTTGTTTACTTTTTTCTATATCTCTCTTACTGTTTTCTATATCTGAGGATGGTGCTCAATATTTATTGCGTTTATTACCTTTTTCCATCGTAATTCAATGTCTATGAGTCATTGCTGCTAAATAAACAACAGCACCCTATTTCATCGAAGCGGAAAACGCAGGTGGACAGATGATCTGCCTGGTTAGAGCCGCAGAAGGCCGACGGGCGCGGTTTGGTTCAGGACCAGCTGATGTTAAGACATTTGGGAGAGGCCTACGATCAGCATTGGGCGTCTTGCAGTTAAGATCTAATTCAAGTTAGTAGAAGTCGTTTGGCGCAATTAGTTTTAAAATATATATTATATATATAATTATGTAAGGTTGCCATACGTCCCGTATATACTGGACTCTCACCATATTTGAGAACCTTGTCCCATTTTGCTATTACGTCCCGTTTAAATACGAATGTCGCAAATCGTCAATTTAATGAAAATTTTTTTTTTTAAAATCATTGCTAATTCCAAGAGATATCACCTTAAACGTCCCGTATCGGTTACCAAAATATATATCTTGGGTCATCTAAGTATGATCGAGATTGCACGTTTGGAATGTATGCATTAGTGCATTAGTTAGATAGAAGTAATAAAACTAACATATGTAATATCTATTAATTTCAAGAAACAATTAAAAGCAGCTATCAAAATAAACTTAATTAATGATTGACTCACAGGTTAAAAATTGTAAGGCTAGTACTTACAAACTCGTCAACTAGTTAGTGAATGAATGTTACTTGAGAAGGGAGCACGCACCTTTCGGGCAAAGTCAGTGCATCGATATATGTGACGATAAATAAACTCGTGTATGGCGTGCCTTATTTGAATACAAATTTGAATTTGGAACAACTGTATTTTTTTTTTTATTATTGTTTTCGCGGGAAGTGCATTGTGTTTCTATATTTTTTTTATTACCAAACAAGTAAAGTGAATTGGGTGTTTGTTTTAAAAATAAAAATAAAAGGTTGTTTGCTTCAGTTCGACATATCTATAAAAGTAGTGGTGTTTGACAAACGTATTCTTAGTAATAATATTTATAGAAAAAAGTTTGCGACTTGTAGATGTACAAGTACCATACATTTTACATACATTTAATCTTGTGAATAGAACTGTGGAAATTCGCTAAGGAGGTAAGTAAATTTTTCAAATATCAACATAAGGGTAGAACCAGTGTATTTAATGTTTACGCCAGTTAAAAATATATTATACATATAAACACTTCAACGTTATTTTCATTTCATTCAGTTGTTTTCACTCTAGCAAAAAGTAAAATTCGTTATCGTTACTAAATAAATTTAAGTAGGTATCCGTTTTCAATCAACTTCAAAAAAGGAAGTTCTTAGTTTGACCCATATGTTTGTATGTATGTTTGTCCGCGATTATCTCACGTATGGCTAAACCGATTTTCATGCGGTTTTCAGAAAAGTATAACAAAAGTATTACAAAAGTGTTACATTCTGGAGAAGGTTTTAGTATACAATAAATGGATACCCATGGTCACATGGTCATCAGGTCAGGATATATTAATGGGATCCTAGAGAAATCAAGAGATCTCTTGATATTTTTATAGGCATACTTGAAGCGATTTGGGAATTATTTTATTCCACTAAGGTGGCAAACAAGCTTGTCCACCTGATGGTAAGCGGTTACCGCAGCCTATGGACGCTTGCAACACCTGGGGCATCACTCGCGCGTTGCCAACTCTTCAAAAAACTAATAACTTCTTTCTTGAAAAACCCCATACTGTAGTCCTCAAAGAAAACCTCGGCAGGAAGTTTATTCCACATATACAAGTCATCTTTGTATATTAGGCTATGTTCCAAATCACGCCGAGTAATTATCGCCCGGTAGAGTTGAAAAATCAACCCGTTCTGGAACGAGCGTCTGACAGTTAATTTTCACACTGACAGGAGTGATTTTCTACCTTTTCTATGGCAGTGTAAAGAATTCAACTTGACAGTTGGAAAATTACTCTACCCTGGGTGTCCCAAAACCACTTTTTTAACTTCCTCGTTGCGATTTGGAACGCACCCTAAGTAACTTGAATTTGATTTTGGTTTAAGAATATAATTCATAGACATTTTGGCTATACTTACCATTTGGAAATCTTTTTTTTTGTGATTTTATTCTAAAAGAAGGTATATAATTTAATGAAAAATATCTTGAAACTTTATTCAAGTAGATTTCTAAGAACACTTTTGAATCGTCAATACAATGTAAACAATGTTAATTTCTGCCAAAAAGAGCTGGCAAGAAGTTCCATTTAAAGTTATAATACAAAACTTTGATAATTAGCTTTAGCTGTCAGTTACTCTTTAGAGTATACAGTATGTACCGAAACACTTATTAGGTAATAAAAAAATAGGTAGCCAGGCTATCGTGAGTATGCGGGCTGTGGCGTATGCTCAGTTGTGTCCAAGGCTTGTATAGTGCTTTTGTTCGAATGTTAATTTCTTTATTAATGGCGCATTATTTTTGTAGTGCCAGTCCGAAATTTCAATACAACTTGATACCTATCAATTAAGTTATTAACGTTCAGGCTTAAAAAAAAAACTTTCCATTTTTAACTGACTTCAACTAAGGAGGAGGTTCTCAACTCGTCGCTTATTTTCTATGTATTGTTCCCGTATTAGGTACTCGAAAACGCCTGGGCCGATTCGAGAAATTCTTTTTTTTTTTTATTTAAAAGGTTATACTTCTCAGGTGGTCCCATATTAAAAAAGTAATATATGTTAATTTGTATTTGGAACTTTTTATGTTGATGATTGTATAAAATTTTGTTACGAGTGTGCGCGCTTGTGCACTGATTCGTATTCGATTCGTTTTCGTGATATTGACGGCAGTCAAAAAAACGATTTAGAAAATCACGAATGCTGCTTGTGCACTACATCCGTCATTAGTGATTTTCTCGTTCATATTTCATAGGCAGATAGCAGCAGATTCTCGCTCTGTTATTATATATAAAGTTCTGGATACATGATGTTATTAAATAGATGTACAAGCGGAGCGTTTTGTGATCATTATGAAATGAAAATATATCACAATATATTTAATTAGTAGAGAATAAATTTAGCCACATATTATTACAAATTGTCTCAAATAAAACTAGAAATTACTCTTGTATATAATTTTGGACTTATTACGCATAAAGAAACGCGAAATATCAAATTCTGAGCACGCTTTCTGACTACACAATTCTACACGAATTTGAATTACGTACTTGAAAAATACGAGTACGAACCGAAAACGGCTCAGTGCACAAGCGGTCATACATTTACTATGGAGGCTATGACGGAACGTCTTTTTTCCGAATCGTTTTGTTCCCGGAAACGAATCAGCGCATAAGCGCACTATGGATAATTCTAGTGTACGAGAAATAAAGCAATTCCTCAATCATAAGTAATAAGTAAAAACTTTTTAACAAAAGAGAAAAACCTATTCAAAAAGATGCACTAAAAAGGTAAAAATAATTATTTACTTAATTCCAAAAATCAGATTACATTCAAATTACATATTCGACCGCTCGAGCCGCCTGCTCAAACATTCTGGGCCGCTCACTGATACTGTACTGCAAGATATAGGTATCCCAAAGAAGTTTGTCGGACTGTCACAACAAAAATAAAGCGCCATTAACTTAATTAATAAATGCGCCATTATTAAAGAAATTGACATTCGAACAAAAGCACTATACAAGCCCTGGACACAACTGAGCATAACCGGACTCAGTGATGCGGGCCTCGGCAACGCCACAGTCCGCATACTCACGATCGCCCGGCTACTTATTTTTTATTACCTAATAAGTGTTTCGGTACATACTGTATACTCTAAAGAGTAACTGACAGCTAAAGCTAAATATCAAAGTATTGTATTATAACTTTAAATAGAACTTCTTGCCAACTCTTTTTAGCAGAAATTTACATTGTTTACATTGTATTGACGATTCAAAAGTGTTCTTAGAAAGCTACTTGAATAAAGGTTGATTTGATTTGATATGCTGCATTTGCGGGCCGCGGCAGTAATGTACCATTTAACATCATATTAAATACACCTGCAATGCTTTTTACATGTGGGAAAATGGGAAGTCTAATGTATTGGACGTAACTAATGCATACGACGTCTAATGTAGGTAATGGAAACATTGCAGGCGTAATCACGCCGAATTTCCGCCGCGTATTTCCACAGGTGTTTCTTTACACCTTGTTAACAGAAGTGTTTTGCATGAGAGCCTAGAATCTTACATACAAGTGGTATACTCCTTTACTCAGTGTCTCTGCTCTGGTGCAATCAAATTTAGAAATTTGGGCCCAATTTAGAATGAAACCTGAATAGTCTCCTTTAGCGTTTTCAAGTTAAGGACCGATATAAGTAACTTATTTCAAAAAATTGTTTCATTCAGAGTTTTCAAGTTAAGGACTGATTTAAGTAACTTAATTTAAACAAAGGTTTATGAACTTTAGCTTAGGAACGTTCACCTCTGTAATTGGGTTAAAGTCCGTGACAAAGGGAGGGAGAGAAGTTCGGGAGCCTAACGACCTCCACCCGGGTTGTAATTAAGCCGGCTATTTATACAGGAAAGTGAACAGTTGTATGTACGTGTGTCATCCCATTGGTCCTTACAATTCCCACTGTTGGGGCACTGGCCGCTGGCTGCCAGTTACAACCCGTCCCGTTACGTTCCTGGGTGAGAGCGGTTTTGGGTCAAACTTGACCCCTGTCCAGATTTTGGTGGACTTTACATACGCCTTTTGAATCTCTTTGCAAACGCATCCTAGCAGCTATCTCAAGATACTTCCTTTTTCTTATTGCCTCATACGTCCCTATTGTTGGGCACGGCCTACCCTCATCGACATGCAGATTGTGGACTTCATATAATGTCTTCTCTTTTGACATATGCAGAATTCTTCACGATGTTTTCCTTCACCGTTAAGTCAGTGGTGTGAATAATCAATATACTTGAGAAATGAAGAAAAATACTCATTGGTACACGCGGGGCTCGAACCTCCGCCACTCAGGAAGCAAGGTAAAATCGAAACCCCTTGGCCATCGCCGACATCAAGATACTTCCTTCACCAAAAATCAGTGGTGTAAACATGCAATGTGCTTGAGTATTTCGAAAAAGAATTAAGGGCCCTTTTTTAGCCCCTAGCGCCAGTCACCTTATTTATATTTTTATTTATTTACTCGCAAATGTAATAGAAAACATTGTGTGAAACACGGGCGGTACAGAAATTACAAACTTGAGTCTCCTTCGGCCTTATAGGCTTCGACATAGCCTCTCGTTTGTAATTTTCTCCTTACCACCCGTAATACATTATGTAATATTATGTGACTTGAATTTAATAAGGATTGGTCCCAGAAAACCTGAAAATTTCTTCAGTAATATCGCTTAAACTTATATAATGCGCACTGTCGTTGACAACCATCGATATGTTTAGTATGCCCTTTGAATTTGAATTGAGTAGAATTTGATAGAAATTACTGGCCTTGAAATTGAACAAAAGCATTGGAGGCTACCAGTTAAAAAAACAAAAAACCCATTATCTGTAAAACGCGTAGTGACAACATTTCTCCACCGCTTTCAGGCACTATTGCGGCAATCTACGGATTTTATTGTGAGGGTTTTATACATATACTAAATCCATAGAGTGGAAAAATTCCGTGCGGAAACGCACCGCAACAAATAAGGTGCGTTCTGTTCACTGCTTCAATTCGTTGAATCCAGCCAAGTTAAAAATACATAAATGTTGTGTGACACACTGTACAAATCTTGGCTCATTCTCTTTAGTTGGATTATTGACATTTCACGCATAATGTCGGTCAACAAAACGCCACTTCTGTAGCAAACCACAAAATTCCGCATTCTTTCCCACAGGTTAATAACAGTTAATCTATGGCTTCGTCGTAGTAAAACGACAACACCGGATTCTGTCATGTACCATTTTCGATTATAGGATAATAAACGGTAGCCATTATACAGATTCATAATATCTGTCCGTCTGTCCTTAAGCGGTAGGTAGGTATATCATTACGAAGGCGGCAAAAAGTACTTTGAACGCCTATGTTCATTTTGTCATGTATTTTCAATCATTTGATTTTAGGGTTCCGTAGAAATGTGGTAAAAATCTAACCCTTGTAGTTTACTCTCCTTTTTTTCTTATCCATTCATCCGCTTAGGTTTTGAAGGAAAATGTTACAATGTTTCTTTATTTGTTGAATTTGTTTACCAACTGAAATTTATTTATTAGAATATAACTAAAAATTAAAAAATCAAATCCACTAAAATGCAAAGAAATAGGGGCCCAAGGCAGATATAATGGCAGAGCATTAAGCTACAATTCCGTAATGTCAGATGCCAACAAAACTTTTTACCTATCTTTACTTGTCTTATTTTTAGGCAATCGACTTCAAAGCAAATAAAACAAGTAGCCAAACGTTCCCTCTATAAGTCTGCTTTAGGGGTTTTTTTTTTACTTGTTAGTGGATTTGAAGTCGGATTAATGTTTTGTTAAAAAAAATTGTATTATGTTCCTTAAGTTCATGCAATTCTTAACTGTATCTTAAATAGCTTGCACTACACTACATTAGCATTATATTGCATTTGCGTAAAGCTATTAAACAACACATAGCAGTTGAATAAGGGCTACTTAAGTCTCAGGCCAGGCAAAGAATGTGTGACTAAGAAGTAATTACGCGCAGGCTATCGCGCGTTCAGCCTTATACCACCAAGTTAACCACACAACACCACAAAAAAAAAAGACAATAATAAGGATCGTCAGGCTATCGCGCGTTCAGCCTTATACCACCAAGTTACCCACACAACACCACAAAAAAAAAGACAATAATAAGGATCGTTTTTATACTATAGTCGTGATAGTGAAAACCCATACCTCTAATATACATTATGGATCAGTTATGTTGTTTCTAAAAGTACAGTACGTACAATATACTCTAAAACTATACAGCTACCTATGCGTTGAGTCAACATTCAGGAATTTCGTTAACCCGGGGCGTTGTAATCGGAGTAAGATAAAAAACCGGCTAAGTGAGATTCTGGCTCGAGGGTTCCGTATAAACGTATAATATGTAGAAAGTTCTTCCATCATGATATCAAGCGTCACAGGTTTATGCCTTAATTATCATTTTTTCCTTTATTTGTGATGTATAATATCTTGCTTCTTGCCAAACTTCATAATTCTAGGTCAACGGAAAGTACCCCACAGGTCTGATTTACAACTTTTTTGCAGCTTTAAAAGACCGCAGACCTTAGTATTTCATATTAATTTCAACTGACAGACAGACGGACAGACGGACAGCAAAGTGATCCTATAAGGGTTTCTTTTTTTCTTTTGAGGTGCACAACCATAAAAACCAACTAAGTGCTTGTGGATTCTTAAAATGAGAATTAGGCTCGGACTATAAGCATTAGGACTCCTCCGTCCTGAAAAAACGATACCATACGCAACAATATAAAATCATTAAAAGGCTATGGTAAAAATCTAGATCGGATGGTTTCAGATCCTATGTAGTCGATAAAAGATAAAATGAAAATGACTATTAACTGATTTCAAAAAAGGAGAAGGTTCTCGATTCGCATGTTTATATTTTTATATGTATGTTCGGGCATAACTTCGTCATATATAGACGGATCTGCAAATTTCTTTTTTTTTTTTTTTTCGTTTAAAAGAGGTTTATTCCGAAATGGTCCCATTTAAATTTCATATCGATCTTGTAATGAGTTTCGAAAACAGACAACGGAACGCTTCAAAAAAAAAACAAAATATAACCGGCTTCGATCAGGACTTATTGTTGCAAGAATCCGGATGCTTATAGTCCAAGCGTTTTTAGGGATATCTGAAAAACTTGTTCGTAGTATTAATAAACATCTATTATTCTGATTACTTTCAGATTTTTTTAAACTCACTTCTTTTTAAGTCAAAGGGGAGCTAGGCGAGTTATCAAAAATTTTCTGCTTTAAATTCTAATAACTCCCAAACGATGGATGTGCGGTCAGACCCTTCGAAATCAAGGCGCTTAACGCGTATATGCACACAACAGACCGATTTTATTTTTTATCTTATGCTTCTAACTTAATTCTAACACATATTTACAAATATTTCACTTTAAACAATATAGATTAGTATCTGATGGATACTTCTTGAAGCTTCTTGATTGACTGAATACAAATTCAAAATTTGTTCTATATTTATAATAAAAATGAAAAACCGCATCAGAGGGAGAGGTTGTTCCATAGAACCTTCTAGATTTAGTACTTAACTTATTGTACTTACTGTGGTGACTAAAAATCTAGCCCACACAAAAACTTAGTGAAAGACAACATATAGTAGTCGATATAGACATATATCGAAAGTGTAGGTATATCTACCTAGCTATAAATCGCTACTGACAGTTGAGGTCTCTATCGGCTATTGCCATCACAGTCACACGATTTGCGGCTAGACTATAAAATAACGCTGTTTTACATTTTTAGGTTTTATAGCCAAACGGTAGGAGCTATAATGACGATTTAGGTGTCCTAAGATAGAGCTTTCGGAGGCGGTTCCAGTGACGTATAGTGGTCTACGGTTAGGCCGTAGTGAGAGAAGAGCTGGAATTCTAGCTCTCAGGGCTTTCTGCCTACACTAGATGACTACAGACTTTGTGCTACATGTAAAAAATGGACCTAAAATTCGGACATACCTTTCCGTGTTTTTGGTGTCTGTCAGTATGTTAAATCATGAAAAAATGTGTGATACAAGTTTTGCCTTGTGCTCCTGTACTTCAGGGCTTAAAGTTACCTGTATGAAACCTATTTATCTCGGTAGATGCCTATGAAGGGTATCTAGTGATGCATTTATCTTTATCCTATGTAACCCGGTTGCTGAGTTATAAGCTATTGTATTTCATAAGTTTACACGTAATTTGCGCCCTAACCATACTACTTATCCTAACGGTATAGATACCTACGTGTAGGGGCAAAGGTGTGCTTTTAACCTGTAATGCTTATTTTAGGCATAGCCTAAGGACTTAATGACCCTAGCCAGGTAAAGTTTTAGACAGTCTTTCTCTTTTTTACCCATAGACCCATCCCTTTTGTATCTCTATCGCAGTCTATTATCATAGGAGTGAGGGAGAAAGAATGTACAATACTTAACACGCTAACTATTTTCACCTGTAACTTAATAACCGTACATACGGTCTATATAGAACTTTACATAGTAGTTCTGTACATTTTTGCACAACAAATGACATATGTTTTACATACATATATTAAACTAAATTTCCCGCTTTTTTGGGGATAGTCGTGCGTACAAAGTCGACAACATGTCGGTACTCACACAATATTATTTTTGATATCAACAAATAGTAAAGAGGGGAAATGAAACAAACCTACTCTACTTTTACCTAACTTAATACCTAACACTAAACTAGTCCCTATAAGGAAAATAGTTTTTATTGTGTAAATATATACTTAATATTAACTTATTATTACGAAACATTACATGACTATTTCCGTCCTTCTGTCCGTCCGTCCGTCTGTCTGTCACCAGGCTGTATCTCATGAACCGTGATAGTTAGACAGTTAAAATTTTCACAGAATATGTATTTCTATTGCTGCTATAACAACAAATATACCCGAGTCAGACTCGCACTAGGCCGTTTTTTTAAATCCACTGCAGTACATAGAAACTTACACCACTAATAAGCTATTTTAAGAATAGTTTTGTACAATACAAATTCTGAAACACATCTGTGAGCTTTAATTAACATTTCTGCTAAAAGTGGACATCAATATCATGATGAAGCTTTAATTTTTTTTTCATTGCTTTTTATGGATATGGGAATGGGTTTGATTCCCGCTCAAGACAAACATTTGTTATTTGCGTTTGTCTTGAGATTGGATGTTTTCTAGGTGTAATATGTAACTAGCTATTACCAGCAGCTCCACCCACCCTAAATTTGGTTATCGGTTTGGATTCTTACAGCAAACTTGCTCGACTATACTAAAGAAGTTTGTTATAGCAAGCTATAGCTGCACCTATAGTTTGAGTGGCATTGCAAAATTTCAGCCAAATTGGATGCTCCGTTGCGACAAGATTGAGTAACAAACGTAACAACTGCTCCCGCCAGGACATTTGAATTTTTCGGGATAAATTTTGATGAATAATTCCAGGACCTAACCCATATGTTAAACAAGTTTCATCCCGATCCGTCCAGTGGTTGAAGCGTGATTGAGTAAGAAACATCCGAACTTTCGCATTTATAATATAAGTGGTATGTTTTTCCAAAAAAAGTTATATTTATATTAAGATATGTGTATTTGTATCCATAGCACAAGGTTTTCTTAGTTTGGAACCAGATAGCGCTGTGAGTAACATCCAAAAAAGTATTTATTAAAAAAACATTACCTATTAAAATTGTTCAGAGATTTGTTTAGTTCCGAATCCTTCTTCGAATCATTTTGTTGTTAGACGAATCAACCGACATTTTTTGATTGATTAATGATTGTACGTCTACGAGTAATAATTAATATAGGCCAAATTCATTATCACATTGTTCAATACGATATCATGAGTAGCTACTTTTAGTTTTTAAGCAGCACAAAGGTTGACGATGGCTGTAGTAAATAAAAATCAGTGGTTTGTAGGCTTTTTGGAGTTGCCTAGTAAGGCTAAAAAGGTTTATTTTATTTCTCACCTTTTAGATTTTCGTTTTGATTTTTTGGTTAAAAGTTTTTCGATTCAGGGATCCTTTTGCGTAATACTAAGCTTTAAAATTAAAATTTTTGCTATAGACGGTTGTTTTGAATATGTGAAAAAAATCACTACAGTAGTATGTTAGCTTTTAAGTAATATTTTACAAGTGTTCCGTATTTTATCAATAAAAATCAGATTTTGTCAATACTTTGTAGAAAATTCCTCGATTTGATAAAACTAAAAGGATAACACAGCTAAGTTTTTTTTATAACACTAATGTGGCAAACAAGCTAACGTTTCGCCTGATGGTAAGTAGGCTATACAAATTAACAAGTTATAACCGATCGACTCATAAAATGTAAGTATTATTGTAGGTAGTTGGCTTTTTAGTTTTTGTTGCCAAGAGCTCTGTTAAAAGTTACATAATTTTATCTTTGCTATACTTAGTTTCATGGTCTTTATGCGTTATCTGTATTGTGTACATTGTAATTTATATAATATTTTGAGCCGTAATTAGTTTAAAGTTATAAACGAAAACTTACGATTAAATTCAATATCAGCTTAACAATAAAAAAATGAGTAAAGTTTAAGAATTTGAACCTTAATTAAGTGGTTTTGCTAATATTATTATAATTTGTCTTTTAAAACACTTAGAAAAAAAGAATCTGACAGTCTATTTTTGGTCTTAAATTGAAATTGTTAGGAAAACTAAGAAGGATATTCTCTTGATTCTTATGTCATAAAATCTGATACCTTTAAACGAGCAATTCTTGTATATATGTCTTGTGTATGTTATAATGTATAAATTGAATCTCGGAAACGACTAACGATTTTCATGAAATTTAGTATGCAGGGGGTTTCGGGGGCGATAAATCGATCTAGCTAGGTTTCATTTTTAGAATACGTCGTTTTATCCGTGTTTTCAGGCAATGATAAACTGAAAAATATGACTCTCCCTGACATCTATTGTCGAGTTGTAATACTATTATTTTTACCGAAACAGCAATACTAAAGCTACTTGACAATAGATGGCTTTGTTAAAGAAAACTAGCAAAGCTCGGTCACCAGGTACTATACAATAAATTTGACCAAGTGAATTTGCTGATTTTATACCGAAAAAAAATCGGGAAAATCGAGATTTTCAACTTGCGGTCACGTTCTACCGCCCATCCTACGTGAAAAGGCGTGTCTTAGCTAATAGTGTAATATGTCTGTACACTGGTCGAAACGGCACGCTTTTTCCAGGGAATGCCATAGCCTTAACGAATGGTTAAGTAAATGTTGTAGGATCTGTCATGACCGCCAGTATATACTCTATTTTGTTGTATTTTTTTAGGAAAATACTTTTAATAGTTTTAAACAATCCTTGCTAAGAAAAAACTGATTTCTTGCATATAGTCCTCAGAGACGTAGCTGGAAATGGGGTCCTATTTATCCCGGAAAATTCAAAAAGGTCCGTGGAAATAGGTATAAACGAATTCCACAAAAAAAACTGTCACATACTGAGACGGAACTGACTTATGTGGGTGGACGGTGGAGCAATCAATGTGATGGCCTTATAGAGCTGAAAGGAGATAACAACGCGTAACCTCATAAAACTTTTTAAGTAAATGTGTCGTATGTTATAAATGTACTAAGTGCATATCCACCACGCTGACTGAACTGCAGAGTTCAGAAGTGAAAATGTGGTTCACTTCTTTGTCTACATCTGATATAAGCAATAAGATGCCACACACTCACCTACACTAGCTAACCAGCCAAAATAGTAAAACCCTACTAACGCCGCTAAGGATGGACATGGATTACACATAGTAATTACTGTATCTCTTGGCAGACCTAGTTCTTTAGTGGGCTATATAATTATTATGGCTGGTATAATTTTAGTTTTTATAACGCAACCTAAAGAATTTAATAATTTACAACATACAATATAATAATTTGTAATTTTTAAGATTTTACTAACCAGTAATGGTGGCACAATCTAGCAGTAGTTTAATCCCACGTGGTTCCTAGATAACTTCTATTAACTCACAAGCGTAGACTATGCGTGGAGAAAATCCTCGGGCAGCGACTCGACAATTTAACCGACGGCAATTGTATGTGCTGTATGTATGGGACCACGCACTTTTATTACCACTAACCCCTCTCTAACAACGTTCTCACCCCACATTTCAAACACCCCCATCCTGTTTTTTATTCCGGACGGATTTCCGGCCTTAATTAACTTTAAGAAAAAAGAATACCTTTTAAGTATAAAACTAGTTATGTCGGTTAGGACTTTCCTGGATTAATATTAACGGTCTAGATAAAAAGGCCTAATTATCCTAAATTAATAGAATCCCAATAGAATATTAATATTATGTTCTAAATGTTCATAAAGTTCCAACAAACCCCGGGTAATTCCAAATAAACTAACACGTCATACCATTATACGAAATACGTGAAAATCAAGTCAACTACCTTTTATAATTGTTAGTATTTTTATTATACGAGGCTACCCTAATGGTTGTTAAACGACTGACTTAGGTAAGTCTCGCGGGCGTTTTCAATTATATGTTGAGGTCTACGATTCGTAAGTTCATAACTTAATATTTTACATTTTAGTCATTTGTACTTATATTTTGTTAGCTTTTAACCTTTCATAAAATAAATCATAACTTCTCATCTAATGTATAAAATTACTGAACTTGAATATTTGAACTCGCCATTGTAATTTAAAGTTGCATTTTGCTATTGGAAGTACGTCCATTGAGAATTATTTATCAATGAAAATCTTCGCGCTAAAACTTAAATAAACACATTGTATTACGAAAATGTTAAGGCATAAATATGGTATCGTCACATAGTTTAAAGAACAGGGGCAAAAGTATTAACAAATGTTTCTTTTTATGACATTTTTAGACGTGCTCTGTACAAATATGAAAACTGTTTTTTTAAGCAAACAAAACATTCAGACAAAGAATAATTTATCATCTTCCAAAATAAGTAATTTCTATACAATTCGGTTGAGATTTGAAGGAGAAAAAGGGGGAATTCTAAACAGCGATTATAATTATTGTGACTAGGGCCAAGGCGCAGTTGTCCCTATCGCACATCGGTATCTGGACCCGGGTCTTAGTGCGAAAGCAATTTGTATTTCCAAATACCTATGTGTGTATTCGCTTGGCTCTGATATTTCCTCTTAAACCTGGCTTTGAGATGTAGAATTTAAAGATAACTAGGAATACACCACAATACATCTATTCCGTCAGTAAAGAGAAGTGGAGAAAGCCACTGTAAATGCGGGCCATACCTATGAATAGTTGCCCCATTTTCCCGTAGTAATAGGAATGTCAGAAGAATGATATGAAAGTGTAGTGTGACTTTAGAGACTATACTACCTTAATGTAAATCTCAGTGAGTTGAGATGTAGCTGCACTACTCACGCACGCTCAGTTACATATCGCGTCATCCTTGTTTTGACTGTCACGTAGTACTGCCTCTTAACAAAGCTGTGTATTATTTTTTATAGATTTTACTTTGTTGGCAATATTGAGATTTGATTTTTACGTCCCTTTTGTAAATGATACATCATAAGAACAACACTTCGGGGAAAAATAGTTAAGTACGTTACACACGAAACTATGATACTTATATATTAATATACCAAAACATATCCAAACAAAACTGAAATATATTTATAGCTTTGCGTGTAGTCATTCAAAGATTATTATAGAAAATATATCGTTAATGTGCCTCGCTATAATTTATATTAAAATATATATTATACTCCGTGTGAGATAGACTTTATCAAACTTGAAACAACTTAAGTTGCGAATCCATAAGCAATTACTACTTATCGTTTACGTATGATATGGAGCCGAGCTTCGCTTGACGGCTTCCGAGAAAGTAACAAATGGTTTAAAGATAAGTGACGACTTACGGGAAAATTTACAAAAAAAGGTAACCGATTTGGTCACTCTCAAGTAGGGTTGCCAGATGGTATCCAAAGTCAAAGTCAATTTAATTGATGCAGTAAATAAACAAGTCACTTTCAGATTCATTTTTACAGAATAAATTCTAATACATTGAAATGATAAAATTTAAATTTTTTACATTAATTAATAATCATGAGCTATTTCAATTATTACTATTTTCGTTATTCATTTTAAAAAATCTTTAATGTCATAGTAAAAACTTTATGCTTTGTCGACTAAGAATTTTTTTGATCTATTACACAAAGTGTAAGTGTGTAGTTCAATTTACTGACTCTGAAGGAGTGTCAGCCCACATAGCGCCCAACGCTTAAAACCTCGGCGCACATAATTCAAATGTAGAAGGACTTTTTGGTAATGAATGCGGAATGGATGAAATAAATGTTCAGGTTAGTGTGGAGTCAGTAAAATCGTGAAGATTTGCATTCGTATTAGTGAAAACAAAACCCAAGAACTTCCTTCTAAAATTGTCAGTTTAGCTAAATATGATTAATCTAAAATTGGCAGTTTAGCTAAATATGATTAATCTAAAATTGGCAGTTTAGCTAAATATGATTAATCTAAAATTGGCAGTTTAGCTAAATATGATTAATCTAAAATTGGCAGTTTAGCTAAATATGATTAATCTAAAATTAGCAGTTTAGCTAAATATGATTAATCTAAAATTGGCAGTTTAGCTACATATGATTAATCTAAATTTGGCAGTTTAGCTAAATATGATTAAAATAAAATATGTAAATTAAAAAAAGAAAAACTCATTTATTACGAAAAATTCTTTTTGTAGAAAATTCTCCTTCCTCGTCCTAATTTTTCGAATTATTCTCTGGCAGCTCTACCCTCGAGTATGTACCGCGATTATTAATACTAATTTTATAATTGCAGAAGTAACTCTGTCTGTCTGTTACTTCTTCAGGCTTACACCGCTGTACCGATTAAGATGAAATTCGGCAAGATATTTTAAGTCCCGAGAAAGGATATTGCAAGGAAGGCTGCTTGAAAACGTCAAGTGTGAGTCGGTTTTTTTTTCTATAATTGAGGATTTGTCGTTGTAATCCTATACCAATATCCGAATTCAGGTGGGTGAAACCGTGGCCAAATTTGGCCTAGAGATAGTTTGAGTCCCAGGGAAGGACAAAGGCTACTTAAAAATGTCAATTTGAGTCGGTTTTTCTTCTATAGTTGAGGAGTTGGCATTTAAATCGTATACCAATAATCGAATTTAGAGCGGGTTAAACCACGGGAAGAATCTAGTAGTGTTTATATGTTTTACAAGCACAATAAATCTAATCGTGGTAAGCCCGAAACATAAAACATTTTGATAGCAACTACGGATGTTTAAAAAGTTATTTACTAATCATTGTCTAGGAAATAGGATAACTAGTTAAGTGATGTTATGCACTGGACGTAGTTATTTTTATTATGTGGTAAACAAATTCAAACTCAAAATCCTTTTATTCAAATGGGTTTCTAGGAATACTTTTTAGTCGCAAGAGAAATGAATAAAAATTTGCTTTACAAACTAATTACATTTCAAATTACAATGCTGGTTTAACTACAAACAAATACATATTTTGTATTCAAACACTTACAATGTAAATAGTAAACTATTATCATAACATATATCATATAATTCATAAGTACCTGGAGGATCGTACTTTGCTAGATTTTTTTAACAACGTCATCTATTATCAAGTAGCTTTATTGTTGCTTAACAACGCCATCTAGTAGCTTTAGTGTGTCTGTGTCGGTAAAAATAATATTATTATGTAGAATTTCCATCGCTGTGATATCATATAAATCATGTACCTATATTTTTAGTAGATAAAAATAAATAAACAATAACAAAAGAAAAATAATTTCAAACACAATATACAGTGACGCATGTGATCAACGGGTTCCTCCATGAATTTTCCAGAGTCATCATATATCATTTCCCAAAGTTACAAACTCAAAAATGACTTTGAACATAGCTAGGTGAATAAAACTGTGTTGTATAGTATTCTCCGGAACACTCCTGTGCTCGAGTTAGTATTCAGACAGGAATGATTAGTTCCTCTAGAGTCTTACCAAAGCAAGGCTGGTTTGAGTTCCGAAAAATATGTGATCTCAAAAAAAAATACTGTTAAAAAATAATTTGAGATATTAAAATTACTTCTGAACATTAGAAGTAATTATTTATTTATAAATCCTTTAGATAAACTAAACTTAAGAAATATATATTCACTCATTGTTAAAATTATTCAATTTGATGTGTTTTAAAGGTGATGTTATTGTATATATTATATACGGAATAATCTCAATCCTTTATTTCATGAAATTCAGTAGTATAATTTAATTCAGGAGTCACAACTTCGAAGAATAGATAGGTATATTAATACCTATAGATTTTATGATTTCTTGACGATAATGTACTTACTAATAAACACATTTTTATATAGTTGCTGTATATTTCTATAGCTGGATAACATATTTATTTTCATGTGGTATTAAGTTTTTCAAACGTTTCGTCTTCAATTTAGATGTTCAAAAGATTAATTACTTGTTTGAAACAATACACATCAAACAAAATAACATAACAATTTTACATACATTCAATCAATCACATAAAACTTATGCAAATAAATTGAATTCGACTTCAAAAGCTTGTCCCTATCTCAACTAAAATAGTAGATCAGAAATTGCAGCCATTATCGATGTCCATATCTTCGGTTCACTGTCACTGTCGAGACTTACATCTCCAAACTTTATGAAATGAAAGAAAACCCTACTTGACATTAAGATTCATTTCATGCTCCTAATTTATATATCCAGTTAAGAAATGAAAAACAGAAAATACAGACTTGATGCAGGAAATTGAAGAAAAATCGCCTTCTATTACACGTTGAATCAGCATCTAAATTTAAAATTAATTCAGTATTTCAGTCGTAGCCCACATCGTGCGACAAAGTCATCTTAGAATTGTTAAAATTTGTACTTGAAACCAAGATAACAGTTTTCACTTTTTTTTTTTGTTTAAAATATTCGTATGTGTGGGTTAATGATCGTGTATGTCTAAAACCCATAAATCTATACTTTAATGGGTTTCTCTTAGTAAACGTTAGGGCTGACAAAACTATATCATGTGAATCTCTCAAATTTCTAACCAAAATTCCGAATTTTTCTATTTATAAAAATCCATAAAATCGTGCTATTCTAACAATAACACTTAATAAGTTTTATCCCATAAGGTATTCTTAATTCGAATAAAATTTTATATAACTATACATAAATTATGCATTCATTTGTTATATAACTCCTTCGGTTATAAATAAGATGTACAAATAAATAGTTTTCGTTTAATTATTCCCACTATTTATATGACTTTTCACAATTTTGTAGATTGTAGACATTAAACGTTCGAAAACTATTAATTTTAAATTGTATACTCAAACAGACAAAGTGTCTGATTTCTCCTTAGAATAATTAATCAGAATATTGACTCTAAATTGATTTAAAAAATTGATAATTTCTAACAAATTAAATCAATAATATTTGTGTTCTATTTTGTGTCAACCCTTAGGTTTGACCGCTTTCCATTATAACGTAGCCAACAAGAAAAATACCTGTTACCGATATTTTAGCTAAGCGTGAGGAATTTTTAAGCACTCATATACGAAACTCGACCATTTTAACTTGGTCAACGACAAAAATTTAAGAAAATTGGTACTCAAGCATCTTTACCTTTCATAAAGATTGAAGCCCATGTGCCTTTTGTCGAATTTTAGTCTCCTTCAAATTTTGAAAGTATTTTATAAATAATTTTATGTACATGTAGGATCACTCCATGAATAAGTGATTCCTACAATTACTACTCTCTAATCGATGTCACGAAGAGACATATTTTTAATAAGGTCCCTAACTTGATATCCCATGATAGGCAATTACAGTAAGATGTCGCTTAGAAATAAGCTGAATCTTTACACAACTTGCATACGCCCCAGACTAGCTTATGCTAGCGTAGTCTGCGTTATCCAAACGCAGTCTCCATAAACACCAGACCCTCCAAAACCGCTTTCTCAGAGAGGCCTCCGGAGCCTCCTGGTACGTCTACAGGGACTTCGAGCTCCCTACGATTCCCCAATATTTAAAAGACCCGGCAGTCCTCTTTTTCAAGCATACACAAAATCACCCGAATCGACTAATTGTGCAATCCACAACGTATCATCCCCCCGAACTACCTCGTCATGGTCGTAAAACTATAGTTAGGCGGCCTCGGCACGTACTAACGGCCCCAGATGACGATCTCGCTGACCGTACGACCTCCCCTAACAGTGCCTCCCCCCTAACACGACGCCGACGTCCCCGGGTTCGTCAGCGCCCGCAAGGATCCACGAGGTATCAAAGAGTACCGGGGGACTTCTCGCCCCACTCAATGGCAACCGCACCCGCGTAACGGAGAACTCCCCTCCTGGCGGTGACTCACCTTCGGGTTCGAGACTCACGCCGGTCGAAGGGGACGCCCCCGAGAGCGACAACCCAAGCCGAGGCTCCCCCAGCGGGGAGCCCTTGAGCGTTAGGCGCTATACGGGCTGAGTCTCGCCCCAAAAAGCCCGGTGAAGCAGTAATGGCTAGATCGATTTAGCCCCCGGAACCCCCTGCATACTAAATTTAATGAAAATCGTTGGAGCCGTTTCCGAGATTTATTATTTATCTATATATATATATATACATATAAACAAGAATTGCTCGTTTAAAGATATTAAATAAAATACGCTAATAAAACAACAATAGCATTATTTGTAATTTTTTAATCGAAATTTGTTACTATATAATTTCCCTGATCTTTTATACCGAAGGCCTACGTAAATTTCGGTAATAATTCAACCCAAAAAACTTTCACAAACGTCTAATGGAAACAGGAAAAAATCTAAACATTTGCTAAGGGAAACTTAAAAACAAAAATTCTAAAAAATCTAACATATTCTTATAATTATTGCGAAACATACATCGGTGTAAGTCATTTGCCTGTCAATATAAGTATGTATTCCAACTTACATATGTGCAAAAAATTGCTGGTTAAATAACGTGTATAAATATATTAAATACGGATGTTTATACGATAATTACCAAAACCATAGAGGATCGCCGTCTGTCTTGTCTACATTCAGCTCTTTTAGTCTTCATTAGCGAAACTACTTGAAGATTTTCAGTGTAGCGCTTGATATCTTTGGTCATAATTATGATTTATATGACATTTGGGACATATATATTTTATACGAAAATATTTAAAGAGTTTTAGAAGGTTACTCGTTATTTTAAAGTTATATCATTAATATATAGTCAAACAAATTTAATGATAAGGTACACACATCCTGATATATAGTCATTTAGCAAATTTTTTTTTTTTTATTTTGTTATTATAATTTATTGCACTTAATCAAAGACTATTTACAAAATGGTGGACTTAATGCCTAAAGGCATTCTCTGCCAGTCGACCATTGGCTAAACACAAAAGCGTAGTTGGTATTGCGTAAAGAGGCTTTTAAAATGAATTAATTATTAATATAATACATACATACATACATAAAATGGTACCAGATGGCGTTGTGTGTAATGTCCAGAATTATTCAGTCAGTGCCTTCGTATTTCAGTTTGGTGGTAGAAACCAAAAGCAAAATGTAATGAAAATAAAAATGTATGCACTGTTTTAAAGTTTTAAAACGCTAATAGTATTGATCCAACAATTACATATTGAAGGTATTTTATCTGTATGGTCTTTAGCGAATTCCGTTCCGTACCCAATAAATGCCAACGGAGCCCTATAACTAAGTCTACGCTGTCTGTCTGCCTGTCCGACCTTCATAGAGCTATATCTTTTAAATGGTAACAGGTAAATGGCTAAGATTTCCATGCAAGAAACACGTTTTCGTTATTTTTGCTCTATCGTGAAAACATAAATACATTCAAGCTTCAAACTTGCAGTGATTATATTGTGAGTTAACAAATAATAAAATCGGTCAAGTGCGAGTCGGACTCGCGCACGAAGGTATCCGTACCATTATCCTTTTTTAGGTAATCTTTAAACGGGAAAAATCACGTATGTTGTATGGGAGTCTTTATTTATTTTTTTATTTTAATTTAATTATTCATTTTTAAAGTGACTATATAACTAAATATTCTGTGAATATTTTAAGCGTCTTCCTGTTGTCGTTATCAATATTGAGCAAAATCGAGCAAATTTTTCTTTATTTTCTGTCTTTTAGTATTTTTTGTTATAGCGGCAACAGAAATAAATCTTCTGTGAAAATTTTAATTGTCTTACTATCACGGTTCATGAGATACAGCCTGGTGACAGACGGCCGGACGGACAGCGGAGTCTAAGTAATAGGATCCCTTTACCCTTTGGGTACGGAACCCTAAAAACCAGCCAAGTGTGAGAGAGACGGACTCGTGGCATTGCCATTTTAAATTATGCTATAAGTGACATCTAGCATAAACAGTCCAAATTATTAAGGAAACATACTCGTGGCCCAGTTACATTTGTGTCGTCGGGTATAGTCAGTCATTGAAAGAGAGAACGCCAAAGAGTACTTTTTCTTATTGTTTGTATTTGAAAATCTTATGGTGGTACGGTAACCACGGTGCGCGACTCCGACTCGCACGTGACCGTTTTTTTTTAACTTGTCGACCAAATTACGTAAATCTTATCTTTGTTCCAAAAAGTGCGCATTAGTAACATGACCTTTGATGATTGGTATAGTAACCTATGTCTGATAACGCACGGTTTAGTTTTATTTTTACACATTAATACTTTTTCAATTCTAAATTACCGGGATTGGGGGCTTACATAGACATAAAGAACTGGACAGCACATTTCGTAGCCATATGTGAAAAAAAATAATGGTCGCAAATGTGTGTCTCTTGTCTCTATCTTACTTGTTTTAATAAACATAAACAAACAAAATGGCGGACGTAGATAGAAAGAGAAAGAGACCATAGGTTTGCTTTATCTCTTTCTAAAGGCTGGTCAATGTTTTGAGGCTATTGACAGATTACAAATTGAAGTCAATCTTAACATTTACTATATCCTATCCTACTAATATTATAAATGTGAAAGTTTGTATGTCTGGATGGATGTTAGTTACTCAATCACGCCTCAACCACTGGACGCATCGGGATAAAACTTGGCATACTTATAGGTTAAGTCCTGGAATAGCATATAGGCTACCTTTATACCTAAAAATTCAAAAGTTCCTGCGGGAATAACTAAAACAGAATTAAACGAACTATTGCTGCACCTATAGCATGCTATAGCAATTCATTAGTATAAGTAATTTATTAATTAATTAGAGTTAAGGAATTTCACGCAGATAACCGAATTTAGGGCGGGTGGAGCCGATGGCAAAGTCTAGTGGTTTATAAAGCATAAATTATCTCCAACATTTTTAGACACTTACACACTAACAAAAACTCTGACTGTTTAATAATTTACTGGTACTTCACATATATTATATATATACTCGTATGTATATGATTTTTTCTAAGTACTATAAATTTTTATAATAAAGTTACTATACTTTTTTTTTACACTAAGGTGGCAAACCAGCTTACGGTCCGCCAGATGGTAAGTGGTTTTTAAATTGATTTTTAATACTATAAAAAATATATTTTGTGTTTCGTACTCTCTTTAGAAGCGGCGCGCATATATAACGAAATTTTCTTCAAACTTTGATCTGTTATATTTTAGTTAGTTTTGAAACAAAATATACTTTTGACTAGCGTAAATTTAAGAAAATTCAATATTCTACTACTTTCTAAAAGACATAGTACACATAAAAAACTAAGGTTAGGAGATATAAACGAAAAACTGAAAAAAATCCGAAAATTTGGAAGGTTTTTGCCCCCACTCGAGTCAGCACAGGGTCCTCGAGAGTATCTAGATATTAGTGGATATTGACTGCGGACTATATGTTTATCAAGTTTTTAACAGGTTATGTCCGCCTTTTTTTTTTTGATGTCATCATCTATTAATTATTAGTAGGTATTTGATATGTGTATAACATACTCGATTAATTTCTGAATATTCTTTAAATTTTTGGTATTTATATTTTTGACTGTATATGGCCGCCATGTTTGTTGCTATCTATCTCACGTTCGGAATAAAGACGAATCTTACCACACCTCATTTAGTAAAATCTATAATATAGTTAGTATATCCTAACAGTGAAAAATTTAACAATAGCACTTACTAAAAACATTAACCACCTTTTGGCAGTCTGTTAATAAAAGGCCAGGTACAGAATAATAGGTTATTACCCATTATTAGTTTCTGACAAATAACAAGAAGTAAGTCAGGATTGGATTATAAATAGTAGTATATATTGTACTCCAGTTCGTATACGGTTTTTTGGGTCGCTGATCACGAAAATCTGGGTTTCGCTTTTAGGAAATTGGGGCTACACCCTTAAATTAGCAAAAACTACCCCAAAATAGGGGTTTTTTCTATGTATTTGTACTTTAATTGTTAATATATGCCCTAAATCAACGGTTTTTCTCGTTTTTTTGGAGAACAACAACATTCGGGTTAATTATAATGGGTGTAAAGTACCCCTAAAGGGAGTGTTTTTGCTATATTTTTAGTTTTATCATTAAATTAGGCCAAAAAAAAATTGTTTGGACTTGTAGTTCAAATATTTGATATATTTTATGAAAATTGTTACCCAAGGGTAAATTGGGGAGTTAAAAATATTACTAAAGGGGTGTTTTTTTTTCAGCTTTTATTTTTTAAGTGGCATAATTTTTTTTCGAAAAATTTAAGGCTAAACTGTCAGTAAGCAAAAACACCCCTTTAAGGATAGTTATAACCCCACCAATTAACCCTCAGGTAACAATTTTCATAAAGTACCTTTATCAAGTATTTGAACTACGAGGCCAAACATGATTTTTGTCGAGAAAGTTAAGGCTAAAACTGTCAGTATAGCAAAAACACCCCTTTAGGAGTACTATTTACCCCCCCAATTAACCCCTCGGGTAAAAATTTTCATAAAATATATCAAATATTTGAACTTCGAGTACAAACAAAATTTTTTTCGCCTTAATTTAAGATTATAACTGAAAATATAGCCAAAACACCCCCTTTAGGGGTAGTTTACACCCCCTATAATTAACCCGAATGTTTCAACTTGTACTCCAAAAAAAACGGGTAAAAACGTTGATTTAGGGCATATATTAACAATTGAAGTGCAAATACATAGAAAAAACCCCTATTTTGGGGTAGTTTTTGCTAATTTAAGGGTGTAGCCCTAATTTCCTGAAAGCGAAACCCAAAAAACCTATACTAGACCAAATCTCATGGTGGCCACAAAGAATACAACCAAACCCGTATACGGACTGGACATATTATATAATAATATTACATATTTATATAATATTATATATTTTATAAATGCGAAAGTAACTCTGTTTGTTACCTCTTCACGCTTAAACCGCTGTACGGATTAAGTGAAATTTGACTTGGAGATAGTTTGAGTCCCGAGAAAGGACATAGGCTACTTAAGAACGTCAAGTGTGTGTCGGTTTTTTTCTATCATTGAGGTGTTGCTATTCATATCCTACACCGATAATCGAATTTAGGGCGAGTGGAATCGCAGGCAAATTTGGCATGGAGATATTTTGAGTCCCGGGGAAGGACATAGGCTACTTGAAAATGGTAAGTGTGAGACGTTATTTTTCTATAATTGAGGAGTTGCCGTTGAAATCCTACATCGATCACCGAATTTAGACCGGGTAAAACCATGGGCAAAAGCTAGTATGATAATAACGCATTTTCAGTGACGGACATGTTTATAATTAAAGATTTTTAATATAACTCAGTTTGTATATAGGTATAATAGGTATATTTGTTATACATAGATACGGTAACATTTACGCTTACGTTAACACTACAAAGATTGCGGTATATTAAGTTATTTAAGTTATTTTTAATAAATCCGCTAGTTAGCTGCTATAGGGTCCTTAACATCTATTTTACCTAGTTTGTGTTTACATTAATATAAAATGTATTCATACAATTCAGTATGAAATCTTTAACATAATTTAATAATTTATGTCGTCTGAAATGTTATACCTATACAATCCTTAACATAATATGTCTTCTTTTATATAAGTACTGAAAAAGACGTAGGTACCTACACTGTATTTTGGTGTATTGACTTTTAAATTATTGCTAACTAAATACTTTTAAAATTTGGTATTTTGTATGTTAATTTTGTTTTTATTGAATTTCTTAATTACTTAGATTTGTGCATAAGCCGGATACCGTATTTGTAGAAAAAACGTACGAAGAATTTCAGCAGAAATTTAGGCCATTAAACAGAGCGAAATGGAAAGGCAAAACTGCTCCGGTTTTTTTTTACAGTATACAACCAGCCTAATCTTTTGTTTTTATATTTCTGGTCGTTGTTTATTTTTGAATCTGTGTCAATAACCACTTCACCTAAATAAACTGGCTTTTCTAATAAAAAAAAAACCCCAATTCTTCACAAACACAAAAGAGGCTGACAACACTGGTATCTCAACAACCTGGTGAAAACAGTTTCACCACTAAACGTTGCATGGATTCGACACTGTTATTGTTATTACAAAACCTACTATCTTGAATACGGTAATGGTATTGATTGACAAAACTCCACAGCCAGCCAGCACGCCAGCACACGTGTTTTTATCGTCGACGCGAACAGACGTACACCGACAACACGACTGACAGCGTTAAAATGCGGCCAAATGTGAAAACTCAGGAAGTCAAGCCGGAAAAATCCAACTGAAGAAACAACTAAACAAAATGCATAGGTATTTATTCAAAAAAAAAATCTAATTTCCATTTTTCAATATTAAAAACAACAGATAATTAAAAACGTTAAGATATATTAATCTAAACCAATATAGTTAAAAAAAATTACGTTTAAGTACTTCATATTATATTATTTATAGTATTTTTCTTTTGTAAAAAAGACATTTATCTTAATTTTTACAATTTTAAAATTGCAAAATTTTGCCCTGCGTACAAAAAAAACGTGCCACGTGCGGCCCCTCCCTGTCTACACTATTAATAAGGCCCGTTTCGTTTGCTAGCATTCATTTCGTGTGAGACTTTAATGAATCGATACGACGATATAGTCAATTCAATATTGTAAACATTGTTAAAAAAGTTAATAAACTGTTTCAAACATGGACGTGGGTATGTACGGTCTGCAAAATAATACGATTTTATGTAACGATAACTGTAAAAACTAAAACTAGAACACTGTATTGAGTTGAATGTGGATCATTGTAGGTTATCTGTCGCGTGATTGTGATTTACAAAATAGTTTTATTTAGAAATATTAAATTATGTTGAACTTTTTACTGTAAATAATAAATATCACTATGATTACAATTCACTGACTCATGACTTGGTTTCTTCTTTTATTATTATTTGGCATATTCTTTCGTCACCCAGATCAGACATCAAAATTGAAACAAGTTTTAATTTGATATTGGTTAAGCTTCTTTTTCGCGTGCACGTAAAAGGCGTCTATACCTTTTTTACTGTGCTTCGTGTATGCTTAGCAACGCGTTGCCAGTTTTGCATTGCTTGACGTGGTCTGTGGAAGTAGAGTTGTCCTTGATAATGAACGTAACAGTTGTGTTGAAGAAACTGTACTCTATGGCTGCGTCAAAGAATATATACTTTACGGTTCTGTCAAAGAATATAGGTACTCTATGGTTGCGTCGAAATATATAAAAAATTACAACGAAGTAAAGTAGGTAGTTAGTTAAAAAAATTCGTCACGGTTTATCTTTTTTTAGGTCCGTGCGTAGAGTATATTTTTTTAATAGAAGGTACACGTGTTTAAAAATAACGTGTCTGGTCGGATCACGTGCATACAATGTCACGTAAACGCGTTTTATTTTTCTTTCTAGGTACGTTTTTACTTTCTGTTCCTCTAGGCAATTGTTAAAAAACAATTCCTTTTATAAATATTCTTTTTAGACTACCTACTTGTCTTTTTCTTTAGCATAGTAAATACCTAATTATGATATTTTTTGCTGTAGAAAAACCCAAATATTATCTTAAGGTGAAGCAAAATAATATAGGGGTCTTAGTAGTATTACTTTCTTATCTACTTTGATATCATAATTTTTTATATTAATAAATTAAAGATCTTTTTAACTATACATTCGTCATTATGATAAGATATGATATTTATATCAGTAGACAGGTGTTTCCCAATCATTACGAAAATGAACTTCTAATTCCTAAATTCTAAGACAGTACTAAAAAGTCAAGTTCTACAGATTTTTTTAAACTTTAAATTAGAAGCATGATGCACTTGTTTTTAAAAAAGGTTAACATTACAATACCAAACTTTCTGCAGAAAAACCTGTAATAGCAATTTTATAAAATTTGTTAGTGCAGGTTACTTAAAATACTTAGACTCAAGGCAAGTTGTATATAAAAAAAAAAACATTTTTATAGTTAATACCTTATTTTTTACAAAATAGAAAATATTTTTTCCTACACATAAACTTTATGTTTACAAGCCTAATTAAATGCGTATGAGTAATAAGCTTTTGAGTTATGATGCGCCCCACGTTTATGACTCCTTATTTTTTTTTCTTTTTAGTCCATTTATAAACTCTATGTAAAAATAAATTATAAATGTTGAAATGATTTTTATTTATTTATTTTTTAGTCTTGTCTGTGTTCTTTTGTTTTTGAACAAAAAAAAATCGCACATGTATTATTAGACTTGAAATAATGTAGTGATTTTTTTATTTGAGATTTTTTAAGGTGGCAAACGAACCAACGACGTTAAGCGAACACCGTAGTCTATGGACGTTTGCAATTTTGAGAGAAGGAATCAGAAGTTTCTAAGGAAATCCATCATTTTTGAAGCCAAATGCATTAAATTTGTTATCTATTTGGCATTGTGGTTGAAAATTATGATGGACTTGTTTCACCGTTTTTGATTAAACATTGCCTAGAGGGCAAATAGAGGACTAAAATTTGTATGAGTATTCCTATAATTTTATAGTTTAATCATAAACAATAAAAAGCTTTCTTTTATAAAACGGACGCCACGCGGGTAAAGTCTTGGGAATAAACTTAAAACGGACGCCACGCGGGTAAAGTCTTGGGAATAAACTTAAAACGGACGCCACGCGGGTAAAGTCTTGGGAATAAACTTAAAGTAAATTCAACGAAAAGCTACGAAATTTTGTAGCCCTATCTTGACGTGTCATCATTAAACGCCAAGAACATTAATAACAAAGTCGTATACACGAGGCCAAACTATAGTTTGTGGTGTATACGCATTTGTTATTTTTTTCGTACCTTAACATCTCTATTCTCTCTCTAGATCTTTTTTAGATAACGTTTTACGGCCTCACCTTAATGCGTCATCAAACGAAACAATACAGTGTATTTAATTTTTTGTCAGGGATGTCTTAACGATGACGTTTTGCGGCCCGACCTTAACGCTTTATCGGGCGACACAGTTCCGCAGAATAGAGACATACCTAGCTAAAAACAATCACCCCTCAGTTGATAGGTATCAGAGCTGCCCATAAGGCACTTTATCATTAAAAGCTAGACCTCATGTTGATGACGAAGCTCAACTCCTCCTTGCTGCGTCACTAAACACCCATTACATTTTTTCTTATTTACGAGTAAATTATATGAATAAATAAAAAACTTATACTTTAGTATCCAGATTACGATCTCGCTATCCGGGTAGCGAGACTAGTCTCAACGATCTCCCCTAAAAGGGCCTCTTCCCTCACACGAAGCCGACGTCCCCGGGTTCGTCGGCAAACGCACGGACCTACCTCGTACACGAGGTATCAAAAAGTGCCGGGGCGCTTCTCGCCCCCACTCAATCGCAATCGCAACTGCGTAACGGGGAACTCCCATCCTGGCTCTGACTCACCTTCGGGTTTGAGGTTCACGCTGGTCGAAAGGGACGACCCCAAGGTCGACAACTCAAGCCGAGGCTCCCACCGCGGCGAGCCTTTCAGCGTTGGGCGCTATATGGGCTGAAACTCCTTCAGAGTCTCGCCCCGTAAGCCCGGTGGAGCAGTAATGGCTGCATCAGCCAACTGCAAAGTCAGATCAGAGAAAAAAAACAATACTATAGTAGCTTTTACCTGTGGCTCCGTACCCGCTATAAGGGAGCCGAAGGTTTGGTTACGGTTTCGGTTTTGGCTAATAATTGTGTTTCGGTACACTAAAAAAGGGATTAGGGGAAAATACATGATGATGCCAAAACCTTTCTTACGTTATGTTATATCAGAAACCTTTTCTTAAAATTTCAAGCCCCTAGACCTAGTAGTTCGGACTGGCGTTGATATAATAATTAGTCAGTCAATTAACATTTTAAAATATAATCTTTATATATGTATAATTCTTCTGTACGTGTGTATGACACTGTACTTCTCCTAAACGGCTGGACCGATTTGAATGATTTTTTTTGTATGTATTTGGGTGTCGCCCTGGATGGTTTAGACTCACAAATTAGCACGGCAGATAGCGCTGCAGTCGGTATCATGCAGGACAACATCTGCCCGTTCAGCTAGTTATTAATATAAGTTATTAATCTATAATATTATTTTGGATGATTATGTTGTGTACTATTCCATCGAAAATAACACATTTAAAATAAACAAATTAATTAACCTACCTCATGTTTCAAATAAATTAACACGAATACATTTCAAAATAATATAATTACCAAACCTTAATAACAATATAGGTTAATATACTGTTACTTAAAATGAAAACAGTTTTTAATTGCGCATTGCGCCAAGAACGTAAATTGTAACCGGTAAGGACCCACTAGCTTTTGTAAATAATTGGTTCGGAACTCATAATAACTGGTACGGAACTCATAATAACTGGTACGGAACCCATAATAACTGGTTCGGAACCCATAATAACAAGTTATTGATAGCTTTCATAACACACTCGTTACGTGTATCTATTCTAGATTCTTACTGAATATCTTGTGAACAATCTAATCATATGATGCAATTGAAGTGAATTAAATTCTTCTAACAGCTGGAATCTAAAGCTTAAAGTACACGATGGTCTGTGCTGGCCCACGCTCAACCATGTACATTAGGTTATCGTGGTTTCCGATTTGTTTACAATTTTGTTCAGTTGACAAATGTTGCTTTTTTTATTTTTTTTTATACAATTCCAAAAGTTCTATCCGACATTATTTAAAAACATTGTAAACTGCCATTATTGCAAAGAAGAAAGAAAAGAAGAAGAAAACCCCCTTTTCCATTTATGTATTACGCTGAATCTATAACAGAAATTTGTTTTATTGTAAATTGAGACTTTTATCATGACAAATTAAATGTATATTAAAATTAAATATATATGTATCCAAAAGACGCTAGTCGACTGAAAAATCTAAGTATTACATTTCTAAAGACCTTAGTAAAGAAACAGTTTTTTAAATAACTCCTTTTCGGGTCATATGGACAAGATGCACTCTGTAAACTCCGCGACTGAAATTTGAACATTTTATAGTGTTTTTGTAATACAGACATATACATATATATGTACCAGTCAACTGACCTGAACAGACAAGAATGATTAAAAATATGGCCATTGGGTAAACAATAGATTTATTAACAGTAAAAGAAGTTATTGGAATTTTGAAGGGTCGGCAACGCGCGAGTGATACCCCTGGTGTTGCAAGCGACCCTAGGCCACGGTGACCGCTTACCATCAGGCGAACCGTGTGCTTGTTTGCCACCTAACGATTTTCTTATATGTGTCGCGGCGACCGCTATTATCGCCACACAACGATAGACCTTTGCACGCATTTATACAATGACGTCACGTGGGCCAGCATTTACAATAGCCATATAATTTTCTGCGAGGGAGAGGCGCCTCTGTGATTGAAATAAACAAAATACCATACGACAGAATTATAGTTCTACTTTTTACCACGTGCTTACTATATATGGTGCGTCGGTACAAAATCGTTGTTCTAAATTATTCTGGCGCATCTTACACTGTTTTGTTTTATCTATTCGACTGCACAGTTCTCACACGTATCGATTTTACTTCAGTAACTGTGAAAATGGACAGTTAAAATTGAACGTGTATCTTGAAGCTTTAGCCTCCTTGATGCATGACGCACCACTCCTTGATGCATGACGCACCACTCCTTGATGCATGACGCACCACTCCTTGCTCACCTGAGATAGAATTATTATATTTACAGCCACATTATTGTATCGCCCATTTTTATACGGAATGTCCACCAACGATGAAAAAAATACTGTGTGAACTGATGAATGTACCAAAGTATTTTTCCCGGAGAACTGTCACTCTTTGCACTAAGGTAAAAAATTGTGTGTTTGTTGCGAATTAAATGTAACAGGCAAGCATTTTGTTTCTTCGTCTCTACACAATTCACAACTCTATTCTCTTTATTAAACAAAAGACTCAGTGTAGTGTAAGCCCTTAATTATTGTACTATTGCATACAATAGTCAAAACATTATCGTTTATTGTGTCAGAGACCAAATTATTGTATGGATACAATAATTATTGTATATTCAACATCCCTGAGACCCCAACTGCCACTACAGCTTGCTAATTCCACGAGCTATGTCAGTGACTTTAGTTCTCATCCGGGTGTCCTCATTTAATTTAAGCTTATGGAATATCCCGGCTTCGTAACTCATGACAAGTAGGCCGCAGTGGTCAGACCTTCGACTTTAAACACTACGGTATAGGCGACATAGGACTTGACAAAGCTTGCCACGTGTGTAAGAGGCATTAGCAAACAAAGACAACAAAGACTTAAAAATAAAGTGACCTATTTCCGTAATGACTTTTTTGTTGGCACGAAGAAATGTTCTATGGGTTCCGTAAGAAATAATAGAATAATATAAACAGTTGCATTTACTTATTGAAACGAACTTAGATGCCAAATTGTCTGAGGCTACATTATTTATGGATCTAAGATGGACTTCTCTACCGTTGTGAGTTCTACCGCTTATATAGTGGGATGTGTTCTGAGTAGAGTTTCTGGTTTCTCGACCTTTTGTATTTCTCGAGGCACGAGAATTCTCGAACAGGATATCTCGAGTTTCACGGCGATATTATTATGACATTTTTGCCTTATATAATAAATAGTAAGTTTTTAGTTACCATTAATTGCACTTATTAATAAACAAATCAACAACAAACAATAAATTAAACAAACTATACTCGGCTGGTCTATATAATGAGTAAGGGTAGTTATTTACTTTTTTATAATTATCTGCCAGTTCTAAAATGTACCACAGTATTTAATTAAATAAAAAAAAAAACGAGTTGCACTCCGGGAGTGCCGGCAGAAGTGGAAACCTTTACACACGATTCGCGCTTAACACTCAAATATGTCACAAGACATGTCTTTGACATTGTCAAGAAATAATAATGTTTGTTTATTTACTTTTTTGACGTAGTATATTTGACATCGCAATCTGTCATAGAATTAAAATTCCATATCCAACCTCCCTGTACTACTCATAATCGCGAATACTAAAAATAAAAATTATAATAGGCGTGGCATTACGGTTTCCGTCTTACGAATTTCCACGATTAGGACACGTGACCTGACGCGAGTTTATCATTTTTTACCCATACCAAAAAAAGTGCACAACGCCGCTAAAGAAGTTTTCACTTCAAAAAAAAATTGTAAAATTAAATCACCCAAATTACTAGTACATATTATTTTAACAACTATGAAAACTTGTTAGACATAACAAACATTTTGCTGCTAACTTAAACTTAAAATGCATATTATGTATTATTATGTGGAACTCCTTAATTAAGGCTGTGGCATTCTCTAGCAGAAGCGTGCCGTTTCGACCAGTGTGCAAAGACATATTTCAATATTGAAGCGTACAAAGAGACACAGTTCCACGTACGATAAGCGCTAGCACGCGACCGCACGATGAAATTCTCGATTTTCTCGGTTTTTTGACGATATAGAATTCTAATTTTTATTTAGAAACATGAAATTATCAAATACACTTGGTCATATCAATATATATTTTATGTAATAAGAATCAAGAGAATATCACTTTTAGTTTTCCTAACAATTTGGATTAAAGCCCAAAAATACAGTGCCAGAATTATTTTTTTTACCTGATAATAGACAAATTATTATAATATTAGACAATTCACTTAATTAAGGTTTGAACTATAACATAAAATTTTTTTTGCGTCAAAAAGTGTACTCAGGACTGTAATAATATTAATGAATTTCTTGCAAACTTAACTTATTTGGGTATGCCGATGCCATCGCCTTAACTCCTTCCCTTTAACTCTTCCTTACTAACTCCCTCGCAGCGAAGTTGGTAATGTGAAGTGTGGCTGGCTGCTATGCAGAGGGTGTGGGTTCGATTCCCCCGTTGGACAAACATTTTACGTGATAAACATTTGTGTTTTCCTTGAGTTTTAGTGTATTTATGTATAAAGTGTATGTACTAACAAAAAAGTAGTATATATATGTATTTGTTGCCTGGTATATGAATAACACAAGCTTTGCTAACTTTATGGCCAGACAGTGTTGTGTGTAATCTCCAAAACTATAAATCTATTTAATTATACTAATAAAGTTGGCTAAAGCAAGCTACAATTGTAGCTATAGGTAGTTCGTTTAAGCTCGGTCATAATTATTCCCGCGAGAACTAATTTTTTCGTGATAAAATGTCATTTTTCTACATGATATAACTTATATGTGTGCCAAGTTTCATCTCGATCTGTCGAGTGTTTAAAACGTGATTGATGACTTTTAAACATCATCATATAACATCACAGACTTACGATTAAACAAATCATAATTATTTACAATATATTTTTTAATTTGAGCATAGCATGCCAATTAAAACTAAATCAGTTACCCGCATAATAATCAACATATAAATCAAATTGTAATTCTACGATGTTTCGTTACAAAATAGGCTTTTAGAAATACAAAAGCGTTAACACCATCACCTGATAGGCGGTTTCTTATTTTACTAATAATGTTTCCCGATTATGAGGATACACGGTCATTCTCCGTCGATGTTGGTTTAAGGGCCCTGTTACAGCCCACTAGCGCCGCCATTGGATTTTCTTAATTTTCTCTTCGTAGAAAACGAATTTCTAAAATCCAAATGTCGCAAATATAAAACTAGTCATAAGCTATTTTTAGAATGTTTTATATAGTTTCTAAGTAATATCTGTGAGTTGTAGTTGGCATTTCTGCTAAAAATGGCCGTTTTTAGCAGAATTGCTAACTACATCTCAAATCAGCTTTGCGCGATGGCAACGATGCAATAATACTAACCTCGACACGTGTTTTTTGAGTTTTCCACTCAAGGCAAATTTCTCGGGAATTCCCGCCTCGCGAATTCTGAGTAGAAAACCTATTTATTATTTTCATTAGCCTCAGGTAAATCACCAACACTATTACTGTGCGTTAACTGTTTTATAATAAAAATTGTTTAATATTACAGGAATGATTTCTTTGCAATGAATTCTGCAAATCAACATCCTTTTCTCTTGATATTAGTTTCAAACTTTGCCTCAGAGGCTGTATGAACGCTGTTACTTACAAACCTTCAGTACTTATCTATTTTTCTATTTTCAAGTAATGAAACTTCATTAAAGTGTTCAACTTCAAATGACGTCTTATAGGTATTTCAGAGTTCCATAGACAGCTTTGTTTAGACATAGATGTATTATGTCATGTGGTGTTGTTAAAATAATTGTCCAAAACTTGCAAAAAAAGGCTTTGACCATTTGTCATTAGACATAAGTCATAAGTCCACAGTTGAGTATAATAAGCGACTATGTTACTTTTGTCATTACTTATCCATTTAGTGGTAAACAAATATATCGTACCATGTAATGTTTTACCCCAAAGTGATCATGTGACTTATTACTAAACGAGTTTCAGGAGATCTTATAAAACAGATCGAGAATTAATCGTACATTACGATTCTGGAAAAAACCGTAATTTAAAAAACAAATGACCTCTCAGGGACAGATTTGTTCTTTGACCTCTATTTTATACACTTATAAAAGTCTTTGTTAGAAATACTAGTTTTCATATGATTTGCAGATTATATATAGTACAGGAGTAGTAACAAGTGAAATTAACATAAATCACCATTAAAAAGAAAAAAAAAACGGATATTCTTAATTTCTTGAGAATATAGGTACTATCAATGTACAACCAGCTTACAAGAAAACAAATTAAAATAATGTCTTGAAATTATAGGTAATTGATAACAAACTTTGTGCGTAGATATTTAAAAACAATGTTATGCTTAGCAAAGTGGTTGATAGGTCAAGTCAATATAGTAGGTACAGCGTTTGGCCTAAGTCATGGAATTCAAAGTGCAAAAATGTATATGAGCAATAGACACACATTACTTCGCAAGGACCTGCCCAAGAGCATCTTTAAGTGGACGTAGATTTTTTGACATGGTGGTGTCAAAAACTAACACCACGAGGCATAAACAACGTGAATTTAAAAAGCTTTTATTTAACTTGCAATGTATGTATGTTTGTTCGGGTGGAATCTTGCTACTCAATTCTGAAGCAGATATCTTCCACTGATGGAGCTGAAATGTTTGACACACATTTGGTTTGGATGACAATACACGATAAGCTGTGAGAGTCTGACGTGAAGTCATTTTAAATCCAATATGGGGGACCATCCAAGATAGCAGAATAATTATACAATATGGGTATCAAATGAAAGGGCTTGCCGAGAATAATTAGAAAATAACTAAAAAGTAAAAAATAAATTAATGCAAGCTTGTATGAACATTTAAATTGTGTATAATGAGGTTATAAGTTGATAGTTAAAATTTTAAAGGAAAATTTTATTTTCTTCTTTTGAGAGCATTTAAATAAAAGCTTTTTTTTAAAAAAGGATTTTTTGCTTTTAATTTTTTAAGTTGTTTAATAATGCCTAATTGTTTCATATCCAATCAAATAAAAAAAATTAATTGGCACAAAATGTGGTATTAGGTACTTAGGTTCACTTTTTTTCACATAGTTTTCAAAAGCAATAACAGATGACGCGAATTTAAACAGAAGAACACTCGCTTTGTCTTTCTTCTAATATCAAAGATACGAGCAATTTGCAGTAGAAGTTGTAAATATTTTTAATACAAGGTTGCAAACAAGCTTACGGCCCACGTGATGTTAAGATTGTTAAGCGACATTTATGCTCATTTAGGTTTATATCTACGATTGTGTTTTGGACCTACCTACAATTAGATTAAGATCCAAAAAAATTAAGTTACTACCAGGTAAAACCACCTTATTTTGGCTTTTTCAAATTTTTTTTATATATTTTTATACCTAATTTGTTGGGTAGGCCTGCAAAAAATGCTGCTGGAATCAGAAAATTAAAATTTTGTACTTGTAAAATCAATAAATGGGATGGAATTTTGTTTCCAAAATTAAATGCGACCAACTTTAAGCTATATCCTACCTATACAATAAAAAAACTGGCCAAGTGCGATTTGGACTCGGACAACATTCCGTACCTACCAACATTTAGAAAAAAATTGACAAACAAAAACAAAAAGTAGGCCGCTTAAATGTCACCCATCCAATTACTGTCCTCGCCCGTTGTTGCTTAGCTTTGTATATTGTTTCCGACATGCAAATGTGTTATTGTTTTTCTTAAAAAAAGCTAGATGGCGTTGTAACGGTAATTTAAGATGGTAATGTCTTGGACCTATCTCACACTTATCCGGTTATTTGTGGTTATATTTTAAAGTTCACACTGTTTTTACTGCAAGTGTGAAGTTTGCATGTATTACGGTTTTTAAGATGGAGCAAAAACAATTTTTGTTTTTGTTTTTTATTTTTTTATTATTTGTTAGACATTATAACACATATTCTGCTGAAATTTCAGGCTTCTACCTACTTCAGTCTATAAAGTAGAGCGGGGTTAATGGTCGGACAAACAGACAGACACGCAGGCTTTAGGCAAAGGTTGGCACCCTTTAAGTAAGGAACCCTAGAAAAGTATTATCAAAATCTTACTTAAACAAAAAAAAAATACGCTTCGACTTAAGAACCTCGTCCCATAGTATTTCGACAGTTGAATATCTACTTCCTTTTTATTTTTCTATATTTATATGTGTAGTTTTATATATCAAACAGAATGTTAGTTTAAAAAATATTAAAAGCCGGTTTTCTTCTCAGTAACAAAGAACTTCGAAGCGGAGAATGCTTCACTGATACCTGCGCTGGAGCAGTTACCAGGCAGCGTCAGTACCAACGGCGCGGTTCCAAAGATGTTAAGGCTAATGCCACCAAGATGGCTGAGCGGGCTAAACGAGCATGGATATTTCAACCAGTTCCTTTTGTCTATCATGGGTGAGTCAATGACAATTTCCTCGTAAACTGTGTACCGCTGCGGTGACCGCTTACCATCAGGCGGACCACAGAATTGTTTCCCACTTTAGTGGTATTTTTTCCTCACTATCATATCAGTTTATTTTGGTTTACTGTTAGTCAAAAGCCTTCCTTTGCCTTCCGCATTCAGATAATTTCGGCCACTAAAGTCATCGGTCCATCGAGGGCGTCCCCCACTCCGCTTTTCGATATGCGATCTTCCTTATTAGTATAAAATTATTAATGTTGTAGAGGCGGACGGGAAATTAAACGATTCTTAATAAATACGATTTAAAAAAAAAAAAAGGCGGGATGAGTTTGAGGATTGTACTTTCGGCCAAGACTTCATATAATATAGTGTGTTTTACAATCATTATAAATACATTTACTTACAATGGTTTGGTTTTTTCTATATTTTTCGTAACATATTTGAATACTACCCGGAATTTCGGTGGCAACAAGTTAATAATGATGTGTGTATCTACCGAATACTAAATATGCTGCTACCAAAAATGTGCCGTTTGGCCTAACCTTATGTGACTGTCAGTACCGACGGGAAGGGGTGACGGTCAGTATGTTCGATCTTCGGTTTGGGGGGCCTAGATGTTGGGAGGCAAATTTATCCTTGTATAAAATTAAAGGATATTATTGCTAAGGGAGTAGTGTCACCCGGTCTTTGCGACGCTACTTGCACGTTTCAAGCACGACAAGCACCAGCCGGAATTTCCTTTACAAGCACTACGTTTCACTAAGTTTCCAAAATCCAAAACACGCGTTGATACCACAAACTGGTATATCCAACCGATCACGAGAATATATGAGTACGCGGACACGGGTGAAGTCCACTGCGACTATTCTAGAACTAATTTGCACACCGGCCGAGAGCGACGCATGGTCAATGTCGTACCAAGAAGAGGGCGATGTGTCATTGCATATTTTTACCGAACAATCCCCCGGCCGAATCGGGCTGAGACTCCTCAAACAGGAGAATCCTAAATAACAGGAGACGGGACAAGGTCGCCTCCGCTCGTTTCAGAATGGAGTTACCAACCAATACCTCAGCAACTTGAGGAACTCCATCCTGCCCAGGAAACATTTGCAATATACGACCCCTTCTCCAATGGAGGGACGGCATATTCACCTCCTTCACTAAGACAAGGTGTCCGACCTTAGGAGGTTCCGTTTTACCAGACCACCAGACACGCTGTTGCAGAAGATGGAAATACTTCATTGAGAATCGTTTCCAGAACGATTGCGACCAACCTGTTCACGGCGGTTTCGTTACATGGATACCTACTCAGGTAGTGAGTTAAGTTAACCACTAATCAGAAAATGGCCATTTGGGTCCGATGAGATCAGACAAAGAGGCCGTGAATTGAGTACAGCCTTAATTTTACAAAACACGGAAGCTAACTCTTCAAAGGTTGATACCGTCTTGACTATAACCCTATGCAAGTGGGATTTAGCCAATTCCCGACTTCGGGTCAAGATGTTAACCCTACCGTCTCGGTATATGTATACGAGTGTTGGAAAAGTAGCTGTTGCTCGCGGCTCCATCCGCGCTAATGTCGTTCGTCGGCGATGGAGTTTTATGACTAAAAAAATCCACGTAGAATTTGGCTATAGTTATTCCTACAGGAACTTTAGAATTTTCGGGGATAAAAGTCAATTTACTTCTCCGTCCCGTCAACAATCTCTGTACCAAATTTGGTCAATTGGTTGCTCTGTAGAGACGTAAAGCAATTACAAACAAACGGACAGACTTTCGAAAATATACATTCAGGATTAAATCTATGTTTACAAAAACATTGATTGTTTTAAAAATAAAAGCGATATTCATAACCGTAATTCTCGAAATAAACACAAACTTGCTCTGATTCACACAAGGCTTAAGAAAATAGTTAAATCATTTTAAAAAAAAATAATCTGTTTTACAGATTTATTGTAAAAGAATGTAAATTAAATGAAAAAAAAATATAAAACAGAAACTTATTAAAGTCAAGTCAAAAGGGTTTATTAAAGTACAATTTTAAGATACCTTGATGATTTAAATGCATAGAAATAAATAAATAAAAAAATTACATAACATAATTTACTTTCCTTTTTTTTTGCCGTTTTTTCTCGCCAAAACGTTATTTTGATTTTGAAACGTTAATTACTAATAGTTTATGGACTTAAAAAAGTGAAATGAGATATATTTTTTTTAACAAATTAAGAGGCGCGTCTACGCGTCTACGCAAAAATAGAGTAAACATTCCAGTTTCAAATTCCCGCCGCCGGTTTTTATTTAATATTTTAATTTTTATTTTATAAAAATAAGAATATCAATTTGAAAAGTGAAAAAGATTGAAAGAATCTTATTAACTACTAAATAATTTCAAGTTTATTTACCTGAAACGCGAGCGGAAAACGGCAGTTTTAAAAACTTTTAAATAGTAGTATATTCCATTGGGTTCAGAGATTTATATAGCTACTAACTTTTGCCCTCGGCCCCGCCCGCGCTATCAAACATAATGACCATAAAAATTTTAGCCCCATTATAATTCTAGACCAACTCAGTCCTACTCTTCTCCCTAAACTTATATTTTTTTCTTCCCAGTAAGGGTGACCAGATTTGCCTTTAAGAATTCCGGGACCAAAAAAAAAAACCAATAAAAAATATACCAAAAGTACATATTATTAAACTTTTTATTATTCTTTACATTTTATTACTTTCCCAGGATGCATTAAAAATATACTAACAAAAACTTCGTTAGCGCGTTTTAGTGCGTCCTCTTTTCGCGTTTCCTTTTTTTTTGTTTTTTTTTTTACTGTCTCGCATATATCATAAAAATGTATTATTAAACAATCCAACTTGATTTTTTATGTACTTGAAGTATTCAATGTCTTTTCTAGTATTGATTATGTTTAACAGGTAAACCCGTTTATTGATGATACTATATTTGTATGTGTATATCTGAGATGGTCACAAGACCTTACAAATGATACCAATATTGAAATAATTAGAAGACTTTTTTGTGACATAAATAATTGACTTGAATTGACATTTTGCCATTGTTTGGTGTTATTTCAACTTTAATAGTTTAGGTATCCTATGTCAGCCCGGAATGGTGAAAAGATTCTAACAATACCACACACGTCTAAATCGACTCAGGCTTTTAGAAATTATGGTGGTCGTAAGAATCGTACATACACACATCACAAGTCGTGTAAAAAAAAAGAGGAACCGGACGGTTTCAATGTGTGACGATGAATTCCCTGCCGATGGCAAGCGGTGCGATGTAAGAAAGTAGCCGTGGGCACTATGAAAACAATTTCTCAGAACTAAACCCATTGTACCATTAGTAGAACACACCTAGCTACAAAGTGACGAAAGGTATGACGGGGATAAGCTTTATAGTTGTATTTTTATATGTATAAAGCCATTAATAAAATTATATTATTTACGCAATCAGTGTAAATATTATCATTTATTGACATATTTACATCTGTCATTCTATAAAGTATGCTTAAATTATAAACTAAGTTTTTAATTTTTAATCATATGTACATATTGCTAGCATTGATAACGGTAAATGAAACCGAAATATCTGCAACCAATGTGTAATAATATATATATATATATTATTATTATTATTATATAAAACCAGGTATTAGAGAAGATACCGTACTTGCAATCACTGTCTCAAACATTTGCGGTGTTATGGGCTGCACGTCACTAAATTGCTTGCTGTCTGCGGTTGGTTACTTATTTCTATAATTAAATAAGTTGCCAGCAAAATCTGTGTTTTGAAGTTTGTTTTTAGAGACTCCTTTAGTGTAAATATAACAAAAATAATAGCCCACTGAACCCTAATATTAAAAATCACAGTGAATACTTAACTGCTTATCTTATCGAGAAATTCGCTTCACCACGTGTTTGGAAATAGAAAATTTATTACGGCGGACAGTTATGGAAGTCTCATGTAATTGTTTTTTTTAGTAAACAATTATTTTTTAGTTTAGTTAGCTTTCTCCTGCGGCTCGACTTGCCTTTATTTTAAGACGAGACTTAAATTTATAAGGTATTTGTATGTAGGGCACGTCCAAAGCGTCTTGTCTCGAAGCGGCATGATAAAAATAGTGACAGTGGCATGTTCTACTATTTATTTTTAGCAATGTATACCAAAGTTATAGCTACTTTTTTTTTACTTACTAGATTTTGCCAGAGGCTCCGACTGTCCTAAATTCTATTATCGGCGGCCTTGTTTGCTATAGCAAAGTTAATCTATAGCTATAGTTCGTTTACTCGGTTATAGTTATTCCCGCGATCACACATGGTGGAGTCACATGATATCTAATACCTTTAAACGAGCAATTCTTGTATATATGTATATATATAGATATATAATCTGAATCTCGGAATCGGCTCCAATGATTTTCATGTAATTTAGTTTGCAGCGGGTTTCGGGGACGATAAATCGATCTAGCTAGGTTTTATTTTTAGAAAACGTCGTTTTATCCGTGTTTGCAATGATGAACTAAAGAATATGACTCTTCCTGACATCTATTAGCGAGTAGCAATAGTATTATTTTTACCGACACAGCATCACTAAAGCTAATTGACAATAGATGGCGTTGTTAAAAACAACGAGCAAAGCTCGGTCCCCAGGTACTAAGAAATAGAAGGGCCAGCCAAAAATCACCACTATCCCCTTTTCATGTTCCAGTACATACATGGCGATTACAACTACTACTATAAGTTGAATAAAAATACTGAAGTTTAGGAAATTATCCCACACTGTACAAATTAAAATTAAAATAATTTTTCAACGGAGATACTTGAGGTATATTTTATTAAATTTTACTCAGACTTTACCTCCTTTTGGTATATTTTTAAAATACTTTTTGTAATTTCGGAAAACAAGCCAAGGTTCATGAAACCCTATTTGATATTACAAACTATACGTGTCAGAAAAAAAAAAAAAAAACAATTTGGTCTGATTTTCAATCCCTATTCGCAGTTTAGGATACGAAGGGGGGGAATTACCAGCAGTCTTTAGCCAGCAGCTTTGACTAGCATTCAGAGTGTTAAATTCCACTAAAAAACAGATACAAGCAGAAAAATAAATTGTTTCTGATAAAACACGGGGCGCTAATTGGATTGCGCTGAATTCTTGAGTGTTCATAGTCATATCTGGAAAATTACGTCGTAATTTTTTTTTTTTCACTTTGATAGGGAAAACCCCGTTGATTGCTTTGTCTTAGTTGTTGTTAAGTTATCACTTACTATGCCGTAAGTAACATTTACTCATCACGTAATTATATTTAGTTTATGGCATAGTACATTATTACTTGAATGTAAACGTCTGACAGGTTTCGTTACTTGACGAAAATTCATGGATTGCGTGTGACTTTGTATGAAAATCCATGGATTGCATGAGACTTTGTATGAAAATAAGGAGTGTACAGTGTACAGTTTTTTGTGAATTTTATATGATGCAATTCAATGGGCTCAGGTGACGTTATGGGTTGTACTGTGACAAAGACTGCAGCAATTTACAATTGTTTTTTTTTTTCATATTGCCATAGCCACAATTAACAATTAATTTATTGTTAACTAGCTTTTGCCAGCAGCTCTGCCCGAGCTGAATTCGGCTATTGGCGTGGGATTCCAACGACAAATCCTTGATAATTCGTTAAGATGGAATTCGGTTATAATTATTCTAACGGAACTTTTAAGCTTTTCCTTATAAAAAGTAGCCTAGGCTTTTTCATCTCCGTGTCTTCAACTACTCCTGTGACAAGTTTTAGCTCAAATTGGATGGTCTATTGTGACGGAAAGATAGGACACACAAACAAACAAACAAGCTCACTTTCGCATTAACAATATTAGCATGGATTGTAACTGTACTGAAATATTATTAATAATTGTTACTGCGATAGCCAGTACTATCAATTAAATAATTGTTAATTGCAATTAAAGTTTGCTCAAACTGGCCCTGACCTGATTCGTATAGTTAAGACTGTAGTTTCCAAGCATCCCTGGGTTTTTGACATCATCCTATTTTGTCAATCATCCTACCTCATGTTTTATTTTGAACTTAAAATTATATGTGCCGTTGCCAGAATTTGGTTATTTAGGATTCTTAAAGCAACTTCTTGATTATACTAAAGAAGTTTGCTATAGCAAGATATAGCTGCAGCTATAGTTTGTTCAATCAGTTAGTTCAATTAGTTATTCCCGCGGGAACTTTTATTTTTCTGGGATAAAGAGCCTCTGTCCTATTCCAGGACCTAACCTATATGTGTGCCAAGTTTTATCCCGATCCGTCCAGTGGTTAAAGCGTGATTGAGTAACAAACATCCAAACTGTCCCATTTATAATATTTTAGTAGGACTGTACCATTTGTTTATATGAATGTACCAATATTATTTTGCTTGTTCTATTAATTCACCACATTATGTCTGTTTTTAATACATATATCACATTATACCTTTTGTCATTATATATTTTACACCTTACAACAAACAATGGAGCTTATTGTAGAGTTAATGATCTCATTATTTTTAATCAAATAAGGTGACCCCATTAAATAACAGGTGAAACGACAATAGAGTAATTTAATCCAATATACATTTTATTAATAAACACAATTTGAATGGTAAATAGGACTACGGCAAGTCCAGGCAAAGCAAACCTCCCGGGCAAAGCAAATAATTTTATTTACTGGAAAGTTTTCCTAAGAGTTCCTTACTCGTACCTTTTAGATTGCTAGTTTATAGCAAAAGGTGATTTGAGCAAAGTGGATAGGCTTTGCAATGGCATTCTTGTGCAATTTTTTAAAGTTTAACGACTAGAAAAAAAATATTGCTGAAATAGTTGCTGGTCATAGCTGCAGCCTTTATGTTAAGAGCAATGTTAATAAAAAAAAAATGACTATGCTCTGATAAATAAACAGGCCTACCATCTGGTTATGTGCAGCCACTAACACAAATAAGATCATGAAGGTTGCACTGCTTACAAAGAATATAACAGCTATTTTTGCGGTAAGTGTAATATTCAACCTTAGGCAAACCAACTTGTTGCGTATTCGCTTTACCCGGTAGGTTCGGACAAAAGGGATAATTTTCCATAGTTTAGTACCTACAAAATAGATTAAATGTTACAGTTTTTGTTTTATTTTATTAAAAACATAAAACCATTCGAAATATTTTTAAAACAGACAAAATACGCGGTTTATATTTCATCTGTATATTATGGATGATTCATCAAACCTTTACAAATCCACTTTGCCCGAACCTCCCCTAAGTATTTCACAACCAATGTTTAGCAAATTCACGCTTATTTACAAAATTATTTTTAGTTATAAACAATAACATCTCTAGAAATACCTATACCTAAATTGCTCCGACCTTACATATAAAGGCAAAGTCAGAATTATATTGGGGCCAGACGGCGGCACTAAATATATTTATTATAGCTCCGTGTGTGATGGGCTTTATGTCTTATTCACATTTAGTAACGGTTTTTCCCAAGTTGAAATTGAGCATTGACTAATGTATCACTAAAAACATTTCTTTCCGAAAAAAGCCTTAAAATTACATGTTATTTTTTTTTCAATCAAGTAGGGAGTAAAATGTTTTTGTAACAGAGCTAAAAGTGAATAGAAAAGTATTCAAATTTCCGGGGTAAGGCTCCAAAATCCGGGGTTTTTACGCTTCCAGTCCTGGGCGGCAGGTTTTAGAGATGGCAGCCCTAGGTTTAATGCACATTTACTAGCAGGTTTTCCCAACTTGAAATGCTGTGACTGTGAACGAGAGTATTATATTATTTACAAGTCGAGTAGGGCTCCCAACCTTTTAAGTCGAGGTTATCTTGAGTGAAGAGATTTAAACTGTTGCCGCTAAATATAATGCGCAGTTGTATACAGCAGTGATATAACTTCCGCGAACCCAAAAGAATCAGGTCGAGCGCCAGAAAGTTTTGCAGTTTTTTAATTGATATGGAAAATATAGGAACAAAATAAACTATTTTTCTTTGTTGGTTTCTTATAAAATTAAAATAATATAAAATTCCTTTTTACTAGTATATTTGTTTTATCGTTATACATAAACGGATTGTAATGTTTGTTCTGAAACTGAAGTTAATGTCATTTTGAATTTTTTTTTAACAAACATAATTGTTTTAATCGTGTTCATAGTACAGTAAATGACGGTAAAAAGATGGTACAACCTAGTAATTCTATCAAGAAAGATGGATTTGCTTCAAAATTTGGGATTAAGCTCAACTTACCATCCACTTCAAAATCTACCCTATGCCGATGTGTGCTTTTGACTTTTAGGGGTGAATACTACCCCTAATTGACAAAGAATTATAAATTCACAAATTTAGGCATTTAAGGAATATAAAAACGTATAAAGCTTTGATTTATGATAGTTAGGTATATACTTTTAAGCTACAGTAAAAAAATAAAAAAAAAATATTTTTGAATGATAATACTAACTTTTTGTACTCTAGCAATTTTTACGTATGTGGTTTATTTTCTGAGTTAATTTGAAAAAAGTCAATTTTTTTGAATATTTCAAAAATACCTTGTTCACTTTGATGATATGTTTTTTCATAAATAAGCATTTTAAATCGGTCAAAGTTTTGGATCATATTTATAAGGTCAAGATGAAGTCATTTGTACATTTGTAACATTTAATTCAAATTAGGGTAATTATGATGCGTTTCATTGTTGATTTTTCTCGTAAAAAAAATATAAACCAACTTAATATTTGTCATAACTCCGTAAGTTTTTATGCAAGAGAACTTTAAAAAAACGCATTTGAAAGGTTTTTTAATGTACTTTAAAATAGATTGTAAGCATTTTTATTGTAAAATGTACTGTTTTTTCGTAATTCAATAATGGAATCTGTAAATTTGTTAAAAAAATAAGGCTAACCTTCAATGAGCTATAACTTTGTTTGTATCTGTTCTACATTAAAAAATAAAAAAATAAATTCTTTGATTTTTCATAACCTACCATTTTGATAATTACAGATTTTTTAATTAAATCAATAGTTTATGTGAAAAATCGTCAATAAACGTGGTTATTTTCGAAAAAAATTAACATTTTCGATCGCGAATATCTCAAAAAGTATTGATTTTTCGAAAAACTTCTATGGAACATTTGTAGCTTAAAATCCATCTTTCTATCGATTCCGGGAGTTTTTTTAGCTACCACCCCCTAGTTGGGTGGTATTCATCCCCTGCGAAAAAGCACACCTTGGCATAGGGTAGATTTTGCTCTGGGGGTATTCCCTACTTACTGTCAAAATTTCAGCAAAATCCATCTTTCTTGAAAGAATTGCTAGCCAAAAACCGTCATTTACTGTGTACTATTAGGGCTTCGTCGGTTCCTAAATACCTACTGTCTGTCTGTTACATCTTCACGCTTAAAAAGATGTACTGATTAAGATGAAATTTAGCATGGAGATAGTTTGAGTCCCGGGAAAGGATATAGGATGCTTGAAAACGTCAAGTGTGAGTCGGTTTAATTTTTTTTGATAATTGAGGAGTTGCCGTTGAAATTCAACACCGATAACCGAACTTAGGGCGGGTGAACCGTAGGCAAAAACTAGTTTACTCTTTTCAAATTCTTAGACGTTAATCCATATTAACAATGAAACTACTGAACCGATTTAAATAAAAAAAATATTATATGGATTTGGTTATTATTTGGAAGTAGAACTTCCACGCCGATAACCGAATTCACGGCGGGCAGAGCGGCAGGCAAAATCTAGCTTTCTTTATTTTTGTTTATAAAGGATGTTTAAAAACCCCTAAAATCAGAAATACCTCACCTTAATAGATCTAAATATTATGAGCCATCACTATAAATAAATAAATACAATTCTTAAGGCTCCAAACTATTATTTCTAAACTAGGGCCTTTTTTTAAAGTGACTAGATATTACGAGTTTTATATATGTTCGTGTCTAGGGGCAAATTTAAGCATTGACTCGTCAAAGCCCGTTTCATACAAACTCCTAACAAAATTATCTAAAAAGGGGTTAAAAAATTTTATGTCAAAAATATGACCGAGTGATATCAAATGAAAGTGTTTCATTTGCATATTACAATACTGAATTTTGAATCATAGGTTCATTATGGGGTTGTAGTAGTATATATATGGGGTATAAGTAAATACTTTCATAGCAAAGATGCATGTACTAGGACTTCATAAGTACTAGGATGTTGTATGTGACGTTCGTAATTAGCCTATTTCCATAACAAAGATGTAGTTGGGATTTTCATCAGCCAGACTTGTGCCTTGATAGCTCAATGGTTGAGCGCATACACGGAATGTAAGGGTTGCAGTTTCAAGTCCTGGCTCGAGCTTAATCTTTTGAATTCATCTTTGCTATGAAAGTATTTATTTATATTAATGATATAAATATATAATGTCATATATAAGGAAAGTATAATTTATTTTCTTCTAAGACTCTAACCTTCAGGGAGTCATAAACGAAGAAAGATTACTTCTATGTATGTGTTAGTTCTTAATTCTATGAAGATGTTGTGTGTTTGAAAGATTTATGTACTAGGACTTCATAAGTCACTAGGAAGTTGTATGGGGTATAATAAGGGGTTACAAAACAACAAACATCCAGAGTGATTACTTCGCGGAGAACTACTAGCTATTAACAGACGCAATCTTTTGTTTGTTTCTCTACAAAATTTTTGCCTATTTCCAAGTTTTACAATCTACATACGTATAATGGTGTTGCCAGCCCTATGTAGGAGAACGTTACGCGTCGAAGAGAAATGAGGAGGTCAGGCAAGTTCAAACCAGGAACCAGTTATAGTGAACGGTCGCCTTTACCTTGTAGATATAAATGCATAAGTGCTTTTCATAATATTTTAATGTTTTTTGTTTTTTTTTTTTAATAAAGTGCCTATTTTTGTCTGCTTTAATGTTCAACTCTCGAAAACTGACAAACTAGTTCTTCTAAAGCCTAAAGTCCAAATGCAAAATTGAGATCACATTAAGTTAATAAAAAAAAGTAAGTTTAGAACTACAATAAAGCCTTTATAAGACAATTCGCGGTATCTCAAAAAAGTTATATTTGAGTTATTTATGCCGTAGTGTAGCTTAGAAAATTAAGCGGTATCTTACCTTAAACATGACTTAAAACCTCTGAGAATATAAAACACTCTATTAATTGACAACCACCACCATTTACGTAACCATAATAGTAAATATATATATAAAAAACAAAGTGTTTAAGAAAGTGAAAGGTAGTAAGTAATCTTTTAGTTACCTTTTAAAAATGCCAATAGATTAAATGTCTCTCATAGTATGAGGGAGTGAGTTCCAAAGGCTAATAGCCTGGACAGTAAAAGAATTACAGTAAAAAGTAGAGTTGTGAGAAGGAGTTTTTAATGAGAGTGATGTATGAGATCTGGCTGGTTTATTCTATGAGAAAAAAAAGTAAAAATGTTCACGTAAATAGCTTGGGGTTAAGGGATTGTAAAGATTATAGAGTAAAGGCAGGACATAGGTGTTCCGGTGAAGACGGAATGGGAGCCACTTGAGCTTTTTGCTGAGAAATGTGATCTGTCTTCCACAATCCAAAAATGAATCGGATGCTTAAATTTTGGAGTCGCTCAAGTTTGTTTAAAAGCTCCTCTGTGGCTTCAATGTAACAAATGTCACCATAATCAAGAAGGAGAAATTGCGTTAAACTGATTTTAGCATTTATAGGTAAAAAATTCTGAAGACTGTGAAAAGCAAAATGTTTGCGTTTGATAACTTCATTGACCTGTGCATCCTAGGGAAGATTGTGATCTTTTACGATTCCTAAATTTTTGGCGCAATTTGTGTATGACATGTAATTGGGGGAGAAGATGATGTTACTTAGCTACGCATTCAGCATCTACTGCCTACAATTTTTTGCTTCTGACTGTTTGAGATTAATAAGAAACCCAAATAATTTTGCCCATTCACTGATGTGACATAAATTCTCGTTGAAATTATTAATTACGTTAATTATAGTAGTAGATTTGAAGTGGCAGTACAAATGAAGGTCGTCAGCTTCCAGATGAAAGGAATGCTTTATTACTATGAGGATGGAATTAATGTAACATGGGAAAAGTTGCGGGTAAAAGCTAGTATTCACATCACAGACACTTCCGTCTTTCTTACAACCTATATAATCTTAATTTCCACTAATCTTTGTCACAGTTGAAATGTAATTAATTGCTCATTACATGACTTGCGATAAGAAACTTAAATTGTTTAACGATTGGAGAGTTTATTGCCGACCAACATAATGTGAGCTTTGTACACATGCCAGCAGCTGATAGTAATTAAGTATTCGAATTAACGGTACTATTGATTGAATAAATTATGTACTATTTTGTTTGTTATAGCTTTGCTATCTCCAATTTCGTAATTGGATACAATCAATATAGTTTTATGGGAAAATATATACTTATACTTCTATGAGTAGGCAAGTTATTGCCTCAGCGTTTGTTCATCTCTACTGCAAGGCACAGGCCTCTGGTATGAAAAAGGAGGCTCAGGTCGTAATCAACCATTTCTATTAAATTCTATAATATTGATAATTTTTTAATCAATATAAAAGGGGAGGTGTAAAAGTACGCGGAAAAATAAGCTTCTATTTTAAGTTACAAACTGGCTATCTAATTTTATTGGCAGCCTTATTTGCACGTAATGCGTGATGCCAGAACAGACTCAGAATCTAGTTTTATTATGCATACCTATGCCTATATTATCTAGACTGCTAGGTACCTAATTGATGATTACCTAATGTAAATATTAAAGATTTATGATACATTTCCTGTTTAAGAACCTTATCTATGTCAACAGTTTCCTATATTATTACTACTTTACATAGTTACTCGCCTCGTATCTTGCCTCGCACACACCTCGTTGTGTTTACATTCTCGCACTTGATCGAAGATTAATCATCTTTGCGCGTGCCAAGATGAAGTGTCTTTTCAAGAGGTTACAGGATGGCCAAGACCATTGACTAGACAGGTTGTTAAATAAATTGCTTCAGCAACATTAACCACAAATAAAACCGCAGGGAGGAAGTTATCGTTCAGTGAACCATAGACAAAGTAAAATACCAAATTAAAGGAGAACGCTATGAAACGTTTTCGTTTGGACTCACTTGTAGTGTGTACGTGTCCTTAATGGACAAAAATTATTTGCTGCATTATGGTATAGGGATGAAAAATCCAGAACAACTCATTCTTGAAGTTCTACATAAGATGAATTGTATCTAGCTTATTACCCTACAAAAGATATAGGATAATAAACCCGCCTGTGTGGTTCGTTTTCACCTCTTTTGGGTTTAAAGTTTTCATAGTTTTATCTGATAAAATGTAAACACGTTAAGAAACTCCTGCGATGCATTACAATTAAATATTCGGCAGCAATTTTCTCTCTATTCAATCTCCGGTCATTACATTAGATTTATTATGACTGAATAGAACATGTGACCATACCCTTGTTACAAATCTATTGACAGCCAATTTTTTTAATTTTTTATTATACCACCTAGGTGGCAAACAAGCCTATGGTCCGCCTAATGGTAAGCATGCACCGTAAGCTATAGACGCCTGCAACACCAGGGGCAACACTCGCGCGTTGCCGACCCTTTAGAAATCTAATAACTTCTTTCTTGAAGAACCCCATACTGTAAAATACTTGGAGAAAACCTTGGCAGGGATCTCATTCCACAACCCAAGCGTACACGACCATTTCAATTCTAAGGTGTGAGCATGAATTCCTTGCCGATGGCGAGCGGTGCGATGGTAGAAAATAGCCGTGGGCATCATTTCGAACAATTTCTCAGAAGACAACCCATTGTACAAGCGGAAGAACACACACATGGAGGCAAAGTCTCTCCTCAGACTTAAGGGCTCGATACCGCAAGTGAGTTTGGGATCGTCGACAATTCTCACAGCCCGTTGATGAACCGAGTCAAAAGCTGGTATCCGGGTGCACCCGCCCAGAGATGGCAGCCTACTTGTACAAATCGGTTAAAATGTTTAGGCTACAGATGGTAAATAAAATAAAATTAGGTCTGGGTTCAGCAGTCGGGTAAAGTCTTTATTAAGGCTAAACTCCATTTGACATAGCACGGTGTGGGTGATACGAGAGTTTTCACTAAATTGCAGTCCCTCGTGACCACAATGAAGTCAGTGAGTATGTAGTGTTAAAGATATAAATTATATGTCTTACATATAATATTTATATAATAACTATAGCGTGTGCCAGCGGCTCCCCCCACCCTAAATTTGGTAATCAGCGTGGATTTCTTAATTTATACTAATGAAGTTTCCTATAGCAAGCTATATCTTCAGCCATAGTTCGTTTTAGCTCGATTATAGTTATTCCCGCGAAAACGGGCGAAAATTGACTTTTTTAGGATAAAAACTATCCCATGTCCTTCCCCGGGACGCAAACTATCTCTATACCAAATTTCATCTAAATTGGTTAGCGGTTTAAGTTTGAACAGGTAACAGCCAGACAGACAAACAGAGTTACATTTGCATTTATAATAATGGTATGGATATTTATTATAATTTATTTTCAGTAAGAAACACTAAGCTACCTTCCATGTTATGTGAAATGGAATCAAGTAAAAGTACTTACAAGATAGCTTTATCATCTAAAATCTGTCTCCAGTACGCAACTTTTATTTGCTTTTTTTTTTGTTGCAGCTACCATCCCAGTATTAAACTTCGGCATGCTGATGGGTTGGCAATCTCCCATGACGCCGCTTCTGCAGTCCCCAGATGGTCCAGCACCTGAACCTATAAGTGATGAAACTATATCCTGGATGGCGTCCATCACCTTCTTCCCCTCGATCTTTTGTGGTCTATTGGTGGGCGACCTCACAGACAAGTGGGGGAGGAAAAATACTATCTTACTAACCTCACTATTTCTTGTGGTAAGTGCACCTGTTCAAATTACACAACTACTAACTATAAACTTATGCATTCCTAGTACATCATTTTTACAAATACACAAATCTTTATAGCATCGTTACTCGTAAGTACGGAAAAGAAATTATCATATAACTGAACAGATATATGAAACTTTTACAAAAGAGAAACTAAACCTAACCCAACATACATGACTTATACAGTGCGATTTCTGTTTCTTTCTTTTCTATACTTGACGATCTGCCTAGGCGTCCAATTAACTGACTAATTTAACCAGATGGCTGCGACATATATATATTTCAATTATATAATTATATAATTCAATCCCTAGTCTTTTATTTTACCACTTATGACAGTTATTGATGGGCTTACCACCTGTTACGCAGTGTGGTTGTTGAAAAAATGCTGTCCTTCAGATTATATAATGTGGGTGTGTATCCAGCCACTAGTTGCCTTTTTTGTGGCTTAAAAGTATGATAACATACATACATTTATACAATAAGTCAGAATTTCCAACCGCATAATAAAGTTCTGGCTGAAGTTAAAACCGTTAAAACAATGAGCATAGTATAGCATCTTTTATATACATATAAAACTCAACGACGCTCTGTTTGTTCGTTCATGTTCCTTTCACAGCTAAACCGCTGAATCGATTTTAATTGAATTTGAAAATGTGATAGCTTTACACCTTACGTAAGAGGCTATACCTACTACAAAATTTTTTTTTGCGTAGTTTTCTCTGGATCAGCTTAGCGGATCACACTAAAATTAAAAAAAAACTGTGATCTTTGGGACATGGTTCAATCCCTGAAAACGTGAAAACACGATTAATGAACATTAATGATTGATAAAAAAATCCTGAAATGACCCCTTTTCAAAGTTTTTTTGTGAAACTACAACTAACTTTCTTACAACAATGGAGTAGTTGCTGTGGGAATCCCACAGGAATCCCACAGGAATCCCACGTTGATAACCGAATAAGTGCGAGTTGAGCTGCGGTCAGAAGCTAGGAACAATACACAGATTTGATTGATTACATACATACATACATACATACACACAAGAGTACTTTTTAATGAATCCAAAACATTAATCTTATTTGCTTGCCAAAGTCGTGCTTGTTTTTTCTAAGTAGTTATAATAAGACCAAAATATTAACCACCACATTTTCCTGTCTCATTTATCATAAGACCATTGTATTGACTGCCAGTAATAACCATGACGAAATGTTATACTCCACATATGCCCTAATAATTTTATGATAAAAAAATAATTGTTCTTTTTTGCATTTTTTGTGGCGAACAAGCTTACGGTCCGCCTGATGGTAAGGGATATCACTCGCGCGTTGCCTTCCCTTCAAAAATCTAATAACTTCTTTCTTGAAGAACCCCATACTGTAGTCTTTAGAGAAAACCTTAACATTCGTATTTCTGTAAGGTCGTTTTGTTATTTACTGACTATGATCAGTGGATTCACCCGCGGACAAACTTATCCCGTGGGAACTCTAGATTGGAATATAAAGTATCACTGATATTTATCCAAGACAAGATCTACAATGGGCCGTTAAAGAAAGCAGGTCAGCTATAGAAAATACCATAACTTTTAGAATATTCGAGCAATCCTTTTAAAATAAGAACTTTTAAGTTTATTTTATTACAAATATAGGAAGAAGTAGAAAAAAATAATTCTTTTTGTGATTGCATTAAAACCAAAAATAAAAACGATTTTTTTATTTTCTTGTCCATTTCTATCATAAAAATATGGCATTTATTGTGCAGAAATTCATTATTCTGATCAAATTCAATTAAAAACATACCACAAACCCCTATAGTGAAAAATGGTTATTTTTACTTAAAATACACTTCCTAATCTTGAACATTTATGATTATGAATTAAACACTGTAAAAATTGTCTATAAATCTATCTCCGATATTTTGGTATTATTGAGGTGTTTGTTACCAACCCGCTTTCTTTGCGGCCCAGGGACCTTATTGGGAACAGTCTCGAGCAATTCGGACTTTGGAATTCGAGAGAAAAATGTTTACATTCACAGGTTTCGAGAGGTAAGTCAAACATCTATATATTTTTCTCTCGAATTCCAGGGTTCGATTAGCTCGAGACTGTTTCCAATAAGGTCTCAGTGTATTTATCAAATTTTAAAACTATTAGATCTATACTAAATCGGTAGGAAATTGTCCTAGTTTGTCCACTACGTGATTTAAATTGATTGCCCTAAGTACTGGTTATGCTTACTATACGCTAAAACATATTCTTGTAAGAATTTTAGGTCCAGTCCGTGCTTTATATAAAAAGGTTTCGCCTTGGCTGGGACTTTGTCGAAAGTTACGTCGAAGGGCTTCAAAAAATATCCAATAACCTGAGAACTTATCACAATTTATTACCATATTGGTAAAGTGAAACATCACCACATAACATCGTAAGGAAACCTGCATACGTCAAGAAAAGAAAAAAAAGAAGACGTATGTGTAGTCCACAATCCGCACTGGGCCCACTCGGTGAGGGTAGGGCGTGTCCCAACAGTGGGGACGTATGAAGGTTGGCAAGACAAAGTTATTTCAAATTAACGATTGTGTATACAAAATAGAGTATCTATTTTAAGTTCTATTTCCACCCACTGTTCATTTTTCATACGAAGTTATTTACTTTACGTCACTTAGTCAAACGATAGGTAGGTAGGTACACAGCTAGTGATAGCTACCACACTTAATTATTTATTTGTTACTTTATTTTAAACTAAAAAAAAAAATGGTTAAAACTTTATAATCGTATTAGGAGTAAATCAAGAAAGAAACCGCACAGTACTTGTTATATTATTATTACCGTAGTACTTTGGTGCCGGTTGTTAGTGGCTTATTTATTAAGTTACTAGCATTTGCCCGTGACTTCATCCACAGGGGATTAAAAATAACACGCACGTTATAAAAGCTATATTGTAATAATATTGGTTGCCTCTTGGGAATCAAGCCTGGGACCTTCGACATAGTACCTATCGTCCATATTACTATCAGTCGCGTCACAGGGTCCTCGGATATATTTATACTAGGATAGCAGAAGCAGGAGTTTGTAAACCCAACCACTTCTCATACCAGGGCCAAAATTTTAGGTGAAAATAGAGTGTCCACATTATGATATGGGTATGAATCCAATAATAATAATTATTTAGGTACCAGGCTGACTACTTTCCCACTGTTAGGGCAAACTCCGCGAGGGCAATTTAGGCAACAGGCTATAAGTCCATAACGTCTTTTAACAGTTTTAGGCAACAGGCTATAAGTCCATAACGTTTTTTAACAGTCTTAGGCAACAGGCTATAAGTCCATAACGTCTTTTAACAGTTTTAGGCAACAGGCTATAAGACCATAACGTCTTTTAACAGTTTTAGGCAACAGGCTATAAGTCCATAACGTCTGTTAACATTTTAGGCAACAGGCTATAAGTCTATAACGTCTTTTAACAGTTTTAGGCAACAGGCTATAAGTCCATAACGTCTTTTAACAGTCTTAGGCAACAGGCTATAAGTCCATAACGTCTTTTAACAGTTTTAGGCAACAGGCTATAAGTCCATAACGTCTTTTAACAGTTTTGACGTTAGCATGTGTTCTCACGATGTTTTCTTTTACAGATATGTTTATTATTCAAAAATTATTTGTTATATTTCTAGTTCTGACTGCATTTGTCTATATTGTATCAGCTAAGCTGGGCTATCACGCTGTTCTCGCTGCGGCCGTGGGCACTCATCACATCCCGCTTCGTGGCCGGACTCGCCTGCGCTGGATGCTTTGTCGTCACTCCACTCTACTTAAAAGAGGTAACACACATGTAAATTACTTAAGGCGCTGCATACTGCTAGTATTAAGCGATTGATTGATAGCGGGAAATATTTTTTTTCCTTTTTAATTGGGCCATCGTAACGTAATATTTAATCCAATGCTCCTTCTCCCTTAGATAGCATCAGATAACATCCGAGGTGCTCTCGGCTCCTTGTTCATCCTGTCCCAGAACCTTGGCTACCTGGTTATTTACGTGGCAGGAGACCTCCTGTCCTTCTCGGCTGTCATGTGGCTCTGCACCATCATCCCGCTGGTGCATCTAGTCATGTTCCTCACGATGCCCGAGACGCCTGTTTTTCTCGTCAAACAAGGGAAGATCAAGGTAAGTTATTTATATTTGATTTTTAATTCAACACAAGTTCTTGCAGCATGTGATATAGATCGTTATGGCCCACAGCATGGCCCGCATCCTCACGTCTCGGTATGAGCTGCCCCGTTATCGCCAAAATAAATAATATTAATAGTAAATTATTAAAAGCGAGGGTCGCTATTATTATTTCTCACGCGAAGGATTTTAAAGCTAATTTATTAAAAAAAAACCGTTCAATTGCGAGTCGGACTCGCTTACCAAGGGTTCCTTAAAAAGTAAACTGTATTGAGGGACAAACTTAACTTAGCCGTTGGACAACTGTTGTCCCAATACATTGTCATAGGTACCGGTAAGTTTACCAACTGCAATTAAGTTTATGATCGCAAAAAAATATTTTTCAGTGGTGTAACAAAAAAATTACGGTTTTATGATTTTTTCCTTTATGTGTGCTACATAGCATTGCTTCTTGCCAAATTTCATGCTTCTGATTTTAAGTACATTTACAAGCACAATGTTAGTGTTACAGATATAAGCTTTCTGGCCTATATTGCTCTCTTAAGAAAGATCAAAGAAAATCTTAGTTAGTTTAGTACTTTTTTCCGGATATAATGGCTTTACTTAAGTGAGTTATACCACTGGTGTTGCAAGCGTCCAAAAACTACGGTACTACTGACCTTAGTGGTATAAAAAAACAATTAGGGTTTTCCATAAGTAAGGATGTCACTAAAGGCGGAAGAAAAAATTCGCATGGTAAAAGTAACCAAACAAGACATTTGATGATACTATTTAGCCGAATACCTATGTAGCATAATCAATATAATATACTTAGTTAAATGGCAAAAAAGAAATTCATCATTAAATACAAGAAAATTATATACGCCAATAGAAATTAATTTTATGGTTTTTAAATAGTTAGTTTAAATTCCACGCATTTTGTAGTAATTAATTGAAACAAGCATGAAAAATTATATGTTAAATAATGAATTTCACACGCTTTTTAATTTTTTGTTTTTTTTTTTAAATACATATACATTTTAAAGTTTTGTAGTCAAATAATAAATACGGAACCCTTATAATTTCCGTATGTATACACAGACTAATATTTCCGCTGTCTTTGCGTGGATTTGTAATAAAAAATTACAGGGAGGTAATGTGAACCGCCTACAATGAATATTATAATACAATTTGACTCCCTCGCAGCCTAGTTGGTAGAGTGTCCGACTGCTGCGCAGAGGGTGTGGGTTCGATTCCCGCATTGGACAAACATTTATGTGATAAAAACATTTGTGTTTGTCTTGAGTCTGGGTGTATTTATGTATAATATGTATGTATTTACAAAAAAAAAAAAGTAACATGTATGTATCTGTATCCGTTGCCTGGTATCCATAACACAAGCTTTGCTTACTTTGGGGCCAGACGGCGCTGTGTTTAATGTCCAAAAATATTTATATTTTATATTTATATTTAATGTTGCAATGAAATATAAAAATATTCCATACTGAGTTGGTTTTTCGTGTACGTTTTAAGGTTCTTCATCGATGTAACTTTGAAAAATAAAATAAGTAATAGTTAACTCTAAACATAGATAATAATAAGTAATAGTTAACTTTAAACATAGATTAAAAATAAGTATTAGTGACCTCTAAACAAAAATAAAAAAAAGTTAACTGTAAACATAGACAAATAATAAGTAATATTTAACTCTAAACCTCGATACAAAATAAGTATTAGTTAACTCTAAACATAGATAAAAATAAGTATAAGATTAATCCAAATCAGTTTTTTTTTTCAAATTTCAGTACACTAAATAGTTATAACTATATATATGTCACAACTGAAAAGGTGCTAGTAGGTATAATAAATCGCTATTTACCGTGGTCGTAAAAAGAATTAATATTCATGTAATTTCAATAAATAAAATTATTTAATATCCTTAAATTTGTTGGTTTCATACATTTAATTCACTGGAATTTTATGGATAAATTAGATTTTTGCGACTATTCTTCAAATATGGGCAGTGGTTCCGGAGATTACCTTCCACATGTATATTCACACTTACAAAAACCGCTCTCTATATCTGCCTCTTTCTCTCTGCTTAATTTGCACTTACCACCTGCAATTTTTATATCACTAATGTGGCAAACAAGCTTGCGATCTGTCTTACGGTAAGCGGTCACCGTAGCCTGGTGTTGCAAGCGTCCATAGGCCACGGTGACCGCCTACCATCAGGCGGACCGTGTGCTTGTTTGTCACCTTAGTAGTATAAAAAAAAAAAAGCCTATAGACGCTTGCAACACCTGCGGCATAACCCACCCTTTAAAAATCTAATAACTTCTTTTCTAAACTTACAACGCGGCGTATATAAACGACCCTTGAGATTACGAAACACAGTTACTACACAATGAACAAATTTGGTCATCATGTGCATTGTGTTTGTCGGAAGTTTTCAACATTTCTGACAAAGTAAATAAATATAACGGTCCGATGTCTAAACACGTGACTTAACTGCAAGTGCATTCATTCCACCTGTGTCAACTGTACTGCCACCTTATTCAAGTCAGTAAAACCCATCTTTTCGAGATGACTATGACATGCATTGTCCGTTTACTTACGTTTTAATGAAAAAATGTGTAGAATAAGTTGATGGTTATTACCTACATTGCTGTTTAAATCGTAATTTTTTTTTTTTTGGACATTACACACAGCGCCGTCTAGCCCCAAAGTAAGCAAAGCTTGTGTTATGGGTACCAGACAACGGATATAAATACATATATATTTTTTTTTTTTGTAAATACATACATATTATACATAAGTACACCCAGACTCAAGACAAACACAAATGTTTGTCCAGTGCGGGAATCGAACCTGCACCCCCTGCACGGCAGTCCGTCACACTACCAACTAAGCTGCGACGGAGTCGATTATTCTTTACATTTTTGCATTTAAACGTAAAGTAAATGGGCAATGCGTGACAGTCATCTCGAAACCGGATGGTACTGACTTGGATAAGGGGGAAGGTGTAATGTAATCCAACTAACATAATACTTATTTGTAAATTTACGAGTTATATCATTGTGCTAACAGACGCAATGCCCCGTTTATTACCTGTTGTTTATGAGTGAATTATGTTTAATGTCGTAGTAAGTTCTAATTAACATGTATCTTATTTATTGGATACTAGCTGTGCCTGCGACTTCGTTCATGTGGTCTTAATTTATTTAACACAGGTTAGAAAAGTGAAGTAAACTTCAAAACAACGCATTTCGTTTCACTTCTCCGCAATTAAGAAAAAAAATCATTTATTTAGGTACTAACTTTTGCCCGCGGATCCACCCGCCCTAAATTCGGTTATCGGTGTAGGATTTCAACGGCAACTTCTTAATTATAGAAAAAAAACCGGATCACACTAAACGTTTTCAAGTAGCCTATGTCCTCTGCCGGGACTCAAACTATCGCCATGCCAAATTTCATCTTAATCGGTACAGCGGTTTAAGCGTCCAGAGGGGGCCCAGAGATGGCAGCAGTTCCATATGGGAACGGACTTGCGACTTACAAAGCAGCAACTCCTGTCCCGACGTGAAGTACTGCCTCGCTCTGTTAAGTACACCTAGTTTTTTGGACGCCAGCATCACCTTATCTTGTAAATGATCACGGAACTGAACATCGCTGGAGATATCAACACCAAGGATCCTTGGAAATGGAGAAGGAAGTGTTCTGGAATTGTGGGACTACAGTGAATGGGGTATTCTTAGCGGTGAACGCGCAGACTTGTCAGACAGACGCTGACTTTTGGGCACCGGGTGCACATTCGCAGTCTTCCATGAAGACGGAAATTGCTTAGTATGGTAGGAAAGTGCGAAAAGGCGCGTGAGTACAGGACATAACTGGTATACCATCTGGCGCACTCAACTTATGAACGTCTAGAGAAAGCAACGCTCGCCGGACCTCCCGCTGTGTTATGGAAATGGTCTTACCGCACCACGGTATAGTGGTGGTAACGACGACTGGCAAAAGTTCCCTACGGCAGCTTTGGCAAGCGACCAGAAAGCACGACTCCCAGAAGGATAGCTCGCAAGTCGCCCACCTATTTTGCTGATGAATTAGAATTTTGCTCTGGCAGTTGCTTTCTTACTGAACCTCGAGGCAGCATTTAATTTGCGTTGTAACTCAGAAATATTCGGATCCTTATTATTACGAGTCGTGGTTCAAGCCTCATATGCAGTTTGCTTAAGAATTTAAGTTTCTTTGCAAGACCTATTAAACCACGGTTGTTTTCGACGCCGGCAGCTACTCGCGGGTTAGGAATATAACATTCCATACCAGCGAGAATTGTCTCAGTGACTGCGGCTGCGGAGACGTCAGGATCTTCTGAGCTAAAGCAGATCTGCCTCCACGGGTACGATGCATAAAATTCTCGCAATCCATCCCAGTCTGCCGGCTTTTAATGCCACACACGACGCCAATTAGTTAGCCCAGATGGATCGGGTTGTGTGCATGACACTTGAGTCCGAACGAGACAGTGGTCCGAGGAGCCTAAAGGCGCATCCACTGTGACGGAATATCCGTCCGGACCTGTAGTCAGCAGAAATTCCAGTAAGGAGCTCGTATGGTCCTGTATATCCGGTATTCTCGTTGGAGAAAGTACCAGCCGAGAGAATCAATATCGCAAATTCATGAGCAGATATCCCTGCATTGTTATTGGTTCCAGAACTGAGCCACTCACGATGATGGGCGTTAAAGTCTCCCAAAATAACTAGTTCTGCGACATTCCGCTTACTGTATTCTCTAGAGAAGACCTCGAAAAACTTAATAATGTTTAAGGAACGTGTCACAATTTGAACATGTAACATCAACTTACATCCTATTTAGATATGTAATTACTTAGATTGTTCTTAGTGTTATAGTACAAAGGACAAAGGCTCGTGCGTGCAGTCTAACAAATCAGAAAGTATATAGTTAGCACTCAGTCGAGGTAATTTGAAAGACTGGTTTTTACGTACCTATAGTTTAAGTAAATTACTGTGCCGTTACTTAACTCAAAGCTATATTTATTATAGGTGCGTTCTATTGACGGCATTAAGAGCTATGACATCGCATAGGCATTGAAAAACAATATGGCTGGTCACTCATTTGACAGGGCATCCACTGCTCTACCTTCCGAGCATGTGCAGCCAATGCGTTGAATGTGGTACCAGAAATGACGTCATAGCGCATTCATTTTTGGTTAATTTATTATTATTACCCCTGAACAGTATCGATATCGAAATCACGTCAAAAAAAAACTTTGCCAAAATATGGTTTACAACATGTCTCGGGATTTTGTGTCTTGTCTGTATAATTTATTCTATTATTATACAGACAAGACTTATTGAACTAGCAACATTTTGGAACATCTGGCCACCCTATAACAAGTGTCTTGTGACTATTTATATTTTAATATGTCCTTCTCAATCCGTTTGCACATTCCAAGCAGTAGGTTATTTCTCAATCAATTCAGTCCGTAGTTAGTCACGCGAACATTTTCTCAGTAAACGTGCGTTTTATACAAAATGGCCGTATTTCTAACTCCGGGTTAGTAGTTGACTGTGATAATAATATAGGATGCAGGATCATGCATGGCAAATACATACCACTTAATGCATGAACATTCTTTTTCTTATTTATAAGTACATACCTACGTGTTTTATATAGGACAGACAACAAAATTTCTAAGTGGTGGAAAATATTACATATATTATCTAGGGCTTTATAATATTGTAGGCTACTGTTAGGTCACATAACGCTAACTGGACTAAAGTTACCCCACTTTAGTCCAGTCAGCCTCATGTGGCTGGACTAGGATCAGGCAGAGCTGGTAAAGAATGTTAAATTTTAGGCACTTTAGGTAGTTCGGGGCCTCGCCTAGGCCAACTGGACTGGGGTAGGACATTAGGAAATACTAGAATAGAATCGGACAGACCTGATAAAGAATGTCAGATTATAGGCACTTTAGGCAGTGTAGGGCCTCGCCTAGGCTGACTAGACTAGGTTGGAGCAGACTAAACTAGGATCGGGCAGACCTGTTAAAGAATGTTAGATAATCAGTTTAGGGCCTTACCCTAAAGTGCCTATATATTTGTAACTGTTGCAGCCATCAGTATAAGTGCATCGATACGTTGATTCAACGATTCTAAAGCAATATTTTGAAAAAAATGACACTGATGTCGTTTCTTCACCCTTAAAAATAAGACAGAAACAAAAATTTTATTTTGAATACACTTTTACATAAAATCACATCCTATTAATATAATAAATGTGAAAGTTTATAGTCTGTATGGATGTTTGTTACTCAATCACGCTTCAACCACTGGACGGATCGGGATTAAACTAGGCATACATATAGGTTAGGTCCTAGAATAGCATAAAGGCTTTTCCTAAAAATGTAACAGTTCCTGCGGGAATAACTATAACAGAGTTAAACGAACTATTGCTGTACCTATAGCATGCTATAGCAATTCGTTGGTATAACCAATTAATTGGAGTTAATCAAGGAGTTCCACACCGATAACCGAATATAGGGCGGGCGGAGCCGCTGGCAAAGTCTAGTGATTATATAAAAAATTTTTTTAAAGCGTTATGGTAACTATTTCAATGGTGTACCGAAAAAAAATGTATCTTTACTTCTACAATGAAATCTTATCAAAAGTCTTATCACCCGCTTTACCTGCACGTAATGACACTATTTACGAGTAAGTGTTATGAAAAGAAAATAACCACATGTGTCTTTCAGGAAGCCCGTGTCGCTTTGGCTTGGCTGCGGAACACTACCATTGACAACAAGGATCTGGAAGAAGCCGTCAAACAGCTGGAGCTAGAAGAAGCGTACTCTCAGTCTATGAAGAAAGCCACCTGGATGAGTTTAAGTAAGTTTTATCATAGTTTATGAACTTCTACTGACTTCCTCAATTATAATAGGTCCGAAAATCGAAATCGCTAAATTTGCGTTTTCTTTACGTTTTGAGACCTGGATAATTGTTTGCCTGTGTGTGTGTGTGTGTGTGTGTGTGTGTGTGTGTGTGTGTGTCTGTGCGTGTGTGTGTGTGTGTGTGTGTGTGTGTGCGCGAGTGTGTGTGCGGGTGTGTGTGTGTGTGTGTGTGTGTGTGTGTGTGTGTGAGTTGGTAAGCACCCGCATATGAGGACTTTAACTAGTCCAGGAACCCGACTAAGCGGTCGCAGCCGAATCTGAGGACGTCCTCAGATTCGCAGATTTGCAATTGGACCAAATATTCGCAATCAGCACGTTCTGTGTGTCCCCCCCTGTAACTTCTAAAATAAGAGAATGATAAAACTAAAAAAAATATATGATGTACATTACCATGCAAACTTCTGCCGAAAATTGGTTTGAACGAGATCTACTAAGTAGTTTTTTTTTATACGTATTTTTTTGTAATACAGTATGTAAATGGTGGTAGAACCCTCGGTGCGTGAGTCCAACTCGCACTTGGCCGGTTTTTTTTTTCTTTCCTTCCATCCATCTTGCAAGCTTACTTAACCATACTTTTCACCTTTCGATGAAATTTTGCATACTTACTAAAATTTAATTACTAATTTATATTGAACATAATATCGTTCTCCAAGTTCTCATCTCCCAACTTATGAAACTTGGGCAATAAACTATAAAAAGTCAATTAAACTATCACTAAAAAGTATAAAATATAATTTTTTTACAAAAAACTTGCTTTTATTTAAACATAAGAATCATATAAAAATTCAATCTAACAGAAAATTGTACTAAATAGTAAAAAATTTTTTTTTCAAAATGAATATGAAATTTTATTATCGACGTACGACTGCCAGAAAAGCAAGGCGGGCGCACTTACATACACAATCACTTTATAAACTCTCAATTAATATCCCATAAAACTCTAGCACGTCATATATTCGTGTGTAGCGCACGCCTTGCTTATTTTAGATATAAAAAATCTTATACTCATTTTGAAATATTTTTTTTACTTTTTAGTGCAATTTTCTGTTAGATCGAATTTTTATATGATTCTAATGTTTTAAGAAAAACAAGTTTTTTTTAAAAAAAATTAGTAGTGCTGTTTACAATAAACGAAAATAACGTCCCGTGTTTCATTGAATGCTTTCTTCCGAATCCGCAAACGACCTCGGATTCGGTATTCACACTTCTAACATACTTTACAAAAATGGCGGCATCTTGAGTTTGAACATCAGTTGTCGATTACGAGGACGGCCTCGGATACGGTTTGCGTTGTACTTTTAACACACACTATACAGGTGGCGCCACGTGGTGGATACACCCTGGAATTACATACACACTTGGCTCATATTCACACAGTCTGTGTATGACATTTTACTATGAAAATGAGGTCCCAACCTGATTGGCTCGAAAATTTGACAGGTAACCAATCAGAACGTGCTGATTGCGAATATTTGGTCCAATTGAAATTCTGCGAATGTGAGGCATTGTCCTCCACACACATTTTACCACTTTGGAAGTGTCTCTCGCGCAAACTATTCAGTTTTAAAAAAATGATATTAGAAACCTCAATATCATTTTTGAAGACCTAAGATACCCCACACGTATGGGTTTGATGAAAAAAAAATTTTTGAGTTTCAGTTCTAAGTATGGGGAACCCCAAAAATTTATTGTGCTTTTTTCTATTTTTTTGTAAAAATCTTAATGCGGTTCACAGAATACATCTACTTACCAAGTTTCAACAGTACCTATAGTTCTTATAGTTTCGGAAAAAAGTGGCTGTGACATACGGACGGACAGACAGACGTGACGAATCTATAAGGGTTCCGTGTTTTGCCATTTGGCTACGGAACCCTAAAAAGGAAACATTGTGAGTTAAATAAAAGCAAGTAAAAACAGCGCTAACAGACATTCAAATATTTTATAGTACAATCGTAAACAAAAATACTTATTATACAAATTGTGCCAGGCTTGATTTATGCCCTGTGGTTTTTGGATATCTTCGTAACTATTGATCTGAGACTAGCAGTATCCTTACAGAAATTATAGATCTCGCCGTTTCTGTAAGGAAACTGCTAGTCTAAGATCAATAGTTATGGAAATAAAGCCCTTACTAGTTTGACAGCTGTCATCCAAAATAAAGGTCTTGATGAGATCTATCATTTTTGTATGGAAATTGCTAGTCTCAGATCACTAGTTATGGAGATATAGCCCTTTCTATTTTGACAGCCGTCATCAGAAATAAAGATCTCGGCGAGATCTATCATTTCTATAAGAAAACTGCGAGTCTCAGATCAATAGTTACGGAGATAAAGACCTTCGTCGTTTGACAACTGTCATCCAAAACAGGATCTTGATGATATCGATCATTTTTATAATTTGACAGCTGTCAAACTAAAAAGAGCGATATCTTCCTAACTATAGATTTTAGACTAGCAGTTTCCTTACAGAAATGATAGATCTCAAGATCTTTATTAAGGATATATCTCGTAAAATATTGATAGTAGACTAGTAGTTCCTCTACAGAAGTGATATATCTAATCATCTTAGTAACATAGCCATTCCAAAAGAAGAAAAGTGGCTGATAGTTAAGTCATAAACCTGCGAGACTTCTAAATAAAATCTTGATATTCGTATAAAAATCTTGATGGGATCTATCACTTCTATAAGGAAACTACTAGTCTACAATCAAAAAGTTACAGAGATATAGCCCTTTCTAGTTCGTCAACTGTCATCCGAAATAAAGATCTTGTTGAGATCCATCATTTCTGTAAAGAAACTGTTAGTCTAAGATAAATAGTTACGAAGATAAAGCGCTTTCTAGTTTGACGGCCGTCATCCGAAATAAAGATCGAAATGACATCTATCATTTCTGTAAGGAAACTGCTAGTCTAAGATCAATAGTTATGGAAATAAAGCCCTTACTAGTTTGACAGCTGTCATCCGAAATGAAGGTCTTGATGAGATCTATCATTTTTGTATGGAAATTGCTAGTCTCAGATCACTAGTTATGGAGATATAGCCCTTTCTATTTTGACAGCAGTCATCAGAAATAAAGATCTCGGCGAGATCTTTCATTTCTATAAGAAAACTGCTAGTCTCAGATCAATAGTTACGGAGATAAAGACCTTCGTAGTTTGTCAACTGTCATCCAAAACAGGATCTTGATATCGATCATTTTTATAATTTGACAGCTGTCATTTACATTAATATTTAAAAAAAACGAGGGACTATACTCGCTCGCTCGAAATTTTCCACCGAACAACTAGTTGTGCCGATCGTACGGAACTCCTACTGGCACTTGACCAATTTTTTTTGTAGTTTTGCTTTCGATTGTACTATAAAACATTTGAACGGTGCCATGGTAGTGTCAACATTTGTAAACAGCACTACAATAAACGATCATTGTTATTGTGTTATAATCGTATTAACCTGTCAAATTTGCATAAAATCAGAGTTTTTGTGCAAATCCTGAATAAAAATTGAGAGACTATAGGAAAACAAACTTCTGCTATGAGTAATTAACTTTATTTTAAGAGTTCCGTACCGAAGTAGCAAAAACCTATGAAGGTTCTAGTTTCATTTCCATCATTCCGTTTATCTATATGTCTATATCTTATAATCTATCTCTATATCTATATCTATATCTTATAATTCTATTTTCATTGCAACAATCCTAATAGCAGATTATTGACCAAAGGGATAAAACAGTGTGGTTAGGTCACGGGCGCCAACTTTAATCCCGAGGTAATAAAGGATGGCAGGGATAACACCCAAGAACAGCAACGGTTTGGCTCGGAAGTTAAGACCTAAAGTTAACTTTTATCCCCGAGGCATACTTTGCTTTTTACACTCTCTGCGATAAAAAGCAATACTATTAGAAAAAAAATAATGATTACCTAGTTTTAGAAACTAATAATTATTAATTACTGTCAGAAAGTTTAATGTGGAGCGACAAGAACTGCGCGTAGATAAAAAAACTCTTAAAACTTAAAAAAAACAACCGGCTTCAAAAAGATGCACTAAAAAGATAAAAAATAATTACTTATTGCCAAAAAACTGATTTGAACCACAGTTAGAAGTCTGTGTACTTCTACAGAGTCCCGAAACCGAGGACTGTCCTTTACAATGGAAAGACTCGTGATTGTGTATAACGCTACGGCAAAACCTAAAAACAAGGACTGTACTCAGAAACGGGAGTTCTGTGAGTGTGAGTGTATGCCAAAGCCCGAATCTAAGGACCGTCCTCAGAAACGGGAGGTCCTCGGGTATCGGGTGAACATACAATGTCTTTGAATAGCTATGATTGCGACAGAAATGAGTGTATAATTATGTCAAACCAATCACGATGAAGGTCATCACCGATGGCAATTACTAAACTTAGTTTTAACAAAATTAAACGTCATATTCGGGTTTTGTAACAATCATATCGAAAATAATTTGGAAAAAAGAAAATGGCTTCTATTTCTAATCGAAATGAATTCATTTTTAACTTTTTATTACTTTTTTTTAACACTATAAAAGCTTGTAAAAAAAATTATGTTTATTATTTGTAAGCGACTGATGATTGGTGAAAGCCCAATTTTCTGTTTGTTTAAAGCTTTGGGGTTCCTTGAACAATTGTACAAATTATCACTTATCTTATGATGTCTGCTGGCTATAATTTTCATATTATCTGTTTTATTTTGGCGAATTCCCTAACAAATAATAATAAAGAACCGGTCAAGTGCGAATCACAATCGCAAATCGAGGTTTCTATACTTTTTTAATTTTCAAACTTGTTTGTTTTAGCGTTTTACGTAGTAGGGCTCCGTTGACCCTTTGGGTACGGAATCCTTAAATAATGGATAAAACTTTTTTAAATTTTAGTGAAAACTCAAAGTAAAGTAGTACACCAAAAAATAAACAGTGCGAAATGGGCTCGCGCCATTGTGAGATGGTATGAAATAAAACCTTGGACTGCCTTCTGGTTTTCACTTACATTTTGTATTAAAATTTTACTTTTGCCTACCCAACAAACCATCACCACCAGCATACCACACCGATAATTACATTTTCTATCAAACAATTTAGATAAACCTATAATGTATGGTTACGTTTAGAACATGAATAGGTACCTATACTCTACCATTTTTAGGATTCCGTACCCAAACTCCGTCCATCTGTCACCAGGCTGTATCTCATGAACCGTGATAGTAAGACACACGAAATTTTCACAGAAGATGTATTTCTGTTGCCGCTATAACAACAAATACTTAAAAATAGAATAAAATGAATATTTAAGGGGCTCCCATACAACAAACGCTATATTGTTTTTGCCGATTTTATAGATACTGGTACGGAAGCCTTCGTCCGTCTCGCACTTGACCGATTGTTATTACGTTTCCGCTAAGAAATAATTAATGATCTCTTTTACATTTCAGTAAAAGACAAAACGACCTTCAAAGCATTCCGGATCGCACTTAACGTAATGGTTTCTCAGGAAACGTGTGGATACCTGGTGGTTCTAATGTACGCCAGCTCTATCTTCAAGCAGGCGTCCCAATCCATCTGCTTGACACTCAGCGCGAACAAGCAGACTATCGTAGTGGGGACGATACAGTTCCTTGGATCCGTCATCGCCAGCTGCATTGTCGAAAAGACTGGTAGAAAGGTAAGAGGTATAAAGTCATCTTAGGTACCATTACCATCCAAGAAAGAAGTGATTAGATTTTTAAAGGGTCGGCAATGCCCGCTTAAAATCAGGCGGACCGTTTTTTACTTATTTTCCACCTTGGTAGTATAAAAATATATACCGTACCACTTCATTGCTAAATAGAATTCGAAAGATTAAACTCTTTTAAGGTCTCTCTGTCTACTTCGCGTTCTGAGGGACAAAAGGTCTAGCTCGGCATGGGCAAGTTCTTACTACCAATTAGTCTTTTTCCAATTTCTCAAGCACATTGTTTATTAACACCACTGACATTCAGGCACAAAACGTCGCCAGGAAACCTGCATACGTCAAAAAGACTTATGTGAAGTCCATTAGTTCAAGTAGAGGTATCCACGCAGAGGTAAGGAAATAAGATTTCTCAGGAGATCCGTTAGACGAATAGATTACTATTGGCACCGATGGACTAAAGAAAGGCGTAAACCATAGTCTACCTCGCTGGCCAAGAGCGAATTGTCGATCTAGTCAAGTCAAAAAGACTTATGTGAAGTCCATAAGTTCAAGTAGAGGTATCCACGCAGAGGTAAGGAAATAAGATTTCTCAGGAGATCCGTTAGACGAATAGATTACTATTGGCACCGATGGACTAAAGAACTTAGGGACACAGGCCTCTAAAGGAATAAATTTAAAGGAATAAGGCGTAGACCACAGTCTACCGCGCTGGTTCCTATATTTATGTTATTTGCTTCACAGTGGCTGCTAGCTGGAACTTCCCTTGCCACCGGACTGTCGATGCTCGCCCTAGGACTGTGGTTCTACCTAACATCAGCGGGCGTTTGGCTCCCGGCGTGGGTGCCCGTGCTCGCCATGTGTCTCTGCATCCTCGCTAATGCTGCTGGCTACCAGCCTGTACCCTACGTCATTACTTCAGAGCTTTTCACATTCCAAGTAAGTACCTTGCAGTACCTGCTAACTGGTGTTTCTAGAACTATAAAACCGTCGATAAACACTATAGTACAGTTGAAAATAGGAAATAAAAATCAATGTATGTTATGTATATAGGGCATAATACACACCAGCGCCCCCACTACTTATTGTTTATGTCTTCTTCGTGCAAAGCGTAATTAAAAAAAGTGGAAAAACAAAAAAAAATAATTTGCCATTTTTTTTTGACGTTTTGTTTTGCAGGGCCACCTATCGGGTCCATTAGTGAATTCAACCCCTGTAGAGACCCCTCGAACGTGCTCAAAAATATCACTAACATCTTCCCTGCCGTTTAGGAGATTAGTGTCACACCGACTGCAGCGCCACCTACCGGGTCCATTTATGAATTTAAACCTTGCACCCGTAGTACACAAAAAATATCATTAAAATCTTTCCTGCCGTTTAGGAAGTCAGTGAGACACCGACTGAAGCGCCACCTACCAAATTGTGTTATCAAACCATGCAGGGACCCCATTGAAATATTCAGACAAAATTTCACCCAAATCGTTCCAGCCGCTTAGACAAACACACGTAGAAAAAAAAAACCGACTCACACTTGACGTTTTCAAGTAGCCTTTATCTATCCCCGGGACTCAGACTGCAGCGCCACCTACCGGAGTCCAATTATGTTATCAAACCTTGCAGGGGCCAATCGAACGTACAAAAAAATATCATTTAAATCTTCCCTGCCGTTTAGGAGATCAGTGACACACCGACTGCAGCGCCACCTACCAAATTGTGTTATCAAACCATGCAGGGACCCCATTGAAATATTCAGACAAAATTCACCCAAATGGTTCCAGCCGCTTAGACAAACACACGTAGAAAAAAAAAACCGACTCACACTTGACGTTTTCAAGTAGCATTTATCTTTTCCCGGGACTCAGACCTGCTTTGAGTTTAATAATTTTTAATTATAAACAATAAAGTTAAATATTTTCAATAGATATAAGACAACATTTTAATGCTACAAAATAATTAAAAGTAGGTATACAGATTAAATTATCTTTTTTCATACCACTAAAGTGGCAAATGACCATAAGGGCTACCTAATCAGACATTTCATGCACACATTCAGTGACATCGCGCTGTACCCAAATCATCAGAATTTCTTCAAGAAACCTGATATTAGATCCTTAAAAGCAATACCCTATCTTTAAAGTGTAGTTGGAATAATCATATTTTTTCTTTTTCAGTACCGAGGCATGGTGACCTCATTCGTAAGCAGCGTTGATGCCATCAGCGACTTCCTCCAGACCAAAGCATACGATCCCCTTCTGAAACTCCTGGGAATCCACTGGGTCTTCATCATATTCTCCATCATCTGCTTCCTTGGAACAATTTACACTATACTCTGGGTGCCAGAAACCAAAGGTCGTACTGTAGAAGAGATCTACGCGATCTTAGAAGACAGCAGAAAGAAAGAGAAAAGAAAATTTGATGTAGAAAGATTATGATCTTTTAAAAAAGATTTTTGGAACCCTGAGTTCGAAATTTTGCTCATTCTTTGTCTCATGGATGGTGTAAACGAAAAAAAAAACAGGTTTTGAAGGTTGGGAAATTACATTCTTGACCAAAAATGTATAGGATAGTTAGATTTGGAGGTGATTTTTGTATACCACCACCACCCTTACCACCCTCAAAACCAAAGCTGCAAACGCCTCTATATTTATGGAAGTGTCATCTATGGGTTTGTTGATATACCCATAAACTTCCTATGGTCTATTTAAAAATTGTACTTTCAGTAATTTTGTCTCTTTCTTTCCTATATGAGTAGACAGAGATGAATATAGTTTTTTTTTTTTTTTTTTAAATAGCGCATCACATTTTAAAATAATCTTTTTAAATCGATCACTTAGGTACCTGCGATTGTGATATTACATGATATTATTTGTGAATTTCAATAGTTTTTTTGAACGGATTAGAAGAAAATTATTTTGATAAAATTATTATTTTATTTGACGAAACAGTTTTGTTTTTTTTTTATGTCCCTAATTTTATTTCAACGTACCTACGTTAGGTACGGACGTACGGTGGACAGGGCTGGAAAGAACGAGGAAGCTTATTAGGGCAACGTACCGTGCTATTTTTTTTCTGAACGGACTATGTTGTTGGCTGATGCAGCCAATACTGCTCCACCGAGCTTTTGGGGCATGACTCTAAAGGGGCCTAGGCTATGGTTGTCGCTCTTGGGGTCGTCCCTTTAACCACCAGTGCGATCCTGGCACCCGGAGGTGAGTCAGCGCCAGGAGAGGAGTTCCCCGTTACACGGTTGCGATTGTGAGTGAGTGAGGGCGAGAAGCGCTCCGGCACTCTTTAATACCTCGTATATGAGGTAGGCCCGTGTGTTCGCCGACGAACCCGGAGACGTTGGCGTCGTGTGAGGGGGGGGGAGCATCAGGGGAGATCGTTGAGACTAATCTCGCTATCCGGATAGCGAGATCGTCTGTCGTCTGGGAGCCGTACCGTGCTTGACGGCTTAGGTTTTGTGGTGGGAGGATGAATTCGCTGCCGATGGCGAGCCGCGCGGTGGTAAAATAGCCGTGGCCAAAATTTCGAAGAATTCCTCAGAACACATCCCATTTTACAAGCGGTAGAAAAGGGAGGCAAAGTTTCTCCTCAGACTTAAGGCCTCGATACGGCAAGTGAGTTTGAGATCGTCGACAATTCTCACAGTCCGTCGTTGGACCGAGTCAAAAGGGCCGGTATGGGCTGTTATCCAGGTGCACCATCCAACCACCAAGTATCCTTTTGAAAGTTAACCTTTAAATCGATCTCGCCCCCCTCTTAGGATTATGTAGTATGTGTATTATAGGAAAATTAATATTCGAATACCAAGCCCTACTTATAATAAAAGCCGTTAAGCTAAATTTGATACCATCCCTAAATTAGGCTACCTTGCTTAGCGGTTTTCAAGGCGAATAAACGAGTTAAGTTGGCAAGATTTGACCAATTTTTTTTTTACAGTCCTGATTACACTTTTTGGCGTGAAATGTTATAGTTTAAACCTTAATTAAGTACATTTGCTAATAAAAATATTATAATAAATTTGGCTATTAAAATATTTAGAAACAAAATTTTTTTCTGACACACTATTTTGGGCTGGTTTGGAAAACTAAGAGTCAAATTCTTTTCATCTTATTTCGTAGTTCCAAATTATTATTAAAATTTTATACCGACAAAAAACCGACAAAATCAAGATTTTCAACGTGCGGTCACGGGCAAGTGGAACTGTGTCTCTTTGTGAACTGGAACTGGTCGAAACGACACGCTTCTTCTAGGGTATATCATAGACTAATACCAAAACACCCAGTATCCGAAAAGGCATCGGAAATATGTGCTAAAGTCTGACTGCCAAAGACTGTAACTTAACCAACTAAAATAGCAAATAAAAATCAAATTTTACGTTTCATTTCTACACTTTCCATGTAATATTAAGAAATCCTGTCAAATATTGCAAAGTAGTATTACAAACGTTACTCTCTTTTGTGAATATGCAATTGGTATCGTAAAAATAAACATAAAACAAAAGCGATATTCGTTTATGATGGAAGTGCTAAGTATAAAACTAAAACATACTTTATCACATTGATGTTGAAATGTTGATAAAAAGAACGGCAACTTTTAGTTTTATTGTATATTTTTTAGTTCATTTTTGTATTGTGCATTGTTACTTGGGGAGAAGATCAATAAATGATGATTACAGCGGTAAGTAGGTTTATGATATATATCCAAGTAAGGTTCCCAGCCGTCCGACTTTCCCTGGATTTGTCCTAGTTTAGACTTTAGAGAGCGTCCGGAGAGCGTCGGGGCGGATTTTCATTTGTAGTCCGGGTTTAAAAAAGGAAATTTAAAAAGAAATTGTTGACATGCCAGATTTTAGAGATGAAAACCCTACATCCAAGTCCAATTTTCGATGTATAATATCTAAGGCGCAATTGAGACCGGTATACGGCATCACCATTTATCACAGCTCTCTGTTCTCAGGTGTTTATTATTAATCATTAGTTCAGTCAGACATTACACGAGTGTTAATATATGATAAGTTTGTGAGTACGGGGCACAAGTGAAAGTCAAGACGGCTGTCAACGCACTGGCGTTTAATTTCGAGTAACAGTTTTGCGGACGCAGCCGCGTCTATAGCTACCTAGTTATAGCTACATATATAACAATATAAATATTTATTAAATCCATGTTATTACACAAAAATAAATAATAAATGAATACAACTATTTTATTTAGCAAGACTAAAGCTGTCAGTCTTTTTATACCACTAGCCAGTGCCTCAGCTAGGGACAGGTGGGTTTGTCAGCTAATACTCTTTTGTATGTTGTTTACGCTGCCTTAAGGTCATTCATAGCCCTTAAATATAAAGAATAATAGATAAAATTTATTATAATCTTTCCATACCAATCTAACAAGAAATATAGAAACCGTAAGCCTAAGCAAATGCGATGGGAGATTTTGCAAAGGTTTAATGTCCTGAGGAGTAGAAATATATTGGTACCGTTCTTCAGCCTAAGGCCCGAATAAAGGTACAGTCTTGCACGATGACCTCTTACAAGAAGGCTGCTATCAAACATCAGTGAAAAGAGTACGCAACTTATCGCGAATCCCCGGCGAGCTTCCTAGTCAAGTTAAAGAGCCTACAAGCGGATACGTAGTGTGCGATGTTAAGTAGCGATGAACACCGGCGACTCGTTGAGTCAAGATACTTAAGCGCGGTTGCTGTGATGCTCGGTGTAGCAGCTGCAGCTCGCCCCGAGATTTTGGCCGAGCAGTGCAGGCTGTGCCTGGATGGACATGGACACATAGTAATTACTGTATCTCTTGGCAGACCTAGCTCTTTAGTGGGTTATATAATTATTATGTTTGGTATAATCTTAGTTCCCACTTCTACTTTTATTCAAGGTTTTGCTGTACGTAGATAAAAATGTCCTTGAACAAAGTCTATTAATATATCCTTCCTACTGAGGTGTTTGAGATTTCTTCCTACCATAATTTCTAACCGGCAAAGGGAGGCCCGTCATTTGGATGTTTTAACATTTATTTAGATATTTGACAAGTACCCTTTATTATTGTTAGAATATTTATTGTACGAGGCTACCCTAATGGTTGCTAAACGACTCACTTAGGTGAGTTTCGCGGGTTTTTTCAATATTATAAAAGTTCTAAGTAACTTAAACTTTCGCGTTTATATTTAACATTATAAAACTCCCAATCAGCGCTCGTTTTGAAACTACCACCAATCACATACGTTCAAACAAACCACTATCAACGCTTTTAAAACATTCTCCAATTAACTTTAGTTCCAATCAAACACTCAACCATAGTTAGCTTCAAACCTATCTATCTAGTAGTAGTCTATCTAGTAATTATTTTTGCAATATCGGTTAATCGGTTATAAATTTTTTTTCGGTTTGAAAATAGTGAAGTAGGAACACACATGATTGGTGTGGTCGTTAGTAAGGGGGCGCCCCTTGAACCTACTTTTAGGTCGCAAGTCCTGAACGCTTAGCTACCTAGTTCCCACTCTACAAAACATTCGTATGGATTTTACTTTCAAATGTGGAAGTAGAATCAGTTAGGGATCCTTTGTGTCGCGATGACGGAAAATCATATAACTCATTAGTACTTGTGTCCCTTTAGTTCTGATATTCGCGTATTTGCTTTGTATAGGTGGTTTTGTACTGACTTTAGAAACGGTGAAAAATTCAAAGTGGACATTATTTATGATCGTAGATTCAGCTATATTCATTTCTTGATGATTTTCTTTTACGCTTATTTGTATACTATTGTTTGCTATATTACTCTGACGTACCTCTTAAACAACTGGGTTACTACTTATTTAACACAACGGTTTTCGGGTCTCACCACTTTTGATAATCACGCTTAGCCAAATAAAATACTTCTCTACTATTATTATTAATTATTAGATTCTTTTGATTTCGGTCGAAAAAACAGTGGGTTTTTATCCTAAGGGAAAAACCCAAATGGGAGACCCACAGTCTCCTTCGACTATAAAATAATAAAGAATGATTACTTACATTTTCAATGTAATAACACTTTTACAACATAAATAATAAAAAGAAATCTATACCTCTAATGCAGGTATCAGTCGGGATTTAGTTAGAAACTTCTAGGGTTTCTCATATCACTGGTCCATCTTCCTACGGCTAAAATCAGAACAGGATCTTTATCCTGCTATAACCTCGCTCGGAGACTTGAAGACTCACTAAGGCATCAAAAATGCTTGGCTGACAGATAGGTGCTTTGCAAGCATTTTTGATCGTCTAGGAAGGGCTCAAGCATAAATTTGGACAAAAGTCATGTTTAACCAATATGTCGTGCCTATATATGCCAGTATACGTTGCCGGTATCATACTCAAGGTAGTCCAGGATTATGAATCTACTTTGAGAAGTAAGCCGATAAGATAAGATCCAGCTAGGGTGGCCAGCATTTGGTAAAATTCTTTAAGTCTAAACTAGTCTACAAGTCTAAAAAACTCTGCTAAAAATCTTTGACTAGTGCGTCCTACCTGTCGTGACTTACGCTGCCGAAATGTGAACACATACAGCTTGGTTCACAAGTTCAAAGTCGCACAGAGCGCGAAAACGCTATGCTTGGAGTGTCCCTGAGGGATCGAATCCGAAATGAGAATATCCTGACGGCACTAATATCATCGACATAGCTCAAAGAATCAGAAAGCTGAAGTGGCAGCGGGCTGGTCACGTCTGTCGAAGGACCGATAATTTTTTCAGTAATATTACTATTAATTTTGAAAGTTATGATTTTCAGAACTATTAAATCATTAAAAACATCTGCCATAATTGAAAATTCAAATTAAAGTTGAATAAACGAATAAATACCTCAACAAACTAAGTAGGTACCTGAATTTTAATAAATTTAAATATGTAACTGAAGTAATATGAAAATTATAAAAAGGACACCTCATTTAAATTCGTTCTTTGTGGCATTGTCCCCAAAATGCTGGCAGCTTTTCCTCGCTGCACGGGATCCCTAAACGATCGCTTTGTATGTTCGATCATTATTTTTTAAGTATGTTTTTAACAGGCTGAAAAGTACTGATAACCGTAAATTTTAAAACTAAAAACATTTTTTTTCTATACCATCATTTTTAGAAGAGGGACGCCGCCGTGGCCGGCACCGCCCCGGCAACAATCTTCGCATTCGTAACGAATATCCAGTCGCCACATACTCCAAGTCGCCGGGCGCCCAGAAGCATCTTCGGATCCGTGGAGGGAACCAGACTGATACCTTGAACTACCCATACATGGCTGCTGTCATTATCAATGGCCGACTCTGGTGTGCCGGCGCCATTGTTGACGAAAACTGGATCTTAACAGCTGCTCACTGCCTTAACTAGTACGTATTCTGACTTTGAATTAAGGCTTCAAATTTCTTTAAGTAAATTTTTGTGTAGCCAAGTTTATTTAGAGCACATTATATAATAAAATATGTGATATTGCTCAAAAATATAAAATAATCAAAAGTATTAAATAAATAATTATAAGTATCATCGTTTCTTGTATGAATAGGCAAATCGAAAGAAGCAAGCAGCAGGCGCAGGCCAAACAAACCCTAAACAAAATAGGCAGGTACTTTAGTACCTACCTACACCTTTTCATTCATACTTTACCGACTTAGGACGGTCAAAAATACGATTAGTAAAGTAAAATTCACTAATAAAGATTTAGGAAATTAAAGTTTATTTACCATTAACAGGTACCAACGTATCGTATTTCTGGCGTATTTAAAAAGTTGAAATAACAATATTTACAATAATCAAATGCGGATTTAAAATAAGAAAAAAAAATAAATAGTTACCTCACATTTGAATGTCCATAAAAATTATGTGTATTTTAAAATTGTTCAAAACGACCACCTCCAGTTTCCAAAGACAACAAAGCACGCCGTTGCAAATTGTTTTTAATTTTACGTAGCACAACTGTTCCTGATTTTACCACTGCAAAAGCACTTACGATTTTGTCTTTTAATTATTCAATCGTTTCAGATTAACGTTCGTCAACAATTCCTTTTATCTCACACCACAAATAAAAGTCTGGCGTGGTGAGATATGGCGACCGTGCCGGCCATGGTACGGGTCCACCGCTAACGATCCACCGTTCACAGAACTCCCTATTTAGATACACAGCGACTTCACTATAATAGTGAGCTAGGGCTCCGTCGTGTTGAAAGTGCATGTCGGGACACATGGACTAGTGTCGCACTTGAAAAGCGTCTCTGCGCGTAACGTGTGGATATTGACAACAAACAATCCACCAATGTTCATTGTGGATATTAAATAATCCAATCCACGTGGATGTTGCTACATCAGTCCAGGGGATATTGGCTTTTAAATTTTGTAACAACCAATTACAAAATCGCATTCTTGGTCCATAGTCAGCGATAACGAAGTCTTGTATTCGCTGAAAATGGTATAAATTCATTCCCGAAACGTTGAACAGTTTCCAGACGTAATACTGGTTTACGTTAAAACGTCTAGCCGCTTGTCTAATACTTGGATAAGTTATACTTACTTTTGAAGGATTTTGAGTAAAAAACCTCCTTATCATCCGATACATCCGTCTTGGTGGTACTGGTGCCCTTCCTCTGGCTTGAGCATGCGTTGGAACATGAAAGCTCGCAAAGTCCAGTAGGTTTTGTATTGCGCTCAAAATTCTTCGTAATGATGGCAGATTTCCGATGAGATATGTTCGCCGCCATCTTCGTTGCGTTCTACGTACACTTCTTGTTTGGTAGTACCAATTAACCATGTGTAGAAGTTCTAGGTTGGTAAACAAGACTGTATTTTGTCTCATCCTAGGCATCTTTCTTAATAACTAACACACACAAAAAGGCTTAAGGTAGGGGTGGGGGCAAACAAGGGCAACAATTTGAGGAGTCTCTTGCACCCAGGGTGTCTCCTTCATTTTGAAAAGCAATTTAAATTCTATTTTTACCGCTATCTCTCGCTAGAACTAGAGGATTTTATGATACTTTAGCGCGGATTTTTTAAATTTTAGCAGGAAATGGCTGGGTGGGTTAGGCGACCCAAAAACTGACGAAGCCGTGGAGCCGTACTGTACATGTAGATTTAAATAATGTCTTTATGGCTGACTTATATTTCAATCGTAGCCATCGTTGGCTCTTTTGAAGAAGACTAACCAGCGTAATGCTAATTTACTCTTTTTGCCCATCTAGTGTTCTTCATGTATCGCCCATGAAGCTGCTGGGTCAATACGTTAAGGTGCGAGTGGGGAGCGCCCGCGCCCACGAAGGAGGCGAGCTTATGGAGGTAGCTGGAGCTGTCAGACACCCCAAGTTTGAGGAGGAACCTGTCCCCCACGCAGATGTCGCACTACTGAAGCTTACCGAAAATATTGGTAAATGGTCTGATACTACTTAATTGATAAGTATACAGTAAGATTATCTTAGTATACAGGTAGATAATTTTTTTGACATAAATCAGTAAAAAACAGTCACAAAAGTTACTTCTTCTGGATCGTATGGTGACGAAATTTAAATATATTTCAAACGCAGAATCCTGCGACGATCGAGGAATATAGAAATTGGTACTTTTAAAAATTAGGAACCAACTGTTGAACTATTATAAAATTGTAACGGGGTTTTGTTTGTTTGTACATAAATTTTTTTTGTTTTTTTTTTTCTAAACACTACTAAATTAATTTAAATCAGTTATCCGGTTCTAATTAAAATCAAAGCCACTTTTAATCTAAAGTCGTTGTGTTAACAGAATAATATGGTGTGTGTGGTTTTTCTTTTAATTTTTACCTTGCTATCTATAACTACCTACATTGTCCTAAACGACTAACCGACTGACTCATCATCGCCCAGTCAACACTACTATATCTAGAATGATAAATTTTGTACAGTGTAGATCTTTGTAAGTCGCTGCTGGCTTAGTGGTAGTGGCGTTCTGGTGGGGTGGGTTTTGGTGTTGAGGGTGAAAGTTTAACCCCTAGCGTGTACCAATAAGTCTTTTTCTTAAGTAGTACATTGTCCACACCACTGAAGGCCACCAAGGCAGGCTCCTATCACTCTGCGAGTGCTATACAAACTTTCCGAACTGAAAGGTAACGAAACTTGCATACGTCAAAAAGACGTGGCTCAATAGTGGGGACACACGAAGGCTGGTAAGGATTTATCTTTATGTTATACGCATTAAACAAACTCATTCCATACAAAATTCATTATGTAAGGGGTAAAACAGGGGTTCAAAGTTTGTATTAAAATCTAATTTTAACGGTAGGTACACCCTTTAAAAAACGATAATTAAATGACCTGCTACGATTTTTAGAGTTCAACAAATTCGTGGATCTAATAAAGATATACGATGGCATGAGGGAACCCTTCGCGCAGAGCTTCGTCGATATCGGCGGGTGGGGAGCCGTCAGGGTACGTGCACACTCATTTATTAGCCCATGGTAAAAATGAAAACAATGAAATCTACATCATATGAATATCATATCCACAAGTTCAAAGTCTCTCAGTGGAAAGGCTGACGAATCTAAATGATAACGCACAGTGCGGTTATGTTGTGGATTAAGCTCCTTGCAAAGGTTTTTTAAAGACTACAGTATACGGGGTGTGAATAGATTCTTAACTTGTCAGCAATGCGCGAGTAATGCACCTGATGGTGCAATCGTTTGCCGTAATAACTAACTCACTGACATAGTCAACAGAGTAAACAAGCTGAAGTAGAAATAATGAAGTATGTCATAATTTGTCGCAGAACAGATGGTCGGTGTTGGGGCAGACGAGTCTAAGAGTGGTAGCGTGACGTAGGTCGTCTTCCACCCAAGGGGACAGTGTCTTTTCAGATTTTCACTATGCCCCTGACATATGAAACTGAGCTGATTGCTTTAAAAAATAACCATTTTTTTTTATTTTTTACAAACAATTCTTGCTTGACTACAAAATTGTCTGTGTCAAAAATTATTTTACAACGAAAGATGGAACGATTTCGGAGACAGTTTACTTGTTTGGTTGGTTGGTATGGTATGGTTTCGGATTTCCACAAACTCCTCTTCTCTCCCAGCAAAAAAAGGACATACAATATATGAATTCTGATCTGATCCGAGGTTATAACAGTGACTTCTTAATATTTAAATCAGGGTGCCGACACGGCGTTCAGAGACCACACACCTGACCTCCTGACTGCACGGCTAAAGGTCCGGTCGAAGAATTACTGCCAGGACGCGTATCAGCTGGTCAATGGCTTCATGTTTACTGAAGACTTCTTCTGTGCCTCACTCAGAAACGGAACCAGGGATGCTTGCCTGGTAATATCTAATCTGACTTAGCACTATACATTATTAAAAATTGGACATTGTAAATAGCAGAGTTAGGCGTGGCGCACGGGGAAGTTTAGGTACTCGCCATGATGAGACGTGTGTTTTCAAAGCATTGCGGAAAGGCCGCGCGCCGCTATAGTCGTCAGCCCCTTAATCGCATCCTTAGCATCGCGGGCGCGCCTGCAGCCAAAGATTAAGGAAGTAGCTGCCCTATTTTATCAACGTGCCAAGTAGTTTAGTGTAATATAGCGGTTCTCTAAAAGGCGTAGGAGGCAAATTGGCTTGCATTGTATAGTTTTTATAATTTTAGGTATATTTTTTATTGCTATTTACAAGTTTTAAACGAAAGTGAGACTTCTGTACAGTATACTATCACTTATTTTGTGGTAGATTGGATATTGATTAATTAATATGGTTCACCGAATGTGTACGACTAGCCTCCTTTTTAAAGTCGGTCGTGGCCTAAAAGTTTTGGTGTCTACTTCGCGTTTTGTTGAGGTTAGAGCTCGATGTGTACCAATGAGTCTTTTCTTAATTTCTCACGTACGTTGTCAGTTTATTTTAGTTTTTTTTTTAGTTTTTTTTTTTCACCATTGGCTTTTCGGTAAGGGAAAATACCGTGAAAGGAAACATGCATACGACAACAAACATATTATGTGAAGTCTATAATCCACATTGGGCTCACTAAATTGCCCTCCCTTAAGGTGCCCCAATAGTAAGGATGAATATGAAGGCTGGTAAGGCAAAGGATACATAAAAGAACAGCACCATCTTTTAGTCACTACTGTAATTTTGTTACTTTGGTATAATTATTTAAATAATCTGAAATTGTTTTCATGGCTTGACATGATGCCTTAAGTCTACCCGACCACCACTAGCCAAAGTAACAGGTACATTAAAAAGGGGGGCAGCACTGAGACATGAGATGAATGAAGATTTAAACCAATCACAGGCCAGTATGTCCGCTAACTGTTGAAAACGTCACCCTGTGAGTGGTTTAATTGTACCTCACCCCTCAGTGCTGACCTCTGGTGAGCGGTAAAATGTTAGCCCTCATTACCACTTGACCACGATATTGATAAATTGGTAGCAATTTTATTCTAATCCATCACTAGTGGTGAAGTTGGAAATCCTGTGTCCTAATAGGACACTGCTATCATAATCAGCAATTTTTTTGTGTCTCAGTTCGATGCTGGTGCTCCGGCCGTCCAACATAACCGCCTCGTGGGCATCATGAGCTTTGGCCCCGAGAAATGCGGCGACGAGCACCAGCCCGCTGTCTTCATCAAGGCATTCTACTTCAGGTTTAGCAAAAAAAAATTGACTTATTTCATAACATGCATCACCTTATTCAGTGCTGTAGTCTAATAATTTTGGTTAGGCAAAACCTGTGGAAGGTACTTTGAAAATAACTGATATTAGGGGAGAGCTGGCATATGCCGAGCCACTGGGGGCTAATGCTAATATCAAAGCTCAGGCACATATCAGGAAAGACTTATTATTATAGATAATTCAATGTTATGGTTATGTATCATATAAATGAAAAAATGCAAAGTCCACGTATAAAGCCGAAAGAGATTCCTGTAGTAACTGCTGATGCGCAAATGAAACTTCTTTGCCCAGGCTGAGGACAAAATTTTATACTACGTCACGACATGTTCTGTAGCAGTTCCTCTCACGATAAAGAAGAGAGATCTCGGAGAAAAGAGAGCGACACAGAAGTTTTACTTATCTTACATGCAAGCAAATATAGCTTTTACTTTTTTTTGACAGGGACTTTGTAAAGTACACAATATCTGGCTACAAGTCTCCGGCAGATCTGGTGGAGGCCATTAAAGCTGCAGACCCTGTTTCACCAAAGCCCCAGATGCAACTCCTAGCATCGGTCCCGAAGAGCGCCACTCCCTTACGATACTTACGACAAGGTGACGCACAAAGTGAGGATGAGGACCTCGATTAAATTTATAGATTATTTGGATGTTAAAAATAAATGTGTGATTGTGGATGATTTTTCTATGTATTTTAAATTTAGTGACTTTTGAACATCCTTTTTTCTATGTATTTTAAATTTAGTGACTTTTGAACACCCTTTTTTCTATGTATTTTAAATTTAGTGACTTTTGAACACCCTTTTTTCTATGTATTTTAAATTTAGTGACTTTTGAACACCTTTTTTTCTATGTATTTTAAATTTAGTGACTTTTGAACACCCTTTTTTCTATGTATTTTAAATTTAGTGACTTTCGAACACCCTTTTTTCTATGTATTTTAAATTTAGTGACTTTTGAACACCCTTTTGCCCTGAGCATATTTTCATACTGGTTTACCAATTCTTCAAGTTTGTAGTCTCAGTGTAGTCGGCACTGTAAATAGGTACCCAGGTGGTTGTTGGTATGAACCTTTACAGGGTAATCTAAAACATACTAATATCATAAATATGAAAGTAACTCTGTCTGTCGGTCTATCTGTTACTTCTTTACGCTAAACCGCTGTACCGAATAAGATGAAATTTTGCATGGAGCTATTTGGGATCCCGGAGATGGGCATAGGCTGCTTGAAAAAGTCAAGAGTCTGTCGTTTTTTTTCTATAATTAAGGAGTTGCCGTTTAAATCCTACACTGATAACCGAATTAAGAACGGGTGGAACCGCGGGCAAAAGTGGTATATTTCATCCCTTACTTAGTACCTAATACGTTTTAATATCAGTAAAATCTTCATGCTAGTGAAGAACGACTCTGGAATAAATTTTCAACATGGGGGGTAAACGAGGACTAATTTTAAAAAAGAAATTGTTGATAGAAATAAATGTGTTATCACGACAAATTTTTCATTATATTTGAACATTTTATTTAAAAGGAACATTTATTAGAAAATTATATAATTAAAAAAAAACATAAAAATAGTATAGTGACTGACAAAATTTGACAATTTTTATTTTAATTCTAGTCCAAAATTTTAAAAATTAAAATAATTATTTAAATTAAATTTCCGAAAAGGTAGAAAAATCTAAAAAAGGTTATTCATACTTGTTCACTTATCTCAATACTGGTAAAAATCGTTTTTAACTTAACCGGCAACAATATTGGTAATTTTTCCACAGACAACTCTTCAAGAACCCAGTAGCTGAAGCGTATAGGTCTAATCATGCCGGAGTCTCCAAGTTCGAATCCTGTTTCCTAAAATGTGGTCAAATTTTTGTTCTTACTATTTGGATGAAATTTTGTATTAAGATAATGTAAACACTCCAAGCTAATAAATTTCATGTATATCTTATAACCAACTCATTTAAGACGAGTGCAGTTTCCAGTTTCAGAAGAACTTTCTCCCGCGAATTGTAGAATGAGCTCCCTGTCAAGGTTTTTTAAGGACTACAATATAAGGTTTTAAGATAGAAGCGGCCCCTGGTGTTGCAAGCATCCATAGACTGCGGTGACCGTTAGGTTGTTTGTCACCTTAGTAGTTAAAAAAAAGAAATTAAAAGCAAAAAAAACCTTTTTTAAAATAGCTTTTATTTAAATGCTCTAAAAAGAAGAAAATAAATTATGATCTTCTTTTTAGAGCATTTAAATAAAAGCTTTTTTAAAAAAGGTTTTTTGCTTATAATTTATTTTTTACTTTTTAGTTATCGCTGGCAAGGTTTCTGAGTCTGACGAAACACAGTTCCGGGTTCGATTATGGAGTTGTTCTTTTCCTAGACAGGTTGCAGACCAATGCTGATAACGCCCATCTCACCAAATCACACAAGTCAACGTTAATCAACCGATGTTACAGGCTCAAAAAATTCTACCTCAAGAATAATCGAGGTCTATACACCAAATTTTTAACCTGCCTTTTTATCCTCAGCGAACCCTTTCATTTAATACCCATACTATAAGAAAGCATAAAAAATTCAAAACTCCGCCATAATGGATTAGGAGTGATGTCAGAATATGTTTTTTCTAATTATTCTCGCAAGCCCTTTAATTTGATACCCATATTGCAGAAATGCATAAAAAATAACTATTCCGCCATCTTGGATGTTTTTAATCATTTTTTTTAAACAATAATACAGGGCTTGGGATGTACCTACCTACCAGAACTAAATATCATTCAGTCATATATCACACACGTCGACTAATGCACACAGGTAAGTAGATTTTTGTATAAATATTTGCATATTCGAGTTGTGTTTAACCGGTTTTTCGTCTAGTTGTTTGATGTTTGAATCATTGACCATCCTTCGAAATTTTAGAGATGTGGGACAAACTTATGATTGTCTGCGAAACTAATCAATCTTAATTACTTTGACTCTAATCCTTTTTTAGCTTATTAAGACTGAATACTAGTATTTTAAATATGGTAATGGAAGTTTATATTAAAACTGTAGTATACGTACGTACGTCATGTACCTATATATTTAAAACAAGTCAATATTAACGTATGCCGTATGTTTTTTGTATTATCTATTAAAGCGCCTATTTGTAGTTATGTACAGAAGACTCGAGGGCAACATTTACACACTTTCATCACATCCATATTTTTTTTTTTATATTAAGTTCTTAGTTTAAATTTTCTGGCCAATCGTTGTTACGATGCGTTTAAAGTACCTAAATATTTTTTTATTACAGATCTTACTATCTTCCGCATTAAATACCTCAATAAAAAAGAAAGTTTCATGATAAACAGTAACTCTAAGTAGGTATAAATGTTACGTTACTTTCGTAAGAGGGGTGGATAAACCAAACGTGTTGCGTTACAAAGGGAATAGTCAGGGTGCAAAAATTGGCTTGTTTGCTCAATATAATTTATGGATGGACGTCTTCTCTGCAATCTGGGATGCAAAGGGTGGTTTGAGGGTAGTATTAAAAACAATTTGTACCTTATTCTTATTAAGTTTCGCGATCGAATATCTAATAGGAACTAAATGACCTTATTTAATAATAGCTTAAGAGCCAGTGGAAAGCTACCTGTATGTATTTGACCGGACCTGGGGTTTTGTACAGTGAGGCCCCTATACCTACCATATATAAGCTACTATGCTCCAAGTGGTGGACGCGGCGCGCGCTCAGGCAAGACAGGTATCGATTTTTCGCGAATTTTAAATGCATTTGACCACGTATGCCGTTTTGAAATTTGAATATATATTATTATTATTATCTAAAAACAACAATGGCAGACCATTATCACGAGTTTAGCATTGTGGCAGACAGATTTAAAAGTGCTGAAAATAATTAAATTTTGAATTTAATTGACCAGCTCTGCCATTGATTTATTTTATTTTTTAGGGTCTTGAAAACTTATATTCATCACGGCAGACAACTTCATTGAGTACACACATCAGCAGACAACAAAATCTTAGTAGGGGAGAGTGTGCATGAAAGAGCCATGCTTTGAAAGAGCCGATGTGATTTTTCATTACTCATCGATATTCTACCAAAGTTTAATTTTACTCCTTAAATGGCAACACTGGATAGCTGTCACCCTCAAACATTTGACAGTTCTACGACAGCAAATGGCCTCACAGGACTATTATTAAAATTAAGAAGCCAAATAGTAAGTTTCTTTGTGTTTATTTCAGTTTTTTTTTAAAAAAGGGTATTGCATAATTTCGTTTTGACCGGATTCTCCTGAGCATTGACGAACCCGGTCAACTTTGGTGCGCTGTAACAGCGTTTTAAATGAATAAAATTAAAAAATAACAGAGATTTTTTTTTCTCAAAAGATCATGTACAAGATTGATCTGAGGTAATTTTTTTAAATTTTATTAAAAACTTTTTTGCTTATAACTTCTTTAATTTTTAATTTAGGGCAAAACGTTATAAAACATATTTGTAGGCAAAACAATTTGCTACCGAATTATTTCTTTACGAATTTTTTGTAAGACGCATAGCTTCCGAGATATCGCGAAAAAAGTGTTTTCACCCCTTTTTCCAAGATGGCGGCCGAGGGACAAGGGTGGCGACCCCACAAACTTGTGGTTAAGCTACTATTGACCCCCCACACATGTCCCAAAAATAATTGCGTCCTCTAAAAAATGCAAAGCTTACGTAACATTTTAATGGACTACTAAGATTTTGTTGTCTGCTGATGTGTGTACTCAATGAAGTTGTCTGCCGTGATGAATATAAGTTTTCAAGACCCTAAAAAATAAAATAAATCAATGGCAGAGCTGGTCAATTAAATTCAAAATTTAATTATTTTCAGCACTTTTAAATCTGTCTGCCACAATGCTAAACTCGTGATAATGGTCTGCCATTGTTGTTTTTAGATAATAATAATAATATATATTCAAATTTCAAAACGGCAGACGTGGTCAAATGCATTTAAAATTCGCGAAAAATCGATACCTGTCTTGCCTGAGCGCGCGCCGTGTCCACCACTTGAGGCTTAGTGACCCCCCATCTCATATATGATAGGTATAAAGGCCTCACTGTACAATACCCCAGGTCCGGTCAAATACATACAGGTAGCTTTCCACTGGCTCTTAAGCTATAACTAACAACACAATGAATCGTAATAAATACTAACACAGATAGTTTAAATATTATTTGGAACCTAACACTGACATCTTGTTTGAGATAAAGTACCAACATACGTATAAGAATACCCACCAACTTGTTAACACAGTTGAGCAATATAATAGGTACATATTCTTTTGTATTCTACAGAGTCATATACACCCTTCAGAAGACGGATGGTGGTTGGTAATAGTGTACACACAAGACAAGAAAACTGACTGCTGTTATTTAGCATGCTATGACATATTTAGTAGTGTAGTCCTTGAATGTTTGTTTGTAGTTCCGTTTATCTGAAAATAGCCGTGCTGGCTTAGCCACTGACTGAAGGTAAGGTCATGCAATAAACCATTCGTATTTTTGAGAGCAGCGATGATATCGATATTGGGCAGGCCTAACCGCGTAGTCTCAAATTTTAAACGGCCGATAGTTTTGTGTCTCATCCCTCCCCGTACACAGTAGGTACTATCGGCCGATTAACAACAGTGAGCGCAGTCCTATATGTATAATAAAATAGTCGTAACGTAACACACAGCTTCCTTAAAACAACGTATCATGTTACGTACCCTATGTTTAAAATATATCGTATGAACACGCAAAAGGTGCTGTAATAACTATACTTTATCATCCATCACTAAAACAACGCAACGGCGGCGTCGGCAGGAAAGCGATTTTGAGTCAAATGAATCATCAACACATCAATTTTAACTTCGTAAGTATGTTGTGTTGTGGAACAGAACACTTAACGCACACATACATGGCTCTCATGTGTCGTAAGTGTTGTAGTGAATTAGTAAAACATTCAGCGTCGGTAAATCCACACGTGCTTTTATCACTTTTAAAACTCAGTTAAAACAAAAAATATATTTAAAACATGACATAAATTTAGTTTCAAAAATAATTACCAGTGTTACAACTAGTCGGCCATGCCGTGTTTGAATGAAATAAAGTAAACATACAAAACATAACCTAAAAGCAGTTGATTTATTTATACCATTGTAATGAAGTAACCGCCGATATGGACAACCTATCAAAAGAAGGAAACGCGTATAAACAGATTTTGACATCACTTTTGGGTAAGTTAAAGTTGTACGGTCATGCAATTAACTGTATATTTTTCTTGAAATTTTAAACCTTACGGTTATTGTGTTACATATAGATGAATATTTACAGTAAGCGGTTACGTTACGTTACGGTAAACAAATTCTTTTGGTGTGTTGGTCAAGTTTAATTGATTGGCGCTATCTACAGATTTTGTTGCGATAACGTTACATTTGGTAGGTATAATATCCTGTTATAGTTATATTTTGATAAATTTCGACACTTCATATTAGGTTTTGAAAGCCAAAAGAAACACTTGTTAACAATTTAATTAACGTGGTGTTTCTAATAAAGCACAGCTACGACTACTTCAAAATAATATAAATAGAACTCTTTACTTATAACAAATAAGCCATTGTTCATGGTTTGGCCTGTTACATATGAACGACTCTGAAACTATTAGTTAAAGAGGGATAGATTTATTTTTGTTATATTCCAAAACTTTAACCTCTAGGTATATTTTAAAAACCGTTTTTTTTTTTATATTATGAGAAATTAGATAGGTAATCTAGGTAGGAGTACTTAGTATCTAGGTCCGACACCTTGAGGTAAATTTTGGTTTTGATCCTTAAGTACTTCTGCGATAGTTATTGTTATTTGTAGAGTACCGCATACTAAAATGTTTTAAAAGCAATCCTATAATGAGATTTCAGTGTCTGTGCGTAAGTTAAACTTTGTTGCCTGCACGTACTTACCTACCTACTTACTGTAATGTATTGTAATTCTGTATTTATTGGAAATAGAGCCTAAAATGAAATGGAGTCATAATAACACACGTTGTTTACACATTCCAAAACTCATTTCTCATAATTTTGAGTTACCTACCTATTAAAAGTTAATGGATATGCGTTTTTTAGATAAAGACACAAATTTCATTGTCTAATGTTGCCAATAAAAAAAATCAAATCTATTGATTATTTATCGATGTTTTATTTTAGAAAAGAATACGCCCATCACTATTTATAAAAACAAACCACACAAGGAGCAAAAATGAAGGTAGTGTAGGATACAAAAATGCTTCTTATTAAATTGTGATTTTTTCTTTTCTCATGTATTTCAATAGTTGATTGTTTACCAAGGAACTAAAATGACCCATTACATACAAGATGTTAAGCCTCCTGAGCCTCGGCAAAGGATGCACACTGCTTAAATAATAAAATACTTAAATAAGTAAAGAATTAATAACCGGTATATTATATGAAAAATTGAAAGTACCTCTAGTAAGAACAATTTTGAATATTCAACTTGATCCGTGTCGTTTGTATTTGTAAAGTAGTAAGATCTTTATTTCCACTTAGGTACCGTGTGATATTCTGAAATAAATGGTCCCCTCAGCCCATACTAAATTCGGTTTTTGGCGAATTATTACGGCTAGTCTTTGATTATAAGTTATACTTAAAGTTTGCTATAGCAAGCGAGAGCTGCAGCTAGAGTTAGTCCACGTGAAATTAAGTTACTATATATCATTATTCCTGCGGGAACTTTGCCGGGATAAAGAGTAGCCTATGTCTTTCTTCGACCGCTCAATAATCTGTCCTACAAATCAACTAATTAGTTGATCTAAAGCGACGTGACGTTAGGAAACAACAATAAAACAGACTTTCACAATTATAATATATTAGTTAGGGTTAGAATTAGGATAGCATTGAAATGCTGAATCTTTGAAAGCTACTTTTGGTACTCCGAAACTTTACTCTAATTTAATGTAGAAAAGTACTATAAATTTACAAGAACCTGACCAATACTCCCCGCTTTCTAAACGGAATGTTAACCTATATTCTTGCCTACAAGTTTATAATGTTACACCAAAAATAAATGTCTAAAATAAACTGACAATATAGTATATTAAAGACGTGACTGTATGGTTAAGACCTTGGTATTTCCGCAAGGAAAAATCTAAATTAAAAAAAAAACTTTAGCCCTTAGGGACTAATGATGTATTTTAGTACGCCTACGCTGTGCTATAATGACACACTTTTCAAGCATAAGAAGTGAAAAACTAATTAATGATTTAAACATCGCATATACCTTACAGAATTTTAAAACAATCCAAAAATATCATATAACTACAGGATGGAAACGCTTAGTGATCTCACTCGATTATTTCTAAGCCATGCACGCTATAAAATACTGATTATTGATCCTAAAAGGGCTTCACGAGCTCTTTTCAATGATATCAATAATTGGTTTATAAAATTAACTGGATCTGTCCAAAAATTTTATATATTTAGTATGGCTACATGAAGTGAGATGTTTAATCATTTCGGTAGCGTATATATTGCATATTAATATATTGTGCAGTAATTGTGATAGTCCGATAGTCCTGCAGTCGACGATTTAAAATCGAACTACCTATATCGTAAGCGTACCTTCTGTACCTACTTATTTTATGCCTTTCGCCATTAATCATGCCTAGAATAATTTAATTTTGATTTCAGCAACAATACCAACGTTCACATATGGCGTACAAATCGGATGGCTGTCCCCAATGGGGCCACTCCTCAAGTCTGATCACAGCCCGGCGCCGACGCCGCTTTCTGACAGAGACATCTCTTGGATGGCCGCCGCACTGCCTCTCGCCGCCATTTGCGGAATACCCTTCTTTAGCTACTCCTCGGACAGATTCGGAAGAAAAATTTGTATAATTGCTGTTTCTTTGCTTTCTTGTGTAAGTTTAGTTGATATCTTTAGATAAAATTTGTCTTATTGAAAGTGGTTAATGAGACGAGGATGTTTCCCACACTGTGGTGGGGTGTGTGTCCCCTTGCTGGCGCTTTTGTCCCTTTGGGGAATTGAAACCGTCACGTTATAGATTCCTTTATAGAAGGTATTAATAGGCTACGCCATAAAATACATACAACATTATTTTTCCCTTCGAAGTTCCGTAAAGAATTTTTTTTTTTTGATTAACAATAAATGTATATAGCAAAATATAATTATATTTTTTATTTCTATTTATCTTACAATGTGAAGTCGTACAAAAGTTACACGATAACGAACAGACGTACCGTTGTATTTTCGAGATCATAGCTTTAAACGCTTTCATCTGATAGAACGCGGTGTAGTCATTATTTATTTAAAATTTGTCATAAAAAGTCTTAGAAACTCATTCACAAAATTCAGGCAACGTTTAAGTACCAACGAGTACCGAATGCAAGCTTATCTATTAAGAAATTAAATATTTATAAACTTTTTTTAAGTGTAAAACCTTTTAAACAAAAAAAAATCTACGCTAAAAGTCAAAAAATTTGCCAGCTAAATTAATTATGGGCCTGATATTACTAGTTTAAATATAATAGTAGGCTATTAAATATAAATAACTAAAAGGAAAACTATGCACCTAGTATTTTTTTGTTTTGTTATAGCGTTGTAGTAGTTATTACTATATAAATTTATTAAACGACAATTTTATATTAGGGGCCGTCCATTAATCACGTGAGGCTCGAAAGGGGGGGGGGAGGGGTTTGGCAAAAATCACGAAATACCACAAGAGGGATGGGGGGGTGTAGTAAGATATCACGTGTATTTATGTTTTCGTCAAACGCGCGATTTCTAAACCGAAAGCGGCGTGTAGTGTGACCTTAACTCGCTATTGCCAAGCAACGAACAAAGTCCCCGCGCGCCGCGACGACTGCAGGGATCGGCTTGCCAGTCGCAAGTTATTCTGTTATTTTGGCGCCGAATACATGCGTAAACCATTACCTCGTCTGTTTGCATTAAAACAAAATATGCCCAAACTAGGTGATCTGTATAAAGACCTATTTGCAGAGTATAAGAAAGGAAAAAACCTAGTGTGGCTCAGAAAGAATGTAATGATTTGTGGGCTAATGCAAAACAAAAATATGTTTTTATTTATACGTTATAAAAAAGTTACTTAATTGATTTCTTAGGTTTTTAATAGTTTTAGCTAGTCGTTGGAGCACAGGAATATTATATTCCATTCCATTAAAAAATGCTAAAAAAATTATCTATCTATAAAGCGGCCTTTGTATTACAAAGCCTCAAGAGCATGATGGCAAGACGTTTGCTACATTTCTTCTGCGTCGGTCACTTGGAAATACCTCAACGCATGAGGGCTTTAACAAATTGCTTTATGACCTGTATTGCCCTAGCCTGCAGAAGGATCGTCAGCAACTTGTGGAAAGGACGTGCGGCGTGGATTATACTTCTTTACAAGGAAGAAAGTCAAGGAACATGTAAATTCATATCACAAGCAACCTAATCTGAGCAATAATAGTCTAGAGAGTCGCTATAGAGTCGAAGGCACTCTATCTTTCCCTTGTCCAATACAAGCAGAAATCCCGCAAGGGTCCGTGCTCGTCCCTATCTTGTACCTTCTGTACACAAACGATATCCCTAAAACGGGTACCTACCGTTTAGCCCTCTTCGCGGACGATACCGCTATTTACACCGCCGGTAGGCAAGTGAGTCGAATCACTAAGAGACTCCAATCCGCAATCACCGCCCTAGACGAATGGTTTCGGAAATGGAGAAGTTGGAGTTGACTCTTTACGTCACCTGCATCCGCACAAATAATCCTAAAATTTTTAGAATATTATCTTTAAATTAAGGACCATGATGAAAATGTCTAGACAGAACGGCTGCAGGTTGTTTTTGATTGGCATAAAAATAATATTATAATAATATTAAAATATATATTTTACTAGTACATGAATATATTTAATGTACATTGGCCTCGAACGACGGATTAGCAAGACTTTCTCACTAAAAACACACTAAAAACTGGATAAGAATCTTGCAAGACAGTTGTTGGCACTGTGAAACTTTGTTGAAGATCAACGTCAGTTTCATTAAGCCACTGGGCTCTCTTTCTCATTTTCGTACACTACGCAGAGAATCTGTTTCGATCGATCGTCGCGTGAGGATGTGTGAAGTACGAACATTGTGCATCTCTAGACTTTTTTTCTCTCTCTGAAGGAGTCTCAGCCCGAATAGCGCCCAACACTTAAGGGCTCCCCGCGGGCCTCAGGCCTCGGCTTGGGTTATCGCTGATATAAGGGTTATGGTGTAAGTAAAACAAATGGTAATTCTTTAATAACACCATTTAATGTTTCTAACGCTTAAAGTTTTTGTCTATAATCTAACCTTACATCATGAAAACATTTATCGAACTGAGCTAAAATTAAGGTATATAGGTGACGCTAAAGACGGTATTTTACTCGCCGCTGCAGGTAGATTTCTTCGGTAAGTGCGTAGTTCGCCTCTTATGTCAACCAAAGATCGCATAATACTCTTGACTACCGGCTTTGTAGTTCTTCGAGTGTAGTAATAGATTTAAGAAAAGTCTGCATCTTCAAGATAAATATCGCCATCTTCAATCACTTTCTGTCAAAAAAAAACTAAATATTTATTTTTATAAAATCACTTTTCAATAACGTAGTACCTAAATTTTCCGAATTATTTTACATAGTTTATGTAAACAGTCACTAAAACTGACCAATATTTGAAATTGAATGTCTAAAAACTATTTAAGGTTATTAGAACTTTTAGTTGTTTTACTTTATTTTTCCTTAAAATCATATTTTTTCTACGGCGCGTCAAAATTGAGATGATAAACATGATACACAATCACATTAAACTTTCAAGCGCACGAATAATTAACACTTCAAGAACACTGTTAATCAACAATACTTACATTTCGTGATGAAAATTTTGCAATGGCCGTAGATAAACAGTAACACTTATTTAATCTTTATAAATTAATGGAATTTTATGACTTTAGAAGTTTTTACTATCTACTTTTGACCCCGAAAACGCTACAAATGAGTAATACGGTAACAAAATACGGATCCAAGTTCTATTTGACACCATTATATATATTTTATATAACTAAAAGTTTCAATAAAGTCCTTTATAAAGGTGCAATAAAGGTTCGAACGGAAAACTGACGATCTTATAATACCTCTTGTACACTTCTACTAAAGGTTACAAAGAACCACTATAAAGGGTCTATACAGGCTTTACCTGCTAAATTTTACGCCAAAATCGAAGATATAAAGGTGTTAATACACTCTATAACTCTCTTATAAATTATACGCTAAATCTTTAATATTTAAACAGAACCGAAAAAAGGGTCCAATACAGCTTTTCTTGACGCTAAAATGTTACTTGGGACGTATATGTACAAGAAAAGCTAGTTTAAATATATAGTATGACTACAAACTAAACATAATATTATAGTCAAAAATATATTGTATATATATTTGTTTTGAAACGCTTAAAAGAACAAGATTTACAATGTAATAGTTAGTTTGTAATAAACCAAAACTCCAGTAATATTTTAATTGACTAGTGTTTTTCAGGTTGCGTATATGAATTTTTGTTGGAATTAAATATCTAAGTCAAATAAATCTTTTACAGTATCATAAATATGTACGTACACAAGAATTACTCGCTTCAAGTATCATGAATATATTACGTACCTACATTACTTGCTTGCTTGCCTCTGTCATTATACGCCCCTTCGGAGTGGCACAGGCCTCTTTTGCCATAGTCCTTCTAGCTGGCCTAGCGCGTATTGGTTGACATTTGTCTGGCTAGTGGCCAGCAAGTTTTCAAGCCGCCCATGAGGCCTTTGATTTGTCTTTAACGACTGCTATCATAATGTGACAACAGCCAGGACCAGCAATTTAACGTGTCTTCCGAAGTACTGACTGTGCCCGACGTTGCTTAGCTTCGCTTATCGTCTTCGATAGACGAATACGGCTGGGCCACGAGTTGCTATTTTAGGAACATACTAAGGTGTATTTGTTTCTGTACAGATATCATGGATTATGAAGTTGACCACAATTACAGCACCTACCCTCATAATATCCAGGGTTATTGCTGGTCTGGCAGCAGGAGGCTGCTTCGTGGTGGTACCGGTCTACTTGAAGGAGATTGCTCAGGACTCCTGGCGAGGAGCTCTGGCCTCTTTGACCATGACCATATGCAAGGTTTGACATTTCAGTAAGTAGGTATGTACATCATTTGCAAAGTTTTGCCCCTAGACAAATTATTTCCAATTTTTTTTTTTTTTTGCTGGATTTTTTTCTATTATTTCATACTAATATAACAAAAACTAAACGTTTTTTGATTGTATGTTTGTAACGCCTTAACGCCGCAATACTACTGAACCGGTTTACCTTAAATGTCATACAGATGTAATTTACACCCTGAATTAATATAATATATAATACAACAGTTCATATCGACACAAAAAAGCCAAATTTCGCAAACGCGCATGTAACTATGATTTTTTATATGTTTTTAGGTCCCCTAAGAGTGGTTTAGACCCAATTTGCATACCCTGAAAACTTTTTCCCATAGGACTCAAAAACTTGAAAATACTGGCGCTCAATTCAGATTTTTCGAAAAAAATACCTTTTGAAAGCGTTTTTCAGATATCTTTGTTCTATATTTTACATATACATATATATATTACAGACCAATTAGCTAAAGTTTATTAAGATAATGTCCAGCAAAATCTATAGTTTCATAACGAAATTTAATATTCTGAAAAATTACCAGTATGGTTTTAAAAGAAGCATTTCCACTACGCTCGCATGTTTTTCTTTAGTAAAAATAATGACTGACTGTCGGAATTCAAAAGAAACAGTAGCATCAATTATCTTTGCTATGGCAAAAGCTTTTGATATTGTTTGTCATGATAAATAACTATGTAAGTTATATAATTACGGCATCAGAAATAAAACTTATCATTGGTTTAAGACATACTTAAACTCACGGTACCAATGCGTTGAAATATCACTACTTTTAGGTAAGAAAAAAATATCATATAGATCAGAACAAAACACATAAGTATGGAGTGCCATAGGGTAGTATATTGGGTCCGTTATTATTTCTCCTATATCTCAACGACTTGCCAATTGCTACAAAACATAAATGCATCTTATTTGCCGATGATACTACTGTCGTAGTCAAAGTTTACGACGCAAATTTCTTAGAAGCTGAAGTAAACGATACACTAAAACATGTAGTAGAATGGCTACTACAAAACAAATGCGTATAAATATACATTAAACTAAAATAATAAAATTTCAAACCATTAATAGTATACAGTCTTCTCTTAATATAAAGCTTAATTCTTAGCTGTGCAAATTGACAAGTATTGTAAATGGAAGGAACATGTTAACGAGTTCTGCAAAAAGATTGAAAAGTTTATATATCCCTTATATCGGTTAAATAAAATTGCAACAAACAAAGCTACTATAGCAGCTTATCATGGGTATGTATTATCCGTTTCGCGATATGGCCTTATATTGTGGGGAAACAGTTTTTAAAGTACAAAAAAATATTGTGTGGAGCTGGAACGTTTGATAAAACTGTAAACCTTTATTTAAAAATAAGAAAATCCTCCCACTACCATGTATATATGTTTATGAAATATGTATCTTAGTCCATAAACATCTGCATCTATTTGTAACAAAGACAGAAATCAATCAAAGGCCAACTCGTTACAGACACAAGCTCTACCTGCCACCCCAAAGATTATCACTGTATCAAAACAATGTTTATTGTATGGCAGTTAATATATTAAATAAGCTACCTGAAAATATTAAAGATTAAAATTTTAGCCAATACAAGCACAGAGTATTTAATTTTTTGCTTGATGAATGTTATTATGAAATTAGTGAATATATTAATGATAAATTTTAGACTGCAACTAATTAACCTAATTGATATTTTATATCCAATTGACTTTATAATTAATATGTTGACATTATATTGACCTGATTATATATTTCTTTGCTTTATAGAGTAAGTATATGTGTATTATGGTATATTTTATAATGTAGCTTGTAAGTTACAATGTTCAAGTGAAATTTAATTTTTTTTTGTAATATAAATAGTTCATTCCAATTTTATACTGTAATTTAATTAATCATAATTTAAACAATACTATTATTCTATCTTGTAAGAAGATTTGCACGCTGGAAACGGCAGAATATGTTGAACCTATTCCAAATTGTTAATTTTTTGTCATCTTTGTATGCACCATATTCTAGCAAAAATATATTTTTTCTTTTCTAATCTATTCTATACTTTTGTAAAGCAAACTAACTGTACTACAATTTTAGCCTGATTCGAGTGTTCTAGATTTTTTCATTGCGGAGTTACAGCTAGTCAAAGACGGGCACTTTTTATCTATAAAAGTAAACAAATATTGGTATGGTCATTTGACAGGAAGTGTACCAGCTGAACTAATGGTCACATAGAAAAGTTAAAAGAAAGGAATTAGTAAGAAATGGAATAATGTTGGCATGTTATTTGACAAGAATGTGAATTTGACATTTTAGATTTAACATATCTTCAAATATACATACACCCATACATACACTAACACTATACAAATAAACGTAAACATAAAATAAACAACATAAAAAAATGGTAACAATAAATACTATTTACACGGTCAAGCACAAACACAGTTTCGAGTTTCAGCATTTTGGGCGGGCTGGATCTCACCCAGTCTGGATCAGTGGGGGGAAGAGAGAGGAAGGACAACGTTTTTCTGGAGCTTAAGGTAGGTCGTCCATTTCTTTGCTCTCCTTTCCCAAGACGAAGAAGCATATCATAGAGCACTTGACCCCTGCCTTTCTGCAAGTGCACCTAAGCACCCTTTTTTTGGATATGTAAGCCACCATTCTAAACAAGGAATGAGGAGTGGGCTCTGCGCACATTGTGCCGGGCATGAGGTCTTGATTGCTAGAGGCCGAACACCGATTACACTTTTTTTTTGCTTTTTGACAACCCTTAACCATTTTTGCACCTGATAGTAGGTCACCTACAAACTCTTCCTTCTACTCAGCATTTACACCGCTCGTTACGTCAGCTGTTTTCAACCACTTTGGTAAAAACTTAGCTGTGGTTCTTGATGGATACCTACGAGATGCAGCTATAAGGAGCACTAAGGGCGCGATCATTTTGGGATTAAGAGTTCACACGATTGTTACTTATCATAGTTTTGATAACGCCAGTTTTGCCATCGACACCTATAGTTCTTGTAGCTTTAGAACGTTACTAACAAATTTTTTTTATTTCAAAACGAACGGTTGCCGTACACACACTACGATAAAACACCCTCACACACTACCATAAACAATGAATATGTATAGGTAGTTTGACGGATTAAGACAAAAACCCCACCTCCTGACATTAAGTTTCATTTTTCTATGGCAAAAGTGACAAAATTAACAAAAAGTATCGTAAACGAACGCATGACAGTTTGTTACAGATTATACTAAAATTTTGCTATTTTGACACCAATGCAAAAACGATGACAGATGATCGCCAGCATTTTACTTGATCCAAACTCCAATCAGGAAGAAATAGGAAAATGCTAGCGAAAAGACCTTGATGAACATCTACAGAGTAAATTATGTAACACTGATCACCCTGGCATTTGTAAAATTAGCAGCAACGACCAAAATCAACCTTGTCTACTCCATCTCTACTCCTGAAAAATATACTTCGTGGAGCAAAAATTATTATGAGTTGACAAAAAGTCGTGTAACGGGTTGGGCTACTAGCAATAAAGGTCTCATGCCCGTCATTATGTGCGCAGAGCCCGTTTCTCATACCCTGTTAGAATGGTGGATTGCTAGTGCTGAGTGTCGTGCACTGGCAGAAAGGAAGGCATGCAGTGCTGTATCGTATGCTACATTTGCGAAGGGCGAAATCGCAAAACGTCACCCCTATCGTTCTGCACTCGAAGGACGAGAATGTGGACGACCCAACACCACATGACAACCCGCCTCCTCCCCAGAAAACGCATTTCCTCCTCCTCCACCACCATGGTTAATCAAGACTGGGTCTCACCAGCCCTCCCAAAAGGGTGCAATCCGAAATGCTTGACTGTGTAAATAGTATTTTAATGGAAACATTTATATTTAAGTTGTTTATTTTATGTTTACGTTTATTTGTTTAATGTGTGTTTATTTGAAGCTATGTGACATCATTCACATTCTTGCACGTTCTTAAAAAGAAAACACACCAACATTATTCAGTAGAATGTTTTCATAATTTATCCGATTATCCGATTTTTTTAGTTTTGAGGTAACTATGAGGCCTAGAAGCACTTTAAAAATAGCCCATCTTTGACTAGCTGTAACTCCGCAATGAATGGACCTAAAACATCTAAAAAAAAAAAATTAAAGCAAATATAGTTTGCTTTACAAAAGTATGGAACAAAGATACCTGAAAAACGCTTCCTTAAGGTTTTTTTTTTATAAAAACTGAAATAAGTGCCAGAATTTTACATATTTTTTGAGCACCATGCGAGTAGCACGGGGGTTTCAGGGTTGCAAACTTGGGTATAAACTACTCTTAGGAGATCTAAAAACATAAACAAATCGTGATTACATGCGCGTGCAGCGATGATTGATATCGTTCGCCATTGACTAATAGGGCAACATTGTATCACAGAAAATTCTAAATTTTCCGAAGAAATAACTGTAACCTACTGTTCTGATCCCAGATCAACAATTTTAAAAAGGCGGGGCAAACTGCCACTTTGCCGCCCTTCAGGCAAATTTTACAGCGTAATTAACTAACTGGTGGCTTGCTGCCCGCGCGTTGTCTTCGCTACCCGGGGCTAGTGGTTCTCGCCCCGCCAGATCCACGGTTGCCTACTGTTGTCACTGTTTTCTACAGATACAGCTTAAGCTAGCTTTAAGAAATTCCCCTACTTACTAGCAAAGTTCCTTATACTGTGCTAAGTTATAGCTTATTCCCAGCCGATTAACGTGAGCGGACCCGCCGGAAAAACTAGTCTGTAATATTGCCGTAATTATAACTACCACATACTTGCAAAGTATAACTCTTGCTTGCAGATATACTGGTAGGTTTTATACCAAACCTAGCTATTTCTATTATTATACCTGTAAAAAGTCTCAAAGTATAACATTGTTTTATACAAATGTGATTTCGAGTTAAAATACAGGCCTCATCCAAGTTTGAGCTCCAATTTCCCACAAATGTTTTTTTTTGTTTGTCTTATGTTACTAAACTTGTGGTATTTCTTATAAACAATTTATATATTAAAAAAAAAATGAAAAAAATACTTGTATTTTTTTGTTTTTTATCTAATTAGAAGTTTGTTATAATTTATTGCTAGTATGTGCACTGGTAATAAAGAAGTGATACTGAAATATGTAATCTAAATATCGGATTTATTTACTATATATTACATATCGTAAAACATTAAATTAACATAAGGAAATAGGTATGACGTTATCGTTCACCTATTTCATCTTCAAACTGCCTTTTTTTTCTTTTGAAAATGATCTGGTCTGGTGTGAAAATGTGTATACTTTGGACTATGCGGTTACTTGCCACAATATTTGTAATGTTGAAACAATAGGAATAGGACATTCGGATAGGCAAGACTCCGTGTGTTTTTAGCTTCATTTAAAAATGAGATCTCGAAATTAATAACAAGAAAGAGTTTTTTTGATAAGGGGTTGAGTAGTGTAAACAGAAAATAGAAAAGCTGGTAGGGCTACTGCGGAAGTTAAACGAATACCTAAACCACCAAATCTTACAGGTAAGGTTGCCTGTATCCACGTACGTTCATTGAAATTAATATTTAGAACCTTTGAAATGGTATCTTTGATAACATTGTCAAAACTGCACAAATGGTCTGAACATTTCCAAAAATAACATGAACGTAAATAAAATTTGAATTAATAAAGTGTAAAAATAAGTGCGAATGGTGAATATTAAAAAATGCTTGCTTAAGAAAGACCTAATAGCTAAAAGTTTGACTAGAATAGACTGCAAATGATTGAACAAAAGACGAAAAAGATTCATCAAATATAGATAAAAATATATAAATGCGAAGTGTGGAGTTATCAACTATTTTATTACTCTAAGCTTTGAGAATTGTTATCATTTTGACGAAAAATAGTTCACATTTTGATAGATAAAGTTCTGAACCAACATTACGAAACCCTTGTATAATATAATTTAAACCTTCTAAAACGGTATTTGCTTCACAATTTAACGTAACGTCATTTCAATACCAGACGTTATATTTCGATTTTAATTACACGATAGGGTGGAATTTAATTTAATTTTTATTTCGGATAACTTTGTATCCCTGTTGATACAATTAAAAGCATTTTTAATGTCCGCTTTTACACAACCTCACTTTTCTGTGTTTGTAAAATGGTTCTTAGAGAATGGATGGCGGCTTCGCAACCTCCCTTCGAACCAAATCCCAATTGATTTGGTTCAAAGTAATCACTAAGAATGTTGAATTGAATGTCTGGCTCCCATACAACAAACGTGATTTTTTTGCTCGATTTTGCTCGATATTGATAACGGCAACAGGTAGACGCTTAAAATATGCACAGCGGGGATGTCGTCCACCGCACATGTCGAAATCGGTGAGTCCTAATCGTGGTTTGCGCTTGGCGGGTGACGCACACGTCTCGCGTAACTGATGTTTGCGTTAAATTTCTGTAATCTAAGGTTTGTATTGAAGTTGACCTTCTTACTGGAGCGCGCTATACGTACTTTGCCCAAAATGCAGGAAGACTGGCGACAGGAACAAAACACTTCTACCAATACAAATAAAAGTCTGTTTTGTTTCAAGGTTGGGGTGATATTCGTTTACGCAGTTGGCATGCTTGCATCGTACACAGTAAACCAGAGCGTATACCTATTACTCGCCGCCGTCCATGTGGTGCTCTTTCTCTTCATGCCAGAATCTCCTAATTATTTGTTGAAGATTAGTAAAGAAAAGGTTAGTTGTTGTAATAACTTTTTAAACCTGCGCGCTTAATATCAATATGTTTATCTTGTTACGGTCGGTTACTTTTTAGACGGGTACATTCCCGAAAACATCGAAGGGTAACAAACGACTTAAAAAAATGTTACATCTTAATTCAAATCTAGATTAAGCGAGAAAATTCCTATACAGGCAAAAGTGAACTTAATACTCTAGAAGTGAGGTTGACTCTCCTTTGAGGGCGAATATTGATTACAACTAAGGATTTTCACGTAAAATGGGTTGTTTACGAATCAAAGTACACGTACTTCTATAGCTCTTGAAGCGTCTGGCATAATCGAGCGCATAGTAAAACTTAAAAAAATCTAGTAATCTAGTAGATTTTGGTCACAGTTTGAGCACTGACGACTATTAACGACAGTATCGCCATCAATATTTTTTTTCAGAAAGCAGCGAAAACTATATCCTGGCTAAGAAGCGTGAAAACAAAAAATAAGATTGTCACAGAAGAGATTAACAAGATGAAAGATGAGCAAAGAAGATTCGAAGAAATGCCGAAAGTGACACTGCTCAGTGTAGGTAAAGACTAGACTAGTTAATTACGGCCCTTGTTGCCTAACCCTTTACCAGGGTTAAGCGGGATAGTTTTTATGTCCACGTCTGTCTAATCATTAACTAATAGTCTTATACTGCTGTCGTTAGGCAATAGGCGTTATCTCATTTTTAGCCGGATTCTTTTTGATAGGAATCAACAACATTGTAAACCGGATTTCAAAAAATAGTATTTCATAACGACGATTCAAAGGTGTTTGTAAAATTCTAATTTGTATAAAAAAAATTGACTTTGACTTTAGTCATTCCAAATAAATTGAAAAGATTTGCTTAGAATTTTTTTCAGATGCAAAATTTTCTAAGATACTCGATGGTATCAAAATAGCTCAAAAGTATTTTTCTTAAGATACTGCCAAATACTTTTCTTTGATATGTTATGGCATCAGTTTTGACTGCTAAAAAAAACTAATGAGGCAAAGGGCAAAAGGGTATATAGACAGTGATTGCTGTTCTGAGTTTGGTTTTCTTTTACTTTCTTTCTTACAGCTACTATGGGCGCCTTCGTTTTGGGATGCAGAATCATTATTTTCATTACTTTTGTCACCTGTCATCCGTTCAACAAACTGTCATGCGTTCGTTTACGATATTTTTGTCACTTTTGCCGATGAAAATTGAAACTTTAGACCCATGTCTGGAGGTGGGGTTTTTGTGTTAATCTGTCAAACTGCCTATACATATTCATTACTACTACTACAGGGGCCATACCACGCCTTTAATGCTTGCATCCTCACCCATAGTACTTTCATCCCCCTGATCGACCCGGTCACGGTCGTAAAACTATAGTTAGGCGGCCTCGGCCCGTACTAACGTCCCCAGATGACCATCTCGCTGTCCGGATAGCGAGATTAGTCTCTACGACCTCCCTGAATAGGGCCTCCCTCCAAACATGTCGCCGACGTCCCCGGGTTCGTCAGCGTCCACAAGGATACACTAGGTATCAAAGAGTGCCGGGGCGCTTCTCGCCCCCACTTAATCGCAACCGTACCCGCGTAACGGGGAACTCCCCTCCTGGCGGTGACTCACCTTCGGGTTCGAGACTCACGCCGGTCGAAGGGACGCCCCTGAGAGCGACAACCCAAGCCGAGGCTTCCCCCGCGGGAAGCCCTTGAGCGTTGGGCGCTATATGGGCTGAGGCTCCTTCAGAGTCTCGCCCCAAAAGCCCGGTGAAGCAGTAATGGCTGCAACAGCCAACTGCATAGTCAGCTCAGAAAAAAAAAATAGAGTACTCATAAATAAAGGAATTTTTGCGCATCGCGAAATCAGGTTTGTAGCAAAACAAACATTTTCCTACGACCTCTCCCGCGAGGACACACAACTAAAAATATCGGGAATCTTGTACAATCTTTATCCCGTATTTTGCACTATAGGAAATGTTTTTCTATAAACGGTGTAACTCGATTGTCTTAAATTTTAAACTCAAGACCAATCACCAACTTTTATGCATTTCATTTTAAACTCCCATTTCACCTCCTAGGGAGTGAAATTTAAGTCTACATTATAACATGCACCTTTGTGCAAAATATCAAACCTCTAAAATTTACATACAGCGCTGTGGTAGTTACTTATTTTAATAGTGTTTAGTTTCGATAATAGTTTAAATACATATGAAATAGCCTTGAACACGAAGTGATTTATTTGATGATTATGTGATTTGATATTTGGATATTTTTGAACATTAAAAAGCAGTTATAGTAATATATAATTATAAAATATATAATTATAGTAATATAATAGTTAACCAAGTAGTATCGCGAATCTTTTTGTAGACATTGATTTGCTCTCTAAAACTGTAACTAGTAGTAGTACTAGGTAAGTACATTTTGTTCCATCATCAATAGTTTTTGCAGCGATGTAAGGCGTTTGATAGGGTTTTTTTTACACTATAGCTTACATTATTTAAGTTTACGTAAGGATTCATACTTTTAACAAAAAATTACACTATGTTACACACTGATACTATAACATTCTACTGGTGACAAAATTTTTAAAATCGGTCCTGTAGCGTTTGAGTTTTTTCATTACAAACAAGAAAAACACAAATCTTATCTCTTTATAATAATTGTGCAGATAAGGATGTGACATCATATTTGAAATGCTAGTTTGGTTTCACGAAATTGGTTGGAAGAATTTTGTAAAATCCTTTCTTAGTGCACGCCTATGTTATATACAAGCAACAGAGGGTACGAAACTACTGGGTCCAGTAGTTTGAGCTTTATCAAAATATATGTTAGTCAGTGAGTCAGTCAGTCAGTGTCTACTTTTTTATATAATCGCCGATTCCGATGTTTCATGGGATTTTGTGGTCTAGGAATAACAAGAAAGTAATATTGTGCCTACCTACGTACCTATGTAGGTTGTTTAATCCCTCCCCGTACGGTTCCAGTTTATAGCAGATTATTACGAAAGAAATTGTGTAATCCATTTTGTTCTCTTACATAAAATTACTGGAACATATTTGTTACGAAGATTAATCTCAGCAGTTTATGGTTCAATAAAATTGTATGAAGAGTGATAGTAAAGATAAAATTATTATAGTTTAATGTTGATCTTTGTAAATAGGTTAGGCAACTTAGGTAAATACATACAAGATATAATTCTGGCAGATTAACGAGTCGTAAAATATTGTATTAGGTATCTCATGGTTACCTATCTACGTGTTATAAAAGTAATTTTATCAGGGCGCGTTTTTTTTGGGATGAAAAGTTCCCACGTTTGACGTTCTATCGTTCGTGTGGCTTTGAAACGTTACAAAACGAACGGTTGACGTACACCCACTACAATATTAATAACACACACACTACCATAAATAATGACTATGTATAGGCAGTTTTACAGATTAAAAGTAAAACCCCACCTCCAGACATGGGTCTAAAGTTTCATTTTTCGATGGCAAAAGTGACAAAGATTACAAAAATATCGCAAACGAGTGCTTGACAATTTATTACAGATAATACTAAATTTTTGACACCAATGCTAAACGAACGGATGACTGGTGACAAAAGTAATGAAAATAATGATTCTTTATCCCAAAATGAACGCGCCCTCAGTCTCAGCCTAAAATGTATTATAGTTCATAATGTATCAAAAAGAGTGGATTAAGATTTATTTAATAAATAGCGGTTTTGATATACTCTTTTCTACCAACTATGTTAGTCCTACGTGACAGGTGGTGAGCCCATCGCTGCAACACTGCTTGTGATACAAATATAATACCTGGAATACATACGTCATGTATTAAAATTAAATAAAAAAAACTGGCAATATATTGCTCTAATTTTCGTCTATAGTCACTAAGACTCTGAAGCGCATTTCCTAGATAGTTGTGAAGTAAAAACGGTTGCAAAGTGTGAAAGAGACGAAGCGAACCAGCGGTCTCTTTCTTACGTTTTATTTTACAGAAAACCCACAATTAGATGCAGCACATTAGCTTGAGTGAGTTTTTAACGCTACTATCGCGTTCGCGTCAACGAAAAACATGTATGGAAATGCAGGAGTGCCTCTAGCGGACGCGTTTTGAGACGGTTCTTTTGCTATAGGACTTTTAATGAATACGCGAACGCATCTGGCAAATTTTATGATTCCTCAAATCTCAAAAAATCTTACATAAGTTACAATTATTAGATAGCAGAAAACTCAATTTTTTAAATGTTTTAATTATAACGACGTCTTTGACTTAGATTAATATGATAAATTTTCCTTATTTATAAACGACATAATTTGGTCAACGACAGCACACCATGTTATGCGTAATTTATATACAATAATATAGGACACCCACCCCCCCACCCCCCACTCCTGAATGTACGCTTGTATGACTATAACCTTCAAACGTTAATATCAATTTTAATTGCTTTTTTTTAATGTTTCAACTTATAATATTGAATATCTTTCAGTGTATTCCATTTTACAGTCCGCGACCGACCAACATTTGCAGCGCTGCGGATGACATTAATGCTGATGGCCATGCAGACGTTGTCAGGGTGCTTCGCCCTCATGAACTACGCGGCGGATGTATTCCGGCGCGCCGGCACCCAGTGGAGCCCTAACTCCTTAGCTCTTATAATGGGGTCTCTGCAACTCGCTGGCTCATTCTTTACTACAATTTCCATTGAGAAGTTTGGAAGAAAAGTAAGTTGAAATACATAATCATCATCTGTATAAAGCTTCCAGTATACAATAGGCCATGCTGGCCCATGTTCAACCATGTGCCAAGATAGACCATCGTGGAGAACAAGCGAGCCACGGTGCGCCACGTTTCCCTTGCTGTGTGTAGCGCGTTTTGTTTTAATTGCTAGCCATTGACCGCCAGTAGCCCCAGTATACAATCAATGGTAATGGATGCGTTTTGTAAGCCAGTATGACTCAATGTGTACTGACTCACCTCGGTGTGATCAATTCGACTAACATGAGAACACTTTAGAATATTAGTTTGACTGCGTGTCATTTTACAATTTTGCCAATTCAGGTTTTGCAATAATTTCATCAAATTGTTGATAAGCAGGTAGAGGTATATTTCCCTTAATCCAAAAATAATCTTAATTCTTGACGTACTGTTATGGAAAACCTACACAAAAAATGACACTAACATGGCTGTCCTCATCTCACGCCAAGAAACACGTACGTACTCCACTCTGGTACATAAGTGTACCTACGTCTTACAAAGTTGAAACCTCTGTGGGTCTCTTAAACGGTAGCCGTTTCAGTTCTTAGGTACATTTTCTGGACTATCTAAAAATAAGGGAATGTTTAGGCTTAATTGTATCTGGTTGGCACCGTGCTAGCAATTCCCCTAATACTGCAAGAGTCCATAGGGTACGGTCACTGCTGTTTGCCACCTTGGTGGTATATAAAAAACAAATGATGGAGTTTGATTATTCTAGATCCCGCTACTGGCCAGCACGATCGTAGTATCGGCATGCAACGCTGTCCTGGCAATCTGCTTCGTGCTAGGTCAGGACGGCGCACCAGGCTGGATACCAGCGCTCGCAGTCTGCGTCTCGCTGCTTGCCTACGGGGTCGGCCTGGCTCCTGTACCTATGGTCATCATGGCTGAAGTATTTCGCTTTCATGTAAGTTATACATTGCAGCAGTAACGGATGGCGATCCTCTATCGTAGAGTTCCTTGATAGTCCACAGCTCTGTGTTAAGTCCTGGTAGTAGGAAATTACTTAGGTATAAGTTTTACTTAGGTATAAGTATTAAACTTATATTGAATAAGAAGCGGGTTACTAGCGTAATGCAGTGGATTAATTAGGACCTTAATTCAAGGATATAATAAATATACAGGCAGGCATAGAAACTAATCTGTTCTTTTCCTTCGAAAAAAAAAACATATCATGCTAATGCTTTGACAAAATAAATAGTAAAATCTAATAACTTTATTTTAGTGGCAAAAACACAGTTAAATACTTTGCTTGAACCTGCAATAGTCTAGTCAACAAGTGCTTTTTTGTTCAACTTTTTTCAGCAGCCTCGAAAAAAAACTTTACTTATATAACAGTTTATAACACACTTTGCTTGCATGACACCAACTTCAAACTGTAATTCATATCAGATTTTTGGAAATCAGTAATTATTTTTACCTTTTTAGTGCATCTTTTAGAAGCCGTTTGCTTTTTTTGTTAATTTTTTTTATTTTTTATTTTGAGTGATGAATTGCTTTTTTTTTCTTGTACACTAAAATCATCCATACTCGTAACTAAAATTTATAAAATCATCAACATAAAAGGCATTTCACCAGTTCCAAATTAACATTAATCATTTTTTTTCTCCAAAAGTTTCAGTTTTAAATTCACTATAATAAGGACCACCTGGAAAGTATACCTGCCTTTTAAATAAAAAAAGAATTTCTCGAATCGGTCCAGGCGTCTTCGAGAAATCGAGTAACATACATAAAAAAAAACCGACAAATTGAGAACCTTCTCTTTTTTTTGAAGTCGGTTAAAAATATGAATGAGGTGTCAGTTTCATTCGATTCGGAATCGCATCTAGATGATTTTTGAATAAAATTAGGAAAAAATGCAAAAGTTATAAGCAATTTACTGAAAAAAAGGGGGGTTTGGTTTTTTCCAATATCTCAGAAACTAAGATTTTTGAAATATTAAAAAAAGTTCGAAAAGAGGACGAAATTTCCTAAGGACCAATATTTCCAGAGAGGTGAAAATACGGCTGAAAACGGACACTCTGACTTGCATTAGCCCCGCCACTTCGGGCACTTTAACATGTTGAATATGAAAACATTCAGGCACTAACTGGATAAATTAATGAACCATAATCCGCCAGCAATTAAAATTTTTATCGCAATTTTTTAATTAGTCATGCAATAATTAATTGATAATTTTTTTCTGCTTCAACATGAACATTGTAAGTGTGATATTTGTTAAACAATAACTGCAGCTATTTTTAAAAGGCTTTAGAATAAACCCCGTTGGGAAAAAAATAAATTTTTAGTTCTTTATTAACATAAATTGTAGTTGAATAATTAAGAAATTTCGTCTCCTCTTCGAATCTTTTTTCATATTTCAAAAATTTTGATAAGTTTTTGAGATTTTTGCAAAAAAATAAACCCCACTTTTTTCAATAAATTGTTAAATTTATCTATTTTTTCGAGCGGAACCTAATTTTTTTCAAAAATCATCTAAACTTGATTCCGAATCGAATGACACCTCATTCATATTTATCGAGACTCCTGAAAAAAGTTGAACAAAAAAACACTTGTTCACTAGACCTTAACCTGAGTTGCAGGTATTTTGGTATAAGTACAGAATCTGCCATGAAAATGCAAATATAAGTTCATATGGATTACGCAAGTTAAACATAAACATTATACAATACAATATTCTTTATTGCACAGTTAAAATTACACAAAAAATAACAATAAAAGGAATAGCACAATAAAGCGGCCTTATCGCTAAAAAGCGATCACTGCCAGGCAACCTTTGGGTAGAGTAATATTGGCAGGAAGAGGTAGGTGATACATAAAGGATTATACGTAAAATTATAAGAAAGAATAAAAAATATTACAATATGCTTACATATATAACTATGTTCTTACTATATAGATAAAATACATATACATACTGATATAAATACTTAAACGAATACATAAAATAAATGTTTATATAATATAAATAATTAAACATAAAGATACCACATGTAGAATTGTTTATGTGGATCATATTGGTATGGAACTTGCCTAAAACATTTATAATTCTAAAAGTCGTGCTTTTTTTCTTACTAGGTCACCCTTGTCCACAGATACGCGCTCGGATGGCTGGTGTAGCCATGGCGTTCTCTTTCTTCTGCAGTTCTTTAACGGTTCTGTTCTACACACCCATCGCTGATCAGTTCGGGACTCATTTCGTATTCTTCTTCTTTGCTGCGTTCACCGCTTATGGGATCTTGTACACGATTCTCTGGGTTCCAGAGACGAATGGGAAAAGTTTAGAAGAAATATACAGTTTTTGGGAAGCGGAACCCGAGCCGGTTTTCGTATAACAAATTGAATACGTGGATCAAACTCAGAGTGCTAAAATTTCAGTCACAAAATCCTACAGCAATCGAGAAATACTTCTTTAGAGTATAGTTCGTATAAAAAGACAAAGGTGTAAGGAAACCAAGGTAGGCCACAAAGCTAATTTCTGTGAAAATGAAAACTTAAGTAATAGTAAAGAGTTATATTTAAAATGTTTTAATATCCGTATTTCTTGATAGTAGTAATTTTTTGGAAATAAAACATCACATAACAACAATATGACATAGCGGTCTTATGATAGACGCGAGGAGAAATAATATTCGATAAGTCGGTGAACTTCTCATAGATCACTAACTTGTAAAATGCTTTTTCAGCGTAATCACCTATATATATATATATTATCTTTCGTAAAATTGTATGCAATGAAGAAGAGAAAAGAAGGGAACGGAGATAACACAACAAAAATACCATATAAAACAGCGCTACCGAAAAGCGAGACGCGGACAGCGATTAATTGAAGGCCGTATAGTCTTAAAAACCGTCTGGTGGTTTTAGTAAATTACTAAAACAATTCGCATCTAATTTTATTATCTTTTTTTCGTGATTTTTACTATATAGAAGGGTTTACCCATGTAGTGGTCCTATTTAAATATGGTAAGGATCGGTCAAGTTACCCAGAATTAGGTGATGAAATATCTTCAGTTCCATCTTTTTAGACGACTTAAGATATATGTTTGTTTACACTGCGCACCACGTAAGTTTCTACCGTCATCGAGATTAAAGGGATCTCCAAAGTAAAAACGTAAGGGCCACACTGACTCCTCTACTAGGTCTCAGGGGCCAAGACCTAGCCCTTCGGCCGTAATACTTTTGATTTCAAATGTTGATGCATTTGCAAAAGAAATCACTTTTCAAAATTCTTTTAACACTGACATAGAAACCCTTGGTCCAGAACTGCAATCAGAAATAATCGATTAGCAGTGTAATGATGTTTTCATCATACATATACACATCTCATTAATCACAATAAAATTGTTTCTTCTTAAAATTTCACTATTTGAATATCTTCATGATTTAATTAGTGACGCGTTCAATTTCATTCCGTAACTTTTTAATTTGATCATTGTCTAAAAATTTTGTTTGTACGATTTATTTCCTAAGGCGACCCGGATATAGGATATAACCGACTCGGGCCGGATTACTGGGCCTCGCGGGCCGTAGTTTGGAGATCCCTGATATAGACGATGATCGAATTATGGTTTCGCATTCGCACTTCTACCACCAAGGATAATAATACCTACATAAGCATGTCATTAAAAGCATCTCTAAAACTCACGACAATAGACGCGTGCTTGATTCTTCTAGCTAACACCGCAAACGCATTATGCTTGCCTAGCGCCTAGCGGGTTTCCAAGCAACTTTTCGACAAACGTTCGGGAATACACAACTCTTGGTCTTGGCCTTAGCGCGCGGGTAGCACAGTCATGCAAATTATGGGTTTATTCCCTAATCTACTACCAGCCTACCCTACAATCCTACTACCGGTAGTAAAACGTGTAATTTGATTGCCTGCTACTACTGCAGTAGTGACTTGTTGTTCTAAGTTCTAAAAACTTGCGGTTCAAAACTTAGAGGACGAACAGAAATTGTGTTGAAAACATTTTCAAATAGAAATCTTATCTCTGATTATCGTTAACTTTTGACGTGACAACGTCTTATAAATTGGTTTGCCGGGTGACACTTCAAGAAACTGCGTTACGCTCCGCTCACGTTATGCGCTCACAATGAGAGCGAGTGAGAGGCACGCGCCCGCCTAAGAGCGAGAGAGACAGACATAAAATCATTGTCACGTAAAACTTTCGCCCGTATACCGACTTTACAGGCAACCAGTTTTTTATTTTAAAAGGGCGCTGAAGAGGTTCAGAGTAATAAGAACCTTGTGGAAGCAATATGTAGGCAAGCATTTGTCCATGTCAAAGTATTACATTTCTAACAAACTCAGTGTTTTAATTAAATAAATTTTATTATATGGTATTTTTAAGAATATTTATATTGTATATAATATAGTTAAATAAAACAGTTTAGATTTCTTTTATTTGATTACTTTTTTATACTAAATTGTACTTAGTTGTCCCGACCTCATTTCTCCCGCGCCCGGCTTTCTGCGGCTCTAACCAGATCGTCTATCCACCTGGTAGGAGGCCGTCCCACGCTGCGTCTTCCGATCCGTGGTCGCCACTCGATTACTTTCCTTCCCCCATTGGTTATCGGTTCGATGTGGCCTGCCCTTTGCAACTTTAGCTTGCTAATTTCTTGAGCTATGTCGATAACTTTGGTTCTTCGGCAAATTCTCTAGTTTCGCATTTTGTTGCGCAAAGAAACACCGAGCATGGCTCTTTCCATAGCTTGCTGAACGAATCTTAGCTTATATGAGGCCAACAGTTTTAGAAACCACGTTTCTGTACCATAAGTCATCGAGTAGATATACAAATACAACTTAATACAATTAGTCCTGTATTTTATTCAGAACGCATCTTCTGAAGCGCCTCATTGGCCAATAACCGCAAAACATGACTAAGAACTTGCTGTCAGGTGATACCTATGTCATGCAACAAACCGCATCGAAATCAGTCCCGTACTTTCTAAAAAAAAAATGATAGCATACATACACACAAACTTACACCCTAAACGCATATGCGGTTTCCGTTCGTTTCAACGACGCAGTTGAAAAGGAACCAAGAAATAAAACTGACCATATATTAATTTATTATTTATTTTAATATATAACTACAGAGAATCATCACTGCGATCTTCGCGCAAGAGTCGCGAAAGAGTCGCGTCGCGCGTCGTCGCCACAGGCAAACGACTTTTCACATTTTTGGTAAACTTAATTAATCCATACAAAACCTAATTTAAAACAAAACTCGCTTACCAAATTTCAAGGAATACCGAGCTAAAGTTAACGAAACAATGAATTTCATAGTTTTTTTATATGAAACATACGCCAGTTAAAAAAGTTTAAAATACTGGTTAATTTAATCAAACCATTTATTTGTTTTTAGATTTTGTCCCGAATTCATAATTTTTCGTCCCATATTTATATACACATAAAGAAAAAAAAACATTATCAATATATTGGACAAAAAAGAACTTTTGATTTTTTTTTGTATTTGTATGGTAACACCTATAAACTTCATTGTTTCACAAAAAAAAATATCTTGATTTCTCGTCAATATACTACAGTAATATTGACTTTAAATATAAACACACGATAAACTACTATTTGACGATATGACAATTACTAAAAAAACTGGAATACATTTTTTTTCATTCTTATTTCAAACTCTTCTTTTAATCGGTATTCTTAATTGCGTTTCAACTGACTTGGCGCCGGGTCAGATGCCATATTGGTGCCTCATTGATCGTAAGATTCTACCATAGATAACATTTCAGTCCTATGTCTGACCTCACTAGAAAGAGACAAAGCTAACCTATGATATCTTCTCTCTTAAGCAATACACCACAGTTTCGCTTCGTCTTTGGACACACTTTTGCGACATTATTTTTTTTTCAAATCTGGCTAACAAATACGCTGTCCAGTTCTCTATGTCTATGGTTTCTACGCTGTGCTCGAAACTCAGTACAAGTTTCGGACTTAAGTCACCAAGATGGCGCCTAACCGGGTGCCAACTCATTTGAAACGCATTATACATTAATTCACAAAAACACAATCACAATGTGCAAAAAGAATAACTGGTCCAAAATATAAAAAAAAAAGATTTTTTGCCAAATATGATAGCAGTAATAAAATTAGAAAAAAAAAAAACAACAAGCAAACAGACTTACAATAAAACCATAGTTTAAACTTATTTTTAAAATCTATATTACAGACTCATTTCTCTTTTCAAAGATCATACACACAATTCAGGTTACCAAGTTACTGTACCCTTTCTGGTCATATTACCCCAAAAAGGTATTTAAACCGGTTAATTTAAATTAGGTTAGGAACCCAATCTATAGGGTCGAAAACCTTATTTATGGTCTAATCAGTCCTATATTGAGACTGGTTAGTAAATATATAATGAGCAGTGAAATCCTTACTACTGTGGTTCTGTATCACAGACCGAACAGCTGGTCGAACACCACTCCAATTATAATACTATAGCCTAATAGATTTCAGTTCCTACGCACGCGGCAAAGGTACTGACAATGGACTTGAAAATCATTAACATTGCAGTTAGTCAATCGCCATGTCGATACTTAACTTCAAACAGAAATAGATACACTATGTACTACATGTGGACAAACCGGTTCACATCAGCTTGGCTCAGGAAATTTATCTCAAGAGCTGTCGGTTTATCGGTTCTCTTGTCTCGTGGGCCATGTTTAATGTAAAAACCGTCACAAACTTAGTCACACATAGCCAGATGTGTGATAAAGTTTAACTAATTAATTCCGTTAGTCAATTTAATGGTTCAACCATTACAATGAATGGATATAGTAACACTTTTATAAGATTTCATAATTCAACTGTGAATAATCTCTAGCAATATTTTAGGAAATCTAGCCATAGATGAAAACTTAGTTAAAACCGGCCGCTGACTACCGTACTATAAAAATATTACAGGGGCCCAAAAACTCACGCCACTGGGGTAGAGTACTGTAAAAAAATATATTTGCTATCCTGTTCTTAGCACTACCCGGGCTAACCCGAGTTAGGTCTATGAATACACCTCAGTAATACATAGCGACATTTCTCGCAACAAAATTTTTGCTAGAACAAGAATGTACTTGGTGTACATTACGTGTTAAACATGCTGCAGTAACTGTTTTATCGAAAACGAAATTATTATAACCAAGAACAGATTACAATTTCAATTTATTTTTAATTCATTCAAGATAAGATTTTCCTATTTGAATGTCTCAATATTTAAATTCCCAGTCAAAGATGCAATTTGATGCTCATGGGTACTCCCAAAAACTGGTATTAAAAGTATCGTATTTCCTCGCTGAGGAGCTAAGCTATTGATATTTACAATTTCATTATTGTTTTGTTAATAAAGAAACACTTTGATTTATAGTGAAAAGTACACAATAGTGTCCTTAAGAAACTATAATGGCCCACCGTAGATGAAGCGTGTGTTATCTTATCACTATCAGGTATCTCAGCTGATGAAAATAAAAACACAAAAAATATCACTGTGACAAATTTTAACACAAATAATTAGGCACAAACAAAAAAAATCACTCCCTTCATATTAATAGTCAAGATTCTATAAAATAATGTTTAGATATATTTAAAATTCACATACTATGGTTGGCATTTCATTTGTAGGAAGGTAGGTATACCCAGTAACAAAACTCAACTTCCAAAAAATATATAGAATGAGAATGTCATTCATTCTCAAAGGTTTCAATCTTAAGGTGAAACTGACTCAATTATACCTGACAAACTTTATTACATCAATTCTTTATCTATCAGTCTTGCTATTCAAGATGCGCTACAGCCATATATCACTATTGACCATAGACGCAAAACAGCAATTTTATTAAAATCCCAGGGAATTGTTGAATAACCAGATGAAAGCATTGATGCGTGTAGATGAAACAAAAGAAGTGTGCCAGGATCGTAAGCAGTCGTTAACATCTGCTACCCCTATGAGAAACAGTCCAGATGTTATGTATATATGAATTTAGTAAAAAAAATCCATACGCGCCATTTTCGCCTATTGTAAATAGCAATATAATAATAACGCATTTCGAGTAGCAAAATTTTAATAGTCAATAGATATTAAATGTAATGGAAATTGTATGGAAACGAATATCATCATGATGATATTGATGATTTTGTAAGGTATTCAAACCCGTCCTTAAAATAATAAGGGAAAGAACCAATCAAAAATTAAGAAATCACAAATGGTTTTGACGATACTTAAGTGTTTAAAAAAAATCTTATTTGAATAAATATGTCTTGACCTTAACTCTGAATTAAAGTGATTAAATCTTCCTCAAGGACTTAAGAAAAATAAAATAAAACCAAGATATTTTTATTACCTCGTTGCAACTTAAGAATAATAAAACTAAGATATTATTATTACCTGGCTGCATATTGATAACTAAAACCATAAACATTCAACTGATTCCTTATCTTTTTTCTGTCCCTAAAATATTTAAACATATAAACCAAACTTGCTAATAAGTTATAATTTTTATTAAAAATAATTAACTGCATTTCCCACTTTGAGAAAGTAAGATTTTAATTTCACTACAGTCATTGCATTTGAGCTGTTTCATACTATCGTGTAGAAGAAATTGCTATAGGTATTGGTGTCAATACGGTCCGTATTTCAAAGTTTGGTAAGTGAGCACTTCCATTGAATACACTGAATGCAAGGGCATATTCCTTTCTCACTCTAAACACTTGTGAAATGGGATAGAGTCTTTGATTAGTTCTTTAAGGCCCTGTGACTACCTAACTATCGCCGCTAAAGATATTTTTATTTGCTCTTTGTACAAAAGACAATTCAAAAATGTTACAAACCAATTATTTAGAACTTGTTATAAGCTATTTTTATAACTTTATACGTTGTTTCTAGAATATACCTGTGAGTTGTAGATATAGTAGATAGTAGTTGATTTCTGCTGGCCGTTTTTACCAGAAACGCTAAAAACAACTCACAGGTATATTCTAGTTACAATACATAAACTTCTAAAAATAGCTAATAAATATTTCTAAATAATTGGTTTAAAATAGTTTTTTAATATCTTTTGTTTTAAGAGGAAATATAGAATATCTTTTAGCGGCACTAGTTAAGGATTTACAGCGCCTTAAGTGCATGTTATTTGAGTTTGTTTCCGGCAAAAAAACCTGGGTTTTAAAAAATAATTTGTTTTTAATAGTCATTCAATAAAAAACAGTTACTATAACTTTAACATTAATAAAACCGTTTTTATCCAAATCCCAATTCAATTTGATCTTGTATTAAAAAATTACTACAGTTAAATTGTCTTTATTCGACAAATTTATAAAAATTTTGGTGATAGTTTAAAAACATTACAATAAAACACATAAATTAGTGATGTACCAAGAATTTTATTCACTTACCCAATTCCAAAGAAAAAAAATTATTTCCAAATCAAATGTTCATAAAAATCTCGGCACATCTACACAGTAGTTACATGAATACATTTAATTTTCAATACACTGCGAATCGGTACACTTAATAGTAAATACACTCACTAAAAAATATCAGTGATTTAGTTCTCAAGTCGTAGTGAGATCATTACGGCACTCACTGAATAAGGTGTGTCGATAGTTCACTTTAGTTCTATAGTGGGTTGGTTCACTTTAGTTTCTGTAGCAGGTTGGTTCACTTTGTTTCTAAGATGGGTTGTTTCACTCGCTGAGTGTGCGTTTTGACTGTGGTTCGTCTACGTCCGTTTCTATTGTTGGTTCTAATCCAGGTAATTGGATCTGTGTATCTGATGCTTCGGAGGGCTGAGAACAAAATTATAGATTAATTAATTATTGGAATATTTACTATTCATCTATACATCAATGGCGAAAACTAAAGAAACATAATATGCAAGGCCCAACTTTATATATATTTAGCTTATTCCTTGTTTGACAAAAGACAGCTCTCTACAAAGTGAATTATGTATGAATATACTTTTCAGTGTTGCCATGTCCGTCCGTATGTCACGTATAGACTTTAGAGCTAAAATGTGATACACGAAATATATCAATTACACAACCTTTATCCTACTAATATTATAAATGTAAAAGTTTGTATGTCTTGATGGATGTTTGTTACTCAATCACGCTTCATCACTGGACGGATCGCATATAGGCTACTTTTTATCCCGAAAAATTCAAAAGTTCCCGCGGGAATAACTATAACAGAGTTTAAAGAACAATGGATGTAGCTATAGCAAACTTCAAAAATATAATTAAGGAGTTCCACGCCGATAACCGAATTTAGGGCGGGCGGAGCCGCTGGCAAAGTCTAGTATATACTAAAAAGTATTAAGTTTATTAAGAAACAAAAACAATGAACCAAACCCGAATTATATCTATAAAGTAAAAAACAAAATATATTTATTAAACAGGTAATTTTGTGTGTTTAATGTAATAGTCGTTTTTTGAAATATTTGGCTCCAAAGTAACCAATTTTGCTTAAGTTCGTGTCAGTCAAGAACATGGTTTCTTTTCACCCTGAACAGTTAATTCGATTAATCAAAAAATAGCTAAAATCCTAGCCTATGAGCTAAATCTGAAATCAATTCAAAAAGTAACTTGCTAAAGTCAAATACTTTTCAAAGTCAGTATTTTTTTTTATTTATATTAGGTTTTCAAAAACACTTTTAAATTTTCAAAGTTATTAAATACTATTTTTTAAAGCCTCCCAAAGTCAAATTTAAAACTTTTTCAAGTTAAACTCATTTTTTTTATTCAAATTAGGTTTTTACAAACACTTTTGAATTGTCAAAGTTATGAAATACTATTCTTTGAAGCCTGCCACCTACCCTCCGGTTCACAATTTTGATTTAAATAATCTGCCAAGTAAAGTTTATTTATAGACTGAAACCCTACAACAGGCGTGGCTTATGGATGCATAACTACGACCTTGCTGGCGGTTGGTCATATATTCCTAAGCGATCGCACTAAGGACGCGCGCGCCATTGTCATGGTCTCATGTTCTGTCGCAACCCTACGCGCGTGCCACGTAATGTTACCGTGCCTTTTCAGTGTATTTTAGCAGTTATCTTAAGCGCATAGGGGACAAATTGGCACTGAAAGACTATTATGAATTTAGGTATATTTCTTTAACTATTTTTAACGCGGTTTACGTTTACGATGTGCGGGACTGAGATTTCTGTACTGTACTTAGTACTATTTATTAGTTTGTACCTACAAATTATATCAGCCTGACATGGGTACGAGAAATTAAATTCGGGCCGCTAACACCTATACCCTTTGGGTACGGAACCCTTAAAATAACCTCAGAAATAATTTGATATTTCTTTTAAAACAAAGGAAAAATTGCAAACTTATTACAATTTCAAATAAATTATTCACGTATTTTAAATATTTCGTCTATTACTAACTTCACTTGGGATATGACAACAATGTATTACCTTCACATCGATACCTCCGGCAGGACGTCCGATGACAGTCAGCTTGTAAATACAGACAAACACAATATACAAGATGACTACATTATTTATTTCTAATTAAGGTTTGGTCAGTTGTTAAAGTTAAAATGGTCACAGAACATAACCAGCGTACCTGGCCCGGCCTTACACAGACTTACTTGAATTTCTTGAAATCTTTGAAACTTACAAATTGTTTTATTTTAAATGGAATAATTATAAAAAAAAATAGATCAAGTGCGAGTCGGACTAGCGCACCGTGGGTTACAAACAAAAACAAAGTGTGGTGCTAAGCGGTCACTTATACAATGACTGACCAACCTCATCGTAGCTCAACAAATGTGTTACTGTTTCTCTTAATAATCGCAAGATGGCGTTGATACTGTAAATTAGGATGGTAATGACTCAGGCCCGTCTCCTACTTAGTTGGTTAAGAGTTTACAATTTTTACTTAACACCTTAATATTTATTAGAAAATCTGCCATGAATAACAAATATTTTATGAAAATTGCTGGCTTCTAACTATTTTGGTCTAAAAAATAGGTCTAAAAAATGGTCACAGTCATATAGACAGACAGCGTAAGCTTAGTAAAAGGGCTCCCTTGGTACCCTTGGGTTCGGAACGCTAATTAATATACATATATGCAGGCCTTTTTTGTCACTTTTATGTCCATAATATTCCAGTTTTTATGTAAAATATTCTATATTTTAGAAATTTATTTTGGATCACTACGTGCCCCCACAAAAACAGCCCTGTGTATACAGTGTGAGTCTTCATAAAGTGCACATATGAAAATGGGTGAAACAAGACCCATTTTTATCGAAGGAAAAAATTACAAAAAAAATAAAAAAAATAAAAAAAAAAATTTATAGATTTTTTTTTATTTTAATTACCTTCTGTTGACTTACTGCAAACAAGAAAGGGTTATAACTTTTGATCTTAGAGGTATATCCTGATAAAATAATAACATTAATGATGCAACAAAGCGTTGTACCTTAGTTAAAACACTTCATTGCAAACATTGTGATAGGGTTTTTGGTTTTACAAAGGTAATACAAAAAGTATTAAAAACCACCTGTAATTTGGGCATTATTTAGAGAAATTGATCAATTAATAAAAAAAAACACCAATTAAATAAATAATAGTTACTTAAATTATTACTTGTTGTCGTTGTGACTATACCATATTTATGCCTTAACATTTTCGTAATACAATGCGTTATTCAAGTTTTAGCGCGAAGATTTTCATTAGTAAACAATTCACAATGGACGTACTACCTATAGCAAAATGCATCTTTAAATTACAATGGCGCGTTCAAATATTCAAGTTCAGTAATTTTATACACTAGATGAGAAGTTATGATTTATTTTATGAAAGGTTTAAAGCTAACAAAATATAAGTACAAATGACTTACGAATCATAGACATCAACAGGTTAGGTCACAGAATTAATTGTTAAATGTAGGTAATAATCAAACTTCCGATTTATGAATTCGGACTCTAGACAAAATAATTTGGGTAATAATTTGAACCTGTGGCGCGAGAATAAATGGTTTAAAGCTAACTATGATTGGGTGTTTGTTTGGAACTAAAGTGATTAGAGAGAATGTTTCAAAGCAAGCGTTGATTGGTTTGTTCGAATGTACTGTGATTGGTGGTAGTTTTAAGAGCGATTGGGAGTTTTATAATGTTGAATATAACCGCGAAAGTTTAAGTTACTTAGAACTTTTATAATATTGAAAACGCCCGCGAGACTTACCTCAGTCAGTCGTTTAACAACCATTAGTATAGCCTCGTACAATATTTTTTTTAACAATAATAAAGGTTAGTTGTCTTGGTTTTCACGTATTCTGTATAATGGTATGTCCAACCCTGGCGGCGTTAGTAGGGTTTTACTATTTTGGCTGGTTAGCTAGTGTAGGTGAGCGCTGGTGATCATCGTAAGGGGCGCCCCTTAAAACTACTTTCAGGTCGCAAGTCCTGAACGCTTAGCTATCTGGTTCCCACTTTACAAAGCGAATAAATTTAGCATTTGTATGGATTTAACTTTCAAATGTGGAAGTAGCGAAAATTAGGGTTCCTTTGCGTAGGGATGACAGAAAAATCATATAAATCTTTAGTACCTGTGTCCTTTAGTTCTAATATTCAAGTATTTGATTTGTTTAGGTGTTTTTGTACAAACTTTAGAAATGGTAAAAATTCAAAGTAGACATTATTTATGATCGTAGATTTTACTATATTTATTTCTTATTTTCATTTACGCTTATTTGTATACTATTGTTTGCTATATTACTCTGACGTACCTCTAAAACTACTGAGTTACTACTTATTTAACACAACGGGTTCGGGTCCTATCACTTTTGACGATCACGCTTGGCCCAATGAGATAATTATCTACATCACTATTAAATATTTATTTAGATTTAATTTCTCTCACTCGTTAAGTGAGTGGGATTGAGGCTGCGTAGTTTCCTAAAACATTTTAATAATATAATATATTTCTTAAAGAAAGGGGGGCGTTACATCGTGTTTTCAGCATTTTGTGTATTTTAGAAGTATCCGCTGTTTTTATTTTATCAGGATATACCTCTTAGATCAAAAGTTATAACCCTTTCTTTTTGCAGTAAGTCAACAGAAGGTAATTAATATTAAAAAAAACTATTCAATATTTTTAAAAAAATTGTTTTTTTTGCCATTTTTTCCGTCGATAAAAATGGGTCTAGTGTCACCCATTTTCATATGTGCACTCCATCTACCAAAATTAAACACAACAGTAATGTAAGGACACGAAACGCAAGCGTGGCAATATAACTTGGCATATAATTTAAAGCAGTGTCCAACAAACGATTTCAATTAAATCATCGTCTATGGATTTTATTTCTAAAGTTTCATATAGCATATTTAAAATTACATACACAAAATCCGTTTTCGTTCTGAATTATTCCCGATTTTCAATCGTTGATTAATATTTTTACTTTTGCTATATCTGTTATAACTAAGTTAATAAAAAAATAAAAAAAAATCATTATTCTAGCTAGAGTTTAGAATTAAGAATCTTCCGAATAAAAATTATCTAAAACTGGTAAACTTGTTTAGGTAGAAACTTCGTCAAGTCTTTAAGTTGCCTATACCGAAATGTCTGAAGACAAGTCTTGTACCAGTGCGTCCTACAAGTCATGAATTACGCCACTAAAACGTAAACACTTACAGCAGAGCTGGTCCACAAGTTCAAGGTCGCACAGCGAGCAATGGAGCGAGCAATTGAGCAAGCTATGCTCGGAGAGTCTTTAAGGGATCGAATCCGAAATGAGGACATCCGGGAGAGAACAAAAGTTACCGACATAGCTTGCAGAATTAGCAAGCTGAAGTGGCAGTGGGCTGGTCACTTCTGTCGAAGGACCGATGGAAGGTCTGATGGAGCAGACGTGGAACGCTCCAGCCCGGTGGACCGACGACCTTCAAAATGTGGCTGATGGTGGCTGGATGCGAAAGGCAGCGCACCGGGAGAAATGGCGCGCCGTAGAGGAGGCTTATGTCCAGCAGTGAATTATTGCTTTTTACGGTAAAAACCATTATTTATATAAATATAATAAGAAGTTCAAACAAGAACAAAAAAATCGTTATTTCTTAAAGTAATTTAGTCTATGTAATATCACACAGTAAGAAACCATTTCATTCATACAGTCGCCCATCGAAGGCTGTCCAACCAGACATACAATTTATTGCGGCGCAACTACTTTTCGACTGTGTGAATAAAATGCCCAAAGTAGGCCCAAGCTGTCGTAATATTCTAAATTTATTAGATTTTTCCGACAACGCGTTCAGGATTATATCTTAAATTGACACAAACGAACAATGGCTACTTTGGAGCCCCAGATTAAAAAAACGGGACATAATTTTCAAAAATTGTCTTAGAAACCTAACAATGGTTTTAAATTTTCTATTTAACTTCTTACCTGTAGAATTCTATATATTATATTCTCTTAATTCTATACAAAATGTTCACACACATTTATGTAGCATTTGTTATTATTTGTACGTGTGCTGAATTTTAGCGTAGCCTTTCTCACAATAAAATGGTGTAACATACGTTTAAATCTGAGAGGAGAGACTTGCTGCGTGTGTTCTACCGTTTCTATAAAGGGCTGTGTTCTAAAGAATTGTTCGAATGATGCCCACGGCTACTTTATACCATCGCACCGCCCGCTTACAACCCGAATGGTCACGCACAGTGCGGTTTCAGAGTTACGCACGAGTTATACCCCACCCCTGGTGTTACAAGCGCTGCGGTGACCGCTTCACATCAGGCAGACCTTTAGCTTGTTTGCCACCTTTGTGGTATAACAAATTATATATAACATAAATATATAATTATTATGAATTCCAGTAAATTGCGGTTTTATGATTTTTTATCAGTAAGTAAAAAATAATTATACATTTGGGGATAAATTTATTATGATATACTCTAATATCATCCCCATTTAACAATAAATCAATAATCGACATCTGATCTGTTATTACTTTTCAAAACTTCATAAAGCATCAATCACGTTGGTCATGCAATGCGGTGTTACTTTTTGACACCGCAAGATCAAAATGTTAAGTCTACTGGAAAACGATTATGGGCCGGCCCTTACGGAGCAATGCATATGTCTATGCATACATGGTTTTTTTAAGTTAATAAACTAGTACTTTCCAAAACCAACAAAAAAATTTACGAATCACTTAATTCAAGTTAAATAGTGCTTGTTTAAAAGATAGCGGAAATGTCACAATTATCTTGAAAGTAAACACAGGGTATTTCCCTGCTCAAATTTCAAGGGAAACCGAATAATACCAATAACTCAGAAACGTACATTGTGAAACAAGTTCAACCACGTATTAAATAGATTCGGAAGCAAAGGTCCACTTATGATGTACTTGATTTAGAGTATGTATCGCGATGTATATTTCTTTGAAACTCCTTGAGCTTGCCTTGCGTTGCATGCGTTTAAGGGGAGGGTTAATATGTAGTAGTCCTTCTGTACCTATTTATTTTGTTGATTTATTTAATGGGTGAATCAATATGAAGATGTGTATTTACCTGTACGTCATTAGTATTCTCCGGCTGCGCGGGAGCTCGGGGACGTTTCTTAGCGCGTGAAGGATTATCTGGCACGAGTTGCTTCTTCGGCTGGAACTGAAAATAATTTATAATTGTTATTAATTAGTAGTAGATCAGGTGATCTTATTTTGCTATAGCCCACGGGACCCAAATCCCACTCCATTTATTTACACCTGAGACACACGAACTGCCGCTTTAACTATATGAAATACACACATTAATTACAACGACGCGCGCGTCATCTTATTTAAAGTGGTTGTACTAATTCAGAAATCTTCTTGGCCTTATGAACCCAGACAGCTGATCTTTAGGTTGTCAGTCACTTCTTTTAATTCAAAAAATAGCTGATAATAATTATTGTCCCAAAAAGGTCTTTGGGGTACCTGGGGACCAGGATGAAGAGGTCGTAAGTCATCTCCATGGCTTTATTTTAAATTTTCCTCAAGGTCCTCAAAGTACCTGTACAAGGAACTAAGATGTAGAAGTCATCGAGATAATCTCCATTGCTTTGTTTTTTTTTTTCAATTTGCCTAAAATTGTTACTCAGCGATTTTACTGCGGTTCATGATTATTAATATGATGCTCAAAAAAGTCTTCAAAGAACCTACTAACGCTCGCAAGTACGTTTTTTTTTATCATCATATCATATCATATCATTTTTTATCACAGTCATAATTTTGAAATTTGTATTACTTTAAGCAGGCAAAAGTTGAAAATTAAAAATAGTTAAGGAGGCATCTGATGTTATTCAGCGCCTCTCTTATGGTTTGTGGATTCTTAAGGAGCTTTGTCCGTTGGTCGCTCACGCTTTTGCAATGAAGAACCACGTGAGACGGTGTCTCCTCGGCTTCCATACAGCCCCTGCATAGAGGACTGTCGGTAACGCCGATATTGAAAAAGTGCCTGTTTAGCGGGCAGTGACCTGTTATTATGCCAACTATGTAGCGTAGGTTTTTCCTGCTAAGTTTTAACAGTTTGTACGACAGATTTGCGTCCAAGGATGTAAGAAAATTCTTGGTTTGTTTGCAGTCTGTCTGTTCTGCCCACTGTTTGTTGTGTTATTGTAAGGTTCTGTCACGTAACCATGTTTTGAGTTGGATGAATGGTATCGGTACAATTTGTTCAGGTCCCATTATTTTAGTGCCCGATCCTCTCTTTGCCAACTCATCTGCCGCATCATTGCCTAGAGACCCACTATGACCACGTATCCATTGAAGAGTAACCCGGTTCTTCAATGGAATTTTTTGCAGTTCACAGTGTCACTCCAGGATTAGTCCACTGTTGATGCGGTTGTTGTTGAGAGCTTGTAGCACAGCGGCACTGTCGGAGATGATGCGTATCGATGCATTACTTATGCCTTTAGACAAGACCGCTGTTGCAGCTCGGGTAATTCCAACACATTCTGCTTGGAAGATGGTGTTGAGTGCACCCAAGCTCGTTGACATGTTGATGTTCAGGTCATGGGAGAATACTCCTGCGCCCGTTCCTGAGTACTCCTCCTTGTGGGCAGCCTTTGGCTACAATGCCTCTCGTGGTGGTGTTAACTATAAATTGTACTGCTCTTAGCTTCAGAAGTTGATCAATCCACCCACTGATGGTTTGAACGACTCCAAATCTACTAAGAGAGCTGATGCTGTTGAATTTCGTTTTGTCGAACGCTCCTTCGATGTCAATGAAAGCGCCTAGTGTCATTAGCTTATCAGAGAGGGCTGCTTCTATAGTTCCTACGACAGCGTGTAGGGCTGATTCTGTCGATCTACCCTTTCTTTAAGCACGTTGTTGGTGGTGCATTGGCATGCGCTTTAGTGCACCCTCCCTTAGATATTTATCTGTTAGCCTCTCTAGAGTCTTCAGCATGAAGGAGGTCAGACTAATTTGTAAGATTTCGCCTGTATGTAGTCAGATTTACCCGGTTTTGGTAAAAATATGACCCTGACTTCTCTCCACTGGCGAGGTATATAGTTGTGAGCTATGGTGAATGGGTTGGAAGATTTAAAAAAAAAATAGTATTTAATAACTTGACGATTCAAGTGTTTGCAAAAACCTAATTGGAATTAAAAAAAATTGACTTTGACTTTAAAAGAACGAGTAATAATATTCACTAAGGCAAAAAACTTTCATGTCTTTTAAGCCCTGGTTTTGTCAAAGACCCCTACTTCTACGACCTGGTTTTGCCATTCAACAAGTACAACCTAAGCCCATTTTAGTATTTCCTCTCCGCTCCAGTAAGCAAACAAACAAGCATAGTAACATAGGGCTTGTGTGTACGTACATACGTCGCGATAGTAGAGTTACGAATACGCAAAAACTCAAACTGAGCACACAAGACTCTCTGGCATTCGTGAATGTTTACAATTTTTTTCAAAATGATGTGTAGGTGTAACTTTGCAGAGTCGAGGCAATTACCTAAAACACAGTGTATTTTTTGTACAACGCCTCCTTTCTCCTCCTCCTTAACTAATCACGGTACTGCTGCCCTTCGTGAACATTATATAACGTGTTACCTGTAGCTCTGGCGGCAAGAAGACCCTGGTATTGACAAAGAACTCATTCTGCGGTGCGAAGTACATCGTGGGGATGCGGGCGTCCGACGGAAACTCGCGCTGCTCGAAGCTATTTGACCGCGCCCATATCACCGACATCGCCAAATCGCACACCGCCCACATTTTCTGATAAAATAAATAATAATTTAAGATTTTTGGACATATCATACAGTGCCATGTGGTCTGTGTTGTCCGTAACATACATACATAACATCACACCTGTTTCTGGTCCGTGTGGTCTGCAACATACATACATAACATAACAGGTAGGCTGAGAATAAAGACTTCCACTTACTACTATCCTGGCACACTTCTTTCGCTTCATCTACACGCATTAATGCTTATTCAAATATCGATGCGAACACATTCGACGGTTTGAGTACTCTTAGCTTAAAGTAAGGCTTCCTAATTTTTTTTATACCTTTACGGTGGCAAACAAACTTGCGGTTCACCTAATGGTAAGCGGTCACCGCACCTATATACGCTCATTTACGTGTTGCCGACCCTTCAAAAATCTAATTACTTCTTTCTTCAAGAACCCAATACGTTCTTAGAAAAAACCTTGGCAGGGAGCTCATTCCTAAGCAATTTTTTTGTCAACCTAAGCTTTCGCAGTACCTTCTGCTTCTCTGAAACCGCACTATACGTGACCATTTAGGTTCTAAGGTGTGAGGATGAATACCCTGCCGATGGCGAGCGGTACGATGGTAGAAAGTAGCGGTGGGCTTGTTTCGAACAATTTTTAGAACACATCCCATTATATAAGCGGTAGAACACAGGGAGGCAAAGTTTAAAGTTTTAGTTTAGTTTCAGACTTAAGGGTTTGATACGGCTTATGAGTTTGGTAATGAATTGATTCAAAAGGGCCAAACTGGTATCCGGGGTGCACCCGCCCAGAGATGGCAGCAGTACTCCATTAGGGCCGAACTTGTGACTTGTAAAGCAGCAGCCTTTGCCCCGAGGTGAAGTAATGCTTCGCTAATTAGCAAAGTTTTGGTCGCTTAATGATCAAGACAACAATCGGCGAATTATAAAATATTATATAATTATATAATTTTTTTAAGCAGAAACTTATACCTAACGTTTTCAAACCGAAAGTTTTGCTTTAATAGTTTTGGACGTTACACAAAAAATAAGCAAAGCTTGTAATATCTTTATATATATAAAGAATCTACTGTACGTGTGCATATCACTGTACTCCTCCTTAACGGCTGGACCGATTTGAACGTTTTTTTTTTTATACGTTTGGGTGGCGCCCTGGATGGTTTAGATTCACAAATCAGCCCGGCAGATGGCGCTGCAGTCGGTAGATAACGTCTGCCCGGTGAGCTGGTGGATATATATAACTGTACAACGGATACAAATACATATTATATACCTACTTTATTTTGTAAATACATACATACTATAAACCCAGTCTCAAGATAAACACAAATGTTCATCACATAAATGTTTTAGCATTCGGGTTATAACGCACGTCGGGTCGCATTTAAAAATAAAACAGAATTAAAAAAAAAAAGGTTACTTACATAGTTAACATTGTCAGCGTTTTCGTCCAAGGCATCCTTGTGGTTCTTCATACGTTCCACCAAACTCTTGTAAAATCCATAGCAGTAGAAGTCGTTTTGACTTATAAGAGGCTCCAAAATGAACCACAGGCATTGCTTGACAACCTGGAAACAGAACCACAAGGACATGTCAGAATTTTATTAAGTTGCCTACTGTGCGTCCGTTTTGGGATAAAAAATAATAAAAAAATAATTTTTTTCGTATATTTTGTCACGACATTTGTTTGTTTAGCAATGTATCAAAAATATTAAAACATTTGTATTGTTTTTATTAACAAACTGTTCAGGGTTTTTTTTACTATTATTTTTCTAAAACCATTACTCGAAAAAGGTTAAATTCAGAAACAGAGGTCGAAATAATTAGGATCCGAATATTTTTCTGTTCAAAAAGTGTGGGCTATTTACAGTTCAAAAAAGGAAAGAAATAATGTCTTCAAAAGTTCAGAATGGTAAGTTTTCCTCCCCTAAAACTTTAAAACCGCGTATTCGGAAAATCCAAAAAATCACAGTGATAAACTTTTATAAAAACTTCCAACGAAAATTGTTTTAACAAAATATGTTTATAGATATTCGCAATAATTCTATGGAACCCTTAATTAATGCGTGTACGACTCGCACTTGGCCAGTTTTTTAAACAAAATCGTTGCTGTACGTCGCTACACGTTAACCAAGTTCGTGCTGGGTACTCTATGCCCCCCAACATGGCGTACGTGTTTCTGTCTGGATTGGACTAGTTTTTGACACAGGCGCTCATTCAAGTATATTAAAACAGCCCTCGTTTTTCTGTATGTTGTATTTCTACAGTAGGTTGTCATGAAATAATAAACAAGTTACCTTAAGAGTTAAGAAGTTATAGGTATACAGTAGGTTGTCATGAAAATATAAACAAGTTACCTTAAGTTGAGCGACGTTGTCGTAAGCAGTGAATGCTGGGTCGTGAGTTAACACCGGTACAGCGAACACGAGCATGTAGTCCGGCAGGATGTGTGGTAGTTGACTCATGGCACGTTCCACTGTGGAGACATGTGGTATTGTTACAAAGACGGAATATAAACTTGTATGGTTTTTACATACATTATTAAATTTATTTGTTTTATACACAACTAGCGCCCCACCCGGCTTCAGACGGGTGAAATTAGGCGTGCAGGTTTTATTTTTCAAAAAACGTCTTCTTTGTGGCAATAAAATCCCGCATTCTTACGGCTAGGGAAGACCGGCGAGTCGTAACCTGGGTAACTTGTTTAGTTGTGAAAAAGCGCAAAAAGGAAAACGATATAAATATATTCGCAATGTATGAAGTAAAATAGCATGGCAAATATAATAAGTACTTGAATAAGTTACTTTTAACACCAAACGCAAAATATCTGATGGTCATAAGCAACTAATACATTTTTAAAATACAATTCCAAACAAAATGGCTGAACCACTTTCAGCACAACAGGCGGGCTGTATTTTCGCTAGTCATCTTAAATGATGAAAGAAGATCGTGTTGCTAGCTACCTTTGGTACCGACGGTGATGTTCCGCACGTACTCGCGGCGCCGCACTACATCTGCCATCATCGCCTGCCGCACTACGCCCCGCAACCTACGATCCTGCTCGCGACCCGCCAACGCGTACATACCCATGAAATCCAGTGGTAGACACTTATTAGGTATACCCTGTAAAAAAGAACATGTAAGATAAAATAATTTTACTTATTTAAGGCCCGATATACTGCGCAATAGCGCCACCACTAGATGTTGTCTATTTTTTCTCTATACAAAGTTTATAAAAGTGAAAAGATTTAAAAATACTTACTAATCATAAATTATTTTTAGAAAGGTTTGTATTGTTTGTAGATTATGTCTTATTTTTGAATTCGGGTTTCTGCTAAAAGTGGCCGCCTTTAGCTAATACCCAAATCAAAACTCACAGACATGTTCTACAAACAATACAGAATGTTGTAAAAATAGATCATGGCATGTATTTTTAATTTTTTCACTTTTTTAAAATATGCTTTGCACAAAGAAGAAATAGACATCTAGTGGTGTCGCTATTGTGCAGTATATGGGGCCTTAAGGAGGCGACATAGATTAGATCTCGTTACTCAGTGTTTGTGCAAGGTTTTTGTGAAATCCTTTTTATTTAATATTAAAAAAGTCTTAAATGCCGACGTTCTTTCAGTTATGCCAATTTTTAAGGCGCATATTGCATTCTGTTGTTATAAGTTAATAAAATCATTAGAATATGTTGTTATCTAGTGCATTACCTAAAATTTTAAACGAAAAATCAAATAATGTGACTACAAAACAGTAAAAACATTTAATTTCTTACAAAAAAAAACGGAAATTTTTAAGATGTTATTGTGGTAGGTATAAATAATACTTGTGACATATGAAACAAATTAATTTTAACATAATTCGTATGACATTGTGTCATGATTTTTAGTATATTTACATGCATATAAATTGTTAAACACAAACTAGCTAAAAATCCAGAAGCAATATGGAAATTATAAATATCATCTTCTTATACAAAAATATCATTTTATAATTTTTTTTTTTTTTGTAAATTACCTTAGAAAGTCCTTTGTGTAATTTTAACGCAAACGTTTCCCTTACTTGAAGTACATCATCCTGAAACAAATGATTTTTGATAAGTATTATAACGATAAAAATCTTGTAGCAGACATTTAAAATAAAAGGCAGTCTCAATATTTCACAGTATTGTAGTGTTTCATCAATATCTATATTATTATAAAGAGGTAAATTTTGTTTGTTAGTCAGTATGTGCCTGATCAGTAATTTTTGCATCTAAAATAGCATTGTATATTTTTTTTTATATTATTCTTAAGTAAAACCATGTTAAATTAAGCTACAACAAGCTAACACACCATCCATAAGTAACAAAGGATATCTTTGTATTGATTATTTTTTTTTTCATTTTGTAATGTAACAGTACTAACGTACAGGAGTCTCGCTCCCGATAGTAGGGGAGCCCACGATGCTGAATGGGGATTTACTCGAGCGTCATAGAGACCTATTGGGTTGCAAAGCTTAGATGATAAGAAGAAAAAAATTTTATATAATGTATACCTTTTCATCGGTGGGGGGAGCGGCTATAGATTTTCAAATATGTAAAAAAATACTGTTACATGGGCATACTCGAGGGCGTCAGATATTGATAGCATCAATGTCCTACGTATTTTTAATAATGTACATATGTTAATCTGATGGTTTGCATGATAATGTGCAAAAAAAAATCGCCATTTTGAAATACTCAAGCGCGTCAGATTAAGATATATATGGTTCATCTTTATGTCCTAGACGTGCTTTCTCATAATCTGACGATTATCTAGAGGGATTTGCCTAATCTGACAAAAAAAATTTTTTTTTTTGTATTTTTTTAAACCATTGGACGTAATTAATTGAAAAGCTCAAGAAATAGCAAGCAAATAAAAAAGTGTATGCTTGTTAACTAGAATACTTGTATTTACAAGAAAATATTTTTTTTTAAATATTTAAAAAAAAATACTATAATTAATTGATTAATTAATCGATCCCCGAGTGAGAGAGTAATAGATACAGTAAGACTGAGAGGGGAATATAGGCATCGCGCAGCTGCACGCATTAAACTTTATTGACGAATTTTTGTTACTTCGGCTTGTGGAAATGGTCAGATTATATATTTTTCGTTATCCTTGAATTATTTCCTTCAAAATAAAAAAAAATTTAGCCTCGCTCGAGAATGTCGAGATGAAGTTTTTTTTACAACTTTGTAGCCCTTCCTTTTCTTAACGTCACTCTCAAATTGTCAGATTAGTGGAATATACACTTTTTAGCATGTAATTAACTCACCCTACCTTAAAAACGCGCTCGAGATTTTCTGATGATTAATTTTTTTTTACTAATCTTTTAAAAATATGGGGCTCATATTTGGTGGAGGTACTTAACTGGGTACAAGGTATCCTCCTGTATATTAATCTGCCGCGCTTTAGTAAATCCCGAAATCCCCGCTTGGGCTCGCCTACTGAGACATCTCCCGTACAAAAGGCATCAATATTTACGAGAATTTACAAAAATATCCAGCCAATTTTATATTTTTAGATATTTAATTAGATAACCGCTAAAATATACTGAACCACTCGGCACGGTGATGTCTGGCGCATAGTGTTGCGACAGAACGCGATCTAACGACGATAACGCGCGCAGCCTTAGCGCGATCGCTTAGAAATCACACGACTTATCTCGGCGAGCGTGCTCAAGGCACAAAATTTGGGAGCTACCGACCTTAAGTAAGGTACACATTCAAACCTAAACTTTAGAGTGCGTGTTTTTTTCCGCGGGGCACTTTTGCTCAGACCCCACCGGAAAAGTTTTTCTGTGCCTTATACTAAACCCACAAAAAAGTATACTCACTATCATGAGATGTGACAGATTATAGAATTGCTCTGCAGTGAACTGGTCGCCTACACCTTTCTGCTCGCATATCTTCAACATGGCAGCGCCAGCGGCTAATCTTAAATGTGCCATTTCTGCTTTTGATAGTTGATTTTGCTAAAAAAAAAAATAGATGATACACAATCCATTGATTAAAATTTTTGTACAATATCATAAGCTTGTAATCGTGACCAATATACTTAGAGGCTGTTTCATAAGGGTAAATAGAAAGCCTTAAGCCACAGCTGTATTTCACAGCAATAACCAATCCTATCAACTTTAAATTCAGCTTAGCTTATAACTTATTGGCCCGCATCTATCTAAGATAAAGAACTATGGAAGTATGTTTTGTAGTCAAATGAGGTCAGAAATCGGGGTTTGAAATTTGAAACGCTAATAGTACATATGAATAAGGTTTATTTGTTTACACATTCCAAAAGCATAGCGAAATATGTTTCTTTAAAGTTTTCATTACCAGCCTCATCCATCCCCACTGATTGGGCACGGCCTGCCTTCACCGAGGGTGATTTACGCCATTGTCCATACGCGTACCCAGTGGACTTCATATACGTCTTTTTTGACGTAAGGCCCACGTCCAGGAATGATAATTTAACCCCTGATCTGATGATAATGACGAAGTACCTGTAATAAGTCCCCTTTGTGAACGATAAAAGCATTCAACATCCTGAACGTTTTTTGCGCAGATAGTTCGTCCTTCTTCAGACCAAGCAGCCATCGGGCCATGCACTTGAGTCCCTCCAGCTTGCATCGAGTCTCTTCTGGCAGTTCCTCTTCATCACACCATTCTTCTTTAGGCGCGTTCGGACCTCCGCCACCTTCACGGACTAAAAGTTCCTTTACAATCTGCAAAAGTTTTAAGTGTAGTTAAAATAAGACAAGATTCTCAAAATCATCATAAAGAGCATTAAGCCACAAAAATAAATATAGATACAGAAAGACTGCTTTATACTAAGCGCGCTAGACCCTTCTGTGAGCTTAGTAAGTTTCATAGTGGCCACAAAGGCCAGTAAGTCACGATTTTCGCGTCAGTTACGCGTCGACAGCAGAGTATAAAGAAGGATAGTAAAGTCTTTATAGTCACAAAGGCCGCTTCAGTAATCGTTTTACAACCTAAACATATAAAAAACTTAGATTATGTCATACTGAACCCAACTTGGTGTACTTTAACTGTCAAAAATTACAAATCTTCTTTTTTTCTTTTTCTTCTTTTCTTCTTTTTCTTCTTTTCTTATTCTTCTTTCAAAGGGTCCCCCATTTCTGCTAACTCTTTTTTGTTTTAAAGTTATAGGCGACATTTAGAATGTCTAGAAACGGTATTTTGGTTATACTATTTTTGAAAAAAAAAAACGAATGAGTCAGGTTGCTTGTTGGTATTTTGGAGAGAAAACACGCTTAGGTTTACATTTATTTTTTTAATAAATTTTATGGCTCAGGAATACTCAGAATTACCAAATCATCGTTTCCAGACATTTTCTGTCATTAATAAAACTAAACGTAAAAAGTGACTTTTGTAAATTCAGGTTCAGTATGACCTTATCTAAGAAAGTTTTGGTCGTAAAACAATTAATTATACATGATTTTGGTCGACATCTTTCATACTATTATAACCGTAACCTAAACGCGCGTCCCGAACGCACTCTCCAACACAAAGACTCACTGTAATTTCAAGCGGCTTGCGGTAGAGACACGAAATACAGCAGTGCATGAATGCGAGAGAAATGGCTAATCTAATGCTAGCCTAGACCTATTAGCCTTTTAAAAAAGACTCGTCGTGCGATAGTTACCTTACTCTTTGTACTTTCGCGCTTAAAATCGAATAAATACATAAGTGGACCTTCTGTAAGTACTTATATTGAGATAACTCAGGGTGTTTGATTGCGACCGGAAGTCAACAAATACATTTGTACCATCTGCCTGCGTTTTTTTAACACCAAACAAATTTAAGAAGATCACTTATTTCATTAGCTAAATGTTCTGTTCGTCATAGGCACTATTGTCACTATTTAGCGTAATCTGGCTTTTGTTTAGGTCTTAAATTAGAATATCTTCTTTTGTATAGTGGCTAAATAACTCACTAACCTTTACTACATTTTCCAAATAGACAGAGAACTATAAGATTTCTGAGATATACTGCCGGATATAATTATATGAACTATAGCAAACAGGACTCCAGCTAATAAATTGGTCATGAGGTGTAGAATAATATGTTTGTTTACAAAAAGCGTTTCTAAGAGCATTAAACATGGTTGGTATTTTCTTCAGCCAGTAATTAAACCTCAGTAGTTCTGTTGGTAAAGCCTTTTTTCGGTTTTTGAAGGTCGCAGGTTCAAGTCCTCAGATCAAGATTTTTTGTCTGTAACTTGGTTTTAAAAAAATAAAATATAAAATACATTTAAAATTATGAATTGATTTACATACCTTTCTAGAGACAATATTTTTGATATGGACGGGGAAGTTCTCTGGCAGGTTGTGAGCGATGTGTCCTAGCGTCACTATGGCGGTGCGGTAGTGCTCCGAATGTGGACTGAGCGTGGTCTTTAATGTCTCCAATATGTCCGTGAAAATTTGCACCCTCTGCTCCGGTACGTTGACGAATAGACATCTATAAATATTATATAAACAAATATTTAAACTTATTTAATAAAAAAAGAGATCAGAAATATTTATATAATTTCGGCCAATTAGTAAATTAGGAAAAACGGGCCAAGTGCGAGTTGGACTCGCGCACGAATGGTTCCGTACCATTATCTATAAAAACGGCAATAAATCACCTTTGTTGTATGGGAGCCTCCCTTAAATATTTGTTTTATTTTAATTTAATTATTGATTTTTAAAGTGAATATATAACTTAATATTCTGTCAATATTTCAAGCGTCTACCTGTTGCCATTATAAATATCGAGCAAAAACGAGCAAAAAAATCACGTTCGTTGTATGGAAGCCCCTTAAATATTATTTTTATTTTTGTTTTTTAGTATTTGTTATTATAGCAGCAGCAGAAATACATCTGTGCAAATTTCAACTGTCTAACTATCATGATTCATGAGATACAGCCTGGTGACAGACGGACAGCGAACTCTTAGTAATAGGGTCCCGTTTTGTACCCTTTGGGTATGGAACCCTAAAAACATAGGAAGACCTAATAAGAAAATTATAAGATTTTAGATCAATAAGTAAAGAATTCCCTCACAACCTAGTTGGTAGTGTGGCTGACTGCTGTGCAGAGGGTGTGGGTTCGATTCGTGCACTGGATAATCATTTGTGTTTGTCTTGATTCTGGGTGTATTTATGTATATGTATTAACAAAAAAAATAAAAATATATGTATTTTTATCCGTTGTTCGGTACACATAACACAAGCTTTGCTTACTTTGGGGCCAGACGGCGCTGTGTGTAATGTCCAAAAATATTCATATTTCTTTATATTTAATGTCGGCAATGATTTTGGACCGCCTTATTCCTAAAAATATTTAGAGCTTGCATGATTTGGAGGGCACGTTAAGTCATCTATTCCGGCTGTTATCCATTCAGAAAGTCGACAAGCCAAGTCGAGAGACATAGTGAAGCGGTTTAAAAGCTGACAATAGAGTAGCCACTAGCTATACAATATCCGCACTGGGCATAGTAGACAATGGCATGTACCTCCATCCTCGGCGGCAAAATGTAAGTAATACCTAATACAAATATGTCGTGAATAAAACATACCTGACAGCATTTTTAGCCTGTTTTGGTGTACCAACTTCCGCGTAAGCTTTGCAAAGAGTTATAAGCCTAGGAAATAATTCAGGACATGCTTCACCTGCGGACAGAAAATAATTATGAAATATCTTACACAAGTAGATACAATATTTATACTAATATCACAGACTAAATATTCATTTAATTATTTAATTCATACAGTCAGCCATCGCCTTTGATAAATAGGACAACATCGACAAGTCATGCAGCGGGACAATATGTATGGCTGACTGGACAACATACGACTATAACACGGACGCGAAGCACAAATAATTTCGTACATTGACCTTTTACTTTTTGGCCTGTGTTCTGTGGTCAATACAGTAGTAATTTCTGATGACAGCGGTCGGTCATCGCATCTGTGCAAGCGCGACGGCAAACAATTATGCGCGTGCAACAGAGACAAATAGTGACCGGTCATTGAACGAAATTCTTCCTGTTTCGCGTCCGTGCTATAGTCATATGTGACGACATAGGCTGTGACAGACGGATAGACGAATACACGAGTGATCCCACAAAGATTCCATCGTTTTTCACTCAGAAATACGGAACCCTCAAAATGATAATAATATAGTCTGGTGAATTTGTATGTTTAGGGCAGTGATCTCAGGAATCAGCAGTCCGATTTGAAAAAAAAATTTTTTTGCATTACATCATTTTTGGAGGAATGTTTTAAACTATATATCATCACGCTACCACCCATAAGAGAGGAGCAGTGCATCAACGTAGATCAAACTACTGGAAACAGCTATAGGAATAATATATTATAATATCTTCAACAGTTGGACAGATTTCGATGTTTTTACATTTCACCGTTTTTGTATCAATAGAGAAAATACCATAATAAGATATTTTAAAAGTTCTTTTTTTTTAAAATTGTTTTCCGTCAAATTTTGATAATTTTATTTCACATTAATCGTTTAACGTGTAATTTTACGTTACTCACTCAGTGGTCGATATTTCCCGAGGAACGTCAGAGCGGCTAATATGTGCGGCGCGACGGACTCCTCATCCAGTTCCAGTAGGGAAGTCAATCGACTAAGAACGTCTTCGTGTAGGAAATGTGACGGAAATACGAATGACAGCATTACTAGCAGTTTAAGCCCTTTCTCGGCTGCTTTTTTGATGTCGATTCCTGTAAATGATGAGGAATATTGCATTAAAAATTTATGATAGATTGATAATCATATATGTACTTTAAGCGAGCAATTATTGTATAAAAGTAATTAGTTTCTTAGAAATGGCTTTGACAGCTCTGATGAAATTTTGTAATAAATTAATATATTTCTTTCCAAATATAAAACTATGTTCATCCGCTTTGTTCAGCTTTAAAAGACAGTAATTTTTTCTCACTACAGGCAAAAACCGATTACCGTTTATTTATGTAAAAGGTGCCTTGTTTGTAGTTATTAAATATGTACCTACGTACACGAGAAGCCATGCTCATAATTTTTTAATTGTCTTTTTTATCAAAATACATAGTAAAATTCATACAACTTTAAAACTATGGCAAAATATTGTATGAAGAAATTCTACAGCGTTTACCCTTAAAAACTTAAATCACAAATCAGTACCCAGCAAAGTTATAAATATATATATATATATACATATACTACGTCATTCAACAAGTACTTAGCCTCACCTCCCGATGGCGCTGCTATTACGAAACTGTTTTATTTTCGTGCAGTACATTCTTTTAGTAGCCTACCATCAAAGTTTCAGTCAATTCCCTCCATTAGTTTTTTTTATAGCCTTTGGAAGCGAGCGTGTCGGTCAGTTTTACAAAAATGGAAAAAGAGCAATATCGTTCGGTGATTCGATTCTTGTTTTAAGAAGGCAGAACGCGCAGCAAAATCAAGACCACTTGGATTCTTTGTATGGTGACTCTTCTCCTTCGTCGGTTTTTGATGAGCCACGCCCAGATGCCCCAGAACGACTACTACCACAAATATATATAATAAATCCACGATCTCGTGTTGGCAGACCGCCGATTGAAGGTTCGCGAAATAGCTGAGACTGTATGCATCGCAGAAGAAAAGGCGCATCATATTCTACACGAAGAACTGTGCACGAAGAAGCTGTCGGCGCGATGGGTGCCGCGTTTGCTCACACCGGACAACAAACGCAACCGTAAGACCACATCGGTGACGTGTTTGGCACTGTTTAAGCGCAATCCGACGGAGTTCTTGCGTCGTTTAGTGACCGTCGATGAAACATGGATTCACTCGTACACGCCAGGGACTAAGGAACAGTCTAAACAGTGGACTTCACCCGGTGAACGTGCTCCGAAGAAGGCGAAGACTGTTCTATCGGCCGGAACCATGATGGCCACCGTTTTCTGGGGTTCACAAGGTGTGATCCACATCGATTACCTCGAGAAGGGTAAATAAAACAATCAGAGGGCTCTACTTTGCCAACTTTCAGGCCGATTTGACGCCGAATTGAAGAAAAATCGGCCTCATTTGGCGAAGAAAATAGTGCTTTTCCACCACCATAACGCGCCGGCTCAAACCTCCGCCGTCGCCGTGGCTAAATTGGTCGAATTGCGCTATGAATTGCTGCCCCATCCACCGTATACTCCAGATTTGGCCCCCTGTGACTTTTTTTTTGTTTCCAAACCTGAAAAAGTCACTCGCTGAGAATAGATTTGAGTCGTATGAGGAGGTCATCGCCGCCACGTAGGCTTATTTTGCAGACTTTGGGAAAACTTATATTTGGACGCGTCGAAAAAGTTGGAGCATAGCTGGTACAAGTGTATTGAGCTGTGGAAAAATAAATTGCCACTTTTACAAAATTTTCGTTTTTCTTTTGTAGGCTAAGTATTTATTGAATGACCCTCGTATATACCCTTTATAATAATTCAAAAAACACTTTACAACGGAGATTTTTACGTTTAGCTTGGGTATCACCCATACTTATTAATATACATGTAAAAAGTTAGTTTGTTTGTTTGTATGTCCTCCTCCTGTCCACGTTGCAACAGAGCATCCAATTTACCTGAAATTTGGCACAGAGAAATTTTAAGAAACGGAGAAGGAAATACACTATCCCAAAAACTTTAAAAGTTCCTACAGGAATAACTATAACCGAATTCCACATGGACAAACCACAGCTACGACTCTAGCTTGCTATAGCAAATCGAGTACCCATATAAATGACAAACATAAATCTTAAATAAGTTGACAAAGAACTTACCACATTCTAAAGCGATAGTTGTATCCGTCATCTTGACTGCTCCCTCCACGTATCCGACTAGAATCAGTAGCGCCTCGTGATCGATCATAACTGAACTGACTCGCTCAAGTAACATCTTGACTGTGTTGTAGTACAGATTCGTCATCACTGGTTGTCCAAGTTTCTTTAGTACACTCGACTAGAAAAACAAATACTCATTCAGCGATGTTATTTTTATTAGGGGAAGATCCCTCTACTGGTGAGGCCAGAAAGCTAATTTCTGTAATAACGTTGTGCTTGTAAATGTACTAAAAATCATTACAAAATGTTATATACATTACAATAAGATAAATTCGTTATATACTTCTTCAATAATTTTTGCCATAATGACGCCTTGGAACTAAAAAATGATTGTATGGAATCTAACATTTTTTGACTTTTTGCTACAAACAAGAGTCAATGCATACTTTCATACTTTCATTACAAACAAATACGAAACACGCTTTAAAAATTTACACAAGTGTTGAAACAAAGGTCACTTCCAGATATTTTATTGCATTATTTACAATAAATGAAAATCATTCAGTGAGGTTATGCACTAGACAAACGCAAGTTCTATAACATATATTTTTTTTAAACCTTAAGATGATATAGTTTAGCCACAAAATTGGCACAGAAAAGGCGTATTTATGCGATCTGGCCTATATCGCAGTCCTAAAGCTATTGCTCTACGGGGCTCACTCAGGCAGGGCTAAAAAAAACTAAAGTACTTTAGAAGGTTTAAGGGCCTCAGCAGACACGATACTTTAAGCATTGGCGACCCGCGATTTTGCGACTGCATCGCGCGCGATTTGGCGACTTGCTGCTTCGTGGTAACAAAGTAGTTGTTCTACGACGTTGCATCCCGTTTTGACGACTTGCTATTTACCTACAAAACCGCGGTTTCAAATTTCCTCAGTCGTGTCGACTTTCCGAAAAGCAAATCGGTTAATCAGCACCCGCGTTCGTACCTTGCTTAAAACTTTCGCGTGCCTATAATTTTACAATAAGAAAATAATTTCTGAGTATTATTCTAGCCATTGTATCAAAGTTTGTTTTCTGTTAAGTTACGAAACCCTTAGTGAGTGTGTCCGTCTCGCAGTTTTTTACTTTAGTTCGATACTACATACCGACACTTACCCATATTATAAGTGTGATAAGAAATAACCAAAAAAATTAAGTTGGTGGTGGCCTAGGGGTTTTGATTTCACCTTGCGTGCCCAAGTACATTGATTTATCACACCACTGGCTTTTCGGTGAAGGAAAACATCGTAAGAAAACTTCCATACGTCAAAATAAAGACATCAGTGAAGCCCACAAATCGCCCTTGGTGATGGTTAGCTGGGTAATGTATGTGGATGATAAGGGAGAAATAACCAATGCACAGTGGTACACTGACCAATATAACCTTACTATATTTATAAAAAAAGATCATGCGAATACTTACAGTTGTCCGTACACAAACTTCGCAGCTTACGTTCGGATTTAAAATTGTCTCCATACCCTGCAGAAGTTCCGGAGCCTGTTTCATGTGCTGGGAGAATTTATTCAAAAACTCCTGCGCCTTAACCGACTCGGGTAAAAACTTAGAACTTATGTGCAAAACTTTAGCAATCATTTCCTTTTGTACAGCTGGGGTAGGTGGCTTCCTATGCAACTCTATCCACTCTGCAACCGTTCGCCGAACAGCTAACTGATGTTTCTGCAACTCTATGAATGCTTTAGTTGCATTATCATCGACGTTCGACATCAAATAGTAAAGTTTCTTCATCCGAAGATCTGCAGGCAGCGTATAAGGAACTAAGGATGTATTTAAAAGTCTTTCAACAAGCAATCTATCTTCTAAAAACGTCATATAATATCCATGAAGAATTTTATCTTTAATCCATTGCACGGCTCTCTCCGTAGCCGGTGGTACACTCTCTTCTGTCAAAAATTTACGATAAATCATAGCTAGTCCAGACATGGCTTCTTTACGGATCTTAAACCGCTTGTCCAAAGTTCTTTCCCGCACAAAGTGTAGTAAATCTTCAGATTCTGCAACAGCTTCGAAGTCTCTCTGAGCTGTAGCTATTATCGCCATGACAACTTCATATCTGACTTGTTCATTGTTGTCATGCTGTCGCATTTTCAGTGTTTCCGTTATATCTTTCCTTAAATCCGGATGATGTACAAGAAAATGCATGCAATATTGGACACACTTTATTCTTATTGGGACAGATATGTCATTAAAACGACCGAGGAATGCACGCCATAATGCTGGGAATTTTTTGGCCAAGCCCGAACCTGGCTCAGAGAACATTCTAGCTAATAACGCTACAGCACTTAATCTCTCTTGGAATTGTGCCGATTTTAGTTTGCATTCGAGCTGTGGCAATACTGCCATCAATATGGTGGGACAACATTGATTTAATTCATAAATAAGTTCATACACTTTAGAGAAAATCGGTAGATTCTTTTCTTCTTTACCGAGAATTAATACATGGTTGAAAAACTGTAAGAAAGAATAATTAAATACTGTTATTCATGTAATAAAAAAACTACCAGTGTCGCCAGACTTGTTTTCGAGCAAAGCGGGATTTTAAAATCTTATAAGTAAAAAAGCGGGACTAAATAAACTAATTTCATTAAATTCAGAATATAATAAATAAGTTGTAAAGTTTTTTACATTTAAATAACTTTTAATTATTTTTTTTCTATGGTTTAAAAGTTTTCTTCTTTTCTTGATATATTGTATTTTAAATGAGCTTTGCACTGTTTGTAGGAGCAATTTGAGGTTGGGACACTTAATGTAAAAAATACAAGTTTAAATATATTTTAGTAATATTTAAAAAAAAAATGAGATTCATAAACAGCGGGACCGAGTTCCGAAAAAATCGGGACGTCCTGCCAAAAGCGGCATCTGGTAACACTGATAGTAACAAACATGTTTAGCACACCCTCTCATACACCCATAGACAACATTAATGAACCTCCAAAGATTGCCAGTTTTTGCTATGGCATTTCTTTATCATTTAGAAGACCATTATACTGTAAATATTTCGTAAACTTGACTAAAGGCGCCGAATGAATTCAAAATGTTTCAATAAATATAGTATTTTTTTAATTTTAATATATGTACATCAATTATAACAATTTGGATATCAAGATATCATATTTTATACGTAGTATTGTAACAATATTGGAGAAGGAATAATAAATAAGGTAAATTGTGTGAATTAAAGAATAGTATGGATATTCCACAAATCACAGAATTTCAGTGTCTATTAAATAATTTTGTTTTATTACTTAAAAACCATTACGGAATATCCATGTTGATACCAAAATTTTGGTTGCAAGTACATAAATTACATTCCTAATTTTTACCTCAGCTAATAATGGTGACACATTTAAATATCATACTATAATCATTGAATAACTTAATAAGAGTTGCTTTTCACACTAACTAAGGGCCAGCTCAGACCGCTTCACGTTGCGTAGCATCTCGGTGTGAGCTGACCCTAACACAGTTTAATATTGTGCCTATAAATATTGTGACTATAAATATTGTGACTATAAATATTGTGACTATTAATATTGTGACTATAAAAAACACTCACCGCTTGTATATAAGGCTCCAGAGTCTCACTAGTCTTAACAATCAGCTCCTTAGCGAGCAAGTAGGCATGCTTACGTTCACGCTTGTTGGGTTCAACAAGATTTATCAGAACAACGTTGAGCAGCTCATTGGATACCACATCGGATTCAGTGATCAGAGGGCAGAGGACGTCCAGCATGAAGGATTTTACCTTCGTTGAGTGCTCCGAACTAGTAGAAAACAAAATCTAGTTTTTAAATTCGTATGCACAGGTAATATTAACTATAGCACGGACGCGAAGCACGAAGAATTTCGTACATTGACCTTTTAGTCTGTGTTCAGTGGTCAAAACAGTAGTAATTTCTGATGACAGCGGTCTTCGCATCTGTGCGAGCGCGACGGCAAATAATAATGCGCACGCAACAAAGACAAACAGTGACCGAAAGGTCATTAAACAAAATTCTTCCTGCTTCGCGTCCGTGCTATACTTGATATGTAGAATTACAGCATAATTTAATATTTACAAAGAAAGTCGACTAGATCACTTTCACTGGACAGCAGTCACGCTTATACAGAAAATTTCTTGTTTTTAGGGTTCCGTACTCGAAGGTTCCAAGTTGAGGGCTATTTATGTTATTCACGTGTCTGCCTGTCCGTCGTCTGTCACTCAGATTTCACAGCCACATGATTGGAATTTTGTCCCGATTTTTTTTTAACTACCGTTGATCTTGACATTTAGTGATTAATTTTACGTCTATTTTACTAACAAATACCAAGATTTTGATAAATCAGATTTTTTCTTAGTAATTTCCTAATTTTTCCTATTACAACCAACTTGATTTTGCGGCAAACGCGAAGCACAGTAGGTATACTGCTTATGAATAATTCTGCCCTTCGAACAACTTATATTCTATATTTGGTACGGAACCCAAAATGTGCGAAATCCGACACGCACGTGGCCGGTTTACAATACTCGCCATACTTATTTTGCCTATATACATATTTAATTTGAAAGCGTACGACAAATTTTATAACCAAGTTCTGAAATCAAATTTTCTTGATATAAGTTTTTAAACTATGGTAAAATACTTTATTAGCAGTTTCAGTTGGGTTTCACCAAAGTTTCCAACTTTGCCTTGGTCACAGGACCATTACTGTAAAATTGTTGCCTTAGTCAAAACAGCGGGAAAAAGTATTTTAGCGTAGTTCTGAACCCGTGTTATTTCATTTCGATCAAGTGTTCTGGATGTAGTTAAAAGGATTTTTTTTTTATATCACTAAGATGGTAAACCAGATAACGGTCCGCCTGATGGTACGCGGTCACCAGGCAAAACCAGTGACATCACACGCGAGCTGCCGACCCTTTAAAAATCCAATAACTTCTTGCTTGAAGAACCCCATATTGTAGTCCTTAGAAAAAACATTGACTTCCTGCTCATTCCACAATCTATGCATTTGCGGGAGGATGTTATAAACCTTGCGTTCGTGTTGTAAGAGCTTCTGCAAAATTACTATAATAGAGTAATCGAGTAAGTTCTCTTTCGAACATCATGCCCGATCAAGGCTAATAGAGCGAGATAGCGCTAAATTCGTCTTAACCTGTCACACTTACGCACTGCTGTGATTCCTTGCATCTGCACGGATGCTTTGATGATAGAAGGAATCACAGTGGTGCGTACGTGTGACAGGTTAAGACGAATCTAGCGCTATCTCGCTATATTAGCCTTGATCGGGCATGATGTTCGAAAGAGAACTTACTCGAGATTATTGTGCCTTATTGTACCTTTGCGTATAGGCGAATAAAAAAGCAACTTGCATTACTAAATTATGTAATCATCTTTGATAGGATAATTTTCACTCTTCAGTAAGAAGTCCGCCTATTAAACCTTTACTATTCGTTTTTTGTACATATATATTTTGTGTTCATGTGCACTAAACATTTTCAACGCACTAAGCAGCGTTTACTGCACCGTTTTCAGCTTCTTAATAATGTTCATAACGCAATAATTGTCACTACCGCTCTAGTTTCTTATACTTTATTGATATATTTTTAGCGAGAAGAGAGCCTATCAAAACTTACCATTATATTTTTACACTAATATAAGTATTTACCGTCCTTCAAGTTTGTTGAAAACAGTCGTATGACACTCGTGAGCTCTGCTCAATACACACTCAGCTGAATCACTCTTAACTTCGTCTATCTTGCTTAAATTAAACTTAAACTTACTTGACAATTTTAAACATGAGTGAAAACAGTGCACAGAAGATTTCTTGACAATCTTCTAGCTCAAAGCACATGTTGAACGACTTGACATAGGCCAAGTTCTCCAGCAGGTAGAAATAGCGCTTGAACGCTGGATCTTTTGGGTCTTTTAGCCCTTGCAACTGGTTTATGAGAAACAGGAATATTGTTTTGACCTGTAAAGCAAGACAGTAAATTAAATGAATATTAGAATTTAAAAAAAAATGTAGGTACATAATTTATATAGAAGTACAAATAAATAGCGAAAAGTGATTCGTTAGGGTTCCACTTTTACCTTTTGAGATACGGAACCCTCAATGTGAAGAGCATATTTTATTCAAACTACAATAAGTATCTGTTACAAACATGATTTCTCTTGATCGAACAATATATACATGGATATTACAAGTTTGTTCCACAATCTCGTCGCGTACACATCCCGGGCTGTTTCGAAACTAGACTAAAATACACGTAAGGGTCTTATCACTCTGACGATTTGCGAGCAAGTTCAAAGCGAGGGCGCGCGACGGGCTTGCGCCCTGCGATCTGCGTTGGGACAGTCAATAACATACTAACAGAGAATTACAAACGCGGATGCCTAGAGCTCGTCGCGCACAGGCGCCCGCTTTAAGCTCGCGCGCAAATCGCAAGTGTGATAAGACCCTAATTTAAGCTGGTCATTCACATTTTTTCTTTTGATACCACTAAGGTGGCAAACAAGTTTACGGTCCGCCACCGTAGCCTATGGACGCTTGCAACACCAGGGGTATCACTAGCGCGTTGCCGACCTTTGGAAAAACTTATAACTTGTTTCTTAAAGAACCTCATATTGTAGTCCTCAGAGAAAACCTTCACAAGGACTCAAGCGTTCGTGGGAGGAAGTTTCTCTGAAACCGCACTGTATTCGACCGTCCTCAGTCAGAGTGGGGTCTCGATTTGAGACACAAGTTCTCCGCGCTTTTCCTCCACGTTATCCTTATTAATGTTACGTTTGCAAATCCATATAAATATTAATAACCACTTCACGCTTAAAACGCTGTACCGATTAAGATGAAATTTGATATGAAGATAAGTCTCATGTCTCCCAGGCAAGGACATAGGCTACTCGAAAGCGTCTAGTGTGAGCCGGTTTTTTTCTATGATTGAGAAGTTGCCGTTGAAATACTACACCGATTACCGAATTAAGGCCGGGTGGATCCGCGGGAAAAAAGTAGTTATTAATATGTTTATTTACAATTTTCAATATAATGCCAATGTTATCGGAAAATGTTAACAAATTAAATTATATGGATTTATAAATGTATTTTAATGTCATGTTAAAACTAGTTAAAGCGAATGCAAAACAAAAGACCAAGATATAGTATCTTATCGTAATCGAGAATCAAAATAGGTCTGGTTTGTTTCTTTTGATAAGTTCAGTAGGGAAGCTTACAGACGTCTTAATACCTCTCTTAAGGCGATAAATAAATTAGATATACCAATATTACGTATATCTCTATATCTATATTAATATTATATTATTATTAAAGTATAAATAGGTAAAATTAGTTTTGTCTGTATGTAAGGTGTAATAAAATTATTATCATTGTAATTTAATTTGTTTTGATAAAAAGATTTTTTTTTCGAAATATCAATATTTGGCGGGGCGGCGGCGTTTCGTTGACATGATTTTTGAATTAGAAAGCTATAGCATCGCATAGGCATGGAAATTATTCTGTTTTCTAAAAAAACCGTCTGATAATCCCGAGCATATGCAGCCAATGCGTTGAATATATTCAGCATAGAGAGCATTCATTTTTGGTCAACAGAACCATCGAATGCGCAGAGCATAGAGCGCATTCAATGCATATTATGCTAGGCAACAAAACGACCCTATTTATGAATCAAGTCAAAGGCATCATTCCTTTAGGTTGCAACGAAGCAACAGAGAGTTGAAGGGACATACTAATTGAAAACTAGCTTTTGCTAGTGGTTTTGCCCGCCCTACATTTGGTTATCGGCGCGGGATTCCTACGTGCTAGGGTGGAATTACCGCGAGTACTTTTGATTTGCGGGATAAAAGCCTAGCCCATGCCTTGCTTCTCCGTCCCTTTTACTATTTCTGTGCTAAATTTCAGCTCAATTGGATGCCCCGTTATGCGGCGTACTTGAGAAAAACATACAAACAAACTTTCACGTTTATAATGTTATATCTTTTATCTCAATCGATAGTATCGACAGAAATATTTTTTCTGTGGGTAATTCCTCACAGCAAAACGGTTTTTGGCAGAGCAAAGGACAAAGAATACTTTCATCCCGATCGATAGTCTCCATGGGAATACATTTTACCGTAGGTGAAACCACGGGGCACAACTAGTCTATAAAACTATACCAAACTTTCTGTCTGTCACGCGAAAAAGTACTTGACATTTTGTAATGAAACTTAGCATAGTGATATGCTTAATATGACTGTTCATATCCTTTGCACACCTTAGTGTGACAGATTAGTACCGAAACCGCTTAAGGCGCAGTGATTACCTAACTAGCTCCGCTAAAAGATATTCTTTATTTCCTTTTTGGAAAATGTTATGTATTTGATCTGGAATATACCTGTGAGTTGTAGATACGAACGAACAATTTAGAAAATTCATTAGGATTTTAGTCCATGTTCGGACAAAGCTCCTACCATGCTCGATTCCTGCTCTGATCAAGCGAAAAAATAGGCGTAAAACTACATTTAAAAACATAATGGCAGCCAGTGTTCTCCTAAAACAAAAGCAGGTAAAGTCGAAAATTGCTAGAAAATAACAATTAAGTACTTATACAAATAAAAATTTTAGAAATTAAAAAATTAGGTAATAATAAAGCCTACGCCATATATTGCAATTGCAAATAATCTTGTGCATAGCAACATAAATATCTAAAGATTACCACAATTTACATTAACACCAGACAGTTAGTGGTCCGCAGCCATGCAAAAATTTTGCCTAACAGTAAAAAGTAGTAGAAGTGAAATGTGTTTGGTACAAAAAGGCAATGAAGAATATCACTGCGCCTTAATTAATTACTACTAATACTTAAAATACAAAATGATGTGCATACGCGCAAATGCGTTCTGAATATAGTTTATGTTACTCAGGACACATGCAGTTTTTTTTAAGTAAAAGAATATTTAGAATGGGTTCAGTAGGTATAGCAAGGACGCGAAGCAGGAAGAATTTCGTTCAATGACCGGTCACTATTTGTCTCTGTTGCACGCGCATTTTGCCGTCGCGCTTGCACAGATGCGATGACCGACCGCTGTCATCAGAAATTACTACTGTATTGACCACTGAACACAGGCCAAAAAGTAAAAGGTCAATGTACGAAATTCTTTGTGCTTCGCGTCCGTGCTATAGTTGCAGAGATAACCTACACTACAAACAAACAAGTCGAATTGCTATTTATAATTTTAGTAGGAATTGATATTAAAAATACTAATCACCACCGAAAAACATTATTTATTTTTTTACACATTTTCAACGTTAACTACATTTTAGTTTGACACCCCGTAGTCAGTAAAAATAGTTTTTCAGACAATTAACAGCACGGAGCGACAGTCAGTGTAGATAATTATATTTGCATTTCATTATCCTTGAAACATATAACAATTGCAAAACCATACCTAAAAGTTAATTTAAAATAAAAACAATCGGTTCTACAGAAGTGAATTTGTATCACCATAAAATAAAATAATATTAACAGACCATTTCGAAAATCAATTTATTAAGGAACAACAGCTCAGCAGCATAACGGGCCATGTGGGGCTAAGGGAGAGGTGAGGAAGTAGTCGTTAGGACAATCGTTTGAATTCAAAGATTCGCTTAGGTTGGTCTGTATATTGAAACTTTTTGACTTCATTATCAATGTAATTTCAATCTGAAAACTGTCTCAGAAACCTCACAATGATTTTTAAACCCTGTATTCAAGACTGGATAAGATTTTCATTTTTTATCTTCACTTAAGATATAGATAATTCCATATAATGATGTCCACTGGATAAGGTTTCCAATTCTTTCAACGTCCACTGTGGTTATAGACAATTCTGGTGACTTATAAAGTCCTAGTACATCAATCTCACAAATACACAAATCTTCATAAAATAAATTCAACTAAGTACTAATAACTAAGTATGATATAAAAACTATAATAAAACCGTTGTTTAAAAAAGGAGATAGGAGTAGGGATTTAAGTAATGATTGACACATAACGTTAATCCCGTTTATCTAAAATATTTGAAAAACTAATGCATACTCGAATATACAGTTTCATTACAAACCATCGTATAATTAAATTGGAATAGAATGATTTCCAAAAACATAAATCAATTGCTTTAGCCACTGACCTACTTTTAAATAATATCTAAATTACATTAAAAATGAGAAATTAGTTTCTGCTATATTGTATTCGTCCGGTTGCGTTGAATCTTTTTTTGTGCCCACGACCGCCGGGAAGCTTTCTGAAAAGGGGAAGGGTTCAGAGAGGAAAAGAGAAACAGGGAAAAGGGAGATAAGGGAAAAAGAGTTTATTTTATTTTTCAATCAAAAATATATTCTAACATGTTATTATTATGTTATGTTATCGTGTTAATGTTCGATTATCAACATCGTCCCAGCACTAGGCCTAAGACTTTTACAGCTGTCGCAGAACTCAAGCTATATTTTACAAGGTATAGGTCTAGACAAAGGATTCGTAAAGGTTAATCATAGATCTTCCTTAAGGTAAAAACTCTAGGTAGTATTTTAGGACTACTGTTTTTCATCAATTACCCAACTGTTAAAGTAGCTATGTTTCACATAGAATTTATCATTACTGGACTTATTTTTCTCTTTACAGTTATAATTTATAGTTTAAGTTTTACGCAGTTGGATTTTTTGATTTCTTATTGCTACTTTAACGATCTAGATTGATTAATTCATCATAAGTATAAATATTCCAGTGAGAATGGTTGCTAAGCAACTTTAAATCGTTATAGATTTAAAATGGTCATTTATATTGAAAATGATAAAAGAAACCAAATATGAGATTTTAAAGATACCCCACTTAACATAGTTCGTCAACTATATTTTTGTTTTCTTTTTTACAATATGGCGTTAAGTTATCGCCATATTGAATTTTGATATCTGTCATATCTTTAGTGACACTCGCGACGTTAGAATCATTATAATCGGTCCATGCGTTTGGTCTGTAGAGCGCCACAAAGGAACAAACATACATACATATGCTGATAAACACATTACCCCTTTCTTTACATTTTGCAGTTAGGTAAAAATATAACTACTCTTGTGAACGCATAATGAAAACTGATGAAAACGGTCATCTGAAAAAACCGCGATAACAATCTATAATAGGTATGTAGCTTCTATGCTCAGATATCTAATACCTTTTAACGAGCAATTCTTGTAAATATGTATATATAGATATAAATATATATAGATATATAATCTGAATGTCTGAAACGGCTCCAACAATTTTCATGAAATTTAGTATGCAGGGGGTGTCGGGGCGATGAATCGATTTAGCTAGGTTTCAGTTCTATTGTGTTTTATTGAAGCAACGATAAACTGAAAAATATGACGCTACTTGACAATAGATGGCGTTGTTAAAAAAAGAACGAGCGAAGCTCGATCCTTCAGGTACTGCTGTAATAATATGGGAAAACGGAGTTACTGTCAATAGCTCTTTTAAAGCACAAAGTCCTTCATATAGACAATTGTTCCCGACCTTAAACCTTCTTATTCTACCTTGTATGTATTTATGTATACGAATTATATGTGTTCATTAAAAATATGTGGTAGTTACCTGGCATTCAATAAGAGATTTCCTGATAAATTACAACTACCTAGACTTAAAAATAAATTAAACCCTATGGCAGTAAAAGTATTTAATAAATTACCATATGACATTAAATCATTACCTCAGACACTATACAAAATTAAAATGTGAATGAATTTCCTTGCCAAAAGTGGCGTTTTGTTAACCGACAAAATGTACATAATGCGGTAATCCTACCAAAGATAATTAACCTAGATTTGTACTGTGTTATACAGAATTTATGTCTTTTTAACTTGGCAGGATTATGACATTAAACGCATTGAAGCAGTCAACAAAACGCACCTAAAAATTTAAATAAAAATGACATAAATATTCTTACTTTGACATATTTTTACAATTTTTATATTTGTTAGCCAATTATGTTCGACTTGTTTATCGTGCCTATTACTTAAAACTTACTGTGCTTACAACTTTACTTAGGTACTGTGTTTTATTGTGATAAAATTTTGATGGTTAGAATTGGATTTTGTTTATTGATGGTAACATAGTTCAATGAATTCTTTGTCTTAAAAATTTGCATATCACTGACTGATAAATTATGTAGAACTTAAAAATGTACTTAACATCCGTCAGACTTTTTTGTACCACAATTTGAACAAAATAAAGATATTCTATAATTATCTCCCTGAATGTTAGAGTCTGAAGAAAATATATCATAAATACCATATATATGGCTACACCCTCAATATAAAATTTCTCAACATTGACACTGACAGAGATAAATGTTTTTTTAAATAATAGTATCTACCTACACTATGTATATTATTAGCTACGTGTATTATTATTTCTTTGCCGAAAAAACCGCCATACAAGGGTTCCTTATTTGACCACAGAACCATTTAAAATAGGCCTATATATAAATACTAATAGTTGGATGTAATCAATCAAATTGTTCCTCTGTGGCTTGTTCTTCATTGGCTGATACGAAACATACATAAACAAGTGGACACGGCGACACTCACCGACATATCAGTGTCAGCAATAATGAAGATTGTCGCAATCAGTGTCGACGTTGTGTTGTGTCGTTGTCGGTTCCGGCTGTCGGCGTTACAATTTTCTAGAATACGACTTTAAGTCAAAATCAAAATTTATTGATTCAAATTAGAATTTTACAATCAATTTTGAATCGTCAAAGTTATGAAATACTATTTTTTGAACCGTCCCAACCCACCCTCCGGTTCACAATGTTGTTGATTTCTACCGAGAGGAATCCGGCAAGAAACTCGATAGTTACTTTTTTTTAAAAAAAAAATCCCAAAAACTACAAATACAATCAACGTTTTCAATAATTTTTTAAAGCCGTAAACTTTTAAATTAATTCCATTTTAATTTGGTTCCCATATCGAAAATCAGCTGGAACAACGGCATCTTACTCACAAGTAATTAAGTTATATTACAAATAATAGAAGATTTAATAAGAAATTACGGCTTAAGTTAGTTTAAGTTTGTTTTTACCGTATTAAATCAAATGCAAAAAAAAAAACAATTACGAAAAAAACAAAATACCTTGCTTATGACCTGTGATTGTTTGTAGTGAGTGGGATTATTTTAGATTGAAGTTCATGGACTATTGTTGTGACGTCATTAGGTAATTTGTATGTGTCGTTAACCGCTCTCTATGTGTGGCTTACCTGTTCTTGGTCCTTATAGGGTGCTTCTGGAGCATAGACTCTCAATACGTCAGCGATACAACAAGCAATCAATAACTGGACGTCTTTGGAGGCATGTGAAAGGAAGAAGTCATCAGCCAGGTGAAGGGCCAGCGGGATATACTGCTGGTACATGCCCTCATCCTGACCCAGACCTTGTAGCGTATGCGCCAATGCCTGGATAAAAGATAAAATATCCCTATAAGTCATATTATAACATGAAACAAAATGTGTACTTAATTAGACATTTTTCTTTATTGTGAAATCATTGGATTAGCATTTAAATATAATAATATTACCCGCTTGTAAAAACGCAGTAAACCAAATTTTAACCAATCTTGTCTTCAAATATAGCTTAATTCCTACAAATATCATTAATTGCTCCTAGAGTTCGTAAGCTTAACATTATTTTTAAACTTTTACGCAACTGCGCTGACCACGAATTAAGCGACTGTCATGTCTAATAAATTACGGGACAATTTCTTGGCGAGTTGCATATTTAAAACACACATAAATGGGGTGGAGAAAGAACAACGAGCCGTTTTTAAGGCCCAGTGATTACCTAACTAGCACCGCCAAAAGTTATTTTTAATTTCTTCTTTGTATAGAACAATTGTACAAAATTTTACTAACCAATTATTCAGAACTAGTCATAAAGTATTTTTAGAATGTTATGTATTGTATCTGGAATATACCTGTGCCTGGCTAAAAGTAGCCGTTTTTAGCAAAAACGCTATTTACAACTCACATGTATATTTTAGTGGCGTTTTATTGACCGACATCATGTACATTATGCGCTTAATGTCGATAATCCAACTAAAGAGAATGAGCCAAGATTTGTAGTGTGTCATACAGAATTTATGTCTTTTTAAATATGCTGGATTATGACATTAAACGCATTGAAGCAGTGAACAAAACGCACCTTTTATAAACGATGTATAACGTTCTAAAAATAGCTTGTCACTAGTTTTAAATAACTTGGTTGTAACATTTTTAAAATGTGTATTGTGCAAAGAGCAAATAAAGAATAACTTTTGGCGGCGCTAGATAGGTAGTCACTGCGCCTTAAGGTGCTGAAGGTGAGTCTTTGAAGGAAATTTATTATCCTGCATACCATATATATGGCTACACCATCAATGTAAACAAATATTTTTATAGCAAAGATGAAAACAAAAGATTAACCTCGAGCCACAACTCGGGCCTATGAAAATCCCAACTACATCTTTGCTATGGAAATACCGCGCACGTTACGAACGCCATATTGTTTTCCTGGATGTTTTGTACTGCTCTAGTCCACTTTCGATTAAGTAAATAATGTTTGTAGCACGGTAGCAGATACCAGATTGTCAGGATGTGATACCTAATACCATTTTTCGACATATTAATGTACTATAAACTTGTTCATATTAACGTAATATAAGCATAAATGGAAAATGGTTTGTCCTCAAAATCGAAGATTATGTAAATTTACGACTGAATGATTAGTAACCAGAGTTCACTCATGACCCACATACATAACCTCACGCCTGTTTCCCAGAGTGATAGGCAGAAACCAAAGACTGCTACTTGCTACGTTCCTGGCACACTCCTTTTTTGCTTCATCTACATGCATCAACGCTTTCGTACACATTCGACGGTTAAGAGTACTCTTGACCTCGCCTTTTATCGGAACCTTCTATAGGTCTACCTCTAAGGATCCTTCCAATTACTTTCGCCTCATAATTTTGTTTTGTACATCTACTTTCAGTCTCCTCTCAATATGGTCTCTACCCACCATAACTTAACTTTCTTAAGCTTCGTCACCACTTTCTTTCACACCGTAACGCTTCCCGTATCACATTATTTCTTAGTCTGTGATTTAGGTTCAAGCAACACATACTTCTTAATGCTTTTAATTTTTACAGCATTAATTCTATTTTGCGTTACAAATGCGTAACAAGACCTTGTTTCTCCGAATTTTAATCGCAAGTGTGTGACAAGGCTTGTAGTTTAGGTCACAAGTGCAAGTCAAAGCCTATTTTCTTCAAGTTAGAACCGCAAGGACGTGACAAGGCCACTTCTTATTTGGATCGCTAGTGTGTAACAAGGACTTTTTTCTCCGATTTTGGATCGCAAGTCTGAGACAAGACCTTATTTCTTAAAGTTTGGCTCGCAAGAGTGTTACAAGGCCTAATTTTTCGAGTTTGGTGTGGCGTTGTCTAATTTTGCAATAATTTTAATAATGATTTACAAATTGTTAACGAATATTAATTAATTTTGCAAATAATTTTAATAATGACTTATAAATTATAAAAGAATATTAATTTTAAATTGATTAGCCGTTGAATGGCCTTCTGCTGTAGCTTGACCGGTCAACTGATAATGTGCTTCCGGAGGGAATGATACCAATAATGTAAACGCATCATGTGATGTATCTTTTAGTATTAAAATACCACAGTTTAACACCTGAACTTTTAGGTATGAATTTTAATGAGTACGTAACGTCGCTCCATAATGCACTGGCACATATAGCACATAATGCACTGGCATATATAGCACATATAGCACATAATGCACTGGCATATATAGCACATAATGCACTAGCAAATATAGCTATTTCAAAACTATAATATCTTTTAAGAAACTAGTATCAATATTGAAACACGAACGAGAACTACATATTAATTGTAATTTTTTTTTTAACTCGTCTCCGCTCATTTTAACATTTCTTAGAATTTTGGAAAAGTACCGACGAAGTAGCTAAGTGGATTTAGAACATTTCTACGGAATTCCATTGTGTTTATTGGCGACTCAATATTAAAAAAATAATCTTATATCGGGCACCGCACCCCGTGCCCGTAGTCCTCTTACACCGAGGAGCTCGCCCCGTGCTGTCATAATCACACAATGCGCGCTGGAACATAGACGTTATAGAGACTCCTTACCTTTTTAGTAGGAAGTATTCCTATTATAAAATATGAATATTTTTTATTATAACAAACACATTATTAATAGATATTTTAGGAATTTGTGACAACTAAGTATAAAAATATATTCAAAATAAACGTATTTTATGAACTTGCTATAAAGTGATCCTACAAATTCGCCGGATCGTGAAAGTTAGTAAGAGAATTGAGAAAATGCATCAAAATGCATCCAAGTACTTTTTTGAAAAAGATATGAACAGACAAATAATACACAGTTCTCACAGCATAGTCAGATCGCATGACTCAATCACGCAGACGGGATTATTGTAAGGCTGAGGTTAGTCTTGAAAATAAGAATATTCCGAAGCACTTCGTTCGACCGTCGACTGTACGAATACGAATGAACAGTACGAACTACGACAATTAAGTCACAACAACAATTGACAGAACCACGAACCCCGAGAGAATTGGCAGAGTAATAAAAAAAAAAAAAATAATTATATAGGGAACAAAGATTACGCTTCCAAAAAGACTTCGACTAGCATATTTTCTTCTAAATCAAGAGACGACTCAATGGATTTACTATGTTCTTTATATTGTTCTGTATACTGATCGTGGGAAGAAAATGCTACAAGTAAATGTTACAACATGAAAGTACCTACCGTACTACCTTTACACGTAAGAATAAAATACCAGGGCAGTTATTACGTTTTCTCCTATAAAAATTAAATGATCATGTACGTGTAACGAACTTTTTTGAACTTGGGTATTCGGTCGTTAGTGTCGTTGTAAGTGCACATCATTTCAAATTGGCGACTGTAGTTTTGATTATTGACCACCGCGTCAGCAAAGTTTGTTGTACAATAATTACAAAATTAGATTCCGAATGTTTTGTAGCTGTATAGCAGTCGATATTTTAAATTTTCGTCGTCTTAATTAGTAATTCATTTTAAAAATAGGATCAACTTCGTTTGTGTGAAGCGCCGCGGGAAATATCCCTTTAAGGTGAATCCGAATTACATTTGTTCCTACAAACTATGTAACACTTAATACAAAATTCTACAAAAAAAAGTCTGTCCTATAAAATTTATTTTATGATTTTAATATAAAGCTTGCTTTTCTTGTAGTAATGGTAATAAAATAATAATCTTTTTTCTTCAGTTATCGTTTCTCGATATTCATCAACCATTCTCCTATGGATACAAAATCAAATTTTCTCAGGCCATATATTTTTTTATATTTATACTAGTTGACAGGGCAGACGTTGTCCTGCATGATACCGACTGCAGCGCCATCTGCCGGGCTAATTTATGAATCTAAAACATCCATAGCGCCACCTAAACGCATACAAAAAAAATCATTCAAAGAGGTCTAGCCGTTTAGGGGGAATACAGTGACATACACACGTACAGTAGAATTATAAAGAAGATTTAATTCTTGTTAACCTGTGATATATTCAATTACAAACATGTTACTAAGCAAGTATTATTTTAATATATCGCTATTGTCTTTAGTCGCTAAAAAAATATTTATCTATAAAATGCCTATTTACTGACATTTTATGGACAGTTAAATTGTTCCTTAAATGTCCATATATATTTATTCAAACATTTGCTGGCATTTTATGAATGTATATGTTTTTGCGACTATGGTAAATACTAAATGATCTCAGATTGTATTTTGAGAAGCGAAATGTTATAGATATTTAGCGAACTGTAGTTTGTAGAGGAAAAATCTAATTTGGTTTCACCTCAACGACGTTCCTAGTTCCTAGTCCACAGGTAGTCGATAATACACTGACTAAAGATTAAATTATCATTTATTTATAATTGTAACGTCACGTTTTAGCAGCGCGTGTGTTAGGTAATCTCGCAAGGTTGTTTGAAGCAAAGGTAATATTTTGAGGTTGGATTATTTATGTTAATGTAGGTCAAACGATTAGGAAGTCGAAAATTCGAATATTCGAAGGTATTCATCTACACAAAATCCATACTAATATTATAAATGCGAAAGTAACTCTGTCTGTCTGGTACCTATTCACGCCTAAACCGCTGTACCGATTAAGATAATATTTATATTTTTAGTCCCGAGACAGGACATGTGTGACAAGTGTGAGTCGCTTTTTTAAGGATCCGTACCCAAAGGGTAAAAAACGGGACCCTATTACTAAGACTCCGCTGTCCTTCCGTCCGTCTGTCACCAGGCTGTATCTCATGAACCGTGGTAGTTAGACAGTTGAAATTTTCACAGATAATGTATTTCTGTTGCCGACAAATACTTAATTACAGAATAAAATATAAAATATATATTATGTATTTTGTAGTTATTTATTTATTTGGTAATTTATACTATTCTTATTCTATGTTACTTACATCTTTATTTCAGTTTTTGTACAATTTTGCACATCCTACCACTCCAATCTTTTAAATTTGTATATCAATACCAACATAGGTTATCTGGTAGAAATCGCCATCTGGCGATAAGATCGCCTGCTGTACGTGTTTTTTAATATTATTTTTTCAATAAGTTTGTGTTTTTGTTTTGTGCAATAAAGGATATTTGTATTGTATTGTATTGTATTTAAGGGGGCTCCCATATAAAACAAACGTGATTTTTTTGCTCGATATTGATAACGGCAACAGGTTTTATAGATATAGTACGAAACCCTTCGTGCGCAAGTCCGACTCACACTTGGCCGGTTTTTTTTTAATATATAGGAGGTGCTGTTAAAATCCTGCACCGCTTAAAGAAGTTAGGGCAGGTGGAACCGCGGGCAAAAGCTAGTGAATATATAAGTAACTAGCTCTGAATTCATTACTTCACACGATTGACGATATTTGACGCTTCACATGGTTCCATTGCGTCCCCTACTCTACATAAAAACAAATAATAATAATTGTCATGTGTATCACCACTTTGTTTTCAGTATTTTATTTTCTGTATTGCACAATTAACAAAGCTAGAAAAAAAAAGAGTATAAACAACAACCTTATCGCTAAAAAGCGATCTCTACCAGGTAAACCTTTGGTTACAGGAAGTCACAAAAAGAAGTAGATGGTACGATGTTACTCTTACTAAGGATTGTATACTTGTTAGTGTTTCTTGCCGGCTCTTTTAGGCAAAAATTTCCATTGTTTAAATTATATTGACTATTTAAAAGTATTCTCAGAAACCTACTTAAATAAATATTGTTTTGTTTTAATTTGACTAGCCGCCGTCCGCGACTTTGTCCACTTGGAAAATTGATATCATTATCATCGGCTTTTTGCCACAATCACAGAGGTATGTTGAATTTCTTCGACTTTCAAAAGAGCGACAAAAAAAGGATGTAACAGTTAAAGCGGTTACTGATATATACCTAACTAGCTGACTGGGCAGACGTTGTCCTGCATCCGACTGAAGCGCCATTTGCCGGGCTGATCTGAAGGGGCTGATTTGTGCCACGCGCACTCTAAATTTTCTTTGTGCCTCGGTCGAAATTACATAAAGAACTGTTAATCACAAATATTAGTACACGATATTGCCAGGGCGAGTTTCATCGCGCGCTATATGTCACGCGAGACTGCTCCGTCTGTGTAGACACCGCTTAATCACGTTCGTGCCTCGTCTCATCACTCGCCTTGCCACTCGCGCAAATCTGTAAATGCGCCATTACATATCACAATCACACCGAAGGGCAAATGTAATCCTAGAACCCTTAACGGGTAGATAGGCTCAAATTCCCTTGACTAATGCACTTCGTTTCCTTCCGCTTTACGTTAGATAAAGGCCGAGTCCTTTAGTGACTCAACCGTTAATCTAACGTCAAACTAGTCTCCATCAAACGTCTTTAACCATGTTCTGATGATTTGAACAGATGTAGTTATGTTTAAACTACAAATTATACTGCGGCCCCACGTTAATAATACAAACATTATTATTTTTATTGGACATAGACCTAAGGCCGTATAATAATTATGTCTAGTTTTCAGAGACCCTAAAAAAGGTTTTTGTTACTTTAAAATATTTTTTAAGGCCATTTGTATGCAAAAACAAGAATACTGTATAACTTTTAACCTACACAATTAAATTAAAAACCGGCAAACTGCACGGCAACTTCATAAAAATCGATCAACTGCTATTTACTGTTGAATATTATATTAAAGATTGCGCTGCGGGGAATATTCTCTTAAGGTAAATCAGATTTTTCCTATACAAACTTCACTACACTAACATACATTCCTAAAACGCCAAAATTTTTAAAATTAATATATCAATATGAGTTGCCGTTAAAAACCTACACCGATAATTGAATTAAGTCGAGGTTGAAAAAGTGTTAGATATATCATAGTTTATGAAAAAAAATCGATCATATTAATACAGTAAAACGATCCATGGCAATTTCCAAGAACGAATCTCAATATCAGTAGCGGTTCTCCACTCGGGCTTCGTGTGCGCCTTATTACAATTCTTTTCGAAATTAAATTATTATCCTAGTCCTTTACTATTCAATAAAAGATGGAAACATTGCGTCTTAATACGTTATATAGTTCTCTAGCTTTGATATAGTTGTAACTATAAAGCGTGTGCTCTGTGGTAGCCAAATGCGTAGTATATGGACCGGAAGTGCCGCCATATTCAGCATAGACCACATTCATTTTTGGTCAGCAGAACGATCGAATGATCGCACAGAGAGCATGGAACGCATTCAATGCGTAAAATGCTTGTCAACAAACTGCGCCTAAAATAACATGAGCATACCTAAGGCATTGCTGCAACACCGTCCGAAGAATAACAATTATTGCGAATAACTAAAAAAACCACAGGTGTTGTTCAAAATAATGGTACCTATTGATGCGCCGGATATTCGTATTCGTATCCGCGGATATCCGAGGGAGAAGGAAGATCCGTGTCCGTTAGATTTTGGCGGATTTTTTACCTTATTAATTTTCAATTCCTAGATGAAATTTTATATATATAGATGATTCGGTAACAATAAAAAAAATGTTAAATTCCATTCAGATTATTTTTTATATCGTATTTGGCACTCTTAAAAAAGAAAGAAAGTCTTTATGGAAAGAAACAATCTGTTATGACAGTTAACTCTTACAGCGGTCAATAACTTTTGTCCATAACAGTTTGTCTCTTTCCAAAGTCGATGTGCAATATTTACCGCCGCGTACTCTAAGAAAGTTAGGATCCGTATCCGTATTCGCGGATCTTGAGACCAAATATCCGTATACAGATCCGTATCCGCGGATATACATTTCTAGCAATCCGGCACATCACTAATGGTTACCATAAGTGTACAATGTTTAAATATTGTAAACCAAAAATAACAAAAAAAAAAAATGTTATTGTAGTGTCCCTTTATTTGCTACAATGTATATTCCGTTTACGCAAACGAGATATCAAAAGTTTACTATACTCTGAGCTATTACGTAAGAATTGCAATTGAGCCATAATGGAGCTCATATCCCGTTTATGCGATAAATATCAAGAGTCACTTGGCAAAATCTGGTTTCAATTTTCTACGAGGTCAGCTCATGCAAGTTGCAAGGGCTTTGCTGTGGAAATGTACAGTACTATAGTCAACATTGCAGTGGTTGTTAAACTTTTATACTTTCCTCATTAAAAGCCATCACCCACGAGACTGATATAATATTTCTTCATCTGACCGTACATCTTACGTGCGTTCCGTTTACTGCTTCAATGCGGTTAATTTCATAATACAGCCAAGTTAAAAAGACATAAATTCTGTGTGACACACTGTACAGATCTTGGCTTATCTTTGGTTGGATTAAACGCCACTAGTACCATATCGCTCGCTATACAAATCATGGTTCATTGATTTCACGGCACAGATAATATACTTAATATACCACTAAAGTTTTACTTGCAGGTGTACTATGTCTCGTGTGTAGTAAGCTTTATACTGAAAATACTTATATCTTATAGCAATGCATATTATACTAATATTATATATAGGGGCCTTGTATGCGCGACCTGATATTAAAAAATAAAAAACCCAACTGCGTAAAAATTAACTATAAATAAAAATTGAAAAGAGAAAAATAAGTCTAGTAATGATATATTCTTATGTGGAACATAGCTACTTTAACAATTGGGACCCATTATTGACAAGATTTGAGCCAGTTTAGTATTTAAAAGGGTCCCAACTGTTAGATTTTTCTCTTTTCAGTTTTTAGTATCTGGAAGACCAAGCTTTGCTCGTTTTTTTTAACAACGCCATCTATTGTCAAGCAGCTTTAGTGTTGCTGTGTCGGTAAAAATAATAGTATTACTATTCGCCAATAGATGTCAGGAAGAGTCATATTTTTCAGTTTATCATTGCCTGAAAACACGAATAAAACTACGTTTACTAAAAATTAAACCTAGCTAGATCGAAATATATTTATATATTTCGCCCCCGAAACCCTTCGCATACTAAATTTCATTTCAAGAATTGCTCGTTTAAAGTTTTATTTATAGTAATTTTTTTACGTGGTTGGGTTTTCTGATTTTTTAAATTATTTATTTTTATTTGACACTTTTAGTCAGAGTTATACGACGGTAAATATCACAACCTTATCAATTTATTGAAGGAGTTAAAATTGTGGATATTATTAAGTAATAACACAATATTGATATTTATCATAAGTATGAAGATTCAAGAGTGAATAGTTGCTAACCAACTTTAAATCGTTATATATATTCTAAATGGTCATTAATTTGGAAAAATTTTAAGGGAAGCCTTAAGATGATTTTAAAATACCTATTCTATCATACCCCACTTGGCATGGTTCGTCGACTTTCGGTTTTTACCATACCACCATCATTATTATTGAATATCTTTATATTCATATATAATTCTACTGTACGTGTGTATGTCACTGTACTCCTCTCAAACGGCTGGACCGATTTGAATGATTTTTTGTATGCGTTTGGGTGGCGCCCTGGATGTTTTAGATTCATAAATCAGCCCGGCAGATGGCGCTTCAGACGGTATCATGCAGGACAACGTCTGCCCGGTCAGCTAGTATAGTATATGTAATTATATGTATGTACATATGATTGTGCAAGAATATAATTATGATGGCGCTAATGCCACTAGTACTATTAAATATCGGAATTCTCTTAAATATCTGAATTCCTTCACACGATTGACGATATTTGACGCTTCACATGGTGCGCCCCTTATGCTACATAAAAAGAAAAAAAAAATTGACATATTTGACTTTGTTTTGAGTAGCTTCCTAACTTATTTTTATTACCTACTAAGTGTTTCGGTACATATTGTATACTCTTTAGCTTAAGCTTTAGCAAAGTATTGTATTATTACTTTAAATAGAACTTCTTGCCAGCTCTTTTTGGCAGAAATTAATGATTCAAAAGTGTTCTCAGAAACCTATTTGAATAAATATTGTTTGATTTGATTTTATTTATGATAAGCGACGCGACCGACAAGAATTGGCGCCGAAGATTAGTCAAGTATGGCTTAAATGTAAGGCATGCCTTGCATTTGTTGCTATGCAAGAAAATCATTAGAATTTGTAAATATTTAGTGCGTTACCTAAACAGGAACAAATAAAAACAATCACATGAATAAACATAATATTAATTACCAAAACAAGTGTTAAGACTATGGCATACACAAGAAAAAGTGTGCCTATTTGACCAGTGTGAGTGTAATAAACACCTATTCACTCCTACTATTACGTTGTTGCTAATCTGACTCACACTTGACTTTTTTTTTTAATTGTCCGAAATGCGGTTCGTCGTTACTACTTCATAAATAAGTGAGTCCATTCATAACTAATTATTGTTTTTCTTGTATCTTGTATATATTTCCCTGGCTGTAGGGAGATGCAAAAAATTGTGTGTTTTGCACGGCTGGATATTTTATTGTTTTGTATACTTTTTAGCCAATATTCCAATATTTGTACACAATTGAAAACATCCTCGTAGTTTATAAAGTCCATTAAAAATACAAGTACTGACCTTTAGTCTCCTCACAAGTTCATCAGGGCCGAGGTCATCCGTGATGGGGCGACAGCCCTGCGGGTACACAATGTCCGCCATGCTCCCGCTCTGCTAAATACAAAAATATCATAATTCATTATTTTAACAAAAATATCATAATTCATTATTTTAACAACTGCAGTGATGAAATATTTATCTTTAACTGTGGCCACCCTTTTAAAGTTCAAATTGAAATCAATAATCTTAAAACTTCGTAAGGACTAGGTCAAATACACTGCATTCGGCTCGTTGTCGTCGTCGTGTTCTCAGTCGAAAGATGATCACTACAAAATGTAGCCATTCCTTCCACAACTAGGTGTAGCCAGGTAGCCAGACTGGAAGCTGCGTCTTCCAATCCATGGTCACAACTCAAGAACTTTGCTTATATTTTCATTGTAACAACCGATGGTGTTGCATCGACAAGCGATGTGGCTTGCCCATTGCCACTTCAGTTTGCTAACTATTTGAGCTATGTAGGTAACTTTAACCAAGTACTGGTTGAATCTGCTGATTTCGTATTTTGTCCCAAAAAGAAACATCCACCATAGCTCTGTTAGCGATTCTGATCTTATTTAATGGCCCTTGCCATAGTTCAAGAACATGTTTTTGTACTGTAAGTCAGCACTGACTACTTTTAAAACTGCTTGATGAATTTAAATTTAAATTTAAATTTAGTCTGTACAGTTTAGATCAATTATAAAATATGTTTTACCTTAAACGTACTTGACCTTTAAGGCCTCAAGCTTTAATCAGTGCTGGACAAAATAAATACATGGCTGCACAAGCAAAAACCAGTCAACAAATCCAGAAACCCAATTAACACAGTAGAAAGCATCCGACTACAGGGTAGGGTCATGTTTGATTTGTGTGTTGTGTTGCCACACTGCTAACCTTAATCACCCTAAATAATTTTGTCATAATTTGCCATGGTTAAATAAAAAGCCCTAAAAATTGATTGTTTGCTATTAATAGCTGAAGAAGTCATTACTATGTCATTTTAAATTATTTAAATAATTTCAGATGATATGATACCACATTCTAATTGAATTGCATCAAAAGTTTTCTCCCATCCAATATCTAAATATGGCTAAATATTACCTAATTGTCAATTAGCTTGCTCATGTTACAAAAATACAAAAAATTTTGAACTTGCTTCAAAAAGCTACAAGCGCATCATCAGTTATCAATTGGATATTTATAGGTTAGTAAAACTATGCAGTGGAGTTTGACAAACAGTTTTTAAATGCTCACATAGTGGACAAACAACTCAATGGGTAAACTCAATGATCATCAACATCATATTTTTGTTCCATTCCGTTTGATTTTACCTAGTCAAATGGTATGTTGGAGTTAGCAGCAGCATTAGACAAAGTGGGCTAAAGACCAATATAGCTATTGATCTCAGTGATCACAAACGTCATTCATTTTGTTACATTTGATTTAAAAGTATTAATAAAATGGTGTGGTAGGACAAGCGGTCCTATATAACACTTTAATCTAGCTTCCCAATTCTTTGATCGGCTAAGTTATAAGCCGCTCAAGCATGCGGCTACGCTTTAACTGCACATTGCAAATGTCATTTTAATATATTTAAATGTAATTTGTACTTTTTCCAAAATTTAACATATCAAATTACTCAAGTATACTAAACATTGTTATGAAACGTAAGTCCAACAAAGACTACATTAAAACTTAAATTAAGATTATAGTCATTGTAAAGCAATCGCAAGGTCAAAATTGTATTAAACACACTATATCACTGATTTGAACAAAGAAATGACTGAAAATATAACATTTAAACAATTTATCAAAAATATTGGCAAACCTTCAATGTAACCTATGGACATGGGTTAAGGTAATTTTTGTTTACCCAATTTGCATTTTTGTGAATAAATATGTATAGCTGGAGCAAAACATCTCCCTAATAAACCTGACCACAAAAGAGATAGAAAAATGCATAGGAAATACATAAAAACATACTGGAGCCTGAAGAAGATAATGAAAAACAGAAAAATGAGTATGGCTGTCAAACAAAAGCTCTTTAACACCTGCATATTGCCAGTCCTCATATACGGCTGCCAAACCTGGGCCTTTACCAAAGCTCACACAAAAAAATTAGAGGTATGTCAAAATGCAATAGAGAGGAGCATGTTAGGGAAGAAAAAATCTGACAGAATAAAAACAACTGTGATAAAAGAACTCACCAGACTAACAGATACCACAACAGTCAGGAAGCTTAAGTGGAAATGGACAGGACATACAATAAGAGGAAAAGACAAATGTAGTAAGGCAATAACAAATTGGTAACCTAACAGCAAATGAAGAAAACAAGGCAGACCATACAAGCACTGGGCTAATGAGATCAAAGCAATGGCAGGCAGTTTGTGGACAAGGTCAGATGGAAATAGGATCTCATGGAGACAGTTGGGAGAGGCCTTTGCCAAAGGGCAAACAGATTCTCAAACATAATTGTTAGTTAATATATTAAAATTGTTTGTAAAAACAAATATGAAAATCTGAATAAAGGCTATTATTATTATTATTATTATTATTATTCAAAAATTCCAAAAGACTCCAAGTCCAGTTTCATTGATTAAAATTTTGGAAAATGAATTCACAATGTGTATTAAGCAGATCCAACCATCAGTCATGTAGATAGTGTAATGAATGAGTGTAAAATTCTGGGGTGTGTTCAGAATCTACAACTAGGACACAAACAACTGTTTATGCAGTTGTCAAATTCTTTATTGATAATCTCTATTTTTTTGTGAATAACCAGCAATATAGTATTTTTCCCAGTGGGCATGCAGCTTCTGAACTAAGCTCTACTTGAATACTTAACAAATTTGTCAGTTAAATGTGTTAACCAACACAATGGATTATATGTCTTTATTTTGAAGGCATTGGCTGAACAAAAATCATGTATAAAATAATATTACCTAAAACCAAATTAGATAGATGTAAAATATTTATATATTATTATATTAAAGGTGTTTAACATAGCCAGTATTAATATTTATAAATAACACCTTCATAAAGTAAATATTAAATTAGGTATATTACTAGTCCTTGGAATATGTACCATACTAAGGTAGCAACAAGATACCTGTAATGTTCACCAATCATTATCTAATTGAATACATTACATGTTGAATTACTAACAATACTTATTGAAAAACAATAAGATGTAGTATATTAGATCAAAAGTTGCACACATTTCAAAAGGCAATATCTCGCAAAAATTTATACCAGTCCAGATTCAAGTCGAATTTCATTTGAGCATGGTCAATATTAATTTCTTAACATAATATGGCAGATCAATCTTTAACAAACCAAGCAAAACTTAACGTTTTCTAGGTTAATCTTATTCTGTAACAGCAGGATTTTGACAAGATTATTGACAAGATTGATTACAATAAAATAGAATATTCATATTTACAATCAATCAAATACGTACAAAAAATCATAGACGTGGGCTAGCTTGCGTTCCCGATGTTTACAAAACCACCTCAGCACTGGAACTCCAACAGATGTGTCACAATAAAAACATGATTATTTCATTTCAAAACTATTCAAAAACGTTTTGATAAGGGAAAGGAGTCTCTCAATAACCTAATAACATGAAAAATTTGTACAATAATTTCCCAAAATCCAACTTTGCAGACGCCAAACTCCGGGAAAAACTACAACGAAGTTAGCTACAAATCACCACTCTTCTCAAGGCCAAGAAATTGTCTGTGGTCTATGCATTATACTATTTTTGTTTATGGTATACGGTGCTGCCAGCTAACAAAAACTTAAGCCCACTAGAGATGGTCGTCGATGATTTCGACTCACGGTATCCCGGTGTTATAGACATCACGGGATCGGGTTTTCTAAATGCGGATTTAAACAATGGAGACGTGTTTTGCTTGTTTATTTTTTAAATTTAATAGGATTCGACGTCAAATTTCAGCAGATTTTACGAAGATCTGTGAAGAATTATGCATCGAAGACTTATAGAGGATTAAAATGAAAACGATAGGCAAGTAACGGGGAGCAAAATTGTGAAAATTTTCAGTTAGAGCTCCAACGAAATGATGATTTTTGGCGCTATTATTGGCGTCATAATGTGACTATGCTAGGATTCAATTTCCAACAGCTTTCCAGTACTTCTGATGAAGCCTGGACAAATAAAAAAAAACCATCACGGGATCGCAACATGTGTACCTACGACGAATCGACCAATATGATAGTCCTCAAATTTAGCGAGACGAAAAAAAAAATGGAATCGAACAAAATGTAGAAACATAAAGTTTATGACGTCACTTGCTATCGATTAAATAATAAATCACAGACTTGTAAGCCTTGTAGCCGTTTTATTTTATCTTTCGCAACAGTGAGTCAATATGGAGCGTCGAAACACAAGCATAGAGTAGAATATATATACTGAACACAAGTCGTCCATACAGGGTGCGTTCGTTTTGGTATTAAGAGTTCCCACCATTGATACTTTTCACACTTTTGATAACGCCAGTTTTGCCACCGACACCTATCGTTCGTGTAGCTCTGAAATGTTACTAACAAAGTTGCCGAGTTGCCGCGGCGCAGGGTGCGTGACGTCATCTTACTCATCGGCCGCCAGTTTGCTGTTGGCAGTAACAAAGCGCGCAGTGTTTATGTTTGATTCACGGACTTAAAAAAGAATTAAGTGACCAATTTGTGTACGGTTCAACTTTGTGACCATGAATAAATATTGTATAGTGCCGAAATGTACAAACACAACTATTAAAACGCCAAGAAAACTATTTTTTTGCGTGCCAAACGCTACGCTTTGTTTGCAGCCTCCCTTACGGGCAGCACAGTCATGACAATCCACGCTCAAAACTATCTCCTCTTTTTCATCACACCTAAATATGCAACAATACGCTTAACTTTTTATCCTATGTTTTGCTTTAACTGTACAGACATGACCTAACCTTTGGACTTGGACAAATTTCACAGCATCATCTCCATAGATTTCACGTGCCGATCTGTAATAAATAAACTAAATCGGAATAAATATGTGAACCTAAAAATCCCAAGGTATCCTAACAATGTATACTCATTATTCCGTACCATTATCTATAAAAACAACAAAAAAAAATACGTTTGTTGTATGGGAGCCCCCCTTAAATAATTTTAATTTAATTACTTATAAACTTCTCTTGAGAGAGTATAATAGGTCCAAAAATCGAAATCGCTAAATTTGTGTTTTCTTTACGTTTTGAAACCTGGAGAATCGTTTGCAGTCATGTTCAGAGTTATGTGTGTGTGCGTGAGTCAAATACAGCTATCTGTATTGTCCAACAGAACAGTAGAAAACAGGTCAATTGCAACAAAGGACACTTTAACAGAACCTGAGCCTGTCAATCAACAACGTATTATCACTCCATGGAATACGAAGACTCAATTGACAGACTAACAATAGGGTAATATCAATGACAGACAACAATAGGGTAATATCAATTAATTCAGAAAGAATAGAACATCAATATTAATGGTCAACAAACACCCCACTGTCACCACCAGAGGTGTGATCGTATTACTATATAAACCTCAGTCTGGACTTCAATAGTATTCACTTCGACCTCTAACTCCAGAGAAGAAACAACAAAAACTTGTATTAACTTTAATAAATTTATTAATTTTAAAACATTAAATTGTTATTATTTTAACTGGCCCCAACTAAGGGGCTCAGTGTGAATAAAAGTTTGTGCAAAGTTCCGAAGATCTCCGAGCTACAAAATTTTATTTGACTTTTAAGTCTTAGACGCTGGGAACTGAAGAAAGAAATTCGTTAAAATAAGAAATGTCTGTACTGTACTCTTCATCTGGTGGCAATTGTAAGTACTGAGTAGCATTTCCTACTTTTTCCACAATTCCGCTCCTAAGACCTCCAAGATTTTTGTATAGTCCTAGGGAGAGTTATAAAGATAGGCAAAGTGAGTCAAACCTTCCTTCCAATAATAAGAACGAAGGCAATAAAAACTACATGTCATTGACATCTAGTGCATTACAAGTCCCAGTTATTGAAAATATGACAATGGACCCTAATAAATTAATTGGATGTGTTCCAACCTACAATGGAGATCCAATGACTATATATAATTATTTAAACAGTGCTAAACAATGGTTATCATTGGTAGGCGGAAATACGCCACAAAATGTAATTAATTTAATAAGTAGATTAGAAGGTAAAGCTCAATTATTAATAACTATGATAGATCATAAGTTTAATTGGGAAATTATTGAAATTACGTTAAAAACCGAGTGTAGGGACAATAGAGATTTAAATACGTTATTGATAGAATTATCTAATATTAAGAAAAAAGGAACATATAGAGAATTGATTTTTGAAATAAAACAAAAATTATTTTTTATCAAAAGCATTTTGCAAGATAAATATAAAGATAAAATATCTTTAGTAGATGCTATAATGGAACCATATGTAAATACAGCTCAAAATGCTTTACGTAATACGTTACCCTATCATGATCAGATATTCGTAAGTAGTTGTGATTTTGAAAATACAGTACAAAAAATATTACAATTAGAAGCAGACGGACGATTCGATAATATTAAACAAAAATTTTCTAACTTTTTACAATTACCTAAAATAAATAATTCACCACCGAATACATTTAAACAACATTTTCACCCGACACACCAATCTGATTACCCAATGACATCAAGATCAAATATAAATTACCAACAACAACCTCACGTACAATCTTCACCCAGACCATTCAATAATACGCGGTATCAATTACCTCACGTACAATACCCTATTAAGTATTTAAATAACACTCCGTATCATGCAAGAAATCCGTGGAACGCCAATCCAAATAATGTATTCACAAAACCAAAACATAGTTACTTTGATCAACAAGGAAAAGGCCAGTCTAAGCCTGTAGATGTGTCAATGCGGACGGCACCCAATATACAGCCAGGTCAAATAAACTTAGGTAAAGGATTTGTAGCAGAAGAATTGTTTTACCACCAAGAAGATCATGAAGAACCGAACGAAGAATTTGAAAATAATAACTGTGAGTACCAAACATATGCACCCGAATATGATAATGATTATCAAAACTGTATTAATAATTTACCGTCGTATAGTATGGAAAAAGTGCAGAATTTTCAGAATGTCGAAGAGATAGACGAACATACATAGAGTATAATCACATAAAATCATTTTTACCATATTTTGAAACAGATAATCCTAAATTAAAAATATTAATCGACACCGGTAGTCAACGATCTTTTATCACGCCGCAAGTACAACAATATTTGTTTTCTGAATTTTGGAAACCTGAAAGTTTTTCTGTAAGAACATCACACGGTGTTACCTCTCATAATGGTATTATAGAAACCCCATATTGGTGTAAATATTTTGGAAAAGATAAAGGCCCAATGAAATTTTATGTATATAACTTTAGTGAAAAATATGATATTTTAATGGGAACAGAAATGATTGAACAAATTAATGCAACAATTGATTTAAAGGAAAGAAAATTAACTATGCCTGAAAAAGAATTATTAATATTTCACATGACTGAAGATGATAAATTAAATATTCAGGATTTATGTAATACATATGAAGATTTATTTACGGAAGATGTGACTAACAGTGCAACTACTAAAATTAGACATCATATAAACGTAATGGATCCTGAACCCATATATCAAAGACCATTTAGATTACCACAAATTCAGCAAGAGGAAGTTAAAAGACAAATTGATAAATTATTACGAGAAAAAATCATCAGACCTTCAGAATCACCATGGGCATCACCTGTTCATTTGGTACAAAAGAAAGTTGATCAATCAGGAAAACAAAAATGGAGAATGGTGATTGATTATAGGAGACTCAATGAGAAAACCAAATCAGATAAATTTCCTTTACCAAATATAGAAGAAATATTCTCTAAATTACAAGGAAATAAATACTTTACGTCAATTGATTTAACTTCTGGTTACCATCAAATATTAATGGATGAAGCATCAATAGAGCTAACCGCTTTCAGTACTGCTAATTCACATTATGAGTTCTTAAGAATGCCCTTTGGCCTGAAAAATGCTCCAGCAACCTTTCAGAGAATGATGAATAATGTATTTAATAAAGAAATAAATAGCGACGTCTGTCTAGTATATTTAGATGACATAATAGTGTATTCTAGAAATAAACAAGACCACATCAACAAACTACAACAAGTTTTCGAAGCACTAAGAAGAGCTAACTTAAAAATAAATAAAAATAAATGTGTTTTTATGCAAGAAGAAATTGAATTTCTTGGCCACGTTTTAAATAAAGACGGTTTAAAACCAAATCAAAAGAAAATTGAAGCAATTCAAAAATTTCCAATACCAAAAACACTAAAAGAAATTAGAGCGTTTCTTGGATTAATTGGATATTATAGAAAATTCGTACCTAATCTTAGTCAAATTGTTAAACCCTTAACGGAAGCAACAAAAAAAGATGCTGTTATAAATATTAAAGATAAAAAATATATTGAAGCCGTAGAAAATTGTAAAAAATTATTAGTAAATGCTCCAATCTTAGCCTTCCCAGATTTTAATAAAAAGTTCGTTATAACAACAGACGCTTCTGACATAGCATTAGGAGGAGTTTTAAGTCAAGACGGTCACCCAATAGCCTATGCGTCAAGAACTCTTCATAGGAGTGAACAAAAATATAATACCACAGAAAAAGAATTACTTGGAATAATTTGGGCAGTAACACAATTTAGACCTTATATTTATGGCAGAAAGTTTACGCTTAGAACAGATCATAAAGCTCTCACATGGTTAGCAAAATTAAAAGAACCAAATCAGAGATTAACTAGATGGAAACTTAAATTACAAGATTATGATTATAATATAGAATATGTTAAAGGAAAGGATAATTTCGTAGCCGATGCTTAAGTAGAATAGAAATTTATCATACAGACGAGAGTTCAATGGAAGTTAATATGGAAGAAGACACTCACTCAAACGTTTCTATGAAAAGCATGTCAATAGATATAGGATCAGATGAAATTTTAGCAGATTATCAAAGGAGAAAAACTAAACAAACTATTCATTCAAACCACGAGAATAGTGATGGAGGAATACCCATAATGCATTCTTATCCACCTAAGCGATTAAAGCGTGTTATATTTGAAATGGCACCTTACGAAAAAGCAAAGAATGAAAATGGAGTTTGGTATTTTTACATCCCGCCAGGAAAAGAAGAACAAGTTATAAAAAAATTTATGTTAGAATATCTACCACATGAAAAATATGCTTTTATAATACCTAATGACGAATTATATTATAAGATATCCGAAGTATATCGTAAAGAATTTGATAATAGTAAATTTAAACCTATAAGATACACTAAATCTTTAATAGAAATAGATACTAAAGAAGAACAATTAACACTTATCAAAGAATGCCATTTACAAGATCAAAGACATGCTGGAATAGAAAGTGTTTATAAACAACTAAGAGAAAAATATTACTGGGAAAACATGAGAAAACAAATAAAAAAGTTTATTTTAAAGTGTGAATTATGCAAAAAGGAAAAATATAACAGACATCCTCACGTTACACTCTCAACAGAAACTGAAACACCACATGAACCTATGGAAATATGGCACATAGACTTCATGTCTCTTAATAGGCAATGGTATCTTACCATTATTGATAAATTTTCTAAATTTGCATTATTTTTTTTTTTTTTTTTTTTTATACCACTAAGGTGGCAAACAAGCTTACGGCCCGCCTGATGGTAAGCGGTCACCGTAGCCTATGGACGCTTGCAACACCAGGGGTATCACTTGCGCGTTGCCGACCCTTCAGAAATCTAATAACTTCTTTCTTGAAGAACTCCATACTGTAGTCCTTGCAGAAAACCTTGGCAGGGAGCTCATTCCACAACTTAAGCGTTCGCGGGAGGAAGTTTCTCTGAAACCGCACTGTACGCGACCATTTAGGTTCTAAAGTGTGAGAATGAATTCCCTGCCGATGGCGAGCGGTGCGATGGTAGAAAGTAGCCGTGGGCATCATTTCGAACAATTCCTCAGAACACAACCCATTGTACAAGCGGTAGAACACACACAGTGAGGCAAAGTCTCTCCTCAGACTTAAGGGCTCGATACCGCAAGTGAGTTTGGAATCGTCGACAATTCTCACAGCCCGTCGTTGAACCGAGTCAAAAGGGCCAAGCTGGTATCCGGGTGCACCTGCCCAGAGATGGCAGCAGTACTCCATATGGGGCCGAACTTGCGACTTGTAAAGTAACAACCTTTGCCCCGACGTGAAGTACTGCTTCGCTCTGTTGAGTACACCAAGTTTTTTGGACGCCAGCTTTACCTTATCTTGTAAATGATCTCGGAACTGAACATCGCTGGAGATGTCGACACCAAGGATCCCAATGCTCTTGGAGATGGAGAGGGGAGTGTTCTGGAATTGTGGGACCACAGTGAATGGAGTTTTCTTAGCGGTGAACGCGCACACTTGTGTCTTTGTAGGGTTGAATCGGACCAAGTTTACCCGTCCCCAGTCAGAGACCTGGGACAGTGTGGTCTCGATTTGAGACACAAGTTCTCCGCGGTTTTCCTCCACAACGGAACGAGGGATGTTTGCACGACCCGTGTAAAAAGCGTCTCCAGTACTGTCATCTGCATAACAAAGTATGTTGTTGATGTCCAACATGTCATTGATATGCAGTAGAAACAGCGTAGGAGACAGCACAGAGCCTTGCGGGACACCAGCATTAATGTCCATGCTATCAGAGCAGCTACCGTCAACTACGGTTCGTATGCGTCTGCCGGACAAAAAGCTAGACACCCATTTGCACAAACCCTCGGGCACTCCGTAAGATGGCAACTTCGATAGAAGACCGCGGTGCCAGACCCGATCGAACGCCTTTGCTATGTTTAGGCTACATGCCAATGCCTCCCCCTGACTCTCAATGGCTAGTGCCCATCGGTGTGTGAGATACACTAGAAGGTCACCAGTCGAGCGACCGTGGCGAAAGCCATATTGACGGTCACTGACCAGATCGTGTACTTCTAGGTATCTTAGAAGCTGTGTGTTGATCACACGCTCCATCACCTTAGAGAGGAGAGAGGTAATAGCGATAGGCCTGTAATTCGATGGATCTGATCTATCGCCCTTTTTGGGCACCGGGTGCACATTCGCAGTCTTCCATGTAGACGGAAATTGCCTAGTGTGGTAGGAAAGCGCGAAGAGGCGCGTGAGTACAGGACATAACTCAGGAGCACACTGCTTAAGCACCACTGCTGGTATACCGTCTGGCCCACTCGACTTATGAACGTCTAGAGAAAGCAACGCCCGCCTGACCTCCCGCTGCTTAGTTAAAATAACAGAAAAGAGTAAAGTATATGAAACTCTCGCAGAAATTTTCGCAATATTAGGATCACCCAATAAAATAGTTCACGATGGAGAACAATCATTTTGTAGTGCATTATTATCAGAATTATTTCAAACTTACAAAATAGAAAATCACACTACATCCCCTTTACATCATAAATCAAATTCAGATATAGAGAGATTACACAGCACAATTCAAGAGCTATACAGATTACAAAGAGATTCTGATTTAGATCAAAATCAGAAAATAGCTTTTATTACTCATGCTTATAACAATACTAGGCACAGCTCAATTAATATGACTCCGTTTGAGGTACATTTCGGTCGTGAACCTAAATTAAGGAACTTTCATAATTTAAAAGTAGCAATACAAAGATATACAGCACAACAAAAAGTTTTTATTAATAAATTGAATGAAGACATTCATAATTTATTGATTAAACAAAAAGAAGCACGAAATAATAGAATAAATAATCAAATAACTTCGTGTAGAACAATTAAAATAGGAGATATAGCATATCTTAAAAATAGTAGAGCCGAAAGACATAAGACAAATTCAAGATTTTTAGGTCCTTTCACAATCCTTGCTTGTGAACCTAACAATAAATATAAACTAAATAATGGCAGAACGTACCACATTGAAGAACTTTGTGTTACAGATGCTACATTGTTTTCGGAAACCAATTCAGACCATTAGAACCTGATGAACATTTAATATTAGTTGAATTGCAAAATTCTCGTATTATGGAAGGAAAGTGGACAATAATTCATAAGTTAGATATAAGATCCATATTTGAAATAAAAAATTGGATGATTAATAAAGTTCAAATAATGAGATCAGAATTTAATATTAAAAATATAAGACATGTATACAGTAGAATTAATGTTATAATTAGTCAAGTTAAGGAAATATGTATTCATTTATCAACTCAAAGTAGATCTAAGAGAGGTTTAATTAATGGATTAGGTTCGATTCTTAAATATATTACTGGAAATTTAGATGATAACGATTATGTTAAAATTCAAAACGATTTGGAAACACTTAGAATTTCTTATAATCAACAGATATCTATAACTAATGATGCTTTAGAAGAATATAATAAACAAATTAATAGAATAACAGAGATTCAAAATAGGATAGATAATCAGTTTACACAAGTAGCAATCAATACAGAATTTAAGATAGCTATGGGATTACTATTACAAGCCCAAACATTACAAGATATAGCTGAAAGATTAGCCACTGCTATTACTTTTGCAGAACATCATATGTACCATTATAGTATTATAAAGTCACATATATTGCAAGATACTTTAGCAATGATTTCAAAAGATGTTATGATTTCAAACAATATTAATGACATAGAATCTCTTATTTATGTCAAAAGTAAAATTATAGATAAAATTGTATACTTTATAATTGAAATACCTTTAGTTAAAGCACAGCTGTTTGAAACTAGAAAAATTGTACCTATTGTTCAAAATACCCCAACCCAAACTACCTGTACCTATCCTTTTATGCGAAAAGTTACTATAGCCTTTACAGAATTAGAAACTTATGAAGTGGAAGACTGCCTAGAACTTACAGAATTAATATGCAAAGGAAAAATTTTACTACAAATTACTTGTGAAAAAGGAATATTACAACAGAAGAACACAGATAAATGCAGTATTATTCCAATAAATTGCCCTAAAGAAGAAGTACAAGAAATATCTTCAAAAAGTTTATATGTCTACACCAATGAAACTACAGAAGTTAAAATTAATTGCAATTCTAATGAAGAAACTATGTGGATTAAAGGTCCATATCTTTTAAATGGAGAAGATTGTGAACTTTCCATCGCTGGAATAAAGAAATTTAAAACAAGAAAATCAAAAGAAAGAATCATAATTCCAAAAATGACAATCGATAATAAAATAGAAACCCCTGCAATAGAACTAAACTATGATATGAATAAAGTTTCAGAAAAGTTAAGACATATGAAACAAATACAGGAATTACAAACAAGAAACAATCATACTATAACTTTATACAGCCTTACTGGAATCATAATAACAATAATTATTTTGTATTTACTTTATAAATTTTTAAGATCCAAGAATTATTTTAAACCATGGACTTCAAAATTAGCAGAGGAGAGTCAAATACAGCTATCTGTATTGTCCAACAGAACAGTAGAAAACAGGTCAATTGCAACAAAGGACACTTTAACAGAACCTGAGCCTGTCAATCAACAACGTATTATCACTCCATGGAATACGAAGACTCAATTGACAGACTAACAATAGGGTAATATCAATGACAGACAACAATAGGGTAATATCAATTAATTCAGAAAGAATAGAACATCAATATTAATGGTCAACAAACACCCCACTGTCACCACCAGAGGTGTGATCGTATTACTATATAAACCTCAGTCTGGACTTCAATAGTATTCACTTCGACCTCTAACTCCAGAGAAGAAACAACAAAAACTTGTATTAACTTTAATAAATTTATTAATTTTAAAACATTAAATTGTTATTATTTTAACTCGTGTATGTATGTATGATAGCTTTTTTTTGGCCCCTTGATATCTCCAGAACTAATGGACCAAATCGCTCACGGTCCATTTTATTCGATATACCACGTCATGACTTATATCTGAATATATTTTGGAAAAAATCTGTCTAGAAGTTGTTTTTTATCGTTAACAAAGCTGTTTTTTTTTTTAACGCGATAACTTCGCGGATTGAGAACAGATTTCAACAATTTATACATATATGAAAGGACTAACACGCAGATTGGTTCCATTCAACTTTGGTAAGGATTAGTTCATAGAAACTAAGAATTTAGTATTTGTGGTTATAGTGGTAACAGAAATCACATCATCTGTGAAAATTTCAATAGTCTAACTATCACGGTTCATGAGATACAGCCTGGTGACAGACGGACAGATGGACAGACAAACAACGAAGTCTTAGTAATAGGGTCCCTTTTTACCCTTTGGGTACGGAACCCTAAAAATGAGCGAGATCCCAACTATCCCCCCCTCTGTATACGTCCCTGCATTCAGCTTAGAGTCTGCACCACGACATCGACACGACATAAAACATCGGCGAATCTGTTTTACCTTATTGGAAACCAGAGAAATATCAAGTTATACTTTGATAGGGATAGCACTTTGTGGAATAGGAATCTATTACGTATAATTCTTATTGACCAGATTTAGTTACAAGACTACCGGTGTCCACTCGATCTTAGATAAAGAATCAAACCCCTCGAGTCGTGAGCGACTTGTGAATGAGTGCACGAGCGTGCAGTCCGTTCAAGTACGATGACGTCACACGTAATCGCGGCGCATTGGCTTTTAGCGACACGGAAGAGTTATTTTATTATTTAATATCTCTGTAAGTAATGGTCCAATTTTAATAATTCAAAAAGATATACCATTCTTATGTTATAAAGAACACCATAGGTACTAATTCTTTAAAATTTGTTTTAACTGTACTGATCCTTATTAGCGGCTTTTACGAAAATTCGTAAGTCGGAGGGAGAATAGGAGAGGAAGTTTCCCCCTCTCTTTCTACCGTGCGGTTAAAGTTCTGAAGTGTTAACTTTTTAATGTAATAAAATTTTCTCAAGATTTGTGGTTGGTTGAGTGATGAGTGCATCAGTCACCTCTGCCCGACAATCAGACATAGGCTGCGACGTAGTGATTATATTCTCTTTGGGCTGCGACAAGCCAAGTCTAAAATTATTGCCTACAGTTTTTTGGTACGAGCCATTTGCATAAAATTGTAAGATCTGTAACAACGGTGAAATGGGATACTTGTAATAATAAGATCTAATAGTTTATAAATCAATAGCTTCTATTGCATTTTTATTGTTATTATAAAGTTTCATGAAATCGTCTTTCCCCAGACGAAAGTGAACGTTCAGATGAACGTGCGCTCTGGCAAGAGCATGGGCGTGCTATCTTCCCGCACCTGTCTCATGCGTAGCGACAGCATTTTCTTCTGCCTTTCTTCTTCGGCTTCAATGAGCAGCAATATACGCGCCATTCCACACTTTCACTCAAAAACTACACTAAATTTTATGATTACCGTATTAGATAAGACAAACAAGACAAAAGTTAAGTTTTATAACTAAAATCAACCAAAATACTAATAATTTTTATTGAAAAAAAAGAAAAAAATATTCGAGCACAGTTACTCAAGAGCTACCGGTTTCAAGTCGGATCGCGAAAGCGGATACACCATCTTGAAATATTTAGGCGATAGGTTTGTCTGTCAAATGTATGGAATATCATTCAAATGTAGAGATTTCCAGCCGACGCCCACGATACAGCGTTATCGATACATGAGGAATAAGTTTACCACAATGACCTCTACTACTACTACCCACTGGACTGGCTGCTGTCAAACGTTTTTTGTGCCTACTTGAATAACGCCATTTTGGCGCTGTAGGCACATACGAATGTCTATAGAACTAAAATTAGTGATGTCCGCAAGTCGACATTATATCTTTGATATATCGATATATTATATTTTAGAAATAGACAGTTTTATTAACCCAACAACTGAAAAACTCTTTGGTGGTTTTTAAGAACATTCAACAGTGTTGCCACTTACCACTAGCTTTAGTTTTTTTACTAAAAAATCTGTGTTGGCGAGAATTCTCGATGATACCTTTCGATTTGATCGAACCTTTTGACTGGGCCCAACCTGGACCACATTTTTTTGTTTCGAACTCCTATGTAGTGAAGGAAGTATTGTGATCGTGCAGAAAAAAATCACGTTTTTCATAAAAATCTATCAATTAAAACCCGGCAGTTTAGAATATTGTAACTTCAACGGATTTTTGTACACGTACCGTCTGTCAATTGGAATGGGTCTGACCGCAACCCCCTCCTTTTTTTTATGTAACCAAGGTGGAAAACAAGCTTACGGTCCACCTGATGTTAAGCGGTTACTGTAGCCTATTGACACTTGAAATACAGGAGAATTACTCGCGCGTTGCCGATTATTTAAAAATCTAATCACTACCTTCTTGATGAATTTCATACTATAGTCCTTAGAGAAAACCTCGGCAGCCTCTCAATAACTAGTGCCCATTGGTGTGTGGAATACACTATCTAAGCGGGTACCTAAGTCTACTAATAGTCCAGTCAATTAAAAATAAAAGTCGCATTAAATGGACATCTAATTTATTTTTATAGGATAATTTAATATCATATTTTATACCTACCTGCGAAGTTATAATATGATAGCACTTTTAACTAGTTAGAAAAATGTTTTTTCTTAAGTTATGTATTTCATAATAATATTTTCAATATTATATAATATATGTACATATATTTAAATTAACAATAATTGACACTTGACGCTGTGAGCCACATTTTTTCTTTGGACACTTTGTCACTTTCACTGTCAGTTGTTTCAAGCTCTTCGTAAGAATTTGGGTCTGAAAAAAATTACACAATTATTATGATCTATTTGGTTTACTTATACTTATTAACACTAAAAGCAATATACCTAACAAACGTAATTTGAATTACCTTTTGGGTTTAATTACATTAGTTAATTAGATAAAACTCCTAGTGACTTATAAAGTCCTAGTACATCAATCTTATAAACACACGAAATCTTCATTGAAGTAAGAAATACAATATAAATATACATACATAGAAATAATCTCTCTTCGTTTATGACTCCCTGAAGGTTAGAGTCCAAGAAGAAAATATATTATTATTATTGTTATTATTAGTTAATTAGAAGTATAATGCCTGGAGTGTTTGATTATTATAATAGATCTTTTATTTAATTTTAATTTATGAAGCAATAAACGTGCTACTTTCTGCTCGACTAATATAATTCAGCCCTATATTGATTAGGTCAAATTTAAAACTAACCTTAAAACAATCCTGTAAGTATTGTTGGAACACTGCCCAACTTCAATGTGGTTCTGTTGCGATGTTTGAAAAGACATTTAGCATTGAATGTTTAGAGCAAAGGAAATCTTTTTCCTTTGGAGTCGAGTTCAAGGCTTTAATATTATGTAACTATATATACTCCTCTCCTTTAAGTTTGTTGGACATCTGCAAAAATAAAAAAAATATTTAAACCATCGCCATCCCACCCTAAGGGCTTGGGAAATCAGAAACCTGCTTTCTAAGTCGAAGGCATGCCAGTATCGAAAGACTTACAACATTCTAAATATAACAATTTCCATGTTCATATTATATTGGCCAACTTTCTAAATATCGATATTAAAATTATGACCTCTTTGAATCACTAGCAAATTCTAAACAACACAAATAAATATCAATTTTACCGAAATTCAATATTGTACTGCTAATATAATATTGAAATAACAATTTCTGATTGAATCAGATGCTTTACATATAAATTTTACATCTATTTGAATAAAAACAAACACTAAATGCACGTACCTGTGAAACGACGTCTTACTCCTCTTTTTGTAGCAACGTTTGCATAAGACATTTCCTCATATTTGTAAACTCGTTATTACATAAAAAAATTCAAAAACTCACTAAAACACCGACAAATTAAGTTAAATTCAGCAAATTTTCATGATGTTTACAATCTACCAAGACAGCCATATACTATATACGTCAAAATTAGTTCCCTGAGACTTTCGCGGTGGTGTTTGAAATTGACACACAAAACTAGCTGTCAATTGTATAGAAAAGCCAGTCCAGTGGGTAGTAGTAGAGGTCAGTGGTTTACCATGATTGTTTCGAAAACGCCCTCTCTTAAGCAATACTGCACGATTTTAAGGGTTCCGTACCTCAAAAGGAAAAAAGGAACCTTTATAGGATCACTTTCCGTCTGTCTGTTTGTATGTCTGTCTGTCGGTCTGTCTATCAAGATTCTTTTTCTCAGAAACACGTAAAGGTAAAGTAAAATTCTAAGGTCTACGGCCCTTGAAGCTGTAAAAAATTCTAAGCTTCTAAGTCAACTCATTGTCGCATATTTTGGCATTCACAAACAAACCAAGACCTATGGGGTACTTCCCTATGTCGCAGAATTTGAAATTCGTAGTTATAACACATTTAAAAACAAGAAAACTGTTTTACTTAAGAACGCGTGGAGTTATCAAGTTGAAATTAATATCAAATATAAAAGTCTACGGTCCCTTAAAGTTGTAAAAATAAATCTTCTATGTCAACGCAATAAAAAAATACGGCAATTTTTGACGCATATTTAGGTATTTAGTTATTCACAAATAAATCAAAACCTATGAGGTAGGTCCTTCCCGTTGTTCTAGAATCATGAAATTTGACACGAAGCAAGGTCGTACATAACAAATATAGGAAAAAATCCGAATTTTGTTAATTTGTAGTTATAACACATTTTAAAAAAAAGTTAGGAGCTAGGTTAAGAAAGTAGGTTAAGTTAGAAGACTTGATCTCATGATGGAAGAGCTATCTACATAGTTTGAACGGAACCCTGGTGCGCGAGTTATACTTGCACTTGGCCGGTTTTTTCGATTATAACTTGTCTTATACCCTTGATCGACTGTTCCAAGCATGGAAAGTCTGTCAAAGTGTGTTAAAATTTATAATTTTAAAATTTTTCTTTAAAAACCTATATCTACCCGTGCGAAGCGGGCCGCTAGCAGACATATAATAAACTGGTAGAAAAGTCAAAACTGTAAATTTTTTTTTTTTAAAGAATACTTGGGGTGTGATCTACAATCGATACCGAAGCCAAAAATATAGTTTTTAGAATTTTTGTCTGTTTGTCTGTATGTATGTCCGGGATAAACTCATAATGTACTGCATGGATTTACTTAAAATTTGGCACGAATATTATTAAGAAGTCGGGTCAATATATAGGCTACATAATATCACGCTATCACCTACGGGGAACGAGCAGTGAACTTTTATTTCTTCAACGCATTCTGTAACAACGTGTAACCTAACGACGCATATTTGACTTGCTTCTTAATTATTATTTATTATACTCACACATAGCCATTTATTTTATGTAAAAAAATCGTGTAAAATCATAACTTAGTTGTGTTATAATTTTTCAATATATAAAAATGTTTCCTATTTGCTAACTAGATGGCGTTGGCGTCGAATTAGATCGCGCTATGGTTTTGTTCACAAAAAGTGATCTTATAGTATAGCGTTCACGTAGACGACCACGCGGGCAGCTGTTAGTAAAATATAATAGGAGGGCTGAGTCTGTGCATATGATTGCTATGATAAAATCACTGCGACCATGTGCTTGCCACGGACTTCTTACGCCCTTGTCAATGAAGTGTTTGAATATATATTGTTTTAAATTTTTAAATATATAAATTAAATCTTTTTTTTTTTTAAATACTATTTGTATTTTATTTTCAGAGACAAGATAACACTATGCGACGCGGTTTCCAGGTTTTTTCTTAACTCAAGAAATATACCTACGTCCGAAAAATATCTAAAAACGGTAGGTTTTGCTTTTGCAATAATTTTTTTCTTCTGCTTCTGCCTGCAACTCTGCCCAGTTTTTGACAATGAATTTTTACGGCAACTCCTTGATTTCATAGTAAGAAAGTTGGCTATAGTTGTACCTAGCTATAAAGTTCATCGACATAGTTAAGGTTATTTCTGCGGAAACTTTTGAATTTTTCAGAATTAAAAGTTTACTGTGTCCTTCTCCGTCTTTTTTTTTATACCACTAAGGTGGCAAACAAGCTTGTGGTCCGCCTGATGTGAAGCGGTTACCGCACCCTATGGACGCTTGCAACACCTGAGCAGCCCTGGATCTAGGGGGATGCGAGAGGGGGCACTTGCCCCGGGTGGCGAAGACTAGGGGCGGGCAGCAAGCCACCAGTTAGTTCAGTACGCTATAAAATCTGCCTGAACAACCTGACAAAGTGGCACTCTGCCCCGCCTATTCAAAAATGTAGATTTTCCCCTTCATGCCCCCAACCCCCTGATTAATGATTGCCAAATTTTAGTAGATATATTATATTAATATTTATATGACACAGTTCCATCCCTCCACCTGTAACAATCTAATAATAGATTTTGTGGCACCACTGCTATCAGCGGCAGATTGGCGCAAATCAGATAGCGTCGTCATAATGACGATGTTCAAAGCCAGTCCAGTGTATTCTGCTGTTGTACCTGACCTACGTGTGTGTTGTGTGTGCGCAGGGGGAAAACAGTAGTTTAGGGGAACACAGGATAATGAGAGCCGTCGGGCAATGGGAGCTATGTTGATTGAACGAAGCGCATGCACATTCGCGCTATCGTAAGCACTCGGTTGCTTCCGTCAACTGTCGGGAAACTTCGCCTGACGAGCTCGAACCATTAGTGCCATTCGTTTAGTCCCGAGGGATGATTATGTGTTGTTCGCTCCACGCTTACAAAAAATTGTGAACTGCCAGCATCAATGTAAGCATAAAATCATTTTCTTATTTTATTGTATTTATGCTTATTATATCCCTAGATTCATATACTAATGAGTCCCACTAGTCAAATTGTGATTTAAAATAGAAATAAATATTTATATTATTACTTTTCAAAATGGTGGTCAGCGGCTAATGGTAGCCTAGCTTTAGCTTAGCTTTTTTTAGTCATTTTACAGCCGTAATATACCTTATTTTTTGTTTTAGATGTCACGCTAAAGAAATTGGACAACCACAAAAGCTTCTTACTTCTGTTCTCAAGAGTAGAGGCATTTCGGTCTGGATCTTTAGTTTTCCATTAATAATTTCGAAGTTATTTCTCCGTTTTGTTTGAAAATTTTATTTTTTAATTTGTGTTACAAATAGTTTTATTGTTTCGATAAGATCGCATTTAAAGAACTTTTTTTTAACTTTTTGTTAAATTTAAGAGTAATTCTAATGGCTCCCATTTCCCGTATGAGCGTTAAATGGGCTCTCATTAGCCGCATTTAGACTTACTTTTTTTGTAAAACTGTAATTTTACCTTAATACATGTCTGTGGTTGATTATAACTGTGATTAAAGTATACTTTAGTAATGGAGGTAAGAGTTGAATATTAAAAATTACAAGAATTTTGACAAAAGTGGTTTTTATCAAAACTTTCCCTTAGTAGGCTCCAATTACCCTGTTCTCCCCTACAACAGGAAATTCTATGACACTATCTTTAAGATGCGAACATATTATGGAACGTGTCCGTCACAAAGTGTCCGTCAGCAAATGCTGCCGATGGTGACTTATGAACAGTGTGCAACGTTGTGGGGACCTTCTCGAACCAGATTTCGTTTGGATATTCGAACGCTGAAGGTCACTTCCGCGTCTTACGACCTATAAAGCTGCAAACAAATTATAGCCGACTGAACAATGTGTCCGATAGTATGTTCGCAGCTTAAGAGTCCACGTTTTGGCGGAGTAGGTCAGTTTAGGTAAGACACACTGGTTAAAGACTCTAAGGCCCGGATTTATAGTCGTGGCTTAGACAAAGTAACATTCTAAGACAAAGGCTAAGTAAGCGTAATGTAATAAAATGCAACAACGAACATAACTGAGGCCCGTTATAATAGTCGTTGCTTAGACAAAGTATCACTTATTGCTAAGACATAGGCTTAGTTTGAAATATGTAATAATAAACACTGCTAAGACACACACACGTTGCTAAGCATGCTCTTATTCTTAGCCAAGCCTGAGTAACGCATTTCCTTTACTCAGGACAGTCTAAGCACGTAATGTGTTGATAATAATAAAACATGGTTTCAAATGCTCTAATATCCATGAAAATTTTTTTCCTAGCTGCTTACGTCGACTCATGTAAGGGTACTATAGGCAAATGAGAGAGGTGCGAGAGGGTGGGGAAATAATTCTATTACATAAGTACCTACGGTACCGTGCCGAACCACCGAAATAATATTCTTCTATGGCTATTATAAATGAATTCAGTTTTTGAAAATCTGGTAAATATGAGTAATAGCAGTAGTAAGTATTGTAAAGAATTCTCTAAGTAAGACTTTCAGAAGTATTACTTAGGGCGTTACTTAGAAACGACTATTAATCCGGGCCTAAAAGTGAACTCTGCCAAAAAGAATACATCGTAATAAACCTAAGGTGTGTGATGTACTCGCCGTTTATGTTTATGCTACGCCCAGTCGAGTCCATTGATTTGATCATATCCTCCAGCGCGATCGTGATCATTGTCTGTCATATGACGTACGTTTGTCGCAACCCTTTATGCTTCTGGATGGTCTTCGTCGTATCTTCGTCATCGCACAGCGGTGTTAAGACATCTTAGCACCGCGACATATCCTAAGTTTCGATGGAATCGTAGTCTTTCTCGTAGTCAACAAATGCCATCGACAGCGGCGGATTATACTCCTGTGACCTTTGAATGATTTATCGCAACGAATGGATGTGATTCATGGTACTGAAACTCGTCAAGTCTCCCAGCAAGACGATTCGTGACGACTAGATACAGATACATGGGCTTTAACTCGCCACCGGCAGGGAATTTATCCTCACTCACACCTTATAGAACCTAAGTGGTCAAGTATAGTGCGGTTTCAGGTCAGCTTCCTGCCAAGCTTTTCTGTAAGGACTGCAGTATGGGGTTCTTGAAGAAATAAGTTATTAGATTTTTGACGGGTCGGCAACGCGCGATTGATGCCCCAGGTGTTTCAAGCGTTTATAGGCTGCGGTAACCTCGTACGATCAGGCGGACCACAAGCCGTTTGCTTCCTCAGTGGTAAAAAAAAGATAAAAAAAACTGCGGGTTCGCTTTGTCTCTTTCTAAAGAATAATTAATCTTGTGAGGCTATTGCGCAGTCCATAGGAAATATTACAGAACTCGATATTTTCACCAAATAAAACAAATCAATTTATTGTTGATTCTTTTATTTAAATAGCAAACCTACTCGATAAATGAATATAACAATAAACCATGCAATTTTTCTAGTATCAATCTTTAAAGGAGCATGTAAAAATTAAATATATTGCTAAATGCTGCACCCCAGCATTCTAATTTAAACCTAAACAAAAGTTTTGAGTACGCCCTTACTCGAGAATTTGGGAGTAAAATGTATGTGTCGCAGCCATCTGGTTAAATTAGCCAGTTAATTGAGCGCCTCGACGAATCGTTAAGTATAGAAAAGAAATTATCATATAACTACAGATTATTGATATGAAACTTGACTGGAACGCTCCGTTCGCTTTGTTCGCTCCGCATTTACGTTGATACAAAAGAAACAGACATGAATCATACAGTGCAATTTATCTTCCTTTCTTTCCCATACTTGACAATCTGCCAAGGCGTCCAATTAACTGGCTAATTTAACAAGATGACTGCGACATATGCAAGTACTTGAATTTTTCTGGAATGCTCTAGACTTTTCGCTATAAGCTGCCTATGACGCATGCTGTTTTCGTGTGGCTATTTTTCATTATTATAATGTATAGCTTGACTTCAAAATCTTGGCACACTTGGCACATGCTAAAAACACCACAATGGATAAAAGTACAAGTAATAAGTAAGTATATACAGAGCAAAACTGTCATTAAGTACCTATGTGTTACCAAACAACGAACTATATGATTATATACAGAAAGAATCGGCCAAGTGCAAGTCGGACTCGCGCACGAAGGGTTCCAGACCTATGAAAACGGCAAAAAAATCACATTTATTGTATGGGAGCCCCTTTAAATAATAATTTTATTCTGTTTTTTAGTATTTGTTCTTATAGCGGCAACAGAAATACATCTTGTGTAAAAATTTTAACTATTAAACTATCACGGTTCATGAGATACAGCCTGGTGACAGACGGATGGACGGACGGACAGCGAAGTCTTAGTAAAAGGGTTCCGCTAATTACCCTTTGGGTACGAAACCCTAAAAAATCGTTTGATTAAACAACACAGTCTCTTGAAGTACAGTAGTAGCACAGAGATTTTGTAGACAGTCTATAAAATGCTACGACTTGTTTAAAGCATAGGATCATGAGGAAGTTACTTGCAGGAATCTGGCAAAATTTTATATATTTATAAGTCCATAGATAAACTGCAACTAAATAACATTCGGTTGTATTTGCCGTCGCAATTTTCTACTAAAGACTGTCAGGCAAAAAATCTCATCGATTATCTTTCTATACATTTCTATGTTTTCATATTATGTTAGCAGCCCTTGAGCCAAATTAGGCCACTAGCTCATGAAACGTCCAGCAATTCGCAATAGGCCATAGCAGTTGACTCCATTTCCTAAGCCTCCATCTCCAAGATGAGCTTGTGCTCTTGCAGTGGAGCTACAACTGTGGCCACCTGACAATGTTAGTCGCTGAGCAATCGTATGAACGCATGGTCATATGTCATTGGAATTTCAATTCCAATTCTAATGCACCATTATTCACAGTAAACTAGGCATCTAACAATGCGAATTCAGTTGTCGGGATATGTCTGATTCTTAAACAAATATATCAAATTCTTAAAATATTTTTTACATCTGCAACCCAATAAAAATACTTAGTACAAGTGATGCATTTTAAGCAAAATTAATCTAATTCAAGTTTTCTAAAAGATCCAGCAGTCGAGTGTAAATCTTGGGTAAGATCATTCTTTTCAAGCGCAAACAAATCTACACTCATATCGTCTAAAGAAAGAAGTTCTTTTCTGTGTTTCAGCAGGTTTCTTTTCAGCTCTTCTATCATGTCTCTTAAAGGAACTGTACCGCCGTACTCTTTTGGTAGAATGCTTGCATCCACATGTTTACTTAGCTCATCAGACGTGCGGTGAAACTGTCAAAAGTAAGAATTAAATAAATATACAAAAGAGAGAAATAAGGAAATAAACAAAGATAGATAAATAAAATTAATACTACTATACTACTAGTACTACTATATTACTAATGTTATAAATGCGAAAGTAACTCTGTCTGTCTGTCTGTTACCTCTTCACGCTTGAACCACTGTACGGATTAAGATGAAATTTGGTGTGGAGATAGTCTGAGTCCAGGGAAAGGGACTCTACTTAAAGGGCCTTCTTGAAAACGTCAAGCGTGATTCGGTTTTTTGCGTCGTATAATTTTTGTGCACGTGTGTTTGTCATTGTCACCAAACTCCTCCTTAAGGGCTGGAACGATTTGGGTGAAATTTTGTCTAAATATTTCAATGTGTTCCCGGATGGTTTGAAAGCACAATTAGACCCGGTAGGTGGCGCTACAGTCGGTATGTTACCAATCGTCTCCTTAACAGCAAGGATGATTTTAATGATATGTTTTGTGTACGTTTGAGTGGGTCCCTTCAAGGTTTAAATTTACAAATGGACCCGGTAGATGGTGCTGCAGTTGGTGTTTTCCATACTTAACGATCTGCCTAGGCGTTCAATTAACTGGCTAATTTAACCAGATGGCTGCGACATATATACGGTAAATATTCCAAAACCCATGTAGATGAAACCATTAAATAACTATACTTACTGAGACTCTATCCTTAAGCTTATCGCTAAGCAGTGATACAGCGAATTCAAAGAATCTGATGCCGTAATGCGGAATATTAACAAAGTGGGTTTTTTTGTGCCGCATTGGAGTAGAATTCTGAAACAAAACAACATAATTTAGTGTAAGAAAGCTATTATGATATACCATATTTATATTTATGCTTATAATATTATGTTTTGTATTTTATGTAAGTAGGTAGGTACCTACCTATATATAGGTACATAAGTATGTTCATTAATATTTAATTTACAGTAGCTATTTTACTAGTGCTTACACGAATATCTTATGCTCTTGTAAAGTGCTTTCAAACTTTCAAAAACTCTTTACTTTTTATGGTAAGGGTTAACATATGTCCCGTCACATATCAGGATTTTTTACTTTTGTCAGGATTGCGGCCAAATTTTGAAACCTTTAGAAATTTTATTATTTATTAATGTACGGTTTTTTTTAAATGTGCAGAACAGATCTTTTGGCACATAAGCGTAAATTACACAAGTGGTGGAATATGTCGGTTGGTACGTCTTTGATGCACCTGTTAGCGCTTAAAACAAATATTTGAAACTAGAGTTACCCTGTTAATTACCATTGCAGCAAAGTGTCAGGACTTTTAAATTTTCCGTATGTTAACCCTACCCATGTTTCTACAGATCTAATTCGCTATCTAAGAGATAGCTAAATTAGACAATAAGCGAATAGACCTCTATTTTGCCCTGCTTTGGTTTTCTTCATTGTGTAAATTGTCTTAAATCTGAGTATGGTTATGCAATGAAGTGTATTTGTATTGTATTATACGGGGTGGCCGGAGAGTTGACGTTCAAACGTAAAATTTATATACTTTGTGATGAGTAGTATCCGAATCAATGTATGTTCTACGATTTTTCGTAGTTTTCGAGATAGAATTTTTTTAATGATTTTTAAACAATCATTTATACGTATTTTTGGTTTGTAAGTAAAAACATAACCTACTTTAATTAAAGTCAGCTTGGCTGTGTTATGATAATGTTTTAAGCGCATAATGTTGTGATGTTAATAAAAGCATATTTTTAACTGTTTCAGTATGTTTTTTGCTGCTTGTATAACCGGATAGTGAAGGTGTTTACCCGACTTTATTATTTAGCTATAGGTAAAACAGTGACGTACAAACCGTCCCTGTTGCGCATATGTATTTATGAAACTAGAGGTCCCTGTTTTTATATTGATTTAGATTTAATAACTCATGTTGTTTATACGTTTATAAGCATCTCAAATTCCATGTAATTGTTGCATCAGTTTTCAGTTAACAGATTTTTTTCTCGTTCGGTTCAACATTTCTGGTTCAGTTTTTTTGTGATAACTAATAAGCATAGTCTAACCTAACCTCTTAAAAAATATGGTTTATCTAGGAATTGCAGAACTTACTTAGATATATTCGAAAGTTCAAAATTAAGATTTGCGCTTAGTACTCACAAATTTTCGAAGTATCAAAAAAAATTAAATGAGGAGATTTTGGGTTCAAATTTCAAAAACTTCCTAAGACATTAAACTTTAAAACAAGGCCAAATAAAGTTAGGGTTATCAGGGGTTTATTTTCTGTAACTGACCTTCAAAGTAAATTAAGGCATTTTTTAAGGAAAAAAAATAATTATTTTATTTTATTTTAATCTTTGACTTTCTTTGCGTTATGATGGATTTGAGTAAAACACAATTAAACTTAAATTCTAAATTCTTTGAATTTGTAGATGCATGCATTTAATCAGAAAAACCCAATAGATATGATTTCATTGTTGTGATTTTTACCATCAAAAAATGCTCAGGTAAAAAAATTTTGCTATCTCACTCTTTCTAGTTTGTGTCGGTGGGTTAGAGTAGTAAAGTAACATTAGAAACAGGTTAAAGTGAAACAACTGCTACCAGCGTTGACGCTAACAATGAGTACATCTCCGTGCCGCCGCGCGCCGTACCTCAGTCGTACTCACATTGTATTTACTGCTAATCATCTCGTTCTGCCGTTTTTTGACCACTATCTTGCCTATTGATACCGCCGCTGCTTACTTGTTTGACCCCTGCTTGTTACTGGATTTCGTTGTGCCTATCGATTTGGACTGTAGTTACTTGGAAGTGTTAGTGATGCCTTACACTCTGAGTGAATATGCAGAAATGCATTATTTCTATACGTGGTTCTTCTATGTGACGCTCTGGGGAGCGGACAAGGTTCGGGTGTCGGGGTAAGAGGATGAGTGTCTTACCCCATGACCCGGGCAGAAGCTCAGGGGTTACAGAAACGCCCCTGGTGAAATTTATTAGAAAGGGGCAGTAGGGCCCCAGATGGACTTTAAAATTCAAATGTATAAAAAGTTTTAAAATTGGGTTCTACTTTAGCCGCCTACAGGCGGGAGGGGGGACTCTGTCAATCACTACTCAGGGTAATGAGCTCACGAGGGAAAGCTCTGCCCTCGGGAGGTCGCGAATGCAGCGGAGCGATATTCCTTATATGCGGAAATGGGCTATTGTCCGCTCGGTCGAACAACCCGGTCGCGAGACGGGCTATAAAGTCGCCGAGCGGTTCGGTCTTAGTGTCCTTGGCGATGACGGAGTTACGGACATAACGCCCGGCTCCCGTAATGTAGCGCAGCGACTTGCTTTGGACGGCTAGTAGCTTGCGTTTTCTGGTGGCTGACAGCAGGTTGAACCACGCAGGTGCGGCATAGGTCAACCTTGACCTGATATAAAGCTTGTATATCCGGATCTTGGATCTGAGTGGCAGGTCCGACGACAGGACTGGTCCCAGAGTCGCCCTCGCGCGTGGCGACTCGTGTGCCAGCATTTTGGTCATTCTAAGTAGGCGGTCTATGACACATCCTAAGTATTTGACGTCCTTCTGTTACTCAATTTCCTGACCGCGGAATACAAGCTTAGGGGGTAATTTTTTCTCATTGCCGGTTAAAATGGCAGCGGTTTTGCCTGCTATCCTCCACCGATCTAGCCACTCAGAGAGGTTGTCAAAAGACGTTGCATTTCGCAAGCCGCTAACCGCGCTTTACGGGAGGAACTCATGTAAGCACTGTCATCAGCGTACCGACCGCCACGAAGAAACTCCGCTTTGCCAGAATAGACGCGATTACCCGTCCAATAGCACGGGGTAAGTCCGTCTCCAGTAGCTTATAGAGTAGGCCTTCGTGCCAAACACGGTCGAAGGCCTTCTCAACGTCAAGAAAGACCCCGACCGTCTTTCTAACTTTATTCATTTCGAAGGCCATATGGTGCAGTACTCTTACTAACTGGAGCTTCGTACTGTGGTTGCTTCTAAAGCCAAACTGTTCTGGCCGCAAGTTGATGTGGAGGGAGACCCTCGTCTACAAGAGACGTTCAAACAGTTTGGCTTTGTTAGAAAGCAATGTTATTGGACGGTAATGTTCTGGCCTCCGGCGATCTTTCCCGGGCTTAGGAAGGACAATTATTTTGCCAACTTTCCAGGCAGCGGGGAAATGCCCTGTGCGGTGCCCGTTGAAGATTCTAGTTAGTGCTACCACCCCCTTCCTCGGTAGCATAACTAGAGCCGTGTTCGGGATACCATCCGGGCCTGGTGACTTTCGCTTATTAAGAAGCGAGATCATTTTTCTCACCTCCTTGGGGGAGAAAAAGTAGTCACCACGTAACGGAGGGATAGGTTGGGACAATATGTGTTGTATGCGCTTCTCGATGTTGGCGGTATGGAGGGAGTCAGCACTAGGGTTTGGTTGAAATTGGTTCTCGAGGTGGGCAGCAAATATTTCCGCTCGTTCCTCGGCTGAGTAACAACGGTTGCCAGAGTTGTCAAAAAGGGGGTAGGTTGGTTCCTGGGTGTTGGTCATCTGTCGGACCAGACGATAGAGCGTGGAGTCATCCTCACAAGCTTTAGAAATAGTGTTATCCCAGGAACATTTTCTATAGTCAGCTATGTCGTTAGTTAGTTCGGCGCTAATCGCGTTGAGATCTCTTTTAACCGCTGGGCATCTAGTGCGACACCAGAGTTTCCGGAAATTTATTTTATGGAGGAGTTTTTTTTATGTGAGGGGGGAGTAATTTTTTACCCGATGAGGTGGCTGCGACTGTGGTGCAGTCAGCGAGCACTTTGGAGATAGTGGAGGTAAGAATAAGGGTGGCCCTTTCCACTTCGTCGAGGGTGGAAATACCACCAAGTGGGAGGGTGAAGGAGGTCATTTTTTGTCCGTAGGTAGTCCAGTCAGTATGGCTTTTTGGGCTGGGCAGTGATTTGCCGCTGGCAGCCACCCCGAGGACCAGTAAAATAGGGAGATGTTGGGTGTCCATGTCTAAAAGGACTTCTAAGGACATGGACCAACTTATTTTATGGGCTTGTAAAATGTCTAGTACGTCGTAGTACGGTTGGGCATTATCATACGAAGTATAGTGGGTGGGGGAGCATAGTGGGTAGGGGAGCCGGGACCAATTACGACGTAATTGTTTTCCTCAGAAGTTTCCCCGATTTGGATGAAATCCACGATCCCCAGTCCTGATGTTTGGCGTTGAGGTCGCCTAGGATAAGGTAGGGGTGTCATCAGACATTATAGCCTTTATGTCCACCGGGACAAAGGGCATATGGAGAGGCTTATAGGCGGAGAAAACCTTAAGCTCCGATGTACCTACTTTCACCATGATACCAATTGATCTGGTTGAACAGAAGGGTGGGGGTGATAGTGCGACGTGAACCAGATCACGACGGATTAATACCGCTGTACCCCTTTACGCGAAATTATCCGTGGTAAATTCGTCACGTCTGTACATGGTGAAGTTAGGTAAGCGGAACTCTTGTTCAGGACGAAGCTTGGTTTCGCTCAGTAGCACAATATGTATATCGTGCTCCTGGACTAGCGTCCTCAGGGCTGAGATTATACCTCTTATGCCTTCGGGATTCCAATATACGACTCTTAAGTTATGTCGTGGGGCCATTAACCTCTTGAGTCAGTATAGAAGTGAGCTGGGACAGACCTTGTAATAGCGCCGGAAGTGGGTTTCGGCCCACTGCAATAGCTTCTATGGCCGCGTTTGTAGCTGCTATAAATGCTCTAGCGATATTTAGAGCACCCGAGGAGATGTACTGCTTACCCTGGTAGTCACGACAGAGCACGCCAGTACCTAGAGAGGGACCGACACTAGCTGACGGGACAAAAGGGGTTACCTGTGGCTTAGCAAGCGCGAAAGGATGGCCGCTTCTCGGTGCGGCTTGGGGCAGAGATGTCTTGACGATAAGAGGTTGGGGAATTGTTCGTGGGGCCGGCGGCGGTACTGGGTCTGCCACAGGATCGGCCCGGTTATCACCTTGTTGAGTAGAACTGCCAGCTACTTGCTTCTTGGCTTTTTTGTTCCTCCTTTTCTTAGGGAGAGGTTTGGACCTTTCAGTGGGTAAATTTGCTGGTGGCATCAGATTTGACCCCTCTACTAAGTCATACTCCTGGGGTGCCATGCAGGGTAGAGGGGTAGGGTCTGGGACTTTCCCTTTGGTTTGTTCTCTATGAGGGGCTGGTGGTGGGACTTTCACTCCTTTCTTCCGGGCTCCTCTCCTGAAGGCAGGGCAGGTTTTGTCATTTGCGGCGTGTCCGCGGCCGCAGTTTGCGCATTTGGGTGCGTTATCCTTTGGGAGGCTGCATTCTGATGTGGGATGGCCTTCCCCGCAGCGAACGCACTTTACTGGGCGATGGCAGTTCGCTGTGGCGTGGCCAAAGACTTGACAGCGGTAGCACTGCGACGGACCTGGTCTGGGTTTCCAGGCTTCAATTGAGATGCCTGGCAATCTGAGCAAGGTAGTCTTCGCGTATAGCTTTTGTTATTCCGGTAAACTATGCCTGTGGTCAAGTTGGCCGAAATAAAGGCCGCCCTCTCGCACCTGAATTTGGCGAATGTGAGATATAGGGAACCTCAGTTCCGAGAATTCCCCCGCTAATTCTTCCAATGGAGCGTCAAGTAGCAGGCCTTTGATGGCGATTTTGAGAGGTCGCTCAGCTTCGAGGCTGTAGCAGTACCATGAGATCGTGTTATCCATTTTGGATAACTCATCTATGTAAGCTGCTACAACTCGGTACTCTTCTGGAGACTTAGGCGTGAAGCGTACGCCTTTTCCATAAGGGCGAGCGTGCGACACGTGCCCCAAAAGGCCATGTATTTTCTTTAGGTGGGAGGCCCACTGAGGTAAGTGCTCGACTATAATCGGCGGGTATCTTACTTGGTTCGTCTCATTGTCCTTTGGCTTCTGTTGACCGGACGCCGTAGTAGAGGGATTAGTTAGTGCCGACGCGGCCTGTGCACATAAGATGCGCTGAGGGGGCGTGGTCTCCATTCGGTCGGAGGGCGTGGTCTGTGCGCCTGCCGGGGGAGCTGTGGGCGTGGCCACTGTCTTGCGTGGGGTTACCTGAGGTAGAGGATGGAATTGGGCCATATCTCTCGCCGCTGAGCGGGCTTGCTGGGTCCTTACTGGGGCTGAGTGAAAATGGGCGAACGTCTCTCTTGTTTACCCTCAGGTCACTAATCAGAACCGGGATTGACGGTGGTTCGTCACGAGGCGGAGGATTCTGTGGCGTGGCTGAGGTTGAGGCGTGTACTTGCGCCTGTACCGTGAAAGTACTGTTTACCTTATTAGGGGTCGTCGTCTTAACCGGGGAGTCCTGGATCGGCGATAGCATAGCCGGCAAGTCCTCGTCCTGAAAGAACTCATCGCCTGTGTCTGAGGCCGAGTTAAGGGATGAGGTCGATACGGCGGAGACCCTTGAGGGTGGCCTCGACGGAGGAAAGGCTACGGAAAAACTGCCGTCTGCGGCCGTAATTTGGCCTGAAAACAGTTTGCGGGCTACTACCGCTGGCGGTTGTCTTCTTGACCAAACGCTCCTCTTGGCGACCCCCCGGCGACCTCCGCGCGGGGGGCGTGGTGGTGGTGGCGGCATCCTACAGTTGCAAGGCAACTGTCTTCCCTCGGTGGGCCCCACTAGGGGGCCGAACTGAGACACGACAGTCCACGACTGACCGCTGAGCCGCTAGACAACAAGAGCGAAAATTGCAAAAGAACTTACAAATGATCCGGCGACGACCGCTAAAGTGCAACTTAATAGAAGTACAAGTACGAGAGCAATGGCTCGTAATCTTGACATACCAAGATCTTCAATACAAGATATCTCATTTTATTAGATATTTTTATCATATTTGGGCCGTTGAAATTCCACATGCCACCAGATCTTCATCATTTCAGCGTGAACATGTGATCTGGCGTCTTAAATGGCGAATTAATAGGCCCATTTGAACTGCCATCCAGATTAGCCGGCGAGACGTACAAAAGTTTTTTAGAAGATGATTTACCAATATTACTGGAAGATGTAAACCTTGAATTGAGAAGGACAATGGTGTTCCAGAACGACGCCGCACCATGTCATTACGCGGCGCAAGTGCGTCGCCATTTAAACCAGACGTACCACAGCAGGTGGATCGGACGACGAGGGCCAATTGCCTGGCCACCACGCTTGCCTGACCTCAACCCCATAGATTTTTTTTTATCTGGGGCTACTTTAAAGAAATAACGTACGCCAGAGAAGCTTCAAGTGAAGAAGAGCTTAGAAGAAAAATTCGCGACGCCGAAACCGCAGTGATAAATAAACGCGAAGCTTTTAGGGAGTTAAGACATAATTTTTTGCGCAGGTGTAGATTGTGCATTTCTGTGGGAGGGCGAAATTTTGAAAATTAACTTTAAATAAATTTTTCTTATCAACAATTAACTGTGTTTTACTCAAATCCATCATAACGCAAAGAAATTCAAAGATTTAAATAAAATAAAATATATTTTTTTTTTCCTTAAGAAATGCCTTAATTTACTTTGAAGGTCAGTTACAGAAAATAAACCCGTGATAACCCTTTTTTCATTTGGCCTTGTTTTAAATTTTAATGTCTTAGGAAGTTTTTAAAATTACTTTAAACCCAAAATCTCGCGATTTAAATTTTTTTTGATACTTTGAAAATTTTTGAGTACTGAGCTCAAATCTTAATTTTGAACTTTCGAATAAATTCTAAGTAAGTTCTGCAATTCCTAGATAAACCATATTTTTTAGGGGGTTAGGTTAGACTATGCTTATTAGTTATCACAAAAAAAAACTGAACCAGAAATGTTCAACAGGACTAGAAAAAAATCGAAAACTGATGTTAAGTGAAAATTACGAAAAAAATTATTAAAAAAATTCTATCTCGAAAACTACGAAAAATCGTAGAACATACTTGGGGGTGATTCGGATACTCCTCATCATAAAGTATCTAAATTTTACGTTTGAACGTCAACTTCCCGGCCACCCTGTATATAAAGTTACGGTCACCGCACATACTAGTTATTTGCTAGTGACCGACTTTCAATTGCGCAATTTGGTAACACAGGGCTTAGCATGACTTTACTATCGTCTGCTATATTATATAATGTATCTTTACGTGATCGACCGACGCAAAACTAGGGCTACCATTCGTCCTCCTTTTGTCCTCCAATAAATATATTGTTTTCCTTTCCATTAATATCCGCCGACCCAAAGGAAAAAGAGGCTACATTCTTTTCTCAATTAGCAATTATTTTCAGAGAAATAAGGGATGTGAAACTCACTGACTTTGAGAATCTGTCAGTTTCTTTCCGATTCAGGTACAAGATGTGTATGCCAATGTACAAAAATTTTAGTACCTTAAGTCTGCAACAGTGGATAATATTGAATTTAAATTAATACGGTCATTAATAATTTTCAATATTATATTTTGTGTAAAGTTGATTTTATTATTTTTTTTTAATTTGTCGTCCTTTTTCCTCAAAAGTTTATTTTTTAATTGATTTTCGGATATGGTAAACCTACGCAAAGCAAACAATTTTATATGGAAACATTGAACAGTATTAATTAATTAGTTTTTCATCTTATTTTTTACTGTTTATTAGTATTTATTTTGAGTTATTTCTATCATATAATTTATTTACTAACAAGGCTTAACACGACTATTCTATCGTATTAAAGTGATCGATGCAATACAAACCATTTTATTAAAGTGATCGATGCAATACAAACCATTTTGTATAAAAACAGCACCATATTTCGCCCTAAGTAGGTATATACCTTATGCCACTGCCTAAACAATAATTTTATTGAAACAATGAAGGGTGAGCGCACCAAACCAGCCTATGTCGTCACATATAGGTAGTCAGATGCTTTCCAGTCAGTCATATATCTTGTCGCGGCGCCATGACTGTCTCAACGTTGTCGCATTCATCAAAGCCGTTGACAGACTATAAATGTAATGAATAGTTACACAACAAGCACATTCTGTTAGTTGGGTAGGCTATACTAGTACCATCTCTTTCATACAAAATCTTGCATGACGTGACTTGACATAACGATATCAAAGTAGGTACTTCGAATGGCCGCGCTCTACTAAGTACTTTGACGAAACGATACAATGGTAACAGTGTTGCCAGATGGTCTCGGCGACGTACCCCTAGACTGATTTGATTTCCCCCCAAAAATCCCCTAGGATACCCTCACCAAGCGGATGATGGCATGGGCCATGGCCATCAGAATCATAGTATCGATAAATTTTATCGCCAGACTATGAAGTTTCCATGAAGTAGTCTCTAGTAAACTTACTATTCTCACCGTCATCCTCTCGTGGCGGCAGCAACCGTCGACCGGTCGACTGACTGCTGACTTGTAGAGTACAAGTCAGCAGTCAGTCAAAAGATAATAGGTAATAAAAGATGGTGAAAAAAGATCAATACGAAACATCAGGTCAGGAACGTAATATACAATAGCAAAAAAACTGGATTGGCGTGTTTTTGAAATTTCCCCTAAAAAACCCCCAAATATTCTTTCCCACTATTCTGCCCCTAACTCGGTTGAGAAATCCCTAAATCTAGGGGGAAATCCTCTGATCTGGCAACACTGACTGCTAAACTTATGCTAATAAGCCCTCTACTCTACAAGTCACAGGTGATCGCCAAATTCGCAACAGTCGCATTGTGTGCGTATAGTTCGAATTTTAGGCTTCACATACGTCTATTTGACGTCTCCTTACGATGTTTTCCTTTATCAAAAGCTACAGGTGCAACAATGTACACGAGAAATTAAGAAAAAGTCTACCAAATTGCACGCCAGCGCCGCCCGGGGCTTAAACCCCCACTCAACAGAACGCAAAGGCAGATACCTACAGGGACTAATAAACCACCACTGACAGAACATCATAAGTTAAAATGTTCTGTGCCACCACCAACTTTTCTGTTAGAAGTTTTCTTAAGACATCCGGAATGATTTAAGTGATTCAAGTGCATTATCATAAATGTTAAGCATCTGACATACATTATACATTAACTGCCTTGAAGCTCGTTATATGTGGCCTTTGTAGATTGACCTCATCGTTACCTTGCCATAGATAAACTCATTGGTTAGCATTTGGAAGCTAGTCCCATTTGTTTGTGATTAGGGTATACTGCCCCGTCTATAATTAAGCATGCAGCGCACATCAATGATTGGTTGCGGTAGCTTATGTTAGGTTTCATTTCAGCCTCGTCATTTGCATAGGTATTAAGTACCATTTGCAAGTATGATTCATACAGGGAATGTGATCATGACAATCAAATTAGCTGCAAGACGTCCATTGTTATGTAGGAATCTCCCACATCTTTCCACAACAGTCGGGCTTGAGCCGCCTTTAAGCTCGTCTGTTCACCTGGTAGGAGGCTGTCCGACGCTGCGTCATCCAGTCTCTCATCGGTTATTTATCGAGCAATGGGGCCTTTTACCATTCCCACTTCAGTTTGCTATTTCCTAGTTTTCTGGATTCCAACAGCTCTACCTGTAGGGCTGCGTAGGCTTGTTTTTGTAAGTGAGGTGTTTTAGTTATTTGTGTACAGACCTGTATACAATTAAGCATAGTGCGCACGTCGTTGATGGACCAAAGACTCATGTGAGGCATCTGCATCCCGGCCTCGTCGTTTACGTAGGTGTAGCCCAGCATCTGCGACCGTGGCTCGTTTAGCAATAGCTCCACGATCATTGAGTGTACGCGCGCCATAACGCAGTTGTCGAACTCATGAGGGTCAAATCGACCTGAAAACGAAACATAACACTGCTTTTATTGTCAAATGATAAGGGCCTCTGCACAAGACATTTTTAAAACGAGCTGACAACGCACGGGCGTTTTTGTTGAGCGCATCATGAGATCAGATCAAATCGTGCTCAAAACTCGTTTAGCTTTCTTTAAAACGTCATATGCAAAGGCCTTTATTATTTCTAATAAATAAAATAACCGACGGGTAACCTAAACCGCTAGGGGAATGCCACAGAGCGAAACTAGTGCGGTTGCGATGATGGGTGTAAATATCGAACATATGAAAACGCCACGTACGGGCACACTGTGGTGACCTTCGCCTGAGGCTGGAAATTTGTTAATCAGTATATACTAATTACCTATATAGGTAAGTATACAATAGGATTTTTAGGGATTCAAATCCTATATGGGACAGGAAAAGTAAAATTGCGCGGGTAACGCAGGAAACCATTCAGTTATTGTACCTTTTTTACCCAATATTTTTCAGAACTTCTAGAAGCTTACCCATGCACGATAAAATGACTCTACGGCCTTCAGAGTCCCTTTTTGGAAGTGGCACTAAGTAACCGGCATCAATAACAGCTGCAATTTTGGGGTCCAGAGGGTCCAAATTGTGAAACCAATGCGGGTACATTTGCCGTACAGTTAGGTAGCGTTCCAGCATTGAGCATGCTTGAGGAATGGAGTACTTCTTCGTTCGCAAAAAGCGCAGGAGAAAAGGAGTATCTGGAAAAAGAAACATATCTAATTCAGCAATTTTAAAAATATTAATACATGCAATTATCACCCTAGCCAGCAACCGTCTCTTATTAACCGAAGGGCTTCTCCCGATTTGAAATACCCTCTCGTTAGTCATTTCCTCTCAACACTCTTAATACACTATGTACATTTGCATACGTACCTGTTCGACATTTTCTTATAGCGGGATGTTTGTCTACAAAATGCCGCATCTGCTCCAAGGCCTGATGTCTTAAAGCTGGTTCTTCTCTTAGCTCTATTCTGGCCCTCTCTCTTAACTCAATAGGCAAATCTCCTGTTTCTCTCTCTTTTGCTTCGAGTATTTGTATTCTCTCTTCAGCTGAAATTGGTGGCTCGGCAATTTCCGATTTGGGTTCGAGGTCTCTTCGACACTCTTCCGGTTGCAGAACTGATGTCGCCATTTTAAAACTGAAACAATTAATATTTAGTGTTAGTATCTAATGTGAAATCATCTGTAGGTAGGTACTTATGTATCTATTTTTATTGATCCTTTTAAATCTGCTCAGTAGATTCGACTGGAATTAAAAAATCGTGTCCTACGGTGATATCGCTCAAACCCTGACAAAAGAAAAAAAATAACGATTTCCGTACTTTTTTGATATAAATCCTACTTGATCAAACTTGTAACTGCTTTTAAAATTGCAAATTTTGGAAAAATATCTTTTAGTTGTACGTGCCTAGACTTTACAATTTTGGTTAACCATGCATGAAAGAACAAAGGAAAATAAATTTTAATTTATTTCTTGTATTTTAATATCTGTGAGTTGAGATGTAGCTGAGAATACTTGTACATATCGTGTCGTGGATACTAAAGTTACAGCCATAAGTAACATAAGGTCATGGCGCACCACACACCACATACCCAAACGAGTTTGGTTTGCAAGCATTTGAATATTTTTTTACAGTCGTGAGTACACTTTTTGACGTGAAAAAAACTATATATTATAGTTCAAAATTTAATTAAGTGAATTTGCTGATAATGTAAATATGTGCCTATTAATCTCGGTCTCGGTGTGTAAAGTGGTTAATTATTGGATGGGTGCTGCACACTTTTAGTTTTGTTTGTGTTCGTAACTTACGTAAATCGGACCTAAGGTGCGCTAAGTAAAAAGACCTGGCAGTCCGCTTTTTCGAGTGTACACAAAATCACCCGAATCGATTAATTGTGCAATACACATCTTATCATCCCCTAGACCGACCTCGACACGGTCGTAAAACAATTGTTAGGCGGCCTCGGCACGTACTAACGTTCCCAAATGACGATCTTGCTATCCGGATAGCGAGATTAGTCTCAACGAGTAACGACCTTCCCTAATAGGGCCTCCCCCTAACACGAGGCCGACGTCCCCGGGTTCGTCGGTGACCGCAGGGATACACGAGATATTAAAGAGTGCCGGGGCGCTTCCCGCCCCCACTCAATCGCAACCGCACCCGCGTAACGGTGAACTCCCTTCCTGGCGCTGACTAACCTTGGGGTTCGAGTGCGACAACCCAGGCCGGGGAGCCCTTGAGCGTTGGGCGCTATATGGGCTGAGATTCCTTCAGAGTGTCGTCCCAAAAAGCCCGGTGAAGCAGTAATGGCTGCAAAAGCCAACTGCATAGTAAGCTCAGAAAAAAAAATACATACAGATAGGCCTTTCTACTTTGACAGCTGTCAATTCAGTAATTAGGAAGGGAAAAATGACATAGGATAGTTTTTATGCCAGAAAATTTAAAAGTTCCTGCGGGAATAACTATGACCGAGCTTAAACGAACTATAGCAAACTTCTTTAGTACGAGTATAAGAGTCCCACGTCAATAACCAAATTAGGGCGGGTAGAGCTGCTGGCAAAATTCATTAATTACCAGCTATCCCATTTAGATTATAAAAGCGGAAGTTTGGATGTTTGGTTGTTTGTTACTCAATCACGCTTCAACCGCTAGATGGATCGAGATAAAACTTGGCACACATATAGGCTAGGTCCCGGAATAGGACAACGGCTATTTTTCATACCGGAAAATTCAACAGTTCTCGTGGGAGTAACCATAACCGAATTCCACGCACAAACCATAGCTGCAGCTATAGCTTGCTATAGCAAACTTCTTTAGTAAAACCAAGGAGTTGACGTAAGAATCCCAAGTTGATAACCAAATTGAGGGCGGGTGGAGCCGCTGGCAAAAGCTAGTAATATTATTATAAATGACATGCAAAGTTGTAGTACGTTTTCCACACTAGTGCTTTACTTCCATCCATAACGTCTTTAAGTAACGTGGTATTTTTAAACAAATTGACATTGTTTGGCAAATAAGTTAACACTATGCTTAGATACTAATCAAACAGATAACGTCCTTGAACTGTTATATTTATATGTCTCTAAACCAAATTCTGACTACATAGTGCATATTGACACATTGTGTGTGTGTGGGGGGGAGTGGTGGATAATGGCATGGTGGCATATAGGCATATTGATAGAAGATATGTCTGTAGCGATTTTAATACCAAAGTAGTTATTTTTTTTATTAAAAATGGTTTTAAACGGTCTAAGGGTTAACTAATACTTGCATTGGTACGAGAATTTCCTTAAGCAGGGACACTGTAGGTACGGTTCTTCGAGTAAGGAGTAGATTATACTTTAAGACAGTCAACGACACTGTTTTGAAGAGCTATAGAGGCGTGGTTTTTGAAAAAAAATACTTTACCCTAAAACTAAAAACAAGTCCAAACATTAAAGTTACGTATTTTTAGGGTTCCGTACCTCAGAAGGAAAAAAGGAGCCCTTATAGGATCCCTTTGTTGTCTGTCTGTCAAGACCCTTTTTCTCAGGAACTCGTAAGGTATCAAGTTGAAATTAATATCAAATACTAAGGTATACGGTCCCTTGAAGCTGTAAAAAAGTTAAGCTTCTTAGTCAACGTAATAAAGAAATACAGACGAAATACGGCCATATTTGACGCATATTTTGGCATTCACAAATAGATCAACTCCCTCACAGCCTAGTTGGCAGTGTGGCCCTGCTGTGTGTGGGTTCGATTCCCGCACTAGTCAAACATTTATGTTAAAACATTTATGTTTATCTTGATTGTGGGTGTATTTATATATGATATGAAAATATTTACAAAAAAAAGTAATTATATTTATTTGCATCCGCTGTCTGGTACCCATAACACAAGCTTTGCTTACTTTGGGGCCACATGGCGCTATGTGTAATATCCAAAAATATCTATTTTTATATATTTATTTATGGAGTAGTTCCTGTTGTCCTAGAATCATAAAATTACTCAGGAAGCAATGGCTAACATCACAAATATAGAAAAAAAAACCATAATTTATTGATTTGTAGTTATAACACATTAAAAGTCTACAGTCACTTAAAGTAGTAAAAATATCAAACTTCTAAGTCAATGCAATAAAAAAATATGCCCAAAACACGTTTTTTTTTTGTTTGTGCCACAACAAATAAAACAAAACCTATAATAAATCAAAAAATCTGAATACCGTGAATTTGTTGTTACATCAAGAAAAACGATTATAAACTTATTTGCAGTTGGTAAACTAACCGCGACCTATGTCGAAGTATTGGGACAACAGTTGTCCAATGGCAAAGTTAAGTTTGTCCGTCAATACAGTTTACCTTTTACGGAACCCTCGGTGCGCGAGTCCACCTCGCACTTAACTGTTTTTTGACCTAGAAATGTTTAAGTTACGTCGTAAAGTAGTTGCCGATGTAGTATCTGGTTTCTTTGATTGAGAAAACAATAAATCTTGTTAAGTTATACCTACGTAGTACTAATTCATAATATTTATGCAAAACGTCACTACTTTTATGTCATATAGGTCTAAAATGTTCCCAAAAAAATTATCAAAGTAAAGATAGCAAAAAAAATTGAATATTTGATGTTGTATTAATGATAAAAAAAAATAAAACGTATTTTTGACAAAGATATTTCTAATTAATATAATGAAATTATCGTCTTCTCAATTAATTAAAAAAAAATTAGTTACCTACGTATTATGTTATGCATTTATTTTTTTCAAATCTGTTTTTTACTTCTCCTAATCATAAAGGTATATTCAAAATAATATAGCCTCATAAAATAATATAAATAAATGTTTTAGCGATAAAGAGGTAAAAAAAGTTTTAAAAAATTAAAAAATATCATACTTTTTTATTTATCAGATAACCCTCGTTGAGTAACTATTATAAAGACTAGGGTCGGATGAGGCTGATAAGGTAAAAGGATCACGTGTGGTTACTTCGGGGTTTGTCTGTTTTTCAATATGTTACAATTTAAAAATGCCTGATTGTATCTCGAAGACTGAATCTTGCTTGCTTGTAAGAATGTATTGCATATGTGTTTTTAAAACTTCATTAAATTGGGTAATTTATTATCGGCGTGGAACTCCTTAGTTAACTCCTTGATTATACTAATGAAGTTTGCTGTAGCTATAGTTCGATTAAGCTTGGTTATAGTTATTCCCGCGGGAACTTTTGATTTTTTCGGGATAAAAAGCCGATGTGTTCATCCGGAGTGTCAGCTACCTCTATACCTAATTTCATCAAAATCGGTCCAGTCGTCTGAGCGTGAAGAAGTAACAAACCTACAAAGACACTTACAAACTTTCGCCTTTATAATATTAGTATCATGAGAAGTCGAATTTTATAACCAAAGTAACGAATTCAGATTTAGTAGGGGAGACCGAGGTGTTTTGAAACAGAGGTTATTTGAAACAGCACTGATTTCGCGAAACTTAAAACCGTTAGAGACCTGAAAACGTTCCAATTCAACCTTTTTCCATCGCCCGCAGGCCCTTCAGCACAATTCTGTGACTCTGGGCGCGCAATTGCGCTGTTCTTAGTTTCAAATCGCAAAAGTCGTAAAAAGTAACATCTTTGTTTGGATAACGCGTCTATAAAAGTTTTGAAAGCTTTTTAACTAAGTATTAAATTCATAGCATTGGTATAGCTCTTTTGTATGTGTTTTGCTCCTTGGTTTTTAATTAAATAGAAATCGGAAGTATTTTTCGTACTATGAAGATTTGAAACAGAGTGTTTCAATTCACCTCGTCAAAGTTTTGTATGGCTGATTTGTTTATATGGTGATGGTTTACATTTTATATTTTTTTTATTGTGTTTAAGCATTTTATTTGTTGATTATAATGAAATATCATACTACTTCTGTTCATGGTTAAAATTTAATAAGCTGATATTATTTTCGTTTAAATTTTTTTTAAAAAATTTAATAGTTATCTATTAAATTTTCAATTTAGCAAAAAATATTAATCAAAATGTTTAAGTTACATCTTTGAAAGTTTTTTTTTTAATAAATACCTTTAAATTAAAGCGTCATTTCTAATTTACAACCCTTAATTCAACCAACAAATATTCTGTTTCAACTCACCTCGACCTCTGTTTCAACTTACCTCGGCATGAGGGGAGTTAAAACAGAATAACTTGTGATGTTTAAGTCGTTTTTTTGCTACAGAATTCACACTTACACTTTTTTTGTGTTACTCATCTTCAAGTCCAAGAAATTAACTATCGATTAAAAACTTATCACATGCGATTTATGTTAATAGTACTTTTTCTATTAAGCAAAATGTCAAAATTGTTTCAACTCTCCTAGGTCTCCCCTACTTATAGCTTTACTAATATACGTTTAATTTATATTTTTATTTTATTTAGAACTAAAAAGTTTATTTTTTGTTACAATAGGTATTATTAGTAATGTTACTGGTACAAAAATTGAAAACACTTTAAAATGTAAGTGCCAAGATAGATCAAAGTAACTCGAAAAATAACATCGACTCTAAAACCTAATTACCAAAGTTTATTTTGCTTTAACAGAAAATGTTATTATGTTGTAGTTTAAGAGGGAAACCCGTCAAACCTCAGGATTGGCTAGTCTCAGCCCGGTTCATAAAAAATTAAATTGCGATATATAATTGCTTTGATTTGGGTTAGGTCAGTTTAGGTTGTGTTATGTTATTTTAATTTAAACTACTTGACTAACCTAACTTGAAACAATATCGTATAGAAATTAGACATTTAATCGTATAAGAATTTCAATTTCAAGTTAGGTTAGTAAAGTCGTTAAATTAAAATGACATAACACAACCTAAGCTGACCTAACTCAAATGAAAGCAATTATAAATTATAAAATTAAATTAAAATTTTATGAGCAGCTAAAGTTTTTTGAACCGCGCTTTCACTAGTCAATCCTCAAGTTAGACAGATTTCCTTCAATGACTATAACGTATACCCAATGAACTCCATATGGAATTCGGAGCCCCAGGCACGTGAATCGAACTAGTTCTGTGACTGCTTTTCTGTTATTTGCACTGGTGACTGTACCTATGACATACAAACATACACCAGTAACTACGTAAATTACCCAATGGCACCTCACCAACCGTACAAGTTCGAAAGTCAGCGGGTGAAAGTCAATGATTACGTAGACAAGGTCACTGGCACACAGAAATCTTACTTTTGTAAACGTCTCGTCTTTGGTCCGTCCTTCATACTTTTATTTTATGCTGTGCTGTTGGCTGTTATACTTTTTAAGTGTTATTATAAGAGGCAGAGGTACTGTGCCAAAATACTTAGCGCCTATGTTATCTATTCTTTTAATGTCATTTTATATTTATATATATTTTTTTTTAATTTTTCAACAAACTCTAGCTTTAATATATTAGTATAGATTGTATAGATTCAAATTGTGAGTACCAGTATAACATTGTGTATGAGAATGGTAAGGAGAAAATAACTATCGAGAGGCTATTTAGAAGCCTAAGGCCGAAAGCTTTAATGGCCCGAGTTTGTAATTTCCGTACCGCCATGTTACACACAAAATTTTTCATTCACATCAAATAAAAATATAACATGGATAAATAAATAAACTCACCAAAACACAATCGAAATGGCGGGAATAGTAATAACATATCTAGAAAATTTATGAATTAAAAAGTTTTGGCTAAAGTTCAAACATACTTAAACATATCTACAAAGCTTATTTAGAACCACAGTGCAGTTTTTATACGTAGGTACATATTTCATAGAATAGGCGCGTCATTACCGCCCGAGGGTTCTATGAACGCGCGCTTTGTTTAGAGGAAAGTTAAATTTACAAAGATAAGGCCAGTGGGAGTAAAATAGTCGAAACATTACACAAAAACATCTACACAATACATGTTTTATAAAACGTGTTATCTCCTGCTTCGGTATTGTTGTTTAATGTTTTTAAAACCATTTTTGTCAGAATGACATCATACCTAGAAGACGTATTTTCAAATTTAGAAATAGTAGATTAGGTAAATAAAATTACCACCACAGAGTACATTTGTTAACCACGGATCATACATGCGGACGGCCCAATCTTCGCATATTTGTTTTTAAAGTGAATATATAACTTTATATTCTGTAAATATTTCAAGGGTCTACCTGTAGCCGTTATCAATATCAAGCAAAAATGAGCGAAACAATCACGTTTGTTGTATGGGAGCCCCCTTAAATATTTAATTTATTCTGTTTTTTAGTATTTGAGAAATACATCTTCGGTGAAAATTTCAACTGTCTTACTATCACGGTTCATGAAATACAGCTTGTTGACAGACGAACAGCGGAGTCTTAGTAATAGGGTCCCGTTTTATACCCTTTGGGTACGGAATCCTAACAATGTTTTAACAATTTGTGTAGATGTTTTTGTGTAATGTTTCGGCAAAACACGAGACCCGGCGTATAGTATAAATTTTATAATCTGTGACCTGGCTTTAGTAAAACAAAAATACTAAACATAGCCCCGATTGAAAGTTCATAACATAGAGTAAGTAAGGTGCAGAGCAACACATCAAAAGATAGTTAATTTTGAAAACGAAATATTAATTATTACTTTTCTCCTTTTGGAATTACGTAAGATCGCTTTATTGACACCTATTATCAATGATATTACATTATAAATTTAATATCATTGGCTAATAATGTATATTAATGAGCCAACTTAATTATAAGGAAGGAAATCAAAAAAATTACATTAGTTTAAGTATTGTTTAGTCAACCTATTATTGTAATTATAATGGTCAACGGTGGGTTAACGATACCTACGTATGTAGGCATTTTGCTAATAAACGTAATTGCTAATGTATCATTTTGCATAGACGTCTACGGCCAAATTGGTTCTGTACCATACCGTCGCAAAATGCACAATCTAACCTCGCACTCAACCGGTTATTATTTTTTGTCATTACAAGTTTAAAGCTTGAATGAATTACCGTTTAAAACAACAAAAATATATTTCTTTAGTGGAGAGTTATTTTTCAAATTTTTTCTTTCGTTTTTTTCATTATTTATTCAGAAACCCCAGCTTCATAACCAATATTTTTTAAAATTTCAGTGGACCTAAACGATAAAGCCCAAGAATAAATAATAAATAAGAAGGTCGGGTAGTCAGACAGACAGACAGCCAGACAGCGTAGGCTTAGTAATTAATAGGGGTCCGTGGACACCTTTTGGGTACGAACATAGACTTCGAGTTCAGTAATCTGTTCTATGGACTTCGCAATAGCCTCACAAAATTGACCATATTTTAGAAAGGGACAAAACGAACCTGGTGTCTGCTTTCTCTTTCTATCAACGTCTGTCATGAAATATTTTTTTATTCACGGTGATAATAGGTCCTTGAATTTGAAAACTTTATCTACCCAATTGTGTGTTATATCTTTCTGAAACATACAAAGATATATTTTGCTATCAGTGCTTCTTATGTTTACCCGTATTGAGTTTCCAAACGAAACTTGCGAATGAAACTTTGAAAAATTAATTTCTCAAAAAAAACTGGTTTGAGAACCAAATGGATTATTAGACTTTCTCATCGAAATAACCAGAATCAGTAGGCTCAATAATTAATTAATTAGATTTGCTCATCGAAATAGACATCCCAACGTCATTGCCTGAGACATTAAATGTAATTAGTAGATGAATCACGTGGAGTTACCGAACGTAACGTTGGCACGTCCAAGCCTTAAATCACGCTGTCCTCACGACATTCCCGTGCACCATATCAGGATACATGCAATATAAACAATAAGTACTTAACTTTAGTACTAAGTTATGCTAGAAGGAATTAGTTTTGTTCCACTGTGTTTCTCGTTAGGAATATTTTTCTAGCTACAGATAAGGTGGGTTATTTGTTTCTATTTACATTGAAGTAGATTTTCTCCTACTATTCATGTGAGTGTAACCAAGGCCAGTAGCCAATTTATCAAGAATACCACAAATCATATGGTATGGATAAAGAATAAGGAATTGATTATAAGCCGCCACTATTCCATATTCTGTGCCCGTGGAGGCTTTTTACAGAATTGGAAAATCACATGGGCTTAGTATGCCATGTTTTAAACGTCTGTGGCAACATCACACTTACGTCATCCCCACTGTAGGTGCACGGCCTACCCGCACCTTGTACGAGGGTGTTTTGGGCCACAGTCCATCACACACAAACACACATATATTAAATAAAACTCTTAAAAATCAAAAGTAACGTATCTATTATCAAATATAATAGGTATGGTTAAAATCATAAGGTATCAAAAATAGGTACACATAGAATTTTTTTCCGAACATAAAGTCCTGGATCCGCCACTGCCTATGCCAAACACAATACAATCATTAATGGGTAGTTTGTAAATGCACACGCTGAGTGTATTGAAAATAATATGTTGAGAATAGCTCGTTAGCTGTTTTTACGTCACTCATAAATTGCCTTATAAATAATAAGTTGTTGTTAAAACTTCAAGGAAGACAAAGTTATTTAGGTAGGTAGTATATCGATGAGGTAGATACATACTTCATTAATTACCTACTATAACAGTGCAACTAACTTTTCTGACTTTCTGACCTTACCAGTCGCTAGTGTCGTTGTAAGTTCATACCATTTCAATATAGCGACTAGTTAGTAGGTACAGTAGTTTTAATTTTTGACTACCGGGCCAGAAAAGTTTGTTGCACTATACCTATACCAGCCTAACTAAAGTATAAGAAATAATACACAAACCCTTTTTGTCCTTAGCTTTAGTCTATTTATTTTACAATTTATTTCTACAAAAAATATCATTTTCTATATGTGTTACAGTTAAAGGGCGAAATCCGTCAACCTGAGGTTTGACTACTCAAAGGCCGGTTCATACAAACTTAAATAGGATATATATGTGCTTTGATTTGGGTCAGATTAGTTTAGGTTGTGTTATGTTATTTTAATTCAAAAGAGCGAAATAGGCCAGAAAGCTAATTTCTGTAATACTAACGATGTGCTTGTAAATGTACTAAAATTCATTACACAGTGTTATAGTATATGTCGCGGCCCGATCATGAAATTGATCACTTCATGATGTGTGCGACCATTTCATAAAATAGTCATATTCACCCATTCACACATCATGATATGGTCAAGCCAGATCAATGGCGACTCAGCGTTTAACGATGTGAACAGCTTAATGATATGGTCAAACATTTGTGATCATATGGTAAAATAGTTAAATTATCTACCAGGAGAGGCGCAAATGTCGCCCTGTTTTTGTAATGTATCATGGCGGCAGGATATTCAAATCTATACTACTAATAATATAAAGAGGTTAAGTTTAGATGTATAATATAATTTCCAAAACTAGATACTTATCCTATTTCAAACATTTTGTTGCAGTATTTAAAATGGACTTTTTTGGGCAAATTTTTGTATCCTAATCAAAAGTTCCCATGGTTTTTTTTTCTCCGGGGCAATATTTCCCTTACGACGTAACGGCACTTACAATAACTTGATATCAGTAATACGTATATACCCATATTGAGAGTTACCACAGGAATAGGTTTTTCCACGGACGGGTCAAACCGCGGGGATCGTCTAGTGGATGCTAAAAGTATAGTAAAATATCGTAACGACACTGCAGTTTCGCTGCAGTACTGTCAACTACATCCACACTGCATTAATTTAAATTTTCTTTTTATTTGAGAGTAAACTAGTAGACTATTATAAGTGTTACGTAAATTTTTAAGCTAATCTTTGTACTTAAAGAAAGAAAAAAATAATTTTTTTTATACTACGGAAAGCCTACTTTAATTATACGGCTACATTGACATTCAACGTTGACGTTTTTACAATATGGTCGCTTTTAGCTGACTATATCATGAAATACGACCTTTTTCATGAGGTGATCAGTTCTATGCTCTGGCCAAGACATATACATTACTATAAGACATATTTTCAGTACATTATGACATAATGACGCCTTGAAACTTCATTTTTTTTTGTATGGAAGTTATCGTTTATATCGATTTGTAGTCACATTTTTTTACTTTTGCTACAACTTAAAGTCAATGCACTACACGGAAAAAAAAGAGTTTCTTAGTTCTATACCGCCAAAATAATTTGGATTCAGTCAAGAAATCCAACTATTTTTAACATATTTTGTTCACAGAAGGCAATATTATTGCCCAGAAAAAATCTCATTTTATCAATCGAAATTGATAAACTTCTTTTAGTTTGAACAAATTTTTTTTTAAACCAAATAAATGTACGTTTTAGATCAACCAAACTTAAATTAATTACCCTAAGACAGTTAATGTTCTTTTATAAAATACATACATTTTTATATGCAACATTTTATTTTTCTTCGTTTGAACAAAAAATTATTTTGCTTTGAAATAATTTATTTTGCGCCAAAATCATGGTTATCTTAAATCTGCGACGTCATTTATTAAAAACTATATCTTTCGTTTAAAATAATTGTATCTTAAATCAAAGCCAGTGAAATGTTCAGTTAAGATAATATTGTTTTGAATTAGAGAAAATTATAATTTTAACAGAATTTGTTAGATTCTAGACTCAAAATCTTATATTTTAAGCTGAAACTCTTGTTTTAGTCGAAACAAATAAAATACCTGCTTTAATATATTAAACATTTTCGTTGAAATGAATCAGCTGGTATCGCTTTGAACGAATTTTATTTTTGTTTAAGTAAATACCTGCATTTTTAAAACTGACTGAACTTCATCACTGTCCTTCATAGGTTTTAATTTTAAATAATTGTTTATTGTAAGGTTTTGGGCGTCAAATTAGTATCAGTTTATGCAAGAAACCTACAGTTAATTATTATCTGAGAATTGAAAAGCTCGTGGCCCAGTCGCATTCGTCTATCTGAAACGATAAGCGATGTTAAGCAACGTCAACCGTGGTCAGTACTTGGATGGGTGACCGCTTAGCGGCACACTTTTCTTTCTTCCATGTTTCAGAAGGACCGTTAAATAGTCGTAGCAATTATAAATTAACATAACACTGTATAATCAGCTAAAGGCGAGAATAGCTGCTACTAAGCTCGACAAACGTTCCGCCAAGTCAGAAAGGCAGTGCGGTAGACTGACTCTATATAGGCCAAGCCTCCAAAAAAGAGGGCTGTGCCTCTGTAGTAGGGCACTAGCTTGACAAACGTCCGCCAAGACACACTAAGTCAGTGCAGTAGACTGCTGACTCTATATGGCCCAAGCCTCCAGAAAACTCTACATGGCCCAAGCCTCCGGAAATGAGGCGTATCTCTTTAAAAAACTTTATTTAATCTTGACGGATAACTATGTAATTTAGGACCGAAACATTTTTGTTTTAAACTAAAATATAATGTTATTAATTTAAGAGCTGCCGTAGTCAAGTTAAGAGCACTATTCTCTTGTGTGAACTAGAAATTTCTTCCGTTCAATAACACACGAAGTTCTACGCCCAAGATAACTAAGTGTTTTAAATAAAGAACCATATTTTCCTTCAATTAATTAAATATTGTTTCAAACTGATAGAGTTTTATTTACTGGTTCAAAGAAATTTGATCTTGTGTTAACTTTATATTATTTTTTTTATTTAGCTTAAAACCATTTCGGTCTTTTTTAAACCAGTTTTATTTCAGTTTAGAGGACAGCGACTGAAAATTAACCTCGATTAAATATCGTGTGACCAAGGTATAATAGAACAAGGAAAGACTTATCAAATAAAATCGTTACATCTATCCGTCGTTCCGTCCTATAGAAAGGAAGCTGATTGGAGAATTCAGCTAAGGTAAGCAACATTTGGTAAGCTTCGCTAAGTCTTTTCGCAGTGTGTGCGTCCAGCCTGTCATCACTTAGGCTACCGAAACGTGGACATTTACTACAGCGGGGCTGGTCCATATGTTTAAACTGACACAGCGCGCGCGATAAACCGAGCTATGCTCCGAGTGTCTCTAAGGGATATAATCTGGAACGAGGATATCCGAAAGAGAACTAATATCACCGACATAGGTTTTGCAGATTTAGCACCGAACCGCGTACCGGAAGACGAAGCGTGGGGTGTCCTCCAGTCGAATGGATCGAGTAGCCGGTAAAGCCTGGATGTATAAGGTTCTATATTTGTCTTACATCTTAATTGTAGAAGGCTATGTCCTTTTAAGTAAGTATATGGAAGTAGGGCGAATCATTCATAAAAAAGGTTCATTCAAAAAATCAGCAAAGAGTAAACTTTTAAATGAGGAGTATTTTTGAATTTAGACAACCGAAAAGACATAAAGAATCGATGATGCTTTTTGATCACATTCTTTAGATGAAAGTTTTAATATATTATATATTCCTGGTGTTGCAAGCTTCCATAGGCTACGGTGACCGCTTACCATCAGGCGGACCGTAAGCTTGTTACCTTAGTGGTATAAAAAAAAAAAAAAAAAATTGTCTTTGGTTTTGATAGACTGCTGCATGACCTGCAGATATATGTATATTGTATTGAACTAGTATGTCTATGCTGCAGATGGTCATGTAACAAATTTTAAAGCAAAGTTAAATATAAATCTTCAGCACCCGGAAGTGCACTATTAGAATGCAATCACCTATATTTCAAAAGCTATTTAAGAGTATAAAATTCGCGGCGTCTCGCAACGGGCTTCATACGAACGAATTTCTTATTTGTTGTTGACGTTTACTGACCAATTACTGTGAAATTACTTAGTCATAATCCGAAGCCGAATACCGAAGTCTGTGGTATTCCAAAATCTTGTAAAATGTTTTTATCAACTAGAAATATTTCTTGAAACCATTTGTATGAAAAACTGGAATCCTGTATAACTTTTAAACTATAAAATTTAATAGAAAACTGGCACACTGCAGACCTAGTTATTTTTTACTAGAACATGTCTTCAAAATTTCGTGGTGTTTGATCAGCAAGTGTCAAAAATAAGTGAGAAATTAGCTTGTATGGAGCACGCTGAGAGGCGTATTCTCTTAAGCTATATATTTCACGAGCTTAAGAATATCTCCTTGCGAATGTTAGGAATGTCAAGTATCGCGTTCACCAAGTAGAGGTTGTGCACACTGTGTGTTTTAAATGATAAAAAACAATTAAAATTCGTAATCGAGCACATAGGTCTATAATTATTATTTTTTATTTACCCAGATTGATGTCAAACGGTCTCCGCTTTGCCGATACTATGGCGTAATAACCATTTAGTTATGGCTTGGAAACGAGTAGCAACTTACTAAATACCTTTCTCGACTCGTAGGACTCGTATCCGTGTTACGATAGAAGTCTATTACGAAAGTTGAATGACCAATATATGTTACTAGCATTGCATGCCTCGTGGGCAGTGGTTAACTTTTTTCCTTCTATTCGTAAAAATAAATTAGGCATGCTCATAAGACTGCGTAATAGCATCACAAAGTTGATCATTCTTTAGGAAGAGACAAAGCGAGCCTGTGGTCTATTTACTCTTTCTATCAACGTCCGCTATTTTGTTTGTTTAGTATACTAATCCATACTAATATTACAAATGCGTAAGCAACTCTGTCTGTCTATCTGTCTGTTTGTCTGTTACCTCTTCACGCTTAAACTGCTGTACCGATTAAGATGAAATTTGGCATGAAGATAGTTTGAGCCCCGAGCAAGGACATGAGCTACTTAAAAGCGTCAAGTGTGAGTCGGTTTTTTCCTATTGAGGAGTTGCTATACATTCTATAATATCAATCAATCAATAACCGAATTAAGGGCGGGTGGAACCGCGGGCAAAAGCTAAAAAGCTAGAGTTTAATTAAACAAGTTAAAAATGCGCTGTCCAGTCCTCTATATCTATGGTTATTTATGCCTACCACAATGACATAGAGTAAGGATGTGAAACGTTCCGTTTTTGTATGGAATTTAATGTTGTACCGTTTCCCTATGCACATTTTTTGATTTTTCACTAAAAGTTTTTATCTTCAATTCCAAATGTTAAATTTCAACAATAATTTTTAATGACTACTAATACAACATGCAAATGCAATATAATTGTATCATCATCTAATCACTAATTGCTAGTGATAACACTGATACTGCTACTATTATTAATTATTAATTTATCGATGACTAAATACAATGAATGTATAAGTAAATCACCCAATAAGTAAATGCACTAATAGACAAAAGGAAGTTTTGTAACATAATATATTTTTACAAAATAGGTACTTCCTAGTTACCTACTTTTGCTATAAAATTTGTAGAAAAATATTAAATTTTTGAGATCTAGCTAATTATCTACATAATAATTGTTATAATAAACCGGCCAAGTACGGGCCTTGCGCATTGTAGGGTTTCTTCGTTACCCGTCACAAGTACATTTTATACCAACTACCTATATAGGTATCTGACAGGGAGGACTCTTTTCGCAAACGGATCCCTAAATCTAAAATGGGTTTTGTACACCCGCAATATTTTTGAACGACCTATACAACGCACACGACACTATGGGATAAACGAGAAAAAAAAATCGTGCCCACTTTACGTGAAGGAGAGGATATTTTACCACTTTGTCGGCGAGGTTAATGTGTATACCCTCTTTGAGCTAAGCCGCGGACAGACGGACAGACTTGCGTGACTACGGAAACCTATAAACAGTAGCACAGTGAATAAATAATTAATCATATCAACGACGTTATTTCATAAACTCCATGAAGCTATATAGCGGAGCTTCATGGAACAAAAAATTATAATAAAGAGTTTTATTTTACACATAAATAATTAAGTTATATGTAAGTGATTGAATACTTTTCAATTGTCCTTTAACTTCATAAAGGTTTAGGATATATTGTCGTCTATGTAAGTGACTTTTTTGCTCTTGCAGTGTATTGCTGTATTTCAGCGTTAACTGTACTTTCACTTTGCTCACCCACGTGCTATTATGAAGTTTCAAACTGAATAATAGGTATTTATTTCAGTACATTTTTAAGTTGCAAAATTAAAGAATTTACATTCACTTTCTCTTCACAGTAGAAAAGGAATCAAAAAAAAACTGGCCATGCACGTGTTTATTTCGAGCTTAAATTTTTTTTGTTATTTTAATATTATTCAGCTATAGCGAGGACAAGGAAACGTTTTTTGTCTGTTCCTTGCCAGCTTAAATATGTTCCCACTGTTGGGCCGTGGTCTTTCACCTTTAGGGATTTGGGCCATCATAATCATAGTCCATCTGGCGGGCCCAGTGTGGGTCGTGGTCTTCACATAGGTACGTTTTTTTAACGAATACAGGTTTCCTCAAAATCATTTTCCTTACCAGAAAACCAGTGGTCTGAAAGAAAAATGTACTTGAAATATTAAGAAAAAGACTCATTGGTACATGACAAGCTCGAACCTCCAAACCTCAGAACGCGAGACAGACACCGAAACCACTAAGCCATGACTGACTTTTTCATGTATTACCTTATTTACTTGCCTCAAATTTTGAAATCGAACCGAACCGGTTTAAATGTCAGAGCAACGGCCGCCTAACTTTGGTGATCAGCTTGATGCCGCGATTAAATTTATGTTAAAAACCCGGTCAAGTGCATTCAAAAATTTAAGAATTTACATTCACTTTCACTTCACAGTAGACAAGGAATCAAAAAAAAACTGGCCATGCACGTGTTTATTTCGAGCGTAAATTTTTCTTTAAATTTCAGAGTTTTGTTATTTTAATATTATTTAATTATAGCGAGGACAAGGAAACGTGTTTTTGTCTGTTCCTTGCCGGCTTACCTTCTCAACTGTATTTTGAAAGCCCTATCTGAAAATACGTATCTAATAATAATACAGGATGAGGTTCGCAAAAAAAAAACAATTTTCTTTCCTCGGTTCAATGTATTATAAAAAAAGTTTTCCTGATTTTCATAACATATCTGTATGGCGGTTCACGCCTCTGCAAGACACGCCTCTGTAAAATTTTATTGGAATTTACCCAAAGACGGCTGAATTATAAGGCGTACATACGATTATATATACATACGGACGGACATGACAAATTTATAAGGGTTCCGTTTATGAAGTTTTTGCAGAGTAGCAAATGTCCTGAAAACGTAAAACTAAAAATTCATTAATAATGTTCATATTTAATTTAGTGTATTTTTACATACTAGGGTAAGGAAAAGCCTTTTTCATATTTTGGAACTTCTTTGCAGTTCTATTTATCTAACTGACACATACTCTTACCGATATTATCGTTAATATAATACCTACGTATACCGATTTTAGGCACTTCTCGCAAGGCCTCTCAGATATCTTGTTTTGGCAAGTCGGAAGAACTACCTTAATCTTGCTATATCTTTTTTAAAATCTGGCGTCAAAAGTACATAATCTGCATTTTGCAATCTTATGTTAAAGACGTTTCATCAAATTCACGTCAAAAATAGTGTCGTTGAATGGATAGATAGATCTCGTGTGACGTGCACATTAAATGCCTAATAATATCTTACCCAATCCTACTTACATAACTCACTTTTTTACGATTTTGCGAAACTACGAAGAAAAGAAACCAAACTGTGAATGCACTAATTCATATGAGATATCTACCGCATTTATAATAGTTTTATTATTGCATTATCAAGAAGTGAAAGTTAAAAATGCAATATACAATTACGCAACAAAAAATATACGAGAGCCTAAGACCAAAAATCATCCTACTTCATGGTTTTACGGCCAAAACCCGACAGCAATAGGTGGGTAGCAATGGCTCAAAGTGTCAAAGATTCATGAAAGCCCATTTCTGCTTTTTAGAGTTCCGTACCCGAAGGGTATTAACTAAAGCTCCGCTGTCCGTCCGTCCGTCCATCTGTCTGTCACCAGGCTGTATCCAGATGTATTTCTGTTGCCGCTATAACAACAAATAATAAAAAACAGAATAATATAAATATTTAAGGGGGCTCCCATACAACAAACGTGATTTTTTTTGCCATTTTTATAGATAATGGTACGGAACCCTTCGTGCGCGATTCCGATTAGCATTCGGCCGATTTTTTTAACAGGTAACATTGGAAATGTCTGAAAACTGAAAATGGTCAAAAAAACGAATGAACCGGGTTGCTACGATACAAGTCGGTTTTTATTGAAATTTTTTATAAAAAAAATAATCAAATAAATTAAGAAACTCGACTGCAGAAACATAACTTAATGTTTTTAACATAAATAAAACATAAAAATAAAAAGTAGCCATTTTCACTGAATGGCAAAAACTTAACAAACCCTGGAAAAGGTGTTTGTAGTCTTAAAATCACCTTTTTAATAACTGGTGTTACCTCCTCTGGCTCTAATCACAGCTTCGAATCTGTTGGGCATACTGAAGACGAGGTTTTGGAGGCGTTGTTGGGGTATATTCTCCCATTCTTCCATCAGGGCCTGTTTAAGATCATTGAGGGTGACAGGAGGTCGTCTGCGTCGTCCGACCAGGCTTCCGAGCTCATCCCAAGCTTGTTCGATCGGATTCAGGTCAGATTTTCTTGATGGCCAGGCCATCAAGTTGATACCAACTTCCTAAATGTACTCTTGTACGACCCGAGTGGTGTGTGGCCGGGCGTTATTGAATTGATCTATCACCCATATTTACCAGATATGGTTCTGCATACTCATTAAGGAACTCTTGAGCATATCTCAGAGTCAGAGTGCCATTTTCTATGGCCACTAACTGTGTGCGACCTTCCAAAGAGCCAGCCCATACGTGTACAGAGCCCTCGCCGTATTGGACTCCTTATGCAAAGCAGGCTTGAGCGTATCGCTCACCAGGCCGCCTGTAGATCTTTCGCCTTCCGTCATGAGCGAATAATGAGAAACGTGACTCATCCATGAACAAGACTTTTGCCCATTCTTCTTCACCCCACTGTACGTGGTCACGAGCGAAGCTCAATCTGTTAACCCGATGCCCTGCCGCTAGTTTGGACCCAATTGCTAGCCTGTAGGGCTTCGGGTTTACCTCAGCAAGTCTTCTTCTGACCGTGTCTTCACTAATGTAATCATCCCTCAACAGGAGAAGCTGCTGTTGGATCTGAACTGCATTGAGGTTACGATTTCTCAAAATAGTGCTAGCAATATATCGGTCTCCTCTAGCTGTAGTGTATCTGGGACGGCCATTACATGGTCTTCTGAGACGGTATCCGGTTTCTTCGTTTCACCTTGGAGACCGATCTTAATGTCACACCCACCATTCTTGCAGTTCGACGCATACTGATGCTTAGTACCAGATGTGCCATAATTCTTGAACATTCTTCAGGTAAAAGAGACATGATAATTAATGTTTATGTGCTGAAGATACCTTGGCTTATAAATTAAATGTTAATGATCAAAAAACAAATGCGAAAACAAAAGCAATTGAAAAGGGAGCGTTTTTCTTTTTTGTTTATTTTTGTTTATTTGTTCATTTAAAAAGCGGTTGACAAAAAGGAGGTTTTATATAACAAAACTAAATTTTCTACATGATGCTTTTTATTTCAATTATAATAGTACAGTGCGGTTTCAGCTTAACGCTTAAGTTGTGCCAAGGTTTTCTGCAAGGACTACAGTATGGAGTTCTTCAAGAAAGAAGTTATTAGATTTCTGAAGGGTCGGCAACGCGCAAGTGATACCCCTGGTGTTGCAAGCGTCCATAGGCTACGGTGACCACTTACCATCAGGCGGGCCGTAAGCTTGTTTGCCACCTTAGTGGTATTAAAAAAAAAAAAAAAAAAAAAAAAATTATCTTCACGTTTATGAGTGTATACCTTCGTTTGCAGGCCAGCAGTGTAGTTAAATATTTAGTATGTTTTAATTTGTGTTTAATTTTTAATGTTTCAGTTGGGTTTTTTATACACTTACTTACTTACTTACTTGATATACTTTCTTATACACTTAGGTTGTGGATTGGAACTACCTGACGAAGTTTTCGCAGACTATAGTATGACGTTCTTTAAGACAGTATTAGATTTTCAAAAACTAATTTCTACTTTAAGTGCGCATTCGTTTTGGGATTAAGAGTTTCCACGATTGATACTTTTCACACTTTTGATAACGCCAGTTTAGCAACCAACACCTATCGTTCGTGTACCTTTGAAACGTTACTAACAAAATTGTTGATTGCAAAACGAACGGTTGAAGTTCACACACTACTACAAAACACACACACACACTACCATAAACAATGAATATGTATAAGCAGTTTGACAGATTAACACAAAAACCCCACCTCCAGACATGGGTCTAAAGTTTTATTTTTCAGAGGCAAAAGTGACAAAAATAACAAAAATATCGTAAGCGAACGCATGACAGATTGTTACAGATGATGATTACAGTTGACAAAGTAAACGAAAATAATAATTCTGCATCCCAAAACGGACGCGCCCTAAATAAATCAAAAGTCAAGTCCAATTGATTAATTTTGATTTGTATACTAAAACGGTATTTCTAGTAACTTACTAATAATCGGTTTAATAGTATCGGTAAAATCATATTTTATCGTTACAACCATAGTCATTAACTATAGACGCGTTACTTCTGACCGACGTTGCACTTAATTTTAATAGCAAAACCTCATTGTAGCACCAACTAGGCAATTATCCGTTCGGTTTAAGGGCAGGTGATAATTCCAGCGGCGCTATAATTGTCACTTAGCGTCCTTTTTTTGACAGTTCATCGTGTGTAATAATTTCTGACCAAGCCTGACGTTGCTTAAGGCTAGGGTATAGGCTAGACCGCGAACCGTTTTTGTACAAATTTTGTGGCTAAACTATAGCATCTAAAGCATTGAATAAAATATATATTATAAAACTTGCTTTTGTCTCGTGCATTACCTTACTGAATGATTTTCATTTATTGTATTTAATGAAATAAAAAATGTGGAAGTGACCATTGTTTCAACACTTGTGCAAATTTTTAAAGCGTGTTTTGCATTTGCTTGTAATGAAAGTTGGTTAAATAATTAGAATACCTTGTTATCTAGTGCATAGACTCTAAGTTGTAGAAAAAGTAAAAAAATGTGACTACAAAACGGTAATACCGTTAATTCCATACAAAAAATTAAAAGTTTCGAGGCGTCATTACGGTAAAAATTACTTAAGAAGTATATAACATATATATCTCATAGTAATGAATATGACATTATCTAATGCTTTATAGTGCATTTACATACACAACGTAAGAATTACAGAAATTAGCTTTCTGGCCTATATCGGCCTCTTAACTTTGAATATCGTTTGCAACAAACTAATGTTTTACTGTTTCACAGACCAGTCACATTAGACGGACATTTTGATATAAAGGCCGGACATCTTTAATTTTTTAGTTTTTGTATAACAAGACAAATTTTTATTAAAGTAAAACAAGGTTTTTTTATCATTCACCATAAAATCTTCTTAAATTTTAATGAGACAACATTGAAATTGAATGAATCTGTCTTCTATATTATTAATCATTTAATATTCATTAAAATATTAGTTACAATATTTACGGCGCGGGGAGGAGCGCGCAAACCAATACATGACTAATGTAAAGAAATAACTTAACGCGTAACAAAATCTGGACAGGCCAGACACCGTCTTATTTGGCCGCACACGCAACCAAAAAGCCTGACTGTGTGCGGCTTTATCTAGACTTGCACTTAGCCGGTTTTTTTTTTACATTGTCGCAATAAGCATTATTATTTTAAATAACAGCTTATCCTTTTTTCATAGACGCTTCAATCGTTAGTACTTATCAAATCATATAATTTAGATAAACTTAAACGTATTTTTTTTTTTTTTAGGCAAATCGGTATGCGATTAATATGCGAGGCAAGAATGTGTGCCGTTTCGACCAGTGTACAAAGGAATATTACACTATTGAAGCATACAGAGAGCTAAAGCCAAAGTGCTCACGTGACTGCACGTTAAAAATCTCGATTTTCTCGGTTATTTGGCGGTATAAAATTCAAATATTTATTTAGAACTATGAAACTAGCAAATTTACTTGATCATATTAAAAAAATGTATGAAATAAAAAATGAAGAAAATATCACTCTTAGTTTTCTAAACAATGTGAATTAAAGCTCAAAAATAGAGTGTCAGATATATTTTTTTCTAACTGTTTTAATAGCTAAATTATTATAATAGTAGCAAATCCCCTTAATTAAGGTTTAAATTATTACATATGAACAAACAATGAACTCGTTTGGGTGTGCCATCACTTTAAACAATACCAAGAGCTATATAATTTTAAAGAAAATAAAAATAAATAATTTAATAAAGTTAAATAATAACTGGTACAGCCAAAATATCCTATGCCTCTTTATATTTCGGAGGGAAACTTAAATTGAGTTGTTACCTTTTCACTTTCATTATTTTTAGTACGAGTGTGAAGTTAATACGTTTTGTGAACAGTTTCCGACCACACTCATTTAGGCGCGAACGGACTGCAATATCTCTTTTTTTTTTTGTTTTTTTTTGTATTGGACCATTTGTAATGGACCTTTACAAAAAACTACACTACTTATAAGAAACCAATTAAAAAAAAAAAAACTTACGATGCTAAAGAATAGTGATAGTGTTCACTTAAAAAAAACGCACAAAGCACTGAAAACTTATTGTCAAATATTTTGCCACTTATGTTTTTCACTCTATGAATCTAGGTATAATACTTATCTAAAAAGTAATTATACACAAACACAAAGTGAAAGTACCGAGCGATGGCAACCACCGCTCTGCACGTCGGATTGACGCAGACTGAATAGCTATGAAATATTAAACCAGTAGTGTTAATTTATTCAAATTAACTGCCATTGACCCATAAAAATATTACAATACAGCATCTCGTATTACTTCTATGATTTGTTACAAAAAGGACGTGTTCCATTTTCAGAATGATAGCAAGCTGCAACTTCATGCGAGTATCGATTGGTTGAACGACCGGTTCTCATTTCTGTGGTCATCTCGATGTTTGTATCCGGTCGTTCTACTGACTTTCTCCGACCCAAATCTTTAACCGCGTTTGTTTTCGTACTTTATTGGTACAAGTTTTTCTCTATATTTATTGCTACTGTAGATAGACAACCTCTTTATAGCTCTTCATGCTTCCTTATTATTCTATAATCGGGCAACTTCGTGTTGGACATGCAATGGCTTAGGGTTTTATAATAATACCTACTTTATTTATTAAAATTGGTTACAATATAGTTAAATGCATGTAGAACTATCAAGCCTTGATCAGGGAGTTTATTATAAACAGTCTCGACTACGCCATATTCAGTATTCAGTATTCCATGCAAATAAATAAAATTAAAAAGACAACGTACATAAAAAAAGAAAGATACAATTTGGAAATTGAACTAAAGCATATCATTAGGTTAATAACTAAATATTTACTAACTAGGTGCTTGCACAAGGTCTTAAAGTACCCTTCACACTGACTGCATTCCTTCTCTGCATTGCAAGAGAAATGCGCTGAACGAGGTAAAAACTTACTAAAAGGTCTTGGCTCTTTTCTATAAGACGGCGACTTAGATCTTTTATAAAATCCCTAACCTCAGAGCAGTTACTGGACCGGCTGTTTCCGGCAAGCGGAATGAAAATATATGATGACAGAAGATTTGAATAATTATTATAACCAAGCCGAGCTGCAACCGCAGCTGCTGACCCAGTAATCTTCATGGTATTGAGTAGATAGGAAGTGGCAAAAGTATTTTAGCGCTAAATAATAGAAAATTGGTACTTTATATTAGATGAACTTACAACACAGTAAAATTAAAATGTAGCTAGCTTCACATGGTCTGCGAATCGGCAGTGTTGCATGCTCTTCGCGTACCGGAACAAGTCCTACGTCTTTGTTTGAGATCTTTTTTTATGGTCAAAACTCTTCCTCACGACTGTATCAGAATTTTTCTGCCTCAAAAATGACAGTCCTTTCAAAACTGTTCTCACAGTTCTATCCAGCCAGTCTTTCAACATTTTCAATATTTGACCTTTTTATTAAAATTTCAGGTTTTGATTTTGCCTTGCATCAATTAGAGTATGGCGTTCGTGGCGGAGGAACGGACGACGGTTACGTATTAATTCACAATTTCAATTACACAAATTTAGAACATCATATCCAAAATTGAAAAAAAGCTGAATTTAATGAATAGGTAAAATGCCTGGAAGAATTAGAACTTAATTGATTTGTATTGGTATTGGCGTATTTCTAATATTATTTGAATTAAAACATTGTATATTATGTTATTACCTAGTGTAAGGCTATATTGTATTAGAATATAAAGTTGAAAAAATATAAAAGATTAACTGCTGCGTTTCTTGCCGGTTCTTCTCGGTAGTAAATCATTCTAAACCGGTGGTAAACTTATTAAAAACGTCTACTTAAATAAAAAAAGTTTGAGTTTATAATCTTAAACAATTGATGTTGTCCCAGTCTCTGTGACTTTAATGTTGGTTACTACTTGTAAAATTCCAGGTTTATAGTGCCTTCGAAACGAACGAAAGGTGGAAAGATCAAGGAAGAATGTGAAAGTCGAGTCTAACCACTCCATGCGCTAGGGCCAAAAAAGCTGAAAGCTTTAATACGACAGATACCTAAACCAACGTGACAAATTGTAAGGGCTACTTTGGCACCAATATTTATCTTCGAGTTTAACATTGCAAATGGTCTCATAGGCTTACTTCAATGAATGGTCTATAAGAGAAATTTCATGTGGGCAAAGCTTGGATTTGGAAAAAAAAATCTTAAAATTGCTATAGTGATAAATATAAAAGGCGGGCCGTAAGCTTGTTTGCCACCTTAGTGGTAATAAAATTTAGATAAGTAAGAGCATTTAAAGCTGCGGAACTACAAGCAAAACCTTTGTATTAACTTATTATGGTTTGGGAGAAGAGTATCGTTGTCCTTAACGATGGTTTTAGGGTCCACTCAAAAACATAATGAAAAGTTAAACCAAAGTTAGGTTAGATTAGATTGGTACTATTCGGATGATCTTAAGCTGTCGGAGGTGGCCTTATATAATGGTCTCGGCGTCTGCCTTGCGTTCGAGTGGAGTTCGAGTACCAATTTTATGTGTAAAATTTATGTATGTATGTATTGTAATTATTAAAGGCTACCGGCCGATATCGCTTCTCAGCCACGTGAAGATGCTGTTCCCTAGAGTTGTCACGAATCGTTTCGCTGAAAGACCTGACGAATTAAGGTAGAGTTATTGGAAGAACTGAGCGAAATGTAGCACTCTAAATGAATCGGCTCGACGAGTGGACCTTAGCATGAATTTGAATTTAAGACAAAAGCCGTGTTTATCCAATACGTTGTACCAATGCCAGTATACGTCGAGAATTTTATGTACCTAGGCAGAAAATCCAACTGGGCCGGAACAATTTTGAAAAGGATGCCTATAGGAGGATACAGCTAGGGTTGGCACTAGTTGGCAGCATTTGGTAAGCTTCGTCGAGTCTTCGCCTATACCCCAAAGTCTAAAGACCAAAGTCTTTGACCAGTCCGTCCTACCTGTCATGACTTACCCCGCCGAAACGTGGACACTTACAGTAGGGCTGGTCCACAAGTTCAAAGTCGCACAGCGCGCAATAAAGCAAGTTATGCTCGGAGTGTCTCTGACACATCGAATCTGGGATAAGGACATCCGGAGGAGAACTAAAGTTACCGACATAGCTCGCAAAATTAGCAAGCTGAAGTGGCAGTGGGCTGGCCACGTCTGTCGGAGGACCGATGGTAGATGAAGCAAACGTGTCCTACAGTGAAGACCGCGTATGGGATGGCGAAGCGTGGAACGCCATCCAGCCCGGTGGAACGACGACCATAAAAGGGCTGGTGGATGCATGCGGAAGGCAGAGAAATAGCGCGCCACAGAGGAGGCTAATGTCTAGCAGAGGGCTAATATGAGATGATATGAATGATGAAATTTGTATCAGTACAATACAATAACTATAGGTATTACGTTTATTTTCCAATAGGTAAGTTATCCATTGAAACTTGCCTACACCACCCCCTGTTTCCTTACCTCCTCATCTACACCACAGTTTTCTTTGCAGTCTAAAAAAAACCTTGTATACTGAGAACCTTTCAATAAAATGTTGCAATCCTTTCAATAAAATGTTGCAATAAGCATTTTGCGAGTCATCATCTTGCAAAAGAGTCATTTGCTCTTGCACCATCACTGTTCACATAGTCAACGCTATATTGTCGGTGAATTGTAGTTGAAGCCTTGAGGATAAATCGACATTAAAATTATATGTACTTACACGTACACTCTCAATTTATCCAACTATATAGCCTTGTAATTGCTTGTTTCTAACAGCAATCGCAAACATTGTTGTAATTGTAGGATTTTATATAAATAGTACAGTCATTGAAGCGTTATTGGTCCGATTTTTTTTACTGTGAACCGATTTGCATGAAATTTTGGAATTAGGCTCATCTTACCCTTAACTTCAAAAGTGAAAATGATCTGAACTCCGCACCCACCCTGGGGGTGGTTGCCACCTCTTCTCAGTGGTGTAAACTTTTTTCTTCAAAATAACCTCAGATATATATAGAAGACCTAATTTTAAGAAAAAAAATTCAATGAAATTTTTCAAAAAAACCAATACTTTTCAGGTTATTGGCAATTGAAAATTCGGATTTTTTTTTCACGTTTTTCATCGGTTTTTTGCAAATATCTCCAAAAATATGCATGTTAACGAAAATTTTATGATGAACAAAATTGTAGCAGGAAAAAAACTGAAGAAATCGGTTTTTTATAAAGTGTTCTAAAGTAATTATTAGCTAGATATTAAAGATCAAAGCTGTTTATTATTTTGTCTAAAACTTAATCGATGTATTCAATGCCATCTAGCGGCGAGCAGATACATTTTATGCATTCTAATGAAATAGGGTTTTGTAGTGCTTGAAATAAGCTTTAAAATGAGCACTTTTAAAAGTCTTTTGCACGTAAAATGAGTGAGTTATGCAAATAAGAGGAACATCTAATGGTTTTTATTTTTAAATCAATGGGTGTCATAAGTGCCATTTCCACCAAAATTAAAATTAATCGTATTCCGTTTAGAATTACTTTTATTTAAAAAAAAATTTCGATTTTTTACAAAAACCACCTTCTTTTCATAATATCTCAAAAATGATAAAAGATACGTATAAAAGTATAATAATAAAAAATGTCGGTATTTTTCTGACAAAAAATTGTTTTTCTTTTTTTTCTGTCACACAAAAATTGACGGAGATATGATTGTTTAAAGAGCGCGTGGCAGTGCAATCACAGTCTCTCTCGAGCCCTTTGACCCTTCACCGTTTTAAAATTAAAGGTTTTTCACCATGGGCGTAGCGAAATACAGGCAGGGGGGGGGGGTTCACGTTGGTATGTATTCAAGCCTATATGTATATATAACACATTTGAATGAAGGTAAGTATGTGATTTGCTCGGAGGGGCCAACCATCATATATATTTACTGTTTTAATTAAGGGGTAGTGTTAAGGGTTGAAAAGCTTGAGAATATGATAATCATTTTCGAGAATGTGGAATAACATTTAAATGCTTTTTATTTCATCAAAAGAAATTTTTTTTAACAATTTTTTATCAAGGGGTTGTTTTTAAGAGTCGAAAGGGGGTTAAAAATTCGATAATTATAATAGAGAACATAAAATATTATTTACTCTATACTTAAACGTGATTGTTTTGTTGTTTGCAAGGGTTGTAAGGTTTTCAAGGGATTGAAAATTATTTAATTATGAGGTAATTGTGTTATAAAACACTTTACAATTTCACCCCTTAATATTAAACACGTTTCCTAGCGATAAAATGGCTCAATGTCAATTTTGCCATTAAGGGGTTGTTTACATCCCTTAAAAATAATAGGCGGAGCTCAGATCATTTTCACTTTTAAAGTTAAGGGTAAGATGAGCCTAATTCCAAAATTTCATGCAAATCGGTTCACAGTAAAAAAAAAGGGGTTAAGACCCTATTTTTAGCTCAATGACTGCACTAAAAGCGGCTGCAACAAGTTTGTCGTATTTAGCTTTTAATCTCTTGCTCAGTTGCTGCCTAAGAGGATTTTCGTAATTTTATGCAATAATTATGAGTGGATAAACGGATAAGCGTGTAGCTCGTGCATACGTAGGTTGAATACTATAAGTATACACGCAACTTGAAGGTCGTTTTAAATTTAGGTTTATAAAAAATCCTAGCTATTGTCCGCGGTTCCACCCGCCCTAAATTCGGTTATCGGTATAGGATGTAAATGACAACGAAAAAAAACCGACCGAACCACACTTGACGTTTTCAAGTAGCCTATGTCCTTCCCCGGGACAAAAACTATCTCTATGCTAAATTTGCCCGCGGTTCCACCCGCCCTAAATTCGGTTCTCATCGTAGGATTTCAACGGCAACTCCTCAATCACAGAAAAAAAACCGGTCAAGTGCGAGTCGGACTCGCGCACCGAGGAGGGCTCTGTAAAAGGTAAACTGTGTTGAGGGACAAACTTAAATTTGCCGTTGGACAACTGTTGTCCTAATACATGTGGTTAGTTTATCAACTGCAAAATAAGTTTGTTATAGCAAAAAAATAATTTTGTGATGTAACAATAAATTTACGGTTTTTACATTTTTTCCTTTATGTGTGCTACATGGCATTGCTTCTTGCCAAATTTTATGATTCTAGGTTAACGGGAAGCACCCCATAGGTTTTGATTTATTTGTGTCACAATATGCGACAAAAATAACCATATTTTGGGAATATTTTTTTATTGCGTTGACTTTTTTACAACTTTGAGTGACTTTAGTATTTGATATTAATTTCTACTTGATACCTCCATGCGTTAGGTCCACTTAGAGGACATCTGGACAGACAGAGGTGGTCCATGTAGGTACAACAACCATTATTTGAGGTAAGCAATACCATACCTCTTAAGGTTTTAATTTGGTTTCAGCTTTACCTCTCACTAAGAAAAAAAAGATCAACTACTACCAACCTACATAATAGAGAAGATACAAAAGTGAGTTTGTTTGTGTGTCTTTCCTTCATGTCACAAAAATGACATGCGCCTGGTAAGTCCTGGTACCAAAAAAATCTGCATTGCCCGGAAATCTAACAATAATTGAGAACCGGTGCTGGTGAAAAAAATCCCGGTTCTTTTGGTACTAAGAATGTGCTTATAATTATTCAGATCAGTGTTTGAAAAGATGGTACCACTGCACCTGCTAAGGTTTTTTCCAATTTTTTCCTCATACATTTATGACCGAGTAGGTATCTAGATTTGTGATTAATAAAATAAGTACTTACATAGAAAATTAAAAATTAGAGAAAGCAAATAAATTAGGCCTTGATATCGCGGTATATTAATTTTTTAAGGGGCTCTGTAGTGCTGTGATGCAAAAGACATATTAGGCATTCTCTTACGAAATCGACTGTGTCACCTCTTCATTCTTTGACTGATTACCAGTAGTTCTGATAGTAGCTGTTAGAGACCTGCGAGCTCCGTTTTGGAAAGGTCATTCAAATGGCTCAAAACTTTAGTTCGTATTTTATATACAAATACAATATTTTTAAACTTTTGTGCTTATTATTTCGACGTTTATTTGTCGTTTAAATAGTAAAGTTATATAATTATATTAGGATATTCTATTTACAATGAAATTATTAATGACAGTTTATGTGATGTGTGTGTGTGTGTGTTCACTATGAATGACAGTTGATGTGATAGGTATGTACATAGGTGTAATAAAATAATAATGTGAGATTCTACTTTAAATTTATGGCACATTTTGTTGATGGTTTGAATTATTTTTTATTACTTAATGCATTTTATTCAGCCCTGGACTGAAGTAGGCGCCAAGGGCCCAAATATAGGCATTTTCCCAAGTCTTTAGTTGGATGGTAGAAATTGGGGGTTGAAAGATTTAATTACTCTTATTGAGTAACATTCGTTAAATTTTTTACCATGGGAATGAGCATGGGTGGGGAATAGGTAAAGGTGAGTTTATAATGGAATCTGTGGTGTGTCGGTGATGGTTGACTCGTATATGTAATGGATTGATAGTTTCTCCTATATAGTATAAATTACAGTCATGACAATCGATGATGTATACGCAACAGGATGTTTTGCATGTAGCTTTAGACATTGTATGATACTTTAGCGATTGGTAATGTTATGATTGTATCGGAATTAACTATTGGGCATGTTGTGCATCGAGGGCGGTAGCATGGGATTGTATTGGTTGTTGTAGGACATGTTTGATTTGTAGTGGGTGATTTAATTTTAGTTAAAATTTGTTTTATATTCTTGTTTTGTTGAAATGTAATCGTTGGTGATGTAGGTAATAAATCTTTTGATTCTGTGTTTGTGTTGAGAATCGGAAGTAAACCTTTGAAAATATTTTTGATTTTATGTGAGCCATGGAAGTATTTTGTGATAAATTAATATTTTATATACAGTTTTTTGTTATAAGAACCAGGAGTAGTGTACCGCGAGTCCTTATCCTTAGCACCAGGACTGACCACTGGTACTTCTGCCAGTACCGGGAATTCCTGTTTAGTGCAACGCGAATCCCACCTTCAGTGGGTCGATTCTGTAAAGTTATTGCTAACAATTCTCGTTCGGATACCTAATATGAGAGGCGTTTTGTTGACAAGCTTTATACACATTGAATGCGCTATCTAAGCGCACATTCGATCGTACTGTTGACCAAAACCGTGCGTTATTACGTCACTTCCAGGCTGCAGCTAAGCCGTTGTAGCTCTAATAGCTCCAGTGTTGCCAACCATAATTTTGAGTTCCGCCGACATTATTGCGAAATTCCGTTAGAAATTCGTTGAACCTCGCATTTTTCTCGTCATTAAAATCCGTCGCAAGACCAGGGTGTAAAATAAAATCGAAACAAAAATATTAATTCAAGTTGAATAAAAATCAAGTAGGTACAACGATCTTTAAAAAGAATCTTAATCTATGTTATCTAAATCATCGTCATCATTTAGGGTCTCAGTAATTTCGGATGCAATAGAAGTTCACGGATGGCTATAACCTTGACTCGATTTAATTTGATTCAATATTTTATCTGGTAACTCATATATGTAACAAGTTTTTTCATTGCGCTTTAGCCTTGCTCATATATTAAGAATGGCAGTAACCATATCTATGTTTAATCTTTTTCGAAGCTTTGTTTTTACGCCATTCATTTCACTAAACACTCTTTTATCTTTGTACTCTTTGACTTCTGGATCCAAACTTTATAGTATTGTCAACTTTGATCCACTTCGTGAAGTTTATTGCACTCCACTGCGATTCTATGAGTGTGATCATACTATTCGAGTGCTGAAAATGAGCCAATAAGGAGCTTATGGATTCCTTTTTTTTAAGCACTTTAAAACATTTTTATGCTCTTTTAAAACATTTTTACATAACAACAATTTTACTTTCTGCAATATCTCATTTTGTTATAAATCCGTAACTAAGGTAAGGTTTTGGGTCGAAATAATTTTCGACATTTTCCGTCTAAGGATCAACTTGCGGACGTGAAATAAATATTTTCGCAAGAAGAATACAAATATGTTTACAGTGTAACAGAGATCGCATCATTATTTTGCTTACTTCTACCTTGTCTATGACATGGGAGATTCTAGTACATGTGTAATATTTACAAAGAAAGATTTGCCATATTAGTAATAACAATTTTGTTTTGATATTTGTAAAGAAAATGTAAAATTGGAAATATAAAAATAAATCAATCTTTATTTTAATAATAGTCTTTTCTAATAAATTCCGCTAAAAAATCCGTTAGCCGTCAACATAATATTTCTTCCGTTTCTACATAACCTAATCCGCTAGATATGACGGGAAATCCGTTACGTTGGTAACGCTGAATAGCTCTATAAATAAACGTGTATACAAAAGGGGATTTTGTTGAAAAGCATTATACGCATTGAATGCGCTCAATGCTGTCCAAGCGCACATTCGATCGTTCTGTTGTCCAAAATTGAATGCTATGACGTCACTTTCGAACCGCATTCAACGCATTGCCTGCATATGCTCGGGAGGTAGAGCAGTGGATGCGCTGTCAAACAATGAACGACCATATTTTTTGTTTACATTTGGTGAACAGAACAGGTTGGAAACGTTTGTTGCACTGAAATAAACATTAAAATATTTTATCTGAATGTTGGTGCATATTCTAACGTTTTTGCCAGAAGTTTTAAGCGTAAATGAATGTAAAGATTATTTTTATGCCCTAAATATTTTCTGTATAAAGTACTAAAATAGATGGTAAAACTAACATCGAAAGTGGAAACACTGGGCCAATGCGCAATTAAAAAAAAAGGTATGTTTTGTTGTGCCTCAGGGTTGCCAACAGTACGAGGATCCTCATACAAATACGAGATTTTGTGGTCTTCCATACAACGTACTAGGACACTATTAGTCTCGAACAGCTTTATATGAGATTCTGACAAAGGTCAAGCAATAACAAATGTTTACAAAATGTATGACACCTCGGCTAAGACCTTTTACAATGATCTTAGCCGTACTTATAAGTCCATGCGGGCAAAGCCACAGGCCAAAAAGCCTGATTATTCAGTTTTTATTTATATGACAACATAGGAAAAATAATAGATGATACAATTTTGCGTACGCTATGTGGTGCCTCGATAAGAGGTGTACAATTTTTTTCCTGTTAAATTATATGGTAAACAATTTAAATAAAGCGTGGATATTATAAAAAATACAATTTAAAATTTATCTTCCGAAAATTGAGTTATTTTACTGTAGCATTTCTCTATAAGTAAGTTTTGTACTTTCGAATTAAACAAATTTAAATTCAATGTTTTTAGATGATGAAGTAGTTTAGTAAATATTTTTGGAGTCATACAAAGGACACTTTTCTGCATTACAGAAGTCTTGGCGGCAGGTGTGCATAATCTATTTCTTTTCCACAGAGGTCTATTGTGTTATTATAAGGCACTTGTAAACAAGTCTGTATTCTGTCTTACTAATATAGCAATTAGGTAAATGTAAAGTGAGGGTATTGTCAAGATTTTTAAGGATTTGAAATCATCCTTACAAAGGTCAGCTGTTTTCATGCCACACATTGCTCTTATGCATTTTTTTATTAATATCTTTTTTTGTACAATTGCACCCAAAATATAACTCCATATCGCAGTAAGAAGTCGCATATGCATGGTAAAATACAAGTACAGAATTGAGATTTATGATTTTTGATAGTTTAAGTAGGCAGTAGACTGAATAATGTATTTTTTTTGTTATTTGATCAGCATGTTTGTTCCAAGTTAACTTTAAGTCTATATGAATTTTGTGCCATGCACTTCTTGAATTCTATAATCATTATTGTAATTATATTCAAAGCGGTAGTATTTCGTTGAGAAAATGTATAACCTTTCAGTCTCCAGCTTTATAGAGACTGCAACAACGTGCCGTGCCGTGCCGCTTGACGGTTAAAAATGCGAATGTTTCAATAAGAAACTCTTTTGTGTCGGAATTGTTTTGACATTCTCTTTTTCATTTGGCCATCTGTATTTGGGTAATTGTGTGGCGGTTTAATATAAGACATAATTTGCACATAAGATTACATACAAGTTTTAGTAGGGATCCTTAATTTTTCCTAGTAATAAATATAGCCTATGTTACACAGGGATAATGTAGCATTCTAATGGTGAAAGAATTTTTAAAATCGGTCCAGTATTTTTAGCGTTTATTCGTTACAAACATACAAAAATACATTTCCTCTTTATAATATTAGTGTAGAAGAGTACAAGTTACATAAGTAAAGTTTTGGATGTACTAATAAGCAAATCAACATAGTTTTATTGATAGGTTTACGTGGGTAACATTAAAGATTATTTTAATTCAAAGTATTTTTAATTTCATAATGTAAAATGTCCTAAATTCTTAAGTATATTCTATATTTTTGGTTTAATTCGATTATAGATACAAATGAATGTACGAGGTTTGAATGCCAAAATAGGTACGAGATTCTTAGCCGCTTATGAGGAAAAAAAATTAGGGTTGGCAACCCTGACCTTGCTTTCTCTATGGTTCGTGCTGCGCCGATTGCCGAAAGGCAAATATTTGAATAATCAACACGAATATTTTCCGAATAATCGTCATTTGTGTTAGGTAATGATGGATTGGAGCAACGATACAATTTTTAAATTTTTGGACGCGTACCGTAATGAACCGTGTATTTGGAATGCTAAAAATTTTAATAATAAAAATAGGAGTGAAGTAAATGACGCTTGGAAAAGATTAAGTGAAATAATGGGAATGAACATAGCCGATTTAAAAAGAAAAAAAGATTCACTGATGGCTCAATACAGAGCACTGAAAAATAAAATGAAAAATAATGATTCATTCAATCCCTCATGGTTCGCATTTACAGCTATGGATAGCTTTTTGTGCATTAATTATGACGATGTAGATTTTATGACCTCTGAGGTAAGTAAATTATTTTTGGGGCTTTCATTTTGTACAAATAATCGCAAACAAGCGGCGAACCACCGTTTAATATTCGTATTTCATGGAGTAATTACACGAAGGGGAACAAACTTTCGTCTTATACTCTCTACATGTTTCGGTCGATAACCCTTTTTGTGTAGATATATTCTTTGGTCGATACACACGCACACGAACCACAAGAAAGCTACGCCATCTTGAACTTATTTGTAACTTCATTGTTGTTTAGTATTAACCCATGGTGTTGCCAATACCAGAACATAATAAAATCTACGCGCTGTCATTTTTTCGGCTATAAATCAACAGTTGAATAAACTTTTCTGATCCGATGCTCAAAAATCAAAATTACTGTCGCCATATTAAAATGGTGTGAACTTACTACACTAGCGACCCAATAAGAAAAGTTTGTTGCATTGTATGATTATGATTTAGCTTTTTTTGTGATTTTGCGTATAATGACCAAGTCACAGAAAAATAAATACTATGACCAAGTCAACGATGCGCAGCATTTTCAGCATGGCCACCAAAAGTCTATCGTTATCACAGATAATAGTATATCGTTATTTAACATATACCTACGTACATTTTTTATGGCCAGAGCCGCGTTCAAAAACTCACAAATCTGGGGTAGAGTTTCATGCTGTCTCTTCACATTGTAATGAAATATATTTGCTATCCTGCTGACAGTGCTTCCCTAATTACTCAATGCGGACCTACACAGGGACTTTGAGCTGCCCACGATTCACTAATATTTCTAAGACCTGGCAGTCCGCTTTGTCGAGCGAACACAAAATCACCCGAATCGATTAATTGTGCAATCCGCAACGTATCATCCCCCCGACCGACCTCGCCACGGTCGTAAAACTATCCTTAGGCGGCCTCGGCACGTACTTACGGCCCCAGATGACGAATTTCGCTGTCCGGATAGCGAGATTAGTCTCTACGACCTCCCCTAATAGGGCCTCCCCCCTAACACGACGCCGACGTCCCCGGGTTCGTAGGCGCCCGCAATGATACACGAGGTATTAAAGAGTGCCGGAGCGATTCTCGCCTGACTCACCTTCGGGTTCGAGACTCACGCCGGTCCAAGGGACGCCGCCGAAAGCGACAACCAAAGCCGTGGAGCCCTTGAGCATTGGGCGCTATATGGGCTGTGGCTCCTTTAGAGTCTCGCCCCAAAAAGCCCAGTGAAGCATTAATGACTGCAACAGCCAACTGCGTAGTCAGTCAGAAAAAAAAAACCCTGATTACCCCTAGTAGATCCGTGGCTCGACTCCTTCTTACTAGCCTTAAATAGCGAGACTAGTCTCGGCAACCTCCCCTAGTAGCCCGTAGGGGAGTTATATGAGTACGTCTTTTTTTTTGACGTATGCAGGTTTTCTTACAACGTTTTCCTTTGCCGAAAAGTAGTGTGAATAAACAATGTACTTAATAAATTAAGAAAAAGAATCATTTGTAGACGCTGATCTCGAACCTTACCTTAGAAAACAAGGCAGACACCGTAACTACAAGGCCCATACCGACTTCTTGGTCACCACCGACCTATCATCCGTCTCGTGTTTAATAAATAGCAATTTGACTTCCAAAATTAGTCTTAGGTATAAATATTTTGGCTGGATTTTAATTCTAAGCTAATTTTATTTTAAAATTATATTAAAATTTGAAGGGGGTAGAAGTCGGGCTGCTTTAGCTATTTTTTCGTGAATTCGATGATTTTTAAGTAGGTTTATCAAGAAATTGTGAACTAGTTGACAGAAGGCCCTATGTTGCCTGCACTATTGATGATAATACTTGACGAACATTTTGTGAAACAGATTTTTCTAAATCGTCTACGTCTATTGAAATTGCATATGAACCGTTTAAAAGTGTGCGGTTGATGTAGATGGCTGCGAAGTTGCAATAGTCGATTTTGCGCGATCGCAGCTCGCCATCTTCACCAAACTTATTCTTCTTTTTTTATGTTTGATAGGCACACTCCCGCGGTCAAACATATATTTTTGTACTGTCGTCAGAACAATTGTCAGAACAATTTAACTATCATTTTGTGACTCCTTTCTCGGAGTATGAAGCTTACAAAAGTGCTATTATTTTATGTTACAATTTTTCTAAATTGCCCGCTGGTACGACAAAGAATACATTAATCGAATTAATGTCAAAGGGAAAGTTTAAAGGAATTCTACATGCCATTCCTAGATAGTTCAGAATAAAACGTGTGATAAGATTAGTTAGAAAACTTTCTTTCTGTTTTGTTCTTTCCCTTAAGTAAGACAATAGGCAAGGGGCTCTATCAACAACATATTTAGAGTGCCTAATGTTACTTGTAGTACTAAACTTGTGCTGAACTAAAACTGAACAAGTAGTGTACAAAGGCGGTACCAAGGGGTAAAGGCAGTACCTACATACCTACCTACTTGATTATTTATTTTTACTTTGTCTTCAGAATACTTATGTTTATTAAAGACATAAATATTTTATTACTATAAACAAAAATCAACAATATTGTTTTTTCTTCTATATTTTTGACGTGACAACGTCTTATAAATTGGTTTGCCGGGTGACACTTCAAGAAACTGCGTTACGCTCCGCTCACATTATGCGCTCACAATGAGAGCGAGTGAGAGGCACGCGGCATGGTTAGCCCGCCTAAGAGCGAGAGAGACAGACATAAAAAGTGAAAGGCACAAGTTGTCACGTAAAACTTTCGCCCGTATACCGACTTTACAGGCAACCAGTTTTTTTTTATATCACTAATGTGGCAAACAAGCACATGGTCTGTCTGATGGAAAGCAGTCACCGTGGCCTATGGACGCTTGCAACACCAGGGGCATCACTCGCGCGTTGCTGACCATTCAAAAATCCAATAACTTTTTTCTTGAAAAACCCCTTATTGTAGTCCTTAGAGAAAACCTTGGCAGGGAGCTCATTCCACAGCCCAAGTGTTCGCGGGAGGAAGTTTCACTGTACGCGACCATTTCGGTTCTAAAGGTGAAAATGAATTCCCTGCCGATGGCGAGCGGTGCGATGGTAGAAAGTAGCCGTGGGCATCATTTCGAACAATTCCTCAGAACACATCCCATTGTACAAGCGGTAGAATACACACAGGGAGGCAAAGTCTGACTCTCAATCGCTCGAGCGACCGTGGCGAAAGCCATATTGACGGTCACTGACCAGGTCGTGTTCTTCAAGGTATCTTAGAAGTTGTGTGTTGATCACACGCTCCATCACCTTGGAGAGGAGAGAGGTAATAGCGACAGGCCTGTAATACGATGGATCTGATCTATCGCCATTTTTGGGCACCGGTTGCACATTCGCAGTCTTCCATGAAGACGGACATTGCCTAGTATGGTAGGAAAGCGCCAAGAGGCGCGTGAGTACAGGACATAACTCAGGAGCACACTGCTTAAGCATCACTGCTGGTATACCGTCTGGCCCACTCGACTTTTGAACGTCTAGAGAAAGCAACGCCCACCGCACTTCCCGCTGTGTTATGGAGATTTCCGGCATTGTCTTACCGCACCACGGTATAGTAGTGGTAGCGCCTTCATCGTTCATATTCGAGTTTGAGGCAAAGAGACTGCCCAGTAGATCTGGTTTCTATTTAGCACTAGGGGCCAAGTCACTATCCGTCTTTCGCAGTGGTGGTAACGACGACTGGCAAAAGTTCCCTTCGGCAGCTTTGGCAATCGACCAGAAAGCACGACTCCAAGAAGGATAGCTCGCAAGTCGCCCACCTATTTTGTCGATGAATTGGAATTTTGCTCTGGCAGTTGCTTTTTTACTGAACCTCGAGGCAGCATTTAATTTGCGTTTTAACTCAGAAATATTCGGATCCTTATTATTACGAGCCAAGCTCCAAGCCTCATATGCAGTTTGCTTAAGAATTTTAGCTTCTCCGCAAGACCTATAAAACCACGGTCGTTTTTTAAACGCCGGCAGCTACTCGCGGCTTAGGAATATAACATTCCATACCAGCGAGGATTGTCTCAGTGACTGCGGCTGCGCAGACGTCAAGATCTTCTGAGCTAAGGCAGATCTGCCTCCACGGGTACGATGCATAAAATTCTCGCAATCCATCCCAGTCTGCCGACTTATAATGCCACACACGACGCTAATTAGTTGGCCCAGATGGATCGGGTTGTGTGCATGACACTTGAGTCCGAACGAGACAGTGGTCGGAGGAGCCTAAAGGCGCATCCACTGAGACGGAATATCCGTCCGAACGTGTAGTCAGCAGAAGGTCCAGTAAGGAGCTTGTATGGTCCTCTATATCTGGTATTCTCGTTGGAGAAACTACAGCTGAGAGAATCCATAGGTCAGAGCAAATTAATGAGCAGATATCCCAGCATAGTTATTGGTTCGAGAACTGAGCCACTCACGATGTTGGGCGTTAAAGTCTCCCAAAATAACTAGTTCTGCTGTGGGATATTGCTCTAGAACTTTGTCAGTCGTCAAACTCAGGTGCGTGAAGAGTCGAGTTACGTCCGTATCACCGCTATGAGACCTGTATAGGCACGCATAGATACGAGTGTGGCCGCCGTAATCTACGCGCACCCACTTCAAGGCTATGAAGGCGGCGACAGCAGATATCCTCCCGGACGAACATACATACACTTGCACGACTCACAAAATTGTGCTCAAGTTTGTAGCGGGGAGAGTGAAGGTATGATGTGTCGGCGGGGCAGGATATCTGCGTCTCCGTTAGGAAAAGAATGGTCGGCTGCGCTGTCTCGAGATGGTGGTGGACTGCATTAAGATTTGCGTGAATACCCCTGATGTTGCAAAAATCCACATTATATGTGGTTGGAATAGCCGCTGTAAAAACTTTTTTCCTTTTCGTTCTTTTGGCCATTTTTTAAAAAAGTTACTTAGACTTAAAATGAGGATTCACTGCACAGACAGTTTTGAGGACAAAAGGTGCGGTACTAGAACTGCCGAAGCATGGCACAGATAATACGGTTGCTGGCAGGGCAGGCGGAAGGGGCCCTGATCCCCCTCTGTTGTATTAGCCGGGTCCACTCCGGTCTCCTTCTCCGGCACGACTACCATTTCAGAGACTTTACACAGGCTGGCGGATCAACCTCCCAGGGCGGAGATTGTGTAACCCTTGGGTTCGGGAACCCGTTCAACCTGTGGGCGGCCAGCGGTCAGCCGTTTCATCAGGTCTCCCTGACCGCCGGACCAGCACGCCGCGTCTATGCCGAGTAATGACAGCAACAAGCACCGCCGGTCCTCCGCTGTCCGTGCAGCGAATCCTCCAGCCAGCCATCCAGGAACACAAAACTACTCAATGTTAGTGTTATTGTGGCCGCGGTTAACTGTAAGGTGGAGGTACTTCCCCAGTTCGAGCCGCTCATTCCAGCAAGTACTCGCTATGCCCCGCTTTATTTGTTCGGGCGGCTTATCCGAGCGAGTACTTGCAGTGCCCGACCTCTCTTAAAAATTTACTATTACACAACTGTAATAATATTTTACTAATATTTATTTCCAGACAACCCTTCCAAGCAATGAAGATATAGAAACATTAGAATTTGCAATGTCTAGTTCATCAGAGCCGTCTACATGTGGATCACCAATAATTAAAGGAGAGCAAAGCCTTCGAGATAATTCCCATAATCACTTATCTAGTCCAGATCCACTGGTATTGAATTGTTCATTTGAGCAAAAATATCATGTGCCAGAAAGGAAAACGATGAAAAGAGAACACACAGACACATATGAAGTAATTTCAAATATTGGTCATGTAACAGAAGATGAATGTCAATTATATGCTAATCTTTTAGCAATTAAATTACGAAAATTTAGTGAGGATGATAGAGAAAACCTCATGCATGACATTGATAATCTTGTATACAAAGCTAGATGTCGTTATAAAAGGGACTCTATTACGTCAAGTACCCAAATTATTCATTCCAAACCTAAATCGGCGACAAAAAATTCAGATTAAAATTTAAATCTAGCTTTGTTAATTTTTTCTAATAGAATAATTAAAATACACTCTCTGTGTTTGTATGTGTGTGAAACTAAAATTCTGCAGTAATTATAGACGTGGCACCAAAAAACAATATACAATACTAAACATAGACAATATTATATCTAAATATAATATTATATCTAAATATAATATTATATCTAATACTGCAGAATTTGTGCTAACACAATTCACATTGTTTTTAGGTTTGTTGAATTAACATAAATTTAACGCATTTATATTATTATGTTTGCAAATCTATTTATACAAAATAATAGACCTAAAACTAAATCAACATTTAAAAAAAAATTCAAAACCAAATGTCATTGATATGTCAAGAAAATAGGTCCCTGCGGCAGTGTTCCCAAGATGTTGGCGACATTGCCTTTCTGAATTGCAATAGTAATACCACAGCCTAAGCAATCAATTTATTCAGTCGGCTATAGAAGGTGTCTAGACAGAACAATCTTGAGGTAAGATGGGCGGCGTGAAGGGGATGTCTAAACGATAACAACAAAGAAGTCTAATGAGTGATCCAACTGGCCAACGAAACGTATGCTGTGTATCTCAATAGTGACTGCGTGAACGAGGCCGTTTACGTTTACCGTTTGACAACTCGTCGCGCCGGTACCCCACGAACCTAGTCTCGACTCTGGTATTCAGAGCCGATACTCTTATATTTTTGATTTTTCCGGCCGCCTCAGTAGCCGCACTGTACGGTACGATATTTCGGCTCAAGAATAGTCGGTATGTTGACGGTAGCAAGAGAACGACACAAGATGTCATTTAAAGTAGCGAGGCGCGAAAGTCCGAGATGCCCCAGTGCGTAGACGTTCACACCACAGAGTCATCTATGTGGAATGCAAGCCACGGCTACATAACGGAGATTCCAAGTGGGCCAAATTGAAATATGTCAAAATAGAAATAAATATTTTTTTAAAATAAATTAAATATTTTACTTTAAACGTACTGTTGACAGAAGATAAAAAACCTGGTAAATCGATGTCCGAAATTTTCCGGATACCTGCGCCCATTATCTTATGGGTACCTAAGGATGCTTGCGAACACCAATTTATAAGACCGTCATTTTTATTCCAAACCGGTCAGTAGCGGGTAGTTTTTGGACTTCAAATGAAATAAAACGCTTAATTGATTATTACTCTGTAAAAATACGAAACTAAGATTTTTTATCAAGTCTGCGCTCAAATCTAATTTCAAAATATAAAAGCGTCTACGAACAACACGACTTGGCTCAGAATCGGTAGAGTCAGGATTCCCACACAAAAGCTGCGCCCAACCGCCTATCTAACAGTTCAGTCTGTAGCACTGAGAGTGCATCGCATTGATTTCTACAAGATGGCTCTCTACGTAGCAAAATGATTAAAATTACCGAAAAGTGACGAAAAGTTTAAAATAATAAGTAAGCATAATAATCATAAAGGCAACATAATAAAAGTATCTTCTGCACCACACTCACACAAACATTTATCTTTGATCCTGACTAAGGTAAACCGAAAATCGCTTGCTGCGTCTAATATTTATGGAAAAAGTAACGAGTGTTGCGGTAGTAGAACGTTTGAGTGAAGGTCCGGTTTCGATTTCCGGCAGAGGCAAACAATTTTGTTAAAATTAGTTAATTGTTAAGTTGGTCTGAGTTAAGTGTATTCTTACTTTCGCAACCTACATATATAGTATTGCAATTTTGCTATTGGTAGTACTGCTCAGATGATAATAAAGCACTTCCACTTGTCAAAAAGCTTTGGAAACCACTGACCTATTTTAAACCGCTGGGTACATACATACATACCTACTAGACTGGTTAGGCTATACCATACCTTGGAAAAATTAGTTCTTTACTTGCTTCACGCCTAATGGGTAAAGCACATTTTTGACTAAGCGATTCTCAGAAATAAATAACCTAAAAAATCATTATTATTTACAATTATAAAGTGAGTTGTAAATAAAAGAAAAATATTGATTGTAAACCGTAAATGGAGCCTAAATGCTGGTGTGGATGGTATTGACGCATCGTTATTGGTTCACAACGTAAACAATAGCTGTTATTAGGTAATGAGTACCATTAAACAACAAAAGCTTATGTAAAAATATTTATTTCGACAAACTAAAAATGTCTTTAACAATTTTTAACGCATATATAATATAATTTTTTTTTTTTTTACTAACCGCTTTTTTATCAATGCAATATTAATATAGTCCTTTATTTTATATCAATGTTGTAGTCAATGACTCGGATAATTATATTAGCATCGAAAGAAAACGATACGTATCGCTCTCTATACATTTCTTTATCGCTTATGCTCAGTAGGTACCGCGTTTATAGTGCGGGGTGAGTTGAGTAAGGCTCATTGTCCTTTTTTCCGCCTGAATTTGAAACATATTATAGTAAAAAACTATGAATTGACAATAGTGCCATGAAAATACTACTACTACTATGAAAATAATAAATAATATAATTGTAATAACTGATAATATATAATTACTGAGCACCATACAATATTTTTTAATATTAGGGGAAATTATTTAGAATGTAAGGAAAACCACTAAAGTACCAGTGTATATTTAACTTTCCAATTTATGAACTCCTTTTTAATGTTTTTCTGAAGGTAAGTTAGTCGATTTTTTAATGAACTTTTTACATTTACAAAGAAATCTTGTATTCCCTGAACAATCCTTTCTAACGTTTTGTTTTAAGAAAACGGATGGACAATAATAATAAATCATTATATAATAAAGGCTTATAGCCACTTGCTAGTTATGTGTTCTGTTTTAAGGGTTGGATAGGCGGGACTTGGCTGGATAGTCTTATTTACCTCACTATTCTTAAATTTCTATAACATTTTTTTTTCTGATGATTTAATACTTATTCTATTTTGTCCAGCCAAAAGTTTTATTATCCCGTTGTTTTCGAATATTGTCCAGAGTTTAATCTAGCAGCCCTTCCTTATATGAAAATGGAAACTATTATTTGTTGGAATTTTATTTTCAGGTTACGGCTACACATATTTCTTTTTTTTAAGCAAAACAATAAAGCAAAAAAAAATTGACAACAAAAAAAAAATGGCTAATGTTCCGTATTTAGGGCTTAGAACTCATGCCCAAAAAGTATGTAGCCTCTATAAAAGAGCTTTGCGCAATTTAGAAGCATTTTACGACAGAAGGTAAGTAGCTTCTTTCAAAGTTTTTTACTATTTTATTACTAAAAATGCCAAGTTACGTAATTTACATAACGGTGCGCTATTATAAGCCACGCAAGGAAGGGATTATCCGACTGGCTAACTTGCGTACCTATTCATCAGTTACATTTCGGGTTGGGGTTAGGACTGCAGGACTGGGGTGTTCCGCTTTTTATACCTAAAGTTCGGTGTCCCGCGCAAGACAGTAAAACTCACGTCTTTTCGGGTGCTGTACCCTAATGTTTATAATAAGCTACATAATTAATTATTCACCCGGGCTTACTTGCAGTCATAGTAACAAAGGCATCCTTTGCAAAGGTGCACGATTAAATTAGAAAATCTTCTGCTTGATTTTTAATAATAGATGTTGGCTTGCAACTTAAACAACCATCACAACACTTGTGTCCAAAGGGTTGGTTAAAAATATCAAGAACATCAACTGTTGTAAAGAACAGTTAACAATGTGCATAACATATATGTTAAAACTATGGTATTTCTTCTCACAAACATGATAGGTAGTAAGCCTATTGTGGTACCAGGCTCAAACCAGCTTTAAAGCAACTTTACAATTTAGAAATTGTAACAATACTAGCTTTTACCAGTGGCTGGACCTTTGCTAAACTCAGTTATCTACATAGAATTTCTATGGCAACTCCTTGATTAATAGTTCAAAAGATTCCTGTGGGAACTTTCAGGTAAAGTACCCTTTGTAGTTCTCTGTCTTTTTAACTATCTGTGTACCAACTTTCAGCTCAGTTGGATGCTCAATTGCAATGTGAAGAAACAACTACAAACTCATTTTTTGCTTTTCCTGCTTAGTAGCTTTCTCACTTAAAACATATTTCCGGCTGGGTCCCATTCTATGTAAGCAACAAATAAATCTATCTACATGGATCTAATTTCAGTAAGAAGTAGTAAAATCGGCTCTCAACTCAAATCAATGAGCTAGTGACAAGACTGAAGGGAGAAGGAAGTGCTAAGCATATTAGGCTTAGCAGACAAAGCATCTGCTTGCCTAGATAGATTTGACTAACTATATAATACTATATAAAGAGGAGGACAGCTCACTGAAGCCTACTTCTAGACAATCCAAGAAACTTCAGCATATAGGCTGCCAGAACAGAGTGACTTATTGTGTAAAACACAGATTATCATATTGCAGAACAGGAACAGAAAAAAAAAACTGTAACAAATTAAAATACACAATTAACTAAAATAAAAAAATCTTTCACTGTGTTCAGCTGACCAGAAAGCAGTAAAAAAACTATTGCAAGCTATTTATGGTCAAAAAAACATATTCCCAAAGTGGTCTCAGTTGTCGTTTCCTCCAAAATCAGTGAGAGAATTTGTACAACATGAAGACACTATATTGGGTGCGTTCGTTCTGGCATTAAGAGTTCCCACGAATGCTACTTTTCACACTTTTGATAATGCCAGTTTTGCCACCGTTTTATCTTATTTATTTGGCTCAGAAAATATCATAAACATGTGAGATGTTCAATGATGTTGAATTGTACACATGGTAGAAAATAACACACAAATAATATGCATACATGCAGTATCTTACTTTTAATTAACTTCATTTTTGTTTTAGCTGACAATTGATATCATTACCAAAAGAAAATAGATGAATTTAGATGCATCAAGCTATATCCATTTGAATGTTTTTGCTAAAACAATTGAGTTTTGTTTGAATAAGGTTTATTTCATATCTTTCCTCATTTTATTTCAATACATATTTCATATTGAATATCGTATTTTTATACAATTGTAGGAAGTTTTAAAATGATTCAGTGTTTCAATAGCATTTAAATGATAGAAATGAAATGTACACAAAAGAAATAAGTGTGGGTACCTAATTTTCTTTCTGTACTTTTCATTTCCATTATTTAAATTAAAAATAAATAGCATTATAAATACATGTTTGTTTTATAGATTATAAGACCACAGATTTTATGTAATTTTTATCTCTAAGTAGCATAGGTCTAATAAGTAAGTAAAGTTAGATCAGTTAGGTCACTACTGTATTATACCTATTATCTGTGGTTACGTACATACATTTGACACTATAGCACAGATGCAAAATTCAGGAAGCTGAAGAAAAGCTGGATGAAATGAAATTCTTCCCGCTTCGTGTCCGTGCTATAGTTATTTGCTTATTTTTATGTAGACCTGGTATGTCAAGCTAGCGGCTCTCTAAGCATCTTGCTGTGGCCTACCTAACTTTTAGATATAATAGTCTACTGAGTAAAGGTACTGTTTAGTTTCAATACATTTATTTCATAATTGTTTCGAGGTGCAACAAATGAGATACTTAAAGTTAAAAATTAGTAATAATTCAGAACTATGATGGCTGCAATAAGTTTTTTATGAGCTTTGCAGGCTGCATACTCAGCTCCGGTCTTTTTCCATTTGGCCCAACAATGAACTTGTGTTTGTCATGCCTGATGTAGACCATGTTTAATAGTTTATATCTTAATCTTAATTAGCTGATTGTGTGTTAGTATTTCATGTCTAGAATTATGTTGTAGTTCCAGTTAGATGTAGTAATAAAACAGTTAAGATTTTATGACATAAAACCTTGGTTTTATTCTTGCTTACTGCAACAAAACTTAGAGTTTATGTCTTAAAAGAATTTTATAATCAATAGTGTATTTGTGAATGTTTTAGACATGTCTACCGTTATCAAGCAGTGCTTCTTCGTGACCGATTTGATAAAAATAGCAAAGTTGCGGACATGCGGACAGCTGCGCAGCTGCTAAAGGATGGAGAGGAAGAACTGTTCTTAGTACAGCATCCAATACCTAGAAAATGTAAGTGTCATCAGTGACCTGACTTCAATTATTATATTTGAATCTAGGCCTACGTTTATCATCTTAGCCCGAATATGTCAAAAGCCAAACATATTCTTCCCATATATTTTTTCAAAACAGCTATTACTGTCAAGAAATATACCAGGATGTTCAAAATAGTGTAACCTATTTGTATTACTACAGCATGAAGTTCTTGAAGAAGAAAGTGATTGGATTTTTAAAGTGTCAGCAATGAGGAAGTGAAGCTTTTGTTGTTGCAAGTATCTATAGGCTACGGTAACCGCTTAGCACTCGCTAAGGTGATCAAAGTGTTAATATTACTCTCTACCAGTATTCTGACTCCTTTGTTATCAAACACTTGGTGCCACCGCGTAGGTATCAGCACAGAACCTCAATTAAGAGACAGGGTTGTCACAAGTATTAAAAAAAGTTCTTTAGTATTTTATATGTCTTTTACACAATTACAAAACACAGTTTGCCAAAAGCGGTACGTCTGGAAGAGCTGGAAACAATAAAATACGATGACTATAACTGAATGTTGATAGACTGCCTTTGTGACTCAATTGTACTCACTCGAATAAGCTACCCAAACAAATAAAGCGGGGCATAGCGAGTACTTGCTCGAATGAGCGGCCCGAACTGGGAAAGTACCTCCACCTTACAGAAAACCGCGGCCACAATAACACTAACATTGAGTAGTGTTGTGTTCCTGGCGGTGGGTAAGGTTGCCAGAGCTCTCTTTAAGGATTCGCTGCGCGGACAGCGGAGGACCGACGGTGCTTGTTGCTGTCATTGCTCGGCGAAGACGCGGCGTGCTGGTTCGGCGGTCAGGGAGACCTGATGAAACGGCTGACCGCTGGCTGCCCGCAGGTTGAACGGGTTCCCGAACCCAGGGATCACTTAATCTCCGCCCTGGGAGGCTGATCCGCCAACCTGTGTAAAGTCTCTGAAGTAGTAGTCGTGCCGGAGAAGGAGACCGGAGTGGACCCGGCTACTACAACAGAGGGGGATCAGGGGCCCTTCCGCCCGCCGTGCCAGCAACCGTATCATCTGTGTTGAGCTTCGGCAGTCTTAGTACCGCAACTTTTTGTCTTCTAAGCTGTCTGTGCAGTGAATCCTCATCCTTAGTCTAAGTAACTTCATACAAAATGGCCAGAAATAGAAAAAAGAAAAGAGTTTTTACAGCGGCTACTCAATCCATTTGCAACATAAGGGGTATTCACGCAAATCTTAACGCAGTCCATCACCATCTCGGGACTGCGAAGCCAACCATTCTTTTTCTAACGGAGACGCAGATATCCTGCCCGGCCGACACATCATACCTTCGTTATCCCTGCTACAAACTCGAGCACAATTTTTTGAGTCGTGCCGGTGAATGTATGTTCGTCCGGGAGGATATCTGCTGTCGCCGACTTCATAGCCTTGAAGACAGGGACCTGTCCATATTGTGGGTGCGCGTAGATCATGGCGGCCACACTCGTATCTATGCGTGTCTATATAGGTCTCATAGCGGTGACACGGACGTAACTCGACTCTTCACGCACCTGAGTTTGACGACTGACAAAGATCTAGAGCAATATCCCACTGCAGAATTAGTTATTTTGGGAGACTTTAACGCCCACCATCGTGAGTGGCTCAGTTTTCGAACCAATAACTATGCAGTGATATCTGCTCATGAATTTGCTCTGACCTATGGATTCTCTCAGCTGGTACTTTCTCCAACGAGAATACCAGATATAGAGGACCATACGAGCTCCTTACTGGACCTTCTGCTGACTACACATCCGGATGGATACTCCGTCTCAGTGGATGCGCCTCTTGGCTCCTCGGACCACTGTCTCGTCCGGATTCAAATGTCATGCACACAACCCGATCCTTCTGGGGCAACTAATTGGCGTCGTGTGTGGCATTATAAGTCGGCAGACTGGGATTGATTGCGAGAATTTTATGAATCGTACCCGTGGAGGCAGCTTTGCTTTAGCTCAGATGATCTTGACGTCTGCGCAGCCGCAGTCACTGAGACAATCCTCGCTGGTATGGAATGTGTCATTCCTAACCTGCGAGTAGCTGCCGGCGTCAAAAAACGACCGTGGTTTAATAGGTCTTGCAGAGAAGCTAAAATTCCTTAGCAAACTGCGTATGAGGCTTGGACCACGGCTCGTAATAATAAGGATCCGAATATTTCTGAGTTAAAACGCAAATTAAATGCTGCCTCGAGGTTCAGTAAGAAAGCAACTGCCAAAGCAAAATTCTAATTCATCGGCAAAATAGGTGAGCGACTTATCTATCGCTTATAGCGAGCTATCCTTCTTGGAGTCGTGCTTTCTGGTCGATTGCCAAAGCTGCCGAAGGGAACTTTTGCCAGTCGTCGTTACCACCACTGCGAAAGACGGATGGTGACTTGGCCCATAGTGCTAAATAGAAAGCAGATCTACTGGGCTCAAACTCGAATATGAACGATGAAGGCGCTAACACTACTATACCGTGGTGCGGTAAGACAATGCCGGAAATCTCCATAACACAGCGGGAAGTGCGGCGGGCGTTGCTTTCTCTAGACGTTCAAAAGTCGAGTGGGCCAGACGGTATACCAGTAGTGATGCTTAAGCAGTGTGCTCCTGAGTTATGTCCTGTACTCACGCGCCTCTTCACGCTTTCCTACCATACTAGGCAATGTCCGTCTTCATGGAAGACTGCGAATGTGCACCCGGTGCCCAAAAATGGCAATAGATCAGATCCATCGTATTACAGGCCTGTCGCTATTACCTCTCTCCTCTCCAAGGTGATGGAGCGTGTGATCAACACACAACTTCTAAGATACCTAGAAGAACACGACCTGGTCAGTGACCGTCAATATGGCTTTCGCCACGGTCGCTCGACTGGTGACCTTCTAGTGTATCTCACACACCGATGGGCACTAGCCATTGAGAGTCAGGGGGAGGCATTGGCATGTAGCCTAAACATAGCAAAGGCGTTCGATCGGGTCTAGCACCGGGGTCTTCTATCGAAGTTGCCATCTTACGGAGTGCCCGAGGTCTTGTGCAAATGGGAGGCTAGCTTTTTGTCCGGCAGACGCATACGAGCCGTAGTTGACGGTAGTTGCTCTGATAGCATGGACATTAATGCTGCTGTCCTGCAATGCTCTGTGCTGTCCCCTACGCTGTTTCTACTGCACATCAATGATATGTTGGACATCAACAACATACATTGCTATGCAGATGACAGTACTGGAGACGCTTATTACACGGACCGTGCAAGCATCCCACGTTCCGTTGTGGAGGAAAAGCGTGAAGAACTTGTGTCTCAAATCGAGATCGGTCTGTCCAAGGTCTCTGACTGGGGGCGGGAAAACTTGGTCCGATTCAACCCTTCAAAGACACAAGTCTGCGCGTTCACCGCTAAGAAAACCCCATTCACTGTAGTCCCACAATTCCAGAACACTCCCCTCTCCATCTGCAAGAGCATTGGGATCCTTGGCGTTGACATCTCCAGCGATGTTCAGTTCCGAGATCATTTGCTATAGAAGGTAAAGCTGGCGTCCAAAAAACTTGGTGTACTCAACAGAGCGAAGCAGTACTTCACGTCGGGGCAAAGGTTGCTACTTTACAATTCGCAAGTCCGGCCCCATATGGAGTACTGCTGCCATCTCTGGGCGGGTGCACCCGAATACCAGCTTGGCCCTTTTGACTCGGTTCAACGACGGGCTGTGAGAATTGTCGACGATCCCAAACTCACTTGCGGTATCGAGCCCTTAAGTCTGAGGAGAGACTTTGCCTCCCTGTGTGTGTTCTACCGCTTGTACAATGGATTGTGTTCTGAGGAATTGTTCGAAATGATGCCCACGGCTACTTTCTACCATCGCACCGCTCGCCATCGACAGGGAATTCATTCTCACATTTTGGAACCGAAATGGTCGCGTACAGTGCGGTTTCAGAGAAACTTCCTCCCGCGAACACTTGGGTTGTGGAATGAGCTCCCTGCCAAGGTTTTCTCTAAGGACTACAGTATGGGGTTCTTCAAGAAAGAAGTTATTAGATTTCTGAAGGGTCGGCAACGCGCGAGTGATGCCCCTGGTGTTGCAAGCGTCCATAGGCTACGGTGACCGCTTACCATCAGGCGGACCGTAGGCTTGTTTGCCACCTTAGTGGTATAAAAAATAAAAAAAATACTGCACTGCTTGCTAAATTAAGGATGTGGGTTCGATCCCCGTAGAGTATTGCGAGTTTTTTGCAACATTTTAAATTTTTGACAAACAATTATGTGATTAAAACATTTGTGTTTGTCTCGAGTCTGGGTGTTTTCTAAGTATATTATTTATGTCTGTAATTATAAAAAAAGTGTATAGGTATTTGTATACATTGTATAGTAGTTGGTGCAAACTTTGCTTAACAGACAGCGCCGCCGTGGCCGTATGTTATGTCGAAAAGAAGAAAAGCATAGATAATAGAATTATAATTACAAACGTGTAACTGGTAGATATTTGTGACAAATTTTCTATTATTGAATTTGCAGAAGTATGTAGTAGATTCGCATCCCTAAAAACAACTTGAGTAGGAACTCTTAACAAAAAACAGGTGCAGGGTGGGGATTTGAACTCAACCTTTTTTCAAAGAATCATATAGTTTTACAGCAATATTATTTCCAAAGAAAGACCTAAAATGTTGCAAAGAATTTGCTTTCAGTTTTTCACAATAATTTACAAAATCAGCAGGTTGCACATGCGATTATAAATAGAACATATTCTGTAAACCATTGCGAAATAACGAGAGTTAGGTGCGCTCGAATCTCACACAACGTACGTAACACCCCTGCCGCCCGCTTCCCCGCAAGCCCCCCATCGTTGGCTTGTACAACATAAGTGGGAGTTCTGGTAGGTAGTATTAATACTGTGCCATGGTGATATATGATAAAAAAACTTAAGATAGAGTAGAAACTGATAGGGAGCACATTTATGGGGATTTAATTTTGATAGTTTTCAAAACTGACAATTTCCAAATCACCAGAAAACTAACATGTGATGATTAAAACAAAATGTAAGTTCTAATTTTTTTTTCCTTGCAGTCCCGACAAGCCCTGGTGGTGTTGCTTTTGAACGAGAAGTCACACCTCCAGATTGGATTCTTGACTACTGGCATCCACTTGAGAAAGCGCAATACCCTGAGTACTTCAAGAAAAGGGAAGAGAGGAAAAAGGAGTTTATTGCTCTGTGGGAAAAGGAATATGGAAAGCAAGATCCAAAGGACCACCATCATTGAAACGTTTTTTTAGTTGTATAGGCAAAGTGATAATCATAGTAAAATTACTAATTTAATGCATTTCTTTTATTTTAATGCCATCTTTCAGACAGCTTTCTTAGTCCCTATTGTTGGGGCACCGGTCTACCCTCACTTTGGGCAAGGCAAATGAGGGCTGTCGTCCATCACGTGGGTCCAGTGCAGATTGGGGACTTCACAAAACTCGTTTTATGCAGATTTTCCTTAGGATGTTCTTTATGACCGAAAAGTCAGTGGTGTGAGTGAATGTACTTAAGAATTTTAAAAAATCTCATTGGTACACGCCGGGGATCGAACGCCGGCTCCCTAGAAATCAAGGCAGACGCTGAGACCTGTAGGCCACGACCAAATGCGTTTTAGCAGAGTAGTAGTAGTTTAGTGTGTCTGTCAAAACAACTTTTTAACTGCCTGTTTATTTTCTTGCCATCTTAAGGTACATACACTACACGATTGTCTAACCTCCATGGTTCGCTATGAGGTATTTTCATGATGAGGGATGTGGTGCCGCGCCATGTGCCATGGTAAATAAAATTATGCTTAGATCAAAGGATTTAGTCCACTCGCACAAACAAGCCCTTCTCACATCAGATGATCTCAGCGCCTAAAAGTTAGATTGCGGAAACACACCTATTAAAACAGAATATAGGTATATCGAAGAAGTTTTCTGTCGCACGTGATGTCAGGTCATTGTAGTGTTTTTATCTATTATTAAAGCATCCAGCCAGGATGCAAGAATCCATGCAAGGAATCATGCGGTGCGTAAAATTTTTGTTTTATTATAAATAACTAAACAATTTAAAACATTTTCACCTTTTACAACAGTGTAGTACTTTGATTTACCTACTAATAAAAAGGTTTTGTAGGTACAAGCGTCGATCTCCCAGTCATAAATTGTTGGTAGGTAGATCTTTATAGAAAAAAGTATGGACATCACTGATCTAGGTACCCGACAAATTCAGCAGATAAGCACCACATATCTGCTGGTTCCTGAGGTGCACGGACGGATACACCAGCTGCGTACCTACTATTAAGAGGGTTCCTGACGTCCACTAGCGCCGCCAATTGATATTTTTATTTTCCTTTTGGTGCAATGCGAATTTTAAAAATATGTTTCTAGAGAAATATGTAACCAGTTATAAGCTATTTTAAGAATGTATTGTTATGTTTCTAGAATAAAACTGCGAGTTGTAGATAGCATATCTGCTAAAAGTGGCCGTTTGTAGCAGATATGCTATCTACAACTTGCAGTTTTATCCTAGAAGCAGTACTAAATGTTAATAAAATAGCTTATAACTGGTTTATTATTTCTCTAGAAGCACATTTTTTAAATTTGCTTTGCACAAAGAGAAAAAAAAAATATCAATTGGCGGCGCTAGTGGACGTCAGGAACCCTCTTAATAGCTTGGCTAAGCTTAGAGTACCTGGAGGACCGAGCTTTGATCGATTTTTTTTTACAACGCCATCTATTGTTCAGTAGCTTTAGTGTTCCTGTGTCGGTAAAAATAATAGTATTACTACTCGCCAATAGATGTCAGGAAGAATCATATTTTACAGTTTATTATTGCCTGAAAACAAGGATAAAACGACGTTTTCTAAAAATGAAACCTAGCTAGATCGATTTATCGCCCCGAAACCCCCTGCACACTAAATTTCATGAAAGTCGTTAGAGCCGTTTCCGAGTTTTAGATTATAAATATATGGGTACATATATACAAAAATTGCTCGTTTAAAGTATTAGATTATAACTTATTATATTTTGAATTACTGCGATTGTTTGCCAGCGTGAGTAATAGAGGAGCGCGTAATGTAGGTATTTACATATGATAATAATAGAGTTATATTACAGTAGGTACCCATGCAACCCAGGCTTAATTCTTACTAATTTATAAACATGCATTTATCTTAAAAGTCTTGTATTATATGCTGGCATTTATTTATTTTGCGGATATTGACTTCCTGTTTTGATTACAGTCTGCATTGATAAAGCTAGGTTTTTAATGCAAGCGACGCAGCGCGTTACAAACGGACGGCCATGCCTGGCTACCACCGGCGCCGCTTGCATGGAAACGTAGCTTAACAAATTTGGGGAAAGCTTGCACGTACTGTGCAAGGTTGTTTTCGGAGATCATACATAGGTTGGCGACCGTTCAATTTACTATGTTAGTTACCTTTAGTATATAAGATATTTTTTTTAACGGATTTAGCAAAATTATCACAGACAGCAGGATAGCGAATACATTTATATAAGTAAGTAAGGGCAGTAAGTGACAGCACTACACTCCATGCAATATTAACCACGTCCTAATAATATTCTGAAATAAGGTTTTATGAGTAGGTACCTAGTACACTAGCGGGCCACCTACTATTGGAACCCACGGGTATATGGAATATGCTGAGTACGTTAAAACTGCCATTTATATAAAAAACACTAAGAATTTAAAAAAAGGGTCGTATATTATTTCTTTGCCAACATGTATTGAAGCACCTGGTTACATTTTTTTTTTTTTTTTTACACCACTAAGGTGGCAAACAAGCTAACGGCCCGTCTGATGATAAGCGGATATCGTAGCTTGCAACACCAGGGGTAACACTCGCGCTTTGCCGACTCTTCAAAAATCTAATAACTTCCTTGAAGAACCGCATACTGTAGTCCTTAGAGATAACTTGGCAGGGAGCACAATCCAGGCATACGCGGCGGGTATCAGAGCAACTACCTTCAACTACGGCTCGTATGCGTCTGCCGGACAAAAAGCTAGCCACCCATTTGCAAAACCCTCGGGCACTCCGTAAGATGGCAAGTTCGATAGAAGACCCCGGTGCCAGACCCGATCGAACACCTTCGCTATGTCCAGGCTACATGCCAATGCCTCCCCCTAACTCTCAACGGCTAGTGTCCATCGGTGTGAGATACACTAGAAGGTCACCAGTCGAGCGACCGCGGCGAAAGCCATATTGACGGTCGCTGACCAGGTCGTGTTTTTCTAGGTATCTTAGCAGCTGAGCGTTGATCACACGCTTCATTAACTTGGAAGAGGAGAGATGTAATAGCGATAGGCCTGTAATTCGATGGATCTGATCTAGAGCCTTTTTTGGGCACCGGGTGCACATTCGCAGTCTTCCATGAAGACGGAAATTGCTTAGTGTGGCAGTAAAGCGTGAAGAGGCGCGCGAGAACAGAACATAACTCAGAAGCACACTGTTAAAGCACCGTCTGGTCTTTGCAAACTAAAAAAAAAAAAGCGTTCAAGCCGAAGGATTCATTGAAATTCGATCTGTACCCAGTACCAAAGATTAGATAATAGTTGCTCCAGGAGGTAGGTACTCTGTTATATGGACTGCGCAACAGACAGCCTTGCAAAATTGACCACGCTGTAGAGAGACAAAGCTAATGTATCTTTTTAGCCCTAGGTGTACGCAAAAAAAACCGGAAATCGATGTAGAGTTTAGCCGTTTGGCAATAAGAACAACACGTTAGAAAGAGACCGCAGATTCGCTACGTCTTGTTGACACTTTGCGACAGTTTATTTCACAGCTGTTTTGGAAATGCGCTGTCCAATCTCTATGCCTATGGACTAATGAGGTTTATAAAATAAATAAGCGATTTATAGTAAAGTTTTAGTTATATTATCTTTAACATAAGTGTGTTTAAATTGATCACAACATTCCACACACTACAGTTCACATTCAACAAAGTCAGTTAAACTCAACTGCATGTTTAATACATAATCATAATATATACTTAGAAGTATGTTATCGAAATTCAAATTAATTTGTATTAGGTAATTTAGACTTTATTAAGTATCTAGGACAGTATTTACCTATTTAGTTTATATGAGTTGACAGCTTCGAAATTAATATTTATAATCAGAATTACTTGATATGATATCCAATATAATAAAACTTTTTCTACCAATATATAAAATAACTGTTAAAAGTTGCGCACAAAAGTATCAAATAATTCATTACTAAGAATAATAAAAATATTAGGCTCTTAAATCGGTAGTAGGTAGTCAACACATCACAGATTAAAATAGTGACAATGAGTCAATTCGAAATATTCCTAATATTTAGTTAATTTGTTCAGTTGCCTCCTAACGCTTGCCCTCTGCCCCAATCGTGTCCCCCTGTTCGTATGGGCGCCCTCACAGTTTGTGGGGCACTACCAAAACCACCCACGTATCTTGTGTCAGGGTAGATTTTTTTCCTGTAATAAGAATATTAGGTAAGTCCTTCTAATGAAATGAAACAGTATAGTAAATGGGATGAGAAAAAAATAAATAATCAGGGTGCTCAATCAAGGAGTATTATTTCTATATATGTATTTTTGTCATGTTTTTCTTAATTCTACGCAGATTTGTGTATTTATAAGATTGATGTACTAGAGTTCATAAGTCCCTAGTAGTTGTGTGTTTACTTCGTACTTGATAAGTAACTAGCTTTTGCCCGCGGTTATAGAAACTCTCCTACTCCTCAATTATAGAAAAAACCCGACTCACACTTGACGTTTTCAAGTAGCCTAAACCCTTGCCCGGCACTCAAACCAAACCCATGCCAAATTTAACACCTAACGGTTATAGGTGTAGGATTTCAACGGCAATTACTCAATTATAAAAAAATGACCCAAACTATTCCAAATTCCAAATGTTATCTTAATAGTAACAGCGGTTTAAACATGAAGAGGTAACAGACAGACAAAGTTACTTTCGCATTTATAATAATAGCGGACTCGGCAAACGTTGTCCTACCCGGAAAAGCAGCGCCACATTATATGTGATATTTTAAATTGAAAATCTTAATTCTTTAAATATTGCGATTCCATTATTACTTCCAACGAATCTACTGTTGACTCATAATTTTTAGATAACTCACTGTTTAATATGGCCTCTATGTCTAAATTATTTAATTCTCAATTTTCTTCTAAATCTTCATTTGTAGAAGGTGGGAAGCCTTTCTTTAAATCCTTTTGATTTTAAGCTAGCCCTACTGATGCGTTTTTTACGTTCTATGTAATGTGTCGTTTCCAAGCCATAAATTTGACAATGATTGAAGTTGTGGGATATGATAATAATGGTGTGACATTATATGCAGGGAATGTTGAAATCATTGTCGTACATTTAATCTTTGCCGTTAAAAAGATCAGTGACAACACCGACTGCAACGCCACCTACCTGGTCCAATTGTGTTATCAAACCTTGCAGAAAACCACTCGAACGTACATAAAAAATATCATTAAAATTATCCCTGGCGTTTAGGGACATCTACTGGGTCTAATTGTGTTTTCAAGACTTACAAACAATCAAACCACTCAAACATAGGTACAAAAAAAATATCACAAGATTCATTCTTGTTGTTTCGGAAATCAGTGACACGTCAACTGTAGCGCCATCTACCGGTTCCATTTGTAAATTCAACTACCTACTCGAACGTACACAAAAAATATCATTAAAATCGTCCCTGCTATTCAGATAAAATTTCACCCAAATCATTCATACGTTTAGGAGTAAGTTAACAAACACACGTAAGGAGGAATTATACGTAAAAAAAAACCGACTTACATTCAACGTTTTCAATTAGCCTATGTCTTTTCCCGGTACTTAGACTATCTCCATGCCAAATTTCATTTTAATCCATTCATTGGTTTAAGACAGACAGACAGTTACTAGTTACTTTCAAATTTAGAAACTCTCTAGTCAGCCTTCATAGCGTCCCCACTGTTGGGGCACGGCCTACCCTCATAAGCGAGGGTGATTAGGGCGTTAGTCCACACGCGGGCCCAGCGCGGATTGTGGACTTGACATACGGCTTTTTTTTTTCTTGACATATGCAGGTTTCCTATTGATGTTTTCCTTAACCGAAAAGCCAATAGTGTGAATAAATAAATCAGTGTACATGAGAAAGTAAGAAAAGACTCATTGCTACACGCCGAAACCGGGGTTCGAACCTCCGCCACTTGGGAAATGAAGTGAAATTTGAACCCCTCGGCCACCACCGTATTTATAATATTAGTATGGAATTATATAACCATAAGGTTAAAAAAGTAGACAGGTACCTAATATCTGTAAAGCATAATAATAGTCGCATCTAATGCAGCCCATTGTAAAGTCAGTCTACTAAGATTGTTATTGCGATGCAATGTGTGATAGTTCAACACAAAATATATGGAGTAAATTTTTTCAATATGATGCAATGTGACACTGCATTTTGTACAAGACTTTTTTACTTACAGAAATTGTGGTGGTGAAAGTAATGAAGGTCCTCCAAATTCTTGAGGGTATTTAAACATAAGGAAGAAGGTGAGGTGACCAATTACAATGCCTAATATCTCCAACAGGCCACTGTAAAAAATAAATATATAGTTTTATAAAACTTATTGCATTTAAATGGTTTTTGAAAATACTTTGTCAATTTTTTATCTACAGAGACATTCATATAATAACCTGTCACGATTATTACAAATTTTTATTTGAATAAATTGACTTTGGCACACTTGGGCCTCTTGAATTAAATTTTTTTGTTACTGAACGGCGGACCAAGTCAAACAAAGGAACCGCGCCAGCGTTTACTTCTCTTTGATCTTTAGCTGGCATCCAGTGAAAAAAAGGGTCATCAACAGGAGTAATAATAATAAAAGTAATAACCCTTTTTTAAAGGAAATTTCAGGCAGAATTCAAATGCTAAATATTTAAAAATGTAACATGCGGCAATTGCTTCTATATTTTTGTAATATTATCCAACAAAACCAGTACTGATATTGGTGCGAGTCAAGAAATTTTACTATAGCCGACAGCAAATGTTGTATTGCTAGTCTCTCTTCCTAAATACCTACATAATATGAGGAATAATATACCTTTTAAATGGTAAAAGATTTTTTGAATAGGTGCAAAGATTTCGGGGATTATCTGGTGAGATATATATAAACAAACTTATAAAATCAGCTTTCTCTTTAAGGCATGTGAGTGCAATTTATAAATTAAAATAAGCTTATAAAAACTTACCCTCCATTGACAATAACATTGAATGCAAAAAGTACCCATGGCAGATACATCGCTTTGAATTGTGTTCCAAACCAGAAGCTAACGATTATGTCTTTGTTGAGCATACACCACATGTAGAGCACTGATAGTACCATTGGATCCATGAGGACCTGTAAACAATAAGATCTTAAAACCCATATAAAATTTATGTATTTTCTTGTAATCACTAAAATAGTTATGCATTATCAACTTTTATATATGCCATAAATGATTGCTATATTATTAAAATTACAATTTGACTTTTAAAGTACATAAATCAAAATGAAGAGAGCACAAATAGTGTTGACAACAACAAAGGCCCTAATGTCGCCATTTTTACAGCTTAAGTAGCCTAATGTAGGCGAATTTTAGCTACTGTAGCCTAATCCTAATTTGGCAACACAAAAAAAAATATTGCATTGAATAAAATTAAAATGTAGTTTTAATCAATTTACTTATTTAAAAAACACTAAAACCTTCTGTGTTGCTTAGAAATACTATAATAAGTAATAGTATTCTTAGGCTGTCACTATGTGAATTGTGTACCGGACCTGAGTATGGTCCAGAAAAGACCTAGAAGTCCAGGAACGGTCTTGTACATTCTTCTACCTACCTATGTGGAAGTGTATGTATACTGCGTGTTTTACCATGTTTTTGTTACAGAAACATTGCTTTTGAAATAACTATGGAAAAATGCAAAAGCAGTTGTGCTAAACAAAAGTGAAAAAAAAATTAATTACAACCAAAATTTGTTACATTGGTAGGTGTTGATTACTTTTTAATACGTTTATTTGTGGCTGTTGATTACTTTTTAATAAGTTTATGCTCATTTGTGATTTGGCTAATTTGAAAACCATGTCCCTGAAGTAGCCTTAATGGCAAAAAATAGCCTATTTTGGCACCACTGGGCATGATCATGTTTGTATTTACTATGAGCACCAAATGAAACATGTCAAAACAAGCAGGGCGGTATGGTAGCGAGCAATATGATGAGCATTCAGGCGGGGCAGTATGGGAGAGAGGTCACGCATGGGCCAATACTTTTTCCAAATATTTAGCTATTCGGCTGGGCAGCCCACAGAATATTTGGTATTTGAAGTGTGGCTCAATATATATTAAATGCATATTTTAAACTATACATAAAATTACTTACAGGTAATTCAGCAAAAACTCCTACTACAACACAGCAAAACCAATTGAACAGCAGCATGTACAGATAGTCTGCTGGCTTACCAGCAAACATACCTGTCTCCAGTCGCTTTGAATAAGTATACAGGAAGTAGCAATTCATTAGAAAGTGAAAGCTGGTAGGGTAGTACAACAATGCTGTGAGAGGTCTCCATATCTGAAAATTATTTTAGATTTTAATGGCGCATTCACAAGTTTAGAGGCATTTGAGACTTTAGCACAAAAAATGGTAAATTTAAACTTAGGTTCTGTTATAGAAATAAAGATTACTATAGAGTAGAGGATTAGCCCTCTTGGTCTAGAAATGAAGAAGTAGAAAGCCAACAACCTTATTCTCAAGAAAAATAATTTTCCATCTTGAGTAACGAATCATCAGATTTAAAATGTAAAATAAAAAACAAGAAATCAGATCTTTATGCCATTTTATATTGATTTGAAATATTTAATACAGAACTGGTAAAATCATGAAAAACATAGTTGGTCAATTCCTGCATTCTAGAAAATCCATCTAAATGTTGTGTAAAGATATGTAGCATGACTTTCAGTGGCTATTGTGTGTTTGAAAGTAATGCACCTGAATACCAAAAGTTTGTTAAGTCCATGTATCAAAAAGCTTCAATTACAAGCTATCTACTTGACCATAAGATTATTTGCCACCTTAGTGGTTAAAAAATAAATAAACCTCCCTAAATGATGTCAATGTGCATTTAAAGACAATTGGAGTACAAAGCTAAAACCCTCCTCACCCTTTGATAGGAAGCATATCTGAAGTTATGTATAATTTAATGTTTTAATACGATGAATGTCCCTATCAGTTGGAAAAGAACATCAAAATAAAAGGGCTCATAACGTAATCCTTTAATGGTATCCCCCGCTACAGTCAGTTGGTAATAAGGGCTGCGTTCTGTGAGCCACAGTACTTACCTGGAACTGTGAGATGAAGAGGTTGATGTCTAACAATAGGTAATATCGATTTATAAAGCCAAATTTGCCTAATAAACTGAGTATCACGGTTCCAGTTAGCCAGTGCCTAGTGAAGTAAGGTACACTGTAATACCAATCCTTGAATTCAGTCATTCTTAAGGATTTTTAACTATTTTGCTTTTCACATTCAATGATTTTAATATTTGAACACATATAATGCAAATAAATATTGGGTTCAACTCTTGCTTGTCTTGCCTGTAGATAGTGTATGTTCCCAATTCTGTATGTATTTATTATGAAATTTCATAAAATCCACGTGTGCAACTACAATTTGTCCGAATATTGTACACAGTCACAGATTAATGGAATGGAATTGGTAATTTGTTGTATCATCTCGAGCGAGACACATGACATGACAGTTTGACCAAAGATTATGTAAGAAGTTCCTTTTGGTATAATTATAATACTCTTTGGTAAGAAGCAAAGAAGCTTATATTCTTCTACATATCCATCTTGTTTGCTTTGCAGTCAATTAGAACAGTTTTTGTTTAATGTTATCTGTGATGGCACGCTCTGTGCTGTGGATTTGTAGTCAAGTGAACGCCACTTGTTTGTTTTATTTGTTATTATTTTGATTGGCTATCTATCATATACTATTATCTGTGATCTATACGTTTGTAAAACATTTAAAATGAGAGTTCTACTTAGGAAAATATTATTGATACATAAAAACTACTTCAATGCCCAGAATGAGATAAGGCTGTGTTCAACAAATGCACAAAAAAAAGTTGAACACCAGAAGAAAATTGAGCAGCCTAAGAAAAGTATGGTTATATGTGGTTTTTATTTGACTGTGGCCGGTGTTCTCAAATTATTCAAAGTGCGAAAACCATTCATCGAAATGGGTCCAATATTCTTGATAAACATTTCGACAGTGACAAGGCTCAGAAGGCCTTTTGCATGATGATGCCAATGTTGGCATTTCAGCACCAACCGTGACCGGAATCTCTAGTGTCACGAGATTGGTGCTAACTTCGACTTTCGCTCCCCTTTTAGTTACTCTGACCGATTCGCTAGTATCGAGTGACAGGCTGAACAATATAAGAGCCATTCAGGTTTTGCCAATGGTAATGGTATTTTGACGCTTACCTCTTCAGCATCATATTATATATGATAACACCCAGTCGCAAGGCAAACACAAATAATAAATGTTTGTCCAACTTGAACCTTCAACTCTCGATTGTTGACAGAGCTGACAACTTCACTTAACTTGTCTACTATTTAATTTATTACATACATATTCTACCATTTTACCTGGTGTGCAAAATTAAATTGTGGGGTGAGGTTAATCTTTTAATCTTCCAAAAATTACAAAAAAAAAAACAAGAATGTGCGAACAATAATTTAACAAAAAAATAAATGAAATATTAATAAAAGATAATAAATTAAAAAGTAATATTAAAGTCAAATATAAACAAATAAATGTCTACTGTTTTGAATGCTATAAGTATAAGTTATCTGCTAAGACTTGAAAGCATGTAATACATTTATTAAAATATTGTGTAGTTCTTTATTACAATATCTCAGGGGTATTGATTTAATTTTATTTGGCAAGTGTATACATTAAAATTGTATTGCCATGCAGTAAGTGTTGTTTTTGAGAACTACTAGTTTCTGAGACGGAACATACAAACGGTTGGCATATATACCATATGGTATATATTTTATAAATATTGTTTGAAGAGCTGTAAAGAAGAAGGATCTTAAAATGATGATAAATATGCACTAATCAATTAAACTTTAGCATTGTTTGTGTCTTATGAACTGAGACTTGTCTGTGGAATTTTGCAGGAGACTGAACCATTTTGACATGTTACCATTGTGATACCTATCATCACCATTTGTCACTATCTTCACCAACCTCTACCAGAATTCACTGTTGGGTTAACAGATCTAAAACTAAAATTTGCTTGTTTGAATTTAGATATCAAATTAATTAGGTTTCCCTGGGTTAGCGCAACAACACTATAGTGTCAGAACAGAAGGTTACTTAGTGCAGCTGTTATAGTTGTATTCTTAGTTTATTGTTTCTACGCCGTGGATACAAAGTGATGATATAATAAGTTATCAAATGTAAGGATTAATGGTATAGAACTATAAAAATCAAGTTTAAGAATCTCAAACTTTTTCCGTACATGGCATTATGAAAACTTTCACCTTTTGTTTATAGCTTATGAACACTGTTTTGCCTTTTTGGAGCCATGTGGCCAACTGACTACTTACACTACACTTCTAGAACCTCAAACAAATACATAAATAAACAAATAAATAAATTATACTCTCTCAAGAAATTTTTGTGTTCATGTGGCTGGTATGAAAACATGGTCCAATTTAATTTTCATTAATTATTCCTATACAGTATGAAAATTTTAAATGGGTTATTAAGGGCAGCTACCCTAATCGTTATAGCCACAAGAAAAGGTCATAAGAAGACTTTTATTTTTTATATATGTGTATATAATGATTGATTAAATTTAAAAGGAATGAAAAAAAGTTTTGGAAAATTCTCTTAAAAAAAAAGACCACACATTTTGTATGGTTGTTTTTATATATTTAATATACTTTGTTGGTCCCATACAAACTTTTTAAATATTTAAGGAACTGAAAGGAATGGCATAAAAAACCTTTTTTGTGAAAATTGTGTGTGGCTTTTATTTTGCTGACTTCCCTTATTTTAAAATCTGTGAAAGCCAGTCAAATTATTTCATGAATTCATGGACAGTCTTCTACAACCAATTTCTTGCAGCTATACAATTATGGTACCTGCTCTTACTGACCCCTTTAAAATTGTATGAAGGCTGATACCCAGACATTATTTATTTACAGATAAGTGATAAGATTATACACTGTTGAGGTTTCTTGCTGTTTTTCATTAGGGTTCCGTACCCGAAGGGTAGAAAATGGGACCTCCACATGCACACAGAAATTACACTAAAAATGAATTCCCTCAAGAGAAGTAAATAGAAGGTTTATTTATTTTATTATCACTACCTGAGGAAAATGCATTTTTTTAAAAGTACTATCATAAATACGAATTTGAGTCAACAATTACAAAGGTGGAATACATTTCACACGGTTGTAACTTTTTCCCGAAGCTGACAGTCATCTTTGCTTTTTCCCATATTTTTAAACTGTTTTAACCCTAGCCCAAAGTGATTTCAATTTGGAATGTGATATTGTTAGTAAATGTTCCAATCACCAAAGAGACAAGAATATTGTATGAACAAGTTACTAGCTGTATAATATAAAATGGACTGGTCGCGCGCGGACCAAATAAAAGTTAAAAATTAAAAACCGCGTGAAATGTATTCCGCGTTTGAAATTGTTACTCAAACGTAATAATGATGATACTTTAATAAAAAATGGTGCGTTTTCCTCAAGTAGTGACAATGAAATAAATAAATGTATTACTCTTATTTATTAGTTACCCTTACTTTTTTTCTTATAGAGGGTGATAAAAAGTAGATTGTACCCTTTGCTCCTCTCTGGATTCAAAATAGCGCCCTCGCCATAAAATATTATTTTGATCCCATGTGATACAATCTACTATTTTAGCTTATTTAGTTGCTTGTGGGCTTATTTTATTTAATAACATATACTGTTGTGGGTGTGGATATGTATGAATGTAGTTTAGTTGTTTTTGCTTCTCTTTATGACAAGAACCAATGGGCCAATTAGTCTCGTGACCATATCAATCAATACGCAACGTCATGACTTAGATCTTAAAATATTTTGAGCATAATCGATCCAGCGGTTTGTTTTTATCGCTAAAAAACATTTTTTTTAAAGACGCATAAAATATTCTCAAGAGAAGTTGCTCGTGTGGTAGGTACTTATATACTCCTGAACTATTTTTTCTTATTTATAAGCTATACTTATCTCTTTTCTCATATATGGTGATAAAAAGTAGAGTGTATCACTCGGTTGCAAAATTATTGTACCTAAATTAGAATCCTACGCTATGGGATTCTACTCTAGAATCCTTCGCTCCACTATAGATTCAAAATAGCGCCGTAAAAATATTATTTTGATCCCTTGTGATACAATTTACTATCATTTCATCAAGAAATATCAAATAAAAATACTTTGTGCGCTTTTCAATCTTCGAAAAGTCCTGGACACAACCCAAGGCGAAAGCCCGATGTTTATACTACAGCAGAAAATAGGTACGCCTACTATAATTTGCCTGTTTATAAAAGCTGAACAAGGAATGGTATGACATATATTGGGGTTGAGTGTGATGGAAAGAGGAGTATCTTTGCAATTGGTTTAAGCGACATTTTAAGATTAAATCATATTATCAATGGTGCCAAATCAAGTGACAAATAATAACCAACCAAATAAAATTAATATGGACATAATCGACAAATTTGTAAATTATTTATTTTTTTAGTAATACCATATGACAAGTTGGTACAAAATCATATTATGCAAAATGGTCCGTTAGCCAAATAAGGTAAGTCCGTGTTACTTGATCACTTCTGGGAAGTATCGATTTTGCAATGTAGTACAAATAATTCATTGGGGCAAACGTTTTATTTTTTAGATAGAGAAATGAAACGAAGAATTTTAAAAAGAGAAAAAATAATGGGACTGAGTTCAATATTAAAACAAAAATCATAAAATGTCGCGGTTAAATCCATTTGCTTATATATTATATATATATTGAAAAAAATATATATTATAAAACTTGCTTTTGTCTAGTGCATTACCTAAATGAGTGATTTTCATTTATTGTATTGAATGCAATAAAAAATCTGGAAGTGACCATTGTTTTAACACTTGTGGAAATTTTTAAAGCATGAATTGTATTTTATTGTAATGAAAATAGCTTGTTATCTAGTGCATTGACTCTAAGTTGTAGCAAAAAGTAAAAAAATGTGAGTACAAAAGGGTAAAAACCTTAAATACCATACAAAAAAAAGGCAAAAGTAAGTTCCAAGGCGTCATAATGAAATAATTTCTTAAGGAAGTAGGTATATAACAAATATATCTTATAGTTATGTATAAGACATTGTGTAATGACTTTTAGTACATTTACTTACACAATGTTAGTATTACAGAAATTGGCTTTTTGGCCTATATCGCCCTCTGAAGTTTTAAATTTTCTTTTTCAGATATAGTAATTGAAAAGTTTGGCGAGATTACCACTTTGAATATAGATCGTCAGGAGAGCCGCAACAGCCTAGATGAGGCCACACTGCGTGAAATGACGGCTGCATTAGATGCATTTGATAAAGATAATGAGGCTAAAGTTTTGGTCTTTAACGGAGAGGGAGGAACATTTTGCTCTGGATTTGATATTGATGATGTTGGAGAGAAGGGGTACAATAATATGAAAGATGCTGCAGTAAGTTACATACAAGTTGGGGTTACCATTGCTTTATCAGGCTTAAGCTAAGAATCGTGTACAGCCTTCGTACATAGTCACGTCTGGATTGTCTGGAACTTGTTAGGACTGTGCACACTCTGGTTACAAAGTAGTAAATTGTTTTTATGAAGTTTTATATTCTTTTCTTGAACTTGTTAAGGTTTGGAGACCACAACTGTACTTTATATGTATCAGTTACCCGCAAAAAGTTCTTCCTCCCCCGAACGCTTAAGTTGTAGAGTGATCTCCCTGCCAAGGTTTAAAATATGGGGGTCTTATAGAAAGAAGTGATTAGATTTTTAAGGGTTCGGCAACTCGCAAGTTATGCCTGTCGGTTGTCCATAGGCTGCGGTGTTTGCCTCACATCAGGTGGACCATAGGCTTGTTTGCTACCTTACTGGTATAAAAAACCACTTATTAATGGACGGTTTTTCTTTCAGCGTCGTTTACTGCGGCGGCCCTTATGTGACAAGCCTACGATAGCGGCAGTTGCAGGATATGCAGTGGCGGAAGGTTTCGAGCTCGCCCTTGCTTGTGACCTGCGGATAATTGAGGATACTGCTGTACTTGGCTGTCTTGGACGGAGATTTGGTAGGGACCAATATCATTAAATTAGTGATTTTAAATGTGTTGATAACTAACTAAACATAGGTTTAGTTCAGTTAATAAGTTTATGTAGTTACTACATTTTGGTATTTAGATGAATTTTTTTTTATACCACTAAGGTCGCAAACATGATTACGGCTCGCCTAATATCAAGCAGTCACCAAAGCCTATCGACAGTTGCAACTCCTCGCAACTTACTGCAAGCTGCGAGGATTTGCACTGAACAGCAGACAAGTACAAATTCTATCGACTAATAGAAATTGTTCATTGTTGTTTTACTAAAATTCGTGGCCTCAATTTGTCAGTTATTAATTGTTTATAACGCATCGACCGTACATTCGCGCTGCACATGTAAGAAAGACAGAATTATTCTGAGATCCAATCTATATTGCACCTTTTATTGTTAAGAATACAGTTGACTATAAATTAACTTATTTCATATAGTTGCGCTGTCATGTAGGATGTCGGTACTATCTATTTGTTAGTGTTTGCGCGTAGAAAGTTTAAACACGTACCATTACTAACGACTACTACTTTATAAAAGGTAGAACTTTCTGAGCCTGATCATATAAGTAGTTAAGTGTATATTTGACTAGGTCAAAAAATTTTGTACATTAGTAAATAAGCAGCAACATTGACCTTGTCTTCACAAGTATTTTATAGAAATATGTATCTACAGTGCAACAAACTTTTCTGATCCGGTGCTAAAAAAACCCGGCCAAGTGCGAGTCGGACTTGCGCACGAAGGATTCCGTACCATTATCTTTAAAAATGGCAAAAAAATCACGTTTGTTATAAGGGAGTCCCCCTTAAATATTTTTTTCATTTTAATATAATTATTTATTTTTAAAGTGAATATATAACTAAATAATCTGTGAATATTTCAAGCGTCTACCTGTTGCCGTTATCAATATCAAAAACGAGCAAAGAAATTACGTTTGTTGTATGGGAGCCCCAAATATTTATTTTATTTTGTTTTATAGTATTTGTTGTTATAGCGGCAACAGAAATACATCACCTGTGAAAATTTCAACTGTCTAACTATCACGGTTCATGAGATACAGCCTGGTGACAGACGGACAGACGGACGGACAGAAGTCTTATTAATAGGGTCCCGTTTTTTACCCATTGGATACGGAACCCTAAAAATCAAAACCACAGTCGCCATTATAAATTATAAAAGTGATGTGAACTTAAGTAGACGCCACTGAACAAGGTTACAAAGTTTGTTGCACTGTTCTAACAATTGGGTTGTCAATCATGATTTACTTACTTGGCAACATGAGTGTTATGTGGTTTACATTTAGTTCCTTAATATGTTTTGTTTGTTTTTTTTATTTTGGTAAATAACGAATTGAATGCAAAAAATGCTGATATGTATTATTGTATTCAATCCAACACTAGACTAGCATGCCTTTAGTGTGTCTAGCACGACATGCGAGTGGAATTAAAAATATCGCGAATCCAATAATCATGGATTTTCCTTCATTTACTGTAAAAAAGTTTTGGGGTTGCCAACAATATCCCAGTCAGTAACCAAATAAAATAAATATCTGAACTAATAGAATATCAAACACCCTTACAGTCTGATCGGTTACACATACATATGAATGTGTGTGAATATACATACATATATCATATGAGTACCTAAATGTGAACGAAAAATGCTGCTGACGAACTGTTCCGCAGTTTGGCACATATTGATATATGTAAACGATGATTTGTTTAATGTAAAATTTAAGGTATAAATAACGAAAATACTTTCTTAACTGTTTACTAGTCACTTTAAATTAAAAAATGTAATTCTGTAAGGGTTTTAGAGCATTACATTTTATGATGATGTCACAATTTGACAAGGTGGCAAATAATCGTCAAAATATGTTTTTAACTTCAAGTTACCTCATATTTTTAAGGTGTACCAGTTGGCCTCATTGGCGCGCGTCGGTTGACGTCGTTGATAGGCCTGTCCCCCGCTCTAGACCTTATAATGACTGGCCGGCTCATAACAGGCGAAGAGGCCTATCGGAAAGGGCTCGCGTGTAAAGTCACAGTTACGGGAACTGGTATGTACAATTTTTAGAAAGCTTGGAACTGGTTAAACGTCGACATATTTAGCTCATCAATAAAATGTATTTGTGTGCACTAAGTCCAGTTTTATGGTTATTGAAAGGAACAGGGTTAAATGTTTCCCTCCCTCGCAGCCTAGTTGGTAGTTTGGCCTGCTGCTGTGCAGACAGTGCGGGTTCGATTCCCGCACTGGACAAAAATTTTTGTGATTTGCAATACAACTAATTATATTCGAGTTATGAACCTTTTGCCCATACGTTGCCCCGTCCTAAGTCGCCGTCGTCTGATTCCAGGTTGCGTATAAGATTTGGTACCTGGACGACCGAGCTTTGCTCGTTTTTTTAACAACGACATCTATTGTCAAGTGGTACAAATAATAGTATTATTTTTACCACTAGCTGCAGGAAGAGTCATATTTTTCTGTTTATCATTGCCTGAAAACACGGATAAAACGACGTTTTCTAAAAATTAAACCTATTATTGCCCCCGAAACCCCCTGCATACAATATTTCACGAAAATCGTCGGAGCCGTTTCCGAGATTCAGTTTATAAATATATAGTGTATACAAGAATTGCTCGTTTAATAGATACGTAGGTACACTTATTTTTAATTGATACAATGTTTCTTTAAATTCCAGCATTAGGTGAATCAGTAAAACTTGCCAAGTCCTTAGTGAAGTTCCCTCAGAATGCACTTATAATGGACAAGCTGGCTGCTGTAAATTCTCAACTAAATCCTAACAGTGAAGAGAGTATGAGAGACGAGGCTATTCAAACCAGCTTACTCGGCAATGCTATTGAAGACATCAAAGAGGGAGTCAAAAAGTTCCAAAAAGGTGGGTGTAATAGAATGTCAGAGGATGTTGTAGACTTGTAGTACCCTAAGTAACAGCTTGTTATATATTCTACACCTAATAAACAATCCACACTAATATTATAAATGCGGAACTTAAGTTTATTTGCCCTTACTTCACGTCGCTACAAAGCATTCAATTGAGCTGATATGTGGCACAGGAATTGTTGAAGAGGCGGAAAAGGATATTGGCGACTTTTTATTTTAAAAGTTACCTGTTATTATTTCCCAAGGGAATAAATATACTAACTGAATTTCTCGCGGACAAACAATTAACTTCGATATTAAATGTCACGCCAATAACCGAATTTAGAGTGGGCAGAGTCTCGTGCAATCTCCATACCAAATTCTCCCGCGGTTCCACCCGCCCTAAATTTGGTTATGGGGGTAGGATTTCAACGACAACTTTTCAACTATAAAATAAAAACCGACTCAGACTATGCCTTGCCTCAGGACTCAAATTATCGTCATGCCAAATTTCATTTTAATTGGTACTGCAGTTTAGGCGTTTATAATATTAGTATGGACTAAATGTGAAGGTAACAGACTTTGTTTTTTATTTATTTATGTGGCAATAGAGCATCTAATTGACCATATTATTGGAAAGGGAATATTTTGTAGCAAATAATTGATGATATTTTTAATAAAAAAACAGAGATTTGATATTTTTTTCTTAGATTAAAAATGCACTGTTTGTAAATTTTTTATATTATTATAAATATGAATATTTTCGTTTATCGTCGATGACACTACCATAGCACCTTTCAAATGTTTTATCCAAAGATGACTTGATAGGGCATAAATATATTATGTTGATTAATTCCAGGCGTCGGACGGCATGGTAAATTCTACAGACTGACTGAAGTACCCCTTAAAGATTGGGAGCTTGAAGAATCCTTTGAGGAAGTCATAAAGACTGAAGTAAAAAGCGAAGAAAAATCATAGATATCTGTTTTTAATAAGGATTTTTGTTAAGTTTCGGTTTAGTTTATAAATAAAAGCTTCTAGTCGCATTTTTTTTATTCTACCCTATAATTATTATTAATTAATATATATATTATTATTAAACTATCATTATAGTCAGTCTCTACCAGTATACACAGCGGCAATTTGCCAGCCGGTCGGCTGGCCATACACAGGCATAATTTTTAAAATTTTGGGGTAGATTAAATAAACTTTTTGTTTGGTAACTATACCTTCAGTTTTGATTTTCTGTAAGAGCCCGCCGTGCATGTTCAAACTGGATTGCTCTTCACTCAAATCAGAGTTTGAAAGGCATATCTTACATCATCTGTTATGGACAGAGATCATATCTATTCCATTTCTTCTAATTATTCCTTACAATTTTACATAACGACGGGTGGTGAGAATTAAAGATGATCCCAAACTCACTTGCCGTATCGAGCCCTTAAGTCTGAGGAGAGACTTTGCCTTCCTGTTTGTTTTCTACAGCTTGTAGGCACAATGGGTTGTGTTCTAAGGAATTGTTCGAAATGATGCCCATGGCCACTTTGTACCATCGCACCGCTCGCCATCGGCAGTGAATTAATTCTCACACTTTAGAACCGAAATGGTCACGTACAGCAGTGCCGTTTCAGAGAAACTTCCTCCCGCGAACGCTTGGGTTGTGGTATGAGTACTGTGAGAAGAAGAGGAGACTACAGTATGGGGTTCTTCTAGAAAGAAGTTATTAGATTTTAGAAGGGTCGGCAACGCGCGAGTGATACCCCTGGTGTTACAAGCGTCCATAGGCTACGGTGACCGCTTACCATCAGGCGGACTGTAAGCTTGTTTGCCACCTTAGTGGTATTAAAAAAAAACATTTACGCCGAAATGCAACACTTATCGGGCTATATTCTGCTGGTCAGTTTACAATAAAACTAGAAAAAACGCGTAATTTCGCCTGCGCTAAATTGGTTATCGGAGTGGGTTTCTATAAGTGAAATTCGGTTAAGTATAGTTATTCCTGTGGAAACTTTTCCGGGATGAAAACTTGCTCTATTCTTTCTTCGACCCTCGACAAACTTTCACATATATTAGAAAAGGATATATTCGTGTGGGTAATGTAATTAAACAACGATTTACAAATAAAATATTTAATTCACAACTTATCCTATTCCGTCAGCCCTTTTTCTGCCTGATACTTGTAGTGGAGCTCGGAGCAGTCCTCATTGGATATATTCACCCAGCCCTTGTCGTTGAGATGGTACACACGTATTATGCCTCCTGAATACGCATCGCGGTGCGTAGCGTGATAAATCGCGCGGCGTCCTAGCTCTGCGGAAAAATATAATAATTATATATCATCAGATGCAACTTCTAGTGTCTTATAATGTCTTAGTACATCAATCTTAACAAACACACAAAATCTTCATGGAATTAGGAAAAACAATATAAATATACATACATAGAAATAATCTTTCTTCGTTTATGACTCTTTGAAGGTTAGGAGTTTCAAGTTCTAAGATGGCGTCTTTACATTTGAATCACCTAAAATTTCAGTACAGATATCATTGATTGATACCCTTATTTATTAAAGAAATGATAAAAATAAAAGAGTAAATAATTGATTTTTGCATGTATTTGGATAAGAGATAAGTCATGTTCAATCAACACGTCACGCCAATGCCAGTATATGTCGCTGTTACCTCACTCGAAGTAGTCCAGGATTTGACAAGACCTTGGAGAAAAAATCCAACTTGGACGGAACAATTTTGCGATGGAAGCTGATCCAGCCAGGGAACATTTGGCAAGTCCTACCTGTCATGACTTACGCTTCACAGTTGCACAACGCGCGATGGAGCTATGCTCGAAGAAAGATCGAATCCGACATAGCTCGTAGAATTAACAATGCTGGCCACGTCTGTCGGAGGACCGATGGCCGATGGAGCAGACGTGTCCTAGAGTGGAGACGCCCTCCAGCCTGGTGAACGGACGATCTTAAAAGGGTGGCTGGATGCAGAAGGTAAAGGACCGGGAGAAATGGCGCGCCATAGGAGGCTTGTATCCAGCAGTGGACCAATACAGGCTGATATGATGAATTGTAAAAATTTTAGAAATTCGGTATTGGTACCTACAGAAATTCAGTAGCAATATTATTACTGGTACCATAGATACAGTGCCGTACAAATGACAGCTGTATGCTCAAAATATCCAACATTTCACCGATGCTATGGGGTACTGCTGCCATCTCAGGACGGGTGTACCCTCCACGATTCAACGAGGGGCTGTGAGAATTGTCGACGATCCCAAACTGACTTGCCGTATCAACCCTTAAGTCTGAGGAAAGACTTTGCCTCCATATGTGTGTTCTACTGCTCGTACAATGGGATGTGTTCTGAGGAACTGTTCGAAATTATGCCCACGGCTATTTCCTAACATCGCACCGCTCGCCATCGGCGGGAATTCATTTTCACACTTTAGAACCAAAATGGTTGAGTTCAGGGCTGTTTAAGAGAACATACTGTACACAACTGTAAATTTTTTTTAGTCAAATACTCGCTCCTATTTGAAGTTATAAAATAACTGCTACTTCCTCATTTTTTAAATATTAGTTGGGATTCTTTAAATAACAATCTACTAAAACTAATAAAAAAAGCCGTAACCAAAATCGATCATTGAACTAAGTATTGTCTTCTCCTTGGCGTGTCGAATGTAATAAACAATTTTCGTTATATATTTTCTGCCTTCCTTTTTTAATTTCGATTTCAGAGCTTAATGTTTTCTATCTGCTTTAGGGGATTATTAAGGATTTCGTAGACAAAATCCGATTTTTTGTAGTTTTGAAATGTCCGTAAGTCTGTCACAGACAGCCTTATATATGAATCTGCCATCAATTATGAAGAAACTTTAGTTCTACAGTTAATTAAAGAATACCAAAAATTTAGGCATACTAAATCGCTAAAGATTTCTAGGGCTTTCTTAAGAGTTGAACAAATGTCTTTATCGTCGTATTTAACTTGGGGTGCGTTTAAATGGGTTCGAAACCCTAGACTAACCGAGTACGAAAAGCATATAACCAATTACTCCTAACTACTAATCTATAACCATTTAAAAATGTTTTAGTATTGCCTTGTCACCCACCCGCTTCTCTCCAAGTGTATTAATATGGTATGTAAACAACTACCTACATATTGAGAAAATACCTAAGAGCGCTGACACGGTCATTGTCTTCCTAAAACCTATACCGGCTTCTTACTCGTGTGCAGTGTTTGCATACCTACATTGATAAAAATTTGGCCTCACCAACGATTGATTTATATTCAAGTTCCTGAATACCGAGACTACAGCATGTTCTTCAAGAAAGAAGTAATTAGATTTTTGAAGGGTCGCCACCGCGCGAGTGATAGCCCTGGTTTTGCACGCGTCCATAAGCTACAGGGCGGCTTACCATCAGGCCCACCGAAAGCTTGTTTGCCACCTTAGTTGTACAAATAAAATAAAGATATTTAGTTCGGTGGCAAGTACCGCACGAGCAATTTGAGAATATGTTTTTTATAGTTGAGAATTTATCATACTATAATTGCGTCTTTAAAAAATCAGTTTTTTCGCGATAAAAAACAAACCGCTCTGGACCAATTTTGCTAACACTTTTTTTCAGATCTAAGTCATGACGTGGCGTATCGATTGACATGGTCACGTGAGAATTTGGTCCATTGGTTCTTAAGATATTGAGGGGCAAGAAAAGCTTACACACACAAACACATTCTAAAAATGATGGCAAACGATTCTCCAGGTCTCAAAACATGAAGTAAACGCAAATTTAGCGATTTCGATTTTAATCGAGAAGTTAAAAAAGTCCCACTGTCTTCCTATCATCCATATTTATTGATCCTATCATCATTTATAGTACTAAAGGCAGACTTATGACAATTGAACCAAAATTTAACCTCTTTGGTACGTTACGTATTTGGTCGTCAAACTTCCACTTTGTACAAACAAATGCCTTAATGCTTTATTAATTGTTAGCTCACCTTGTGCTTGTTCATCGGTAAGGTCCCAAGAGTACCCACTGTCAAGGACACCAAACGCATACACTGATCCGGAACCAACGGAGAACACCTTCCCTGGAGTACGCGTGCCTTCGCTATCTACGTAGTATAACTGAGCACCCTGCCAACAAAATAGGTACATTATCAAATATGTCAGCCATGTAGCTTAGTTAATTATTATCAGAAAATACCTTGTATTTTATAATTTAAGTGATGCAACCAATACAAGCCATTAGACAGCAGCAAGTATATCATAAGTAAACAGATGTATCTATATGATTCTGTTAAAACTTCAACTGCTATAGCCCTTAAGCTGTGCTGCACAGGCATACTACGGGGAAGGTATTCCACCGCACCTCGCTCCAGCGCTTCCTAAGGTCAGGTGTAGATATCACTAATTTACATTAATAAATAAATAAACATTTTTGGGCACATCACATATCGCCATCTGGTCCTTTAGTTAGCAAACCTACTACTATAAATACCAGACAATGGATTTAAATACATATATATATCCTTTTTTTGGTAAATACATACATATTATACATAGAAAAGTCTCCCAGACTTAAGTCAAACACAAATGTTTAATAGCCAAATGTTAGTCCTGTGCGGGAATCGAACCCGTGCAACTCAATTCAGCAGGCAGCCGCCCACAGTGGCCACACGTCAATAATGAAATTAATGTATTATTTCTGACTAACAACTAACTTTGGAAAAAAAAAAGAATGATAATTAAGTCCACACCCTTTGGGTTTGCAGGCAGCACCAATGCCAACAGAGCTACAGAGCCGCTGTATTATAATAAATATAAAAAAATCCATCACATCACTGATATCTGAAGGGGTGCTCAGAGATGTTGTGAATATGTGCCCTAAACATCTATGTTCCTCTGGCAATATTGTGTCCCGGAAACGTGATAGATAGGTAGGCCTATTGCCATGCCAGGTACAAACCAGCGTTGAGACTTTACAATTAACAAATTCTCACAATATTAGTTGCCCGTCTCACGGAATCGAACTCGGACCTTTGACATGGTAGAAGCACACTCTACTACTGTGCCACTCTGTCCTCATTATAAAATGTTCATGATTATGTCAAAATATGTTTACCCTCTTATCAAATCCAGCCAACATCATACCCATGCTCAGCCCCATACCCTTGTAGTTGTACACCATGTTAGACATCAACTTGCTGGCAGCTGCTACAGAGATCCGTTCACGATTCCGCAGTTCATACAATCTGCATTGTTTAGCCAATACACGGTCCCAGTAGACACAGTCTGCTGCACCACCAGCAAGAGTACCTGATGACAGCAAAGCATAAACAATTGAACTAGTCAGGTTGAGGCACAGTGTACCTAAGAAATATCAATACATGCAGCATAGCCTCGCCATTTTAAAGTTAATCCTAAAGGCAACTTTAGACGAGGCAAATTTATTGAATTCAGCAATTGCTGTGCAAAAGTTGTATCAATTGTTTAGACAGTAAAAAAAATAAAAACTTGAAAGCAATTATTTTAAGAGCTGTTTGTTTACATTGCATCTGTTGTTGCCTGTCAATTACTTTCAACTTTTGACCTGTCTAAGCCTGAACTTGTATGCAACAACAAGTTTTTTCAGACTACTGAAAATATTAATTATAAAAATAGACACTCAAACAGCAGCTTTTTTAGCATTTGCCGAGGAATTCAGAGTTGAAGGGAAAGAATTAACATATAAAATTATAAATTTAAAAACCCAATAACAATCTGAAAAAAAGGTAAGAAGTTCCATGAGTACAGGGTCAGCATCTGAAGATGAAAGCAAGAATTGACAGACATTGTTCTTTAAACATTGCTTGGAGTGTTGCAAATGTTGAATTCAATTTATTGAAGAAAGTGTTAACACAATGCCAATCAATTATTGCTTTCAAATATTGTATTGAAGGGACAATGAAGTTGCTTCGTCTAAATTGGCCTTAAGTCCTTGCATCAATGCATCTTACAAATAGTAGTTCAATTGTTGGGTTAAATAGGGAACTCATTGGAAATCTGATAATGGAAGATGCTTAGTATTTGTAATACAACTTACCAAGAAGGTAATCATTAATTTCAACAATCTTTTTCATAGACTGAGAACCGATAAACTGTCCACCTGTTGCACGAGAATCTACAGCCAATAGTACTCCACCCTGAAATAAAATAAATGATACTATTGCTTGACATTTATTATAACACTGATATGTAGACAATTTTAAACAGACAAGTAGTATTTTATTTAATAACACTCAGCCAACATCCATTTAGCCATTCTTACAATCACTGTTAACACTGCACGCTACATCGTGTTATCACCGCTGCAAGAATGCAACACAAAATGCATCCAAAAACATTTATATAACATTGCATAATTTTGTCATGTAATGTTTCTTAATAATAAATTAATAATAAGTACGTTTACACAATAAAAACTATTTTCCTTATAGGGACTAGTTTAGATTTAAGAAAATGTTATAACAATCAGTGTAAAATTGTATTAAGTTAGGTAAAAGTAAAATAGGTTTGTTTCATTTCCCCTTTTTACTATTTGTTGATATCAAAAATAATATTGTGTGAGTACTGACATGTTGTCGACCTTGTACGCACGACTATCCCCAAAAAAGCGGGAAATTTAGTTTAATATATGTATGTAAAACATATGCCATTTGTTGTGCAAAAATGTATAGAACTACTATGTAAAATTCTATATAGACCGTATGTACGGTTATTAAGTTACAGGTGAAAATAGTTAGCGTGTTGAGTATTGTACATTCTTTCTCCCTCACTCATTTGATAATAGTCTGCGATAGAGATACAAAAGGGATGGGTCTATGGGTAAAAAAGAGAGACTGTCTAAAACTTTACCTGGCTAGGGTCATTAAGTCTTTAGGCTATGCCTAAAATAAGCATTACAGGTTAAAAGCACACCTTTGCCACTACACGTAGGTATCTGTACCGTTACGATAAGTAGTATGGTTGGGGCACAAATTATGTGTAAAGTTATGAAATACGATAGCTTATAACTCAGTAACCGGGTTACATAGGATAAAGATAAATATATCACTAGATACCTCTTATAGGCATCTATCAAAATAAATAGGTTTCATACAGGTAACTTTAAACCCTGAAGTACAGTAGCACAAGAAAAATCCTGAAAACTTATATCACACATTTTTTCATGATATAACATACTGATAGACACCAAAAACACTGAAAGGTATGTCCGAATTTTAGGTCCATTTTTTGACATATAACACCAAGTCTGTAGTCATCTAGTGTAGGCAGAAAGCCCTGAGAGCTAAAATTCCAGCTCTTCTCTCACTACGGCCTAACCGTAGACGATGGAACATACCACGATACGTCATTGGAACCGCCTCTGAAAGATCTATCTTAGGACACCTAAATCGTCATTATAGCTCCTACCGTTTGGCTATAAAACCTAAAAATGTAAAACAACGTTATTTTATAGTCAAGCCGCAAATCGTGTGACTGTGATGGCAATAGCCGATAGAGACCCCAACTGTCAGTAGCGATTTATAGCTAGGTAGATATACCTACACTTTAAATATATGTTCATATCGACTACTATATGTTGTCTTTCACTAAGTTGTTGTATGGGCTAGATTTTAAGTCACCACAGTAAGTACAATAAGTTAAGTACTAAATCTAGAAGGTTCTATGGAACAACCTCTCCCTCTGATGGGGTTTTTCATTTTTATTATAAATACAGAACAGATTTGAAATTGTATTCAGTCTTCAAGAAAACTTTAACAAGTTAATAGCTATGAAAGCTAAGAAATAAAATTTTTGTACATATGTGTTAGAACTTAAGTTAGAAGCATAAGTTAATTAAAATCCGTCTGTTGTGTGCATATATGCGTTTTAATATCTCAAGCGCCTAAGAAGAAACTCCTTGTCACGGGCAAAACCTTGTGCCACAGATATCGAAGGGTCTGTCCGCACAATCACACAAACCTTTTTTTATTATCAACTTATGTTCATCACACTACATGTTTCCACAATGATACCCTCATATGTTTCATTTTAACTTACTTGATACCGGAAACCTAATGTGGTAGTGCCATGGTCAAATTCAATTTTGATTGCCTTTCCAGTCTCATCTCTGGAGTTAAACTGGGCCAAAGTTTCGATGGGCTGAAAAATAGAAAAAAAGGCTGCCTTTATAAATTAGGAACTAGTATACTATGGATGTGGTTGTGGTCCAAAGTTATAGCCAAAAACAAATTTAAGGAGGATAGGATTGGAATAGTGGTTAGAGTTATATTTTCAAATTGAGTAGTTGGTGAGAACTAAAAAAAATTGTTGAGGTGAAACAACAACAACCGCCCGTTTTTTCCTTACGCTTCCCTTTCCATTTAAGTACTCTCACCACTTGTGGTGAATGTGAGTGGTATAACCAACTTCAAAATAAGGAAGGTTCTGTTAAAGCTTTTGCCATCACTCGTTAAGAGCTCAGAAAAGATTCTGTGCAGCATAGGGTATCAATACTAAAATAATATAGACTGCTCTCGGGCTAAAAACAAAAATGCATATCATCGGCAATTTAACCTCTACAAAGAACTTATTTTCATATATTCTGTGCCTACTTACGTTAGGAAACGGAGGATCAGCAAGTTGACAACTATTCATAAAGTTCTGGCTGTAAGCGATCACGTCATTTTGTATGGACGATAAGGAATCTACGGGTTTTAAATTAATTTTATCTTGAAGCCTACAATAATCTAGCAACGCCATTATTTTTTTGATCAAAATTCAAAAATACTGTATGAAGTTGATGCAAATTCTGATGACAAGCAAAATTCGTTTGATAGACAAGTTTTTTTTTTATTAGTATTTTTTCATTGGTGTACATTGATTACACGGAGTTTGCTTCCATCTCGTATTGTCTTGCATAGAAATGTATTCGTTATCCTGCTCTGTCAGTGTTACACGAAAGCTAAATTTGCGAGAAATAGCGTGTTAAAGGAACAGGCTTTGTAGCTTGATAGCAGAATAGCTAACAGAGTTTTTTACAAAACAGTAAGAGACAGCACTAAAATGATTAAGTTATTAATTATTCAATTGCGTGTAAAATGATATGGATTATTTCATCTGATAAAAATAGTTTTTAACCGAAATGAATGTAGAGTATAGAGAAGATTTTTATTTTTTTGTTTACCTGTAGATCTCAGGCTACTAAGGCTGCGGTCCGAATTGCGCTCACAAGACTTACGAGCGTAGGCACGCTTATGAGTGGACCGAATTGAAATTCGCACTTATGGTCGTGAGTGACGTTTTCAAATCGGACCAGGCGTAAGCGCGCTCAAAAGTTAACCTAAAATTTATTTTCAAGATTTCCTTATTTTCGTTCTTAGATATAGTTATTTATATAGTTTTACCTCGCATATTTCAAGGCAAGCTCTGTGTACGGTAGAAAATTTAAATGGTATTTAATTAATAACAACTGAAATGGTTCGAGGCATTGACTCTATATTTTGAATTATGTACTCTTATATTATGTTGCATTTACAGGTTTACCATGGAGTAACAGTTCGAAAGTTCGCGCCAAAAAAAACAATAACAAAAAACCAAAATAATAACAAACCTTCATGTGTCAGTTTGACGTTTGTTGACCGTGCTTACGACGCCTTTCCTCTTCACCGAAGGCACTGTTAGCTCGCGGATATGACATCACTAATGACGTCATATTACTCAAGAGGCAGATTTGTAAGTGCCGTGAGCGCAATTCGAACCGACTTATGGGCGCGCCGATGGCGCTATCGGCACTTTCGGCGCAATTCGGACCGCAGCCTAAATATTAAAAAAAAGATAAACCAAATTATCATCTATTCGGCAAAAGATGTCACTAGGCTACTCTTTAAAGTTTTTGGGTTCATAGAGTTTAATTGATCCAGCTACTGCGCAATAGAGGGCAGTAATGGTAACCTAACAGATGTCAATAATTTGTTTATAAACATTTTTTCCAGGAAGCTCATTGGGAGCAGTCTTGTATATGCCAGACTCTGGAATTCGAGAGAACAACGTATGCAAGTAGGTTACTCTCTCGAGAACTGTAAAAGTACTTGCATACATTTGTCTCTAGTATTTGAGACTATCCACAATAAGCTAACTTTATAGTCTTGTTTAGTTGAATAGTTCCTACTGTTTTTTTAACCACGGTGGAAAAAAGGCTAACGGTCCACCCAACGGTAAATAAGCGGTCAACGCATCCTATGGACGAATGCAGCACCCTCCAAAGATTTAGCCCGAAGATGGCCATTGGAACTTCTTAGTTACATAACAAAAGCCCTTCGTGTTTGGGGTAACAAATAATCAAAAAATACCTCATTATTAATGGGATGCCCCTTCAGCTTAAAACTACTACCTACTTCTAGCTATCTACTTATCTTTGCTAAATATTTAAAAGCTCGACGAAATCGAGATGGTATTGAGTTTATGATATATATATTTATAATCTGAATCTCGGAAACGGCTCCAACGGTTTTCATGAAACTTAGTATGCAGGGGGTTTCGGTGGCGATAAATTGATCTCGGTAGGTTTCATTTTTAGAAAACGTCGTTTTATACGAGTTTTCAGGCAATGAAAAACTGAAAAATACGACTCGTCCTGATATCTATTGGCGAGTTGTAATACTATTATTTTTACCGACTGTTAAAAAACTAATACTAGTACTAATGTTTGCCACCATTACGGTTTGAAACATTGTGATGGTTCGTATTTGTAGCATAAAACAGAAACTAAATATATACAAATTATGAAGGTCAACATAATTTAATAAGTACCAATAAATATATCTCAAGTTTGGACGACAAATAAGCAACTGAATAATCTTATAAGGGTTCTGTTTTTTCTTTTTGAGGACCTATGGAACCTTAAAAATAAAAAGCCAAAAGAATCTACATTTTTATAATACCTACAGTTTGCAAGGATATACTCATACCTCCACTTTAATTATTTAACTTTTCATATGTAACTTACCTATTCCTTGCGGAAACAAATGTAATTGCACTTGGAAAAAAGAAATATCGTAAATGCGAATATAAAAAAGTAACATATTTATTTCCACAAATTCTAAGAATAACCCAATCTTTTACGATCTTATACAAGTTTTTAGGCCGCTTCTTCTGTAAGCTATATTAAAATTAGTCTGTATTTTATTTAATAAAGCCCTTGAATATTAACAGACGTATCATTTGACCCTCCCTTTTGGCTTCGCGTTAACATTCCGTCAAATACATCCGAAATCGTGAAGACGAGTCAAGGAAAGTCACGATTTGGAGTCAAAAAGTGCATATTAAGAGAACTTCTGACCTAGCCGCACAAAATGATAGCCTAAACTCATAATTGCAACTTAAACAGGCTGTAGGTCACACCGTAGTGTTATTTCAAAATAATAAATGTTTATAAATGTTGGGTGGACGTTACTGGTTTGCATCCAATCTCTTGTGGCCCTAAACTTGGTTCTGTCTAGTATAGTCCTAGACTTCTTAAACAGTAATCAGATTTTCGATTTCATTACAGTATTTCAGTTGACTTTTAGTTTATCTTTGCATATTTCAGTATTACCTGTTCATGAAGCCCTATGCAAAGTGTAGATAAAAGACGAAATCGATGGGCGATTACTTCCCTTTTCCTCGAATCTACCCGTTTTTCTCACCAGCCTCTCATACCCACGGTTAGGGCACGGCCTGATCAGCGACATGATTTGGGCCATAATCCACACCCGGGCCCAGTGTGGATTGTGGACTTCACATACGTTTTCTTTTTTCTGACGTGTGCAGGTTTCCTTACGATTTTTTCCTTCACTGAAAACCAGTGGTGTAAATATCGCTATACATGAGTAATTAAGAAAAAAGACTTATTGGTACACGCTGGGTTTGAACCTCTGCCACTCAGGACAGAAGGAGCAATCAAAACTCCTGGGCAACCACCGACATCTACTCTTTTAGTAAGATCGAAAGTCAATGCTTTTGAGTTAGGGTAAGTTTGTTTAGAACGTTACAAATTGAACACTACAAATTGAGTGTAAACTTGGATTGTAAAGTTTTAATTTTATTTGTGACAGATGTAATGCCTTATAAAGCCCAATGTTTTGTTTAGAATTTTCGTTTTAAATTTTGTTCACGGTGTGAGAGGCAGCGCATTTTACAAAATTAGTAACGCATTCTTGAAAGAAATCTTAGTGCAGTTTATCAGAAAGGTTAGGGTGGTGGGGCTTTAGGTTCCCATAGGAATTGGAGGGCGACTGAAAGTGGTCCTACTTTGTCACGCGATCGGAGGCTTTCTGGTATTTCGTTACGGAGACCACAGTTTTCTGTAGTGAAAGGAAATTCTGAGTTTTTTTTTAAATTGATTAAGTTTTATTATCTAGTTTGATTTTGATACGTTTAAGTTGATGCATAAATGATTTTTTGAGATTTTTGCTTTTGTTATAATAGATAGATTTGCAGAACAAATAGGATGATTTTATTTTTATTAAGGTAATCTGGTAATGATTAATTATGTTATACACCAGTTAAGAATGTGATGTGCTTGTAATGTCCAGCTATATTTATTTATTTATTCATTTTGTATATCACGAAATCACGTAACTCTTAAATATTCAAATTTTAAATAACTTTTCGGCGTTATACTTTGTAAATTATTATAATTTTGAATTTATTTTTAACAATTCTAAAGTGTTTTAGATACAAATTTCAATAAAAAGTCTTAAATGTTTTTAATAAATGTTAATTTTTTTAAATTATGAGTACGTTGACCACTGAATACAGGCTAAAAAGTAAAAGGTCAATGTACGAAATTCTTTGTGCTTCGCGTCCGTGCTATAGCTGAGATAATAATGAGAACGGAAACCTGTAACATCCGTGTCGAATAGAATATTAGTCGTTTTTATTCTCATATAAAATAATCATATCTTAATACACTTTTCCCAAGGAATGTCCCTGTTTGATCAGAAAGCATTGTCACCGTAATAAAACAGTTCAAACTTTGGGAGCCAAAAGCCCGCGGCTGTCACATAATCTCATATATTTCGGTGGTATTTTAATGATATCGGAGATCAGACTATACTTTAGATGTAGTGCTATTATTAATACTGTGTTTTAAGATGTGTCTATTTTGACATATAAATTGTTAGTAAAATTGGTGCCAGGACCAATTTTAATATAACAACTTAAATACTGTTAATGATGAAAATGGCACAAAATTTAGGGTCGAGAATTATCTGGTTGATATACTTAAGTAAATATAATTTATATGTACACACTTATATATATCTATGTATATAATAATACAAAAAAGCCAAATTGACATTGAATAAATGATTTATCCATAAACATAAAGGTTTGTTGTACCACGTACTTACAGTGCAACAAACTTTTCGAATCTTCTGATCTTGGGTGTTTGGTCGCTAGTGTCGTTTTAAGTTCACACCATTTCAATATACTGACTGTAGTTTTGATTTTTGACCACCGGGTCAGAAAAGTTTGTACTATTATACACTTTATCTAACATTTTTCGTAGAAGTCTTAACTACACTTGCCAGCGTGTATCGATTTGGAAAACGTATTGTGAACATTTTACTAATTATTTTAGATTTTCGGATAGACTTGCGAATTGTTTGATTTGCAATTTTTACTAAGACGCATGAACAATTATTATTTATCTACTTATATACATTATGATTTGAGGTAAAACTGTTTCCCATACCATACCCTGAGAAATCGTCTCCTTTGTAATACCAGACATAGAGAAATGGACAGCGCATTTCCTAGCCAGATATGAAAAGAAATGGTTGTAAAGGTGTGACAAAGACAAAGCAAAACTGTGGTGTCCCTTGTCTCTTTCTTACTTGTTTTAATAAACATCTACAAACCAAATAGTGGATGTTAGTAGAAAGAGAAAAGAGACCACAGTTTCACTTTGTCCTTTTCTAAAGTGTGGTCAATTTTGAGAGGCTATTGAGAAGGCTATGGACAGCGCATTTCCTAGCCAGATGTGAAAAAAATGGTCGTAAAAGAGTGACAGAGACGAAGCGAAACTGTGATGTCTTGTCTAAGAGGAAAGATACCACAGGTTAACTTTGTTTCTTTATAAAGTGTGGCCAATTTTGTCAAGCTATTGCGCAGTCTATAGGACAGATTACAGAATTCGAAGTATATGTGTATGATAGATAAAGCTTAAGGAAAACCCTTATCTACGCTAAAAAAAAGCTATCTACGCTACTTTTTTATAATTATTTGCAAATGTGAAATGTTATTACAATGTTTCTTTATGATATTTAATAAAAAAAAAAAACCATTTGTCCTTTTTATAGGCGTTGCATGGATACAAAGAAACCATAGAATTCTGTGAATTTCCCTGTTTGTTCTTTAATTAAAAACAAATAAATCAGAAAACACACGTCTTTTATTTACTATTTTTTTAATTGTATCGAATAAAAATTGAAATACCGCATACCCAATTCCGATCCTGGAATCGTAATTGGAATTTACGATTCTGTCTTATTACGACAGCCTGCTAGATACAACGGATCAACAATGTCGGGGCCCCTAGGCAAAGTATGGCTTTGGGCCCCACTACCCTTTGAAAGAAGAACTTATTAGATTTTTGAAGGGTTGGCATCGTGCTAATAATGCCCCAGGTGTTGTAAGTGTCAACGTACGATCAGGCGGACCATCAACTTGTTTGCCATCTTAGTGATATTAAAAAGAAAAAAACAAAAAATGTTATGTAAAAAACACTCTTTTTACTACTACTACTTTCATATCAGCCAATCAGCGCTCACGATTTACGAAACGTTTATCCTAAAATAAACTCCTTTTTTTTTGCAATGATCCTAAAAATAGCTCGAAAGATCATTCTGATTTTCCTATTACGTCCTAGGACTTTCGCAATGATTCGATTATCGTACGAAATATATAAATCTGAAATGCGTAAAAGTACCTAAATACGACTAACATTAAAATTTTGTCATTAGGAGATTGTTACATACAAACCTTCAATTTTTTTAACTGGAAAAACATTTTCAAGAAATATAATTGTTATAGCGCGGGGCCCCTACCAAGCATAGGGCCCCTAGGCAGTTGCCTATACTGCCTAATGGATAATCCGGCACTGGCTAGATAGACTGTCCGATACTCTCGGTAGATGTAAGTACCTAAATTTGAAAATCGAACAAGTTTATTTTACATTCATCAACCTTTTTTATTTTTTTTTCTATAAATTCTTAAAAATTGGTCACACTCACTGGCTAGCATCACGGCTACACAAAAAAAAACTAAAAATATATTGGCAGCAGGAAAAAATTGCGACGAAGCATGTTATACGTTGAAAAGACGTATGTGAAGTCTGTTGAAGTCCACAGTGCGGACTGGGCCCGCGTGTTGGCCTACAACCCGAACCGCCTTCACTCAAACTAAGGGAAGGTAGCTGCCACAACCCATAATACTGGGAAAGTATGAAAGCTGGTAATAATAAATAGAAAGCGCAGAGCCAGAAGGTCAACAGGACCAAGTAACTAGAGTTCAGGCGGAAGTCCGCCTCATGCGCCTCTGCCCTAGTCAAGGCAATTTCTTTACCAACCTTCAAAACGCAGCGGTTTTTTATTTAAGAAACATGTCTTTCAACTAAATCACGGATACATATACATAATTTAATCCATAATTGTACAAACAAAGAACACACAAACAACGAAAAAATTTTTCCTCGTAAAAATGCTAACTAACTAACTATTTTTACTGACCAGTTCATTTGCTAAATTAATTTGCTTACTGCCTACATGTTACTGCCCATTTTATACTGCTTTATACTTTATACTGCTCAATATTTTTTCCTCGCTATCATGTTTTTATATAATTACTCATTTGAATATTTTTTATTCCTTGTTTTATATTTTTTTACTGGTGAGTTACTACCGCTTTCCTTGTACCATAGCGAAAGTGCAATATACAACTGGTGCCGAAACTAAAGCCCTCTTATTTGTGTAGTATTTAATCTAATTGAAATCCACAATTCTCGAGTAAGAGTCTCATCCCAAAAGCTCGGTGGAGCAGTAATGGCTGCAACAGCGAACTGCAGACAGTTCCGAAAAAAATAAGAAAAAATACGCTAAGTTGGCATTTACTGTCAATTGGAATCATATAATTGGAATTTTGAAAAAACCATATTTATGAGGTTTTTTGTTACCTTGGGTTTCCTTAATTAAAAGGAGAGGGGACACCCAAAATATTTTGATTATTAATTTAATATATAGGAACAATCGAAGCGAGCGAGACAGCCTAAAATCGTAGTTGGAGGGTCGAAATCTACTATAACACTTACTTTTTATTAGATATTCATTGACTTTGCACCTTTGTTTTTTTACGCTTACTTTTAACATTTAACCATTACGCTTACCTTTTTCCGTTTGTTTTTACGCTTTACTGTCACGATTACCTTCTCATTTAGGAGCGAGGTATTGATAGGTGTTATGCAGTGAAGTGCAATCTGAGCTGCTTTAGAAGCAGGGTTGAAAATTCGTTGTGCGCGAAGTTGCCAAAAAATCGATGTTGGAAGCGAAATATTTTTATTGTTATGTATATTATTATATTAATAAATTGTAATTAATTTATCAATTAGTGAAGTAACAATCAACTGTTGAAGTTTAGTTTTTGTTGTTACCTAAATTGAATCTTAACATTGATAATATAATACAAAGTTCGACCCATAATGTGTTCTGCTTCCATCTTTGGGCGGGTGCACCCGGATACCAGTTTGGCCCTTTTGACTCGGTTTATCGACGGGCTGAGGGAATTGTTGACGATCCCTAACTCACTAGCCGTATCGAACCCTTAAGTCTGAGTAGAGACATTGCCTCCTTGTGTGTGTTCTACCGCTTGTGAAGTGGGATGTGTTCTGTCTGAGGAATTGTTCAAAATAATGCACCTACCTTTTCTTACTATCTCACCGCTCGCCATCGGCATGGAATTTATTCTCACACTTTAGAACCTAAATGGTCGCGTACAGTGCGGTTTCAAAGAAATTTTATACTGCGAACACTTGGGTTGTGGAATGAGTTTTTTAAAGCCAAGGTTTTCTCTAAGGACTGCAGTATGGGGTTCTTCAAGAAAGAAGTTATTAGATTTTCGAAGAGTTATGCCCCAGGTGTTGCAATCGTCCATAAGCTGCGGTGACCGTTTACCATCAGGCGGACCGTAAGCTTGTTTACCACCTTAGTGGCAAAAAAAAAAAAAAAAAAAAAACAATTTTAATGATCTTGAGGAGGTAATTTCGAAAAAAAACTATTGAGTCAAAATCATTAAATAATCTTTCTGAGCTGACAAAGTCAAGCAAAAGGTATGCGAGAAAAAACATAATGCTAGTTTCTGATCGGTGCTTTTATTGTTGATTTTTATTTTTAAACGAAAAAGAACAAATATTTCAATGCTTCGCCTTAATTTCAAACTTCCATTTACATTTATCGACGTTTACCTTTTTCAGATAATTGTCACGCTTACCCTTTATCAGTTCATTGTCAACCTTAACCTTTTTCAGTTTATTACCACGTCAACGTTTTTACGTTATTTCTGATAATCGGCTTAGATGTTATTAAAACTAATAATTTAATAATTTAACATATTTTTATAAGCGAATACAATATGCGGTAAGTACAACCTGCTCGTTAGAGCCAGAATCTTTTCAGGCCGATCTGGCACCGAAAAGGTCGTTATTACTGGGATTTTTAACATTAGAAGAGTACAGATATATAGATTATACATGAGTTAAAGAGGGGAGGATGATAATGATGTTACTTGATGTGAAATACGGTGTAATGTTGCACACTCCTTATTAATATTCAAAAATAAAGAGTTATACTCTGTGCCCTACGGGGGTAAGGATGTTTTTGTTTAGAGATTGAATAGAATGTTGTCGATATCGAATTTCTAAGTTATATTTGCTATTTTTGAAATTAATCTTGATCGTATTAATCACTCTTTTCTCATATACCTAAATAAGACCAAATAATAGGTACAGAAAAGCACATAATTATGTTGTTATTTTAATGACTAAAAAAAGTAAAGAAAAATTGTCTTTAGGTTCCTACATTAAATGTCTTGTTATGTAAAAACCTTTGCAGATATTTATTTCCCAGAAATGGATTACAGGGACTCGTAATAATTATTTACAGACGTAATGCATTTTTGCTGGTTTTCAATTTAAAAAAATTTTCAAAATTAAGACTTGGCAGCAACAAAAAACTATGAAAACGTGAAACAGTGAGCAGCACGTATTTTGATTTTGGATGTTCCAAAAAGATTTTGATATGTTACATATAGCTCTGAAGTTACATTAGATTTTTTTCGATAAGACAAGCTAGTTACATATAGACATCACTATTGGGAGCAGTCGCGAGCGATGGTGAGCGATAGTAGTGGTCGCGCCGCAGGCTGCGTGTGCGCCACCCTTTCATTTTCTAATTATATAACTGGCAACACCGGCCCGTGCGCGACCATAGTAACTTCTTCAATTTTGTATTTAGAATTTATTATAAACACAAACTACACAAAGATGTACACTCGTCTTTATCCGTAGTAGTAGAATAACGCTATTTTAGGGTTCCGTACCCAAAAAGTGCTAACGTAACCCTATTACTAAGCCAACGATGTCTGTTTGTCAATATCTATATCTTTGGTTTATCTGTCAGTCTGCCTGTCTGTCCATCCTTCCGAAATGGCTCTTTCTTTTAGGCAGATGTAGCAAAAAGCCTGAAATGTTCACAGAATGTTGTTATTCTGACGGATTTTTATATTTTATAAATAATATGAAAAACAAAAAAGGATTTTTTTTTCAAACGGAGAAAATATTGTTTTTTTTTACTCTATCGTAAAAACGGTAATACATACAAGCTTCAAACTTAAAAAGGTTATAGTGTAAATTTTATAGTACAAAATTAAATAATAATAATGATAAGTAAAAAGCGATAAATTTTGTAAGGGAGTTGCTGATCTTTACTGAAAGTGGTTAAGAGAAAAAAACCTTGCTTTTTTCCTCATACAAACGTATTCCCCAGTTTCCTCCCAGAATTTTGCAATTATTATTTACAGTAAACCGTTGTCTTGGCCCAGTGCGACAGCAATTGTATTTACAAATACCTATGTGTGTATTTACTTAAGTCTCATATTTCCTCTTTGTACTAAACACATTTTTAAAATGTTACAAACCTATTATTAAGAACTAGTTATAAGCTTATTTAAGAACGTTATGTACTGTATCTGGAATATACCTGTGACTTGCTATCTACTACTCACAGGTATATTCTAGAAACGATTTACAAAGTTCTCAAATAAAATATCAAAATAGCTTGTTACTAGTTCTAAATAATTGGTTTGTAACGTTTTAAAATGTGTTTTGTACAAAGAGGAAATATAAGACTTAAGCGAATTCCACATAGGTATTTGGAAATACAATTGCTAACGCTCTGCTCCAAGACAACTGCACCTGAAAACTGTTCTGATTCCCCCCACTTCTCTTTTTCAAATCTCAATCGATTTGTATAAAAATTGCTTATCCTGTACAAAGAGGGAATACAGAAGAAAATAGGTAGTCACTGCGCCTTAAGCGTCTTCTTGATATCCATGTTACTTATATATAAGTATTTTATCACGAGTAAATCGCATAATATAATCCGGGATACTAAGGAAGGTTTAATCGAATCGCATATTATTCATAAAAGTCGCTTGCGGCGGTGACGGATATTTCGCTCACATGTGCAGTTGCCTGACGGTATTACCATAGATTGTAAATCAAAACGGCTTAGATAGGAACTTAATTATCAATTTTCAAAAATGTAAATAGCTATATTTTTTTACGAACAAAATGTAAAAGGTGTAGGAGGAGGGATTGTGGCCTAGGACCTTATTGAGAAAAGTCTTGAGTAATTCGGACTCTAAAATTCGAGAGAAAAATAGATGCAGGCACGTTCACGGGTTTCGAAATGTAAGTCAGACTTCCATTCATTTTTGTCACGAATTCCAGAATCCGAATAGCTCAAGATGTTCCCAATAAGGTCCCTAGTTGCATTCGTCTATCAGAAATCATATGCGAAGTAAGGTAACACCTGGCATGGTCTGTAACTAGATGGGTGATCGCCTAGTGGCGTACTTTTCTGAGCTCCTCCGTGGTTTGGAGGCACGTTTTGCTGCTGATCGTGGCTGTTGTCAGTTTTGACTTGGCCCCAATTATGTAATATTATACTCCAGTGCGATAGAATTTGGCCTAAATATCCTTTCCAAGAAAAGGCCAGAGCCTCTGCAGTATATAATGGCTGAGCCAAAAACATAAAGCTTTATATAAGATCTCTTTACGGACTAGAGTTACAAAGAATTGTAACCAGATAACGTGATAATGTGCATGCCACATATTCCGAGCCGGTAAACGATGAGAAAAAAAGAAGGTTTAAGAATGGAAATCGCGATCTAAAGAAAAAAACGAGGATTTAAAAGGATTTCGTTTTCTTTTCCCCAAAAATTGGGTTTATAAATCCCTCTTTTTCATTTTTAACAGAAGTTTATGCCATTACGTTGATTTACTTTCTGCCTGCTCAAACCATATTAATCTACTGTACTTTACACACGGCATATATGTTGTTAAAGCTGTAAAAAAAGAAATATATATTTGACTGTCTTCCTAGTTCAGATTCTTCTCTTCCACATCCCCTTTCTCATCCTCAACCAAATCCTCAACGTGCATATGTAATTCTTCCTTATAATTGCTTTCTCATCAACCCTAGAGGAAAGGCACCCACTAGGTGGACTGACGACCTAGTTAGGGCACTTTGGGTTCTGGAAAGTCACTATATACAAGTGGCTCAGTTCAATAGGAAAATCTAAAAGGAGGCATATATAGTCAGCAAAGTACAAAACAATGTACGTCCAACGAATGATTATTAAGACTAGATATTTAACTTGTCAAATCAAATAGCCTATTGAGCAAAATTGAGCTGTTATGCGCTACGTTACTAGCATAGGCATAGAGAGCTAAACAGCGCATTTCCTAGCCAGCTGTAAAAAAAAAAATTGTCGCAAGAGTATGACAGAGACGCAGCGAACCTGCGGTTTGTTGTCTTTTTCTAACTTGTTTTGCAAACATAAAAACATTTACAAAAACAAAATGGCAGACGTTGATAGATAGTAAAAAGGGACCACAGGTTTGGTTTGTCTCTTTCTACATGCTGGTTTTTGTGAGGCGCAGCCAGTCCATAGGACAGATTAAAGAACTCCAAACGTATGGTTACTAGAGGATACACCGTATTTGCCTCCGCTATCTCAAGCAAGACATGTTTTTATATTATTTCTTATGTAATTACTTAGTAGTACAATAAAATAAAGGCATCTGCAAAATCTGTGAAGAGAGGTTTGTTTATATCGTTTCTTCTAGTGTAAGCAGAATAGCTCAATGTTGTGCAATAATAGCCCCCTCGTATTATAGCTCAGCGACGTCATTCTAGCACACCTCTAGTCTGCCAATCACAAAAAAGATTTCACCTTTGTATATTTTAATCACAGTACTCCACACCTAAGATATGTATATTACATAAACACTGTTAAGCAACGACTATTTGATTAATTACTATTTCATTATCTTATTAATCATTCACCAAATGATAGAGAATTAAAATGTTACAGTTTTATACGACGACAGATGTCGCTTTAGGCTATATGTCTTGTGGTACAAATTGGCTCACAGCTTTATTTGAAAATTAGTTAAGAAAGCTATATAGTTAATTAATATTTCATAATCATAGTTAGGCGGATCTGTATCAATCTCGTAATTAGATTTTGAGGTTATAGATGATTTCTGGATTGTAAACGTAGCTAAATTGACATAAAGGAATAATTACTGTTCTGGATATATATCTTTGTTTGCAAAATAATGTAGACCCCTAATTTACACGCGGTATCGACTAGGACCTAAGCCTGAGGAATGAATTCGCAACGAAGCCGAAGAACGTTAGTAACGTGATTTTTGTTACCATCATAGCTTGATGTCACAGAAGGACTATAGAGGGAATACTTTTTATCCCAATTCAAAGTTCCCGGTCATACCACGTACCACTATTCCTTCAAGTATCAACGAAACAACGCGGGTGACTTGATTTTTGTTACTGGGACAGCCAGATATCGTAGAAGGATTAAAAAGGACGGACCATTATTTCCTTAAAATTGCAACGGGGCAAAGCAGTGTCCTAATTTTTGGTACAGGGATAGTTGGAAAGATGGAAAAGGACAAAAATATATTTTTATCTGCAACTTCGGTTTTCACGGAGATATATTATACGGGTACCACAGTGCACTATTGCCAAAGGTAGGTAGGAAGGTAATTTATTTCTTATTGAAAATTTGATTATGTCATTAAAATAATACATAATCAATTCACAAAAAGATCGTTAAGTATAAAAAATAAAATAACAAAAGAAAAATAAAAAGGCTTAGAAATATTCTGAGATAAAACGTTAACGATTAAAAATAAACATATAAATAGAACCAATATTCAGTAAAAGATTTAAAAATGTCAAAATTATAAATAAAAAAAAATGAAAATTAATAGCCAATAAAAATGTGAAAACAAAAACAAACATAAATAAAAATCAATAAAAATGTCAAAAAAAAATAAAATAAATTGTAAAACAAATATTAAAAATGTCAGACGTATTTATTTACTGTATTCTTTGACAGAATACAGTGATTGGGTCAGTAAAAGGTCTTTTAGCCGGCGCGGCGCGGCGACCAGATTTCTGATCCGAAAATCGTTTTTTGGGTCGACGGGCAGATGCTCATAATAAGCTGGGCCTGTGACTCGCGATTTTTAACCAGCAGCGCTATATGGGGTTTTTATATACTACAGTATGGGGTTCTTCAAAAAAGAAGTTATTAGATTTCTGAAGGGTCGGCAACGCGCGAGTGATGCCCCTGGTGTTGCAAGCGTCCATAGGCTACGGTGACCGCTTACCATCAGGCGTAGGCTTGTTTGCTACCTTAGTGGTATAAAAAAAAAAAAAAAAAAAAATGGACTCTGTGACCTATTTTATGGCTTCAATCAATTAAGTAGGTTATGAACTGTATGTACTGATTTGGAATCTCATTGTCTTTTGCTTAATTACACTTAAACGACTGCACATACTTAGGCGTCATTTAGCACACAAAAGACTTTAATTAAATCAAAAGACAGTTTTGAAGTTTCGAAGTACATATAGTGTAGTTCACTCGTAAATATTTTTTGGCTAAATTGTTGTTTGCTTGCCTTAGTCGCTATTTATCCCCTACAAGTGCACATGCCTCTGGGTAGAGACAGAAGGATTAGGCAATAGTCTACTGTGCTGATCCAGTGCGCATTGATTATCTATCTAAGGCCTGACCACCCTAAACGTTGTTGCTTAACTTCGCATATCGTTTTTTACAGACGAATATACGGAATTATAGAATTTAATATAAGGGGGTGACGCACTCCGAAGTTTAGGTAGGAATGCTTACGTAGAACCGTCCTCCCGGTAGGCAGCACCTCAATACAATGCGTGGCGCGCGCTCGCGTTTAAGCCTCGAATTAAGACGTTTTGTTTCTATCGCAGGCCATCGTAGTCAGCTTCTAAACCTAATGTCATTAACTCGAGCGGTTTCGTACATTTCTGCAGATATTTCCGCGCTTTGTACAGGAATAAGACTTCTGTACGTTAGTATTATTACTTATACTCGAACTACTGTACTCCTAAAGTTTAAGAGAGAAATATAGTGGGTTTTCCAAAATTTGTAAATAATACCCTGACATGTCGACGGCATTGACGTGAACTGAAATCGTAGACAATTTCGCGATTCAACGATCGCTGTAATCTTGTGGGATGGTCGCGCGACCGCCGGCGGCCTGTCACGTGGCCTTGTTTGTACATGATGCACCGATATTAGCTCCCAACGTTAGGTAGGTAAGTTAAGTGTATGGAGTTAGGTAGGCAAAAGCGTACCCAGTTGTTGGGTAAAGAGATCAGGGGTGGAGGGGAAGGGAAATCAATTTATATATAACGCCGTATAGACGTCGATAAAATTTGAAATGAGAAAACTCGCTGAAGATCCAAAGTTAATGCTAAAGTGGCAGTGGGTAGGCTACATAACATCACTCGTCCAACAGATGACCGATAGGAAGTGGCAACCACGGATTACAAGACCGGCCGTTGTGCAGGAAAGGTGGAAGGCCTATGTAACAATTAGGCCCAGCTCATGAAATATACAGCTTCAAAGTGGCTACATACTGTGAGATTTGTGTTGGGCAAGATATAACCAAGAACGCTTCGTCTAAAAATCTGGGAAAAATGTACATATATATATGTGTAGTAACATCTCAAGGTTTTTTCCCAGAAGGGGTCACCAGTGGCTGGACACACCCACATCATGATGTGGAGGACATCCTCTTACTAACTTTACTAGCATTACACGTAGCATATTTTAGGGCGGTATTCAGCACAAACCAGACTCGGGAACTTTTCGCAAATTAAAAATTATAACAATATTAGTAACCTAGCCTAACCTAGTCCTAGTTGAACTACCACTTAAGCCAATCGCTCATCGTAAACGGCTATATAATATGTGCAATATTTTAATTCAGTTGATTGCAGTTAAATTATATTTTAAATTGCAATTAGCCTCATGATACGGCCAATGTGCGTAGGTAACCGATTCATGTCATTGGTTACTGATACCATTTCAGCTCTGTCCAAAAATCAAGAAGGCATCTGATGTTATTCACTGGCTCTCTCATGGTTTGTGGATTCTTAAGGAGCTTTGTCCGTTAGTCGTTCACGCTTTTGCAGTGTAGGACAACGTGAGGATGTCTCCTCGGCTTCCATGCAGCCCCTGCATAGAGGACTGTCGGTGACGCCGATATTGAAAAAGCGGGCAGTGACCCGTTATTATGTCAACTATATAGCGTAGGTTTTCCCTAATAAGTTGTGATAGCTTTTGCGACAGATTTGCGTCTAGGGATGCAAGAACATTCTTAGTCCGTTTGTTCTGCCCACTGTTTATTAGCTTATTTTATTTAAGTCCCCGATCCTCTCTTTGCCAACTCATCTGCCGCATCATTGCCTAGAGACCCACTATGACCACATATCTATTGAAGGGTAACCCGATTCTTCAATGCAAGTTTTTGCAGTTCACAGTGACACTCTAGGATTAGTCCACTGTTGATTCAGTTGTTATTGAGGGCTTGTAACACAGCGGCGCTTTTGGAAATGATCGATTGATGGCTTAGACGCTTATATCTCTAGTCAGAACCGCAGTTTAGCCGTATCAATCAATTTATTTATTTATCAAAACCAATTTCTAATTGTCAAATAGTTTTTTATTTTAAGTCATTGACGAGTTGAAAGTCAAATTGAGCACGTGCACAAATAAGTATATGCAAGTGAACTTTAATTTCATGCATTTTTTTTCTCGTCCCAATTATTTCATGCTATGAAACTGTTCGGGTCAGTCAGGGATAATCGTATTGTCAACATTTCGCACCAATTTTGAGTGACACTTGACGTTCGCCGAGAGCTAATACCCGAGGATTATTTAGAGCAGCAAAATTGCTTTGGATGGATGTGGCATCTATCCACCTGGGTGTCGCATCTATCCACCGTGGTGTCGCATCCATTCACTGTGGTGTCGGTACTTAAAATGATTGTTTAAAGTTCAAATCCTATTGTTTCAACATGTATTGTTGGTAGGTAACAGTAATAAAAATAACTGGTTTCTTTTACATTTTAATCAAATTTTTTATTTTTGTTAAATCTGCTCTAAAACGAATACAACTACGATGTTTTATTAGTGTTAAATCTCTTTAGGGACAAAAACAACCACTATCATTTGTTTTAAGAGGGCGATATAGGCCAAAAAGGATATTTCTGTAATACTAATAATGTGCTTCTACGTAGGTACTAATAAATATTACTATTTGTTATATACTTCTTTAGTAATTTATACATTATTGACACCTTGATACTTAAATTTTTTGTGTGGAATTTATGTTTTTATCGTTTTGTAGTCACATTTTTTAACTTTTTGCTACAAGTCAGAGTCAATGTACTAAATAACAACCAATTCTTATTATTAAGACTTTTATTATAAGCAAATGCAATACACGCTTTAAAAATTTGCACAAGTGTTGAAACAATGGTCACTTCAACATTTTTTTATTGAATTAAATACTATAAGTGAGGTAATGCACTAGACACAAGAAATTTTTATGACATATATTTTTCCAATCCTGTAGACCTAATCTATATCGTAGTCTTTAAACCTTTATGTACAAAGACGTTAAAATAAATTAGTTTGCTGACACGCGAGTTGTAGGCAAACAATAAATAATTAAAAAAATATGTAAATAATGGAAATGTATGATATGTATGTATCTATTTACAAAAAATGTATTTGTATCCATTGTCTGGTACCCATAACACAAGCTCTGCTTACTATGGGGCCAGACGGCACTGGGTGTAATATCAGAAAATAATTATTATTATTATTATTAAATATTACATCAGTTTCCATTACAGAGTTTATTAAAATTGTGATAGTGGTCAAGTACTATTGTTTTTTTTATTTATTTTTTAAATACGATGCCATATCCATGTCAATTTTAATTACTACATCTCGATAACTCAAAATGAACAACTTTACGCACTCGATTCCAAGTGTTGATTTTTGTTCTCAACTCGATTGAGGGAGCTCATAATCCGTCGGTACACATCCAATATTCATTCCATGCGCTTTCCCATGGCGCACAAATGAAATATCATTCCTCTAGGGATGTGCGTGGACAAATTTTTCGTCTAATAGTAAGCTTGTTACAGCCCTAACGTGGTTTTGGGATTTTACTTGTGTAGGATGTCGACGTTTCATTTGTTTTGTTTATTTTAATATTGCTTTCCTAAAATTTGGATTCGGCAACCAACCTTGTGCGTTTTATGTATTTGATCCTTATACAAATAAAAGCATTTGTATGATATGTCAAACAACTAGCCAGAGGAGCATGCCAGAGTTAGTACTATTTAACCCGTTCAGAATAAACGACCTGCGGGTCGATTACGTAAAAAGACTGCTTACCTTTTTTGAAAGAAATAAGATGTACATTGCGGTTTCGCGACAATCGATGAATTTCATACGTAATTTCAAATGCGCAATGTACATCTTATTTCTATGGATTTCAAACGAAAATTGTTAGCAATCATTTTACGGAATCTAGCCGCTGGTCGCAGTACTGGCTCAGACTTAATCCCGGGTCAAAAAAATATATACTCTAATGCCTGTTGCCAACACTAAGCCTTTCATACACTTTAGCACAATGACTCTAATATCCTGACACTTTTATGTTGTTAACAATAGGACCAAGATTGTATGCTTCAGCGGTTCCCTTCTTCAGTGGCTCATGTCGTTCCTATATAAAGGAGGCCTAAGCGACTGACCACCGCATAGGTCAGTGCGAATGGGCAAACGTTGTCGAGCTAGTGGCCGAACACTCGGCTGTCAGCATTTTCAAGCCTCTGCCTGGAGCTAATGACTCCTGTTATACAACAGCTAGAACCGACAGTTTAATGAATCCTCCGAAGCACAGAGGAGCTCTGTTAATTGTGCCACTCCTATTTAGCCTAACTTCGCATATCGTTTCCGATATACCTATGTTACTAGGTCATGAGCTTCTAAACATACAAGATTGCTCACGGTAGACATTTAATACCCAGGAGTTTTTTCTCTATAATGAATAAAATAAGCACCCGAAATAATTAGATTATTTTCGTGCAAAGCTGCGGACTACAGGAAGTTTTTCATAAAAATTAATAGAACAGTAAAAAGAAAAGCAATATCATTTTAATCCGCAAGATAACGTATACATTATCGGGACTTCATCAAAACGTTGGGTAACTAGCATCATTACGGAATCTGCATAACTGCATTCTCTGTGCGGTATTTTCGTGGGTTCCAATCCCAGGGGATAGCTAAAGTATACGTTGAAACTAAATTGTCGATTGACAACCCTAGCCTCGCAAACAATATCTGATACACATTCGAAATTGAAGTGTAATGCACTGAATTAAAGTACAATGTCCGTTGCAGATGTTGGCAGTGAAGTCATTTCGTAAGTGGAGTGACAATATGTCACCCTACAGTTATTATATGCAAATAATACGCATAATTTAGGGTTGCCCCATTCCGTGTTTTATCTACTTATCTGTGAAATGGCTCAATTAGAGAAGCGTGCTTGCGTGGAGTACGCAGTTTCGTGGCGGCATCTACATTGAGGGCGGCATGCAAATCATGCTATCTAGAGTTGTATGAAATATGTCAAATGACTTATAGCGATAGTATTTTCAGATTGCAGTAGTTTTTAAACGACTTCGAGACTAGCTTTAACCTTTATTGTACAAAAAAATATCTAAAGGTATTTTTAATGAAAACTACAAAATAACTAAGGCTTCAGTGACCACTTATCATCAGGCGGACCGTAAGCTTGTTTGCCACCTTTGTGGTTTGGAAAAAACTTTATAGATATTCCAGAAAAACTTAGGTTAATAGGGTAGGATCAATGACCTAAGAAAGGTAGCCAGAACTGGCAGGATGAGAAAAACGAATGTCTGAGTGTGGTGGCGTTCATTAGGAAAGCCCTATGTCCAACAGTAGAATGCTGCAGCCTAATTGATTGAGTTGTAACCATAGTCATAGAGAACTGGACAGCACATTTCCTAGTCAGATGTTTAAAAATTGTTGAAAAAGTGTGACAGAGAGACGGAGACGAAGTGAAACTGAGCTATCTTGTCTCTTCCTAATATATTTTGATAAACATAAACAATCAAAATGGAGGACGTTAATAGAAAGAGAAAAGAGAACACACGTTCGCTTTGTGTCTTTCAAAAGGATTTTGTGTCTATAGGACAGATTACATGATATTAACCGAAGTCTTTGGGTGTAACATGGTGTTGAACCCAGATTATATATGTATCAAGTGTGTGTTATTATTGCATGAGCACTAGAACGAAAAAATGTACCACACCTATGTACCTTTTATTCAAGCTTAGATAAATAAAATACTCAAATTTTATACTTAAACCACATCTTAGACCGGTCACACACATTTATAACCATTAGTGACCGCAACAAAAAACTATACTAACCTCTAATTTCATCAAATCTATAAAATGAAATAAATCAAGAAAAAAGCAAACACATGACTATTAATATCTCTATCCTTATACTTAAAGTTCAAAAACACGACTATAATTACAGTTTAGTATCTTTGGGCTTAACGGTCGAAAATTAAAAGAGTTGGAGCGTTTTTGAACGCGCCACGTATCATTATGTTTGCATTGTTTTTTTCTTTTTATGCGACCAAAGGTTAAGCTGGGTCATGAGTCGAGGCACGTCCCAATTAGGGGTGATTAGGCATTATAATTTATTGAGTGCTTTCCGAAACGCAGTTTGGCACCGCGGCGTGCTTTGTATTTTGGCGCCATTTTTTATTTTATTTTATTATTATGTACATTGTAATATTAGGTGTTGATGTGCAAATTTAGCTTCTAAGAATTTTATAGTTTTGCTACGGTGATTAAGTCTTTTAGAATAAAATAAAATTCTAGATTTCAAAAACTGCCTTGAATGGGTAAAAAAACGTTTCTGTAAGGCTTTTTTGGGAAATTTTGATGTAAGCCGAGGCTTTCTAGCCGCTCCGGGCAAAAAAAACATTGGTCGCCCTTTTATAATTTAAAAGTTACAAGTCCTGACTACCTATTTATTCCTCCCATAAATAATGTAGTTTTTACCTTTTTTATGTAAGACTAAATTATATATAATATGCATATTATAATATTTGAATCCATAACACTTCATTTATAAAGTATTAATAAATAAAGTAATTCTGTATGTCTGTTTGTTACCTCTCACGCTTAAACCACTGTAGCAACCATTGAGACGAAATTTTACACGGAGATAGTTTGAGTCCCGGGAAAGGACATAATATGCTACTTGAAAACGTCGAGTGTGAGTCAATTTTTTTTTTAAATATATACTTAAAATTGTGTTTATTGAATTTGAAATCCTACGCCGATAACCGAATTTAGGGCGGGTTAAACCGCGGGCAACAGCTAGTTATAAAATAATAATAATAAATGAATTAATACCTAAGTACCTACTATGGAATTTTACTATGGAAGACACTTGTAAATCTGCGAAGTAGCTAATTTCTAACTTTAGCTCCGGTACAGTTCACAATACTATGTCCTGTTGAAAACTTTACCCAAAACTTTTTAAGCCGCCCTAAATTATGCTGCTCCTTACTTTTAGGCATTTGTCCAGTTTGCCCAACCCTAGATCGGACCCTAAAAAGTTTTTATATCAATGTTATTATTATTTTTTTAATATAATGCTCGGCTGCGTTGCTTAGTGGGTTAAGACTCGACTGCTAAATCTAGGGGCGTGGCTTCGATTCCCGCACAAGACAAACATTTATTATATGTGTTTGTCTTGAGACTGGGTGGTTTCTATGTATTTACAAAAAAAGCATGTATTTGTATTCGTTGTCTGGTATCCCTTACCATGAGCTTGGCTCAGTTTGTGACAAAACGGCGCTGTGTTATAGTGTCCAAAATATTTAAAATAAAAAAAGGTTTCTCAATTTTTTTATTAACTGAGAAAATAACTCTTACATCCTTCCAGTTCTTGAGTCAGCAAGCCTGAAATTTAGACCATCTACTATGCTAATAATGAAAGTAGGTCCGCCACGATCTCACGAGTGTCTCGCTGTAAAAGTAATAGTAACATATTAAGATTTGCTTTATGGGCCCTAAGCTGAAATCGACAATGTTAATCTCAAATAAAGCTCATTTTTCAGTAGCAAAAGTATATTTTAGATACGCGTACATCTTAGCGTAAAAAGTGGAAAATATTTAATTACAATTATATCATATAAGATATAAAAATTCTATTTCAGTAATTTTCTAGTTTTATAGTTATATAAAATTTCATGATTCCGCTACAAGTTGACAATGAAGTTAAGAATTAAAAAAAGAAAAATGAGAGGTTATTTTACCGTTATTTTCTTAAAGCGATGTTTTAACAGATATCTTCAAACAAATACAGTCACCGGTTACAGAATGTAGAAAGCCATGTTATTTTTATCCGGTCTGAAAATTGCAATAGGACAGTGGAATCGATTTTAAAAACTAGCAGAAAATTGCACATTCAAGTAGAGCGCAGCTCAGATGGCTGCTAAATAAAGCGTCAATAAATAGGTACAGAAATATAATAACAATATAGCTTTTTCGGACGGAATACCCCTGTTCCTCTAGCAATCCTAATTAGGGATGTGTTCACTTTCTCCGAAAACGGCTAACTTTGGCGCGGCGCAGGCGCCCTGTGATTACTTAGTGTGTTAACGCCCACCCTACACGATCCTCACGTTTTTATACACAAACTTATCCTAATGTACACGTACGTTATCCTTTTTGATCTTTGTGTAACTTGGTTACGAAGCTTTACCAGGAAATGTTGGTAGGTAAATTTGACAAAAAATCATATCTTCTTTCATTGTATTTAATTACATACTTCTTAAATATAAAATGTTTTATGGACATATCCTATGGCGTACCCAGTTTTTAGGTACAGAGGTGCAGGAAAAATAGGGAAAATTGTCTATATAAAATAACAAAATTTGTGGCGTGGCAAATTCTTTGAACAAATTGTGATTTGCTAGGTTTAGGAGGTTTGGGCTACAGCTTCAGACTTAAGGGTTCGATACGGCAAGTGAGCTTGGGATCGTCGACAATCCTCACAGCCCATCGTTGAACCGTGTCAAAAGGGCCAAGCTGGTATCCTGGTGCACCCGCCCAGAGATGGCAGCAGTACACCATTTATATCACATTGTTTACCTCATGACCAAATTTAATGCCCCTCAGACAGGGCTATCATATTTGACTTATTGACTCCCTCGCAGCCTAGTTGGTAGTGTGGGCAGCTGCTGTGCACGGGGTGTGGGTTCGATTCCCGCATTGGACAAACATTTGTATTTGTCTTGAATTTGGGTGTATTTATGAATAATATGTATCTAATTTACAAAAAAAAAAAAACGGTCAAGTGCGAGTCGGTGTCGCGAACCGAGATAACCGTAAAACGCGAACCGTAAAAGATAAACGGTATTGAGGGACAAACTTAACTTTGCCGTTGGACAACTTTTCTGTCCTAATACATCGACACACGTCGCGGTTAGTTTATCAACTGCAAAAAGGTTATAATTGCAAAAAATATTTTTTTTCTAATGTAACAACACATTTACGGTTTTCAGATTTTTTCCTTTATGTGTGCTACATGGCTTTTTGCCAAATTTCATGATTCTAGCTCAACGGGAAATATCCCGTCGTATTTTTTATTGCGTTGACTTAGCAGCTTGATTTTTTACAGCTTCAAGGGACCGTAAATAGATAAGATAAGATTGGATTAGATTTGATATTAATTTCAATTTGATACCTTGATGCGTTCTTAAGAAAATGGGAAATGGGGGAAAAGTATGCTTACGCGTATAAGAAAAAGTTACATGACTACTTAAATGTATATTTGAAGACATATCCAACGATATTTAACAAAATGAGGTACGAAAAAAAACCTTAAAAAAAAATATTTGTCAATTTTATTACAAAATTGTATGGTGGTTTACATAAAACGCCTTTTTAGAAAATTTCATCATAATCTATACAAAAAACGGCGGCATCTAAGGCTCTGGCATACGGACGAAGAGACGGACAGACTGACAAGACGAAATTATATAATGCTTCCATTTTCGCATATAGCTATAATTTCGAACTAAAAGAAGTGTTCCAAAACGCTTTCGCCATAAAAACGTTTCTCAATAGTTAGTGACCAGCATCATCGACATATCGTCAGATAGCTGTCGATAACGATAACGGGTCGTGTGGCCATAATTATCGGTTGTCCGGTCGGTTATAGTCGTTATTAGTCATTAGTCGTTGCTTGCAAGACGCGTGCGCAGTCGCCTTAAGCTATGATTGGGTTAGTATACATTAACTTCGAACATTGAACACATATTTTACAAATCACCGCCTTTGGCTTCGTCCGAGCAGTTTTAGAGGTTATTTAAAATGCTGTTAAAAATGTATGAAATCCTTTTCAACTATCTTTAGCAGGGAAGGTCACATATTAGGCATACATCAATATTTTCCTCTATGTATCATAATTTGTGTATTATCTGTGCACTATCTCTCTCTCTAATGAAAGTAGTTTTTTTTAATACTACTGTGCAACACCAGTGGTATATCACGCGCGAGTTGCCGACCCTTCAGAAATTTAAGATACCTATTCTGTGTCAATAGTAGTGGCATGACGCCAGACTACTCTTAGTAAAACATGACTGGTCAAGTTGTGAACAAGAGAGAGTGGATTAATTGGTTTAGTTTTTTTTTCTGATTTGTGCAACAATCATTTATCTTGACCGCCCCGATGGCCAGTTTGGATTGGCCAATATTTCAAAAAAAGGAAATAATTTATATAATCTGTTTAATAATTCACTGTTCAAAAATAAGGTCATTCTACTAATATCATAATTTGTAAGTCTGTTTGTTTGTTACTCAATCACGTCGTCATCCAATCGAGCTGAAATTAAGTTAATGAGACGGGGACTATAGGACTTTTTATTCCGGAAAATTCAAAAGTTTCCGCGAAAAAAAACTATAACTAAATTCCAACCTAAGGCGCCTATTAGGGCTAGTTAGCCCCGCCATTAATTTCCTTTATTTTCTCTTCGTACAAAGCGTTTTTCAAAATGTTAACATAAATCAACAAAAGAAGCTCAGTTTAGAATGTTTTGAATTGTTTGTAGAATATGTCTAAACTTTGATTCTCATTTTTGCTGAAAACCGCCACACAAATATTTTCTCACACCCATTAGTTTTTTTTTTTTTTTAAATGAAAATTTATGATACACGCTTTGTACGAAGAGAAAATTAAGGCTATATTGAACTTCTTTTGTATAATCGAGCCGATAAACTATCACTATCGCAATTTTAATGAAGACTGATTTTTATGTTTATTTTTTACACTTGTTGAGTTAGCCTTTGTATGTCTTCACTACAGGCACGGACATGGGCCCATTATATTGTTCTATCGGACTTTCTTCAGAAAAAGAAGGCTTAGGCCATAGTCCACTATGCTGCCCAAGGTGGATTGGCGGGAGTTTTTGAGTTAGTGGTCACTCAACTGTTTCAGTTTTCAAGCATCTGACTTAGCTTAGCGACTGCTTCCATATGAATGACAACAGACAGCCAGGACTAACTGTTAAACCTTCTTCAAAGCACGTTGGAGCTTAATATAATGTGCTACTAGAGTCGTTAGCGGTAACCCATTCAATAACTGACCACGCCCTACATGGCTTCACATCAAATATAATTTCCGAAAGCCGAATGTAACTGGGCCAGAAGCTCCTGAGGAACATAAACTAACATAAACATCGTAATTCGTTTTTACTCACCATATTTATCAGAAAAATCTATAGTAGCGCCTTAAGAGCATACTTATTTGAACAAAACCCACAAAAAAGGGTAAACTAAATAAACAATGGCTTTATCATTTTGTGATCTACGCGTGCATGCTAAAGCGTGACTAAACCATCATTACCCACCCCATAGAATGTCACTAACCACCCCTTGCGTCACTACTCGCCCCTTAAAACGTTCTAGGCGGTAATTTTGCCAATCGACTACCCGCAGTGCGGTTGCCTTAATACAATTATTTCAAAAAGGGATATTTTATTAATCTATACCTATAATTTAGCTTTTGAACATAATAGTTTCAATGTAGATGTTTATCATTTTTTTATAATAAACCAAGGTGACTATAAACTTACGGTTTGCTAGCGAATAAGTTTCTTACCATACAACCTTCGTTGTACTAAGGATATGTTCCAAAATCATCGATTAATTATCGCCCGGTAAAGTTGAAAATCGACCCGTTTTGGAACGGGCTTTGACAGTCAATTTTAAGACTGACAGGAGTAAATTTCTAGCTTTTTTATGGCAGTGTTAAGAATGTTGACAAACTTGACAGTTGGAAAATTACTCTACTCCGGGCGTCCCTAAACCACTTTTTTTACTTCCTCGTTGTGATTTGGAACACACCCTAAATGTTCATAGCTATAAACATAACATTGCCTTTAATGCGTTATTATTAGATATGCATAGCTTTTTATGTCATTGTTATAAAAATCATATACATTCATGAAATACTAGTAAAAAATTATCCTTTTTCAGGGTTCCGTACCAAAATGGTAAAAGAAACCTTGTTACAAAAATCATATACATTCATGAAATACTAGTATACCTTGTGGTGAGCATCCGGTGAATTTCGGTGTCTGACGATCAGTCTGAATTTCGCAGCTGCTCATGTAAACCTGACTTAGAATCTTTTTGCAAATCTTGTAAACATAACCTAACTTTACTTAATGTTCACTTTTTCTGGTAATTTAATCATAAGTCATGAAAATACTCACATGATTACCTTTATCGTCACATTCTTTAACTGGTTTTCGAATCACGACACTGATTAAACCTAAAATCTACAAAATTCCAAATTTACGATGAGAAATATAGGTAATACATATTTATGTATAAGTTGCAAAGACTAACAAAGCGAAAGACGCGGGTTAAGGTCATTTTTGTTTACCCGAATTGCAAATATATTCCGAGTCCGGTTTAAGTATTTCGTTTATGTATGACTTTATATCTGCAAGTTTTACAAGTATTTTACTGATATCTATCAATTCTATCAAGTAAAAGCAGCAGATTGTAGTTACCTGCAAAAAAAATCCAAATTCATAAACATGTATAGCTTTACGGTTTGTATCATCTTAAGGGGGTATTAATATTAAAAACCATTGTACCTATAAAAATTAAAAAAAAATGTAAAGATAATTATAACAATCTATTTGCACTTTGCCAGTTCTTAACCAACAAGTCGGGGCTGGACAGAAATTAAAATTATATATCGATAGTTAGACAAACGGTAAATCAGTCTGTCAGTCTTTTTGTTACTTTTTCATGTCTTAACCATTGAATTTGGGCAGGATATGGCAAGAGCTCGCGTCATGAAGGACAATATTTTAATTCTTCACGAGTGAAACCGCGGGAAACAGCCATTATAAATAGTTATTATCCATAAGCTCTGAACTTCGAAAACATTTTTAAACAAGTAGAAATAAAAGCAATAACGTCATTTATTATAGTGATTAGTTTGACTTAAATGTATAAACCTCTTGTTAAATAGCTCTTTGATTAAAAAAGGGCTTTGTAGCCCTCAATACAGAATCCTTTTTTAACACTAGTGTTGTTAAGTAACAGCCGTTTCTTTGTCGAGAATTCGTATCGAATATATACACAGAGGGTAAATTAATATTTTTGATCGAAATTTGTACAGTGACTGTTTATAACGAGTACTTAACAATAATAATGATAATAATAATTAAGAAATGTCTTTCATTTCCTTGCTTTTCTCTTTTATTTTCTTTTCCGAATTTTACTACATTTTAGTTCCGATATGTGCGATCATATTAGTTCTATGAAAATTATTATGAAATACGAGCATACAGTTACAGTCTTACTAATAATAAATAAAAAAAATTGTTAAGGCTTTACGTTGCTTGGAGGAGTAGGGCGGCTGATAGGCGTCGTGATACTGTAATTTTATGAGACGAAGGTTCTATGCTCATAGTTGAAACACACGCTAAAAGTCAATTTAAAAGATCATTTTTACATAAATACAATATCAGTTTACAGTATACGCTTATTAGAGAAATATAGCAAACTTATCCAATACCAATAACTGTGTTGCCAGCCTTCATACGTCCCTACTGTTAGGGCACCTGCCTTCCCATTACTTTAAGGTCGATCTGGGCATCGGGCCCGCGTGATTTTATTTTTGTATATTATATTTTATTTTATCTTTAGCAGTTATATAAATAAAAAAGCATCGATAGTGTGTATATAGATACTTACCTACATCACTAGTTCTATTATTCTAAGCTAACAATCACAAAATATTATTTAGCTGAACGTAATACAATTTAGATATTCTTTATTAAACTTTGATCTTCAAAGTAAATGTGTTTGACAAATTAATTTAGAAAATGGTTTTATTATTACAGAAAATCCTCTGTTATTTATGTATTTATAAAAAAAACCTTTTTTAGATTTTTGTAGTCAACCTCTTATTGTTTCGCCATGTCCATCCGTCTGTCTGTCTGTCTGCGGCTTATTTTAAAGACTATTAGTACTAGAAAGCTGTAATTTGACATTGTATATCATATGACAATGTCGTGGACAGATTTTACAATTGATCACTTCATGATGTGTCCAACCATTTCGTGAAATGGTTGTATTTCACGATATAGCCAGCTACAACTGACCATGTCATTGAAACGTCAACGTTTGATGATATGTCCCCGCGAACGCTTGGTTTGTGGAATGATCTCCCTGCCAAGGTTTTCTCTAAGGTTTACAGTATGGGGTTCTTCAAGAACTTCCTGCAACACCAGGGGTATTGGTGTTGCAAGCGTCCATAGGTTACGGTGACCGCTTACCATCAGGCGGACCGTAAGCTTGCTTGCCACCTTAGTAGTATTAGTAGAGCTTAAAAATTAAAAAACTTTAATACATGTACAATATTTCAACAATATAAGTACAAATAGTTTGCATTCAAATAAAGAGACATAATTATTTATTTATAATTACTACAACTGTACCGAAACTGCAGTGTCGGAACGATGTGACACTTTTACACTTTTATCTTCCACTAGACGAATCCCTCGGTTTCACCTGTGGAAAATCTATTCTTGTGAGAACTCTCGATTGCGATCAACGTATTACTTTTATCAAGTTAATAGTAAATAAAGCTACACCGTTAGGAGAATAGTGTCCCTTAGAAAAAAAATCTCGAAAGAAGTTTTGATAAGGATTCTATATTCTTTTCTGTCCCCCCAGCTATCCCTGCGCCAAAATACCAAGTGAAAGTACGTAAAAAGCTCAAAATTCAGATATCACTCTCGAATTTGTCAGTGGAATGGTTTCGATTTTGTTGTGCTTACTTCAGACCAGAAATCAGTTTTTTCTAATTTCTGAAAAAGCACGCATTTCCGGATGATCTCGAAAATACTAAGTGAAAGCTCGTGAAAACTCCGAAATCTTGTGATTAGTCTCAATACTATGAGAAGTAAGCTAGTTAGATCGTTTTCTTGGTTTTTCTTTTACTTCTTTTACTTTCCTTTTAATTCTGATATAGCTTGAAATTGAGAAGCTCGAAAAACGCTCGAAAATGTATGCTAGTGATTTATGATTAACTGTTTCGACTAGCTCACTTCTGGGACATCTAAAAATCAAATGATCAAATGATCATCAAGGAAAAGTACAATTTTGTTCCGACTTTTCATACAAATATGAATATTTTTAACTAAAAACTTATGTTATTATGGATCAAAAATATAGCATATTTCCACCCTAAAAGTCCATTTTAAATACTGCCGAAAAATATTTGAAAATCGAATAAGTAGTTTCGGAGATTATATCCTACTAAATTATTCGCTTTTGATACAAAATAACTTTCTGCCACTATGATTTTTTTTTTTTTATACCACTAAGGTGGCAAACAAGCCTACGGTCCGCCTGATGGTAACCGGTCACCGTAGCCTATGGACGCTTGGGTTGTGGAATGAGCTCCCTGCCAAGGTTTTCTCTAAGGACTACAGTATGGGGTTCTTCAAAAAAGAAGTTATTAGATTTCTGAAGGGTCGGCAACGCGCGAGTGATGCCCCTGGTGTTGCAAGCGTCCATAGGCTACGGTGACCGCTTACTATCAGGCGGACCGTAGGCTTGTTTGCCACCTTAGTGGTATAAAAAAAAAAAAAAAAATGATGCATCATAAAAGTATAGCGCAATCAGCGCCTCTACCGGTGGATATTGTGACTATTTTACAATATGATAACTTATATTTAACTATATAGTGAGTATAGTGAAACGCCGAGTAGTCATTGATCTAGCTATATTATGTGGCCAGCCAGCACTGAAATTTTTCATGAAATACGACCATTTTATTAAATGGTCTGACACATCATGAAATGGTCGGACACATTATGAAGTGATCAATTCTAAGATCGGGCCACGATGTACCTATATATTAATCAGGCCGACGAAGTGGTAAAATAAAATGTTTAAAAAAAAGATTTTAGGGTACCTGCCCTTCCCTTAACTTAAAGTCGGGAAGAAGGTTTTTCTCGTCGATCCCATTGTGTTTGGTATAGTTGGTTAGGTAATTTAAAAATTATGCGAGCGTGATACAACCATTTTTCCGATTCAGAGATCTGTTTGCGAAATATTTCGCTTTATAGTGTAAATTTTTGATGGAGTCAAGCTAAATGGTTGTTTTTGGATTCGTAAAAAAATTCACGAAAATCTTCTTATATATATATATATATATATAAATGAATCCCTATTTCCCTTGGTCACGCCATCACGTGTGAACGGCCAGACCGATTTCGCTAATTCTTTTTCTGTTGTGTTTGTTATTGTCAGGAGCAGGTTCTTATGAAAAAAAAAACTGTCAAGTACGAGTCGGACTCGCGCACAAAGGAAAACTCGAAGACGGCTGGACCAATTGGGGAAATTGGTTTTTGTTGTGTTTGTTAGTGTTGCAAAATGTTTACTATGCTCAGTAATCTGGGAAAACCTTAACTTTATAATAAATAAAAAACAAAAAAGCCTTTACTTATCTTATATGCAGTGTAACATAAGTGCGAAATAATAATAATTCAAAACACAATTATGCTCCACGCTTTTTGTGGAACTGAATAACTTTCCCCAAGGAACATGGGTCAAAATCTCGAAAAAAAAATTTTGAAGTCTCATGAAGATGTAATGTTAATTTTTTTTTTTAAATGTAGGTAGGTAGGTAGGTATAATTGGTTATGCTATGTTAATTCATTATTTTGTAGGATTCCATTGATGGAAGTAGGCCTACTCTATATTGTGCTACTTCTCTCTGACTGAGCCTAGGTGGGTCCAGAGTTTACCAGCTATAGCTTCGATGTCATCGCGCCACCATCGGGGAGCGTGACCACGTTGGCGTTTTCCTTCGTATGGGCGGGCACCAGTGAATAATTTTGTGACTCCAGCTGCGATCTTAGAATCTAGACAAATGCTCAGCACATTTCCTATTCAATTTCGCTACAGTACGGAGTGCGTCTGTTATTTTGTTTGTTGCCTGATTTTAAAGCTACGGATATGGTCTCTTAGCGTTTATTCCTAGCATGTTTCGCTCCAACGCTCTCTGTAAGGATCTGATCTTTCCGCGATTCCATTGTAAGGGCCCTTGTTTGACACCCATGTGTAGGAGTCGGTAATACATTACAGTCCATCATAGACTTTTTGATATACAGTACAGATATAGTATGCTGGGAATATATAGCTGTAATATATTGTGAAAAAATCCTTTAATTTTATATTTTTGACAAGGCTCAATTATTGGTTCGTCATGATACTCGCAACCAAATTGCTTCTCCTTGGACCGAACAAGAGGTTTACGCACTTTTTCAAATTCTAACACCTCACAATCAATTTCAGAAGCTAATACTTGGACGTCTTAAAAAATTTGATACTCATCTGAACGTAAGTTTTCAAAGAAATCTTTGGTATTTTTTCATTTGCTCGGTTTGCCCCCGCTTAGGTCGGGCCCTAAGAATGTCATATAAAATAATTATTTAATACCTTTATCTAAGTAATTTTGTAATGGAATTTGTACGCAATTTTCCTTTGACTTCTCCAACAACATTTTATATGTTATAAGTTGGTTGACTAATGCTTGTTAACTTGTAAAGCCTTAATTTCATTATATATATTACTAGCTGGCCCGGCAGACTTCGTTCTGCCTGAAAAGTTGATGCCCTGAAGCGCCATTTGTTACAACAAGGAGTAGGTAGGTAGCTATTACCCACGGCTACACCCGCGTGGATTTCTATTCGATACCTAGCTGACGCGGCAAAAGTGGTTTTTTTTTTAAACAACTGCCGCACCAACCCTTTGTAAATGGGTTGTACTAATTCAGAAACCTTCCCCGGCATGTCCATAACAACTTACCAAAATTTCATTAAAATCGGTTTACCCTTAGTGTGCGAGTCCGGCTCGCACTTGACCATTTTTTCTTTCATAAAAACTTTGCCCCAAAACTAATAAACACAACAAAAACAAATTACCCGAATTGGTCCGACTCGCACTTGACCGTTTTTTTCTTCCATAACAACTTGCCCTAACACTAACAAACACAACAAAAACCAATTTCCCCAATTGGTCCAGCCGTCTTCGAGTTTTCCTTTGTGCGCGAGTCCGACTCGTACTTGACAGTTTTTTTTTTCATAAGAACCTGCTCCTGACAATAACAAACACAACAGAAAAAGAATTAGCGAAATCGGTCTGGCCGTTCACACGTGATGGCGTGACCAAGGGAAATAGGGATTCATTTATATATATATATATATATATATATATATATATATATATATATATATATATATAAAAAGTCTATGATGGACTGTAATGTATTACCGACTCCTACACATGGGTGTCAAACAAGGGCCCTTACAATGGAATCGCGGAAAGATCAGATCCTTACAGAGAGCGTTGGAGCGAAACATGCTAGGAATAAACGCTAAGAGACCATATCCGTAGCTTTAAAATCAGGCAGCAAACAAAATAACAGACGCACTCCGTACTGTAGCGAAATTGAATAGGAACTGTGCTGAGCATTTGTCTAGATTCTAAGATCGCAGCTGGAGTCACAAAATTATTCACTGGTGCCCGCCCATACGAAGGAAAACGCCAACGTGGTCACGCTCCCCGATGGTGGCGAGATGACATCTAAGCTATAGCTGGTAAACTCTGGACCCACCTAGGCTCAGTCAGAGAGAAGTAGCACAAGATAGAGGAGGCCTACGTCCATCAATGGAATCCTACAAAATAATGAATTAATATAGCATAACCAATTATACCTACCTACCTACCTATATTTCAAAAAAATATTTAACATTACATCTTCATGAGACTTCAAAATTTTTTTTTCGAGATTTTGCCCCATGTTCCTTGGGGAAAGTTGTTCAGTTCCACAAAAAGTGTGGAGCATAATTGTGTTTTGAATTATTATTATTTCGCACTTATGTTACACCGCATATAAGATAAGTAAAGGCTTTTTTGTTTTTTATTTATTATAAAGTTAAGGTTTTTCCAGATTACTGAGTATAGTAAACATTTTGCTTATTTGTATCGTCAGAACATTGTATCAACATTGAGACTAAGTATTTTAACTCGAAACGAGCACTTAACGAAAACTCATGTTCAGTGGAGTTATCGGTTTTTTGTACGTTTTTAAGTAGCAATTAGTCCCATTAAGACATTTTAAAATTTGTAACAGACTTAAGGTTTGGTCCCAATATCAGTATTGTGCTCAGTATTCTTCTAACTTTACCATTTTCAGTTGCAAGTGGTGAAAGAAGCTTTAAAAAGATCCACCATGACACAGAATGGATAATCCGAATTGGCTATGATTTCAACAGAACATAAGGATTGCGACACTATTATTTTTTCAGAAATTATTAAAAAATTTTGCAGAGCAAAAAGTGCGAAGAAAATTATTTAATTACAAGATAGGGTTTAATATGTGGATGTATTTATATATGTATATGGGTGTAATGCTAGACATTACACATACATATAAGGTACATTTTGTAAGGTAGATTTTGTAAGTAATTATTTGCTGAATAAATCTTTATTCTATTCTATTAACATAACTAACATTCTCACAAAAAATGTTTTAAATTGACTAATTTGCTAGTTTTGAAGAATGTCTTATTAGTTTTGTAGCGTGACTTAACTAATTATTTCTTGTGTCTTTAGGGTTCCGTAATCAACAAAGAGCCCTTATAGTTTCGCCATGTCCATCCGTCCGTCTGTCCGTCTGTCCGTCTATTTGTCTGTCCACGGCTTAGTTCAGAGATCATTAGTACTAGAAAGCTGTAATTTGGCATGAATATACATATTAATTAGGCCGACAAATAGATAAAATATTTTTTTTAGGGTACCCTACACGTATAGTGGGGATGAATATTTTTTTTCTCATTTACCCCATACCCCAGCATAGCTCGTTTAAAAACGGTGTTTAGATTCTGAAACGATTTTGGTGAAAAATGTTTATTGTTCTTTAAGTTAGCAAGTCGTACGTAGACAACATTAGCCCGAGACAGGAAAAAAACAGTAAGCCGAAACAGATTGATGATGTTCTGCTGGCTAAAGGGTGCTGGTACCGGTCGGCTCTATCCTTCCCACTCCACATCCTAGACTGCGAAGTCCTACACTACCTACCCTATTTACTCCGTCTTACTGGTGTCTTGGACAGATGTAATAGGCACACATAGGAATGCCATGAGATGGACGGGACACTACTAGAATCACTCACAAATGCGGACTGGAAACGCCGCATACCTTCCAGTGGTTGAGGACCCTCCGTTTCTTCAATTACCACCTTTTTGAACGTTTGCGCTGTTCCAGCCCGCAGTTTTGAGCACTCTACAGAATCATCGACAGTTCTTTTCCTATGTGACCCGTTCCTTGAGTCCTTGCAGTGGAACGCTGGCTGGTAAGACGCTGGAACGGGAACGTAACGGAAGCCGAAACAGACTGATGATGTTGTGATACTTACATAGTTGTTAATGAAACAAAGTTCAAACCATTTAGTAGTTTTTGAGCAATTCTGGGGGAAATAGGTGTAGGACGACGTATTTATCGTGATTTTTATTAATTTTTTTTACACATAAAGAATTTATATTATTTATTAACATAACAAGCTCATTTTACACATTTGTTGGAGAACACATTCTAACTTTTTTAAAGATTTTCCTCTAAAAGTAGCGGAGATATCAGCTGTCACAAATTGTAGGTTGCCATCCGACTGAGCAGTTTGCGTAATTTTTGGAAGCCGAAATTTCCATAGGAAATCAATAGGAAAATAAAAGTTAATTTTTATATTTGTATCTTCTATGTTAGCCTTATTTTCAAAAGAGGGTGTACACATAGCATGATTTCTTACGATTTTTTTATATATTTTTCAAAACTTTTTGAACTAGAGATTACGCAATTTAAAAAAAAGTAGTTTCGAGAAAAACGCGTTAGTCACACCAGTAAACCATACCAGTTAATCAGAGATTCCAGCACTATATTGCAATCCTTCTTCAGCTTCATAGGTTTCGTTTTCAGCTTTCAACTTCTCTTTTTGGACTTTTTGAGCTGCCTTACTGTCCAAGAAGCTGCGTCGATTTTGCCGGAAAATTTTGAAATTTCCACACAACACACTGCTCATGTTATATTTACCTTTTAAATACATGCCTAGAAGTATATGACTACCCGCTCGACTGCTCCGCTTTACAAGTCTGAACGGGCTCGGACCCTGTACCGAGGGGCACTCATTTAATCGCTTATAACCTTTAAACGAATTGCAATTTTGACTTTAAATTTTAAAAGTATAATTTGTATTGTTTTACAAGCGATTTATGATAAAAAAAAATGAATTTTTGAAGCCTTTACACCTATTTCCCTCCTTAACAGACATACATACATAAATTTTACAAACATACATATATATACACACTACATTTTGAGAAGGCCTAGTAGAACATATGTGAATATTATTCAATTTCATCAATGTCATATATACAACATACCATCTTTGGTAAAGTGTAAAGGTAAAGGGCGGCGAATATTATATCGCCCGGAGCGGCTAAATAGCTAGATCGGGCCCTGTAATCAATCAACCTATAACAGTGCACTGTTGGACAAAGGCCTTTTCTAATGAACGCCACCACACTTGATCCTGTAGTCTTTAGAAAAAACCATGCCAGGAACCCATTACACAACCTCAACGTGTCCTCTTAAATCGCAATGTGCGTGACCATTTAGGTTCTAGGGTGTTAGGATCAATTCCCTGCCGATGGCCTATTACGGGAGGGACAAGCCTTCTCTATCGTTTGGAACTTGTTTGAACATATTATAGCGCTACACCAACACCAATTAACCGAATTATAATGGAATTCAAAAAAAAATAACGTTATTACTTCCATATAGCCCGCGCCAAATTTGGTTATCGAACGTGGGAACCCTACCACAGATTATATAATACTACCCTACGATTAACGGAAGCAAGCTTTATCTAACTGTATTCAGGGTATAAGCTATCTTTATTCTATATTTCAGCCGCATCAGTTCAGTTTTTATAGCGTGCAGTATGTGTTACTCCTTAAGTACATACCTACTAACTCACTATTTCCGATCCATGGTTATATTCTCTCCCATAAATCACATCAATATTACACCCAAATTGGAATGGATCATTACAGTTTAAGCAAAATACCAGAAATTTCCTATCGCGTCCAAATTGCCTGGCCATATGCGAAGAATGCCTTAAACTACGCTTTGAAAAAGAAAAGACTGTATATTTGGAGCGAAAAAGTCGTGATAGTTGTTCAAAAAGAGAACTCTTAGCAATTACTGGCACGCGAGCTGGGAGTCGCGCGCCGACTTCGGAGGTGTTCACAGTGACGGATCACAGGCATAGTTTTGCTTATTTGGGAGTCAAAGGTATTTTATTAAAATTATGTCAATTTTTTAAGTTTTGATTTTCAACACAGTTTGAGAATTGCTTTTGTAACAAAGTTAACAATTTTCATATTGGTTCAATTAACCGAGTTATATTTAAACTCATTTTTTTTAACAAGTAATAAAGGAAAAATTCTAAATGTTTTTCCTTTCTTTATAAACAAAATGGCGAACTACAAAGGGTGCCATTCTGTTTAGACTCCAAGTACAAAAAAAAAACGGCCAAGTGCGAGTCGAACTCATGCACACGAAGGGTTCCGTTCCATTATCTATAAAAACGCCAAAAAATCACGTTTCTTGTATAGGAGCCCCCTTAAATATTTATGTTATTCTGTTAATTAGTATTTGTTGTTAAAGCGGCAACAGAAATACTTACATCTTCTGTGAAAATTTCAACTGTCTAACTATCACGGTTCATGAGATACAGCCTGGTGACAGACGGACAGACGGAAGGACAGCGAAGTCTTAGTAATAGGGTTCCGCTAATTACCTTTGGGTACGGAACCCTAAAAAAAGTTGTTCTGATGTAAAAAGAGTCAGACTTATTTACGCATTGTGGGTTTCGTACTCAGGGTTTTTTGATGGTCTAGCTACGTTTTTTAACAATTAACTACATACTCAAGATCCTCAACCTTAATACTATTGAGAAAAAGGCAAATAAGATAATGATTTAATTTGTATCTACAAAAGGTTTAAAAGTTGCTTATAGTGCATGACTTATAACTTAGTTATTAAGTTTTTTTTAAAATTAGTTTTGTACTTGTAAAAATTGATAACATGTAACAGAAGTTAGGTTATCTTAACCTCTAAGTAAGAAAGAAAAAATATTTTTACCATTGCCACTCAAAAAGGGAATTTTAATCATCGATAACAGTGAATAAAACTCACTTTTACTCACTGAGTGAATTAATTTGTTATTGTGGTTGTTTTATGTCATTGTTATCTTTACAACCGGTAATAATTACAGAATATATACCAAAATGTGATAACAGTACTTTTTTTTTCTCACATTCTATATAACCTACTATTCTAGTATTGGCAGCTCAGTAACATGTCTTCACAGTGTGTATACAGCCTAACATGTTTATAACGTCGTGATAGCCGCGAGCCGCTGACGGATTGTAACCCTTCCCCGTCAAGCACGCACCGGGACAGCCTCCTTGCAGATCTACTACCTTGGTACTTTGCAGATCCAGTATACACAAGGAACCTTGCTTAAGCTACTGCATAAAGTTATACTACTTCGTAAGGACCAGCGCAAGGCACTTGTTTAACTCTATATAAAGTGAATCTACGGTACCTACCATGTGGTGGTAAATTATATAAAACTTATTTTCTCAAACATGCTACGATATGCGACCATATCTTGCACAAGCTCCTTTGGGATAAATCGTACTTGCAGTACAGTATCAGAGAGCGACCCGCAATGTTTTATATTTGACTGCTCGAGTGTTGTGTGTCGCCCCCCTCTGCAAATTATAATTCTTTTGAGCTTGTAATGGAACAGGCTCTAAAAATATTATTTGTGGTGACATTAATGTTGATCTTTGAGAGAGTTCCCCAACAAAAGATAGATTTATTAACGTATTTACAAGTTATGACTGAATTACTTGTTACTTGAACCAACTAGAATTATAACAAGTTTAGATAATATTTTCTGTAACGTTAATGTAAAGGATAAATCGATTATTAACAATTTGCCATCGGATCATTGCGGTCAAATAATAAAAATTCTACACAACATTAAAAAAAATCAAATAACTTGTAGACCTGTGACCTGTGACCAAAGCTCGATTAGACAATTTTAAACCAAATATTGAAAAGAAAATTTTATGCATTATAATGCCAATAATCTTTTTGATTTCTGAAGTAAAGTTTTTGAAATCAGATGCTTAAACACTTTAACTTAAATGGATTACTTCATTCTCAACAGTTTGGTTTTACAAAAGAGCGTTCCACAATTGATGCAGGTGTTGCCCTTATAATATATGTTATATTTGATGCTTGGGAATAGTCACAAAATCAATTGGTATCTTCTGTAATCTATCAAAGGCATTCGAGTACGTGCAACATAAAACTCTTATACGAAAAAATATTCATTATGGTATTGCAGATTTGGCTCTTGAGCTTATCCGCTCATATTCAAATTGAAGAATGCAGAAGGTTCAAATCAATAAAGTAAAATTGAATGGCTCGAAAGTAAAATTAGGAGTTCCTCAAGGTTCTATTTTAGGTCCTTTTCTATTTTTAATTTACATAAATGACTTGCCTTTTTTTATGGAGAAGCTGTGCAAGATTGAACTATTTGCAGATGACACTAATTTTGACGACGTCAGTAGTGCACTTTCTCAGGTTCTTCAGTGGTTTACGGCAAATAACGTCCTACTTAATGCGAAAAAGACTAAGTGTTTAAAATTTATGATGCCAAATGTCAGAAACATAAGTACAAAATTATCTTAAAACGAAGAAGAAATAGAACTATTAGACTTAACAGTGTTTCTAGGTATTACATTAGACAATAGGCTCTCACATCTCAGTTATTGGAGGGAAACTTAGTTCAGCTGCTTATGCAGTTAGAAAAGTTAGGCAGCTTACAGATGTTGACACTGATCACTCGGTCTACTTTAGCTATTTCCATTCCGTCACGTCTAATGGCATTTTGCTTTGGGGTATTGCAGCTGATATTGATACAGTTTTTAATTTGCAAAAGATAGCAGTACGTTCAATCTATAAATTTGGACCTCGAATTCCTCTTAGGGAACTATTTAGGGAAATTGATATTTAAACTGTTACTTGCCAATATATCTTCGCATAATGTATGTACGCAAAACCAACACAGTGTTAATACAAGAAATAAGGATAAATTAGTAGTTCCAAAATGTCATCTTCAGAAGGTACATAGCTCTTTCTCAATACAAACTATATATTTCTACAAGAAAATTTTAGAACGTGTGGTTAATTTATCTCCAAATAAATTTAAAATATATGTCAAAGATAGTTTAATGAAAAAAAGCTATTACAAAGTTGATAAATACATAATTGATAAAAATTAAAACTTAATTGATTTGTATTGGTACAGGTGCATTTGTAATATTTTTTGTATTAAAACATTGTATGTTATGTTATTACCTAGTGTGTGACGATATTTGACGCTTCACATGGTGCGCCCCCTATGCTACGTAACATTTATACACAATTTGACATGTTTGACTTTGTTTTTAGTAGCTTACTTACTTATTTTTATTACCTAACAAGTGTTTCGGTACATATTGTATACTCTTTAGCTATTTAGTATTGTATTATTACTTTAAATGGAACTTCTTGCAAGCCCCTTTTGGCAGAAATTAACATTGTTTATATTGTATTGACGATTTAAAAGTAAGTATTCTTGGAAACCTATTTGAATAAATATTGTTCGATTTTGATTTTGTTTGATAAGGCTATATTGTATTTGAATATGAAGTTGGAAAAATATAAAAGATTAGCTGCTAAATTTTGCTTCTCGGTGGTAAATCATTCCAAACCGGTAGTAATTTTTTTAAACTAATAAATTAACTGACGATTTAAAAGTCTATCTGAATAAAAAAATTTGATTTTCAGTTGGCAAGTTTTAGTGGGTTTTTTATTTATTAATTTTATTCACAGCTTTTTAGTGTTATTTATTTTTCCAAGTTTACTCGCATTTGACTATTTTTCTATACGTGTTATAGATTTTTGTACTCGCCTTTTTTAAGCCCCCTTAATTTGATACCCAACTCGAGGGTCTTGAAATAACAAAATGTTTAGCCTGCACATTGAAGCGCATTAAATACGCCATTTAATTTTTTAAGAATTTATGTACTAAATATCACTCTCACAATTGAGACGAATTTGAAGACCCCACTTTATCAAGCCGTTTAGGCTGGAGAGCGTGCCAAAGAAATATACATACACTCGAAAAACATATACCTCCTTCTCGCGCAGTCGGGTAAAAACCTATTAGGTACAAAGTTGATAAATGGATTAATTATAAAAATGTTTGTAATAATCAGAACTAAATTAATTGGTATGTAGTATTTTTTAATTAAAACATTGTGTGTTAGTCTATAATGTATTATTTTTAATACTAATTTTAAAAAAATATAAAAGATTAACTACTGAGTTTCTTGTCGGCTCTTCTTGGTAGTAAAATCATTCCGAATCCTGTGGTAAGGTCTATATAATTAATGATCAAATTGACGAATCAAAAAAGATGTTTAGAAATCTATTTCAATAAAAAAAAAATGTGTAAATTTTATTTTGTTTTAAAAAAAAATAAAAAGTAACAGGAAATTTGCCACGAATTACAGAGAGAGGATTTCTAAGGGGGTAAAATAAATAGGAATTAAAAGTTTGTGTGGAAATCCGTCATTTTCGAAGTTGAATCCTAACAAATCGTCAATTGTATGGATTTTAACAATAATAGCGTATTTCATTATATTAGGTAAAGCATCCCATTGGAGGTAAAATAGCTTTTTATAGGAATATTACATTTAGTTGCAAATAAGAAATGTCATGCTTAAGCGTTTTTTAAAATAATTCCCTAAGGGGATAAAGTTAAGGAAGAAAGCTTATATGGGAGGGGAAAATTAAGATAAAATCGTGGGGTACCGCAAGTGCCATATGCACTCAGTTTTCCCTTGCAACCAGCAAAAGAAAAAACGAGAAAATAAACAAAATAAAAATAAAGAGCGTAAAATTAAGGCGAATAACGTACCTATTTAGGGTTTTTTTTTAAAATATATATCAATTTGAAAAAATTCTACGCGGGATTGCAGGGAAAACTAAGTGGATATATATAGACTTAAAACTGATTTTATATTATATCTCATTATAAAATATGAAATATCTTTTACATAGTTAATATTACCTACTAAATATTTTGTTATTAGTTGAAATTGTAGTTTTAAAGTACAAAAGGATAAGTGTTGTTTTAATATAGTCCCCACATTATTTGCATCGAAGCGTTCATTGTTGTGTATAAATATAACATAGAAACAGATTGTCTTATATTAATACATGCGTGTATCTATAACTACACGCACTCGTTCAAAACCAAATAGCCTTAGGCTGTGCGATCCCCAATTTCCTACCCCTGCGTTCCCCATCGCTTCCTGATAAAAATCCTGCATCGCAAGCACGATTTACGGCTATAACATATACTTCAGAAACCTCAGTTTCGCTTCGTCTCTGTCACACTTTTGCGACCATTTTTTTCAAATCTGGCTTGAAAATAAAGGGAAAAAAAAGAAAAGGTTCATAAGAAAAAATGCACAAGAACATGTAAAAGGAATGAACGTTATCGATATAAATAGTAAAAGCACATTTTGGCAGCCTTATATAAGTAGGATAGGTAAAACCAGGGTTGTAAAAAATTGTAATTCTTTAATTATTATTTTTTTCTAGATTATTTTATAGTTTGCGAGTAGGCAATATTGAAATGCTTTATTTAGATGCTTTTGTACTCATAGATATAGAGAACTAGACAGCGCATTTTCTAGCCAGCTGTGAAAAAAAATAATCGCAAAAGTGTGACAGAGACTAAGCAAACTTGTGGTCTCTTATGTCTTTCTAACTTGTTTTAATAAACCATAGACATAGAGGATGGACAGCGCATTTCCAACCCAGACAGCTAGTGTCTTATCTATGAGAAAAGATAACACAGGTTAATTTTGTCTTTTTCTAAAGTGTGGCCAATTTTTTTGAGGTTATTGTGCAGTCCATAGTGCATAGACTAAGAGTTCTGTCATCTGTTCACAGAACTTTATGTCTATGTTTGTAGCAAGTGTAAGAATACAATAAGAAGTGCAACTAGTCGAGATGAAAATTAGCATTTAGATCAGCTGTTATGAATGTCTCTTTTATTTTTTGTACTTTTTAATATTTAAATTTCATAGTTATAAAAGAATTTATAAATATAAAAAAATTATCGGTATGATTCCATAGGTAAAGGTAATAAAGATTGTAAAAAAATATGCTCTATATTTAAATCACATGCATATATATACATATAGATACATATATATTAATACGATGGATGTTTTCATTCCTCATTCTTTTGAACTATAAATTGACAAACAATGTACTGATCACTAAACAAAAGTATAGAAAAAACTATCTTATATTTCCATGTTTTTTTGGGTTGCAAATTATTTAAAAAAATCTAGACCCATATTTGGAACACCCCATTGTAAATTTGATCCACACCGTTCCGCCTGAGGATATTTACACTTCTCTAAAACGCAGAGATGCATTCGGAATAAAGGAAGGATTATACCTTTCATTACCTAATGGAATAATGTTTGATAATGTGTTGGGGATGATACATGGTTCACTATTGAACGAGATTTGTAGATAGGTATCCATAGTAACACTGCCAAAGGGGAAGTATTAAAATAAGCCTAGCGGGATGACATGGCAAAGATTATAACCTTAATTACGAGTACTTACCTTTTAAAGTATCTATTAATAACATATACTTTCGAATTAAAATTAAAACTATAGCTAAAGATTAAATACTTGACTACATTAAAAAAAAACCACTTTAATTCCGTCCGAGAATTAGCCTATGAAATTCTTTGTACAAAAGTATCGCCACAAGGTGCGTTCTGTTCACTGCTTCAATGCGTGTAATGTCATAATCCAGCGTTGTTAAAAATACATAAATACTGTATGACACACTACAAATCTTGGCTCATTCTCTTCAGTTGGATTATCGACATTAAGCGCATAATGTACATTATGTCGGTCAACAAAACGCCACAACAATTTAATGCTGTTGCGAAAAACTTAGAAAAACGTTTCAAATACTAAAAAAAACAATTTCGAATCTTCCATCCGTTTCGGTGCTATAGCAGTAATATATACAGTAATTTTAACCAAATTCGAAAAACGAGAAGGGTCTCAACTTACCTGATTTATTTTCTTGTGTAAATTATGCAATATCTCAGTTATCTAAGCTCTGTACACTTAGAGAAACTGCGTCATATCTTCTCTTCAAAAACGCATCAGTACATAAAGTGAAAAGTCTTCAACTAGTTTGTATTGCCTCCCACTACTGATTACATATTAGTACTGATACCTATATGCAAGTGGTCTATCTGATAGCCGCATACATATTAAGCTCAAAGTCACTTAGCGGCTATGGGAAGAGGCTAAGCGAGGAATTTTTCTACGCGACAGAGTCCTTATTAAGGAAATAGTTACGTAGAAGAACTATAGTGACAGAAATACCTCAAACAATAAGTAAATTAAAAAGGCAATGGACAGGCCACATTGTTCGTATAGTAGACCATGAACAAGGTTCTAGTGTGGACACCGCGACCCGGAAAATGCAAGGACGTCGCCCCTTTAGGTGAACGGATGACATAGTTAGGGCAGCGGAAAGTTGCTGGATACAATCACTCTTTGATCTGACGTACTTGCTAATGTAAGATTAGAAGATTATTCAGCAGTGGAAGTCTAATGATAATAGTGATGAGAAATTGATAAATTACAAAAAAACACTAATGCTGGACGAAATGTTCTGCGTTCAAATTAGTATTTCCACTTATAAATAAGGAAGAAAGGATACCGTAATAAACAAGAAAAAATCAGCCAGGAACAGTTGATTAAAAAAAAAAAGAATTTAAAACAAATGCAATACCGTAAGTAGCAGCCTGCTTACAAGCGTGTTAACCGCAGACCGTAGCGCACAGCGGGCGGTTGTGGCATCCAACCGAGAACGCTCTGCCGACCGGTCGCTACTGCGATTATTTTCATCTTTGACATATTGTTTGATCGTTTGGACACAGTTTAAAGTAGAACAGACAAACAACGTCTTAGAAAATCTCATACAGCCAACTGCTTACTAAATGTGACATGTTAAATGGTTTGGTGGTACAATTTTCTAAAGAATAAGTAAAAGGAAAAATAAAGAAAAGATTGTATTATAAATACCATACAACGGATACAAATTGTCGTATACGTAGAAGCTAGTGTAAGCAATAATAAAAAACAGTCATAAATAATTACGTTCTGAAAAACCCAGTGATACAGTGAGTATACGTGGTGATTTTCGAGTGAGTTCTAGTATTTCCATAACAAAACGAAACAGAAAGAGGGTAGATAGGTAGACATGCTTGTTCATAGACTGTGTTCAAACTCGCAAGTACGCCAGTCATCCCGCGATCATGGTGCTTGCAGCAGCACCGAAATCTCGGGAGCTCATATCCTCGCCTGATCATGGTAAGAAGTCCGTATAACATTATGTTTAATAGTGATATTAACCGTGAATCTCTAAAACATTACGTAACGGATACAAATATTTATTTTTAGTTTTTGTAAATACATACAAATCATACATAAATACACTCAGACTCAGGGCAAACATAAATGATTATTACATAAATGTTTGTCTGGTGCCGGAATTGAACCCGAACCCTGTGCACAGAAGCCGGCCACACTACCAACTAATAGGCGGCGAGGGAGTCACATATGTCGCTTGGCTATACGTACGTAACTTTGGTTATACGGAGAATTCCCTTATTTCAGATTTTATCGCGCAAAGAAACAACTAGCATAGCCCTCTCTATAGCTATTTTAGTGACCATATATTGGAAGACGCAGCGTGCGACGACTACCTACAAGATCCTTATTGGGAACAGTCTCGACCTATTAGGACTCTGGTATTCAAGACAAAAGTAAGTCTGACTTACTTTTTGTAACCAATTGCATACATTTTTCCGATTTCCAGAGTCTCTCAAGACTGATCTCAATAAGATCCAGCTAGAGCCGCAGGAAGCCAATCTCAACCGCTATTCAGCAGTTCACGTGTTCTGGCTGACACTACACGACGAAGACTTCGGCTGTGTATTGTTTAGGTTAGTACAGAAACCAAGAAGATTTTCCAAATATTTTCTTTCATGACCATTATTTTTAAAATAAAAGTACCCTTAGTTTTCTGTTTACTTCAAAAATTTTTCGTATTTACAAATAACTATGATTGATAAATATTGCCAATCTTGGTTTAAGAGGCGCACCTATGCAGATACGTGAGCAAAGAGACAGCGCTATATAATTGCTGCGTAGTGTGACGGCGACAGCCAACGCGTAAATCTTGCGAAACATCAATAAAACGTTGTTTATAAAAAAATTACGAAAATTATCAAAAAACTGGTTTGAGCATATTAAAATAGTGTTATTACCTATCAATCACTTTAAAAATAATCGCGAAATAGCCTTTCGTTTTTAAGATTAAACAAAAAGCGAAACAAGGTTTTTTCGTAAAATAAATGTATCGAGTAAAATGTCAAAAATCGTGTTTTGACGTTTAAGCGATTAAAGATGAGAATTGAAGTTTCCTGTGTCAAAATATTAATCTCATAAATAACAAACAAAGATCTGGATCGACAAAAATGAACAACTTGACATACATACATAAACCGTTACAGCTTTAAATTTTTTTCTATAAGCTTTTACGCTTGTATAAGCGTGAAAATCACACTTGCTCCATAGTTTCTTAATAAAACTTGTATAGTAGTACGAATACAAACAACACATGTTCAATGGTAAGAGTAATTAAACCCCATTGATCATCGAAGTGTTTGAAAAACAATGCGCACTCGACGACGGCCTGTCGCTCGGGCGTCAATTAACGATGTCTTAAATAAATAATTGGGGATCGGTTTATGCAATGGACTGCGAAATTTCATATTCTTTTTGAACTTTTTAATATTTTTTAAAAAGTTCAAAAATATGGTCATCAATAAAATTATACTTAGCAAATATCCTGGTAACAAATATATGGTTTTATATTGAGTATCTAAACTGCCTGTTTGTCCATTAGGAAGCTCTTCTCTTAGACCCAAGGAGGTAGAAGCCGGTATTGTTCATTACCTAACAAATATTAAACTGTTAAAAAAATAAAATTACACAACAACACAGAACAAAAAAAACGTTTTGTTTTTTTAGCTCTATCGTACAAACTTATCTTCTAGTGACTTATAAAGTCCTAGTGCATCAATCTTACAAAAAGACAAAATCTTCATAGAATTAAGGAATATAATATAAATAAATATAAATACACATAGAAATGTGAAACTTGTTGAAAAAAAAGTTTTAGAAAAGATTATTAAATATTTTATTTTTATATCAAAATAATTATTTACTGTTATGACAAATTGTCATTGTTAAAAATCTAGATAGATTATAAAAAAGTAGGCTTTTTATTAGAGTTTACTGATTGCTTTAATAAACTTTTTTAAATAGGTTTAAAACACAAATTCTGTAAATCATAAAAAATGGCTCTCTACGGTATAACACCATTCCCAACATCACTGCAATAATCACAGACATCACCGAATACTGCGGACAGCGCTTTTTACCCTCTGTAATATTCTTTGTGCGTATTTGTATTGTTTTTGCTACTGAATTTAAAATTTTTATTTTACAAAAATAATAAATCTTTTATTATTGTTAGACTTATAACTTATTAAGGTATGATATGTAGAAGTATAGTTTAGTTAATGTTATTATTTTATGTTTTCAGAATTCTAAATCTGTTTTTAGGGTTCCGTACCTCAAAAGGAAAAAAAGAACCCTTATCTCAGGGACAGCGAAATTATAAGGCTGAGACAGACGGACAGATATAAAGAAACCATAAGGGCTCTGTATTTTAAATTTGGCTACATAATACTCTGAATACACGTACCTACGAGTCCGATTGAGAATCTTTTCTTTATTAGTCTTCTTTATTACCTCCCTAATCACGACAAGGTATTAATTAATAATTAAAATATGCATGCTGAAGTTTTCAACTCTCTATGAATATATCATTTAATGATGCTTAAAGAGTATTCGCCTGCGGCATCTACCATCTGTCAATGTATTAAGAAGTTTCACTGTAGTGTGTCCTTGATGTCGACATCCGTTATCGATATAATCATGATTATATTGTTCACGGCCTACCTCCCTCGTGGAAAACGGAATATGGAGTGATATTTTTCCTAAGGGAAACTATTATTATAATTATTATATATTCTTTATTGCACAATAAAATATAATACAACAGTGAAAAACAAATAAAGTGTCTAACAATATAGGCGGTCTTATCGCTAAAAAGCGATTTCTTCCAAACAACTTTTGGGTAGAGGAAATAGCAAAATCACTGTAAAGAAGTGCATGTAAATTGATATAAGTATTACAAATCAAAAAATAAAATGTAATATACTAGGATAAAACAATAGACAATGTAATATATCTAAACATACATAAATATACTATACACATATATGTGTAGGTATATAAAAAATAATAAAATAAATATCTAAAATAAATACAAATAAACATTAATAATCGGTTTAAGAAGTAAGGAAATGAGAATTGAACAAGTTTTTAAATTTAGGTAAAGATTATGCTCTAAATTTAGGTAAAAACTATTGAATTTTAACTAAACATTTTTTTTATAATTTATATAACGAAGTACACGAATGAATTCTCACCCGCAGTAAAAACTTTTCCCGATCTATCGAGATAAAATTATTCTTTGGCCTACTCTGTGCACAGCTATCACGGTGCCAAATATCAAGCCAACAGACAGAAGGCACTCTGGCAACGACAACGATCTGCGTAAAACATACACAGTAAAAAATATTACCGTGAGAACTGTAGATTAGTATACGTATAAGGATATTATAATATTTCAAATTCGTCCAGCTATTCTAACCTAAAGAAATATTTTCTTTTGCGTACGACTTGATTTACAAACATTGATATTTCAAAGTAAAAATTTGTTCCTATATCAAGACAATTTATAGGCCATGTTACTCAGGGATTGTATAGCTTACTTTTGGTGAAAGATTTTTTTGAAAACATTTTGTACTTGCAGGAATTCCCTCTACCTATAAACAAACAAATACATTTTATAATATTAGTGTACATATGTACCATACCAACGAAAATCAATGAAAAAGGATTTCTCCAAATTGTATGATTACATTTAGTATTTATCGATAGTTTAATTTATCACCACTGGTTCTCATCGCCCTAATAAATAATTCATAGTGTAGTTTTTAGCGATTACACCATGGCTTCACAAGCGCATGGCGCGGTGACAGACGGTGTCGTTTACCATGAATCACCCATCAAATTGTGTGTCTTAAAAATCGCAAACATCATGTTAGCTCATATTGGTTCACTGCTGGACATAAGCCCCCTCTATCTATACTGACATAATTTTCTCATGAAATTGAGTTTTTCAGTCTGCCGGTATGCCACAATCTTACAGCAGGCACTCTTTCTATTTGGCTAAAGATTGGTATTACAAAAGTTTGAAATCCGGGAATGAGATTTTTTTTTTATGCCACTAAGGTGGCAAACGAGCTTACGGTCCGCCTGATGGTAAGCGGTCACCGTAGCCTATGGACGCTTGTAACACCAAGGGTATCACTCGCGCGTTGCCGACCCATCAAAAATCCAATAACTTCTTTCTTGAAGAACCCCATACTGTAGTCCTTAGAGAAAACCTTTGCAGGGAGTTCATAAAATTAGGTGTTATCCAATCCATAAGTAATATTATAATTGTGTGAGTGAGTTTGTTTGTTTGTCCATCCTTCACGTCGGAACAAAGCATCCAGTTAAGCTGAAATTTGGCACAGGGATAGTTGAAATTCAAAAGTTTCCACATGAATTCCACAAACGAGCGTAGCCTCTATAGCAAACTTCTTTCGTATCAAAGAGATCCCGCAGTTATCCCACGCTGATAGCCAAATTTAGCGCGACTGGAGCCGGTGGCAAAAGCTAGTATTAAAATATGTATTTATTTTTAAAGTAAGTAATTACAATTTTAAGTACCTAAATAAAGTTTGCCCTATACTAACCGTCTGCCAACCAGTTTGTAATTTAGGTAATTTTACTATCGTGTGCAACTACAATTTGGCAGACGTATTTTTATTTATACCACTAAGGTGGCAAACAAGCTTACGGTCCGCCTGATGCTAAGCGGTCACCGTAGCCTATACTATGGAGGCTTGTAACACCAGGGGTATCACTTACGTGTTGTATAATTTTGTTTTGTTATTTTGTTTTTTAATCTAATAACTTTAAACGAGCAATTCTTGTATATTATATATATAGATATATAATCTGAATCTCGGCAACAGCTCCAACGATTTTCATGAAATTTAGGTTTAGGGGCGATAAGTTGATATAGCCAGGTTATTTTTAGACAACGTCTTTTTATCCGTGTCTTCAGGAAATGCTAAACTGAAAAATATGACTCTTTTTGACATCTATTGGCGTGGATAACACGTACGCTAAGCAGGAAGAATTTCGTACATTGACCTTTTACTTGTTAGCCTGTGTCGGTTGTCAAAAAAGTAGTAATTTTTGATGACAGCGGTCGGTCATTGCATCTGTGCGAGCGTGACGGCAAATAATAATTATGCACTTGTAACAGAGACACATAGTGTCCCGTCATTGAACGAAATTCTTCCTGCTTAGCGTTCGTGCTATAGTAATACAATTTTTTTATACCGACACAGCAACACTGAAGCTACTTAAGCTTGGTCCCCAGATACTATTTGTTAAACTCAAAAAGGTTATGAATTAATTGTGATTTTTTGCCAGATGATCTTAACGAAGAGTTAAGTTGGGAGTGGAGGAGCTCGTGGCTTAGTTACATTTGGCTATTAGAAACGGTATGCGAAGCAAAGCAACGTCCTGGTGTCGTCAGTATCGGGATGGGTGACCGCACATTTTATAAGCTCCTCCGTGTTCCTGAGGGCACGGTTAACCGTCGGACCTGACTGTTTTTATTTACAGCCGAAGTCAGGGGCCTATGGGCGGCTTGAAACCTCTAATTGTCAATTCGCACTAGGCCAGAGTAGTCGACTTATGGCCTAAGCCTTCTTATTCATGCTTCATGTTGAGGCTTGTGCCTTTAGGGCGTAAAACGGCGAGACAAAACAGTAAAGAAGAAAAAAAAATTAAAATAGAAGCGAAATGTATTAAACATTGTTTTTATTGCATGATGGCCGAAAAAAAAAAACGAGTTTGCACTCCGGGAGTGCCGGCAGAAGTGAAAACCTTTACACACGATTCGCGCTTAACACTCAAATATGTCACAAGACATGTCTTTGACATTGTCAAGAAATAATAATGTTTGTTTATTTACTTTTTTGACGTAGTATATTTGACATCGCAATCTGTCATAGAATTAAAATTCCATATCCAACCTCCCTGTACTACTCATAATCGCGAATACTAAAAATAAAAATTATAATAGGCGTGGCATTACGGTTTCCGTCTTACGAATTTCCACGATTAGGACACGTGACCTGACGCGAGTTTATCATTTTTTACCCATACCAAAAAAAGTGCACAACGCCGCTAAAGAAGTTTTCTCTTCAAAAAGGTTTGGTAAAGCCCAAATAGCCAATTCATTCATAAAATTATATTCAATGAAGACACAAGACTTTTACATCTAAGAATAGGTCTTATCAGAATATTGTAATGGAAGAATACTGTGTGAGGGTATCCCGCTGACCTGAATGACATCGCGTTGCAGCTACTGATATATCACACCTAAACGAAAAAAGATACTATTTTACGAATGTATTGAAGAGTAATTGAATTATAAAACGACTTCCATGGAATTAAATACTATGGAGTAGAATTAATATATATTTTTTCATACTAGCTTGGAAAAGTTATAGCGTGTATAAAATCAAGTGTCCTGAAATTGAGCATTCAATCAGATAATGGAAGTCCTAATCAAGAAAAAAGTTATCCGCAAAAGTTTAAAAAAGCAATCACAAGATGAACAGTGATGAAATAAAGGCGTTTTGCTCATTTTGTAAGGTAGAATTACTAGCAAAATTAGTGGACTTGAGACATTCTGTTAGAATTTGTTAGTTTTAAACATAACCGCCAACCGACTTTATTTGTATTTAATTTGTCTGCAAAAAGTTAGCGGAATTTAGTGGTTCTTTAAGTCCAAGTTTTTGAAATCTGGCGACATTTTAATTAACATATTTTTAAGGTGGCTACAACTTGTTTCACCAATTCAGTCATGATCCCTCTATTGAGATGGAAAGACTACGTTTGGATGGAAAGACTACGTTTGGATGGAAAGACTACGTTTGGATGGAAAGACTACGTTTGGATGGAAAGACTACGTTTGGATGGAAAGACTACGTTTGGATGGAAAGACTACGTTTGGATGGAAATACTACGTTTGGATGGAAAGACTACTGCAACTGCAACTTCTCGGGCTCTGGAATTATAGATTAGGTACCTTTTCCAGTTGGGGCTTCTATTGTGTTGCTTTTTGGGTAGTGGCTGTGGTAGTCGTTTGTTTCTCATAACTATAGTAGTTTTATATACATTTTATTATGTTGCTCATTGAGCTATTATCTACAACATGATATATTGGTGTGTGTCCCTCGCAGCCTAGTTGGTAGTCTGGATAGCTGTTCAAACTCAAACTCAAAGCAAACTTTTTTCAAGTAGGTTTCTTAGAACACTTTTGAATCGTCAATACAATGTAAACAATGTTTATTTCTGCTAAAAAGAGCTTGCAGGAAGTTGATGTTGTTGATGTATGATATGTATGTATTTACAAAAAAAGTAATATGTATGTATATGTATCCGTTGTCTGGTATGCAAAATAAAAGCTTTGCTTACTTTGGGGGCAGATGGTGTTGTGTGTAATGTCTAATAAAAATAATTTATTTATTAATACACGATAATAAAAACAAAAAAAATATGTGTCGCTTCTATATTCTAATAATCCTTGACCGGTAGGTTATTTCTGTTGCCGACAACAGTGGTGTGTCGTGTCTTCGTCGAATTAATCAGCGGCAATCTGCACAGCGTGAGGTCAGAGGCTAGGACTGCTTTAATTTTACATACGCCATTACAACATATACTATAGATTTCTAGTGCCCATTTAATTATGACAGTAAGGTAACTCTTGATGCTCAATTTCAATTTCGCTGTGATGTAAGCTTTACATTAACAAATTATAAACATTATTTAATGATACAAAATCAAATAATATTATACAATGTGGGTATTTTCTATATCTATAATAATGATAACTTTAAACCAGCAATTCTTGTATATATGTATATATATTTATAATCTGAATCTCGGAAACGGCTTCACCGTTTTACATGTAATTTAGTATGCAAGGGGTTTCGGGGGCGATAAATCGAGCAAGCTATAGGTTTCATTTTTAGAAAACATCGTTTTATCTGTGTTTTTAATCAATGATAATATGAGTCGTCCTGACATCTATTGGCGAGTAGTAATACTATTATTTTTACCAACACAGCAACACTAAAGCTACTTGACAATAGATGGAGTTGTTAAAAAAAACGATCGAAGCTCGGTCATCCAGGTACTATGAGATAATTTAAGATTGCCATACGATTTGAATTGGGATTGTCGTTGAGAGTCAGCCATTTGAACAGCCTGGCTGGATTTATAATCTTTGTCATATATCGCTTTAGTAGGTTAAATAAGTCAGTATAGTTGTCGGCGGCCGATCGTAAAATCCTAGGATCATACGATCTGCCTAGGAATTTCGTGATCTGCCGGATTTTACGTTCAGCCGCCGACATAGTCATCCAGTTCTAAGATAAAAATTACCTACATTGCTGCTGTCTAGTCATTCATACAGTGGAATTTCATATTTTTTAGTACCTGCCAAGTATACTAAAAAATCTCACGATAGTATTAGACAATATTATAATAATGTAACATGTAACATTCACGTTCCACTGATGTTATAACATCTTACAACACACGTGGTAGGTGGTGAGCCTATCACCCACATCGGGCGTATTCTGTGAACAGGCAAAAATAGTCAAGACAACTTGAATACCAAATCCCGACAATATTGATTAAGGACCTACAGGAACTACGACAATTCTATTAGACAATTCGCAAAAAACCAAAACAAACATCGAGGGAAAAAAATAATTAAATTGATTTAATTCAAAGTCTCTTACATTATACAGAGAGTCAACGAGACAGGGACAAGGTCCATAATCCTACAAAGTGACGTCACAAGCAGACGTTAGCCGACTCAGTGCGCTCGGTTCAAATCGTGCCTCTGACGTCAAAGGGCACGACCCATTACGTATATTAAACACACACACTCACATTAAAAACCCAGATTAGTGTTTTAATCTTTGTCAGTATGAAATTTTGTTATGAACTTCTTAGCTTATTATATTATGGTGCATGGATGTTATAATTAAAATTTAATTTGTAAGAAATTCGAATGAAATGTTTTAAAAATCGAATCAATCAAGTTTTGCCAACTTGGTATCTAAAACAAGCATCTAAGACGTATGTGAAAAAAGCTCTTAACAATTGCACCTTAAAAAAATCAGATTATGTCAATGACATATGTACTTAAAAGGTTATCGGTTTGTAGCAAATCCCAGAATAATAGACACGAATATCTCGTAGCAATTTTTACGCGGCTACATCTATGTACGTACCGAAAACCGCGGCTAGATCTACGTGCGTACCAAAAACAAAAACTGTCAGTGTATAGCAAATTACAGAATAATAGATACAAGTATCTCGTAGAAATTTTCACATTTAATCTACGTACGTACCGAAAACTACGGCTAGATCTACGTACGTACCGAAAACAAAAAACTGTCAGTTTATAGTCAATTCCAGAATAAATTATACGAATATCTCGTAGCAAGTTCTATTATGCTAGGCATACGGCGTAAAAAAAAATTAGAATAAAATCCAAAACAGTTGGCGTAGCACTGAATTTAGAATTATAATATAGCAAAGAAAAAATTAACTTGAATATCTATCGTAAACCAACAAGTTATTTGATTTGGCGTAAAGTATGAAACTTCATATAACTAGGTATTTAACTACTCATGTGATACTATTATAGAACTTACCTTTGGCTCGTCCCACAAACCCACATTTGTGTTTAATACCCCTTATTATATGACAGTTGCATAAACTACTATTTCAACACTTTACTGCAACTTTTTCAGCTCCTTATAGTGTAACAAACCCGGTGGTCAAAAATGAAACCTTCAGTCGCGATATTAAAATTTTGGATTGCTTAGGGTGTCAGGTATTTGGATCAGTCAACCGACTTCATTCCTCATATTCTCAATACTCATTTCCCCTCAGCGGCTGTCTATAATAGCAGTCAGGCACCACAGTTATGTTTTATTTAACACGTAATATGTTGTTTCATTCTTTTCGTTCATATAAAAAAAAAATATTTGTTAGAAATAGTGTCCCGCGTAAGCGCCCACGAAACACCCCCATTCCGACCGGTAGTGGGTGCGCTGGAAGTAGTAGCGGGTGCAACAGGAGGGGGTGGAGCGGCCAGTGAGCTGCTGGAGCTGGCGGCTCGCTGCTGGGTCGAGGCGGCTGAAAACAGACCCTCGTTTGATACTATCAACGCTAACTACATCAAGTGAGTGACAAAACTATCAATTCACCAAAAGAGAAAGTTTAAATTAATATAAAATACAGCAAAGTCAAAGAACATTTAAGATTAAAAGATAAGCTACCTGTCTCTATTAGACAGGCAGCGTAGGATTAGATTTTGGGTGCAATTAAGTATAGAACTCCAAAAGTCTTATGTAATGGGAATGCGTAAAACCTACTGAAGAAAAACGTGCTATTGTCTTCCGTATACTTAATAAGTTTAAAGTCCCTTGGTGTCGGTAGTGCCAATGGGCAGGTCACATAGCTTGTCCAATCACGGAATGGAAATCGCTGCGTAGAACGTAGAACTCTTGCTAGGTGGAACGATTATACAGAAGGTCACTAGATAGAGGCGTTTCAAGACGTCCACTATGAAAAAATATGTTGGACGCCTTCGTTCAACAGTGGTCGTTTATTGAGAGAACGACGCTAGCGACCAAACACTCAAGTTCACAAAGTATGTTGCACTAAAATAGCGTCCGCGTCCATTAAAATCGCCATTTAAATCAGTTTTTTTTTTTTAATTTTTTGAAAGAAGAGAATCTATAAATTAAGTTCTTATTTTTGAACAAAAATCTGACGTGTTTATTAAAACATATCAAAACTATCATATTCCATTAAATATTAACCGTTTACAGCATTTTATATTTAAAACTTTTATTTTACTTTCCTTCATATGTGTTGAAACAATCTTATGACACTCGTAAGCTCCGCTTAATACACACTCGGTTGAATAACGCCCTCGCCTACGGCTCGGGCTTCAACCCACAGCCTCGTCTGTAATAAGCAGCCTAGCTCACTTGTATAATAATTTACTATAAAACGTATAGCTGTGAAACTATGTAGTTTACAAATACATTTAGCATTTAGCAAAATTAAATTAAATTAATGTTAAAGATTTCCAAAGTTAATGGTTGCGTTCCATTTAACACATAACTCTCTAAATACAGCGCAGTTGCAGCGGTACGGTGCGTGCGTTTACACCAGCAATAACTACGCAAATTGATTTGTGCGCGTGCCCGCGGAGAGGTTATAATTTTCGCGCCACGCCGCGCGCTCGCGACTCCACGCTGTGTTGCCAACTTTATAAAAATAAGATTAAGCAACTTCTTTAAAAAACAAGTGGAGATCAAATTAATTTCTGCTTAAAGATAAATTGGTCTTATAAAATTAATAAGTACATCTGGTAAACGCTGCAATGGAAATCGAAATAAAAGTGTACTGACTTTTTCACTGCATTTTTGATTAATAAATCCGTACTAATATTATAAATGAGTGAGTTTGGTTTGTTTATTCTTCCTTTTTGTCGCAACGGAGCATCCAATTGACCTGAAATTTGACACAGGGATAGTCGAAGAGACGGAGAAGGACTATACTACTTTTTATCTTAAATTTTCTGCAGGAATAACTATAGCCCAATTCCATAAGGAACAACTATATCTATAGCAAACTTTCTTTCTGTAATCAAGGAGTTGCCATAGGAATTAAACGCCGATAATAGACTTAAGCGTGGGTAAAGCCGTGGGCAAAAGCTAGCATATAATAAAAAGTAAAAGGTAACCTAAAAACTTTAAATATAACTGTGCTACTCAACATAAATATCGTTTGACTCGTTTGTTGCTATTTTCGTTAGTTTTGTTATTCATAAAAAAAGCTAGAATAAGAAACTACGTACGAAGCAATTAGTGTCTAAGATAGGGAGACTAAATGTGTGTTGAATATTTTAAAAGGTGACAGCGGCATTCCTTTTGTGTCTTCATAGAACAGTTGCGTACCTATGTAGTTGCGTTCCATTTAGATACTGAAAAGAAGGTTGCACCTAACTATGTAAACTTTTTTTAGGGTTCTGAAGCCAAAATGCTAATACGAAACGTCTATCTGTACGTATCTCTCACCCTTATTATTACGCTGTATTTCCATCGATTGTGTCGAAAAAAGGCGTCTTTCATGCACCTTCTTTCATACATATAGATTTGTAATGAAATTTAAAAAAAAAATCTTTAATGGTCGCGCTCTCAACATTGAACAGATGGATGAAAATGTTTTTTAAGTCCCATTGTGTAGGGTGCCTTTGGATAGTATATTTCCCAAGTGATGCGCTTACCACCGAACAGAATTTATATATATATATATATATATGAAATTAGCTGAGCCGTGGCGCCAGACCTACCGCATCGTCGCATTCCTCGCCCGCGTTAAAACACTGTTTAACTCGGCTCCTAAGGGTCGAAGCGTGATTTTACATAACTTGTAACCCTCCTCAGGAATTGGGTTATCAAATGCAAAAATAATTTTTCAAATCCGACTGGTAAATCTAAAGATTAGGGCGTTCAAATAAAAAAGAAATAAACTTACTTTTTAGCTTTATTATATTAGTACTAGGTGACCAGGGACCTTATTGGGAACAGTCTCGAGCTATTTGGACTCTGGAATTCGAGAGCAAAATGTAGGCAAGTACATTAAGGTCCCTGGAAGACTTATTCTGCCCTTTCCGTTGCTGACATCCGATCCCCCATCGCATCACTCGCTCGCTATTATTTCGTTTTTGCTTAGGGTACTTTCCGATTTCTTTTTCTTTTAGCTCGGTTTCTAAGGGTCATAGCATGATGTTTAACAGCCTATAACCTTCCTCAAGAATTGGGCTATCAAAATACAATTTTTTTTTTTTATATCTGACTGGTAGTTTCATAGATTAGCGTGTTCGAATAAAAAACAAACAAATCTTCCGCTTCTTCATTATATTACTTATAGATAGATATAGATAAAAAAAAAATATATTATTAAAATCCAAGTTGACATTGCCATTTACATAGACGCTATAAGCAATGCCTACACATCCTATACAGGCCAGTCAATTTAGATACATTATTGGGCAAAAAAAAAACATTAATTAGTAGAGTTTTGAATTTTGGTGTACTTGTTCCTTAAGACCTTTCGTTGGACATACTAAAAGTCCCCATCGATAGCTGTTGCGCTCGCGCCGCCATCTTGGAAAACAGGTACCCTTTTTTAGATTACTTAATATCCTATAAAAAAGCTCATACTATTGTATTGTATACTATTGTATCTCTAGTATTTTAGCTGTAATCCGGCGTTAATGAGGACAATTATTTATTTTTTTGCTGATGATATACCGTTTGTTTTATGTTTGGTTCAAATATATTTTTTAGATTTATTCCGCGAAACTACCAAGAGAGAAAGAGAGAGAGAGAGACGAGAGGGTGAGAAAGATAGAAAAAAGGAGGGGAGGGAAGAAGCAAAAGCATTATATGACATGATGTGTATGGCTGGGTCGGAATATGTTTTGGGGCTACTTGGTGGATATAATTACCACGAAATAGCCGCGACTGGCTATCAAGGCCGTAAAGCCATGACCAGCCATCATCGTCTCTTAGGTGTGCCTCACTTCCCATAAAGGCTTAGGCAACTTATTCCGATTTATAGTACTGCAATACTACCAATAGTCATAGGCTGGAAATACTTGACTTAGCGCGTTCACATAACATAAGCCTAGGTTTCTGTTAGCTAGACGCATTTTGCTTTGACTTTCTTCACGTTATTATATGTCCCTCTGACTCCTATCCGACAAAGGCGTATTAAAGAAAGAGCAGTCACGAAAACGCAATGGAAGGAATGTAGCCTGGCCTCCAGGTTAACTGGAGCTATAAAGCTATTGAAGTCGACACCCTGAGTGCCATGCTTTCCTTCCAAAGACTGAATGTGACGACCACTAAAAGGCGGACTGCTTGGAAAAAACTTAACTTAAAACGAGTCCTAATGCTTGCTTAGCACTAAACCAGTAGACACCAATCATGACCGCGAGGAAGACAGTGAGGTCAAATGTAGATGCGCTCTCCCGCCGCTTACCTCTCTACCTCCTGTCATTGCAGACGAAGTTCTGCAGACTACCAAAATTAAGTTTACTCCTGATTATTATATTAATAAGTATTTTGAACGGGGGGATGTCGAGCTACATTTTTTCGCGATGTAGTTAGGGTAAAAATGTCCTAATCCCTCGTCATATAGATAATTTAGTTTACTAAACGGTTTGCGTAAACTTTATTAATGGTTACTACTACCACGGTTAGGTAATTTCATAGACACTAAGTATAGACCTCTTTACCAAAGACATTTCGGATTTTGGATATCTGTTATCCAGCGGCACTGCATCACAGATTTCACGGAGCACATTTATACCTATAGGAGCGCCATTTTTCGACGTGGCGACAGCTTTCAATAAATACTAACACAACGGTTATTAAGCTGTTACATTTATTAGCTGTTTCACATACACTGTGATCGCTCTTAACTGGTTTTCATTTTATGCACTTGCTAATAGTAGCTTGCGAGTGACTGTTGGGTGACAGATTCGATGACCACATAAATATCTAATGAGAGCAGGAATGAAATCTAGCTTTGGTAAGCTGATTATTTTAAGAGCTTTCTTGAATTTGTCCCCGTTTATTAGTCTGTCGCAGTAGCTTCGTAGGTCTGGGGCCCAAGGGACATAATATCAAGAGATTGTTAAAGCAAAGTTCATTCAGTACTTCTATGGGGCGCAAACTTAGGCTAATGTTTTGTAGAAACGCTATGTTGAGTATGTTCCAGCCTATGGTTGTCATTAACGGCGTAGTTAGTAGCAGTCATAATGTTAAAATTGAGTTTGTTTATCAGTCTGTCGAGAACCTTGCCTACGTTCTACTCAGGATAGGTGGTTTTTATCGGAATCTTACGCAATGATGATCAGCTGATGGTAGGTTAGTCTAGCTTAGTGTCTATTCGGATTACAGCTAAAGTATTAGAGATACATAAATAATCTATCTAAGCTTTTTTATAGGAAATTGAATAAGTTAATTTTTTTGTTTACACGATTTCATCGTATTAATAATTATTGCCGAGATATTAGCAAAAAACTGAAAAAGGGTACCTTTTTTCCAAGATGGCGGCGCGAGCGCAACAGGTATCGATGGGGACTTTTAATATGCACAACGGGAGGTCTTAATGAACATGTACACCAAAATTCAAAACTCTACCAATTAATGTTGTTTTTTTTTCTAATTTGACTGGACTAATAAAAATTCTTCAACAGTCGTGTAAAAAAAACTAGTAAAAAATAAATCTACCATATTACAATACTCAAAATAATCGAATGATTGAGCGTGAAAACGATCGATTTACCATCTTCTTTTAGCGTTAGTTTTTTGTTTATTTTTTGAGGGAATCAATCGATTGGTGCAAAAAATTTGCGATTTTATTGTTAGGAGCTTTACAAAGCCAATATTTGCGTTGTTGGCTCTTTATTCTGCTGCAGAGAATACAAGAACGTTTCTTAAGCCTTTTACCAGCAAAACCCTTAAGAGTGGTTTTATCTTTAAAATAATAAAATGTTCATTAATGTGGAAATTGTGGCAATTTGATAAATAGGTAGGTAACATACTGTTGGAAGCTTGCCTATACTGGAATTTAGACTTCTTTATTGCATCAGCCTTTGTACGTCTCCACGGCAGGGGCACAGGCCTCTCCTTACAGAAAGGAGGTCTAGGTCATATGTCACTACTCTGGCCCAGTAAGAATTGGTGGACGTTGACGACCACTAGATTGTTAGTTTTTAAGACACCCGTTAGGCCTCAGATTTGGCTTGCTGAGTGTCGTTATTGTCGAAAACCGGGAGCGAAGTCATAACGTGCAATCTTCAGCACCGTAGCTCTCAAAACCTCTTGCCACTAGTAGGTGGTCACCTAACTAGGAACTGACTGCACCCGACGTTGCTTAACTTCAGAAACATTAGGTAATTAGATCAGTGATCTCAGCTAGGTTTTGAGCACTTCGTAACAGTACAAAAAACTCTCTCGAAAAAGGGCATGTTATCGGTCCCTTGTAACCCTCGCTCTGCTCATGGATTCTACTCCAGCATCCTTCGCAGCTGTCGGGATCCAACTTAGTACCTCGAATATAATTCCCTTTTAAGGGAAAAAACGGGATTACTAGGACTCCGCTATCCGTTCGTCTATCCATCCGTCTGTCACCAGGCTGTATCTCATGAACCGTCATATATAGACATTTGAAATTTTCACAAATGATGTATTTCTGTTGCTGCTGTTATAGCAAATACTTAAAAATAAAATAAAATAAATATTTAAGGGGGCTCCCATACAACAAACGTGATTTTTTTTCTCGATTTTGCTCGATATTGATAACGGAACAGGTAGAAGCTTAAAATATTAACAGAGTATTTAGTTATTTAGTCACTTTAAAAACAAATAATTAAATTAAAATAAAACAAATATTTAAGGGGGGCCTCCCATACAACAAACGTGATTTTTTGCCGTTTGAGACGCTTGAAATATTTACTGAATATTCAATCATATATTCAATTTAAAAATTAATAATTAAATTAAATAAAACAAACGTGATTTTTTTGCCGTTTTTATAGATAATGGTACGGAATACTTCGTGCGCTACTCTGACTCGCACTTAGCCGATTTTATATTTTACTTGTTGTATAATCTACTATTTAAGGCCTAAGGCGCAGCACTGCTTCTGATGCTTATATTCTGATTAGTATACCTATCTGGACAAAAATGGATTTTCATAATGAATGTCTCTTAGGTTGTAAACTATCAGCTTGAAATAAGTGGCTCAATGAAAGACCAGAAATAGAATCGTATAGTCCTTTTTCACAGTTCTTGATGAGCCATATAAGTAGTTCAGGATTGGAAACGGGAAGACACAATTGCAATTTGATGGCCTTATCGCAAGATATCGCTCTTACCAGGTAACCAAGAAAAGAAAAAAGAAGATAGCTAATCTAGTGACACTAGCGAAATAATACAAAAGTGTTTTTTTTCTAAAGGCTAAAAAGACGAAACTTAATCTCCCTGAGAAATTAATAGGAACAGGTAGAGTGCAACAAACTTTTCTGATCCGGTGATGGCCAAAAAATTAAACTACAGTCGCCATATTAAAATGGTATAAATTTACACAACACCAGCGACCATACACCGGTTCAGAAAAGTTTGTTGCGCACTTACCTACAGCGTTAAACTTGCCAAAGTCTTAGCGTAACGAATCACTGTAACAAATCGCGTAAGCCATTCTCAATAAAGTCTTCGTACTTGTTAAGTGTAACCTGTACAAGGTTATACAAAATTAAAAAAAGTCTCGCTTATTCTTAAGGACCCTTTTTAAATTTTTTAAAGGTATATTTTTTTCAAAGTTAATCCTTAAAAAGACTCTGAACGACAAAACACCCACTTTACCGCATTTTAGGAAGTATGTTAAATTTGCTTACATTTATATAAGACTACATAAAAGTTGAAAAATATAAGGAATATTTGTTCAATTAAGTATACCACAAGGGTCAATATTGGGACCTTTTTTATTTTTAGTATACAATATTTAATATAAATTGCCCTTAATGGTGCAAAAGCTTACACAAATATATTTGCCGATGATAGTTAATAATGTATAGACAGGAAAAACTAACATTTGTATGAAAAAATAGGTACCTTACAAAAGTTTTACACAGTCTAACTACTAATAATCATGCATGTGAAGTTAACCGCAAAAGTTGTGCCTGAAGTGAGCTATCTTGTGTTGCATTGAAAAAAACAAAACTACTAAATATTTTTTATATGGTTTTCAGGTATTAGACTTTTTTTCAGCATGGGCGCCACATATTTCTCTAAAAAACAGAAATTGTGATGTGCTCGGGTTGTGTCGACATTAGCCACAGAGAGAAATAGGATAATTATGTTCTCCATTTCATACATGCAAAAAATATTGTCATAAAAATAGTAATTTTGCTGTGTTACGTTAAGATTTTGCTGTCTTGTGAATAACAGATGAAAAAATTGTATAAGTAATGTTTTGTGTAACCACTTTTAAGATAGGTTTTTATTTCGAGTCCGAAAATGTATGACTTATTTATACAAAAATTGGTTCGGCAGCAAGTACCGTATATGCAACTTCTCTTGAGAAAAAATCTTTGACAAAAAAAAAATTACGTCATATTGGATCCGCCATTTTGAATTTAAAAAAACTGATAAAAAATTCGAAATCAATACCCTCGAAAACCCTTTACTACCCCTCGATACATGAAATTATGCATGAAATTTATGTTGCGTGCATAAAAAAGTCAGTTTTTTACTGATAAAAAACGAACCGCTGGACCGATTTATTTCAGACTCCTTTCAGATCTAAGTCATGACGTGGCGTATCGATTGATATGTCATCAGAGCGATTCGGTCCAGTAGTTATTGAGGAATCGAAAGCTAAAATATGTCTACATACATACATACATACATACGTACACACACTCTCACACACACACACACACACACACACACACTCACACAGACGTCACTCTAAAAAGGATTGCAAATGATTCTCCAAGTCTTGAAACGTAAAGAAAACACAAAACCCTATTCCAATAACTTCTCAAGAGAAGTAAAAAATGTAGAAGCTATATATAAAAAAGCGAAATATGACTCATTCTTATACTAATATTCGTCTGTTCCAGTGTAGCTTTAAGCTACTTATCATATTATTAATAATAATAATAATAAAAAATAATAATAATATATATCATACATAAATACACCCAGACTCTCAGGACAAACACAAATGATTATTACATAAATGTTTGTCCAGTGCGGAAATCGAACCCACACCCTCTATACAGGTGCCGGCCACATTACCAACTAGGCTCCCTGTCTTATATATTTATAGGAATATTTTGAGATATGATGTGGTAGCTTCGACTTCGACCAGACTTCTTATTCAAGTGAGTAAAACCCATCTGGTTCCTAGATGAAAAATATGTAGAATAAGTTTATTAATAGAATAAGTTATTCTAATGCATTTTTCATTAAAACGTAAGAAAATGGACAATGCACAGTCGGATGGACGCGGGCGGCTCAGGACCGACCGTTGTGGAGACATATGGGGGAGCCTACCATCAGCAGTTGACAGTCAGTCTTCTGGCTAAAAGGAACGATCGAATATTGTAAGTCAAAATATCACAAGATGATCGATCATCTGTTTTAGAATTAGCATCGAAAAGAAACAACAAAACATTCGAAATCAAAATTTCGTTCCCTACAGATACAGCAAAGCATAAAAAAACCTTTCATACTATTAACATAAAAGAGGGTAACTTTGTAGTGAATATATAAAATAAGTTATATATGTATATGCGCATCGCAAAGAAGGCAAATAAATCAAAACCAAGTTGTTATTTCAAATTACATTTTTCTGTACTTCTTTAGGGGAAACTGCTTGGATTCTTTAATAGAAACGTAACATTGGCAACATTGGTCTGGTAAAATACTAAGAATGATTTCAGAGAAATAAGCGAAAATGTATTTTGTTTTTATGGGGATAAAGAATTAGTTGTGTGTAAAAGAAGAATTGTAAATTAAAATGTTTTTCTGTGAAATTCGAATTTGCTACTCGACAGTTTTATTAATTTTGTGTCTTAACAACTTTCTTTTCTTTGTTTTTTGCTTCTAACCTTCCTTTGATGTCTTGGAATAGAATATGTTGATTAAAAAAAAGGCCAAGTGCGATTCGTACGCGCATTAAGTCATGGTTCCGTAGAATGAGAATTATTGCCGATGTCTACAAAACTTATGAATCGATTTGTCCAAAACAATTTTTATTGATAGTACCTATAACACCGTTTTCCGTGAATTTTCCAGATTTTGGATCCCTTAAAAGTTTTCCAAATTTGAATACCAGTAAATCGCAAATTATAATTTTAAAGAAAAAAACCTTGATGGTTTGCAAGAAAAATAAAAATTTCAATAAATAGAAAGCTTCCCTTAAAGGATTTTTGTTAAATTATAAGGCTGTGACATACGGACGGATGGACATAAACACTTCATAAGGGTTGTGTTTTTTGTTGTGTCGTACTCGCATTAATTCAGGGTTCCGTAGAATGACAATTATCGCCGCCAACTTGTGAATCAATTTTATTCAAAACAATTTTCTTTAAAACTGTTTATAAAGCTTGTGTTTTTTTTTATTTTTGGTACTAGCGGTTTAAAAAATGGTAGGGGGTAAATTTTCTGACTTTAGAATCCAATAACTACAAAATATATATAAAAGTATTTTAGAAACCTCAACTTCATTTTTGAAGATCTATTCAAAGACACCCCACAATTCACAAAATTGTTAACCTTTAAAATTCCCAATTCCATAACAAATCTGTAGGGGGGTTCAAATATCTGTCAAATTTTATAAGAATCCATAAAAAATGAATACGGTGGAATTAGGACATACGTACCGACGGACAGATGAACGGCATTTACTGCATAGCAGTTGCAGTACTCCTATTCGATAATAGTCGTATAGCAAAGTAGCATCAATGAGGAAAATTTATAATCTCAAGGAACTGAATGCTCAAGGAAAAATGCAGAGTTTTCAAGGTTTTCTCGTAAATTAGTACCTACCCGATCAAAATTGGTTTTCTCCATTTGAAATTAGTTCGAATGCTCCAGGAAGTTCGTTGGACTTTTTCCGAGTTATCTACAGATTTTTGTCAAATGCTGCGGAAAAGGTCCCACCACTTAGTGTCTCTAAATGCCAAGGTTTTGAAGAAAATTAACTAAATGCACTGGACTTGAACCTACGACCCTGAATTGGCAGTTCAATGCCCTGTCAAAGCGGTCGTCATGCGGAAATGCTTATGTTCATACTATGTATATACCTAATAATACTTTTGAACATAAGTATTTTCTCCTGGAAGCTTATGAAGAACTGTCTCGAGTAGGCCAGACTGGTGAATTCGTGAGAAAAATGTATGCAAGTAGATCTTATCCTTCACAGTTTGAAGATGTAGTACTTCCTTGCATATATTTTACGTCCTAATAATTTACGAGTGAATATCCGTTTCCAATAAGCTCTGTGCACTTCCCCGGTTATGCCCATATCATGAATGGAGCTACCATAGTACTAAAATAGTCTCTATTTACGCTAAATTAATCTAACTAGTCACGTATAAAATGAAAAGACAAAACAGTTACGGAACTTGCGAAATGAGCTAACTCCAAATAGGTGTAGTTGACAAAATTTCAACAAAGCTCGTCTTATGACAGCAATTCCGTTTTAGCGCTTTAATACCGCTCTATTGCGAATAAAAGGCATATTTCGTTCTCCGACGCTCGCAAAATTGTCATCGCAAATAGCTTTAGCCGCAAGGCATTGAAATTACACAACTCCAAAATTCCTTAACTCCAAAAACTACAGTAAAATTTAAACTTTAAATCAAAGTAAATAAAGTGCAAATTGTTATGGCTAAAAAATATTCAGACCTGTAACAATGAAAATGCCAACATTGCACATGTGAGTACTGTTTTGAAAAACAGATTTTTGAATTTAAATCTTACAGTCTTCGGAATAAGGTTTAATTTTTTTTGAAATAAAATATGAACTTGAAAATCGTCGTCTGGCGCTCGATATCAAATAAACACGGCTTCAGTTCTAAAACGCCTGAAGCGCATTCGATATAGGAATTAAAATGCGGTTTTATACCTTCTACTTAAAGGCGGAAATCACAGAGCACATTATAATTCTAATAAATTTTGCCGAGGGGAGTGAAAAGGCTAAAAGTATAGGATTTTCCTAGTGTGTGAGTAGGACAGTGATATAGCTCGAAGCGCTGTGATTGGTCAGGAAGGCCGCAGGCTGCGAACGGTAGCCCGCCCTATGTCTACTGTAAACGGAATACGCTCTAACCGCAAAATGCCAGATGTGTACTTTTGTATCCAAGCTCTGTGAATTCAAAAAGAGATCTTTTTGTGCCCTGAATAGACATTGGTAAACATGCGTTTTAGGACTGCTAAGATTTAAAAGAAAATTTTAGTAAATAATATTTACTAACTCTTTTAAGTATCAAGCTATTATCTATAGTTAGATAGGTAAGAGAAGATATGCATCTGTCCATCGCAGCAGCATCACAGTATTAAAAAAATGTCCTACTACATGGAAAATAAGTAAAAAAAAGATTTTTAAAATGGGTGTAAAATTTTTATATTATGAAGTATAATATACATTTTTTATACGACTAAGGTAGCAAACAAGCTTACGGTCCACCTGATGGTAAGCGGTCATCGTAGCCTTTGGACTCTTGCAACACCAGGGGTAGGTACTACTCGCGCGTTGCCGACCCTTCAAAAATCTAATATCTTCTTTCTTGAAGAACTCTATACTGTAGTCCTTAGAGAAAACCTTGGCAGGGAGCTTATTCCACACCCTAAGTGTCCGCGGGAGGAAGTTTCTCTGAAACCGCACTGTACGCGACCATTTCGGTTCTAAAGTGTGAGAATGAATTTCCTGTCGATGGCAAGCAGCGCGATGGTAGAAAGTAGCCGTTCGAACAATTCCCAAGAACACATCTCAGTGTACAAGCGGTAGAACACACACAGGAAGGAAAAGTCTCTCCTCAGACTTAAGGGTAATAATAAACATAATGATCGAATCTTAATAATAAACAGACATAATGTATGAGCCAAAATTAAAAGTAAGTGGGTGAGAACTACCAAAACACTCCATTAAATATTGCTTGATTGTAAAAAATCACGCAACATGAAGACCAATAAGTATTGTATTATAAGTATTATAAATATGTAGGTATATTTACATTAAGGTTTCGGGATTCCAAGTCAAAAAATGTGGGATAAAATGTCTTTATTAATATAAATCTATCTATGTTACAATAATAAATTACATAAAAAAGTTTTCTGAATAAAGAGAACTATTTATATTTTAATGAATTATTTTAAATTGAACTAATTAAGAATGCCAGGGAAATAGGAGTAACAAGAAAGCGCTGCGTGTTATCATTTTGGTATCAAAACGTTATAATGTGATAAAATTTTCAGTTAGTACCTTCTACGCATAATGCCTGCCGCCGCGTCGCCGGCAGTGTCACCGAGGGCGCTGTTTTCCATAGCTCGGGGCGGGGCGCGCACACACGTACCTATACGGAAAATGTGACTTCATACATACACCGAAAATGCACAAACACACACAGAAAATGGAAAAACTAATAAACACATCCATAGTTATTTTAGTTTTACGGATGTTTGTAGATACCTACCTCTGCTGTAGGCAATATTATGAAAAGTAGAACGTATATAGGTACATACCTACAAGTATTTCTACTTACATCCCTAAATCTTAGCAGTGAAACTAGTTTGTTTTTCCTTTATGTTATAACGGAGCATCCAATATTAACTTCGCCCAGAAGAGCTACTGGCCCAGTATCATTCGTGTATCGGAAACGATATAAAAAGTTAAGCAACATGAGACGTTTTTAGTTATTCTTCTTTAATATCGTCCTACGTTACGGAGGGCATGAAAAATTGCCAATTCTGCCTGCATGGCTTGTTATACTACATAAGTCGGTAAGTTAACCTTGACAAATGTCCGCCAAATCACACTGGGTCAGCGCGGCGGCGGGTCTCGGTCCTCCTTCTCCAATGGGGCGTATAATGGTTGAGAGCCACTAGCTCAACAACGTCTGCCAATTCGCATTGAACCTGTACGCTGTGTGGTGGTAGATGGCCTCCTTTCTCTATTGTAATTAGGGCAACAAAATCTTAAAAAAATGACTTTTTAGTGGTTTGTAGTTGCTATATAATTTAAAAAGCTTTTATAAAAATATCTGATGGTACATTTGTTATTTCTGGTTGTAGCAGAGCGTGTTTTTTAATACACAGCCGAAGGGTCGGAGAAAGAACGTGGTATAGAATGTATAGTGTAAGGACCAGGAATAGAATTTTCTACAGGCTAAACTGCTGAGCACTATGGCTCCATGTCGTAACAGGGTGAGGTACGGTAAAAGTTACAGTCGAGAATTTTCACTGGAATAGATTTTTCCCGGGGAAAACTGTGTGGACTATTTCTTTACGTAGTGACAGAGGAACGGGTGACTTGATTTTTAAAGGGCAGCTGGAGCGGCATAAAATCATGTTCTTTCAACTACATAGTAATGTTTTTCATTAATGCACTGTTTTTAATTTTTTATTTAGATATAAATTACCACAGAGGTTTAATGTCTCCCATTAAGTTTAATGTAAAATGTAAGCATTAAATCAAAATATACTGGCTAAAAATAAAATACAGCTGAATAAAACCGACTTGGTGAAAAAAATAAAATAAATGGCGCGCATGAATTTAACTCCAGAAAGTATAAAAACAGCTGCAAATGAAATTGTTAACAACCGTTTGCCGCAAAAGTAGCGAGATTAATATTTAAAAGCTTATAACAATTTTATTAAGTGGAGAAACGAAAGACGTGTAAAATAACTGTCCGAAAGTGTGTTGCTAACGTATTTCAGTGAGATTTCAAAAAGCATGAGACCATCTTCATTGTTGTCTTCAATGATACTTTTCACACTTCTGATAACGCCAGTTTTGCCACCGACACCTACCGTTCGTGTAGCTTTGAAACGTTACTAACAAAATTTTTGACCTCAAAACTTGCAAAACGAACGGTTGTCGTACACACACTACCATAAACAATGAATATGTATAGGCAGTTTGACAGATTAACACAAAAACCCCACCTCCAGACATGGGTCTAAAGTTTCATTTTTCAGAGGCAAAAGTGACAAAAATAACAAAAATATCGTAAACGAACGCATTACAGTTACTTACAGATGATACTAAAATTTTGGTATTTTTGATACCAAAGCTAAATGAACGAATGACAGGTAATGAAAATAATGAGTCTGCATCGCAAAACGAACGCGCTCATTATGACCGGTAAAAACACTGTTCAATCGCAGTGCAAGTGATTAATAGAAGTACATTCCTACTTCTAAATCTTATATATATATATATATATATATATATATATATAGAGGAAAGACTTGTACTCAAGATCGCATGATATAAAAGCAGGAGTGCTGCAGGGATGTGTCTTAGATCCTATGCTATACCAATGTTCTTGCCGCAACATTTGTTGATGACACAGCTGCACTATGCAACCGCAATGATCCAAGAACGGCATCAACACAGCAACAACTGCACCTTGACCTATAGGTACATAACTGGATGGTTAAATGGTGCATCAAGGCTAATTCCAGCAAATCCTCAGACATAACCTTTACTCTACGCAAGGAAAACTGCCCGCCTGTAAAGTTAGGAGATGAAACCTTACCACACAAAGAAATATCTCAACATGCATCTAGATGGAAAGACATGGAGGGTCCATATAAAGAAGAAACGAATCTGCCAACTAGGAAGACACTCTTATGCATCTCTTTACAATAGCTTTCTGTCGCTTTGATGTAAACAAATAATTAATATATATTTCTTATATTTATCTTTGTCGATTGTTTTAATCCACGCCTGTATTAACATACCTTACTTAACTACTAAGATACGTAGAAAAAACATTGTTAACAGTGTCATTATGTGCAGGTAAAGCGGGTGCTAAGATCTTAATAACTCCCACGGACATTTTTTGTAAAATTTTACTTTTCTCAAGGCGGTCATTAAAATCATGGGTGGTGATAATGTAGCGTAAGTACTATACGTACGTCTATTCTATAATATAATAATGTATAAAACCTGTCTGTTCAAAATATATGAACATATCTAGCCATCTGGAGGTAGCTTTGGTTTTCTCTTCTCCTATTTCTGTTTATTTATTCATTGACCTTGTATTTCTATTTATTTACTAGCAAAAGCGATGAAAAACATTGTGTGTAACACGGGCTATACGTAAATTACAAACTTGAGCCATTAAAACATACGACCTTTGGCCTTAGGCTTCTAAATAGCCTCTCGTTAGTAATATTCTCTTTACCACCCTTAATACATAATATAGGTACTATTGCTACCGGTAGTTGGCTTCAGTACCTTATTTAAGTACTTATTATGATCGACAAGGAAAGAACCTTAAGTCTGTAATATAAAAAAACTGGTTGCCTGTAAAGTCGGTATACGGGCGAAAGTTTTACGTGACAATGATTTTATGTCTGTCTCTCTCGCTCTTAGGCGGGCGCGTGCCTCTCACTCGCTCTCATTGTGAGCGCATAACGTGAGCGGAGCGTAACGCAGTTTCTTGAAGTGTCACCCGGCAAACCAATTTATAAGACGTTGTCACGTCAAAAATATATACAGCCAAATAACAAGAAAGCCAAAAGGTAATCACCGTTCCCTAATCTCATTGCGAAATGTTTGTAAAAAAATAAAGAACGTAATTATTTAAAAAACTCGCCAACAAAGGTACCCTCTGAAACTGAATGCGACGAGAGAGGGAGTCTACCCTATTGTAATTATTTCTCTGGAAAACTTTTCTTGGAACTTTCTTTGAGGGAAAAGGAAAAAGTTAGCGAACTGCGGATTGCGAGAAACAGTCGAGGTCTGACAGATTTCGAGATGCGACGGAATTTGTTAATGTTAGTCTGCGGTTTTGTCTGTGTAGAAAAGGTTTTTTTAATGATAAAACTTTCGTACAAACATAGCTTAAGTTTAATGGAAAGGCTGAGTTACGACTTTTTTTTTTGTAAATTATGTTATTTTTTTTTAACTTGAGGTTTTGCCTAAAGCTGAACAGACAAAGTAACTAAAACTGTGTTGATAGAATCAAAATGGTTCAGGAAATTCCGTTATACATTTAAATTTTTTTAATCTTCAAGGTTCCGTACCCAGAGGCTGTCAACGGTGCCGTATTAATCAGTCTATAAAAGCCTGAAATTCTAATATACTCTTATACTTAATATAATAATAAGTTCAATAAGTAAAAATTTAAGAACGGTCCCCATACAAGAAATGCGTTGTTTTGCTCTTTTGTAAATAAAATCTTCAAAGTTATTGTGATTATAGTTTGAGCTCTAAGGTATAACACCAAGAAATAAAAACCGGCTAAGCATAAGCCTTAACCATTATAAATTACCGTTATAGTGCCATCTAGCGATTATTAAGAGAATCAGTAACACATATTATTACATATTTATACAATATATTACATGTACTAACATAGTACCTACTAACATTTTATTTTATACTATATGTACTAACATATCTCTATAAAATTTTACTAACAAAAATGGATACAAATATCTGAATAAATGAATTATTTTATATTATATGTTTCTTGGAATCGATATTCAAAGTTAATCAACGCCGGGCTTGGTCAGTCGTAAGACGGGTGGCCGCTAAGCAGTGCTTTTTAGGGTTCCATACCCGAAGGGTAAATAGCGGAACCCTATTACTAAGGCTCCGCTGTCCGTCCGTCCGTCACCAGGCTGTATCTCAAGAACCGTGATAGTTAGACAGTTGAAATTTTCACAGAACATGTATTACTGTTACCGATATAACAACAAATAATAAAGAACAGAATAAAATAAATATTTAAGGGGGCTCCAATACAACAAATGTGATTTTTTTGCAATTTTTTAAATAATGGTACAGAACCCTTCGTGAGCGAGTCCGACTCACACTCAGCCGATTTTTTATTTTTGATCGTAAATTACGTAAATGGTGGTACAGAACCTACAGTGCGCGAACCTGACTCACACTTGACCGCCTTTTATTTTTATATGCTTTAATGTCAAGATCTTTCGGCCATTACGCTTTATAAGACGAGAATTTATCACAAAAGTTGACTCTTCAGCTACTTTTTTTTCTCTTTTTAAATAAAGTTCCCAACAAAATAAAGTTTTCCGGCTGTAAAGCTGGATTTATCCGGAAGTGACGAAGCTAACTAATAGTGTCGCCACCTGAGGGCCACGCCGGAAGTAGGCTTCACCGGCGGAAATGAGCCGGCCAACCGGAAATAGCAATTTATATAGTGTCGGTCGTGGCGTCCACGATTTTGTTACCTTATTTGTTAGAGGAAATGCACTTTATTTGCCTTTACAAGATTTAAGTAGGTTAAGTTTAGGTAAGCGTTAGTTCGTAAGACTGCTTATGTCAAAGGACTGGGGTTCAATTGCGTTTATCAATATTGTAGCCGTTCCGTTAATAAATTTGTTAGATATTACTATGATGTCTACAGGTCGGTGGTGGCCCAAGGGTTTCGATTTCACTTTGTGTCCTGAGTAGCTGCGGTTCAAACCCGGCGTGTACCAATGTATTTTGCTCAATTACTCAAGTACTTATATTGATATTGACACCACTTTCGGTGAAAACATCGTGAGGAAACCTTCATACGTTTGAAAAAAAGATGTTTGTGAAGTCCACAAACCGCACTGGGCTCGCGTGTAAACTAACCTAAGTCACCCCCGGTGAGGCTAGGCCGTGCCGCAGCCGGGGACGTATGAGGCCAATGAGATACTTTTATGTTGTCGTGACTCTGGTTTGTGCTATTAGGACGGAGTGATAGAACTAAAAAAGTCGGAATAGTAAAAAAATCGTACAAATTTAATGAAAAAGTTCTTAGATGAAGTTGGTACTATTGTAAAACAGGTATTTAATATAAGTTTATAAAACATGTAGGGTAAACCTAGGATAGATGCCGCAGGAGGATACGTGCCCCAAATTTCATTACACACATTTCGCGTTTTACTAGGCTGTCATCTACATTGCGCTTTAGTAGCTCCCCCCACCTGCAGCTAGTGTACCGCGAGCGACGGCCCTGCGCGGATGTGTACACGACTGGCGTGTAGTGAAATTTTTGGCGCGCGAAAATACAGCCGGATTATTTCTCGTGACGAATTGCGAGCTATCGAAACTTTTTTTATGGTGAGTAAGAAACCTTTATATTGTAATTATCTATTACAGAGGTTCATGTAGCTGCTGTGTAAGAAATGTTCTCATGCATATATCTTTAATATTATGTACTTTATGAGCGGGGCATCTATCCTTTCAAAAAAGGATTGATGCCCCTTTTTTGTTAAGTATAGGTGCCCTTAGGGGCACCTATCCTCTATGCTTGAGTCTGAATTTACACTTTTGTTTCAGGTATACAATGCCTCGAAAGTACAAACGAAAAGTGGGTGCAAGCCCACGGATTATCACATGGACGGAACAGTCAATGGCCAGTACCAGGAATAAATAGATTTTATATGTAGGTGAAATGGTAAGGAAAAGAAAAGTTAAATATGTGTTTTTTTTGTTCACTGGTTATAATTAATTAAAAGAGTTTATTATATTATGTTGTGTCAATAATAATGTTTTGTCATTTATATTCAGCTCTTAGTTTTTTAAATTTAGCTGTATTTAGTTTCTGTTTTTATATAAATTCTTGGGTTTTGTCGATTTTGATTTGAATGCTGGAAAATTGTACTGGTATTGTTGATGTAATGAGCATAACGTTTATCATAATATAACTATGCATAAGTACTTGTTAATAGATATTAGTATTTCTGAAATTTTATTACCCTATATTAAGGAGGTATGATTGTGATAAAATGAAACTCTTCTGTTCCTACTAATGAACAATGCTATGAGCATTATATTGTCATAAGAGTTTTTTAGAAATTTAAAAGTTCTTGGTGTGTCTAAAATTGATAGTTTATTAAAGGCCTATGCTGAGTTAAATATAATTATTATATTTCATTATATTTGGTATTATGTTAATGATACATTACTATTGTGTTCCTAACAATTTTATTGTTACTTAGGCTACCTGTTTTAAGCATTTTCAATAAAAGATTACAGATTTCTTTAAATTTCGTTAAATTTTGGATTTTATTTACTGGGGCAACTATACCCTTATATATGTGTTGCTATAAAAGACGTCTTTTTGATATAAACAAACTGTTATTTTCTTAGTTTCTCTTTTTTTAATGAGGTTGTAGAATATAATAGAAAAAAAAAAGATTTTGAGGAAAAGGCGTGTATCCTCTATTTGATTTTTACAGGGTGGGCAACTATCCTCTATGGGGCATCTATACTTCAAAATTTACAGGTCCGAAAATCTAAATTTTTTTCTATTAAATACAAATTTTAGCTACTTTTATTTGTTACTGGGATGTTGTTAATGTATTGTTGCATAAGTCTAAGCTATGTTTATTTCAATCTGGTAGTTGAGTTAGATTTTATGACTCGTTTTCGAAAAGTGTGGCATCTATCCTAGGTTTACCCTACTTATATTTCGGACTTGATCAGTAATTGTATGGGTGACGGCTTAGAGGCACACTTTTTGTTTTTCTTCGTATTTGTAAAAAATGTGAATGGTGCTAGGTACGAAACCCTTGTTGGGCAAGTCCGACTCGCACTTGGTAGGTTCTTTCCTTACAACTTACATTCATTACAACTAACTTAATTTTGCGGTCAAAGAAGGGATTCACTCACTTACTGCTAATGAATAATTCTGCCATTTGGACAGCTTATATTCTGAAAATAGTACAAAATGGAATAAATGTGCGAAAGTCCTACACGCACTTGGCCGGTTTTGAAATTTGACCGTAAATTCGGCCTTTTTCGGTTCGGTGCAGTTCGTGTCAGTCAAGATATCACATTAAAACGCATTGTCTTGAAAATTTAACAAAACCAAAAGACTGAAATTACTTTTTAAAATATTTTTACAGAATAAAATACTTTGCGAGATATAACCAAACAAGTTAGGGCTTTATGAGCTCTAACAACGATTGCGCGTAGGTTTAGTAACCTGGGTACATAAAGCATAGCCCGACATGCTCTTGACATTTTTTTTTAAATCTGGAAACGCTTAATGTCTTCTTTGTCTATGCTATTAGTTGTTCCTAGTAGACCTAGTTTATCTAGAAGATAATACAGCATATTACGCTTATCTAGCTCAGAAAATACAGCATATTAACGTTTATCTAGCTGAGTAGCATTTTTGTTTATCTAGTGAAGACAATACAGCTACTTACGTTTATCTAGCTAAGACAATACAGCATTTCACGTGTATCTAGCTGAGACAATACAGCATATTACGTTTATCTAGCTGAGACAGTACAGCATTTTACGTTTATCTAGCTGAGAAAATACAGCATATTAAGTTTATCTAGCTGAGAAAATACAGCATATTACGTTTATCTAGCGAAGAAAATACAGCATATTACCTTTATCTAGTGAAGACAATACAGAAAATTACGTTTATCTAGCTGATACAGTACATTGGACTAGGCGGCGGCGGCGCGGCGCTTGGCGATACGGGGTACAAACTTAATAATATAGTTGCTCTATCGTAAAAACAGTAACACATACAAGCTTCAATTTTGTAGTGATCATAGTGTGTGTCAGCTCTAAAGTATAACAAAAAGTATTATTTTTACATATTAAGCCCGTCACACACGTAGCTACGAAATATATTAATTTAAACGACAGCAAAATATTACGATATATTTTTTATAATAATCTTTGAAGGCTACAATATATATAAATGTTATCTAGGATTTATATGAATATATTTTGGCATATTAATATAATATATTATAGGTAAGTGTGTGATGGACTTTAGATCATGTCTCATACACGATACAACACACGACGTTTTATTTTTCAATCAGTGAAAGTAAAAGCCGTACATAATCTTCTTACAATCGAGAAGTACAGGATTTAAGTGATTGGTATCAAAATAAAAAACCATTTTTCATAACAACACTGTAGTATATACTTATGTTCTACTCGCTTTTGCCAGCGGCTTCGCCCGCCCTAAATTTGGTTATCGGCGTAGGATCCTTACGGCAACTACTCAATTATAGAAAAAAACCCCACTCACACTTCACGGTTTCTCTCTCTCTCTCTCTCTAAAAATAATAAATAATATAACCTTGAATTAACTAATGGATTAATTAGTTAGTTAGTAAAAGTTAGTGCTCCATACAAACTTTGAACCCCCATTTGACACCTGTAGGGAGTGAGTTTTACAAAATCCTTCTTCTTAGTGCACAACTACATTATATTAGCTATTAGTGTGCTAAATTTTAGCTCGATCCGTCCAGTGGTTGGAGCTGTGCGTTGATAGATCTGTCAGTCAGTTACGTTTGCCTTTTATATATTGCCGTAGTTGTTTGAGATCTAAATAATAGATGTTGTAATAAAAGTCTATCTACCAGCCCATCTACATTTGTTATTGTTATTTCTTAAGTTTATTTTTAGACTAGTTGAAACATGTGTAATCACATACCTACATAAGAGAATACGATTCATACAAACGAATTTCCCACTTATATGTGACATCTACAAATTAAACACCATGAAATTTTGTAGACGTGTTCTAGGATTAAATGTCTAGGCCTAGAGTGTGCCAGTTTTCTATTAAATCATAAAGTTTAAAAGCTATGCACGATTCTAGTTTTTCATATAAATGATCTCAAATAAGGTTAAAAGTAAATAAAAACTTTTTTAAGGATTTTAGAAAACCACAGACATAGACATTCGGCTTGAGATTATGCCTTCAAAATTTCACAGTTTTTGATCAGTAAATGTCCAAAACAAGTTGGAAATACGTTTGTGTGAAACACGCTGCTAGGCGTCGCGAATCGTACCCTCTTTATAATAAGTTTTAAAATTATTTTAAGGACTCTTACTAATCTACTAATAAGTGTTAAAAAAATTACTGCACTCAGTATTTCAAATTAATGTCCGCTTAAAACAAGTTACAGTGCAACCATCTTTTCTGGCATTTTCACATTGGGTGTTTGGTCGCTAGTGTCGTTTTATGTTCACAACATTTCACTATGGCGACAAGTTTGGATTTTTGACCACCGGGTCAGAGAAAATTGTTACACTATATATATTTTTGTTTTAAACCACCCCTTTTTATCCATGAGCGCATAAGTTTTAATAAGAAAAAAAACTGTTTGCTCACCGAGTTTTTTTAGTTATATAATTTTCATTTAAAAAGGTAATAAATAAAGGAACTAAGTTAACTCAAACTCAGCTTGGTGTAGGAACGAAAGCAATTGGTATTATTGTATTCGCAGACTCTATTGATCTGCCAGCGTTCTGTTACAGGAGGGTCGGGTATCTACCATATTCTATGTAGGTATAGGTGTGTTTTTGTTGTCTGCAGATTAACGAAATTATAGACATGGCAAATGTAAGAATAGATATTGAGTTTACACAGATTAATCTAGGTGCGCACGTTGACTGAGATTGTTAATATTCTACTCGCAGAATCTATTGATCTGCCAGCTTTCTGTTATAGGAGGGTCGAGTCTCTACCATTTATATACTATGTAGATATGTGTGGTTTTGTTGTCTTATGCAGATTTACGAAACTATAGACATGGCAAATGTAAGTATAGATATTGAGTTTATTAAAATTGAACCAGGTGCCACGTTGACTGTAATTGTTATTACTGTACTGTACTGACGGTAATACTAGCAGACTACATTGATCTGGCAGCGTTACAGGGGAATAGAGTCTGCTAACTATGTAAATATTACCGTGTTCTAATGCAGACTCGCGGAAATATAGAACTGACAAAATTAAAGTACGAATATTAATTTTATTCAGATTTATCGAGGTGTCGCGTTTATTATTGTACACAGACTGTATTGATCTGTTAATCTGTTACAGGTAAAGTCTGCTTAATCAATTTAATTAACTGTGACTCTATTCTAATCTATTTAAATGTATATACATGTGTGACTATATTTATTATATGTTACTATATATTATAGGATAGGAATAATTTAATTAAATTTGATGTAATTTAGTTGACTGAATTGATTTGTTTCTTTTCTTTTGGCTTGATTGTTTGATTGGATTTAATTTAATTTAATTTAGACTTAAAAAATCATGTAAAACCTGGGTTAATACCTGTCAATAAAACATTTTATTATTATTTATTAATTTATTATTTAAAAGCACTATGATGTACATCTACATAGCTTTGCTATTGTTGTCTAATGCTATATACCTAGCAAATGCTTTTAACTGATTGAATTTATTGGTCTGGAATTGGTCATAATATTTCTGTTATCAAATTTTTATTGCTTATCAAATTTCAAGTCTATTAGACCCTTAAAAGTAATAAGCTGAGATCTTATCACCTACTAAAGAGCTGATTCTCTTGGAAACCGCTCAAAGAATTTCCATCGAACATAGCAAAAAACTATCCCGATGAAAGCTGGTTCAAACAAAGAAACCGCATTGAAATCGAGCCATCCGCATATGCCTTAAAATTATAAAACCGGCTTTTTACGTCAGCGAATAAAAACTGTCAAGAGAAGTATGAGACTTACTTCAATTCCGTAAATATTTGTGAACCTTTTATGATCTCCAAATAAATCTACCAGAAAAAGAAATGTTTATTTATTTTAATGGAATAGAAATGGAAGTTTAAATGGTTCAAATCTAATACATTTTTATGTCTACGCTCATCGCAGGGTTAATCAACCCTTTCCCTTTCATTGTAGCCGGTAAGCCATTACCTTTAGCTACACTCCGGAAATAGTTTAACTCTAGTGTACCATATGCCTCTAATATATATATTAAAACCAACTACTAACAAAGTCAAAGTCAAATTATCTTTATTTAAACAGGCTGAGAAAAGCTGTCAAGAAACTCAGTAGTCATCGTCTCGGTTGAAAGATGGACACTGCTGAACGTAGTCCTCCCTCACGTGTCCTCAACAGACTTACGGCGCCCGCACCCATCGGTTCCCTGCAGCCTTACCAGAGTTTGTCCATCTGGTAGGAAGCTGTCCCATTCTGCGTCTTTCAATCTGTGATTTCAACTCGAGAACCTTTCTTTTATCACCCATCATTTCGACGAGTGATGTCAATTGCCATTTTAGCCTAGTAAGTGTTTGAACTATGTATGCAATTTTGGTTCTTTAGCGAGTTTCCACATTCCGGATTTTATTGCGCAGAGAAAAAACAAGCATAGCTCCATCGCTCGCTGAGCTACTTTTATTTAGGAGCCCAATAATTAGAGACCATGTTACTGTACAGTAAGCCACCACTTGCATCACGCACAGGTTGCAGACTTTTGTCTTTAGTTATTGATGCCTCAACGATGTTTTTTTTTTGAGCAAAAAATGTTGCAAAACTCTGTATTTATCGCCTCAGCCTTTATACGTCCCACTGCAGGGGCACAGGCCTCACCTTGAAGAAGGAGGCTCAGGCCATAGTCCGCCACGCTGCTGACCTTGTGCGGATGGCAATTCTGTGTAAACTATTTTAAAACACTTGTATATCACATTATGATGGGGTTTGTGTACAGCCACTGATTACTCCGAATAGGGATTTAAACCGCATCTATATATATCATAAAAGTTACGAATTATGGGACATATATAAAGCCATCTTGGTCCAAATACACTGTAAACGAAGCAGTGTTGCCAATGGGCTCACCACTTTAACACAATCATCTTTATTGATTTAATATACATATTTATAATATAATTTAATTAATATACATAGATAATAAGTAATATAAATTTTCATTTTATTTTTAGTACTTTTGTTTTTGTGATATGATATTAGGTATATTTACACATGTGCTTATTCTGCTTTGCGTTCCATCTTTGGCCTTGTATTACTCGCTGGTTGCACTGAAAATCAGCTCCGTGATTCTTCACAGCATATGCTGAGTGGTGACCAAATATGACATCACAGTGCAACACGTATGTTAGTTTAATATATTGTGTGTCCTCATTTCTTTTAGGTACTTATCTTTTTAGTGTCGTTTTGTGAGTCAAATAAATTGTATTCTATTCTACTTGTCACGCAAGACTAAAAAACCGGCCGGGTTCGAGTCGGACTCGCGCGCCGAGGTTTCTGTACAAACCTATATAAATAGGTATATAGGTAAGTTTAATATTTACGGTTTTCGCAATTTTTCCTTTATCTGTTATATAAGACGTTGCTTTGTTCCACATTTCAAGATTCTAAGTTGACGGGAAGTACCCTCATGTTTTTGATTCCCTTGTGAGTTTCGAAATTTAGGGCATAAACGGCTGTATCTTTTGATTGCGTTGGCTTAGAAGTTTGATTTTCCGCAGCTCCAAGGGACAGCAGACCTGAGCATTTGATATAAATTTTAGCTTGGTACCGCGACGCGTTCCTGAGAAAAAGGTCCTTGACTGACGGACGGACAACAAAGTGATCCTATAAAGGTTCCGTTTTTTCCTTTCGAAGAACGGAACCCTTAAAATTAAGGGACATCCTCTTTTTACCGATCAAAGTGATTGAGTGGTTGGTAAAACTTGTCCCTTATATTAGGATGGGTGTTACCTCCTTCGGAATCGGTTGACTCCCTTGGCAAGATTAAGTCCATGACGTTGAACATACATGATGATTCACTTACAATGTATGTAAGATATAGAAAGATCCTTAGAAAACGAACTAGTTTTGTAAGAGAAAACGTATAAGATTCAGACTCCTGAGAAGCCTTTCGCTCTTTGTCTCCGTTATTACAGGGCTTCGTCGTGGTTTATTTGTGGATCTTATTTGGTGGGTCGGTGGCAGCCAGAGGCCCCAGGCGCGGATATTTTCAAAATAATAATTAAGCGGATACATTTATTATGCCGCACGCATATGTAATAAGCTCGAGATCAGATATCTACAGGTGGTTGGCAAGATTATTGATATCAGTTTTTTTATTATTTATGGAAATTAAAATTATCCGCTTTTTCAAAGATGCTTTTCTTCCAGTGTCGAGTTTGAGTCTATTACAGTTTTACTGATTACTAAATATAGTGGTATGCCATAAATTTGCACTTGCACTTTTGTTTGAGTGAATATTCAAGGTCTAATTCAGTCTCCTTCTTTAAATAAAAATTGGAATATAAAAAAAAATAGCCAAGTGCGAGTTGGACTCGCCCACCGAGGGTTCCGTACCTACCACCATTTATGTAATCTACAAACGCAAACAAAAATATTTTTATATTTGAGTTGATTGAATGGAACGGTAAATTGCGGTTTACGATTTATGACGTATTTAAAAAAAAATACTTACTAGTTCTCGTGCAAACTAATTTTCGGTGGAAGCTTGCATGGTAATGTACATCATATGTTTTTTTTAGTTTTATCATACTCTTATTTTAGAAGTTACAGGGTTACAGACACACATTTTACCATTTTGGAAAAAGGTAGTTCTTATAGTTTCCTTTTCCTTTTCCTAGTTTCCTTTCCTAAAGGTAGTTCCTATAGTTCTTATAGTTTCGGAAAAAAGTGGCTGTGACATACGGACGGACAGACAAACAGACATGACGAATCTATAAGGGTTCCATATTTTGCCATTTAGCTACGGAACCCTAAAAACGGGTTGCACTCCGGGAGTGCCGGGAGAAGTGAAAACTTACTAGCTATTTACTTCCCTTCACTTCGTATACATATTTATTTATTATAAATAATAATGTTTGTTTATTTACTTTTTTGACGTAGTATATTTGACATCTCAATCTGTCATAGAATTAAAATCCCATTTGTTGTTTATTAGGTATGCTTTATATGTAGGTACAGGTAAAACTATATATAAAATAATATACTCAATATTATACAGTATGTTCATGTTTTTGTTAAAAGACTAGAAGTAAATAAAAAAATCATATGTAGTATGTTTAATTATGATTTTGTTAAAATACTAGCTGTAAAAAAATCATACTGTATATTTTCTACTAAGCCGCCAGCAAGCAATGCACAGGCTGCGTTCATTACTCGAGCAGCTGCTTGCGTCCGTACCGCGGCGCGGCGTCCGTTCCGAAACGCATCCGACGTTGCCGCGGGCTTATGATTTGAGCGCTGATGCTCAGCCGCGGTATATGAGTGTATGCCGCTTGCTGCTTTATTGGATTGCACATCACAGTATAATACATACGTATCCCTTTTTGTAGAAAAGGAATATTTTTGCTTATCATTTTTTTTTTCCTTTATTGAATGTTCGTTGTGCGTCATACGTTTATAATTTTTATATTTTTATGACCAATGTCTTGTTTCAAAAGTCTGAGACAGGTTTAGTTTTGTGACATTTCTATTATTGAGAAAATAAAATTTAAAAAATTATAACCACATTCCAAAATTATGCAAAGTTATAATTCTAGTATACACCTATTTCATTTTATTATTATTTTTAAATTGGTCTGAAAATTATTAAATTTTTGTTTTCTTACCGTTACAAAGTAAAAAAAAAAATTCTGACCCGGTGGTCAAAAATCAAACCTACAGTCGCCATATTAAAATGGTGTGAACTTACAACGACAATAGCCCAAGGCCAGAAGGTCAAAAATGTTAGTTACACTGACTTTTTTTTTTATTGATGTATCTGTGTATGCGTGCGCGCGCGTGTGTGCGTGTGTGCGTGTGTGTGTGTGTGTGTGTGTGTGTGTGTGTGTGTGTGTGTGTGTGTGTGTGTGTGTGTGTGTGTGTGTGTGTGTGTGTTTATCTTTATCGACTTATCAACCACTCAATCAATTCATCTTATACTGGAATTTTCCTGAACAGCTATTAAACCAAATTGATCCAGCACACGGTTCTTATTTGTCAACAAAACCATTTTTTAAAAAGCAACAAAAAAATTTACAACAAAAACAGGTTTCTTAAACATATAGTTAGACTGATAGTTCCTTGCCAAAGCACTTTGTTAAAAAATAACATTTGTTTAAAAACTACGTAGGTAAGTATTAAATGAATCTTTCGTACCTTGGTACTTATTCATTAGAAAGATTGCTTAGCGATTTCAGGTCTTTGTATTTATCTATTTACATAATAACGTAATAAATTATCGACTACTTATATTGTTACTGTCTATTGTCTTGTTAACATGACCTAAATAATAAAACAATCGATTGCAATGTAAACATTAACCGTTGGTTCAATTTTTATTACAGAATTCTTACTCTTATTCCATAGACAATAGAGAAATATTTTTTTAAATTGGCGGAACAATTTATTTGGATGAAAATAATGACGGTTTATCAATGTAATAATGGCGGAGCGTATAATTTTCCGCCATTTGTAAGATGACATAGTTAATTGTACGATGTCTTTAGATATTTTTGTGGTTTATGTATTTACTTCCTTTTTAGGGTTCCGTACCCAAAGGGTACAAACGGGACCCTATTACTAAGACTTCGCTGTCCGTCTGTCCGTCTGTCACCAGGCTGCATCTCATGAATCAGACAGTTGAAATTTTCACAAATAATTTATTTCTGTTGTCGCTATAACAATGAATTCTAAAATACAGAATAATATAAATATTTATGGGGGCTCCTACACAACAAATGTGATTTTTTTTTTTGCTCGATATTGATAACGGCAATAGGTAGACGCTTGAAATATTCACATAATATTTAGTTATATATTCGCTTTAAAATAAAGAAATAAATTAAAATAAAACAAATATTTAAGGGGGGGCTCCCATACTACAAACGTGATTTTTTACCGTTTTTATAGATAAAGGTACGGAACCCTTTGTGCGCGAGTCCCATCGTACTTAGCCGGTTTTTTTGAAATCTACGAAATAATAAAATTATTACGACAATTATCGAGTGGCCACTAGATTGACAATGTCTGCCAATTCGCACTGAACCAGCATGGTGGAAAATGGTCTAAGCTTACTTTCTCTAAGGAGAGGCCCGTGCTCCTGCGGTAGAAACGTACAAAAAATAAATAAAAAAAAAACACAGTTTTTTTTTTTAAAATGCGATACTGACTTGTCGTGTCAACCTGCTATCACGTCCGTTATTAAGGGTTCCTTAGTCAAAAAAGAAACCCTTATAGTTTCCGTTTATCTATCCGTACATCTTTTGGGGTTTCATATCCAATGGGTGCCGTTGGAGCTATACCCATATAGCCATTTCTAGTCGCAAGGTCTTCATAGTAGTCACAAGTATTGCGATTTGTATGGCGACCGTGTGGGGTTTGGTTTTTATGATTTAATGTTTATGTAACAATGTGCAGTTGCTGTGTCCACCCCGTTACGTAGTTATGTAGTAGTCACACGGCTTTACACTTTTCGTTTTATTTGTGACTACTGTAAGTAAGCTATGGCAAAATGTGTGGTTACTGTGTGTTTACCATATTCATTGTCATTACTTTTGTAGAACAAGTTTTGAAGACTAAAACGATGAGAACCCTTAATTGTCTCATTGAGAAAACGAAACTGAATATTCTACATAAGAAACCAAATGCACCAGTAAGTGTTGAAATAACACATAATAATAATTTTTTTTGGACATTACACACAGTACCATCTAGTCCCAATCTGAGCAAGGCTTGTGCTATGGATACCATGCAGGCAACAGATACAAATACATATATATATATATATATATATACTAATACTTTTTATTAATACGTGAGTACACATCGTACTTAAAAAATACTCAGTCTCAATACAAATGTTCATCACATAAACGTTTGTCTCGTGTGGGAATCGAACACCCGCCCGTCAATTCAGCAGTCGAGTAATTACCCACTGTGCCACGTAGCCCACAATCTATCCTTAAACCCGTAAAACATACAAGATTTAAACTTGAAACAAATCAAACGTTTATATAACAACAAAGAATGAAAGTAGGTCATCAAGTGCCAGTCGGGCTAGTGTATTCGGTACCGAACTCGGTGGGCAAGTCACACAGTTGGTAGTATTTTATTTTTAGATGCGGGCAAGCAAGTCCTACAAAATATGTCAGATTTTAAGTCAACAGGTTTAAGTTGTGACATACAAAAAGATATCGAAGTCTCACTTTAAGTGGTTCATTTTAATATGCTGATACAGAACCCTAAAAATTATCTTAGATTCATAATTATGGAACATGGTTGTCTGACTATACTCTGTGGTATATATCATGTGCATATGTATTACCATAGATGTAAAAGTCTACATCTATGTGTATTACAGTATAGTATTATTTAGTCTGTTGTATTACGTACACAAAACGAATGGGTGCATTGCAAAGCTGCCAGCTTCTACAGTTGTTACAGTATGTAACTACTAATGGAGCATTATTTTGCTTTGTCTTCGGGCGGTCATGAACTAGCGGCTTCGGAACGCACACGACCAACCCTCCGGCGTATGTAAAAGTACAAAGGCTGTATAGAAGGTACTTTGGCTTCTTCAGAAAAAAAAAACATAATTTGGGGGAAGGTCGAAAATTCGCGGTATTTCGTGAAATTCCATTCCGAAATGCCACGAATTTAGAACGTGTTGTGTGAGTATCGGTTTTTTTCGAGTATTCGTGAGTTTTCGGACGTTTAGCCTTAGGCGGGTCATCTCATTTTGTGTAATTAGATTGTTCGGTGATTTATTATTACGTGGATTGTTTTGAGATGGGTATTTATTTGGACGTGTGAACTGTTTCTTTTATTAAGTGCGTTCACGAAATATCGTGACATGTATTATGTGTACTTTTTAAAAAATGAACGAGATTTCTAAATGCAAACAATTGTTTGAACATTTAATTTACAAAAAAAAAACTTTACATTTACGCATTAACTTAGGGTTCAGTATTGTAAATTGTTATCTCATTACAAAACTGTAACCAAAATTTTTGCAGTAGCATAATTAAAAATAATTTATAAACAAAAACAATTTGTTCAAACTAAACCAAACTGGTACACCACAATTTTTTATCCTCATGCATAAGACATCTTCCAGATTCATAACATTTCCAACAAGTCTCACGATTTCCAAATTATGCATTCGGGAACAAAATTTCAAGAAGGGAAAAATTGTCCATTAAGGGGAATATCCCGCTGTTTTTCCCCATACAAATGTATTCCCCTGTGTCCTCCCTGAAGTGGCATTAGAGCTGTTATTTTTTTATGTATGATAGATATACAAAATCACTATGTCTGTATGTTTTGCTTTTTTTTGGATGCCCTGCAAAAATCCAAAAAAATCCTGTTTTTTATGACATCTTTAGACGTGTGCTATACAAATATGACCACTCATTTAAAAAAAAAACAACACATACAAACACGGAATAATTCATTACATCCAAGGTGAAGAAATTTTTATTAAATTTGGTTAAGATTTGGAAAAGGAAAGTGGGGAATACGATACCCCGATTTTGATGATTACGACTACGTAATACAGCCCGAGGCGCAGTTGTCCTTATCGCACATCCGTATTTTGGACCGGGTCCTAGTGCGACAGCAAGTGTTTTTAAAATACCTATATCTGCATTGGCTAGGTTGGGATATTTCCTCTTAATAATTATTCCTTATCATATATCGGTTTAGGTAATGTAAGGTAAGCTAAGGTACTAGTATAGTATTATATAATCTGTGGCTTAGGTAATGAATTTGTTTTCATATTTATATATTTCATAATTATATAAGCAATAATCAAATCAAACAATTTGAATCGTAAATACAATGTTAACAATGTTAATTTCTGCCAAAAACAAAGAGAATATAATCACTACGTTTTTACAAAAAGAGCTGGCAAGAAGTGCTATTTAAAGTAATAATAATACGTATTTTAAAAGTAAAAATAAATATAAAAAGTAACAATACGTTCATAAGAAACAATGTACAAAAACCAAACAAGTGCGGCATGAACACGATTGGACAGGGTTCCGTGCGATCAAAATGTTATATAATACCATATACCTTTACAATGTTTTTTTAGTCAGACCCTTTGCTTGGGGTAACTAAAAAAAAAGTAGATTCGTACCCACAATATTGATACATTTACCATGTTATTTTAACACCATACTATTCTTGTAAGTTTTTTGTAATCTATAAGTAAAGAACTATTTTCGGAGTTTTTTTCAAAATTTTAGGCTTAGTAGTTTTGGAGATAAGGGAGGGTTAAAAGCTATTAATTTTAAAATTATTAAATAAATTAAAGACCCTATCAAAAGCTCTTTCATTTGACATGTACACGGTACAGTTTGCAAAACTTTCATTTGACATGTACACGGTACAGTTTGCAAAACTTTCATTTGACATGTACACGGTACAGTTTGCAAAACTTTCATTTGACATGTACACGGTACAGTTTGCAAAACTTTCATTTGACATGTACACGGTACAGTTTGCAAAACTTTCATTTGACATGTACACGGTACAGTTTGCAAAACTTTCATTTGACATGTACACGGTACAGTTTGCAAAACTTTTTCCAAACCAGTTTCCAATAGTGACCCCCATGATCAAAATTCAGTTATTTTTGCTACATGTCCATGTCTGGGTCACAGAAACTCTCTAATTTCGTAGTTTTCTAATTTCGACGTACGGAACTCTTAAAACACCTTTAGTTTTTGGTTCTCTTTATTTTCAAAATTGAAACCAAATGTACATATCTCTCGAACTCCGTGAAATCATTTAGCAATACGTATCAATGCTGTATTGTTCTTGGTTTTCATGGTCGGTTTTTAATTCAACAGAGCTAAAAGACAAAGGGGTCATCAATACAAACATTGAATACATGTTTTTGTTAACAAAAATAAAAACTTTACTTTTATGGTCACAAAGATACATAAACGGGTTAAGGTGATGGCATACCCAAACGAGTTAGGTTTGCAAGAATTTGATTAATTTTATACAGTACTGTACAGTCTTAAATACCTGCACTTTTTGACTTGATAAAAATTTATGTTATATTTCAAACCTTAAGGGGCATATAGCAGTTACCTAGCGGCGCCATTAGGTGTCCTAAATTTTCTCTTCGTAGAAAACGAATTTCTAAAATCCAAATGTTGGAAATATAAAACTAGTCCTAAGCTATATTTAGATGGTTTTATATAGTTTCTAAATAATACCTGTGGGTTATAGTTAGCATTTCTGCTAACACCGGCCACTTTTAACAGAAATGCCAACTACAACTCACAGATATTATTTAGAAACTATATAAAACCTTCTAAAAATAGCTTATGACTAGTTTTATATTTTCAAAATTTGGATTTCAGAAATTAGTTTTCTATGAGGAGAAAATTGAGGATATCTAATGGCGGCGCTAGTGGGCTGTAAGATGACCCTTAATTAAATTTGAATTACAGTTTCAAGTTGGTGTCTATGTACCTAACAGTTTATAACACACTTCACCTGCATGACACTTCAACTTACAACTTCAAACTGTAGTTCAGATCAGATATTTGCAAATAAATTATTATTTTTACATTTTTAGTGCATCATTTGATGCCGTTTTCTTTATGTAAAAACGTTTGTATTTACCCAAACGAATGAAATTATATCTTACATTTTTAACATGACTGTGCTTCTTAATGTTTTTATACCACCTTTATACATAAATTTTTATACAACCAAGGTTCGGCAGATGCTAATTCTTCTTCTTCTTTGTCTTTGCCTCTTTCTTTCACTTGGGGTCGGCTCTCCTCGTTCTGGAGATCCAGGACTTTCTGTCCTGAGTTGTCGTGGGCTTCAACTGGGCGCGCTCCAAGTCCTTTGATATTGTAGACCACCAGGTGACTTGGGGTCTACCGCTGCCTCTTTTATTGCTAGGGAGATTCAATGCCAGTTTTATTTACTACATTGTCATCCTGCTGATTCTAATTACATTTTTTTATACCACCAAGGTCCGGCTGATGCTAATTACAAATTTTTATACCACAAAGGTCTGGCTGATGCTAATTATAAATTACTCGTTTTCGCCGGATAAGTAGTATACATATTTATACTCATTTAAACACTGCCAAAGTTCCTGTCGAACGTACCAGGTTCGATTCCTAGTTAGGGCTACTAAGCTGTTTCTGCCTGGTCTGGAAATGTGGTAGGCTTACTAATTATCACGTACGTGAGACGGAATACCATCAATGTTACGTGCACTTTATTGGTAACTATTGGCTGCAACAGTTATCTTTTGAATAACCCCTTACTACCCGGGATTCGGGAATAAGTGTTTTGACCACATTTAAGTAAATACTCTGGTTATGTACGTACTGTAAGTTGGCGCAAAAGATAAGTGGCCTTTCAAACCAACTTAAGATAAGTTAAGGTTAATTTTTTTTTGTTTTATTTTAAAGATTATTTTTTGTATTTCGACCGTATTTCTTATGTTATCTAAAATAGTCCAGAATTTTTTTAATTCTTTAATTTCAAGAGAAAAACATTTTTTTTTCTGTATCGTTTAACGTTGCTTTTCTAGCTAAATAAAACAGGTTTTTTTACTAAACAAACTGGAAACCTACACAAAAGCTGGAAACGGGCATAACTTACTGTTGATTTGTTCAAAATGATTATTTTTATTATTATAAAGAAGGTCAAAATAATTATAACCCTGAGTCAGTTACAGAGTTTTAAGACCAAAAACTATTTTAACTTTAATTTTTTTTTTATACCACTAAGGGGGCAAACAAGCTTACGGTCCGCCTGATGGTAAGCGGTCACCGTAGCCTATGGACGCTTGCAACCCATTGTACAAGCGGTAGAACACACACAGGGAGACAAAGTCTCAGCTCAGACTTAAGGGCTCCATACTGCAAGTGAGTTTGGAATCGTCGACAATTCTTACAGCCCGTCGTTGAACCGAGTCAAAAGGGCAAAGCTGGTATCCGGGTGCACACGCCCAGAGATGGCAGCAGTACTCCATATGGGGCCGAACCTGCGACTTGTAAAGCAGCAACCTCTGCACTGCTGGTGTACCGTCTGGCCCACTCGACTTATGAACGTCTAGAGAAAGCAACGCCCGCCGGCGTTATGGAGTCTGTGTGTTATGGAGATTTCCAGCATGGTCTTACCGCACCACGGTATAGAAGGTGGTACAGCGCCTTCATCGTTCATATTCGAGTTCGAGGCAAAGAGACTGCCCAGTAGATCGGCTTTCTCTTTAGCACTATCGGCCAAGTCACCATCGGTCTTTCGCAGTGGTGGTAACGACGACTGGCAAAAGTTCCCTTCGGCAGCTTTGGCAAGCCACCAGAAAGCACGACTCCCAGAAGTAGAGCTCGCAAGTCGCCCTCCTATTTTGCCGATGAATTGGAATTTTGCTTTGGCAGTTGCTTTCTTACTGAACCTCGAGGCAGCATTTAATTTGCGTTTTAACTCAGAAATATTCGGATCCTTATTATTACGAGCCGTGGTCCAAGCCTCATACGCAGTTTCCTTAAGAATTTTAGCTTTTCAGCAAGACCTATTAAACCACGGCCGTTTCTTGACGCTGGCAGCTACTCGCGGGTTAGGAATAAAGCATTCCATACCAGCGAGGATTGTCTCAGTCACGGCTGCGTAGACCTCAGGATCTTCTGAGGTAAAGCAGATCTGCCTCCATGGGTACGATGCATAAAATTCTCGCAATCCATCCCAGTCTGCCGACTTGTAGTGCCACACACGACGCTAATTAGTTGGCCCAGATGGATCGGGTTGTGTGCATGACATTTGAGTCCGAACGAGACAGTGGTCCGAGGAGCCAAGATGCGCATCCACTGAGACGGAGTATCCGTCCGGACGAGTAGTCAGCAGAAGGTCCAGTAAGGAGCTCGTATGGTCCTCTATATCCAGTATTCTCGTTGGAGAAAATACCAGTTGAGATAATCCATAGGTCAGAGCAAATTCATGAGCAGATATCCCTGCATAGTTATTGGTTCGAGAACTGAGCCACTCACGATGGTTAAAGTCTCCCAAAATAACTAGTTCTGCTGTGGGATATTGCTCTAGAACTTTGTCAGTCGTCAAACTCAGGTGCGTGAAGAGTCGAGTTACGTCCTTGTTACCGGTATGAGACCTGTACAGGCAAGCATTAAAACGAGTGTGGCCGCTGTGATCGACGCGCACCCACAATATCGACAGGTCCCTGTCTTCAAGGCTATGAAGGCGGCGTCAGCAGATATCCTCCAGGACGAACATACATACACCGGCACGACTCATAAAATTGTGTTCGAGTTTGTAGCCGAGATAATGGAGGTATGATGTGTCGGCCGGGCAGGACATCTGCGTCTCCGTTAGAAAAAGAATGGTTGGCTGCGCAGTCTCCAGATGGTGGTGGACTGCGTTAAGATTTGCGTGAATACCCCTGATGTTGCAAAAATCCACATTATATATGAGTAGCCGCTGTAAAAACTCTTTTCCTTTTTGTTCTCATGGCCATTATATATGAAAAAAGTTACTTAGACTAAGGATGAGTATTCACTGCACCGACAGCTTAGAGGACAAAAGGTGCGGTACTAAGACTGCCGAAGCTCGCCACAGATGATACGGTTGCTGGCACGGCGAGCGGAAGGGCACGTGATCCCCCTCTGTTGTAGAAGCCGGGTCCACTCCGGTCTCCTTTTCCGGCACGACTACTACTTCAGAGACTGTACACCGGTTGGCGGATCAACCTCCCAGGGCGGAGATTAAGTGATCCCTGGGTTCGGGAACCCGTTCAACCTACGGGCGGCCAGCGGTCAACCGTTTCATCAGGTCTCCCTGACCGCCGAACCAGCACGCCGTGTCTACGCCGAGCAATGACAGCAACGAGCACCGCCGGTCCTCCGCTGTCCGCGCAGCGAATCCTCAAAGAGCTCTGGCAACCTTACTCACCGCCAGGAACACAACACTACTCAACGTTAGTGTTATTATGGCCGCAGTTTTCTGTAAGTTGGAGATACTTCCCCAGTTCGGGCCGCTAATTCGAGCAAGTACTCTCTATGCCCTGCTTTAATTGTTCGGGTGGCTTATTCGAGCTAGTACTTGCAGTGCCCTACCTCTCTTATTTATTAAATACACTAACGAGCAAACATTACTAGTCACTTTTATAATCGAAGATATCTCAAAAATAGAAAAGGTAGCTTAATGGAACAAAAAGAATATTAAAAAGTATTATTTTACTTATAAATAATTAAATAAGTGATTAAATACACTTCAATGATCCTTTGACTTCATAGAGCTATCATGAGTTGTTTAGGAAATATTGTTGTCCATGTTTATTTATTTAATTTTTTGTTACTTGTCACTGTATAATTTCGTGTTAAAGTTCACAAATGTTTTCTAGATTATGACACGTAACTACTTTTGCGGTAAGGTGACGCGTCGTCCATAAATAACGAAAGGCGTTTAGGGGGAGAAGGGGGTCGAGCAGAATCTCACCCAATCTCACATGGGGGAGAGGGGAGTTTCACCAAATATCACATAATTTTATTTTTCTCAAATAACAGTATAGAATTGCTAAAAAACTGTGTTAAATATCGCAAAATTCTACACAATTACAATATGTTGACGCTACAAGTATCAAGTTATGTTTTTTTTTAATTTATTCACGCAATAAAGTAGAGCTTAACGAATTCACACTAACGATACGCATTTTAAAAATCTCATATGAGATTAGGGTAGGGGGAGGGGTTCGAGGTAAATCTTACGACATCTCGAATCATCGTCGAAAAATCGCCAAAATCACCACACGTAATTTATGGATGCCCCCTTGAGACGAATAAGGACACCTCATTTCTCAAAATCAATTGTAACTGCTCTATAGGTACTATTATACGTCGCGTAGGCATAATATTTACGTTAAATACATAACCCTTCTTTTGTTTGGCTTTCAGTTGAGTAACAGTGGTTATTTTACTGGTAACTTACTTACTTTACTAATTTCTTATCCAGTAATCGACTGGGAAATTTGTTGCTTAACTTTTTTTTGCCCAATTTTATTTTATTCGTACGAAAGGACATATAAAATCGAAATAGAACGAAAAATCTCGAAGATAGAAAACTCACTCACGAGTACCAAAACAATCTCTGCAGTTTCAAAATGAAAAACTAAAATGATTTTCCAGCTTAAAAGTCATTTCGCTCTTATGAACATTCAGGGTTGCCTCTCAAAGGGCGTCCGCTTGTTTATGAAAACTTTGCAGTGTCAACCCTAGCGTGACATCAAAGGCGAATTGCACTGGGGTGGTATTCAATATGGCGGTGCAGCGACGCGATTATAGGGATGTGCCTAAGTCGATGAGTTTCATAATTTATTGTCAAACTTACAAAAAGAGAAAAAGTCTATATGAGTTTGTTGTTACGTTTACGTACGTTACGCACCTAGTTAAAAAGTTGTAATGATTCAAGTAAAGCAGGTTATTTACTTTACCTATCTAAACCAATCCAAGCCTTGAGCATAGCTAGAATTTTTAGCTTTTAAAGTGAATAAAATTGTGGTTTAAGTTTTAAATATTTTGATTTACGTATGTTTTGAAAAGAATATCGAAAGAAAGATTTGTAGGTAAGTACTGGAAGCACAAACAAAAAATAATTGAGTTACGATTTGGAATTTATCAGGTTTTACGGGTTAAAACTGTATTTTTTGTTAAACTAGCAGTCTGTGATGCTGTTATGTATATAGTATATATGTAAATAATTCGATTTATTTTAATTTTCCAATAAAATCTGGAAAGCCATTAAAATTTTGGATGAAGATTCTTAAATTTGTATATTGTGTATCTACCTTTATTTCCAACTAAATCTATATATAGCAGATATGCTACCAAGTTACGAGTCATTACATTAAAAAAATCAAGTGTCAATGTAACACTAAGCACCTTGAATTTATCGACATTTTTAGTGAACATACATCCCGTATGGGTAAAAAACCGACGCATTCTAATAGAAAATTTGTTTTTAATCGACCACAAATTGGGCGCGAAATGAGTGCAAGCCCTCCACCAATGTACGTTAATTTGGTCAAAGATAGCTTCATTTAAAGAGAAAATCAATTTAGCCTAATGAATATGGATTGTTCAATGTGAAAATAAATTTCACTGCGAAAGCTGTCCTGGTGCTATCCTCGTGATATTGTTTTTGCAGGAAAAATTAGTGTCTAGGTTAATTTGATACCTTTTTACATGTTTAAATACAGAACACTAACTAAAAAGAACTGTAATAACCGCGTGGGTTCGGCTGTAGGCGAAAGGACCAGTGAAAAAAAAAATTCAAAAAATAATATTTTATAACTTTGACGATTCAAAAGTGATTGTAAAATCCTTATTTGAATAAACCATTTTGACTTTGACTTTTTGACTTTGACTTTGAACAAAAAGACTGAAATCCCCGTAACTTATTATTTATTACATTTTTAACTAAACTGTTCAATTTTTCAATAATCTGACGTTGAGAGTCATTATTTTTCCGCTGACAGTTAAAAACTATACAAACTAAACCTTATTTCTAAAATGCTCGTGGCCAGTTCGCTACATCCTCCCCTCCGTTGCACAGCAGACTGGTCAAGGATTGAGAGATCATCCTATAGGAAGCCGAATTACCTTTCTCACAGGTCTTCTAAAAGTACCTCCAGTTGTTTTAACATCTACTAATCTTACAACATTGTCTTTACCAGGAAAGGTAGCCACAACGAAACCTCTCGGCCAAACTCCTCGTGGAAGATCACCATCGGCAATAAAAACTAGATCTCCGACTTAACATTTTCCACAACATAAAACAAGGGTCTTGAATTAATTATATTTTCTGCTTCCAATAAAAGTGTTTATAAGACTTCTTCACGAGGAGCTTGTTACTTTAATGTTACAGATAGGGCATTTTTACAAAGCGTATCATTCGTTACCAACAGCCACCCATAAATGGCGCAGAGGGAGGTATGAAAGACCATTTTATTCCTCTGATGGTAGCAAACTCGTGAAGTTGTTTCGCAGCCAACACAAAAGCTGTTCCATTGTCAGACTCGCTTAAAGGCTCGGATCATGTAAGGAGAGATAAAATGCCCGTAACATCCAATCTCAGTGTTAATTGTGAATCTCAAATATCGCGGAGTGGTTCTGTTAGATCGTCCGCAATGTCAGTTGTTGCACGCACTGCCTCTGCACACGCGCGACACGCAAGCCGGCTAGCAGACATCGAACGTCAAGTTGCGCAAGCAGAGCTTGAAGCGGAGCTTGAAGCGAAGATCATCATTATAAGAGCTGAATCTGAGACATTGGAAGGAAACGCATCGAAAACTTGCGACGTTGACATTAATACTTGGTTAGACGGAGCGGAGAGAAACAACTTTAAATTTTTGCCGATGAACACATCGCCCTCACACACCAAAGTAAACATCGGCGAATGCCTGCCTACTGCTGCAACTCGCGCCACGATTGCTAGCACACTTACTTCGCTAGCACCCGTGCCAATGTTGCCAGCAACGACAGAAGCATCATGCTTATGCTCACCAGGGATTGAGGCGACTCTTTCTATCATGTGTTGTACAGTTTCGATTCCGACGAACACTACCAAGTCATGTACGACTGCCGCTTTTTTAAATAATAATGGACAAATGGTAACTATGGTACATAATGCTGTAAGTATGCCAATTATGACACCTTTCATCTGTAGTAATTCAAATTTAGTGCCAGGTATGTCAAACACACCAAATTACTTAGCGAATTTTAGTTAAAATCCTAATACAAATGAATTAAACTATATAAAAAGTGCACAACCTGTTGATCAAAGCGAATTTTAGTTAAAATCCTAATACAAATGAATTAAACTATATAAAAAGTGCACAACCTGTTGATCAAAGTTTTATGCGACCACCATGCTCGTCAAATACGTTTAGTGATATAGAGAAGTTAGCAAACGCTATAACCTCGTTATCAAAGAGGGAACCTTCTAAAATTATACGTCTCTCTTTTTTAAACGGGAAACCTGAAGAGTGGTTACAGTTCATACGGAGCTTCGACGACACTAAAGATGCGTGCACACCATTGGAGAACGTCGCTAGACTTCCAGATTGTTTAAAAGGTGAAGCATATGATGCTGTGTTTTCTTTACTGATTTCAGCTCAAGAACCGCAAGTCGATACTTTGCAACGACGTTTCGCTCGTCCGGAGCACATTATGATGTGTGAGTTAGCAGTGATACGTGCTCTACCTAAACTTACTACAGACGTAAGAGAATTAAATATATTTGCTTGCAAGGTACGTAACTGTATTTCTACAATTCGCCTCTTAAACAAACAACGTATCTCCATTCGCCTGAACTACTAAATAGTCTTTTGTTTAAGTTAAACCCTCTCTTGAAATCTAGATGGGTAGATTTTGCAGCAGAACGTCACAACGTATGTCTTCCAAATAATATAAACTCGCTTTCATTACTCGAGCTCTTAGGTGATTTCTTGGGACAAGAAAGCGATCGTCAACTATTATATGGGCCTTCTTTTTCGTACCAAAGCTGTAATGCTTCAACATCTAAACAGGTTAATTATAGGGATAAAATATAGTACGAGTTCAATCCACGTCGACAAATAGGTTCACAGATGTTAAGGCCCCGTCATGTGATTATTGACTGGGCGTTTATAGTATTAAGGCTTGTAATAACCGCGTGGGTTCGGCTGTAGGCGAAAGGACCAGTGAACAAAAAGACTGAAATCTCCGTAACTTATTATTTATTACATTTTTAACTAAAATGTACAATTTTTCAATAATCTGACGTTAAGAGTCAATTTTTTTCCGCTGACAGTTAAAAACTATACAAACTAAACCTTATTTCTAAAATGCTCCTGGCCAGTTCGCCACACTAACTATATAAATAGACACCAGACAAAGCTGTATGGACTAAGTTCTTTGCCTGTCACATTGGAAAATAAAAACAACAACAACTATATAAATAGATTTTTTCTTTGTTCCAATTTTGTAATGAAGTAAAAACGCTATCGAACCATGATATGTGACATCACGGTATTGTATTGGTAATGGAATTGTAAGGTGGGATAAAAATAAAGCATACTCTTCCTAAATATTGCGTTGAAGTTAATACCACAACACAACAAAAAGTCTTTGCAATTGTTACAATGAATATGCATAATGTTTTCAAAATGTTTACAAATAAAAATCACAGATATTAACAGTAAAATTTTAAAAACGTAGATAGAATGAGAAAATCAAAGATGGAAATACATAATTGACAACATAATTAAATTCGAAACTACGATTGTTTCCCTCCAAAATCTGACAGCTCAATTACATTCTCCGTGACGAGCGACATTTGTTCAAATTGCTTATTTATAGAACACCAACTAAACACTCCTGCGTTGAACGAAACGTATTCTGTTTCTTATTTCAAATCTCACAGAGTTCGGAATTCGAAAACATTATTTTTTTTTAGTTATTTTTTAAATGGATAGGACTTTTTTACGTTCCATTTCGCGGTTAATACGCCGTATAAATGAGTTCTTTATCGGTGCGCGTTTTATACACTGTTTGTATAGTTTCGGAAGATGTAAAGGGTGCATAAATTAAAACGATGGACATAAAATCCGTTGTTTTTTATTATACTTTTTGATCAATGTACTACCTACTCATATTTTAATCTCTCAGAAAAATTTCAAGCCTAGTCATCAGAAAGTGTTCTTGAATACGACTACGCAAACGACAAAAAAATTGTTATAAAATTATTATTTATTCAACATAATGACAGATGGACACTTTTTGCTCATATAATAATAATAATAATAATATAATTTATTGCGCATATAGAATACAAGACAATTAAACAATAAAAGTAATAACAAATTGGCGGTCTTATCGCTAATGAGCGATCTCTTCCAGACAACCTTTGGGTAGAGGAGACTTTATAAAATTATTGAGTAGAATGTGCTAACTGAAACTTAACAAGAAAAAAAAAAAAGGCAATAGTAAAATAATATATACATTTATAGCAATAGCTAAATTTATATACATATGAATAATAAATAATACTAATACGTAAAAAAAGAATATATAAATAAATATATATTATAGTATTTCAGATTCTGGGCTCCAACTACCACTTTATGTGATTGTTACCAATCAACTATAGGTAAAAACTACTATATGTATTGTACATGTCATTATATTTTTTTTTTATATTTTTCCGATAGTTAAGTTTTATTTTCAGGACATTTTATTTTTAACTTTTTGTGCTTACTAATCAGCTTTTTAAGCTTTTGAAGCAAAGCATGTCACGAAATGGTACTACACGGTAAAAAATAATTAGTCGAGCCAAGAGAATATCGTTTCATATATGCACCAACCAATATTTGCTTTGTCCAAGATATTATTTCTCTTAAATATTTAAAATAATATGAAGTTAACTCAAGATCAAATTTCTTTGAACCAGTAAATAAAACTCTATCAGTTTGAAACAATATTTAATTCATTGAAGAAAAATATGCTTCTTTATTTGAAACACTTAGTTTTCTTGGCCGAAGAACTTCGTGTATTATTGCACGGAAGAAATTTTTAGTTCACACAAGAGAATATTGCTCTTGCTTGACTACGGCAGCTCTAAAATTAGTAACGTTATATTTTAGTTTTATTTTATTTTAGTTTAAAACAAAATATGTTTCGGTCCAAAATTACATAGTTATCCGTCAAAATTAAATAAAGTTTTTTAAAGAGCCCTACGCCTCCTTTTTGGAGGCTTGGGCCATAAAGAGTCAGTCGCATATAGAGTCAGTCTACCGCACTGACTTAGTTTGTCTTGACGGACGTTTGTCGAGCTAGTGCCCTACTGCAGAGGCACAGGCCTCTTTTCTGGAGGCTTGGGCCATTTAGAGTCAGTCTACCGCACTGCCTTTCTATGACTTGGCGGATCGTTTGTCGAGCTTAGTAGCTATTCTCGCCTTTAGCTGATTACAGTGTTATGTTTAATTATAATTGTTACGACTATGTAACGATCCTTCTTAAACACGGAAGAAAGAAAAGTGTGCCCCGCTAAGCGGTCACCCCCATCTAAGTACTGACCACGGTCGACGTTGCTTAACTTCGCTTATCGTTTCAGATAGACGAATTCAACTGAGCCACGAGCTTTTCAACTCTCAGATAGTAATTACCTGTAGGTTTCTTGCATAAACTGATACTAAGTTGAACACACAAAACCCTACAATAAACAATTATTTAAAATTAAAATCCAACTCGAAATCCTATGAAGGACAGTGATGAGATATATTCAGTTTTAAAAATGCTTAAACGAAACAAAATTCGTTCAAAACGATACTAGCTGATTAATTTCAGAGAAAATGTTAAATATTTTAAAGCAGATATTTTATTTGTTTCGACTAAAACAAGACTTTCAGCTTAAAATATCAGATTTTGAGTCAAGAATCTAACAAATTCTGTTAAAATTATTATTTTTTAATTCAAAACAATATTATCTTAACTGAGAATTTCACTGATTGTTTTAATCGAAAGATATAGTTTTTAATAAGTGAAATAAAATATATCAAAGCGAAATAATTTTTTGTTTCAAACGAAGAAAAATAAAATGTTGCATATAAAAATGTATTTATTTTAACCAAGAATATTAACTGTCTTAAGGTAATTAATTTAAGCTTGGTTGGTAAAAATTTTTTTTTTCATATGAAAAGAAGTTATCAATTTAGATTGATAAAATGATTTTTTTTCTGTGAAATAATATTGCCTTCTGTGAACAAAATATATCCAAAATAGTTGGATTTCTTGACTGAATGCAAATTATTTTGGTGGAATAGAACTTGGAAACTCTTTTTTTTTCGTGTATAAGAAAACAAAACCCACTTTGCGCGAATCCGACTCGCACTTGGTTATGTTTTTTTCTTTTACGTGTAAACTCTGTATAACGTTTTTCATTCTGTTTATAACGAAAATCTTCCTATAACATAGACATTAGTTCACTTTGATTTATTTTGCCTTAAACTCCATACATTGATATCCTCTTTATAAATAACACAACACCCATTATCTGTTAAGAAAACTACTGCAGTATTTAGGCGTCATAAGATGTTAAGTAATGATATACTTAAATTAATCAATAATGCACGGGTTTTTTTTCTGTATGACTAGTACAGTGTGGCGGATGCAGCCATTACTGCTCCACCGGACTTTTGCGCCAAGACTTTGAAGGAGTCTTAGCCCATGTAGCGCTCAATGCTCAAGGGCTCCCCGCGGGGGGGATTGACGGCATTGAGAGCTATGACATCGCATAGGCATTGAAATCGTTCTGTTCACCAAATGTAAACAAGCAATATGGCCGTTCACTATTTGACAACGCATCCACTGCTCTGTCATGTGCAGCCAATGCGTTTAATACGCTCCAGAAGTGACGTCATAGCGCATTCATTTTTGGTCAACAGAACGATCGAATGTATGCATAGGCAGCATTGAGCGCATTCAATGCGTATAATGCTTCTCAACAAAACGCCCCTTGAATATCAGTGCTGTGACCATTGGTCACTGGTTTTCAGTGATGTGCCTGTGACCGAGCTATATAATGCCAAAAAGTATTCTCACTCGAAGTCTTTTTTGCAACGAACAGCTTACAAGTTAACTAGTAAGTAAGTAAGATCTTAGGTTTAGGGATTCCTTTTTTACCTGTTTTTGTTTATTTAAAAGTTGTGTACATAGTCCAAATAAATGTTTTTTCTTTCTTTCTTTATTGATTTTAGGGCGCCAGTAAGTTTGATTTGGAAAAATAGATTTAAAGGCCAACTAAAAAAGACGTAATGGCTGAAAATAATATGTGGTTGTGTTTCTTACTTATAACGAAAAGATACCTACTATATATCTATGCATCCAGGGGTTTAAAGTCTAAGAAACATTTATCTTTCACTGTTTGTCTGTGCCTCCCCTAAAAATACGTCTAATATTTTCTACAGCTCATACATCACTGTGTTAAGGCACTCATTTGTGTTCATTGTTCTATATCCTTGAAAATATCACCCTTTATACTCGCATACGTGTGATTTAGGAGCCAGAGACAGCTGTCATCATTACAATGTGTTTTTCTTGTCATAGTATAACCCATATGACGCGAATAAAAAAATTAACCTTTAAAGAAGATTGTCTTTAGGCAGTCTTAAATCATCAAACATAAGTATGATTTCGTCATAGACTTCGAGTTCTGTAGTCTGTCTAATGAATAGACTGCGCAATAGCCACAACAAAATTGATCATGCTTTAGAAAGGGACAATGTGAACCTGTGGACTCTTTTTCTTTCTATCAACGTCTGGCAAGTCAGAGAGAGATGAGAGCCCTTATTTTCGCTTCGTTTCTGTCACAATTTTTGCGACCATTTTTTGTTTTACATATGTCTATGGAGTTGGTCTTGTTGTTGAGTTGTTGGTGAATGTAGTATGTATGTATGTATAGATATGTTTAATTTTTTGTTAATTAGCGTGACTATGTTTAGTAGTTCTGATAGAAAAAAACCAAGACTAAGATAAGCTTATAATGCAAATTTTCAAACCTTTACCGCACTTTGGGTTTCTTGAGCAACATATGCTGGATACAATTACAGCAATTGAATGTGCGTAAGGCACCATATAGAAAACGTAACAAAACGTCCCCCTGCGGCGGTATTTACTAAGATACCTATATATGAAGTTATACATAGCCATTTTGCACTGAAGCCTCATCATACACCTGCCATTCAAATTACGCCTACAATAATGTTCAAAACAATTTTACAAACAACAACTGGGATTCTGACATTTATGCTAACTTCAACTCTACTTAATTACATTAAGGTCTTATGGTGCTCATTATCGAGGACAATAAAGGTAATGGTAAGAAAAACGATGTCAAAGATAATAAACTCATGGAATTATGTAGATGTAAAATTAGGTATATTTGTCAGGGGCAGGGGAGGCAAATCATGCAATAGTGCAGTTTAAGTTTAAGTATAGCATTTGGATAATTGAAAAAATATGTATTTAGAAAACATTAAGCCGTTATATGGCCTGCTAATTTCGGCATCTACCTCGCGTTTTGCGGGGCGGTCACTTCGAACTCAACATAAGATAAGTCTTTTTTATACAATCAAGTACAACATTGTTCGTTAACGTCACTCGATTTTTCAGCGTACAAAAACATTGGTGGGACACTTGCATAAGTCTGCAAAGATATAAAAAACACGTATATAAAGTTCACTAATCTGCTCTTGACCTACGTTTGAATTATGGTCCAAATCGCCCTTGCTCCATGTTTGGGAGGATGAAGGGGAGGTCTGCGCCCAAAGATAACAGAAACACACCCAAATATTTTTTTTCGCTTTAATAGGTTTACGTCCATTTACATTAAACCTAAAAAAAGACTACAAATTAGTTCAATTAAAAGGAAAATAGCAATGTTTCAGAAATTTCAAAATATGACTTGAACATGATTTTGTTTTTAGTATTGAGTTACAAATCCCTAAAAATGACTTGTCTGTTCTGTCACGTCCTTATGTGTGCTAATCTATGTTCTACCCGCGTTGTACACTTACCGAAGTGGCAAAACGTAAGCCGAACGTCGCCCGAAGCCGTCACGACGGCTCGTACGGTGCGCTTGCGCCTTTCTACGCACTAGGGACAGCTTTTGTTTTAGGGCACGACCACTTTTTATTGATTTGTTTCGATTATAAGCAGGTGTGTAAGACTGCTTTATGGTTTATTAATCTTTGCTTTTTTTAAATTTTGCAACTCTAATATGATAGGTATTTAGGATGATGGTGTCGGTCGGCTGCATGGTGCTGGATGGTGCAGAGCTCAGCACTACCTGACCTATCTACATCTAAGGCAATACATACCAACACATAGGAATTCCGTAATACGTAAATACATATATAATAAAAAAAAAAAATACGGTCTAGAAACGTCGCATGCCTTTCTTCGATGGTTGAGAGCTATTCTTACCATCAACTACCACCTCTTAACATTTGTTCCAGCCTGCAGTCTTAGGTAGCCTCTTACGACCGCTTTTATTCAATGTGACCTGTTCATTGACTGCTTGTAGTGGAATGCTGGCAATATAGTAAGACACTGGACCGGACCAAACGGCAACTCTGATATGAAAGGCATGATCTAAGAAAACAAGGTTCTTCATTCGGAGAGCGACGCATGTCCACGTCACTTACCAGCCATTTTGTTGTTTTATCGTTGTCTTTGTCAAACGCATTGGAGTTGCATTTTCTTCTCCCGCTCGGTGTCGGATAATGACGTAGTGTCGCATGTCAGTCATGAGAATCTTATTTTTTTTGGAAGGGACCAGGCGCAGTATGTCATTTATTATATTATGATGATAAGTATTTATTACCATATTATGTCCAGTTTAATAAATTTTTAAGGAAAATATTATTTAAACATCATATTTAAAAAAAAATAAACCATAATATTTTTTTCATGCTTTATTTAGGAAATGAGTAAACTGCTGAAACATTTATTATGAACGCTGTTGCAAATTGCTAGGACTTATTTTATACATATTTTAGTATGTATCTATATAGAGAAATGGACAGCGCACTCTCTAGCTAGATGTATAAAAAATGGTTGCAAAGGTGTGACAGAGACAAAGCGACACTGTGGTGTCTCTAGTATATTTCTTACTTGTTATTTCTAGCAAATAAAGACAATTCGAATCCTAGTTCTAATTCTAATTTTAATGAACATCAACAAACAAAATGGCGGACGGTCATACAAAGGGTAAAGAGGTCACAGTTTCAGTTTGTCTCTTTCTAAAGTGTGGCCAATTTTGTGAGGTTATTATACAGTCCATCGACAGATTACAGAACTCGAAGTCTATGGTATATCTTTACGGATGTAATCCTAGAAAGGAGTAGCAAGTGGTTGGATACACACCCACGCCATAATATGAGGGACAACCTATTTTCACCAACCACTTTAGTCCTAAGTGCCAGGGGGTCATCCTATCACTGCAACACTGCTTCTGATGAAGTCTATCTGGACTAAGGTGGTTTTATATTTGTCCCCTACGTCATACATTACCAGCTCTTAAGTAATAGATCTAATAGATACTTAAAGACCTGGACCAGAATAATATACCCCCATTGAAAGTTCCTGTCGTTTGAAATGGTACGAACTGCCCTGAATTTGTTAACTACACAAACTTTAAGCCTGGCCGCTTACCTTTTTTTTTATTTTATTTACTATAAGCGACAGACAAATTTACGTACTTATTATATTTTATAAATTAATATCTTCTTTCCTTATTTTATGGTATCCCAATTTTATAGTCCAGGCCAATAGTCCACGAGCGAGTGGCAGAACGTAAGCCGCACGCGCCCCGGGCTGTCACGATAAACGACCCGGCCCTCGCCGCCCATAGACAATTTCACTGGACTGCACTCTTGAAAGATGTCTTTTTATTCTTTTTATGTTTTTGAAAAAAGAACGCAGCCAGCACTTTTTGTATTTAACTTGCAGCTTCTCTGAGCTGAGAGGTAGAGTTGTATTCAGTGTAGATATAGCGTATCTAAGACAATACTGTAAGCAAAGATATCGTCTTTGCAAAAAAAAATCTTAAAAAAACCTAAGTGAAAACTTTCTTATGTTCACGTAGAAATGTTAAGAAATGTACTGTACTGCTTTTAATAATTATATTTTTAGAAGTTTCTGTAAGTAGGTACCTAATTTTTTTAAGATTTTACACAGTAATTTAAGGGAATATGCAATAAGTCCTCCATCAAAGAATAAAATGTAATCTGGAAGTATTTAAGGCCATTTTGCTATAAGTACTAGTGTAGTATTTTATAGTCAGTGCTATAGGTATCTAATGAGAAATAAAAGTTGCAATAATGCTTTGATAAAGTAGCCCAATCCAATCCAAATGTTAAAAAAAGTATTTACTCTGCCAGTATAACTACTAGCCCCTGGCAGTTGTAGCAATTATGAAACATACCAAACTCAAAAAGTTGCCAATGTCAAATCACATCATTTTCGCCATCGTGAAATAGAAAAAAATAAAAAAACAAAACAGTCGACCCCGCGTTCCTCGATCCTCAAAGACCCCTAAATTACGCGGTTCTACCGACTATAATTACGGAATCCTATCGCGTTTTTTATCAATTCCCCCCGTCTCTGTATCGGCCACAGATCTAATATGACTAATGACAGGATTGGACATGGACCGCACCGCGCTCTACAAAGCGCTTATTAGTCTATGGTTACCGATGTGTCATACTGAACGATTTATTTGTGTAACTATCTTTTTACTTATGGTTTTTTTTAGGGTAGGTTAGGTTTGGTGAAAATAGAACCCGTACAATGTCATCATGTCTGTTTCTCTGTCTGTATGTCATATATTATTTTTTTTGTATCAATATTTTGTTGGTGGTGTTCAAACAAGGTAAAGTATCAATATAACATTTTGAGAAAATTACAAACATTTGCGGGTACCTAATTTGTATTACACTTGTATTGTATTGTATTGTATTATACTAATAGCTTTTAATCCTGCATTTGGATCCGTTTTTAATGTTTAATATATTTTTTGTATCTAAGGTCTTGAGTACCTATTACATACGCATCGAATAGAGAACCACTTTTTTGAAGTCGTTTAAAAAAAGAAAAAGTGTTGAGGATATTGTGGAAAATTGGTATTGACACTAAATTACCTTAGACGACTTGGATAAATATAAGAAAGAACTTAAGGATAAGCGTATAATGGGCTAAAGTTAGACAAAACATTTCAATTCCTTACACATAACACATTTCAAAAAATATTTAAAAGAAAAGATCAATTAAGTAAGAAGAAATATCTAAGAAACACTCCAATTGTCTCTCTTGTTACCACGTCGAAGTAATAAACACTGAAGATGAAAATATCAAAACAACCTTCAAACTTACAAACTTTATCTTTTTATTATAATAGAAAATCTAGTATAGTATACGAGTTTAAAAGACCGTATTTGGAAAAGTCTGGAGCTATTCGGACTCTGGAATTCAAGTCATAAATGTATGGAAGTCTGACTTACCTCTCGCAACCTGTAAAAGTACTTGCATACATTTTTTTCTCGAATTCCAGCATCCGAATAACTCGAGACTGTTCCCAATAAGGTCCCAGATTAGAATATTGAAACGTCACTTACTGCGTCAAACCTAAGCTTCAATTATTAAAAATCCATTTTTTATCCAATTATTGTCACAATCGTGAACCGTGAACCCAAGAAAGAAATAAAATATGTTAATTAGAGAGCAGCCGATGTTGTGAAGAGGCGCCAAAAACAAAGGCGCCATAGTGCGTGGCATATTGGTTAGTGCTAACAGTCTCCTGTGGCGCGGGCGCTCCCGCGGCGACCAGGATTCGAGCGGGGTGCCTCAGTCAAAGCTTCTGGCTTATGTCAAACATTGCCTGTTCGTGTTTAAGGGTGCCTGCGTGATGTATACTACGTACAAACATTTTTGTCATTACACACAGCGTCGTCTGGCCCCGAAGTAAGCAAAGCTTATGTTATGGATACCAGACAATGGATGCAAAAACATATATATTACTGTTTTTGTAAATACATACATATCATACATAAATACACCCAAACTCAAGACAAACACAAATGTTTATCATAGACATAGACATTTCTTTATTTGACACACATATACAACACAAGCAAAAACAGAAAAAAAATTACACACAGATTACACAAGAAGTTAAATAATACCTATTAAAAAAAAACAATAACAATTACATCAAGAAAATAAATACATAAAGAAGAAACTAACTATTTACTAAATTATTATAAAAATTTTAATACATAAATAAAAAATAAATAAATTAATATTAATTAAAATAATATAATCAGCTTGCATTGTATTAGGTGTCAAATTGGAGTCACTCAGCATTTGATTTGGTAGAATAACTACCAAAGCGCTGATTTTCAGTGGAGCACAGATGATTCTCAGATGCAGTGACAGCGTACATACATATATATAGAAATGAGCGTTTTTACTGATTTATTTATTTAAAAGGCATGCATATTTCACTTTAAAGTACACACCTGGGTAAAGGTGTTACTAAGCAGTACTTTATACCTACTGTATTATTTTTATTTTTATAATGAAGAATGTTGTTTAAATTATAGAATCATATTTAGTGAAGGGCTACCGGTAGAATTTAGCCTTTATATAAGTGTTAAATATTTTCGATATTGAATTTTGAAAGTTTTTAATAGTAGAATGGGGGGTAGAATGATCCAGCATTTGGTAGCCGCAAATCGAAAGCTCCCTTGAAGGAAACAGTTCTATGTTTTTGAGTTTTCATCAACTAATTGGATTCTCTGGTATTGTATGAATTATATTCCCTACACCATTTCAGCTTTTCATACATGTAGGATGGTTGTTGAAATTTAACAACTCCGAACACAAAGGTTGCGAGATGCGCTTGTCTACAAAAGATATTTTTAATATGTTTGCGGTGTTCAGATAGGGAGAGAGAGGCATGGGCGCGCGGGAGAATGTTAAAGCAGTATCGAGCGCAAGCGTTCTGTACTCTTTGTAGTATTAGCTCTGTGCGCGCCAACAACCGAGGCCCGTAAACAACGTCACCATAGTTCAGCCTAAATAGCACCAGAGAGTCGCAGAGCATTATGCGTAGCTCAGTGCTGAGATAATTACGTACTTGGTACAAAACCTTAAGCATGTAAAATGCATTTCTGACCTCTTCCAGCACGTGTTTTTCGAATCGAAGACTATTATCCATAGAAAGACCTAAATTACGAGCCTCCGCTACCCGCTGTATAGGCGTTCCTCTAATGTTTACTACAAAGTTATGTCCAATAATGCGATCTATTTGATGTGTTGATCCTAGTACCATATATTTGGATTTTTCAGGATTCAAAGTTAACATGGACTCAGACCATCCTACTATGCGTCCTAGATCATCATTTAATTTAGAAATAGCGGAATATTTTGAATTAGGGTCAAATGAAAGATAAAGTTGTATGTCATCATCATACATATGGAACTTACAGTAGCTGAGAAAAATAATTACATCTGCAGTATACAAAACGAACAGTATTAGTCTTAAAATTGAACCTTGAGGTACACCTTTGGTTACAGGGCTTTTTTCGAATCTGTTTATTTTTCCTTCTTATCTTTCAGTTCGACAAGTAGAGAACGACCACTAAGATAGCTATCAAACCATTTAATAGTACTTAATTCAAACCCATAGTAAGCCATTTTTGATAACATTAGCGAGTGATTTATTGCATCAAATGCCCTTGAAAAATCTAATAAAACCAACACAGATCCCATGCCTTCCTCTTGAGCGACCAAAAGGTTATCTACAACGTCGACTAAAGCCGTAGCCGTGCTGCGTGTCTTTCGAAAGCCTGACTGCAACTCGGGATTCTGTTTTTTTTCTAAGTACTCAGTTAGCTGGGTACATACTGTTCTTTCAACCAGATTGGACAAACAAGGGACATTATTAATAGGTCTTAAGTCTTTTGGGTGAACGGGGTTATCCGTTTTTGGTAAAGGTCTTACCACCGCGATCTTCCAAGCATCGGGAAAAGTGATACTATCTATAGATTTATTTATAATGGTAGTTACAACTTTTAAAGTGCGTGGCAACGTAAGCAACAACATATCTAAAGAAATGCCGTCAATATTTAAAGCGTTCCACTTGAGTGACTTTATAATGTTGATTACTTTGCTCTCATCAATAGGTTTTACCTTAAAAGAGGCTGTCCCGTATCGATTATGCTCATAATGTGTAAGGTTAGATAGTTTTAATTCATTGATACAAGGCAAATTAAGAAAGTGTGTATTAATTAAATCAGGATCGTCAAAATGATTTGGAAGCTGAATATCACATAAATCTTTGTCCAGTGCGGCGATCGAACCCACACCCTTTCCACAGCAGCCAGCAACACTATACCAACTAGGCTGCGGTGAGTCAAAGAGCTGCGAGAATCCCAACGATTTCAACATTTGAAGATGATATAAGCGATTTTCAAATTTTCATTGATTCGATCTCCATATCACATTACCATTTCGGAAAAGAAGAAGGCCGACGAATCGAAATCGATTAAGGAACGCTCTAAAAACTATCCAATAAACCTAGTCTCTAACTAGTGCTTTGTGTATAATCATCAGTGATAACTTAGGGTCCTGAAACCTGGTTCATTAATGATAGCGTCATATATAGGGGCCCTATGTATAGCTCGTCGTAACCAACGGACAAGGGGGGACGGAAGCATCTAGGACTCAGGAGGCTCGACGTGAGAAGAAGAATTTATGACCTAGTTAGCCAAAGGGAAGTTGCTGGATGTGCTACTCAGACCACCAAATATCTTATTAACACTATAAACAATATTTTTAAGTTCCAGGTAGATGCGTATAGAACTTATAGAATGATTGATGATGACAGGTTATTGGTACAATGGTGATGCACTTAAAAACCATTAGAGTTGTCATTCGCCCTACTGCCGTTTTAACAAACTTAAGGCCAAAGTCCAGCAGTGGACATCTAGCGGCTGAAAATTCACATACTTTGAAATCCATTAACCTCATTACAGAAACTACGTTTTCGAAAGCATACTTTTTTACACTAATATTATAAAGTGATAAAGTTTGTAAATTTGAATGTAATTAGAAGGCTATTTTTGAAACTACTTATTCGATATTTTCACTAATATTTATAATGGACTATCCATGTTTTAAAATTAATTCGAAAAAAAGCGGTTTTCCTTAACATTGCAACAAAGGAAAGGTATGATCTGTTTTTTGACACAGGAATAGCTGGAGGGACAGTTAATAATATAATATACTTTTATCCTGATCAAGAGTTTCCACGGTTTTTTTTCTGCTAGTCACGATTCCTAACGTTTCAATGCTTACAATTAACTTGATTTTGGCACAGAGATAACTGTAGGGCAGTGTTGGACAAAATTTAATTGCAATCAACATTTAGTTTTTGTTAATGGTTACTGCAACAATCGATCGCACAATCGATTATTTGTTGAGTGCGATAGTTACATTCAACAATGAAGTTATTGGTAATTTATTTTAACTGCAGCAATTAACATACTTTTATTAACACTAAATGTTAATTGTTAATTGAAATTAAATTTTGCCAAAAGAATACTTTTATCTCGGTCGAAAGTTTCCACAGGAATAGGGTTTTACGCTGGTGAGACCGCGAGGATGGTCTAGTTTTAATATAATTTGTTTAACTAATTACAATTTTGTTTAATATAAAAAAATATGTAACATTTTCATAGGGTTGGCAGTTCTCCCCATTAGTGGTTTTCATCATTCAAACTGCATACGAGCTTCTATAATTCACTCTTAAACATACCCACGATAATTATACCTGAAGAGCTTTAACAAACTAACAAGCTAATGGAAAAAGGAGCTGTCAAAATTAATAAAGTAGTGATATCGAGTGTCAACACGTGACGGACAATGGTTATATTTTTTATGTGTGGCACCCCTAATGGGTGACGCGTGTGTGTAGGAGAGGGTATTGTTTGATCACCCTCCTCTTGTGATAGCGTTATGATACCGAAATGTTAAGGCCTAGAGGAACATGTTTTTTTTACCTTGGTAGAATGAATTGGATATAGATATCTGTTGATCTTACTATAGAATATAGTTTTAGTTTTTGAATAACATTTGTCAAAATTGTTATAAATCATAAACCACGACAACCTGTGTCGAATATTTAAAATTAGACTTGTAGTTCCTGAGATTAGCAGCGCCTTCGATTACATAAACTCACCAGATTTGTATACAGGGTGTTACATAATATGAGCATCCCAAGTGTCATACGTATGTAAGCATTTAACACAAGTCTAAGGTTTAATCCCTAAAATCAGCTGTTTGGGTTCATTGGTCGAGAGAGTAACGACCTTTGTTTGGGATTCTTTTAAGAAACCTAACAAAATATTTCTAAATGCTTACATACATTAAAAGCTTCATTACATGATGTTCGACCAAATTAATACCCCTATTCTGATACAGCCTGTATAGATACATAGATATTGTACAATGTACATACACAAGTACTTAAACATCTACGCTGGACTACGCTTTAACTGGTCACGCCACGCTTAACCCAGCGATTTAGCAACTTTAAGTCGCTGATTTGGAAGTGAAAGGAAGAAGAATAAAATTGGTTAATTATTTTTAAAGCAGCTACATTTTCGACATTTGGCTCAATAGAAAAAAATAATATACCTAAATGAACACACAAATAATAATATAACCTAAATGAACACTAAATTTAGGCAAAGTTGCACATATTTGGAACCTGTATAAAAAATATTTTGGAGTCAAAAAAGCTAAGATGCAGCGAAAATTTTCGGTACAATTCACAGCTTACCATATAAATATGTAATATACCCTTTTAATTTCATTGATACCTAATATGGAACTGTCGGAAGAGCGAGCTTCTCCTAATACAAGGTTTGTGCCTCGATAACGACTGTAATAAACAATCTTATAAGGTTAATAAATAATTTTGCATTTAAAAAATCTATTGAATATAAATAATTGAGATGTGTAGGGTGCATACAAAGATCCGAACGTCTAGACGTGAAATCAGGTGTTTCTTAGTTCCATGGTCAAATCAATATGCAGGAACAAGAAAGTGTGCTCGCCACCTGCCAGTCTGCGAGTTCAATTTAAATTTGAATTTCGAATGGTGTGATCGACTCCTCGAGATCCGATTTGCAGCACGCAAGTGCGATATGAGGGCGGGAATCCGAGGGAACTGATCCTTGAAATCACATCTGATTCTCAATTTATACAGATTTTTGTCTTTGATGTTTAGAAAAAATGGTTTTGTTCGTTTATGTATTTATTTTATAGTATATTTTAAACAAATGCTACTTGGATTTCATGTGTTGTATAGGTACCTAATTTTATGTTTTTTTTTCATGTTTCTAAAAAAAAATTAATGCACAGATTTGACACAGGCAGACAACGTACTTTCGCTGTAAGTGCCTTTGTCTTTGATTCTCATTATAAGCCTCCTAAATAAGTCTCAGTGAGCTATAGAGGCAGCTTTGCTGGAGGTTTCTTTGCACGATTATATCTTAAATTTTCCTATTCATACATAGGAAAATTTGCCGAAAAACTAAATTCGTCGACATACATAGCAAACTAAAGCGGCGATGGGCAGGTCATATCGCTGGAAAAACCAATTATGGATGGAGCAAAACAGTTCTTGAGTGGCAACCATGGATTGAAAAACGCGGCAGGGAACAGAATTAATATTATATTAATTAACACGGTCCGCCTGATGGTAAGCGGTCACCGTGGCCTATGGACGCTTACAACACCAAAAGTATCACTCGCGCATTGCCGACCCTTCAAGAATCCAATAACTTCTTTCTTGAAGAACCCCATACTGTAGTCCTTAGAGAAAACCTTGGCAGGGAGCTCATTCCACAACCCAAGCGTTCGCGGAAGGAAGAATCTTTGAAACCGCACTGTACGCGACCATTTCGGTTCTATAGTGTGAGAATGAATTCCCTGCCGATGGCGAGCGGTGCGATGGTAGAAAGTAGCCGTGGGCATCATTTCAAACAATTCCTCAGAACACATTCTATTGTACAAGCGGTAGAACACACACAGGGAGGCAAAGTCTCTCCTCAGACTTAAGGGTTCGATACGGAAAGTGAGTTTGGGATCGTCGACAATTCTCACAGCCCGTCGTTGAACCGAGTCAAAAGGTCCAAGCTGGCCCAGAGATGGCAGCAGTACTCCAATTAGAAAAATAGCTGCTGCAGGAAGCCAGTACACGCAGGTAATTTGTAAGACGTTTTCACGTCTAAAATTACCAAAACAACCCATAATAAAATACCCCTACACTGGGGTATTATCCAGATGTATTCATATCCATACCGCACCTCACATCGCGTGATCGAAGCTAAATGTAGTGATTATATGTAAATTACATTATATGAGTAATCAGGACAGGAACAGGTGCGTCGATTCGTTTGACCATCCATTTTAGATAATTTGACTAAAAACAGAGAATAAAATTGATTAAGAAACAATTACGTCGCCCGCTGAGAACGGTGTTCAAAAGTGCCTTCGTTTTGGAACGAGCAATTGTCCTGTGGTCTGATGTAGCGATTGTAGAAACATATTACCTGATTAAATACCTATATACGCAGCATGCACATTGTTTGATTAAGACTGCGGTATGGGCTAGACCGCGAAAATACGCCGTTTTTGTGCAAATTTTGTAAATAAACTATAGCATCAAAAGGATTGAAAAAAAACAATGTTATAAAACTTGCTTTTGTCTAGTGCATTACCTTACTGAATGACTTTCATTTACTGTATTTAATGCAATAAAAAATCTAGAATAAAATCTCGTTTTCATTTGCTTGTAATGAAAGTTGGTTAAATAATTAGAATAGCTTGTTATCTAGTGCATTGACTCTAAGTTGTGGCAAAAAGTCCAAGAACGTGACTACAAAATGGTAATAACGTTAAATTACATACAAAAAGTTTCAAAGCGTCATTACGGTATAAATTACTTAAGAAGTATATATATATATATATGAAATTACGTGTCACGTTGTTTGTCCGCGATGGACTCCTAAACCACAACCGACTTTGATCAAACTTCGTAACTATCTGTTATTTGATCCAACTTAAAAGATAGGATAGTTTTTATCTCGATCTGTTGAGTGCGAGCCGGACTCGGGCACTTTAGGAAAAAACCAACTTTCGCCGGGTTACAGAGGCGCAGCAGCGGAAAACCGTTCGCCGGGACCGCTAGTAACATATATATCTCATAGTAATGTATATGACACTGTGTAATGATCTTTAGTACATTAACATACACAACGTTAGAATTACAGAAATTACCTTTGGCCTACGGGCGATATAGGCATATACATGAAAAGTATATTTTTTATTCGGGCTATCGCTATTGTGTACATATGTCTAGAGCTCCAGGATCGTATGCCGCGGAAATCATTGTTGGACTGTCGACTAGCCTAGATAAACCTAGATTATAAAAATAAATAAATAAGTAAGCATCAGGACGGGGCAGGGTCGTAGCTAACGGGGGGCATTGTGTAGCAATGCCCTACCTTGAAATACTAATGCCCTACCTTAAAAGTACCATAAACTAACTATATATTTTCAAAATTTGGATTTTAGACATTTGCTTTAGTATATATTAGATATTAGCTAGTTACCTGCTATTACCCCTTACCTACCTCCTACTCGAATAGAGAAGATTAAAATCGAACCTACATTTTATCAAAAATTAATCGATTCTATTGCTAGAAAAAGATGTAGGCAAAACCTAGTATCAATCACTATATAAGAATCAAGCCTAACCTAAAACAATATTTATTAATACTTGCTTTTTGTTGGTTTGTATTGTTTGGACTAGTGCAAAAAATAAAGACGTCTTCGATTCTTCTCCTAGTTTTCTTAAAATTTATCTTTGTTTATTTTTAGCGAAATTATTTCGCACCTTTATCTATTTATTCGTAGAGCTACACGAGCAAATCTGCGGCCATTAGCTGGTATATATACCTACTCATATACCTACCTACATTGACCATTTTATCCACTTTAGTTCCCATTTTACATTCCAAGAGAGATTTCATTCTCGCGTGCAGCGTCCCAGGGCACGCGGCAATCAATCAGTCAAATTATATTGTCCGGGGATCGGTCCAAATTGTCCCGAAACTTGCCTCGATCGTAACACAAAGTGCGACGATTAAACTTATATAAAACCTCGTTTAGATAAAATACAATGATTGCTTGTCTATGGTACAGTTAGAAAAAAAATACGTTACACGAACCAATATTCCTTCAGAATTGACAGTATGGAGGGATCTTTGCCTTTTAAGCAAAGAGAATATAATCACTACGTTTCTTTTAAGGTATACCCAAACGAGTTAATTTTGCAATAATTTGATTAATTTTGTTATAGTTAATTAAGTGAAATATTATAATAATTTGGCAACTAAAACAGATAGAAAAAAATCTGACACTCTATTTTTGGGCTTTAATTCAAATTTTTCGGAAAACTAAGAATGATATTCTCATTATTCTTATTTCATAAAACATGTATTAATATGAACGAATGAATTTGCTAATTTCATAGTTCTAAATAAATATTTGAATTTTATACCGACAAATAAACCGAGAAAATCGATATTTTGAACGTGTGGGCACGTGCTAGTGCCTATCGTACGTGGAACTGTGGCTGTTTGTATGCTTTTATAGTGTAATATGTCATTGTACACTGGTCGAAACGGCCCCTTTTAGCTAGGGTATGCCAAAGCATAAAAAAAAAATTTTAAGCCCATCTCGTCTTCGTTGGTTAAATAGATTAATTTCCCCAAACAACTTTACTTCTGAGTTAAAAAAAAAAATGTAATTTTTGATTTCCTCTAATTTTTTAACTGCGTGTTTATAATTTGCATGAATGGCTACTATACTATAGTTAGAGCTTCAAAGATAATTGTAAACAAAATCCTTTTTCTATTTTCCAGATAACCGCATTACTTCTCATGGTACGGAACCCTAACTGAATGCGAGTACGACACGCACTTGGCCCGGTTTTTATACTTTACACTTCGCCTTGGCTTTCACAAAGTCGCATTTCAAATCCAAACAGTACCTTAATCTGAAAGAGATTAAAAACAAAAAAGGTCTACCTTAAGCCATTTCTGGGAGCTTACTGGGAACATTCTCGAATAAACCAGTCTCTGGAATACGAGAGAAAAATATATGCAAGTACTTTTACGGGTCTCAAGAGGTAAGACTCTCTCGTACCTCTCGCGTTGCATACAATTTACTTCCGAAATCTCGAGTCTGGCGTACTCCAAACAGTTCCCAATAAGCTCCCAACATTTATCAGATTAGTCGAGATGATCCTTTCTTTTGTAAGAAATTATTATAATTTACCTTCGTGTTTTAAGTTTTTATCTTTATTTTTGATTTAGTTCAGAACACTGAAATTGTTTTGATAAATTGTGATCGATGCAGACATTTTATTTAGTATAGTTTTGTGTTGTTATTGTATAAAAATTTCATTTCTTTGTAATCCGCCCCTAACTTACTAACAATAGTTATTCTAAAAATCAGGTTGGCTTTCATACAAAACACACTTGGATGGACTTCAGAATGTCAATTAGAATTATTGCTGATATGTAAAAAACTAATACACCAATTTTGTTTGAAACCATTTGCATTCGTTTTTAATTTTAATTTTTCTTTTTTCATAAATCTCTATGATTGTTTTTTTATATTTTCAAAACTTATGGTTTAAAATTTAGAGGGTAATACGCAATACGCGAAGTATGGCCTTGAGAGAAATAGTGATTTTAGAACCTTAACAGCATTTATGAAGACCTTTTCAAAGATGTCCCTCTCAATCCCTCCTTGACTCCCTCGCAGCCTAGTTGGTAGTGTGATGGACTGCCGTGCAGAGGGTGTGGGTTCGATTCCCGCACTGGACATACATTAATCTGTTAAACATTTGTGTTTGTCTTGAGTCTGGGTGTACTTATGTATGATGTGTATGTATTTACAAAAAAAAAAATATATATGTATTTATATCCGTTGTCTGGTACCCATAACACAAGCTTTGCTTACTTTGGGGCTAGACGGCGCTGTGTGTAATGTCCAAAAAATATTTAAAATATTTATTTCATGGGGTGCACTAAACTAAACTTTTCATTTATGAGTTCAATATTTGAAAAACTTCTTTTAAAGATTTTTTTATCTTTAATTTTATAACGAAACTGTATGGCAAGTCACAAAATACACGTTCCTCCAAAATTTTACTAAAATCGATGAAAAAAAAAATGGCGGATTTTTAAGGCCAACGAACGTAATGACGTAACCTATAATATTTCTGATTCTGCAATTTAACTACGAAACCCTAAAAAGAAAATAATAAAAGTCTCTTTATTATCTGTTTTTATTAGAAGTTACGGAGCAGAGGGTCAAAATGGCGTAACCTCATTTTACATAATTTTATCCACAAAAAAACGAGTTGTTTTTAATGGGCCTTAGAATACACGACTAAGTATAGGTTGTGCCCAAAGCAATGTCGCCTATACCATTACTATGTGAAGATATTATTCATCTGCATAATGACCAGAGATCAAGAGATTCAAGTCTAAAATATAAAATTATTTTGACATACATTGCTTGTTTAGTTAACCGAAACCATTTACGCATATAAATAAAACTAATGATTTTAAACAGTAGGGCATGTAATATCGGAAGGTTTTCAATCCGATATTGATTTTCGATATTGGATTTTAATATCGGAATTCCGATACTACTCATATCGGAATTGCAAATATTTATAAAATTAGATTACATACGAAAAGAATTATATTTTAAACCAATTTCCTAATATTCAACACAAGAAACACAATATCACCACTTAAGTGATTAAACTATGACAAAAAAAATAAAATTGAATTTGTCATATTATGTGACTTACTCGTATGTTAGTGTGTTATTCATTAGAAGTTTTACCCATAAGAGAAACACTACATAAATATTTAGTTAACGAAAAATACGCTTACTTTTGACACTGCTTGGTAAAACTTATGTAAGATACGTGCATGCCTGTATCAGATACAGTGATTTCTCAGGAAATGTTTGTCGTTATGCTAGGTTGCACGAAGTAAACATTGAGGGACTTTCAAAACGCGAGTATTTAAGAGTCCGCAAGCAAGTAAGATGCAGAATACGTAGGCTGTAATGGCGTTCTGTAACTCTTTAGCTGCCTAATAAGGAGTAAATGAGACCAAATTAAATTGCACGCACGCTGAGCGTAGAATGGCATAGTTTGCGTCTTAAAAACTTAAATAGATAATATGACTGATTCCGATGTTACGATATTGATCGACTCAGTATCGGAATTTTAATACGGACCTAAGGTTCCGAAATTCCGGATTAACGATATTCCGAGATTCCGATATTCATGCCCTATTAAACAGTAATGTAAATCATGTGCATCAAGAAACCCAATGAGTATTAAGACAACTAACAGAAACTGATAAAGTCCTAGTACATTAATCTTACAAATACACAAATCTTCATAGAACTAAGGAATACGTGATAAAAATAATACATCCATAGAAATAATAAACTTTCGAGACTCCCTGAAGTATGGATTCTTCGAAGAAAACATATCACAAAGGCCACAAAAATATAAATTAATATTATAATATCTAAAATTTGAATACATTACTGCCTTACATAATAAGTCTACAAACCTATTGTCAAAAATGTAAGACAAACGAGTAATGCACGGTAAAAAGTTTTCGATACTTATCTCTACAGATTTCTATTTAGGATAGCGTGGGCTAAAAATAAAACATTTTGTTATATTATAATTAGGTTATAATGTTTCTTAGAATTTTTATACAATAATTTTATGTTTAGCTTACCAACTCTATGATTAAAATAACATTTTCTACCTACGCTTATTAATATTGTTACAAGAAGTTAACTTGTTCTAAGAATTTTAGGGACGAATTTCGTTATTAACAAAATTATTATATAAATTTAAGGTTAAGTCTTATGGTTGGGGGTCGCTCTTGAATCTACTTTTATTATGCAGTAAAGAATATTTGGTTTGTCTTTTAAAGGGAGTAATATAATTGAATGCAGATACTGTTTTGTACTTTTTTTATTGAAGTCAGACCATAGAGAAAAGTTTCTATACAGATAGACCATGACTCCATCTGTAGGTACTCCATCTAACTCTAGTATAGGAAACGTTACTATATACAGATATTGTTAGTATTATACAATAGAGTACAGATAGAGCAAAACTTTATCTGCAGCCTATTTGTAGAGGAAATGTATCTCTACAGATAGAGTATAATTATATCTGTAGAGAAAATATTTCAAAACAGATTGTGTATGACTCTATCTGTACTCTATCTATCTCTAGTATAGGAAACGTTACTATACCGCTAGAGTTAGAATTATAAAATAGAGTACAGATAGAGAAAAACTTTATTTGTACTCAATTTGTAGATGAGAAGTATCTCTACAGATAGAGTATAATTATATCTGTAGAGGAAATATTTCAATACAGAATGTGTATGACTCTATCTGTACTCTATCTATGTCTAGTGTAGAAAACGTTACAATACCGATAGAGTTAGAATTATATAATAGAGTACAGATAGAGCAAAACTTTATTTGTAAACTATTTGTAGATGAGATGTATCTCTACAGATAGAGTATAATTATATCTGTAGAGGAAATATTTCAATACAGATTGTGTATGACTCTATCTAACTCTAGTATAGGAAACGTTACTATACCGCTAGAGTTAGAATTATAAAATAGAGTACAGATAGAGAAAAACTTTATTTGTACTCAATTTGTAGATGAGAAGTATCTCTACAGATAGAGTATAATTATATCTGTAGAGGAAATATTTCAATACAGAATGTGTATGACTCTATCTGTACTCTATCTATGTCTAGTGTAGAAAACGTTACAATACCGATAGAGTTAGAATTATATAATAGAGTACAGATAGAGCAAAACTTTATTTGTAAACTATTTGTAGATGAGATGTATCTCTACAGATAGAGTATAATTATATCTGTAGAGGAAATATTTCAATACAGATTGTGTATGACTCTATCTAACTCTAGTATAGGAAACGTTACTATACCGATAGAGTTAGAATTATACAATAGAGTACAGATAGAGCAAAACTTTATTTGTACTCTATTTGTAGATGAGATGTATCTTTACAGATAGAGTATAATTATATCTGTAGAGGAAGCATTTCCATACATATTGGTTATGACTCTATCTGTACTCTATTTATGCTTCAGTAGAGGAAACGTTACTATACTGATAGAGTACAATTCCATCTGTATAAAAAAACATTACTATACAGATTGTGAATGACTCTATCTGTACTCTATCTGTACTGTAGTAGAGAAAACGTTTTTATACAATAGAGTACAGATAGAGCATAACTTAATATGTGCTCTATTGGTAGAGGAAACGTTTCAATACAGCTCAATATGACTCTATCTGTACTGTATCTATATATTGGTATAGATTCAAAAATAGTTAAGTTTCCTTCTTTTCTATTCAGATTCATAAATTTATTTATTTTAGGAAATATCAACAAATTTACGAATACCTATGAGTACTAAAGCCTTCGAGTTCTGTTAGCTGTCCTATATGAAAGGCGAAAGAGACTTTCAAAATTAACTAGACTTTTAAACGAGACAAAGATAATTCGCGGCCATTACCTGTCTCTTCTTTGCAAACTAAAAACAAATATAGAGAGAGACAACTAGTTACGACTATAAGCTAATTATCTTTGTCTCTGTCACTCTTTTGCGACCGAGCTGGCTATAAGCAAATAGCAAAATACGCTATAAACAGTTTCTTAAAAACGCTTATAGTGATTGTGCCTTCCTTATAGAGGTAATTTTACACTATTTAGTGATTTGTCGAATATAACCTTTATAAACATCGTAAAATTCCAAGTTTTTTAACATGAAACGTATATGAGTATGCATGTTTTTTTAACATAACTTATTATAAACTAATTTTCAGACTATGTCAAAAACATGTGTGGTTTGGTTTCTAACTTCATTTCGTTTAGCAAAGTGTATACTTACGCAGAAGAATGCGTCTATTTACTTACATTAGTTGCGTAAATCTGTTTTTACCATTTTAAAAATAAAATTCTCTTAAAAGAATTCTTTTAACGACCATAAAACATAGTGAATGACTATGTTTAGGCAGAGAATTAGAGGTGGGACCGCTAACAACCGCTCTGGGTTCGAAACTTGCAATTATATAACGTTTTGTGATATACAGAAACCGGGGTAATTATATTAGGTCAGGGATCAAGTTTACGCATTTCAATAACAATAATTAAATATTTTTTTAGTAAATTTAGTACATACTGTGATTTGCAAAACACTTTTATTAGCTAAATTGCATAAGGTAGTTACAAAAAGTTTCTTTTACGCTAGAAAAGTAAAAGCGTTTTTTAGCTATTACTACTATTAGTATAATAAAATATTTACTGCAAAAAAGAAACTTATTTCCAGTCGCTTTAGTTTTAGTGAATGGGCTACCCCAGGTATTCATAAAAGTAGGCGTAAACTGTATGAATTATATAAAGAAAAAACATATAATAATAGCCAAATATTTAGGGAATATTTAAAAAAATACTCAAAAACCTTTAAAAAGGTCTGTCTTGTTGCAAAAGCAATTCACCTTAGACATAAAGTAAAAAATTCAACAAATAAAATAAAAACTACATGGAACATAATAAATAATGAAACTGGTAAAGCTAGGAATTCTTGTCAGGACTTTGAGTTGATTGTAGATGATGCTAGTTTTAAAACAAATTCTGATGTAGCAGTTGCCTTTGAACAGTTTTTTAGGAATATCCCATTCAAAACAACTGAACATCTAAACTCAAGTCCAATCTTAGCAGAAAAATTATTAAAAACTAGTGTTCCTGAATGTAACGTTCCCTTTGTATTTAAAAACATTAGTCCTACGGATATCATTAATACATTTAAAACATTAGAAATTAAAAACACCACAGACCTTTGGGGACTTTCTGTAAAAACTATAAATTCAATAATTCATGTTATAGCACAACCCTTAGCCATTATTTTTAATAGTTGTGTTGATAGTGGTGTGTTTCCTGATGAGATGAAACTTAGCAAAGTTATACCTCTTTTTAAATCAGGTAGTTCAACAGATCCTAATAATTTTCGGCCTATTTCAATACTACCTATACTCAGTAAAGTTTTTGCAAAAATCATACTTTGTCAAATGTTAAGCCATTTCTGTATTAATGAGCTACTTAGTAGTAAACAGTTTGGCTTTATGAAAGGCCGTTCCACAACCGATGCAGGAGTGGCACTATTAAAAAATATATATAACGCCTGGGAGGATTCGCATGACGCCCTTGGAGTGTTTTGTGATTTATCTAAGGCATTTGACTGTGTTCAACATGAAAATCTCATCAGGAAGCTACATCACTATGGTATTAGAGGCAAAGCTCTCGACCTTTTGACATCCTATATGAGTAGGAGAGTACAGAAAATAGATGTCAACGGTGAAAGATCTCCGGGATCAGCAGTCACTATAGGAGTCCCTCAGGGCTCAATTTTAGGTCCTTTTCTATTTCTTATTTACATTAATGATCTCCCATATAATGTAAAAAACCATGACATTGTCTTATTTGCTGATGACACCTCTTTGCTTTTTAAAGTTAAGAGACGACAGACATGTTATAATGAATTAAATAATGCCCTTTCTAAAATTGTAAATTGGTTTAACGCTAATAATTTATTACTTAATGAAAAAAAAACCAAATGTGTTAAATTTACATTACCAAATGTTAGTCAGAGACAGACATGTATTAATATTAATGGCGAGCAATTAGAACTTGTTAATTCAACAGTCTTTCTTGGCATAACGCCGGACTCCAAACTTCAATGGGGTCCTCATATTCATAACCTAGCCATAAAACTTAGCTCTGCTGTGTATGCGATCAAGAAAATAAGACAATTGACCGATGTCGACACTGCAAAAATAGTATATTTTAGCTATTTCCATAGTTTAATGACATATGGTTTCCTATTGTGGGGTAGTGCTGCTGATGTAAATACAATATTTTTGTTACAAAAAAGGGCAATTCGTGCTATTTATAAATTAGGATCTAGGATATCTCTGAGGGATAGGTTTAGGGAAGTAAAAATTTTAACTTTAGTGTCGCAGTACATATATGAAAATCTTTTATATGTACATAAAAATATCAATAGTTTCAGCAAGAAAAGTGACGTTCACAAAGTAAATACTAGAAGTAAAAATAAGCTGTTGGTGCATGATACACGTCTACGTACGTAAAATAAGTAACTGGGGCAATGTATACACTTTTACAACAAAGTTCCCAATAAAATTCAAAATCTATCAATAAGTAAATTTAAATCTTTTATCAAGCAGGTACTTTGTAAAAAGGCATACTACAATATTTCAGACTATGTAAATGATAAAAATCCTTGGGACTGATGATGCTCAATTACAGGATGCATAGGTAAACCAAATTAAAATGGAAATAACATAAAATTGTACGACTAAAAATTTTTTATTTAAAACATTAATTGTATTTTAGTTTATTTGTATTATTGATAGTGTTTTTAAAAGAGTAACTATCGAGTTTCTTGCCGGATTCTTCTCGGTAGAAATCAACAACATTGTGAACCGGCGGGAAGGTGGGAGGGTTGAAAAAATAATATTTTATAACTTTGACGATTCAAAAGTGATTGTAAAATCCTTATTTGAATAAAGCATTTTGACTTTGACTTTGACTTTGACTTTAGCCTAAAAAAAAATTGATGATAATATTTTTAAGAACAGATATATACCTTATTTTAATCAAATCGCTTTTCAAGTTTTTCAGTTATCTATCCGCAATCATTTTCGACCTACATAACGCTAACTTAATGTGTGTACGACATGCACTTGGCTAGTTTTTTACCCTTTGGTCGTGACAAGGAATTACTTCTTCTGCGTAAAAAATAAAGACAAAAGACAAGAACGAAGTTAAACGTCGGAACTTTTAAAATGGTGCATTTACTTTCCTTACGTTTCCTTATTTACACTTTTAGGGTACACATTTTACAAAAAACGCTAATGCAATTGACTTATATTAGTAAGTAGCCTATGGAAACGTTACTATAATATAAAAAATTTAGACTTTAAAACTTCTATCCCTTATTTACCCCTGCGTTGTGCACAGACTGACGCATAAACTATATTTTATTAGATAAGAAATAAAACCAGCAGCACAATAATGATGCTTGCAACTTTGTCAAATTAAATTTTACTGATACCAAAGAATATATATTAACCCCGATACTGCAGCCAGACATAGATCAACAAGGTTCTACGCGAGGCGTCTTGTGATAATATACTGTAGCGCGCTTTGTTGTTAAAACTTACCAAAGTTAAACAAAAAATATGGACAACTCCTGTATTTTCTACCTTGAGTGTCAGTTACTCTCAAACAAGCAGTAATTTCCAAAAATTCCAAACATTCCACCCTGCAGTGAATACGGTAATTACAGAGGTATTCCCGTAAGAGACGGTCACAAGGCGCGGCACGCGAGCGGTCGTCTATTACACCGTATTACCGTATCTACCTCCATAATTTTAGACAACCATCTATCATAATCACCTATTACAAAATTATGATGACGTACGATGATTGAGAGGTATGAGATTCCGTGGATTGTGGAATTTGATAAAGCTCTTGGAAATATTTCTGATGAGTCAACAGGGGCCTTACTACCATCTCTTAAGTTATACCATGCAACGGTATAGTGATAACATTTGAGCGGTATATACAAAGCAGTTACAAAGTGAGCTGGCACTAAAAGTCTTATTTTGTTTGGCCATAGGATAAATTAAAAATCAATAATAAATAAATATTGTGTGCACAAATATATAAATATATTTTTTTGTAAATACATACATATTATACATAGAAAACACCCTGTCTTAAGACAAACACAAATGAGCCACGGAGGATCATAAAATATATTTTTAACCGACTACAAAAATGTGTGCGTTGATGGTGTTTGTTGCACGATAACTTTTCGAACTGTTAACCGATTCTAATGATTACGGCCGAACTGGCTGAGAAAGAATAAAAAAACGGGTTGCATTCCGGGAATGCCGGCAGAAGTGAAAACATACAACCTGGATATAACATTTTAACATGTGTAATCCGCACTTTCATCTTTCTGTCAACACAATTTCCTCTTACTTTTTATTCGTCCTATGAATTTAACATTTTTTACCCATCCTCCCCGCGGGGAGCCATTGAGCGTTCGGCGCTCGTGCAGAGTCTGGCCCCAAAAGCCCGGTGGAGCAGTAATGGCTGCATCAGCTAACAGCATAGTCAGACAGAAAAAGAAAAGCATCATATTGTCATAATATGTTATTAAAAATGATCGGTATACTTACTTGGGAATGGATTTAATGTACTTAAGGTAGCGATGTATGTACGCTTGTATGTATTTGCGAAATCAAAAAAAATTTTTAGCAAGTATTTAAGTATCATATTTTTTACATACAAAGAAATCTTTACTAAACGAATTCAATACAATATGTTGAGGTCATTTTTTTTTAAACTCCATAGGCATGTCCATTTAAACGTACACCTATGAGCTTATTCACCCTTAACAGCTCTCCCTACTTCGATCACTGTTTAGTACCTAAGCTAATAGAGAAGGTACCGATGGGATACCGTTTAAGTACAGTAACCTAAAAATTATAATTTCAAAATTGACAAAACAAAGTACGGTACCCTAAAAATAATAATTCATTCAAAATTGACAAAACAAATTCATAAACAAAAGGTATCCTTTCGAAATTCCAAGCGGAACTAATTCTAATGCCCTTTTCAACTAATTAAAAAAACACAGTTATATCAGTAAGAAATCCCAAAAATATTAATCTAACATCCATGAACTATAACGTGATACCATGATCTATGTAGCGGTTAAAACAAAAACTGGGTAAATCAAAAAACGGCGAATTTATCAAAACGAACTGACGTTTTTACTTAATTTTAATTGAAGCATCGGGCAGGTCGGGTCACCGTGGTAAATAAAAACAAATGAGCTGTTAATGTATTCTGGGAGTATGTTTTTTGCAGGTAGTTTTGTGACATGCCAACAGTTTTAATGTTCAGCAACGAATGTTAAGACATAAATTTTAAGTTTTAATATGTTTATAATCGATTAAATAAAAAACTAAGTTTTAAGACATTTTTTTTTTATTAATAGTTTTGAAATCGCGCATCTCTTAGCGATTAGCTAACAATAAACCTGCTGAACTAAATAGGCTAATAGTAGATAAATTATTAGTTATGTTCAGCAAATCAGTTATGTAACTTAAAGTAAAGTTTGGTTATTATATCGATGGTTATTACTAAGTAAATTTTAGCTATCTTTCGAATAGTTCAGTTGCCCATTTTTTTAAATTAACTTGCTTGTTTGTAGACTGCATTGCATTAGGCATATTCCTGTTTCCTATGTACTTTAATGAACTACCTATGTCAGTAAAAGATAGTGATGAGATAGTTGTGTTTCAAATCACTTTTATTTAAATTTAAAGGTCGCGAAACTTTTTCAAATAATGTAAAAACTGTTTGACTAAAGTTGTGCACTGGTTCGACATGAATAATTTACTCTTAGCAAGAAAACTAAATATATAAAATTTTTAACACCAAATGTCAGTCAGGTAAGCCAGTGTATTTATAAACGGAAAGCAGTTATATTGTAGATAATATAGTATTCTTAGGTTTTACCCCAGACACAAAGCTGGGGCCCACATATAGCTAGATTTGCGAATAATCTTAGTTCTGCAGCATTCGCGGTTAAAAAGATTCGTCAACTTATGGAGAAAGCTACTGCCCGGATAGTATACTTAATTTTGCTAATTTCATAACGTGATGTTCTACGGTATTTTACTATGGGGACACGTAACTGATATTGAAACAATCTTTGTGCTGCTAAAAAGGGGTTTTTGAGCAATTTATAATCTATCCTATTTAAGGAAATCAAGGTCTTAACCTTACAGTCTCAGTATTTATTACCTAATTTAATCTAGTTCATAAAAATATTGATTGGTTTAAAAATAATAGCGATATTCGTAACACTCGAAATAGACACAGACTTGCTCTGATCTACACAAGGCTTAAGAAAAATAAAATCCCTTAAAAACTTTAAAATGTTTAAAATTTTATAAAGAAACTTGCCATAAATGTTATAAAGACGTTTGTTTGTTAGTTTTGCATGGGATTAAATATTTTTTTGCTAATATAATTTACTTGGAACTTCGTATAATTTAATTAAAATTTAAAAGAGCGACTGCTGGAAACTTTCTTTCGCCCATTTTTCTCAGCAGAACGCCATTTGACTTCAAAATTATAGTTACCGGTAACTTACAGTCTGAGTAAAACCAAATCGTTTATTTGTTATAGCTGTCGCTGCAAAGGAAGGACTTGATTTTTGGCACGGATATTGTTGTAGGAAGAAGAGGGATAGGCTACTTTTTAACCCGGAAAATTCAGAAGTTCCCACAGGAATAACTATGACCGATTTCTACGAGGACAATTTATTGCTACAACTATATCTTCCTTACTTAAACGCTGATAACTAAATTTCGGACCGGCGGAGCCGCAAGCAAATGCTAGTATATCTTTAATTGTGGCATAATTTAACAAATGCTCAAGCAAATTTTTGCAAACCACAACTTTAGTGATCAAAAACCAAATAAATAAACGATAAAACAACAAAAAGGCATACAAATATAGGTAGGTTTGCACTCAAAACTTTTTCAAACATATCGCGTCGACCAAATGTTTCACACCCGAGGCGATCCATTTAAACACATTCCGCGCAATTCTCAACCGCTACCACATAAAATTAATTTTAAAATAATTATTTGGAACGCCATAAGTTTTTTTACGTTTATTGAACCGCAATGCCAAATTTTTTGGACCACACAATGCTGTGACAGCTGTCAATGATTATTTTTTATTAATTTCTGGGTTGTGCGGTTTTAGCTTGTAATGGTTAGTTTACTATAGTCATCGCACACTAGAAAATTAAAGTATATACCTTAAAATAAAAACCAGCTAAGTGCGATTCGGACTAGCGAACCAAGGGTTACGTACCACCACAGAATGCACGAACCTGGCTCGCGCTTGACCAGTTTTTATTATTTATTGTTGTTCTGTTAGGCCTTACACTATTTTAGTTCTAATTTTGAAGTTTGTATGTATGACCGTTTTTACGATAGAGTAAAAAACAACAAAAACTAGCTTCTTGTATGGGGTTTATTTTTGTAATTTTATTATTTGCTGGGATTTATTTATCTGCCATAATAGCACATACCTATTCTGTCAAAATGTCAGGCTTCTACCTACTTCGATCTAAACTATAGAGCCCTTTTAAATGGTAGCACGGACGGACGGACAGACAGACAGCGTAGACTGAGTAATAGGACTCTGTTGGTACTCTTTGGGTACAGAACCCTAGAAAAGGGGATGGGCTGTGTTGTAGCCACGGCTGCGTGACTTTGAAGATTCGTAAAATTTGATGCCGTAATTAAATAGTAGGTAGGATGTAAAAAATCTGGCTAGGCTATGTTTTCAACTACAGTAGCTAGAGATTTGTTTTATAAATTTCTATTCACTTCCTAGACCAATTTCAGAATTTTCTCTACGGTTGTTCGCCTTTACCGTCTTTCGAAATTGGTCTTGGTTTTTTTTCGTTCCTGTATTTAATAATTAAGTCCTGTAAAATACTAAACTGTTTATAAATGATTTAGTATTTTGTTATAAGATGAAGCCATCTAAAGTACCTACCTGCATAATTTCCGTGTCGCAACTTATTGTAACATAGCCTGAGCCTAAAGACGTTTCATCAAATTCACGTTAAATAGTTTGCAACATGCAACAAAGGTTTATTTGTTACTTCGACATCCAAATTAAAATGACATCAGATAGATAGGACAGTTCTTTTTAGGGATCCGTTCCCAAAGGGTAAAAAACGGGGACTTCGCTGTCCGTCCGTCCGTCTGTCACCAGGCTGTATCTCATGAACCGTGATAGTTAGACAGTTGACATTTTCACAGAAGATGAATTTCAGTTGGCGCTATAACAACAAATACTAAAAAAATAGAATAAAATTAATATTTAAGGAGCTCCCATACAACAAATGTGTTTTTTTTGCTCGTTTTTGCTCGATATTGATAATGGCAACAGGTCTACCCTTAAATATTCACAGAATATATAGTTATATATTCACTTTAAAATATAACAATAATTTAAATTAAACAAAGCCCCAATACAACAAACGTGATTTTTTGCCGTTTTTATAGATAATGGTACGGAACCTTTCGTATGCGTGTCCGACTCGCACTTGGCCCATTTTTTTAGTGTAGCTATCTCAATATCAAAAACATACTTCTTCATACTTAGATGATTTAAGATAGGTATATTAAATAAGATTGTACCTACCTACAGAAAATTATGATCGTTAATGCAAGTTGTTTTTTTAATACTTTGCAGCGTTTGTCAAATGGAAAGACGCATTCCATATTTTACGATAGTACCTACTCCACTCGATGATACTTAGGGCATTCCTCCTGAGCCACGTTGCAATTTAATAGTAAAATTTATAAGCTTTCTTTCCGTCTAAGCGCATCTGATAATTTCAGTGGCGCTATTACAGTTTACACAAAACGCCACCTCCCGACATCATGGATTTCTGGTAGCAACATTTCGTAGCAAAATCGCTTAAACGAAACGCTAAAAGTCAACATTAGGATTTTTTAAAAAAAGCCCATAAAAGCCGTCCAACCGCTAACAATTTCTGCTAAAATGTAGGTAGTTAGATGATACGCACTAAATGTATACAAAATATTTTTTTATTCTCACTTTAATACCTATATTAGGTACTCTGAAGACCCTTTATCTATATAACTCGTAAATTATTTTTTTTACTAAACATTAATAAATATAATTATACACATAATTAGATATCAATAAATACTTAAGTACCAAATTTCAACGCTGTCTTCTTACTAGTTTTTAAACGGATGGACGTGGCAAAGTCATAAGGGTTCCTATGTATGATTATCGAACCCAAACAATACAGTTTTTACTAAGGCAGTTCTTTCTACTTAGCATCCTAAGATAAAATTCTTTTTAATCTTATAGTTAACATTTCGGAAAAAAAACGTTTTTTCCTTGAAAGTCAGGAAAGAAAATCTGTTCAATAGATCACTGATCAAAGCAAATCAGTTTTTTTTTTTAATTCTAGTTACTTGATGTTTGACTAATCAAAGTTCGTGCACTTAACAATTTTAGTAATAATCCTAAAAGTTAGACCCTAGGAGTCCTCAGTATTTATTTACGTAGGTACTCCAAATAGAATAATATAAACTTGTGATGTTCGAAAACTGACAGTTAAAAAAAAACAATAACCGTAAAATTCGAAATAAGAAAGAAATGAAATGAATAAAAAATAAAAGGCTGCTACAGTTTCAATTTTTAAAATGTTACCTTTTTAATAAAAAAGTAAACAGGTTCAATGCTGAGTCAACATTTAAAAAAGGAGTATTTCTTAACCAAACAAAACCTATTCAAATATTAAAAAAAAACGACAAAACCTTCTAAAACGGTTGCATTTACAGAATATCTGGCACAAAAGAAAAATCACTACAAACAAGCCATTCAAACTTCGAACACAAACGTCACGTAAAACTGCTCACTTAACCCTACAATAGCCATAAAGAATTACAATTAATCGCTGCGACGAGAAATGCCACCGCGCGGGTAAAAAACGTCAAAATATTGTCCGTGGATGCGACAAGGTATCCCCACCGGGGGCTACTGGGGAGCCAATAGGGCAGCTGTTTAGAGTTTTGCTACTGATTTTTAGCCAATGGAAAACCCTGGGGCGGAGCCTCCAGCTACATTCAGCGTTTCGCCCCCAGCTAAAACCTTTTCGCCTCCAGTCGTTTACAGATAAGCCCGCGGGATGGTCGATTATTATTACGTTTCATATGCGTGATTCTGTGATCTACTCGAGTCGCCTGAGGCTTTAATCGATAGCAATGTACAGTACTGAGTGCGATAGATGATTTATTAGCTGTGTGTATTGAAACTTTGTTGTGATATGGGACGAGACAGTGTGATTTCTGTGATATGTTTGCCTTCGTTTAGATAGAATAACTCTTTGCCGATATGAACTTGTATATGCAGTGTCATCGCGAGGTATGGATTACTTTCCTACTAGAATGTTAAGATGATACATGTAACACAAATGAAAATTTAATGGGGTTAAAAATCCACAGATCACTAATTAGGTACCAATCGTTACTGGCGCCAAATTAGTTAGTAAAAGAACCCTAGCGGATAGTGTAAAAATCCTTTATTTTACCACTCTTTTGCATACTAATTTGGCACTACCTAAGATTAGTACCTAATAAGTTATCTGTGGATTATTAACCTCATTGTTTACCATAGGGGATTACCATAGTATTATATAATCTGTGCCATAGGGAATTTCAGGACCTTACATAGCCACTGTGCTTTTCTTTTTTTTATTAACATATAACATGTACCTGAAGAGGTAGGTATATATTAATAACATTACCTACTGATATCCTACATAACTAGACTAATGTGTGTATTATTAATTTATTTAAGAATTCCCTGATTAATTTATTTTGCCGGCGGCACCAGAAGGGTTAAGAAAGCGTGCTAAATAAGGGAGTTTCTGCAACATTAAGCGCCAGAGTAAAATCGAAATATGACGTTGTTATGTCTACCTATGTAATGAATATATAAGCTATGACAATGTGACTTATAACCTAATGATAAGTTTAAATTTTAAAATTTCAATTGCAATAATATTGTCTTCGAATTTAATATAAAAGACGTAATAGGTACTTAATTTATTTAAATAAAAGCTATTATGGATACAGCTGGTAATTGTCGCTGAGCTTGCACGGGCAATCAATGCTCAAAAAATTGACCGTGTAACTGCTCCTTTACCGGTTTAAAATTCCGCGCCAACAATGTGCAACGAAACTAAACTAAGCGTGTTGTTAATGACCTATAAGATGCGAAAATCGTCTTTCCCGAAACAGAGCTAAAGCCACATCGCTCTGCTGTGCACCGTCTTATTGTAGAGCTAAAAATCTGTTCGAGAAGTCGGTTCTGTATGTCACATCTAAGGTATTTAATTCCGGGATTTTGAACCCCGTGATATCTGTGTTCCCGGAATCCCGGGATTGATACAAACATATTTTTCAAATATAATAGCGGCCTGTGAATGCCTTATTTGTGCTGGCGTTTTTTTTTTACTCACATCCAAAATGGAAGCAAACAAAGCATAGCACACTGCGATTAACTAACACCAATGCCGACTGATTTTTGATTTGATAACAGTAAAATCTGCACTGTACTTACATCTGCACTGTATCCCCGAAATCCCGGAAAAATGTTTTAAACTATTTCAGTCGCATCACTGGGTTCTTAGCAACGACAAGTAGGTATAAGTGTTACTAGTTTTAAAATTGATACAATCATAGAACTTACTTGGCTGCATTTGTATAAGAATAAACTTTTTCTGATTTTTTTTAACTTGCAAACCTTGGAAGGTAATGATTTTTTGTGCATAAAATAATAATTTTAAAATATGTAAATTTATATGACACCCTATTTGCCGAGTGACCCCTCCTTTAGAATTTTAAAGCCCTATTTTAGACTCTATTTTTCTTAACAACTAAAAAAATCATATTTGTTTAATAATTAAAATAAATAAATAAATATTTTTTTGACACTACTCACAGCGCCATCTGGTCCCAAACTAGACAAAGCTTACTATGGATACCAGATAACGTACCTACACATGTTTGTTAATACACACATATTATTCATAGAAAACACTCAGATTTAAGATAAACATACATGTTAATCACATGAATGTTTGTCCTGCGCGGAATTCGAACCCACGTTCCTTTCAAGTCAATAGCAGTTGTGCACAAAGTGGTCTCAAAAATAAGTGTAAAAGGGCGATTTTCAACAAGCTCACTTTTGCCTAATTTCGATAGCATTCTACTTTGGTAGGTACCTAAAACTATAATATATGCTATGGTTTCAGGGCACACACTTGTGCCACTGAAATTAGGCAAAGGTTGTGATTGTTAAATAAAGTTTTTATGATTTAAATAAAACAAAAAAATTAAAATCTTTTTAGTTACGGAACTGTCGGTTGACTTAATATGGTCGTTTTTGTTGTGTGAAACTAAACCGTGACAAATGGTTTATTGCTTCTACATTTCGCATTAGTCCCATGCACTCTACTCCATTGACTATATAGCGATGCCCTTGGTTGTATGCCTAAAGTAGTATATTTTAAAATCCGAAACTCTGGGTATGTATTTAAAACGTGTGTTGTGTATAATTAACCGATCACCTTTATCTCGGTGTCTGCATCATATTTATCTACATTGTCTTGTAAAATATTATAACTTGCAAGTGTTTTCAGGGTTATGTAGTATGTAGCAGAATCAGAATCGTTTGGTTTCGTGTTGACCGTCCGCGCTGTCAGACAATTATAAATTTGCTATTTTTCTGCCCCATATAATAAAAAAAATCATGCATATCCTCTAGTCCATATGTCCACAATTTACCATGCTCTATTTGAACCGTTATAGATATAATAGTAATAAAATTAAAAATAAATTTTGTTTTTATGACTTGAGTACCTACCTACTTATTACTACGTGTTATGTTTTTTTTTTTTTTTAATACCACTAAGGTGGCAAACAAGCACACGGTCCGCCTGATGGTAAGCGGTCACTGTGGCCTATGGCCGCTTGCAACCCCAGAGGTATAACTCGCGCGTCGCCGACCCTTCAAAAATCCAATAACTTCTTTCTTGAAAAACCCCATACTGTAGTCCTTAGAGTTAGAGAAAACCTTGGCAGGGAGCTCATTCAACAACCCAAGCGTTCGCGGATGGAAGTTTCTCTGAAACCGCACTGTACGCGACCATTTTGGTGCCAAAGTGTGAGAATGAGTTCCCTGCCGATGGCAAGCGGTGCGATGGTAGAAAGTAGCCGTGGGCATCATTTCGAACAATTCATCAGAACACATCCCATTGTACAAGCGGTAGAACACACACAGGGAGGCAAAGTGTCCTCAGACTTAAGGGCTCGATACGGCAAGTGAGTTTGGGATCGTCGACAATTCTCACAGCCCGTCGTTGAACCGAGTCAAAAGATCCAAGCTGGTATCCGGGTGCACCTGCCCAGAGATGGCAGAAGTACTCCATATGGGGCAGCAACCTTTGCCCCGACGTGAAGTACTGCTTCGCTCTGTTGAGTGCACCTAGTTTTTTGGACGCCAGCTTTACCTTATGTTGTAAATGATCTCGGAACTGAACATCGCAGGAGATGTTGACACCAAGGATCCCAATGCTTTTGGAGATGGAGAGGAGAGTGTTCAGGAATTGTGGGACTACAGTGAATGGGGTTTTTTTAGCGGTGAACGCGCAGACTTGTGTTTTTGTAGGGTTGAATCGGACGAAGTTAACCCTTCCCCAGTCAGAGACCTTGGACAGTGTGGTCTCGATTTGAGACACAAGTTCTTGGCGGTTTTCCTCCACAACGGAACGAGGGATGTTTGCACGACCCGTGTAATAAGTGTCTCCAGTACTGTCATCTGCATGGCAATGTATGTTGTTGATGGATAACATGTCATTGATATGCAGTAGAAAGAGCGTAGGAGACAGCACAGAGCCTTGCGGGACACCAGCATTAATGTCCATGCTATCAGAGCAACTACCGTCAACTACGGTTCGTATGCGTCTGCCGGACAAAAAGCTAGCCACCCATTTCCACAAACCCTCGATCACTCCGTAAGATGGCAACTTGGATAGAAGACCCCGGTGCCAGCCCGATCGAACGCCTTCGCTATGTCCAAGCTACATGCCAATGCCTCCCCCTGACTCTCAATGGCTAGTGCCCATCGGTGTGTGAGATACACTAGAAGGATACCAGTCGAGCGACCGTGGCGAAAGCCATATTGACGATCACTGACCAGGTCGTGTTCTTCTAGGTATCTTAGAAGCTGTGTGCTGATCACACGCTCCATCACCTTGAAGAGGAGAGAGGTAATAGCAATAGGCCTGTAATTCGATGGATCTGATCTATCGCCCTTTTTGGGCACCGGTTGCACATTCGCAGTCTTCCATGAAGAGGCGCGTGAGTACAGGACATAACTCAGGAGCACACTGCTTAAGCTCCACTGCTGGTATACCGTCTGGCCCACTCGACTTATGAACGTCTAGAGAAAGCAACGCCCGCCGGACCTCCCGCTGTGTTATGGAGATTTCCGGCATGGTCTTACCGCACCACGGTATAGTAGGTGGTACAGCGCCTTCATCGTTCATATTCGAGTTTGAGGCAGACTGTCCAGTAGATCGGCTTTCTCTTTAGCACTATAGGCCAAGTCACCATATGTTTATTTCATTAGGTTTAATTTAGTTTAGTTTTATATTGAAGGATATTTTTAAGCAGGTTCAATAATAGTTTTCACATTGCTGAAGCTGGGGTACTTAGGTCTCCATCAAAACTTTTCTCTCAAAGTGGTTAGGTAGATATCCACATATACATGTATTTGGCGAATTATTAGCTTTAAATTTTGTGTTCCCTATTCTAACTTTTCGACCATGTGTTTTAAATATCTGAATGATTAAACTTTAGAAATACTTTTGTCATAAAGTGAATTAAAATAAAGAAATGTTTACATGTTCTTCATCGTGACCGCAAAACTTGTTTTTTTTTTTTACTTATGAGATACGGAACCCTAAGTAAATGCATGTACGAAATACCAGACTAGACCTTTTTTATACCAATTATATGCAAGATACTTAAAGATGACAGTAATTAAACATGAGTCGTAAAGTAATGATAATGTGGAAATATCTCCAGTCTTCGCCTTTGTAACTAAGTGCCTACATGAGAAAAAAAGGGTAGCTGGGGGCAAAAATTGACCACATATGGAAATACAAACTGAAATTCAGTGTTAATAACGAAATAATTTTACAATAAATACTTTACGCACACAGATTTCATTGCAATCAAATCTTAAATAACCATTGGATTATTACCTAGATATTTAGGTAACTAACTAAGTTACCTACATCCTATCATACGTGTCTACATTATCAATAACATTTTTGAGCCTTTGTTATCATTAGATAAATTAGATAGGTAGGTACTTATCATATTCTTTAACCTAATCAGAAAGTGCAGTGATCAATTCATAGGTAGGTTCCATCTTATTGTGCAGGTATATACCTACCTAGCTCGGTCAGAAATGGCGATAATATTTTCTGAAGAACCGTTATATTTACTGCGTAAGTTTTGCCTTCGTTTCCCCTATCATAGTCGTGCCTAAACTATCAATATCATTTTTGGACCTATGTTTTAATACTGAGTTAGATACTTATCACATTCTGTAATATGATAAGGCTGTTTCATTAGGTAGGTAGTTACTAAGGCATTTAATTTCGGAAGATTTTCAATTCCGATATTGGATTTCAAAATCTGAATTCCCATACTAATATCGGAATTGCAAATATTTGATATGTTATTATAAACTATTGTTTTTTAATATTCAACATAGGAAACAATATCACCATTTTAGTAATTAACTAGGACAAAAACCAGTCAAATGCGAGTCGGACTCATACACCTAGGGTTCAGTAAAAGGTAAACTGTATTGAAGGACAAACTTAATTTACCGATGGACAACGTTTGTCCCTATACATCGACATAGGTCGTGATTAGTTTACCAACTGCAAATAAGTTTATAATCGCTATTTTTTTTTTGGGATAAAATTTAATGAAAGATAGTAAAACATATTTGTCATATTATGTGGCTTACTCGTATGTTACTCGTTAGAATACAATTATAGTACTTTATAGGACTTATGTACCATGTTAAAAATCTCATTATTATCTACTCATAAATTTAAAAATAAACTTAGAATTGACTTTAAAAAAATAATCAATGATTAAAAACAAATAAGCAAAGTAATAAAACTATTATTACTATAACATTCATCTTTGTTTTAGAAAACAAAAGTTTCTAGAAACTCCTGCACTCCTGCTTTAATTCTACTAATAAAATAAAGAAACTCAAAATCAAATTAGATAAAATAATAAACAGTTAAGTATAATTAAATACAATTTAATTATTTTAGTAAACACGACCTATTTACTAAAATAATTTAAATATTTCTTCAAGAGAAACTTGATTGAGTATTATTAAAAAATTTAATGCTTTTATTCTATTAATCTGAAGGTAAACTTCGAACAAACTACAAAAATATTTAGTTGACGATCACATGCTTACTTTTAACACTACCTGCATGCCTGTAACAGATACACTCATTTCTTAGGCAATTTTGTCGTTATCATAATTTCGAAAAGGACAAAATTGGAGTTTACACAGAAGGCCCTCTTATTTTTTTTTAGATTTCTCTATTTCCATATCAAGTACTTGGTCAAAGGTCATCCACATTACACCTTATAGCGGTTGATTCGCTTTTTTCATCGAAAGAAACTTCCAACAAATTAAGTCTTTGTTTCAGTGACGGTTCCATTATATTAGGGGTTTTTTAAGTACTTACAATTGCATTTTACCTGTATTTATTCATTTATTGACTTGAAAAATGTGTCCTCGGAAGCTATTAGAATATTTCAGAATTCTAGAGGTAGTATAGTAAATACTGCCAATATTCGTCTTTTTTATTCGGCTTCTCAAGTTTTACGCAAGAAGTGTAAATAAGTGTTTGGTTCAAGTTTACTGAACGTGAATTACAATATTCTGTATACTATCAGCCATTTTGAGCCCTTCTACATTACAAAATAAGTAGAGTAATCTAGGAAGTAGCTTCGTACTTGTGACTTCAGCCAAGAAATATACTACTCAAGAGACTCCGGCCATTTAACTCAGGCACAACATTGTGACAAAGTTCGGAAGTCGCTTAATGTGAGGCCAGGTTGCACGAAGTAAACATTAAGGGTATTTCAAACTCTCAATGCCAAGCAAGTGACTCTTTAGCTGTTTAATAAGGATCAAGTGAGACACAATTACATTGCTCCACCCACGGGCTGTCATAGTTTGCGTCATATTTAAAAACGTAAATAGAAATTTTGACTGATTCCCATGTTACGATATTAATCTACTCAGTATCGGAATTATTATATCGCATCTAGCGGTTCGAGATTCCGGAGTTACCATATTCCGGGATTCCGATATTCATGCCCTATTAGATATTAGTTGCTTTCGTTTTCCGTATCATGCTTGAGCCTACACTATCAATAACAGTTTTGGGCTTATGGTATCATTAAATACATCAGTTAGATATTTATCATATTCTGTTATATGATAAGGCCGTTATCATTAAATAGGTAAGTACTCATCATAGTGAGTAGTTTGTACCGAGCTCTATCATAATGGCGATAATATTTTCTGAAGGATTAACCTAAACCGTTTCATTTACTGTGTTCGTTTCCCCTATCATAGTCGTGCCTACACTATCAATAACATTTTTTGTCCTATGTTATCATTAAATACATTAGTTATATAATTATCATATTCTGTAACTTAATCAAATAAGTCTGTTATCATTAGATAGGTACTCAACATATTGTATAGTTTGTACCTAGCTCTATCATAAATGGCGATAATATTTTCTGAAGGATTAACCTGAACCGTTTTATTTACTGTGTTCGTTTTGCCTACGTTTCCCCTATCATAGTCGTGCCTACTCTATCAATAACATTTTTCGGTCTATGTTATCATTAAATACATTATTTAGATACTAACTAAAGTAACTTAATCAAATAAGTCTGTATCATTAGATAGGTACTCATCATATTGTATAGTTTGTACCTAGCTCTATCATAAATGGCGATAATATTTGCTGGACTGGAGTTTGCGGAGCGTTATACTTTACTGTGTTTATTTTGCCTTTGATTTCCCTATCTTACAGTATTAATAACATTTCTAGGCAAGGTTATCATTAGATACATTAGATAGGTACCTTCTTATCACATCAGCTGACAGCTCGTCGTCGATCCCAAAACTCACAAGTCGTAAAGAGAGTTTGCCCCCCTTTGTGTGTTCTACACTTGTATAGTGGGACTGTGTTTTAAGGAATTGTTCGAAATGATGCCTACGGCTACTTTCTACCACAGTACCGCCATCGACAGGGAATTCATTCCCAAACCTTAGAACATAATAAGTCACGTATAGTGCAGTTTCAAAGGAACTTCTTCCTGCGCTTAAGTTTTGTAATGAGCTCCCTGCCAAAGTTTTCTCTATACAGAAAATAAAAGATTAAAGAGTCGGAAACGCGTGATTATTGCGCCTGGTGTTGCAAGGGTCCATAGGCTAATGCAGTGATCTGGCGGATCGTCAGCTTGCCACATTGCTATCTTGGTGGTATAAAAACATTGAGAACTAAAGTATTTTATGTATTTAATTTATTTTTGTTTGGTGGAATAGTTCAATCTTTGAAATAAATCAACCATTTCCTAAACATTATCGATAGACGATTAATTTATGGTCAGGTTACATGTGCGACTTAGCGTACGAGTAGGCCGTGCGAGTCATGTCCTTTCAAAAAAAAAAAATAGCTACTGTCCATAATGTCTCTACCTCTCTTAAACTAGGCCAAATATTGGTCACTGCGATCGTTGGCGCCGTGGCTTAGTTGGTTAAAGCGCCTGTCTAGTAAACAGGAGATCGTGAGTTCGAATCTCGCCGGGGCCTGTAGTATAGTTTTTTTTTTATTGGTGCGTCCAAGTATAAAATAATGATACATGTTAGGCTGACCGTTTGTTTCTTATCAAAATTTTCCTTAAAGAATAAATACATATATAATATTCACATTCGTTTATTTCATAATATTACTTTATGATACAAGTGAGCTCGGCTACTCATTTCAGATGAGGTTGCAGCTACAGTCGAAGACGAGGGCGTAATTAAGCCGAGTGTGTATTAAGCAGAGCTCACAAGTGTCATACGACTGTTTTCTATACATTTGAAAAACTGTAAATACTTATATTAGTGTTAAAATGTTGTAAAAAGTTGATATTTAATGGAATCTAATAGTTTTTCTATGTTTTAGACAACCATGTTTGATTTATTTTACCAAAATTGAAAATTTAGTTCATAGGCAAAATTTCTTTTTGCTCAAAGTTTTTAAAAAAGCTGTAAAGTAACAGGCGCTTGGGCGGTATTTGTCATGAGACAAAAATGAAATGAAAAACGGTGTGGTAAAGGGTGCTTGCTTTGTAAGCAAAGTGTGTTGAAATGATTTTTAATACCTTTCAATACAAACGAATTATAAGTATCAATAAAATTAATTTGTGTCATAAAAGGCTATGTTTTGGAGCCATCGTGTCGCAGTTTTGTCAGAAATGTGTTATAGTCGTCACATTTTTTTACCCGACTACGGCGAAGCAAAAAGGAGGGTTATGATTTTGACCGGTGTGTGTATGTGTATATTCATCTCTTCCCTCATAACTTCCAAAATACTTTTCATAATTTGACAAATGTGTTATCATTGAAAGCGTGTCGTCCGCTGGTTATAGGCTATATGACGTCACATTAAATATAGCGCTCTTGAGACTATTAAGTCGTGAACTTAAAAAAAAATTAATGATGCTGTGTTGGGTATCAAATAAAAGGGCTTAAATTAGCACATTTCGAAAATATATACTTTGATAGCTGCTTCTTGCGGCTTTGCTTGCATGCACCCGTTAATTGTGGATGATTTTTAAAATCACGTCTCACTCTAAACATTTTATGATATAGGTATTTATTCGAAGACTCTAACCTTCATGGAGTCTTATACAAAGAAAGATAATTTTCATGTATATATATTTATAATGAATTTCTTAAATCTATGAAGATTTGTGTATTTGTAAGATTGACTTAATAAGTTACTAGGAGTTATTAGCAAATATTTCATTACAAATAAATAAAGAATGATAGTGTACAAAATTAACATTCATTTCCCTGATGCGAACGCAGGAATCCCCAAATTCTCGATCACTACGGCTAAATTCATTAAAGACACGATTATATTCCATGGTCCCATAATCTCTCTACTCTAAGGAAAATTCATTTAAGGCTTCAAGAGCTTTTACTTACGTTCGGAGGAGTTAATATGTTACTTTTCGGTGACTTGATGCAATTACCACCCGTATCAGCAACTCGTAGCGGCGCATATCTATATGCTTTAAGCAACTAGAACTTCCCGCAGCCCAACCACATTTATGGAGAATGTTCAGTTTCTGTGAATTGAGTCAAAATATGCGTCAGGCTAATGCTAATAATGTTGTCGATCTGTAGCGGATCATATCGTACCGCTGTAAGCAATGCTGACGTCACGCGTCCTACATCGCGCTATCGAAGTTTCTTTGGCAGTTTAGCATATATAGAAACCGAAGCTCATGTTAAGTGGACCACGGCGGTCCCCAGGCATAACAGCTTGCCTGGCCTCTCCTCGTTGTCGCCGCTCCACAGATCTGTTAAACAGCATCAGAGTGGTGAAGTTAACAGTGGAACAACTAGCAATATTAGATACCGGAAGAATTGTCTATGTCACAAATCTGTATGATGAAATAGTTCATATATTTCTAACTTTGAAACAGGTTGACGAATAGAACACGAAGATGTCGGAACGTTTGGCATTGCGAACTAAAATGTATACCTACTATAAAATATAAAAAAATTTGGAAAATCCAAAAGTGCACGCCTCATAGCGGTCATTTACATTTAAAAAAAAATTCTAAAACAAAAACTCAAATTTTTTAAAATAAAATAACAAATAAGGTGAGGAAAAAATATAATATAAAATAAAAATAAAAAATATATATATAGATATACAGTATACAGTGGTATATTAGTTTTTTATAAATTATAATTAAACGACAGTACTTAGAACGCTAATATTAACTAGGAATCAGCACAGTGTAATACTTTATATATTAAAAACAAAAGTATTCCGGTAAGATGAATTTTTCGACTAATTTCTCTGCCACATACATGGTCACATAAACACAGACTCACGGACGTCCAAGAATGATTAGTTTTAATGTTATTATTTATTATATTAAACAAATTAATTGTATATAAAATGTACCATATGTGCTAGACAGATTATTTAACTAAAAAAAAAAACGTCAATTAAGTTTCGAAAGACTGGGTTTTTTGACATGTCGAGAGTAGAGCACTACCTCTCCGCTCCGCTTATGAGGCGTGCAATATAAATAAATAAATAGATACATCTACCGAATCTAAAACATACGGTCAAATTCCAAAACAAGAACATATTCCTAGCAGTCACAACCGAACAGGAGGTATACGAAGCAGTATCAATATCGGTATTGGCTCTCGTGTATAGCTACGCAGCCTACGCAGGAATTTGAACATTAATCGAGGCTTAGTGAGCGGTGCTATGGCAGTGGTGAGGAACTTGATGTAGCCTGCTTTTGGTCGTGATCAGCTGGAGCATGGAGAACAGCCAAGCGCAGTTCTCATACGATTTGATGATTCAACTATAAATGCAGATGAAGATTGGCTTGTTAGAATTGAACCTTGTCTGGCTGAATTTGACGGATTAACCCTTAATTAGGCGCATCAAACAAATCACACCATTAGTCGCATGGATTCTCTAGTGACTCCAAACAATATAAAAATATAATTAAATATGAAAAAAAATAAGCAAACTATTTAATATGAAATATATCAAAATACTTTACCTATTATAAGAAGAAAATAAATAAAATAAAAAATAAATAAAAATACTAAAAAAGAAAAAAAAACTGGTCGCGACTAATTTGCGAGCCCTGCGGGAAGTTAGGAAGCTAGGGAGCGCTTGCGCACTCTTAACACTCTAACTCTGCACTGTGCACTCTTTATCAATATCTGGGCAATCGCTGATTTAGGGAAGTCACTATTCGCTTATGGACAGGCCTATGTAACCCTCAGCAATCACAAGTCTCAGATAGATTGTTCATTTGTTCCTTGGAATTTAATAAATTAATGAAAAATCCTTATGACATAGGCTACGGTGACCGCTTACCATCAGGCGGGCCGTAGGCTTGTTTGCCACCTTAGTGGTATAAAAAAAAAAAAAAAAAATCTTTTGAGTCATGAATTGAGAAGATTATAAGGCTCTCAAATTTTGAAACACAAACCTATGTGTAATTTTATACATGTACGACTATACATGTAAAACAAATAAAACCTTAATAAAAAAATGTAAAGCGGCTCTGCGAATTCTTTGTTACCAAATTATAACCCCAAAATAATTTAAGATCCGAATACTAGGAAATCACGCTCTAAAAAGTAAGAAACAAGAAAATAATATGTACATCTGAAATTGTTGCCCGGTTATGCTGCGTTTGCGGGCCGCGGCAGTAATGTACTATAGCTCCGACCACTAATAGAGTCTTGGAATGTAAATAAAATACTTTATTGCACATAATGAATTAGTAACAAAACAAGAAAAAGTAAGTTGACAAAAGAGATACAGATAGGCGGCCTTATCGCTAAAGAACGATTTGGCTAGAGGAAATCATAAAGAGGAGAGTGGTGCGGTAGTGAAAATAGTAACTAAAACTGGTCGAACGCGGGTTTGACTCGTGCACCTAGGGTTCCGTACTCAAAAGGATTTTAAATTACCCAAAAACTATTGTTTTTTTTAAGTTTGTACCTTATAAATGCGAAAGTGTCTGTCTCCGTCTGTTTTTTACCTTTTCACTGCCAAAACCGCTGAACTGATTTGGATCAAATTTGGCAAAGTGATACTTGCATCTTTTGAATGACATAGGCAACTAAAAAACGTCAAGTGTGAATCAGATGTTTTACTATTATCAAGGAGTTGTCGTAGAATCCCATGGTGATAACCGAATTCAGGGCGGACGGATTCGCTGGAAAAATAACTATTTTCAGTATTATTTTCTAAATGTAACGCTCAGTAGTTTTTGAGATAAGGCGGGGGAAAATTTTATATATTTTCTTAAATAACTTTGAAACTACTTAATTTAAAACTTAATAAAAATAAGTTTAAGCTCCTCAAAAGTCCTTTCATTTGATAAGTCATACGGTCGGTATAGTTAGTAAAATTCATTCATTCATTTATTTATTCATTTTAAGATCATAGATTCCCCTGCAATCAATAAGTAAATAACTATTTTTAGATTTTTTTTATATTTAAGGCTCAGTACCTAGCTTAGGAGTTAAAGGGGTTTCTCCTTTAAAACTATTAATTTAAAAAAACGGGTTGCACTCCGGGAGTGCCGGCAGAAGTGAAAACATACTCGCTATTTACTTCCCATCACTCCTTATCCATATTTATTAATTAAAAATAATAACTTTTGTTTATTTACTTTTTTGACGTTGTATATTTGACAGCTCAATCTGTCATAGAATTAAAATCCCATATCCAACCTCCCTGTACTACTCATAATCGCCATATACTAAAAATAAAAACTAACCTAATGTAAATAAAGGTCACGTGTCCTAACGCGAGTGACATCTTACGAATTTTCGATCAGGACACGTGACCTAACGCGAGTTTAACAGTTTTTATCCATCACAAAAAAGTGCACAGCGCCGCTAAAGAAGTTTCACTTCAAAAATATAGATTAAAAAAAAAACTTTTAAGTTTCTCACAAGAAGCCCTTTTCTTTGATGTGTCACACGGTACAGTTTGCAAAAAAAAAGGCATAATTTTTGTAAACGGAGAGTAAGTACCTACATCTCACACTTACGATTTACCGATATTGATGTCATAGCGGAATCGCTGCAAGGTGTTGAAAGCAATGTTTGACACCCTTAATTGGCCTCCATATGAACTTGGATAAAATGTGACCACGGGAAATTCCTCTGGGCCCCAATTTTATCGGCGATGGCACATCCCTGATTACTTATTTACCTCAAGTACGGACAAATAGTAAGTTCTCACGGGCTGTGAGAATTGTCGACGATCCCAAACTCACTTGCCGTATCGAATCCTTAAGTCTAAGGAGAGACTTTACCTCTCTATGTGTGTTCTACAGCTTGTACAATGAGATGTGTTCTGAGGAATTGAAATGAAATGATGCCCTTCTACCATCGCACCGCTCGCCATCGGCAGGGAATTCATTCTCACACTTTAGAACCGACATGGTCGCGTACAGTGCGGTTTCAGAGAAACTTCCTCCCGCGAACGCTTGGGTTGTGGAGTGAGCTCCCTGCCAAGGTTTTCTCTAAGGACTACAGTATTCTTCAAGAAAAAAGTTATTGGATTTTTGAAGGGTCGGCAACGCGCGAGTGATACTCCTGGTGTAACAAGCGTCAATAAGTCACAGTGACCGCTTACCTTCGGGCGGACCGTGGGCTTGTTTGCCATCTTAGTGGTATTAAAAAAAAAAAAGCCTACCACAATATCTTACTTCACACACTGGTACTTATAAGTAATTGCTATTATTTACCTAGGCATAAAGGTGCTGTGGTTACGAAAGGTTTTGCTGCGTCTATTAAAAATGCATAACATAGAAAAAGTCTAAACAATCCCTCTACAAATCTTAAGGTAAAAACCCTTAATCCACAGAGAAATGGACTGTAAGTATTATAAAAGGCTTCACTAAGATTAGCAAGAACCCTAAAAAGAATATTAAATTAAAGAAAAAATAATTTCTTAAAAACAACCGGTGCGATCCCATTAGGTACCTGTCATCGCTTTGTTGATAAGATTTAAATTAGGCGCACAATAAAGCACCTGTCAAATCCGCCATTAATTTCGAATTTCAAATTTAGAACAGGAGCTGTGTTGCCAGGGCAAAAAAATGTTTTAAAATGTTTAAGAAGGTATATTTAGTTTTTTAAACTAACCGCATATGACATCGAGATTTTCGTTTCCCATGAGAACCAGTGTTAAAAAGTTCTAACCACCTGCCTATACCATTTTCTCTCTCGAGCACTGAGCGAAGATGATAAAAGTAAGCAATTTCCATGAGCTATTTTATTTTACGATATGTATGAACGTACCATACGATATTTAGTCGTTGTTTTTTTTGTATTTATATGTGTCTGGCAATTCTAATATTATACCTTAAAATTAATTTATTTTAACAAAACTTAGAAATGCTGCAAAATAATTTAATGGCATGGCATGTCACCCATACTCCGCCCACAATTCGAATAATACCTAATCCATAATCGAAAACATTCAAAACAAAACTCCTAATTGGCTATTTTAAAATTCGATTATCAATAAACATTGCCGATATAATATTTTTAATAGGCAATAAGAGCAAGGCTGTGTACTTTTTTATTTATTTTTATTTTTTTAATAGTGTGTAAGGCACGGGGCAGCTAAATGAGCGTGCCGTTCTTTTTTGTGTTTTTGATTTATAAGCAATGAATTGTGAACAGCAGTTAATGAAGTATTGAGTAATGTCAAAGAGAACTACGATGCGGCCATTTTATTTCGGTTTAATGACACATCATAATCATAACTTAGATTCTTCTTATTTAAACAGAAAATATGTATAGTATTACATTTCAAAAATGGGTTCAGATAAAGCTTTCGGTGTTTATTAATTCATCCATCAAATATTTTTTTGAATGTTAAATTTAAAAGCTGCGTAAGAATGTTCTTTGTTACATATTAAATGCCCTATTTAGTTAGACTTCTCATTTCAAAGGAGATCGATTTCTATGCCTACATGTAGATGTTGTAGCTGTCAATGCTGTCAACAAAGTGCAGCTTTTTTACTTAACACTCTATAGTTAATTTATTGCACGATGTTCCTCGTGTTAAATATTTTTCTTATATTTAACTCTAGTAGAATTTTTTTATTGGATGTAATTGGAAAGTATTTACCTATATATTGAGAATATAACCATATTATGATTTTGAAATTTTAATTGTTAAAAGTTAACTTTACGCTGACATAAAATCAAATTAGAAATCCTTTATGTAGGTACCCTATATTTTAAGAAATCTTTTCTTGTCTGTTTTTTATTGTTTAACAGCTTGTCTCTCTTTCTCTCTTGGGCTACTTTTTGCCAGCGCGGGCCAGCTGTTTTGATTAAGTCGTCTTCCCATCTCATGTAAAGTTTCCTTTTGTTGTGTTTTCTAGTAGGACCTTTCCACACAGTCACAAGATTTGTCGATCTTTCGTCTTGCAGTTGCGTTACGTGTTTCTCCACTTCCACTTTAGTTTTGAGCTTGCGCAATGACATCTGTTGCCTTTTTTAATTTCTTATTTTTGTATGACGAATTTTGTGTATCTTTTTAATATTCAGAATCCTTCTCTCTAGCCCTCTTTGGCAAGATGTTATTCTGGATTTTATTTTTGTGTTAGACACGGAAGTAAAGTTGAAGTCATGACTATGGTTTTGGTGGTTAGGTACTGGGGACGTTGCTTGTAAATATAAAAATTTTTTTCAGGCGCCAGTACTTGTTCCAAGTGCGTTGTATTATGTGTTCTAGTTATAGTTCGTTGTTTCTTTTGTCATAGCTGTCAAAAAGAGAGAAAAGGGAACGCTTTGAAGGAGGCCTTCACCTGTAAAAATGTTTCTTGCTAAATGTAACTATGAATCTACTAACACATACGAAATAGCTAAAATCTTATTGACTTACTAACTAACTACCAATACTATCACGCCAAAAATAAAAATTTACAAACTAATATCCTATTTTCTTTATTTCTTTTCTTATATTACTGTTAAGTCTAAAAGCTTTTTTATTTTGTAACAACTTGTTTATGGCAAGCACTAGCCAGCCATCTTTCATATTTTTTTTCTTACACCACATTTGTTACGCCGACCACAAAACTATTGTGTGGTTAATCCAAAGGTCACGTCGTTTCTCGGCAATCGCTTTCCTAAACCATAACAGGAATTTATGCCTCACATTATTCATACAATTCCATCTGGTTGTTTTTCCCTAATTAGAATCCATTCAACCGTACCCCATTAAAACTCGTCTAAATTAAAATTCGAATAACTTACTAACTAGATATATAAATCACAACCGTACGTAAAGACAATAAAATATATTGTCCAGTCTGACAATCAGGCGAAGCTCATAATTAATACAACAATACACTCACCGTGTACGTAATTAAAATAAACTAATTTTAAAACTGAGTGACTGGACTTTTACTGAATGAATGGATAGGCTATGACTTTTTTGTCGCTTGCAACATTTTTCATTCTTCATCTCGAGCACCTGACGGTTTTGTTGACGCTTTTTTTTTTAAAAAAAGTGCGACCTCTCGTAGCATGGCGTCGGCGCATCCGGTGAGCGTTCATTATATCTCATTTTAATTTGGATATCGACGTTTTTTGCATTTCTGAAAGGCTAGTATTTAACTAGAAATCCAAAAATCTTCCCTTTTTATGTAAAAAAAATCCCAATCCTAATCAAAAATACTGATTGCACACCAAAATAGTTACCTCAAAATATTATTATTTTAGCAACAATTTGAGTTCGTGACGCAACAATAACAAATAAAACAATAAACTTTGTAATTCATCAACACCAACACCAACAATTCCAATGTTCTTGGAGATGGGGACGAGAGTGTTCTGGAATTGTGGGACTACAGTGAATGGGGTTTTCTTAGCGGTGAACGCGCAGACTTTGTAGGGTTGAATCGGACCAAGTTTACCCGTCCCCAGTCAGAGACCTTGGACAGTGTGGTCTCGATTTGAGGCACAAGTTCTCCGCGGTTTTCCTCCACAACGGAACTAGGGATGTTTACAGGACCCGTTTAATAGGCGTGTCCAGTACTGTCATCTTTATAGCAATGCATGTTGTTGATGTCCAACATGTCATTGATATGCAGTAGAAACAGCGTAGGAGACAGCACATAGCCTTGCGGGACACCAGCATTAATGTCCATGCTATCAGAGCAACTACCGACAAAAAGCTATTATACTATATCATATCAATCTTATCACTATTTGAAAGGGAAATTATTCCAGACATAGGCTTTATTATTATATTATAAATATGAGGTAGAGGGACTTAAGCGAAACAAAGTCCGCGGGACCAGCTAGTATTCAAGAACTTCGGAAAACACTTATATTAGCTTCATAATTTGTATAGGGCAATGGTATTGAATATTTATTCACTTTTTTTATTTTGCGCAAGCAACAACAATTGATAAATAAGCAGGCATAAGGTTCAGAGCTACAAACTTTTGTGACCTTCTGAGTTCTGACCTTGGGTATTTGGTCGCTAGTGTCGTTATAAGTTCACACCATTTCAATATGACGACTGCAGTTTTGATTTTCCACCACCACCGAGTCAGAAAAGATTATTGCACTACATATACCTACTTTGATGACGTACCATTGCGGTTCCTGGCTTTGTATTGGTTCCTTACTATTTATATAGTAGTAGATTTGTGGCAACCCTAGCAGTCCATAGCGGCAGGGCGCGGCGGAGTGGGCGCTTATTTCAAGTACAAAGCTGAGTTACAATACTATTCCTTAATCTGTGCTGTGGATTGTGATAAGTAGCGTAGCATTTTCAAATAAATTTTATCTGTAGATACATAATATTTTAATCACTTGTTTTTGTTTTTGTTTTTCTTCACTTTGTTAATCTTGAAAACTTAAAAGGTTTTGATTTAATCATTATGATATCTATCCCATCAAAAACATAAATGTGAAATGAGAGCCAAGTTCAATATTATGATATATGCCTTGGATGGTGACTTCAACGACAAAAGAAGTGAGATCTAAATGGGTGCCAAGTTCAATGGTCAGTCCTGAAATTTATTTCTAAATATCATTTCTTCTTATAACTAAGGATAATATATTAGGTCTGACTTGGCTAGTTCTCATATACTGTATTTTCCTACGTTTACGACATACATACTCTATTATAGACTCACGCAACCTATTTGTTTGTTGTATATTACTATACTCAAACAAAGAATATGCAGTCGAATGGAATAGGCAGCTTCCATCGGGAGGCATTGGAATAATTCGGTGTAAGGTAAGTGTGTTACCCACCCTTAATTCTGTTGTACGTCTCATTGTACAAAATACGTAATAAAAAGATAATTACTTAAGACAATTACGGAACAAATTAACTGTTATCTATTGAATTCTCAAGAAAAACAATTTGTTACCAATAAGTTCTCATTCTCAAACACATTCAAGTTAAGTATACATACCTACTTATAACTCTTATAACTATACTAAAATTATTATTAATTTTTGATTTAAACTATTGCCTATACCATACGTACTTACTAAAAGAATTGTAATAATAACATAACCACAAATATATAAGTATTTTTTAAGAAAACCTATGAATTTCGTAGCATAAATCGCAACCTTATAGTTAGGTCAGGTATCGAGAGACAACCGGACAGCAAGACGGCGCGCGGCTCGCTCGGACACGTTAGCGTCAAATTTCGCGCTCCCACCTCGCTGCTCCGACGTCGCACAGCGCGCCGTGTACCGAAATGCCTATTATTTAATTATTTATAAGTAATGATCTTACACTATTGATGTACGCTAAATATTGAAACAATAATTAATACTAAATCCCAGTTAATAACGTAATAAATACGAAAGTCGATTAAGTATAGGTACTCTTAGTTATAAGTACCTACCAAAACGGAAATATTTGGATTAAAAACAAATAAAGGGTGGTATTCAACTCGTTATATGTTCACGTGAAAACCTTAACATCCACATAAACACCGGCTGTTATAAGTTTTGATTGCTGATTCTTATATTATCTATAGTTTTTATAAGTATAAGTTAAGTGGTCCTAATAGAATCAATTAACCTTCAAGCGGTCGCGCGGCGTCGAATCGACCGCGGTAACCCTATTTTCGGTCATAAATTCGTAAATTATCATCACTCATGTTTGCCAACATTAGTAGCCTCTCATAGTTTTATTGTGAACTCAAACCAATAGATTCTTCCTTTTTGAAATAATATCTTTCGTTGTGCATGCTGCGTAGGTTTTGCAAAGTCAACGCGCGCCTGACGTCGTTGAAGATTCGCGCGACGCACTTCGTAAAAGTATATTTTTTTTATTCTATCTAAAGGGAACGTGTTTAAGTACATTGTTATTCAAATAATTTGTCTTTTTAATTCTTAAAAACCTTGACGGTCATTAAGGTACCGCTGCCGTTGCAAATGACCGCACGCCCGCTTAAAGGTTAAGTGAAAAATTAATATTAAAATGATAAAAATTTGCCAGTTTCTGATTTATTCCTTTGTATTTACCTAATTACCTATCTGTATGCCAAATTTCAACTTTCTAGGTCATCTGGAACTGGGTTAGAGGTTTGATCTATAGGTCAGTAAGGGATAAAAATGACGGTTTTTGAACGTTAATATCTAAATAACCGTTTGAGGTGTGCTTATGAAATTTGGAGCACATATGTATCTCGCAAGTCTCAATATATGATCTCAAATTTGACACGTTTATGTGAAATAGTTTTTGAGTAACTTGTCTTTATAATTTGAGCTTGCAAATGAATAAATTAATGAATATTAATTCAGCTTACCTATTACTATATTCTTTATTGCACAATTAACAACAATACAAAAAAAAACAATAAAGCGGCCTTATCGCTAAAAAGCAATCTCAACCTTTGGATAGAGTACAAAATATTGATAGTAGGTATACAACATAACAAATAACAGATTATTATTCATCTAGTGGATAACACGACACGATGCGCAATTAGAGAACATTATGCGCATCCAATGCACCGTGATATCGATTACAATTGTCCAATCGCAGGCTAATTAAATACTTAATGAACTTTGTAAAAAGTACATGCCAATTTGTATAAGTACATCCTAAATTGCATAAAGTGCATGCTAATTTGGGAAAAAGTACATGCCAATTTGTATAAAGTACAAGTTAATTTGTATAAAGCACATGCTAATTTGTATAAAGTTTATGCTAATTTGTATAAAGTACATGCTTATTTGTCTGAAGAACATGCAAATTGGTAAAAAGTGCCTACATGCTAATTTGTATAAAGCACATGCCAATTTGTATAAAGTACCTGCCTATTGATATCTATCTATCTACATTTCGTTATTTCCATGTTCGAATTACTCATCTGTATTTTTTCTCAAATCTTTTCTCACGCCAAATATTCCTTCTAACTCCCACGGGTTTGCGGAATTAGCCAAATACAAAGCTAAAGATTTTTATTTGTGGCAACAACGGATCGAGATGAGCAAATCGGCGAACATAATTACAACTCTCAGCTGGAATTTGGCAAAGAATTGGCAGCAACCACCGCGTGCACGGTAGCAATAACGTGCAATTTAAATGTTTCAAATTTCGAACACTGCCTTTTTTTAAAACAAGTCTGCATTGCGTGCACATATGCGCAAAAATTAAGTAGGTCGATTGCAAATATTCATGGTTGTGTAAAAAAAAGTAAAAGAAACCCTTGTGCATGTCATTTTGGTGTCTATCTTTCTGTGTGCATGTCTGTCTTACACATAGTTAATTTTAAATAGATCTATTTAAAATATTTTTGAAGTGAAAACTTCTTTAGCGGCGCTGTGCACTTTTTTTGTGATGGGTAAAAACTGTTAAAATCGCGTCAGGTCACGTGTCCTGATCGAAAATTCGTAAGATGTCACTCGCGTTAGGACACATGACCTTTATTTACATTAGGTTAGTTTTTATTTTTAGTATATGGCGATTATGAGTAGTACAGGGAGGTTGGATATGGGATTTTAATTCTATGACAGATTGAGCTGTCAAATATACAACGTCAAAAGTTATTATTTTTAATAAATAAATATGGATAAGAAGTGATGGGAAGTAAATAGCGAGTATGTTTTCACTTCTATCGGCACTCCCCGAGTGCAACCCGTTTTTTTTTTATTACTAGAATATAATAGGATTGTGTGTCCGTATGATAGTAATTAGTCGAAATATATATATTAGTCAAACAGACTAACAGATGTGCAGACTGTACGTGGGTAGGCTACCCAGCGGATGAATTGCTATAAATTATATAGACTCTATAGTATAGACTAACTGTGCTAATGGTAAGTGTAAAACGACGCGACTACATAAGAAGGTTCATCTGAGTTGTAATCAAGCCGGCTGTTCACTGTCCATTATACCTCATTGGTAACGTCAGAAAAATACCCTTAGTATTCATTTCGGAAGGTACTTTTTTTTTTGTTAATAAAATTTACGAAACTATTTTTCTGACGTTACCAATGATGAACTGAAGCAGAGGTTTTCGTTTGAGGCAGTCAGTGAAATCCAGGTTGTATAGATTTAGCGAGTTTTAGGTTGGACATAACAAACAAAATTGTACACAATATAAAAATTCTCTACTATACTAGAGAACAAATAAATTTGGTAATTTTGGCTTGTTGGGTAATTTTTTTAAGGTTGAGTAATAAAGAAAGATTCTTCTTTTAAACTTGTTTAAAACTGACAACTTTTCTGATTTCTGATGGTCAGCACCTACATGGGTCTTCGTACATAACTATAGACTTAGAAAAGTAATGCAGAGAACAGGCAAAGCATCATTAATTCAGAGAAAGTAATTGAATTTCAAAATATTATGATAAAATTGGGTGCTCGCTGCCCAATTACATCCATTTTTTGGAAACGACACTCGAAGCTAAGCTAAGGGAAAAGTCATGGATGGGGAAAGGGAAAATATGGGTGACCGCCTAGTATCATATTTTCTGAGCTCTGCCATGATTTTTCGGAGGACACGTTAGCCAAAGGGGTCATGGGCCAGGATTCCTGGCTGCTTTCATATAAGAGCATTTGTTAAGCGCTAAGTCAGAGAAAGTCGAGCGACCACTAGGCAACATGTTGCTAAACATTTTTTTATTCTTAAAAATGCGGCTGGTTCGGATTCGAACTCAAATTAAAATCGTGTTCTATTGACGGCATTGAGAGCTATGACATCGCATCGTTCTGTTCACCAAATGTAAACATACCATATGGCCGTTCAATATTTGACAGTGCATCCACTACTCTACCTCCCGACCATGTGCAGCCAATGCGTTGAATGCGGTACGAAAGTGACGTCATAGCGCATTCATTTTTGGTCAACAGATGGTCAACGATCAAATGTGCGCATAAGACAGCATTGAGCGCATTCAATGCGTATAATCCTTGTCGACAAAACGCCGCTTAACTCAGTCGGCCGCCAGCAATTGCGTTGTATAGTTGTCGCGACAATTTTGTTGAAAATGAAATCATTACCTTTTGTTGAGATTTTGTGTATGTCATGGTATTCCGCTGTACAAATGCATTGGTAATTTTCAATTACGGTTATCAAATGTTCAGAATCGACCATTTTAGTTTTTTGTAGAGACGCGCATACCTACACGTCCCATCAGCAATAACTCTGTCGTCACACTGCACTGGCGCAAATTTGTCCAGAAGTGCCCGAAGCGACGTGTCTTGAGGTCAAATTCATACAACTGAATACGTTATTGATAGGCTTCGCCCATTCATGCTGAAAAATAACTAGACTAGAGCATACATATAGTATATGCATATAGTAAATCATCCGGTTACTTCCGAGTAAAATTCAGAATCGACTTATTCCGGATCCTTTGTATTCGATGTAGGGAAAATTCAAATGTTTGTTTAAGCGACGGATTCGATCCAGGCTAATCCGGAGCCACTTTTTTTCCAGACGGAGGTATTCCGTGTGCATGTAGTTCAAGCCTAAAGAAATAAAAGAAAATGCCTGTGTATACTTTTCTACTTGTAGTAACGAAGCTACATTGTCATTGAAATATAGGGCTTAAAACATTTTATTTTACATATTTTTATAGTTTATATAGCTACCTAATAATAATTGTAGTATTTGTCTAAAGCTATTTATTGTTACCGCTAGCCAGTGACAAATTAGATAAATATCTACGGAGCCCTAGAGTGCGTAACGTACTAGCATTTTATTAAATTAAATTAAAAAAATGTAATTTTATTTTGTTAACTTCATTATAAATAGATATCTAAATCTTTGATTCCAGTACGCACAATTTTGACAATTCCGAAAGGTGTCGCCATCTATTAACGGGTAGCCGAAAAATGTTTAATTCTAGACAAAGATATTCAAACTTTTTTATGCTTTAAATCGTCAGGAAAACTTGTCTTCTAAAACTAATTTCATAGATAAACATTCTTACTTATTAAAACAATATACAATGAATAAACTAATTTATACTATTATGGATATAGATACCTACCTGACGACTTCAATAATTAACTTCTCTCATAAACGAATCGTGCATTAGCTAAAAGTTCATTACCGTAGTTAAGAAATAATTAAAAAAAATAATCGCCGCGGCGCATCATAAAAACTTAAGGCTCGCTCGTGTTCGAAATTAAAACCATTTTTTTTTCTTAAGTCCTTTTATTTATTATAGCCACTCATTCATCCGTAGACATTAACTCTTTTAATTTTTTTCCAATACCGGAAGACATGACACCTATAGATTTACAACCATCAATTATTATAATAGACTAGCTAGCTTGTTATTATACTTCTAGTTATCTCTTTCTATTTTAAAAAAAGGCGTATGTTTTAGTGAAGTTACAATTTTGAGAACTTTATGCCGCTGCCAGATTTTTTACCAATCATTGAATATATATGCAAAAGAAAGTGCAACATTCACTGTGTCTTCAAATATGTGTAGGTACCTACCTACTAATGTTTGACGCTAGGTATGTGAAAGCGCCGGTATTAACATACAGTCCTATAAAGGCTTTCACGCTAAGTCCCTAATCCTGTAGTATGATAGCCAATAAATCAAAGGACAAGATTAGGTAGGTAAGACTGGTAAAAAGTATGCAGATAGATTGTGATGTATGCATTGAACACGAAAATGGGATACATAATAACACCATTAGGGGCTGTACAATAATTACGTAAGGATCCCGTAGGTTCAAACATATCTACCCATATAGACTGTCTATAAAATCTTGGCACCTCTCCACTGTACTTCGTTCTCGAGCAACATCTGGCGACATTGAAGCATACCACAAATTTAGGCATGCGTCTTTTTGTTGCATACTACATACGCCGACACCATGCGGCCGATGTAATATGAAAAATTGGACGACATTTGATGTTATGAACGAAAATTGCTTCATTAATTTTATAAGTATTCATTAATTATTATTCATATTATTTTATTACAATAACGTTGCTTTATCAAGTTAATTATATTGCCTACTTGTCTACGCAAAGTATTGTGTGAAATCTTAGTCACAATATTATTAAAATTATTAACGCACGCATTTTCCAAAGAAGATTAAAGATAAAAAAAAAGATTTACCTATGTGAAATAGTTTCATGCTTTAGTGTAACTCTACCTTTTCTAATGACAGGTAAAATCTTATGCAAGAAAAAGAAGGAGAGACCGAGAAATCTCGTTTCCTTACAAAGGGGTAGGGGTGTGTGTGTGTGTGTACATGTGTGAGTTTACTTGTCACCTAACTGAAAATAAAAACTTATTTTACATGCTAGTAGCGGCTAGCTGAAAAAAAACAATTTTAGTCAACATTTTCCGTTCAATTAAGAGTCCTGCATTTCCATTAACCCATACAATCGTTAAAAAGTAATATAATGGTTACCGTATTACGGTTGAGGCTGGTCGAGGCGTGGATGGGCTGTTCGGGTACGTAACTCGGGGGCGCTCGTGCCAGCTACGGGTCACGACTACCATTCTACCACATTTTTTTTTTATCTCTGGCTATCACATAATAAAAGTAAGTTAGTAGTTAAACGTAACTTTTTTTTGTCACAGGGCTGAGCCGTACCTAGGTGCTAACCTATTTTTCGAAGGATGAACTAAAAATAAGCAACAAATTACCTAACTTTTTAGTCTTATACATATATATATAAATACGAAGATTATCTTGGACCTTATTGGGAACAGTCTTGAGCTATTCGGACTCTGGAGTTTGAGGGAAAAATGTATGCAAAGTACAATGACGGGTTTCAAGAGGTAAGTCAGACTTTCATACTTTGTCTCGAATTCGGGAGGTCGAATAGTTCGAGACTATTCCAATAAGGGACCTTATTCGGACTCTGTAATTTACCTCTCAAAATCTCTCTTATATCTCCGTGAATGTACGTGCGAAAATCTCGAATTCTAGAGTCCGAATAACTTGAGAATGTTCCCAATAACCTCCAAGGTCCCTGGCCACTACAAACATGCATTTATTTAATTTACTTACATTTTTAAGAGTAGCATACTATGGAAATTACTTAAGACTAAGCAACATTGTTGGAAGCTAAATTAAGAAAATGATAAATGTATTTCTTTTTACAAAAAATAAGCGGACAGTTTACGTGAATATTAATATGATTACACTTGCATGCGACGGATGAATTTATTAATAAATATTTGTGTCTTGCCACTTGAAATTAATGCCTACAACATTGTTATAAAAACGAGTTTTTGATATAGATAATGTACTTGTTACATCCATAAACTAAAAGTCAAATTCATTATCATAAAATTGCTAAAGAAACAAAGTCTAATGCATAACTCGGAAAAGTGAGCAAGTTGAGCCATATCCTTGAGAACCAATAAGTTTAATTTAATTAATTTATTATTTATTTAATTTGTAATTTTAGTTAATTTTTTTTTAATTAATTTAAGTTTGGTTGCCAACTGGGCAAACTCTTCGCTCGAAACTCGAACAAAGGCGCTGTATAACCTACTATACCGTGGAGCGGTAAGACCATGCCGGGAATTCCCATAATACAGCTGGAGTTCCGGCGGCCGTTGCTTTCTCTAGACGTTCATAAGGTGCTTAAACAGTGCGCTCCTGAGTTATGTCAATAGGCACACAACTGGGTGGCTAGTTTACCAGCAGAGGCATACGAGCCGTAGTTAAAGGTAGTGGGTCTTATGGCATGGACCTCAATGCTGGTGTCTCGCAAGGGCCTGTGATGTCTCCTACGCTGTGTGTACTGCAACTCAATGGCATGCTGGACATCAACCACATACATTGCTATGCAGATGGTCGTGCAAACATCCCTCGTTTCGTTGTGGAGGAAAAGCGTGGAGAACTTGTGTTTTAAACCGAGATAACTCTTTCCAAGGTCTTTGACTGGGGACGGGAAAACTTAGTCCGATTCAACCCTACGAAGACACAAGTTTGCGCGTTCACGGCTAAGAAAACCCCATTCACTGTGGTTCCACAATTCCAGAACACTCCTCTCTCCATATCCAAGAGCATTGGGCTCCTTGGTGTTGACATCTCCAGCGATGTTCAATTCCTAGATAATTTGCAAGATAAGGTGAAGCTGGCGTCCAAAAAACTTCGTGTACTCATCAGAGCGAAGCAGTACTTCACATTGGGGCAAAGGATGCTGCTTTTCAAGTAGCAAGTTCGGCCGCATATGGAGTACTGCTGCCATCTCTGGACGGGTGCATCCGGAAACCAGCTTGGCCCTTTTGACTCGGTTCAACGACGGGCTGTGAGATCTGTCGACGATCCCAAACTCACTTGCCGCATCGAGCCCTTAAGTCTTAGGAGAGACTTTGCCTCCCTGTGTGTGTTCTACCGCTTGTACAATGGGATGTGTTCTGAGGAATTGTTCGAAATGATGGCCACGGCTACTTTCTACCACCGCAACGCTCGCCATCGGCAGGGAATTCATTCTGTTAGAACCGAAATGGCCCCATACAGTGCGGTTTCAGAGAAACTTCCTCCCGCAAACGCTTGGTTGTGGTATGAGGTCCCTGCCAAGATATAAGTTATTAGATTTTTAAAGGGTCGGCAATGAGCAAATCTACTGCAATCAAGAAACCCAAATATTGATAGGTAGGTACTACGAAATGCTAACAATTAACCAACTGTTCAGATTGCCATCAAAGAATTTATTTTAGCCCCCCCTGAAACCACCTGGGACCTTATAGGAAACAGTCTCGAGCTATTCGAACTCTGGAATTCGAGAGAGAAATGTATGGAAGTCCAACTTACCTCTCGAAACACGTGAATAAATTTGCATACATTTTTCTCTCGAATTCCGGAGTCCGAATAACTCGAGACTACTTCGAATTCTGGATAAAATCATTTTGTTAAGTCTCGCCGCGCACTGCACCTAAAAATTGTGCTAGACTTGTTGTCCAGACGCTTTCGATTGCCTTCTGAATAAATAGAATGGAATTTTAGGCTGTTATTATGGTTGTTTAAAAACTGCTGATCCACGCAACTATACCTCCGCCGCGCTGTGACATATAACGTAACCATTTTAAAACAATTAATTTTTGATATGCGAATCTTTTTAATTAAAAAGATCCATATATCAAATACACAAAGATTACTTTTTCAAATGGTTTAGATGTTTTTAAGTTGAACCGTGTTAAATAGGGATAAGCTTGGACCACGGAACATATTAAAGTACATTCTGAGCCTTGGTCCGTTAAAGACGACATTTAATCTCGGTCTCGCGCCGACATCCATCATACTACCACGCCCCCTAGCGGCTCGTTTCGACAACAAAAACATTTAGCTTGGTGATTAAAAAGTTTAAAAGTGGTTTAGATTCTTGTAGAATGTTTATTTCCTGTCCTTAAACATAATAATAAAATAAGAATAAGCATTCACTAAAATATATAGAAAATTACGTTCTTGTTTTTTTTAATTCAATTATTTTTTCAAAATAAATTGGTACCTACGTTTACTAAAAAACACATATGTATAATAAAATCAGTAAAGTAAAAGGCACTTGGGCGTTAATGATTTTAAGCAAGTAGAGAACCATGAATTAAGTTCATATTTTTTTGAAAAAGATTATTTTAGGAATATGTTATATACACACTAATATAGGGATGAAAGAAAAAGGTGTTGGTTTTTTTGGTCTCGAGCTTTATAGGTAGGTACTACGAACCTCTTGAATGGCTAAACTGAATTTTAGCCAATCCTGATATATTGTGCTTTATGACCAAGTTATCTCATTTCACCATGACTATTTTAAAATTTGTACTTTTTTAACATTTTGGTGCGAGACAGACCCACGTTCGAAAACTTTCCATTCAGATATCGAGGTGTCGCTACATTAACACAGTAACATCCGGACCACAAACTATAGACTGTGTCATATGTGATTTGTGCCGTTCATTTTCAGCATTGGTGTCATAGATATCAAAATTTCAGTATTTTTTGTATGAAACTGTCAAGCGTTCGTTTACGATTACATTATATTATGTCCGGAGGTGTGGTTTTGGTGTGAATCTGTCGAATTGTCTATATGAGTACATATTCATTGTTCATGATAGTGTGTGTGTTATTAATATTATAGTGTGTGTGTATGTCAACCGTTTGTTTGACAACCAATATTTTTGTTAGTAACGTTTCAAAGCTACCCGAACGCAAAGGGTCGGTGGCATAACTGGGGGATTATTGGGAACAGTCTCGAGCTATTCGGACTCTGGAATTCGAGACAAAAATGTATGTATGTGTCTGACTTACCCCTCGAAACTCGTAAATGTACTTGCATAAACGTTTCTCCCGAATTCACGAGTTCGAATAGGTCGAGACTGTTCGTAATAAGGTCCCTGGTGTTATCAAAAGTGTGATAAAAATATTAAAAACTCTTAATAGCTAAATGAACAAACACAATGTTGACACGAATGTGCATACGTAATTCCAGATAAAATGCCGTAACATTAACACTGGCATTAATATCGAACGACCCTCAAGTAAATCCTTAAAACAAAAAAAACACTGGCAGCTCAATAATGAATTTGATATGAACCACCGGGTTTGGCTGGAATGTTGAATAATACGAGCTACCAATTTGTAATACGCAATTCGCAAGTTTTTTCACGAAATAGAACACTACGGTATAAAAAATAAGATACAATCTTCCTATTGTGTCATGAATAATATTTTAAAATATTTGTTATGGAATGAAAATTAATAAATTTGAATTTCCGTTTTATACATAAATCATTTATGAATAAACGTATCGCAGGTACCTACAATCAAATTCAAAATGATTTGGGTTAAAATTAAAAAGGCCATGAATCAAATCAATAGAAGAAAAAAACATCATTAACTGAAAAACAAATACTTAATTACAAGTTTTATGCTTGGCACATATTCATTTTTAGGGTGCCGTACCTAAAGGGTACAAAACGGGACCCTATTACTAAGACTGCGCTGTCTGTCTGTGACCAGGCATGAACCGTGATAGTTAGACAGTTGAAATTTTCACAGATGGTGTATTTCTGTTGCCGCTATTACAACAAATACTATAAAAAATAGAAAAAAAACAACACATAACAAAAGTGATTTTTTTGTTCGTTTTTGCTCGATATTGATAACGACACCAGGTAGACGCTTGAAATATTCACAGAATATTTAGTTATATATTCAATTAAAAAAAAAAAATTAAATTAAAATAAAACAAATATTTAAGGGGGCTTCCATACAACAAACGTGATTTTTTGCCGTTTTTATAGAATGGTACGGAATTCTTCGTGCGCGAGTCCGACTCGCACTTGGCCGGTTTTTTTAAGTTATGTTCATTATACTACATTTGAGACAGACAGCGCATCCACTGCTCTACCTCCGGCCTCCCGAGCAAGTGCACCGGAAGTGACGTTATATTCAGCATCAGCGTAAAGCGCATTCAGTTTTGGTCAGCAAAACGATCTAATAAAGCATACAGCGGATCTGCGTCAGGTCAGAAAAGTTTGTTGAACTTTTCACGTCATGATTATATTTTGTTTCGGAATATTTTGTAAAAACAATAAAAGTTATAACAGAGCAGGGTTACCTTCGAACTGGCAATCACGTAATGATCGCCCCTCAGAAACAGAACAAAGAATCGTATGCACCTCAATCTCAGACCGACCTTTTCTCCGGAATTCACTTATAACAACAGGTCATTTAAAGGTTTTTTTATGTTATATTGTTTTTTCTTTTTCTTTTTAAAGTTACGTTTGTATTGTTCTAGTTTTACTAGGCTTGTTATCAAAACTCATACCTATTAAAATCATACTGGTCTGTAACTTTTACATTAACTTTTTTTTCCTTTTATAAAAATACAACTTTCTGCATCATAGAGGTTTCTGCATAAACTGATATTCCTTTCTTACTTAATATACCCAACAAGACCTTTCGAACCGAAAGTATAACAGGGACCTTATTGGGAACAGTCTCGATTGCCTTGATTCCGACTCTGAATTTCGAGAGATACATGTATACAACTACATTTACAGGTTTCGAGAGGTAAGTCAGACTTCCATGCATTTATGTCTCGAATGCCAGAGTACAAATAGCTCGAGACTGTTCCCAATCCCAGATCATAGTATGGAGATCATCTTGGCTTAGTAGATAGGAACTCCTATCATAAAAGTGACGTTTTCTTGTGAAAAATAAATAGTTCTAACTGATGAATGGTTTACGTTCCAACAAGTCGGAGGTTAACCAATAGCGTGCTTAGGGACCTTATTGATATACGTAATGAAACCGTAAAGATATACGTACATATCTCGTGCATTGGGATTTAAGCATTTTAGTTGAAATCACTACTTGATATACATTTTAAGAATCACAACGAAAATAAAATTCTTAAACGCCCAAAACACATTTAAAAAATTGCCACTTTTGAGTATAAATTTAAAGGCTCAACTGGACAGAAATAGAGTTCAAGATCGGTTGTCCGAATTTTTATTCTTAGTTAGGGCGCGTTCAGTTTGGGATGAAGGAAAAAAAATATTTTTGGTTGCAAAACTTGCAAAACGAAGGGTTGACGTACACACACTACGATAATAGCACACACACTTCCATAAACAATGTATATGTACGCAGTTTGACAGATTTACACCAAAACCACACCTCCAGACATGGATCTAAAGTTTATTTTTTCTGTGGCAAACGTAATTGTAAACGAACGCTTGACAGATTGTTACAGATGATACTAAAATTTTGATATTTTTGTCACCAATGCTAAACAAACGGATGACAGGTGGCAAAAGTAACGAAAATAATGATTTTTTTTATTCCAAAACGAACGCGTCCTAAGTGTGGTAAGTAAAAAAAATTATGGCTGTTGCCCGGACGCCTCGGGCATGGCACGGGCCGAACGCTCTTGGGTTCGACGTGGCCTTCGAAATACCTAGAAATCTTTGCACTGAATCGGTGTATAATAACTGCGTAGAGGCTAAAATTAACTGTCAATAAAAATTAACGTATATATAGTCTGTAATTTTATTTTGATGTCTTACGGTGTTATGTTTATTGTAAATTAACAATTTTGCTTACCTCTTTTTTAGTTCTATGTATTTTTTTTGATCTGTTTGGTTTCGTATGGTAGTTTACTTTAATTGATTTTGTAATTATAAATGAACCTATCTGTAAAAAGAACTTATAAATTTCCAATTCCAATATTTTTATATACCTTCTAGTTTTTGCCCGCGGCTCAGCTCGCTCTAAACTGGGATTCTTACAGCAATTCCTTGATTGTACTAAAGAAGTTTGTTATAGCAAGCTAGCTGCAGCTGTTCATTCTGGTATAATTCGGTTACACAACAGCATAATTATATATGTAGTTACTGTCGCGGATTTTTTTTAATTTTCCATAATAAAAAGTATATTTTTCGTTTCTTCAACTTTCTCTGTGCAATATTTCAGTTCCATTGGATGCTCCGTTGTGGCAGGATTCAGTAACAAACGTTATAGTTATTCCCACGGAAACTTTTAAATTTACCGGGATGAAAAATAGCCTATGTCCTATTCCAGGACCTAACCTATTTGTGTGCCACGTTGTATTACAATCCGTCCAGTGGTTGAAGCGTGATTGAGTAACAAACATCCAAACTTTCCCATTTATAATATTATTGGCATACTGAAATACAGATTTATTCATTCTATTAACTTGCTGTGTACTGCAGTTTTACCCGCAATACCCACAACCTATGCATTCTTTACTTACAAAACGACAAACAAATCCTTTAAACATAATATATATATATATCTAATGATTAAATAATAATATTTAGAGGGTTTATGAGAAAGGCCGTGGTTAGAGTGACTGGAGAATTGAAAGAGAAGAAAGGAAAGGAGGGGAAAGAATATTGAAGATAGAAAATTTTACAGAATGGAAACTCCTTTATTTTCTAAAAAAGTACTTAAAATTACATTCAAATATTTTTTGATAACAAGCTGAAAAAGCTAACCTTGGAACCTTATTACCTTTGACGCCTTCGCAGCCTAGTTGGTAGTGTGGCCAGCTGTCGTGCAGAGGGTGTGGGTTCGATTCCCGCACTGGACAAACATTTATGTCATAATATAAACATTTGTGTTTGTCTTGAGTCTGGGTGTAATTATGTATTATATGTATGTATTTACAAAAAAAAAGTAATATTTATGTATTTGTATCCGTTGTCTGGTACCCATAACACAAGCTTTGCTTACTTTGGGGCTAGACTGCGCTGTGTGTAATGTCCAAAAAAAAATATTTAAAAAAAAAAAAAAAAAATATTTAAAATATTTATTGGGAAAATTCTCGAGGTATTCGGACTCTGGAATTCGAGTCAAAAATATATGCAAGTGCATTCATGGGTTAAGAGAAGTAAGTCAGACTTCCATACAAGTTTTCTCAAATTCCAGAGACCGAATAGGTCGAGACCGTTCCCAAGATGGTCCCTCTTCGGTCCCTGGAATTCGAGTAAAAAATGTATGGAAGTCCGACTTAGAACTCGAAACTCGTGAATATACTCGTGAATAACTCAAGACTGTTCCCAATAAGGTCCCAGTAGGATATGAAAAAAAAAACATTTCTAAATTTAAGACATCGATCAAAATTTTAAAAAAAAAATATCTTAATGCCGATTTACTTATTTGAGACAATAAAGGAATTTTTCCTTTCAGCAAGATTTGCCATTATGAATATTTATCGTGCTTTTCTTTCAACTACAGCCTTTTTCAACCCAGTAAATATGCAAAATGCCACAGTATAGGTAATAACACAAACAATAGGTAGGTACTCTATATCGTCACGGTGTAAATCCCCCGTAGGGGGTAAACACAGGTTGGATACACACACACCCATATCATACAAAATAACAAACACAAATAAAAATAACTTGTGAAATGAGTTCCCAGCCAGAGTTTTCACTAGGAACTGCAATATGGCTCTTCAAGAAAGTAGTGATTAGATTTTTAAACGGCCAGCAACGCGCGGGTTATGCCTCTGGTGTTACAAGCGTACAGTCTATCATATACCCACAAATAAATATACGGACAAAAAGGTCTGTGTGTTATTTCCTTTACTTATTTTACTAAGGCTACGGTATCCGCATAACATCAGGGGTACCGTATCTACACCTAACATAAGATTGTTTGCTATAATATAAATTATAGAAAGGCATATTAAGATATATTTTCTAAAGTAATCTTTAAGTGGTATCTATAAATAATATGTCAGTTTTGTACGGATATATTTTGATTTACTAATATATATTACAGCTCCGTGTGTAACGGGCTTTAGTGGTATGAAAAAAGCATACGAAGTTACTTTACTACTTTTTAAATAACTAAATATTTTAGTTATTTATACTTTTTTATTTTATTTATTATACTGCCCCAACTTTAAGTGACTTTTCTCACCATGATCAATATTTTTACTAGTTGTCTTGTTAAAATCACAGCATTATGCTTATGTAGCTAATTAAAGAATCAATGAACTTTTATATACTGCCTGGGAGCTTAATGAGAACAGTTTGAGAACGCCACACCATAATGCAAGTGAAAAATTTGTGCAAGTAGGTTTTATCTAACCAAAGCCATCATTACCCGTTGTATCAAACGGCAGAACTGCTATACAAACTTTCATCTTCATCCCATATTTCACCCCCTAAGGAGATGATTTTCCAAAAAAGCTGAAACATGTTGTTTCTTATTTGCAACTGAAAATCTATAATTTTAATGGTTCTATTTACAAAAATAACCATACAAAGTTCAACTTAAAAAATAACTGACTTTTACATAAACTATGGCGTTAAATTTGGATACCTTATTTATTCTTCAATTCTGCTTCTACTAAAGACAGTAGCGCCACATATATAGAAACTTGATAATAAGCAATAATAAATAACTTGTAATATGATCACTAAGTAAGTGTTTCGTTTGTTCTAGGTAAGCAGTCGGAAAAAATTCAAGAATTATGAAAGTTCAGCATTAAAACAGTGTAAAATTAAACAATGACCTTTCGCTGCGTGCCGACGTTTCAAGCAGTGGCAAATGATAGTAGCGCCACCTGGGTAAGATTCACTCAAGCTGCCATTCTAGTTTTGCTACTCAACAATAGAGGGCACTGTTACGAGATGCTACAACTCCGGATGTTGTACTTCGTTTCATATTTTAATAACAGATGTCTGTAGTAGTGGTAATAACAATGCACAATTTTATCATATTTTGTCTGACGATACATTATACTTTCGAATTGTCAGATACTATATTAAAATTTATTTCGTTAATAAATGTTCAAGTATCATTAATTTATTGAAGATATACCTAGATTAGATTGCGGTACTACACTACCTGGGTATAACGAAGTTTATAGACAATATCCAGGGACCTTATTGGGAACAAGGTGCTTGGGCCTTATTCAGAACAGTCTCGCGCTATGGCTATGGCGCGTAATGAACGATCTCTATTGCTCAGTGGTATAATTACCTGCCTGCTCTACCGGAGGCGTGGGTTCCATTCTCGCACAGGACTTACATTTATATTTGTGATTGTCTTGTTGTTGTTTTCTATGTATAGGTACTATGTATTAATATTTGTTTAATGGATATTATCTGGTATTCATATAATAAGCCTTGCTTAGTTTAGGACCAGATGGCGCTGTGTGATTTGTCCAAAATTTTTATTATTATGGTACGTAATGGAAATTAGTTTCCTTAGTGTTTTACAAGTGGTTTAAAACAACAATTGCATTACAATAATACTGGATTATTTAGACTATCAGATTTGACAGTTTCAGAAGTGTATCCAGTAGTAGATGTATGAAAAGCAGCCAAAAGGTTCTCATCTCTCATTCATTATGTGTTTTATTTTTAATAAAAGTATAAATTAGATACCTAAATCTTACCACAAGACAGTGATTAATTTTTTTCTCTCAAATTTCAGAGTCGAGACTGTATCCAATAAGGTCCAAGGCAATAAAGACTTATAATACAAAATTATTTGATAATAATGATAAAATATAATGAATTGATGCTTTGATATTTACACAAATAGATTAATTGATAGATATTTTAAAATTAGTATTCAAGCATAGGAGCTCAATGTTACTTTTTTTCTAAGTTAACACATGAAAAGCTCCTGTTGAACCACAAAAAAATGACTACAATCAACATTTGCAGCTTATTGCGAACAGACTCGAGTACTCTGATTTTCTGAGATTCTGGATTTTGAGAGAAAAATGTATGCAAGAAGGTAGGTCTTACCTATTGAGACCTGGGAAAGTACTTCTATAAATTTTACCTTCGAATTCATGAGTCTGGTGTACTTTTTGGGATTGGCGGCTTTTTAGGATTTACCATACAAAGGCATAAAAATCTTCATAATCTTGTATCTTTTCAAGAATAGCTTCGTCAACTTTATACTTTTCAGTACCAAATTTTTATATAAAAAACATCCCAAATTCAAAATCTTTTTATTTTAGAACACTAACGGCATGAATTTTTAGCTATTACGATTGCATTTGCTTTCGTGCTGTCTCTTACTGGTTTCTTGAGAAATCTATTTGCTATCCTGCTGTCAGTTGCCAAATTTGCTAAATTTGCGAGAAATTGCTAAAAAAACACGCCCTAAGAAGGTAATGGCGAAGTATAAAAAATAATACGCACACCTTTTTATTTTATCTTAACTAATTATCCAACGAAAATGACAAGAAAACACTTAGAACTTCTCTCGCTATTACTTAGTTTTTGGTTAATGTTCTTTCTTTTTGTTCGGCTCCTAAGGGCCGTAGCATGATATTAAAAAGCCTGTAGCGCATTCAAACAAACAAACGAACGAACAAACAAACTCTTTACCATTGTTTAGTTGATTTTTAAACACTTTAATATCCTATTTTTCCAATAGGTATCGAAAGCTTTTGTCAAATTAAAGTTTAAAAGAATAGTACAATCATAGGTCCAAAAGTATTATTTTTTATAATTAAAATTGTTACGTTCTGCATACAAGTATGCAACAAATTAATTTTACCAAGAAAGAATATAACAAGGAAAAAGACAAATGTCCGTCCGTCTCGCACTTGACCTTTTAATTTAAATTCAGTTGCCAAATGTCTGCGTTCGCACATACCATACCCAAATTATTTCACACACGCACACATAGCTATCGAAGCTTTAAGCTCGTATGCACACATGGACAACAATAAAACTGGATATGAAAGGAACAAAGATATAGATCCAAGACGTTGTGAGAGAAGTATAGAAGGGCAACTTTTTATGGCGCAGTATATGTGAATAACTAAGATGTAACTAAAAAATAATTACATTGAAATGGACGGAGTGTTGTAATTTTAATGAATTAGTCTAATGATAAGTCTACTTATTAATAACTATAGTATTAATAAATGTACGAATCGTGTTTTTATTTGTACTTCTTTTTTTATTTAATGAATATACATGCATATACATTCCAATATTATAAATTCGAAATTGTCTCTGTTTGTTATCTTTTCATAGCTTAACTGCTGAAACAATCGCGATAATATTTAGCGAGGTGCATCAAGGAATTCCAAAGAACCAAAATGTGGGTGTAGCGCGAAAACAAATATGATTAGTTTCTAATGAACAATAAAGGTCTTAAAAAGGATCCTTAACGAAGTTTTTTTTTTATATAGGTTTTAAACGTTTGAAAATTAAAAGCTTATCCATTTATGCGATTAATTAGAAGTATTAAACCTAAACAAAGCAATTTGATTAGAAAACTCTATAGAAACAAAAAAAAATACAAAAATCTGCTTTTCACGGAATTCCAAAAGTTCATGGGAAACATCTATGCCTTACAGATATAGGGATTGAATTTCAAAAATAATCCTTCTTAGTGCTTGGCTATATTTAATAAAGAACAAGGTTTGAATTGAAATAGTCATTTTATTTTTAGGGTTCTGCCAATGGTTTTAAGAGGAAAGTGATAAGGTTTTAAAGGTCGACAACGGCCGGGTGTTTCCTCTCGTTTTGCAAGCGTCCATCGAATAGCCGTTAGGCTTTACATTACGCGGGCTGTAAGTTTATTTGCCATCTAGGTAGTATTAAAAAAATGGTTTTCCATCATTCCGTATGTCTAAGCAGTTTTTTTCCACTGTCCATATCTATTTTGCGGAAAAAAGAATATGAAAATGATTTCTTTTCGGACACGGAGTCGCAAGTCAGTTTTAAAGACAGTTAAAAAGTCTTAACATGATTTATCTTGAAATCTAGCATTGTCTGCCCGACACCCGTCTCCTATCACGTCTGGCCCCAGGCTTTGCGGCGGAGGCACCCACTCCATGTGATAGCCCCGAGCGACGCGCGCTCGCTCACGTGGCTCCACGGGCGGGAAATTCAAATATCGAATTACTTAATTGAAAATCAATCAATAATTTACTGTTCGATTCTGGCTGGAAAAGTGACATTTTTAAATACTCTATCTGTAACTGTATTAAGTGGTGATTTTCAAATATGTTATTTTAAAATTGCAATTGATAAATGCACATTTTGTCAAAAAAGTGCGTAGGTACCTGAGTGCGAACTTCTTTTTGTGTCCATTTTTATAAAACATAGTCACTTTATGGTAGCATAGTGTAATGGTAAAGTAAATTCTAAATTTATATACAAATTTCAAATAAAGAAATAAAAAGTAGTAAAAGAGATTTACAAACAAATGTTTTGTTAGTTTATATTTTTTTCTTATAAATTGACAGTATTAATGTATCTATTATGAAAACATTGCTCAGAAAAGTAAATTAAAAATAATTGTCATACTTTAATTTACTTCATCAAAAAAAAACAGTTGTATTTTTGTTTTTTTCTCTTTTTGAAGCTCAATAGATTCTTAAAAAAGTAATTTTATTCTATGAAACAAATAGTAATGTATATATTAGATCAGTAAATTTGTGTTTAGTGGAAGCCAGTTATTTACCGAAACACAGAGTTCAAAGTATCTCGCTTCGTTCATACGAATGTAATCACATATTGAAGCACGTGACCATTCGCTAGACCCTATACTATTCCATCAATAACGGGCCAAATAAACAATAACATAATTTACTATTGGAAAGAGATAGATTAATGCGACAGAAAGGGACACAACGAAAATCATCGATATCAAGAAAATAGATTTCTCATACGAAATGTAATGGCGGAACAATAATCGTGTAAAAGTTCACGATACTAACCCAACTCACGACGGTAACAATACAACTCGACCAGTCTATGAAAACCCCTGATAAATCAACTGGAAATAAGACAGAGTAAGGAAAGCGCGGGTTAAGATATAAAAGTCAGCTATAGCGGTCATCAAGCCAAGATAGATAATGATCTTCAGATGATTTACGCCGTGTTAAACTGACAATAGTTCGATATAACTCCAGTATCACGATACAATGTGACCAATTAGATCCGTTTCGAATCTTTCGCCAAGATGACTAAAATGAATGGAATCAACTTGCTAGATATAAGTGACCAACGAAATTTGACTGTCAACGACATCTTACACGAAAATTTTGATATCAAACAAAAGAAAATGGAATCTAATGACTTTTTGTCATCAGAAGATACCAAATCACATATCGACGACCGTTCACTGTCAGATCTAATAAAAATTAACAACAATAATAACATAGTTGAAAAAACTACACCTTTAACTCATAACGCTAAAAGAAAAACTGAAAAAAATAATGATAGAAGTGAAAGTTACGCGACTAACAAAGAAATTTCGGAAGTAAATATAATAATCAATAAAGATCTAGTGAAAACAGTACGTCTTGAATTAAGAAATCCAGACGTAGAAATGATAAATGATTACAGATCTAACAATATAATACCTGACCAAAATGATATAAATGATGTCAGAATATTATTATCTGAAGAGGATATTAATAACTATACTTTAAAAAATAGCAGTATTTCTGGAGAAGAAGAGATACCTGAAGCTAAATTACAAAGTACTGATGCTGAGTACTCCGAAAGAACTATTGATGATGAAGAGGACGATGTAAGTGATGAATTTTTCTAAATTTTTAAGTATTTTTAGTTTTAGGATGAAAACACGGCAATTACTTTTTACTCTAAAACGATTACTTTTCTTTTTTTTATAAAATCTCGGTGATATATTTTTTTATGCGAGTGTTGGATGTTTTTTTGATACTCACATTATTCTGACGGTAGGTGCTTACATTTGTAAGTATATTTTTTGTAAAATTTCCTGTAGTTTAAGCTAAAAAAATAGAGATATGGTACCATCGTTAGAAATGTTATTTGTTTTGTTAGTAATAATTTGGAATATGTATTGGACTAGTCTCTAGAAAATCAAGAACTTTGATAAAATGGCAATACAAAGATTTCCGTATTCAATTTAGAATCTAGATTAAGCAAAAAAAGGAAAAATGAAACGTTTTTTTTCAATTGAATCTGTTTATTTCCTAAATATTTGATTTGACAGGGGGGAAATGACGCGCTTTATAATTTGAATTCAGTGTCTCCATCGAATATTTATCTTTATCAAAAATATTACAAAATTCAGCAAAATCATATGGTAGGTACATATTTATACTGCTCTAACAGATAGATGATATCACAATGAACATTCAATGTTACAAATTTTCTTTAAAGAATATACTCTCTTTTTTAAAACTCCACAGCACCACCGAATTATGCGATTTACATTTTAAGGCATTAACTAAACATATATATATATATATATAGATCACTCAACACACACACAAAAAATTTCATCAAAATCAGTGTAGCCGCAGGAGTTTAGTGACGTACACACGTAAAGAAATATATATAGAGATATCTATTACATATTCTAAACTTAACGTCATTTTGTCTGTCTGTCCGTTTATGTTCTTTTCAAGGTTAAACCGGTGATTCGATCTCGATGAAATTCGGCAGTGAGGTAGCTTGTGCCTTGAGAAAGCACATAGGCTACTTACAAGTGTCAAGTGTGAGTCGGATCAGAAATGATACGTAACCAAAACTACACCAAACTTACTATAATCAAGAAATAGCCGAAGTAATCCCACGCCGATAACCGAATTTAGTGCGGGCGGCGCCGCGGCTACAAGCTTGTAGAAATATAAATCATACTGTACATGTAGCAGTCGCTATATACGATATAAATTAACCATCATGCTGTATTCACACAAATTATATGTCTATGAAATTATAATACGACAGTTAATGGTTGATTTATTATTGAACACTATAACGAAAGTCGATTCGGTTTTCGATTTTATATCTATTATCGTCAGTAATTGTTCAATTTTCTTTGTTCTCATAAACACATAAATCGTGAGCAACCAATTTATTTTTTTATTTACTGTGTATGAGTTTTTGACGGCCAGGTATACAAGTTTTATGTTAGTTATATTTAGGATATCTATAAAAACGTCAAAATTCGATTGTAAAAAGATTAGTATAATTGTAAATTTCTTTTGACGTAACTATAGAAATGTATATTTTATTGTTTGGTATAAATTTTGATTAACAATATGTTTGTAACACGGATTGTTTGACATTTTACCTGGCTATTTTGAAAATAATATATGAATTTTGCATCACACATTTCGTCCATTTTAGACACATCTTGTATGATATGGGCAATTTTATACTCGACAATCGGCAAATTTTATTGGTGGCTCATTTCAGATTTTTAACCGAACTTCAAAATAAGAGAAGATTCTCAATTCGGTTGTATGTTTTTTTTTTATATGCAAAGTTAGCCTTCCTCTAGGAGAACCTCTCAAAATACCTAGAATTATTAGTCAAGCGTAAAGACGACTTCGACATTTCATTCAATAGCTAGCGAACTGATAACGAAACTAAAACGAAACGATACTAGCGAATATACATATAGTGTATTATTCAATATAATATCAATATAAATAAATATTTGCATTAGCAAAGATGCAGTCAAAAGATTAACCTATGAACTAACCCGGACTCAATGCGCCTCCTATTAGTACCTACTTACGGCCTGTGACATCTTTGTATGTAACTGGACTCACCTATATCCTGCAGTGGGATATAATGCTAAAACTTTAAATTTAAAGCTAGCGCTCATATAAAACCTTAATAAAACAAATTAACATATGGGTAGGCATTAGATAAAATGTTTAACATATTAATTTCAAATGAATAATTGTTGGCTATCTGAGTGGTCACAGTTTTTTGACCCATCATGAATGTGACAACTTGTCATCTGACGAAAGTTTTTGCCTTAACTATAAACCAGAATACATAGACCTTTCCGTCTTGAGGACTTCGTTAATATAGGTACATAACAGAAAACAACTTTGTGCTCGCACTAGCGGGTCCCCGCGGTGCTACCTACGCGATTTAATCGGGAAATCTGTTTTTTTAATTTATTTATTTTTTAGTGACTTAAGAGCGATCCTGACAGTGAATTTAAAAAATGTGCGTCTAGAGAAATATGTTACCAGTTATAAGCTATTTTATGAACGTTTGGTACTGTTTCTATGATAAAACAGTGAATTGTACATGGCACTCCTGCTAAAAGTGGCCGTTTTTATCCTAGAAACATAACAATACATTCTAAAAATAGCTTATGACTAATTACATATTTCTGAAGACGCACATTTTTGAAATTTGCTTTGCACAAAGAGGAAAATAAAATATCCATTGGCGGTGCTGTTTACCCCTGATAACGCTCTTAAGCAATACTTGCCAAAATCCAATAGCAATTAAAAAAAAACAATCAAGCGCGAGTCGGACTGATAAAAACTTTAACTGAGGCTACAAAAGCCTTAATAGGAATTTTAAAAGTTTTTTAGGAAATACCTCTAAACCTAAGTCCCTACCTACATCACGAATCGTTGAGTATAACCTACATCTTTGCGTTAAAATTATACAGAAAATCTAAATTTATAACGAGTTTTTCCGACATACGCCCTCAGTGTTACCAATAACAATCATAATTATTTGAAAATAAAAATGCCCAACCGCATAAAAATTATTATTGTTTTCAATAATCTTGTAACAAACATGTATTTTTACAATAATTAATGTAACAGTTAATATTTGTTATAAGAGGGCCCCCAACGCGTATATACATTTGCTTTATGGACGTTTAGCTGAAATCAACAATGTTGATCTCAAACAGAGCTCAATTTTCAGTGGCAAAAATATATTTTAGATAGGCGAACAGCTTAGCGTAAAAACTCGAAAATAATTAATTATAATTATATCACATAAAAAATAGAAATTTTATGGTTAATATGAAGTTATGAATAAAAAATAAAAAAAACGAGAGGTTTGGCCGCTATTTTTCAAAGTGCTGTTTTAACAGATATCTTAAAACAAATACAGTATTTTTCTAGTTAAAGAATATAGGAAGCCATGTCATTCGTTTCTCGTCTGAAACTAGCAATAGGACAGTGGAATCGTTTTTAAGAACGAGCAGAAAACTGCACATTTAAGTAGCTAAACATAGATTGATTTAATTCTGTTGATTTTTTACTGCCCAGTGTATGTAATCTTACCCTATGATACTTGGCCTACCACAACTAGTCTAACGATACCTTAATAATCGAAATCCATCCAGCCGTTTCAATGACATGAGGAAATAAAAAATACTACATAAATACATACATACGTAAATCAAACAGGAATTGTTTAAACTAACAATTTGATGGGTCTCTATTTTTTTATTTTTGGGTAATATTTTCATGTAGGTATGTGACTTTCTAAAAAAAATATTTAATATTACGTTTCGAATCAACATTGTTCGTTCGTTTCAGCCGAAAGCATCCACTGCTAAACTTAGGCCTCCCCCATATGTCTCCACAACGGCCGGTCCTGAGCCGCCCGCGCCCATCTGTTTCCTGCGGCTCTGACCAGATCGTCTGTCCACCTGGTAGGAGGCCGACTCACGCTGCGTCTTCCGATCTGTGGTCGCAACTCGAGAAACTTTCCTCCTCATCGGTTATCGGTTCGACGAACGATGTGGCCTGCCCATTGCCACTTCAGCTTGCTAGCTGTTTGAGCTATATCGGTAACCTTAGTTCTTCGGCGAATTTCCTCGTTTCGGATTCTATCGTGCAAAGAAAATCTAAACTGTACTTACTAAATATTTAAATAACAGGTCTGTAACTCATTCCATTTACGAGCTCCCTGTGACATCCTGATACAGATAGATATACAAATAACACAGTAACTCTAAATACGTAAGATCCTATTAAAATATTTAGAATTGAAGTCATAGATTTCAGTAAGAAGTTTTTGCTTCTGATATATATATATTGACATAAATCATTAGTAACGTTTTTCATATCTTTCATTATACTAATATAATAAAGCTGCAAGTGCAAGCAACGTACTAAGCTCTGAAACTACCATTCGGATTTGAAAAAATCTTTGTCCATTTGACAGCCCTGTTCTTGACGAAGATTATTATCTATTTAACATCACGCTACGACCCTTAGGACCCGAACAAATAGAAATAAACCGGCCAAATGCGAGTAAGACTCGCGCACGAAGGGTTCTGTACTATTTATTATCTATGAAATATTTATTTTATTCTGTTTTTTAGTATTTGTTATTATAGCGGCAACAGAAATACATTATCTGTAAAAATTTAACTGTCTAACTATCACGGTTCATGAGAAACAGCCTGGTGACAGACGGACAGACGGTCGGACAGCGAAGTCTTAGTAATAGGGTCCCGTTTGTACCCTTTAGGTACGGAACCCTTAAAAGTAAGGAAGAACATAAGCGAAAATGAAGGAAACGAAAGAGTGATGCAACGGCAAAGGAAAGGGCAGGAATGTCCGCTAGTTGACTAATAAACTAATAAATTAATTAATTATTTCACAATTGCACTTGCTATGGTTAGTTGTTTGATATGTATGGTGAGGAAGTAATAGGGTTGTGTCACTTATTACTTCAGTCATCACAGCAGTATTTGTCATTATTGTGTTCTTGTCTTCTTTTAAACCAGACACTTAAGTCCATATGCCTCATGGCGTAAAACTGTTTAATGTATACAGATGTCTTTAAAGCCTATCTAACTTTAAGCAATAATTTTAAGTAAAAATTGTTTTATAAAAAAATTGATAATTTATAAACAAATTTTTGGTTGACCTCAGTTTAAATAACTATTCGAATACGATACGAAGTCATACTAAGCCTTTTGTACTTTAGTATCAATGACCATTACCGGGTGACCTGAGTCACTTGACTGCTCGTTTGTTAATTTGAAAAACGAAACAAAATCATTCTGGTTTTGTCATATAACACCAGTCATTAAACCAAATCAGAGGTCTTATGGGCGATATTCGACAGTCAAGTGGCCACTAGTTGTGCGCCAACTCGCAATATAGACCAGCGTGGTGAACTTCGGCATAACCATTCTCTCAAAAGAGAGGCCCTTGCCCTGGGGCATAAAACGCCTAAGCAAAAAAAAAAACAGTAATGTATCATAATTACGTATATCGTTTAAAATGTATATTATGAACGATGTAAAGTAGCAATGTAAGTTACAATATTTCTGAACCAAATGAATTTGTTACTGAATTGCATTCTCCCACAAAGCTACGTCGTGTCCCCACTTGTTCGCTACTTCTAACTTGGGAAAAATGTATGACACTTACGGTAAATATTTGTGGTTTGTAGGGGTCCTACTCAACTGGTCATTTGTGATACAGCGTGGAGAACCGCCCACGCATGCACGCCTCTCCTATGTTGGTAATAAGTTTCACAATGCCTCACTACTACTGGTTCCTATTATAAATTATCACGATCCATTCTCACTTCGATGACTTTTGAAAAGTTGTAAGCTGAATAAAATAAACGAAATTAATTTTAAAAATATTTTACGTTTTCTTTTTTGAGTTAATAAATACCTATATGCAAATATTTAAATCAATTTTTTCCCGTAACTTTTAACAACCAATAACTACAAAAGGTATGGAAAGGAATTAGTGATTAGTGCTATGTTTTATTTGTACCGTTAGTGCACAGGAAAGACAGTTAGCAACGTTGACATATTTAAGTTTCTATACATATTTAAGTAACAAAAGTGAAGCTAATCCGTTTTGGATTATTAGCTTAGTCATAAATGTGTTTGGCATTAAATAATATTCGACATTGTCGATTCCCGCACTGGACACACATTTATGTACTAATATAAAAATTTGTGTAGGTCTTGAGTCTGGGTGTATTTATGTATGATGTGTATGTATTTACAAAAAAAAAAGTAATATTTATGTATTTGTATCCGTTGTACCAGTACCCATTACATAAGCTTTGATTACTTTGGGGCTAGACGACGCTGTTTATAATGTCCAAAAATATTTATTTATTATTATTATTATTATAACTAAATTTACCTAAACTTGACTTGTTTTGGAAATTAATTCATTGACGATTAATTATTCTGATAAATATATTAATGATTAGGTCGATCGATTTCAATTTTTTTTTTTATAACAATAGGTACCACGCACAGTTATTTAGTAAAAACCTATACCTATGTGGGATACGTATTGAATTACGATGGATAAAAAAATATATAAAAATTGATAAGTAGTGTATACCCCCCTTTTGTTAATTTAATTGGTCTGAATAATTGCCTAAATTGATTATGTTCATAAAACATAAAAATAATCAAAATATATAAGCTTACAACCTTGATATTTGTAATGTCGGTGTGCCATTCACTAAAAGTGATTTTAAAAGCGCTGATTTAGTTAAGTCATAATAATTACAAACAAAAATAAAGATACATACACATGGTAAAAGAATATGTAAAAAATTGTTAAGGACGAGAAAATTTAAGTGCACGATTTATTATCTACTTGCTAAGTGCAAAGTCATCGAGTGAGAACTCGCAGTATAACCCCAAGTTTCGGACCATTGGTGGCATGATAATAATATATGGCCAGTTCATTTCAAACACACTTCTATTCTATTGTGTTTTTTACTTGTACTTTAGACACCAGTTGATAGATAGCGCGGCACTAACTCATTTAGTAGCTTTCCGTTACAATGAGTTCGAGTTTTTGGGAACGATCAAAACGTAGTAGGTACCACCGGACAATAGGGACCTTAAATATGATAAATACACGCAATTTTTTTTCAGTTGTCGACATATCTATACTAATATTGTAAATGTTTAAGTAAGTTTGTTTGTTTGTCCTTACTTCGCGTCGAAAGGAAGCATCCAATTTATCTAAAATTTGGAACAGGGATAGTTGATAGCTTGCTATATTCAACTCCGATTACCAAACCGGATGAAACTGCGGGCAAAAGCTAGTCCTTTATGAACAGTTTGTGTGCGTTATATAAAAAGTACTAGTTGATGCACGTGACTGGGTCTACAGTGATAAAGGAATCGTATAATGAGTTACGTTTGTGTTCTTAAAATTTTTAAAAAAAAATCCCACGGCGACTCTTAACCATCGCACTGCTTACCATCGACAGAAGATTTATTCTCACCACTTAGAACCGAAATTGTCATGTATAGTGCGGCTTTAGAGGAATTTCCTCCCGCGAAGCTTAGAAAGGGCTGCGCGCCGAGGGTTTTTTTAAGGATTACAATGTAGGGATTTTCAGGAAGGAACGTGATTAGATTTAAAAGTGTTGACAACACGCGAAACTGCTTCTGGTGTTGCAAGCGTCCATAGGATATGATGGTAACCACTTACCATCAAGAGGGCCGCCAGCTTGTTCTCTTCGTGGTTTTTTAAAAAAAAGAAATAGGCTGAAAGTTTACTGGGACCTAAGAACAGACAGTCCATTTGTGTATTTTATATTTTTAGCTGTCTGTTTTGTGTTCAGTAAACTCTATCAGGTTTAGGACAGAATGCCATTGGTCAAAGTCAAATGTGGATATTCTGGGCAGTTGACATTTGAATATCTCTGACCACCCCTTCGGGGATAAGTGTCGTGATGGTTATTCTACGTTAAAGTAAGTTGTTTTAGTAGCAGTGTGCCAGTGTGCAGGTTTTTATATTTGTTTTTTTTTTCTCGAATAAATTGAGTTTCTCAGTAAAGGCGAGGTACTCTCAAGAGTACTCTAAACCGTCAAACTTATATAAAAGGATTAATGCGAGTGGATGAAGCAAAAAGTAAGTTAGGATCGCATCAAGCTGAAGTCTTTGGTCTCTGCTTACCCCTTCTTGAAACACGTGCTGTATTTGTTTGCCAAACTATTGTCTCCTAGCATTTTAATCAGAGACTACAAATACTACATACAGTACTGAAATTTGTTGTAAGTATAAATAATATAATCGCTAATAAAATATGTACCAACATAAACAAAATCTCCATACACAATTAAAATAGATGGTAAAACACTAGAAGAAGTGAACAGTTTTAAAACATGACAGCTTCATAAAAAATATCATATAGGGAAAGAACGAAAGAAAGAGAGGAAGAAGAAAGAAAAAAGGAAGATCAAACAAGAGTTCAAGGAGTTACATAAGCCAAATAAAAGCGTAATTGAATGCTATGTCATACAAGGAAATGAAAAACGAGGCATGTATAGAAATCAGTAGAAAGGACTACATTAGTTACACCGACAATACCTCAGCTCTTAAATCTTAATAAAAAAAAAACAAAATGAAAATATGTACCAACATGAAAATGAAAATATGTACAAACATGAAAATAAAAATATGTACAGACATGATAATAATTTTTTTTTAGGGTATCATGTAAAGTAGAAAATGAAATAGAAACTTTTTAATACTTTATCGAATGGGGTATAGTTTATCGAATTCAAAATTTTTACTTTTACTCTGTTTTTAGGGTTACGTACCTGAAAAGAAAAAAATCACTTTGTTTTCTCAGAAACGCGTGGAAATGCTCAAACTAAAATTAATATCAAAGAAAAAAAAAAAAGGTCTGGAATCCCTTGAATCAGTGAAAAAATCAAACTGCTAAGTCAACACAACCAAAAGATATGGCCGTTTATGCCTCATACTTTGACGCCAGCCAGGAAATCAAAATCTATAGGGTACTTCCAGTTGACCTAGAATCATGATATTTGGTAAGAAGAAATGCCATGTACCACAGGTAAAGGTAAAGATCCAAAAACCGTTAATTTGTAGTTTGTCCCACCACATTCACTCATCCTATTTGGCGAAAAAATAAATTGATCAACAACTGGAGAAAAAGTAGCGTCGTGTTTGGTATTGAACGAAAGGTCTCGATGGAAGTTAGATCGGTATGTCGTTTTTCATATAACTTGTGTAGTCGGGTTATAGATTTTGTGATTTCGTTTTGGATTCGCCTTTCTCATATTTGGAGCCTAAATCTTAGTTTTCTTGATTTTAAGTTAACAAAATTTGGCAAGTAAAAAAAAAGATTATTTCGATGTATGTTTATTTATACTGTATTTCTTAATTCTATGAAGATTTTGTGTATTTATAAGATTTATGTACTAGGACTTTATAAGTCGCCAGGAGTAGACGTAAAACCGGGTGTAGCAGTCAGTAGCTACGCAATCCTTCACTAAGTATGGTCGGACATGCAACGGTTCCTTCAAGCCATCTCATCTGAGGACTTAAATAAGTAGTTTATTTTTGTTAAATAATTAGCAGAAAAACAATCAATTGCTTAAGAGTATAATATCGGCGGCTCGATTCCGTAAAATGACAGCTAACATTTCTCGTTTGAAATCCATAGAAATAAGATATACATTGCGCATTTGAAATAACGTATGAAATTCATCGATTGTCGCGAAACCTCAATGTATATCTTATTTCTTTCAAGAAGTTTAGCAATCTTTTTACGGAATCGACCCTCTGGCTTCTTTTCCCCATACAAACGTATTCCTCTTTTTCCTTCTCGGATTTTGAAATTAGATCTATCATTCTTTTATATATGATACTATAAACAGTCACTATGGCTGTATGTTTTGCTTTGCCACTGCAATGCCATTCGTATAAATAACTAGCTTCTGCCAGCGGCTTCGCCCGCTCTTAATTTAATCGGCGTAGGATTCTTACGGCAACTCCTCAATTATAGAAAAAAAAGACGTTTTCTCTCTCTTTTAAAAATAATAAATAATTTACTACTAAAAACCAATTAACCTCGCGATCTTGGTGCTCCATACAAACTTTGAACCCCCGTTTCTCACCTTTAAGGGTGAGTGTTGGAAAATCCTTAGCGCACGCCTACATACTCATAGCTACATGTGAGCCAAATTTCACCCTGACCCGTCCAGTGGTTGGAGCTGTGCGTTGCTAGATCAGTCAGTCAGTAACGTTTGCCTTTTATATAACAGAGTAGGCCCCTGCAAAAGTCCAAAAAAAGAGGGCTTGTTTATGAAATTTTCAGATGTGGTCTGTACGAATATGTGAATTAAATTTTAAGAAAAACAAAACATAGAATATTTCATTAACTTTCTGGATAAGTAATTACTATACAAATCGGTTGAGATTTGCAAGAGAAAAGTGGGGAATAGTGAGAAGTGACTAGGGATAATTAGCCTATGGCGCAGTTGTCCCTATCGCACACCTGTGTCTTGTCCTAGGTCTTAGCGCGAGAGCAAATTGTATTTTCAAATACCTTTTATGTGTTCGCTTGGTTCTAATATTTCCTCATTTCAGATTTTCGATTCCTGGTCAGACGCAGACCACTAAAACTACCTTTAAAATATAAACAGTAGGTACCTTTCCGAATACAATCTAAAAGGCAATAGTTTCTAATACGCACTTTTACATTAAGATACTGGACCGCTCAGTTTCACCATAATAAATGATAATGATTTTACTGGGCACTAATAAATCAACGGGTCTGGTTCTAATAAATAAACAGTGTTGTGAGTTTTTGAGGCGGTTTGTCACACACTTTTATGTTTTAATTTATTGAACCTGCTGAATTGTTGTGTCGTAACGACGTGTGGAGAACGCCATAACTGTGAACTTGAGTTTACAGTTTTAAACTTTCTATTGTTATTTTTTTAATCTACTTATACATAAAATAAAATTGTAACTGGCCGATGTCTGTACAAAGGAGATATTTAAGAAAAAGAAAATTTAGCAAGAGGGGTCCTCTTTAGATTTTTTGTTTGTTTGTCTGTCTGCCTCTATGTTTGTATGCGCATCACACAAAAACTACCGCACAAAATTGGATACGGTTATCACAGTTGTGTTGTTGAAGATCTGACTTAAACTAGTGCATCTCGGTATGGCGCCACCTAGAAGATATGTTAACAGTGAAAAGAGTTGTAGTAGGAACCCAGGCCGAGAACCCAAATAAGGATTGCAATCCCGCAGCTCATTCAATCCCGCGGGATTACACAATCCCGCGCGGGATCACGTTGGATCCCGCATCTTTTGAATTATCCTATAAAATCAACTACAGATTTTTGTGTTAAAATCAACTTTTCTCAATCATTTCTTACCTTAAGCAACAGAAATTATTTCTTTTCTATCAATTAAGTATAAGTAATTAGTAATCTGTTTTCTTAGATTCATTTTTAAATGTTTGGCATTGTTAATTCGTTTTGTTTAATTTTACCCTTACTCCTTACATTAGTTTTATATTTTTAATTCAGTCTTATTCATATAATAACTAATAATCAAATCATAACTTTCTCTTAGATGCTATTACTACGATATCAACCTATGGTGATCATTTTTAAAAATACGCTCTTAAGATAATACGATTCGTAGCGCCTCTCAGCGTGCTTAATACAAGCGAATTTTTCACTTATTTTGACACTTTCTGACAAAACATCAAGAAATTTTGAAGATATGTTTTAGTAATCTACCTAGGTCTGCAGTGTGTCAGTTTTCTGTTAAATTTTATAGTTCAAAAGTGTATAACACTTTAATAGTTCAAAAGTGTATAATAAATTCTAGTTTTTTATACAAATGGTTTAAAAAAAGTTTCTATTTAATAAAAAATGTTACATAATTTTGGAAAACCACAGACATATATATTCGGCTTGGGATTATGACTGACAAATTTCACAGTGATTGATCAGTAAATGTCAAAAATAAATGAGAAATTCGTTTGTATGAGGCCCGCTGCGAATCGCATCCTCTTAAGAATCAAATGGTATTTATTGTATCGCTATATTAAACACCGGTCGGTGAATACGAAAATAGAAAATTCGTCACCTACAGAAAGACACGCACAGTCGCAGCACAGTGCCATTTATGATCAACTGAAACGTCGCACTCGTACTTCTCGCGATTTACGCAAATGGTTAAGTGCCAAATTTTCCATTTGCGGATCCGCGTTTTGAAGGTGCGGGATCCAGCAGGTTTATAAAAGCACCGGGTTCCCGCGGGATTTCGGGATTCCGTCTTGCGGGATTGCAATCCCTGAACCCAAATAAGTGCAGGCGGAGCGGGCAAAAGCTAGTAAATAACAAATTTATAATTAGGTATAGTAAATAGTTTGAGTAATAAATAAATTATGTGTTGCTTGTGTGTTCTATAGATCAATGATTGATTTACTTAATAAATTAAAAATAAATGAAAAATCTAAAACTCTAGTTTCGCTTCTATTAATTATGTACAAAAAAATCTTTGTTCAAATGTAACATTTAATTTCATAAACAGTTGTTTAATGTTCCTGTTTACGAAACTTAATATTACTACTTATAATAGTTAAAATAACTTTATGTTAAGGAAGTTAAAGCTTTTACTTGTGTCTCGCTTAAAGTAAATAATCAAGTTATCAATCAAATTAAAACGCTGTTTCCCAGAGGAGTAGACAGAGACCAAAAACTGCCACTTGCTACGATCCTGGCATACCTATCTTGCCTCATCTATACGCATCAATGCTTTCATACATTTCCTACGGTTCCGAGTACTCCTGCAAAACGCTACCAATTTTAAATTTTTACAATATGTTTACAAACTTTTGTAGAATATACTTTCGAAAAAAGTTTTTGACAGTCAGGCATGGAGATCTTAAATTTCCTAATATTTTTAAGTTTTAGAGTATTTCCAAATTAGATTTGGCTTGTGAAAAATTCCCCTACTTTTCAGGGATTTGCTTGGTTTCGGGATAGTAGTTAAAGACCTAACTTGCCATGGTAATACAAAATTCATGTAAAAATAGATGCAAGTCCATACTTTCTGAGGTCGTACTCTAAGGTCGAACTTCGAAAAAATTTCGACATACATTACGTATTCCCACACATACACAACGTACACACATATACGTGGACACACTCGTTTATATACCTTCTGTACTTATAGAAAGTTGCTCCCAAATCGACCGCCTTGTCTGTCACTTACGCAATCCATACACCAAGTTACTCTTACAATTATTTTGTTTAATAATGAACTTTAAATTGAATTGTTTAAGTAATATTATTACAGTACCTTGTCATGCATAGTTTTTGTGACAGTCGTATTTTAGGACATTGCGGTTAATTGATATTTCGTTAATGAGACCTCTGTCTTTTTTTCTTCTAACGAGTATGTGCTCCGAGTGACCGAGTTTAAAAGGTCGATAGATTTTAGAAGTAGATTTACGAGTTTCATCATCATCACACCAACTTATTTTTGTCCACTGCGGGACATAAGCTTCCTTCATGGCGCACTACTACCGGCCACCCTCTTAAGGTCATTGGTCCATCAAGCTGAAGGGTGTTCCACACTTCGCTTTCCTATACGCGGTCGCCACTTTTGGATATGTCTGGAGTGCAAGTTCATTATAACATAGGTTAATAGTATAACTACTGTTTTTTTCAAACTCAGAAAAACCGTGAAAAATACTTATAGGTACATTATATAACTAAGCCATTCTCCTGAAACGCTCTGTCAATAATGAAAACCCGACTAAATTCAATTCTGTGTTTACACGAAAAAGCGTGAATAATGAACGTGAGATAAACAGACGCCTGGGAACTTTATTTGAGCGGGCGATATAGGCCAGAAATATAATTTCTGTAAAACTAACTATGTACAAGAAATCATGATACAATGTCCGTATACATTACTTGATATACGTTTTGCTACACTTTTAATTCATATTAATTTATACCACAATGATGCCTTAAAAATTTAATTTTTTGTATAGGAATTAACGCTTTTACCGTTTTGCAATCACATTTACATAACAACAAATTACAATTATTGAACTGACTTTCATAACAACGAAATATAACTCACGCAGTAAAAATTTGCACAAAAGTTGAAACAGTTACTTTCTGTTTTTTACCATTAAATACATAAAAGTAATGCACTAGATCTATGCAAGTTTGATAACATATTTTTTCCATCTTTTGTATCTCTGCCTTAAGAGGTAGGCACTATGTAGGTAGGTTTATCAAGAATGATTAATTATCTAAAAACGTGATCCAAGTTTACTTCTTTAACTGTCTTGTTGAGGGTTAAACTTCTTAAAGTAGCTGTGAATGAAGTAGATGTGAATCGGCAAGTTTTAAGTTTCTGCACAGTAGCTTGAGTTATGAGACGATATATCAGTCAATCAGTTTTCACCTTTATGAGTCGACTTTCCCGAAGTTCAGGGTTTCATTAATTTTCAACAAAAATAAAATAAAATAAAAATATATTATATAATATTTTTAAAAAGGTTTTCTTCCTGTGGTTTAAATTGATTTAACTAAGTAACAAATTAACAAAACTACCGGGAAGGACGTGTTTAATGCAAACTTCCAGTTTGGTTAAATAGATGTTTTTTACTCAATCACGTCAGAATGGCTGAACGGATCTGGATGAAATTATTATCATTATTATGTAATTATTATATAATTATTAGTACCTGAAAGATTTTTTTTTAACAACGACATCTATTATCAAGTAGCTTTAGTGTTGCTGTGTTGGTAAAAATAATAGTGTTACTAGTCGCCAATAGATGTCAGTTTATCATTGCTTGAAAACACAGATAAAACGACGTTTTCTAAAAATGAAAGAATTATACAAGAATTGCTCGTTCGAAGTATTACCTACATTATATATATTTATAATTATTATACTTTTTATCCCGGAAAATGCAAAAGTTCCCGCGGGAATAACTATAACCGAATTTCATTTGAACGAACTATAGCTACAGAACTTTTTCAGTATAATCAAGTAGTTGGCGTAGGAATCCCACGCCGATAACCACATTTAGGGCGGGCGGAGCCGCTGGTAACTGCTAGTAGGACATGATTAAATAATGTACATAGTAAAAGAAACATACATAAATTACGTCATTATTAATATTATAAGCTTCAGTTCTTTTGACTCGCCATTGATACATCAGTTCATTTAATAATTGAGTCAGTTAATCATACATTTTATATGTAGCACCTGTAGATGTAGGTTATACCTGACCGAATTATACTGCAATAAAATCCGTTACCTATATAAATTTTTACCTAGAAACAATTACTTAAACAATAACAAGTTTTTCCTAATTTTAATTAAAAGAAAAAACTTAACAACTATAAAAAAAAACTCGTTGAAAGTAAAAAGCTGCCGCTGACAGGGCGGCGGCGGGCGGCGGGCGGCTTGCTCACACAGCTAAAAGCTCCGTTACGTTCCACGAAACCTGTGACTGATTCCGGTATCGTTTTGTCCTTCAACAATCTGCGCATTTTCCGTAAACCGGTAAACCGGAACGCTAGTCGACATTTACAACTTTACCACCGTTAAACCGGAAAGTATTATCTAAACTTGGTTTAGTGAAAAGCTGTTACAGAGATGTTAGTGTATGTTTAATTATTTTGCTTGAGGCTTCCGCGTTAAAATTTTTTTGGACGCAGCGCAATCTGGTCTCAAACTAAGCAAAGCTTGTACTATAGAAACCAGACGACGGATACGAATACTTATATACTTTTTATTTGTAAATACATACATTTTATACATAGAAAACACCTAGACTCGAGGTAAATACAAATAATGTTGTCGAGGCGGGAATCGAACCCACGCCCCTCGTTTCAGAAGGCAGGAGCGCTACCAACTGAGCTAGGCAGGCAGTCAAAACATATAATTATATAATACATAGAAAACACCCAGTCTCAAAACAAACACAAATAAATTTTTTTTTGTCTTGTGCAGTAATCGAACCCACGACCCTTAATTCAGCAGTCGGGTCATTAAACACTTAGCCACAAAGGCGGGTTCATTGATTTTGGTTTAAGCCTCAACATTAAATGAGAAGTTATTTTATTCTGACAAATGGACACAAAACTCCATTTTTTTTTTCAACAATATTAAAGACTAGACTTTGCCAGCCGCTCGCCCTGAATTCGGTTATCGGCGTGGAACTCCTTAATTACTTTAATGAAGTTTGCTATAGCAAGCTATAGTTACATCTATTGTTTTTTAAACTCTGTTATAGTTATTCCCGCAGGAACTTTTGAATTTTTCGGGATAAAAAGTAGCCTATATGTATGCCAAGTTTTATCCCGATCCGTCCAGTGATTGAGTAACAAACATCCATCCAGACATACAAACTTTCACATTTATAATATTAGAAGGATTGTTTAAAAAAAAAAAACTTAACCGTTTTTCTATAGTTAGATATAGTTTTATCGATAAATTAGTTTGATAGTTTTTTTATAAACAAATAAGTAGTTGAAGGCCTATATCGAGCGAAACAAATTATGCCACGAGAATTTACTGTGGCAACCTAACCTACTTACCTCATTCATTACTTGGAACCGGCGAAAACACAGACTATAAAGCCTTTTTGTGCCAAACAATTTATGTTTAAAGAATATGTACAGCGGCCAATTATCACATTCTCGAAGATTGTAGCAGATAATAAAATTGGCCAAAGAGTTGGAAGATATTTAACCAACAGTGGGTTTGTCGTTCGATAAAACAAAACTTCCAAGTTCGAGTCGCAGCTAAACAAATCAAATTATATTTATTCTTGTAGGTTTCTGCATAACACTTTTAAATCTATACTTTTCCTGTATCTATACAGTCCTGAATGTCTGACGGATCAACGCACAGACTAAACCGCTGATCGTAGAGACCTGAAACTTGGAGGGTGTGTTTTTTGTATGACGTAGGCATCCTATAAGAAATGATTTTCCGAAAGTGCGAGTTAGACAGGGTCAAGTGCGACTCGGACTCGCGCACAAAGGGTAAACCGATTGTAATGAAATTTTGGTAAGCTGTTATGCACACGCCGGGGAATGTTTCTAAATTAGTAAAACCCTTTCACAATAGGTTGGTGCGGCAGTTGATTTAAAAAAAACATCGTTCGCCGGGTCAGCTAGTCGTCAATACAATCTAAACAATGTTAATTTCTGTCAAAAAGGCAAGAAACTCAACCATTGAAAGTAATAATAATATACTTACATAATTACTTAATCAACTAACAAGTAAATATCTGTATTGAAACACTTAGTTATATAAATTAGTTAGTAAGCTACTAAAATGTTACTACTACAAAGTTGTGATACACGTCATTAATTATTTTTTGTTTTCATGTAGCATAGGGCTTTAGGGCATAGCACCATATGTAAATCGTCAAAATATCGTCAATCATATGATGGAATTTAGATATTTAAAAGTACTCCGATATTTAATGAGGGTTTGGTAACACCACAGAATACACGACGTCGGTTCGTAATTAATAAATTTTATTAAATACTATCTTTTGCCCGCGGTTTCACCCGCCCCAAATTCGGTTATCGGTGTAGGATTGCAACGCTAGGTTCTCAATTATAAAAAAAAACCGACTCAAAATTGACGTTGTCAAGTAGCCTATGCCTTCCTCGGGATTCAAACTATCTTCATGCAAAATTTCATCGTAACCGTTCAGCGGTTTAAGCGTGAAGAGGTAACAGACAGATAGACAGAGTTACTTTTGCATTTATAATGTAGTATGGATTTGTTGTTTTACTATAGAGTACCTGGAAGTTTTTAACAACGCCATCTATTGTCAAGTAGCTTTAGTGTTGCTGAGTCGGTAAAAATAATATTATTACTACTCGCCAATAGATGTCAGGAAGAGTCATATTTTTCAGTTTATCATTGCCTGAAAACACGAACAAAACGACGTTTTCTAAAAATGAAACCTAGCTAGATCGATTTATCGCCCCTGCAATCGGCTCTACTAAATTTCATGAAAATCGTTTGAGCCGTTTCCAAGATTCAGATTATAAATATATAAACATATAAACAAGAATTGCTCGTTTAAACGTATTAGATAGATACTATAACTTCCTCGCAGCCTAGTTGGTAGTGCGGCTGGCTGCTGTGTAGAGGGTGTGGGTTCGATTCCCGCACTGGACAAACATTAATGTGATAAACATTTGTGTTTGTCTTGAGCCTGGGTGAATTATATGTATGCATTTACAAAAAAAAAGGAATATATTATATATTTGTATCCGCTGCCTGGTACCCATTTCATAACACAAGCTTTGCTTACCTTGGGGCCAGATGGCACTGTGTGTAATGTAATATCTATCTATCTATATCTATCTATCTATAGAGCTTACGCTATAATCGTTTTAAGTTTAAAGCTGACTTAATAATTCCGCCGCCTGTCCTGGCTGTTGTTATATGACAACAGTTGTCAGGCTAATCAGAAGCTTTAGTTTGACTTCTAAAAATACGGTAGTCATTAGCTCGAAACCATTTGCCAATTCACACTGGACCTCCTTTCTCTAAAGAAATACCTGTGCCCCTGTAGTGGGTGAAAACAACGGTTGAAGCAACAATTCACATACATAAAGTTCGTACTCTCCGAATTGCTCTAAATTTCAACACCGTTTCTGGTTTAGATTCCTAAGGTACATCTTCTGTTCCCTCTGAGAGTTCTTTTTTAACAAACTGATAAACTGACACACAAACCTATAAACGAGCAAGACTCAATGAGTTTATATGCATTTTTTGCCTACGTGTAAAATATATGTATAAAATTATGATTTTTCAATCATTAAAAATAATTCACTAACCAGCTGAGGCACGTATTATTACTACGAACTCAAAACTGGGTGCAAAGAACGAATTCTTTTTCAAACTTACTTAATTAAAATAAGTATTTCACATTATTTGTATGAATAGCTGGCAACACTATGAAACTTTTACCCCCCGCCATCTTGCCCGAGGCGATACAGCCAATTGGCGCACGTTCTATATTCAAAAAATAAAATCTCGTAGTTTTATTTCATTATTGTGTTCATTGAATAGCACTGTGTCTATTCTCCGAATCGAATTCGGTTTTACGTATTTTTCTATCAAAAACATGTATTTTAATTTGTACCTACACTCAGACGAAAATCGGAACACATGTCAAGTTTAGAGAACATTTTTCTTACTAAATATATATTAGTTACCCATAGGTTGACTACGAGTCGAACGAAACACTAATAAACAGACTAAACCTGTGAACTAGCTAAAGCTTTTAAGTTATATCTACTGAAACGAAATTAAGTTAATTACTTTTTGTAGCATTCATCAACTAGCAGAAGTAAGTATACAGTGCAAAAAACTTTTCTGACCCGTATCGTCCCATTTCGGTTCTGGGCAATGTCTATAAGCAGTTTTCCAGGGTCATAACGAATCGTCTCAAACTTAAGTTTGACGAATTCCAGCCTACCGAAAAGGCCGGTTTAAGTAAGGTTTTAAGTACCATCGACCACATAGTTTTTTTTTTCTGACCTGAATATGCAGTTGGCTGATGCAGCCATTACTGCTCCACCGGGCTTTTGTTTAAGCTTCTGGAGTGGGAAGGATATAGCATCGCCATAAATGGCGAGTACATTACTCACCTTCTATTTACCGATGACATAGACATGGCAGAATCGGTGTATGGCCTAGGCACGATGTTCGGAGACCACAGCACAGTTTCCCAACAGGTTGGCCTTAAAATAAACATGGATAAAACGAAGGAAACTTCATCTCCATGTCGTGCCTGGAACGCTAGTCTCGAAGTTGTTGACGAATACACATACCTAGGGCAAGTAGTCCAGTAAGGTAGGTTCAACTTTGAGAAAGAGGTTAACCGAAGAATCCAGCAAATCCGGCTGGGCACCGTTCGGGAAACTACGCAACATCTATTCGCCCAAAAAAAATCAGTGATGACCTAAAGATGAAAGTCAGAAATCAATATGTGTTGCCAGTGACTAATGTTATGGTACAGAAATGTGGTCTCAAACTGTTGGCCTCTTAAATAGGTTCAGAGTCACTCAGCGAGCAATGAAAAGAGCTAAAGAGCTATGCTTCGTGTTTCTTTGCACAATAGAATCCAAAACAAGGAAATTCACCAAAGAACTAAAGTTACCGACATAGCTCAAACAGTTAGCAAGCTGAAGTAACAATGGGCCGGCCACTTCCTTGTCAAACCGATAAACAGATAAACGTTGGAAAAGTGAGGTTCTCGAGTGGCGCCCACGGATTGCAAGACGCAGCGAGGGACGGCATCGTACCAGGTGGCCAGATGACTTGGTTAGAGCCTAAGGAAGCCGATGGGCGTGGGCGGCTCAGGACCAGCAGTTGTGGAGACATATGGGAAAGGAAGCCCTACGTTCAGCAGTGGACGTCTTCTGTCTAAAACTACCTGCCAATGCCTTCAAAGCGTCATTGGTATATTTTGAGCGAGACTCGAAGTGTCTGGAGCCGTATGCAGCTAAGCGCTCTAACCATTTGAGTGCCCACGTAGGTATATATATATATATATATATATATATATATATATATATGTATGCTTTAGGTACATAGACACCAACTTCAAACTGTAATTTTGATCAGATTTTTAAAAATAAGTTATTATTTTTACCTTTTAAGTGCATCTTATTGAAGCCGGTTGTTTTTTTTTGTTATAAAGTTTTTTAGATATCAATAAAATCTAAAGTATAAGAACTATGCAATTGAAACTTTATTATGTTTAGTAAGTCCACTATTGATCATATCCCGAGAATTTTGTTTATCTGGTATCCATGACGAGGGTATGAGGGTTAAAAAAAACGACGAAGCGCTTCGATAAAAAGTAGGTAGTGCCTCGTGCCTAGTGGTAGTGCTCGTCTTGGCGGGGGTACTACCGTGCCCCCTGATAAGTTTTTTTTTTCGACTGACTGTGCAGTTGGCTGTTGCAGTCATTACTGCTTCATCGGGCTTTTTGGGGCGAGACTCTGAAGGAGCCTCAGCCCATATAGCGCCCAACGCTCAAGGGCTCCCCGCGGGGGTAGCCTCGGCTTGGGTTGTCGCTCTCGGGGGCGTCCCTTCAACCGGCGTGGGTCTCGAACCCGAAGGTGGATCAGCGCCAGGAGGGGAGGCCTGATAAGACTCGTATTACTGTGCTTTTGTCCTATATTGTATTATAGTATTATATGTACCGTGCCCCGGTTGTTGTAAGATAAAAATCGTAATAGGTAATCTATATCAAAGGTTAGACTTAAAAATCTCATGACATAGTAAACCAATCGACTTGTGCGAATATAGTTTTTGATAATGTAACCCTTTATAAACAACAAAAAACACAATAAGTGTTAAATATTTAAATTAAACAAAGATAGAGAGAGTGTGCTATGAAAAATAGCACCTCTGGTGTGCAGAAATACACCGCAAAAAAGAAAGAAAATTGAATAGAATAAAAAAAAAAATGTCATAAGCAACTTAAAAAATAAGAGAAATCCCACCAAAAAACATTACCATGTAAAATGTTGCCAAGAAGAGATCATATAGCATTTATTATGTTTTTTTTATTTAAATCCTTCACCTAAAGGTTATCTGGGAGAGATCTCTTCATAGCGATAAAATCGCCATTTGTATTTTTTTTACTATATTCCTATTGTTTTTGTTATAATGTGCAATAAAGTATATTATTATTATAATTATTATCATAGATCACACTGTCAGAAAGTTCAGATCTCATGAAGAGACAAGCTTCTCATTCTACACACCGTGAATATACAAGCCCTAACTTCACAAACTCTACACCTTAGTCAAAATATGTGGGTTGTTCGTTTCGCTGCCGTACTTTTCTGTTTTACAATAGTTCTTGTAGTAACGAAGAATATTGTAAAAAAATTTGCACTTTTCTTATTCTGAAATTTAGGAGGAAGGCCTCTTTAGCCAGCAGGCTTTATTACTCCCACCCAGGTACCTTAGTTTTTCAGTTATCCCCAATAATTATCATTTTACGGAACCCTATTTGATACGTGTACGCCACGTGATTGGCCGGTTTTTTTTATTCAGAATCATCAACGTTTATTAGATTACATTCTGGCTATGTGCCCTCATGCCCTCAGGCTACGAAGGTCCAAAAGAGGGTGACTTTATAACGGATATTAACAAGAGTTAGGCTATTGGGAAATAAAGTATTCGTCACATAAGGGTTATATTAGCGGTAAGTGTTGCCAGTCATGTATTTTTATTATTTACAACCATCCATCATTTTACTATACTATATATCTCTACCTACTACGTATCCATTAATCTAGGTATGTACTATCTTTCTAATCTTTTTAATACTACTAAGGTGCCTGATGTTAAGCAGTGCCTTTCCAGTATACATATATTAATCTATGGCAGTGACCGCAGCCTATAGATGCTTGCAACACCAAGCAGAGAGCTCATTCCACAACTCCGAAATCGCATTGTGCATGAATTTAGATTCTAAGGTGTGAGATTTGTTCCGACTACCTGTATATCTAGCTTGCTTAGATAATATGTATTCCTAATTAAGTATTGTAATGTAACCTATGTAATGTCCATGTCCCTGGACATTATATACGTAATGTCTAAGCAGTCATTGCGAAATCGGCGCATTTTAGTCGTGGAATCGTAGGTACCACTTCTCCCCATACAAACTAATTTCAACTAGAAGCGAGAATATATTTGATTTCATCTACTTCTTTCTTAAAGAACCCTCTAAAGGTCTACCAAGCGTCTGCTTAGGGTAAGTTTTGTTTTTTTTTTTTCTGTTCTGACAATGCAGTTGGCTGTTGCAGCCATTACCTACTGCTTCACCGAGCTTCGGGTAAGTTTAGTAATACAGACCCGTATTGGCACCCTTTGGGTAAGGAACCCTAATATATATGATATGTACCTATTACCCTACCTTTGCATTGAATTTTGAAACTCCTCATATGTTTTTCGTCCGTTGAAAACTATTTAAGCAAGCACACAGGACTTTTATAATAGGGGTTTTGAAATATGTTTAAATGATCTAAAGTACTTATTTCTTGAGGCAGGTCTTATCCGCATGAATGACTGTCACGTTACTGTGGCGTGTGGATCTAGGATATTTAGGGGTTGTCGGGAAAGTATTATTATTATTGATAGTCAATTATTTTAAACAAATTATATTTAATACGGTCGGACACGGGCGATTGGTGGTGATCCACGACGGTGGTGACGGAGGTTCAAGCCCAGAGGCGTATATTAATAAGTCTTTTTCTTTATTTCTCAAGTACATTGACTATGCACCTGCAGACGTCAGAAAAAAAAGACGTATGTGTAGTCCACAATGAACACTGGTCCCGCGAGCGGACAGTTGCCCAAATCGCCCTCTGTGAGAGTAGGCCGTGTCCCAACTGTGGGGACGTATCCCAACTAACACAACAGGTGACATATGAGTTATAAATTAGGACCGAGTATTATCTAAGGTGAAAATTACAGCCAGTCTTAAGTGGTATATAGGTGCAGGCAACCCATATGCCACCCTAATAGCACAAAAAGGAGAAAAATTGCAGCCTATTTTCGGTTCTAAATGAGTTCCTTAATAGTTTAAATTATACTCTGTAGTGGAAATTAGAACCGTGAGTGTAAGTTGTGCGTAGCGAATGAGTAATTAAATGAAAAACGATTTCGGTCGTTACAAGTACCACAGTTGTAGTTAGGTGTCAATAACATAATGTCGTATCCAAACTTTCACAATTTTAAAGACTCCATTTTGAAGACATGGTTTGCATTTTACAGTTCTAATCCTGAGGTTTGAAAATCACCTATTTGCATACCGTGAATGCAATTGAGTGAATGTTATAACCAAAAGTAATTTTTAGAACTAAAAGATCCTAAGTATTTCATAATCGCTTATTTTGGTTCTTTAAGTTGGCCTTTTGAAACTTATTTATGCGTTAGGGCTACTTATCAGTGCACAGTAGAACTTAGAGTTACAGCAACTATAGGTTCTAAAAGAGCCGGAACATAACCCAGTTTAGCACTACAGGTGGCAGGACAATCCTTTACACCACCTATTTGAAACTTTAAGTGCCATATTGGGATTTAATCTAACTTATTTCTAAAAGTTGCATATCAGTGATTTTAAAACCTTATTTGCTACCGCTGGTGCTACATTAGTGGCAAATATAACTTATTTACATTTAATGGTAGCAATTTCGACTATATGCCACCACAAGACTGAGGAATAAGATATAACAAGATATAGGGGAAGCTAAATACATAGATATGCAACTGCGAGTGAATACTCATTTGCATCTTCGAGACCACCTTACAACTGAAAGATTTTTCTGTCAGTGATATTCTACCTATTAAGAACTAAAAGCTGTAAGATAAACTGTAAAAAATACTAAAGTGCTGGTTGGGATACGGCTGATGAGAATGTTGAATGTTGTTGGGAAGGAAGTAGAGAAATACACCCAAAAAAACCCCCCGTGGATCCGCCACTGCGCTGCGTCACCATACTTCTTTACGTAATCACCATATACATCACATTCTGTTTATTTAACAATAACTACGTTCCTAACGATGTTTCACGCTTTTCAGTATAACTAATGCCAATTCGCGCAGTCGACTGATCACCAATCACATTCGTTTGCTAATTAATGTATCGCCTAAGGGTGGGGCAAAGTAGTACAGCAGTACTAAGCATTGTCGATCCGTTCACGGCTTACATATTCTGTAAAGTGAGTTCGAGTTCAAATTAGGGCTAAGTAATTATGTTGTGAGATCTTATTATATATCGACAAAGTCTCAAAAAATAAATACTTATTATATTACTACTTTTATAAAAGCTGGCGATAACTGCTTAGTTCTTATAGTTTGTCTAGAACTGGCTAAGAGGGTATATTAGTTTGTCCTTAGTTTCAATACTTATTTAATTTTTTACTACTCTACAGCTGGCTTTATTTATGGGACATAAACCCACTTTGGTCCAGATACACTTTTTCGGAAGCTGTGCTGTGGCACTTGACTCACTACCTGTCACGCAGAGCTAAATTAGTTGGTAAAAGAGGCTGTATGTATTTCTGATGTAGTATTGTGACGTAGAACTAAAACTGTTAAACTATAGGTACGACATACATACATACTATTTATGAACAAATCATATTATTTCTGAAATAATAATATCAAATAGTACCGACTACGGACAAGGGTGACAGAAGTAGTCATAATTGTTACAGTCATAAAAGTCGAGAAATCATAGTACCCCGAGGGCGTTCGGCCCGCCCTCCGGCAGTTACTAGCGAACACGCGCCGCGCACGATCGTAACCGAGAATTACGATAGTAAACGTATTTTCAGTAACGATACAGTACGAAAATTTATCGCGAACATAATATATTATTAATAAATAAATAAAAGCCAGTCTTATTATTTTTTTTAAATAAAAATAATAATAATGACAACTTAAAATATTGTACTTAGAACTTTGTTTCGCGAGTGACTTAATGTGAGACAAAGTCATTTTTTTATGGAAATTGGTTCAACGCCTAGTTACCTATCTTATCCAAAACTACTAAACCTATTTGTTTACTCATCTTTTTTACATAGTAGTATACTATAAACTAAAGGTTGCTTAGCTTAACATTAGATTAACCGATAAACTTCCTCCCGCGAACGCTTGGGTTGTGTAATAAGCTGCCTGCCCAGGTTTTCTCTAAAACTACAGCATGGGGTTCTTCAGGAAAGAAGTTATTGGATTTTTGAACGTTCGGCAATGCGTGAATTATACCCCTGGTGTTACAAGCGTCCATAGGCCACGGGGACCGCTTACCATCAGGCGGACCGTAAGCTTATTTACCAGCTTATTAGTATTAAAAAATAACAATGTTGTTAGCATTTATTTGTTACCATACTCCATGTATGTACTTTTTGCTTAGTAATTTAATTTCACGAAATGGATATATATAAATGAACTAACAAATTTTATTGCAAATAATAGATAGGTACGTAGATTTATAAATGGCTGAAGATTAATCCTACATCCTGGCATTTAAAAAACCGATGTAATAATCCATTCTGATTCAGCCATTAAACATTTTGTAAGCCATTTTATGAATAACAAACCACCTGTAGAACAGTTATTGATTAATGTTAGATTTTTAAATTAATGTTAAGTTTTTAGATCAATGTATAACATTTATGTACCAATTTATCTATTTTCTGGTTACCGTTTTTAATTCGCCACGTGTAATCGAAATTCTAAGTGAACATAGACATGAGACGCTGTCGATAAAACAATTTATCGATCTGTGATTTTATTACTTCACAATTACTATCAAGTGGTTACTTTAATATTATATTCGATATTTGACTTCTTAGTATATTTTGCTATGAAAATCTACCTTTAGTATTATTTGTATTGATTAATGGATGTCAACATCTTTTGACAAATTTTAAATTTACTTGTGAATTTGTTTTCTATCTTATTTTTTTTTATATTTTATTAATTGATAGGCTTTATAGCAATCAATCTATAGCTGTAATCTTTGTATAGTGTCAATTTAATCACTAAAACAACATTTTAATCTACAGCATGGATTTTTTCCCTTATTATTCTTGAAGAAATTCATGACCTCCTCAAACATTTATTGAAAATAAACCAATTAAATAGGTATGTCTAACAACATTTGATAAACATGTCGATAAAAACCACATCACTAGATAAATAATTCCAGTAGTCCCCATATGGGTTACCAAGAGTCAGAGAGCAATTTAAAAAGTAATCACTAACCGATCGTACCCGGAATCGTCCGCCTTTTAAGGACCGGTAATTGTAGATACATGTATTCGGTTTCGGACAAATTTACATAATATTTTTTGTAACCATTCATTGCTTTCACTTCGTTACTCTATAAAAAAATAGACAGTCGATTTAAAACATGTAACATATTAGTATCTACTTCTTAGATTACTTAAGATCTCGAATAATTAATTTGAAATATTACTGTATTTCAATGTTTTAACTTTGATTTCGAAAGTGTAATTAAGTATTTTCTTATTTTTTGGTTTAAAAATGTTCAATGTAGTAAATTTACAATGTAAAAAATTATTGTTACAAATTTAAAGAAGTGTAGATTCGTTTTTTTATGTGGAAAGTGTGACAGAAACAGTGGCGCTGGCGTACGTGGATTTATCCAGCGTAATTGAGGTGCAGGTGAGGGTATTAACTTATGTAAAATTTATAGATGTTCAATATTTTTTTTTTGTTTCTTGCCAAGAGCTTTAGCCAGGAGACATATAGAACACAGTAACCTCATTTGGAATCCTGTTCCTTATACTCAAATGTGTAAAAAAATAGTATAATTTGTCATATATTCAAATTAGATTATGTCATATATTATTATAAATATCTGTGGAAAATATACATTATTGATTTACTTATTAATAATGAAATCCACATCAAATATTTTTCTGAATTGCTAATGTGGAGGAAACAAAACTTGTGTCTAGCATGACTTCTTTGTATTCTGTGGCTAGATCATTTTATACAACGAAATTGTATTATAAGAAATTTCTTACATAAAAAAATCAGGAAGAGGTCAGATTCATCAACTCCCTCGTCCCCCGCCCGTATCCTAAATTCGACCATAACTAGGTTTTCTGTAAAATATACAGATATCATTTAGGATCAGAGATAATGATTTTGGTTATTTTTATAACAACACATAGGCAAAACGAATAACGTCTACGAACAATTAACTTGCGTAACTTGTTGTCAATAGATTTTATTTAATCAATACAGGTTTAATAAGCCATAAATTTGGATTATTTTGATAAACTGCTATTGTAATACTATTATGGTGAGCATAGTAAATCATATTTAAAAATATTGTCCAATGGTTTTTTGTTAATCATTTTTCACGTCATCTCATTTACATCATCAAAACGTATAATTGTTTTTATTAAAATCTAAGATATTTTCAGTAAGATCTAAATAATACAAAAATTCAAATTAACTCTTTTGACCTTATTTTGATTTATTTCGAATGATAGGTGTTTTGATTAAATAGCTCTGTATGATTCGAATTGTGCATTCAGATTAATTGTCAGCACAATAATGTCTAACTGCAGTGTTGTGTGTGGAATGAGCTTCCTGCCAAGACTCCCTCGCAGCAGTGTGGCCAGCTGCTGTGCAGAGGGTGTGCGTACGATTCCTTGAAACATTTATGCCATAATACAAAAATTTGTGTTTGTCTTGAGTTTGGGTGTATTTATGTATGATATGTATGTATTTACAAAAAAAAGTTATATATATGTATTTGTATCTGTTATCTGGTACCCATAACACAAGCTTTGCTTACTGTGGGGCCAGACGGCGCTGTGCGTAATGTCCAAAAAATATATTTATTTTTATTATTTATTTTTTTCTCTTAAGACTACAACACAGGGTTTTTAAAAGAAAGAAGTCACTCAGATTTTGAAACGTAGGCAACTTGCGAGTGTTGTAAGCGTCCATACGCTGCGGTGACCGCTTACCATCAGGCGGATCGTTAACTTGTTTGCCACTTAGTAGTATCAAAAAAAACTGCAAATGTTGATTAAATTACAAATAGACATAATCAATTTACCTCGTAAAATGTTATGCAAATAACATAAAAATATGGGCTCATATTCTCAGTAATATTATTATAATATAAGAAATAACAGGCAGTTCTTTAGTATTATGGTCATACACACTCTAGAATTTCATTTTTCACAAAATATTTATCACATTATACAATGATATTATGTCACAAACTGTCCTGTAAACAAGTATACAGATTAGCCAATCGATAGATTGATCAAAATATAAAAAGTGCTATTTGAAATGATTAAAAAATAATAAATCAACCTCTCTCATTTCACATGTTAATGAGACATATGTGTCGATCAATTTATATTTCATTGTGATAAAGATATAAAACATGGCGTATGGCTAATATACATTCCGATAATGATTGACGAGACAGACTCGAGTGTAACAGTACAACTGCATATATATTGACAGTTATTAGTTATCGATGTCGATCATTTTTGTGTAATTGATAACACTATTTTTTATAGTGACACAATTATGAGCTTAGTTAACAATTATTCAAGTTTAATAATTAAAACCATTTTAACTTTTTTGTGTTTTAATTATATTATTTATATTTCACAAGCCAAAACTTTCTTCCTGTTCTTTTTACCCACGACTTCACGGAGAAGCAAGATATATTTGTTTTTATCACTGTCACATCTGTTAAATTTCCTATGGTAACTTTACTGGGCTTGTACGAAATTTCATCTAAATTAGTTAATTTAATCATATTTCTGTGGCAAATTGTTGCCCCTCGAAATAGATAGTAGATATTCTAAATTTCATGTCAGTTACCTTAGCCGTTAGCTTTTTCCTACTACAGAAACACTAGGCAATTTGGCTTAATATTAAATTCCATATTTTGTTTCATATAAAGGCTTATCATATTGCTTCGCAAATCGTTTATGGCCGACGAGCTTGTCGAAATCAAGTGGTGCAAAAGATTATATAAAAAAAATGTTTTTTTTAAATAAAAAAAAAAAGAGTTAAGTAAATAAAAATTTCAAAAAAATACTGAATTACTAACAGTGTTTGTTTTATTAAAAGTATCTATTTTAAAATTTTACTGCACAATATTTTTCCAAAGAGCTTGGCAAATACATCACCCTCACTTGATACTCTTATAGGTAATACGTACTGGTAGGTTCCGCAGTCTGCCCATTGAACTTTGCGATTTAAGGTCATTGTATTTTGGAAACAAGATACGTAAGTATATATAACTGTGTATAAAATATGTCTCATCAATATTTATTTGCCATAGTTTACGTATAGCTATATACACCTACACTAATATTATAAAAAGAGAATGTTAGGTGTTTGTTTGTTAAATAAACAGGTGCGATTTTAATTTTATACCGACAAAAAATTGAGATTTTTAACGTGCGGTAACGTGCCTATCGTACGTGGAACTGTGTCTCTTAGCATGCTTCAATAGTTTAATATAAGTTTGTACACTGGTCAAAACAGGACGCTTTTTCCAGAGTAGGCCAAGCCTTAAGGGTGCCAACGGAGCCCTATTAATAAGGTATGCTGTCTGTCTGTCAGTCTGACGACCTTTAAGGAACTCTAATAACTCTTCCGAACTGTAGTAGATAGAAGTCTCATATCTAGATACATAAAAATGTTTTTGTTGTAATTTTCATACTACAAGATTTAAAATGAAACGTAAAATAAAAATTCACAAAGTTTCCAATTTCAAAAACAATACGTATAAATTCAGCAATCTGTGTGTGTGTGTGTAAGCGGTGCCGCGGTGGCAACAGCTAGATAGTAGTCCATTTGAAGCTACACTAGGGAGCTACACTTAAACTAATTATGTAAGGTATTTTTTGATTATTTGGAAACTTGGTGAGATTTAGTGACATGTGGTATCACTATCCTATCTCTGACGTGAGAATTACCCAATAAATTTTAAGCAAACAATGTATTTTAACGAAAGTGAATTACAATACATGTTCTTTAAACTAAGAAGTTGACTTGAGATTTTGTTAGAATTAATGGATGGCCCCCAATTCATAGTGTTTGTACGTTTATTATAGATGCGAAAGTAAGTTTATTTGTTTGTTTGTCCTGCCTTCACGTCCTTAACAAAAAAATTAAAGAACCATAAGTGATTGACTACTACTGAGTTTTGTGAGAGAGTTTTTTTGCATGTGAGTGATTGCGTATAAAAAAAATTGATTATATAACACAAAAGTCTGGTTTATTAACAGCTGACGCTTTTGCACCCTAAAAATTTTATATATATATATATATATATATATATATATATATAAACTAACTGTATGTTTTAGTTTGTTCAAGGACAATAAGAGTTTTTAAATTGAAACAATTCCTTAATATTTTTTCGCAACTTAATTACTATTTCTAAGTACTACTATATCTACTTCTACTGTACTACTTCTACTACTAAAATCGCAATTTATCAAAGAAATGCAAGACATAATCGTTCTATTTTATTTTTAAGGATTTTTCGTATGTTAGCTAGTTTATTATGTAAATTAACTTTTAATTTTAGAAAAGCTTCTATAAAATGTATTTATAATTCGATCAACATTATTGCAATAAAAATGAACAATAAAATCTAAAAAATATTTTGCATCGATACAAAAACTCTTATTTTACTATCTGTACTGTTTAACTCCAGAAATTAAGAAAGGCCGCCGGTCATCGCGGCAAGTTTTTTCTCTGCGTCCGGTGGCCGCTCCGCTACATACTTATAAATTAAAATTAAAAGAAAAAAACTAGACCAAAAGTGATTGATTGGATACCTGTCACATCGCCGGAACTCGTTTCTGATTTCTAGTAGGGAAATCATGTGTTTGGCAATTGTAGGTAATGGAGTTTCGTGGTAACGGAGACACAAAAATGTTTAGTGATAGGTAGATTATATAGTAAATTAGAATAGTATCATATATGTACTTTTCTACTAATCTTTACTAAATTTAAAAAATAGAAAGAATGAGCCGATTTTGTAAGTTTGTTTTGAAATGGAGAACTATTGCACCTAGGTAACTTAGGTACTTATCTGAAAAAAAATCACTATTTGAAAGGTAAATTATTCTAGATGGACATAGGACTATACATATATTATGTATTATAATAGTAATAGCCTTTATTAACAATAATTAAGTATAAGTTATATTTTAACTTAATTCTACAAAGTACTCCATTTGGTGTTGCGGACAGAGCTAGTGGACTGTAGGATTATCGAAATGTGGGCTCTGAAAAAGCCCACTGTAAAATTGAAAAAATGAAACAAATTGGATGCTGCTTGCAACAGCTTATAATTGCCTTAAACGCAATTTACACTTATATCGACAACACATTTAACATTTCTCAAAATTATAATTTACAAACATTTATCTATAAATTACAAACACTTTCTTTAAAATCGTGATTTTAATTTACGCTTCACTGATTTTACTTAACTTCTACGAATTTTCTTGATTTATAAAAATGTTACTTCTTTCTTGAAGTAATCTTGAGTTATAAAAATGTTGGTTCTTTCTTGACATATATATATAACTTGTTCTTTCTTCAGTTGGTTTCTTCACTGCTTATTTTCCTGGAACTGTTGAACTTTCACTGCATACTGTATGAAAATTGCATTTCCTTTTTAACTTTTTGTTCTAGGAGGAAATGTCCAAATCATTTATTTTAGACCAGTCAGAGAACGTTGTTTTTATTTTGGAAACCCAATAACCAGTTCTAACCGGTATTTTCCGGATTTTTACATAGAATTTTCTATTTATATGCTGTGGGCCCAGCCAGTATTTTAATGTTTTTTAATGGTGTTTTTGTTCCGAGCCATTCTCCCACTTTCGTCTTTGCTCTGATTGGCTGCTCATTTTCATATAAATATGAGGCTTCAAAATCTGTTTTCGAACTTTTAGTACAAATTTTGACTTTAAACATTTTTTATTTTACTACTACGTCAGTTGTGTTTTGCATAGTATAAAAAATCAATTGGCATACATTTATGTCTAGAAATGAATGTGTGAGAACCAAAAAACACATGTGGTTCACTTTACAGTTTTGCTAAAAAATCGAAAAGTCACGTTCTGACAGTAGCTCCACAGAAGCCGTGACATTTTCAGGAACTAGCAACTTTGAGTTTTGATAAAACTAGTTGCGTAGTTTTTTGAAAGTTAATTTTTTGCGTGTATGTCGACGGTGCAACTTTACTGTTGCTGTCCGTCCGTAACACTCCCCTCGGCGCAGCTTGTCGAAGCCTCCTTGGTACACTGCAGGACGGCTAGTCGACTTGCGGGGCGGCGTTTTAATACCCCCCCCCCCTCGTTCTGATATTCGCAGAACGTACTTTACCATCAGGGCCCGGCTGTATTTCTTCTACAACCCCCCTTGGCCACACGTTACGTGGTAGGGTCGGGTCGATTACCACAACCAAGTCTCCCTGTTTCAATGGCTGCGCATGGTCATCTGATTGCCCTCTTGGCACCAAAGTCGGGAGGTACTCTTGCAACCAGCGTTTCCAAAATCCATCCGCCAGCGCTTGTGTTGCTCTCCATTGCCGGCGTCTTCTGTCGTCACCTTTTCATTTAAAGTTGCTGTCAGTGCGATTTTTATCGATCGCACCATTCTTTCCCAAGATCCTCCCATGTGGGGTGCTCCGGGTGGGATAAAGCGCCAATCCAATCGGCGGGTCAAGCCATATTCTTTTAGTTGCGGGGCCCACTCTTTGTACGCTTCTCTTAGCTCGGCGTCAGACCCACGGAAATTGGTCCCATTGTCTGACCACATTACCCGAGGCCATCCTCGTCTGGCTGCCATTCTTCTAATGGCCATGAGGGCTGAGTCGGTTGATAGACTCGCAACCAACTCAATGTGTACAGCTCGTGTACTGAGGCATGTGAATAACATACCCCAACGTTTCTCTCTTCTTCTTCCAATTTTTATTATCATTGGGCCGAAGCAGTCAACCCCACAATTTGTGAAGGGCCGCTGATAGGCATCGAGACGTGCAAGTGGCATATCTCCCATGGTTGGTGTTGATGGCAGTGATTTGCGGATTCGACACAACATACATTTGCTGGCAACTGCTCGCACCGTTGGCCGCAGCTGTAGCACCCAATATCTCAGGCGCAGCTCATTCACCACGCGTTCATTGTTGGCGTGGAGTGCGGTTCGATGCTCCTTCATCACGAGCAGTCTGGTGAATTAATGGCGACCGTCCAATATGATTGGTCGCTTGATGTCAGTCGGGACGTGTGCGGCGTTAATGCGGCCGCGTACACGTAGCAACCCATCTTAATATACAGGGTCCAGTTTAAATAGTCTGCTGGACCTCTGCGGTGCTTCTCCTTTCTCAAGGCGCTCTATGTCTTCACCAAAACAATCTTGCTGCGCTTGTTGTATGAGAAGTTGTTCCGTTTTTTTAATATGGCGGAGTTCTAGCTGCTGTTCCTTTTTCTTCAGCTTCTCGATAAATAGTAGTACGTTTGCTACTGTCCGGATCAGGCGCTCGTAATTTGAGAAGCGCTCGAGATCCGGTAGCCAATTTGTGGGTTGGTGGCTTGTATGGGTGACGTGCTCAACTTTACTGTTGCTGTCCGTCCGTAACATTTGGTTTAAGTAAGTAAAAGTATATTATAATTTTCGTATTAGACACCAGTTTCTTGATTATCTTGCTTTCTAGCATTGGCTGAGGAAAGCTAGGGATGGATCTATGTAGATGACTTGGGTAGGCCTATGCTGGAAAGCAAGACAATATATTATGTATACGTTTATATAAATGAGATATCTATGTTGATTACTATGTCGGTAAAAGTAATTGTTTAACACAGACAAATTGTGTATATCTGCCTTTATTAAGAGGGGGAACAAAGCAAAATGGCCCCTATTAGAATTGAATTTTAAGTTAGTGAAGTCCAAATAAATAATAAAAATAAACATGTAGATACTACATTATAATTCCAAGGTCTGATATTAGCGATAACATAATGCAACACAATTCTTTTGATAAAAAACAATCACAAAGTCACCTCTTTTTTTTTGGCTAAATTTTGATTTATTATTTTAACGGTACATATACTTTAGTTGAAATTATAACAAAATATCACGTAATACAAAATTTAGGGCTGTCATTAGCAAATTTTTAATACAACTGATAATATTCGAGCTATTATTGTGTTTGTCTTTATGTCCTATCTTAAGGCTATGGCATACCCTAGCAAAACCTTGCCGTTTTGACCAGTGTACAACGACATATTACACTATTAAGCATACAAAGAGACACAGTTCCACGTACGATAGGCGCTAGCACATGACTGCACGTTGAAAATCTCAATTTTCTCGGTTTTTTGTCGTTACATAAAATTTAAATATTTTTTTAGAACTATGAAATTAGCAAATTTAATTGTTCATATTAATATACAGTTTGTGAAATAAGAATCAAAAGAATATCAGTCTTAATTTTAAAAATATATTGATTAAAAGCCCAAAAATTGTGTTTTTTTTTCTTACTATTTATATAGCCAAATTATTATAATATTAGGAAATCCACTGAATAAAGGTTTGAACTATAACATATGTATATTTTTTTCACGTCAAAAAGTGTAATCAGGACTGTAACAAAATTAATAAAATTATTGCAAACTTAACTCGTTTGGGTATTCCATCTCCTAAATATAGTTATTTAACCAAGTAGCCAGATTTTGACCAATGTATAGTTAGATAATTATAGTAATTTGTACTCTACTCACATTTACTATAATTAAAAACAAATTAAGTTTTATAAGTTGATATCGTAATAAATGAGTAAGCGTCACAGGAATCTCCACTCTACGGAACCCTTACTTAATGCATGGACAACACGCACTTGACCTATTTTTAAAGACTCGCGCGCAATATATTGCGAAATGCTTTTGCTTACACCAAAGTTTTTCGCAGAACTATAAATTACAAATGGTTTAATAAAGCCAAAAGCAACCAAACATACAAAAATACATTAATTTTTACAGATTATGATAACAGAATTTGAAGTGAGTACATGAAATCAAAAGAGTTAAGCAATATTGCAAACAAACAAAACAACTGTAACAAAAAGAAAAAAAATACTTTTAGGTTCACCACAATAACGAACTATTAAAACGACCAGCAACGACTTACAGATTATGTTTAACAGAATTTGAAGTGAGGACATTAAATCAAAAGAGTTAAGCAATATTGCAAACAAACAAAACAACTGTAACAAAAAGAAAAAAAATACTTTTAGGTTCACCACAATAACGAACTATTAAAACGACCAGCAACGACTTACAGATTATGTTTAACAGAATTTGAAGTGAGGACATTAAATCAAAAGAGTTAAGCAATATTGCAAACAAACAAAACAACTGTAACAAAAAGAAAAAAAATACTTTTAGGTTCACCACAATAACGAACTATTAAAACGACCAGCAACGACTTACAGATTATGTTTAACAGAATTTGAAGTGAGGACATTAAATCAAAAGAGTTAAGCAATATTGCAAACAAACAAAACAACTGTAACAAAAAGAAAAAAAATACTTTTAGGTTCACCACAATAACGAACTATTAAAACGACCAGCAACGACTTACAGATTATGTTTAACAGAATTTGAAGTGAGGACATTAAATCAAAAGAGTTAAGCAATATTGCAAACAAACAAAACAACTGTAACAAAAAGAAAAAAAATACTTTTAGGTTCACCACAATAACGAACTATTAAAACGACCAGCAACGACTTACAGATTATGTTTAACAGAATTTGAAGTGAGGACATTAAATCTAAAAAGCATCTCAAACGCTTTTTTTTTTAAGTGGCTTCATACAAGATATTAATATAAGATTATATGTTAATTTATATAAATATTAAAAAAATGGCTTATCAGAATCCGTGAAACCAAAACCGGCGAGCTCTTAAATTATTGTTTTTTTTTTTTTTATCAAAATAAAATTAAGGGGAATTTCGGAGATTATGGCAGAATTTATGTATGGCATACTTGTATGAAAACAATCTGTGGCGAAAAATAACTCAAATATACAGAAGTGGACAAACAGGCATAAACACTTTACGTAGATCATTATGTTCGAAAATTAAACGCTCTAATTCAAAGATCGCGTGCCAGGTACAGTACCATATTACCATTTTGTAATCACCCAAATATCATTACGACCCGTCCATTCGGCGCTGAACAGTTTTATAATTGAACCTATCATTGACGTTGTAACGTTTATACGTTACGTTGAAGGTTAATTTTCCTTTAGACAATAGCTCAAATTGCTTTATGGCATTGTACAAAAGATTTGGTATGTTAATTTGATAGGTATCATTTTTTAAAGGTTATCTATACCACTATTGGAGAAAATAGATTTATCTATAAACACAATGATTTACAGCTCAAGGGCGATATAGACCAGAAAGCTAATTTATGTAATACTTATGATGTTTATTGGCATGTAAATGTGCTAATAAATCATTTACAATGTCATATACATAATTTTGATATGCATTTGTTATATACTTCTTATTAAATTAATTTTTACCATAATGACGCCTTGAAACTTTTAATTTTTGTATGGAATTTAACGTTTTTACCGTTCTGTCGTCACTTTTTTTGACTTTTTGCTAAAACTTATAGTCGATGCACTAGATAACAAGAAATTCTTATGTTTTAACCGCCTTTAATGACAACCAAATCCAATACACGCTTTAAAATTTGCACAAGTATTGGAATAAGGGTCATTTATATTTATATTATCAATAAGGTAATGCATTAGACAAAAGCATGTTTTATTATAACACATTCTTTTTTTTTTCACTCCAACAAATGTTATAGTTTTTCTACAAATTGAACAAAAAATGCAAGCTTATAGCAGAAAGCTGATATCTGTTTTAAGACCCCTGTACAAATGCTGATCAAGTATAAGACCCCTATGCAAGTGCATATCCAGCTCTAATTAAAACTAACAGTTATTTCCGTTTCCGGCTGGATCATTAATATTTTTTAATTACCCTATTTATTTATTTATAACCTAAACAATAAAAAAATTGAAGGAAAAAACCCAGAAAAATGATTTTTGGATAGCAGGTACGCTAACAATAAAATTTAAATGTATTTATCAACCGTTGCTTTTAGCAAAATATTGTGGAAACTGGATTTATGTGATATTAAATTTAACATTTGTATGGTATTTATGATATATTTTCTTTGAAGACTGACCTTCAGGGAGTTTCAAACGAAGAAAGATTATTTCTATGTAAATATATTTAAATGTATTTTATTAGTTATATGAAGAATTTGTGTGTTTGTAGGATTGAGGTACTAGGACTTTATAAGTCCCAAAAAGTTGTTTGTTACATTATTACTGATATAAATTGTTTCCAATCCGTTTCTTATTCGTTTTGACGAACAGGCTATATATAGTCCATTGAAATGTTACAATTTAAGGACCGAATATTGCATTTGTTTGAGGACGCAATTTAATTTTTGGGACATGTGTGGCCCCCCACAATGGTCAATAAAAGCTTAAGTTCAAGGAAATTTTTTCTCTGTAATTATATATATATATATATATATATATATATACTAGCTGACCGGGCAGACGTTGTCCTGTATGATACCGACTGCAGCGCCATCTGCCGGGCTGATTTGTGAATCTAAACCATCCAGGGCCCCACCCAAACGCATACAAAAAATTACTATACCTATCAATACAAAATATCATGTCTGGCCAGTGGCCATACAAAAGACACCAATGCATTCCAGTTTAGTTTCTATTCTTTTTAATCCAACTAATTATAAATGTGATTTTATCAATTACTAGCGGCCCTCCCCGACATTGTCCAAGTTGAACCTTCTGCGTGTGCACAACAACAAACCAAAATTTCATTACAATCGGATGAATGGTTCAACCTTAGTGTTGCGCATTACTAAGTCCGACTAAGGTTTTACCGGTTTTTTCTTTTAAAAAAACTTTGTCCTGACATTTACGAACACGACAAAAAAGGAAATTAGCTATATCGGTGCAGCTGTTCTTAAGTGATGGTCCGTCAAACTTGTACCAATAACAATGTATTGACCGTGTCCTGGATTCAGATTGACTGATGCATGTGGCATAATGAATTTATCATCCTGCAGGAGCGGCTCGGCGGTGGCGGGCTTGGTCTGGGCGGCGGCGGCTTCAGAGGGGGTGCACAACCCTCCCTCGCCGACTTCCAGCCCCCGTACTTCCCGCCACCCTTCGCCCCCGCACCTCATCCCGCTAGTCCTCATCATCAACAACAGGTAAACACTAGACTTTTGGTCACTCGTGAAGGTATTGACTGGCTTCCAAGGTTAATGTTAGGTGTCATCCATTTAATATGGCACCCAATTAGGGTGGACAGGGCAAAGTGTGACAAGTCAAATTATACAAAATATTCAAAAAAACAGAGTCACAAGAGGAGGGTTGTGGGTAAGACTTAGGAATTACGAAAATTTGCGAGATATACTCTATTGATAGCTCCTGGTATGCAATGTTAATATAACATACTAGATTGTAACCGCGGCTCCACCCGTGATGAATACGGTTATAGGCGTGGGGCAAGGTATTCCTACGGCAACTCCTTGATCAAAGTAAGAAATCAAAGCGGAAATCAGTCACCGCCATGTCACTCTCGGGCCTAAAAATTACGTCGGATACGACAGATGTCTCCATTGACAAAATAAAGAACGAGAAGACAGCAAACGCACTCTAGCGTTAGTTATTCTCAGGCCTTCCAGCCAGATATCTTTGTTACAAAATTAGGTCCAGCATTGAATCATGTGGCAACGTGAAGAAATAGAGCTCTTCAGAATCATCTGTGCAAAAAACTATTCCTGTGGGAGCTCTTATGTGAGCTATATGTGCCAAAAATCTAGGCATAATTTTTTTGTATTTTAGTTTACTGGTAGTATGTTTAACCCTGATGGATTAATTGGGCGCCAAGTTTCCCATAAATTTACTGATTTGTAGAAATTGGGGAGTTATTTATATTTCATAACTTTTCTCAGGAATGTTCTCTTCCAAAATTGTGTATATTTTTCTGATCTAATTATTTTACGACCACATACGTGGTGTATGCGTGTATGTCAAAGATGATAATTATTTTTAGGAGGAATACTCTTTCTCTAGCCTTTATTATTGCCTCAACCGTTTTATGCTTCACTGCACAGGCACTGCTAATCCGTGTTGGAGGACGTTGTTGAGCCAATGGCCAGTCGACTGTCAAAACTTTCAAGGCCCTCATAAGGCCTCTGACTTAACTAAACGACTGCTATCATATGACTGCAGGACATAACCGACAACTACTCTGATTCTGTAGGCACGGAGGAGCTTAGAATAATGGGATTGACGGTCACCCATCCAATAACTGAACAAGCCCGTCATTGCTTAACGGTATACGAATGGTACTAGGCCACAGGCTCCTCGAGTAAATCTCCTGCCTATATACCTACATTATACTAAATTTCAATAATATTCAAAAACTGTTGCTTCTCAGAGTCATGGCATGGAGTACGGCGGTGGTGGTGGCAACGGTGCGGAGTACGGGCAACATTACGCACCACAGCAACTGTTGCCGCGTCACCATGCGCACCACGAGCCGCACGCACACCTTCGACATCATAGGGACCACCACGAGATACATGCGCACCACGTAAGTAATTACCATAGACATAGAGAACTGGACAGCGCATTACCTAGCCAGTTGTAAAAAAAAATAGTGACAAAAATGTGACTGAGACGAAGCGACGGTCTCTTGTCTCTTTCTAACTTGTTTTAATAGATATCTACAAACAGATTGGCGGACGTTAATAGAAAGAGAAAAGAGGCCCGTAGGTTTATTTTGTCTCTTTCTAAAGTGTGGCCAATTTTGTAAGGCTATTGCACAGTCCAAACATTTATTGCTTTCTCTGTCTTCACACACACACACACACACACACACACAGTCTCTTTCTGCTTCTCTTATACACAACACCGCGCCGCCCGCCGCCGCCCTAACTGTTATACGCCATACTGTAGAAGCACAGGCCTCTCCTTGAAGAAGAAGGTTTAGTCCATAGTTCACCACGCTGGCCTATAGTGCGGATTGGCGGACGTTGTTGAGCTAGTGGCCAGTCGACTGTCAGAGTTTTTAAACCTGTAATAAGGCCTTTGACTTGGCTTCACAACTGCTGCCATATGACAAACAGTCAGGACTACCAATATTACTAATACAAAGTTAAGCATTAAACAAATCAAACATAAGTGTCAAATTTTATCCAAAATCCAAAATCATTTCCACTTTACATGTAGGAAAGGTACCTTAACAAAATTTCAAATTCTATACCGGTGAGTTCAAGTCTGCACAGCAGCAATTAGAAACGACAGTACCGGACTTAATAAAAAGATATTTTTTATGTGACCTTGTCGCAGGGAAATGAAGATACTAGGGATTACGTACAATTTCTAGGGATAAAAGGAAATCACTGAAGATTTGGAAGATTGTAGTCTATTACCTCTTCTCATTAAAAACATCTTGTGATAATATGTTGTTCTACTAAACTTAATCTAGTGTAACATCAGAATGGACAAAAGCTAATAATATGTAGGAATGAAACGACAAAATCTGCACTTTTTTATTTTAGTCGGGTACACTAGGCTAGAGAGTCTGTTCTTCCAAATATTTCTTGTTTGAAATCAATTCCTAATCTTGAGCCCGACTCAACTATTTACTGTGCCTCCCTTCACGCATTCTTGCCCCCCTTAGGGGAAATATCTTTGCATAGTTCCTTACCCTACCTTACAATCTAATTCCTATGAATCAAATACATATTATTAAATGTTTGAAAGCATTATCGAATGTTAAATATGTAACAATATCATGTTGTATTAAAATAACTTACTGAGGTTAAACGCATATACGCGCTTTTTATACAAAATAAACTTTGCCGAAATCTCCGAAGTTATACATACCTATTTTTTTTTACTTTATAGATATTTTGATTAAAAATCTTTACTTTTTTGGTTTTTGGTTTCATAAGGTTCTGATAAACCATTACTTTTTAATAGTTTTGCAGTTGCCGAATTTTTTTGTATGAAGCAAAAATGCAAAAAAAATGATGACGAAACAGAAAATGACGAAGATCAAAACCTTCGGGCGCCTAATTTTTTTTCAACTTTTTAAAATCAAAATACAAAGTTACTTCGAAGATTTTGGAAAATTAATTTCGTATGAAAAACTTCTACGGCGTATACAAGTATAACGTTGTTCCGCTGCCGTCCCTCAGTAACCCGGCGAACATTGTTTTTTACCTAAAGTGCCCGAGTCCGGCTCGCACTTGACAGATCGAGATCAAAACTATCCTATCTTTTAAGTTGGATCAAATAACAAATAGTTACGAAGTTTGATAAAAATCGGTTCAGTAGTTTAGGAGTCCATCGCGGACAAACAACGTGACACGTAATTTTTATATATATAGATTTTTGTGAACGCTATCAGTTTAAGCTACATCTTTTCTTGATAGTGAAGAGTGCGCCACTGCATGACTAAAGAAGCAAAATTGGTAATAACATTACCTATAATGTGTACAAAAGAAAGAGACAAGCATATTTACAAATCACATCACGCCATTTATCAACGTCTATCCTACGTTTTTCAATAATGTAATTATTAGTCAAATACTTAAATTGGTTTCTTAAGATACTTTGTAGACCACAAATCCATTTTTTTCTGTCAAGTAGAATATATGCAATCAAATCGGCTACGTCACGCGCGACCACTACGTACATTATTTTATTCATACAAATAAGATTATTAATTTCGAAAAAATATCTACTGAAATATAAGATGTTTTGCATACACGCTCTCCTTAGTAAAAAAACCTTTGCAAATTAAATTCCATTGTTAAAATGAATATGTAGAATAGACTCAAATATTTTATTAAAGATGTTTGTTTTTGGAAATGTATATAAAGGGCAATTGCAATTTCTTAAGCATTTTCTTTGTCTGTTTGTTCGGGTATAACTAGTGGTTGGAAAGGGTTTAGTCCACTTTGAAAGATAAGCTAGGTTTAATCTTCTCACTATCCTGAGTATGGTTTTAAACGAACTTTTTAATTGCTTGGTTGTTTGCTTAACACGAACTTCGAAAGAACTACTTGCTTATACGAACTTTGTATCAAGTAATCAAAATCCACCCAAACTTTACTCAATTTTAGTCATAAAAATTGCAGCCTTATGCATATCCTTAAATTGAGCTAATCTTTACTCTATTTTAGTTACAAAATATTAAACACGCCTTCGACTCTCGCTTGACCAATACTCTAAAAGGCATTAGTTTCTACTTTTCAGCCAACAATAGTATTGAAGACGACCAACGACATTAGACCCCTATTTAGGAGATTAGCCGGCCATAATGTGCCGGTTTGGAAAATCGAGCTATTCAGTACTGCCTCGAGTTTTTTACCAAGAAATTCGATGTCATTTAGCGATTGGATGAAGATTCATAGAAATATAATATTTTATTTGTTTGAATCCAGTTTTATGGCAATACATATCATTTATTTAATATTAGATACTTCTAGTACTCACAATTCGACAGAAAGTCACATGAAAAATTAAAGGAAAATTAAACATTTACAACAAATGAATTAAAAAGATATTGGGCAACACTCATGGGAATGGGTTAGCTCGTGTTGCCAAATGGGCATAAACTCAGCTTTATTTATTTAATTTATTGATTGGCAAGGCACAAGATATTTTATTGTAGGAGATTTTCTCTAGTATTTTAAAGTCGAATTAATTTTGTTAAAATGGTATTTTATTTTTTAATATTTATGTGCCCCTTAAACAACTAAATACCACATCAAAATCTGTTTTTTCGCTTGCACTATTAAATGTATTTCAGTAGATCATCTTAAGTAGCTAATCTACAGGTTAACCCTTCAATATTGTTAAAAATATTTTTTGGTATCGACTTTTAAAAGAATACAATGTTGATTCGAAATTATAACCTAAGGATATGCAGAATTGCTCCCGTAAATGCCTTTAAACTAAAGATATATTTCCAAAAATAATAAGATATACAGATTTTGTTTAAATTATTAAAATAGTTTTCTCTGTACATAAAATACTTATAGTTCCTGGAGGACCGACCTTCGCTCGTTTTTTTTAAACAACGCCATCTATTTTCAAGTAGCTTAAGCGTTGCTTAATAACGCCATCTATTGTCAAATAGCTTTAATGTTGCTTATTATTACTCGGTAATAGATGTCAGGAAGAGAGAATTTATCGTCCACGAAACCCCCTGCATAATAAAATTAATGAAAATCGTTGGAGCCGTTTATATATATATATATACAAGAATTGTTCGTTTAAAGGTATTAGATACATAAGATTTTTTTAAAAAAATTACTTGATTAGTTGATTAGTAATAATACCTGTACACTATAATAATAACCAATTTGATACAAAGGTAGATATTAAGTTTTTGCGTGTGACATTTTAATTGACACATATGCTCTTCAATGTCGTTCGCCACTTTTATACATCACCCATTACCTAATTAAAACCTGTACCAATAATTTATTACAGGTACGGTTTGACAAGAATATTCAAAGTCAAAGTCAAAATGGTTTATTCAAATTACGGATAATACGGATTAATCTACTGATCCAAAGTTCTTAACCTAAAATTCTCTAATAATTTCAACAGGTATAATTTAGTCGGCCATCAAAGGCGTCTAGTCAGGGCAAACCCCGACTATCTTTATACAATACAATGCAATATATTTTATTTAAAAAACATAGGTAATACATATAGATCTTTATACATTTTATGTATAGGGGGATTTGTGACAGTTGTTTCCAGGTGATATGACAATATCTCTGGTGTAACAATAAAGCCATGTATTCACTAGTTAACAATAGTTGTTCCTCAATATGCACCACAAAATGTTGAGTGACGACTTTGCGCGACTTTTGTTTATGGACACTGTCTGTTCATGCAACATGCAGAGTATATCTTATAACTAACGAACTGGCATCAAATTAAACCACTTATGACATATTTTTTGCTTCAAAATCAAATCAAAACTTTAAGATTACAAAACACCAAATTTAATTACAATGTTACTATTTGAAAGTGTTGACTTATATTGTATGTTGACGGTAACTCGGTCGTAATTTTGGAACTTTGTAATACATGTTGAGCGACAGTTGTTGCGCATCAATTGTTGCCTAATGAATAAGAGCCTTAAACGTGCATGGATTACTGTAAGAGCTCAAATATCTAGCGGGATGTTTGTTTGCCACCTTCAGCAGGTATCAAAGAAAGATAGAGGATAACAATCAATATGATGGCAAATCTGATAGCTTTATAATTTTCTGTAGATATCACACGGCGGGTTCAGCTATGGTGGAGGCGAGAGAAGAGCGGACTACGGAGCGAGGGAACAACACGAACTGGCGCTACACCACGCTTTACACTCCAATGAAGAACCACCGGTAAGCAGCAATATATTATAGCCTCTTTTATATATAAAAAATACTTAAGGATACCTCCCATACGTGTAATGTGGGAATAATTAGTAACTAAAAATCCTTAAATACATCATTGAAAGCCCTTTTTAACAATACTCTAGACAATAAGGTGCGCTAAATAAATATGTTTCCGTACCTTTCAATTTTTTTCTTGATTCCGTCGCAAAATTACGTGGCAGTTCGCATATAACACAGTGCAATACAAACTTCTATTGAAAAGATGTAGTCAAAATGTGAACTGAACAAAGTAACACCAGCCGCCCCAGACCGTAGTAGTCAATTGCTCGTTTACTACCGGCACAAAATAATTAATGGTAGTATCTACTACCGGTATATCGCCGTAAACTCCCGTCCTGTTTTGGTACCGTTTTGGTTGATGGAATCCGAACTAAACAAAACGCGTTTATGACAGACGTTATATATAGGTGTATATAAAGTAAACGTATAACTTTCGCAGCGGAAACTAAATTAATGTAAGCTTACATATAAGAATCTATTTTTAAAGTAATTGATATTATCTTTTAGCTGTGATAGAACTCATACCTATGAGAAACTGTAGCCTATGTATTATATTATGAAACTTAATTCTTCTTGTGTCCGAAACTTCATTTAACCACGTAACCGAACGAATAATGGCCGGTTGCCTTGAAAACGCCGCTTACACGTTAAAAATGTTTGGTGGAACCCAAACTGGTGCAAAACGCTATTTTGATGTACGTTTTAGCCAAAAACACCGTGTCAGAGGCTTTGGTGAAATCTAGCCTTAGACAGATTTTTTTAAGTTGCCCTGTTTTTGACAGGTTCTGCTCCAAAGTGGCTATTACGAGTATAACGTTTGTGTCGGCCAAAATATGGCTCTGAATGCGTTACAGAAAAAAAATTGCGTTTTCCTTTCGTATCGTTAATTCGTTATGTTCGTCCGTGTAAAACGCCTTTGGGTAGTTTTTAATGAAATTTTACAGAAATTAGTCTTTTTTAAACCGCCGCCAAACATATACCTATGTTATGTATCTACCTGTGTCATTGTTACCTGTCAAAGTTGTTTACATTTTTTTCATTCTTACATTTTTATTGTATTTTAAATATTTTACATCTCAATCTAATCTTTTTTAATTCATAAATCGTTAATATCTCTAATGATTATTCCAGATGAACGTTTTCGTAAAAAATTAAAGAAAATAAATCCTAAAAAAAGGCAATTACAAAAGTGACGACAAACTGTTTTCAAAATTGCAAAACATTGTAATCACTGTGAATAAGTGAATAATGTGCACAGTTTTTGGACATCCCCTACTTACAGAGTGGTAATACAGGGTATATAAGACCGGTGATCGTTGTCTTAGGAACTGCTTGGACGTTTGGTGGAAAATTCTACTATAATCAGAAGGTTCAGTACTAGGTCACACTTGAACTCGCTAACGTTTGATAGTAGAACTGGGAGATCATCGCAGGCGCTTGACTACGTTTCGTGTCGTCGTGGAACTTAGTTTGGCTCTGGTTTCTCTAAGTTCCTCCTTCGAACTTCAGAGGGCCGATTTCTTTTGAACTAAGGATTTTAAATTATTTTTACAGTCTATTATAGTGTTTTATTATTATTAATATATTATCGTCTTTACTCTATTACATTTTAGTATTAATATTTAATGCATTACTTAATTTTATTGATCAATGTGTTGTTTATTGAATTGAATTTGTAGATTTATTACTGTTATATAATTTTATAGATACCTATTGTATTATCTGGTTATTTATTTTTTGTTAATATGAGTGTAACGCCTACACAATTAACTTGTCCACACTGTCCAGGGTCTTCACGTGGTTTTTCCTTACATGGTTTGAATGTGCATATTGGGCGCATGCACAAGCGAGTGCTTTGTTCAGTTGCAGCCGGACATGTTTCTCCGATCGAAACAAGTAGCACTACTTCAACGGTACAGGGGCCGCCAACATCGCCACCTGCTCAAAATTCTCTAGACAGGCTTGCTTATTTCAAAGGAAGTATACTAGTTCTCCACCACATTCCTAAGGGTGCTCGGAACCAGGCGTCCGGCAAGCTGTGTGACGTTATAGACTCATGTGTCGCTAACAATGGCTTGGATGAGTGGGGGGCTCTTCTTTCTTTCGCATATACAGCTCTGAAAATGCCTTCGAAAGAGTCACCTGGGAATTTGACGTCAAAAGTTAAAACCAATGTTTTGTCGTCGGGTCTTTTTAATAAAATTGACATTACTATGCCGTCGTCTGTGTCTACCAGTTTTCGCTCTATTCGGAAAAATATTGAATCAAAGGTCTTTGAGGGGGATTTGAGAGGTGCCGTTCGCCTGTTAATGTCGGACGACTCCTTTGCACGGCGGGATGCAGACACACTGGCTGCGCTAGAATCAAAGCATCCGGGCCCTTCACGTCCTCTCAGTTTTCCTCCTGATCCGGGCTCAACGTTTACTACGGTAACAGTTACGATAAAGGACGTAATTTTAGCGTTAGGATCTTTTAACGCAGGTTCAGCGGCAGGCCTGGATGGGATCCGGCCGGCACATCTTAAAGAGTTGACCTCCATGTCGGCGGGTGAAAACGGGAGGCGCCTTATAGGGTGTTTAACCAAGCTAGCAAACTTTCTGCTCAGTGGTCAGTTAAATCCTCTTGTGTGTCCTTATCTTTACGGGGCCTCCCTTTTTGCTTTGAACAAAAAAGATGGTGGTTTAAGACCAATAGCGGTGGGCAGCGTTTTTCGCCGCTTGGCTGCCAAACTAGCTTGCTTCTCTGTCAAAGAAGAAATAGCCAGTTACTTGCAGCCGCACCAACTGGGATTTGGCACACGTCTGGGTTGTGAGGCTGCTATCCACGCCACGCGAACGTTTCTCATGGCTCCGCAGAATGAAGGCAATATTTTGCTGAAACTTGATATTCGCAACGCGTTCAACTCTTTGGAAAGAGACGTTCTGTTGAATGAGGTCAAGGATAAAATCCCGTCTCTCTTCCCTTTCCTTCATCAAGTCTATAGACTTCCTTCCAACCTTTTCTTTGAAAAAAATCTTATTCTTTCAAAAGTGGGAGCCCAGCAGGGAGACCCACTCGGTCCGCTTGTGTTTAGCCTGGCTATTCACAAAGCAATCTCTGATCTCAAATCTGCTCTTAACGTCTGGTACCTAGACGATGGCACAATCGGGGGTAAACCAGAAGACGTGTTTCAGGATCTGGAGGCCTTAGTTCCCCGCCTTAAAGACCTGGGTCTAGAGGTTAATCCCTCGAAGTGCGAGTTCTTCGCCTGTGGAACTGAGGCTCGAACACACATTTCTCTTTTTCATTCTCTTTTACCTGGCCTTAAGGAAATTTCTGATCCTGACTTAAACTTATTAGGTTCCCCAATATTTATTTCTGGAGTCCCTAAGGCCATAAATGCAAGAAAACATTTTCTCCTTTCCGCTCACGAACGTCTTAAGGCTCTTTCCGCACACGTGGCGATCATCTTGTTGCGCATGAGCTTCGCTCTTCCGAAGGTCACCTATTTATTGCGGACTACGCCAACTTGGCTCTGCCCTGAGGAAATTTCATCTTTTGATGAAAGTTTAAAATTGGTTGTTGAGTCATTTCTTAATGTCTCCCTTGATGGTCCCCAGTGGATTCAGGCAGCTCTGCCTGTCCGATGTGGTGGTCTCGGGATACGTTGCGCTAAGGAGGTGGGTCTGCCGGCTTTCCTAGCGTCTGCGCACGGGGTTGCCAACCTAGTCACTGTTTTACTTCCTTCTAATGGTGACGGGGGAAGTATCCCTTTTACGTCTGATGCTGTGTCAGCTTGGTTAGCCCTTAACTCGGGTGCTACAGTCCCAGAATTGTTGCATGTTCAGCGGGCGTGGGATGATGTTGGGGTAAAGAGGCTTCAAGAGCAATTACTAGAGGGTGCGTTGGGAGTCGATAAGGCCAGACTACGAGCTGTGACGCAACCTGAGTCCGGGGCTTGGTTACAAGCGGTTCCTTCGCCTCACCTGGGCACTCTTCTCGATGATGACTCTTTGCGTATTGCGGTGGCTCTCCGTCTGGGCTGTAAGGTGTGTGAACCTCATATATGCACCTGCGGTTCCATGGTGGACGCCAATGGTTATCACGCCCTGAGTTGTCGGCGGTGCATTGGGAGATTTCCGCGTCACCATGCCCTGAATGACATAGTTCGTAGAGCCCTTATATCTGCTAATGTCCCCTGCTTGCTTGAGCCTCCAGGTCTCAGCAGGTCTGATGGAAAAAGACCAGACGGGCTGTCTCTGGTGCCATGGAAAAATGGGAAGTGCCTGATCTGGGACGCAACTTGCGTCAGCACTGTTGCCGCCAGTCACCTGAGTCGCACCCTGCTCTTTGCATCTGCCGCTGCCGAAGACGCCTGCTCAAAAAAAAGGCTTAAATACGCTTGCTTGGAGTCGCTTTATCATTTTGTACCTGTAGCAGTGGAGACCTTGGGCAGTTGGAGTGTGGATGCGAAGTGTTTAGTGGGAGAATTAGGCCACAAACTAAATAAAGTGACAGGAGACTCACGCTCTGGGTCGTTCTTGGTGCAAAGGATTGCCATGGCTATACAGCGAGGTAATGCTGCAAGCATTATGGGCACCTTTGCACCAGGAATGATCAGGGGTGGGTTATTTAATGACTAATTTTATTTTATATTTTTGTAATATAAATAAATTTATTTACAGTCTACTATCTAGCAGACCTATTTAATTTTTTTCTATCGCAGTTTCACTCTATGTAAAACGCTCTATTGGAGAGCAAATAAATTTAATATTAATTTATTTTGTCTTTTTCTACCTGTGTAATCTATCTATATCTATAAAATGAAGAAAAAATTTGTTTAGGGGTAACTTTCCATATATTGGACTGAGAGATGGAAAAAATTTTTCGGCACTGAAGGATATCACTGGACAGGGCTTTGAAAATTAATTTTAGGTTATTAGTAATTTGTTTCATTAAGGTTTATATTTTGCAAGATATAGGTTTGAATTAATAATTTGTGTCCCCCTTCTAACTTTTAAACCAGGCGATCTAAAAATCAGGAAAAAAATGCACGTACGACACGCTTGGCCGGTTTTTTTGGATATCTTTATTGTACATACAAACGAACGTAGCTATTTTACGGTTGTATTACATAATTAGTAATCACGTTTTAAATTTTTTTACCGAATCCACAGATTAAAAAAATCCGAATCACCGTAATAATATATTGACTTGTGTAAAAATTTATCTAAAAGTCAAAGTACCTACTAACCTACTAGGTATGTACATTACAGGGATCTTATTGGGAACAGTCTCGAGTTATTCGAATCCTGGAATTCGTGAGTAAAATGTATTGAAGTCTGACTTACTTCCCGAAACCCGTAAATGTACTTGCATACATTTTTCACTCGAATTCCAGAGTTCGAATAGCTCGAGACTGTTCCCAATAAGGTCCCAGATCGCATTTATAAAATACGTACAAACTGCGATTCTACAATTTAAAGAAAAATATAAAGTCTGCTCTTAATTTGCCAAAAAAATTGGCTAATAAATATATGAGAATTATTAATATCTTTTAAGCTATTTTATGAAAATGCACTCACTTTATTAAGTTACTTGATCCAACATTTTTCTTTAGCAACATCTTGATTCTTGATAAAGCAATATCGGCAACAAATATGTCCGCCAGGCTAATCGGAATTTAATAAAAGTTAAACTAAATTAAAACATAACGACCGATTTGGGTACTTATTTAAAAATTCTGGAACATTCTTGGGTAGGTATAGGTATCTGTAAATTAATTTGGGGTTTCGGACGTTTTGACGCAAGTAAGTAAAACTAATACAGGGTGTGATTATATGTGTTTGTGTATAATTGCAGAATTCTAAGAATTAATATTCAAATGCGTTAGTCTATCTGTTTATGGGTTTGTTATTAGGTATCTACTTTATGTTGCAATGAAGCTACCAATTAACATATTTTTTGGCACGTAGATATCCTTTTTAAATTAAAGCCAGAAAGAAAAAAAGATAGCCTTAGATAGATAGAGGGCTTGGAAAAGAACATAGATTACTTTTTATCCTCATTGAGAGTTCACACGGAGTATTATTCCGTCAATTCGCGTCGCAACTCGCAACGGAGCAATAGGGTGACCAGATTTTTGGCACAGGCAAGGGACAGAGAAAGGCATGCGATGGGATTTTTTATCGTAGTCAAAAATTCCCAAGGCAGTTTTTTACGGATTACCGCAGAGTATAATTTGTTCAAGTCGCAAATAATCAAGAGGTTGGCCTGAATTTTGGCACAGCAATAAATGAGATGATAAAGGACATGTAATACTTTTTACCTAACCCTATCGAGTGTCTCACATGTAGTCTAACCCTAGATCTTTAAGACAGCGCTCTGCAAATGTGCTATTTTACACGTGTTATTAAAATTGATTCCATTATTGTATTAAAGTCCTATTAAAAAAATGTCTGTCGTGACCTTGAAACCGATCTAGCGACTGCCTTTGTATTTTTTTTTAATTAAAATAATAAATTATCTCTACCGTTATACTATGACGTAAATAAAATTTTAACGCATTTCACACCGGTGTGGCTCTATAATAACCCAAATTCGTACAATGAGTTCCCATTTCGTGTACGGTAAAGAGAACAAATTAAGAAAATATAAGGTTTTATAAAATACAGTGGGTAAATCGGCCGGCCACCGGCTCTCTTACTAAATCTAAATATATAATCTAATTATATAATAAAAAAATTAAAATTTGTTTAATCGTTTGTATGTTTTGATGTTTATTAAAATCTTTTACTAAAAGAAAGCTTCTCTGATCCCTAAATAATATAAACTATATAATGTTGAAATTACATAAAGTCAAACAAGTTTTTTTTCTAGTTTTCTTTTTTGCTACCTATGACTTTTTTGCTACCTATAACTTTTGGCACCAACTGGACAGAGAAGGACAAAGATATACTTTTACACCGACCAAAAAATTCCACGGGAAAACCTTTTCCTATGGGTTAAAGTGTGGTAATTAAGGTGAAGGTAAATGTTTTGCGCATAGGAAGGTTCTTTTCTAAACATGTGCTCAAATCTTTTAGGTTATGTCTGGCGCCGGCCTTTTTGTAGGCATGTGTCGTAATCAACAATTTAAAAAAAAAACGCTCACAGATATATTCTCATTGTTCTTATCATTTTTTTCTTTTTTTAACAGAATGCTGGCATGGACGACACAACAGGGTTTATGACTGACCTCCCTTTATTAAAAAGTGAGTACTACTTATCTATTAACCTTTAACACTTAGGAAATAATTAGATTAGTAACGCTTAACGGATGAAAATACAGATGTTCCCGATACCATTTCAGATTAGATCAGAGTAAGTAGAAATAACTATAAAATTCAATAATGTTGCCAGATTAAACGGTGATATAACCAATGATCTTTGAAAAGATAGAAATCTTAATTTAGGTGTTGGAATTTGTAATATTCTGTTAGCATAAGTTATTAAAGAAAAGTTAGGGAAACTTTTTATTACTTAATTTTTTAATAATATGATAACGAAATATTTCTTATATTAGTAAATATATTTTACTCTTTTATTTAAATACATAATAATAAATAGTACCTATGTAGTGTTTTTAATCTTTACCACCACTTAGTTAATGCGAGCCACATTAAGCACCTAATTTAAATAGCACGAACATCCAACCGATAAAATAAATACATGTTATTAACTTATCAAACATTTTTATTGTTAGGTACTTCTCTAACAGAGATGACCCGCCGTAGATAAAACTGTAATTAGGCCCGCACCACACCTTATCTGATAGGTGTATCGATTTTTTTAAGTAGATCGTAAAAAATCCATCTCATTCAGCGGTCGAATGAATCGCTATCAAACTAATATCGATCAATCAATCTACGTATATTTGAATAGTAAATTCGAATTTGGAAATAAACACGTTCAAAAAATAAATGTGTTCAATTTTCCTTTTTAGCATTATACAATTGAATTTCTCTTTGTAATTGGGTGTTAATATGGTGCTAATAAACGAATGGACCTTTTATTTTTTTACTAAAAATCGGCAGGGTGTTGCCAGTATGGTGCAAAGCTAATGACACAGTAATGTTTATTGTATTAGGGTTACCATAAAGAAATATTACAATGATAATAGCGATCACGCTGAGCCCATGTTTGGGGCGTGGCAGTCATTGCTAAGAGCGCCATTGTTGGTATTTGATGCCGGGAATTTTGTAATCACCTGTGTATTTTTACACACTCAAACATTTATCATACTTATATGTTAGTAATTTTTTATGGAAAATATCGGTTATTAATCTTACTGTTCTTTATGGAGAAGAAATATAGATATTTTAATTCATAAGCGCAATATCTTTGCTGTTATTATATTTTTATAAGAATAAAAATACGATTTGAACAATCGGAGCAGTTTGTAAAACTTGTCTTTTGAGGCTTTGCTAGAGATAGGTACAATTTCGAAAGGAGATTATTTATATTGGGCCCATAACAGTGTGACCATCATGTGACTGGAGCACAATATTTTTGAATTTATAAAACTATTCCTTCAGTTGTATTTTAAGTTTGAAAATCTTGTTTTTCTTACATTTTTCTAAAAATTAAACTAAAAAATTAAACTTTTGTTGGCGAAAAATAATGATTTTAGCTTGTTCAGTAAAAAAGTGATTGATTGAAACCATATTACATATGTTAAAAATCCTCAGCGATATTGCAGCGATATATTAGTAACCGATAAAGGAATGTTTATCAAGGTTGGGTATCATAGTGATACTTGTTTGAGATCACCTTTCCAACAATCTCATTGATTTATTTAAGACGTCGTTATAATTTTTTTTATAAAATGTATAATATAAATATTTTTCTTCAGTAAAAAATGATCGTCCCGATGTTCCGAACAGGAGTCACCCATTGTTTTTTGTAGTTCGTCACTTTGCGGTTTGGGCCCTTGAGATTAGTATTCATAAAACGTAAATGATCTTTACCTAGTCCCTTATGCCCAATTACAATTGATTTAACCGACTGACAGATCAGTCAATCACTGACAAAAATTCTGAAATTTGATGCAAAATAGTTGTTAGTGGGAGTATTTTTCATGGATAGGATCAGAGGACCGCAGTGGCGAGTCGAGTGGCGTAGTATTGGAGCATACGGCTTCCATGTCAAAGGTAACGGGCAGCCAATACTGTTACAATTCGTTGATTATAAAGTTGTCTCGACTCTGGTTTGTGCCAGGCACGGCGACAGACTTATCACCTTTTACGTTTGTGGAACGAAATTCGATCGGCGTAACGTGGAAACTATGGGCATACGTTCGAACATCTCTGGCAACCCCTTTGCGAATAAGTGATGTGATATTATAATATTATATATTATAATATAATTGTATTTTAGTTTTGGCAATTATAAAAAATACACTTAAAATTTACGGTTTTATAGTGGCTTCAAAAATTTTTTTTTGTTTTTTACCAGCAATGAAAGGTAGAGACGGCCTAGGTGGTAGCGGTTCCTGTGCTCCCAATGACGTATTCTGCTCGGTACCTGGCAGGCTGTCTTTGTTATCTTCAACAAGCAAGTACAAGGTGACGGTCGCTGAAGTCCAAAGAAGGCTATCACCTCCTGAATGTCTCAACGCCTCGCTATTAGGAGGAGTACTTAGAAGGTAAGTCCTAATGATTTTATCTGGCATCGAGATTTTGATGTACAATCAACAAAAACTTTGCTCAACCACCACTAAGATAGATTTTGCTAGTACTTTCTTTAACGAAGACAGGACAGCCATTATATGTGTGTAAACGGGTGAATGAATAGCAAAACTGCAATGTTTCCTGTGATTGCCAAAAAAAAAAGGTGCGCGCTCGCCCATCTCTGGTGTAGAGGATTATTTTCTTATGGTCTACCGGCGATTTGGTCGATTGTACATTGCTTCTTTGGCTACAGTTTTTAACCATCTTGACCATAAATAAAATGTCAGTATTCAAAAGGTACGAATCAAGACTGCAAAACGGTCTACAATATTTATAGCTACAGTACAAGCAAAAATCGTTATTACTCTTAAAATTTTATACCTCCTAACACAAAGTGTAGAAACTTAACGAATATTTGATTTTGCCTTATCAATGAGAAATATGATATTTTTTAAAGTAGTGTATAAGAACAAAACGCAATGGTCGTATCATGCTTGGGTCGTATATAATAAAAATAGAAATATACCAACACGACACTTATCCCCGAAGTTCTAAGTTCAGAGATATTACGAACGTCAACTGTTGCGACGAACAGTTACCAATTTTGTATTATCCATGTATCATCGATTGTATTCCGTTCAACAAACTTAATAGGTGGTAAGCCTATCACCATACCAAAATTGAAACAAGTTCAAAATTCAGAAATACTAACAATATTTTGTGCCACTACCGATAATCGGGACCTTCGACATGACAGTTTAATGTACTACCACTTATGCCACTCACCATCATCAATATTTTTTGTATAAAATTCATTGTTATATCAAAATAAGTATAAGTCGGAGTAGAAATTAATGAAATACAATTTTTGACTGTAAATATTAAACAAACGAATTCCTTTCAAATATACCCAGGCTAGTCAAATAAAGAAATATTAAATCAATTTATCTTATTTGCATATTAAAAGCGCACAATTATTTATTAATTTTTTGCACCAGCAACACTCTATGTTCACTTTGCGGTAAGCCGTAGATAAGAATTGAGTCTCATAAGTAAGATCCAATCGTTTTGGTTAGTGGTTATTAGACTGGTTTTTTGTAGCAAGTAATCGCGGTTAGGTGTGGTGCGGCAATATAAATGTACTGACATGAATATAAATGCTTGTTTCCTTTCCTTTTTTTTCTTTAGAAAATTATTGATTACAGTACAGAGTCATTTCAAAAAGCGAGCTCGTCTTTTACAATATAAAGATCCGATGGCTTTTGATAGTGACCATAACTGTGAACCGACTGTGACCGAAAATATATGTAATTTTTCATAAGCATCATTTGTATGTATATAGAATACCGAAAGCATAATCACACTGAAGTTTATCACAAGACATCCTGTAAAATGAGATCAATTCAGTAATTTCTCAGAAATTAAAGTAGTTCATTAAAAAATAATTACAGTTTAAAGTAGACATCAACACCATACGCAGCAGCATTTTTTTAGGAATTGACTAGCAACACTTCTGTACTGGTATCAGCGGGGAGTGCCTAATTGCTATCATTACACACCGTTGTACGTTGTCAAAATGTAGATATACTGGCCAGTGAGACGGCTGTGGCTTTAGAATTTAATTTATTCATGTACATGGCAACACCGTTACGAGGAGTAATGGCGGCAAACCAGCAGCTGGCATGTTGCTTGACATTGTTACGAATATTTCACATTCTCAAGCTCTTGACATCGTCTTACAAGGTAATTATCGCAATATAGGCTGAAATTACGTGAACGATGTATGTTTAAATATCTCCAATATTCCATAGTAGGTAACTAATTTGCGCGTTGAAAGCGTGTAATCTTCATGTTAAATATTTATACTGTACTCTCGTCATTTTTTATTATTAATGTCTAGTTTTATTTGTTTCTAATTTACTTATCTATCCCTTCAACTAACTCATGATGCGTATAATACGCATAATTTATTGGTTGAAACTATTCTCAATTTATACGCCCCTTATTAAAAAGAAAAAGATAATATTAAGTTAAAATTAGGTACTTAATATTTCAAATTTATAAGAATTTTTGCTTGTTACCGACTTTTCATCCCTGTCCAAATAAACATATAAATAATCTTAAAACATAAAACATATAAATGTGATTATCTCTACCTAATAAAATAACTGTGTATCCAGCATAGACAAAAGAGACTAGACTGCGCGTTCTATACATATAAGTGTCATTTAAGTTCATACCATCCGTCGTTTTTTTTACTTTTTGTCTTCCCGTTTTCAAATAGCAATATCAAACAGGTACCTACCTACCAAACTCTAATTCATAAGTATATAGACAACTGTAGTATAATCCATATAAATAATCATGTTACAATACATACATAGGTACATTCATTCCTTACAATAAGGAGAAAGGTAGGACTTAATAAATCTAATTCATTTCACAACCAGCAGTGTTGCCACACTTTGAACAAGGGAGCCCATTGTGCGACGGCTCGTGCGTGACCACCAAACGAGATTATGATTTGTAGATTTAACGCATAAATCGTTTGAATGTATCCTACGTTCATATTCACACGCATGACTTGTCAGTGTGAGTTCACTGAATGCACGTATGCTGATCTATCGATATCGATAAGCCATTGTGATCATATTCTGACCATTGCCACAGCCTAAATATTCATTTCATACATACAGTCAGCCATCGAAGGCGTCTAGACCGAGTAATCGTGAAGTGCGTGTAGCCATTGTATTCACATATAGCCATTTGGAACCTGTCCACCCGTGTGCTTAGTGTGAGTTTTTGCGTATTCGTAACTCTACTATCGCGTTCGCGTATTCATTAAAAGTCCTATAAGAAAAAACCGTCTCGAAACGTGTCCGCTAGAGGCGCTCTTTCGTTTCCATACATGTATTTCGTTGATGCGAACGCGATAGTAGCGTTAAAAACTCACACTAGGCACACCGGTCGCGGCACCATGACGATTGACGTTGTCGTTTTTCTTCGAACTTTAAAGTTAGTTGGTGTAACACAGCCATGAATGAAATATTTTTTTAAGCTGTGTCATTACATTGTACATTCACTAGACGCAAAATGAGAAAATCCTTAGAACTAGAGCAGCCTAGTAATGGTCACAGATAATAAGTTAAGATATCAATAGGCATCTGTGATCATATTCTGACCATTACATTGTTGATTTACTATATTCAAAATGAGCAAATCCGTAGAACTAGTGAAGCCTGGTAAAGTCTATAGAATTGGTAACTGTCGATAATCAACTGTGATCATATACTGATCATTACATTGGACAATGACAAGCTTTAGAATTAAGAAGTTCGCAGAACTAGAGCAGGGCGGTAAAGCTCAGAAAATTAATAAGTTTTGACATCGATAAACTCAACTTTGATCATATTCTAACAATTACATAACACATTGACTAGATTGGAAAGTTTCGTTATCATACCAATTAGGGACTATATTGTGACCATCATTTTATGGACATTTGCTAGATTTTAAAATATAGAAATCCCTAAAACTAGAGCCTAGTAAAGCTTAGTAAAGTTTCAATATTAATAAGCAACTATAATTATTTTCACTGTATATATTGACTAATACAAATTGAGGCAATCCGTGGATGTTCAGTAGCTTGGTAAGTCAACTGTAACCATATTCTGACCAGTTTACACTGACTAGATTCAATGTGAGTTTTGATATATTTTCTTCAAAGTCTCCTTCCTTCAGGGAGTCTCAAACGAAGATAGAAAATTATTTTTTACGTATATTTAATATATTATTTTGACGTGAATTCAATAAACGTCTTCCTTCTCGCATCGAACATACCAGGAAAATGTGATAAAATAACATGTATTTTTGAAAGCTTCATGAAAGAAAAATTCAAAAATCATAAACAGCTATAAACTTCTTCTACACATTTTAATTAGGGTTTTTTTGAAGCTGTTCGAAATTTAAAATTAAAATATGATTTCATAATAATTATAATATAGTATGTATCAAATACGGCGGAAAAAGAGCAATGACCCTTTCGCATACTACAGGGATAAAAAACCTTTTATGGTACCGTACGCACTTTATCCTAATCATCTGAAAACTGGTTTGCTATATCTAAATGACCGTGCTGCTTAATTTACCCTGTACTATAAACGGAATACTGAGCACAAACAATAAACAAATGAATGAAGAGCGATATGTATCGTTTTCTTTCGGTGCTAACATATATATCCGAGTCATTGTCCGTTTTTCCGCCTGGATTTGAAACATACTATACTCAATCTCATCCGTACTGGCCACTTTCCTTTTCATTGTAGTGGCCAGTTTCGTTATACAGTAGGTAAGTACTAAAAAAGTGTTGTTAATGTTTTTTGTGATTTCTGAAATTTCTAGTACTTTTACTTCAATTATTGGTACTATACCGGCTTTTCATCCACATAATAAAGAGAATCGAAAAAAAATTAGAAAAAAGTTTTAGAAAAATCTGTATTTAAAAAGTCCTTGCAAAATGTAAGGTAAAAGCTTTATGTGATGCCCATACAAACTGATCCTTGTAAGAAACTGGATCGAACCGCATGAAAAAAGTTTTGTGGAAATTGCCTTATATTTTGCTGATAGTAGGCACATTTATGTCGAAATATCTCAAAAATTTATAGACAAAATTGTAAGTACTCTGCAACTATGACGATATAGTTGCCCTTACTTCAGAAAATTCCACACTGTATACTATTGCCGCGAAGTTTATCATACACCTACCCAAAAACAATCAATTAAGTAGCTGACAGGGGGGAAAGGCTTGACTCTAATTTGACGTAAGCAAAGAGACAGCGCTATATAATTGCTGCTTTGTGACGGCGACAGCCAACGAAAATCTTGCGTAAAAACAATAAAACTTCGTTTATAAAAAAAACTACGATAGTTATCAAAAAACTAGTTTGAACATATTAAAATATTGTTTTTACCTAATAATTATTTTAAAATATTCGCGAAATAACCTTTCATTTTAAACATGCAACAAAAAATGTGTGCGAAACTGCGAAACCAGGTTTTTTCAAAAAATGTCCATGGGCTTCACGAGAAAAGAGGGAGGAAGGAAGGTATCTTTTTAGATGATGTTATTTTATCACTTTGTCAGCGTGATTGATATATATATATAAGTATACCAATGCCAAATTACAGCTTCTTAGTACTAATAGTTTCTGAAATTTCTTCCTTCCTTCATATAAGCTGCAGGAAGACGGACGGTACGTACATGGCGAAACTATAAGTTAGTTAGTTAATAAGTTCACTAGAGAACTCTAAATAAAGGAGAAATATTTAATCGACCAAGAGAAGTTTTGGTACGTAGAACGTTTTGGTTATATTTATTTGTGCCTTATCCATAGTTTTCAGAATTTTAAGGTTAGAAATTTGTCTTCAAATTAAGACATGTAAGAAAAAAATTGGGTTCACATTTCTCCTTCTTCAAGCTTTTTTTAAACTCACGAGTTTAATCTATTGATATTAATTAAACATTCTGAGTGCATTTTACTCCTTATTGGCAAAGCACCAAAATATTTATGCCAATCACTATGTAATTAACTTGTCCATTTCGAAGTCCAATTTATACAAGATAAATCACTCGTAAGAGTTTCCAAACCAATCCGCTATTTAAAAAAAAGAATAGCTGTCAAAACAGTATGCCACGAAGCCGCCATTATTTCGAAATTCAAAAACTCTTTGTGTCGTAAGTAGAAAAGCCATTTCGATTTAATCAAACGTGGATTATTAATGGATTTAGCGTTCTATACAATAGTATAGAATAATATTTATTATTTTTCGTACCGATAAGTATTTGACGCGAGTAATTGGACGTGAACTGATCGCTGAACGTGAATTGGCATCGTACGTCGTACTTGAGATACCTTCAATTGTCAATTCAATATGACATATCAAACGAAGCCGTACGGTAATCACTGTGCGTGGAAAACCGTCCAACGGTACTGTTTTCATCATAATTATCGTCGAAGAATCAAAAAAGTGTACTTGATTGATAATCTTTTTAATCGGATAGGCGTACAAATAAGTTTCTGATATATATAGAGATAGATATAGTATATCTTGGTATACTTTCCAATCCATTGATGAACAGTAGATAGATCCTTTAAAAAATACATTCATTGGATTTTCCATTGGACAAAGACGTATTAGATGACTGTGCAGTTTTTTATTAGTGCTTAAGTGGACGAGTTACTCTAAACGTGTTAATACTGACTGGTTAGTTATACTGCGGTTATTCTTTACTTTACTTTGACTGTACTTTAGGAAGCACTGCACTGGAGTTCGGAGAAAGTCTAAAATATTGTCACCTCAAATTATTTTGGCCCATGTGTTTTATTCTATATGGTTAGAACTACATAATAATCCCAACTGACCTAAAACTATTGACAGTTCAAGAAACAAAAAGTTTACCTTTAATTGTTTTAGTTCTTTCATTTTCATTTATTTATTATTTATGCATTCATGTCCGTCTCCGTATGTCATAGTCCTATTATACCACACAAGTATAATTATTTGTGTTGTATAATCGTGTGACATACGAACGGATAGATGCACATGATGTATTTATATCTAAGTGTTCCGTATTTGCCATTTGGCTACGGAACCCTAGAAATATTAGGGAAATGTTATTTAAAGAAGTACTAGCATTCTTTTAAATGTAACAACAGGAGAGAGTAGCCAACTTTTGGTCCTGTGTCAAAATAGCGGCCCTCTACGCATCCTCCAATTATAATAATGCCTCATATATAATATTTATAGTCATTTGAAAAATGAACCTTAAAATTTGTCTATTAGGGGTACTGTTTAATTTTTTATACATTTATTAAGTATATGTAGGTACTCAACTAATACTGGCAAATAGTACCCAATAGTAAAATAATCGCACTATAGATTAATAGAAGTCAAGAAGAAAAGAGTAAGTCTACGATGGGTGTAAAGAGTTTATTATGAGCTTTGCGGTTCGCTGATGCTCTAGTCTTTATCCACTTGGCCCTGTTGGGCTATATATGAGTACTTACATATATATGACTTTAAGAGGCATATAGCAGCTAACTAGCGCTGCCATTAGATATCCTCAATTTTCTCTTCGTAGAAAACGAATTATTAAAATCCAAATGTCGCAAATATAAAGCTAGTCATAAGCTATTTTTAGGAAGTTTAATGTTGTTTCTACATAATATATATGAGTTGTAGTTTGCATTTTTGCTAAAAGTGGCCGTTTTTAGCAAACGAATTACGGTAATACGGTTCCCATGTCACTGATGTATGCAATTGCGTCTAAGAACTAGCTACCAGTTTTATTTGTAGGAAAAAGGTTAAATAAATCTTTTAATTTGACAGTAGTTGTTTTGTTTCTGAATACAGTGCATAAAAATTATATTTATTTTATGGATTATATTTTTTAAGGCTGTACCTATAGTTAATAATTACTAAATATTTTTTATGTTATGGCATAAGCATGTAGTGCTATAACGTTTACTGTGGCATAAGACTATTATTATTATTCTTTGGTTTTGGTCAGTAGCCTAGGTATGTTCTATTCCAGGACCTAACCAATATATATGCCAAATTTCATCCCGATACTTCCAGTGGTTGAAGCGTGATTGAGTTACAAACATCCAAACATGCAAATGTCCAAACTTTCACATTTATAATATTAGTAGGAATAAGATCATTTTGTGTCAAGTTGCACATTGTGGGTGAATTTTCGCTTTAGTGTATATTTAGCTAGTTATTAACTCCTAAAGTTAAAAACAATGAGACATCGTTCTAAAGTACGATTATCTTCTATTAAAATCCAAAAAATCTATTTTTTTTTAATAGTCGCAATAATACTTTTACTATGGAACCCTACATTTATTCGTCTACAATAAACACAACACCTCTTTTAGCTCTCAGTCAAGTACATATTTAACCGTTTAAATGGTTTTAAACCACTGATTTACAGTTTAAGCGATTTAAAACGGTTGTTTTATAAATAGCATCATTTCATGTTATCAATTTCAAGAAGTAGGTAGTCAGTTTCAGCTTTAAAAGTTTTTTTATAACGTTATTGCGTAAAAATAGTAACTCTTAGATAAAACATAAAATGCTTGAGCGTTAAATTTTTTAAGTTTTTTGTAGTTGGCATTTCTACTAAAAACGGCCACTTTTAGCAAAAATGCCAACTACAATTCACATATATTATGTAGAAACTACATTAAACTTTCTAAAAATAGCTTATGACCAGCTTTATATTTGCGACATTTGGATTTTAGAAATTAGTTTTCTATATACACTATATACACTAAAGAGGAAAATTCACCCACAATGTGGAACTTGACACAAAATTATCTTATTCCTACTAATATTATAAATGTGAAAGTTTGGACATTTGCATGTTTGGATGTTTGTAACTCAATCACGCTTCAACCACTGGAAGTATCGGGATGAAATTTGGCATATATATTGGTTAGGTCCTGGAATAGAACATACCTAGGCTACTGACCATAACCAAAGAATAATAATAATAGTCTGATGCCACAGTATACGTTATAGCACTACATGCTTATGCCATAACATAAAAAATATTTAGTAATTATTAACTATATGTAATATAAAATAATATAAAATATAGCTTTAAAAAATATAATCTATAAAATAAATATAATTTTTATACACTGATATTCAGTAACAAAACGACAACTGTCAAATTAAAAGATTTATTTAACCTTTTTCCTACAACTAAAACTGGTAGCTAGTTCTCAGACGCAAATGCATACATCAGTGACATGGGAACCGTATTACCGTAATTCGTTTGCCATCAAAATTTGTAAACAGAAGATTTTTAACCTTATTGCCATAGACTACGGTACAATCATGTCTTAAATAGCTTTCTACGCGTCAATCACGGGCAGTTGACGGTAATCGATAAGTATCAGTAGCTTGAGAACGCAGTCGGTAAAAAAGTATTGACTGTTGCTTAACCGAAAATTAAAAAAAAAAGGTTTTGTTTTTCTCTGCATGGCCAGTCAATAGTTATGGATTGTCAACTCTGTGCAGTAACTTCTGCGATTTAATTACTCTGTTTCCACAGATTAATTGATGACATGATTTATAGGTTACATTATGAGACTACTTATTTCTTCAATTCGGCGTAATTTTTTTACTATAAAAACATGAGCGCTGAAAAAGGGAGATAATATGCCGTATACCGCACATACACAACTTCCACGTACATATAAATATGTGTCATAAATATAATCATTGGCATATTCTCATGCAAGTTTTTTTCTGTCATTTCTGAACAGCATTGTTTCTAAGTACCTAGGTACTTTAACTTATCAATCTTTCTAACGGAAGGCAAATAAGTATGTCTACAGTCAACATAGTTCTAGCCGTACCCACCAATTAAATTCACTTGTTCTGTATTGTGTAAACTAACAATCCAAATATTATACGCAAATTATTTGTATTGTCATTCATGATTACTGAACAATCAAGTGTTCGTTAAATTACTCAGCACACTCATAAGGTACCGACATGAATGTGTAAGTATTTATTAATATAGTTTGTTTGAATCACCTGTCTCCTTAACTAGCCGTTGTTATATATTTTCAGATAACTCGAAGAGAACTCAAATAATTAAAATTATAATTTATTGTTTCGTTAACTGCTTGTTTTGAATAATAAATAATAACAGTAATATAAATAATGTTGGAAATACTTTTACCATATACCATAGAGTATAAGTATAGGTAGGTATCGATAGGTAATAGTACTTACTAATGTACACACTCGGAAAGCATTGTACGTAGTTGCTATTTCTTTTTTCGTACCTATTTAAATTGTAAATTCAAAGACTATTTATAAGGTAGACAATTTAGATACTACTTTTTTTTTACGTTTTATAGCTTCTAGTTTTTGCTAATTGTTATCTTATGTATTTTAACCGGGCAATTATTACATACTCATACATATATACGCGGCTCTAACGATTTGAATGAATTTTCGTATTTAAATGGATTTTGCTTTTTAAGTTAGCCTGACTTTTAAGTTATCGTTTACTAATATTTTAATCATGCGTGATCATCAGTGAAAACGGAATACTATCGATGAAGTGAATCTAATTTGGTAGTGTTAACTACACAACGATTAACTCTTGTAATCTTTGACCATGTTTTTTAGAATATTTGAGTTGGCTATGTTATGTTTTAATCCCTTATCTGTATAACGTTATCTCTTGGTCATGTATTATTTTGTGGGTTGGTTAAAGCGGTGTCTTTTTAGTACGAGGGAAATCCGCTAAAAATGGTATTATAAATCATTGTTTTTTCTTTAAACCTCAAGCTTTTCCTCCGCCTAACGCCTAAGCGGTCACCGCAACCTATGGACGCTTGCAACTCCTGGGTCGCATCACTCGCGTGTCACCTTTTTCAATCTTTTGCGTCACCGACTTCTTACATTCCAAAAATTTTAAATGCCTCGGCGGCTTTTAGAATAAAAATGACGAGTAACTCCGTATCCACTTCGTATATGGCCAGACGTTACAAACAAGCGTTTTCTATAACCTAAAATCTATTTACAGAGCGAAGAGCAAAAATGGTGGTCGGTTACTACGGGAAAAACTGGAAAAGATCGGACTGAACCTGCCGGCGGGACGACGGAAAGCAGCCAACGTCACGTTGCTCACTTCATTAGTAGAAGGTAAGAGTACTTTGAATATAAACACAACTTGGCCACTATGTACAAAAACGGAGTGATTCGTGGCTACTAACTCTACAAAATAAACTGACGCGTGGATACTGGATGTAGTGCTGTACTGTGACATGGGTGTATTTGCTTAAATTCTTATATTGTTTTTTAAAGTTAATTTTTTGGTGCAATAATTGATGAAAAGATTTAAGGTGCCAGTTAATGCAACATTTTAAAAACGCTTTCGACGCATAAAGGCCTGCTAATAGGGTTCTGGCAGACAGAAAAACTGAGAGAGATAACTGAACGCGAATGAGAGACATCTATGCATGTAAAGTAACATCACTTTTATTTGTTACGAGTAAGGGAGCCTTTTGCAAAGTAGTACGCTAGACTCTGGAATTCAAGGGAAAAATTTATACAAGTACTTTTACAGGTTACGAGAGACAAGACCTACTTGCATGCATAATTATTTCTCTTGAATTACAGAATTTGGCGTACTCGAGACTGTTCATAATCAGCTCCCTGTAGTCAGGAGGATTCACTGAAAGTTGAAAACTTGGTCTTTATATCTGACTGAATACCTACCTATTTTACTTATAAAGTTATAACTTAAAAGTATGTCCTTTTCAGCTGAGGCGGTACACTTAGCACGAGATTTTGGATACGTGTGTGAAACAGAATTTCCTGCACGTGCCCTTGCCGAATACCTCGCGCGGCAATATGCAGAGCATGACGCGAGGAGACGACGAGACCTGCTTCAAGCCACTAAACAGGTAAAGAATATTTATTATAAATTTATGATATTGCAACTCTTTACCATCGTCTGCTTAATATTATTATACTGTGGCTAAACTCAGGACCAGACCCGCTAGACAAGTATGCCTGTCGACGATATCGATCATAGAAACGCTTAAAACTTTTATTATGATTTACAATATTGCCGATCTTTACAATCGTCTGTTAATCTCATGATCAGACCCCTAGACAAGTGTGCGTATCGGCGAAAGTGATCGTACTAAAGTTATTACTTAACTAAATACATAGAGTACAAATTATTTTATGTTTTTGTATTCTAACTTTTACTAATCGTATACTATGATTGATTTGCAATTTATTTATTTATTTATACACATAACAGGTTACAGACAATATATAGAGTTTATTTATACAAACACTTAGTAAACAGACTGAAACCCTACAGCATGTGTTTATATTACGTATTAGATAATACGCACTACTAAAATATAAGTACAATAAAATACGTTTGAGAAACACGTCAAGTTAACTTAATCTAGACTAAATAATTGTTATTAGGTGTAAAAAAGAGAAAAAAAAATGAAATAAAAATAAAATAAAATATTCAGACAACATTCATTATACATTTAGTTACTAAAGATACACACACACACAAGAGAGAGACATTTACAAATAAATGTATACCTACTTAAAAGATAACTTAACATTTTTTAGGAACATTTTTAGGTTACTTTGATAAACATCTACTTTTTTGTTGTTCTTATCTTTAATTAAATCATTGTATTGACGACATATTCTTATAATGGGATTATAGTAGGACGTATTGTTTTTGTATACACAGAGGGTAAAGGATTTGGAGTAGCGAAACTTACAGTTAGTATTAAAATTAATTAGCGATAGAAGATTAGCAGAATCAATAGAGGAATCAATAGAGGAGTGTATAATTTTATGAAGATATGAAAAATCGCTATCGCAATTATGTTTGTTATAACGATTTAAAAGTATTCATAAAATATTGATTGATTTGGTTAGGTTGAATTAAAATACTTTTTTACCTTTTCTTTTAAAGCCTCTAAGGTGGCAAAGAAGCTTATGGTCCGCCTGATGGTAAGCGGTCAACGTCGCCTATGGACGCTTGTAACACCAAGGGTCACTTGCGTGTTGCCGACCCTTCAAAAATCCAATAACTTCTTTCTTGAAGAACTTAGAGAAAACCATTAGAGAAACTTATTCCACAACCCAAGCGTTTGCGGGAGGAAGTTACTCTGAAACCTCATTGTACGTGACCATTTTCATTCTAAAGTGTGAGAATGAATTCCCTGCCGATAGTAGTATTATTCTACTAACGTTTTTATATCTTCCAGTTAACGCTATACTCACTTGCCTAGGGCCTCCAGATAGGTATAACTAGCTTTATAACTGTGGTGTAATAAGCAAACGATACAAATAACTAACACACCTAACATCCTCCTAGGTAAATTTGAAGATCTCTTATATTAATGTATATGTAGATACTAGCTTTTGCCAGTCAGTCTTTTTTCAGTCGCGATAATTCACTGCTACACTCCTTAGGGCTAGAGCGTGAATTTATAATCGTTATATATATAACCTACAACGTTGCTCAACAATTGTGCTATTAATTAATGCAAAAAAATTATTCAAATCCGACTGGTAGTTCCAGAGATAACACTACTTATACTATTTTAACCTACAAGAAATTGAAGAAAGCGAGCGATAACACCAGCAAAATTATATTTTTTCATTAATTTTATTTATTATATACAAGAAATTGTTTTCTACCTAGTACTACTAGATAAATTCTCATCTGTCGCAAAATCTTTCAGGTGACCAAAGAACTGATGGACTTGCTAAACCAGGATCGATCGCCGCTGTGTAACACACGACCACCACATCTGTTGGAGCCAGCAATACAAAGGCATCTGACTCATTTCTCCCTTATCTCTCACGGGTTCGGGGGACCTGCCATAGTTGCAGCACTTACTGCCATACAGGTTTTTTTTCTTATAACTTTTTTGTTTACTACTGTTTCATTATTTGAATTAAGTTAAAAAGAAGTAAATCTGTATGTCAATGCTTGTTTATTCTAAAGAGTAAACTCAGCACTCCCTTAAATTAATAGTTTTTTTCTAATTCAAATTTAATTTATTAATAAGCTAATATGCTACAAATCACATCACAAATTGGCGAAGTGAGACAGGTGCGTGGAATTTTTGATCTGACACCGCTTGCGACCGAACGTGTGGCCGAACGCTCGCGCAAAATTAAGACACTCATTTACACCTAGTATGTTTGATTTTGCGATCTTACGACCAAAAGTCACCTGAACTTGTGATGGTCGCGGTGTCGCGTTGTAGTAGGACAACGCCTAAGCTCCCGTAATATTTTATGGTATCGTGTGATTGTGTGATTTCTGGGACCCGCTCCCCCATTAATATTTTATCAAGTCGGCGTGCCTATTAGTGAGTAATGTAGTGGGTGCTATATAATAGTTTGTAAGACTTTGGTTGTAAAGCCCCCGGCGCTGAAGGTATCTCTAACGATATCCTAAAGCGCCTCATTCTTCCTCTTCTCTGCCTTCTAGTAGCCATCTTCAACACTGCTATCGAAAATTGCACATTTCCTTTTCAATCTTCTTCGATGTAGCGAAAGCCTTCGACAAAGTCTGGCACAACGGTTTAATTTATAAACTGCACAACGCCCTCCGCAATACTAATCCTACCCTCTCACTCTTCGGCTGTGCCATTCCTAGGCAAAACAAGGCCAAATACCTCGGTTGACCCTGGACAGGCGTTTGAACTCCCGCGATCACACCAGACCGAGCCGTCTTATTCCTCGGTCGTCTTTAGCCTATGATAGGCAAGCACAGTAAGATGTCGCTTAGAAATAAGTCACTTGCATCCGCCCCATACTAGCATATGCTAGTGTCGTCTATGCGTTGTCAAAACGCAACCTCCATAAACTCCAGACCCTCCAAAACCACTTCCTCAGAGCGGCCTCTGGAGCTTCCTGGTACGTCCGGAATGCGGACCTACACAGGGACTTTAAGCTCCCCACGATTCCCCAATATCCTAATGACCTAGCAGTCCGCTTTTTCGAGCGTACACAAAATCACCCGAATCGATTAATTGTGCAATCCCTCCCCCCTCCCCCCCTAACATGACGCCGACGTCCGCGGGTTCGTCGGCGAACGAACGGATACACGAGGTATCAAAGAGTAACGGGGCGCTTCTCGACCCCACTCTATCACAATCACAACCGCATAATGTGGAACTCTCCTCCTGGCGCTGACTCACCTTTGGGTTCGAGGCTCACGCTGGTCGAAGGGACCTCCTTCTGAGTTTCGCCCCAAAAGCCCGGTGGAGCGATAATGGCTGCATAGTTAGTCAGAAAAAAAAACTTTGATTGTGCAAGTAAGAAAGACGCACAATATGCAAGCTGTAATGAAATTCTGTAACTCTTTGGCTTTAATATTGAGCAAATGAGGCTATAATAAATCGCACGCACAGTGTATGCTGGCACCGTATACGTCTTGTTTAAAAACTTTAATAAAAATTTTTACTCATTCCGATGTTATGATTTTAGACTATTCAATATCGGAATTATAATATCGGAACTAGCGTTCCGAGATTCCAGAGTTACGAAATTCCGAGATTGCGATATCTAGTAATAGGGCTCCGTTGGGACTCTTTGGGTACGGAACCGTAAAAAGGAGCTCCTTTACGTAACTAAGTAATAAAGCAAAATTTTTGGCGCAGGTAAAGTAAGAAGGATTTCAAAGGATATGATATACTTTTCATCCCGTTCGAGAGTTACCACGGGAATATATTTTTTGTTGTATACTTTTCTCACATCGTAACAATGCATACAATTGGCTTTATTTGTTGCACCGAGATAGGTTAAGGAATAAAGAAATACATGTATAAAACTTATGTTCCTATTGAAGGTTCCTATGGGTTTTTGCGGGGGTTACACCTTGGGGTGCTACTAGAAAAAAATATTTTAGTAGTTTTTAACTTATTTCAATGTCCAATTTTGGCAATGGGGGCAAGAACATTATAATATCTCTGTAAAACTGATCATTAACCATTCATGGCATATAAAGCCATTTAAGTCCAAATTATGATGTGGATGTGTATCCAGCCACTGGTTAAGGCGCAGTACCTACCTAACTAGCACCACCAAAAGATATTTTTATTTCCTCTTTGTATGTACAAAACAAATTTCAAAAGTGTTACAAACCAATTATTTAGAACTAGTGACAAGATATACCTGTGAGTTGTACAAGTAGATAGCGTTTCTGCTAAAAGTGGCCGTTTTTAGCAGAAACGCTATCTACAACTCGCATATATACTCCAGATACAATACATAATGTTCTAAAAATAGCTTATAACTAGTTCTAAATAATTTGTTTGTAACATGTTTGAAATGTGTTTTGTTAATAGAAGAAATATAGAATATCTTTTGGTGGTGCTAGTTAGGTAGTCACTACCCTTTAACTTTTTCGGGCACTTAGAAACCGTTACGTTATAGATACGGCTAAAACAATGCCTAAAATATTTTAAATGTACTTAGTAGCAGGTTTTATGTTTCTTTTATTTTTGTTTCAGAATTTTTTGAATGAATCTCTAAAACACATAGACAAATTATACCCTCAAAGTGGAATGGTATCTTCAACTATGGATAAAACGAAAATGGACCCAGACATCAAGAAGTAACACAAGCGAAACGACGGCTAGCGTCGAATGAAAGAAACAATATGCATTGGAAACCAATTTCATCATACAAGTGAACTTTAAACATGTCATTGGCAGAAGTAGCCATCATTCGCATAGGCTATACAGTGTTGCCAACTATATAGTTCACAAACTGCCATCTGGAAGAAAATTGTGAAGATTATGTATTTATTTTATTGCGTTACATTATATTTTCGACTGTGGCAACCTTTATACAAATAAAGTGCAATTATAATACTCAGCATTGTGAGACATTGTAAATATAAGTTATAAAAAACAATTAGTATTAATGTAAGCATTTATAGTATTTAATGTAATGATAAAATTTATTTGTGTTTATATGTCTCTACTTACCGTGCCATTGCTGCAATAAAAATCACATATCAATCTTTTGTAAATATTACGTATTGTCAGGAAATGTTAAGTTTCAGAATCACTTCTAATTAAAAACATTTGTAATTTTAATTCAATACTAGTTTTGTAATTAGACATAGTTTTGCTAGTAAATCAATGTGAAAGTGTGCCAATTTAGTTTTATTTTAAAAGAAACGTTATTTTTGAACGTCTCCTACAAAAACAACTCTTTTATTTTCGTTGTACATACCTACTTACATGCGATAGATAACTTAAAAAAAACTGCCGCTATCACGTCGATACATATTCTATATTATTAGAAGTAATTTTAGTTTGTCGTATTCTGATACAAACTCGGCCCAAAGAAGTTTGAAAAGATTTAGCAAAATGTTTTGATCTGTGATTAAATTTTAGAATTCTCGACAAAAAGAGTTTTTGAATAAGTAGACATACTTATAGCTAAACATTTATTAGTTACTTTCTATATTTTGTGTACTTAATTAAGACCTTTATATCAAAACGACAAAGTCATAGCTGGCTTAAGATTCAGTGAGTTTCCATTTCCGCAGTGATGTTTTATTTATATAAGTACCTACATGGTAAAATAAGCTAATTTTTGTAACGAAATAAAAACCTAATAATGTTGAAATAAATGGACGAAACTTAACTCTATAAATAATCACATGCTCAATAAAGGACTTACTTATCACAGTTTTTGGCAGTGATTCATAATAATTAATACAAATCATTTAATTTTAGTAAAGTGTTATCAATCTTACAAATAAAAAAAAGATTTTTATGTACTTATCTATCTTAAATGTTTGCATTCATCAGCAAAATCGTGTCCAAGATTGATAGTGAAGGCTCCATTCAATATTTATATGTCAAATAATACAACTCAGAAACATTTTTTTAGTTCGATTATATATAATTGTAGTAAGTAGAGTAAAAAATGTACTACAAATGAAACTGAAGCTAGAATTTTGGTTGACCATGTTTTTAATCATTGCAATACGTTTGCAAGATTCAGAATAGGGACTTCGCTCAAAGTTCTCATATTTTAATATATACATTTATGTGCCAAATGATATAACTTATAATAACGTTATTTTTAATTAGATTACAGTGAGTTTATAAAAAAAATCAAAACGGGGCTATAGGGAAGGCAACATAAGCAACATCGTTTACAAAATTTAGAATGGGCGCTCCGCACAAAGTGTATTGTAAAATAAATATTTATGTGCCAAATGATACAACTTAATAACGTTTTTTTTAGTTTGATAAAATTACAGTGAGCTTAGAAAAAAATCAAAACGTAACTTAGGATAGCAACATCGTTTAAAAGATCCAGAATGGCTCCGCTCAAAGTTTTTTGAAAAGCAAATATTTATGTGCCAAATAAAACAAATCAATGACATTGTAAGACTATTGTTATTTTCAATTACATAATAGATCGAATAATGAATTTACATTCCTTATTTTTAAGATTTTGTAAATATTATTATAGTAACAATACTAACTTTTTGTTTATTGATAAATAGAATTCATACTTAGTCTGCAATATTTTTTGCTGATTACCTCATTGTCATTAGCAATCATTGTCAGTAGACAATTTTAAGTTTTTAAAATACCTAATTCTACCCATAATGAACTAGGCAACAAATTTTATTAAAAATTGTAATGGCAAGAAACACTGTCTATTTCATATACAATGTTCATATTTATTATCAATATTGAGATAATTTGAGAATACTACTTGAAAGTACAGATGGCATACGATTATATTATTTATAAAATATATACCTCGCTATTTTGGACTCTATATATTAAGTAACAACTAAAAGGAGCTTGCAATAAAAAAAAACCCTATTTAATCTATAATCTGATATATACCTTTTGGAAGTGAGGCAAGCAAATAATATTAGAGTTCAGTGTTATTACGCTATGGTAGGGTCAGCAAACGCTCGTCATATTTTTGTCTTTTTTGCGTAACCCATTTAATAAAAGTAAACATAAGACAAATGACTGTACAAACAAATAAATATGAAATATTTGTAACTTGTTTTTTAAGCCTTCCTCAGCCTAGAACTGGTATTTTAAAATAATTGTGACAAGGTTTTCTCCTAATTCTAGTTTAGAACACTTGACAAACCTTCTGAACAATTCTGTGCCTGCAAAAGTTATATAATATACCAACACAATGTATAGGATATAAAAAACACAGACAACGGTTTTCATTAGAAATAGTTAACAATATGCCACGAAACAAATAGTTTTATACTTGCAGTTACTATGGATGTATTATTTTATTTAAGACTGCGATATAGGCTGCATCGCGTACCTACATACGCCATTTTTAAGCAATTTTTTTTGGTAAAAGTATAGCACCTTAAGAATTGCAAAAAAATATATGTTTTGAAACTTGCTTTTGTCTAGTGCATTACCTTACTAAATAATTTTTATTTATTGTATTTAATGCAACAAAAAAATTTGAAAGTGCCCATTGTTTTAATGTGCAAAATTTTAAAGCGTGTTTTGTATTTGCTTGTAATAAAAGTGGGTACATAACTAGAATAGCTTATTGTCTAGTGCATTGACTCTAAGTTGTAGCAAAAAATCAAAATGAATTACTACAAAACGGTAAAAACATTTAATTCCATACATAAAAATTTAAGTTTTAAGGCCTTTTTATGGTTCAAATTACTTAAGATGTATATAAGGAATATATCTCATAGTAATGTCTGTGTAATGATTTTTAGTACTTTTTTTAAGCACATTGTTAGTATTACAGAAATTAGCTTTCTGGCCTATATCGCCCTCTTAATTAATTTTACATGTATACTTTGTAATTACATAATTTCATACACAATAACAACAAAAGAATTTATTTTTATGGTTTTGCAAATAGGTACATAATAAATCTTGTAATAAGTAAAAAATGCAGTTTTTGTGTTGATACAATCATGTCTGTCCATATTGTAAAATATATTGATTAAAACAGCTTGTATAATCAAATTTTGTTCTGATAAAAAACTATGTGTATTTGAATTTTGTTTCGTGAAGTAAAAAATGTTAAAGAAAAAGTTGTTTCCTTCTGGTAGAACCGTTACTTTTTATCTGTTCTTTGTTCAATATTTTAGCCAGGTTCATCTTGCAGGCCTGGTATAGACCAGCCGTTAAGCGACTATACCATGAGAATAACTAAGTCTACATTCCAATTTACTTTTACTTTTTGCTGAGTTATTATCGCCCCATTAAGTTAATTTTTGCATAGTTATATTTCATACTTGATTACTTCTTTTAAAAAATAGTATGGCTAACAACTTTATTGAGAAGATGTCTTTAGGATGAAGCTGATGTTTTAGCATGAAGCTCTATGTCATATGGTTCTATTTAGTATTAGTTTTAAATTGCTACAAAGATGTTCTAGTTCTGATATTTCAACTATTTGTTTTCAGTTTTGTTACTGAAGTTGCTTAAATAAAAATTAATTACCCATTGGGATCGTCGACAATTCTCACAGCCCATCGTCAAATGGGCCAAGCTGGTATCCGGGTGCATCCGCCCAGACACGCAGATTGCAGAACTTGCTACTTGTAACGCAACCTTTGCCCCGACGTAAAGTACTGCCTCGCTCTGTTGAGTACATTAAGTTTTTTGGACACCAGCTTCAAAATGATCTCGGAACTGGACATCGCACACCAAAGATCTCAATGCTCTTGGAAATGGAGAGGGGAGTGTTTTGAAATTGTGGGACCTCAGTGTATTGGGTTTTCTTAGCGTAGAATGCGCAGACTTATGACCATATTAGCGGTCGCTGCAGGTCGTGTGCAACTGACGTCCAAGACACAGCTTCTAAGATTCCTAGAGAGGAATAATAGCGAATTGCCTATTATTCGATAGATATGATATAAAGCACCTTTTTGAGCCCCGGGTGCATATTTGCAGTCTTCCATAGAGAAGAAAATTGCCTTATGTGGTAGAAAAGCGTGAAAAAGCGCGTTAGTATAGGACACAACTCAGTAGCACACAGTTTGGGTGCCACTGCTGGTATACTGTTTGGTTTGCATGTTTATATATTTATATATAAACATACATTATAAATAGGTATTGGTAATATAAAGATGAGCATGTGATTAGACCATGTGTACAATTTGGATTTGAATTTGTTTGGTAATCACTCTGCAACGAAGCATTCGATTGGGCTGTAATTTGGCATGAAATATGTTTGGACATTATACACAGCGCCGCCTGGTCCCAAAGTAAGCAAAGTTTGTGTTGTAAATACTAAACAGCGGATACAAATACATATACTTATATACTTTGTTTTTGTAAATACATACATATCAAATACCCAGTCTAACAAACGAGAGAATCGAACCCATGCCCCTCAATATAGCAGCCTACTAAGCTACGGATCTTACCAAAATATTATAAATGAAAAGATTGTTTGAATGTTCTTTACTGAATCACGCCAAGCATTCAATTTTCAGATTTGAAAAGCACAAAGATAGTTGAAGAGACGAAGAAGGGCATTTGCACTTTGTTTTGATAATTCTTATTATTGTGATTCCAAATGCATGGATATTGTTGTAACGGGACTATTAGTTTTTGTAATTCGCTCATCTTACGTGAACAGCGTACGGCGACGTTCGCTAAACTGATACGAATTTCTGACAGTCTGCGGGGTCTAGTACAAAATGTATGGCTGACGCGCCTCTCGAGAAAAAATTTTCGCTTCCGGTAGAGGTGCGATCTGGCGAGCATCGGAACCAAGCGGCCGACGCGAGAAATTTCTATGATTCTGAGGGGTCTAGTACAAATTGTATTTAGAAAGAGCTTTCCGGCGCAGCGCGCACTAGAATTTTTCTATCGAAAATTTCTCGTCATGTGCGCTGGGCCTTAAGGCTGAAGAACTTGTCTCCATGGTTGCTTATTATAAAAAAAAAACAAAATACCGGTACAAAAAGTTATTATTGTTATTTTGTTTCATCGACTAATTTTTACATTAATGAAGCATGGATATTACCGATGATAATCTGGAGACGAAGAAATGCTTTAAGTGTAATCATCAGTTATTTGATAATGTAAATGTAGCTTTCTGCGCATCAAGTTCAACAATATTTTTATGGAATAAATATCAAATATTGGCTTACGACAACTTGAACTTTGAAAGTTCAAATATTACTTTTATTCCAGAATTTCAGATACAACAATTAATAGTATCGAATAACTACTTAATATGCCTAGACTGCAGTGGTAATGTTCACATTATTTCTCTTAAATTCAAACATTCAGCTAACAAACGGCTTAAAACTACTTTCCAGCCGCGGCAACAAGGTGTTCTGAGTCTTTTACAATATAACCAAGACTATATTCTAACGTTAAAACTAGAATCTGATAATGTTTTCTTAAATCTTCACAAAATAAACACAGATTTTCAACTTTGCAGAGCAACTATTCTCAGGTGTAAAGAAGACTGGCCATTAAACCACGTAATAAAAGAAAAATGTATTATGTCTTCCCTAATACTACCTGAAGAGGATTTCTTAAACATTAAATCAATGTTTAAAGTGCAGGATGATGTGTGGAAAGAATACAGTATTGTGTTGATATCTTTTGATCAGTTTTCTGTTTATAGCTGTTTATATAATCCTAAAGCAATAGATGACGACATTTCATTGTTAAAGCTGTACACATGTCCATCACAAATATGTAGTATTGAAATTACTGTTAAAAACGGTTCTAACATTTTAATAGGCCTTACCACTGGGACCTTGATAAGACTATCACTCAAAGATACTTTTAAAACCCCAGAAATTATCCATTTAAACACAGCTTTACACAAGTTAATAAGTATATCTGATACTGTTCTTTATACAGATGGAATAACAATGTGGAAAACTGAAAACACTTTCTCACACTACAATATAAAATTCTACAAGCTGTTTGTACGACAGGTAAAGGACTTCATAAATATTGGGGATCAGCTAATTTGTACTACATTTACAAATCTCATTTATGCTTTTTCTATTGAAGATGAAACTGTTTATTTAAAACCTGAGTCTGTTGATGAGTATTGCTCTGCAGAGAAGTTATTGAATAACTCTGAATATTTGTACAAGATAATGGAAGAAATTGAGAGGAACAAGGAACTGATTAAAAGGGTGAACGAAGAAGGGAATTATATAATGGCTCTTTCACTGTCGAATAGGCAAGACATAATGGACACTGTTATTCATTTAAATATAATTGTGTATGATAATTATGAAGATGTTCTTAATGATTATCAGGAATTGGTATTATCCCAAAGCATTGAACAATATTTTGATACAGAAGCATTTTTAGTATTGATCGAAATCACAACATCAGAAATGCAACATATGTTTAGCAATGTTTTGTCTAATTTACTAGGAGACCTAAAAATCCACATCACGATTTCAACTGAAGGCAAAATTCTAAAGACGTCAAGCATAAAAATAAAAGAGACTTTAAAAAAAATTAACATTTTAATACCTTTAAGTAGGAAAGAGTTACTTGATGTTACAAAAATAAAAGTTGGAATAAAAATAGTTTCGAACATGCCTGGCGCTTTTGATAAGAAACAAACAATATGGATGGTCTTATACAGGAAAGTTATAGTGCTTAGTTCTGAATATTTTCTTAAAACAAATTTAATTTTAAGAAAGAATATATGTTATAAAGATATTAGAGAAACAGTTGAAGAATTAATACAAAAGACAGTAAACCTTCAACATGGACACTTATTTAAAGTCACAGATGTTTCAAAGCTTAAATCAAGTACAGAAGATTGGTCCCTCTATCTAAAGTTGCCTGAAAATTATCAACTTTTATTAAAAAACAAAGATTGTCATTTAAAATATTTCAACAAAAAGAAATCAAACTTCCTATTGCAACAATTTACGGCTGAAGAGTTCCTAAAGTCAAAAAGCAACCTTTGCTTTGAAATAGGAAATGACAAGGTTAAAATAGAAATTATTCAAGAATTCTCAGTACCACTTCTGAAGGTTACCTGTCAAAATATAAAATTAGCATTTAATATAAGGAATTTCTTCTCAAATTTAATTTATGATGACTATAAAGGTTATGGGCCTGGAAAAGAATATGTCACTTATGCTTTTTATACCACTGTTGAGGTTTGTATTTCAATTTAACAATTTGTTGATGTAAGAGCTTGTGAGTGCATAGCTTAAGTATTCTATTAGTAGGTAGTAGTAGTGCCTGCTGATCCTTAGGGTGCATGACAAACATTTATGTGATGAACATTTGTCTTAATCCAGGGTGTTTTCTATGTAAAGTATGTATGTTTTTACAAAAAAAATAATTTAAGTAGTATCTATTATCTGGTATCTAAAGTACAAGCTTAATTTGGAACCAGATAGAGCTGTCTGTATGTTCAGAAATATTTTTGAATTTATAATAATTTCCTTTTTATTTTTTATTATTGTTAATATGTTTGAATATTGTTATGAATATGCAATGCCATTCGTTTTTTCATGTCTCTCTGTATAACACAGTATTTGGTTCAGTAACTATGAAGACTAATCTTTTTGAAATCATTAGCTAATCTCATGTTCAATTTCTAGCTTCTTTATTTGACTTAACACACAATTAAGCATCTTTTATAATACATACTTGATACTGGGAATTCATTATCATACTTAAGAACGGAAATAGTCACATACAGTGCGGTTTCAGAGAAACTTCCTCCCGCGAACGCTTGGACAGTTGTCTGAAACATGAAGTTATTGGATTTTTGAAGGGTCGGCAACGACGAGTGATGCCTCTGGTGTTTCAAGCATCCATAGGCCACAGTGACCGCTTAACATCAGGCGGACCGTGTGCTTGTTTGCCACCTTAGTGGTATAAAAAAAGAAATACAGTTATTACGTTCAATATGTGAGTATATTTGGATCTAATAACGGCAACAATAAACACTAATAATGAAGGAAAACACAATTATTTGAATTTTCTGCGTTGCCTTATATTTATCTTTATTTTGTCCAACTACCAACATTAACATAACATATTATATTTAGTACCTAAATTGCATATGTTACAGAATCACCAAAAAGCATTGAAGAACTGTATGGCTAAAGGATTACAGCTTGAAGAAATTCTGCCGCTTGCAAAACAGTTTGAAAGAAGTATTTTTGCATCCTTACCTTTATAATCTGTCAATACTTCTTCTACTCATTCAATCAAACAAAGTATTTCCTTGTAAAGAGATAACACCTCATGTACTGCAGTTATAGGCAGAAGAACTACTGCTGGAACTGATTCTGCCACTTGTAGAACAGTTTGTAATAAGGATTTTTGCATCTTTTCATCTATAATATGATAATAATTTATCTTCTGAATTACTGAATTATAATTCTACCTCATGAAAAGACAAACAACTAGACATGCTTTAGTTTTACTTTACTGTAAATACTATGAAATACTAAGAATTGTAAATGAAGGAGTTACTGCCACTAGGAGTTTCAAAGAAGCATGTTCTGCATCATTATCTTGCGCAATGCTCAAGTGATGTCCCAGATGTTGCAAGCGTCCATAAGTTGTGGTGACTGCTTACCATCAGGCGGACTGCAAGCTTGTTTGCCACCTTAGTAGTATAAAAAATCTTACTATATCAACTGCAACGAAATTCTACCTCATGAAGAGACTGGGCACACCTTAATTGATCTGTAAGCTGCCTTCGCTAGTAGTAGTTCATAGTTTTAAAGACGTATTTGTTGCATCCTTACCCTATAATCTTACAATATTATCATACTGCTACAAAATTCTTGAACGAACCTTAATTTAACTGTACACTGTTGAAAACTGCTTGAAACAATTGCATGTAATAAAAGGCAAAGGACAAAAGTGACAGAACTATAGATTCTGTATTAAATGGAGAAAAAAATTCGAAAAAAATTAAATGTCTCTAAGTCTAAACTTTGGCAGAAGGTAGTTAAAGCTGATCAAGAATATCTCAACTTGAGAGACTTTGAAATTTTGAAGACTTCGGTAAAATATGTACTTACTTATTTTCCTGGATTCTTTTTTTTTTGTTATGTTTGAACAGTGGCAGTGTTGCCATGTTAATCTTTGCCTGATCATCAGTAAAAAATAGCTAGATTTAGAGCTTTGAGAAGCTAGAAATAAAATTTAAAAAAAGAGAAAGCTAAAAAAATCTAGGCATTTTAATCATTTTAATAATAAATGCAGCAGAAACCTATAATTTGAACATTATATTGCTTGTATCGTTAATAGCTGGACCCAACTTTTAGTAGCTAACAGAGTTAATTTAGAGCTAAATCCAGCGTTGAGTACAGTTTTTAACTCTGACTTGGCAACACTGGACAGAGACCAGTGCCTAATCATAATTCCAAAACGGTGAACAGTAGAGTTAGTATGCCAGACTTCATAAAAAAATACCTTGTTTTTTTTAATGTATATCAAATCCTTGTTACTGTATAGTAAGGCATAATTTAATTATTGACAATAAGATTTTATATTTTTATACATATATTTAAAACAAAATCTAATTTTAAATTTAATATTTTTGTAATTTTGAAATCATGTGATAATGTGCTAGTGAGTAAAAATGTGTAAATTATTATGATTGAATGGTTGTATTTGTACTGTCCAGGGTATACTAACATATAGCACTGTTAAAAATAATTATGATATAAATATTTGTAATCTTTTGATTGTGTGATACACATTAATTTTGCAATGATTGAAAATTTGTAATTGTTAAGTTTGAATGGTTGAATTTGTACTTTAAGATATAAATAAATATGTTATTTATTGTTACACAAGGGACGAAAGGATCCTATTTAGGCACCAGATGGTTCTCCGCGCTATACGCTCGTGCACGAATATTTCGAGTGCCTAAATATTTCTTTTCTCCCGAGGTAAACACTGTTTACTAATTCGTAAACTCAGTTTTTTAATTCGAATACAAGGAAATTAAATAAAAACCTGATAACTGTAACATATTGAAACATCATTTAATAATCATGGAAAGATATCTATTTCAAGTGAATATTTTTTTTAATTTTAATGAATAATAATTTAATTTAATTAATTCATTAAGATTTTCCAAAGCATGGTCCATTCAAATGTTTTTATTATATTATTATATATATATTTAATTGTTTCAGTATGTAGTTGGTGGTGGCCAAGTGGTTTCGGTGTCTGCCTCCCGATCTAAGAGGTGGATTTCTCAAGGACATTGTCAATGCACACCACTGGCTTCCAAAACATCGTGAGGAAACCTGCATACGTCATTAAAAAAGACTCATGTTAAGTCCATAATCCGCACAGGGCCGGCTTGTGGACTATGGCCCAAATATCTGTGTAAGCTGTGTATAGACGGTGACACTATAACTACTAAATAGTTTTTGCTCTTTGCCGCGACCATTAGTCCACCTAATTAGTTGGTGATCGTCGCGCACTGAGGTTTTCTGGATTGTGGTATTGTCAGCAGCAGTCTGCTTTTCAGAGTTTAGCACTGGAATTGGAAAACAAATCGTGGGTACGGAGTTTGATTAGTATCGAAAGGTACTCACGTGTAGCAATAATCCATTTATTCATAACCCTCGAGTAGCTGCCGGTGTCAAAACACGGCCGTGGTTTATTCGGTCTAGCAGAAAAGCTTAAATTCTCAAGCAAACTGCGTATTAGGCTTGATCTGGAATTAAAAGGCAAATTGAATGTTGCCTCAAGGTTCAGTAAGAATAAAACTAACAGTTAAATTCCAGTTCATCGCGAGCAAACTATCCCTCTGGGAGTCGTGCTTCCAGGTCGCTTGCTAAAGCTGCCGAAGGGAACTTTTGCCAGTCGTCGTTACCACCGCTGCGAAAAACCAATGGTGACTTGGACCATAGTGCTAAGAAGAAATCTACTGGGCAGTCTTTTTGCCTCTAACTCGAATATGAACGACGAAGGCACTGTACCACCTACTATATCGTGGTGCGCTAAGACCATGCCGGAAATATCCATGAACCTTATTGGGAATAGTCTCGAGCTATTGATACTCTGGAATTCGAGATAAAAATGTATGCAAGTAAATTCACGGGTTTCGAGAGGTAAGTCAGACTTCCATACATTTTAGTGTCGAATCCAGACTCCAAATAGCTCGAGACTGTTTCCAATAAGGACCCTGAACATTAAGGTCACATCGCTAGTTAACACTTGAAAATAATTAACCTTATTACGAATCGGTCATAACGTTAATATTTTCACCTTATCAACGAACTGAATTTCTCACGAAGATTTCTAGTACCGTTAAATAGTACCTACTTTAGTTAGTTGTATGTCTGAGTGTAAATCTGGAATATGTATATACAAGAATATGGAATTCAAGAAAAAAATGTATGTTAGTAGTAGGTACATTCACGAGTTTCGAAAGGTAAGTCAGACTTCCATACATTTTTGTATCGACTCGAGCACTGTTTATTTTGAAAGTACCAACGTTACACGATTCCGATGATAATGCAACAGTTAATGAAGGTGACGCTTTGATGTATCTCTAAAGTAAAAGACGGTCTAACAGCTTTATTTTTTTTTGATGGCACTTATGATGGTCCCTTGCCCCACTGGAGGGCATTACTTTCTCTAGACGTTCATAAGTCGAGTGGTCCAGACGGTATACCAGCAGTGGCGCTTTAACAGCGTGCTCCTGAGTTGTGTCCTGTACTCACACGCCTCTTCGCGCTCTCCTACCACACCAGGCGATTTCCTCTATAGGGAAAACTGCGAATGTGCACCAAAAAGGGCGATAGATCGAGCCATCAAATCAGTCTATCGATATTTCTTTTTTTCCTCTCCAAAGTGATGGAACGTGTGATCAACGCACAGCTTCTAAGATACCTAGAAAAACACGACCTGGTCAGCAATCGTCAATATGGTTTTCACCGCAGAACATCATAAGTGGTTTTCACCACGGTCGCTCGACCGGTGACCTAGTGTATCGCACACCCATGGGCACTAGCCATTGAGTCAAGTGGATGCATTGGTATTTAGCATATAAGCCGTAGTTGACGGATGTTGCTCTTATAGCACTAAGGTGGCGAAAAGCAAAACAGTCCACCTGACGGTAAGCGGTAACGGTAGCCTATGGACGCTTGTAACACCAGGGGCATCACTCGCACGTTGTCGACCCTTCAAAAATACAATAACTTCATGTTTCAGACAACTGCCTCCCGCAAACACTTAGGTTGTGGAATGCGCTCCTCGACAAGGTTTTCTTTCTCTCTGGTCTTTCAAGGGTCCATAACTTAAGCGGACTGTTTGCTTGTTTGCCACCTTAATGGTATAAAATAATAATACAATACTTGCTACACCGGAATTATCTACAAAAGCTGTCATTTAGCTAATTTTATTATCTAATCCTTGTACCAAATCACAGGCTACACAGGCCAGTAGAATTAGCATCAGCTTCCCGTTCTGGACGGCGGGTGTTCGAGCCGCGGCGTGTACCAATTAGTGTTGCTAAATTTCTTTTATGTACATTGTTTAAGTCACACCACTGGCTATGTCGAATTTGATAAATCGTAACCATTTAGATAGCATTGGCATTAAAAAGGCCGCTACTATATCAATTGCAGTATGTCTCAGGACAAAGACATTGTCTTAGCAATAAAGTAGTAAAAAGGAGGGTATATTAAGAAATAAAAAAAAATACTTTTATAATAATTAAAATCTATATTTTTAGACCATTCGTCTGAGGAGGTCGTTGATCTTGTCTTCGCGGTTACCGAAGTCACCACCGTCGACGTAGTGGATAGTCTTCTTGCGCCAGCCGCCAGTTGGGTTGTTCAGTTTGAACGGCCATAGGAAGTTGCTTGCATACTGTAAATAATTATATGTATAATCACCAAAGTAATTTTTTAAGTAGGTACAGATTTTGTCACAGAAAAATTACATTACCAAAAATGGTGTCATCAAAGTACTTAGAATACTATAAGTAGAACATCTGTGCAAAAATCAACCAGCAAAATGCTGAGTAGCCATTTTGTCATCAACTGCTAGAAATGTATAAAAAATCCTAGTTATTGGTATCAATTGTACCCATAACGTACAAGCTTTACTTAGTTTTAAACCAAATGGTGCTGAATTTAATTTTTTTTTTCTTTCAACTACTGTCTACTGTTGTTGACCGCATATGGCCTTGACAACTACACGCGGACTAACTTTTGCTGCGAAAAGTTGGGGCGGTTTGCACAAGGGTGTTCTGTACACGAACCTCGGCTTGGACAACCGCTCTTAAAAACTAAAGCTGACTAAAAATTTACCGCCGTTTCGGAAAAGCAAAGGCGGTTCTGAAGAGAAGAAACGGCAAGAAATTCTTCAGTCCTCACCTATAATAATTATTAATTTAACTAGTCAAAGCGCCCAGGTATATTAGTGAACCTAGTATACCTGGTATATCGCGCTTGAATGATCCGTGTAGTGCTCTGTCGCCGCTCTGACGTATTCTGTAAGTAAATTTAAACGCACTATCCCTAAAACTACCAGTCCGAACTAAGTGTGGCGGCAACCACGTCTCCTCGCCTCCGTGTATTTAATACTGTAATATGGCCGCATTAGCTAAGGAGTATCTAGTAAATCCGCGGGAAACAGCTAGTTTATACATATTATTTACCTTGCCATAAAAAAACAAAAACTATTGTAGTAGTAAGTGTGTGAATACCTTGAATTTATCACCAACGGTGAAGATCTCATGGATAAGATCTTCAATGCAGATGATATTACTCTTTCCAAGCTTCTCTTCAATGATGGTGTTGGAGGCAATTGGTACACGTTGACCCTTTACTTTGGCGAAACCTCGCTTATAGATCAACTGTTAGGACAGATAAAAATGTTTTAGTCACCAAATATCCATTACTAAATTATTTTACTCAGTTATATTTTTATCACGGTGCGGCGCTGCGTAGCGTGCGTCATACAAACAAATTAAAACACCAATTTTTTACACTAATCAAATACTATGAAATTTTCTAGGAATAAATACCTAGATCTGCAATATCTCAGTTTTCTATTTAATTGTATAGTTTGAAAGTTATTTTTCAGGATTTAGGAAAACCACAGACAGATATACAGCTTTAAGAGTTCCTGACATCCACTTGTGCCGCTATAGATCATTTTTTATTCCCTACTAGACTTTGCCAACTGTGATTTACTCCTTAATTACACTAATGAAGTTTGCTATATCAAGCTGTAGCTATAGCTATAGTTCGTTTAAGCGCGGTTATGGTTATTCCCATGGGAACTTTTGAATTTTTTGGGATACAAAGTGCTATTCCAGGACCTAATTTATAGGTGTGCCAAGCTTCATCCTGATCCGTCCAGTGGCTGAAGCAGTAACAAACATCCATCCATACTTACAAACTTTCGCCTTTATAATATTAGTGTGATAGTTTTACAAGCTATTTTTTGGAAAGTTGTGTATGGTTAGTAAGATAAATCTCCAAGTTGTAGATAGGAATTCGTTTTGTACAAAGAGGAAACTAAAAATATAATTGGCGGCGCAAGTTAGCAGGAATAACACTCATAAGTTTGCAGTGTTCGATCAGTATATGCATGTCATAAACGAATAAGAAAATAATTTGAATTACGAATGCTGACAGGCACTGCGAATTGTATTCTCTTAAGCAAGGCAGTGGAGTAGAAGACAGCTTGTAACGGCCTTTGACCAGGTGGACAGATTATTTTGTTTGAACCACAGGGTAATTGTGGCTATTTATGGGGAGGCCGACTTTCAATAGTTGTCTGGCACAAATGTCAAAATGAATAGTTTAAATATTCTTACCTCACGGACACTCTTCAAATTAGGATATCCCCAAGTGATGTATGGCTCTGCAATTCTCATCATGTTGACTGTAGCTTTGTTGAGCCTCACAAATACGCCGTTGTTGATTTGACGCAGTCTGAACAGCTGGAGGACTTTGCGGACCTAAAGAAAAATATTTTATGTTATATACTAGCGCTTAGCCTAAATTATTTAAAATATACATCTATGAGCTGCCAATGAGCCCATAACTATTTTATTTTATATGTCTGTCCTTATTCACAGAAGGTATTGAAAAAGGAAGTGTTAAAAGTACTGCGAACATAGGAACTATTTTAATTGCTAGGACTTTTTAGTACTACTATCCACAATTTTGGACAGAAAGTTTTTTTTTCTGTTGGTTATAGGTTATAAGGATGTCTTTCCTTTTTAGGTGTCCTCTGCAGGATTAAGATGTTTGAGTTGCTGGTGCTTCCCCAGAACGTAGTACAGAAAGTAGAGACTAAAAATATCTTATAAAATTAACAAATGAGAAAGAAGCTACTTGTTCTTACCTTTGGCGAAACCTGGTTGATACCACGGATACGGATGACAAATGCCAGTTTAGCTTCCCCGGGCACATAGTAGTTGCCACGGTTACGTGCCTGTAAGGAAAACAATTTTTATTGATTTCAAATAAAATATGATTTAACAAAAAATTTATATTTAAAGAAGATCTCAAATTTCATTAACTTAACATAGAAGGTTAATTAATAAGAGCTATCATTCTTAACAATACTGTTAGGCATTTGGTGCACTACTCAAATTTTAATCGGCCTTTCTAAGAATTGGGAATTCATAAGTATTGTACTATAAGCACAACTACTGAGCACTCTGCCTGTTTATCAAATAGCTGATAGTTCATACTGTAGTGGGCATTGTCTTGGCTGGCTTACATAGATGTCAATATTCCTTTTAATTGACATATTAGTTTGGTGATTACCAATTTGCTGTCTTTATTACCTATTTTATACATTATTAATTTTAAAAACTTTCTTTTCTCAATATTTTGGTTGGGAAATTTCTGTATTTTTATATGAACAGTATAGTATTAAAATTTTACAAAGCTATTTAAAATTTTCCGAGTTTATACATGACATATGGATTTTCACTCATTGTTACCATTTGCAGCTAGCTGAATATGAAATAAGCAAATATTTATTTTGAGCTCTTTACCTGTCTTACTAGCCTGATCTCATCACGTTCCCTGATCCGGTACTCCTTGACATATTGCTCAGCCCTCTTGAAGATTTCCTTCTTCTTCTTAAATGCTGTGGCACGCCTCTTTATTGTGACCTACAAAACAAACAATAATTAGTATATGCACCTAAATCATATAACATTGTTTTATAATCACTGAACAATCAGAAATTACTAATAATAACAGCATCTTATTTCAGATGAACTATGCCTTGTAATAATGGAAATCATCATGGTAATGTCAACTCTATCCTATTTTTTAGAAATGGAGATGAATACAGTGCTAGGATGCAGAGGTGTGTAATAAAAACATATCCTACTAGGAAATTTGAATAAATTAACATTTAATAAGGTATATGAATGTCTTTTACAAAATTAGTCTAGGTCTAAGTTCCAAACAACAAGCCCTATTGCTGTTACTTACATGTCTGTCACACAGGTTTTACAGCTAAATGGTTAATGCTACAGTCTTCAAATTTTTACAGTATAAGCATCTTTTTGCTCAAAGCCATACAGCTAAATTTTGATCTACCCATTGTAATCATTGTTTAGAGCTCATTGCGAAGATAAATATTAAATTGTGTTTTAAAAAATTTAGGAAAACAAAGGAGTAGGAAGACATTAAAGTCAGATTTTTAAAATATTTTGGTCCAAAGATTTTTTTTTACCTATGATCTTAAAATTTGGTAATAATGTTTATTATTATGTATATTTTACTAACAAATACCAATATATCAATAAATCAGAATCTTTATCAATGCATGCATTAAATATATCAGCAAGATAGGGAGCAACAGCTAAAATGATTGAGCTACTTAACTTAACAGACATCCCCTACAAATCTTCAGTTTTGTCAGATTCAGTGTTTTAATTGATTTGAGTCATTTGGGGATCCACATGTTTAAATTTAAAGTTCTCATTACACTCATTAATACTGTGTTTAAGAATAGATTCAGCAGCTAAAAACTTAAAATATTAAAGGAAATATAACCTGTATCCGGCGAGCACGCAGGGCATCCCTTCTTTTTCTATGCTTAAGCACAGACTCAGGTACAGCAGGCAGTTTCTTACTGTCCTCTTTACCCTTTGCAGGCTTCTTCTCAGCCACAGGCTTCTTATCTGTTGTCGCCACCATAATGCTGTAACAATAGAGACATAATTAATGGAAACAGTATAAATGTTAAAATTAAGTAGGGCTAAAATGTATTCAGACCAGGGTTCAAAACAATAACTATCACTGATTAATATCATATTTTTATCATGGTAAATGTAAGTTGACAAAGATCTTTGATTAAAATAATAAATATGTTTGATTTGCATCTATTCAAATTGGAATGATTGATGAAAAATGTATTGGAACATGTGCACCACTTATTATAGATCATGGGCATAAGGGCATAATTCTCCAGATTTTGTTTCATATATCAGTACCTACACAAGAACTGCTGAATCTGTTTGGTAATTATCATAATGTGTAATTATCTTGATAATTTCCTAAACTGATTCAGAGTAATATAAATCATAATTTAATTTATATGGAACACCACGCAAGACCATGCAACAGCTTTGTAAAAGCTTGATATGACTTAAAACTCTTTATGACAAAGGCTAGAGAAATAAGTTTCAAAAAAAAAGAAATTAGTAAAAAGTTTCAAAAGATTATCATTGCAGTTTTCCTTAGGATTACTCATGGGAAGAGTAATGTTAATACACAGCTTTACAGCCTCAAATTCCTAGTAGTGAATTACCTATTAACGGAATTTGAGCTGCGTTTCAAAACCTTCTAGTAAGAACCTTGGCAATTTCAGAATGCAATGAGGATTTTCTTTTATTTATTGCTTGCCATTATTAAATCTGATTCAAGTAATTTTTTAAATGTGGAGCTTAAATTATTTAAACTTCAATAGTTGATTTTCACTCGTCTATGTAAAAATTAATTGTGAAAAGTGATTGTTCCAGAACCGTTGGATAGTCAACTTTATTGAGCTGTTGCTTAGCAGTTGTTTTGGAAAGTGTTACAGTAACTGTTAAAAATGATTACTCAAATATTTTGGAATACCAACATTTATTACCATACAGTTGTTCCAGAATGTGTGAAAATTAACTGTTGTTCCATAATGTTCTGCAATGGTCAAGGTAGTTTTCACTATTTTTCCAAGTAAAATTTTTGGTTCGGTATACAAAAGAAGTTTACTTTGAAACAAGAACACATTATAAAGTATAAGGCATTGACTCTGTACACACTATCAAAAAGTGAGGTTATGAATATCAAAAATAAAACCTAGCGTAAGAAAAGTTACAATGTTATAGAGATTAAATACATTTCTTACTGATTCGCATTAAATAAGTGCTAGTCAAATTAGAAAATGTAATTTTTCAACAAAATGGTACAAGGATGGTACATCGGTGGCAAGTTAAAAACGATTGGATACAGAGTTTGTCAGGTTATTTTTGTAAAGAAAATATGATAAATACTTTTTCAAACGCAGTAACTCGTAAATAACGCTGTTTATACATAATGTTAAATAGTTTTACATTACCTGCGGGATAGAAATCCACGCGGCACGTGTGTCAATTTTCAAAGGAAAGAAAAATTATTACGAGAAGTGTTGCCGATATGAAATATATCCAGTGTGACCAGATTAATTTTACGAACATAAAAACAAATACTAAAATATACCAACTTATCACAATAAAAGTTAGAATTGTATCTTATATTATATAATACAATTTTCGACCATAATAATTACTGTACAATCGTCACTTTAGCCATAAGCTATCCACTGTTAGACTTAGGCCTCCCTCACATATCTCCACAAGATACCCCCCCGCTTTTGGTGCTTACGTAATACTTATGTGTATGATATGTCTTTGCTTTGCTTATTTTTTATGACATGGGGTCTTGATTATGTTTACGTTGACAATAGTTATTTATTGACTCTCATTTTTTTGCAAAATGTAATAGAATATGATTTAAAAAACAAAGCACGTTCAAATTATTGCTAACAAAAAAGCTTTTCTGACTCATTGTATGGTCGCTAGTGTCGTCTAAGTTCACACCATTTTAATATGGTGCTGGAATTTTGAATTTTGACCACCTCGGGTCAAAAGTTTGTTTCCCTGTTTATTAAAACTTACCAAAATTCTTTTGTTTTTGAAAATTTTGTTATATTGATTTTAGCAGATATCATATACCTTATATTTAAGCGCAGAACCAGGTCAGTAACCCTTATCGTTATCTTGTACCTAATCGTAATACCTACCAGCGTAATAGTACCCAGCTTTCTAGTAATAAATATATATACATATAGACATTCGGACCTGTAGGTTTGCTTCAATTGTTTCGAATTTAATATACTTTCAAAATGATTCGTCAAAAGGTTATAGTTTTTGAATTTAACTGCGAAAACTGAAAAATATTCGAAAATTTTGCAGTTTTTTACGTATTACGCAGGTAGCTCCACTTTTTTGTGCTTGCATAACGTAGTTTCACAAGGGGTCCAAATAACATACCAAAAAAGCAGCTTTACATCGCGTTTTGCGTTTTTAATGTAGAATATGACTGGCCTACAAAATAATACTAGCAACTCTAAACATATAGAAAGAGCAACAAAAGAATGCTTTATCTCTATTTACAAGAAAAGAATTTAATGGAGTGGAGGTAGAATAAGCAATTGCTTACACTATCCTGAATACTAAACAACGCTCAAGGCAACTGTTCGCATGTTCGGTGTTGTTTATCACTCGTTTGCTTTGATAGAGACGGGATAGAATGAGCATTCGCTCGTTTTGTCTAAATCCACCTTAAAGCAAATAAATCATATTGATCAAACGTAACCATAGTTACCAAAGCCAAAGTGAATATAATTACTACGATTTAAATCAATTATTAGTTTAAACCTAAATTAATATAGATCATAAATACTTTTACGATCATTGAATTAAATATTTAAAAATGGTTGATAAGGATCCTCAGCTCAATGCCTTAAATGTGGGCGAACTAGACATGTTTGTTGAAAGCATGGAACCATCCCGTATCGACAACATAGGCAATCAAGTGTAAGTTTTTCTTTCAATAATAGAACCGAGTGTTTTCCTTAATCTTCTATATTCTGTTGATTTCAAATACGTACTTATACCTAAAAAGCTTATATGATCTTACCGTTGACGTTGCGTCCATCAATTAATAATACGTAATATCCGAATTTCACTGATGGTTGGCCATGGGCCACCGCCTCTGTGCTTGCAAGCACAATCCAGAGTCTAGACAATTTTAATAATAAGGTAGATAGGGCACAGGAGGCATTCCAACTTAGCCTTAAAGGTGACAGATAGCACTCTAGCATACTTTAGATCATAGACGAGTGTGCACAGCGTAGAGTGCGCAAACTTCTCTCTCTATCTCTATTAAACAGACTGTTCTGCCGCTACAGCCAAGTGTGGATTTCTGCGTTAGTTAGTTCTGCGTTGCTTATAAACACGACTCAACCAAATACGTAGATTGCATTTTGTTTGGTAAGGTTACATGAAAATATCTTATTTTTCTGGTCGGGTGACGGCGTTTTGATCACTGTCGCCATTGTGAACACTGGTCTAGGGACATTTGTGTGTACATTTGAAGCGTTCCACCGAGGAGTGTTATTGGAACTGTTATTAATGTATAGCCCAACAAACATTCCTGACTTTCTGACCTTGGGTTTTTGGTCGCTAGTGTCGTTGTAAGTTCACACCATTTCAATATGGCGACTGTAGTTTTGATTTTTCAGATTGATTTGTCAGAAAAGTTTTGTGAAAAAAAGTTTAGCAGAAATAAGTCTCCACGAAGCTGCGACATTTTAATTGTTACACTGCCCACCCAGTTCGATTCAGCATGACCTAATTTGATTTGATACAGTTTTGGCCGTAAAAAGATGACGCATAATTTCGGCGTGGTCTCTGATACTACACTTCCATAGGAAAAAACAATATACCTATAATAAAGCTGAACCTAAAATTAACATTACCTTATTCAATTGGTCTTCTAAGCCTCGTTATGTTGTTTATAGCCTGTCAAGTCAAGTCAAGTCAAGTTTATACCTATTCTCTATCCCAATACATACCTCCTATGTAATAGAGATCGATAAGACAACCAAAGCGGTCCATCTGAACTGGATGGTTTACATCCACAATTGGATCCGGCATATTATAGTATTGGAAATATAAAATCGATTTTTTTTTAATATTTAGAGGATCTTATTCTCATTCTACGGAACCATTAATGCGTGTACAACACGCTAAGTGCGTGTTATTTGATTAGGTATCATTAATTATTTCATTCTCATTATCTCATTCAGTTTTAAAATAGATATGAATGCTTTCTTTTAAGTTGGGTTGATTGGCACATCCGTTTGCAAAAGCTGAATCAGCAGGCAGTGCTAGAAGCGTCGTCTTTGACGGAAGAACTTACAAAAGAAACCCTCATATCTAATGGAAAGGTAAGTAGAGATAAAACGGATGTAAGTTTGATATGGAGACGTTTTTATCTCAAATCTACCTCATCTCCATCTCTTGCGAACCTCATATTTTTATGTCTATCTCAAGCAAACTCATGTCAATTTTAATCTTATGTCTATCTCACATCTACCTACTGTGTACCTCATGCCAGGGTCTACCTAGTGTCTACATCATGTATGTCTCTTGTATACCGCATGTTTTAATGTCTTTCTTACGTCCACCTCACGTTAACTACTGTCTTTTCCTTACATTTTCTTATAACTTTTTCATGTCTTAAGCATGTTAATCTCAATCTTTTATCTTCTTCCATCTACCTTGTGTCAGCCATGTCTACCCAAAGTCTACCTCTATCTCATATTCATTTCTTTTCAACCTCACCTGTCTACTAATATCAATCTCAATATCATGTCCATTGTTTACCTCACGCTTTCATGCCTTTCTCAATCTCGTGTCCATAGCACATCTAACTCACGTCTACTTTATGTCTAACTAGGTTCTATCTAGTGTCTACCACATGCCTATCCCTTTTCTACCTTACGTTAACATGTCTTTTTTATGTCTATATGATGTCGATCTCAATCTATTGTGAAACTCACATGTCTACCTTACGTCCATCGTTTGCGTACCACGCCTTTAAATGCCTAAACCATCTCAAATCTCAATCTCGTGTCTATCTCATCTATTTAGAACGCGAGATTGAAATTAATACGAGTTTGACTTAAGATAGACATGAAAATATGAGGTAGACAAGAGATAGACATGAAAACGTGAGGTAAACAAGACATGTACATGAGGTTATCACTAGCTAGACCCTAGGTAGAAATAATGTAGAAACGAGGTAGCTGTTAAATAGACACAATATTGAAATTGACTTGAGTTTGACTTGATAATACAGACAACTATCTTTTGCCCGCGGTTTCACCCGCCCAAAATTCGGTTATCCGTTACAACGGCGTCTTTTCAATTATAGCAATAATAAAATGTGTCTGTCAGCTCCGACACACGACTGGAGTTTACTGATGGCTATAAAAATTTCTCTCTCTTTGGCTTCCTCTCTGTCTCTCTCTCTATAAATAAATAATAAAAAAATCGACTCACACTTGACGTTTTACAGTAGCCTTTGCCTTTCCTGGGGCTCAAACAATTTCCATGTCAAATTTCATCTTAATGGGTACAGCAGTTAAGGCGTGAAGAGGAAACAGACAGACAGACAGACAGAATTACTTTCGCATTTATAATATTAGTATGGATTGCTACTCTGTGGTATTTGCTTATTTACGAGTTAAAGGATGAACCACGCGATCTTGGTGCTCCATAAAAACTTTGAACCCACGTTTTACCCCTTTAGGGGGTGAGTTTTGCTACTTTTTATCCTAGAAACTTTTACTGTTGAATGATTAAAATAAAACACTATATCACGATATGTTCGTTTTGTTACGTATACCTAAGTTGACAAACTAAAACCCGACTACTTGAAAATCACGCTCTAAAAAGTATGAAAGAAAATATTCTGATCTGAAATTGTTACGTACAAACCATTCTATATTTATAGTCTATTAAATAACGACTAACCCTTAATATACATTTATGTATACTATCTTTTGCCTGCAGTTCCACCCGCCCTAAATTCGGTTATCGGTGTAGGATTTCAACGGCAACTCCTCGATTGGTAAATCCTCAAATAGAAAATAAAACCGACTCATACTTGACGTTTTTAAGTAGCCTATGTCCTTTTTCGGGACTCAAACTCTCACCATGCCAAATTTCATCTTAATCGACGTGAGTAAGCGTGAAGAGGTAACAGACAGACCGACAGACCGACAGACAGGCAGACAGAGTTACTTTCGCATTTATAAAATTTATATGGATATATGTTATGAGAACGACATAATTCAATTTTTAATTTATTTGCAGTTACCAGTGTTAGTCCATGAGGTAATTTGCATCCAAGTATGGCGGCAGAAAATTTACCCGCAAATCCTAAAGTTGGAACCTGCACCGGCCAATACTTTCGGCATTTATATGGTGGTGAGTTTGGAATCCCCGCCATAAACCTAATCTCCAATTTATTTAAAAAAACCCTTAAAATTCTCATGGCTATGGCATACCTACCCTAGAAAAAGCGTGCCGTTACGAACAGAGTTTACAAAGACATATTACACTATTGAAAAATACACAAAGAGACAGTTCCACGTAACTACGATAGGCTTTTAATAATAACTGTGAAAATTAGCAAATTCACTTGGTCATATTTATATATTTTTTATGAAATAAGAATCAAGAGAATATCACTTTTAGTTTTCCAAACAATTCGAATTAAAGCCCAAAAATAGTGTAAGAATATTTTTTTTCTAAATGTTTTATTAGCCAAATTATTATAATATTAGCAAGTCGACTTAATTAAGGTTTGAACTGTAACATATATTTTTTTCATGTCAAATTCTTGCAAACTTACCTCGTTGGGGTATGCCATGACCTAATTTTTTTTTATCAATTTCGTTACAAAATTTTATGGCGGTTCACATTAGACACCACATGTAAAATTTCATCAAAAGAAATGCAAAGCTGTGGCACACAGACAGATGCCATTTGACTACAGAATCCTAAAAACTGCTTATGGTAGTCGGAGGTGAATGCAATACGTTAGGTTTATAGATAGATATATACTTTATTGCACACCAAAAATGAATTATAAACAAATAAAAATTTAGAAATAAACTTATAAGTAGTATATAATCAGGCGGTCTTATCGCTTATAAGCGATCTCTACCAGACAACCTTTGGGTAGATAGAAAAAGAAAAATATACAGAAAAGGTAGGTGATGCATAGTTAAATTAATACCTAGGGATTAACATTAAAATAGAAGATAATATATCATATACAATATTTTAAACTGTATTAGATAATAAGGTACCTGCGAGTAATAAGGCCTGTCGGCTAATAAGGCCTACCCCCTTAATTTTAAAATAAGAAAAGTGCAAAACATATCACAATATGGGAAACAATGATAATGAAGGATATTTAGTCTAAGAAACGGGAAAGAAAAATCAAAATATTATCATAGATCTTCGACAAAAAAATGATTTTGCCCAGTGCGAGTAATAAAGCCTACGTGCAGCATCCAAATTTTTACATCACTCGGAAGATTATTGATTTCTATGGTTAAACACATTTGTAATTCAACTTTTATAGCGCCAGTCTCTTTTACTTTAAATAAAAAAGCGTAATTCCAAGTGTCATCACAGGATCAAATAAAATTTAACTAAGTTATTTTGTTATTTATTGAAACATAGGCTTTATTACACACCTAAGGCCATATTTCTCGCACCTGTCTCAATTTCTTTGAATTCATTTAGAAATTTAAAATAACAAGGTAATATTTTTCTTCCGAGAAACCGCAGTTCCATTATAACAATACAAAAAATGTTACGGAGTTTGGAAAGACTACATAATTGATTAAATAAATAAATTTGAAATTAGATAGGCCTTATTATCCGCAGGTATCTTAGTCAAGTAAAATAAATACATATACATTAAATATAATCTCATATTTATTAATATATATATAATTCATATATATACACATATTAACATATATTTGCTAATATACCTACATACTAAATTTATTGAACAAGATTGCTGTAATATAATTTAATTTGATTCCTGAAAATATCAATAGATTGAGCTTTTTATGGATAAAGGCAATTTATTCCAGGCAGTTTTGTTGCATGTACCGTAAATGTATTTTCCTAAACTTAGCATGCAATAATAGTCGCATATTACTTAATCATTGAATGCTCTTCTTTTGTACAGTCGATGTCTAGAAAATATTGGATCTGCCATAATCCTTATTTTTTTTTTATCTCCTGTTAGTTATATCACGAAGCAGCTGCCGTAGGGCTTCTGGAGACGGTGCTCTTCCACCAGGATGGCGCGCAGTGCATCAGTGAAGTGGTTATGGACCTGCTCAATTATGCGGTCGAACAGTTAACCTCCTTGCTTGCTCTACTCAAGTAAGGAATCAATTTAATTCACTTACGGTGCCACTGTGCTTTTAAATATTGGGTAACATATAAAAACTTTACAGAAAAAAAAATTAAAAAAATATCTCGTCGAAATTTAGCAACCTAACACCTGTCTTAGAACCCTAGTACAGCTGTGAAACATTTTTGCCATTTGAAACCCTAAATCTACCGGGACAATTGCGCCTCGAATTCAAATACTTACTCAGGGTTCCGTATTTAAGTACATGTTATTGCATTGACGCTAGAAACTCATACCAACATGCGTCAGTATACAAAATTTTGAAAAAAATATAGATATATTTTGAGCATCTTATAACTAAGATTAGAATTTTAGCTTGATACCTTGAGCCATTTTAAAAATAATAGTTTTGCTTGGCAGACAAACAAAAATGATTAAATCCTTTTTTACGGAAACCCTTACAATGAGGAGTTTGTACTTTATTACCTACATTTGTCTTTAATCTCTCTCCATAACGTTTTTTCGTAGCGATGGATATCTAAAGCCCATAACAGCAAAAGAAATGGAATGCGAGACTGCAGTTGAAGAACTCAAGCGACAGAAGCGAGACTTGCAGTTCGATATAAGCATGAGATGCATCTCAATTGTACGGTTAGTACAAACTTATACACGGCATGTGAATTTCAGAATCACCTTTAACACTCATTGAGGCATCCGATAAATCGCAGTAGTTTCTTCGGCCTCTTTCGTAAAGCAGCATGCTATTCAGAGACTTGACGCTATTTTTTTTGTTTCCTATATCAGCTACCTAGCTGAGCACATGGAAGCAGCAGGTGTGGGAGCATCTATCTCTACGAACCTGTATAAAACTCACGATGTGCCCTCGCTGCTCAGTCACCTCATACAGACGGAACCTTGGAAGAAGATAGATGAAAATGGTGATATGCAGATATTCAATTGTAAGTGACAAATGTAATTAGACAGATTTCATTTGAAATTGGAACAAAAAGAGTGGATTTCTACTGGTCGGCCACCATAGCGTTTTAAAGCCGAATAGCTCGAGATCGTTCCTAATAAGGTCCCAGATCGATCAGAGTAACTAAAAGGGGTCGCAAGGGAAAAAATGACCGGACTTAGGAAATTTTCACGAATTTTTGTTTTTTTGGCTACGGTTAGGGTGTACAAATGGGGGCGCTGAAAATTCATTTCATTATTTCGTAATTTTCATGGAGCCCTGGGACTTTCGTGAAAATTTATGGTGTTCTCATAAGAATATATTTTGATGATGGAAATCGATAGAGCACATCGTCGGCACCAACGTTTGTATGGAGCACTTTTTACTGCGACCCCTCCCTGAACCCCTACGGGGGTTCAAATTTTGTTTCAAAAGGGGTGTGTCCCTATAACTGACCATTTTGATGATGGAAATCGATAGAGTACATCGTCGGCAGCAACGTTTGTATGAAGCACTTTTTTCTGCGACCCCCTCCCCTAACCCCTAAGGGGGTTCAAAATTTTTTTCAAAAGGGGTGTGTCCCTATAACTGACCATTTTGATGATGCAGATCGGTAGAGCACATCGTCGGCAGCAACGTTTGTATGAGCCGTTTTTTCTGTGATCCGACGATGTGTTCTACCGATCTGCATCAACAAAATGGTCAGTTATAGGGACACACCCCCTTTTGAAAAAAAATTTGAACCCCCCTAGGGGTTAGGGAAGGGGTCGCAGAAAAAAGTGCTTCATACAAACGCTTGGCTCGTATTACCATGCACACACAGAGTCGTAGGTTGAAGCCCCAGTAATTTTCTTATCGATCTTACCATTTTTTTCTATATTCCCAATTGATATTGTAATTTAGAATTAAGAAAAGTATGTAGTGGTGGGGTATGTGTAAGAGATGTAAGAAATATGCAAAAAAAATTGCATTAATGCAGATAGAAACGATTTTGCAATAATTAATTTAAACCTTACAGCAAAGTTTCATTTAACGTTTATGTAAAAACCGCCCCATAACTTTCTATTGCTTTGCAAATTTAGAGTTGTATCAATGTTTAATTTAAGCTTACGGAAACTTTACTCAGTAAATTACTCAAACATTACAATTTTCATATTAACGCAACATCACATTTTAAAATTATGATAAATTTCAGTGATCAGGACAGGGCAAGTTACAGGGTTTTCTTCCGACCTTGCATTTTAAACTTATAAGCACCCACATGTACCTAATGTTTAGCAATGTTATTGCAAGATTAACTTGCTTAGTGGGTATCAACATTTTTTTTTCCTAATACTCTTAGTTGGTCGGTGGTCAAAGCCGTCAAGCGACGACTTGGGTCAGCTTCATCGTAGTGAAGCCCAGTTGTGGCTATGTCTTCGGCAGCTGTTGTTAGAACCGCGTCTTCCACACCACTATACCATCGACGACAGCCGCAGGAACTACTTTTGCCAGGTAAAATTTTAATTCTTTACGATGCAGTGAATTTGCAGACAGGCAGCTGTCGTCTCTTTAGACATGCCACCTTTTTTAATTAAGTACACAACCCTCACCCCACTAAACAAAGTTCTCGGGCCTCACAGTCCTCACACTACTTTTCACAGACATTAACTGAACTGAACTGCCTTTACAGGCGTATGTGTAGCACGTCGTCTAGCGCGTAGGCAAACAGAACCGATGAGCGACGTAACGTCTCCTTGAAGGCGCGTCGCGCACTAACGCTTTTATCAGTATATATAATGTACTCTGTGGCTTCTATTGCAGTGACACAATTTATATAAGAAAACCAGTTTATATTTTATTGATTGAGTTTTTGTAACAAATCTTAATATCTCAATCAATATCATTTATTCAATTTAGGCTACAATAATTAAGCACTTATGAATGTCTATATGGCGGGGGGTCTTGTTATCTACTTAGGTCATTGAGTTAAATAGTAATCAACGATTAAAAACCACCAAAAACTCACAAAAAACTAAACGGATTTTACCTAAGCGCTCTTAAGAGTCTTTATTACTTGTCCTCATGGTTGGGTTACAAATTGCTAGTTTGATTGTGAGTCACGTTTATTTACTCGGACCTTAAAGTAAAAAGTAACTGCTAAAAACAACAAAATCTTGTAGCCTAGTTTTCTGAAGATAATATTATGATATCTTTTAGCTCCAAGCAAAGATCACTGATCTAATATTGGACCAGATCCCACCATTAACAGAGCTGAAAATGTTCCTGTGCCGCCTTTCTGTAGGAGATTACTCCAGTCTCCACAACAGAACCAATGGTATCAAGAATCCTGGATGCACGCTAATCGAAATAGTTCCACAGGTATGTACCTATATATTATTTGTACTTACAAGAGTATATGAGAAAGTTAAACACATGAGTACTTAATCAAATTTTTATCCTTATGCTAAAGAGGAGATAGGGAGTGAATGAAAAGGGTAAAAGATAGATAGTAGTATATTAGTAAAAGGGCAGAATGGAGAAACATGAAAAGAATGTATAGAAAAGAGATGTAAAATGGAGATGTAAAGGTTAAATGGATTATAATTATTATTTGTAAGGGATGGGATATAAGTTGTGTGACATGGTATCAGTGTATTGGGATGATTTTAGTGAATTGGTCTATCCCACTGTGCTATAGCTGCTTTATTTCCATACATATATTACGTTGATGCGATCGCGATAGTATTACGAAACAAACAAAAACTCTCTCACACTGATTGAAAACTACATTAACTTACAGATAAAGGAAACCTACATGAAGCAAGTCCACAAACGTACAAAAACGTTAGCAAAATCCCAACTAGCTAATTTCCACATGGATGGTTCGGATGAATCCCGCTCCATGGCAAAAAAACTTTTAGAATCGTACACTAGTGATGCAGCTCTCGTACTTGACGGCGGCGGGGCTAAGTGCGCAAAGTGTGGGGATAAAGCTAGCAAGAAATGTTCTAGATGTAAGACTGAGTGGTATTGTGGCAGGTGAGTATTTAGATATTTTATTGAATTGGAACGTGCAAAAATTGTTACGACTCTGTGATTTAAATTCTGGCTTTTATGCCAGAAGACCAGGGACCTTATTGGAAACAGTCTCGAGCTATTTTGACTCTGGAAATAGCAAAGAAAATGTATGCAAGTACATTCACGAGTTCCGAGAGGTAAGTCAGACTTCCATACATTTTTCTCTCGTATTCCAGAGTTTGGCGTACTCCAGACTGTTCCCAATAAGCTCACTGTTCAATGGTTAGGTAACAATCTTCTATTTATAATTAGTGGGATTTTTAACCTGTATTGTTGCTTTCAGGGAGTGCCAAGTCCAACAATGGCCAAAACACAAAGAACTCTGCGATCAATTCGCTAATCTTTGTGCTTAAGGTTGAATATTATCTTGTTGATTTAATATTATATTTTAATTTAAAATAAAACTACTTTTTTGTAGATTTTTTTTATTCTTAACCTAGACTTAGAAATTAACTCGAAGACTTCAGATAGTCTTTGAGAACGTCTAGTGCTGGCGTCTCCTCTCCAAAGTCCTAGAAACAAAACACCGAGAGTTAGCTTGAATTCCAATATCTTACAATATTGGACCAATAATTACCAAAAACAGACACGCACAAAATATAAGCTTAGAGATTCACACAGTTAAAAACATATCTAAAGACAGAAATGGACATACATAATGTACATAGTACCTGGGGACAGAGCTTTACTCGTTTTTGTTTTAACAACGCCATCTATTGTTAAGTATCTTCATTGCTGTGGCAGTGAAAAGTATTACTACTTGGCAATAGATGTCAGGAAGTAATATTTTTCAGTTTATCATTGCGTGAAAACACGGATAAAACGACGTTTTCTAAAAATGAAACCTAACTAGATCGATTTATCGCCCTCGAAACCCTCTGCACACTTTATTTCATAAAAATCGTTGGGAGCCGTTTCCAAAATTCAGATTATATATAATCTATATATATATATATATAGATAATATATATTATCTCATTTTAGAGGTTTTATTAATATCTTAATGATGACTTTATGGCGTACATACCTACATATTCAAATATTATATGTATGAATGATAGGAAAGTTGCCTGTGCAATTGGCACGACACCATAGGGTCATTCAAATTTAATGTTGCGCTTAAATAAAATCACTAATAGCCAATAAGGTAGTTATTAGTGTTCGTGCAAGCGCAAAGTTTATGTTGGACCTTATGTAAATACCCAGGAACTTATGTCATCAAGCTGTTAATTTTAGGGCACAGCCTACCCTCATAAGCGAGGATGATTTGGGCCATAGTCCACACGCAAAACCAGTGCAGGTTGTGGAGTTCACATACGTCTTTTTTTTTTCTTGACGTATACAGGTTTCCTCACGATGTTTCGTTCACCGAAAAGCGAGTGGTGTAAATAAATAAATCAGTGTATTTGAGAGAGAGAGAAAAGACTCATTGGTACACTCTTACCCTGGGTTTCGAACCTTCGCCACTAAGGTCGTTAAGTGAAATTTAACTTTTTTAGTAACGGATTCAGATTATTAGAGCTTAATTAGCAACAACAAAAAATATTTTAAACAAAATCTATGGGATAACCCTTGATTTCGTTGTAAAATTGCCATCAAATAAACCAAAACACCTTTACGTAGCATAACATTTTTAGACTAATAAAGGAGGGTCACTTTGGTACAATGAAAAATAGTTATTAAATTAATAATTATAAATTATTGTGGGGGCTTTCATTTGAAACTGTAAAGTCACAAGTTTTTTTGACAACATAATAGTTTAAACTTACATTAAATGAAATTTTTATTTGATAGATTGGCTACTTTTAGTGGTTTTAGTATAAAAACACGTTGTAGCAAACTTACACTAAATTAAATTTTCATTTGATAGCTGTAAATTACTTGTATTTCAAAAATTAAAAAGTTGTCAATATCACTAGTTAAAAAATAATACAGTTGAACACAAAAGTACCATACCTTGATAACAACACAGGAGCACCCGACGATCTTTCTGGCTTTGCCGTCTTTATCTATCTTGCAGAGACCAGCCCACTCTCCTAATTTCTTGTTGTTATCTACCTGTCACAATTATATAAGTTCTGTAAGTAACATTTTAATTGCTTTACTAGGCATTGGTTGTAGAAGACTATTTTTGGTACTTGCTACGCCATTTATTTAAAAAGTCAATGAAAAATTTAGTTACTTAGTAATGGCATTTTAAATTTAATTTTCGAATATAATTAAGGCAGTGATGTAAATACATATGTACATAAAACTGATTACAGTTTATGTATATCTAAAATCGGTAACTTTTTTGATAAGTACTTACATATAATCATTGTTTGTCAGAAAACACATTTTAACATACATAGAAATACTTATTAAAAAATTTTGCTAAGTGATTTTTTTTTTTTTAAATCTGTTGGCATGTCCATATTAACATATATTTTTGATATCATTGACGCAAAACAGATTATAAATAACAATGCCAGGTTATCAGGCTAAACATAAAACTTCATAACAAGGAAAGATTAAAAAAATTTTAAGACCCGACACCTTTTCTTTCATGAAGATTAAGTTAAGCGGATGCTGCGTTTTTTATACTTACAAGGTTTGATTCTATTTTTGACATTGAAACACCATAAACAATTGTAGACATGACCTAAAGCCGAATATCGATGTCTAAGATATTCCAAAATCCTAAAAAATATTTTTATTGGCATATTAATAGAGGCTATTTGTATAAAAAACGAAACCCAGTAAAATATTTTGATTGAAATTAAATTGAAACATTAACAGCGGGTGCAACTGGTAGACGGCCGCGTAATCAAAGCCTTTTCATATTAAAATTATACTATAAATAAATAAGTAAATATTATTTAAAGTGAACTAAATAAGTGTTTTAAGAAAACTAAGAAATATTAGAAAAACGTAAAGTAATAAAAAAGTGTTTAAAGTGCTAAATGATGGAAAATAATTATATTTAAACCTCAGAACATATTAGATATAAATAGAATTAAAAAAAATCTATTAAAATAAAACCGGAATGTGACAAAAAATCAATTTTTGTGTTAAAATATGTTAAAAAGTGAGAAGTGAAATGTTTGTAAACATCATTCTTCGATAGTTTGCCTGACCAGAATCAAAACAGCTGATTCATTCTACTTAAAACAGGCATTCTATGTACCTACATATTTATTAAAATAAATCAAGTTTCAGAAACATTAATCAAATTTTGAAACACGCTACACAGAATATTTTCTTAAAGTGCTTTTCCTAACCATATGCATTTAAGCAAATACATTCTTTAAAGATAAAATGTTTGAGTGCTAGGAAAGTTGATTCAGCATGTTGAGAATCACCATAGGGGCACACAGTTTAGTATACGCTCAGAATGTGCCAACTCAGATATTGATCAGAGTGGCTCGTGCAGAGCGATTGTATTTTAGTACTGTTGAATGACTCAGTGGGAGTAACGACTGCCTGCAGAACTAAAAGCACAAGAAAAACATTTTTCTGGTGATGTGGTATTGTAAATGTATTACCTTAGATTTGTTAATATTAATTTTTAAGTTATTATTTTTCAACCAAGTGATCACCTTGTTTAAATTTTTGTTAGATTTACTTTTATAATCTTTTTTCTCGTCACATTTTATTATCAAAGTTACATCATCTGCAGAAAGTACACAGTTTTCGGTAATAGAATTTGAGAGGTTATTGATTTATTTTGGGTGATGTATCTAATGGATGGCCACCTAAATGAAATCTTTTGCTTATGACTAATAATAATTAAAGCTTTTAAGATTCCGTTTTTCTATCTATACATACCTTTACTAGTGGAATCTGATGCTCGTTGCACAGAGCTTGTACCAGTTTTTTGTATGCAGCCTCATCACAGTTCTCAGCAAGCACACATAACACCGCTTGTCTCCTACAAAACAATAATATTTTAGAATAAATAATAATCTACACTATTACAAAGTCTTTAATCATTGAAAGTTTCTGATATGTATGTTGTACCCTATACAATAAAATAGAAAAGTAGCACACTGCCAACTTAAATATTTATTACTAGATCATGGCTATAAAATGTCATTATTATCGATGAACAGCTACAGAAAATAGAATCAAACATCATTTGTACGGAACACACTACAGCTAATAGCCTTTTAAAAATTAGGGATAGAATATGTTATTCATTTATGTAGCATATTTGGGAGGCCACAACCTTGACCGGACAAGTTAGTGGTACTATGTATATGCATTAGTTTTGGCAATAAAGATAATCTACCATGATAAATGATCATGTCAGATATTTCCATCCAACACATGACTAGAACAGTCACACACTGAATGAATATTTGTTGTAATTATCATTGCCAACATGATCCCATATTCAATGCTTATGACTGATTACAATCGCTAATTTAACAAGCTTAACTTTACTTATGGCTGTGTTCAGTATTCTAAAATTCCAACACCACTGTGTTACTGTAACACAAGAATATCCTAAAAATAACCAGTGTTAGACCTGTCACTTTTACATTTGTGATATCCAACACTAAAACCCTGTTGGAGGTTAGTGCCAATAATGTTTACACCAGTATGATATGTTTCCAAACAGCTTAGAGATGAGAGTAGTTAATTTTGAACATTTAGTGTCACCACTGCCATGAAAATCCGAACAGTATAGTAAAGCACACTTCTTTTCGACATGAACCCTGCTTAAGGATGATATTACACAACTTAAGGATAGTGGCGTTTTGTTCTCTAACATAATGTACAGTATGCACTTAATATCAATTATCCAACTAAAGTAAATGAGCCTAGATTTGTAGTGTGCCATACAGAATTAATGTATTTTTATCTTGGCTGGATTAGGACTTTAAACACATTTAATAACAGCATTGTCACACAGGGTTTTTGATAAAGCGGTACAACCATAGATGCATTAAGTTCACTGCTTCAACATGTTTTTGTATTGTATTTTAGGTACTTACTTATCAAGAGCTTTAGCAGCTTCATGAAGACCATGTACTAATCCACCGTGGATAAGAGCTGTCTTCAACACTTCCTGCAAGGCTGTGTTTACATCCATAGCACCCCCACTCAACACGGGGTTGTTTGGAACTTCCCTGTTCACAAAATAAGACAGCCAACAATTAATTTAAGAGCTATAATGCACAACTCATAACGTTAATAATGTTAACAATTGTTCAAAAATTTGCAAAATAGAGATACTTAACCTAACAATTTCGACAGAGGTTAAATTCGAAGCTCACGCGATTAATAATAATTAAGACAATTTACAATTTAACCGATTCATATTTTATCATACAGCAGAATCATCAAGCAATAGAATAAGAACCATGGATAGGACCAAAAGCAGAATGAATTTAGTAAACTTACACATCAACATCGGCCATGGTTTATTATGTTTCGTAGGCCTGAAATATAAATTAAAATAGACATGAATAGATTTTAACATAGTCACAGAATAATCGCTGCAGTGAAAAGTAACAGGATCACACATTTATTACAAGATTGCAAAAAGAAATACTCTAAAAACACTTGACATATACCTTGCACACGAGAAAAAGAATAAAAACAGTGTTACAATACTTCAAGTATTATGTAAGGGGATTTTTTTTTAAATTTAGGGTTCATATCAACAATAAAAACCCGCTAGGATTGCCTAAACAGACATTACGTTAAACCAGAGGTAACCCTACGGAATACGAGGCAAAAATTGTTAAAGACCATTATCTTTTTTTAGACTCGTTATGATAAATTCTGCTTAAATTTTCCTTTAGTACATTTTACTTGTACATATGACTATCAGCAATAAAAAGGCTATTCGCGAAAAGCTTATCAAATATACTTCTGGTTGCGTCAATTTGAGCAATTCTTCTGAGCCGCGGTAAATTTAATAGTAAAACCTCATTTTAGCACCAACTACTCCTTTTGTCTGAGCGCATGATAATTTTAGCGGCGCTATTATTGTCCAAACAAAACGCGTTTCCCGTCTTTTTTTGACAGTTCCGTGTGTGTATTTGTTTATATATTTTATTTTTATTTTTTTTAGATAATAACAAAGATATATTGTTCAAAATGCAAAAATAAACTTTTCTCTAAATAATACCAACGTTATAAGTATTTTTCTCAAAGGATTCACTTTCACATTTGACAGCTGTCAAAAAGTAGCGCAAAATACCCACCTCCCGACATGGGTTTACGTTTCGTAGTAAAACCGCTCAAAAGAAACGCTGAAAGTCAACATTAGATTTTGCTACGATTTTGCTACCAAAAGCATGAAACGCAAACCGCTTACATTTTATGCTACAAAGTAGCCAGTTGGAACGCCCTATCAGCGCGCCTACCTACGCCTACGCTCAGAGGAGAATTGAGTTCCGATATTGAAGACTATGTAAGGATACTACTAATCATGAAATTAATATAACAAATTAATATACGAAGAACAAGGTCTATGTCTTTACTAATGGGGCATTGAGCTATACACACCTTGGGCGAGAGCCATTTTTGGGCTGTAGACAATCACATGGTGGCCCAGTGCAGATTGTGGAATTTATATATATACGTCTTGTTACTCAAGAAATTATAAAAAAAAAACTGGCCGAGTGGGTGATTTTCACTAATTAAATTAGAGCTCCGTAGCATAAGAATTATGGCATACGTCTGAAATACTTATTAACCAATTTTGATTCAAAAATTCTTCATCCGGTATCTATACACCTATAATGCATGCAATGACGTCTTATATGGTGTATACAAAGTGATTTAGAAGGATTTTGTGAATAATGGGTGGTGTTTTAGGGAATCTAATCTGTAATGTGAAACCGAAAGTACGTATTGCGAGGGTAACGAAAATTTCTATAGTAAGATGAAATTTAAAATGTTTTATCTTTTACATATAGACGTATAATTGGAGTGTATTAATAATAAAAAATAAAAAAATATATTGAAAGTTGTGTTACTATAACGGAATGTTCATGGATAAGGCTCGGATTTATGACAGTTGTTTTTTATTGATAAACCTTACGATGTCAATATTTGTAAACTGTTAACTGTAAAGAGTTGGTTTACTGAGTGTAACATCATTTTCATTTTCGGAGTGGAATTACAGTAGCTGAGTTTACTGTGAGTTGTGCTGGCACTGGTTGTGTAAATCGACGATGGTCCCAGAAATTTGTTGAGTATTACAGTTAAGAAAAGTAACATCGATAATTTGTTTGTAAGACTTTTAAGTCCAGACGTTATGAAAGAACCGCACATTAAAGGAAAATTATATTTTATTTAGCAGTTAATTTTATGCGTAACTAGAATTCATCAATAATGTCTTTTGGTCATGACCTTTAAAACAAATATTTCGGATTAGAAGGTTTTTAAAAAACATACTAAATTATACATCATTTGCATGAATGTCAACAACTCAGCGCCTCAAACGGCCGCTTTTTTCGCACTACCCCAGTGTTCCACTGATAATAATAAACCTTTTTTTGATACAACTACGCAGATTAGTCTGAAGATATTGTTCTATTCATATTTTATGTTGAAAATCATCATGTCAATAAGGCGATAGAACACGCAGTTCGCCTACTTTCTCAATAAAAAAAAAAAATACCTGGGAAGAAAAATCCTGAACTTATATTCTATCCAGATTTTAAGAACCGAATACTTTATCTTCGAAAACACACCAATCACATCGTGCGTGCATAGTCATCGAGTACGACAATTGAATTGGTAGCTTTACGGTATTTATCACATGCGATCACCTTGCAATAGCTCGTGGTCTACAAATTACATTTTTTGAAAAAAACAGTGAAATTGAATCTATCGTTGTTATCTGATTACGAAAAAAAGTTTATATTTCATAAATATGTAATTATTCGTTATAGTCTTTTAAACAATATTATGTGTAGGTAATTAAGGCAAGTAAAGCAATAAAGGATAATTAAAACATAATGGATTTAGGAGAACAAACATTTTTGTACACTAAATATATTAAAAATACGTAGGTACCAAAAATCTAGAACTATAGTTAAATAAAGTGTAATTGATACTGAAACGTTTTCCCATATGCACCCTTGTACTTCCGTCAATATATATCCAGTCAGGAATGACGTTAGAAAAAGGTTAAATTGATATAACTTTATAAAATTTATTAATATTGGAATATTGATATTTAGCGGCTCAATTTCGGAATTGAAATATCGGAAAAATCTGTCCGAGGTTCCGGAGTTACGTGATTCGGATCTCGGATTTCAAGCCCTAGATCAAAGCCGTAAAACAAATTGTACCTCTTGTTGTGACCGTAGAACGGTGTAAGTAACAAGTACGTTTCTATCCGCATTGTTGCGTTTGGAAGTGAAATCTATAATATAAGAACTACTCCGCTGACTTAATTATATTTGTTCCTATGTCCATAAACACAAAATGAACACCTTTAAAATTTGGAAAATTTCTCTGTGGGTCCTAATAGACTTCACTGTCATGTTTTTGACAGCGTCTATTTTTGCAGTAGGTATTTTAGTCAAGTCTGTGAGGAAATCATAGAGTTTTTTTGTACCTATTTATACAAAAATTTGTTACATTATATGATTTATGAAAATTGTTGGATATAAAACGTTTAATAAGTGATGATTTTTAGAAGTTACAGTAATAATGGCAAAAAGTTCTGACATTCTATTTATGGCTGAATATATTAAGGATAGTTTGTACTTTGCTACAGTAAGAAATGTAAAAGCAGTCAAAAGCACTCGAGAAATACATTACTTTTGTATTGACCATGAACTACTCTACGAAAATTACTACTCTGACTTTGGACCGTTGAATCTCGGATGCGTTTACAAATACTGTAGAATATTGAATGAAAAATTGGAACAATTTATGAATAAACAAATTGTAGTTCACTATACATCTATAGATCCAAAGAAAAAGGCAAATGCAGCATATCTTATGGGATGCTTTGGTGTTTTATATTTAAGGTTGACTCCAAAGGATGCTTTGAAACCATTGATAGTTCATAATCAAACTTACCGGTAAGTAAATTTTGCACTCATAAAATAATTTAGGGGCCGATCAAGCACTATGGGTCTATTATTTTACGCGTAATCGCTCGCAAATTTCGCGATTTTTTTAATTGAAACAAAAATTAAGGCTTTATTTCGAGATATAGCGCGACGTATATTTGGATATTTTATCTCATTTGCATATGACAGCTACTTTACCCGCGCGTTTTGCCGCGCAGGTATCTAGGGAGCGGTATAGTGATTGCGGTAGTACCTAGTAGCACAGCAGACAGTTTTATTATAATGAAGGTGGCTGTGACATTTTTAATGACGATTATATAATTAATATTAATTTTTAATATAATTTTAAATAGGTCATTTCAAGATGCGTCGCAAGGTGATTCAGAATTTACTATAACAATATTGGATTGTCTTCAAGCTCTAAAAAAGGCCAATGATTTAAACTTCTTTGATTTTAATGATTTTAATTATGAAGAATATGACAGATTGGATAAAATACAAGGTGGAGACCTAAACTGGATTGTTCCTGGTAAAATGAAACATAAAATAAAACTTAAAAATAAATTTAGGCAGTAAATATTGATTTGGGTAATGATTTTACTACCATTTCTTTTACGAGCCACGTAAAAGGCGAAGGAATAAAGGTACTTTATGGACCCCTAATTTAAATACATGTTTGATATAAAAAGCACTTGTGTCAAAACTAATAAAATCAAAATGGCAATTTTTTTATTGTAGTTTACACTACGGTCACGTTTAATTTTATTTAAGTTTCAGGTAACATCTCTGTAATACTTTAACATTGAAAGAAAGTTAAGAATCTTGAAGCGTATATCATTAAATAATAATGACTTTTGAACTAGAAGAAACGATGATTGATAGTTATACTATATTATATAATAAAACTATTGTGATTATTGAGCACTATCACGTCATTCTAAAAGTTAGGGAAAATTATTTTGATTGTTAGAAGAAACAACTTAATTAGTTCGTAATAGTGCTATTTTATATTTACTTTCCAACTTATTGACTCTTTTATAATATTTTTTCTAAAGGGTAGATGATTTTCTGGAAAATGTGTATCAAAATATTAACATTTATAGAGATGTAACCTTAAAATTTATTTACCCTGTGACTTCCTTTTCCTAATTTCTTAATCAGCTAGTTCTGTTTTATTCCCACAGGCAAACAAATTGTGATATGTGCCACTTAAAAACGTATACCAAGTCCAATCAAAGGATGACCACCGTCCTTTTTGTAACGTTTTCTCGTCGTATCTAATATTTATTATTTTTTATGTATGTTGAAAACCCATTTGAATTAATAAACGAAACTTAAGAAATTCTAAAATTTCTTATTGTAAAAACCTAAGTGGAATTTGTTATATACCCAACCGCTAACTTTTACCATGGATTTGCAGATAAATTCCTCGCATTTATTGGTCCAGTAGATTGCAGTGTATCATTGTATCATCCGCCAGAAATGTATTTGGACTATTTTCTAGAGAACGACGTAAAAATTGTTATCAGACTAAACAAAAAACTTTACGATCCTAATGTGTGAGTTATATTTACAGTACTTTGATTAAAGTCATAACTTTGATTTAAGTCATACGTCTTGGCAATTATTTCAGGTCAATATTTACTGATTGGGCACGAGCTACTTTTGCAAAAAAACATTTTTAATCCACATAGAAGCATCTCCATATACACAAATGAAATACAGAAGTCTGCGGAAAAGAATAGTTTGAAAATAAAAAAAAATCAAAATAAAAAAGTACTGAAATACTGGTGCTGGGTTAGGTTAGGTTTTTGAAGTGAAAACTTCTTTAGCGGCGTTGTGCACTTTTTTTGGTATGGGTAAAAAATGATAAACTCGCGTCAGGTCACGTGTCCTAATCGTGGAAATTCGTAAGACGGAAACCGTAATGCCACGCCTATTATAATTTTTATTTTTAGTATTCGCGATTATGAGTAGTACAGGGAGGTTGGATATGGAATTTTAATTCTATGACAGATTGCGATGTCAAAAAAGTAAATAAACAAATATTATTATTTCTTGACAATGTCAAAGACATGTCTTGTGACATATTTGAGTGTTAAGCGCGAATCGTGTGTAAAGGTTTTCACTTCTGCCGGCACTCCCGGAGTGCAACTCGTTTTTTTTTTCACTGAGACTCAGACCACAGAGAGGTGTGCTTAATACATACCAAGCAAAATTTTCCAAAAAATCCATACAAAAAAAATTGTTTCCGCCGATTTTTGCATTTCAATTGTGTGTTAGGGGATGCTTCTTTATCGTTTAAGACATTTTTTATGCAAAAATAGCTCGTGCCCAATAAGTAAATACTTACCTTATTACTTTTTTTCAAAATAATTTAGACAATTTTACTATAAATGTGTGTGTCAAGTTGAAAGACTTTTTCTCCCAAATTTCGGGCATCAGGCATAGAAGCCATTTTAGATGTCAAATTATTGTTAATTAGTTTTTTGTAAATCTCATTTTTTATAGAGCGTTACGAGTACTTTAACAATAATATAAATATTGTAACAGCAATTCATTATCATCAACGTGCATTCGTATTTCCGAAAATAGACAATTGCTGAGGCGTATAACTTTAATACCTTAAGTGATAATTTCCTTATATGCCACAATCGTTTTAATTCTATATTATTTTAATATGTTCCAACAGATTTAGAAAAGTTGGAATACAACATTATGACTTATTTTTCCCGGATGGCTCCTGTCCACCAAGACACATTCTTTTCAAATTTTTACAAATCAGTGAAGATTCCGATTGTGCTATCGGTGTACATTGCAAGGTGGTGTTCGTTGTGTATAATTACCTACATTTTATGTAGTTAGTGGTGGTGTTGACAGTCAAAACAAATAAAAACTTAATGTATCTTTACAAAACAAATACCGTACCTATTACTTGCGATTTATAAACAAGAGTTCTAGTTCCCTCCCTTTTTTGTTGTGGGATAAAGACAATTCTTTTTAATTTTAAGAGGCAGTACTACTTGAAGTAAAAACAAAGATGACGCGATATGTAACTAAGCACATCGTTAATCACTCAATTTTTTTATTTAAATACATGAAATAAAAAAATGTATTTTCTCAGGGTTTAAAGCGGTATCACGGCTGTGCTTCAGCAATGTTGTAAACTAATAGCTCCTCTTTATTTGCCAAATCTTCAAAAAATAAACAGTAAAAAGTGATTAGTTTACGATTTTTTCTATCGAACAGAAGTTTATAATATTCTTTTCACGTTTTTTAGGATGAACCATGCCCCAAAGAACACAGGCATTAAATTTTAGTCAGATCTGCACAGTGGATCCGGAAAAACCTTTGCCAAAAAAAATTTTTAGGTAGTATAGTTTATAGCTAGCGAACGACTACTAAGCTCGCTGAGTAAGTACAGTCGTTCGGGTGCATCGTTCGTCAGCGACGCGCTTCGGTTCGACTAAATTCGACACGGTGCACCTCAGTGGACGCGGGGCTTATAAAACGACACAAAAATACACTCCTACTTTTGGCGCGTAAAGAACAAAATCGGCCGGCGTCGTGTCGTAGCTATTCCGGGTTGGGCGAAAACGCTTTTCTTCATACCGCATCCTTAAACCTAAATACTAGGACAACATTTTATTACACATTAATATGGTGTTATCTAAGAAGTATATTCATTAAGGTATAATCAAACCATATAAGCAAGACACAATATTTTTTTATTCACTCTGTAAAAGTTAACATATTCATGTAGCATTTGTTTAGGCAGGCCTTGGGCGAACTGGTTCACTGATTGGCTGTTATTTGATGAAACATTATCGCATGACAGCTCGCGAGGCTATTGGTTGGATGAGGATTTGTCGGCCAGGATCTGTTATTGGATATCAGCAGGTAATATTTCAAAACATAAATAAAATAAAAATTGAATTCCTTTTTATCATAGCAGAACTAAGTTTAATCACCATGCCATCACCAATAGAATCAGGAGATAAAATGTATAAAGGACTAACGCAATGTTCTAACGAGAGCTATTAAGAGCGCTGGAATCCGAGTTGAAGGTTTAAACTATACCAAAAACAAATTCTCGCTAAAGGTCGAGCCACGAATTAAGTTTTGCGTGGTGATGTGCACATTAAGCCCGTGCTATCGATAATTCAATAAACCATGTAGGGATATTATATCCAGAGTGATATTTTTACAACTATCGCAGAAGGATTCCTGTGATAGGTTTAGATATATCTCATACCTCACAGCTGCTGACCAGTTGGTTATCAATCTAATGGTATTTCCTGTAGTCCATATTAGTTTAATATAGCAATCATAAATGAGATGTGGATAGAATGTTTCCTAGTTGTTCGGTTTTCAAAATAACATAATCCTGCATTTAAATTTTATATATATTTGCACATTATATTATGACTTTAATCGCACTTTTTTTTGATGGTCTAGTTACTGTACTGCTCTTTTGCCTACAGTATATTATATTTGATTTGTGTTATATTGTTTACAGAGATGGCTGGAAGAATTAGAAGCATTGCTTATAAAACATGGAAATCTGTATAGGTAGGTAAACAGAATTTTAAATGATTTTTTAGTGCAGCACCACCCACACTATAATCGGTAATCAGCGTGGTATTTCTACAGCACCACTTTAATTATAGCAAGTTTCCTATAGCAAGCTATAAGCTTAAAGCTATAGCTGTGGCCATAGTTCGTCCACGAGGAATTTGGTTATAGTTATCCCTGCGGGAACATTTGAATTTTCCGGGGTTAAAAGTAGCATTATTATAACCTTCTTCATCTCTTCAATTATATCTGCGCCAAATTTTATCATAATTCGATGCTTTGTTGTTGCCACGTGAAGAAAAAAAAACCAATTTACTTTCACATTTATAATATTAAGTATGGATTAATATGTCGGTATAGTAAGCTAATTCATAGACGTATTCAGGGTATGTTTTAGCGGCTCATAGCTCCCGAAATAAAAAAAAATTGTAAATAGTCTTTCTATGAGTTAAACTGTGGACTAGGCTAGAGAAAGAGGTAGAGTTGTATTTCTGAAGAATTACTTTTTGGCAGTGCAGTTTTTAACCTGTTTCATAGGCAATGTCACGTGGTGTTCCGGTAGTTTCTATTCTACGATATTACACGCAATTTCTAATCTTGCTGCTAGACTACACTCTTCTAAAAAACATACCTTCGTTTTTAGTTTTGTAAGGTGAAATAAAAATCTAACGTTATCAAAGTTTGTGTCAGGCGAAGCATGAACCAAGATATAAACGCCATCAGACTACATGAATTCGGTGTGTATTCTTTTTCTGCAAAAACACGAAATAATATGAGCCGTTCACCATCACCTCCGATGTATCAGCGTCGATCGAATGAAACAACTGCTCCGAAGGCACAGTATTCAAAAACAAGACAAGGTGTTTATTCATGTTAATAATTAGTTTTAACACAATTAGGTCACGTTAGTTGTTGAGACCAATAAATAAAAACCAAAACAAGACAAATAAATGACTATGTTACTTAATCTTCTCTTGCGTATGACGGAATTTCTGCAGGAACAGCCTCCGCTGAAATTCCGTATGCCAGTTTTATTAATTAACTTTAGTTTTGAGATGAGAACACAGCTGATACTTACAAAAAGAGCCTGTCTGTTTGTAGCCTGGGACCAGTGTTGGCCAAAATTCAATTCATTGTGGTCAAAAAAATCATTGTGGCTATTGCAATAACAATTAATCAAAATATGTGAATTACCGCAGTCACAAGTTAACAAAACATTAATTGTTTATTGTGGCTAAAGCAAACAACAATTGATCGATAATAAATTGCTGCTATTGCAATTAACAATTGTTTGTGTAAAAAATATTGAACGTATTTTAAAAAGGTTTATACAGTTTATATTTTAGGGTCTGAAATTTAGTATTTTCTAGCATCAGCATGTTTTTTATTATCACATGATCCAAACTATAAATTCAAACAGTGTTATTAAAAATTGGATTAGGTCAAATTTTCTTTAAGACTTTTATTTGTGCGATTTATAATAACACTGTTTGATGTTTCATTTTATTTCAGTGGTACAACACACTGCCAAAGTATTAACAAATATTAAACAGTGTTATTACAAATCGAAGACACCTTGTTGTTGCGGTAAAAGAAACATCTAATTTAATTTTTGTTACACGTATAGCAATTTTGGAGGAAGACGAAGAACTTTTCGTTACATCATGTGATTTGACAACTAAACCAACCGAAAATGTACATAAGATAAAAGGCTGTGTTATTAAAAGTTATAACGAGGAACAGTCAAATTCTAATGCCAGCTTTTCATCTGATCAAGAAAAGCAATCACGATGGAAAAAAATCTTATGCTGCAAACCATGTTTTCAATGTTGTCTTTGTATTTTCTGGAATTTGGCAGTGTGTTGTGCTAAAAAAACGCGAAATAGATGTCAAGATAATGCAATTTGTGCATGTCTAGACAGGGTTAGTAAATAATACATTCATTAATATCAATTTCATCGTCATTGCCTACTTGTGACCTGACCTAACAAATTGGTACCGGGGTGTGGTAGATAATAATGAATAATTTAGTGCCTTTTTTCAAACGTTTCGGCTGCCAGATAGACGGACCCGGATACACGGTGTTACATTGTGTGATATTCATAATGACCTCCATACACTGTAAGTCCGGCTGCCAGCTCACCAGTAGGCAGCAAATGGACACAGTGACGGTCCCGGCTTTTACTCCATGAAATAATAACAATTTAAATATTGTTTTAAGTGAACAGTGTATCAAACATATTCTATTCTACTATGATTTTATACGTGTTTAAAAGGGTGAAATACAGCAAAATCTAAACGAATTTTTGGTTACCCCTCCAAGTATCCTCCAATCCTCCTCTCCAATATAATGCTGCCGCCACACACCCAACGCGTTGCGAGGCAATTAGTGAAAGAAGATGGCAGAGACGTAGGGTGACTATGATACTCTTAATGCCATTCGTTTTGTTCTTTGTCATATGCCAACTGCATCAACGCAATATTCATGTTACGGAGTATACGGGTATCGCGGAAACAACATACGAAATCAACTACTCGAAGTTAAAGTGAAAATATCATTGATATAATTTACTACTCTGCAAAAGCATTCATTAATTGTTAATATCAGACCATTTGTAGTTGTGAAATAATGAAGACGTGAAATTATTTTGTTTATTGCAGCTTTTAGTAAAACCATACCGAAAGAGCAATATTCATGGAGTACAAGATCACCTAAAATGACTACTAATACTAAAAATCAACAACAAAAAGGGTAAAATATTTAAAAAATTCCATTATTATTAATACATTTTTACTTAGCAATTTATTCTAAATTTTTTTATTATTATTCTGTAAGTATATTTTTCATATTAACTAGTAAAGTACGGACCTTTCTATATTAATTACTGTAATCACAAAGTGTGCAAAATATTTTTTTGTATTCCCCTCATGTATAATAAAATCTGTACACAAGTTTTTTTGGATACCCACAATTTTCAGTTTTCAATAATCTATGAAGTACAGTTAGAACCACAGTTCTTGGGGTCTCAAGGTTATCTGCGCAGGTCGCAGTGTCGTTTTCACCTATTGGCCTTTCACCGCGTGTTTACCGATTGGTTTTTGTTTGACGCGGGGCCGGGGTTTGGTTGATTGGCAAATTACTTAGTACACTTAAGTACAAAAAGTAAGAAATATTGTAATTCTAAATAATTAATATAGATATACAACATTATAAATACTACCGTGACTCAATGTACATGCGCATCATATGGCCTTAAAAACCCAAGATCCGTGGTTCCAACTGTATGTACACATACTATCATATAGCGAAACTGTAAGTTAATGAGTGTGTTTTAACCTTTCTGTAAATATTGTAGAGATTCACACGACTTAGCCAGTTCGGGGATACGTCGAGGTGGAGATGGGGAGCCACGTTTGTCTCGATGTCCAATACATCTAGGCAATACTAATATATCGGACAAAACTGGCAAGAGCAAACAAAGTGTAAGCAGAATATTAACCAATTCTCAAATTGTAGTCTGTCAAATTGTACCTACTTAATCTAAGTAATTTATTATTTTTTTGTAGGAATCTAACTCAAGAGTGGTTGGCTATAACGTGCCATATTTGCATTCTCCTCAAGGACCAGTAATAAAATCTATAAGTGACGCTAAGGTTTGATTGTTATTTTCAATTTATATAAACTCCTGCCCAATACTGACTTACTTTCTATAGTTCGTCAGGAATTGGCAATGGGTGTATATCGTTATGTCCCAAGTCTTTATTCTCTTCTTTTTAGGGACGTATCTCGCGCGTTGCCGACCTTTACAAAATCTGTTAACTTCTTTCTTGAAGAACCCCATATTGTAGTCCTTTAAGAAAACCTTGGCAGGGAGCTCATTCCACAACGTAAGCGTTCGCGGGAGGAAGTTCCTCTAAAACCACTCTCTGATTTAGGTCCTAAGGTGTGAGGATAAACCAATGGTAAGCGATGCGATGGTAGGAAGTAGCCGAGTGCATCATTTCGAACAATTCTACAGAACACATACCACTAAAACACACACAGGGAGGCAAACTCTCTCCACAGACTTAAAGGTTCAATACGGCTTGTGAGTTTGGTCGACGATTCTTTTAGACCGTCGTTGAACTAAGTCAAAAGGGCCAAATTGGTATCTGGGTGCACCCGCCCAGAATTGGTAGCAGTACTTCATATGGGGCTGAACTAGCAACTTGTAAAGCAGCAACCTTTTCCTCGACATGTTTTTTGGACGCCAGCTTTACCTTGTCTTCCATATCTCGGAACTGAACATCGCTGCAGAAGTCAACACCAAGGCTTGTAATTTACGACATATGAGAAATATATAAAGCCTTTTTTCGTAGAACTACAGTAGTTAGGGAAACTAGGCTGTCCCCGAAAACTATGAATATGTACACCGCCACTGGAACTTATAGGGATCAATCATTTATCCCTACATAGGTACATAAAAAATAATGTTTATTGGTTCATCCCTTCTTAAACCATTTATTCTGTTTCAATGACACTAAAGTGAGTCATGGGCACGCTGGGAAAGGTTTCTAAATTAATACAACCATATTATAATGGTTGGCACGCGAATCATTTCGACTACTTTGTTAATTGCATATTATTTAGCGGCAATTCATGTGTTTCCAATGTGAATTATTATGAGGGAAGAAGAAGGAACGAGGGGCTATAAATATATTGACACCACTAATTTAGAAATCGTTTTTGACGTTTTTTAGAACATTTTGATGAAGAGTACAATATCTAAGGAACCTAGAATTTCAAGACAACTGAACTCTGCTATTACTGTCACTCCTCAATTTACGTATCGGATACCAAACATTACCGAAATAATGACATCAAGTAGAAATGCGGAAAAGGCACCATCTACCGTTCACACAGGTAAATATTTTTATTATTTCCACCGATTAATACATATTTTCGTAAAGTATATCATATACCTCAAACAATTTACTACATCTGATCAGGATCAACACAAACCCAGTATCGCAGAAGACTTGGGCGTAGTCCAAGTCCTCCACAGAGACGTAATCCCAGTGTACAAAGCCGTGCAACAAATACGGCACCAGCAAAAGAAATCGTTACTAAAGACTCAAGACTAGCAATAAGAGAGGCCCTTTCGAGATTAAAAAGTAATTATAAAAAATCTAAAAGCAAACGTTTAATTTAGTATCATATCGTAAGTAGTGATTGATTTAACTATTAACTATTTATAATTATTCGAAACGGGCTTACCGCAAGTTTATCCGTGAAGACGTCGAATGCGACTGCACTGAGAAGCGGTTGCTCAGTAAGTCAAATTATGACAAGCCCGGTACGAATAACTATAACTGAAAATAACTAGGAAAGTTTTTACAAACCTGTTTATTTATTAAAAGAAGATATGTAGATTAGACAAGTGCTATATTCTACTAGTTCTTTAAAATGTTTATTTTAATGTATTTAGATAAAGATAGAAACTTTTAGCATTTTAGTTAGTTCTATAATAGACTATTCCAATAAGTTTAGAAGTATCGATTTAATAAGCTATGTGCGTTGACAGTATTCTTATGTAAATAAAACTTTTTAAATAATCAAAAATACCAAAAACTGACCGAGATATAGACACATGAAATTTTTAGTAAAATGCCTGACGCGCAAAACGGCGAAACGGATGACCGTCCTTCGGCTGAAGTTACAGTGCCTAAGACGCTGTAAGCATTTAACATAGAGTTTTGGGTCGCATTGTGCATTGAATACATTATTTCCATTTCCCTTAATGAATTAATATAGTGTAGGTTTTAACTGTTTAACGTAATAAGTAAAAAATATTTATTTTGTAATATAGCTATTTACGCTACTGTTATGAAATGAAGATAATTTTTACATGGCGCGGGTGCAAAAATACCAATTGTGTGCAGTTTCGTACAAGATATTATCTACAAAACTGATAAAATAAAACACATTATGGAAATTAAGCATATTAATAAAAAAAACTGTTTTTGGCACATTTATAATGGTGCCTCATAAATTTATTTTTCCGGTGTATATTATTTTTCAAATTTTTCTTACCTAAGATAACAGAGGCATACAAAAAGGTGATCGCCCTTGAAAACCTTTATTATCTTATTTTTTTTTTCTTATTTTATAACAATCTTCTAGAAAAATCTACTCAGTCATTTATTGATTTAACTTATTGTTCTGATTTAACATATTGTTTTTTTTGGATATGTTTTTTGTGCCGCCGTAATATTTGTCCGTCCCATTTAAAAGTAGGATTTGGGGGATACTGGAATAGTAATAATGTAGTAATGTCGGTATAGTATTTTTACTTACCTTCATCGTTAGTATTTTATATTTTGTATTGGCTTTTTAACCTATTTCCACCCAGTGTCCTCTATAGTTAACGCGCACTAGGCCCGTGTGTAGTGTGTGCCTAGTGCGTAAGCGCAAACATTCTTCTTAGTAAGTATGTATAGACTTTTCTCCAAAAGTGGGAAGTGTGGGTTGATATACTCATTCGTTTAGTTCTTTGTTTTAATATACTAAGGTGACAAATAAGCAAGCGGCCGTCCTCGTGTTAAGCAGTCACGGTGGCTAGCGATGCGATGGCAGAGAGGGGACCGGACGTGTGCATAGTTTTTAACAATTCCTCAGATATACACGATGGAAACATCAACTTAATCCACTGATTTTATCTCGACTAGTATTGGCAAAAGTCATCAGTTGGCAGACTTTTTGGTAATTTGGTTGAGACTGGCCTTTTAGTAAAGGTAAAATAAAATATCAGAAGTCGTAGTAACGTCATTTAATTATTTAAAATCAACATGACAACTTAAATTAAAAATAATAATGTGGATAAACTAAGAATAACAACAATAAAAATAAAATTTTAATAGACATTATTTGGCAGTAAAGTGATTAACATTAGTGTGAATAGCCACAACGGATCTTAGTGCAAATGAAGCTTTTTATATAAAGTATTTCTATCAAACAATCTTAAAACGTTTTAAATATAATAGACTTTTTAACTACAATAATTCCACAATATGGTAATACGGTAATATATAATATAATATATATAATATATAATATGGTAATAGAAACATATATGAAAAAAATAATAATCATAAATTAAAACTATTTACCTAAAACCTTTATTGCCCAAACGCGTGAGCTCGTCTTATATTTATTATCTATTACTACATTTTGATTACACGTTACACCAAAAATACAAAAAAAAATTAACAGCTACTGAGTATTAATATAATCTTACATCTGACGTCCGAATACTAAAACCCTTATTAAATTTAATATCTAATTTATTATATTATGCTGTATCTTAAAATATCGATATACCCATGGTATGGTATTATATATATATTTATATATATAAATCTCGTGTCACAATGTTTGTCCTCAATGGACTCCTAAACTACTGAACCGATTTTGATCAAACTTCGTAAATATCTGTTATTTGATCCAACTTAAAAGATAGGATAGTTTTTATCTCGATATGTCAAGTGCGAGCCGGACTCGGGCACTATAGGTAAAACCAACTTTCGCCGGGTACAGAGGGACGGCAGCGGAACAACGTTCTCCGGGACAGCTAGTATATATATAAAGTAAAATATTCAAAACTTTAGGTATCGAGATAATTATCTACAGAGTTTTACCTAACAAAAGTGTAAGTATTTGGGTTAGTTTATTAAGCATTAATTAAGCACACTTGTATTATTGTGGCCATAATTCATTACTGTTAATTTCATCATAATCATTGAAAAATATTTTGCTAACAGAAAAGCAAGTTCAGCTAAAATAACCTGCAGCTAATTATTATAATTTTGACTGAGTAGGAATTATGTGTTATGTCAAAAACAATATAAGAATAGCTTGTTAAACGCCTAGGGAGGTATTACCCAAGTTGACTATCGAGATAAGAAGGAAGACAAATATTTTCCATCTGTTAAACTTCTTGTAAGTTCTTTCAACCGCCGCCGGGCATCAGTCTGTGTGAAAATCTAAAAATTAATTTTTTTTTAAAAATACCCAATAATAAAAGCTGAAACATACGAAAAGGTAGCGTTGCCAACTATCAAAAAGTCTAATCCTATTAGAAATTATTTCCTCGTTTTGTGTGTAAATAAAATACTATTTAAATTTAATACTATTTTTATATAAGGAAAATAATACCTATACATAAATTTATTTAAACAATGTTAAAAAACAGAATAAAATAAATATTTAAGGGGGCTCCCATACAGCAAACGTGATTTTATTGCTCGATATTGATAACGGCAACAGGTAGACGCTTGAAATATTCACAGAGTATATAATAATAATAATATATACCCTTAAACAAAAATAGTAAAATTAAAATAAAACAAATACACAAATACTCAAGGCTTCCATACAACAAACGTCATTTTTTTTTTTGCTGTTTTTATAGATAATGGTACGGAACCCTTCGTGCGCGAGTCCGACCAACACTTGGCCGATTTTTTTATAATAATTTTCGCGATGTCTGTTCCTTACAAGTAAGGCTGAGCTTCTTTTTCTTGATTAAATTTCCAATTCGTAAGTAGAATTCTGTGATTTTTTGATTTTTCGGCCTCAATCAGGCTCAGCCGACTGTTACCATTAATTACCTTGATAATGAATCACACTATAATATTATATAATACTATATATTATAAGGTACAGGTACTTATACAGGCACCCTGGATTAACAAATAGGTATGCTACTTTTTATCCTGATGAAATATAGTGTTTTCGAGGGATGAGCAAGGAATCAGATATGGTTCGATAATTGAATTTAGCGCGGGTGGAACCGCGGGCACAGATAGTAACATTATACAATAACAAAAGTTTTTTTTACACTGACCGGCGCGGCATGCATATTTACTAACTACCTATAATGGGAACATGTTTAAATCATTGCAGGCCGCGCGTGTAGGTATGTGTTGTGTGTCTCGCAATACCGCAATACGCGAGCGGCAATGGTAAAAGGCATAAGAAATAATACGTAAATGTTAAACAATGGATTTTTAACATCAATTCCCTTGAAGTTACAAAATAAGCACGCCGATAACCGGGTCATTTTTTTATATAAAACCGACGACATAGTTCAGTAAAATATATTTTTCTATCGCTTATAGCGCATCTATATACCTATAAAAGTGCAGATAAATAATTACCACTGACTGACCGACTCATCGATCGCTTGAATGAATGTATAAATAGGTAATAGATAAATGACTCCCTTGCACCCTAGGTTGGTAGGATGGCCGACTGCTGTACAGAGGGTGTGGGTTCGATTCCCGCACAGGACAAACATTTATGTAATTAACATTTGTGTTTGTCTTGAGTCTGGGTGTAATTATGTATGATATGTATGTATTTACAAAAAAAAAAGTAAATACATACCATTTGTATCCGTTGTCTGGTATCCATAACACAAGGTTTGCTTACTTTGGGGCCAGACAGCGCTGTGTGTGATGTCCAAATATAGGTATTTATATTTATAATGATACTTACGTGATATTGAGAAGCAGTGCTCTGGGTATTGAAAAACGGCTCCATTTGGTGAGCCGCTTTTATAGCCGCATCTTAGTCAGCAGTTTTGGCTCGAAAATAAACCTGTCGGAGCTATGGCGATAGGTCTTCCCCCGTTTCCTCGTTCCGGAGGATCCAATGTCTTATTGTTTTTCTGTGTAAATAGAATGTTTTAAATTTGACGCTTATTTAAAACAGGTGTCAAAAATGTTAAGTCGATACCTAAAAAAAATTTAAAAGGTCACTCACGATACTGCTTTTAGTTACCTATTGAGGACCAGACAGTAAAATTATTTCTTCATTACTGTTTTCTTTTATATTGTATTTATTATTCTAATTTAATTATAGATTATTACCTACTGACTCTTCGGTGAAGGAAAACATCGTGAGGAAACCTGTATAATTAAAAAAAAAGCTCATGCAAACACCCTCGATAAGGGGAGCCCGTGCCCCACAGTCGGAACGTAGGTATGAGGCTGGTAAGGATTAAAATTATTAAGTTACTACTTTTATTCATAATAGATAGGTTCCTAATTCCAACATACGTAATTAACAAAGTAAATTTACTGACTGTTATTCGAGTTCGTCGCTCAATATATTTTATTCTGTAGCCCGCTTCTCCGCTGCACTTGGATAAGTTGAGGCGCCATTTTTAATTTATATAGGAAGCGATGAAACAAACTATTACGCGCGCGCGCGCCTAATCGTGTCAACGTCACGGATAACACTAAATTTTGATTTATTTTATTTTTACCTAGATGCTGATTGAGCTCGGTACTTACGACGCCCCGCCCGGCGCCCGCCGCGCCGGCTTTCATTCATGTTTGTAAAACGTATCGATATATATAATGTATACTAAATATATCTATAGATATGTTCGCAGACGCAGCTGTGTTCAGTCTCTTTCCTACGATTTATCTATATCGATACGTTTTAGTTATAGGTATGTTTTCGTGGGTAGCTTGATGTGTCGCCTACTGTACAGTCCTAATTGCAATATTGGTATGTACAAGCAAGTGGAGCCACGATAAAAAGTCAGTTACTGACTAAAATCCTTAACAATAAACAACATGCACCAAAGTGAAAACTGTATATAAATCTATAATTTCTCTCTCAAAGCATTTAAAACTGCAGTGCATTGACAGTTCACAACAGAAATCGAGACACTTTACCTCGTAGATATAGAAGAAGTCTATATCTATGCTTCACGCAACTACTGCAATGACAGTTACGTGCCGTCAACGCAGCGCAGTTTTAAACATTTTGGTTTATTAACAAATTATATATTTAGATACAGTTTTCATGGAAGGAGTTTTACTTTTAATCGTGGCTACGCTTAATTGTGTTGCAATTAAGAACTCTATAGTGTCGCCTACATAGAGCTATCTGTTTGATATGTATTAAGGTATGTAGGTTCTTACCAGAATACTTGTCACTATCCAACGTACAATTTTTATGCACAACATAATTATTAATTATAAAGCTAACTAAAATGTTTAAACTTTTTTCGATTGTGTTTGCTTTCGTGCCGTCTCTTATTGTTTTGTGGAATAAATCTATTTGCTATCCTGTTATTGATGCGTCGCGATTGCGAAATTTGCTAAAGAAGATCATTCAAATTGGGGCTTTAAAATATTTAAGCTTTTGTGATTGAATAGGTATTCTTTCGTTCTATTTCTTATTACCCGTGAATTTGGCTTTATTATTATTTGGTTGGAGTTTCCAAACGTGATTATGGTCCACGGGAGAAAAATCACTTTTTGTTCTCTCAAGTAGAACCTGACGTACGTAATGCTGGCTTAAATGTGGCTAGGATAAAATGTAGGCAGGTAGATTTACGGATTTTTTATTTTACAGTCTACCAATTTTTGGCATTGAATCTAATTTACAATTTCTTACAAATTAAAGCTGGCAACACTGTGAATGTTATTGTCAAAAATTTAAATTTCACAACATACCATAACCTAAAAAAAAGAAACCAATTTTGATTTTTGATCCAGTGCAAAATGAATATTGGGAAACTTATTTTTTTGCTGAACAAATAGATAAATATTATTAAATTAGTTTTGACTAACGCCACCTGAGATGGGTGCTTTAGCTACTAAAGCCTTAAGACCAATTAAATCATTTAACATCGAAAACCGTGCTCATCGCGTTATATCTAAAGAAAAACCAACACCAGCACCGAAATATCCTGGTAACATAGAAGATTTAAAAAGAGCAATTGAAACAGATCCTGACTTAGATGATAAACTCGACAGGAAGGATCCCAAACTTGATAATAGACTCAAAGGTGTTTATGTAACATCTTATGGTAGACCTGAAGATGATGTCACACGGGAAACCCAGCGAAGCAGTCCAAACAGACCACTTCCTCAGGAAAGGAAGGCTGTAGAAGAATTTGATTATGGTTTTAAGGAACCAGAGAAAATACCTTATGGTCATACTACTCTAAGGCATGTTATTAATTTTATATCTGCTCATCAATCTAATCCTGAAGAAATAACAGCAACCAAAATTGCCATGGAGTATAAACTAAAAGAGGAAAATGTTAATAATATTCTTAAATATTTTAAAACATACGAAGTGTATATTCCAGAGACTAAAAAATCTTCAGCTGTGTTTGCTGGACCGGCTACACTAAGAAAGCAGCTTTATGAAAACAGTGTTAAACAGATAGGTAGTAAAAAAGATATAGATGAAAATAGTAAAGAAGATATGGATATAGATGTCAAAAATAAAAATTGGTAAAATCGTTATATCTATGTTGGAAAGATTATTTATTTTATAATATTTTGGACTTTTACAAGACACAATTTAATTTCAGTTTATACAACATTTAAGACACATCTAACCCAAATAGTTTGATATAAACTGTGTCACCTAGAATATCTAAAGAGCGCGTTCGTTCTGGGATGCAGAATCATTATTTTCATTACTTTTGCCACCTGTCATCTGTTCGTTTAGCATTGGTATCAAAAGTATCAAAATTTTAGTATCATCTGTGACAAACTGTCATGCGTTCGTTTACGATATTTTTGTTATTTTTGTCACTTTTGCCACCGAAAAATGAAACTTTAGACCCATGTCTGGAGGTGGGGTTTTTGTGTTAATCTGTCAAACTGCCTATACATATTCATTGTTTATGGTAGTGTGTGTGTGTTTTATCGTAGTGTGTGTACGTCAAGCATTCGTTTTGCAGGTTTTGTAACCAAAAATTTTGTTAGTAACGTTTCAAAGCTAAACGAACGGTAGGTGTCAGTGGCAAAACTGTCGTTATCAAAAGTGTGAAAAGTATCATTCGTGGGAACTCTTAATCCCAGAACGAACGCGCCCTTAATTGAAAACATATTGCATGTAAAAACATGTTGCACTCAATATATATGACATATATTGCTATTGTCCATAGTCACCAAAAGCATATTCATCAATAAAATGCCAGTGAATTTGTTAAATTGAGTGAAATTATAAGAGATCTAATTCAATTAATAAATAAAGTGTATGTGTATAAATCTAACATATACTCTAGTTTTTTAAAAATTCACTAGCATTGCTTGAATGTATATATACTTTTCGAGAATATAGTAGTAAGCAATATATAATAATAAACTGAGGAGTGAAAATTCATGAGTCACTTACATAGACGACAATATTTCCTAAACAAGTCATGACATGACAGCTCTATGAAATCAAAGAAACTTTATAAAAATATAAAGTGTATTTGATGACTTATTTAATTATTATCTATTTGTATTATAAAACTCTTTAATATAGTTTTTGTTTCATCAAGCTATTTTTACTTGTTTTTGAAATATTGTTGTTTATGCAAGTGACTAGTTATTTTTGCTTACCAGATAGTAATAGATAAATTAATGGTATGATGTTTGTATGGGCAAAAATCTGTTTTGTTTTCCTTTAGCTAAACTTAGTGTTGTAAATGTTATATTTACACAAACACTGACTAGGATAATTTTAAAAATAGATTTTTGATAAAACAGGGCTTTGGTGACAGCATGTTTCTCACTTTGCTCATCAATGTCTGAAATATGAAGAATTGATAGATTTGCTTATCTTCTAATTCTGATTAAATAAAACTAGTTATTTTATATCGTACAAGATGTCACTTAAGAAGGTAATATATGTAGGTCAGAAAGCCAATTTCTGTAATACTAATGATTTGCATGTGGATGTAATAAAAATCAATACACAACACTCATTTACATTGCTATGAGTTGTATTGGTTGAATACTTTTTGTTTCTGTTAAGTTCTGAAAAAAAATCTAAATCTGAAAGTAAAAAAAATATTTTTGCAGTTTACGGTTACATTTGAGGCATTCTATAGAAAAGTCTATGTTGCATTGATATTTAAAATAGTTCAACGGCTGACTGATCAATTCTTAACATGAATTTGTCAATAAATCTTCTTGATGAACTATTGTTTTCATTATAATTAGGACATATTTTATTTGTATTAGATGAATAGTGCAGTGCACTCAACAACTAGTTAACATTTATGGGATTTTAATGAGATATTGTTAGATCTTAACGATACCATCATAAAATGTGATTTAGTATTAGAAGAATAATAAAATGCTTGGTTTTTCTGTTATAAGTACTATTTGTTTTTGTATCCTGACCCATAGCGACGTTTCTAAATAAAAGAAAAAAAAGAGAGAGATAGTAAGAATATTTGTGAATATTTCCTATTTCTCTCACACTTTTTTTTGGTTATCTGCCATTGATTAACTGAGATAAACAGTGTTTTTGTTATTTGTTTTAGTTGCTCCAGCCACCTCTGTAGACAGAACTTAGATCACCTTGTTGTTATGTGGAAAAAAAATGCCCTGCTGTATCATTCACAGAAACATATTTTCGATTAAAATAAAAAGTAACCTATGTCCCCTGTCCCTTCAAGTGTCCCTGTGCCAAAAAAAAAGGTCAATTACATGCTCCATTAGGGTTTTAAGTAATAATGTAAGCAAAATCTCATTTATTTATTAGTTACAATTATTATTTGATCAATTTCAATGAATGAATACCTAAATAAATTAGTTGAGATGTAGCTGCACTACTTGCTCACGCTTGGTTGCACATCGCGTCGTTCATGTCATTACTCAAGCTTACATTGTCAAGCCAAATAACATTGTCTCTTAAGGCGCATATAGCAGCTACTTAGCGCCGCCATTAGATATCCCCAATTATCTCTTCGTAGAAAACGAATTTCTAAAATCCAAATGTCGCAAATATAAAGCTGGTCATAAGCTAAAAACGGCAACTTTTAGCAGAAATGCCAACTACAAATAACAGATATTATTTAGAAACTATATAAAACCTTCAAAAAATAGCTTATGACCAGCTTTATATTTGCGACATTTGGATTTTAGAAATTCGTTTTCTACGAAGAGTAAATTAAGGATATCAAATGGCGGCGCTAGTGGGCTGTAAGAGGGGCCTTAATTTTATTGACACATGATAAGGTAGAATGTGTGGCTACCAAGCTTCAAGCACAGTAATAACAATAAGCATTGCTTCTATGTTAGCAGACATATAGGTATAAAAATAAATAAAAAAAATAATAAAAATAGCCTTTATTCTCTGACCTTCATACAATATTAAGTCTTATTACTAGGTTATTTGTTTCATATTTTTACATCTATTGTTAGTAATACTACTATACTATAATACTTAAATCTAAGTAGTTGACCCCTGCAGGAAGGAGGTTCCTTTATTTTTTTAATGGTCAGGTTGTCCTTTGACATAGGCCTCCTCTTGATTATGCCATTGATCTCTATCCTGTGCCGGTCTACGCCAATCTTTTGGTAAGTCGTCTTCCCATCTTTTTATTTGTCGTCCTCTACGTCTTTTTCCGTCCCGGGGATACCACGCACTGATATTTTTGGTCCATTTCTCTTTAGACATATAGGTAATGCTAAGTACATACTACTATTCATCTAAGTTAGCAGGGAGTGGTATGGACTAAAGTATTAGGAACCCTTACAACCTTAACCCTGAACATAGGATGGTGACAATAAAATTAGACATAGATAAATAAAACGTTCAATAGTAGGTACCTAGTAGGTAAGTACCTATCATATATTTACACAAGTTTATATAACGGCTTTAACGATTCAGATACAATTTTTGTATTTAGATAGGGTTCTGCTTTTTAAGTTTACCTATAGTTATGTTTCTTATTTAAAAATGAAGATTAATTAATATTATCTAGGTACTTAATACTTTTTTAAAATTCTTAGGTAGGCAGGTAGACACAATGCTCGTTCATATCATTGGCATTTTAGTGAAGAAAAGCTCTGCTCGTTATTTTTTAATAACGCCATCTATTGTCAAGTAGCTTAAGTGTTTATCATTGCCTGAAAACACGGATAAAACGCGGTTTTCAAAAAATAAAATGAAACCTAGCTAGATCGATTTATCGCCCCCGGACCCCCCCCCCCCCCCCTGTGCTAAATTTCATGAAAAACGTTGGAGCCGTTTTCGAGATTGAGATTATAAATAAATATACAATATATATACAAGAATTGCTCGTTTAAAGGTCACAGAGGTCACAACCCGCTCTGTGCTCTCTGGTGATCGTCCAAAATAAATACCTACCATCTCAATAAGTTGTTTTCAAAATAATTTGAATTAAATCAGATAAAATAAATACCTACATATAAATCTTTAACATACTTACTATTTGTAAAAATCAGTAAAACTTGTAATCAAATAAATACCTACCCATTTTTAAATCAGTCAGCCTTTCGATCTCGGTCACGTACGAGAGGTAGACGCAGGCGCAGAGCTTCTCTGGCCCCACAGGATGTTTTGCCCCCCGTTACGGTCGACGAAGTCAAACAGTTCATCGAAGACCTACGCCCCTTTGAAGCCCCCAGCGCGAACGGTATCTGTTACGATACCCTAAAGCTTCAACTTTCCCCCCTCTCTGCCTTGTCTGTTACGATACCCTAAAGCTTCAACTTTCCCCCTTCTCTGCCTTCTAGCAGCTATCTTCAACGCTGCTATCGAAAATTGCATTTTTCCTTCGCAATGGAAAGATGCAATTGTTGTAGGTATTCACAAGCCAGAGAAAGATCGTACCGAGCCTTCCTCATACCTATAAGTTTACTAAAGGCCCCTGGTAAACTTTACGAACGCCTTCTCGCTCGCCTAGGGGACGCTATAGTCTCCAGAGGCATCTTAATCGACGAGCAGTTCGGCTTTTGCGCCAAACACTCGTGGGTCCACCAAGTCCTCCGTATCACGTAACCCACTTCCACTGGCTTCCAACCAGTATTAGGTAAGCCCCGTCACACGGGCGCTGTCTTGTTTGATGTAGCGAAAGCCTTCGACAAAGTCTGGCACAACGGTTTAATTTATGAACTGTATAACTATCAGTTGGCAAACCGCCTCGTACTCATCGTACGAGCCTATTTGTCGAACCGCAGCTTTCGCTATAGAGGTAGGGCACTGCAAGTACTCGCTCGAATAAGCCGCCCGAACAATTAAAGCGGGGCATAGCGAGTACTTGCTCGAATGAGCGGCCCGAACTGGGGAAGATCCTCCACCTTACAGAATACCGCGGCCATAATAACACTAACATTGAGTAGCGTTGTGTTCCTGGCGGTGATTAAGGTTGCCAGAGCGTATGTGGCATTATAAGTCGGCAGACTGGGATGGATTGCAAATGAATGAATTTTATGCATCGTACCTGTGAAGGCAGATCTGCTTTAGCTCAGAAGATCCTGACGCAGCCGCAGTCACTGAAACAATCCTCGCTGGTATGGAATGTTATATTCCTAACCCGCGAGTAGCTGTCGGCGTTAAAAAACGACCGTGGTTTAATAGGTCTTGCAGAGAAGCTAAAATTCTTAAACAAACTGCATATGAGGCTTGGACCATGGCTCGTTATAATAAGGATCCGAATATTTCTGAGGTAAAACGCAAATTAAATGCTGCCTCGAGGATGCCTGCCTGAAGACAACAACAACTGCCAGGGCAAAATTCCAATTCATCGGCAGAATAGGTGGGCGACTTGCGAGCTATCCTTCTGGAGTCGTGCTTTCTGGTCGCTTGCCAAAGCTGCCGAAGGAAACTTTTGCCATTCGTCGTTACCACCACTGCGAAAGACCGATAGTGACTCGGCCCATAGTGCTAGTCTTTGCATCAAACTCGAATAGGAACGATGAAGGCGCTGTACCACCTACTATACCGTGGCGCGGTAAGACCATGCCGGAAATCTCCATAACACAGCGGGAGGTCCGGCGGGCGTTGCTTACTCTAGACGTGCGTAATTCCAGTGGGCCAGACGCTATACCTGTCCTGTACTCACGCGCCTCTTAGCGCTTTCCTACCACACCAGGCAATGTCCATCTTCATGGAAGACTGCGAATGTGCACCCGGTGCCCAAAAAGGGCGATAGACTAGATCCATCGAATTACAAGCCTATCGCTATTACGTCTCTCCTGTCCAAGGTGATGGAGCGTGTGATCACACAGCTTCTAAGATACCTAGAAGAGCAGGACCAATACGGATTTCGCCACGGTCGCTCGACCTTTTAGTCTAGTAAGCTTCTAGTGTATCTCACACACCGATGGGCACTAGCCATTGAGAGTCAGGGGGAGGCAGTGGCATGCAGCCTGGACATAGCGAAGGCGGTCAATCGGGTGCCCGAGGGTTTGTGCAAATAGGTGGCTAGCTTTTTGTCCGGCAGACGTATACGAACCATAGTTGACGGTAGTTGCTCTGATAGCATGGACATTTTAGTCATAGGTGTTATGGCGATTTTTGGGATTAAAGCTGCACTTTGTGATAGAAGCAAGCCGCTTTGCACAGTGATAGTAGGGACCAAATAAGCGTTTTTGCCGGCAGTGCCCAAAGTTATATCCCTTAGGAATAGAGATGGCGCCACTTCCAAAAATAAAACTTTAAAAAATTCTACAAGCCTGACTGATGCACGGATTTTGCTGATTAATATGTCAATAGATAGATAATTACTTATTCTATAAAGAAAAAAATATAAAAAAAATAAAAAATATTAAACAATCCCGATTATTTGAATTTTTTTTCAAAAATTTTTAATTGCATATAAAAAATTTGTGAATAGGGTATTTTTTTATTACATTATTAAGATGTTAATAACGCGTCTGATGAAAAAACTACATGTGGCGCCATCTGTATTCCTAAGGGATGAAACTTTTGGCGCTGCCGGCAAAAACACTTATTTTGTTCCCTACTATCAACGTGCGAAGCGGCTTGCTTCCATCACAAAGTGCAGCTTTTTTTTCATAAGACCTATGACTATTTATGCTGGTGTCCCGCAAGGCTCTTTGCTGTCTCCTACGCTGTTTCTACTGCATATCAGTGACATGCTGGACATCAACAACATGCATTGCTATACAGATGACAGTACTGGACACGCCTATTAAACGGGTCCTGTAAACATCCCTAGTTCCGTTGTGGAGGAAAACCGCGGAGAACTTATTTCTCAAATCGAGATCACACTGTTCAAGGTAAAGTTGGTCCGATTCAACTTTACAAAGACACAAGTCTGCGCGTTTACCGCTAAGACCCATTCACTGTAGTCCCACAATTTCAGAACATTCCCCTCTCCATCTCCAAGAGCATTGGGATCCTGGGTGTTGACATCTCCAGCAATGTTCAGTTCCGAGATCATTTGCAAGACAAGGAGAAGCTAGCGTCCACAAAACTAGGTGTACTCAACAGAGCGAGGCGGTACTTCACGTCGGGGCAGAGGTTGCTGCTATACAAGTCGCAAGTTCGGCCCCATACGGAGTACTGCTGCCATCTCTGGGCGGGTGCACCCGGATACCAGCTTGGCCTCAACGACGGGCTGAGAGAATTGTCGACGATCCCAAACTCACTTGCCGTATCAAACCCTTAAGTCTGAGGAAGACTTTGCCTCCCTGTGTGTTTTCTACCGCTTGTACAATGGGATGTGTTCTGAGGAATCGTTCGAAATGATGCCCACGGCTACTTTCTACCATCGCACCGCTCGCCATACACACGTACACGAACGACATCCCTTAAACGTTAGGTACCCAATTAGCTCTTTTCGCGGACGATACCGATATTAACACCACCGACAGGCAAGTAAGTCGAATCACTAAGAGACTCCAATCCGCAATCACCGCCCTAGGCGAATGGTTTCCGAAATGGAGAATCGAAGTGAATCCCGCCGTTCTCTTCATCGTAGGCCGCCCTCCGCGACCATCTCCCTTCCCACTCTTCGGCCATTCCATTCCTCGGCAAAACATGGCCACATATCTCGGTGTGACTCTGGATAAGCTTCTAAACTTTCATGATCACACCAAAATAGTTAGAGACCAAGCCGCTGATGCCTCGGTCGTCTATAACCCATGATAGGCAAGTACAGTAAGATGTCGCTTAAAAATAAACTGAATCTTTACGACACCTGAATCTGCCCCATACTAGCTTATACTAGCAATCTCCATAAACACCAGACCCTCCAAAACCGCTTTCTCAGAGCGGACTCCGGAGCCTCCTGCTTTGTCTGGAATGCGGAACTACACAGGGACTTCGAGCTCCCCAAGATTCTTCAATATCTTAAAGACCTGGCCGAACCGATTAATTGTGCAATCCACAAACTAACATCCCCCTGACAGACCACGGGACGGTCGAAAAACTATTGTTAGGCGCCTTCAGCACGTACTAACGGCCCCAGACGACGATCTCGCTATCCGGATAGCCAGATTAGTCTCAAGTGCCTCCCCTAATAGACCCCCGTCCCGACGTCCCCGGGATCGTCGGCGAACGCACGGACTATGTATATGATATACATAATACGTAAAGAAAAAAAAAATAACTACTAATTATAAAAAATCAGTTAAACATGTAACAATATAAATGCCTACATATCTTATAAATCTCTACGTTAACTTTCAAAACTCAAACTAGTTAAATTATAAATACCTACCTATCTGTAATCTTTTACACAAATTAAAATTAATTAATTATTTAATTAATATTAATATATAAATTAATTAATTAATAATAAAAACTTTTTATCAAATACAAGAACCGATTTCAAAAAGATGCACTAAAAGGTAAAAAATTTGATTTTAAAAAGTCGAGAAAGTTTCGCTTTACGAGAAGTAAGTCAATAGGTCATTTAAAAGTAAAAAATAAAAACGTTTTAACAAAAGCAAGCATTACAATTTGAAGTTGGTGTCTATCTCTCTAAAAGTTTATAACACACTTCTTGCACTTGCACGACACCAACTTCAATTGTAATTTAGATCAGATTATTTATACCGTTTTAGTGCATCTTTCTGAAGTCGGTGCTTGCTTTTGTTAAAACGTTTTTATTTTTTACTTTTAAGTGACCTATTGACTTACTTCTCGTACACTAAAAAAATACCCAAATCGCTTTAAGTATGCCTAAAAAAAATATATATGAAGAGTTCCTTCGATTTATCTAGAATCCCATAATTTTATACTGGCCTGTTCTGACCACCTGGGAAGTATACTTTTTCAATCAAAAGAAGAATTTTCCGAATCGGTCAAGGAGTCTTCGAGTAATCGGGAAATATTCATAAAAAAAAGATTCCGACGAATTAAGAACTTCCTCCTTTTTTTGAAGTCTGTTAAATACTAGTCACTTAAATAGACGACAATAGTTTCACACAACACATAATAGCTCTGTGAAGTCAAAGGAACAGTGAAGCGTTTTTAATTATTTATGAGTAAAATAAAACTATTTATATTATAATATATCTACTTTTTGTTCCATGAAGCTATTTTTACTAGATTATGAAATGTTGTCGTTTATGTAAGTGACTAGTTTTTTTGCTCGTAAGTATACTTAAATATTGTCTACAAAATAATCCGCATTAACAAAATTCGGTCGAGTTGAACTAATATATCACTTAATTAATAACAACGACGAAGTCAACGGGGTATTGATGTGTTGTATACCAAAATCTTTTCCAGAATTTAACAAATGCTTTTCTAAAATCCGCATCAAAATAGGTTTAGCCTATTAGGACAAACATAAATACATACAAACATACGGGTCAAACTGAGCACTTTTTTTTTAAATCGGTTACCTATTTTAAACATACATTAATTTCGCTGACCCGGTAACAAAATAAATACCTGTCCATTTTTAATATTTTGCATACATTAATTTTCAAAAGCTTGAGTTTTATACATACATTAATTTTCGAAATTAAATTGAACTGGTAACAATATAAATACCTGTCCATTTTTAATATTTTGCATACATTAATTTTCAAAAGCTTGAGGTTTATACATACATTAATTTTCAAATTCTAGTTGAACTGGTAACAAAATAAATACCTACCTGTCCATTTTTAATATTTTACATACATTAATTTTCAAAAGCTTGAGGTCAAATCTTTTGACTTAATTCTTTGCTATGAAAATAAAGATATTACTTTATATTGATAATTTAGCCAAAGTATGCATAAGTATATGAATTTTTACTGATTATTATTATAATTCTATAAAGAACTGTGTTTATTATTTTTATGTACCTATTAGAAGCGCATAAGTTGTAAATTTCTGAGTTTATATGACGTTCGTAACAAACCTGTTTTTATGGATTTTTCTCCATCCAGAATTTTACTTCAATAGCTCAATTGGCAGAGAACTAAGACAGAATCTTAGGTTAACATGTTAGCAAAAAAAACTATTAGTTTACAATTATATTAACTACCAGTAATCTTATCAATGATACAGTTTCAAATCCTCGCGATCGCTCGCCTGGTGGGGGATCCTTGGGGGCGGCATCGTTAGGGGCTCGGCGTGAAGCTCCCACGGTGCACAAGCGCGCACCCAGTGTGCGATCAGACGAGCGTCCTTTAGCCACCCAGGGAGATTTACTCAACAGCATCAAGGTAATGTAAAAGAAATCATAAAAAAGCAACGTTTAATAAACATTATCATCAGTAGTCATCACCTGCCCGTCAAGTCAACTCCCACTGGTAGACACAGACATTAATATTTCTCATTAGACCCTTTTTTTTTCTCATCCATCCACTTTTCGCTATACTTTTTAGGTTCTCTTTTTGTTAACAATAAAGTATGGCATTATCACGAATACAATTAACCGTCTGAAAATACGAAACTTGATAGACGTGATTTCAATGACAGCTGTCGCAGAGCTCATTCTATATTTTAAGAACTATAGTAGTTTCTCAACAAAAAATATAGATCTTGGCTACGGTCCAGCAAACGACCATAAAATACCACGTATTAAGTTGGTTTTTGTTGTAGTTAAGCATCTGGACCCGTTGTCGAAATTTGGCAGTGACAGTTATTTACTTTCGTAAACTGTAGATTTCTGCTTGTTCTAAGGTTTTCTGGCTTTTAACTGTGATCTCGTAGCAAAGATGAATATAAAACGATTTTAAAACACATCAAAATTCAAGTATTTATTTACGCGCTGATATTTGACAGTGACAGATAAGACAACTAAAAAGAAAAAAAAAACCATGCTATGAGCGGTGGTTATTTGTAGTCAGTTTGTTTAAGTTAGATTATTTTTGATTCACGTCGTGGACTCGTGGTTGTTACGTCATATGGTCATATTTGGTCGAATATAGTCGTAGTTTATCGTACCTGGACCGCACTCTTTATCAACGTTATTTCGAATGACAGCTGTCAAACTACAAAGGGTTATATATCCGTTACTATTGATCGTAGACTAGTATACTAGTAAACTATTGTTCTATGTTCTATAAACATGATTGTATTATATCTATAACAAATGAAATATAATTTAATATACATTTTATATTTAAATAATTGTCTTAAATTTAAAAAGCTTCGAAAAGTATGTTATCTACGTATTTCTCAGGAATCCCTAGGATCCGACTTTGATAAATTTTTTTCATACCACTTAGGTGGCAAACAAGCTTTTTTACTTTTTAAACTAGGTACCAACCTACTTGTATTTGCTTTCCTGAACTGGCCGATATTGAACTCCGAGGACAGCGATGGAGTTAGGATTCTCAGGATTCTGGAAGAGATGGGGCTCCTGCTGATGTTCTGACGGTAAGTCTTCCAAGACAGCAGGTGAATTGGAAATCCATTTCCTCAGTTCGTAACCACCTGCCCGTAACAAGCCGATTAGCTCGTCCCTCAGGACTAACGCCTCCTCCACAGACGAAGCACCTGTACAAATATCGTCTACGTAAGCGTAAGAAGGGAAGACAGCAGCTGCGCGTGGGAAATTCAGACGCTCACGATCAGCCAAGTGTAGCAACGAGCGAATTGCTATAAAGGGCTCGACTTTAGCCCGTAGGTATTGGTGTTCAGCTCATAAACAACCAACGGAGAGGCCGGATCCTCTCTCCACAAAATGAGCTGAAACAGCCTATCTTCTGGGTGTATCATGACCTGACGGAACATCATTTTAATGTCAGCCACAAATACAACCTGGTGGCGAGGAAAACCAGGCAAGATGTCCGAGATGTCTACCTGAAGCTTAGGTCCCATCAGGCAGTCGTTTAAGGATACACCCGAAGATTTAGGCGCCGAACCATCGAAATTTTTAAAGTTAGCGTGATGTGGAACAAAATAATGTTCGTTGCCTTCCAACTCGAACTGCGAAACCGACATGTGACCAAGAGATTCGTATTCACGCATAAAATCCACGTATTTTGTGCGGAATTCTTTATCACAACGCATCCGGCGCTCTATGGATAATTTCCAAACCTTTTTTCGGCTATTTTCCAGGAGTCACCCAAGCGCGGACGAGGGGATAAGAAAGACAGTCGAGTAAAAAACCGACCAGAATTTAGACGACCCATATTGGCGAGAGAATATGAATCGCACTCGTCATCGACTGGTCGAGTCCGCGACGCCGGGGGGGGGGGGCTCTTCAATTACCCAAAACCGCTGAAGGGAGTCCGCTAGCGAGAGTCCCACTTGCATCGACGAATCCGTAGACGCCTCAGCGGCGAGAGAATGTGCTGGGCCCATAATAACAGATCCGAGATCGGAACAGCGACCAATCCACCTGGCTGAAGTAACATGGCCTTGTCCAGTCCGAGCAATCCAAGGACATCAGCGCCAAGCAGAACCTTTCATCGGCCAACTGCAGACCAGACGAGAGATCCAGCACGTCCGTCGGCAGGGGCACCTGAGCGTGATGACCTAGCGTGTTGTGACAGGTGGTGGAGAGACTGGTGAAGCGGCTGCCACGAGTCAACGGGCGTTGGCCCTACCCGAGCGCCGTACTTGGCCCCGGGGCTCCTGTGGCTCATAATGCCCCACGCTTGAACCCGTAAAAGCATACGGGTCCCACGCGGGCATAAGTGGCTGCCGAGACGGGCGTGCCATCGGCGGCGCGCGATAACCACTCGATCCCGCCCTCAACTCGCGACTAACGCGAGGACGCTCCGCGATAGGGAGGGGCAGAGGCTCATACTCCGCGTAATGTGCCCGTTCCGCAATACCTACCTGAGCGGGAGGGGCACGTGAGGGTGGTGACTGACGACCATCCCGTGGGCTCGCCGACGGTGAGCGGGGAGGAGAAGGTCGATGTCGCACTGGGGACGGGGGCGATTGGGTTCGATTCGGCGGCGATGAACCCCCGCCCGTGCGAGCCGTAGACACACCTCCATGAGCCATCCGAGGACCATCCTCTCGGATGGGCATACATAAGTCCGGGTGGTGACCCCCACCACACTTTAGACAAAGTCGCGGCTGTCGACAGTCCTTGGCTAGGTGCTCCCCCAAACAATAATAACATAGTCCTAGCCTACGGGTCAGAAATCGTTTTCGGGCCACCCCAGATTTTCTGAACTGGTGGCAATCCAGAATGGGGTGTCCCGGTTTATAACACACCCCACACCGTTCAGTCCGATCAACTATCAAAATTCTGGGGGCCGAAACGACCCGGTACCTCGCGATGTCCCGGGACGAGGTTGTTGACGGGGACCATACTGGGGTTGTTGACGGGGTCCAGACAGGGCCAAAAATCGTGACGGTCCCGATTGTGGCTCGGCGGGTAAATTTTCGAGCTTCCTAGTTTGGTCCTCCAAAAATGACACTAAAGTGTCGAAAGTAGATATATGTGACGCCGAGTCACCTCCGTGCAACTGTTCGAAACGAGCCCTGACGTCATTGGGCAATTTATTTAAAACAATATGCAACAATAAAAATGACCACTCTGATACAGGGAATTTTAGGCCTCTTAACGCATTCGTCGCTACCACAATAGGGTTAAGCAGGTCCGACCGCAGCTGGTTAACCGAAGACAGTTGTGGAATACCTAAAATGGCAGCTACATGTGTATCCGCAATGCGACGGTTATTTTGGTACCGCTTTACTAATAACTCCCTGGCTATATTATAATTGACATCAGTGATGTCCAAATGTTTTATCAAACAGAGGGGCTCATCCCTGATAGACGTCAACAGGTAACTTAATTTTTGTGAGTCAGATAAGTCAGTCCGTCGGTGCACAATCCACTGATCCAATGATCCGCTAAAATGAGGAATATCCAAAGTTGGCAACCGTTCGTTGCATTTTAGTTCCGAAACCTCCTTCCTACTTGCCAGCTGCGGGCTAGTCTCTAATGTCGACACAACCTCGTTAACCTCGTCCACCAATGACATACAAAAGTCATAGTCAGAATTTGCCGTCTTTAGGATAGTTTCGTCATCCGTTAACGATAAGAGACCCTGGTATGCCTTATCCAGCTCGCTGACTCTTGTCGGTAACTGTCCCGCTCTTTGCTTTAATACAAACATCCGATCCTCCCGCTTAACGATCCCTAAAGCACCTGAAAACCATCGTGTCAGATTGGTTAAAACAGCCTTGTACTCCTTAATTGATGTCGTCATGTTATATAATTAAATTCCCACACAAAAAAAAACAATCCAAAAACTAAATCAGACACACAAACAAACGACTCTGTTTGTTATATATACAGTTTGTTACAGCAACCAAGTTACTATATAAACCCCAAAAAAACCCAACTACAATGTACAAAACCCTGACTACACAATTACACAAATAAATACGTTAACTTACAATCCGTCATGAAAGAACAATATTTAAAACGTATTTATTCCAATCTATTTTAACCGCAACAACAAAAAAAAGTGGGTACCTAATTAGCTACACTGCGAATGTCCGACGAGCAATGCGATAAGACCAGTGTACCATGCCTATCAACGACGCGACCTAACGTCACGATTTGTAATATGTAATTACCTGACTACCAGTAAATCCCAAATGATTTGTAAAACAACCCAAATACCTATAAATCTGGTCCGAACCAGGCTCTAAGCTACCAAAAACTGGATCGTAAAAACTGGGCCAACGTAGGCCTTAATAAAATTGCATGGACTTACCCAAATTTTGGCGTCAGATGTTTTTTGTAATAACGTTTTTTGAGTACGATTGTATGTAGTGTGTATGTGAATGTCTGTATTGTGTTTCTCTGAGTGACGTACTTATTCACTCTGTATAAAATGAATACAATCAAAACAATGTACATACGCCGCGACATGTCAAAGGATTATATGTGACTGACTGAGATGCCGGTCGACCCAGAGTAGCGACAATCCTATTAACCTTGTCACGCGCCGCGGTCCAACTTAAAAAATCTTTACTGAACACTTACTGACATATGTATGCCCAACTACCAAAAAATTACTCCGCCTTTAAATGCCCACAAAAAGTAGAAAATAATCGTTTTTTTTTCCATGTAGTTGAATGCCAAAAATTTGCATCAAAGATACGGGACAATTATTTTTGACATTCGATTTCCAGAAGAAAAAACACTTAGCTTCAAATGTAGGAAAAGTTTATTTTAATCGACTTTTTACTTTTTAGTGGGGTTTTGAAGGCGGTGTAATTTTTTTTTCTTTTTTATTTTTAGTTCCAAAGAGTACTTCGAGATGCTGTAGAGAAAGAAAAACAGAGTAATGTTATTTTGGACAAATTTAAGTAAGTATAAAATTCTACCATGTTTTTAGTAGCCAATTTCGTGAGCCGATTGCGCAGTCCAAAAGATAGATTACAATAATAGGGCCTCCCCCCTAACACGACGCCGACGTCCCCGGGTTCGTCGGCGAAGCACGGATACACGAGGTATCCTTCAGAGTTTCGCCCCAAAAGCCCGATGGAGCAGTAATGGCTGCATCAGCCAAATGCATAGTTCGTTCAGAAAAAAAAAACAGATTCGCGCACTGCCAGTCTACCCGTGACCAAGGCTGGTGTAACCCAGCCGACACGTCGGGAAAAAGGTATTTTGCCAAATAACGACGCTATTAATCCCGTTTTATTTTCAAAATAGTTACGATCTGACAATTTTAATATATAATTACGCTATGTATTGTAAAATAAAAAAAAACTATAATTAAATTCACTGTCACTTTATAGTTTTAACTGTAGGTACTATTTGTGAAAACTATAATGTAGTAACATTGTATGTATTCCTCACACATGGCTGCTCCGTGGCTTTGTTGGTATCTACCTGTCGATTCGAAGGGCGTGGGTTCGATCTCCACACATTTGTATAATAAACATTTGCGTTTGCTACAAGAGACACCCAGAGTGTTTTATGTATATATTTACAAATAAAGTAGGCACGTAGGTATACCTGTTAGTATTTGTATCCGCTGTCTGACATTTATAGTGCATTTTTTTTTTCTGAACTGACTATGCAGTTGGCTGTTGCAGCCATTACTACTTCACCGTGCTTTTTTGGGCGATACTCTGAAGGAGCCTCAGCCCGTATAGCGCCCAACGCTCAAGGGCCCCGACCCCCGACCGCGTCCCTTCGACCGGCGTGAGTCTCGAACCCGAAGGTGAGTCACCGCCAGGAGGGGAGTTCCCCGTTACGCGGGTGCGATTGCGATTGAGTGGGGGCGAGAAGCGCCCCGGCACTCTTTGATACCTCGTGTATCCGTTCGGGCGACGACGAACCCGGGGACGTCGGCGACGTGTGAGGGGAGAGTCCCTATTCGGGGAGGTTGTAGAGACTAATGTCGCTATCCGGATAGCGAGATCGTCATCTGGGGCCGTTAGTACGTGCCGAGGCCGCCTAACTATAGTTTTGCGACCATGCCGAGGTCGGTCGGGGGGATGAATAGTGCAATTATAGTGCAAACTTTGCGCTTAATTTTAAATCAGCTCGTAGTAGATTAGGCAGCACTGTGTACTGTTACTTATATAATCTGTGGTAATGTCGACGAATATTTTTTTATTTGTAGGTACTTACCTCTACTATTTATGGGTATCAACTGAGTTGGCGCACGGTCAGGCGCCATATTAGCGTCACACTACAGGCGCCACATTGTACGTGAGTTGCTACCCAAGTAGCACAGATAGCTGTATAACTACTCACTTTTATACTTATTTGAAACTCTGTGCGTATTAAGACGCTTCTAAGAGTACACTGGTGATGCTATAGCTGCATAATAGCGGTCAGTGATATTTAAACAGCTATAGCTAATTATAAGCTGTATTAAGGCTGATTAAGACCGACAAAACCACCATTAATACGCTAAGAGTGCTATAAAGATGTTTTTGACGTGACAACGTCTTATAAATTGGTTTGCCGGGTGACACTTCAAGAAACTGCGTTACGCTCCGCTCACGTTATGCGCTCACAATGAGAGCGAGTGAGAGGCACGCGCCCGCCTAAGAGCGAGAGAGACAGACATAAAATCATTGTCACGTAAAACTTTCGCCCGTATACCGACTTTACAGGCAACCAGTTTTTTTAATGACTATTCAGCTTCTAACCTTTTCTAATGCCTAAACCGTAGTAAGGCCTGTTTAGTGCATAAAATTTCGCCAAACGCTGTTTAAGAAGATATTTGTGAACTCCTATTACAGTGAATTAATAAAGAGGCACGTGTGAGCTGTTTTGAAGTGAAAAGCTGTATAATGAACGATATGTGGCCCATATAACATCTTATACCCGAATATGTCTACCGCTAATAATCAGCCTTTATACTGCAATTGATAGTATCTGCATAGCGGCTATTTAAACATTCACTAGATGCCTCTCAGCTGCTTAGAGACTCACTAGTGTATAGAATTAACGGCTTCTATTTTATAATGATTCACATTTGTACCTTAAATCCGACATTATTTGATTAAAAGTAACATATGTGGTACTGTAATCAGTCAGTGTAACTACTTAATGACCATTATTACCAACGTATACTTTTTTATTTGCTTTATATTTAAAATGAGTTCGCGTAATTCGTGGAATTTGAAAGCAAGAACAGGGGGCATTAGAAGAAAATTATCGAAAGAGTATCAAAGAATGATAAAGGCAGAAGAAATAAAACCTTCAAGTCGGGAAGTAACGCAAAGCGTGACAAATAGTTTGAAACAGGATGGTTCCGTAAAAAATATTAACAGCTCAGAAGATGTTGCACATGTTCTTCTTTCAGTAATATCGGTGATATTTATTCTGAAAACATGACGCGAAAAATAACCTGTAAAGGTCTAGTTTCTGAACAAACGATTTGATTTTGATTTAGTGTAGAATTAAATATACTTTGAACTTTTATGTTGACGGTGAAAAATTGCGTTTATGTTGTACAATTTTATTTTACAATAAAAAATAATAAATATAGTAAATATATATTATTATATCTTACTGCCCAACTAAAATGGTGTTCTAAATAATGCCGCTTTGAAAATTTTGAAATGGAAGTTATCCATGCGGCGGTTTTAGATTTAATACTAGGGATCCCTAAAGAGTCGGTATAATAACTGTCTAATTGTTCACATCATGGCTAAAGGTAGAGCTTGTGAACAATTACAGGTAAAGAAAACAGCTTAAATGTGTATACAGTTCACATGTGTAATTTTATTCATTTTTTTGTAGAATAATAGCACACTAGTGAACTATTAGACAGCCTGTTGAAGAATATAAGAGTTTTAACTATTCACGTTACTGTTTAACATAAATCCACCATTTTATTTTATAACCTTAAAATATTCTGATTGATTTTTTAACCTTTACGATCTTTTGTGCAAGTAATAGAATGATAACTTTTTGTCTTATAATTCTTTTTAAAGCACTACAAATTGTTTAGTCATAGTATACATCACAGCTTATTTATATCACAAAACTAATTAAAAACAAAATATTTTCATGGCACATTAAAATTTTCTTGGATAATATATATGTATAATGTCAGTAAAATTAAATTCCCAATCATTTTTCCTTTATTAATTTGTAAAACAGTGTAAGTACCAGGGAATATGAATATTTTCCACCATGTTTCGTTTCCAACTCACTTCACGTAACAAAGTGCATATTATGTCCATCAAGGCAGCTAGAGCTCCTAGCTGCCTTGATGGACATGCACTTTGTTATGGTTCATATTGCTTAAACCCAGTTTGCCGTTCACTTAATTTTACACAGGCCGCAAGTAGCGTTTCGCGGTTTACAGTATGTATTATAGCATACATATTACAAATTTTCTGAATAAAGAGTAACTTGTGATCTCTTAGTCAGTCGGATTTCAGCGCAAAGTACTGTCGATATCCTTTATAACACTTACATTTCTGCTACACAGGTCTTAAGCAGCTATGTGAACTTGAGGCTAAATAATTTGTGCTGTTACCCTTTATAACACTGTTAAATTGCTGTTTCACAGCTCTTAAGCAGTTGTGTGAACCCAAGGCTGAATAATTTGTGCCTATTTAAGAGTTATAAGAGCTGTATAAGGTCGTATACAGACTTAATGTAGCTTCCTTATTCGGCTTTAAGCGTTTTGGAAATCCGTTATTCGGCTATTAAGCAGCCTCGTGTGCTGCTTGGGTACGGTGTGCTCGGTGCTCAGTACTAGTCACGGACTTCGAACACCAAGATGGTGCATGACCGGGTGCCAACTAATTTAAAACGCATAGTACCTACAAATATTGTAATGAATGTAGGTAGGTAGTAGGTATGTCATAATAATTTTTCAAATAAAATCACAATTGATACACATTGCTCATTCAGATTGTCGCCTAAAGAGAAGTCAAACACAAGAATAGATCGAAAAAGTCTTGACGCTAAACTGGGCCATGCTGCAGATTCTAGGTAAATACTTACCAATATGTTTTTAAGCCCGCTTGCATATTTTCGGATTAATCAAATAACGTTTGTAGTTTAAATTAGGGCTTAGTATAAAATTAGAGCCTAGTATAAAGTGTAGTACAAAATTAGGGCCTAGTATAAAGTGTAGTATAGAATTAAGGCCTAGAATAAAGTGTAGTACTTATAGATCTTTTTTGAAGTTGGCAAACAAGCTTACGGTCCGCTTGATAGTAAGCGGTCACCGCAACCTATTTACGCTTGCAACACCAGGAGCATCACTCGCGCGTTACCGACCCTTCAAAAATTTAATGACTTTTTTCTTGAAGAACTCCATACTGTAGTTTTTAGAGAGAACCTTGGCAGAGCTCATTCCACAACCTAGTGTTGTTTAGGTTCTAAAGTGTAAAAATAAATTCCCTCTTCAGTCTTAAGGGTTCGATACGGCTAGTGAGTTTGGGATCGCCAACCATTCTTTCAGCCCGTCGTTTTACCGAGTCAAAAGGGCCAAGCTGGTATCCGGGTGCATCCACCCAGAGATGGCAGCAGTACTCCATGTGGGGCCGAACTTGCGACTTCTTAAGCAGCAACCTCTGCCCTGAGGTGAAATATTGCTTCGCTCTGTTGAGTACATCAAGTTTTTTGAACGCCAGCTTCACCTTGTCTTGAAAATGATCTCGGAACTGAACATCGCTGGAGATGTCAACACCAACGATCACAATATTCTTGGTATAGACATCTTCATGGAGATGGTGAGGGAAGTGTTCTGGAATTGTGGAATTAGGGCCTAGTACAAATTCAACCTTCAGTGAATCTCTTTTTTAGGATTTTTTTTGAGTAAATGCGTTCAAAAAAATCCCGGCTATAATAATAAAAATCATGATCATTTTTGGAAATTACACCCAGCGCCGTCGGTTTCTAAACTAAGAAAAGCTTACGCTATGGATACTAGACAATGGATACAAATACATATAAATACTTTTTTTACATACTTAAAATACACCCAGTCTCAAGACAAACACAAATAATAAATGTTTGTCTTGTGCTGGTATCAAACCCACGCCCCGCGATTCACGATTCAGCAGTCGTGTTATTACGCACTGAGCCACAGAGCGGACAGGCTATAAAAATAGATTTCTTGCATGTACACCATATGCAAGAAATCTGTTTTTATCTGCTTTCGAAATTAATTTAAGGTCAGCATATTTACACCGTCCGTGACCTGCCGATCTTTTGTTCTTTTTTTTTCATGTAGTAGCCATTGAATGTTACTGATTCTTTACAGGTCGATGTCTAAGGAGAAATCTAGCACGAGAACGGAACGAAAAGTACTTGACAGCAAGTTGTCCCATGTACAAAATATTGGGTAAATATGTATATTTAACGATAATAGATTGGTAAAAGCAGTGTTTCCACTTTTAAATATGTTTTTTTTAAGGCATCTCCTAACAATTCTTTGATCGTCTCTGGCCATTAAGCAATGTGTATTCTTCATTTTGCTACCGTCATCGGTTCATCATACTTATCATTGAAGAAACTTACCTGCTGGGCTATTAATATCATTACGACAAGGATGTTTTTTTTTTTTTTTAATAGCTGGTCGCCCGCAGTGATATCCGCGTGATTTTGTTTTTCCCGTCGATTGTCCGCGTTTATTAAATGTACATATACATATACTGCGCCAGTATGCATCCAAACTGTACTGACGTAGTATACTTTCAAGGGCAAAAATTAAATATATGTCTTGAGAGTTTACTCGGCTTATACGTAATACTTAAGTAACTCACAAGCCGTATCGAACCCTCACGTCTAAAGAGAGTGTTTGCCTCCCTGTGTATGTTCTACCACTTGTATCATGGGATGTGTTCTGAGGAAATAATTGCAATTGGTTACTTTTTACCTCTAAAACGGCTGAAAAGTCAGGTACTCGGATTGGCTCATTTCGTGTGGCTGAACACGGCATCTTGACGTATAAGTCATCTTTGCCTCACACTTTAGAACCTAAACGATCACGTACTGTGCGGTTTTGGAGAATTTTCCTCCTGCGAATGTTACCATAGGCTGCGGTGACGTACCATCAGGCAGACCGCAAGCTTGTTTGACACCTTAGTAGTATAAAAGATATGAAATGTACCAAATTTATAAAAAAAAAGAGCAACGGGACCAAATAGCAAAATAAATATGCGCATTGGCCGCGCATTATGCGTTCCTTAAAATGAACAGCGGCAAATCTATACTGTCTGTGTTATAACATATTACCTCTTATCATGAGAGGTACTACTAGCTGTTTGTGTCTACTAATAAAATAATTAGGAATTCACCCGTTTTGAGTGATTTGTTTTAGACTGCCACCAAAAGACAAGTCCAGTATGAGAACAGATCGCAATAGTATCAACGGGATACTGTTTTACGGACAAGATTATGGGTAAGTAGGTATCTCTTGTTTGTCAGTTTTATAGCCTTGGGTAACTCCGGACATAACTATATCTTTGGATATATTTCCGAGACCGAATATGTTACAAATCCTTCACTTTTCGTGAAATAAACATATGTTATATCCAGGGAGTTAGTGAACGAACTAATCCAAATAAACAGCGGAGCGTGTTGCCCGTGTCGGTGGCGCGGAGCGACCGAATAGCGATGCACGCATATCACTGAAAGTGAGAGAGAGAGAGAGCTAAAGTTGAAAGCGAAATAGTAACGTTGTCGTGTCTTGCTTATAAATAATCGATCTAAACCCAATGTTTTTTGGCATCGGCACATGAATTTCCGTACAACACGCTTTAAAACACTTAAATAATTAAGTTATTTGATTGATAGTCCTAAGCCTATTAAGTATGAAGAGATATCAAATAGTATCTGTCCATAACAAACGAGGGATACACTAACGATTTGTGCACTCGTGATTGAAGGGTACGAAATCGATCCAAAGATTCGTTTAACCGCGGTGTGCTAGAAAATTGCATATTTCTGCGGATATATTCAGCGGAAATGGATATGCGAAGCGGATATATATATATCCTTAATCGGAATGATATGACACATATCCAATCTCTGTCCGGAGTTACATAGCCCATGGTTACAGTTTTACTCCTGACCTATATTTTAGACTGGACTGGCTATACCTTTAATAAAAATACAACTACACTAACGAGCAAAACTATGGAATCACTTACTTGGAATTGACTCCGCGCGATCTTGAGTACCTTAATAACTAATTGGGAATAATAAAAATGGTACCATTTTGAAGGTTAAACTGTTAACTTTAAATTGATACCAAATTCATTGAAATCACATCACTATTTAAGGAGCTATCCCGGATTAAGTGAAGGAGTAAGGAAAAAGATTGGAAAAATGAAAGGCCTATTGACCCCCTATAAAAGCACGTGTTATCGAATTTTCTTTACCCCCGTTAACTCGTCCCAACAATGTCCCGCGTTCGATGACGACGAAAAAGCGGATTGCCTTGCATCTAGCCTCCAAGCCCAATGTACCTTGAGCACACAACCTTTCGATCCCGTTCACGTGTGAGAGGTAGACGGTAAAGTGGAGCGCAGAACTTCTCTGGCCCCACAAGATCCCCTACCAAGTAAAACAGCTAATCAAAGACCTACGCCCCCGTAAAGTCCCAGGCGCGGACGGTATCTCTAACGATATCCTCAAGCGCCTCACTCTTCTCCTTCTCTGCCTTCTAGTAGCGATATTTAACGCTGCTATCGAAAATTGCACCTTTCCTTCTCAATTGAAAGATGCAATCGTTGCCAATCGTTCATTCATAAGCCAGGGAAAGCTCGAACCGAGCCATCCTCCTACCGCCCTATAAGTTTACTAAAGGCTCTTGGTAAACTTTACGAAGGCCTCCTTCTCGCTCGCCCACGGAACGCTAGTCTCCAGAGGCATTTAATCGACGAACAGTTCGGGCTTAACACTCATGCGTCCACCAAGTTCTCCGTATCACGGAACATATTCTCACTGGCTTCCAACCAGTATTAGATAAGCCCCGTCACACGGGCTTTGTCTTCTTCGATGTGACCAAAGCCTTCGACAAAGTCTAGCACAACGGTTAAATACAATATGCATCGGCCAGTGTCGAGGTGATTGTGTGACGTCATCACTCGTACTAGCGATGATGTCATGTCGCCACATCAATGCCCGCCCTTTTTTCAAAAATTTGGCAAATATTTTTTTAATTAAACAATGACATTTCAAGAATGAGATTGAACCCTAAAATTGTAATGGTCAACTGCTGCGCGTCCGTATGTCACGGCTCGAGGAATGTGCGTTCGTCAGCGCTACTCGGATTACACGGGCTGACCTTAGTAGGTACTTCGATCAATATCGCTACAATGAGCCATGTGTCTAATGTCTATAATGTGACCTACTTAAAAATTTTAGTCTATTTTTAGAATTTAATCTTTTAGTAAAACTTATACTCTTTACTTGACGTTAATACATCGTTATAAACACAAAAAACTAAAACCCAAAATATAACATTGTAAAAATAGCAATTTATGTAAAATTTAAATGTGAACTTGTAAAAAATAAGTTATCATGTAAAATTTAATTGAAAAGAGAAAAGTAAATAATGCAAAACTATGAAATCCTAGTCTAAAAGATTAAAAAGAAAAAATCAATGCCTTGTCTCTTCATTTTGTATCAAACTTCCATGGTCATCGTTGTAATTGTAGCTGCGTTGACCCTCTTGTTCGCTTGTCGCGTTGTTCACGTCTTAGTGGTTCGCTGCCGCTGTTTAAACCCGCTGTCACAACTGTTCCACTGCTTTGCGACGTGTTTTGTTTAGCATTGGGCCCGCTACTTGTGTGTGATACATGGAAATTTGTTGGTGCCAGATCCGTAGTTCGGACTATGTGGCAAAAATAAGTATGCCGATCAGAGGTCCCTGCCGTATACGCCGCCACCAGTGTATACGTGGTACACCGGTATTCGTGATAAAAGGAGCGACGAAGGGAGCCATCTTATAACCGTACACAGACGTGCCACACTGGAGCTAGTTGCTTCGACAGAATGGGCTGCGCCGGTTGCTCCTGCCTGTTTCCGCCGGGTCCAGGAAAGTTATTAAAACTTGCAGTGGTCCCTGGGCGTTTTTTCTGCGTAACTGCTTCTTTCGAACTTGATCCCGATAGCTGTTTTTATGTCACTGCACTAAACTAAGTTTCTGTTGGCCTGCCTTGCTTGAGTCGTCGCCTGCGTGCACCGCAAAAGTTTTTCGTCGGGGTCACCAATGTCGCGGAGGTAGCTGATGCAGTATCTGAAGGATTGTTGGTAATAAAATAGTTCAGAATATATATATTTTATTTTAAACATTTACATATAAATAATGCAAGGCAAGGAGTGATTTGCCTGGACTGGGCCGTCCAGTCCAGTTTACGGTACGACGACGACTAGCAATGCAATATGCATCGGCCAGTGTCGAGGTGATTGTGTGACGTCATGACTCATACTAGCGATGATGTCATGTCGCCACATATTCTTAAATGCTAGAGCGGCAATAAAGAATAAATTCAATTCTTTAAAACTAATTAATATACGTATTCCCACTTAACTCTAAGTTTGGGTGGAGTTCCTAGTCCTCTCATGGTCATCACTGTTTTGGAATATCCCTGCTCATGTGTGAGCGTACATTTTACAAGCTAAAATATATGCCTGCCTAATATTACACAGCAACTATTCGATTGAACGGCCATATACTGAGCCTTAACTCCGCGGTATACACTGAATGGAGTTCCTGAAACTCAGCGTCAGCCTCAACGCTAGTCGGCATACGTACTGGTCCCATTGTGGGGCTACGGGACGGGGCGCTCCTTATACTCTTCCTAAAACATCGCCGGGCAAGCTAATGCTCCTTGGTGAGAGCGACAAGATGGTGATCTTGCCTCAATCCAAACTGTTGCTGTGGATGCAAGACAAGAGGGTATCGCGCCATATTACTCCTGTTATCACGCGGGATATATCTATTTTTATACAAAACGTTGATGCTTTTCTTGAAATTTACTTTATTTGCCCATAGTACAAAAACAAAAACATCCATTTCGGATCTAGCATCTGAAGCGGGCGTCAAACAATGGAAGACTGAACAAAAATGCATGCGACGCATCTTTGCTTGTTTCTGTTCTACTCCAACTTCTAATTCTACTTTTCTTAATTGTTGTCCCTACGCGAATATCAAACCTGGTTTGTATTTTAAGTACAAAACGACCTATTTATTGATGCGAGCAGAAATAGCCTGCTCCAGTACCCAATTAGACCTCTTTGCGGACGATACCGGTATCTAAACCACCGATAGGCAAGTGAGTCACCCTAGGCTAATGGTTTCGGAAATGGAAAGCGAAGTGACTCCCGACAAAAGTTCTGCCGTTCTCTTCACCGTAGGCAGCCCTCCGAGACCATCTCCTCTTTCACTTTTCGGCTGTGCCTTTCCTTGACAAAACAATGCCAAATATCTCGGCGTGACCCTGGATAGGCGTTTAAACATCACACCAAAATAGTGAGAAACCGAGCGGCTTTTGTCCTCGATCGTCTATATCCCATGATAGGCAAGTACAGTAAGATGGCACATAGAAATAAGAAAAAAATCTTACGCCACCTGAATCCGCCCCATACTAGCTTATGCCAGCGTTGTCTAAACGCAATCTTCATAAACTCCAGTCCCTCCAAAACTGCTTCCTCAGAGCGGCTTCCGGAACCTTCTGGTGCGTCCGGAATGAGGACTTACACAGGGACTTTGAGCTCCCCACGATTCCCCAATATTTCGAAGACCTGGAAGTCCGCTTTTTCGAGCGTACACAAAATGACCCGAATCGATTAATTGTGCAATCCACAACTTACCATTCCTCCGACCGACCTCGGCACGGTTGAAAACTATTGTTAGGTGGCCTAGGCACGTACTAACGGCCTCAGACGACGATCTCACCGGATAGCGAGATTAGTCTAAACGACCTCCCCCCTCACACGACGCCGACGGCCCCCCTATTCGTCGGCGAACGCACGGACCTACTTCGTATACGAGGTATCAAAGAGTGCCGGGGCGCTTCTCGGCCCCACTCAATCGCAACCTCAACCACGTAACGGGGAACTCCCCTCCTGGCGCTGACTCACCTTCGGGTTCAAGGCTCATGCTGGTCGAAGGGACGCCCCCAAGAGCGACAACCCAAGCCGAGGCACCTCCGCGGGGAGCCCTTGAGCGTTGGGCGCTATATGGGCTGAGACTCCTTCAGATTCTCGCCCCAAAAGCCCGGTGGAGCAGTAATGGCTGCAACAGCCAACTGCAGTCAGTAAAAAAATAAAAACAATTTTTTTATCAGTCGGCTTTCACACGTTGACCGGTACACATCTCCGCTATTTTTGACCCTTGAACTTGGATGACAATGGATACTACACCTACAGAAGCAGCACAAATCGTCGCCCAATTGCAGCAAGGGCTCAGCCAGCGGGCTATCGCACGTCAGCTCCACATAAGCCTCGTGTTTCGAAAGTGTATAAACGCTTTCGGGAGACTGGTGGCTTTAGCCCGAGACCAAGATTTGGTCGGCGCCAGTGCACATCGGAGAGGGATAAACAGGAGCTCCGAATGTTCGTGGGGCAGTTCGTCGAAGACTTAAGCGAGCTAATTTGACTCCAAAAAGGCCTGCCACAGGCCTAAAACTAACGGCAGGCCACCGACAAGCTCGCCTTCAATTTGCTTGCTCCCATCTTGATTGGGAGCCGAGTCCTGTTCTCCGACGGATGCAGAATGTGTTTGCACGGCAGCAACCGAAGGGGTGTGGTCTACAGGCGGCCTGGGGAGCGATTTGCGCAGTGCTATTTCGCTGAGACGGTGGCTTATGGGGGCGGTTCTTGTATGATGTGTACGGTACGGTACGACGCAACGCGACGGTAAAACGAAGCTGTTCTGGTGCCTGGCGGTGGACGAGGAGGCGATCTAACTTCAGACCGCGACATTTCCGATATTCTGCTGGAACATGTCGTACCCTATTTACTGGCCAGCGCTCAGCCCGGACTTAAATCCCATTGAGCACGCGTGGGATGAACTGAAGAGGAGGGTTCGTTCCAGATATCCTGCTCCTTCAAGTGTGAATGAGCTGAAATCAGAATCGATGCAGAAGCTGATTAGGTCAATGAAGAACCGTCTTCGAGTAGTTATTAGGGCGATAGGAGGGAACACAAAATATTGAAACTTGATTTAAAGGCCATGTTTTCTTCATTTATTATTTTTCCATATTCCTTATGTTTTCCTTCACTTAATCCGGGATAGCTCCTTAAATACTGGTGTGATTTAAATGAATTTGGTTTCAATTTAAAGATAACAGTTTAACCATTAAATGGTACCATTTTTATTATTCTTAACTAGTTAATAAATACTCAAGATTGCGCGGAGTCAATTCCAAGTAAGTGATTCCATAGTTTTGCTCGCGAGTGTATATTATGTTTAAAGCGATAACACCGTAGCCACGTAAATTTGTAATTCATTATTGTCATATACAGACATTACAAAAAAAAAATAGTATGGCTAAAATTGTATGGCTTAAAATTTTCATTTAAAATATTGATGTGTTTCTTATTTTTTTTATTCACAATATGTACTAGTTATGTTGTTAACCCAATAACCTTTTTTAAAAAAAGAGTAAGTATCGACTTTCTTGCTTTCTTTCTTCTTTGGAGTATAATTTTTGTTCTAAGAATTTTAAAATTGGCATGGTGCAAATTCGGAACGCACCTTAAAAAAAGAAAAAGAAAAGAAACATTTACTTGGAATTACGTAGTAGCCTAGTAGGTACATCATTTTGGTTGTTAAACATATTACTTCTACTGAATAAACTTAAAGTTGGTAATTAAAAAACATGAGTCACCCCACTAGTGACGTAAAATACCTAAGTATATATATATTATAAAAATAGGTCCTCTGAGATTGCGATTTGTTGACAACATGCAGACATACAAAAGGCGCTCAACCTACTTCGGAGACTTATAATGTTGTTATCATGTTATCAATACTTAATTAAACTATTTAAAATAACTTGTTCCATTCATAAGAAATTAAACACTTTTTTTTGTGTTTTGCACGGCTGGATTTTTTTTGGGTTTCTTGCCTTATAATCCCTCGCTTTGCTCAGGATTCAATTTTTGAATCTTTGAAGCCTTCGCATGCTCGGTTTTTAATATAGGCAATTACGCCAAAAAGCAACTTTTCAGCCTTGCATATCAAATAACTCTTGTATAAATAATTTTATTTTATGTTTAGATTTTCGCCTAAAGAGAGGTGTATTAACAGAACATATCGGAAAGATTTCGACCGAATGTCGCCACATGGACAAGATTTTGGGTAAATTTCATTTTTTTTTATAACAGTAGGAAATTGTGCATTCATTCTTATTCGGTTCGTAACCGCGTTAAATACTTAGGTATGACGCCAGCCACGTAAGATGCGACCTCGTGTTTATACGTCCGTTACGCAGTGGGGCAAAGGGGCAGGGCGAGGTGCGGCGACAGCGCATGCGCCGTAGTTGCCTTAGCTTAATAAACGTATAATTATTCTTGTGATTTCTGTACAGCTGCGCAAACACCTCACTTCTACCGCTCGCCAAGTCTCATCTTACGTGGCGCACACTCGCACGATAGCGACTCAATTAAAACTGAAAAAAATCGACGCATAAATAAATAAATAATGAAATATTTCTGGACATTACATACAGCGCCATCTCGCCCAAATTAAGCAAAGCTTTTGCTATGGATATACTATACAATGGATACAAATAATGTAAAATATAAATAAATAATAATAATAATAAATAGAAATCAGTCAGTCAACAAAAACACAAATTTTCATCACATAAATGTTTGTTTGTCGTAATGTCAGCCACCGTGCTCATTGTGTATGACCTGTCTGCTGAACCGAGGGGCGTGGGTTCGATTCTCGCACAGGATAAACATTTTCATGATGAAGATTTGTGTTTGTCTTGAGTCCGTATGTATTTACAAAAAGAATATTTATGTGTTTCTATCCGTTACGTAGTATCTATAATACTACTCTTGCTGATTTTGGAACCAGACGTCGTTGTGTGATATTGTGTGATTGTATTAATATATAAGATTTTTTTTTTTTTTTTTTTTTTTTTTTTTATACCACTAAGGTGGCAAACAAGCACGCGGTCCGCCTGATGGTAAGCGGTCACCGTGGCCTATGGACGCTTGCAACACCAGAAGAATCACTCACGCGTTGCCGACCCTTCACAAATCCAATAACTTCTTTCTTGAAGAACCCCATACTATAGTCCTTAGAGAAAACCTTGGCAGGGAGCTCATTCCACAACCCAAGCTTTCGCGGGAGGAAGTTTCTCAGAAACCGCACTGTACGCGACCATTTCGGTTCTAAAGTGTGAGAATGAATTCCCTGCCGATGGCGAGAGGTGCGATGGTAGAAAGTAGCCGTGGGCATCATTGCGAACAATACCTAAGAACACATCCCATTGTACAAGCGGTAGAACACACACAGGGAGGCAAAGTCTCTCCTTAGACTTAAGGGTTCGATACGGCAAGTGAATTTGGGATCGGCAACAATTCTCACAGCCCGTCGTTGAACCGAGTCAAAAGGTCCAAGCCGGTATCCGGGTGCACCCGCCCAGAGATGGCAGCAGTACTCCATATTGGGCCGAACTTGCGACTTGGGAAGTACGTGAAGTACCGCCTCGCTTCAGTACACCTAGTTTCTTGGACGCCAGCTTCACCTTATCTTGTAAATGATCTCGGAACTGAATATCGCTGGAGATGACAACACCAAGGATCCCAATGCTCTTGGAGATGGAGAGGGGAGTGTTCTGGAATTGTGGGACTACAGTGAATGGGGTTTTCTTAGCGGTTGTATCGGACCAAGTTTACCTGTGTCCCCAGTCAGAAAATTTGGACAGTGTGGTCTCGATTTGAGACACAAGTTTTCCGCGGTTTTCCTCCACAAGGGAACGAGGGATGTTTGCGCGACCCGTATAATAAGCGTCTCCAGTACTGTTATCTGCATAGCAATGCATGTTGTTGATGTCCAACATGTCATTGATATTCAATAGAAACAGCGTAGGAGACAGCACAGACCCTTGCGGGACACCAGCATTAATGTCAATGCTATCAGAGCAACTACCATCAACTACGGTTCGTATGCGTCTGCCGGACAAAAGGCTGCCATTTGCACAAACCCTCGGGCACTCCGTAAGATGACAACTTCGATAGAAGACACCGGTGCCAGACCCGATCGAACGCCTTCGCTATGTCCAGGCTACATGCCAATGCCTCACCCTGACTCATAATGGCTAATGCCCATCTGTGTGTTAGATACACTAGAAGGTCACCAGACGAGCGACCGTGGCGATAGCCATATTGACAATCATTGACCAGGTCGTGTTCTTCTAGGTATCTTAGAAGCTGTGTGTTGATCACACGCTACATCACCTTGTAGAGGAGAGAGGTAATAGCGATAGGCCTGTAATTCGATGGATCTGATCTATCGCCCTTTTTGGGCACCCGGTGCACATTCGGAGTCTTCCATGAAGACGGGAATTGCCTAGTATGGTAGGATACAGGTAGGTGAGTACAGGACATAACTCAGGAGCACACTGCTTAAGCACCACTGCTGGTATACCGTCTGGCCCACTCGACTTATGAACGTCTAGAGAAAGTAACGCCCGCTGAACCTCCCGCTGTGTTATGGAAATTTCCCGCATGGTCTTACCGCACCACGGTATAGTAGGTGGTACAGCGCCTTCATCGTTCATAGTAGACCCGGCTACTACAACAGAGGGGGACCAGGGGCCCTTCCGCACGCCGTGCCAGCAAACGTATTATCTGTGCCGAGCTTTGGCAGTTCTAGTACCGCAACTTTTGTCCTTTAAGTAGTCTGTGCAGTCAATTCTCATGTTTAGTCCAAGAAACTTCTTTTTAAATAATGGCAATCAGGATAAAGAGTAATTTCAGCGGCCACTCCATCCACATTTAATGAGGACTTCTGCAATATCAGGGGTATTCACGCGACCCTAGCGCAGTTCACCATCACCTAGAAACTCCGCAGCCGACCATTCTCTTTTTAACGGAGACGCAGATACTCTGCTCGGTCGATACATCATCCCGGTTACAAACTCGAGCACAATTTTGTGAGACGTGCCGGTGTATAAAAGTTCGACCGAGAGCATATCTGCTGTCGCTGCCTTTATAGCCTTGAAGACAGTTGACCTGTTGATATTATGGGTGCGCGTAGATCACGGAGGCCACACCCGTGACACGGCGGTGACACGGACATAGCTCGACTCTTCACGCATCTTAGTTTGACGGCTGACGAAGTTCTAGAGCAATATCCCAGAGCAGAACTAGTTGTTTTGGGAGACTTTAATGCCACCATTGTGAGTGGCTTAGTTCTCGCACCAATAACTACGAAGGGATATCTGCTCATGACTCTGACCTATGGATTCTTTCAGGTGGTACTTTCTTATCGAGAACACCAGATATGGAGGACCATAAGAGCTTCTTACTGGACCTTCTGCTGACTACACGTCCGGGCGGATATTCCGTCTCAGTGAATGCGCCTCTAGGCTCCTCGGATCACTATCTCGTTCGTACTCAAGTGTCATGCACACAATCCATCTGGGCCAACTAATTGGCATCGTGTGTGGCATTATAAGTCGGCAGACTGAGATGGATTGCGTGAATTTTATGCATCTTACCTGTGGAGCTAGCTCTGCTTTAGCCCAGAAGATCCTGAGGTCTGCGCAGCTACAGTCACTGAGACAATCCTCGGTGGTATGGAATGTTTTATTCCTAAGGCGGGTAGCTGCCGGCGTCAAAAAACGATCGTGGTTCCGTACCATTATCTATATAAACGGCAAAAAATCACGTTTGTTGTATGGGAGCCCACCTTAAATATTTGTTTCATTTTAATTTAATTATTTATTTTTGACGTTAATATATAACTAAATATTCTTCATAACTGAATATTTAAAGCGTCTACCTGTTGCCGTTATCAATATCGAGCAAAAACTAACAAAAAAGTCACGTTTGTTGTATGAGAGCCCCCTAAATATTTATTTTATTCTTTTTTTTAGTATTTGTTTTAATAGCGGCAAGAGAAATACATCTTAAACTGTCTAATTACCACGGTTCATAAGATACAGCCTGGTGACAGACAGACCGTTTTTACCCTTTGGGTACGGAACCCCTTAAAAAACGGAAAGGAACCGAATACGAATAAGTGCACAAGCGATTTATCAATGTATTTTGTTTCCTTTTTTTTTAGATTGTCCCCTAAAGAGAAATCTAGCAACAGAACAGTTTGTAAAGGTCTCGATGGGAAATTGTCTTTCGAACAAGATTTTGGGTAATCAATTTTTTTTAACTGACTTTAGAAAACAAAGGTCTTTATGTATTCGACCTAAGGTACATAGAAGTATGTTAGAATTGCACAATTTTCATATATGTAAGTCTGTGTGGGCTTTGTAACCGATGTGCCAAATTTTATAAGTGTATGTATGTATGTCGGATTGTATGTATGTCTGATTGTATGTTTGTCAACGTATTTCACAGAAACTAATGATCGGATTTAAAAAATATTGTGCAGTTCAACTTTAGGGAACAATGCAAGTTTCATCAAAATCGGTTCAGTGGTTTGCAAGATATGGACTGTTAAGTGTGTACCAATTACTAGAAAAATTGTCATCGGTTTGAGTTACTTATTGTGTGTATATGTTACCCGATATCTTCGCTGACCGTTAGCAGATTTTATAACACTAATAAGGCAAACAAGCAGACGGCCCAACTTATGTTAAGCGGTCACCGTAGACTGTATACGTTTGCAACGCTATCCATCAATTAATAAGGTGATTCCCTTCCTGGTGTTTTTTTTCTGTCTGACAATGCAGTTGGCTGTTGCAGCCATTACTGCTCCACCGGGCTTTTGGGGCGAGATTCTGAAGGAAGCCCAATGCTTATTGGCTCCCTGCGGGGGAAGCCTCGGCTTGGGTTGTCGCTCTTGAGGTCACCCTTCGACCGGCGTGATCCTCGAACCCGAAGATGAGTCAGCGCCAGGAAGGGAGTCGCCTTTTACGCGGTGGCGGTTGCGATTGCGATTGAGTGGGGGCGAGAAGCGCCCCGGCACGCTTTGATACCTTGTATACGTGGTAGGTACGTGCGTTCGCCGACGAACCCGGGGAAGTCGAGGTCGTGTTAGGGGGGAGGTCGTTGAAACTAATATCACTATCCGGATAGCGAGATCTTCGTCTGGGGCCGTAACTACGTGCCGAGGCCGCTTAACAATAGTTTTTCGACCGTGCCGAGGTCGGGGGGATGAGTTCCCTACTGATATCTAAGTATATGTATGTTCAGGTATCAATTACAAATACAAAAAAAAACACCGCATTCAAAAACTTACTAAAATAAAGAGTAAAAATAAATCATACGCACATGGAACATTGAGCTGAGCTTTTTTTCCTTGGAGTCTTTTCTGTCTCCGGTCCATACCTTTACCGCTTATTACTTTAAAAGTTGGTAAATCATGATTTACGCTTAATATGAACCTACCTTAGTCCAGGTACACTCTATCATTATTGCGGTGATCGGCTCACCACCTGCCACGTAGAACTAAAGTGTACTCAATAAACTATCTAATGCAAAAAATTAAATTATTTTTTGAGATTTAGTTTCTGGGATTAGTAAGTTTAAATATCTACCAGTTTTGCATCGCGTCGCCTCGGTGCTTATTTGTCCTATCTACTTGTAAAAGAGTTTTTTGCTCTATTTAAAAAAAATATGTTTCTAGATTAAAAGGCTTTTCTTTATATTTATATATATATTAAGAAACTTAAGGTTTTTTTAAAAAGAGCAAAAAAACTCTTGTACTGTAAAATGTAACCAATGGAAGATAGGACAAATAAGCACTGAGGCGACGATCAGTCATTCAGTTAGTACTTACCCACTACGTATTATTACATTAGAGATGACGCCGCACTTGCCACCTTTGTCCCAAATCACTGCGGCGTGTAGGTCGCACGTCACTTAGCCACTCACTGGCTGTCTGTGGTTACTTATTTTGTATTAAAAAAATAGTAGCGAAATCCCCTCCGTTTAGAAAATACAATTAAAACATTAAAACACGATTTTTTAAAAAACGGTCCAGTAGATCCAGAAATTACCCCACGCGTTTATAAGAAACTCACATCCTGTATTATATTTATAATAGTAGTATAGATTAGCATACATATTACTCCTAGTGACTTATAAAGTCCTAGTACATCAATCTTACAAACACAAAATCCTCATAGAATTAAAACAAATACAATATTAATACTCGTATACATACATAGAAATAATCTCTCTTCGTTTATAACTCCCTGAAGGTTAGATACTTAGAAGAAAATAATTATACATGACATATCTATGGATATATCATCAATATAAATAGGTCCTGGCTTGAGGATAAACTTTTGACTGCATCTTTACTATGAAACCATTTATTTATATTTAAGATGGCCATGTAGATATGGCATGTATAATATATTTTCGTCTAAGACGTCTTTAAGGAGTCATAAACGAAGAAACATTGTTTCTATGTAGGTATATTGTATTTCTAAATGCTATGAAGATTTTGTGTGTTCGTATGATTGATGTACTAGGACTTTATAAGTCACGAGGAGTTTTATGTGACGTTCGTAACGAATATATTTTTAGACCAAAGATGTAGTTGAGATTTTCATCAGCCAGACTTGTGCCTCGATAGCTCAATGGTAGAGCAACGGAATGTAAAGGTTACAGGTTCATGTCCTGGCTCGAGGTTAATCTTTTGACTGCATATTTGCTATGAAAGTATTTATTTATATTGATGATATTAGCATACATATTGATAGACTAGCGTTTACCCACGACTCTGCCCGCGCTATATATGGTCATCGGCGTGTTCTTTTTAATTATAAGAAAGGAAGTTTGGTGTAGTTTTTGTTATCTTCTCTGCACTTAACCAAATCATAAAATTTTATTGAAATCGGCTCAGCGGTTTAGCCCAATTCGTTTTAACCCTTTGTGCATTAACCGATTCACACTTTACTATTTTTAAGCATCGTATGTCCTTCATGTGGGATTTCATCACGGAGAAACATAAGGAAGAAGGTCCCTATTAGTTTTAACTGTATAATCCATATAAATATTATAAATGCGAAAGTAATCCTGTGTGTTACCTCTTCACGCTTAAACCGCTGTACCGATAAAGATGAAATTTACCATGGAGATAGTCCCGGGGAAGGACATATGCTACTTAAAAATGTCAAGTGTGGGTTGGTTTTCATTTCTATAAATGAGGCGTTGCCGTTGAAATCTTACACCAATAACCAAATTTAGGGCGGATGGAACCGCGGGCAAAAGCTAGTTTCTAATAAAAATATTTATACAGTATGTATACATATTTACACAGACTAGGGTAACTGATCCAGCATCAACAGAATGCCTTGAAATTATGTAAGCACTTCACGCAAAGGTCACATTACCCTTCCGGAGAACATGAACCAATCAGCTTATTTTTAGGTTGTCACTTATTTTAATTTTGGAATTTTTTAAACCTTAGCCCTGTGCTAAATGCTTACATACCCATAACACTTACTGTATTTTTGTCACCTTTTCTTACACCCAGTATAGTTTAATTTTGTTACAATTTACAGTACAAATCCAAGAGAAAAGGCTGTAAGCAACTCTTTAAAAGCAGTCATTAATCCCAATAGACCAAGTTCGCCCAAAGGAAGACGATGTAGCCCAAATTTATATAACTGACCTTATTTATATAAAAGATAAAAAGTATTACTTTTTTTTTAAATTAAAAGTGTGTATGTTTATAAAGTATAAAGTATATTATTGTAATAAAACTTCAAGTTTATATAAATATATTTTATTTAACAAATATAAACAAAGCATCAATGTAATGTAATCAATTAATAACAAGAGTCAAAAAAACTTAAGCGGCGGGAAAACAAAATGTATCTCATAATTTAAGTAAAATATGGTTATAAATCGACATTTTCTAAAAATGAAACCTAGTTGGATCGATTTATCGCCATAACTCCCTGCATACTAAACTTCATGAAAATCGTTGGAGCCGTTACCGAGATTCAGATTATATATATATATATATACAAGTATTGCTCGGTACTTATTAAAATTGTTTTCGGTTACATATGGCATACTGCCATATATAAACAGTAAGTATGTATTTTCATAACAATGCTAGAGTGCGACATCAGTCCGAAATAGTTATCGAAAGATGTTTTTGCGGCACAAAGGTTGTGAAAGAAATCATACTTGTTCGTGACTCATATCGCAACGCTTTGTGATATTTCAGCCATACGTTCTCTTTTCACTCACACATAATCTATTGCTTTATTAATTTCTTTAGAGTTCCTGTATTTCCAACCTCTTAGCAGGAAGCGGCCGTGACTATCAGTAAATATTTAGTGTGCGTAAGGATTGAGGAGCCACCTCTGGAATTGGGGTAACCAGGTAAAAAATATTTTGTAGTCCTAATCAAATACTTGTAGTCCCAGTTCCAGAATTTGTAGTTAAAAGACTAGAAAGTTATTAAGGATCAAAGGTGGCTCCTCAACTCTTACGGTCGGTATTCCTAGGTCTTTGAAACTAGATGACGTACGTATTTCATTTCTTCACAAGATTTAGTAGTCCTTAAAATAAAATTTGTAGTAAGAAAACCAAAATGCCAAGTGTGAGAGTTAATGAGTAAGATCACTTTAATGAGGCTCCTTATTCCAATGTTGGTTACAATAATTGAGAAAACCACTTTGGAGATATAAAAAACCAGTTTACAAGTATTTAGTAGTTCTAATAGAATAATTGTATGCTCAATTCCAGAATTTTTAGTTTGAAGATAAGAGTCATAAAGGTATAAAGATAAAAAATAAATTTAATTAGTATAGAGTGTGTGGTGACCATAAATCTACACATATAAAGATTTGTCCTGATTGACAGATTGATTAATTTATAACAACCAATAAAATACTATATAATAAACTTATAAATTTTAAATTCATAACACACAGATATTTATATAAATATAAATAAATATTTATATAATTACACGCATAGAAATTATAAATGATGTATTTCAGGGATTTTGGAATATCATCCCTTAAACCCCTTTAAGGGATGATATTCGAGAAAATGGTTTATAGGGGTAAGTATTTTATTGTTCGAGACTTAAAGAAGTAGATAAGTAGTAAAATTCGCATATTTATTTGATGTGACATAGTAGGTATAAATTTTGATTTATATAAATATATTAAGTTAAAATTTGTGTGTTTGTGTGAATGTCCCCTACATACAAACAAACAAACAAATTTTAATATCATGTCCGCAAATACAAAAACTAATTTCAAACATTTTTCACCACTAGTAGCAACCTTTATACCCAATAATACCTACCACTACGTTGTACTCCGGTGGTGAAAGCTACACTATTCCTGAGAAACCCGATGGAGCATCAGGCCATGGGTGCCCTGGTACTCCTACCAGAAGGAGTAATCAGTAGGAGCAAGAGGCTGAACTGGTAACATCGGCCTATATTATGTAGATTAAGAAGTTCATCAATGGGTAGGAAATTATATATTCCACGGCGATGACCGAATAACGAATGCGAAGACGCAGTAAAATACTTATTAACTTCTCTTGAGAAGTTATTGGAATAGGTCCGAAAATCGAAATCAAAAATTTTGTGTTTTTTTTACGTTTCAAGACTTGGAGAGTGTGTGTGTGTGTGTACATATGTATGTATGTAGACATATTATGGCTTTCGATTCCTCAATTACTACTGGACCGAATCGCTCTGATGACATATCAATCGATACGCCACGTCATGACTTAGATCTGAAAGGCGTCTGAAATAAATCGGTCCAGCGGTTCGTTTTTTATCCGTAAAAAACTGACTTTTTTATGCAGGCAACATAAATTTCATATATAATTTCATGTATCGAGGGGTAGTAAAGGGTTTTCGAGGGTGCTGATTTCGAATTTTTTATCAGTTTATTAAAATTCAAAATGGCGGATCCAATATGACGTAATTTTTTTTTTGTAAAAGAATTTTTCTCAAGAGAAGTTGCATGTACGGTACTTGCTGCCGAACCAATTTTAAAAATAATAATTAGAAATTTATTTATGCATTACCCGTTGTTTATGCTAAAAATTCCACTTTTTTATTTCAAGCCGCAAACAATATTTTATTAAATCTTATCATATCAGCTCATTTTGGTCTAATGCTGAACATAAGCGTCCTCCATGGCGCGCCACTTCTCGCTTCCACTCCCTCAGCCTTCCTCTGCTTTCCGCATTAGCTACTACTGGCAATTCTCTTAGGTCATCGGTCCAACGCGCTCCTATGCTTTGCTCTTTAGTACCCCAGAACCAAAGTAAACGTCATAGCTCGCTTAGCCAGCAAGTAAAGTGGCTAATGAATGAAATGAGAAAACCGCGTATCGAAAATCTTATGCCCCTAAATTATTTAATGTACCTACTAAGTTTGTGTAGAACAGCTTTGCATACCTACGTCGTCATGGATATATAAACCGGCCAAGTGGCTGTCGTACTCACGAACCGAGGGTTCAGTACCTACCACCATTTACGTATTTACAAACAGAAACAATAAATATAATTTTATTTTTCTAAAATGATACATGGTTTATAAACTTATATTTAATATCTGTTTTACACAAGTACCAACTTCATCTAAGAACTTTTTAATGGAATTTGTACTATTTTTTTACTATTTCGCCGATTTTTAAAGTTGGTCGACTATTAATTACTCTTTAAATGTAAAGCCTATACTTAGCTATGACAGTTTTTCTTTAAATTTCGTTATACATGGTGTATTCCATAAGCACTTTCAAGAACAACCTTAACAAAAAGTGTGGTGCCCGCAGTTGAGGAAAGTGTCTGTGACGTCCACATCAGCTTTACTGCAAACGAAATGCCAACAGTAATTTTAACAATGTCACGGGATAAATCAACGGGCCACGATTGTTGCGTCAGCGTTGAAAATCCTACTAATATTATAAACGCGAAAGTTTAAAGTATGGATGTTTGTTACTCAATAACGCTTCAGCAACTGGACGGATCGGGATGAAACTTGGCACACCTATAGATTAGGTCCTAAAACAACACATAGGCTCCCTAAAAATTCAAAAATTCCTGCGGCAATAACTATAACCGAGCTTAAACGAACTATAGCTATAGCTACAGCTTGATATAGCAAACCTGATTAGTGTAATTAAGGAGTAAATTACAGTATTAATACTGTGAATGTAATTAAAACGTTAAGTTATAAGCAATATCTGAATCGAATGATAAAATGAAAGATAAGTACAGCGTGCGCCTCTAAGCTCCTAAAAGTGTTTTATTATACTTTTCTCGCGAATTCAACTACAGTTCACTTTGCCGGTCGTTTTACTTTGGGTACCTCTTAATTATTATATAATATATATGTATATATATATACCTCTTAATGATAGAAACAGGTGTACTTGAAGACCTGCTTAACTTGAGGATTGAATCAGGTGATCTAGTTCTAAAACAGCACATTGAAAATGGTAAGAAAAATGCCATGTATACTTCCCCGCAGATACAAAATAAAATAATTGGTTTGTGCGGCTTGGTCATAAAAAGTAAAATCGTACAGGCTGCAAAAAGGCTTATGTTTATAGTGTAATAGCAGATGAGTCATTTGACATAGCTGGGAAAGAACAGCTTTCCATAGGATTCCGTTTTATCGTCAGACGGAATGCCACGCTATAAAAATTAGAAAGACGGAATCTAAGTTACTCTGGAGTTGGTGCCGAGTCGGTTGGGATTTTTGTTTGTAAATATAAGACAGAACCGAATTCTCTTTGTTTGGACTATTTTGGCTTGGCTACGAAATTCTTTACAAAATTGATGTCACAAAAAAAAACAAACAACACCACTATTATCTAAATTACTCGCTTCTAAAGCTGGAAAGATGTTATCGATATTTTTCATTTTTATTTCAATGTATTATTTTTTAGGTGCCTATTTTAAAAACTATGCGATTTTAAGAATTTTTAAGCGTTTTATATAATCCTGTGTTATTATGACTACACTGCACGTGAATACACGAGATACAAAATGTGAAACCTAGCAAAAACATATGTTAAATCAAATCTCTGAAGGTTTTTTATCGACTTTCGAACTTAAATTTGCGTAGACATTTCTGTTAGAATGATAACTACCTTGATTTCAGCAAGCATGGATTAGATTATTTTTAGGTCGAGGAGGATACTGAAAATTTCATGAGACATCGATTTGTAAGTGGCAGATTATTTTTGAAAAAAAAAATGTTTTATCTCATAAATTCGCTTGTCAAAGAGCGAAGTCAGACATACACGAACGGTACGCATTCGCAAAGCGTCGTAGAGCGGAGTATTATGCACAAGTACTTTCGATGGAAAGCACAGTCTCTGTTGCTCAACAACAACCTGAGTTTATTGAATGCATTCGTATTGATGAAGAAAAAGATCCTGATAATCCCATATCTGTACCTAACGTAACCTAAGAGAGTTCGAGTGAATATAAAAGACAAAAGTTAAGTTAAAAGCTGTCAAACTACCTTAAAACAGAAGAGTGTTACATTTGTAGCAAAACTAAAAACAGGAGACGACATTAGTGATAATATAACAGAACCTTCAGATACTAGTATTTTATCGGTCTCTTTCAGTGGAAGCACGACAAGATTTCAAGAAATCCCCGAAAGTAATTGTAATAATACTCTTTATAAAAACACCATACACAGTTGTATTTAGGGCATTCCTAAGACACTTACATCTTAATAGAGACTTTAGTTAATAATGTTTAACAACCACACATTCATATACTAATAACTTTTAAAAAAAATAAGATTTTTGCCTTAAAGAAGGATCCGTTACAAAACTTATTAGGAAACCTTTAACCATTATTATCGTATTTCATGAAAGCGTTAATATATTTTCCTGAACATCCGAGCTAGACGATATTTTACCAATAGCATTTCGCAGTTTAGAAAAATAAAACCTAAAGCTTTATTGACTGTTTTGAGATTCGAATTCAGCAGCCAAGTAATGCCATACACCAGTCCCTAATCTTTTATTTTATGTCCCCACGCGTTATTTCAAAATAAAAGGTCCTTGTCCATTAAGTCCGACACAAAATGGTCATTATAATGAACTGTGTAAATATCTACATTGTTGGAAACCTCAAAGTCTTCAGGAGCAATGCAGAACAAACCCTTTTTCTTTTGAGTTGAGTTTTTTGTGATCTCACCATCCCTTACGTAGATTTTCATGGTTTTCTGTTGATTAGACATTTGATTTTAATCTCAAAGATTCCGTCCGGCGATGCACCAAAGAGAGGAAAACACTTATTGAGGATTAATCCATTTTCTTTAATTTTAATATTTTGTTTTGCAGCCACTATTTCTCAAACTTTAGGCTCTAAAGTTTTTCCTGAAAAAATATACATGAAATATCAAATTATAAGAGGACCATGGAAGTATGGAAGAAGTGAATAACTGGTGGTAACATAAAACTTGATTCTTACCTCTACCAATCGCTTTTGTATACGCTTTAAATGTCTTTTTTACCACAGTGCGCTATTTCATGCAGTTTTGATGCAGTGAAGCGGCTATACCGTAGTTTCAACCTCATATTTGATTCGGTTTGATCTATTGTATCACAGGCGATAATTTTTAAATCAGTTTTTGCCATGTGAGCCTTGCAGTATTGAATAAAACCTTGCCATAGAATGAATAAAAAAGTTAGGCCTTAATTAGAATTGTGATACAGCATAAGCAGTAAATTTATATTTAATCGGCGTGATTTTTCTACCACTTCTTTTATAAAACATCCATCACTGGGAAGCAGATTCGTCTTTGAGGGTTTAGCTTTTTTAGAAATCGGCGTCACCAAATCAGCAGTTTTGACAAATTTTAAATTACTTCCAACAGTGGATAGCTTCGCTTTTTCCCAATAGCATTTCATAGAAGTACAAGAAGGTTATTCTGTCCGTTTGTTTAGCCACATAATAAGAGCTACATCATGCTTACATCATGCTTACATCCTGGATGGCAGCACAATCTTCGCACTACACAATTATAATGTGTTCAGTTTCTTCATTGCATATGAAGGTACAACGATATGGCTTACTTTTAACATTGAGCTCTGAAGTTAATCTCGCTTTTACTGTGCGTAATTGGCATTATCTCGCTTTTACTGAGCGTAATTGGCATTATCTCGCTTGTACTGTGCGTAATTGGCATTATCTTTACATACCCAATCGGTCCTCGTAGCATTCTCGTGCAGATCTACAAAAAAGCTTCTTTTTATTGAAACGTTGATTCGTGATTAAATAATTTACATAAATTATATTCAGAAAAATCAATATCGATTATCTTATTTATTCAATCTCTACGTTTCAGTCACCACTTCGTCGATTAAATCAAACGTATAAATAAATATATGTTAATGTAGAAATATCGATATTTTTCTTTATTCATTCTTTACTACCTGGTAACCGAGACTTGAAATAACTGGGCCATAAAATATAATATGGCCATATAATAAAACAAATCCCTGGAACAGCAAGATTTTGCCGACTCTTACTACCTATAAGTGTTTCGTTAATAAATTAAAGGAACAATGTTGCATTTATATTTATATTATAAATGATACTTGAAAAAAAACTAGGTGGAGTACCTACACCGATTTACGAACCTTAAACGAATAAAAGCTGCTGCAAACTGATGAGAAGTTCTTCCGTGTGATGATTGTTAAGGTTGAATGAAATCATTATGTAGGACTTAGTAGATAGGTACTTACGTTCAAAGTTTCACTCCTGCACGTATATACAGTGGATTGTTTGCCATAAAATCCTAAACCATTACCATGTTCACCTTTGGTAAATTTTGGGACTGTCTACGCACAAATCCACTCTCCATCGTCTAAATTTAACTTTAATCTAGTTTTTACTTATCTAAAAGATGTATATTATACGAAATATATTAATAAGGTAAATGCAGCGGTCCGAATTGCGCTCACAAGACTTACGAGCGTAGGCGCGCTTATGAGTGGACCGAATTGAAATTCGCACTTACAATCGTGAGTTAACCTAAAACTTATTTTGAAATATATAATTTTGACATACTATAATTTTGAAGATTTGCTTATTTTCATTTAGTTATTTTTATAGTTTTACTTCGCATTTTTCTATAGGGCTTGTGTGTGCTTGGTAGAAAAACTATTTTGTAATCACAATAACTTAAATGGTTCAAGTCGTTGATTCTTTCTTGAATTATGTATTTCATGTACAGATTTATTAAAGGTTTTCCATGGAGTCAGTACTTCTTACAGAAGCATTGGGATTACTGATATCCGGTGATGATAGTGAATTTTTTACGTCATCATCATCTTCTGATAATGACAGTTCTGAAGAAGAAATGAGTTTTGTCATTAATATTATAAATAAAACAAAAAGAAATACTAATAGGATTCAAAATATTAGAATTAAAAATTATATAGAGTTAACTGTGCCTTCATATACTGCTGAACAGTTTAAATCTCATTTTAGGTGAGTGCCTATACATTCAGATTCTTCTCTGACAACTGGTTCAAATGAAAATGTTCATGGTTATAATCTGAAGTTGATTTCGTTTACCTACCTCCTATTGCTTTGTTTAGATTAGAATGAATGCTTTACTAAAAATAATGTGTACTAGGTATATTTCAGCTAAATATTCACAGAGGGGTGTGTTTAATACATTTCAAGCATTTTTCCATTTCATTTGTGTGTTAGGGAATGCTTCGTTATCGTTTAAGACATTTTTTATGCAATAATTGATTGTGCCTAATAAGTAAATATTTACCATATTTCAAAAACTACACAAAACGCAACATACTTATTCAAACAAATTTTACAATATTTACCATAGTTGTGTCCTGGCTATGATTATACTTTAAATAGGTATACTAGAGTATAGTTATGTTATAGTCTAACCTATCTTTAAATATTTAGCCGAGCCCTTTAGAAAACATGTGGTAGGCAATTGACCTTGAACAATGAACAAAGATTTATGAACTGAGTGTCTTAATAATTTAGACAGTTAACCGATAACAAAGACCATAATATAATACTAATATTAAATGTTTATTTATACCTTATTTAACAACAACAAATGTTTATGTTTATTTATGCCTTATTAAACGACACGTATTTATTGTTAGTTAGAATGACTGTTGCTTAATATAAAGAGAGTATTAATCTGTGGAATTTAAGGTAAAGAACTAATGTTTAGGTTATAGAGTTTTTCATTATAACTAAGGACTTTATAGAGTTAACACTGGGGTTTTTATCTATTACTTGTCTGGTACCCGCGTGAATCAACTTTTTTACAGACACTGTTGTGGAGTTTTGCGAGGAAAAAAGTTTAAAGCAAAATGTAGAATGTCAGAGTTTTGGTTGTGTAGAACAACCAGAATAAATTAAGATAATTTAGTAACATTACAATTAAATACTTAAACACAATACATAAAAACATAGTCAAGCCTTGCCTCGGTTGAGACTAGATGACACTGTGTGTACATTCCGGATTTTTTTTTATGTATTAATTTGTAATGTGCGATTGTGACAGCTATATTTGTATTAATTATCCAAGGTTAAGCAACTTTGAGAATGGTCAGGCAATGATGAGTGACTAGTGGCAAATTTTTCTAAACTCCTCTGTTGGGCCCATTTAAGGTACACTAGGTGTTAGGTCATTGTTATTAATGAATAGCCATAATTATAGAAATGAACCTTTTATTTAATGTTTAACATCGAGGACCAAAAAGATAAAATATTGATGTATTTTTTCTCTATGCCTTGATTTCTAAGAGTTCTGTACATGTAATTGTATTGTGCGAATCAAATGCCTTTGCATAGTCAACAAATACAATGTAGTATGATTTGGTATATTCATTACATTTTTCCAAGACTTGTTTTACCTCATCCACGTGAACAAGGGCACAATAGGTAATGAAAATTTGTATGAGAATTTTGATATTTTTGTAGGTGGAACTGTAAACAGCTAGAAGCTTTATTTATCCACGCAAGCAAAGTCGCGGGAATAAGCTAGTATGTATAAGGGAATATAAATATTATTTGTATGCTATATGTGTAATATACAAGTATAAAAAATTAAACAAACTATAAGTCAGTATTTGTATCAGTTGATATTTTATATTTACCTTATTTATTTTTTCGAACCAGATGGCTCTGTTTGATATGTCCAGTAATATTAATTTTATTAATTATGTATCTCAAAAGTAACTAATGAATATTAATATATATTTTGTAATCATGTTTATTGTATCAATTAAAAGTGTTTTTAGAAACCTACTTGAATAAAAAAAACATATTTGATAAGAACGGTTATTAAGTAATATCTAAGCTCAGACACATATTGGGGCACTTTTTCTATTTGACATTTTATCTCACCAGTCACTTAGTAGAGCTAATGCAAGGGTAATAATTTGGATAAAAAATCAATCATAGTGGTTTCTATTACTACTAAACATGTTGTTTTAGCTGCTGCATAAACATGTTGGGCATCAGGTCAGTTATTAACTCTACCGCTCTAACACTTTTCATCAAAATAATTGCAGTAAGAAAGGAAAATTATGTAATTTTTATTTACTTTTATACAAAGATCAACATGTAAAAAATTTGATGTGGGGAAAGCTACTGCCATAAGAGCTGTACGAAGAGTATCAAACGCTTTACATTGCCTTGCTCCACGGTTCATCCAGTGGCCTAAGGAACAGGGGGCGTATTATGTCATGGCACAATTTGAAAGCCACAGTGGATTCCCACAAGTTATCGGGGCTATTGATGGCACACATATTAAGATTTCACCTACGAAGGAAGATGCCATATCTTTTATTAACAGAAAAGGATTTCATTCGATTCATGTACAGGTGACATATTTTGATAGTGTTTAGGATCTTTATATCCTCACTGCATTTTACTTTTACAATAATTCACAATACCTACATGAACCTTCATTATAATGTATCAAAAATGTTTTGATAGTACTGCAGATAAAAATGTTTTGATAGTACTGCAGATAAAAAGTAATTTACTTACTCACCTCATTCATTTAAAATAAATTTCTAATGCTCATATAAATATGAAATTTAATTTGATTGTTTTAGATATAGTGTAGAACCTAGAATCTAGTACTGTGTATGTAAGCTATAAAATTAGAATGTAATCGTTTTGTCTTTGGTAGTGAGTTATTCCTCCATTCATACGATCCCACTGAAAATCAGTCTTTTGCCGATATGCTGAGTGGGACCCGACCTTTTTGGATTATAATTGTATTTACATGACATGTAGATTTAAAATGTTTTTGTTCACTATATACCTATATACATTATTTTATTTTATTCTTGTCTCTTGTAGTATGGCTATTAAGTCAAATATGTTTCTTCTTCTATAAATTTTAATAAATATGCAATATTAATTAAGATACAAAATTGGCATGCATAGAAAATCAGACAAGTGCGAGTGGTAGTAGCGCACAGTGGTTTTCATATCACCATACAATTTACGAACACAAACTACAAATGCAAATGTTTGTCCTGTGCGGGTAACGAAATTAACCACAGCCACAGGGGCCAATGTAAAAAAAAGGTCCAAGTCTTGTGATACATTTTGATTAAAAAGACATTTTACAGATGTAACTTTAAATTATTTAAATAATTATGTTATAACAGGACAGGTTAAAGCAGTAGTGCCCTGTTACTGAATGCACCGGCTAGGTGCTCAGAAGGAGGAGAAAAGATAGAGGGAGTTCAAAGGCGAGTAAAGAAACACTTTTCAAGGGAAAGGCAGGTTATATTAGTATACTCTTTCATTATATAGTAACAGCTTTTAATGCACAATATCCTAATCACATAGGGTGATTCTTAACACTTAAATATCTAGATCACAGCTACCTAATTCACAATCATATAGGACTACCTAAATAAATAGAAAGATAGCCAAACGCAAGCCTGCCTACACAGATTTTAAGTGTAGTTTTTAAAGCTTTTATTAGGGAACTAGTACACTCAGATCTCTTCGGCCTAGAGCCCGATTCGATGTCTTGCTCGCTGTAGGCACCCCTCAGGTCAGCACCGCCGTAGAAAGAAGACGCGGATGGGACTGATGTTACGTGGCCTAACAGCGCGTGGTGAGTAGTGAATATGCCGCCCGTGGCAGGCACAAGGTAAGGCCGCACGTGGCTAGCACAGTGCAAGACCGCACGTGAACGTAGCTCGCCAGTAGCTTCGGCGTAGAGCAGGTCGCCCCGTAACCTTCGTGTGTAGCGGTGTTCAAGATAGCACCCTTCTGCACAGGCCGAAGGTTTTGGAGTCAAGGAGACTCCGGGCAGGCCGAGGATTTGGAGTTTAGTAGACTCCGTCCTTCCCCAGTAAAAGAACAGCAAAGCAGCTGTCGTCGGACAACAAACGTGCACCCGCATACAAAGACTTCTTCTCACGGACCTCAGTTTAGGCGTAGAGCCGTAGTGAAGCAATATATATACGTAGTATATATATACTAAGAACCTTACTGTCAAGGAGAAAGATAAATGGATTAGCGATTTACCAATAACTCACAAAACACAGAACGAGAAAAAATAAATATATAAAATTACCGAGGACGGTTTTCTTTTATAGCATAGAAGTAGATATGCAGCAATTTGTAACTTAATAATAGAATCCGTGAAAATAATTAACAATAGAATTTTTTCACGACTACGTCAAGTATCTACGTTAAGCCAACTCTTTTTTACTTACCGATGTCAAACATCTAGAGATTCTTTGATCTCTAAATTTAAATTACCACAGTGGTAATGGACCTAAGAGCGAATGCCCAGAAACTTCTATCGTTTCCTACATCATCCGGTCCTTTACCGGAGACGGACCACCGGAGACGGACCACCGGAAACGGTCGTTCCGTTACAATGTGTGTATTTTATTTTTAATAAGAATTTGCCAAGTTAAATGTGTCAATTAGTCAGTTAGCTCTCTGTACATTTCGTTGATAAATTATGTTTCTATTCTTTCTTACTTTAATTTTCAAATTAAGAAACCGAAACTAATATTTTAATAGACAGTTCACCAACATGTAAACACTTGTTACATTGAAGCACAAGTAAATCGTACTGAAAAGTGAGGTGTGAAACGCTCTCTCTAGATGGCTTTGATTGATAATAGTATATAGATGCTGAAGTTAAGAAATAGATAGCTTCGCGAGTTGTTAAATTAAGAAATTGATAAACCGTTAAAACTGTTTACTATTTGTAAAATAAGCATTGTATGCGATTTAACGAAATTTCCCTTTTTATTACTCGAGCTGTCGTATTGTGTAATTTGGCAGCGTCTTTTTACGAACTAGCACTCGTATTAAAAAGCACATACTTAGATTTGCAACACTGCATAATAGCTAATAGCTTTTGTAAAGAAAGTACTATATTTAGTTTCATAATTTGGCTGTTTCAGGCAGTATGCACTTACAATTTGTTATTTACAAGTGTTTTTGCTGGCAATGCTGGCTTTGTACATGATGCGCGTGTGTTCAGGATGTCACCTGTTAAAGGATATTTACAAACACCAGAGGAATATTTCCCAGGGGATAGTCACATTATTGGTGACTGTGCTTATGGCATTCACCGCAATATAATGGTGCCGTTTAAAGATAATGGCCACTTAAATCGTAATCAAAAAAAATTCAATTTCTGTTTGTCATCTGCAAGGATGTCAATAGAACGTGCATTTGGTGTGTGGAAAACAGGTATGGCGTAGTATCAGAGACTATCTGCCTATGGTAACATATGACAAAATACCTCAGTACCTGGTTGCTCATAGTTGCATAATATTTGCATTTTAAGAGGTGACCACATGCAAACAAATCAAATACTAAGAGTACATAGAAGAGGGCGGCTTACTAACAGTCAAAGATATGAAGGAGAATTAAAGAGGAGCAGAATAATGGACAATTTAGTTATAAGAAAGAAATTAGTATTTATTTAATTTTATTGTTATCAATTTATGTCGTTTTACATACAAATGGGATTCGCGTGTCTTAAACTCAAGTGGCTCTTGATAAAGAATATTTGTCAGAATACGCATATCTTATTTCTTCTTTATAACGTCCTGTCAATCCAGAAACCACCTGTATGTTTTTTTTTTAATATTTATACGAGTATTACCTTTGAACATAAAACATTTTGTTGTGTTTTTCTTGAGTCACACACCCAGTATTTATGTATGGTATGTGTGTATTTACAAAAAAAAGTATATAAGTTTATATTATTTCTTTTCCCAAAGGTTTTCTGGGAGAGATTGCTTCATAGCGATAAGATAGCCATTCGAATCTCTTTTGTAAATACTGTTTTATGTTTTATTATTATTATTTCTTGTTTTTTATGTAAAGAACCAGTTTTATTTGTTAAGTAATATTGCACATTGATTACAATCTGTATGAGCGATATTCTATTGAATTTATGGAGTGAATAAGTAGTAAGTTCCTAAACAGTACCAAAATTTGTTATCTAATGTCGGTAATTTTTAAATCGTCAAATTGAATGAAATCCTTTTCAGTTAGTGGAAGATACGGTATCTTCCTTCGGAGGTGAAATCTTAATATGTGTGCCATCAATAGCCCCGATAAATTGTGGGAATCCACCGTGGTTTTTAAATTGTGCCATGACATCATACGCCCTCTGTTCCTTGGGCCACTGGATGAACCGTGAAGCAAGGCAAGGCAATGTAAAGCTTCGTACAGCTCATATGGCAGTAGCTTTCCCCACATCATTTTTACAAAATCTTTGTGTAAAATGGAAAAATTTAAAAAGTTTGATAAGTTTACTTTTAGGAATTATTGGCTGGATAAAGTACATATTTTTTTTTCTATTGCAATAATTTTATTTGCTCCACCAGGTCACTAGTAATAAGTACCACTCAATTTCTGCCTGAGTATACTTGATAACCATTCACATTTGATGCATAGCCACACAATGCATAATATTCACTTACCGTTAATTGACTGTGCATGTGGCAATGGATTAACTAATTGCCTATAGGAATGAAAAATAACGGTAATAAAGGTACAATACCTAAAAGAGTCTGATGTTAGGCCATAGTCCACAAAGTAAAAAAAATGTTTTGGGCTGCTATTGGTTTCCTTCCACGGTTGTATGTTGTTTCTGATATTTTGGAATGAGGCTCAATATGAACTCCAAAGTTTCAGAATATTTATTAAAATAATCCACTGACTGACGTCTCTTGTCACATCTTACAAACGTAACTGAAATTGTTGTGCTTGTGTCATCTTGACCTTCGTTATGCCCTTCTTGCACACCAACTCATTTAGAGGTAGATTAGTCTCATCCGAAAAACAAGTATTGTCTTTAGCAATTGGCGCAGCAGTGGTTGAAGGGACTAGTGCCATAGACTAGTAGATGCCAGTTCATTATCACTTATCAGTCATTTTCTACCTATCTGTGATTCTCGTTTATAAATTACTTTCTATCCCCAACGGAACAGAAACAAAGCATATATGTAAGCAGGTAGGTAAACAAAATTAACTTATGATTATACGTAACCATAAACGTTTTGCTTTCGGTTTGAACCAGTTGCCTAAAATAGATAAACTGCTCAGCTGAATAAAGGCTCAGTTATTTTAAAAAAAACTTACATTTAATTCAAAAAATAGATTACCTACTCACTTAAAATTATATTCGAACTGCTCAAAGATTTTAGCCAGGTATAAGCCTTCAGCATCTAGTTGACAAAATATGAATCAAATTCACAGTCAATTTATTGGAGTTTACTCCTAAAGAAACGATATAAGGCCCGTGGTATGAAAAAAATATGGGTAGTGAAATCGAGCGTTACTTTTTTATGAAAGAGTAACGCTGCCCCTTACCAATGCTTTCCTCACCTATCTTAAATATTATACTATTATTTATTTTTTAGAAAGAAACAGAGAGAGAGAGAGAAGTTTCTTTACAGAAGTGATAGATCTCATCACGATCTTTAGTTCGGATGATAGCTGTCAAACTCAAAAAGGCTAATCATAGACTAGCAGTTTCTTCACAGAAATGATAGATCTCATCAAGGTCTTTATTCCGGATGACAGTTGTCAAACTAGAAATGGCTTTATCCTCAAAAATAATTATAGTAGACTAGTAGTTTTTTACAAAAGTAGAAAGGGCTTTATTTATCTCCGTAACTCTTGATCGTAGACTAGCAGTTTGTTTGAAGACATGTAAGATTTTATCAAAACCTTTATTTCGGATGACAGCCGTTAATCTAAAAAGGGTAATATCTTTGAAACTTAACTTACATAAAAAACGATCCAGTGCGAGAGCGAGGGTCCGCGCACCGTAGGTTCTGTTCTATCATTTACGTAAGTTACGGACACAAACAAAATAAAAAGTGAGCAGCTGAGCATTCACCCATCCAATAATTAACCACTTTTGAATACTAACGGGAATTATATTTGGTGACGAGTAATCTCAATAAAATACTTTTTGATTTTGTCGCATAAAGAGATGTGATAAGTAGTTTATTTCGGAAACTGCAAGGAACATCATTGTTACTTAGTTTTTGGAAGTTTTGAGTTACTATCATATCAGCAAAGAGAGAAAATGAACTATATGTTAGACCGAGACAGAGAGAGAGGAAGAGAAAAGGTTTTTACAAACATATTTTAATTGTCAAGTTATTAAATGCTATTTTTTTTGATATTCGTGAATTTTAGATTATAAAAATACATCTGGTTAAGGCTATGGCATACCCTAGAAAAAGCCTACCGTTCCGACCAGTGCACAAAGATATATTACACTATTGAAGCATAAAAAGAGACACAGTTACACGTACGATATGCGCTAGCACGTGACCGCAAGTTGAAAATTATTAGCTATTTTTTCTGTTTTTCCTCGGTATACAATTCAAATAGTTATTTAAAACTAAAATTAGCAAATTTTATTGGTCATATTAAAATATATATTCTTAAATATACTACGATATGCGACCATATCTTGCACAAGCTTCTTTGGAATAAATCGTACTTGCAATACAGTATCAGAGAGCGGCCCGCAATAGTCGAGTGCTCGAGCGGTCAAATATGAAATTTGTAAATTGAACGAAATTTTGAAAATCCGAATATTGATAACCAAAGAGATAACTCATCAAGTTTTACTTAAACTACGGGCAGCACCAAAAAGAATTCACCACTAAATAATTTAAAAAAGTAAAAAACGAATTCGACATTTGAAAGAGGTGTCATCTCGTTCATATTAAATTTCATTAAAATTGGCCCAGCCGTTTGAGCGCGAAGAATTAACAAACATACAAACACACACAAACTTTCGCCTTTATAATATTAGTGTGATTTACAAATCGACATAAGGTTTAAACTATAACTTTTTTTTCACTTCGGAAAGTGCACTCAAAACTTTAACAAATTTATCAAAGTCTTGCAAACTTAACTCGTTTGTGTTTGCCATCACCTTAACAACATAACTATTACAAAAGACAAAGTCAATACATTACTTTAAAATAAGATATAAGTAAATTATCAATGTTACAATGTAACAAAAAAATACACTTTAAAACATATATTTATTTCGTTAGTTGAGTATCTTAAGTTCCATGGGTTTTCACATTAATATACTCTGCAATTTTGTAACATCTGTTATTACAAAGTTTCTTTTGATAACTGATTTAAATTGTACGGTTAATTGTTAATTACTTATTATTGTACAACTTTGTTGTAAAAGTGTAGGTATACATTGCCCCACAAAACAGTTACTAATTTTGGGTAGACGTATTATACACCAACAGCTTATTCTTACGTTTGAAACACTCAATAGTTTTATGAACATATAAAAGATTTTCATATATATGGACGTTGTAGTTAAAATATTTACCTGCCTAAACCTATCCCTCAGAGATACCTATCCTAGATTATTATTATATTATTTATTTTTGTGTTTTTATGTTATAGTAAATTTTGTAGATGTCTTCAAAATAAATATATACTGTTTGAATGGTTTTAAAAGCCTTTTATTTTGTACAACTCACCAGGGGTATCTGATCAAGAGATCTTTGTAATCGATAAAATTTGTCATTTTTGTGCAACAAACTCCATCACATGCGAACAAGAAAAACATGCGGTACAATGGTGCTGTTCTTAAAAGTCTTATTCAGTAAAGAACCGGCAAAGTGCGTGTCGGTTCACGCGCAGTTTAGGGTTCCGTAGTAACCGTAGTAAGTGAAATTTAAATAAAAGAAAAGGTCGGTACCCATATAAAATAAAGTTCTTCAAACGATACTCACTCAAATCAATCTTTCGTCAAAACTAAACCTTCAAAGTGCAAATCACAAACTTATCTAGGTATAGATAGTTCGAGAGTAACTTCATGTAAGTAAGTAAGCATGCGCTTATGAGCGCAGCTACCAATTGCTAGATTTGTTACTTCGATTCGCTGTCGCCAGGTCTCTGTATCCTGTAGCGGCAAGAGCCGCGCGCCGCCTCTGCCACCCCGCCGTTGCCTACTCCTATGCGTTATTTGAACGTAAATATTATTATTCATTTAGTAAGCATTAGTGTTCAGAAAGTTAAAAAAAAAAATTCTATAATATATTCATGGAATTTGTACGAAATTTTTACTTTTCAGACTACATTTTTTAAGCTGGTCGACTATTACTCATTAAATTGTAAAGCCTTCTTAGCTATGATAGTTTTCCTTTTAATTTCGTTATCTACCTATGCTACTCCCATGATTTATTTCATACAGCCATTTAGCTAGCACTGAGCTCTAACAAAAATTTGCACTTCAAAGCTTAACATTTCGCAAACTCATCGCTGAATCGAAAAATGGTTGTCGGTTTTTAACGAACTATCAAATGCCACACCAGTACTCCACAAAATGGGGTAGACAAGAAAAAATATTCATACCCTCTTTACTTTACTTTACCTACGTGGTCCCTAAAATTTTTTTTTTTTTATTATCTAATTTTATTTTACCATTTTGTCGGCCTTATTAATATGTAGGTATACCCATGCCAAATACATCTTTCTAGTACTAATGGTTTCTAGCTGAGCTAAGTCGTCAACAGACTGGCGAAACTACAAAGGTTTCTGACTACGGAACCCTAAAAAACCTAGGTAGGTTCATTAATTAGAATAAATTGCATGTGTCATATTAATAATAAGGTCAAAGTCGCCTAATGTCTTTAAAATCTTTGTTTAAAATAGTTTAATATAATTTAATTGTTCGAAATGATGCCCATGGCTACTTTGTGCCATCGCACTGCTCGCCATCGGCAGGGAATTCATTCTCACACTTTAGAACTGAAATGGTCGCGTACAGTGCTTGTGTTGTGGAATGAGCAAGGCAGGGGCTAAGGTTTTCTCTAAGGACTACAGTATGGGGTTCTTCAAGAAAGAAGTTATTGTATTTTCTATTTTCATTGTATTTTACAGTGCCTGTATTGCTATCCTATTGTACCTATATTAATTGCGCGAGTAGAGCAGTGTGTATAACTTTATACGTGCTGAACCCACCAAAATGCGCACACATGAATAACTGTTGACTCTATCATATGATGATAGCTAGATACATTTCACTTAAAGAACATAGAGTTATGCATAATATAAAATCAACTTGAAGGCTAGAATCAGGAATGACGTCTAATAAAACAAAGTAAAAAATTAAAGCTACTATATTAAAAATCAACATAAAACGCATCGAAAAATTTAAATCTTAGCACAAGAAAATATCAATAAAACATGCATACCTAGGTATCTTATAGTTAATAATATTATATCTAAGTTAAAAATTAATGCGACTAAGAATTTTATATCACACTTAGTCGTAAACAGCGTCATTAAGTGCAGGAAAAGCGGTTGCTAAGACCTGTTTAATTCCCATACACGGGCTTTTTGTAAATATAACGAGCGTTCATTGAACCCACGGGCGGTAAAAGGCGGGACGCGCCTATTTATTTAGTTAGTATCTATGTATAAAACTGAACAGCTCCAAAATATAAACCACGCGCCAAGCGAGCAAAATTACAAGTTTTAACTTTAGCCAAAACTTTAATTCATAAAATTCTCTAGATATCTAGAGGTGGCTTTTTTCTCTACTTTTATTTCCGCCCATTTCAATTATGTTTTACTGAGTTTATTTATTAATCGTTAATTTTTATTGATTTACTCGTAAATGTGATGGAAAATATGATGGGTAAAACGGGCGGTACGGAAATTACAAACTCGAGTCATTAAAGCATTCGCCCTTCAGCCTTAGGCTTCTAAATATAGCCTTTCGTTATTAATGTTCTCCTTACCACCCTTAATACATAATGTACCTACTATAGTTTTAACAATCACCATAACAACAATAGAAAAATTAAAATCGACACTTAAAATCTCGTCATAAAAAAAAACTATTCATAAATAATTATCGCATTATCGCAAAGTTGGAACATTTATTTTATTCATACATACTATAATTGCGAATTGCCTTTGATAAATTAACAAATTTGGTGTGCGTGACAAAATTGACACAACCAAATTTAAAATTTAACAGGCTTGACTAGCGAAATCGATACTGCCTTACAACCAACATAGGTAAAACTTAGTAACTACATAAAACTCGTTTTGTTTTGGCTTTTTATTTTCTTCTTTTTCACTTTGCAAGAAGACATTCGATATTGATTTAGACATCCAATTGTGCTAAGAGCATCAAGTAGTGCGGAAAACAAAAACATTTAGGAGGAAATTACTGTAAGAATGCAAAGTCAATGAAAACTTCTCAGTCCAGGAGCACAGTGCCAAACTAAACTGGCGGGTTCAAAATATACTATTTTACTTTAGGTTACAATCATACTTCAGGAAATGACAAGATATGGCCTTTTTACAGTTCCGTACCTCAAAAGGAAAAAGGATCCCTTATAGGATCACTTTGTTGTCCGCCTGTCTGTCTGTCTGTCAAGACCCTTTTTATCAGGAACGCGTGAAAGTATCAAGTTGGAATTAATATTAAATACTAAGGTCTATAGTCCCTTGAAGCTGGAAAAAAAATTAAGCTTCTAAGTCTGCGCAATAAAGATATACGGCAATTTTTGTCGCATATTTTGGAATAAATCAAAACCTATGGAGTATTTCCCGTTGCCCTATGATCATGAAATTTTACATGAAGCAAGTTCTCACATCACAAACATAGGAAAAAATCCAAAATTTGTTAATTTGTATTTATAACACATTGCGCGTTACAAATAATACAACGCGTGTAGGTATCAAGTTAAAATTAATATCAAATACTAAAGTCAACGGTCACTTAAAGTAAAAAATTCAAGCTTACAATAATACGGTAATTTTTGTGACAAAAATAAATCAAAACTATGAGGTACTTCCCGTTAACCTAGAATCATGTAATTTGGCAATAAGCAGATGTTACATCGCAAATATAGGAAAAATTCTAAAACTTGATAATTTTGGCGAAAACCTGTTAGACTTGCTTTTATGATAGAAGAACTATATACATATAATAAATTTGTACGGAACCATCAAAAAGAAAATAACAAAATGGAACTACTTAATTCGTTCAGTTGCATTTCAATATTACCTACATATTCATCTCACTCACGCCGGGTTAACGCTTTGCAAAGTTCTTGCAAAACTCCTAATTTTTCTTTATGGTGCCTTTCTTTTATCTCCATTAGTTGATTTAATTTTCTCTTCCTTTAATTTTTCCTTTTCCTGCAATCTTCTTATTTTAGCTTCCCGGTTCTCCTTCAGCTGATCTATTAATTTATCCACCGTGTTTTTTTTTTTTCTTTTGGACATTGGATTTTCAGCTAAACTGCTGCCAGAAGAACCAGGACTGGGACCAGCTTCTGTAGCAGTAGCTCTTGGGTAAGCCCACATTGTGGATCCAAATATTTCATTCATTCTCTGAAACAATATATTTAGGTACTTACTGGCTTTTCCTTTTTTTATCTAATCCTCAAAAAAATAGGATCTTTTCTAAAACTGACTTTTTTTCTAATATTGAGTTTACCTAACCAAATATCTTTCATGAAAAGTTGCAATAGACAAAATGAAAAGATGAGTACCAGTACCAAACCTATAAGTGTGAATTTAAATATACTTAGAATCAAAATTAACCTACTAGAACACAAGTAGAATTGCACTTAACCCTCATAAGTTTTAATATATTAACAGAACTTTAATATTTGGCAATGTATCAAATAGGTAGGTAATAAGAGTTTTATAAAATTAAGATGACTGAAATAAGAAGTGAGAAATGTAATAACAACCAACAGTATAAATGTAAACCCACATCAAAAAAAGGTCATGAAATCCTGTCATTCCCTGAAGTGTTATTGTGGTCTAAAAATTTTTTATAAGTTTTTTTTAAACCCGCAAGTTTTGTTTGGCACTGTGCTCCTGTGACAAAGAAGTTTTCACTTACTTCGTGTATTTAAGTGGCAATTTCCACCCAAATTTTTTTATGCCTTTTTGCACCACTTTGGAAGCTATGTTGATGCTCTTCATACAAACTTAGCATCAAAATAACGCAATTCGATGTCCATATAAATATAGAAGGGCAACCTGCAAAGTAAAATTGAAGTTAATACAATGTCAAAACTAAAATATTACAAACACTTGACATACGGAACTATTATTCAAAATTTATAAACCCACCATCACTGTCATTGCATTGTGTTTCTGTCCTGTTGGGTGTTGTTTGCAAGGCACTAGGACTATTACTTGCCAAGCCTCTTGAATTTTGACTTCCAGCTACAAAATTAAAATAATTAGTTTGAATTAACTTATTAATATTACACTACTAGGGTAATAAATAAAACTCTTACCTTCATTTGTGTGCTGCACCTCAAGTGGACTGCCCTGCTGAGCATCTAGTCTTATTTTCTCATATTGAATCAACTGCTCCAAGTAAGCATTGTCTGAAATATTTTTTAAGTTTTAAACGAAGTATTTTGGAGCCAAGTTATAAAATGTTTGTTTTAATAAATATGTCTCACAAAATGGGGGGAGAGTAGGTAAAAACGGGGGAGGCGATGTTTTCATGGAAGAGAACACTTTTTGCAAACAAATCTCTGAAAACTTTACCTGTGGAGGCCCTGGAGAGTTGCTCTGGTGTTAACATCAAATTAATGTAACTATTAGTAGCCTCAATATGAACCGTAACGGGACTTGCAGTCATTATATTTTAGATAAAATTATGGAGATCAATTCAATTTGATAAAAAAAAAATATTTGTAACAATAAACCATCAGTTTAAACCAAAGAGTAACAAACCTTTGTGTCAGTTTGACGTTTGTTGACCGTGCTTACGACGCCCTTTCTCTTCACCGAAGGCACTGTTAGCTCGCGGATATGACGTCATATAATTCAAGTGGCAGATTTGTAAGTGCCGTGAGCGCAATTCCAACCGACTTATGGGCGCGCCGATGGCGCTATCGGCACTTTCGGCGAAATTCGGACCGCAGCCTAGGCTATATAATTAATACAAATCAACGGTAATTGTAATAATAACATAACCTCAAAAAGTTGTTTATTAATATTTACTTTCCAGTTGAAGTCTTATGGAAAACTACCTTAGAAATGTAAATTTATATTTAACCAGTTTCAAGTCTTAGAAAATAATATGGATAAAATCAACTGGCATCGGTTAATGACACATAACTTATAAAATATTTAGAGTGTTTTGCACAATTAGTATCACATATAAGGGTTTCACAGCATTTTTTGTGAAAAACGGGAACAGGTAACAATACACAGGAATTCTCGGACCCGTTTCTAAGAAACGAAAGGGAAATGGAGATTTCACTGATACCTATACCCAGGACCACCAATCATCATCAATACCATCAATATTGGCACAGTCTACGGACATGCTGGCCCTGACCATACGCTGCAGTTTAGCACTGGACGTTACTAAATAAGGTATACGATCGACTGAGCAATGCTGAACTTACAATAAATCTTACCAAGTCAGAAAATTGCAAAGAAAAACTAAGATGCTTAGGCTATATCGTAGATAAAAATGGTCTCCATACTGATCCCGCCAAATTAGAGTCAATTAAATTAAAAGTTTCCTGTCTTAAAAACGGTAAAGCAAGTCCGAGGGCTTATTGAACCCTGTTCCTACTTCAGGCGATTCGTCCCAATTTTTTCAGACATAATTTCTCCAATCACCAAATTTACACGTGGTAAGAACAGAGATGAAGTTAAATTCGTGTAGTCTGAAGAGGCAGGAGTTGCTTTTGAAAAGCTGAAACATGCTTTGACACCACTCCTGTTTTGATTTTGCAGAGGTGTTGGAAGCGTTCTGATGCAAAGAGATGGAGGATACAGTCATCCAATGGCCTTTTTTCCAAATTATTGTCAGCGTGCGAAAGCAACTATAGTGTGACAGAGAGAGAACTTTTAGCTGTGTTACTCTCTATAGAACATTTCCGCCCCTACATAGAAGGTGCTGACTTTACGGAGGTCAATGACCATGCATGCCTCAAATGGCTGATGAGTTGAGCCAACACAACCAAAACCCAAATGGGCGACTACGTTGTCTCAGTATCAATTTAAGAGCGTTCATAAAAAGGGGCAGTAAACATGTGGTTCTTGATGCTATCTCACGAGCGGAAGCCTCGGCAATCTCAGCCGTCCTCGAGGACATAGATGAGCCTTGTTACAGAAATATGTACAAAGATTGCCAAGAGTACCCGACGATGCACAGGAGTTACAAAGTGGAAGACAAAACCTTGTAACGATACGTCAAACCCAAAACACCCCTTACAAGCAACCTTAGTTGGAAGATAGTCATTCCCAGGGAGCATATTTTGGACACACATCTCCAAAATCATGACAGCGTTAATTCAGAACACTTTGATAAGAGACTGGAAAAGCTCAAAACACATTTTTTCTGGTTATAATATTTTATATATATATAAAATAATGTTAAATGACGTAAAAGAATACATTTCTTAATGCGAAATCTGCAAGGCGTATAAGCACTCACATTCACCACCCTTAGGCTACATGACCAACCCGAAAAAGGTAAACAAGCCCATGAATATGTTGTCCTTGGATTTAATAGGGCCTCTCTTAAACACAGAACAATACAAATCACATAGATTTTTCTATGCTGCGCGCATTTGATAAAACATATTTGCAAATATATTGACCAGAGCCAGATAAAAGAGACAAAAATGTTTAAAGACATTGTAGCTAATCTAGTAACAGCATTTTCATTAGATCTGATCGATTGTTTTGTGGGTCTACCGGGTTCAGTTTGTTGCAATAAAAATCGGTAGAACACTTACAGTTATTTATTTCAAATCCACTGGTACAGAATTACAGAAGAAAACGTATACACGAACACAGGTAAGCACAAGAAAGGTTTTACAGTCAAGAAAGCATAAGAGAAAGTCATAGATTAAAAGTGATGAAATAGCGATAAGGAAATGAAATAATAGTTATATGAAAAATAAGCATATGAGTATCTAAGGCGCGGGAAAGATTTTATTTCTTTGGCAATCTGTGCATTCTTTCGACCATTTGCGACAATCTTTATTGATTCCTGGCCAAACATATCTTTGCGATACCAGTTTTGCTGTCGCCTTAGCTCCTGGATGACTCAGGCTATGGACCGGACGTCGAAAGTCATCTGTTACAATGGTCTATGCTTCCCAGTTGATGTGTCGCAATATAATGGCAAATTACAATCTGGAAAATCTATTTTCTTAAGTTGTAAAAATGTGCCTTTTTGTAGAAGTTATAGCAGTTTGTGATCTTGATCTTGAGATTTTGCTAGTTCTTCGTAGTTAATAGGTTTTATTATACTTTCTACTCTTGAAAGTGAGTAAGCCACAATATTCTGACTTCCTTTTAAATATTGGATATTCGTACTGAATTGTGAAATAAAATCTAAGTAGCGAAATTGCCTTGGAGAACAATTATCTCGGCGTTTCGCAAATGCAAATGTTAGTGGCTAGTGGTCTGTGTAAATTGTAAATGGTCTGGCTTCGACCATATGCCGAAAAATTCCCAAAAAATCTGAAATTAGACCTAACTCTTTCATTTCAAATTCTTTGTTCAGCATTGACTTTAAATTTGATATATGTTTTTCATTACTACCAAACATCAACATGTCGTCAACATACAAGAGAACATATATTTGTTCTGAATCGTTACATTTAGTGTACAGACATGAGTCACATTTAGATCATTTGAAACCCTCCCTGATTATAATCGAGTTAAACTTTTTGTTCCAATATTTAGGAGACTTCTTTAGCCCATACAATGATTTATTTAGCTTTACAACATTTTTACCATTATCATAAGCGCCATCAGGCAAGCTTATGTATACATTTTCTTCAATATCCCCATACAAAAATGCCCCGGTGTCATCCATTTGATAAACAGATAATTTTAATTTAGTTGCTATAGCCAAAAATAGTCTGAATGTACTTAACTTTGCAACAGGAACATATACATCACTTAGATTTAATATATCACTTTGCTCAAACCCTCTGGCCACTAAACGTGCCTTGTATTGAATATTACCATTATTTTGTTTGATTTTAAATACCCATTTACTACTTATTAATTTTTCATTATCTGGTATGTCAAAAATACTCCAAGTGTTGTTATCTTTGAGGGTTTTTAACTCCCTCTGAAAAGCTTCCTGCCATTTACACGCATTTGGACTATTCATTGCCTCATGATAAGTTTTAGGCTCACAGTTATCTAATATTACATTATTACAGTTATAGAAAACAGTCTGCTTCCTAACACGTTTGTTTTCAGGGTCCACATCACGTCTCACGACCTCACTACACTCATCACTGGGTTCATATAGGCTGCCCTCAGACTCACTATGCATGGTGAACCGAGAGTCATCACCATCAGGATCACTTTGCCCGTCGGTGATCTGTGATTGGGGACTTGACGCACCTGCAGCACTGGAATCTTCCCTTTGAGCTTCCACGTCGACTGTAGCTGGAACTTGGACGCTTTCCTCTATATAATTGGTGGTCTCACATTGTTGTATTGGCTTCACTGGACTGTGGTTCACAAAAACAATGTATCGTTTGGTCTCAACTTCATTTTTCTGTGGGAAATATATTCTATAGCCTTTTGTTGTTTCTCCGTACCCAACCATGATGCCCCTTTCACCTTTCGCATCCCACTTGTGTCTTTTTTCTTTGGGTATGTGGACATAAACAGCACTACCAAATATTTTTAGGTTATTAATGTCATAATTTTTGCCTGACCACAATTCATATGGAGATTTTCTTTCTATTGAGCTTTTACCAGTTCTATTAATCACATAGGCAGATGTATTAACACTTTCAGCCCACAAACTGATGGGTATATCTTTGGCTTGTTACATTGTTCTAGCCGCTTCCACTAATATCCTATTTTCCTGTTCAGCTGCTCCTTTTTGTTTAGGGGTGTAGGTCACAGATGTTTGATGTATAATCCCTTTGTTCTGAAACAGTTCTTTGACCGCTTTGTTTATAAATTCCGTTCCATTGTCACTTCGAAATATCTTTATTTTATTTTCTGTTTCGTTTTCAGCCTGAGATATGAAGTTCTTTATACACGATTTGATTTTGTCTTTTGTTTTCACAAAGAATATTTGCCTGTACTTTGAGTAATCATCTTTAAACACCACGAAATATCTGGAGCCTCCGATTGATGGCTTCTCCATAGGCCCACAGGTATCGGCGTGAATTGTTTCACATACTCTCGACGTCGCATTGTTACTTACAGGATACGGCAAGCGGTGAATTTTCCCTTTTAGACAGCTTTCACATGTTTGCATATTGGCATTTTTAACTTCAATGTTATTTTTCTTCAGAGCATCTTTCACATAAACCATGTTTTGGTGCGCCAACTTTTCATGCCACTCATGCAAATCACAACACACATCAGCAAGATTCGCTGTACATGCATTAAAATAGTGAAAATCCAGATAGTACATGCTTCCGTGCCGCTCAGCAATAGCCATCACCTTGTTTTGTTTATAAAACTTACAAACACTGTTCTGTTACGATAACATAACCTCTGCTTGTCGCACAGTTTACAGAGAACAAATTTGTTTTCAACTCTGGAACGTGAAGTACGTTGTCTATGGTAATGTCATTCCATTCACTACCATTCCAAACTTGCAGCGCCACCTGACCGCAACCCTTGACATTAATTTGCGTTCCGTTCCCTACTATTACCGATTTATCGCTTACGGTCGAATATAAGCTGAATAGTTCGTATTCACAACACATGTGTTCGCTCGCACCCGAATCGACTAACCACTAAAATTTTTGTAACTATTCATCAAAAACACTGTTGACTAAAAAGGCATTACTTTCCTTTTCTTTGTCCTTTTTATAACGACACTGGCTCTTTATATGTCCCGGATTATTACAATTATAACACTTCAGATCTGGACGACTGTCTTTATAATTACGAAAGTTATTGTTCACATTGTTATTATATCTGCACTCGCTTTGATAATGTCCAAGTCTATGACGCTTATAACATTTAACACTTTTTTATCTAGTTTCTTTGCCACAAACGCCGTAGGCGACGACGACCCGCCTCTTTCTTTAATTCTTTCTTCCTCTATTAACACTCGGGCTACCAGATTATCATAGGTCAGCTTGTCATCAGGAGCAGACTCTCAAGCCGAGATGAAATGCTTGTAATCTTCTGGTAAAGACATGAGAACCTTGGTGATAACGAATTTATCAGACATATTTTCTCCCAGCTGTTTTAACTGGTTCTGCATCTCATGTACTCTTGATAAAAACACAGACATCTCTGTTCCTTCTTCAAACTTAAATTGAAAAAAGCGTTGTTGCACAATGTGTATGCTTGTCTCCGATTTTTGTTCATACACACTTAACAGTTTTTTCCACATAGCCGCCGCAGTATCGCAAGTGATAATATGCAACATGGCTTCTTCTGATATTCTCGTAACTATCAGCGTCTGAGCAAAGTGATATATTAAATCTAAGTGATGTATATGTTCCTGTTGCAAAGTTAAGTACATTCAGACTATTTTTGGCTATAGCAACTAAATTAAAATTATCTGTTTATCAAATGGATGACACCGGGGCATTTTTGTATGGGGATATTGAAGAAAATGTATACATAAGCTTGCCTGATGGCGCTTATGATAATGGTAAAAATGTTGTAAAGCTAAATAAATCATTGTATGGGCTAAAGAAGTCTCCTAAATATTGGAACAAAAAGTTTAACTCGATTATAATCAGGGAGGGTTTCAAATGATCTAAATGTGACTCATGTCTGTACACTAAATGTAACGATTCAGAACAAATATATGTTCTCTTGTATGTTGACGACATGTTGATGTTTGGTAGTAATGAAAAACATATATCAAATTTAAAGTCAATGCTGAACAAAGAATTTGAAATGAAAGAGTTAGGTCTAATTTCAGATTTTTTGGAAATAAATGTCAAGCAAAATTTAAAAACAAATGTAACAGAATTATGTCAAAAGACTTACCAGGAAAATGTTTTAAAAAGATTCCATATGTATGATTGTAAACCTATTTCCATGCCCATGGATCAGAATTTTAATTGTAAAGAGCTTGAAAATGATAAATGTAAAGGCAATATTGAAAATATCTGTAGACAAATCATTGGGTGCTTAATGTATGCAGCATCAGGCACAAGACCTGATATTTGTGTTGCCGCATCAATATTAAGTAGATATCAAGATTGCGCTAGTAACATGTTATTGACCAGTTTGAAAAGAGTTCTGCGATACATTAAACACACATTGAATTATAAACTAGTTTATAAATGTGATGGTAGCAAGTTGGTTGGATTTTGTGATGCTGACTGGGGAGGTGACCTCCGTGACAGGAAATCCACTACTGGTTACTGCTTCATGCTACAGTGCGCGCGTTCAGTCTTGTAGCACGCGACAGCGACGCAAAGTCAACGCAGCTCCGTCTCACAAACTGTACGTTTGTCAGTCCGTACTATTACATATTCGATAAAGAATTTGTCAACTGAAACGGCCAGCTGTCGGCGTTGTTTGTGTAGTTATATTAGTGTGTGACACTGTTAATTAGTGACGTTCAGTGTCAGAGCTCAAGTGGGAGTCACCGTTAGGACTTCGGGATCTCGTCATCTACCACAGGAAAAGGCGCGGCCTTTCAACCCCTATCAGTACATATTCCACAAAAGACAAGTACCAACACTAGCTCATACATTAGCTCGTGAAAGTGGGATCGACCCAGATCAACTGTAAGTAAACATAACCAGTTACGGCCCAAATATAGGGAACAATTTTGGTATCCAGAGCGTAGTTCGGCCGGCCGTTAGGAACCACTTTTGGGTGAAGTTTTTTTTTTATGTTTTATTTGGGTCTTATTACAAACCGTTTGGGCAGCGTCGGATTAACAGTTAGTTAATGACATTTACAATTCATGACGTCGGGTCACGTAGTTTAGGTATAGTTAACCGGTCTCATTATCTCATTGTTCGTCGGACACAATTCGAACGTTTTAGAGAGTAATTACCTGGATCTCTCGTCCGGCCTGCAGTTGGCCGATGCTAGATTCCACCTACCTGGTCCTGTGGAGCTTCTGCTTGGCGCTGATGTCCTTGGATTGCTCGGACTCGGTAAGGCCATGTTACTCCACCCAGTTGGGTTTGTCGCTGTTCCGACTGATCTCGGATCTGTAATTACGGGCTCAGCATATTCTCTCGCTGCTCAGGCGTCTGCGGGTTTGTAGGTGCAGGTGGGAATCCCGCTCGCTGACTCCCTTCAGCGTTTTTAGGACCAGTCGAGTACGAGTCGAATTTCCCGCCTATACTAGTCGTTTAAGTTCTGGTCGGTTTTTCACTCGACTGCCCTTCCTATCCCCTTGTCCTCACCTGGGTGACTCCTGGAAACTAGCTGAAAAAAGTTTGTTAGCCATGAAGCGCCGGATGCGTCTTGATAGAGAATTACGCACAAAATACATGGATTTTATGCGCGAATACGAATCTCTCGGTCATCCGTCGGTTTCGTAGTTAGAGTTGGAAGGCAACGAACATTATTTTGTTGCACATCACGCCGTGTTTAAAAATGGTAAGATACAAGTGGTGTTCGATGGGTCGGCGCCTACGTCTTCGGGTGTATCCTTGAACGACTGCCTTATGTCGGGACCAAAGCTTCAAGTAGACATCTCAGGCATCTTAACTGGATTTCGTCGCCACCAGGTTGTGCTTGTGTCTGACATTAAGATGATGTTCCGTCAGGTCATGATACACCCTGAAGATATGAGGTTTCAGCTCATTTTGTGGAGAATGGATCCGGCCTCTCCATTGATGATTTATAAGCTCAAAACCAATACCAAGGGGCTAAAGTCCATTCCGGACCCAAGACACCCCTGGAGGTGCCACGGGAACTTGAGTTTGGACCCGTGGCACCCCCAGGACATTTAGTGCTGTGCTTTTTAAGAGGGTATATGTTAAAGCCGAAAAGTCGACGTACCTACACATATCACTTTGTATTTTAAAATATGTAACCAGCAATCAAATTGTTATGTGTCGTAGCATTCTAATATTAATAAAGGTATCAGTATATTGTGTAGCAACGTATATAGTAACGGGAACGGAGGATCTAAATTTTATCAAAATACACGTAGGAACAATTCTGCTGCACATAAAACACAGGCATCATAAGAAAAGATTACTAGGCAAGTTCGTCTGCGTTGCGTTGTTCAACCTTTAAGAAATCAGAATGTCCTTGGGTCTTTAACCATAGATAAGGTAAGGTTACACTTAGTTATTAAATGTGTGTGTGTGCCAAGGACACACCCAGGATGCTACTATCATTGGACGCGAAATAAATATGTGGCGGAAAGCAGGTCTTTAGAGTAGGTACACTTAAATAAAGGCTGAAAGAAGAATTGTGGGCCTAACAGCAGGCCTTTGAATTTTGATATATTGTATGATATACTTTACTGTCGATATGGAAAAAATCATCAATTACACAAAATGATTTTGGCTCAGCGTACATTCAGCGGAGATTTTTAGCATCTTTGGTGTGCGTCATAGGGCGAATAAAATTTTAGAAGGTATACTTCGAATTAAACAAATTGATCAAAAAAATTAGGTTTTCGTGATGCGTTTACTAAACATATTGCACAATATTCGCAAATTGAATGCAGAACCTAAAAACGAAAACAAGCAGACATCAATAATGACGATTTCATAGTTGAACAGAGAAATAACATTACGGCACGCATTGGAGAAATTGCATTAAATAAATATTAAAATTAGACTATTAAAATTATTTTGTTACTATTCATCTGTCCCATCACTATTCGATTGGGGGATTCATGGGAACTAGTAAATAGAACCTCTGGAAATTTCAGGACCTGGGGGTGCCACGGGTTCAAATTCAAGTTCCCATGGCACCCATAGGGGTCTCTCCTGAAAACACTTGGCCTCATACAGTTGTGGAGTTTGTTGACCCTCTGCCGGGGTTAAAGGTCTTTGCTGTTGAGCAGATTGTGGACGCTTCACCGACTTTCTTGCTTAATCGGTTCAGCTCTCTCAACAAGCTCATTGGTGTTACCGGTTGGATCAAGAGGTTTTTCCACAACTTACGGAACAGGTCGCAGCCAAGGTCGTCCTCAGTCTTGTCTTCCGAAGAGCGTCAGGATGCCCTCCTCACCTGTGTTCGACTGGTACAGGCCCAGTCGTTTGGAAAGGAAATTCGTCTTCTCCGTTCAGAGAACGGGAAATTGCAGGGAAATCTTGCTCGTCTTAATTTGTTCCTAGACGATTCGGAGTTTTTGCGAGTGGGTGGTAAGCTTCGTAACTCAGAATTGCCCTATGGGGCTCAGCATCCTCTCTTGTTGCCCAAAAGCGGTCATTTCATTGAATTGCTGATCAGGGACCGCCATATTAGGAACTGTCATGCCGGTCTCAACACATGGCTGGCCTGTCTGCAGCGAGACTATTGGATTTTTCAGACGAGCAGCTCGGAGCGTTATCTTTAAATGTATCCCTTGTTATAGGTTAAAGGGAACCTTGACTCAGCCACAAATGGGTGACTTGCCGTCCAATCGTGTCCGGCCCGCTCGACCTTTCTTTAAAGTGGGGTTGGATTTTGCGGGTCCGTTTTAGTGAAGGCGTAAAGTGTTTGCAATGCCCGACAGGTTAAGGCCTATTTATGTGTCTTCGTCTGTTTGTTTTTCAAGGCTGTGCACCTGGAGCTTGTTTCAGCTTTGTCTACGGAGGCCTTTGTCGCATGTCTGTCGCGGTTTGTCAGTCGGCGTGGTCTCCCTCATTTAAGTCGCTCGGACTGTGGCACAAACTTCAAGGGTGCAGATCGCTATCTTCCTTCAGTTTTTGTCGGTCAATCACTCGTATATTGATTCGGAGTTGTCCAAACGGGGCGTGACTTGGATTTTGATCCTCCCGGCTATCCTTCATCACACCTCCGCCGTGTGATTGCAATTTTTCAAACGTGAGGACCGTTTCAGCAAATGGTATTTTGCAATGTCGAAGAGGTGTTGAACTCACGACCGCTTTGTCCGATCTCCGATCCTAATGACCTGGAAGCGCTAACTCCAGGCTATTTCTGGATCGGTAGTCGCACAACCTCCTTTCCTGAAGACCCCTCCATTGATGTGACAGTCAATCGGCAATCGCGCTTTTAGTTGCTTCAGCAAATTACTCAATTGTTCCACCGTCGGTGTTCCTCAGAGTACTAACATTTGTTACAGCAACGGGTTCGGTGGGCAGATAAAACCAACCCACCAAATTTACCACCTTTGCAATGGCGTTTAGGTCGCATCGTACAATTATTCCCCGGTTCGGACGGTATCCCGCGGGTCGAAAGGACTTGGTAGGGGATTCAGTCCTAAAGCGTGCCGTCGCGACGCTTTCTCGATTGCCAGTCGATTAATGGCTCTGGCTCAGTTTATTCTCATCCAGACACGGTCTGGCTGGGGCGGAGGTTTGTTCGGAAAAGAGTTCATGACTAATCGGTTTCGGAGCGGCGTGACGGGTTAGCTAGCGCCGCGCCCTCTGTGTACACCGGCGCCTCAGTCGCTAAGAATCGTTTACGAGGCACGGCTATCGCACCTCCATCGGGCAAATTGTATACGTCGCGCGGAAATCGTTGCAGTTTTATTTTCGAATATACAATAATTCAACTATACAAAATTGAGTTGTCGATTTGATTGAAACAATTGACACACACACATACCACACAATTTTACAAAATACGTTTATTCATGACCGGCTTAAACCAACTGTAAGTACCAATTTTTCTTACGGCCTAAGCATGGCCCAACTTTAATCCAACAGCCATATATACAACTCTCCAATAAATCACAGTATTGCTAATGTTGCATAACTAGAAAATGGTATGTTTTTTATAATTCCTATCCGGTTTTAACGATGATGTTTATATTTCCGAATAAAGAAAGAATTTTAGGATTTTTACCGAAATTTTTATCATTATAAACTTTTTCGCATTTTTTCAGTTATAAATAATAATATGATTTAAAGTACTTTCCATGGCTGCCGCGTAGCTCTAGGACATCCTGTAGACTACCAAAATACATTATGGAATAACCCAAATACATTTTAGAATGGAAGCCAACACTTTTTAAAATATTTATGCAGACCAATGTTTTTTGTAGATGCTGTGCGCTGAAATCAAATTGCTGAAAAGACTACAGATGCTGAGCTACACAAGGTGATATCTAATTGGTTTAGATTCATTAAGGACCGTAATGGAAGACGGGAAGCCCGCAGAGTTAAACAGTAAATCTTCTGTTTCAAAAAGGTCGAAAATACGAAATCTCGCAAGAAAAACTACACAAATGAAGCATGAGTAACTTAAATGCATGTAAGACAAATTATAAAAAACCTGCTAATCAATCGCAATAAAGTGCAAATGCTAATGTATCACTTAATAGTACTGTTCGTAAAGCCTACTGTTCTGTTAATGTAGCTTCTGACCCAGTAGATACTTTCTTAAATAGGTTTACCAAGGATCGAGGAAGGAGGTTTTATCTGTAATGCTTACGTTGATGGTTTACCGATATATACTAGTTTATCTCATTCTTTTTGGCATATTTTATGTATTTTGGATCAATCTCTTGATAGATAGCCGTTTATGGTTGCTCTTTATCACGGCGAAATAAGCGAGATAATGCATGTGTTTATCTGCGACCCTTCTTTGATGAATGCTTATGTTTAAAGCAGAATGGCTTGTATGTTATTAAAGTAAAATTTGACTTTCAAATAAGTTGTATAATAGCTGAAGCACCAGCTAGGTCATTTCTAAAAAGTATTAAGTCTCATAATTCCTTGAACGCCTGTGAAAAGTGTCAGCAAGACATCTGACTTATCTCTTAGAACTGATACTGGATTTGTCAATCTTCAGACCATCAAATTTCTAAAAGTATACTTACAGAACTTGATGTAGGGCTAGTTACTCAAGTACCACTCAAATTTTATGCATTTAGTTTGCTTAGGAGTTGTTAAAAAAATAATTCGATGTTGGGTTGACAATAGATGAAATGTCTAGGCGCTTACAAATCTGTCGCGACCATTAACCAGTAGAGTAATTAAAGAACATCATTGAAGGAGAGATTGCTCAAGGAACAGAACCTTGATTTAGTAAAATGTATCCAGATCTGCAAAGCAACGGAGTTGGTCACAATGCAAGTGAAACAATTGACAGATTTAATGGTAAATACAGGAAACTCATAAGAAAACGAAAGAAGAAATGTATCAAGGCAGCCAGCAGATCATTCTGAAGCGCGTTCAAGAAGTTGTTCTCAGCAATCGGCGAAGGCGCATCAAAGAAGTCAGTCAAGAGAGTCGGAGAAACAATCAAGAAGACACAGTGGTAAGAAAAACTACCCAAATTGTACTAGATGTGGATTTTCACATGAATTAAATGTCCAGCATATAACAAACAGTGCAAGAATTGAAAAAAGTTAGGCCACTGTGCTAAAATGTGTCGTAATAAGATTAGTTTAGTTAGAAAAAGTAGCGACAAAGATTTGTATAATGAAATTGTGTTAAATATAATTAATTTGCTAGTGTAGCTAATAGTTTGTACGAGTCATTATAAGTAAATAATAAAATTATTGATTTTAAGATAGAAACTGGTAGCAATTGTGATGTTTTACCCTTAAATATAATTGAACAACTGAAATTGAAACATAAAATTGTAAAATGTGGTAAGATAAGATCTACAATTATGAAATTAATTAACTGTGTAGGTACTATTGAACTAAATTGTGTATTGGAGAATAATTAAAAAGTAATTTTAAATTTTATGTGGTCCAAAATAAAAAATCATGTCCAGTTTTAGGTCATAGCACTGTATTAACGTTAGGTTTGATAGAAAAAAAAAAACTTAAATAAAATTACTAAAGAAACAGGTGAGTACAGAGAAATTTTGTCAGAATATGAAGATTTATTTGATGAAAACAAAATAGGTACTATCACAAGGTGTTGAATATAGCATTCAATTGAAAGAAAATAGTATTGGAAAGATTTATCCTCCTAGAAATATACCAATAGCTATAAGAAAGCCTTTGAATAATGAATAAGATAAAATGGAAAAGTTAGGCGTAATAGAAAAAGTTACCGAACCTATCGAGTTTGTAAGGAATATTGTTCTTGTTGAGAAACCTGTTGGAAAAATTCTTTGCATGGATCCTAGTGTTTTAAACAATTGTATTAAAAGGGAAAATTTCAAATTACCTACATTTACTGAGGTTGCAGCAAAAATGTCCGGTGCTATAGTTTTTAAAGTTAGAGGCTTCTACTGCATTTTTTCACATAAAGGTAACTAAAGAGAGTTCTAAGCTCTGTACCTTCTCAACACCCTTTGGGAGGTATTCCTTTAAATGTTTGCCATACGACATAACTTCAGCACCTGAAGTTTTTCACCGACAGTTCAGTCAAATATTTGATTCCATAGAAGGATGTACAACATTCATCGATGATATTGTTATTTATGCAAGTAGTCAGTTACATCATGATAAAATCTTAAAGCAAAGCCAGAGAAAACGGTATACAATTTAATTTAAAAAAATACCAGTTTGGAATGTCAGAAATTACATATTTAGGACATGTTTTAAGTAAAGATGGTATCAAACTAGATCCTTAAAAAGTTGATTGTATACTTAAGTTACAGAAACCAAATAATGTCAAAGAGGTCCAAAGAATGTTAGGTATGACAACATATATATCTAAATTTTTTCCAGAAATGTCACAGATTTGAAAACCTTAGAGAGATATAGTTAAGAAAAATAATAATTGGGAATGGCCTAATTTTCAAAATGAAGCATTTAATGAATTAAAAAGAATTTTAGTTACAGAGCCAGTATTGCAATTTTATGATCGTAATGAACCTTTTAAAGTATCTGTAGATGCATCAAAGGATTCCTTAGGTGCAGTTCTACTGCAAGAAAATTTACCTATAGCTTATGCTTTAAAGCAATGAGTGAAACACAAAAGTTTTATGCACACATTGAAAAAGAAATGTTAGAAATAGTGTTCGGATGTACACATTTTCACCAATACATTAACGGTAGAACTGTAGAAGTAGAAACCGATCATAGGCCACTAGAAATCATTTTTAGGAAACCGTTAAGTGAAATACCGTTAAGACTTCAAAGAATGAGGTTACAGTTACAAAGATATGACTAAGTAGTCAAATAGTAGTCAAAATAGACCAGGAAAAACTTTACAATTAGCAAATACTTTGTCAAGAGATGTCATGAATTTTAAAAATGATAATTTTAAGGAAGATTTGTATGAATGTCAAGTCAGTATGATAAAATCTAATGTAAATATAACAGACAGTAAATATAATACATTTAAGTCTGAAGTCAATAAAGATAACGATTTACAAATGTTAATAAACTACATGAATAATGGCTGGCCAAAGAAAATTGAACATATTAAAGACACACTAAAGCCATATTATACAAGTTATTTGTGTATGATGATTTAATATTTAAGAATAATTGTTTAATAGTTTCTAAATCGTTGAGGTCAAATACATTAGATAAAATACATTATAATCATTTCCTACTTAGACCAAATTAAAATCTGCGGTTCCCATATTAAAATCTATATATATATATATATATATAAATGAATGTTTCTGAATTAGGCGACCAACTGTCTCGCATTCTGCGCGACCGTCTCGTAATGCGAGTTGTAATTACACTTTGCAATAAGTAGTAAAGTCGTCCTGCATGTCCTATTGATGATTATATTTGAATGACTTTCAGTTTCTTTCACTAAATTTTTAATTATGAAATGTGTGAATTTGCGCTACTCAGTGGGTGTCTTATATATATACATATATAATATAATATGGACATCGGAAAAATCGTAACCTACTTGCATACCTAGCTTTAAAATTATTAGCTAGAAAAAAAAACACAACATGAAACTTAATCCTTTGCAGCTTTGTTTTAATATCAGTAAGGTGGCAAACAAGCTTACGGCCCGCCTGATGGTAAGCGATCACCGTAGCCTATGGAAGCTTGCAACACCAGGGGTATCACTCGCGCGTTGCCGACCCTTAAGAAATCTAATAACTTCTTTTTTGAAGAACTCCGTACTGTAGTCCTTGGAGAAAACCTTGGCAGGGAGCTCATTCCACAACTTAAGCGTTCGCGGGATATACCATTTAGGTTCTAAAGTGTGAGAATGAATTCCCTGCCGATGGCGAGCGGTGCGATGGTAGAAAGTAGCCGTGGGCTCATCGTGTGCATCACCTAGCAGATCGTGTGCATGTTTTCGATATAGATTGCGTTTGAAGAAAGTTTCTTTTCCCTCCCTCCTAGAAAGAGGGAAAGGAGCCTGTAGCGAAACAACGTTCGCCGGGTAATTTAAAATGTAAGGTATGTATACATAACTTGTCACGTGTTATTGTTACAGAAAGCAACTACCATCGAAAGATAAAGATATTAGTCCTAAAATAATTTTAAATGAAACAGATCTTCATTTGTTACAAAATGTAGAACTGTAAGTAAAATTGACTATTCTCCTTCATACTACCGATAGTATTACTAAAATATTTTTTATTACGATAAAAATAAATTATAGTTTAAAATATATTGAACTATTTAGGATTCCGTATTATTAATTCACGTTCACAAATAAATTACTACTGCTAAGATAAATGTTGCGTTTTCTTGTAGATTACAAGTACCACCTGAGAACATGGGCTGTTCACTGAATACAGATAATAGCAAAATAATATTAGATAAGTAAGCTTTTTAATAATATTCTAGATTTTATAAGTAATTTAATTATAATTTCTTACTTCGTATACAAAAACTTTTTGTTTCTTTTTCAGATTTTCACACAATTCACCGCAATTTGATTTATTAAATAATCCTTATGAAGCATCTGATGATGACACTGACTAGTAATTGCTAAATTTGAGTATTTTGTGCAATTTTTCAAGAATTTCTCTTACATTTTTATTCTGATTATTACATGTACGAAATACAACAGAAGCGAAAAGTGGTTTTTCCGTAGAAGGTCGAAGAATAATTGACTTTCAATATTTTTATAGTAGACTTCAAAAAATTGAGGAATAATCACATTGTATCAAAAAAAAGAAAAGAACTGCTTTCAAAATATAAATTAGTCTGCAACATGTGTAATCTGAAATTTTATCTTGATTCCGAGCCCAAATCAAATCTAAACTTTAACACAGCTGCAACATCTGGTATAATATCTACTGGAATTGGCTTTTCCCAATACAGCGAACTATGTGCATCAATGGACTGCCCGTCTTTCTCCCAAAATTATTACGCTAAAATACAAAATGTGACTATGATGACTGGCGCAAAACAGCAGTGAGTATGATGGATGCAGCTGCAGCACGGGAGCGAGATGCAGCTATTGCGGAAGGATAACTAAAGAACGGCATAGCTTGCATAAATGTCATTACAGATGGTGTTAGGAGTAAACTTTCGTTCAACACAGTTTTTTCAGCCTTGTCTGGAGCCGCCGCTATAATTGGCAAAAGGTTTGGCGAAGTTTTATTCATCGGGGTAAAAAACAAATACTGTTGTATATGTGCGCGAGCTGAAAATAAAGGTATCAGTCCAGGAGACCATGCATGCTTTAAAAATTATAGCGGTTCTTCTACGGGCATGGAGTCCGAAATATTATTAGAAGGATTTAAACTGTCTATCCCAATGCATAACCTCATTTACGAACGTAATAACGGTGGCAGATGGTGATTTCAGCACATACAAAAAAATTTTGGAAGGTCGTCCATATCCCAATTGTACAGTGGAAAAAGTAGAATGCAAAAATCACATTTTTAGAAATATGTGCAAGAAGTTAAAGAACATAACCACTGAAACTAAATATCCCTCTAATTTAAGAAAAAAAAAAACTTCTTAAAGAAATCCTAGCTATCCGAAAAGTCATTTGCTTATCCATAACTGAACACATTTCTAAAGACACAAGCTTCGACACTAAAGTAAATAGCCTATATACAGTTATCACTAATTCCTACCACCAGACATTCGGTAACCACGAAAACTGCCAACCATATACAATAATCAATACTTAATATAGAATACTTAATACAACATAAAAGAAAAACAGTAATAAAGAAATAATTTTACCGTCTGGTCTTCAATGTGACTAAAAGCAGTATCATCATGAGTGACATTTTATATTTTTTTTAGGTATCGACTAACTTTTTTGACACCTGTTTTAAAAACGCGTTAAATTTAAAACATTCTATTTACATTGGAAAACAATATTGGATAATCCGGAACGAGGAAACGGGGGGAGACCTATCGCCATAGCTCCGACAGGTTTATTTTCGAGTCACAACTGCTAAGGAAGATTCGGCTATAAAAGCGGCTCACAAAATGGAGCCGTTTCTCAATAACCAGAGCACTGCTTCTCAATATCACGTAAGTATCATTATGAATATAAATATATTTGGACATTACACACAGCGCCGTCTGAGCCCAAAGTAAGCAAAGCTTTTGTTATGGATACCAGACAACGGATACAAATACATATATTACTTTTTTTTGTAAATACATACATAATTACACCCAGACTCAAGACAAACACAAATGTTTATTACATAAATGTTTGTCCTGTGCGGGAATCGAACCTACACCCTCTGCACAGCAGTCGGCCACACTACCAACTAGGCTGCGAGGGAGTCATTAATCTATTACTTATTAATTTTTTTTTTTTTTTTTTATACCTCTAAGGTGGCAAACAAGCCTACGGTCCGCCTGATGGTAAGCGGTCACCGTAGCCTATGGACGCTTGCAACACCAGGGGCATCACTCGCGCGTTGCCGACCCTTCAGAAATCTAATAACTTCTTTTTTGAAGTACCCCATACTGTAGTCCTTAGAGAAAACCTTGGCAGGGAGCTCATTCCACAACCCAAGCGTTCGCGGGAGGAAGTTTTTCTGAAACCGCACTGTACGCGACCATTTCGTTTCCAAAGTGTGAGAATGAATTCCCTGTCGATGGCGAGCGGTGCGATGGTAGAAAGTAGCCGTGGGCATCATTTCGAACAATAACTCAGAACACAATCCATTGTACAAGCGGTAGAACACACACAGGGAGGCAAAGTCTCTCCTCAGACTTAAGGGCTCGATACCGCAAGTGAGTTTGGGATCGTCGACAATTCTCACAGCCCGTCGTTGAACCGAGTCAAAAGGGCCAAGCTGGTATCCGGGTGCACCCGCCCAGAGATGGCAGCAGTACTCCATATGGGGCCGGACTTGCGACTTGTAAAGTAGCAACCTTTGCCCCGACGTGAAGTACTGCTTCGCTCTGTTGAGTACACCAAGTTTTTTGGACGCCAGCTTTACCTTGTCTAGCAAGTGATCTCGGAACTGAACATCGCTGGAGCTGTGAACACCAAGGATCCCAATGCTCTTGGAGATGGAGAGGGGAGTGTTCTGGAATTGTGGGACTACAGTGAATGGGGTCTTCTTAGCGGTGAACGCGCAGAATTGTGTCTTTGAAGGGTTGAATCGGACCAAGTTTTCCCGCCCCCAGTCAGAGAGCTTGGACAGACCGATCTCGATTTGAGACACAAGTTCTTCACGCTTTTCCTCCACAACGGAACGTGGGATGCTTGCACGGCCCGTGTAATAAGCGTCTCCAGTACTGTCATCTGCATAGCAATGTATGTTGTTGATGTCTAACATATCATTGATGTGCAGTAGAAACAGCGTAGGAGACAGCACAGAGCCTTGCGGGCACCAGCATTAATACCGTCAACTACGGCTCGAATGCTTTTGCCGGACAAAAAGCTAGCCACCCATTTGCACAAACCCTCGGGCACTCCGTAAGATGGCAACTTCGATAGAAGACCCCGGTGCCAGACCCGATCGAACGCCTTCGCTATGTCTAGGCTACATGCCAATGCCTCCCCCTGACTCTCAATGGCTAGTGCCCATCGGTGTGTGAGATACACTAGAAGGTCACCAGTTGACCGACCGTGGCGAAAGCCATATTGACGGTCACTGATCAGGTCGTGTTTTTCTAGGTATCTCAAAAGCTGTGTGTTGATCACACGCTCCATCACCTTGGAGAGGAGAGAGGTTATAGCGATAGGCCTGTAATTCGATGGATCTGATCTATCGCCCTTTTTGGGCACCGGGTGCACATTCGCAGTCTTCCATGAAGACGGAAATTGCCTAGTGTGGTAGGAAAGCGTGAAGAGGCGCGTGAGTGCAGGACATAACTCAGGAGCACACTGCTTAAGCACCACTGCTGGTATGCCGTCTGGCCCACTCGACTTATGAACGTCTAGGGAAAGCAACGCCCGCCGGACCTCTCGCTGTGTTATACAGATTTTCGGCATGGTCTTACCGCACCACGGTAAAGTAGGTTGTACAGCGCCTTCGTCGTTCATATTCGAGTTGGAGGACTGCCCAATAGATCGACTTTGTCTTTTACACTATGGGCCAAGTCACCATCGGTCTTTCGCAGTGGCGGTAACGACGACTGGCAGAAGTTCCCCTCGGCAACTTTAGCAAGCGACCAGAAAGCACGACTCCCAGAAGGATAGCTCGCAAGTCGTCCACCTATTTTGCCGATGAATTGAAATTTTGGTCTGGCAGTTGCTTTCTTACTGAACCTCGAGGCAGCATTTAATTTGCGTTTTAACTCAGAAATATTCGGATCCTTATTATTACGAGCCGTTGTCCAAGCCTCATACGCAGTTTGCTTAAGAATTTTAGCTTCTCTGCAAGACTTATTAAACCACGGTCGTTTTTTGACGCCGGCAGCTACTCGCAGGTTTAAAACATTCCATACCAGCGAGGATTGTCTCAGTGACTGCGGCTGCGCAGACGTCAGGATCTTCTGAGCTATAGCAGATCTGCCTCCACGGGTAAGATGCATAAAGTTCTCGCAATCCATCCCAGTCTGCCGACTTATAATGCCACACACGACGCCAATTAGTTGGCCCAGAAGGATCAGGTTGTGTGCATGACATTTGAGTCCGGACGATACAGTGGTCCGAGGAGCCAAGAGGCGCATCCACTGAGACGGAGTATCCATCCGGACGTGTAGTCAGCAGAAGGTCCAGTAAGGAGCTCGTATGGTCCTCTATATATGGTATTCTCGTTGGAGAAAGTACCAGCTGAGAGAATCCATAGGTTAGAGCAAATTCATGAGCAGATCATTTTTCAGATTAATACATTCAAGCGATCGATGAGTCGGTCAGTTTTGTGGAAGGTGTTTATTTGCACTTTTATAGGTATATAGATGCGCTGTAAGCGATAGAAAAATATATTTTACTGAACAATGTCGTCGGTAGAGTTGCTCAAATTATATCTTTTATCGGAACTAAATCTTTAAATCATTATCATTAATAATTATTTAAATCAATCTTTTTAATATTTAAACCACAACCAAATCTTTTGCTTGTACAGAATTGTGATCATATCGTATTTAGTTCAGTGATTCAGTACATAAGTATATCTATCATAAATCTTGTATGAAATAGATTTAAGATGGGTTTTGATTGATGCTATGATCGAAATTATATTTTCCCCGATGATGTCTAAGTCAAATTGAGGGTAATGATTTTCACTTCTTTTTCTTTTAGGCGGCATTATCAAAAGATTTATTTACATTAGTTACATTTATACACAAAAAGTTTAGCCTAATATTCAGCTACCTAAGGTACCTATCTATCACAATTACCTAACTATTTACATTACACACAATACGCCTTTCCGTAGTTTAAAATATATTAACAAACACAGTACCTAATTAGGATTCAGTTTCCTGTTTATTTTATATTACACAAAACAATAACAAAGATTTTTTGTAAGGCGCATTAATCGATAAATAAATCCATCAACACTAAAATTTTAAATATTAGTAGGTAAACAAAATAAATTTATTTGTGACAAATGATTTTGCACCTTAGTAAAAGTACGGAAAGTATAAACCTTTACAACGCTTATAATAAAGTCAAGTGAAATTACTTCCAAACGCAATAATACTTTATTACAAAAAAATTAGTGTCGGACAACCGTCCGGAATCGTGACAACTTGTGCCTTTCACTTTTTATGTCTGTCTCTCTCGCTCTTAGGCGGGCTAACCATGCCGCGTGCCTCTCACTCGCTCTCATTGTGAGCGCATAACGTGAGCGGAGCGTAACGCAGTTTCTTGAAGTGTCACCCGGCAAACCAATTTATAAGACGTTGTCACGTCAAAAACAGTAGAGCTCATTATATATAATTAAACTTTGAAGTTTGCAACTCACTCGTACCTTGCTACTACTAGTTCGCAATACGCATGCGCGGCAAACGTCACTATTTTTTCTCTTTCTTACTTACCCAATTTGCAGTAACAACCCTTCATTCCGTTCATTTTGCTTTTCAAAACACTTTTACACACATACAGGAAGACTTTGAATTGTGGCTTCAAATTTCTTGAAGTAATTCTTTGTGTAGCCAAGATTATTTAGAGCACATGATATAGTAAAATCAATAAACTTTGTGATATCACTAAAAAAATATAAAATAATCAAAAGTATCAAATTAATAATTCTAAGAATAATCGTTTCTTGTATGACTGAATAGACAAATCGAAAGGAGCAAGTAGCATGCGCGGGCCACTGACCTCACCCGCGCTAACAAGCGCTAAACGTAGTACGCAGGTACTTTAGTAACTAACTAAATACCGACCTAACTAAAAAAAAAATTGCATAATCAACTTTTCCTTCAAACTTTACCGGCTTAGGACGGTCAAAAATACGATAAGTACAGTAAAATTCACTAATAAAGACTTAGGTAATCAAAGTTTACTTAACATGAATAGGTACCTATCTATCGTATATCAGGCGTATTTGAAAAGTTGGAATCATAATATTTACAATAATTGAATACGTATTTAAAATAAGAAAAAAAACAGTAAACTCACATTTGAATGTCCTTAAAAATTATGTGTATTTTAACAATTGTTCAAAATGACCACCTCCATTTTCTAAACACAACAAAGCACGACGTCGCAAATTGTTTTTAATTTTACGTAGCACAACTGTTCGTGATTTAACCACTGCAAAAGCAATTACGATTTTGTCTTTTAATTGTTCAATTGTTTCGGATTCACGTTCGTAAACAATTCGTTTTATCTCTCCCCACAACAAAAAGTCTAGCGTGGTGAGATCTGGCGACCGTGCCGTCCATGGTATGGGTCCACCGCGACCGATCCACCGTTCGCCGAACTCGCTATTTAGGTACGCACGCACTTCACTGTAATAGTGAGCTGGGGCTCCGTCGTGTTGAAAGTGCATGTCTGCTAGATAGGACACTGGTACATCTTCCAACAATTCTGTCACTATCGAGGATAGAAGGTTCAGATACCGTGTCCCAGTTAACTTACCCTCAATAAAATAGGGCCCGATGACAGTCATTTATTATACCCGCCCACACATTAACACTAAATCGCACTTGAAAAGCGTCTCTGCGCGTAACGTGTGGATTTTGACCACGAACACTCCACCAATGTTCATTGTGGATATTAAACAGTCCAATCCGCGTGAACGTTGCATCGTCAGTCCAGAGAATATTGGCATTTAAATTTTGTAACAACCAATTACAGAACCTCATTCTTGGTCCATAGTGGCACTGAAAATGGTATGGATACATTCCCGAAACGTTGAGCAGTTTCCAGACGTAATACTGGCTTACGTTAAAACGTCTAGCCGCTTGTCTAGTACTTGCCTGAGGATTTTGGGTAAAATACCGCCTTATCATCCGATACATTGGTCTTGGATGTACTGGTGCCCTCCCTCTGGCTTGGGCATGCGCTGGAACATATAAGCTCGCAAAGTCCAGTAGGTTTTGTGTTGCGCTTAAAATTCTTCGTAATAATGGCGGATTTCTGTTAGGATATATACACCGCCATCTTCGCTGCGTTCTACGTAAACTCCTTGTTTGATAGTACCATACAACCATGTGTAGAAGTTGTAGGTTGGTAAACAAGACTGACTATTGAGGATACTGCGACTTACGATAAACGTGCTTGCTTACCGTCTCTAAGTAACTGAACTAAGTCGGCTGAGCCCGAAAAATCAAAAAATCACAGAATTCTACTTACAAATTGGAAACGTAATCTTAAATTTAAAACCCTGTAAAATTTATACCTACCTACCTATGTGTGCAATTAGATTTCCGAGTGACCGATCGCTAAGAGTATAAGGGTTAAGGTTTAAGGTGAGTAATGACGACTGCCGGGAAATAATTTTAATTCACAAGAGCTCAGCCTTTCGTGTAAATAATAGACATTGCGAAAATTATTATGGAACCATTATCTATAAAAACAGCAAAAACATCACGTTTATTGTATGGGAGCCCCCTTAAATATTTATTTTATTCTGTTTTTTAATATTTGCTGTTATAGCAGCAACATAAATACATCTGTGAAGATTTCAACTGTCTAACTATCACGGTTCATGAGATACTAGTCTAGTCGACAAGTTGAAAATGGTACAAAATAGAGGTACTGCTCTTAAAATTACGTGCGATAGCTCATTGGATCCGGAATGACGTCTAGAAAAATGTGCCAAAAGCGTGTATTAGCACATAAAAAATTGCAAAAGTTATAAACAATTAAAGATGAAAAAAAAATGGCATTTCGTTTTTTGCCAATATTTCATAAACTATTAATATTTAAGAAATTTCAAAAAAAGATTCTGAAAGAGGAGGAAATTTCCAATAAAAAACTCCTAACTCCCGGAACTCTATCTCCATTATTTATAATTTTAATTTAACGCTGAAAATAGGTCTGCGCGCGACATTTTTAGGTTGCGCGCGCAGCGTCAAAAGCGAGTACGGCACATTAATTAATTAATTTAAGGTATTTAATATTTTTTTATAATTTGAAAAAATTATGGTGTGTTCTGAACACTATAAATAATTCATTCCCGTTGGAAATTTTACTTAAAGTCAATTTTTCAACAAGTTAAACAATTGTTAACTAACAAAATTTTCTCGAACTACCGTCTTAATTGTAAGTGAAAAAAAATGTTTCAATAATGGTCGTAAAAAATTTTCGCTTCGTAGAGCCTTTCTTACCTACATACTTAACAAGATCGTGCCATAAAAGTTAAAAAAATATTTATACTTTGTTTATAACAATTTTTTTACTTGAACAAAAACTTAAAAATCCAAGTAATGTTGTTAAAAAAATTTTTTTTTTCTAAATCATCATATTACCGTTTTTTTATTAATACAAGATATTAATTGATTTGCAAAAAAAATTTTTCCCGCCATTTGTTGATAAATTTTTTATAAACAAATTGATTAAATCAATATTTTTAAAAAATGTTTTTTCACAACTTTATTTACATTATAAATATTATGATTTTTAAAAAAAAATTTTTCCTTAATAACAATTTTTAATTGTTTATAATCGTTTTTTTTATATTTCTTTTGTTTAAATAATTAGTTAAGAAATTATTTTTTTCTAAAAATCATAATTGACAGTCCTCTATAAAGTAACAAAAAAAAAAATTTTTCTATCAACAATTCTAATGTTTATTAACTTACCAATTTGTTATAAACAAATTTTCAACGTTTTTTTATTTTTTTTCTAAAACTTCTAAAATTAAGAAAAACAACCATATATAACAAAGTATAAAAAAAAAATTTTTTCAATTTTTTATTGTACTTTTAAAAAACACGTTACAAAAGTTGCAGCGGCTGCTTCGTTTGTCTACTAAAAAACTGAAATAACTTTTAAACTATTAGAGATACGAAAATAAACATTCTAGTCGATTTTATAAATAGTTAAGCGATCTTTTAAATGAATTATTCAAAAAAATTTTAGTTATTACTAATTTATTGTTACACGCATTTGTTTATAAAAACTTATATTTTTTTCGATGTTTTTCGAACTTTCGTGACTCCTAACTTTTTAAATAATGCAGATACGGTTACAGACCTTCAAGACTATTTTGTCAAGTAATAAAATATATAAACGTTGTAGTTATTTATTTATAAATCATGTCATTTTTTAATTAATTATAGGCATTTTTTTCTCTTTTACGGTTCTCTCGCTTCTCACAGTTATTATTTTTCTTGTAATATTCATCATTTATTTCGAGTTCTGTACTTAACAATGAACAGCTGCTTCTTTTAGAGCCCATTTTTTCTATCCGACCTTTGAATCTTGTCCCTTCTGTTACCTGCTTTCTTTGCTGACGTGGCTTATAGTCTATACCTGCTTCAGTTGAAAACGTGGCTCATAGTCGATCTTACAGTTACCAAAAACAGTTCAGTGTATAAGACTCGTGGTGTATTAAAAATTTTTATTTAGTATTGATGTGATTGCATGAAGTTTTGTTGAAATTAATTTTTCATTCCATCAAAAAGACATTGAATTTTTAGTACATCGAAGTAAAATCGATTTCTATAAAATATTATTAACTGAAGTGCCACGTGTTTAATTTATTCTGAAGGATTGTTTGATATTTTTCTCTTAACAGTTTAATATTTTATAACAATGGACTTCTCAGTGAAATGTTTTCTTTGTGAAAAAAAACTCATTAGTTCTTCTCACGAGTGGACGTTAGTTAAAGAACGTGGAATACGTTCAATGTGTGAAAATATAAAAAAAATAGGGGACAATAAATATAAACTATTGGAAGGTCAGTCTGAAATTAAAGTTCATGAGAAGTGTCGAGTAGCTTATTTAGTTGCAAATAAAGCCTCTACAGGGTCTTCTAATTCATCCGAAGTATCAACTCGTAGTTTTACAAGTACTTTCGATTATAAAAAATTATGTTTAATTTGCCACCAATATTATTATTAAAGTATACGTAAAAAATGTATTATAAGTTCCGACGAAATAAAAGAAAAGTTATTAGAAGTTGCAAAACTGCGTAATGACTTACTGGGAAGTCAAGTCACAGATTTAATTTTACGTGTAGTCATTAACAGAAGCAAAAGCGCGTTATCATCGTACGTGTCTCAACGATTTAAAAAAAATTCCAACTAATGCAAGTGATAAAGAAGATTCACCACTTGAAAGTTCATTGAAATTTATTTTTCATTTCATTGAAAACAATTTAGAATGCCAATTCACACTATCGGAATTGATAAAAATTATGGAATACAAGCCAAAACCATCAACTTTGATCAGTAATTTACGAAAACATTTCGGCAATGATATCACGATTACTGGGGTGGGCCTGAAGAGTATTGTAACATATTGTGGAACTGGTGATTTACCTCTCGATGATTTGTGGTATATGCACCATGAGCAGCGTAAAGATGATGAACACATTCGTATAATTCAAACTGCGGCTGAACTAATACGAAAGCAGATTAAACGTACACAGTTCAATGTCAAAACATTTCCATCGTCGACTAGCTTCCTTGAGACTGCTCAGGGAGATATACCAACATATTTAGATACGTTTCTAGAAGAGCTGATGATGTACGATGCACACAAGAATAAAACAAAATTGAATCAAAAGAAAAAATCAACGAATGCTACAGAAGATGCTGAATTGCAAGAGAGTGATGATGACACAACCGACGAAGATGAGAATGCAAATTTTACAAGTCTTGGAGTAAAGAAAGATTATATAGCCCATTCCATTATTTCGGCTATTCGTCCTAAGTCATTTGTTTCAACCTTACAGTTAGCAACCGGATTATATATAAACCGCAAATCGGGTTCCAAATTAATAGTCGATTTATTGGCAAAGCTGGGAGTATGTGCTTCTTATCATAACGTAGCAATACATGAATTATCTGCGATAAAAGCTGAAGTGACAACAATTAAAAAGCCATGCTTCACTCAGTATGTCTTCGACAACGCAGATCACAATCCATGTACAATTGACGGAAAAAATACTTTGCACATTATGGGAGGTATTTGCTGCGCCCAAGTTAAGCAGATTACCTAAGGCATCTGAAGTTGCTTCCGTAGGTGCTATTGAGTTAAAAGATTTTTCGGACCAAGAAACATCTCTGAAGCCTGTGAAATATGTAGATGTATCAGGTTTTAAATTTGGAGATATTGTTCCAGGAATCACGACTGTTTATTCAGCACATATTTGGGCTTCGTACATGAAAGTGAGGAAATTGCCAAGTATTCGTGGTTTATTTGACAGAATTGCCAGAGTACCATTTTACCAAGTTTCAAGAATTTATTGCTTGCCGTTCATAGATGAAAATCCATCAGACTTTCGAACAATTTATACTGCTTTGCATTTTGCGGCACAACATTGTAAAGCTACTGAACGTCAAACTTGTTTTGTTACTTTTGATTATCCTCTTTATATCAAAGAATTTACAACATGTAATTCCTCGTCTAGGAGGATTTCACTTGCTTATGTCCTATGTAAAAGCTGTAGGAACAATAATGGAGGGTTCCGATATTTTTGAATTGTTTTGCACTGCATTTGCTCAAAATTCTATCGATAAAATGTTATTATGTACAGCATATTCCAGAGCAATTCGTGCTCATATGCTGGCAGTAAATGCTATTGGACAATTAATTGCTGAATTTGCTGAAAGTCCAGAAAACTTAAACAGCCACGAATACATTGAACACATAAAAGAATGTGAACCATTGCAAGCTGCACCTCCATTAATGAGTTTAACAAGTGAAATTGATGATAAAAAATGTACTATTTCAAACTTATTTGTAGACTTGAAGAACTATCCACCACCGATAGATGATGTTTATGCTTCGAAAGATGCTATGGCATTGTTGAATCTTCTAGTTAGTGCAACTGACAGATTACAACGTTCAGGTCCAACTGCTGAGTTGTGGCTACAATATTTCAACTGTATTACTGTAGCCTTGCAATTTATCGAAGCTGAACGTTTGGGCAACTGGAACTTACATTTATCCTGTGTTCAACAAATGCTACCGATATTTCATGCTGCAGGACATTCTAATTATAGTAAAGGAGCTCAAATCTACCTCCAGGATATGGTCAATCTTCGAGATATAATGGATCCCGCTGAGTTTATGACGTTCACCGAAAATGGACTTTTTACCGTGAGACGTACCGACAAAGCCTGGTCGGGAATTTGGTCTGACATGACCATTGAACAAACATTGATGCGTGTCCTAAAAACTGGTGGCCAATCAGCAACTCATGGACGCTCAGTATTAGATAGTGTTTTAGCTCGGTTCATTCAAGGAATGCCATACGCTTATGATATAATGGATCAACTAGAATCTTTCGCCAATTCCAGATGCGCTTCTTCCGACCAACATACAGATCTCACATCAGCTCGTCAAAAAAAGGATGAAGAAGATGTTCAATCTTTCAAAAATTGGCTTCAGGAACATGGAGTTTTTGATGAAAGACCTGGCAAACTCATGTCTCTTTCCACCGGGTTAGTTGGCGATTCAACAATAGATTGTCATAAAGCAGTAGAGAAAGGCTTGAAAAGTATGTCCACAATGGTTGGAATGGATGCAGACTCATATAAGTTTAGCAAAAAGTACTGCGTGAGAACTCTGGCGAACACAAAACCAGTCTGTGTCATCGATAACGAGCCGATTACTGTTAACACTTCACTTTTATTTCAACGAATTGTAGCGGCTATGATTGACAACAAAGATATTGTAAAAACTGCTTTACTTCATGAGTTAGCTCCATTCCCTATGAGTTTATTTAATGATAAAGGGTTGATGAGAGAAAGCAATAAATCCGAGTTATACAAAGCATTACAGTCTACAACCTTCGTTCAACCGGATCCTTCTAAATATGAGTTCATTATTGATGGAGGATTTCTTTAACATAAAGTGGGTTGGCGTAAAAATGTTACATTTCAACAAATTTTTGAAGATTATACATCTTATATCTATAAACATTACTCACGTAATGCCACAATAGTTTTAGATGGATACAACACAGAAAATTTTGGTGTTAAATCATATGAACGCTACAGACGAGTACGTAACAAAACTTCGCAAGAACTTAAATTTACCGAGAGCATGATCATTCCAAGAAACAAGGACTTTTTCTTATCCAACATAAAAAACAAAGCTAGATTTGTTATGTATTTGATAACTTATTTAAAAAAAGAAGCAAATCTGAAGATTAGTCAAGCTATAGAAGATGCAGATACATTAATATTCCGTACAGCATTAAATGTAGCTGAACAATCTCAAAAGAAAGTCATTGTTGTGGGCACTGACGTCGATTTAGCAACTTTAATAATCGATTTAACACCAGACGACAAACATATTGCAATGTGGAAGCCAAATATTCTAAGCAAACTTGATGTTATTTATGAAGCTGGAAAAAATAACAAATTAAAGAATATATTACTGTTTGCTCATGCTTTTACTGGTTGCGATACAGTCAGCTCCATCTTCAATAAAGGAAAACTTGTTAAATTTAATTCAAAAAGAATCAACTGTAAGACAAGAAGTTCAAAAATTCAATGAGACTCGGTCAACAGTTGAAGACATTAAAGAAGCTGGAGAACGAATAAGGTTAAAATTATTTGGATCTGATCTCAATTCTAAAAATCAATGTAGAATTGACCGGTTTTCGGTCAGTGTCACCAATACAAAAACTGTAAATTTGGCAACATTGCCACCTACCGCATCAGCGACACATCAACATGCATTGAGAACTTATTATCAAGTGCAGACATGGCTTAATAATCCTTTAAGAACTGAAGATTGGGGATGGGAAAAGACAGAGACTCTGTTTCTGCCCACAAGGACAACGGAACCATTGGCGCCAGCGGAATTATTAAAACTAGTTCACTGCAGTTGCACAACATCTGGCTGCAGCAAAATTTGCAGCTGTAGAAAAGCGGGAATGAAGTGTAGCCGATCATGCAAGGGATGCAAAGGTGAAACTTGCACAAATGCCTCAGATGTTGACAACATTAATGACGGCGATGAAGATGAAGATGACGATGACGAAAATGAAAATTTTGAGAACGGAATGATCGTTGATCAGCAAAATACGAGTCGTCCAGCATATCGAAAAATCATCCAGGCAATCTACGGATCTAACTTAGATACTGACTCTGACGAAAACGACGAACCGGAAGAAACAATGGTAGAAGAAGGTGAAGAAATTGAAGAATCCAGGAATCAAGAAGAAAAAGAAGAAGAAGAAGGAGGAGAAGGGCAAACAGCAGGAAACCCTCCTGTCTAACGTAGACAAAGAGGTGGCCCATTCCGTTCCACATACAGAAGAACCGAGTACTTCTAAATCTCCCAAAAAAAAACGAAGAAAACGATGTATTTAACTCCATATAAATACTATTTTTTAAATTTTGATCATCATTAATATTACTTTTATTATTATTTTTGTAATTCATGCAAATAAAATTCTGTTATTAATCAAAATCAAAAGTTTTTTTAACAATACAATTATATCCTAACATTGCTTGTATAAATTTTTGCTTGTGATAAATGAATAGATAGAAAAAAAAATTTAGAGAAAAATGCCAATAATTAATCAAAAATTGACATGATTTATAAATAAATAACTACAACGTTTATATATTTTATTACTTGACAAAATAGTCCTGAAGGTCTGTAACCGTATCTGCATTATTTAAAAAGTTAGGAGTCACGAAAGTTCGAAAAACATCGAAAAAAATATAAGTTTTTATAAACAAATGCGCGTAACAATAAATTAGTAATAACTAAATTTTTTTTGAATAATTCATTTAAAAGATCGTTTAACTATTTATAAAATCGACTAGAATGTTTATTTTCGTATCTCTAATAGTTTAAAAGTTATTTCAGTTTTTTAGTAGACAAACGAAGCAGCCGCTGCAACTTTTGTAACACGTGTTTATTAAAAGTACAATAAGAAATTGAAAAAAAATTTTTTTTATACTTTGTTATATATGGTTGTTTTTCTTAATTTTAGAAGATTTAGAAAAAAAATAAAAAAAAGTTGAAAATTTGTTTATAACAAATTGGTAAGTTAATAAACAATAGAATTGTTGATAAAATTTTTTTTTTTGTTACTTTATAGAGGACTTTCAATTATGATTTTTAGAAAAAAAAAATTTCTTAACTAATTTTTTAACCAAAGAAATATAAAAAAAACGATTATAAACAATTAAAAATTGTTATTAAGGAAAAATTTTTTTTTAAAAATCATAATATTTATAATGTAAATAAAGTTGTGAAAAATTTTTTTTTAAAAATATTGATTTAATCAATTTGTTTATAAAAAATTTATCAACAAATGGCGGGAAAATTTTTTTTGCAAATCAATTAATATCTTGTATTAATAAAAAAACGGTAATATGATGATTTAGAAAAAAAAAAATTTTTTTTAACAACATTACTTGGATTTTTAGTTTTTGTTCAAGTAAAAAAATTGTTATAAACAAAGTATAAATATTTTTTTAACTTTTATGGCACGATCTTGTTAAGTATGTATGTAAGAAAGGCTCTACGAAGCGAAAATTTTTTACGACCATTATTGAAACATTTTTTTTCACTTACAATTAAGACGGTATTTCGAGAAAATTTTGTTAGTTAACAATTGTTTAACTTGTTGAAAAATTGACTTTAAGTAAAATTTCCAACGGGAATAAATTATTTATAGTGTTCAGAACACACCATAATTTTTTCAAATTAAAAAAAAAATATTAAATACCTTAAATTAATTAATTAATGTGCCGTACTCGCTTTTGACGCTGCGCGCGCAACCTAAAAATGTCGCGCGCAGACCTATTTTCAGCGTTAAATTAAAATTATAAATAATGGAGATAGAGTTCCGGGAGTTAGGAGTTTTTTATTGGAAATTTCCTCCTCTTTCAGAATCTTTTTTTTAAATTTCTTAAATATTAATAGTTTAGGAAATATTGGCAAAAAACGAAATGCCATTTTTTTTCATCTTTAATTGTTTATAACTTTTGCAATTTTTGGCATACTTTTGGCATACTTTTGGCACATTTTTTTAGACGTCATTCCGGATCCAATGAGCTATCGCACGTAATTTTAAGAGCAGTATCTCTATTTTGTACCATTTTCAACTTGTCGACTAGACTATACAGCCTAGTGACAGACGGACGGACAGCTGAGTCTTAGTAAAAGGGTCCCGTTTTTACCCTTTGGGTACAGAAATCTTGAAATTTATTAAGAATTTTAGTTGAAATCCAGTTATTAATAATAATTACATTGTTTAAATAAATTTAAGTATAGGTATTATTTTCTCTATTTAAAAATAGTATTTAATTTAAGTAAATAATTTCTAATAGGCTTAGACTTTTTGATAGTTGCCAACGCTGCCTTTTCGTATGCTTTAGCTTTTATTATTGGGTATTTTTTAATAAAATTTCATTTTCAGATTTTGCCGCAGACTGTCCGGCGGTGCTTGAAAGAAGCAAGGCTTCGGCGGCATCTTAGGCCAGCGAAAAAAATTCCACTAACCGAGGGCATCTTCAAGCAAGAGTAAACTTTTGCTTGGAATATTATAATTTTGACTGCGTTAATGACACCGTCATATTTGTTGACGGGAAAACTTTTCAATCACATAAGGACGGCACAAAACTTTTATGAAGACGAAACGATGTCAATGAAATTTCTGTCGTCCTTAACAGATGGAAAATTTTTGTCTTCCTTCTTATCTCGCTTGTCAACTTGGGTAATACCTGCATGGCGTTTAACAAGCAATTCTTATGTTCTTTTTGTCATAACACATGATTCTTACTCAGTCAAAATTATAATGATTACCTGCAGGTTATTTTAGCTGAACTTGCTTTTCTATTAGCTGAATATTTTTCAATGATTATGATAAAATTAATGTAATATGCCGTGAAGAAAGGGTTCCAGAAATAACGCTAATGAGTAGAACATTTGCAATGCATCCGTGCCTATATAGTGAAGAAGAATCGCTACTTTTCTTGGTTCTGGCACGTGTTCCAGGTTGTTAGCCCTCATGTAGATGCGTAAAAGACATCGGTTGAATTTCCTTTTGTAGTTGAGGCTCGGCATTTGCCTTTTGAGGTTACGACGCCATGGCAGCCAAGTATGAAGACGGCGAAACGTAGTGCAAATATGAATTTCGTTACCTTTTTCTCAAAAGAGCTCGACTTCTGACACCATGTTATATGCCGTGAAAAAAGGGTTCCAGAAATAACGATAATACAATTGGCTTCCAGCATCAAAGGTTTATTGTTCAGGTTTAACATTACAGCCAGCCCGTCGTCACTTCGAACAAAAAAAATTATGAACGTACTTTGTGCCAACAATTAAACAAAAATACAATCCTACAAAAATAAAAAGCATTAACGTTGCACCGAATCGCGTAGTTAAAAGAGATTTTTATTTCCGTGGCATTATACGTCTTAATGTTATATTGGTATTTCTGCATTAATGTAATTATTTTTGGTGTTATTTACATTACTTTATTTACTTAATTTAACTCATTTTAACAGTACTGTTTGTGAAGTGGTAATCTGCGAGATATGGGAGGAAAGGCATTAAGAAAGTGTGAAATTTGTGGCATTAGGAGAGTCAGAAAATGTACGTCTGACATATTCTTGGCCAGATTCCCACTGGATCCTAATAGGTAATAAATTAACAAGATTACATAATACCTCAATAACTACATGCAAATTATGATGTTTAATGACTGCACTTGTATTGAACCGCTGATTTTTTTATGATAACTACATAAAATATTAGTTAAATAATGCCAGTTATAGTGAGGTGCCCTTAGAATATGTTATATCGATATTTTTTATGTTTTATTTCTATAATTTCGGCTTGTTATCTAAAATTGCTTACACCTACTCAATTCCAAACCACTAAACGCTGGACACCCCACGTCAAGAATCAAAATGTTGTATTATTTTGTTTTATATTATTTATAATACGGGTGTTTTGTTTATTTTAGATGTCGCTTATGGATTAAAGCGACCGGTAACGAGGATTTAGCTTATTTGCCATTATTTTAATTGAATGAAAATAAATTCATCTGCGGAGATCACTTTCCTCTTAATATGTTTAATGAGAATAAGAGTAGATTAAAAAAGTTTGCTGTACCTACATTAAACCTTCTTCAACCACCACTCTCGGACCATATTCTTGCCAATTTTCCGATTTATGACTCACATCCAAAAAAAAAGGTACGTATTTTTAAATACTTTTTTATTAGACTCACCGTTGGACCTTATCTCACCTCGTGGTAAGTGAAATTATGTGCTTACACTTCAAGTCGTTCCCTTTTGTAGCCATAATTTTCAGAATGACCAACAATACAGACTAATCTGTTAACAACCAGTCCCGCGTCACTTCATACAAAAAAACTTTAGTATGGAATTATGATATAAGTTTGTTCCAATCTTGCAATAAAAAGTATAACGACGAAACATTATCGAAAGTATTAATTTGGTCGCTTTATATTTTTGTTTGTCGTGTTGGTTAACCTGAAATTTTTTTTTTCCAAATAAATAATGTTTTTTTACATTATTTATTTGGAAAAAATAACCTAATATTTTATGTTAAATAAAAATTTCATCGGATTATTGCGTTTTATTTGCCAGATTATTTAAAAATGGGTAAACCTGTAAGGAAATGTGAAGTTTGTGGTGTACGAAGAAGAAGTGATAATATATTTTTTGCTAGATTTCCACTTGAACAGACTAGGTAATGAACCAACATTTCTCTCAGCAGTCTTTGCATATTTTGCCTGTATATTTTGATAGTAAATGCATTAAACATTATACTTTTATGTTAACTATAAGTTAAGTAAGTACAATCTAGTATTTATGAGGTATTTTTGCCGAAAATGCACTAAGGTTATATGACATTAGTAGGTACTTGTCTTACGCTAGCATGATTGTTTTAATATAAAAAAGAAGGATGAATAATAGACTTTATTTTCATTATAGAACTTTGGGCTTGTATTGCACACACATATAACTTAACATTGTATCATTAGACACATCCTAGAAATTAAATAGTAGGTAAACTAGTTCAAGACCCTCTATGTATATTTTGACAGGTGTATGATTATCTGTGAATAGTTAATCATGACCCGGTTGTAGCTTCTTAAATTACCAATTAATATTTCAATTGGTATAATGTTCCAGTTCCTGAATAATATCCAACTCTAGATTCTAATACTTTATTAACATCTAGACCACACTGCACCCAGATTGTGTGCTGCCATTCACATACCACCATACATAACATTATAATCATACACAGGGTTCTAATAACATAGTTTGTGCTACATGCAACCATTTTCTTCGTTTATAACAAATGAATAAAACGGTATGTTAGCTGCTTGGTCCTAGTATAATGTAAACATATAGGTTCATGAAGGTGCTAAAAAGGGTAGAATATTTAGAAGTTTGTATATTATCACTTTGAGACACAGTAAAACTCTTGTAATGATATTCTAACATTGGCATACCTAACACATTTTTCCGTTGTCGGTGATGGCTGGTATTTGACGGTCAAAAAGTTAATATTATTAACATGATCATATGTATACGTAGGTATATCACGGTCAACTTAACTCGGTGCCTGGCCCGAATTACATTTCTGTTAAGATTGGTCAGTAAAAACACAAGTAATAATATAGCAAAGGAAAAAACTCAGAAGTGAACTGAAAATGATAGTTCGCTTCAGAGTTTTTCTAACTGAGTTACTGAGGTACCAGTACAGAGCTAAGTTGAAAGAGTAGTACATTATTTTTCTATAGTTATTAAGAAAATAAAATTCTATGTATATCAGAAAATTATTATTTTAAGCAGCTTATAAATTATTTGATATGCTTATTTTACTTTTTATGGGTTGAGTTGAAGGATAATCAATTTTACCCAAGTAGTGCTAGCTATTTTAACATCTAATTTGTATTTTTTATTGTAGATGTCGCATGTGGGTCAAAGCTACGGGTAATGAATACTTACTTTATTTGCCTATATCAAAATTAAATGAAAATAAATTTATATGTGGAGAGCATTTTTCTCTCAGATTATTTAATAAGAAAAAGTCTAGACTGAAAAAGAATGCTGTTCCAACACTTAAGCTAAGTACAACACCTCTTCCTGATGAGATGTTTGAAATTTTTCCTATTGTACCAGCATATAAACGGAAAAGAAAAGGTAAGAATTAATTTTTATTTTACTGATATTTATTTTGATATTTGATATATTTTTTTATTTTTGTAGCATATTGGTGTGAGATTGATTGATTGAAAAAGTGAAAAAAAAATTTTTTTTTATTTTTTTGTCTTAAGAGATAGCAAAAGACAGACTTATTTTTGTAGCATATTGGTTTGAGATTGATTGATTAAAAAAGGAAAATTTTTTGTCTTAAGAGATAGCAAAAAAAGACTTCATTTTAAAAATTTTTTGCCTATTGGTTTTATATTGATTGATAAAAAAATTTTTTTTTAATCTTTTTGTCTTAAAGAGATAGTAAAAAACTGACTTGATTTTTTACTTTTGTAGCATATTAGTAAGGGAGATATATCGATTGAAAAAGTTAAAAATTTAATTTTATATATTTTAGTCTCTAAAAGAGTAAAAACAGACTGAAAAATGTTTTTAAAAAGAAAAAAACCTTTTTCAACTTTTCTGCCTTAGAGATAGCAAAAACGGACTTCATTCATAAATATTTTGACTTACTGGTTAAATTAATATGGACTCAAAAAATAAAAAAAAAACTTTTGTCTTAAGAGATAGCATAAAACGGACTTTACGTTTTAACTTTTAGTCTATTAGTTTGAGATATGTTGATTGAAAGAAAGTTTACTCATTTTTATTTTTGGCTTAAGCGAGAGCAGAAAACGAAATGCATTTTTGAATTTTTTGGTCTTTCAGTTTGCAATTGATCGATTGAAAAAGTTTTTGAAAATAAAGCACTTGATGACTCGTCTTGAATTTTCACCTATTTTTTCTGCCATTACTGCTTCACCGGGCTTTTTGGGGCGAGACTCTCAAGGACCCACCCAACCCTCGGCTTGGGTTGGGTTGTCGCTCTTGGTCTCCACCTATAGCATAATGCAGTTTTCAATGATATAAGTTGCTGTGTTTTATTGATCTTTAAAAATTACAGAAACTGCTGCGGACTGTGATCCATCAACATCTAAAGTCAGGATCCCACTTGGAAACATAACTGCAGACCATCAATTGCTCCATTTGGGTAAGCTAAAAATAACGTATTACGATTGCATAAGCTGCTCTATTTTAACACTTTTAAACTAATATTTTTGTGGTAGTGTAACATGTTTTGTCTCACGGTGTTACATTAGTCAATCACTGTACATATATATATTTGACAACTTAAAATCGTCTCCTTGATTGAAATTATGCTTTACCTTACGAATTTTATTTATTTATTATATACTAATACTATTTGAAATTACAGATACATCTGCTAAAAGTGGTCCATCGAGTTCGAAACTCAAGCGCCCTATACCTAGAGAGCAACAAATGGTACATATAGAAAAAAAACAAAAAGGTAAGGTTTAATTTTATTCTACTTTTGTTTTAATTCACAAACCTATACATATAATAAAAGAGTAGAAACCGCGTGTCTGTGCATTGTAGATATTGACCAAAATTAATATAATATAATCTCCATTAGGGCAACAGAAGCCAAAACATTTCATTATTCCAAATAAATAAAATAAATAAACATTGCCTCCAGATGTAAACATGTCCCATGATTTGATTAGCAAACAAGAAGGTACCTATTGATTGAATGTCTTCCTACTATTTTATGGCGAAAGTTTGTTAGTTAGTTTTATGTTACTTCTTTGCAACTTAATTAAGCTAAAATTGGGCTCAGTGACCACCACTGTGTAAAGGACTAAATAATTTTTCGAAAAAATTACAACTACAGATACTATATCTTACTATAGTAAACTTTCTTACTGTAATAAATTTAAAATTATGAGCGTCAAAGTTTGACGGGAGCGGGAAAGAAAATGTGAACGAGAACAGAAAATAATCTGAATAACACGAAAAAAGTCGCCTGAAGAGACTAGTATATTGTAAAATAAAGTTCTGAACACTGCTTTTTTTTTCTATGGGGGACATATCGTTGTCTCCACAACAGCTAGCCGGCTTTGGCCCATCCCCGCACAACGGCTTCTTGCGACTCTAACCAGATCGTCTCTCCACTTGGGAGGCTGTCCCCTGCTGCATCTTTCGATCCGTGGTCGCAACTCGAGAAACCCTATCCCCATTTGTTCTACGAGCGACGTGGCCTGCCCATTGCTAATTCAGCTTGCTAACTGTTTGAGCTGTGTCATTAATTTGAGTTCTTCGGCGAATTTTCTCATGTTGGTATAGATTCTTATCATAGCCTTAAAAATTTGAAACAGTAAATAAAACAAATAACTGTTTTACATTGATTATTAAATTAAGATGGCTTAAATATAAATATAATAACAATGTAAGTATTCTGCCATGACTATTATGTTATGTAGTGTTTAAAAATTATGGTCGTGTTACGGGGTATCCCGTATACTGGCCATAATGTTAAGAACACCATAATAGGTTTTGATAAATTGTCATAGTCGTATATAACAGTCTTATTTATTATTAATTTTTTTGTTACAGCTATAAACCAGTCTAAATACTTCAAAAGTAACGTAGAAATTACGCCGCGCAAGAAAAAACTGTTGAGAAAATTGGAAAAGACACGAAACCTGTTAAAATCTCTGTCGCAAACGTCTGTGAATTTAAATGACTTAGAGTCAGATGTATTGAAAAATATAATTACGCAAGCTCTGAAAAATTAAGGCCGAAAATCAAGTGGAAAGCGATGGACTCTTAACAACAAAATTTCGGCCTTACAAATATTTAAAAGGTCACCTAAAACATACCGCTTTCTTCAACATACTATGCCATTACCAAGTGTTCGAACAATTCAGCGCCTATTAAAAGGCGTGACTATGGAACCTGTTATTAATAAAGCTTCGATAAAACAAATCAAAGAAAAGTCAATAAAATTATTACCTAGTGACAAAATATGTGCACTACTGTTTGATGAAATTTCTTTGAAAAAAAGACTAATCTAAAATGAAAGTACAGACAAAATTGAAGGGTACGTAGATTATGGACCAGGAGAGTGTCGAGGCAGACGAAATCAAATAGCAGACAAGGCATTGGTTTTTATGCTTCAAGGTATTCGAAAAAAATTTAAACAACCATTTTCGTATTACCTTGTGCAGGGGACAGTTTCATCCGAAATTTTGGCAAGCCTTATCAAGGAAAATATTACGGTTATTGAAGATACAGGCCTAACAGTTACCACAACTGTATGTGACCAAGGACCTACCAATTGCGGAGCATTGACACTGCTTAAAAAATTTCAGCATTTGCCACCTACTGCCAATCATTTCTTTGTAAATGATAATAAGGTTTTTTCAATTTATGATGTACCTCACTTATTTAAATCTATAAGAAATAACTTTTATGAAGCAGGGGCAATGAAATTTGACGGCAAACTTGCGAAGTGGCAACATTTACATGATGCTGAATCCCTCAATCAAGGGATGTTATATTTTCATAAAGTTTCACCAATTCTACTAAATCCAAAGCAGAAACTTAAAATGAAAGTTAAATATGCGGCCCAAACTTTGAGCAACACATTTGCTGCTATTTTAACAATGATAGCCGAAAAACATAAAAATACAGAGTATGATAACGAGGTGGCTCAAACCGCTGAGATAGTGCGGGACATGAACAATTTATTTGATGCCACTAATGAACCTAAAGATATTATTAAAGGAAGAAGGGAAAATGTATCACTCAAAAGCAACCATATAAGTATATGGAATATGTTTTTGCAAAAACTGTCCACAATGGAGTTTCTGAAGTCCGACAGTAGAATTACCCTAAAAAAGGTCAGATGTGTCCAAGGCTACATGATTACTATTGATTCTTTAAAAGATATTTGGAACTATTGTAACCATAGAGGGTTCAAATATTTAAACCTACGTCAATTAAATCAAGATTCGTTAGAAAATCTTTTTGGAATAATCCGTCAGACCAGCCCAACAAACCGCAATCCTACGTGCTCACATTTTACTAGTGCTTTAAAAACAATTCTGATTTCTGGATTGAGCGCTCCCCACAGTCGAGGAGCCAATTGTGAAGACGACTCTTATAAAATATTATTTGTCAATACGATTGATGAGGCAGTTCCTGAAGTGGAAGCTCCAGGTTCATGTTTTTTAGACGAAAATTGTACTAATGAAGATTATCCTATTTTAACCATGGCTGACAATGAATTTGAGGAAAACATTGAGACTGATTTAACCTCCACTAAAAATCAGCCTTTAGTTTATTTGAGTGGATAAGCCTAAATAATAAATAAAGCCTATAGACTTTTAAAAGGGAGTAGCTGTGAAACATGTATACGTTTGTTAAAGGAGGAACATATTATAGATCATCCTGTCTATAAATATATAAGTCTTCGGGAATGGTGGCAAGACAAAAAAACATTAACATACCCCTCCATTCAGCTGTGTGGCATGGTTGGAGAAGTGATTGATTCTTATAAAAAAAATCGGCATATAGTTTACCAAGAAAACATCGGACAAATGCTTTGCACGCTTATAACGGCAGATGTTAACTTTGCCTTTAAATTGTGAGAAACACTACTTAGTCCGATAACATCTGTGTTGGCTGATCACTAAAATATTGGTAAGAAGGGAATGTCAAAAAATAAATGAGGAATTCATTAAGTCGGGGGAGAATGCAGCCAATGCTAGTAAACTAGCTCAAGTACGAAGCATTGCAAAGTAGGAGAAAAGTGTCTTCGTCGGGCATCAATGGCAAGGTAAAAATAAAGTTATGATATAGAATCTGCAATTTATAATATAATATTGCACATAATATTTTACTTTTGTGGGTATTCCTTGATTGCGATGAAATCTTCCTGCCATTTGATCTTTACTTGCTGACGATGGGACCACCTCAAAAGTATACCTTTTCAAACAAAAAAAGATTTTTTTAATAGATCTATATTAACGGAGATATTGGTAAACATACATTAAAGTAAAAAAATCCATACAATCGAACAAAGGTCCTCTTCCTTTTTTGCAATCGGTAAAAAGATCTTGACTTACGGGGGCCTTGACGTGATTTGATTTTTCGGATAAAAGTTAACTATTTTCTGTGACAACTAAATCCCGTACTATATTACTTTAAATACATATTATTATTATTTTTGTTTCAGTGTGCCAGAATTATCATCCAATCAGCAAATTTTCTTCGGATTCATGAAATTCTTTTTAGATGTGTATGGTCAATATATGTATACTATTAAATTTTGATTAAAACAATTATGAATATTTAATATAGTTTTATTCCATGATTGTACAACTTTTTATTATAAATTACTTGTAGATAGGGCCCACACTATGTTTTTAGGGTTTTATCGATATCGACAAAAAACTATCGATATCGACAACTGCATATCTTTTGCAAGGCCTAGTGTTGACAGTTCTGTTTTAATGTTGGTACTAAGTTTCGTTTGTAATGTTGGCACAAAGTAATTGCATAATTGATTTCATTGGCTAATAGGGAAGTGCCAACTTTTCTTACGTAGTATTATATTCTCTTTGTTAACAACTAGCTTATCACGAGATGACGGACCCTATTTGATAGTATTACTTCTTTAAGTTACCTTGTGTTTTATTAAATTTCCAATTTGTATTGATCAATCTAGTATGTGCCTTTGCTTGTAGTAGTTATAGTCTATTCCTTGAGATTGCAAATGTTTATTGGCCTCAGGACACTTACCATCAGGTCAGTAGGTGCTCGTTAGCCTTATATAAAATCTCTTATTTGGACATTGTTGTATTTTTCTTGCAGGTATTTTACTCGATAGTTCGGCATCTACTTCTAAAGCAGGAGCTCATAGTGACATGCTACAGGTAGAAGAATCAGCAAATAATTTAAAAAAACGTGAATGTCCAGCATCTACTTTAAAAGCAGAAACTCATAATGACATCCCACATAAGGAAGAACCATAACATGATGTTAAAAAACGTAAATGTCTGGCATCTACTTCTAAACCAGGACGTGACATGCGACAAGTAGAAGAACAAGCAAATAATTTGAAAGAACGTAAAATAGGTTAATACATATATGCATATTTATTTATCTATTTTGAACACTTTTCTTTAGCAAAAATGTGGCTTTCCAATGACAGTAAAGTTTGGTTTAAAATACTTTCAGATATTTCTGTTGATTTTCCGGCTTTGACTTCCACAGATATTATTTCACTGGATTGTCCAGCATCGACTTCTAAAACAAGTACTAATTACGAAAAAACTCTACGACTCAAAGATCAAGCACATGCTAATAAAAATCCCAGTAAGACATGTTCGTAGTTTAGTTGCACTTGCCGAGTCTCGTTCTAATGATTTAATTTTCCTCGCACTTTATTACAGATGCTGTTGTCCTTCGCCATGGATACAGCAATCTTGAACTTACACCTCGCAAAAAAAAAAAGCTTTTCAAAAAACTAGAACGTACACAAAATTTATTGAAAACATTATTTTTTAAAAGATATAGTAAAGCAAGCACTTAAAAACCAATCCCGCAAACCGCATGGAAAGCGATGGGATATGAAAACTAAAATTTTATGTTTGCAAATTTTTAAAAGATCACCCAGAACTTACCGGCACTTGCAACATAATATACCAATGCCAAGTATCAGAACAGTTCAACGGCTACTACAAAATTACCTATGGAGCCTGGAATTAATGAGGCATTATTAAAACAATTGCAAGACAAAGCTGTAACTATGGTTCAAGGAAGCAAGTTATGTACATTGATCTTCGACGAAATATCTTAAAAAAAAAGGCTTATATTCAATGAAAATACAGATAAAGTAGAAGGCTTTGTTGACTATGGAATAGGAGAGGATAGAGGTAGACGAAATGAAGTAGCAGATAAGGCATTGGTCTTTATGATTCAGGGTCTTAAACAAAAATACAAACAGCCATTGGCCTATTATTTCGTTAAAGGCACTATCTCATCACAACACTTGGCAAGTTTAATAAATGACATAATCAAAGTCCTCGAAGATGCAACGTTTACAGTAATTGCCACAGTATGTGATCAAGGGCCTACTAATTGTGGAGCGTTGTCCCAACTGAAAGAAAATACACATTTACCACCAGACGCTAATTATTTCTATGCGAACAACAGTAAAATTTATATAATATTTGACGTCCCCCACTTGTTCAAATCTATCAGGAATAATTTTTTTGAGGCGGGTACCATGGAGATGGATGGTAAACGTGCTAAATGGCAACATCTGCGTGACGCTGAAGATGTCAATCAAGGCATGCTATACTTTCATAAAATTACACCATTGTTGCTTAATCCTAAAGAAAAGATGAAAATGAAAGTAAAGTATGCAGCGCAAACATTGAGCAATACTTTTGCAGCAATTTTAAAAATGATTGCGAAAAAACACGTCGGTACACAATATTCCCAAGAGATAGAACAAACATCAGATATTGTACGAGATCTAAACAAGCTGTTTGGTTACTCATAATGGTCCTGCTCACCCAAAGGATGTAATAAAAGGCCAAAGAGAAAATGTATCTACAAAGACCAATCACTTGGAAGGGTGAAATTTATTTTTGAAAAGAATTCCTACAATTAAATTTTTGAAAAATGATAGCAGACTACAGTTAAAAAAAGTCAGATGCGTTCAAGGTTTAGTCATTACTATCAAATCATTTAAGGATATTTGGAGTGATTGCCAAAAGAAAGGATTCAGATATCTTAATTTACGGCAATTAAATCAAGATTCTTTAGAAATTTTTTTCGGTATTATTCGGCAAAGTAGCCTTACAAACAGAAACCCTACGTGCAGTCACTTCACTAGTGCCATAAAAACTGTTCTTGTTTCCCGTCTAAATGCGCCACACAGTCGAAGAGCTAACTGTGAAAATGATATTAACAAGTTATTGTTTACTACTTCCCTGAAAGATCCTGATATCGCACGATCTCCAGGTAGCCATGAAAATGCACGGAAGGACACAGAAGATACTGATGAGTACCCAACCATAATGTTGCCCGAAACAGAGACAGAGGAACAGATTGAAAGTGAATTGGCCGATATTAAAAATTAACCTCTTGTTTATCTGAGTGGCTATTTAACGTATAGACTTTTGAAAGGCAATGATTGTCAGACATGCTCAGAATTACTTCAGGAAAAGGTAAATGTAGATCGCCCAGTCTATAAATACATAAGTCTTCGTGAGTGGTGGAAAGATAAACGGTCTTTAAAGTATCCATCTATACAATTGTCTCGCACTACCGAGGAGGCATTACTTTGCTTTAAAAGTAATCTTCACATATTTCATGAAGAACATATTAGTCAATTATTTTATACCCTTATGATGGTGCAGATCAATTTTGCATGGTGGCGCTGTAATAGTCACCGTTATATGACAGAGAGTATTATTCGGTTAATTGTAAAAATTTTGATTCGAAGACAATGTCAAATATATAATCAAGATTTCATAAAGTCAGAAGAAGTTAACGCCAACGCAAATAAAATTTCGCAAGCTCAAAGTACAGCAAAATAATAAAAAAGGTATAAAAACTTTAACATTAAAGTTACTTGCATTACTCTTTTTTAATACTGTAATTGGTTGATGAAATTTTTTTTATTGCAGCCTCCAAAGGATTGAAATTGGACCCAATTTCAAATCTCACTTTTTAAAATAGTGCAGAGTTTGACAGCAAACCATTTTTTTCAAAATAGGTTAATTTGAACATTGCTGCTAAATAAATAATTTATTCATGCCCTCGTTTTATTTTTACAAAATTAGCGATAATCCATTCACAGCATGTCATCAGCAAATGAATTAGATATTCTTTTTAGATAGATTGGTATATTATATAATTCTGTGTAAACAATTATTTGGAATTAATATGTATTTCGTTGGCGCGCTGTGTTGGGATTATTCGCCTGCATGCATGTATTTTCAAAGTATAAAATATTTGAGATTTATGAGTAAAGACGCCACAAAGCATTATTTTTATCGATATCGATAATTTGTATGGTAAGGTAATCACTATTGTTTTGACATTTCCTGCTTATGTTGGTAATACACGATTTTTTTATTAGGTTGGTAAAAAGTACGTTCACAATTGTGGTCAATCAATGGTTAGGTAGTGCCGACTCTAAAAACGTAGTGATTATATTCTCTTTGATTACAGCAAGCGAGACGCGACATGACACAAGAACGGAAAGCAGATGCCGCTACACAGTGTTGCCATAGAGTAACATCATAGATTATAAATAACAGATTAGGCCTGTATGTGACAATAACAGTAATGAATTAAGGCCACAATATTACGAGTGTGTTTAATTTTTCTATACTAATAAACTTACCCAAATACTAACATTTGTAAGGTAAAACTCCAATAGCTCGCTTGCTAAAAATTTTCTATGTAGATAATTATCTATATAATAGATAATTATGGATCCGTACCTAAAGTTTTGGGTATTTTACTTTCATAAAATACCATGGGTATATCGACATTTTAAGAGACAGCATAATAAATTAGATATTAAATTTAATACGGGTTTTAGTTTTCGGACGTCAGATGTAAGATGTAAGATATAAATACTCAGTAGCTGTTGATTTTTTTGTATTTTTGGTGTGACGTGTTATAAAAATGTAGTAATAGATAATAAGGATAAGACGAGCTTACGCGTTTGGGCAATAAAGGTTTAAGGTTTAGGTAAATAGTTTTAATTTATGATTATTACTTTTTTTCATATATGTTTCTATGATCTGTATTACCTAATTGTGGAATTTTTCTAGTTAAAAAGTCTATTATATTTAAAAAGTTTTAAGATTGTTTGATATAAAATACTTTATATAAAAAGCTCCATTTGCGCTAAGATCCGTTGTGTCTCTTTACACTATTGTTAATAACTTTACTGCCAAATAAATTCTATTCAAATTTTATTTTTATTGTTGTTATTTTTAGTTTATCCTCATTATTATTTTTAATTTAAATTGTCATGTTGATTTTAAATAATTAAATGACGTTACTACGACTTCTGATATTTTATTTTACTTTTACTAAAAGGCCAGTCTCAACCAAATTACCAAAGAGTCTGCCAGCTGATGACATTTGCCAATGTTAGTCGAGATAAAATCAGTGGATTAAGTTGATATTTGTTAACCATCGTGTATATCTGAGAAATTGTTAAAAACTATGTAGACGTCCGGTCCCCTCTCTACCATCGCATCGCTAGCCACCGTGACTGCTTAACACGAGGCGGGCCGTATTCTTATTTGTCACCTTAGTATATTGAAACAAAGAACTAAACGAATGAGTATATCAACCCACACTCTCCACTTTTGGACACAAGTCTATACCTTACTTACTAGGAAGAATGTTTGCGCTTATGCACTAGGCACCCATACGAGCCTAGTGTGCGTCAATACAAAATACTAACGATGATGGTAAGTAAAAATACTAAAAATTTATTATAATTTATAATTACTTACAATGAGACAATTTTTTTCCATACTTCATTAAAGTTTTTTTACCGACATTACTACATTATTACTAATCTCTCAAATCCTAATTTTGAAAGGGAGGGACAAATATTATGGCGGCACAAAAACCATATCCAAAAAAGAACAATATGTTAACCCTTAACTGGTATCGTGAATTCGACATACGTAACTAGTATCGTGCCGTGGCCGTGCGGCCCCCATAGTATGTTTGCTCCTTAAAATCAAAAATAATATTATTTTACTTAAGCTATACTATGTATACTAAAAAAAAAAAAAACGTTTTATAATCACTAATCAAAATTTCACAAAAATTTACATGAAATAATCACTTCTAATCTTAAGGCTCAAAAATACTAATATGAAACTTTGTTGCAATTATCACATAGTGTTTTTGTCATACTATGGACTTTTCAAATGAATTGTGAACAATTATTGCACTAAGTAGAAAATTTCCCATCTTTTTTCTATCACATAAGTGACAGCGTCCCCTTTTTAAGGCGTTTTGGCTTGGAAAAAAACTTACGTAACTGGTATCGTGGGGGCCGCGCGGACCCCAACACGTGCATACCTGGATCCCAGTAAGTAATACAGCGCCGAACGTCCGGCACCTGCCGCGAACAACGATGTAATGAGAATACTTAAAATGGCGGCTGCTCACGATGCTTAGTTTATTAGAAAACCAAGAAAGCGTTATGGGTGGGGGCCGCGCGGCCCCTACGATACCAGTTAAGGGTTGAATCAATAAATTACTGAGTAGATTTTTCTAGAAGATTGTTACAAAACAAGAAAAAAAAAATAACTTAATAAAGGTTTTCAATGGCCACCTTTTTGTATGCCTCTTTGTTATCGTGGGTAAGAAAAATTTGAACCCAATAATAATTACGCACGCACACTTACATATTCATTCATAATTTACGGTTGCGACGCGATGCAGTGGCGATACTTCGTAAGAGAGCAGCCAGTGTGAGACGAAATAATAAATTACGACCATCTTATTATTATTATTATTATTATCTGTCTTTCGCAATTTTTTCTCTCTGTTACGCCTTGTGTTCAAAGTCCATTAAGGCTAGGTTGATGTGTCGCCTACTGTACATGCAAATTCAGGAACAGTAACATATCACCGGTAGGCAACAGTGTATTTTTGGGGTATGGTCTGGATGTAACAAAGATATCAAAGTTGAAATAATACAGAGAGATGACCAATATTGGGAAAAAATGGAACCTAAATTAGGACATTTTATATATCATGCATGTTGCCTGAGCTATGTGATCCAAGACATGTAAGAAATATGCCAATTACAGATTTAAGTAAAATAAAATAAATTTTATTTAGTTTTAACGATGCTTTGTGTGGTAAAATGACAATAATCTGTTTTTTTTTTTTACTTTAGTATTATGTTTTTAAATTATTAATTGTATTAGATTTAAGTTAGGCTCAAGCTACATTGAAATGCCGTCGGGCAAGGAAGTGGCGCGGACATGTTGTCATTCCATTCAAAATTCAGACAAGTACATAACTTAATAAAATAAGGTGCAATTTTAATCAAACCGATCGGCGGCGAGGCGCGGGCGGCTGTATGGCGTGGGCGTGCTTATTGCGCGCCGTTCATTTAAATAAAATACACATTATTTCCTTAAGTTACGTATGAATTATGAATGAAATGACAAGAATTACTCACCATGTCCGCGCCAGACCACATTTCAATTGGACTTGCACCTTAGATTTTGAATTTATAAACTAAAGACAAAGACGATCCCCAGTAAATTTATGATATTTACTACTTTTTTTTTTATCTAGTATGTTGTTGGTCAATTTTACCCATTTTGTTCACAATTTTTGTTTTTAAAGTTTTTAATCACGTAATTATGGCCAAAAATAAATAAAAGATTACCTATGTGTAATATTACTAAACTACTTACAAATAAAACGTGGATAACAAATATAAAAGGCAGGTTAAGATACTTTTACATAGACCTAACTATACAAACCCAATAGGCTTTCATATTACATGCATACACTCATTACATAAACTTACAAATAACTCAATGTTCGGAACCCTCAGACTTGCAATAAAAAATTATAAATTCTTATAATGGAAAATTAACATAAGTATAGTTCAATAATTATATTATATAGAAAACACGAATTTTAGAGATATTTTGATTACTTCGTATCACTGACTACGATTAAAAAGTAATCGAGATATCTCTAAAATTCGTATCTGTAAAATATATTTCTTAAACCATACAATTAAAACGAGTTTTCTACCTTAAATACATTAAAAGAATATAACATTAGGTCTGATTTGTTACTTAGTACCTACGCGTCTGCCAATAGTATAATTACCCTTTGAAATAAGAATTCGTGCTGAGATTGTATACTCTTAAATGGATATTATTTATTACCGAACTAGTTGCAAATAAAACTTTAATACATACTCGTATACCTATCAGTTCAATTATTGGTAAGGATATTGGTTTCATAAGTATTTGAGAATTATCATGGTAATAATAATTAAAAGACATATTTATTTTGGTAATTTCGAACACTAATAGTATACATACAAAAAAAGCAAATACTTATAGGTACTTTAACAAAGACCTATCTATACAAACGCAACAGGCTTTCACATAACATAAATGCACGGGGGAAACAATATGAAGCGTAAAATGACTACTAAAATAACGGGCGGAAACCAAAGGCCTCAGACTTGCAATATGCATTAGACTTATAATCTGTGCAAATTAAAACTTCCAAATAGTAAAATTATAACTTTTGCGGATGATACAGATCTGATGTGTAGCGGAGATTCATGGGAAAATGTGTTTACACAAGCACAAAGAGGTTTTAACATAATAAGTAGGGGGTTATATGAAAATGTCCTTACTCTTAATATTATAAAAACTAAATTTCTGACTTTTTCTCTGCGGAACATATTCTCAGAGGCAAATACGTATGACATATAATTGCATAGATGCGGTGATGTTAGTTCTGTGGCCTGCAACTGTCCTACGATTCAGCATGACACGGAGATTAAATATCTGGGGGTAGTTATAGACAACAGACTTATCTTCTACAAACACATTAATTTACTGGCAGCAAGAATCCGTAAACTAATTGTCATTTTTAAGAACTTAAGAAATGTTGCTCATAAAGAAGTAATAAAAACCGTCTATTTCATTCTATGTCAGTCACTATTGACATATTGCATTACCTCTTGGGGGGAAGCCCCAAAGTCGCAGTTTTTAAAAATTGAGAGCCCAAAGATCCCTCTTAAAAGTTTTTTTTCGTTTACCCTACCTCCACCCAACTACTGATGTATACAAAAAATGTGAAGTGCTGTATACAGTTCTGAAGCAACAAACCATGCTTATCTATGGTTAAAGGCCGATTACATCACCACAGAAATATTACATACTTAAGTGTTTAAGAAGGTCTAATTATGAGTATTTACACCTAAATTCATTGCACATAAATACACATACATACACACTCACACACCCACACACAAACACACACACACACTATGTGTACTTATAGGTAAGGTGTGTCTTTAAATAGTTCCGAGGGGTGAGGACCTGGTGAATCTGTAATACAGGTAAAGATTCTGCCAGCGGCGTCGCCCGACCTAAATTTCGTTATCGGTGTAGGTTCTTACGTCAACTCTTCAATTATAGAAATCAAATCAAAATCAGAAATCAAATCTTTCTTCCTTAATGGCATGAAACATCTGTGAAACCATGGAAATACACATACAAAATTTTAACCCAATCGGTCGGTAGTAGTTGACATACCGACAGCAGCGCCACTTACCGGGTCCAATTGTATTTTTAAATCATCCAAGAACCATCGAAATACTGTAGAAATCACATATTCATGAAGTGATCCTACAGGTATGTAAAATCATTATAAAATACTTATAATATTTAATTTTGGCTTAAACTCGACAAAGGGCACACAAGCTTCATTCTTTATCGGAGTTAAAGATACTTGAGTACAAAATTGTTTTCACAGACCAAGTTAAACTGGCCGAGAACCTAAGGAATTTGAGTTATTTCATTTTTATTATTAAAAAAATACACGACGTAGGTCCTTAATTATCTTTTATCTTGACGATCACTATAAAAATAATATCAAATCACAGCTAAATTTGATTTTATCGATATAGCCTCATGATTTACCTAAATAGTATATCAAATCACAGCCAAACTTAATATTCCTTACTTTATAATAAATCACGTACAATTTGTTATTTAAACTTAAATTGTAGTCTAAATTTTGTATTTGTGAATCGCTAAATGTACGAAACAGAAATAGAAATACCGTTAACATTCGACAGCTGATTCTTCGAGTGAACCTTAAATTATACAAAAAACCATACACATGTGTTTTTAAAAACGGGAAGGTTAGAAGGTAAGTAAACGGGTGAATGTAGGCGTCGAACTGTCTGACCGCTGTGCTTTTTACTTCAAACTTGAAACCAATGCGAAATTATTCCTTGCTTATGTTTAGATTTAATATGTATTTCATATGTTTGTTTTTTTTTTTGTTATAAGTTGTTTGCTAAAGTTTTATTGTGATTTTGATTATACTCTTATAAATTATTTTAAGTAATATATAATAAGTGTTTCTAAACTAGTTCATATTGCGGGTTCGACTCCCAACAAAGAAATTTAAATTTTTCAATAATTTATATTTGCAATGACGTTATTATATGATAATGACGCAGTTCGTTAACTCTTCTGTTGTTTATAATCGATTGATTAGCCTATATAGATATAAATAGGATTGGGGCGTATAGTGGTGACATCTATGCCGATGCGGAATAACTAATTTCTAACAAAGTTTCTTTAGTTGCGAATGTTATGATCACATGATTGTAGAGGTCAGTGTTTTTTTTTGAGTGCGAGTGACATCTATTTTCATAAATAGGTATATTCTATTTTATCCAATTTTTTAATAAGATTGAACATCGCCTTACAGCCCAGCGAATAATGTCGCTAAGATACCTATTTAAGACTTTTTTTTTGTTTGTCTACCTCTCGTCTTTAATTTTTTTTATGTATTTTGTTAAATAAGAATATAACATATTTTTTTTTCATACGTTTGTACATTTATCGTTTTCTTTGCAGTTTCGACGAAAAAAAAAAAAGATAATGTCGAAAATTATTAAAACTTTTTTTTAAACATGATTTTGTTTAAAGTTCGAGGAAAGGGAGTTAAATTTAAAAGACAATGACTTTTGATAAATATATAGAATGAAGATTAAAATAAACTTAAATATTAATAATAATCGATAGTAAATAACTTAGTTTAATTTTATGTAATAAATATTAAAATAATTTTATTATTTACTGACTAAATTTAGATAAAAGTGAATTACATATTAGTTGTTCAGTAAAATAAAATCAGTGTTTTTCAATCAGTGCTGATAAATAAATAAAGTGTTATAAAATGAGAAGATCAAAGCGAGTAGTAGCAGCGCGTAATCGTATTTCTGAAGCTTCAGTTCCGCAAATCCAAAATGATATCGCAGAAACTTCTAATATGCAGGTTTCTTCACGCAAAGAAATCAGTATTATAGAAAGATTTAAAGATATGTTGGATGCAGCAATGATGCCTGTAACAAGTTGTCTGAGTGAGATGGAGAGGGGATCGCTGGAAAAGGTATCGAGCGGAAGTTCTACTGAAATTGAAAGTGGTGTCTCTGAAACTCCAAAAAGAAAGGTTTTAGTGATGCAAACTCTAAACAAGCCTAACTTCAATGGAAGAAACTCACACCCTGTGACATTTTTAGAAGACTTAGAAAAATATATAAAGCGCATAGGAATTTCAAACGAGAGATTAAACATTGCTATAGATTGTTTGACCGGTGCGAAAAATTGGTTGAAGACAAAAAAAAGTGGAAAAGCTTAGATGATTTTAAAATCGATTATCTCGAACAATACTGGGGTAGGGAAGCTCAAAATAAAACGAATTAAACGAAAAATAAGCAGCGGAAAATGGAACAGTTTGAATAAGACAATGTCGGAACACTTTGCTGACTTATACGCAGATGCTAAAAGATTGACATGTTATGCTTCGGAGAACATAATAGTTGAAGAAATTTTGCAACACTATCCGCAAGACATACGAAGATTGAGGTTGGCTAAAAATAATAGTGGACCTGTAATGGCGATAAGGTTCTTGAAAAATATAGAAGGGGCATCTGAAGACTAGTTATGAAGTCTTCTGACCTGAAATTAAAAATATAAGGTCGACGGCTGTCCTTAATATTAAACAAAATTATAAACAAGGACCAGGAACAAGGAAATCATTCCAGAATAGGGGCGAAAATCTTCAACAAATACGCAAAAATTATCACGAAGGATGGGAAAACTCCAAACCTGAAGACACCAACAAGAATGCGGAAAACTAGAAACCGCTAATTTTAAGACTCGAGACTTAACGGGGTTAGAACGGGTGTATTGTAATAATTTTTCTTTAAAAATAATGTTAAACCAAGGTTGGGTACCTAGGAGTTGTTAAGGTAAAAATAATAATAATATTAAAGAACCTATTGTGTTAAAGGGTCAAACTAATAAACGAGGGTTAGGTTTTGCTGAAATTCCCAAGAATACCATAATTATAAGAATAGACTTACAAAGTTGTGTAAAGATATGTGCAAAAAAATTGAGTTGTACTAAAATTAAATATAAAGACTCAAATAATATCTCGAAGGAGGGTAAATTAGATTTATCGTCAATTTTCGAGAATATTGAATATGAGGAAACAGCAATAGGAAGCTCTATACCTACACTTCCGGAAAAAACTGTACAGATAGAGGTTTACAAATAAAAGCAATTTCTAAGAATTTATTAGATCAATTAGAATCTCTGAAATTAAATTTTTCGGTCATGAATATAGCAAATTTACAATTAAAGGGAGCTATAGGACAAAAATCGACAAAGATAAATAAACTTGTATTAATACCCATTGTGATTAATGGAATTTTTTTAAATACACCTTGTTTAGTGGTAGAAAATTAATTATACCTATTATTTTAGGATATAAATGGTGAATAGAAAATAAATTAATTGTGGAGATCAAAATAAACTTTCAATCGGTAGTCTCAATAATGAAACTATATTGTTAAGTTTAACAAAACTTAGACAAAAGGAAATTTTCACTACATCTGTGTCTTGTAATTCAATAAATTAAACGGGTCCAAGTCCTGACATTAATTTTGAAGAATATATAAACTCATTAGATATTGATAAAAAAGAAGAAAAAGCGCTTTTAGAGGTCTTAATAAGAAGGAAAAGATTGTTTTCTGATAAATTAGGTTGTACTAATATATATGAACATGAAATAAAAATGATCGATGATAAACCCTTTATAAAATACACCTTATTATTACCTATACCATTAAAAAGGACGGTTCAATAAGATTCTTATTAGATGCGCGGGAGTTAAATACAAGAATAGAAAAGGAGGTTGAAAAACCGCCAATTATTTCAGAAGTTTTACAACAATTTAATGGGGTAAATTATATATTTTCTTTAGATTTAAATAATGCTTATTTTCAAATTAGGTTGTCCGCTAATAGTATAAAGTATACTGGGTTTATATTTAACAATTAAAGCTATGTTTATTTGCGCTTGCCACAAGGAATCTCGACCGCTGTCTCTGGATTCACTAGGCCCATGGATATCATATTAGGAAACGAGTTACGCGAATTTTGTACTAATCACCTTGATGATGTGGTTTGTTTTACAAAAGGGGATCTGCAATTACATATGGAACATTTAGACAAAGTATTAGAGAAGTTTGAAAGACCGGGATTAACTTGCAATTTATCGAAATGTCAATTTTTAAAACAAAAGGTAAAGATGTTAGGTCACATTATATCATCTGAAGGTATAGAAATGGACGAGGACAAAATTTAATCTATAAAGGATTCCTACTCCAAGAAAAGTGAAAAATCTTTGGGCTTTTCTCGGTCTGTGTAATTATTATAGGCGCTTCATAAATAAGTACGGCGGCACGATAAAGCCTTTGTGTGAGTTGTTAAAAAAGGGAGTTAAGTGGCAGTGAGGCGTTGAACAACAAAATCATTTTGATAACATAAAGGATTTATTTATTAAATCGGTAATATTAAAATATCCGGATCCAAGGAAAACTTTTTATCTTCAAACAGATAGTTCGGGGGTCGCACTAGGTAGTTGCTTATATCACTTAGACGAAAACGGGGATCACCATGTGATAGGTTTTTGTAGCAAAGGGTTTACTGAAGCTGAATCTAAGTGGACGGTAACTGAACAAGAAATTTGGGCTATCATTTATTGCTTAAAAAAATTTGAAACCTATTTTAGAGGGGTCAAACTTATTATAAGAACTGATCACCATGCTCTTACATTCCTAAAAAGTTAGAAAATGCATTGTAATAGAGTCGTTAGATGGCTAGTATTTTTGAATCAATTTGACTATACAATTGAATATTTTTCTGGGAAACAGAATATTGCGGCCGATATAATTTCACGCTATTCTTGTGATGCTAACACTGTACAAGAAGAAAAAACTAAATTTTTGGAGGTTGCTGTTTTTGAAAGTGAAAATGAAAATGACTTAAAAAAATATTTGAAAAATATTTCTCAACATCAAAGAAATAAAAAAAAAAAGAATAAAATAATAAATAATTTTTTTATCAAAACCTGATCAAAAGATACCTGTCGGATCAAATTCAGGGATTTATATATAAATTAATCAGATTTTATATGTTTCTGGTCCAAATTAAAGGGGTAAGAGAGTAGTAATACCAGAAAGTAAAGTAGATGAATTCATTTGGCATTACCATAAAGAATTAGGCCATTCGGGGGTTAGTAAGATATTAAAAATAGTAAGATATTAAAAATATTAAAATCCAAATTTTATTGGCTATGTTTTAATAAACGAGTTAAAGATTTATTGAAGTCATGTCTTGATTGTCAATTAGCGAAGGTAAATAATTGTAATATGGTAGGGTCATGCAAACCAGTTCTTAGCGAAAGAATAGGTCAGAAGGTAATGGCAGACCTCTATGAACCTTTGCTTAAGGCGAGATCTGGATGTCAATACATATTTTTGCATACAAGACACCTTTTCTAAATTTGTGAAGTTATATCCGCTTAAAAGGCCAACAGCGGTTGATCAACCTGAATGTGTAGTAACCGATAACGGAAGTTGGAACCGAGAACAGTTTCGTTCGGAAAAATGGCTAAAGGGATTGGAAAATTTAGGTATACGTTGTACTTTTCTTTCGGTATATAACCTTACGTCGAATAGCACTGAACGTTTTCATAGAGAATTAGGAAATATCCTAAGGATTTATTGCCAAGATTCACATAAGAAATGGAATTTGATGAAAATATTATCAAATATCGAAGAATGTCACAATAATACTATTCATCGAAGTCATGGATATAGTCTAAATTTTGTTTTATATGGGGACAATTATATATCTAATATAGAAAATTCTAATTACCAGAAAAATAACGAAACTTTGTTAAATGCTAGGTTTAAAGCGATTGAAAATTTGAAAATTAATGCTTGTCGTCGTAGTAAATATTTTGACAAATATAACAGAATTGTAACATACAAGATAGGGCAACATATAAAACTAGTACCTTTTTCTGAGTCAGATGCAAGTAAGAAAGAGGCTGCTAAATTGTTTTTAAAATATAAAGGGCCGTATTTAGTAGCTGCTAAGCCTTATGAAAACAATTATACATTGATTGACCCTATTCCTAAAGATATAATAGGAAACTTTAATGCTTTTAATTTAGAGAGATATAACATTAATGACTCTAAAAGACTTTTAAAAAAAAGACTAACTTTATATTTCTTTTTTTTTCCTAGTCATTAAATTTAGAATTTATAACTTTTTTTCGTTAGATTCACATTTTAATAAATTTTGCTTAACTATATTTTATAATTAAGGAATTTTAGATATCAGTTTTTCTTTGTTTTTTTTTGGTTGTTAAGGTCTAGTGATAGTTTTTGTATTTTTTTTCTCTCTCTTACGTCTGTTATATTTTTAGTTGTAAGCTTACTTTGTAAAGCTTCATGAAGAAAGCTTAGCAAAACCCCATCCAAGAGTAGACTAATTTATTTGAATCTGCTGAATAATAAAACCCTACTCTATCGACGTACAATTTTTTTAATAAGATAAATATAAATTAAGTAATTAAATTAGTAATGATTACCTTCATATATATTTATAAATAATAAAATAAAATAAATTAGGCTTTCTCTTAACCGGCATCGGGGTCGGGGATTTTCTACCTTTAGGTTAAAATTGAGACTTCATTAAGTGATTTTCAAACGTAATGTTTGAAAAGCTTAATACTACATGAAAATATTTAAAACTTAACTATCCCGCAAAGATAATAAACAACAACAATATAAAAATATGTTTATTAGTAAATAAATTATCGTCGAGAAATCATAAAATCTATAGGTATTTATACAACTAACCATTCTTCGAGGTCCTGACTTCTAAATTAAATCAAGTCACTGAATTTCATGAAGTAATGGATAGAGATTAATCCGTATAATTAACATCACCTTAGAAACATATCAAATTAAATAATTTTAACAATGAGTGAATGCAATTTTCTTAAATACAAGTTTACTCTCATAACTAACTTGACTTCTAGAGTTGAGAAGTAATTTTAATATCTCAATTTAACTTTAAAAAATATTTTATTTTTGAGACCATATACATTTAGGAACTCAAACCATCCCTAGTAATCTGTCAGCGTCCCAGGGAACTGGGTGGGTCGGGGGCCAACCTATCTCTAATGCATGAGCATCCTAGAGATTACTTTACAACACAGCTTAATCACCTAACTAAGTTCAACGTCATTTTTGAGTTTGTAACTTCGGCAAATGATATATGATGGTTTTGGGAAACTTGTGGAGGAAACCGTTGATCACGTGCGTCAGTGTGTAGGAATCCAGTTTTTGCTCGACCTCATATTATTGTTTTCTACGTGGTTATAGAATTGGAAATACTCGTGACGAACAGATGTTAGTCTAGGTAAATACAAACAATGTTTGAAATTTCCTTTTCAACATTGATATTAAGATATTCTATGTCTCAGGAGTAGGAGTAGGAGTAGGAGTAGCATGACTTAGAAGTCTAGGATGTCTTCAGACTTTAGGAGAGAAGTATGATTGTGTAATAGGTATTATTTTACGAGGAGAATAAACAATCTATGTTTGAGTCCTAGTGTGATTGATACCTATGAGATGATCTGGAAATTTGTTTTGATGGTTTGAAATATATAAGTAGGGTAGTTTCGCAGGCTGAGCGCAGTTTCAGGCTCAGGAGGCTCATGAGTAAAAGCGAGAAGGGAGTTCATGAAGTAGGGATTTCTTTAGAATTACTTCTCAGATAATAATAAAAAAAACGTACCGAAGGTTGTTTAGGTATTCCAAAATTTACAGGAAGAGGATTGAATCTTTTTTTCGTTCTTGTTTTCTTTTGTCGTATATTTATTTAAATTTCAAAGAATTAATGAATATATTATATTTAATATATTTTATAGACATAACTTTACACAGACACACACACACACATTTTTCACTACACAGAACTTTGCGTATACATACATAAAGTGTATATAATTATGGAAAAGGGTTAGGTCGTAAAAGTGAAAATTGTAAGACATAATCGAAATTTAGGAAGTGCGCGTATAAGTGAAATCCAGGATTGTAATTTTACCATTAGTTTTGTTAAACTCTGGTATCTTCTGTGGAGACGCAGCTTCAGTGGCGAAGCCAAGCACTTAGTGATAATTTCTTTATTTATTTTATTTTACTCTTTATTTTCATTACATATTTCGTATTATTTATATTTTTATTAAAATTATAGGTACATGAACCTTTATAAATATTTACAGCCAAAAACGTTTTACAATATAAAATTTAAAATTTCAACCCAATCTGTTCAGTCGTTTAGAAGTTATGTGAAAAAGATATGTACGGAAGGATAATTCTTACTACCCGTTGTCCTATTACCCGTTTTCCCGTAGGAATGAAGCATTTTTCCTCGTTAAAAAGTATCCTATGTTCATCAGGGATAATGCCGGCTTCTAATGGTAAAAGAATATTTCAAATCAGTTCAGTGGTTTGGGAGCCTATTCAATACAAACAAACAAACAATCAAATCTTTCCTCTTTATAATATTAGTTTAGGATTTCCCCAGAAGATTTGGAAGTTAACCGAAAGAACAAGGTATTTAACCTTTGTAATACATGTGATATATAAAGGTATTTTATTGACAACAAGCAATGCTATTGGCTTGTTTTTACTGATTCTACTACAGTGTAAGTTCAGTATTATGTTCAATGTTAGCTAATATCATGAGAGAATCTGGATGTATTGTTTTCTTAATTGCAAGTTCTAGTATTAAACATCAATATTGCATTAGTAATATGTTAGTTATTAGTCATGACCTGATATTTTGTTCTAAACGATGGAGCATAAGGGAATATATATTATAACTAGCCTTTGCCTGCAACTTTATTCAGACTGCAATATAGCAACCATTTTAAATAATCTCTTTAGGGCGTGTTTTTGTAGACCATTGCGATTGTATTGCGTGCAAATGAACGCCATGAAAGCAATAATTGTTTTCGTAGCTTATTGCACGGTGGCAAAAAAAACAGGTTATATTTTACTATTGACAGCTGTCAGCTATTAGTTCAAAGTTGTGTGTCGTGAAAAACACAAATTGCTTGCTTGTTTAACAGATTTCGGATTGTTTTGCAAAAGATAAAGTAATGGATAAAAAACAAGGTCTTTGAAAAAATAATTATTATGAATAAACGGATACAATTTATACAATATCTTTAACGTTACAAAACAGGAACGTGCATTTCGTGGTAACAACGTAAATAATTATTTTTTTGTGTATTTTCTTGTGATAAGCACCTAATTGCAACAAAGACGTTAAAAAAGTGGTTTTTGGACGCCCGGGCTTGGATATTTTCCAACTGTCAAATTGAATTCCTTAAACTGACATAGAAAGGTTGAAATTCACTCTTGTCAGTGTGAAAATTAACTGCCAATACCGGGCGATAATTACTCGGTGGGTTTTGGGGCATAGCCTAGGGTGCGTTCCAAATCGCAACATTTGCATGAAATTTTATTCTTTCTCTTACATTTCTGCTGGGATATTGCTGTTGAAAACTTTTCCTAGTTGTGATACAAAAATGAGAATAAGTAAATCTCGAAAAAATCCTTAGTTTCTTGGTTATTAATAGTTATTTGTGTAACATGTAGATAAACTTTACTGAGTATACAATATCTTCTTGGCTCATCTTGTTACCTATATTATGACTCAAATTTTTCTTATTATGCTATTTAGGCATTAAATTTACAAGCATAGAATGATTTTTGGATAAAAATATATTTAAGTCAGGAATTAAACCTTCGAACCTATTTATATATAGGTTAACAGCAATAGCGTCTCTATTTGTACCTCCATTGTAAATATTTTTTTATTTAGTGCAGGTTCGAGTTGTGGCCTGAGATCTAATCTGCTATGTCTTTGCTTTAAAAATTCTTACTTCTTTTTTCAAGACATTCTGCAAAAGTGATTAACTGGTTTTGTATTGTAATTAAATACATATATTTGTGTCAATTACAGTCACTTTTAGGGCTCTCAGGTTTGGAAACTCACAACTTAGTTAGCGCAATAGCAAAACTACTGATTCCTGTGATATACAATCTAAGATCTACACTATTTGCTAAACAAAGGGCAACCTTTGGACAGTTATCTGTAGAAAATGTATTACATATATGCTGTAAATATATTACTATATATATTTTAGTAATATATTTTAAATGAAAGTCTTTTATTTTTGTAAGAGTTTATTATATTAGTTGAAAAATTTAAATACCTAAATATTTTATCTCATTAAACTTGGAAAATGAGTTGGAGATGGAGAAAGATATGAACTACCATCTTGTTATACTTGTTAGACATACTGGTCATCCCAGTAAACTGCTGCCAATAATAGCTTTTTCTATAGGTAAAACTGGGTACACTATTAAGTGTACTTGGAAAGTAGCTTGGGTCAGACAATAACCATGGTGGCTCCAGGGCTCTGTTGCTAGTAGTAGCTGCCTACGGAACCGAGAAGTACAGGCTTGATCCCGCACATGACAAACATTTATGTGATGAAAATTTGTATTTATCTTGAGACTGTTTCCTATGTATAGACATATTGATTAACAAAAAAAGTAGGTTTATAAAATACATGTGTTAATATTTCTGTTATGTTTTGTCTGGTGTCAATAGTACAAGCTTTGCTTAGTTTGGGACCAGATGATTTTTGTGTAAAGACCAGAAAAAAATGTATAATATGAATGTAGTAGTACCAATAAAAATATACCTTGGTGAATCATGTTTTAAAAAAAATGGTACAATATGATATTTTTTAGTTATTCTGGCTAACCACTTTGTAGTTATTTATACTATACCACTAAGGGAACTCATTGTGATGCTTACTGTTACAATTTACCATTTCAAGCAAAGTGCACAGAAAATGCACAACAAGGATCATCTACATTTTGTAAGTTGTCCAAATAATTTATTTTGCATAGGCATATAGGTATATGCAACATAAATGAACTCATTGATAAAACATCAGTTAACTGGTTAAATTCAAGCAGAACAGGGGCAAAGATGTGAAAGAAGAGTCTAGACAGTATGCTATTCTAAATCCTTATTTTATCAATGTTTCAGGTGAAGTGCAGAGCAAATTCCAGACTGCAACTCAACTGGGATCATCGTCACTATGTAAGTTAATAACATTTAACATTATGTCTTATTTAATGAATATGCATTCACAAATGAGCTGTCTTACTGTTCAATCTCCAATCTCAGATTAACTGTTTTGGCTCAAATACAGAACAGAGGCAAGTTATTTAAAATTAAATAAGTAGATTGTGAAATGAACTCATGCCAAGGTTTTCTATAAGGACTACAGTATGGGGTTCTTCAAGGGAGAAGTAATTAGAGACAACAAGCTTGTTTGCCAACTAAGTATATGTGGTAATATATGGGGTAACTCCCGACACTTCATTTCAATTTTACTTTGATTTTAGAATCAAATAGTATTATTAAGATTTCACACCACTAAATGTAATTACAATGTAAGTATTTGAAATTATTGACAAGAGTGCCGTATGATTGAAATTGGGATTGTCGTCGAGAGTCGGTCCCTTGTTTTGATCATTACTATATTCACAGATTTAGCAATTTTATATAGAAATAGCAACTGAGCTGTTCTAAGTCCTTAACTTGTCACTGTTTCAAGTGAAGTGCAGAGCAAACCTAGTCTGCAACTCAACTGGCATCATCGTCAGTCGTCGTCATAAGTTAATAACATTTAACATCGTGTGAGTGTACTAAATATGCCCATATCCAACTTAATATTATAAATGCGAATGTTCGGATGTTTGTTACTTAATCACGCTTTAACCACTGGACAGATCTGGATGAAACGTGGCACACATGTATGTAGGATAGGTCCTGGAATCGGACATGGTTACTTTTTATTACGAAAATTCAAAAGTTCCTGCAGGAATAACTATAACCGAGCTTAAACGAACTAAAGCTGTAGTTTGCTGTAGCAAACTACATTAGTATAATTAAAGAGTTCTACGGCGATCACCGAATTAAGGGCGGGTGGAGCCGCTGGCAAAATCTAGTTTATAATACTTAGTAAATTTTTATGTTTTAAATGTTTACTTTAAATGTTCAAAATGTTTCGATTATCAACTACCATTGCTGTTTTAGATGATCTCAATACTGACATTTAACTTTTTTTCCAGCGCAATTTATCAAGTCCTTGGGAGGCCTCTGAATAACCAGCTGGGCACTCGCGTAATTAACCTTTTTAGGGTTCTGTAACTTGAAAGGAAAAACTGGAACCCGTTTTCTCAGGAACGCGTGGAGGTATCAAGCTAAAATTTATATCAAATACTCAGGTCTCCTGTCCCTTGGAGTTGTGAAAAAATCAAACTTCTGAGCCAACGCAATCAAAAGATACAGCCGTTTATGCCGCAAATTTTCGAAACTCGCAAGGGAATCAAAACCTACAGAGTACTTCCCGTGAACTCAGAATCTTGAAATTTGGTACGTAAAGCTACATTAAAATTTATATTAAATACTCAGGTCTCCTGTCCCTTGGAGTTGTGAAAAAATCAAACTTCTGAGCCAACGCAATCAAAAGATACAGCCGTTTATGCCGCAAATTTTCGAAACTCGCAAGGGAATCAAAACCTACAGAGTACTTCCCGTGAACTCAGAATCTTGAAATTTGGTACGTAAAGCTACATCTTAAGCCCGCTGTTATGGAAGGTTGAACTTCGCAAGTCACGTTTTATGGCGCTTACGCATAGAGCACGTACGTTTTTGGCTAGTTTCATGTTTTTAATTAATAAAAACAAAGCCTTTGCCTAGAAAGTCCAGCCGATTTTTATTTTAATATGAAAAAATACCTTATTAATGAATTGAAAAAATAATTTGGTTTCCTGACCAAAAATCGAGATCTTGGACAAGTAAACTTAATTTTCAGCACTTTTTTGTGATTACTTAAGAATTATTTTCTTAATTAATGATAATCTTTTTAAATTCTGCACAATTTTTCTTTTAAATAAGTTCTTTCCCTAACCCCTGTATTTTTCTATGATTTTTAGTATGTACCACTTCTTCAATCTGGAACAAGTAAGAAGTTTCTGATATGGGATATTAGGGTGTAGGGTCATTTTGCAGTCTAAAATTATACCGTGACAGCGCCATCTAGCTCATATTAAGAGAAATAGTAACGTATTTGTTGTAAACAATATTCCAGGTTAAGCAACGTCGGGATCGGTCAATACTTGGATGGGTGACTGCTTAGCGACACACTTTTTTTTTGTTTGCGTTCGTAAATTACGTTAAACCGTGGTACGAAATCCACGGTGCGCTAGTCTGACTTGCAATTGACCGATGTTAATAATACGCATGCAAATTTACGTAATTTACGAACACAAACAAAAACAAAAAGTGTGCCGCTAAGTGGTCACCCATCCAAGTACTGACCAAGCCCGGCGTTGCTTAACTTTGAATATCGTTTCTAACAACCAAATATGTTTACTGTTTCTCTTAATGGTAAGCTAGATGGTGCTGTAACGGTATAATTTTAGACGGTAAAATGACCCTTTGTTTCGTTATAAACTTTATTCAAAGTTAAGCAACGTCGGGCTTGGTATCAGTATATATACAAAATATAAGTATCAGGTGTAAGTTTAAATATTTGAATTATTATTTTGCACTACTATAATGATTTTAATTGTAATCTGGTTAATATTATAGACATGAAAGTAAGTAATTTTTTTTGTTTTATTCCTTATTACTCCCTATTCTATAAAAATTCTTAATTGAAATTTGGCTAATGTAGACGGATATTAATTCTTATTTTATTGGTTTACTCCTGCATTCATTCCGCGATCAAGACATATGCAGTTTGCATAAAAGCTTAGGTACTGCAGTGGGCGGGGGCGTAATGCTGCTTTTTCTATAATTTTACCTTTTAGGTACGGGAACGTACTGTTAAAAGCAGGTAAATTAGTGAGATCTTTTATATTTCGCATACAGACTTCTCGTTTTTGTTTTTGTGTAATGTTCGTGAAGTAATTTAATGAAAACTGGTAACTAATTTGAAGCTTTCTCTTGTTTTGAAATTTTACCTATAGTTAAGTATGCCGAAACGCAAGTGTTCATTTAATGTCAACCCACACGCAAAATACCCATTTATTGAACAAATGAATACTCTTTCGGAAGTCAGATGTAAAGGTGTCGCACAGAGTTTAGTGTTTCTCATAGTGGTAGTGGTGATATTGAACAGCATCTAAAGTCTGAATAACATAAAAATGCCGATCGTGCCGCTTCTTTCAGTTCTTCAATGTTTAATTTTTTCAAGAATTCAAATGCGCCAACTTCAAAGGATTTGCATATTGCCGCGGCAGAATGCGTCTGGGCTTATCACACTACACAAAAAAAAAACAGTTTTCGCTCTAATGATTGCGTGTCGAAATTAATCCATACATGTTTCGATCCCAAATTCACATTTGCGCTTACGAAAACAGAAGCTATTGTAGAAAACGAACTTAAAGATGATCTCAATAATTCCAGCGGTATTACAATTTTTAACGACGCTTCAAACCAAGATAAGAAAAAAAAATATCCCCTTGTAATGCGCTTTTTTCAACCTTACGAAGGTGTGCAAGTAAAAATTTTAGACCTCCAAGACAAACCAGGTGAAACTTCCGATATCATTGTTGAGTATTTACACCAAGTATTGATAGATAATTATTTGACAAAAATGTCGAGCCAATGTCAATTTTGGGGTGTGGCTAGGCGTGCAATTTATAATGTGCTCGCAAAATTACAATCATCTTTGAAAAAACCTTTGATCGGTATGACGTGGTATAATTCACAATGCAATTAAATGTGCTGCAGATGGTCTACGTTTAGATTACGAAAGCGTTATTGTAAAATAACTGTTGTCGTTTTTTTATATTTACACGATTCGAGTTGAAGCTCTAAAGGAATTTCCAAATGAGTGCCTATAGTAAAACCATATGGCTTGCAATTATACCTGCCTTGGAGAGAGTTTTAAAAATATACCAGCCGTTAAAAGATTATTTTTTGAGCATTGAATAATGTCCTAAATTATTAAAAAACTTTTTTAAGATCCCACATCAGAATTATGGCTTCATTTCTTACACGCTCAGTCAGCTAGTTTTCACCAAGCTGTATTGAAAGTTGAAGGTCAGACTTTGTCGGCAATAGAATTGATCATCTCAAAGACAATTTGGTTCAGAAACAGATCAATCAGTTTCTTCCATTTACTGTACGTAGTTTAATTTTGAAACTCAAAGATAATGGCGCTAATATTTGTAGAGTTTGTGAAAAGTATTCACTTCCCAAAAATAAGTGGAAGTATTCAAACAGTTTCGCACCAACAATCTTCAACATAATTTTTTTTGTATTTTAATTAAGTATATTTTATGTCTACCTGGTACAAATGCTCCAGTAGAAAGAGATTTTTCTCAAATGAATAAGTTGAGGACGTCAGAAAAAAAATACTTAGAGGCTCCAGTATAAAAAAAAGTGTCAAAAATTTTATTCTTATTTAAAATCATCTCCAACTTTATTAAACCAAATTTGTTTCAATGGGAAACATAAATATAATACAAAAAAAATATATTGCATATTATTTAATAATTCCTATTAAACGAACTTTGCTTTAATGTTTTTACTAAGCTGGTGAACCAGTAATTAATTTGATTTTTTACAATTTGTTATAATAAAAATAATTATCATTGATCTAAATATAATTATAGTGTACATTAATTGTATTAAATTAAACTTTTTTAAAATAAAGAAAATTACACAGTTGTGTCTATATTCAATGTTAACCAGCTAACTGACGTATATAAGCCCATGTCCCGTTTTGAGTTAAAAGAAATGGTCAGTTTATATTAATGTATAGTATACTGTGGTCACATTATAAGCTGTGTACATATTTTCCAAAGTTTTATTCCTTCGCACCAAAATCTACTTAGCGCCAAAAATTAATATTCTACATGGTCCTTCGCAACCGGATGATGAGGGAATAGGTTTTCAATTAACTATTTTGAACATGGAAATAATTTGTGAAAGTGCACGTTATGCCACAAAAAGCGCGGTAAAGAGAAGAGACTTGCTTGTCGGTACAGATAACGGGCTACAACCGGCCGCAGCACGAGCAGCGTAGCCGGTGTTACATGACGTTAGGTCGGCGTTCGATTATATCACCGTCACCGTGTGAAGATGAGCTGTCGCGTATTACTCCCTGAAGAATGAAAAATTAGGTCACAGAAAGGATTCAAGATGAAACTCACCGCCAATGTCGCGAGTTGCAGTTAGTTGCAAAATTTCGAGGCTAAACCGATTTCTGGAAATAAAAATCGAGGAGGTAAAAAAAATTCTGATCTCGAGAAACATTGACTCCGGATGAAGCACGAAATTATATTCATGGCTGAAGAAGAAAAGAATGAGGAGGCTGCCGAAAAACCAAGAGCGGTGAGGAAAGGAGGTACGGTCGAACGCGTAGAAGATTGGTTGCGGAAACCGCCATTTGACCGATAAGTCAGCTCCGCGAAGCCACGGACGCCTCCCCCAGCCACCCGTCTTGAACGATCCAACTCATCAATAGAAAAATGGTAGTGGTAATCGCCATTTGGCGGTGAATATTTCCCTGTGCAGCTACAGGCGCCTCCCCCCGCCACACTTTTCGAATACTCCAACTCATCACTTGACGCTACAATTGTCACAAAAAAATGACGGCGCGGTCAAGGTGCCACAGCTGCGTCTATTTGTGCCGTTCCCGCTGCGCCCTCAGCTGGAATTTTACAATAGCCTCTTGTCGACGACAACGAAGAAAACTTCGTTCAGCGTGTCACTGAATTGATTTTCTTGGAACTGACGTTGAAGAGTCGGATTTTATAGTCTTATTTCGATAACCACGAAGAAAATTCGCCAACCTTGTCATTGAATTTTTATAATGTCCAAATAAAACGTTTAACATGTTTTTAAATTTTTAAACAGTGTTTTCATCACAAAGTCATGGTTTTTTGAAACACGACATTCAATGTGATCAAAATTTAATATTTAGACTTACGTATACAAAAAAATGTGAGTTTTAAGTTGCAGTTGTCGCAATATTTGAGAGAGGAAGAGCACTGCAAGTACTCGCTCGAATAAGCTGCCCGAACAAATAAAGCGGGGCATAGCGAGTACTTGCTCGAATGAGCGGCCCGAACTGGGGAAGTACCTCCACCTTTCAGAAAACCGCGGCCACAATAACACTAACATTGAGTAGTGTTGTGTTCCTGGCGGTGAGTAAGGTTGCCAGAGCTCTCTTTGAGGATTCGCTGCGCGGACAGCGGAGGACCGACGGTGCTTGTTGCTGTCATTGCTCGGCGTAGACGCGGCGTGCTGGTTCGGCGGTCAGGGAGACCTGATGAAACGGCTGACCGCTGGCCGCCCGCAGGTTGAACGGGTTCCCGAACCCAGGGATCACTTAATCTCCGCCCTGGGAGGCTGATCCGCCAACCTGTGTAAAGTCTCTGAAGTAGTAGTCGTGCCGGAGAAGGAGACCGGATTGGACCCGGCTACTACAACAGAGGGGGATCAGGGGCCCTTCCGCCCACCGTGCCAGCAACCGTATCATCTGTGTTGAGCTTCGGCAGTCTCAGTACTGCAACTTTTTGTCTTCTAAGCTGTCTGTGCAGTGAATCCTCATCCTTAGTCTAAGTAACTTCATACAAAATGGCCAGAAATAGAAAAAAGAAAAGAGTTTTAACAGCGGCTACTCCATCCACATATAATGTGGATTTTTGCAACATAATTCACGCAAATCTTAACGCAGTCCATCACCATCTCGAGACTGCGAAGCCAACCATTCTTTTTCTAACGGAGACGCAGATATCCGGCCGACACATCAAACCTTCATTATCACGGCTACAAAGTCGAGCACAATTTTTTGAGTCGCGCCGGTGTATGTATGTTCGTCCGGGAGGATATCTGCTGTCGCCGACTTCATAGCCTTGAAGACAGGGACCTGTCGATATTGTGGGTGCGCGTAGATCATGGCGGCCACACTCGTATCTATGCATGCCTATACAGGTCTCATAGCGGTGACACGGACGTAACTCGACTCTTCACGCACCTGAGTTTGACGACTGACAAAGTTCTAGAGCAATATCCCACAGCAGAATTAGTTATTTTGGGAGACATTAACGCCCACCATCGTGAGTGGCTCAGTTCTCGAACCAATAGCTATGCAGGGATATCTGCTCATGAATTTGCTCTGACCTATGGATTCTCTTAGCTGGTACTTTCTCCAACGAGAACACCAGATATAGAGGACCATACGAGCTCCTTACTGGACCTTCTGCTGACTACACGTCCGGATGGATACTCCGTCTCAGTGGATGCGCCTCTTGGCTCCTCGGACCACTGTCTCGTCCGGACTCAAATGTCATGCACACAACCTGATCCTTCTGGGCAAAACGACTGTGGTTTAATAGGTCTTGCAGAGAAGCTAAAATTCTTAAGCAAACTGCGTATGAGGCTTGGACCACGGCTCGTAATAATAAGGATCCGAATATTTCTAAGTTAAAACGCAAATTAAATGCTGCCTCGAGGTTCAGTAAGAAAGCAACTGCCAGAGCAAAATTCCAATTCATCGGCAAAATAGGTGGGCGACTTGCGAGCTATCCTTCTGGGAGTCGTGCTTTCTGGTCGCATGCTAAGGCTGCCGAGGGGAACTTCTGCTAGTCGTCGTTACCACCATTGCGAAAGACCGATGGTGACTTGGCCCACAGTGCAAAAGAGAAAGCCGATCTATTGGGCAGTCTCTTTGCCTCTAACTCGAATGTGAACGACGAAGGTGCTGTACCACCTACTTTACCGTGGTGCGGTAAGACCATGCCGGAAATCTCTATAACACAGCGCGAGGTCCGGCGGGCGTTGCTTTCCCTAGACCTTCATAAGTCGAGTGGGCCAGACGGCATACCAGCAGTGGTGCTTAAGCAGTGTGCTCCTGGAGTATGTCCTGCACTCACGCGCCTCTTCACGCTTTCCTACCACACTAGGCAATTTCCGTCTTCATGGAAGACTGCGAATGTGCACCCGGTGCCCAAAAAGGGCGATAGATCAGATCCATCGAATTACAGGCCTATCGCTATAACCTCTCTCCTTTCCAAGGTGATGGAGCGTGTGATCAACACACAGCTTTTGAGATACCTAGAAAAACACGACCTGATCAGTGACCGTCAATATGGCTTTCGCCACGGTCGGTCAACTGGTGACCTTCTAGTGTATCTCACACACCGATGGGCACTAGCCATTGAGAGTCAGGGGGAGGCATTGGCATGTAGCCTAGACATAGCGAAGGCGTTCGATCGGGTCTGGCACCGGGGTCTTCTATCGAAGTTGCCATCTTACGGAGTGCCCGAGGGTTTGTGCAAATGGGTGGCTAGCTTTTTGTCCGGCAAAAGCATTCGAGCCGTAGTTGACGGTATTAATGCTGGTGCCCGCAAGGCTCTGTGCTGTCTCCTACGCTGTTTCTACTGCACATCAATGATATGTTGGACATCAACAACATACATTGCTATGCAGATGACAGTACTGGAGACGCTTATTACACGGGCCGTGCAAGCATCCCACGTTCCGTTGTGGAGGAAAAGCGTGAAGAACTTGTGTCTCAAATCGAGATCGGTCTGTCCAAGGTCTCTGACTGGGGGCGGGAAAACTTGGTCCGATTCAACCCTTCAAAGACACACAAGTCTGCGCGTTCACCGCTAAGAAAACCCCATTCACTGTAGTCCCACAATTCCAGAACACTCCCCTATCCATCTCCAAGAGCATTGGGATCCTTGGCGTTGACATCTCCAGCGATGTTCAGTTCATCATTTGCTAGACAAGGTAAGGCTGGCGTCCAAAGAACTTGGTGTACTCAACAGAGCGAAGCAGTAATTCACGTCGGGGCAAAGGTTGCTACTTTAAAAGTCGCAGTCGTATGCTTGTTTGCCACCATAGTGGTATAAAAAAAAAAAAAAAAAAACGGTTTCTTTAGTTCTTGTTTTCCACGTTGGGCGCCATTGTCGCAGGTTGTCTTCAGTATAGGTTAAACTGCGACTTTTCTAATTAAATAACTCAACTTCACTTTCACGAACAATTTTTTATTAACAAATTAGATGTTTTTATCTCAAATTCTAAAACTGACTGACTCCAAGACAAAAGGCGTCTTTGTACGTAATGCCAAATCATTTTAAATTTGACAGTTAGGCCAAAATGTAACTAGAAATTAAAAGTAAACCCTTGTAGAGTTGGCAAATACCTCTACAAAGGTTCTATGCTACAAGGTTTTGTTCTTCACACAGAGAAATGTGACTTTATTTCTTTTCAAAGTTGTAAGTTTTTAAGCTTTATATTTAATACATTAGAAATGACTATCAGTATTTCTATGGATCAAAGACAAAACTGTTATAAGCTAATTTTAGAATTACTTTTGAGGAATTTTATTAGTATTGGATTTTTAGCCCATGTTGTAGGTAAGCTTGTATCAGTATGCCCTGCCATTAAATATGTAATTTTATGCACAAAGAAACAGGAAAAGGAAAGAATATATGAGGAGCAATCGAACAAAACGAGAATTTTCCATTTTGAATGCTTCAATTTTTTTTATCGGTTTTGTGTTGGCAACACTGAACTTCAACTCCTACTTTTCTTAAAAAAATCTGAGCACAAAAATTCACACCTCGAACAAATTGAGACTTTTCCAAAAAAAGTAAGGTAACACTCATCTGCTATAAGAAAACTATAGAAACTTAAGTAAAGTAGAAATTAAAACTAAAAAGACTGCTATATTACTAACTTTAGCCACAAGCCCAAGAGTTTAGACTCTTTCATTAATCATCATAAACAATATTAATATAATGAAGGATTCCATAACAATTAAGATAGATAAATTAATTAAAACTTTAGCACCTAATAAGTGCCAACCATTTCTAACTTTGCCCTTTTTTAATGATAGAATAATTGTCCTGCTAGGGCGTTGATTAATTACAAGGTTTAAAAAGCCTTTCAAGAGCGTATCTACCAGCAAAATCAGTCTTTGGATAAGCACAGTATAAAATAAAGTGGCATAGACTACTCACTCTACTAGACATGCCACAACATCCAAAACTTTCAAAAGAGGAGTTTGTATCGATGACATTAAAAGAACGGCTGGTTGGACTTGTGAATCCTCTGTTTGGTAAATTTTATAACCACTGGTTATAAATAACTCTCAATTTGCAGAAAGTATCTTTGAGGAATAGTTAAGAAAATCTAGTATTTCAAGTGCTATGAATTATTAAAATAAAATAAATAAATGTGGATTTTAATTTTACAACTAATCTGTAAACATCTGCATTAGTAAACTTTCACCATCAAGGAACGAGACAACAAAAAGCATAATTAATAGTCAATCGAACTTACCTGTATGTGATGTTCGATTGTTATTAAGTTAAGTTAAGTTGTTGTCTCTTGCAAAGATGATGAGTCCCGCCCATCTCTTTTGTTATGTCTTACCGTGGAAGTACTTCATTGCTATCACCCTAATTGACAAATTAATACTTTAAACTTGAATGACATTACAGAGTATAGATAGCGGTGGTAAGTTAGGGCTGCGTGCAGTTTTTGCTTTTAGCTTTAAAATTGTATGGCGCCAGAGACCTGGACTACATTAGTAAACTCTGCTCTCAGAGTTTCTGGATGCAACGAGGGCGCAAATCGTAAACCCGTTGCTGGAGGACGCTGCCTTATTTATGGGTAGCGACACCTAGCGACGGGAACGAGGGGCTTTCCGTTTTGGTTTGGAGAGGAAGAAAAGTCTAGCTAACGATCCATATGGGCCAAAAAAAACGAGTTGCACTCCGGGAGTGCCGACAGAAGTGAAAACCTTTACACACGACTTCCGAATCGGGATAGAAAGGAGTTTCAATCCTTTTTCATATCTTCAACTCTCCCTGTAACAAATTACCGCCCAATTTAATTGTGTTTTCCGGCGCTAAGTTTTATTATCGCGATAGGATTTAATTCCTATGGGACCTCAATCCGGAAGGCTTATCCTTCTTCGGTCTGTCAATTATCTCTATGCCAAATTTCATCTGAATCCGATGCAGTGGTGCGACGTGAAACAGTAACAAGTCATATTAAGTTCTAATTATTCCCGTAGGAACTTGTGCGTTTCCCGTTATAAAATGTAGCCTTTGTGTTATGTTAGTCAAATCGGCTCCATTGCTTGAATTATTTCATACAAATTTACAACCCCTATTTTACCCCCTCTAGACCTTAGTGGATTGTTTTACAAAAACGGTGAAACACGTCATTAATAATTTTCAAACGAAAGGCCATGTACCAATTTTCATCCATTTGAATTGAAAAATAACGGATTTCCGTACAAACTTTGCGATAGGATTTGTATTCCTACAGGAACGCTTGATCGGTATTTAATATAGCTTATATCCTTTTTCGCCTCTTTAACTACCCATGTGTCAAAATTTAGCTCAATTCCTCAGTATTTTAAAGTGGTTTTATTCGCCAAAATTTTGATTATCGCGAACGGTCACACGGGAACTTTTGAATTAGGATAAAAAGGAGTTTAAATTATTTTCCGTCTCTTTAACTATCTCTGTGATAAATAACGGCTCAATCATATCGTGTTTTCCCGCGCAAAGTTTAAAACATGCGATAGGTTTTCATTCCCGCTAGACCTCGATCGGGAAAAATAGCCTTGTCCTTCTTCATTCTTTCAATTATCATTATGCCAAATTTCATCTGAATCGGATTCACTGGTGTGACGCGACGTGAAAGAGTAAGAAAAGCGATTAAGTTATGATTATTCCCCTGAGAACTTGTTAGTTTTCCGAGATAAAATGTAGACTAAGTGTTATGTCAAGATATAAGCTACCTACACTTTGAATTTCAGCCAAATCGGTTCCGTTGTTTAATTCTTTTTAATACAAATTTACACCCCTTTTTATACCCTTAGGGGATGATTTTCCAAAAACAGTGAAACACGTCATTCTTAGTTTTAAACCGAAAGGCCATATACCAATTTTCTTTCTTAGTGCACCCCTATACCTGATAATGAACCTACGTGCCAAATTTGGAATCTCTGGACCCAGCGGTTTGGGCTGTGCGTTAATATATCAGTCAGCCAGTTTCTTCTTTTATATATTTAGATAAAAACAGCTGCTTAGGTATTCGTCGGATTTCGCTCTCAGTTGTTGAACCAATAACTACAAAGGGATATCTGTTCATGAAACGGATACAAAAGACCATACAAAAGTCCTTACTGGACCTTCAGAAAGTCATTCAGAAGGTGTCACTAGACAAAAGTAAGTTTTATAACATATTTATATCTCAATCCTTCAGCTGCTTAAATTTGCACAAAAACGTCTTATTTACTTTTTTCTACCCTAGACTGAAGCCTTAATTATTTTTACATGATTTTGTGTCAGATTATACGTCTGTTAAAAAAAATATTAGAAATAATTATATAAATTAGTATGGTAAGAAAATCTAAAAACCAAAGTGGCGAAATGGTTGTTACCAATTTTTTGTAACTTGTATTATTTTGCAGACGTTAAATCAAGAAAACTGTGATTTAGGCTTAAATAGGAAAGGACACTAGGTAAAATACAGTTCAATCTCTTTGTTAAGCCCATAGACATAAAGAACTAGACAGCTAATTTCGTACCCAGCTGTGAAAAAATGGTCGCATAATTGTGACAGAGACGAAGCAAACCTGCCAAAGATAAAGTAACGAGCAGTCTCTTTTCTCTTTCTAACTTGTTTTAACCCGAGAACATTAAAATATGCGTTTGCGACGCCGCAGCTGGCTCAGTTCATATTCTATTCAATGCTCGGGGTGGACTTACGGTGGCAATGCGACAGCTACTCAAAATTACAATACAAGTTGTTGGCGGGTAAAAAGATTATACTGATTTAAAGTATTTTTTCAAAGTCCAGATACTTTACTTTATTTTCAATATTTAAAAACATGGTTGAGCGAAGCGATGGCTAATTCATGTTTTTAAACAAATTATTTGAATCAGATGTTTCAAATTATTATTTTACTTATTTACGTAAATATTTTTAATTTCGTCAAATAATTGTAAATTATTATTGTTTTCTTCATGTTTCATAATTATAATTTGTAATTTTTAAAAATTATTTCTATGAGAATTTTGATCATTCGAGCTTATAAAGAGGTTAAAAGAGAAAAATAAATATTGTATGAGAATCCGAAAATATAATAACCCAATGGATACCCTTACGTTTAAAACTTAAGAAAAAAGAAGCGAAGTACTTGAGATAAATTGTTATACCAACTATATAAACAAATTAGAAGATTCTTTAAAAAGTAATCCTAAGCTGTAGTGGTCTTATGTAAAAAATAAAAAGATGGGCAGCAATTATTGGCTTGGCTTGGCTCCTCGGTCCGCTGTCTCATGCACACAACCCGATCCACATGGGCCAAAAAAAACGAGTTGCACTCCGGGAGTGCCGGCAGAAGTGAAAACCTTTACACACGATTTGCGCTTAACATTTAAATATGTTACAAGACAACTTATACGTCATATTTAATTGTACAGAACCAATGTCCTGAACCAACAATTCGCGCTTAACACTCAAATATGTCACAAGACATGTCTTTGACATTGTCAAGAAATAATAATGTTTGTTTATTTACTTTTTTGACGTAGCATATTTGACATCTCAATCTGTCATAGAATTAAAATCCCATATCCAACCTTCCTGTACTACTCATAATCGCAACATACAAGAAATAATTATGAGCAGTTAGCAGCTAGTCTATACGCATACGTCTAGTCGCACGCACACAAACACCGTGCCGAAGTCTGCCGAACTGAAACGACGTTAGACGATTGTTAGGTTTTTTTCGTTACGGAATTTCTTGATGCGGTCGCCGCGCGATAAAAGCGTTGCAATAGCTTCAAAAAAACAGAAGCAAAAAGAGAAAAATAAGAAGAGGAGGAAGAAAGGAAAATGGAGGCCGCCATCGAGGGATCGTGCGACTCCCGAAATACCCCAGACCTAACCAGGAACTCACATAAGACAGCCAACCGGCACAAGAAAAAAAATATCATAAGAAACCCAGCGTGTTTTTTTAGGCGAGTTTATTTAAAAAAATATATACTTAATATGTTAAAGCGTTTTATTACTTTCTCCCCCAACAATAGTAAAATAAAATAAAACATTATAACAAAATCACAATTATTGACAAGTAACAAATCCGTAGTTATAACAATAACAATCCAAACCCGACCTTTTTTTGATACGAATACGTAAACAACTGCATTCCAACCGATCCGCTAATTAAATTCTACCCACTAACCACTCGCAGTAAGAAAAATGTTCTTAAACAACATTTTTATGCGTATTCTGACAAAAGATAAACAACATTACAGTTTCCCGATAAGCGATATCCACTTTATCCCAGTAAAAGAAACAATTACCGTACTGATTCCGAAGATCACATCTAAAGTAAATCACACTATTTTTTCGAACCAGATCCGTTTCATTATAAACCATTCCAATTTAATAACATAAAATTTAGAAAATCAATTTTATAAAATAAAAAATAAAATAAAAAAATCACTGCTAAACGAACACTAGTCTTATAACCTGAGTCCGCGACGAATAGTCGGTGTAAAGAAAATAAGACATTAAAACTCAAAATAAAATACCGTAATGGTTTACGTTACCTCACTATACGGTTCCAATTACGGCACTCAAGAAAATTAGGGTCCCGTAAACCAAATAACAACAGACTTTCAAAGATCAACCCCCGCAAACCTCTAGGTCGAGGTACATGTCAATAAAAATAAAACGGCAAAATTTAATTAAGTTACACACTAGAAAATCGTGGTCCAGCTCAACACTACTCTATCGGAAACAATATGCGAAGTTTTGCAATGTCAGTACCTGGATGGGTGACCACTTAGTGGTACTTTTCTCTAAGCTACGTGTGTCAGAGGGCATGTTACACCTCCGGTCCGGTTGACATATGACAGCAGTTGCTAAGCCAAATTTCTGTCTCAAAAATCTGACAGTCGAGTGGCAATTAGCTCAAACCCTCAGATTTTGGTCCCCTCTGAAGTTACCTACGAAAGGCGCGTTAAAAATTAATATACAGTCGAAACAAGTCTCAATTTTTAGACCGCCACGCAGTCACATTGATTGCTTGCCCGTCGCAGTGCGGCTGACGCGGCGTGCACTGCGCGATTAAGGCCTAAATTTACCGACCAAGAAATAAACACTGTTTGCGTGACCCCCTTGTTAAATGCAACAGTAATTTAAGCCAAAAAACTAGGTGTACTTAACAGACCGAGACAGTACTTCACGTCGGGGCAGAGGTTGCTGCTTTGCAAGTCGCTGCCGAGTACTGCTGTCATCTCTGGGCGGGTGCATCCGGATACCAGCTTGACCCTTTTGACTTGGTTCAACGACGGGCTGTGAGAATTGTCGACAATCCCAAACTCACTTGCTGTATCGAACCCTTAACCCTTAAATGCATATTTGTTGCCAACTGTCTATATTTATTATCACGTAATTTTATTCAGAAACCTGAGTACCCGCGTTTCCGAACGGACGTTTAAAACCATTGACAATAAATCATTATTAAAAGAAAAAAGTTGATATTACATTTGGTGGGTAAGTTAACTCGGTTTTTGTCATTTGAATGTGGAGGGTGATAAAGTTCAGTGTGTTACGAGAAGACATAGTTTCTACTGTCAAGTTACTAATAAGATGTGACATTTTCTAATTATAAAAAAAAAATCTTCTAATTTGCTAACAGGTAAGTTATCAATGTTTGATGTTGTATTTGAAAATTATATAAGATACAAGCCAGATTTTTGGAAAATACTGTAACTGCTACTGAACCCGTCAATTTCTAGGTAAAATCATATTTATGTCAGCGTATCATTACCCAAACTTTAGATCCTACTGGGGTGAATACGGCTTCGATCATATACGACAGACGATAACGATAAATAGATTTGAGAAAATAAAATCCAGAAATCATTTCAATGATAATGCACAACACAAGCCGGTTGGACACCCAAACCATGATCGTCAAGTGGTATATTAGATTATTTTATCACATGGTTGATATGGCAGTGATCAATTCTTGGGTACTGTATGAAAAAAATAACCCAAATATTCCTTAGGAGATTACAGATCTGAACTTACAGAGACGTTATGCTCCTATAAAAAATATGATGCGAATAAAATAGGAAGACCCTCAAGCAACAAAGTAGATAGGGATATTCACGGACTGAGTGCATCTAATGCAAGGTTGCTTTGTGTCATAACAAAAATCGCAATTGCTTTGCTGTATTTTATTCATATATAATAAGGAAATTCCTATACTAATGAATAAAAATATAATATTAGTATTTGCTTATGTCTACAGTGGTTTTAGCAATAAACGTATATTGTTGCCAAAAGTCTACAAACAATTTTTTTTCAAATAAATATTCTTTGCTATTACCAGGATGCATAACCTATGAAAAATTTCCTATAATAAACGATTTTTTTTAGTTCAAAACCAATAATCAAGCAATTAAGGGTTAAGTCTCAGGAGAGACTTTGCCTCCCTGTGTTTGTTCTACCGCTTGTACAATGGGATGTGTTCTAAGGAATTATTGAAATGATGCCCACGGCTACTTTCTACCATCGCACCGCTCGCCATCGGCAGGTAATTCATTCTCACACTTTAGAACCGAAATGCCGGTTCCGCCCGCGAACGCTTTGGTTCTGAAATGAGCTCTCTGCCTAGATTTTCTCTAAGGACTAAAGTATAAGATTCTTCAAGAAAGAAGTTTTTGGATTTCTGAAGGGTCGGCAAAGCGCGAGTGATACTCCTGTTGTTACTAGCGTCCATAGGCTACGGTGACCGCTTACCATCAGGCGGACCGTATGCTTGTTTGCCACGTTTGCTTGTTAGTGGTATATAAAAAAAAAACGGCAAGCGGTTTCTGAATCAAGCGTTTTGGAATGAATGAGTGAACAACAAGACGCGACTAAATTGAGGTTGTGTTCACTGAAGTAGGGGTACTATTAATAAAGCACATTATTATACATGGCAGTATTATACATTATGCAAATATTTTAGAAAGTCGTCCATTTTCTGAAAAGCTTAGCCTCCAGTTTACATTTTTATTTGCATCCGACATCTTGTATGGTTTGTTAAGTTTTATTAACTAGACTACTAGTGCTTTCTGCGAAAATCTATCCAGTCATAAATTGTGTTCTGCGTGATATTAAATAAATATGCAAGTAAAAAAAAAACGCGAACCCCCAATTTCAGCAATCACAGAAGAAAATAGTTGCCGAGCTAGTGGCAAAATACAAAAGTATTGTAGAAATTAAAAGAACTGATGCAACAACAAATGCTTTAGAGATGAAAGGTTGGTCGCGGCTAGCTAATTAGTTCAAAAATTTATGTTCCCACTGTTATAGGCCGCCTGGTAGGCTTAAAAACATGTTGGGCTAACATAAAGCGACAGGTAAAAAAGAATTCTGCAAATCGCAAAACACATTTTTTCTTGGCTGGTGAGTTCTTAACCTATAAATATTAACATTTCTTGTACATTCCTTTCATTAAATTTTGCCCAATTTCTAACCGAAATAATTGTTTATTGGTCCGCCACCACCACCTTCGACTGATGGTACGGAAATTGTTATTGAAAATATTCTTGGACCCGCTTTGGAGGGTCTCAGTAATGAATTTGATAGTGCTGCAGTTCGAATCACAACGGCTAGAGTTCTCATTTACCTATTATTCATTTCTGAAATACCACTATAAACTTTTAATTTTGGATTCCTTACATTAAAACAGCCACCAGTTTCCCCTGATCCACTACTTAGCTTCATAGTTCAACAGTGTAATCAAAAAAGTTGTGTAATCTTGGGAACTAACAGCCTAATTTGATGTAATCTGCATAAGATAGCCAATGGGTTAAGAAATTACTTTATTCTGAGAAGCAGAGCAGTAACTTAATGTAGCTAAAACCACTAGTAATCGTAGTGTAGTTAAAACATGCAAACTCATTAATGTTACACTCACAGCTATAAATCAACCTAACAGTACCAGTTCTCATATAATGCAGGTATATGTAGAAAACTTGCTGTCCGCAGCCAACAGTTCCACCCACTGCAGTTTACAGTTTTGATGCACCAATGTTGAAATCTACCAGGCAGATTTATTGTTATTATTCAAGAATATCTGTCCAGTCGTTTGAAAATCATTAGCTCTTTTCAAGATCCGATCGATTCGGATTTGGTATCCAGTTACTAGTTATGCTGCATCATCTTGAATCTACATGAAATATAACTCCTTTACAACTTGAAACAGAGATATAGTGTTTGGGCCCATTAAATGGTATACTTTTAATCCTATAAATAATATTATAAATGTGAAAGTTTATCTTTCTGTTTGTTACTCAATAACTCACTCATACATGGACTGATTTACATGAATGGAAATAGTTTGAGTCACGGGGAAGGAAGTAGGGTAGTTTTTAGAAAAAATCAAAAGTTCCCACGGGAATAAGTATAGCCGAGCTTAAACGAACTATAGTTTTCTATAGCAAACTTCATTAGTATATTTTAGTATATATTATAGATAGGGGTGCTACGGTGATAGCATAGGGTAAACTTTTTTATTATTAACTGCTGTCTACCATTAAATTTAAGAATCTGTGCGTCAAAGTTCAGCACAATACCACTGGGCTACTTTTGCCCTATCGTATACTTAGATTAAAATCACTGTATAAAGGAACCTAATAGTATAATATATTCTCTTTACTATTGTTTAAGGTAGGTATTTTATTGCATAGAATTTTATTTATTATTTCAGGATGATGGTGCACAATTGCAGAATTAGACACACCTAAGCCAATTACTGACCTGCTTAAATCAGAACCAGCAAAAGGCATTCTTGGTTGACAAGAAGGAGGTCCGATTGCCTCAACAATCTTAATGATGATCTAATAAGAAAAACAATAAGTCTAGTGGAAACTTTAACCAAGAATGCAATGGCAGAAGTTGAAATTCGAAAGGTGATCATAGAAGAAGAGGGAAGTAAAAGATACTTATTTTAAAAGAACTAAAATAATTGTTGAAAAATATAAATCTTCTATATCGGTCAACTCCAATTTAATGCTTTATACATAACACAAAAAAAAAATATTAACTATCATATCCTAGTTCATAAATGAATCCAATAACACTTTTTGTTGTTAGAACACATAACTATTTACTTTAAATTCTGGTAATAACGCTGAATTCTATCAAAAATTGCCCGCAACTCTTAAAACATGAAACTATGTGTCAAATCAAATCAAACTTTATTCAAATAGGTTTTTAAGAACACTTTTGAATCATCAATACAATGTAAACAATGTTGATTTCTGCCAAAAAGAGCTGGCAAGAAGTTCTATTTTTAGTAATAATACAATACTTTGATAATTAGCTAAAGAGCTTTCAATATTTACCGAAACACTTATCAGGTAATAAAAAAAATAAGTTAGTAAGCTACAAAAAACAAAGTCAAATATGTCAATTATTATTTTTTTTGTTTTTATGTAGCATAGTTTGACTCCCACGCAGCCTAGTTGGTAGAGTGATGGACTGCCGTGCAGAGGGTGTGGTATTCCCGCCCTGGACACACATTTGTGTTTGTCTTGAGTCTGGGTGTACTTATGTATAATATGTGTGTATTTACAAATAAAAAGTTATATATATATGATGTATATTCGTTGTCTGGTACCCATAACACAAGCTTTGCTTACTTTGGGGCTAGACGGCGCTGTGTGTAATGTACAAAAATATTTATTTATATTTTATTTATATATATTTTATTTATTTATATTTTATTTATTTATATTTTATTTATTTATATTTTATTTATTTATATAGGGGGCGCACCATGTCAAATATCGTCAATCGAGTAAAGGAATTCAGATATTTAAGAGTATTCCGATATTTAATAGTTTAATAGTATCATAATTATATTTTTGCGCAATCATATCGAGGGCTTCAAGCTGAAAGGTCGTGTCTACAAATTTTCAAAAATATTTTTTTTGGGCCAATCTATTTATTTTTTTCAGCTCTACAACATACTGAAAGGGCGCAACAGCACTCAACTGTTATAAAGTTGTTTCTTAAACACGGAAAGGCGTATTTGGTACAACGTGTTTTCTTCAATAACAGGTTGAAAAGGCGAAAAAGTCGATACGCCCACCATTTGCCACGATAATGTCGATATGCCCCTTCAATATTAATATTAAGGGCGTAAAAGTCGAAACGCCCTAAAAATACAACGTATTTATTTGAATTTACCTTTCATTTACCAATTATCCTTAGCCAGAAACGTGCATAAGTACACTATCATGTTCGACCGTACGTACAGTCATTTTTTGGCTGTATGTTGTAGTAATCTTGACCATTGATCAAAACAAACAAATCCGTTATTAAAAAACGAATTTCATTGCACATTTCTAGCGGTTCGTGGCATATTAATTGCATTTATTACAAAAAAAATCATTTTTGTTATTTGTTTGCTGTGATAAAGAAATAAATTGTTATAATGAATGATATATGTGATCTCGGCTTCATAAGTGACGATTCTTTTGATAAATTAATCGCTACACAAGCTCGTAATAATAAGGATCCGAATATTTCTGAGTTAAAACGCAAATTAAATGCTGCCTCGAGGTTCAGTAAGAAAGCACCTGCCAAAGCAAAATTCCAATTCATCGGCAAAATAGGTGGGCGACTTGCGAGCTATCCTTCTGGGAGTCGTGCTTTCTGGTCGCTTGCTAAAACTGCCGAGGGGAACTTCTGCCAGTCGTCGTTACCACCACTGCGAAAGACTGATGGTGACTTGGCCCACAGTGCAAAAGAGAAAGCCGATCTATTGGGCAGTCTCTTTGCCTCTAACTCGAATGTGAACGACGAAGGCGCTGTACCACCTACTTTACCGTGGTGCGGTAAGACCATGCTGGAAATCTCTATAACACAGAGCGAGGTCCGGCGGGCGTTGCTTTCCCTAGACGTTCATAAGTCGATTGGGCCAGACGGCATACCAGCAGTGGTGCTTAAGCAGTGTGCTCCTGAGTTATGTCCTGTACTCACGCGCCTCTTCACGCTTCTCCTTTCCAAGGTGATGGAGCGTGTGATCAACACACAGCTTTTGAGATACCTAGAAAAACACGACCTGATCAGTGACCGTCAATATGGCTTTCGCCACGGTCGGTCAACTGGTGACCTTCTAGTGTATCTCACACACCGATGGGCACTAGCCATTGAGAGTCAGGGGGAGGCATTGGCATGTAGCCTAGGCATAGCGAAGGCGTTCGATCGGGTCTGGCACCGGGGTCTTCTATCGAAGTTGCCTTCTTACGGAGTGCCCGAGGGTTTGTGCAAATGGGTGGCTAGCTTTTTGTCCGGCAGAAGCATACGAGCCGTAGTTGACGGTAGTTGCTCTGATAGCATGGACATTAATGCTGGTGTCCCGCAAGGCTCTGTGCTGCCTCCTACGCAGTTTCTACTGCACATCAATGATATGTTGGACATCAACAACATACATTGCTATGCAGATGACAGTACTGGAGACGCTTATTACACGGGCCGTGCAAGCATCCCACGTTCCGTTGTGGAGGAAAAGCGTGAAGAACTTGTGTCTCAAATCGAGATCGGTCTGTCCAAGGTCTCTGACTGGGGGCGGGAAAACTTGGTCCGATTCAACCCTTCAAAGACACAAGTCTGCGCGTTCACCGCTAAGAAAACTCCATTCACTGTAGTCTCACAATTCCAGAACACTCCCCTCTCCATCTCCAAGAGCATTGGGATCCTTGGCGTTGACATCTCCAGCGATGTTCAGTTCCGAGATCATTTGCTAGACAAGGTAAAGCTGGCGTCCAAAAAACTTGGTGTACTCAACAGAGCGAAGCAGTAATTCACGTCGGGGCAAAGGTTGCTACTTTACAAGTCGCAAGTCCGGCCCCATATCGAGTACTGCTGCCATCTCTGGGCAGGTGCACCCGGATACCAGCTTGGCCCTTTTGACTCGGTTCAACGACGGGCTGTAAGAATTGTCGACGATCCCAAACTCACTTGCGGTATCGAGCCCTTAAGTCTGAGGAGAGACTTTGCCTCCCTGTGTGTGTTCTACCGCTTGTACAATGGATTGTGTTCTGAGGAATTGTTCGAAATTATGCCCACGGCTACTTTCTACCATCACACCGCTCGCCATCGACAGGAAATTCATTCTCACACTTTGGAACCAAAATGGTCGCGTACAGTGCGGTTTCAGAGAAACTTCCTCCCGCGAACCCTTGGGTTGTGGAATGAGCTCCCTGCGAAGGTTTTCTCTAAGGACTACAGTATGGGGTTCTTCAAAAAAGAAGTTATTAGATTTCTGAAGGGTCGGCAACGCGCAAAAGATGCCCCTAGTGTTGCAAGCGTCCATAGGCTACGGTGACCGCTTACCATCAGGCGAACCGTAGGCTTGTTTGCCACCTTAGTGGTATAAAAAAAAAAAAAAAATCTTGGAAACCTTAAAAAGTAAGTACCTCCCTTGCAAGCTAACTTAAATATAATTACCGGGCATGCATGTCGTTTTAAGGGTTGTGTATCCAAAAGGGGTACCATTTACTAAGCCTACGCTGTCCGTCCGAACGTGAACCATATATCTCTGTGAGGAATCTTTTTGCCTAAAACTACCTGTAACTACTTACCTCCGCAAAGCTTATCACAGAATTAGTTGGTAGCTACGTGCTGACTCGTCACGACACTATCTGGTGCTACCTAAGGCTCCCTTTTTGTGTGAGTCTGACTTGCACTTGGATAGTTTGATTTACATTTATATATAAATATATGTTTGCAGATGACAACCAAAAAAGACTTGAGATTCAAAAAGCTGCCGATCTCATTAATGCTGTCACCACAAATACCCAATCTTATGCTGTGTCTTGCACAACTTCCAGAAATGCTGGATCATCAATACAATCTATATCACCATCAATACTAGCTGTTTACAGCCAATGGTAATTGAAAATTTATTAATAGTTCCACATCTAAATAACTTTGATGACATAAAAAAGTACAAAAATCTGTTTTAGAAACCTTTATCTATCAGTCTACTGTTATGTTGTCACAACATCTTTCTAGTACTGTGCTCCCTCATGCTATTATATATATTAAGGTACCAAAATTTATTAATTAGCAATTATTATCCTTTTACAGGGATAGTGATGACAGCGTAGCTGATCCCAATTACGTACCAAATGTGATACTGCCTACTGAAATCAACAATACCACTCCCTCTACCTGCTCTAGAAGATCGAGAAATAAAAGAAAAATACCAAAGAATTGGAAAAACAACGTTAGAAAGGAGAAAAGAAATCAAGGACTTGCTTACCTAGACTGCAAGGGCAGAGATAGTTCTACAGAAACAATGAAACCAGATTGTTCAGATAGGTGCCCGCTAAAGTGTCATGAAAAAGTTCCTGCTCACCATCGACAGATACTTTTTGATGAGTACTGGACTCTTGGTAGTTATTTTGCTGCTAGAGAACACAGACAACCAAAAGATCCCAACGTCAAGATACTGAAGTATCAAGACGCCAATATACTAATACATACACATTGGAATATCAGAATAATGTCCAAAAAGTTTGTAAAAAGTTTTTTCTCCATACATTTGGAAAAAACTGTTAGAGTAACTCTATCAAAAAATAATGAATTAGGCATAATTGTCAATGATCAAAGAGGAAAAAAGCAATCACCACATAAAACCACCCAAACAGCGATTGATTTTGCTAAGGCACACATAAACAGCTTTCCTAGAGTACCCTCACATTGGTGCCGTAGAGATACCAAAAAAGAATATCTTGAAAGTATTCTTAATTATAATGGTATATGAGATGCCTCTTCACGCTTTCTTACCACACTAGGCAATTTCCGTCTTCATGGAAGACTGCGAATGTGCACCCGGTGCCCAAAAAGGGCGATAGATCAGATCCATCGAATTACAGGCCTATAACCTCTATCCTCTCCAAGGTGATGGAGCGTGTGATCAACACACAGCTTTTGAGATACCTAGAAAAACACGACCTGATCAGTGACCGTCAATATGGCTTTCGCCACGGTCGCAACTCAACTGGTGACCTTCTAGTGTATCTCACACACCGATGGGCACTAGCCATTGAGAGTCAGGGGGAGGCATTGGCATGTAGCCTAGACATAGCGAAGGCGTTCGATCGGGTCTGGCACCGGGGTCTTCTATCGAAGTTGCCATCTTACGGAGTGCCCCAGGGTTTTTGCAAATTGGTGGCTAGCTTTTTGTCCGGCAGACGCATACGAGCCGTAGTTGACGGTAGTTGCTCTGATAGCATGAACACTAAACATGACTCCGAAATGCAGAAAGATTTATAGAAGATGTCTTGAAGTGGCAAAATCGAAACGTCGGCTTACATAATCTTTAAAAGAAAAATTGCAGAAAGCAAAAGAAATGAATGATAAAACTTCATTCAAATTTCTTATTGAAAAACTATCGCCACAACCGAAAACATTTGTGACAATGCAAATAACTCAATGTAATAAACATATCAAAAGGAGACGATTTAGTGATGAGGAAAAACTGTTTTCTCTATCTTTTTTGAAACAGAGCCCAAAAAGTTATAGATTATTGCAAAAAATATTTATATTACCTTTAACAAGAACTCTTAATAAATTCACTCAGAACGTGCAGATAAGACCCGGAATAAATGATCCTATATTTCAACAGTTGAAAGAAACTGTCAAAAATTGGTACAGTAAACAAAAACTGTGTTCAATTGTTTATGATGAAATTGCATTGCTTCCACACTTAACTTTTGTGGAATCACATGATTTTATAGACGGCTTTGTAAATTTTGGTCAAGAGCGTCCAAAAAAATATTGCTGACCATGCATTAGTGTTCATGGTCAGAGGTATTTGCGGGCCTTGGAAACAACCTGTTGCATATTATATTTGCGAAGGGACTACGCCCGCGATAACCCTGAAAAATATACTTAAGGGCATTGTCAATGCAGTTACTAAATCTGGATTACAACCTAAAGTGTTGATTTGTGATCAAGGATCAACATTCCAAACAGCTCTCAAAAGTCTTCAAGAAGAAACAAGGAAGAATCAAGAGTCAGTCATCAGATACTCTGGTAAGATTTTTATAGAATAATAATTTATAAATTACACAACACCATCTTTTTTTTTAATGCCACTAATGAGGAAAACAAGGTTACGACCCACCTGATATGAAGCGGTTACCAGGAGCAGTACTTACGCGTTGCCGCCCTTTAATTCCAGACTAAACAAAACTTGTATTTACTATGGGAATCAGACACAAATACTTATAATACTCTTTATTTTGTTAATACATACATAATTATGAATTTTAATAACACCGTCTATCAGATTTTAATATTAATTTAATATTAAATATTTTAATTTACTATTAACCATGGCATTGATAAAAAATATTTATTGCATGAATATGACTTCAATCAGTCATTACATGATGATAAACAAATACACTAACGATAATTTATATATGTGTCAGGGTTATTGTAAAATTTCTGGTATTGTATAGGGTTTCATATATCCATGTAGATACCACGGCTTTTACAATAACCCTGTGACATAATAAGGATAAGATAAAGTTAAGCAAATCCTTTACCTTTGATTATAAAGCTTATTTACTTGAACAGATGGACTAAAGTAAACTTGATCCTAACAAGTTTAAATTTTTATTTTAAAGACACATGTTTCAAAAGTCTATAACCATAATTTTTGACATTTAATGTAATGATATATTAAAATACATCATTTTATTATTACAGATAACAAGATTTTAATAAAAGGTAATAAATTAAACATTGTTTATGACCCTCCGCATTTGATCAAAGGTATCAGGAACAACTTCCTTAATAAAGACCTTCCGTTTCAAAACAAGATCTCAAAATGGAGTGATATCATAGAAGTTTACAAAGCTGATTGTGAATTGGGTGATATACGTATGTTATCTAAACTGACCGATGAGCATGTCATTCCCGATAAAATAAGGAAAATGAAAGTGAAAAATTGCACTCAAGTTTTGAGTGAAAGAACTAGTGCTATGCTTCATTACACTTCAAGATATGGTAAGCAATCATTTCCGCTCTTCCTTCGTTTTGCAAATATTTGGAAAAGACCAACCCTTATACTTTCTTTATGTCTGTTCGTTCGTCCGTATGTCACAATTCTGCTATATTTGACTGTATATCAAAACAGTGTAATGGAAAAAGCCGGACAAGTGCAAGTCTGACTCACGCACCAAGGGCTCCAATAGCACTAAATGCTCCAACGAAAAGATAAGTTGGATTGAAGGACGACCTTTTTTATTTAGTTTGATTCCATCAATCTGGCAAACAGGCCTACGGCCCGCCTGATGCTAAGCGGTTACCATAGTTACCATAATTCGCCTGTTAAAATATTTATGTATAATGTAACTACAATGTAACAATATTCCTATGGTTTTTCTTCACTTTTGCTGTGTATAATAATAAATAAATACGTATTTATTTTGTATGGAACTTTTTTTTTTATATAAAATTTACAAAACTATTTTTCTGACGTTACCAATGATGAACTGAAGCAGAGGTTTTCGTTTGAGGCAGTCAGTGAAATCCAGGTGGTATACACTCACAGCATAAGTATATAGGCATATAAGTATACATAGCATATGGTGTTAACTATTATTTTATTTTGCAGAAAACCATGCAGATGGAGCCCCAGTTAGCAAAACTATGAAAAATACAGCAGAAGCTGTTTTGTTTTTCGATAGGCTGTTCGACAGCGCGAATGGTTCGCGCAAGGGCTCTGCGCCCGGAAAACTACGGGGTCCTGTGAAAGAAATCAATGGTGAGTCAAAACACATACAATTTTGGAGAGAAGCAATTAAAACTCTTAAAAACACCTATTACCTAGATTCAAGTAGTAAGCAAGCTCTTAAAGCTAATCAAGTTAAAAAAAGCAAGTCCCCAGTATCCGTAACTGGATAATTACTTTGAAAAGTTTCAGAAATCTGGTCTGAACTAAAAGACATGGGCGTAAAAGTCTTTTATACCCGTAACTTAAATCAAGACCCTTTAGAGAATTTCTTTGACCGTGTAAGAGCCTTAAACTATCGTAATACTAGTCCAGATTGCTATACTTTTCAGTGTTCATTCAAATCACTTTTGATAACAAATATCATGGGTCCCCATTCGCCTACTTCCAATTGTGAAAATGATTATTAAATCAGGGCTAACTCTTATAGGTCATCATAGTGAAGGACTTGATTCTGCCAGATTTTCTTGTGTTTCAGATTCTTTGTCATCGACTCTGCATCAAGAGGCTTCAATATCGTGGTCTTCTGGACATGATGGAACAGCTCTTCCTCTGTTCCATTAAGTTCGAAAGGAAAAAAATTATGTTCACGCTTCTGCTTTTACAGCTGGCTTTGTATAGAGAAAGCTCATTAACAAATTAAAATGCTTTAATTGCAAAAAAAACTTTCTTAACATCAGAAATCGTGGATTTCACTGAGAGAGAGGAGTCTATTGAAAGGCAAAAATTTAAACTACCCATCAGCTGAATTTATAAGGCTCTTTAGAGATTTAATTGATTTTATTAACAACTGCCTAAATGAGTTTCCTCGAAATCGGGATATTGTCAAAAACATTCGGGCAGAATTTTTAAAATCTGCTGTCGTTGACTGGTTTGGGTGTCCAGTCCACCACACAGAAGCAGTAAATTATTTTGTCACTTTAGTTTGTCGCATACAAGTCCATCACTGGTGTAATATTATTAATAAAATTTTACAAGGAGCATTTTCAAAAAAACTAGTCCCCAATATGTCATCCATTCAAAGCTTAGCTTTAAAAAAAATTAGTCAATTAGAGCAAAAAAAGTAAAATCTGGATCTTATTGAGCTTTCTTATACAAAGTCAGTGTTGATTACTTTATTTATGTGACTTTTTTTGTTTCAGGGTACCGATAAGATAAGATCAGATCTTAGTTTTTAATAATATTTTTGTAATTAACTTTTTATAATTGAATTGTAAATACGTATAATATATTCATTCATGATTTCTTTAATAAAACTGTTTTACTACCATAAATTGTAAATATGTTTGTAACTTCCTATTAAATTTTAATGTATTCTCTGACAATATTCTATTGTAAATATTATAAATATGTATAATATGTTTGTAATGCCTTAATAAAAAGTCTGTTTTTACCATTGTAAATACTTATTGTATATTCATTGTACCTCCTGTAACCTGTAAGCAAATCAATCGTGTATTATTTATAAGAATTTTAGGGACTTATATATGTAATTTATACTTACTATTATAATTAAGCTGAAGAGTTTGGTTGAACAAGCTAATCTCTAGAACTATTAATTAGCATTATTAAAAAATCTTTATTGCATTCGATAGCTTACAAATTCTTACGAAGGATTTTAAGATATTTTCAGTCCGATAGGTGGCGCTGTGCTCGAATTGCGCAGGTGAAACCGTTTTGGGTACCAGATAATGTATACACATACTTACATACTTTTTTGTGAGTACATACATACATAATAGTCCCAGATTCTGGATAAACACGAATATTTGTATTGTAAATCACATTAGTCTTTGACTTATGCGCAATCGAACCCACGCTCCTTGGTTTAGCAGGCAGGAGCACTACCATCTGTTGTAAGATAAAAAGTTTGTTAATCAAGTATGGTATTTATTACCTACTATATGATAATTAAGCTCCTAGATTAATTTCAGTTTTATTATATATTTTTTATTAAATCTATTGTTATTTTTTTTTTGTAATTTTATTGTCAAATAAGTTTATTCAATAAATTTTACTAGACTGTTGCGTATACTAATTTATTTTGTTAATAAATAATACCAATTATGCACAAACGACTGATTGCTAAATTTGTTTTTATCAAACCTTGAATGTACAACTGTTTCACTTTTACACTTTGAAATATACGTTTTTAATGAAATTTAAATCGATATCGTTATATTATAACCTAGTACACCACTATTTGTCGATATAGTTTCAATGTGACTGCCATCCCTAAAATAGCGACGACAGCGCCCTCCTTCACATTTTATCATATGCCGGAACTATTTTATAATGACCTCGCCGCGGCTTTGGCTGATTCCCATCTGTCCCTGGACATATAGGGGAGAGTGGGTAACAGCGGATCACGGGTCACAGCGGATTATTCGCTATAATTCTTACGTCTGATGCTTTGCGTAACGCAAACGCGTGGCTACTGCTCGTCGATACCCCCCTCTCACGCGCTAGTCGCCGCCGCGCTCGCCGAGCGGAATCACGTGCTGTCACACGCAGACCAGTAGGTAAGTACGAAAGTATTTTTTTACGTAATTTAGAAATTTGTCGTATTCCCAACCCTTTAATAAATATAAATGATAGTCGTATGTTTTGAACTTGTTATTTGATAAATCCGTTGTGGGTAATGTAATTTTGGCTTGGGTATAACAAGGCGTAGGTAACAATGCCTCGCAATAGGGTACGAAAAACCAATATCGGTTTTCATACTGAAGAACAGATGAGTAACGCCTTAAAACTTATATCTGATGGCCGAACAATAAGATCTGTGGCTAAATCAACTGCTATTCCATACACAACGTTATATCGAAACCATGTCAAGAGTACAAAAAACCCTGATCCTGCAAAACCAGTGAGGCTAACACCTAATCATGCAGTTCATAAGATATTTACTGACGCGGAAGAAAAGGAGATAGTTGATTATATTCTTAAGAGCAATCAAATGTTCTATGGACTTACTATCACAGACGTTCGCAATCTGATTTATGAAGTAGCACTGTTGAATAACAAAAAAGTGCCAGAAAAGTGGCATGAAACTAAACTAGCAGGTATCGAATATCTATATAATCTTAGAAAGAGAGATAACAGATTATCATTACGAACTCCCGAGGGCTGCAGCTTGAGTCGAGCGAAATCTTTCAACCGCCACAATGTTGGTTTATTTTTTGATAACTTAGAGAATGATATGTCTCGGCAATCTGTCTTTGGTAATTGCACCAGAGTTTTTAACCTAGATGAAACGAATACCATGACAGTGCAAAAAAGTGCTAAAGTGCTAGCAGCCAAAGGACAAAGACAGGTTTCAAAGGTTACAAGCGCAGAACGAGGGACGTTAACAACTACTTGTTACATAGTTAGTGCTTTAGGGAATGCACTACCGCCTGTCATGATATTCCCAAGGGTGCACTTTAAACAACACATGATTGCGGATGCTCCTGCTGGGACCTTAGGGCTAACCAACACATCCGGCTGGATGAACTCAGAACTCTTTGTGACCGATTCAACATTTTATAACCCACACAAACAGCAGCAAAGACAACCCTAGTTTGCTTATTTACGATAATCACGAATCACACATATGCATAGAAGCCTTGAATCTGGCAAAAGAAAACGGCGTGACCATATTAACCGTACCACTGCATTCCACAGGAAAGCTACAGCCACTGGATGTCGGTGTTTTTGGGCCTTTTAAAACCGCATATAAAAAAGCTGTAGACAGCTGGATGATGCGAAATCCTGGAAATACTTTATGTTTAATAGTTGAGTTAGCATTTAACAAAATTCTTATTAAAATGTTTGTTAATGATTACTGAAGAAGTAAATATGTTTATTTGAATAGAGAAGAGAACTTTGTGGAAATTAAAAGAGAAGAACTGTTGTTTATTTAAACAAAATGTTGATTAGTTTAGGTCTCTTTATACCAGCATAATTTGAAAGATTTGTTAATTTTTGATAAGACTGTGATAGAAGGCTGTCTTAGAATATAAATAAATAAATAATAATGAAGAAAATTGGTATTTTATTGAACTTTTTTTTACCCATCCACGGGTCACAGTGGATCATTTCCCATTTTTGAAAAAACTTGTTATAACTTGTAAATTTATGCCGTTTTTACCAATAATTGCACCTGGTTTTGTAGATTAGGGACATATCTTGTGGTTAATTATCATAGACTAATTATTTACGCATAAACTTGGGATGTGTGGAGCTTGAAAACAAAAGTGATCCATTGTTACCCACTCTCCCCTACTATTATCTGTGGAGCATTTGCTCAGATCACAAAATGGTCTACAAAAAAGTTGCAGATAATCATAAAATCTACAATTTTGGTTCAGGGTACTTTTCAACCTAACCTCAAATTTTACGGGATATTGGCAAAAAAACCGATTTTTCGATTTTTTTCGTTTTTTTCCCCAAAAAAATGTTCAATATATTCAGAATTTGGACTGTATGTACACTTTTAAGTGCTTAAACTTTTCCAATTTGCCCGAACTATGTAAGTTAAATATTTTCTGAGATATTAAAGATTTTCGAAAAAACAGTTTTTTCTTCGGTCGAAAAGTTTCACGAAAAAATTTTTTGATTTTTGACTTCTTTGACGGCTCATTCTTTTCGTCTTGAAGTAGTTTTATATAAGTAAAAAAAAAATACCTTTACATTTAAAAAGTATCTTAAAAATGCGAAAACCAAAAATACCGATTTCCAATATACGCATCTCTTTGTTATGCATCCGATTTATGCTGCGTAACAGATTTCAAATTTTTACATTAAGTTCGTAATAGTTTTTTTAATGATTGAATAAATAAATATTCAATAGTACACTTGTGTAGTTGACACAAATATATCGAAAATAAAGTCTGGGTTTTAGAGGTTCGTTAAATAAATTGAGATTTCTGCATTATCAAGCTGCAGCAAAGAAATCCACCTTCAAATTGTAAAAGCTTCCTCCAACTGAGCTACACATGTACAGCATAGCTACAGAGTATACATTCAACTGCAACTTTGGCTAGGCAATCAGCTTGATATGGATGAAGCAAAGGAATGGGGATGGAAAAATAATCACGGTATACTGATGCCTAAATTTACAGACTTTGATTTAATACCAGAAAAATTATTAAAAATTATTAGTTGTAATTGCGAAACTGGTTGTGACAATAGAAAGTGCGGCTGTCGAAAGCATGGGCTCAAATGTAAAAATTTGTGTGGTCATTGTCATAGCTCGGAAAATTGCTCTAATAGAGAATAACAAGTCTATGAAGATGCAAGTGATCTAGAAGATGTCGCCGACGAAGAATTGGAGAATGTTGGTCAAACTGATGAAATTGAAGATGAATATGAAGAAGAAAACGACGAAGAAGAAGGCTACTCTATTGAATCAGATGACGAAGATGAACCAATGTTAAAAAAAACCAAATTAAATTTAAATTATTTTGATTAATGATTGATATTTTTTAATAAATAATTTTTCCAATTTTTTAAATATCAAATAAAATTAGTAAACATAAATCGTAACCGAAAAACTGTTTATTTACTACATTTTACTTCTATTAATTGGCATTGCTGGTACTTAAATCATGTAATTAACATAAATTTTCAATTAATTAAAGTAGATGTATTTTATTTTTGTAAATACTTACAAATACTTTATAATTTGCAAGGAGTTTGACCGATAGGTGACAAGTTGCGTATATTGGAAATGGAAATCGGTATTTTTAGTTTCTCGCATTTTTAAGATACTTTTTTAAATGTTAAGGTATTTTTTTTTTACTTATATAAAACTTTACTTCAAGACGAAAAAACTGAGCCGTCAAAGAAGTCAAAAAATTTTTCGACCGAAAAAAAAACTGTTTTTTCGAAATTCGTTAATACCTCAGAAAATATTTAACTCACATAGTTCGGGGAAATTGGAAAAGTTGGAGCACTCAAAAGTGTACATTCAGTCCAAATTTTGAATATTTTGAACATTTTTTTGGGCATAAAAACGAAAAAAAATCGAAAAATCGGTTTTTTGCCAATATCTCGTAAAATTTGATGTTAGGTCGAAAAGTACCCTGAACCAAAATTGTAGATTTTATGATTATCTACAACTTTTTTGTAGACCATTTTGTGATCTGAGCAAATGCTCCGCCAAAAATGGCAAAAAACGATTTTCAACCCCTTAAATGTCGCCAATCAAAATCACTTGGATACTCATACCATTAATACCATTATACTCTTATTCTGTAACTAATTTTTTTTTTCGTCTGAGCTATTATCCCCGGGCTATTAATTGAAATTTTAAAATTATAATGGTATATGAGGAGTCACCTTAAACTGAACACCAACAGACAGACGGAAAAACAACGTTAGAAAGGAGAAAAGAAATCAATGACTTGCCTACCTAGACTGCAAGGGCAGAGATCGTTCTTAAAAAACAATGAAACCAGGTTGTTCAGATAGGTGCCCGCTAAAGTGTCATGAAAAAGTTCCTGCTCACCATCGACAGATAATTTTTGATGAGTACTGGGCTCTGCACTTTATCTGCATTTTTTTTTGCAATTTTTTTTGGGGATAGAACTTACTGTACTTAATCTAAAGTCTTTCTTCTGGTACTCTGTCATTTTTAACTGGTGAATAAATTTTTATTTTATTTTTTATTTACAAAGTTTTATCTTAACTACATAGTTTTGGAAAAATAAAATATTGAAAATTCAGTGTCGTAAGATAACTTTGCTTTTACCTCACATAACAAAAAAAAGTTGAACGTGCATACAAAAATACTCCATTCACACAATTTAACATTTTTCTATAATATCTTTAAACATTTCATGGTAATCATAGCCTTCAATGTAATATTTCAGTTATTTAAATAATACTGTATTATTACATATACTATAAATAAATGTTTCGTGCGTTTCATTTATTTTTTGCGTGGATAGGACATGGATAGAAGTATTTTTATCCAAAATGCTTGAACGAACTACTATTTTAATCGATTTTTGTTTTAATTATAAGGTTATTATAGACCTTTAACCAGAAAATAAAAGAACTCTCACATTATTTATTATCAAAACTCACCAACAACAACTTCCGAGCGTTAGTCAGACGTAGTAATTTTCCTTGTTTTTGAGTAAAATAGTTGAAATTAAAAAGCTAAGTAGGTACATGAAACAACTTAATTTTTTTTTTAGTTTAGACACAGATTAATTTAGTGATTAACACTTTAATTTGTGTGGGTTCTTCTAATAAAATATATTAAAATCGATGTTTTTCGATATAAATTCGTAAATTTAATCGAATAAATCATAATTTTAGATAGACAAACGGTATAGTTATTAGCCATTTCAATTTTGATGTTAAAAAACTAGCAACACCATATTCAAATGGTAGATTTAAAACAACTATGATGGCAACACTTATACTATATGTCAAAAAGTTTCAACAAATATCCGCTAGGTGATTTGGTACTTTTCTGATTTGTAATTTTTGCCGGTGAAATAAAAATTGGTAAGTTTTTTTAAAAATTGTTAAAGCTGAAATTTTTTTTATATACGATATTTTGAATAGTATGTATTGTTGTACCGTTATGGAAATCCTATAAAATATACAGTTGTTATAAACAGCTTTAAGGTGTAATATGACCTATCTTCTTTATAAACTCAAAATTTTGTTGTGGCCAATAGCTGTAACGATTATTTAAATAACATATAGTTATTGACCTCTTATGCACATTACTGTATCTTTAAAAAAATAGTAAGGAGCGTTGTTAATAAATAATTATAAGCGTCCAATTACCATAATTACCATAAACCTTAAAAGCCAGCAGACGTTTCTGTCTTTGGGCCTATTAAGAAAATGTTCCGAAAAGCAGTTTGACAATTTCAAGCAGAAAACGTTGGCGAGGTTGTAACGAAGTTGAAAATAGCAATTATTTTAAAAACAGTCGTAGAAATGGCTTCAGAGCATGTGAGTTGTGACCCTATGATGCAAACGCCATTGATTAGTCTAAATATACATATAATACACAGGTAAAGAAATCACTGTTTAAGAGTACAATGGAGAAAATAAGCTCATGTCTCCAAAAGACTGAAAATATTGTAGGGGCCGAAACGACAAGATAAAAACACTAAAATCTCAGGGTGACATCCCGAATAATAAGTCTGCTCCATTATTTAAAGTATGGAGCTTTTTCATAGTAATATCCTAGGGAAAAAGAAAGCAAAAAGAATCAAGTAATATTGAAATACAGTCTGCAAATAACTCAACAACAAACGTGAATCTTACCAGCGAAAATAGTGTGACAAGAGTAAAAATAACTATGACTCCTACAAAAAATCTGTAAGATTTGTGCCAGCCTTCCACTTCTTATACTGTCACCTCTGTGACAGAAACTTCTCGTCTTTACAAACTAATTAATGATTACCTACAGAATGCGCCACATAATAAAAGAAAGTTTATTCGAAAGACAGAAAAAACCTCATTTGTCATAACTTCTGACAATTTTAGAGCTGCTGTTGAAAAAAAAGAACTAGAAAAGCAAAAAAAAGAAAATATAAAAATAGAAAGGAAAAAGAAAAGAGATGAGAAGGTAGCAGCACGGAAAGAAAATGTTTTTAAAACAAAAAAAAGAAAATCCTAACGTTGAGACTGAAACTGAAAATACTAAAGAGGAGAGTGAAAACATTTTTAAGACTGAAAACAAAAACAACAGCTGTAAACCAAAGATATTATTAAATTTGGAAGAGGTTACTTGTGATACGTGCCGACGTCTAGCTGCTAAAAATAAGACTTTTCTATGTAATTCTTGTAAAAAGAATTATCATCATCATTGCATTCCCATTCAGCACCAACAGCATATTCCGAAGACGAAGATGACGATAAGCTTTCTGACTTTAACTGTTTTTAATTATGATTCTGAACCTTCTGAGGATGAAAATCACCATGAAGCGCGCGCTCTCGGCAGTAAGCTATTATTATACCTAGTGTGCACGCATGTTCATGAAAGCTAATAAATCGAATATTTTTACAATACGTGGTGTAGTGTATAAGTAATAACTCTTGATATTGTTGGAGAAAATAGTAAGTTTAAATAATTTAAATTACGTAATAAGGTAAGGATAATATAGAGGGATATAGATAGAGTTGTTCTATTTTATCTATAAAAAAAAATTGTTTGTTACTTCCATGAGAATTCTTGTGCGTACTTATCATTTTATATTATTTTCTAGCATGAGTTAATGTTAAGTGTCCTATTGCTGATTGGAATTTGTATTGTGTGACTAACCTTGGTGTTTTTCAGCTGTATTTTTACCTAATCTTCAAGTATTTGTAAATATATTGGGCGTCTATACTGCCTACTACTATAAGACTTGCACAGTTCGCTTACAGCAGCTGTTGAATACCGAGCCTCAGACAACGGCGCGATGTGCGTAGCCGACGGCTCAATATTCACAGCTTTCGGCTCGATGTGAGCAGCCGGCATCTGCTCGATGTGAGCAGCCGGCATCTGCTCGTTATGAGCAGCCGGCGTCTGCTCGTTATGAGCAGCCGGCATCTGCTCGTTATGAGCAGCCGACGGCTCAATTTTCAACGTTAATGGAACGCTATTGGACTACGCCTAAAAGACTCATATCATGAGCCGGCTAAACATCGCAGCTATCTGCTCGATATTTCAGCTGTACAGAGACTTGGCCTACTTGCTTGCTTGGCTATGGCCTTGCGGATGAATAACTCGCATGTTGATTTTGCTTGCCTTGGCCTCTGGTGATGGTTAATTCTTATTTGTTCTAGATGGCGCAAGGTGGTCAATTCGTCACCTTACGACAATTATTAGAGGCGTAGGCAGAGACAGATACGGACAACGTATTCTTGGAAAAAATTAAGTTACTAGCTCAAGAAAATCTTCCTGAGGGATGGACTAGTTGGTGGGTGCTTCGCACAACAAAAGAAGATATCTTTGGGTAGCAGCCTGACCCGCAGCTGCTCAACAAGCTGCGATTTGCATTGCCAACGGTAGCATTGGCGAGAGTCTTAAACCCCGATGCTGAATATTTTCAGAAAAACAATTTAGGGGTCTAAAAATCAGAATGCTGTCGTGGGAATTCACAAGAGCATTGATAATGAGCCCGCCTCCCGTGGCCAACAAGATACGAGGATCGGCGGCTCAAACCGAGCTATTTATTCTAGCTGTTACTTTTTTAGAACCAGATCTGGTTTCTAGATCAGACGCATGTAGAATTCTATCTGGCACTATAGATTCAGAGTCCAGCCAAGGGTTGAACAAAAAACGACGTAGTCGAAGTTCATCCTCAACATCTACACGACAGACCAAAATATCAAAACAAGACATTTTACAAAACAAAATAAACAATATGTTTAGCGTTTTATTAGAAAAAATTGAATCCCTTAAACCTGATAATGAAATAGCGGACTCGTTGTCAGACGCAGAATCAGACAAAGAAAATCATGGCAGGCACCGCAATGGATCCAGAATATGGCATCTGACTTCAATGCTGCAATGAAAACACGCAGAGTGGTGATTTAGTTCTTGCCCAGTGTGAAAGAAGCGGAGCCATTGATTCCAGAGCCAACGCATCAGATAAAAAAGGTTGGGATGGAATGCCAAAGGTTTGGACTAGAAGGATAGAACCGTATTAGGTATAAAGAGGTTAAAATACATCTCCATGCTGAACCAGTCTTAAGTGCACTTAAAGTTAACACCGAATTGATGAGCTTGGGGTTTTCACCGATGCCCCTTTTTAAAAACAGGAAGTGTTATAAGGGACTATCCCTGGGACTACCCATGGTGTCCTAATTCAGAAAAGGGTATTGGCGGAAGAATTGGAGAAAATAACCAAGAGTTACCCGGCTTGTGCTCAAGAGGTGCGAAAAATACTGTCAATGTATTCTCCATTTAAAAAGGTATCAGATAACTTGCTTCAGTACGTGTGTGCCCATAGAGCTGAAATGTTAGAAATACGACGCAAGTCATTCAAGACTATAAACGAGGCCCTAACTGCAGCTTTACATCAAATTCCACCCTCAGCTACTCACCTTTTCGAAGAAAAAGCTGTAACTGGTTTCACTAAAGATCATGGAGGCACCACTCAGATTTTTCCCTCGAGATCTGGTAGATACCCAGAGTCCAAGCAGCCTATCTGGCGTTCCTACCCTCCAGTCTCATGCCAAACCACACCAGTCCGCGCAACGTATGTTCGCACATCAGCCACTGCACAAACATCTAACAAGCAGCGCACACAGGTCAGGAAGGGAGCGGATAAGCGCCAGCAGAGAGTTCGCAAGTTTAGACGGTTTTCAAGGGGGGCTGCTGAAGGATTATCTGCCTCAGTGGCAGGAACTAGGGGCACCAAGGTACATTTTAAAAATAATATCGGGCTACTCAATACCGTTTACTGTGAAACCATACTCGGTCCTTTTGAAGAACAATTCATTGTTAAGAAGGTTCGCGACAAAAACCTCAAAACTTATGACAATGGAGTTAAAAAGACAGGGTAATAGAAACAAGCACAGCAAAAACCGGGTTTTTGTCACGAATGGTTTTGATTCCAAAATCCAACGGAAAAATGAGACAGATCTTCGATTTCGTCAGCTCAATTCATTTCTAAGCCCCACAAAATTCCGTCTGATAAATCAGAATCAGGTACCGAATTTTCTTCGAGACGGCGATTACATGGGAAAGCTGGACATCAGTCAAGCATATTTTCACATTCCCATAAAATAAGTCATCGAAGATACCTATTATTCGCGTACAAAAACAAGCTATTTCAAATGACAGCCCGCCCTTTCGGGTTGTCCAGCTCTCCGCTAACATTTTCTCGTAACAGCAATTGGGTGGGGAGTATTCTGAGGCAAAACGGCATCCGAGCTATCGTCTACTTAGACAACTTTCTACTAGCTCATCAAAACCCCCCAGGTCTTGGAGCAACAGATAGTTTATGCAACTAGCCTGCTTCATAGTCTCGGTTGGTTGGTAAATATAGAGAAGTCGAGTTTCAGACCAAGCAAACAGATGGAATTTCTCGGAATTCTCTCGGACACCGTATTAAATCAAAAAAAGGCTGCCAATCGAAAAGTATGAAACGCTTGCTAAAGTAGCTAAAGAAACATCAAAGGGAACGCCTGTGGTCGTGGCGCTCCGGAACGTCTCTAATAGGCAGGCTAGGCTTTTCATCCCTTGTAACCCTGTTAGGCCGTCTGTTCGCGACAAATATTAAGAGGGCAAGACAGAAACTCAGAGAGGATCGTCCCAATCAAAAAGTATCACCACCTGTGAAGGCTCTCGCAGACTGCTTGTGGTGGATACAAAATGTCAGAAATCCTAGCAGGCTCTTCGCTCAAGAATGTTCAATATATCTGACTACAGATGCCTCCGACGAAGGTTGGGGAATTCAGCTAAACGACCATTATGTTGTCAGGCCTATGGACAGAAGAGCAGATGTCATGGCATATAAACCGAAAAGAACTCTTCACGGTTTTCATAGCTCTCTCAAAATTCCAGGATATTGTGGCATTGTGTGTTTGCTCCTTCAACCGCTACAACACGATTGCAGACCACCTTTCCAAGGGATTGAGCCTTCCAGATTGGCATCTCAGCGAAGATATAACGAACAGAGTGTTCCAGAAATGGGGTGATCCCCAAATAGACTTATTAGCAACAGCTCAATCGAAAAAAGGTCCCCAATATGTATCAATAGAAGTAAAAGATGTCCAAGCCATGTTTATCAATGCGTTCAGCCGACGCTGGCATTTCCAGATAGTTTGGGTATTTCCTCCACCACCATTGATTCCCAGAGTACTCCAGCACCTGAACCAAGCGTCCAGAATATTTTTAGTGGTAGTACCTCAGTGGGAGAGGGTATTCTGGAGGAGCGACCTGAAATGCAGGGCACTGGATGCGCCATTTCAAATTCTCAATGTAGACTAGCACTTAGTCGACCTATCGACGAATCGCGAGAATACAAAATCTTTCTTTAGAGGTCTGGAGAATACAGGGTGGAGTAAATTGACTGTAGGATTAGTTGTCAAGGATATCGAACTACTTCAAGCGGCCTGGCGAGATTCCACCTGGCGTACATATGCGTCGGCTTGGAAGCAGTGGGTCTCGTGGTGTAGGCAAAATGGGGGAAATCCTAGCAGTCCCCGCCCACAAGAGGTAGCTTCCTATCTCGACTACCTGTCACGAATTAAAAACCTTGCCAATCGTACAATTTTGGTACACAAGTCGGTGATAGTTACTTTATCAGATCCTACAGAGAAATACCGATTGTCATCGCACCCTTTAATCTCAATGATGCTTAAAGCGATAAGCATAAAAAAATATTCGAATGCGGATCAAAGTTTAGTGCCGCAGCCCCCCCCCCCCCCCCCCGGGATCTTCCTGGTTCACAGACAACGTAGCTAAGTAGTTAGAAGGAACATGTTCGGGGTGGAAAACGGTTATATTTTTCCTATTTTTGAAGCTTAGTTTGAATAATTATATCATATCTGGGGTTTCTACTGCCGCAACAACAGCAGCGGACAATGATATTGCATCTGGATCTCAAGAAAGGCGGCAACATTTATACCATGAGGATATACGAAAGTAGAGTATTAGACACGTACATAAAACTTTTGCTATGCATGAAAAGTTTGCCGAGGATCGCAATTCAATCCGCCGTGAGATGATATGTAATTATCATAAAAAGCCAATGGCATTAGAATTTGGCACTGGTCAGTTGGGTTCCTTTCGTTGCCGTAAAAGTAACTGCTGCACTAGAAGAACAAGCCGAGCTTAAGGAACCTGGTTTGATCAGGTACGTTTACTTCTACAGTATTTGAAATAATGTATATGTTTACGAACAAGCACGAAAAGAGGCTTTTTCAGAAGAATTTGAAACTGTAATATCGACAAAACAAAACTTGACACAATTACTGAAGGGAGGTAGTTGTTAAATATGAATCGGAACATCAGGAGAAAAAAAAATCGGAGGTCCTAATATTATTCTACAAATAGATGAGCCGAAATTTGGACAGCGAAAGTACAAGAGAAGTAGACAAGTTTGAGGACATTGGATGCTCGCAATGGTAGGAAATGGTAGTAGTGAGTTACGGTTAGATATGTCATAATAACGAAAGATCAGCCAATGTATTAGTGCAATTAATAACAAAGCATATCCAGGAAGGTTCGGTCATACATACTGATTTTTGGAAAGGCTACGATTGTATGGTTATATTATATGGTTGAACATGGTTTCGTTCACAAAACAGTAAATCATAATGGTCTAAATAATCGATTTGTGACATTGGATGGCACACATATGCAAAGAATCGAAGGCCATTGGCCTGATTTATAAAAGGCTTTTCTCGTAAGCAATTTTAAAAAATCACAAATTTGCTGATTGGCTTGTAGAATACTCGTGGCGGAGATGCGTGAGAATCGAGCATTTAGATCCATTTGAGGAACTGCTCAAATGTATTGTTTATGTTTATAAACTATAAAATTCCACAATACGCTTAATTAATTTTTTTTTAATTTTTCGATTATTCTGACGTACGAAATGACCTAAACGTTTTGTATATTATATAAGTTATTTTAGTGTTAATAATTTTCACAAATTTTTAATTTTGTAAAAGAAATCGCTTTTTTGTCGTTTAAGGCACTTCTCCTTACTTAAGTGACGTGTTAACAATAAAATAGGTATTTTTTTTCTTTTCCAAAATAATATTTAGTATTAAAACTCAACGCCATGTAGGTAAAGTGCTTTCCAAATACCTACTAACGAACTTCGATTTTTCATGTATTTAAAACATTTTATGATTTTGTTTTAAAAAACCGCAAAAATATTGATGTTGCTTGAAATTGTGCAAATATAAATTTCTAACTTTTATCTCAAGAACGGTAAGGTTAAGAAAAAATAACAAGTAGTCAAAAAGTGGTTAGAATTGTTTAAAGTATGAGATCCAATTATTTTCTTGTGATTTTTTGTCGGAACCCTAAAATTACTTTCATTTTAGTTTATGACAAATCATTCGCTGAAAAATTCATTTTTTTAATACGATTTATTTCAAGAAACAGTCTTAGAATAGTCTAAAACAAAGATCCAATGGTTCTCTTCTCAAATCAAATATTTTTGCTCTCGCAGTTATCTTAAATTTAATAAATTTATTATAAAATAAAAGTTTTTTAACAGGTAACTTGAAAAAATAAAATAATATGTAAATTTTGATGAAAAATATCAAAAGTTAAAATGTTTTAAGTTGTCCAAATTACAAGGCAAAATGGTTTTTTATCAAGTTATAAAATTTTGGTGGAGTTGAAAAGAAAAATAAAAAAAAAACTTTAGTTCTTAATCGTTTCTTACATTTATTTTAATTATTATTGCGTAAAATACGTGTTGTATGCGCGTGATGGTCGTGGTCCACCTGCTGATGATATAGTATTTCCTTTCGCAATAAGCTACCAGTAAGTTGGTCTGCTACTCCCGCCCTTTGATTCATGCCAAAAAGTGACGCGAGTGGCTAGGCGAAAATATCAAATGAGAGTTATTTTTGACCATTTGGTTGGTTTTGGTGAGTTGAGTTACAAAGAAGAGATTTAACTTTCGGAATCTATTGAAAGTAAAGAGGTAACCCTATTTAAATCTTAAAATTTCAATTCTTCCTGGTGATATTCGAAATCCAATGCAGCAGAGCCAGTATACCACAGCAGATTTTTTTTTAAATGAAACCGACTCATTACCGTTTTAAATAAGGTTCAGTGGTAAAATGTAACTAAGTCAATAATGAAAAGAGAAAAAACTTTTACGAAATTAGGATGTTTTTAATTAAGCACGAACATTAAAAAATCTAAATCAAAGTATTATCATCGACAGGTTCCGATATTAAAGTAAAATAAATAATAAAATAAAATGAGAAAGAAGTAGAACTTTGTTAGTTTGTCCCCTTTGAACTCATCAATGGAGCGACGACGAACGGAAGTGTTTCTAAACGAACAATTTATGAGTTGTTGAATGTTGTCACAGACTACTTTGACCACAATTTAGAGTTACCATGGGAATCGTTACCAAAAGTAAACCTTACGCGAGCGAAGTTACAATAACAAAGAAACAAAGAGCGCCAATTCATCAACCGACATTAAAATAAATTCAAAATCGAATTAGTTTTGACCGATTCCAAAATATGTGTTACGCTCTATCACAAATTAGTATGGTGCTGTCAGGGTGTAAGCAGTTAGTATATGGAGTTGAAGCCTCGTAACAATGAGAGTTGTATTACAGAGCCAACAGATGGCATTAAAAAACATTATTTTTAATTTAGTCTGACAACACTGTACCTTTTTTACCAAAGGCAAAACTAACCGTAAATGTCATAACGTTTCAATTTATGCATTTAATTTAATCATTACGCTTAGTTAGAATAAAATTTGTTATATAATAAAACACTTGATTTCATTACAAACACACACCAAAAGTAATTTAATATAGCTGTTGTATTTCTTCTTCAAAATTTTTTTTTGTTACTAGTTCGAAATATAAAAATACTAAATATTTTTTGTACAATAAAAATAATAAATGAAACGTAAAAACTGCAAGTAAACATAAGGAATCGATGATTATCTAAATATCAATACATGATAAATTTATAGAAATCGAATTTTCGATGCAACATCATAATCTTAAGTGATTAATTAACTACAAAGAAATACAATTTAAAGGTGAATCCGACGAAAATTAGTCGGTCAGCATATAGGCTGCAGTGGCAGATCCAGGTTTAAGTTTTGTGAGTGTTTTTGATACCATGATTTAACCACTTTTAGGGTACTTTCCCTCCTACCTAGATCAATGGACATACCTAAAACATGCTAGAATCTTTACACGCTAAAACTTTGTTTTTTGTTTGTAATGTGTTAATGGTAATTACCGATTCGATTAAAAAAAAGTTTAGTTATTTACCTGGAAGAATCATAGGCTATATAACATCAAGCTATGAACAATACGAGCGATGAATATAGTAAAAGTTTCAAAAAACGGAAAAAAGGTCTCCTTTCGTGGCTTGCGCTGTTAAAATAGTTAACGTTACTCGGAAATTATATTGGGATTGTTTCTCTTAAAACGTTCGAAAAAATTGTAGCACATATCTATCTCATATGGTAGACCTACAATAACTATTTTTATATTTATATTATTTATTAAAAATAATGCGCGATTTACAAAGCTGCTTTCTCCTATTCATTGTCAATCCTTATTCAAATAAGTATGTAAACATACTTTAATATGGTTTAAACGAATAGTTAGCGAGATATAAGCGATTCCAATTAAGCGTGTAGCGTAAAAAAACTGAAAAGGGGAGAGGTGAAAACATACTTATGACATAAGTATGTTTTTTCTGTTACTTGGTTACAAGATATGTTATTGAATAAAACAAATGGTTTATCTTAACCGTATATTTATTTTAATAATTCAACAATGGCGAAGATCGATGTTTTTCTCTCAACATCTATTGTTGTTACATTATCGATGTTTTGTAACATCCTTAGGTGTTTATTTATAAACATTTATTTCATTCCATTTCCAATTTTGGTAATGCGAGTGTTATTCTGTTTTCTGTTTTATTTTTGACCTTGCTTCGAAACCTGGACCCCGACGATTCTTCCTTAGCTGATTTACCCTGGCTATTCATATCGGACACCGCTTTGAAAATGTCCGACAGAAAATGTTGTGTGCCGAATTGCAACAAAACTAGTAAGTATTGCACTACAGAAATACAGGAAAGCTACGCTTTTACTTTTGTAGTAACTTAATATAAAACACATTTTCTTTCAGATTTGGACGGTATTACACTTCACCAACTTCCTAACCCTGCTCGCCAATTTCTTAGATTTTGGTCTTGGCGTTGCGCTATCGGGGGTGAACTGTTGATTATGGACAACCCAGCTGTTTACAGAAATCGAAAAGTGTGTAACATTCACTTTGAGAAAAAATATTTAACACGCAGCAAATATCTGAGTGTAGACGCTACATGTGCCAGGTAATTTTTTTGATTAAATTTGAGTTGATAAATTAAATAATGCCAAGAAGAAAAGACACTTAGCTCAAAGTTTCACGTGTTTGTGTTAATTTTATACTTTTTAGTTAGGATTTCATGGCGGTGTATATAATTCTTTGGCATTTGCGTATGTTACTGTACTGCTCCTAAATAGCTTGACCAATGTTGATGATTTGTTTTGTGTGTGCTTGAGTGGGTCTCTAGCTAGGTAAGGATGCAATTAGATCTGATTTGTGGTACTACCATCGGGTTCTTGGAAATTATGAATTTAAAGGAGAGGGACTCAACTAAAACAACTTAAATTTACCGAGTCATCTAGAACTATATATAATGTTAAAGCTCATTGTATTTGTAGGACTAATTATTCGAGGAAGACAACCAATGCAAGATGTAACTAATACAACACAAACAGTGGAAGATGTATTACAGTCAGCACCATCTTCGTCTAGATGTAACTATCATATGATATAACCTTACCAATAATGAACTTAGAATTGTTTCCTGCTATTAAGAGGAGCTAGACAGTTTGAGATTGAGTGGCTGATAATGGGCTCTCAGGCTGTGTTATCATTCAAAGTAAAAGTCAAAATGGTTTATTCAAATAAGGATTTTACAATCACTTTTGAATCGTCAAAGTTATAAGATATTATTTTTTGAACCCTCCCACCTTCCCGCCGGTTCACAATGTTGTTGATTTCTACCGAGAAGAATCCGGCAAGAAACTCGATAGTTACTCTTTTAAAAACACTATCAATAATACAAATAAACTAAAAATACAATTAATGTTTTAAATAAAAAAAATTTAGCCGTACAATTTTATGTTATTTCCATTTTAATTTGGTTTACCTATGCATCCTGTAATTGAGCATCATCAGTCCCAAGGATTTTTTCATTTACATAGTCTGAAATATTGTAGTATGCCTTTTTACAAAGTACCTGCTTGATAAAAGATTTAAATTTACTTATTGATAGATTTTGAATTTTATTGGGAACTTTGTTGTAAAAGTGTATACATTGCCCCATAAAAGAGTGACTTATTTTGTGTAGACGTGTATCATGCACCAACAGCTTATTTTTACTTCTAGTATTTACTTTGTGAACGTCACTTTTCTTGCTGAAACTATTGATATTTTTATGTACATATAAAAGATTTTCATATATGTACTGCGACACTAAAGTTAAAATTTTTACTTCCCTAAACCTATTCCTAGTCCCAAGGATTTTTATCATTTACATAGTCTGAAATATTGTAGTATGCCTTTTCATATGTACATAAAAATATCAATAGTTTCAGCAAGAACAGTGACGTTCACAAAGTAAATACTAGAAGTAAAAATAAGCTGTTGTAATTTATCCTTGCAATCCCAAACTTGCAACCCGTATCAAACCCTCAAGTCTGAGGTGTGTTCTACTCTTTGTATAATGGGATGTCTTATGAGAAGAATTGTTGGAAATTATGCCCACAGCTACTTTCTACCATGGCATTGCTTGCCATCGGCAAGGAATTCATCTTCACACCTTAGAATCAAAATAGTCATATACAGACTGGTTTAAGGTAATCTTTCTCCTGCAAACTTTTAGGTTGTGGAATGAGCTCCCTGCCAAGGTTTTCTCTAAGGACTACTGTGTAGGGTTCTTGAAGAAAGAAGTTATAAGATCCTTGAAGGGTCGGCAACGCGCAAGTCGCACGCCAAACTGCTTATCATCAGGTGAACCATAAGCTTGTTTGCCAACTTAGTGCTATCAGTTATGGAAGGTGAGTCATTGCCACGAGGGGAGTTCCTCGTTACGCGGGTTGCGAGTGGGGGCTAGAAGCGCCCGGGCACTCTTTGATACCTCGTATATGAGGTGAGCGTGCCGGCTAAAGGTCGTGTAATTTTCCCGCCGAAATCTGTGGCAGCGGTGACGCGCCTGTTCAACGGCATAATGCGCACTGGACACTTTCCGCAGACATGGAAATTAGGCCACGTCATAATGATACCTAAGGCTGGCAAGAACACTCAAAAACCTGAGGGCTACCGGCCGATAACTTTGCTGTCACACATCTCTAAGGTGTTCGAAAAGCTCCTGCTGAAACACCTGCATGAGCACTTCACCCCACGCCCAGAACAGTTTGGCTTCAGAGCGGAACACTCCACCACCCTTCAGTTGTCGAGAGTTCTTCACCACGTCGCGGTGGCCGCGAACAAAAAGGAATGCACTGTGGCAGTACTCCTCGACATGGAGAAGGCGTTCGATCGAGTTTGGCACCAAGGTCTGCTGTTCAAGCTCTCGTCGTCCCAAATCCCGCGCAGGATAACTATGGTTATCCAGTCCTTCCTTCAAGACCGCAGCTTCAGCGTCATTATTGAAGACACAATATCTTCTGTGCGCCCCATTGAAGCCGGAGTACCTCAGGGGAGTGTGCTATCTCCGACGTTTTACTCATGCTACACCGACGACATCCCGAAGGAGGGGGGAGCTATGCTGGCACTATACACTGATGACGCGGCGTACTTGACCTCCTCCATCAGAGCAGATCACGCCGCTACCAAGATGCAGCGAACCCTCGACGCCTTGCCAGACTGGCTCTCCAGATGGAGGTTGTCGGTTAACGTGAGCAAAACTCAAGCCATTCTTCTGCACCGTACACAGAAGATACCCCCACCACTTCACTTCTCAGGGCAACAAATTAAATGGTGCTCCAACGCAAAATACCTCGGCGTCACCATTGACCGTCTCCTGACTATGAAGGCGCATGTGACCAGCATCGTCAACCAGACCAGATCCACACAGGCTTTGCTCGCTCCAGTGCTCAGGGCAAAACTGCCTCTACGGACGAAACTCGGGGTCTACAAACCCTACATCAGACCCCGCCTCACGTACGCAGCGCCGGCATGGTTCGCACTACTAAGCGAAACCCAGCGCAAGCGACTACGCACAGTACAAAACAGGGCTCTTCGCACCATAGTCGGCGCATCTCGCTACGTGAGGAACGCTACGATTGAGAGAGACCTGCAGATCGAGCCACTGGACGACTTTGTCTGACTGACGAGTCCCGATTGCCGCATATAAAAGACTTGGCGCCGCAGCACGCGCGGCCACCGGACAGCAAAGCCTACCCACGGGACCTAGTCCTTGTGGAGAGCGATGCTCTTAGCTGAAGACCCAAGGAAGCCGACGGTCAGTGACCCACCAAAAGACCTGACCGTAGTCACGGGCAGCGGACAGCTACCATTTGTAGGAGGCCACGCCTCGAGCAAATTTCCCCACGCGCACACTGTGTGCGTGTGAGAAGACACGAACGCGAAAGGTCGTGTAAGAATGCCTACAAGGGGAGGTCGTCGAGACTAACGATCTCGCTATCGTTAGTACGTGCCAAGGCCGCCCGTTGCTCAAGGGGGTGATAGTTTGTGTATTGCACAATTAATCGGTTTGGACTGTTGTTATATTTTGTCTCTGTAATACAGGTCCAACATCCACGGATTTTGAAAATGTGAAGAGTCCAGAGCCTGTGCAACCAGGACTGTCATTATTCAAAAGTAAGTAAATCCAACGTGTTTTTTTAAAGTTTAAAAAGTCCTGTCTGAGTTAATATTCATTTCTGTGAAAGTCCTTTAATTTAGCAGTTTTATGAGGTGACTGATTAAAATTACGTGCATAAATATTTTTTCTCTTAACTGATATAAATTGCTGCATATCAATACATAATAGCGTTTTTACACTGTTACATTTTGATTGAAATTGGGAACAGAAATGGCTAGGCTGACCCAAAGGATTAATATAAGATAATAACAATTAAGCAACTTAAAAAAAAAATGGTTGGAAAGTCATTTTCTTACTTTGATTGCGTAGTATAGTATTTTAACCAACTAAATTTGATCACAATTGTTAAATCCTGTCTCTGTAATACAGGTTCAATTTCCATGGATGATATAATTGTGAAGAGTCTAGAACCTCTCCAACCCGGAACTTCAGTATGCGGAAGTAAGTAAATCCTAAGTGTATTTTTATATGTTTATTAGTTTGTCTGTATATTATGCATGCATGTTTATTGTATGCCTTCTGATATGTATGTAAGATGATTTAAATATTGTTTACACCTGGATTTACTTGGCTAATATACAAAATTCTTTCAGTATACATAACATGCCATCTCTAAATATGAAGAAGAAGCTGCTAGTTTTAAGTAAATCACCCATAGAAATATTGCATTCAATATAAATTTTGGGACTGAATTTCATAAATTCCTAAAATGCATTTGTTAATTGTGTAAAAGAGCAAATACCAAGTTTGACGTAAATAAGACCTTAGAAATATTATATTCTATACCAACTTTACTCCTCTTTTCTTACCTCTGAGGGTTGAATTTCGAGAAATATGTTCTTAAAACCCGGAGTATAAAACAAACCCCTTATCAATATTTCTATCCATGACGATTAGTGATAGGCAATGATAATTTATTCATATTATAAATCTGATGTGCCTTTACTGAAATTCACAAAGAATGTTATTTCTTACAATTAATATCTAAATGTGTAATGATGAATAAGTATCACTTATTCTATAAGCTCCCTCTTGAATTATAGTGGGAAAAATGGACCCATATAGGTGAAAGATTGTTTTGACAGTTGCTGTACCAAAACACTATTTGATTTCAGGAGGAGAAGCTACAAGAAAAATACCTTATGTCACCGATAAACTCAGCAAACTCTCAAAGCAATTGAGAACACTACAGGCATCGAAAGTACAGCTAAAACTGAAGCTCAAAAAAGCGATGAAATTATACGAAAATAAAACTTTTCAAGAAGCAGTGAAGTAATTTTCCTCAATGCCATTAATTTTTACATTATTGCAATTTAGAGAAATAAAAAAAAACAAAATAGGTAAATAGGTAAATTCACAAAAAAAATAAAAAGTTATGTCACTAACATTATATAAACAAAGCCCCAAGGCAAGGTGGTTACGGAAGGTTTTTGTTTTGCCAGCACCGTCAACCCTCAGCCGAATGATTTCTTGAGCTGGATTGAAACCAGGCTTAAATGAAAACTTATTTCAGCAATTAAGAAAAAGAGTGCAAAAAATGAAGGACGATGATAAGTTGTGTAACACCACACTTTGACTATAATAGGAAAAAGGATATTCTGATTGGATTTGTCAATAATGGAAAAAATATAAAAAATAAGATTGCAGACCATGCTCTAGTATTTATGTTAAGAGGAGTTCAAAAAAACTACAAGCAACCAATTGCATATACTTTTTGTCACGGGAGCACTAACAAACAAGAATTAGCAATGCTGATTAAAGAAATGATTTCAAAACTACATGAAATAGGATTCAAAGTTTTAGCTACTGTTTGTGATCAGGTCATCTAATGTCAGTGCTATCCATTATTTGTTGCAAAGCACAAAAATCAAATATAAAAGAAATAATAAAGAATTTAAAAACAACTTTTTTGAAGTGGAAGGCCAAAAAACAGTACCTTTGATATGAATATGATACACCCCACTTGATTAAAGGTATAAGAAACAATTTATTGACAAAAGATTTAAAATGTGTTATTGATGAAAAAAATAAACTAGCGAAATGGGAGCACATAATTCGCTTGTATATTGTTATTTCAGGAAAAGGTGTCATCCCTGCAGAATACCAGGAGACAGCAGATGTGCTTCTGTTTTTCGACAGTTTATTTGATTCCATGAATGGGAGCTACGACAATTCAAAAAAAAGAAGTGGGAAGCCATTGCTGGGCCCTGTGACACCAAATTCCGCACACCACCAAATCTGGCGCACTGCTACTGCTTAAAGAGCATGAAGTATGTAACTAGCTCAGCAAAAGAAGGGGTAGTTCCTTCTATTACTAATTGGTTATTGACTATAGAAAATATAGAATATCTAAAAAATATTTTTTTCGAAAATTATAAAATAAAATCATTCTGGATGAGGCATTTCAATCAGGATCCATTGGAAAATTCGGCAGTGTTAGGAGCGATGGCTACCGAAATACTTTACCAACTAGCGCCGGGTTCGAGTCGGCTTTTGCAACGTTGCTGATAAATAATTTAAGCAGTAACCACTCCCCTGGCGCTAATTGTGAAAAGGACACTGGATGGATGCTTTAAAATCTTTAGTTATTTTACTGTTTAAAGACTCTAAAAATCAGAAATTTCAATCGACTGAAATAGATTTTGGTCACATTAGTGGTAACCAATTAGTTGGATTGAGTAACAAAAAAGACCCTAAAATTATTGCTGAGCTAGAATATGTGACAGGATACATTTTGAAAAATATTAAAAAGAATGTTAGTAAAAATTGTATTGTATTGTAAGAAATGTCTTTATGACATCGATTGTAAGTCACAATATTTATTATTTAGAAAATAAAAAAAAAAACAAAGTCTGCTTAATATATCCAAGCAAAAAATAATGGAATGTTTTTCAGATATTCAAGACGTTGTATATGATGTCATAAAAACATAAAGTTGTATTATAGGAGTAAGAAATTATTTTAAAAACAGTATTGTATGCAGTGGGAGACTTCAATTTTATACAGTGTGATATACATAAAAACAATATTTTGGAATATTTATTAGATTTTAGTTGCACATTTTTTCTATGCAACTGGTGCAAAAATGTTAATAAATTATTAAATGGCACCAGATGTGATTTTAGTAAAGAAGATCCTATTCAAAAAAGTGCCAGAGATTATTATTTGAAAAGAAGAAAATAAATGTTTAAACAATATTTGTTATTTTTTATTACACCTCTAAATAAAAAACATTTCCATTACACCATATTCTTTGCTATGCTTATCAAACAAAAAATTATAATCTTTACATTTTTTGATGTTGGTGTAATGGAAATTCTCATATAGGAACCAAATAAAAAATACCTACCTACTATTCCACTGAATCACGGATGTAACTCTTACAATCGCCACCTATGGCGCTACTATAGCTAGTCCTTGAAAAGGCCTTGAGTGGCAACTCTATTCTCAGTATATATAATGTACTCTGTGGGTGCTGTGTATGAATAGTACGATATAGTGCATGTACGGTGTGGTTCAGTGTACATTTGATACGATGTGGTATACTCCTATACCGTTGGCGCATATATGAGATGGTATGATGTATGTACAAAGCGTCCAATAAAACCCCCACTAATAAGGAATATCGTCGGTGAAATCTAAATAATATTACGAGAATTGTTAACTGTTCATCGCAAATAATCGTAGTGGTATATTAAATATATTATATAATTAATACATTTCACAAATTTTGATTACTAACGTAAGCGGTGATTGAGCCAATGCTTTATTTTATTACAGAGCGATATTCGAAGAAATTGTGTCCCTGGGCCAACCTAATAAAAGGATCCTGGAGGTTGCCCAGCGCTTGGTTAGTGCTAACAAAGCATCGCTGTTTTAAGGTAACAACAAACACTCCAAGCTTGTGTCTACCGTTGCCAACTTAGCGCGATAGAATATCGTTGTTTGACAGCGCCCCCTTCCCATAAATGCGGTTTGCACCGTATTTTATTTTGATAATTACGGGTTTCTTTTTTGCTATGGCCTCAAGAACATAGTAACCCGTAAAACACGGGGTATCTGGCAAGTCTACTCGGAAAGGCTGCCCGCGTGGTGCCGAGTCCAAAAAGCCGCGTCTGTTCACCGCTCACTTAACGTTCGCTCTATTCCTTCAAAAATAAAATCTCTGTGGTAGAATAAACTCTTTTCTTTTCAGTAGATTAGAATGAGACAAATGGATCATCCAGAAAATTGAAACTGCCGATTACTAATTTTCTTGTATTGTTTAAGCGTACAGTTCACGTTTCGTTCGACTTGATTTTAAGTGCGTAGGTGCATATTATTTTTTTTAGTAATAATCGATATTCCTTATGCTTTGAGACCTCATTTAAAAAGCACCCTCGCTTCTGATATACGTAACAGCAAATTTAGCTTGATTATAGACGAATTAACGAATATAACCGTTGATAAATATCTAGGAATTTAATATAATAAGATTTTACAATTCAAAAAACACGATATAGTTTCTATTTTTTTAGCACTAATACAACTTGAAACCAGCAACGCGAGAGGCATAGTAAATGCATTAATCAATGCTGTCAGTGATATGGGATTAAAGGACAATGGGCAGAATGGTACCCGGCTCCAATAGATATGGTTGTACTGTCGTTCAAAAGGTCTGACCAAGAGGAAAAATAATTACTAAGGCCGCCAGTCTTAGATCTGAATTCTTTGACCAATGAGGAGATGCACTTTAGGACAGGACAGAAGTGCGAAGAGTTTGATGCTGTATTAGAACAGACACCTGCACTAAATGAGAGAATGCACTAAAGATGTAGAGAGCCGAGAACTGCATTAGGTATATATCTGTGAACACTACGGATTGAGCTCTTATTACAGCTAGATAGATTTTAAAAAAGAATAACCTGCCATGCAAACAAATCCTATAGGATTATACTGGAGCCTTTTCTGTCCAGAACAGTTTTTTTTATTTATAAGCAATCCAGAATAAATGTTTCCTCGTGTGTTCTTTTTTCGAAAGTTATTTAAGTCTCCTAGCGTTTTTGTGTAAAAATATTTTGTTGATATTACCTTTTTTATGAAACAACTCATGTGTATGTTTCTTTCTACTGTATTCTTGAAGGGTTTCAATTATTTCCTGTTGCCTTGTCTGCTCTGGGAGCTGATTCTCGTTTTCTCGAGATAATATCGGATTAGACTTTTCGTAGCTTAGTTCAACAGGGTTCTATCTGCAATTTTTGGGTTTTTGTAATCTATGGTCTTACTTCTTAGAAATTTTCTCAGTGTTTCTATCTGTATTAAATTCATTCAAAAAATTTGTACCGCTTTTAAATTGTTAGCAAAACAACATAGTTCTATCTGCACTTTTTCATTGCTTCAGATCAACAGAGTTCTATGTGAAATTTACAAGGTAGATAGAACATTGTTTTCCAAACTGGCAACACTCGATAGAACCTGTCAAAATGGTGGAATCGTAGGAATGTTCCGTATTATTGTGTAAAGTTACAGGAAAAAATATTAATAATTCTGTGGAACGTTTCAATTTATATGCAACATCTGAACAAATGATTTTGGATGAAGAAACGGGACAATTTCGTTGCGTACCTGTTGCAAAAGACGAAATTAGGTAAGTTTAGTTCGTTGACATTTTCTTATAAAATCACGTCTTTTTCTGTAAATTTACACTGTATCTTTTGAGTACGGAAGCAAATGTGCACAAAAATGTGTCACATTCCATAAAAAGAAAACGTCTGCGAAGAACAGAAGAATGGGAAAGAAATCTTAGACATAAACGACACTAAGCTGGTGAAGCATACATATCAAGTCGTGGAAAACAAATCCCAAAAAAGTGCTTTAAAAATAAAAAGAATTGTTTGGTTAGCTGTAAATATAATTGTTGTAAGGCAATAACTGAAGATCAAAGATTGGATATATTCACATCCTATTATAACGTGACATCAAAAATGAAAAATAGCACCATATATTACAAACTACAGATCGACAAATGAAAAATGTTGCACTTAATAACCTAAATAAACTTAAGTTGAAGTTAAAATTTCGCGAATACGAGTATTTAAAAAATTTTATCTTGGTACTTTAGTGATTTTTTCAAAAAGTTGTGTATGGTGTACATGAAAAAAAATGTAAATACTGGTGCTCCTCAGAAAGATCGCAGAGGCCTTCATGGCAAACAGGTGAAGGTCTCAGATGTGCATATAAACAAAGTTCGTCAACACATTAAGTCATTTACAGTGGAAGAGTCACATTATTGTCGATCATCAAGCCAAAGACAATATTTGGAATCATGTTTGAGTATTGCTAAAATGTATGAAAAGTTTGTTGAAGAACATGAAGAAGATAAAACAAATCCAATAATAAAAAACCATATTTATACAAAACATTGAAGAATTTAATTTGTCATTGCTTAAACCAAAGAAAGATAGATGTGACAAATGCTCTGAGCGGACGATTGCAAAGAAGAAAAATTTGTTGACTTATGAACTACAATAAAAGTATATTGAGCATCAGGAAGAAAAAAAAGCTATGAGGATAGCCAAAAATATTGATCGCAATTCCAATGCAGATGTACTATTCTTTGACTTATAAAATGTTCTTAATACTACATGCAAAAAAAGAACTCTGACTTGAGAAGGTGTCAAAATGCTACAGAAGGCGGACCTCCAGCACCCAGTTTAACTCCAGAGGAAGAAGGAATTACTGAAATCAATTAGTCAGCCAGTTCTTACTGGGAATGCGGATAATCAGGAGTCTCTTGTGGACTTAAAAGGTATGTTTTGTTGAAATTAATTATTCATTTCTTATTTCAGCTATACAATGTGCCACTTCAAAACACAGCCTTGCCCATTTAATGACTTGCTTACTGCTTACTTACCATGCATTAACGCTGCTGTCTTAAACTTAAACTCAATGTATAATATTCAAAACAAAATTATTTATTTGTACAAATGCTTAAATACCAGTGCTACAATAGGTGCATTCCTTCTGAGTGGAGTTACTATTCAATAGCAAAACCTCATTTTAGCACAAACTACCTGTTCCGTTTGAGCATTTCATTTGACATCTGTCAAAAAATAGCACCAAATACCCAACTCCCAACATGGGTATTTGGTAGTGATATTTCGTAGCAAAACTGCTCAAACAAAACCCTAAATGTCAATATCAAATTTTAAAAGCAAATAAAATGCGAACCGTTAACAATTATGCTACTAAACTTTGTTTTTAAAACGTTTGTTTGAAAAGTCGTAAACGCCTAACAGCCTCCGATTTTGGAAAAATTTATAAGCCACCTCTGTGACAGGAGTATTAAAATCCTTACTCTATTACCAATCCAAAGGAACAATTGCCACAAATAATGGAAAAGAGAACGAAAGTGTAGCTGTACAACAATTTATAGTAGAAACAGGACTACAGGTCTCTAAATGTGGTCTAGTTATTAATATGTATAAAAACTTCCAGATGGCCTTATTGGTGAGGATACGCTAATAGAAATCAAATGTCCTCATAATATTTCAAATACTTCTAAAATACAAACGTAATGCTTTTTATCAACGCCTGCACATCGTATATGACTTGTCAACAAGTGTGTTTGCGCGCGGTTAATAAAAAGTAAATGATTTCCTTAGTTCCACTGAAACCTTCATTTTCTTATGTTGTTGATGAAAATCAGATTAACAAATTCAGTTAAAACCGACGGCAGAACCTAAGTCCCTGGTTAAATTTTGAAGAGTTTTAAGAGTGAAGAGTTGCAATCTTAAAAATAAGACGTAATTTTGAGAAAAGCAGCTCGGAAGAAACGGAGTTTGGAAACAAGTCATTGGACAAAAAACGCAATGTGCCAAATTGCATGCATGCCACCAATAGAATTAGTGTTTTTCCGGCAATCCTCAGCAATGGTAAACACAAGGTTTTACAAAAACTTTAAGGCTAATTAATATTCACGATAAAAAATACCCCACAATTTGGGACTTAGTTAGTTAAGCGCTATAACGATGAATATAGTTTGGCCGTTACGTATATTATACGTTTATTGAGTCTGTAGAGAGAGAGAGTTTAGGTAGCAAGAAAGACATTGAAAAACTAAAGGAGGCTCAATACTTCTGAGACGGCACTTTTAAGACGGCTCCCTGAGAAATAACAAGTTTATACGATACATTTAGATGTAAATTCGTCGAGTTCCACTTGTAACGTGACAAGTATAACGTTTTTGCAATACTTCCCGATAAGACAGAAAAGACTTATGCCAGTCTTTTCAAACTAATAAGAGACAAATTGCACATCACAATTTACCACAACAAATGTGACTATGAGGTAGCTCCAATTAGAACTATAACAAAAAAAAACCAAACGTGCAAGTCAGCGGTTGCTATAGGCATTTTGACATCGCTGTGTGGAAAAAATCAAACGCTTTAAATATCACTACCAGTGAGAAGGTAGGAACATTACAAGGTGGTGTGCACTGTGCAGCTCTGCCCCTCGTTCCAGTGTTATACATGATTTATATTGAAACATGAAAATTTAGAAAAGAAGCAAAACGTTATGATATTAAGATTTAAAAAAGATTGTATTGTACGCTAAGACAAAAAAGAAGAAATCGTGACATAGTCAAGAAATAACTTAGAGACGATACTACTACAAGGGATTTTTTTATTACTTTTACTTTAATACAGTTAACGCCAAAAATGTGAGATTCGGGATTTTAATATTTAGCGATCGGGACCTTATACTCGTTAACATTTTTTTAAAAAAACATATGTAAAAGTTAAATTTGTCTAGCTTATAAGTGTCATATTCATCATAATAAATTATTGTTAAGCTAATTTCCAAATTGACGAGTTTCTTAAAAGTAAATTTATTTTTAATCATAATTATTGTTTCGCATCAAACTATTGTGACTTTTTGCTTACCATCTGGCGGACCGCAAGCTTGTTTGTCACCTTAGTGGTATAATTTTTTTTTTTCACACATTTTAACTTTTTAACTGTTCATTGCAGCTTTACATATATACACTTAAAACATTTCACAAATTTTAACTTTTTACTAAAGTGACTCAGCAATTTGGTTGCTTTATTTCAAAGCGATATCCGAAGAGATGGTGTCTCTCGATCAACTTACTAAATGGATCCTGGAGTTTGCCCAGCGCTTAGTGAACGCTGAAAGGGCTGCTTTTAGAAGACAACCAAAACTCTGACCTTGTGTCAACGGTGTTCGACCTCAAATTCGATACAGGGAAATCAGGGTTCCCATCAACCAGGGCATAGCAGTGCACGTCGCGCTTTTTGGTGAGATTTTGAACAAACCTGATGCTTACTACTTACCTCTTACCAGTCTTACCAGTTAGCCAGTATAGAGAAAATTGAACATCGGGCCGTGATTCAGTTTCTCACTAAAAAGAAAAGACACCTCAGAAAATTTTTCAAAAGATGTTAGCTGTTTACAAGGACTCCGCGCCAGGTTCATAAAACATGGTCTTAGATTGCCTGGCCTTATTAAACCAGGAAGGGACTGCATTAAAGACGATCTTCGTGGTGAACGGCCTATTGATGCTACCACGCCAGAAATCATCGAAGGTACCCGTAGTCTTGTATTGGAAGATGCAGGGTTGGAAAAAAACAGCTTACAGAAATGGTTTAAGTTTCTGATCTGTCTCAGTATGAATGGAATATGATGTTTGCAAGCAAAAGTGTCGCCAGTTACTAACAGTGCAAAAATGGTATATTTTAGTTATTTCCATAGTGTAATGACTATAGTATCCTATTGTAGGGTAGCGCTACTGATGCAAATACAATATTTCTGTCACAAAATCGGGTAATTTGTACTATTTACATATAAGTATCCAGGATATCTCTGAGGGATAAGTTTTAAGGAAGTGAAATCATGCTGTTTATAATAAAGGTAATTTAGTTCTATTATAAAAAAAATATTAATATAATAAATATTAATAAATTATAGATTTTAAGACTTAAGATGCTCCCTGCACTGTTTCCAGGCACCAGTCACGAAAACTTGTTGAATTCTTTTTACCCTATGGATTACATACAAGCGGAGCAACCTTTCAAAGATTACTCACAGTAATCGGACCCGAATTAGAACCCCACGCAAACGTTAACCTCGATGACATAATCATATGCAGCTCCTCGTTTTCAGACCATATGAAACACATAAAAGAGATATTTAAAAGAATACGAGAGGCTGGACTTGAAATTAACCCAAAGAAATGCGAATTTCGTAAACCGGAAATTCAATACATAGATCACGTGATAACTAAAGACGGAATAAAGATGAACGAAAATAAGATAAAATCAATAAGAGATCTAAAACCACCAACATCAACAAATGAAACATGAAGATTCATTGGCATGACATCATGGTTCAGGAAAGTCCTACCAAATTACTCAAAGATAACCGCAATACTAACAAATTACTAAAAAAAGATAATAAATTTAACTGAGAAAAAGAACAACAAGAAGCGTTTTAATCAGTAAAACAACTACTTATACAAGACCCGGTACTAACACGCGCAGATTTTACTAAACCTTTCTCATTACAAACAGACGCTAGCAACGTAGGCCTGGGAGCGGTCCTAACCCAAGAAGAAAACCAAAAGTAATAATGTACGAAAGTAGATCTCTAACATCCCCAGAAACAAGATACTCAAAACAGAAAAGGAATGCTTAGCAGTAGTTTGGGGGATTCGGAAAATGACACCATTCCTAGAAGGTTATCTAAAGAAGAAGATATAATGGACAATTACCAAGATTATGTTAGAAATCTAGCAATAGGATTTGCAACTACTGGTAGTAAAATGCCATATCTTCAACTGACTAAACCTGCTAATCCATATGCTATTGAAATAGACCATGATTACATGAAGAAAAGTTCAAAAGACTTGCTTTTGGAGCATTTACTGTTAAAAAATATAAACCAACAGCAAGTGGAAGACGTCAAAGTGAGTACAGTACTTCAAGATGCATCAAAGAACTGGCACCTGTCAAGAACTATTCGAATAACAGCTAGCAACTTTCATGCTGTATGCCACAGTAGAGGTAGTACAAGGCATGCATTAGCCAACAATATCTTGTTTCCTTAAAAAGTTTTCAACCCGAGCCACCACACATGGCAAAGTGAATGAGCCTGTTGCCCTAAAAGAATATAGTACGAGAGCCCACGACCAAAACCATGTCTCATAGCAATACGGCAAAAACCCTATAAAATCGTTAGATTGTATGATTCTGAACCCGACTAGGTATGTAGTAACGGCCGAAAGTGTAGCAACTGCATGGGAAGCCATTTCTGCTGTCAAAAAAAAAAAGACAGTCGGTATTATAGCAATACGTCTGATAGTGAAAATGTACATAGATTTTATAATTGTATTACGAAAAAGTTTGTTTTCAGACATTTTGCGCGTAGCATATAGCCTGAGCGCATTTTTGAAAATGTCAACAAAAAAGCCGACCTGTATCATAGCAATACGGATAATTTTTTTTTTCAACTTTTCGTATTGCTGCCATGATTACCAAAAACCTGTTTTCAGACACTTTAAGTGTAGCATATACTCCCAAAAACGAAAATAACGTTTCGGAGTCGCCTGGCCGACGCCTCTGTTAAATGTTTTTTTAAATTTACAGCCTTCATAGATATTCAAGAATCTCCCTTGTCTATTATATGTACTTTGACAGATGACAGATGTCATTACTTATTTCTTTTGTAAAAGTTACTTAAGTGTGCTTTAAATAAAACCAAAACTATCAAATCAATCAGTATTTAATTTCAACAGCCTCAGCGCTTGTTACGCTCCTGCCCCTTTCTTACTATTATACAGCTCACTCGCCAGCTGCTCCAAACGTTGGAACGACGCTCACTTAGTTGTCATACGTTGTGCGGTTGTGGTGGTGTAAAATGTCGGACCTGAGTTGTGTGTTTTGTAAAGAAAGAATGATTGAGAAAGTGAAAAAATTTACCGAAGAGACGCTGAAAAAGTGCAAAGAAGTGGCCGAATATCAGAGTAAAAAACAGAGAGTAAGCAGGAAATCGATTTACTCCGAAATCGAGTTGCCACATGGTATCGACACGGACATAGGATACCATTCGGCGTGCTACAAAAATTTCACGGCTGTGAGGATTCCAAAGGATTCAAATATTTCTCACGACAATGTCGTCAGTAATGTTTTTGATGACGGTGCATCGACATCCAGAGCGAGGTAAGAATGAAATATATATCAAGCAAGAGCAAGCAAGGCTCAATGAGGCTCACAGAAATTTTCTATACCTGCGGGCCGAGTATACCTGGGTCACTACCTAGTCCTCTCTCTCTAGCATGGCTACGTCACTGTAACCAAGCCTACCCTCCAGTAGCTTAAATATAAAATGTTATTGCTCATTTTCTAGTCTAGTATAGCTCAGAGGAAAAATCTCAACCTACGAATCTGAATGAACGTGGTTCGATTCTTCGATAAATCATTTTTTTTTTTTATTCAACAACCAATGTGTAATTTTTTTTTTCGTGAGCTATCTGAATCATTAAATAGAAATTTCATGATACTTCGAAAAAATTTTGAAATTTTATCAAAAAATGAATAAAATGCGGTTTTAAAATTGCTTTAATCACGAGTTTATTATTTTAAAAAATAAATTATTTATTTAAGTTATTTTAATATTCCGATTCAAAAATCTTATTTCAAACTAAATCATGGAACTTTTAGGTTGGAGAAGCTTAAATATCTGCAATAAAGTATACAGCTCTTGGTTCAAAAATAATTATGTTCAAATTAAAAATCTCGAATTGATCAAAACATCTGTAACACCCTTAAGACAATCTTACCTCAGTTTTTAAGAGAATAATTCATGCGAAAATATCGACATAAGTTGAAAGCACCAGTATGGTTTTAATTAGCTTTTCCACTAATCAAGTTTATGCTTTCTGATAATGATTAAACAAATTTACTTATTAATTTCAAGTGATAAAATGAGTTATACGAATGTACCAATTTTTGACAGATTAAGAGAATTCATGATGCAACTTTAATATTGAGTATTAATTATTGAGTATTTAAAATTTAAAAATTATAAAATTTATTAAACATATATAATATTATCGATTTTTCATGTTTTCTTTATTTCAAAAACCTACTTTTTTGACCAATATAAATAGGGAAGTTGACACTTACAAACAGTTTTAATAAACTCGATTTTTTTTTTTATTGATAAATATTTCTAAATATGCACTAATAATAATAGTAATAATAATAATAATAATAATATCTCAAAATAATATAAACTATCAATAATGAGGCCCCTGTCAATAACTGATGCTTTTGTCTTATGTAATTTTCTTTGAAGAAGTTCTATTTAATTTTAATTAAAAATATAAAATATTTTTTTGAAAATTATTAATTTTCTAATGGAAACATAAATTCTAATTCAATTAAAATAAAAAACTAATATTAGTTGTTATTATTATATATTTGGTGATAAAAAGATAGTTTATCATTGAGATTATATGTATGAAATTCAACTTATTTTACAAAATTAATATTTTTTGTTCTATTAGTCGTAGAAATTCAATTCAAACCTTGTTATTTTTCAAGCGATTTCCAATAAGTATGTATTTATATGTTCTGAATATTTGCTGTAACTCTTTGAAAATATTCCGTTTAAAAAATTAATGAATAAAAATTAATCATAAAAATCGATCATCCGGGATTTTTCATTGAACTTTAAAACCCCATATCTTCAGTTCTATTGGTCGGAGGAGTCTGATCCAAAGCTTATTTTATTCTTTAGGCGATTCTGATCAAACCTCATTTTATTCATTTATTGTTTATACTTTTTTAAATATTAAAAAAAAACATCAAAAAAAGGGAAATTCCGGCTGGAAAATTTCAGTCGGCGCCAGTCTGTCGCGGGACTACTAAGGGTCGCTTGGGGCCCGACTACCGTAATATAAAATGACTTCTTAATCCCCTCGAAAAATTTTTGCCCATGCTTGATATATATGCAATATATCTTTGAGGAGCGTTGGTATAAAGTGCGTCGTACACCACGTGGTCGCTGTATCGGTGAGCCTCGCACATTTGTGTGCCCGCATCGTACACAAGCCAACAATCGCCAAGAAATTGCATCTTATTTGTTATTTTAAATTAAGTTGATTTTATTTTCACGATAATATTTATTTTGGAGCATATTTAATATTCCGTATACTCGAAAAAGTCTCCCGCTTCTATTCTGTAACAGTACTTTATCAATTCTCATTTTCTCTGGTAGTTATAACAACTTGTAAAGGCTATATCGTTATGAAAAGAAGCATGTTTACGATATTTTTTGGCGACACAGTTTAATATATATTTATTTATGTAAAAAGTATGTAGTAAAAGGACATTTTAATCACATTTTGTAATATTTTTATGAAGAAATATACAGAAAATGAGCCACTTACTGTACATCTTTGCAGACACCTCAAAGAAATTGCGGTGTACAGCATAACTATCACCGGATCATCCGAAAAAAAATTGCAAGAAGATTCTATTACTTTATAAGTTTCTCGAGGTAATGCTGTCGATTTTTTAAAATTATTTTTTATTATTTTAATTCATTTTACAATAATGAAGGTTCCAATTATCGAAATAAAAAATTAGAACTGAACTGCGAATAAAAATGGACTAACAATTGTGACTAAAAATTTAAATAATTCAAAAAAAATAAAAACTCGACAGCGTTATCTCAATAAACTTATTATTATACAAACTTTTAGAATTTTTTTTCCCAGATCATCCAGAAATGAGTGACACAGTTCACCGCAATGTAACTTTTTTTGCGGCGTCTGAGAGATTGGCTGTCATTGAATCATTTCTGCACAATTGTTAATGAAAATTTCACACAATAGTCTTCAAATGTCCTTTTATTTTATACTAATCATTCAAATAAATATATATGAACTGTGTCGTCAACAAAAAGTATTGAAAATATGCTTCTTTTATAGTGCATTACCCTTATCCCCTCCCCCTTCTTAAATTTTGTTTATCCAAATGCTCACAAATTCAAACGAACGAACCAATTATCAGAATGGATATTCAAAAAATTGTATACGTACACTCAATATTTATTTTCTAAATTTTTCTGTACTTCTGGACTTTTGTATATAATATTTTCTTGTTCTTTATAGATTTTTTTTTCCTTGCGTGTCTAAATAAATGGGAATTAAAATATAATTGTAAGAACGAAATCCGATAATTAAATTAAACATCCCAATTTCGAATTTGTCACATTACAGTGAAGGTGATCGAGGAGCGGACGAGAGTACGACAGCGGACGACAGTTCGTTAGCGGACGACAGTGCTTTAGCGGACGACAGTACGGTAGCTGTCGGCAATACGGTACCTGATGACAGTGCGGTAACTGATGTTGCTGACAATACGGCAACTGATGATTCGACTGCCGATGAAAATACACACAGCTGTATTATTTGCGGTAAATACAGGATATACGTGAAAAGACGCGCGGTATGTTTGATAAAAGCGACCAACACTTTCATCAAATTTATTAAGGCCGTGTCCACAGAGTACAACAACATCGAGATGCTGCGTAAAATCGAAACTCTCAAAGATGACAACTGCTTCTATCACAAACATTGCAAAACAAAGTTTGAATGGCACTGTAAGAATGATCTCGAGAAAAAAAACGAAAAAACTTGGCACAAAAAACGACAATGTCATACTGACGCGTACGACAAAATTTGCATACTTATTCGCGAACGCGTTGTTGAGAACAATGAATGTCTCTTTTATTATTTCATCTCAGAAAAGTACATCGAGTTTCTGCACGAACAGATTGACAACGTCTCCAACGTCGAAAAACCGGATTTTTTTTCGTCGCGTCATTTGGAAAAGAAGTTATTGGTAACGTTCAACACTGAAATAAAAATCATTTTCTCGGACAACAAAAAGTATATCGCTCCATACGCTGGTCACATCGTCAGCAATCAAGAATTTTTCAAAAACATCGAAACGAGACAAGCGATATACAACATCGGGCAGATAATCAGACGAGAGATAATTAACGCGGACAAGACAAAATTACCGGAGGATATAACGGTGCAAGATCTCATCCGAGGTGAATGCGATTCTGTGCCACCGTTGCTATCGTATCTCTTGCAGTGTATCATTTGCGGTGATAGTAAAGGCGTAACTCAATCTCGTCATGAATTAAAGAAATCCTCGCGCGACTTAAAAATGTTTTACCTCGGTCAGGACATTATTTATGCAGCTACGAACGGCAATATTAAAACCTCGAAACATGTCACTCTGGGAATGGCGTTAAAGAGTCTCTCGAGCAGCAGGAAAATTATCGACCTTGTCAACAAATACGGTCACTGCTGTAGCTACAATGTCATCGAAGAGCTAGAGACTGAGCTGACATTCACATCAACGCAACAGAACAAATTATGTCCCGAAGACATAATTCTCGCCGATAATTTGTGTACTGGAGTCGCGTTCGATAACTTCGATCGGTTCGTCGATACTCTCACTGGTAAAGACACTCTCCACGACACTGTCGGGATAATTTACCAAAATATACCTAGTGAAGCAAATTTTACCGCTCCAACCGACGCTTCTGTACAAAGTGATGATACGCCGCGACGTCGAAAAAGAAGAAGCTGTTTCGACGCTATCGTCAACAAAATCGTGCCTTACACGAAAAAACCAAAAATCGATTCCTACTTCTCAACTCCCAGTATCGGTCAAATCTCAATCAAACCTGAAGTTTTTCAGACGTGGAGGAACCTTGATCTTGCTTGGCTTTTTCACACACACTGGACATTCCCGATACCCCTATGTGGACTGGGTTTAATAGCCTCATAACTGAAGACACCTCTGCTTTGCAGAAAGTATCGTATTTGACGCCTATCAATGCATCTCCTACAGATAATTCCGTAGTACACCTCACTTTGAAAATGGCTCAACAAGTAGCTGAAGAATGCAGTTCGGAATACATGCAAGTAACGTACGATTTAGCTATTGCAAGAATTGCATTCGGAATTCAGTTCCAGGAAGCGCCGAAATTCGACAACGTTTTCATACATCTCGGCGGATTTCATATAATGATGTCATACTTCAAAGTTATCGTCTCTTTCATTGAGGATTGCGGTATTACCAATATTCTGTAATACCACAGTGAAATTTTGGCGAATGGTTCATTGAAGGGTTTCATTTCAGGTACAAATTTCAATCGATGCAAAAGACTACATCCCCTTCTATCGCTCGCGTTTCAAAAACTGCATTTCAATACCTTCGTCGACCGTGAAAAAATTGTCATCGAGAAATCAATTGAAGATTATTTGTTTTAATTACAAAAGCAACGTTTAACGACGCCTACAATAGAACACGAAGCAACTCTGGAATTGTTCGAGAAGTATGACAACTTTACCGAACAAACATTGCAAGGAAAGCATGGACTAACTGCTCAGTTTTACACCGTTTACATCCGATTAGTGTCCTATTATGACATGCTGAACAAGAGTATCAGAACCGGAGATCTGAAAATGTATGTTTACATTCTTGCAAAAATCACAAACTTTTTCTTCGCGTTCAATCACCAAAATTATTTTTGTTGGCTGGTATATTATGTCAGCAAGCTGTGCAGGATCGACGAAACCCATCCAGGACTGCGTTTCTCATTAGAACAAGGATCATTCGGAGTACGAAGAACGGAGAAATCTTTTTCCAGAATACCTGTTGTCCTGACTTTGGAACAAACGATTAACGGCGAAGCAGCTCGGAAGCTAATCGGAATAATTCACATGACAAATTCGGTGGCTGCAAGGCAACGTTGGGCAATAAATCACAGTGCTCGAGCTCGAATAATATCACATGTGCTGAAAACCGCTGGAATCGCCAAGAATCAGGATATCACCTCGGAACTGAAGAGTTCTCGCATTCGAAAGAGTCACCAGCAAGTTGAGAAATTCACAAGGACTTTACAACAATACATGAATCCTTTCGACAATTCGTTAGACGCTGATAAGTTGTACAACATCACAACTGGAGAAGCTGCTGCACAAAATACCACTGACTTTCTGCTCAACGTCGAATCTCGAGGAGAAACTTTGCGCAATAATTTCATAACCGAGGTAGAAGAGAGACATGCACGTTTTCAAGAACCAATAAAAAATAATCCAGTCTTCACATTCAGCACGGTAAAAAAAAGGAAAAAATTGTACTCGGTGGCAAGGTTCAAGAATTGAGGCTACAAAGAGACTTATTTGGGCGGCTTTTAGCTTTGTCCTTAGAAAAAAAAATAAGTATCGAAAAAGTGTTGTGTTACCCGATAACCTTAATACCGCTATCACTTTGTCACATGGACGGTACAATAAATAAAACCGACAAATCAGCATTGATGCGAGACCTTGAAAAAAAAATCGAGAGACTCTGGGTCTACAGATGTTTTGATTATCGATGGGTTCTTTTTACTGCACACCTTAAAAGACATACCACGAACATTTGGAGATATCTCGAAAAAAATTTTGCACATTTTGTGCAAACATAATGTTGAGAGGATCGATCTGATATTCGACAGGTATTTCTGCCCGTCGATCAAGGACACGGAGCATGGATTGCGAAAAAACGTAAAATCGACCGATTTTCGAATCTCAGGACCGCAACAAGTTCGACCTTCCGATTTCGCTAAAAAATTGAAAAACATCAAATTCAAACATGCTTTGGTCAAATTAATTATCAACAATTGGTCAGAACAAGACATGGCGCACATAATCGCAAACAAAATCATCAACATCAATCACGACATGTGTTATGAATATTCGGTGAAAGGTGGTTTTGTTATCCAAACAATCAACGAAGATTTAACTTGCCAAGAACACGAAGAGGCAGATACGAAGATCGTTTACCATGTCTGCCAAATGAAACAACGGGGTAAAGTAACGATTCGATGTTCAGACACCGATATATTAATAATAATGCTCGGAAATATGGAATTTGTAGAAAGTGTCGTCCAAATTTCTATGGATGTTGGTGTTGGCAATTCCCGGCGTTACATTGATGTTTCACGTTTATACGAGACATTGGGATCCACTCTGGCAAAATCTTTACCTGCTTTCCATGCAATGACCGGCTGCGAATATAATCCCGCGTTATATCGCAAGGGTAAAAAAAGACCATTGACGATGCTGAAAAATTCGAAACGCTATCAAGAAGCTTTCGGTGATTTGGGCAGCTATACTTCTGATAGTGACAAGGTATTCCCCGTTTTGGAAGAATTCACGTGCAGATTGTACAACGAAAAAAAAATTAATAACGTCGATTTTGCTCGACTCAACATTTTTTCGAAGACATATAAAATTAAAAACGACGAGGCTTCGACAACTCTGAATCTCCAGTTATCCAATTACGACGCCTGCAATCTGCCACCATGCAAAACGGAATTGGAGAAACATTTATTACGAACAAAATATATTGCACAAGTCTGGAGCAACGCTCATACCAAAACGCTAACCGAACTGAACCCTGCAGATTGCGGATGGTATGAAGGCGAGGGACGATTTCAGTTTTCGTGGTTCTCTGGCAACCAACTACCTGAGTTGAGCAACATTATTTTGGACGACAAATCATCATCCACAACAGGTACAGTTTACATGGCTTTTGCTGTTAATTTCATAAATAAGTTCGTGATTTTCACTAACGATGTTTATTTTACAGAAGAGGACGTTGAAGATCTCCCGAGCGACGTCAAGAGTGATTTCGAAGACGACGATTCCGAATCCGACAGCCATTGAATACGAGAATATTTTGTAACTTTGAATAAACCGTTTTTTTTTCAACTTCATCCCAGTTTCCTTTTGTGCGATTTATTTCAGTCCTTCAACTTCAATGTTACGGTTTCGGGTAAATTCTTTGTTAATTATCATCTAATAAATTCAGGGTCGCAACGTATTCATTGGTTTGTAACAGAAAATTCAAGATGCCTCAATACGATTTTTAAATGATATCTGAGTATCGAAAAGTTGTCTGATAGAGAAGGTGCTACACTTAATTTGTCTGATATAAATTTTTTGCACATGTGGACAACTTATTTTATCATGTCCAACAATTTTCAGACATATTGCTATGATACCGATCGGTAAAATTTGTTAACATTTTCAAAACGGTCTCAAAATTTAATGCGTTCACATTTCCGTCTGAAAATTGTTTTGTTCGCATCAAATAACCAAAATTTACTAATAAAAAAGATTTTCAGACGTATTGCTATGAGACATTTTTTTTGTCTCATTTTTAATTTTTTTAAGTGATTTTACGGGTTTTCGCTACACCACTAACGTCTGAAAAATATGTTTCCGGTATCTCAGAACTATCATTCAACTACAGTCTGCAAATCAGACATATTGCTATGATGTAGTTCGGTAAAATTCTTTGACAATTTTGAAAATTCGGTCAGATCAAACGCTACGCGGAAAATGTCTGATATTGGTATTTTCGAGTTCAGGATAATCGTATACACGATTTGATGCGGTTTTGGCCGTATTGCTATGAGACAAAAATTTTGGTCGTGGGCTCTCGTACTAATATGAAACATTTCTAAGTGCAAAAATAGATACATGTGGTTTATGCATCTCACTCACTCATCCATTTCTTGCAGCATCACCTGATGGATTGCTACAAAATGAAACAGTAATAGAGGTGAAGTGCCCCTATGTTACTAGGTATTGTGAAACAAATTCTGTGCCATATTTGTATGACACTCATACTAATAATGGTGAATTAAAATTAAAAAAAAACATAACTACTATAGCCAAATTCAGGGGCAGTTAATGTGCACAAATCGCAAATACTGTAATTTAGTTATTTACACATTTGTGGACATAAAAGTGGTATATGTTGAAAAAGATGAAGAATTTAGAAAAGAAATGCTTTTAAATTTAACATCTTTTTATGAAGAATATTTGCAACCCCAAATATTTAATAAATACTTGTATAGATACTATGATTCTGTAATAAAACCAAATTAAATATCAATATGTTTTATTATTTTCTACTAATTACATAATACATTCTCTAAAATTACAACACATTATAAATACAAAAAATATTTTTGATGCAACAGGTAAAAAATTATGGTGCAATTCTTCTTTTAAAATTTTGTACGTTTTAGCTAAACCTATCAATCGTTCAATATGAACACGCTGACTGGCTAACTTTCTGTCTCCTAGTAATTTCAGACCAGCTATTTGACTCTGTCCTTTTTAAAAGGTAGGGATGTTCAAAGTGACATCTTTTCCTATAAATATATCTTGAATATTGTATCCTCTGTCTGCAAGAATACTATCTCCAGGCTCACATTTTTTTAATAAGTCACTTCTTTCAACAGTCTGCCGGTCACTAATTGAGCCAGCATATGCAGGTGAACAGTATGACAGTAATCCTCCAGGAGTAGCACCAACTAACACCTTCAAGATATTGCTATGCTTGTAACTAATCCACGATGCTTGTTGAGATACAGGGTTTCCAGGTTTTTGCATTTTCACCTCTGTTCCATCAATTATTACTCGGGTATTTCGATCATATTGTTTGAAACTGATGGGCATGTAATACAGCACTAAATCTTTTTCAAGCCAAATATTTAGTTTTTTCTACAGTTGATCGATATAATTAATCCATGTAATAAATATGTTGTAAACCGTTGTTGGACTTGTTTGAAAAAATTCTGCGAGTTCAAGATTGCATTTATTTTGCCGTAGTTTCATCATTGTCATGAAAAACTGATCTTCAATAGAAATATTTAGAACTTGGCTACCATAGTAATTTATTAAATGGGCCATTGGGCTTATTGTAGAAAACACAAAATGGAACTTTGCATAAGTTTCAAAACCAGTATAAAAAGCAATAACACTGTATTTGTCTTTAAATCTCTGTATGGATCCATAAATATGTTCAATATTCACTTGAGTACTCTTTGATTTAGCTGATTCATAAGGTAGATTACTCTTGGGCAGCTCAACAGATACTCGTCTAATACAACCTCACACTTATCTTGGGATTGAATGCCACTACGTCTAGGAATTTGCTCACTAGGTGTTTCAAAACACAGTTTTGTCCGCTTTCTCTTCAAGAGTCTATCCGCTCGTTGTTGTGCTAATGGATTGGCTGCTTCAACTGGAGTAAATATAAATACTGATGGCACAGCAGTTTTCTTTAACACTTTCTGAAGAGATTCGTCACCTGCGTATGAGTTCCTTTCATAGTAATCTTCAGGTTTAAAATGTGCAGAACACAACCTCGCAAAATTACTAGCCTTCCAATTTTTCCTTCGAAGAGCTTTTTCCCACAGTTTTCTTCTTTTGGGTTCTTTGGGAAATAAATGGTTTCCCGTATTATTGCAACCAAAAGCTGCGCAAAGCGTCATATTAAGTAATTATTATATACAAAATAACTTTGTTTACAAAAATAATATGAAGTACCACAGATTACTGTTAAATTTATAGAACAGTCAACAGTAGCGACATCTGAAGTGAGCAAAACGCAGTTTTTTACCCCATTATTTAGAGACCTAGTGATAAGCTATTATTAGAAACATAATTTTAAAATAAAATGTTTTCATTCGCAGATTATACCCGTGACTTGTACCCAGATAGCATTTAACAATAATCTTACAAAAACATTTTTTTATAACATTTATGAAACTTCAAAGTATACATATTACATTGAAAATTTAGTTAATTAATTCTTTTCAAGAACGGCCTAAGTAATTAACATAAGAATTAAAAAAAAAACCCAGAATGAATGTACATTTCATGTATATTTGATGAATATACAGTGTCAATTTTTAAAAAAACATTGTTTAATTTTTCGTCTTTTGTTATATCCTTCGTAGATAATCATTAATTTATTAATTATTTTGGGATGGAACTTGGTATTTATTAAGCCACATTAGGAAAGTAATTTATAAGCTGGCTAATAATAAGTCTGTTTTTGTTTTGACAAGGCTTCATTTGAATTGTCTGTTTTTCAGAAAAGAGTAATTCAATTGATCTTAGGACATAGTTTAACCTTGAAAAATAGTAGAGTTGATAAATATTCACAATGATTTGCTAAAATTCTGTTTGAATTAAATAATCAATAGTTCGCATCTTACTTTATTTAATAATTAATATAATGCATTGATTTTCCGTTTCCTTTTATATAAATCCAAAATCCTTATCCTAGTATTTAGTTTACTGTTCAGGTTTACTGGTTAGATTTTTTGTACTTAAGTTAAATTTAATTTCTCGTAACATACGGCAGATCCTGTCATACGTTTCAGTACTTATCTACTGAAACTATCTACTATCTTATTTTGAAGTTACGAATTATAAAAATAATTAATTAGGGATAACATTGTGTTTAGTACCTACTTGATATGATGCAAATGCTTCATATTTTATTTAAACACTTAAACAATGTAAAAGTTTCTCTATAATGATAATTAAGTTAAGAAGAGCGATTGCTAGAGCTTTTTTCGCCGTTTCTTCTCACCAGAACGCGATGTTGGTTGCGGCACGGTAGTAAATAAATAAATAATATTTTTAGACATGTCACACAGCGCCGTCTGGCCCCAAAGTAAGCAAAGCTTGTGTTATGGATACCAGACAACGGATACAAATACATATATGTTGCTTTTTTGTATATATTTTGTATTTAATACATACATATTAAATATAAATACACCCAGAGACAAACAAAAATGTTTATTACATAAATGTTTGTCCATTGCGGGAATCAAATCCATATCCTCTGCACAGCAGCCGGGCACACTACCAACTAACTAAAAGATAATAATGATTTTGCTTTTAGAATTATATTACTAGTTGGAAACTACTTTTTTTTTTATCAGCCCACTAGGATTATAACATAAACCTAACGTCAGAAGTGGGATCGCCTACTTTATTTTCCGCTCTTTCTAAATACCCCGAAAAAAGTAATTGCGGGGCTGAATCAGAATGTATAAGTATCGAGAAACTTGGCACAGAATCTAATTGGAGCAGCATTCAGCCTGCATAGCGTTAACTTGGTTCGAATCTCAGCAGCCTGAATCCGGGTGATCTTGGAAGAATTTTCGAAAATAAATTGCAGTTCTTTTCCCTAAAAAAAAAAAAACCTTTCCGAAAAATTGAGTAAAGCTGTTCTATATAGTTCTGAGTTTGCTGACTCTTACTGTAATTATGCTAGGGAAAAACATAGGTTATTACGTGATACTGACATTTCCTTTTCGGAAGTACAACTGATCGAGCTTGTATGCGGTGGACTACGCGAAGTTTATATCAAAATAGCCTGCTTGAATTGTTCTGTAGCAAGTACATAATAACTTTGCTATCTGGATACGTAAAACAATCTAGAGAGGTCATTTGAAAATATAAATAGAGCGTTATCTTCTAACGAATCTTTAAACTTAGCTTAGTTATTTCAAAACGTTTTAAGACTGATCATAACAGGCGTTGTATTAACTGCGGGGAAAGAGGACACATTAAAGCCCAGTGCCGTGTCTCAACTGTTTCATCTACAGAACCTGTCAGAATCCACTTATAAGTCAAAAGCAATAGAAAGTAGCTGGCCCAAAAACCCGGTCCTGAAGATGAAAGCAGTCTACAACCCACGTAAGTAATATTGATAAGTCATGACTAACTTTGACCAAAATTTTGATGAATGGCCAGGAAATTAATTGTTTGTTAGATACAGGTGCTAGTTGCAGTACAATCAAAGAATACATCGGGAGACGGTTAGAGTGTCATTTGTCCCCACGTTACCTATATTTAGATGGAGAAGGCAATGGAAGTCTTCATGTATTTGCAAGTATTTAAGTCCCAATTCGATTTGATGATTTGTGTGTTGAGTTAGATCTATATGTTGCTGGATTGTATTATTGGCCAAAACTGTGTACAATACATGGCGATTCGCAAGAACGATACACACTATTTACTGAAGGATAGAAAAGAATTAACGAAAGTAAGGATCGTGACGATAAGATCAGTAATTTGTAAATCTATTGCCGAACACAATCCCAAAGCAAAGGACGATTGGCATTTTTATACAAACAAGCTTTTTGAAGACATAGTACACACCCACATGTTTTTGGAAATCATCATATCATCATTTATAAATGTTAAAGGTGTATATTTTGCGGTGAAGTCCATAGTTCTAAGTTAGTTCTTTTATGTTTTAAAAAGATATATTGCATTTTTAGTAACAGACAAAGCGTTTATTTACCCTAAGATTATGCTTATACAACTTAAATATAAATGCGATTAATTTCTTTTTTATGAGGTTGAGGCGGAAAGTAGTACATATTTGACATTTCTAGAAAACTATACTATACCATTGCCACGTTAATGAAAATGTTATAATCCGCCGAATCAACTAATTCTGTGAGAACTCCCAATTGAGATAAAATAGTATCTTATATCCTTCAATCCTTAAAAAATCTCTTAGGTAAAAATTGCAATTCATTGGTTGCTCCGATGCGACATTAAGAAATAATAAAGACGTCCGCATTTATATATTAGTAAGATAATCCTAATGATGAATATGATTGGCTTATTAAAATCCAAAGAAGAATAATTTATTCGTATTTTACATATTTCTGCAGTTCTTCTTAAGTTCAATCCGTGAAACATAACTTTTTTACAAGCACTCTCTGGAATAAAATATGTCTCTTGAAAATCAATATTGCTGGCCATTCGAGAAGTTTACTAGACGATGTTGTCAGTAACATCGTGGAACGATTCCACAGCATAGTTGCAAAATTTGTAGGTGGAAAGCGTATTAATATTCGATGCGAAACTCATACCAAACTCGTTGCACTGCTGCTGCTGATTCGTTTAATACAAAAATAGCATTGTCCACATTGTACAAAGTCAAATCCGGTGAAAGTCCAAAAGGTAAAATAAGGATGATAGAAAGGCAAAGATCCAAAAGATATATACTAATGGGCAAACGATATACTAGGATAAGGCGAAAACTAAATTATGATCAGAAAAATAATAAAATAAATTGTGGTAAACAAAGTCAGCAACCGGACGTTCGAGGCGATAAAAAAAGTTTTTTTAGAAAACCCACAGAAGACGGAATTGACATAAACGAAATTAAAAAAAGACTTTTCTTCAAAGCGGCTCCAACGAATGGCTGGAGTTTAGAAGAAATTTAATTCCTTGTGCGATATCCATAACATATAAATTAAAAAAATATAGTTTCGCCTTGTCTATCTGTTCGTTTGTTTCACCGTCATATTCACACCGATTCTAAAGAAATTTTACAAAAAGGTGTCTTATGCAGATAAACAGGTTTGTTATAAAATTAAACAAAAACTTAAAGTAGCTCTCCATACTTATCGAACCGTGATATATATTTTTTATCCTATTATGGGGAGTATCGTCCAATAGGTCTTAAAAATCATTTAAGGTTTTCATGTAACTTATCTCTCATGTGCACACTAAACAAATTATTATCTTTTAAAGTAAAATGTTGTGTGCCGCCTTCCTTTTACTACTTTTTTATCGTAGGAATCTTAAAAAAATATTAAAACATTTCAAATACATTACGATCAGATGTATTTTCGTCATACTTTTTGTAATTCAAATTACAATATGGTCTTTAATCTTTTTGTGTTGTGTATGAAAATTTACGTTTGTAAAATTTCGAAGTCATGATCTATTAATTTATGCTTAAAATTTGAAGTACAACAAATTATTATAAGATTTCACTTACTTTTATAACAACTGAATGCAATTAAATACAAAATTATAGTCTTTAAAATTTGCACAAGGGTTAAAACAACTTATATATTTTCTACAATCCTTCAGATGCTCTTTTAACTGTGTTATAAAATTTTCACATAACTGCGTATTTATGCGATCTAGCCTTATTTTTGATGTGGTTTCACAGTTGATACATAAAAGATTATAACAAAAATATCTGCTATCAAAAAAACCATTGTATTATTACATTCCCTCCACGTTTCGCTCACCGCTAGACTTATGTGCCGCGGCGTATACATTTCTTCTTGCTTGTATTACAACATTATATTTTATCATTATGGACATGGAAGAAAACAATGACTTACAAAGTCGGACCACATATCCTAAAAGCGATCAAATTTACTTAAAACGCAAGGCTGAATAGTGTTGCTACACAACGGATACCATTTAAACAGTGCCCCAACCTAGGACAGGTTGGGGCACACTGTAAAGTTTCAAATTTTACCTAAATGGTTTAATTTTGTTTAATTTAATTTTGGAGCACTGTTAATGCACAGTTAAATTATTTGAAGATTCCACCATTACACATTCTAGGGAACATTCTTGTGTTCTTGATTTTCATAAATATTAAACTGACCAATATTTTTATTTGATAAGAGGCAGCAAGTAACACTTTAATACCTGTAAAGTACATCTTCGATGCACATGTGATGTCACTAAAATATGCTGATATTGAACTTATTACAAAATACCAAGGTAAAGTTTAGTTAAAACTGCATTATTTAATAATAGGAGGAAAGTCATCAGGTACCAAAACCAACCTTTGAAAATCGCATGGAGGTAGAGGTTCCACCGAGAATTCAACGTTTACATTAAGCATTTATTATGCTTATAAGAAACACGCATTTTCGAATTTTGCGTACAACAGGAAAGAGATATTATACCTACAGTAAAATATTTGTCATCGGTCATTTGAGGTCGGAGAATTTCATTCATGCAGATTTTGGTTATTCAACACAGTTTATTAACGTAGTCCCAGTCATTTATGTTCTTATGTCGAACAGAATAGCAGAAAGTTATGAAATACTCTTGCGTATAAGATCTCAAATACCAGCTTTCAACCCTCAACAATTTATTACAGACTAGGAAGCAGCAGCAATAAAAGCTATAAGAAAAACATTTTCGTAGGTCCAGATAAAAGGTTGTTTTTACCATTACGCAAGAGCGTTGTGGAGGCAAGCTGTAAAATTTAAAGTGACAAGAGAACAAAGCCAAAAACGAATTGTAGCTCGGGCTACTATGCTACCGGTCTTAGCATCTTCATTAATAAATGATGGTTATGATGATGACGAAGGCTTGAAAAAATACATGGACCGTCAATGATACGTCAAGGGTTTTTATCAGCAAATACAAATGCTACCTATCATCTTATTTATTTTTCTACTTAATATAATATATATATATATATATATATATATATATATATATATATCCATCTATTGTGTCGTATGATGGATACTTGCATACTATGCAGGGTTGCAAAATCAATACATTTAAGTTATAAAATTAAAAATTCTGATAATAAAATAAAGGCCACATGGAATGTAATAAATAGTGAAACAGGAAAAATTTAACCGCGTGACAATCATTATTCACTTACTGTAAATTCAAAAATAATTGATTCAGATCTTGATGTCGCTAACTCTTTTGAGAAATATTTTACTGAAATACCTACGATTACAACTAATGCATTAAATTCCTCTCCATTAGAATCAGAGTTACTTTAAACTGTAATGTAAATAAATGCAATGCTATATTTAAATTTGAGCATGTTACCTCTGAAGACATCATAAAGATATTATAGCACCAATCTTAGCCATAATATTTAATAAGTGTGTTGACGTAGGGATATTCCCAAACTTAATGAAATATAGTAAAATAATACCACTTTTTACAGTGAAAGTAAAGATGATCCTAATAATTTTAGATCTCTATACTGCCTGCCTTAAGCAAAATGTTTGAAAAAATTATGTTCAATCAGATGCTGAAACATTTTAACTTAAATGGATTACTTCATCCTCAACAGTTTGGTTTTACAAAAGGGCGTTCCACAACTGACGCAGGTGTTGCCCTTATACAGCATATATTTGCTGCTTGGGAACAGTCACAAAATGATATTGGTATCTTCTGTGATCTATCAAAGGCATTCGACTGCGTGCAACACGAAACTCTTATACGGAAACTGAGTCATTGTAGTATTGCAAATTTGGCTCTTGAGCTTATCCGCTCATATTTGAGTAGTAGAATGCAGAAGGTTCAAATCAATGAAGTAAAATTCAATGGCTCTGAAGTAAAATTAGGAGTTCCTCAAGGTTCTATTTTAGGTCCTTTTCTATTTTTAATTTACATAAATGACTTGCCTTTCTTTGTGGAGAAGCTGTGCAAGATTGTACTATTTGCTGATGACACATCTCTTTTATTTAAAGTTGACAGAAATAAAACTAATTTTGACGACGTAAGTAGTGCGCTTTCTCAGGTTCTTCAGTGGTTTACGGCAAATAATTTACTTCTTAATGCGAGAAAGTCTAAGTGTTTAAAATTAATGATGCCAAATGTCAGAAACATAAGTACAATATTATCCCTTAACGGAGAAGAAATAGAACTATTAGACTCAACAGTGTTTCTAGGTATTACATTAGACAATAGGCTGCAGTGGAACCCTCACATTTCAGTTCTTGCAGGAAAACTCAGTTCAGCTGCCTATGCAGTTAGGAAAGTTAGGCAGCTTACAGATGTTGACACTGCTCGCTTGGTCTACGTTAGCTATTTCCATTCTGTCATGTCTTATGGCATTTTGCTTTGGGGTAAGGCAGCTGATATTGATACAGTCTTTATTTTGCAAAAGAGAGCAGTACGGTCAATTTATAAATTAGGATCTCGAATTTCTCTTAGGGAACTATTTAGGGAAATTGATATTTTAACTGTTCCTTGCCAATATATCTAATAATGTATGTACGCCAAAATTGTCACTTATTTGCTAAAAATATTGACCTCTACAGTGTTAATACAAGGAATAAGGATAAATTGGTAGTTCCAAAATGTCGTCTTCAGAAGGTACATAGCTCTTTCGCAATACAAAGCATATTTTTCTACAATAAAATTCCAGAACATGTGGTTAATTTACCCTCAAATAAATTTAAAATATATGTCAAAGATAGTTTAATGAAAAAAAGCTATTACATAGTTGATGAATACATAAATGATAAAAATGCTTGGAAAAATTAGAACTTTATTGATTTGTATTGGGACATTTGAAATATTTTTTTTAAATTAAAACATTGTTTATTATGTTATTACCTAGTGTAAGGCTATATTGTATTTTTATATGATGTATAAAAGATTAACTAGTGAGTTTATTTGCTTCTCGGTAGTAAAGCATTACGAACCTTCCAATCTTCTCCTCTTATATTTTGTTCCTTTACTACACACATTGTAACTTGTACAATCGAAGTTTTATTGGAGTTGCTTGAGTGTGTCATGCTCTCTCAAAGTGTCTCTGCGGTGGTGGCGTGTGTGTCGGCTCGTTAAGTTCCCTAAAACATGGTTGAGCGAAGCGATGGCTGATTCATGTGTCATACTCGTGAACGGGTGCCGCCTGTGGAGGCTGGTCTGCTCTTGCAAACTTCTTTGTATTCTTAGTATTTAGTCTGACTTTTTTGTTTTGTTTATTAATACTGTAAGACATTGATTATTTCTTAGTGAGGAATACATAAACTGTCTTTTGCTTATATTAGATACTTTTTTATGTTGTGCTTGTGCTTTATATTTCATGTTTTTTTTTATGTTTGTAATGGAAAGTGTCCTTTTATAATAGGGAGGGCATTTTTCAATATTTTAATTGGACGCTGTAAGAGAAAGGGAGAAAAGAAATGCCCTTGCTGAGTTTCTTGCCGGTTCTTCTCAGTACAAGGTCTCCCGCCCTGTAGACTTACGAACCGATGGCGTAGTGACATTCATAAGTGCTCAATTATTGTAGCCTAAACTGAATAAATTATATTGAATTTGAACTTCAGAACGCATGCGACATCTGCAGTTAACTTCTGTGCGCTTCGGCAGAGTCTCGGTATCGTGCTTCAAGAAGTAATGAGTAGTGGCGGACGCGCGCGTATTAAGAGCCTTCCCGAAAAAATCGTCGATTTTCGTTTTTTTGAAATGCTATAAAATGTAATACAACTGTAACCGATAACTTTAAACAAAATTTATGTTAATCCCTAATATCTTCTCCTTAGTTCTCTAGAACCTGAATTTTGATAACACTTTTAGTTACAAAATAAAATAAAATAAATTAGGTAGCATATTTTTATAGAAATATCCTATAAACTTCGCGGGTTTATGATCTATCTGTTTAAAACTTAGACATATGAAGAAGGATAGTATGCTCTACAACTATGTAGAACGTTTTTTTTAAAAACATTAGTAGTTTTTGAAAAAAAATTAAATATAGCATTATTTTATAATTCTTCGTCTGCGGTAGCCTGCGCGGGCGACGGGCGGCAGAACGGTCAAGGCCTCGTTGCGGAGAGCACGTATCGCTTTGTTCCAGAAATCTGTGGTTGCGTTGATAAAAACTTTCGAAGACGTGATAACATTTTTTTGTGTGTATTTTTTTTAAGATATTATAGTGCTTTGGACTTCTTTTGTTTTATTATATTCAGCAAAAGGACGCATTTTTGTGTGTGAATTATTTCTGTGGAAAGACACTTTATTAATTTTAAGCTAGATACTAATATTTTTTTTTTATTTGTGGTTATGGACATATATAAACTGAATTACTTTTGTGAAAAGACGCATTAGTTTTAATATTGAATAAGTACTTTCCTGTTTTTATTTTAATTAGCGTTACATCAATTCTTAAAAAAAAAACCTCGAAAAGACCCAGATATGCCGAAGCTAAATAAATTAAAACGATGTCAACTGCAAAAAGTTGAGAAAATGAAGTAAGTACTTACTAATTATTGTTTTTTAATAATGTACCATGTGTACTAGCTGACCTGGCAGATCTTCGACTTGCTCTATATAGGTAGTTGTTTGAAAAACCTAAGACGACTCTCCCGTCGCCGTCGCATCGCTTGCCCGCGCGGTATTCTAGTGCCCGCCCGTGCTGTTTTATTTGCTTACAGTTTATTTACGTTACAAATCGTAGCGTGATAATATATTGCCTAAGTATAACCTTCTGGAAGAATTAGGCTATCGAACGCAAAAACAAAACAAATCCGTCTGGTGGATCCTGAGATTAGCGCGTTCAAACAAAAAAACTCTACAGATTTATAATATTAGTATAGAAGTATAGATTGATAAAAAAATATGTTTTATATAGAGACACGAGACACTCCTGACAGTCAGCTGATTTATAAAAGCGCAGTACCTAGGCGTAGAGCATTTTGTAACTCTATTGGCATTCAAATCCAACACTAGGCTTTCCATTGCTGCGCCCTCGAATATAGCATTCAATACCTAGAAGCGCGGCAGTGGAAAGATTGGATTCCGAATCTTATCAATAAGCTCCCTTACGGTTTATTTCCATAAAAAAAACACGTGCTCAAGAGACAATCCGAATAGTACAGTAGGGTTATGTAGCTTTTTATGGTTCTTCAGTAAGCTAGTTATTTTCATGTACTTTGCTCGTCGTACCGAAATTTTTAAATATTGCACTAGCTTGAATATTGTAAATTAATGTTCTTTGCTTGTGTCACTAGTGCTATTTTTTTATATTTCATAAAAAGTAGTAAGTACCTACGTAGATACTCTATGTAAGAATAATCAATTTGATTTATTTTTCAGACGGCAAAACACTAGCCAGGCATTGGATGAAATTGATCAAAACATCATGAAATCTAATCAGTCTGGAGACGATTTTACGAAGTAAGTATGCAGATACCTACCTTTATTTTTTACTTTGACGGTAAAAACAAGAACCTTCATGTTCTTTACGTATAAATTACAGGTCACAGAATAAAAGCCCGGAATTTAATCAAATTGATCTACACGAAGTCCAATCTGATAAAGAAAGTAACGAATCTACTGATTATACCATGTAAGTACCATCCATTACAATATTAAAACTATACCTATATATTTTAAATCATTAGTATGTATTCACAATAATAATATTGATGCAATAAAACAAACAAATTCAATTCAAATCCTAAATAAAAATATTCTAAGAAAACGTCGAACTTTGCCATAGATCTTTGAGCGTACAGACTTGACAAGTACAGTACGGTAGTGCAGAATGCACAAGTGCTAGTTCCCACTTTGGGTACTAGATTGGTTGGTCAGTTATAGATCTTATTAACTTTTCTTGAGAAGTTATTGAAATAGGTCCGAAAATCGAAATCGAAAATTTTGTGTTTTCTTTACGTTTCAAGACTTGGAGAAGCATTTGCAATCATTTTTAGAGTGATGTGTGTGTGTGTGTGTGTTTGTGTGCGTGGGTGTGTGTATGTATGTGTGTGTGTGTGTGTGTGTGTGTACGTATGTATGTATGTGTGTGTGTTACGAACACGCACAGCGGCGACGGGCGTAGGCTAGCTTCCTCGGTTGCTAAAACGAAGCTACGACAACGAAGCGCCGTAGAAATTAGACAACCGTACGGTAGCTAGCTACTAGACTAGGCCACTGACGTGTTTATAGTGGACTGTATGTTGTGGGCGACCGTATTGCGGGCCGGACGGGTGAAGCCGGGTGTCGCACTTGTGAACCGCTGACCACGAAGATTTCTTAAGCGCAAAATAAAATAGCCGAAGTGAAGCTGAGTCTTCTTGTGAAGAATTTATTTACACTAGAGCACTTATTTTACACTTAATTTCTAGCAGAGTTTCTTCCTTTTCCTAGCAGCGTTTCTTGCTTGAACCTTCACTCTACAATTGAGCACTTATTTTCTTGCAGAGTTTCTTTCTTGATTGTTGGTTCTTCCTTTCTTGGTTTCTTGCTGCGAACTGCGACTGCGAACTGACCACGACTGCTGGATCGCTCGAGTTTTAAACAATTTCGAACAAAGCGGCAGGCCATAAAATTACCGTTACGGTTGTAAACTATAGCTAGACTACTCTTACAATTCTTGCTGTCCTTGTCTACAACTCGTTTGTATGGAGGTACATGTTTTTGTTATTTTAAAATATAAAAATGAATTTTCTCTACATTACAATTACTTTCTACAGATAGATATTAATTTTACAAACATTATGAAATAGAATTCATACAGATATCTCACAAACTGTGGCTTTAAGAGCCAAAAAATGCAAAGGGCGTCTCGCAAGCGTATTGCTTATAATTTCAAAATTCACGCCCGGCCTAGTAGCTCCACGGCAAAGTGCGCGGGAGTTTGTTGAACTAAGCAAAAGGTTAAGAGCGTAATCCACAACGTATTGCTTATTTTGTAAAAATTCACGCTCTTACTTTTCATACAATACACAAATACAAATACAAATTTTACACTGATAGATTTTAACTATTTACGTATTATTAAGAATTATTAAGAATTTAACTCAACTCTGCTTGAGTACATATCTTACACTACATGTTATTTACGCCTAAACTATTATTTTACATCGTATATTTTATTTTTGACAATCCTACATATTAAATCCTTACTGACATTACCTATAGTTACTAAGTTTACACGAGATATTATTTACGAAATACATGCGCTTCCTTAAGTTATTTCTACGTTATTTCTTATATATCTTACTATTTATTTAACCTTCTTACTTAAAATGTACATAGTTGAGCAAACCTTATGTACTCTATCTCACATTGCAACGACATACTTCTATCCTAGTTGTTGTGACTTTATTTTTCGTCACTTGCAACGTTACAACTTAGTATTATTTATTTATCATATAATTCACAAACCTTACAACTTACTATCTTATTATTTTACGTATCGTTTTAGAGCTACCCTATTGTGTCAATACGACTTTATTTATCAAAAAATCCTTATTTAAACATGTTTACATTTTAATCCTTATATCCTATCCTATCCTATCCTTATTTATGTGTTTCGTGTGGTCCGTCGCTAACAGTGTGCATTTATGAAAAAGAGTGTTATTTATTGATTTTTTTAAATAGGTTTTTTAGGTTTTGGTGACCGCTGTCAATTAGGTGGAGCGTGGGCTTGTTTGCTGCCTTAATAGTATAAAATACACTTTTACACTTTTTGCGTCCCATCACTTCTGTCGTCTAGCTGTCCCACTAGGACAGATGTAATTTTGATTACGAAAAACATGTTAGTTAGTGAAAACTCATAGTTTACGAAAATAGAATATTTTAGCGTACTCTATCAGGGTTATAGATTATAAAGTACACCTTCATAAAAAAGAGTACAATACTCTATTTTAGAGTACGGTACCCTAATGTTACCCTCCTTTTAGTCTTAGACAGATGTGACGGACGCGGAGCACGGATGACTCCCGAATGGGCTCAGCGGTACAAAAAGTACCGCCGCTGACTGAATACATGTTATCATTAATTGTTTATTGTTTTTCAGCGGTGAAGTTTCTAACAATGATGCTCATAACAATCTTTGGACTTTTTCTCAAGAGGACTTAAATGCCAATATACCATGTGAAGAAGCTGAAAACTATTATGAAGTAAGATTTTTTTTCTTAGCTCTGAGTCATACTTACACTACATACATTATGTGATGACACGAAATGCAAAGAAATAAAGCTATACTGCTTAATCATTAAAAACTATTTAAACTTTTAATTATGAAAAAAGAAAAGCTGTGTATTTAAGATTTTTAAAATTTTTTGTTCTTTTTTTGGGACTTACCAAATATAGCCCACTAGGATTCTTCAATGTTTGACATTAGCATGTTTACCATTAAATAAAATGTCTTTTTGTTCAGATATCGACTACAGAAGAAACAAAAGCAGACGAAAAACACGTCGGAAGAAGGATAATAAATGTGTCTTATTTTATTAAACAAGTACAGTCCATTTGCAATCACGGACCTTTAGGTTGCTCATTCAACGACATTGTCTTAGTGGGTGAGAAGCAAATGGGGCTGATTTCAAAATATACACTTAAATGTTAAATATGTAATGTAAAAGCTATCATCAACAGTGATAACTGTGAAGATAATTATTTGAATCTAAACTGCTGTGCATTAGCTGGTACTGTTGCAACGGGTTGCGGTCGTTCACAATTAGATGAAATTTTTATCAGCAATGAACCTACCTACGCTAACCGAACATATTTATGACCATAACCATTTGCTTATTAGTAAGCATTGGGAGATGGTAGCAATGGAAAAAATGTTAGAAGCAGGAAAGAGGGAAAGAGAATTGGCCATAGCAGAAAAAAGGGTCTCAAAAGAAGGTCATGGCATTATAGATGTAATTTGCGATGGTTGTTGGAGTAAGCGGTCTTTTAAAAAAAATTATTCTGCATTATCTGGTGCGGCAGCTATTATTGGTAAAAATACGGGTGAAATTTTGTTTTTAGGAATAAGAAACAAGTGCTGCCAAGTTTGTGCTAAAGCAGAAAAATACAAAGTGGAACCGAAAAACCACTTGTGTTTTAAAAATTATCAAGGTTCTTCTACAGGAATGGAAAGTGATATATAAGTAGAAGGCTTTAAGAGGTCTATTGAACAGCATGTACTCATATATAGACGAATGATTCAAGACGGAGACTCAAGTAGGTATAATATTCACCGACATCACTAAAAACAGTTATCAAAATAATGCTACTCACCTAACTAAAGAGACACTTGACAGCATCGTGGCTCCAAATGCGCTGAATAAATCTGGAATAGAATCCTTTAATACAGAATCTTACACTGACTTTCTTTCCTAAAACCTCGAGCTTCCAAGAACACCATTGTCAAACATCCCTAAATACCTAACCAAATATAACTTATCTGACTGAAATAACAAGCAACGATGTATCTGGTGATGCATTAAACAAATCCGTGATAAAAAACATTGAATTTGGTAACATTAAAAAAGAACAAGAAAATAATAATTGCAACCGAGACATTCCTCGATCTAAGCGAATCAAGGTTATTGCAGATATAAGTTTTCTCTGGCAAAAAGGGTTAATACAATGCATCCGACTACAAAATACTCCATGAAGCCTTTTAAAAGTAGCAAAATGACTAGTAGAATGTTTGACTGCACCTTATGCAAAACACACAAAAGGTTCAACTTGCCTGAAATTATTTGTTACGTTATGTGTAAAGCATGGAATTGTATATAATGTTGATCACAGTAAACCTTATGTATGTGCTTGCATTTGTTTGAAAAAGTAAATTCCTTCTATTATATTACGTTTTATGTATGCTAGTAACAAGTGCTATTTTAAATGTTATTTTAATGACGACACTGACAATTGGGATCAATCAAAAAGCTGTATAAGCCTTTAATTCACACATACAAAAAAAGGACAGATTACACTTCTTATGAATCAGTATTTGGGAGAAACCCAAAAATTTCCGATTTTCCAAAAAAAAACTAAAACAAAGAATTATGACGATCATGCACAAACTTTCAAGTTAAAAATCGAAAAAATAAAAGAAATAGCGCAAAAAGCACAGTTACAAGAAAAAGTCATATTAAAAACTAATTATGACCAAACTTATAATCAATAAAATATTTCAAAGAAAACTATTTAGTATTAGTATATGACGCTCTGCATGAGGCAAAAAACAAAATACTAAGAAAACAAAACAAAGAAACTATAGAGGACCATACAAGATCATTCAAATGGCTCAAAATCACCAAGGTGGTAAATTCACTTCGGCAGCAAATAAATGCCTAAATTCTGTATTTTTTTAACATTTTAGCATTAGTAAACACTTAACTGTGTTTACTTTAACCACACATCACACAAAATAATTTAAAAGTCTTATCCATTACATTTTATATGGACAAATAAGTACAAAAAATCATTTGGAGAACGCGTCCTAAGTAGCAATTCTTAAAAGCTAACACCAGAAATAGTCATAAAATAAAACATTTTTAACGGTTATTAATACCCATTCACCTTCAATTGTATCTAATATTAAATTATTGCAAGCATTAATAAAGAAGAAAAACGAATTTAAAAAATGTAAGTCAAAATATTATGTCCGACAATGTAAGCATCATTTTAGTGAACGCAGCTTTGATTGCGCAAAAAAAAAATCGAACGCATCCCTCTTTAGTCTATGGAACAGCTGTAGAGAGAGTTGTAAACAAAGTGGCTGTGAACAAAGTGGTTCGACAAAAGAAATTAAAATAAGTGGTAAGTGTCTTTCAATTCATTATTTACAGAACGTACATCAATAGGTCGTCAAATGGGGAACGCGTTTTTCAATCAAAATATTGCAATAATAGCTTTTATAGTGTTGTATAACAAATGTGAACCTCAAATATTTTACATTAAGGAAGCGAGAATTGCTGTCAAATATGGCTGCCGTTAAAAAAAGGCGCGGTTATTTGAAAATATCATTTGGTAAACGGTCATTTAGGGAACGTTCTCCGATTTGATGGACCGTTCTCTAAATGATGTTGTTGTTCCCCAAATGACTATTTAGTTACTAAGTGGTACTTTATATTACTAACAGTCAATTTTGTGTATGTCGTGCTTACAAAGTTATCAATAGGTATACTTATTTTATTTTTTTACAGCAATATAGAGTTTCACAAAGCTGAAAAAAATAACAACCGTTCTGTTATACCCCTAATCTCTATACTAGCTCCGCTACCCTAACCCGATGTCAGCTGTCTAGTCAGCATTTTATACTCGACGCTTCCCATCCACCTCGCCGGTCAGTCAGTCCAGTCCGATCCTTCATTCATGCCACTTCTTTGAAAAATTGTACTTTCTATTTTCAATTTCTAATTAAATTAATTATAATTCAATAAATTCTTTTTTTTAAAAACTAAAATCCCGGGTCCGATATAACATTTGGTGGCAGCGGTAAAGGGATCTCTAAAGGTCCCCGGTACGCCAACGAAAAGTAACCAGTGCTATTTCATAAAAGTGAAAGTTTTAATTTGTACATTTAATCAACATTGGACCCAAGTGACGAGTGAAATTGTGAACATACCTGCAAAAGTGGCAAACCAACTTTTCAAGAACAAAGATCGCTGGCTCACAAAATCTTCGTAACCTGAAAAAAAAAAAAAAGTTCCACTGTATCCTGAAAACAAAAGAAAATATTGCAAAGCCATCACCTCTACCATATCCTGGAAAAGAAAAAACACATATATCTACATACATCATCGCGCTGTCCTGCAGAACCCTGAAAAGAAAACACTCACTGCTGCTAAAAAACTACTTCGGAAGAACTAGTATCAATAACTCATAATCATCACAGTGCTCCAACAGTCATAACAAGATTTGTTTTGTTAAGCAGAACCCTTATCTCGTCCGCGACGAACGCGAACACCTGCAGCGTGTTCATAAGAATACCTCTCGATAAACAAGTGTATCCTTCAATTTGTTATTGTTAATTTAAATATTACTTTGGACTTTGAACAACTATTTTGTTCAAAGCATATTAATTTTACCTTTGTAAAACAAAATTTTGAACATAGAAATGGGGCCTAAAGCCGACGTGTCGGAACAAAGAACCGACAAATTAGACATAAGCGTAATATTTAAATTTGTTAAATCTTTTGATGGGACAAGGGACAAATTGAACTCTTTTATATTTAATTGTAACAGCGCAGATGCACTAGCTAGTCAAAGTCAAAAACCTATTCTCTTAAAATTTATTATTAGCCAACTAGAAGGCAAAGCCGAGCGTGCTTGTTCAGTTAAATCTTTTGACACATGGGAACAACTTAGTGGATTTTTAAAAACTCAGATTGGGGAGAAAAAACATTACACCCACCTTTTGACAGAACTTCAAGAATGCAGACAACTAGCATCCGAATCGGTAAGTCAGTTTGGACTCCGAGAGGAAACCTGCTTATCTGCACTCTTAACCGAAATTTCTATGTCCAATAAAAAGAGCGAAGAACTCGATGGCAAAATCTCAGCCATGGAGGATCTAGCTCTTCACACGTTTGTGATAGGTCTGTCACCGAAAATCTCTGATTTTGTCCGTCTTCGAGATCCTACAACCTTGAACGATGCCGTGAACTTAGCAATTTCCGAAGAAAAAATTAAGAGTATAACAAATCGCCAACCAATAAATACAAATTCTCGTGTTTCTCGCCCACAAATAAACAACCAGTCTTATAGACCTAACCCCAATTTTAATCCAATAAACCAAGGCCCGTTTAGAAGATATCCAATTATCTGCAATTACTGCAAAAACCCCGGCCATTCCATAGAGGAGTGCCGCAAACGAGAATACAACAACAACAGACTTAGATCACCTCAAAATAATAATGCCTACCAACAACCCCAACCGTCCACGTCCCAAAATCGCAACTTTCAACCTCTGAATCGTAATTTTCCTAACAGAAAACCTGTAAATTATGTAAACCAAATCCATCAAAGCTATGACTCCCAACACGACTACAACCAATACGACCACTACCAAGATGACCAAAATGAAGAACAAAATCCTAACTATGAGCAGCATAAAGATTTAAACAATTAGAGCTCCCCAATAGGTGTCGTACGGGTAGCTCAACATGTAAAGTCGATGCCAAAATTAATTTCAAAACTACTGAACCAATTTCTAAGTCACGAGCTAGCCAACAAAAAAATCATTCCCAAATCAGCTGCTCATCCACCGTATCCAGAACCAACCGACAGGGTAACCAGCCCCAAACTGACAGTTCGCTGACTGAATCCAGAACTAACCGACAGGGTAACCAGCCCCAAACCGACAGTTTGCTCACTGAATCTAGAACTAACCAACAGGGTAACCAGCCCCAAACCGACAGTTCCCTTACTGTTTCTGAAATTATATTAAATCCCTCTGCACCTAAACCTGATACTTCTCAAACAAATATATTCGAAATCACGAATAACCCCAACAGTAGACTCTTACCTCATGTGCTTGTACAATCTTCAATATCCAACATTCCTCTATCCCTTCTAGTTGACTCAGGGTCCGCGATAAGCCTAATCAAACAATCTTCTATTGCCAAAGAACCACCGTCTGTAATCAAAGAACCTATATATATAAAAGGCATTGACCCTGTTCAAGAATCGAGCCCTACGTTAGGTCATTTTAAATTGCAACTTTATTTAAATGATAAGACCCCTTCTAAATCAGTATCTCACCCATTCCACATCATAAAAGACATTAACCTCCTCTACGATGGAATCATAGGCAACGATTTATTGAGCAAGTTAGGCTGTAGCATAGATTATTCTAAGGATGTTTTGAAAATAGTAAAATTCGAGCTGAAACTGCACTTTAATGAACCTGTTTATATTATACCACCTCGTACTGAAATGGTAATTGAGAGCTCAGTTTCAAATCCCGATCTAAAAGAAGGTCTAGTATTAGACCAACACTATTCCAAAGATTTACTAATTGCTAACTGCATTGTGAAAGTTAAAAGAAATAACAGAATAAACTTATCAGTCGTAAATATATCCGAATCTCCCATTACGATTAATTCTAACCTTAACTTAATTTTAGAGCCTGTTGAAAATCCTAGCAACCCAGAACTTTACCCTATAAATTCTATATCTAACATTAATAACAAAACAAACACATTAAATAGAACAAATGACGTCTTACGAATGCTCCGTACACAACATTTAAATGAGGAAGAGCGAATAGGCCTATTTGACGCTTGCAGTCACTACTCCGACATATTTCACCTACCTGATGAACCGTTATCCTCCACCCATGCTATTAAACATGAAATCAAAACAGTCACATCCCAACCTATCCACGTAAAATCCTATCGCTTTCCTGAATGCCATAAGAAAGAAGTAGAAACTCAAGTCAATAAAATGTTGAAAGATAATATTATCAAACATTCTATGTCTCCGTGGTCCGCACCTATTTGGGTAGTCCCCAAGAAATTAGACGCATCTGGACAGCGTAAATGGCGCGTTGTCATTGATTATAGGAAGCTCAACGACGTCACGATTGGTGACTCATATCCCATCCCAAATATTTCAGAAATCCTAGATCAATTGTGTAAAAGTAAATACTTTAGTACCCTTGACCTCGCTTCCGGTTTTCACCAAATTGAAATGTCCCCTGAAGATTCTTCTAAAACCGCTTTCTCCGTACCTCAAGGCCATTTCGAATTTAACCGTATGCCCTTCGGATTGAAAAATTCCCCCTCCACTTTTCAGAGATTAATGAATTCCGCACTTTCTGGTCTCCAAGGTATACAATGTTTTGTGTACCTAGATGACATTGTTATCTACTCTTACGACCTCTTTTCCCACCTAGAAAACCTTTCAAATGTCTTTCAGAGACTACGCCAGTATAACCTTAAATTGCAGCCGGATAAGTGCGATTTTTTACGTAAAGAAGTTTCATACCTTGGTCACCTTATCACAGATAAAGGTGTTAAGCCAAACCCCGACAAAATAAGAGCCCAAAGACATAAAATCCTTCCTAGGATTTGTGTCTTACTATAGAAGATTCATTTCAGACTTTTCCAAACTTGCAAAACCACTCACGTCCCTTTTAAAAAAGGATGTTCCTTTTCTGTGGCAGAATGAACACCAAATATCCTTTGAAACATTAAAAGAAAAACTTACCTCTGCTCCCTTATTAGCCTATCCTGACTTCACTAAACCTTTTATACTTACCTGTGATGCGTCCAATTATGCGATTAGTGCTATTCTATCCCAAGGTCCTGTAAATAAAGATAACCCGATTGCCTATGCCTCAAGAACCCTCAACAAAAGCGAATGTAATTATAGCACAACGGAAAAGGAACTATTAGCTATCCTTTTCGGTTGTAAAACCTTTCGTCCATATCTTTACGGTTGAAAATTTCAAATAATTACAGACCACCGCCCCTTAAAGTGGTTGTTCAATCATACAGATCCCAGTAGCAAACTCCAAAGGTGGAAACTTAAGCTCGAAGAGTTTGAATATGAGATTGTATACAGAAAGGGTAAGTTAAACAATGCAGCAGACGCACTCTCTCGCTATCCTGTTAATATTATTGAACAAAACGATCCAATTCCTTCTACTAGGAATACATATACGCAAATTCCTGAAAGCCTTCAAGTACAATCACCAGATCCTCTCGATGTCCTCGAAGAACTTGGAATGTTAGACCTGAGTCCTCAAGGCAACGAAACAATAGATTTTGAACCCTTAAGTCTCCCATCTCCAACGCCAGTCCCGGAAATACAAAACCCAGAAACAACAAACCTTCCCTCGCCTAACCCAATTCCTAACGACCCCGACACAATTAACTTAGAATCTCTGGATTTTCCATTCCCCGTGTCCGATCCAAATATACCTGAAAAAGAAAACGAAGTAATTGGTAATACAGTTAACAACGACGAATATTCCAAATTCCTTAAACATATTTCAGACAAGAACTCCTCTTTTAATACAAACCTTGTGGAACACAATGAGAAATTAACGAAGAGCTCCTGCCCAGTTGTCTTGATCCCTACTTCTATAGACTTAGACGAGTCGAACCCTTACATCTCAGATATCCTCTCTGACCTCGACAATCCCGCAGACGTGGCTCAAGCTGAAAAAGAACTATTTACCTTCCAAAAAATTATGTCTAATAACAAAACGTTTTACTTACTTTTTACGAAGGTGCACCACTTTGATGAACCCACTTATCCAGAAATATTTAAAACACTGAAACACATCATAAATGAACTATCAGAATTGGCACACGTAAATGAAATTGCTATTTCAGACTTCAAAAACCCATTTGAGAAACACTCCTTCTTTAAAATATTTAACATACTTACCTACCTGTTTCATGACACCTTAATCACCGTCCACGTTTACCATAACACTATAATCGGATCCACTAGAATGCTGAATAGAATTAAAGAAAAATATTATTGGAAAAATATGCGTAATGACGTAGAAACTTATGTCAAACGATGCAACTCGTGTCAAGCTAACAAAGCGTTACGACGCATAAACCGTGCCCCTATGCAAATAACAACAACTTCTACCAAACCTTTTGAATGAGTATCCTTCGATGTCGTCGGTCCACTACCAGAAGTAGGCGCTGCCAAACTTAAATATATACTTACTGTTTAGGATGACCTTACAAAATTCTCTGTCGCATACCCCATATCCAATTGGACGGCTGAAGAAACATGCGAATGTCTATTACACTTCATTTCCCTGTTTGGGATACCCAAAATGATCCTCACCGATCAAGGTACTAATTTTACTTCCGATGCTTTTAAGCAAACATGTAACTTCCTTAAAATAAAACATATATGGTCAACCCCATACCACCCACAAACACAGGGCGCTCTAGAAAGGAGTCACTCGACTCTAAAGGAGTACCTTAAATCATATGTAAACGAAAATCAAACTAACTGGCCACGATATGTATATACAGGCATACTAGCTTATAACACTAATATACACTGTACTACCAACTATTCTCCCTATGAATTACTTTACGGGCATAAACCATTTATTCCCAACAGTGTCTATAACACTGACTCAACTACTACCTACCTAGATTACGTAAAAATGCTTCAACACCGACTGAAACATTCGCGAGATGTAGCCCTGGAAAATATTAGGAAATCTAAGGAAAGGTCCAAAACATATTACGATAAGAAAACTAGACCAGTGTCATATAAAGTAGGAGACTATGTATATTTAAGAACCCATTTGCGTTTGAGAAAAGCTTTGGCTCCAATATGAAAGGGTCCTTTCAAAGTAGTTAAAATTCTTGGAAATAATACCGTGTCCTTATTAATAAATAGGCGCCACGTAAAGCATCACTTTGACGAAGTCAAACTAGCAAATCTAGGAGACGAAATTAGTATTAATTAGATTTATTTATTTTTCAGATTAAGTTTATTCCCTTTCTGTCTTATGGCAAATGAAGATTATGTTGAACCAATAAAAGATAGCCCTGGCATTTACTTCGACTTTGAAGGTCAAATGAAAACTATCAATGGATACCTTGACGTTATAATACCTATTGATATATCTTTTATTAAACCGCACTTAGACAATATATATACTGCTTTTGATACCTCCCGATATTTATGTGAACAAAGCGACGCTTTAGATGACTTAGAGTGTTACAATTTATTGGAACCGCTAACTGTCCGCTACGATGACATTATTAGAGATTTTGAAGCAATCTCTCACCTCTTACCCAATCGTCAGAAACGTTCTGCTTGGTTTGGAGGCATTGGTACTCTGTTTAAACATCTCTTTGGCAACCTAAATGAAGATGACGCAGTTAAATACGACAACGCCATTTCAATGGTACAACAAGACCAAAAACACATTGCATCACTTATAAAACAAAACATTCTGGTAACTCAATCTGTCTTAGAAAATGTCAACAGTACCGTTAACCAAATTAGTGAAAATGAAGAAAGACTAAAAACTGCCATAGATGTCCTTTCAGAAAATGTATACAACCTATCCTCAAATTCCGACAAACTTTACATAAAATCAGAAATCATTGAAGTCTTCGCTATGCTCGAGAATTCAATTATGACCTTGTCCTTCAAATTAGAAGACATCGTAAATAGCGTAGCTCTAAGTAAAAACCATGTATTACACCCATCTCTCATTACACCAACTGAATTGTATAACGAGCTGGTCAATAATAATCACCTTCTGGGTAACTCCAAAGAATTGCCTGTAACATTAGAATTAAGCCACATGTATTCTCTTATTAATAGTTCTAGTATTATAAGCTACTTTATAAATTATAAGATTGTATTTGTTTTAAGGATTCCGTTAATTAACCCTAGAATATTTTATTTATATCATAGTATGCCATTACCTACCCCTTTTGATTCCAAACAACCAGAGACCTTCGCCACTATAATACCTTCGTTTAAATATGTAGCTATAACAAAAGATAAGGCTTTTTACACCATGTTTAACGAACTCAATAACTGTAAAGTTGTGATGAAACGTGACTTTATTTGTGAAGCATCCATTTTGTATCCTACCGACGCTCACCCATCTTGTGAAAGCGAAATTATATCTAAGATATTATCTTCTCTTCCAAAACAATGCCAAACTAAGTTTGCATATGGCGTAGTCGACATTTGGCAACCCTTAAGAAGCAATAGATGGATTTATGTACAGTCAGAACCCACAAAACTGTCAGTAGATTGTCCAAACAAAGGGACTCAAGAAATCCCGATCATAGGTACTGGGATACTAAGTCTTCCTATTGATTGTACAGCTACTGTAAGAGTACTCAACTCTTACCACAAACTATTGTAAACATGAATATGTCCACAGTTAAATCTAATTTCAACCTTATTAACGACTCATGTTGTAGCTATGTGGCTTTTAACAGTATTAAACCCAAAGTGTCCCCTATTCTATTACAAAATATAAATCTAGATAACTTACAAAAGGAAAACAAAATTCAAAATAATCTTATACAAAAGCTAGACAATATAATTAAGGAACCACACATAATAAAATACGGGACACATTATTCTGTACTAAATATATTATTATTTATTATTATTGCAATTACTGTAATTGTTATTATTTTTAAGAAACGTTTTAAACGCGGAAGTTTAATCTTCTCCGGGGGGCTGTTATACCCCTAATCTCTATACTAGCTCCGCTACCCTAACCCGATGTCAGCTGTCTAGTCAGCATTTTATACTCGACGCTTCCCATCCACCTCGCCGGTCAGTCAGTCCAGTCCGATCCTTCATTCGTGCCACTTCTTTGAAAAATTGTACTTTCTATTTTCAATTTCTAATTAAATTAATTATAATTCAATGAATTCTTTTTTTTAAAAACTAAAATCCCGGGTCCGATATAACAGTTCGAAAAAGCAAATAAAGAAAAACAGTACAGCTTACTTGCGCCAAAGAGAAAAAGCTAATGCCAGAATAAGAATTTTTTTAGAAAAGATGACAAAGGAGGAGAAGGAGATTAAAAGGGCTAAGGGCAGAGAATACTATCATAAAAAAAAAAACAAGAAAAGAAAGTGAAGAACATAGCTGAGATGACTGAACGAGAAAAGCGAAAGCAAAGAAAAATGTGGAAAGAAGCTTCAAAAAAATACAGAGAAAAGAAGAAGGCATTATCTGGCATATTACACAATACACCGCCACATTCCGATGATGATTTAGCTGCATCAGCTTCAGTCAGAAAAACAGTTGGAAGACAAATTGTGCGGAAGGATAGAGCCAAAGCATATCGTAAAATAAAACAACAAGAGAAAATCATTACTAAAATTAAACGTAAATATAACAATTTAAAGAAAAGATTAAGAAGACAAGTAAAAAGAGAAGAAGTTTAGTCTCAGAACCCTACAAGTCCTAACAGCAAAGTTATCGCATTGTTAGAAAACGTTGACGTACCTCCTGAAGTGCGCAAGAATCTTTTATTCAATGAAGTACTGACTGCCCAATTACAAGATAAAGCCAATACTTTGAAAAAAAATTCTAAGGAAAGGGAAGTTTTTCAAAAATGTGTTATCGGGACTATGTTAAGGCAATACAAATTGCTTTATAAGAGTTTTTTGCCAAAAGAGCAACCAGTACTATTCTCAAATCTGACGCCAAAATTTGTGAGGTTGTTTTGAATAAAGAAATTCGCGAAAAAGTCAAAGAGTTCTTCCAAAGAGATGATGTCAGTAGGATGTGTCCAGCCAAGAGAGATTTCGTAAAGAAAAACGGGATTAAGAAACAAAAACGCCTCCTTTCATGTTCAGTTAAAGCCCTGACGTCAAAATTCGCTAACGAAACTGGAATTAATTTGCCTTATTGTTAATAGCAAAGCCGTTTTGGGTGGTGGCTCCAAAATTAAGAGACAGTGAAACTTGTTTATGTGTAAAACATGAAAATTTCGAGTTCAAATTAAACAAATTAAAAACATGACAACAGATTTATCACGGGAGTATAAAGAAAACTATCGAGGATTATAGTTGCAACGTAATTTTTTATGACTGTATGAATGGTGTGTGTGAGAAATGCAAAAATCCAACACTTGAGCCAGGTGATGATACAGCTTCTGTAACATATTCTCAATGGAAGTCTGTTATTGAAGAAAAAAATGTAAAATGCGAGAAGAAGACTTTCAAGATAACAAAAAAGGTTGCTCTTTCAAGTACAGTAAAACAATTAAAATTGGCTTTTATTGAAGATATTCCAGTTATGAAAAAACATCTGTATGGTATTTATATTTACAATAAACAGAAAAAAGAGCTGAACAAATAGATATTTCAGAAAATTACACACCAAAATACGCAAACGAAATCCAGTCAACTCATTTTGCAAAAAATCAGTTATCTATACATACAGGTGTGTATTATAGCGTAACGTTGACAATAGTTTGCAGTCCAAATCATTTGCTACCGCGAGTGAAAATTTGGATCATCAAGCCCATGCAATATGGATTCATATGAAACCTATTCTGCAAATAATACTGGCAAAAGAAAATATTCACACTCTCCATATATATTTGATGGTCCAACATCCCAATATCGTAACCGCACAAATATACATCTTTGGATACAAACATTAGTAAATGAATTCAAACAAATAACAAAAGCTACATGGACGTACAGTGAACCTGGGCATGGCAAAGGGCCTATGGATGACGTAGGTGGGACTCTTAAAACGTCGGCACCCAATACAGGTACGTTTCCGTAAACGTACGTACGTGCATTGCGTTAAGACCCGAGTTCTTAAATAATAATAAGTCTTAATACTAATTAAAAAAAAGGGTAATAAATTCGAACGTGTTTTCTTATTAGGAACGCACAATATTCATATCACTGGTCGGAAAGAATGATGACGCAACTCAAAAATCTTCAAAATCGAACTAAGTATACCAAAAGATGTAAAATCAACCATATTCTATAATAAGTAAAGGCGAATTACTAAAATTCAATTACATTCTGTTAGAAGGAGAAAGAGTCTTAATGCATTTTACTCGGTGTCACTTGCCGCCTATCATAAACACGAACTCATTTCAGTTACGCAACGGAAGTTAGAGAAGAACCACGTTACTTTAGCGTAAATTCAATATAATTTCAAAATCAGTACTAGTTGTTTGTAACAGTTTGTTAAGAATACAGACGGAATTCGGAATCGGTTGCTGTTCCTGATAAAGGTATGTCATTATAATTTTATATTTTGAAATGCGTCTTCATTCATAATTACTTTTAATTATTATTGTTATTGAAGTTTTTTAAAATAGTTACCAATTTCAGTATATTCTTGAAAATAGAAAAGCTTTCCAGAGTAGTATTTAAAAATTGTCTTTGTTCCCGAGCAAATTAAAAATTTATTTTGCCATATCTAAAAACAAGCCCTTGTTTATTTAATTTCGAATAAAACAGTTAAAAACAAAGTCATTATCATGATAATCCACACGTAAAAAGAGCTGTGTGCCTAGTATAAAAGCAATTCACTGATAAAATTAGTAGTTTGAAGAAGGAGTTTCACGCTACTCATGTTTGAGCCCTTCGTAACGCTACTGGTACATAGTAAAGATAAGTTACTAGTTGTTGGCTCATCAGTCCATCTCCGCGCGGTGTACTCCTGAGCACACTACCTCTACTGTTGTCATTTTACATAATGTGAGCTATTGACTAAAAAAATATAAATGAGATCTATACATGGTTTCAGAAGACTGCTGTAACTCAATTATTTAATCGCCAAAGGAACCTAAAGTATACTTTGTTTTAGGATTCTTATATTTACAATGTCAGAAAGGATGAAATTTAGAGCAGAATTAAAAAAGGCACAGAAAAGTGATTGCTGTAACATAGACAATATGAAAATAAGCAACGAATCAAAGAACCGAAAAAAATTAAAGAGAATGACATGAACTATAGCAATGTTTTTGTTGGTGATATCTCATTTGTAATTAATAATTTTGTATAAGCTAACATCTTTTATCGTTTTTTAGATGACAACATAAATAACAACGTGATAGCATTACGTAAAAGGTCATTTAGATATTGCTCATCGCCGGATATTGAACAAGAAAATGAAAAAAAAAACCAATACATATTCTACTAATCAAGGTACGTGTTATAATATAATTCACACTGCCAATTAGTTGTGTCGATAGCATGTATAATCATTTCTGGTTTTCTCTCTCAAGACCAGAACTTAAGTGATAACAGAACAGCAATAAATCGAATATCTACTGCTACGAATTGTCCATTAGCTGATATTGAACAGGAAAATTCTATTCAACATACTACTACTAATCAAGGTAAAATTGTAATTTACTGTACTCAGTCAATGTTTAATAAACGACATTTTTAACTAGTATGTTGACTTGTTTTATCTGCTTTTAGATCAGAACACAACTGGAGAAGTCATTGTGTTACGTCGAAGAACAATGTCTCCACATAGTTCATCTAGCTCGTCTGTTTCGTCGTTCAGTTCATCTGGTTCATCGTCCAGTTCTACAAGTCCCACAGGTTCATCATCAGTTTCTTCCACCACATGAGGATCATCAACAGCTGAACAAACTACAATAACAGCTAACAAAAGTAATACTGTCGCATATGAAGACTTAGGATAGATTGCAGTGTTTAATGTAAGTAGTGAAAAATAAACGAAAAATAGCGGAGGCAGAGAAAAGATCAGTATTCACACGGCTAACTTATTTACTAACAAAATCAAATCCAAAGAAAGATTTCATCAAAGTCGGTTAAGTAGTTTTCAAGGTATGGACTTTAAGTGTCTACTATACATATACTAGAAAATATCACTAGATATACACGCTTTACACGCTTAGTTTATTGTTTTTAAATAACCCGATGTCTTTGCTAAATTTTATACCACTAAATTGGCAAACTAGCTTACGGTCCGCCTGATAGTAAGCTGTCACCGTAGCCTATGGACGCTTGCAACACCAGGGGTATCACTCGCGCGATGCCGACCCTTCAAGATAATTTTATTTTGCAACACTGCATTCCTAACAGAACACAGCGACGTAGACCTAAGAACGAGACACGCGCTGGTAAGAAAATGAGTGTCAAATATTTTTTGCCAAAACCTGCAACTGGAGGGTAAGGCCTGTGTGTAAAACTGCAGTTTTAGCTGTTTTGAACTTAAAGAAAGAAAGAGTGATGGGGGTTTTGCAGAGATCCTTCAAAGTTGCGGGAGCTTCTGGAAAATAAAACTGAGGTGGCGATCACAAAAGCATGAAAAACACGGAAAAATGTTCCGCCATCTGCTCGTATGATGGGCATTTGTAGTAAGTGGCTTTTTACGCATACTCCGCGCAATGTAACAAAAATAATATTAATTTTCCCAATTGTTAGACATTCGTTTTTGTCCCCTGATCATGTGTTTGTTAAAATTGAAAAGACACTATGCAAAAAAGAGGTAGTGACTGACCCAGAACAATATGTAACTATTTTGCGATAATCAGAACACAGTCAACAAAAAGAAGAACCTAAAGAATATGATGAAGCAATAAAGAAAGGATGGAGTCGAGCTATAGAAACAGAATTAACATATATCATGAAAGTCATTGAAACAAAATGGGTATTCAAAGTTAAAGATAATGGACTAAAGAAAGCAAGACTTGTAAAAGGGTATCAAATAAAAGAAACAGATAGTAATAAAAAAAATTCTCAATTGAAATCTGAATATTCTTGAAAAGATTATCAAGGCAAGACAAAAATATAACGGAGGCTAGAGATGCTAAAATTAAAAAAAAAAAAATATGGAAAATTACCGATTTGATCATTAAGGAGCTAGGGTGACTAAAAAGGCAGAAATAACACTAAACACTGTATCGAACGAGGTGATCTTTCTGGTAGACTCAGGAGCGACTCACAATCTTATCCAGGAAAAATTTTATTTTTCCTTGATAAAATTGTTTTGTCTTATCATTTTAGATTCAATTCAATAAAACGTTTTTTTTTTTATTAGCTCGCGGAATCACAAATGTTTATGTTAGAGGAGAAGAGAACTATAGAAGCGAGTTTAAACAGAGAAAACAAATAACAAAGAAGAGAAAAAAATAATCTAAAAAAAGAAAAGGTAACTAATGTGACAAGATTGTTATTCTATGGGAAAAATTGGAGAGATATTGCAAGTTTACATTTTATAAGAATATACGTTGTGCTGATATTATAATTTAAGATCTTTATTCACTTCTCAGAAAGAATTTACAAATTCACTTATTGAGAAATAGACTAGTTTACAATATTTATTAAACATGTAGTGAGCGGACGTTACATATGAAGTGAACAAAATACAACATGCAGGTAGTAATGCAACTAATGGGTGCAAGCAAGTAGGTGAAAAATCGGCGTACGCAAAAATTGCTCATCCAATTCCTTATCAGCAACAACCGGTCGGGTCAGGTGTGGTTACTGACGTCGGAATTAAAGTAACTAGATGTGACAAATTCGACTCACATTTCACAATTACTAAATTCCATTATTATTATTTCCTCTAAGTATTTATTTTATTTTGTTTGTTTAATTTATTTAAAGGCTAGTTATAGATTTAGTTTTCTCTTGAGTATTATTTTATGATACCTATTAATAAATAAATAAATATATATTTGTTTATTATATCATTATGTTTATTTGGTGCAGTTATGTTAGAACTTATTTAAAACAACAATTTTTGTCATTTTTAATAAGTAGGGACTATTATTAAATTTATATTTAGCGTAGAATAGAAATGTAAAGCTTATAGAAATATGAAGCACAAGCAAATCTAGTATCACGAAATCTTACCAATAAAATACCATTCACAGACATCACAAAAGACGAATGCTGTGTTAAATTAAAAAATAATTGCGTAAAAAAAAACTTGTTTACAATCAACACTCATAGTTATAGGTGGAATTATTTTATCAGTCCTATCTTATAATGTAGTACATTATAATGGTGTGGTGTAACAAAGTTATTTACAAGATACCTATGTAGTGTAAAAGGTAACTCTGACAGAACTATATGCACTCCAAAATGCAAAATATATACAACCAATGTATGGGCTGCAATTCTGCATCAAGAAGAGAAGAATATGGTACTCATTATAACAGAACAATGGAAGAAAATCAATACAATGAATCGGATAGCGAAGCTCCAACTACTACAGTAATATCATTAACACTATAACTCTCAAACTTTCTTCTTTCTTCCACTTGTATGCAGATGATCTCGGTCGGAGCGTGGACTTTATCAGTCAAGACCTATCAATAGTTGAGGTTCAATGTGCCTCTTACCATACGGTAATCACTCCCGGTTTTGACCGTGTGGATCACAGAGACATCATTGAACACTTGCTAATGGTTAAATATTATACTAATTATATTTTATTCGATGCACGCTTAGGAAAATACCGTACAAATTATTACAATCAAAGCCAGCCAACTGTGCAACAGGGCTGTAGCACTGTATCCAGTGATATCAATATATAAGATATGAGGACTACTAGCGTTTCGTAGTATTGTATCCTGTTTAGCTATGGAAGGTCCGATCATTTGCAATAAAGTTTCAAAATCAGATGATGACATTCGAGTAAAATTCACAAACGATCCGTCAGAGATCACTTAGAATATTAAATCTTCTTGCTCGTTCCAGTAAGAAATTCCGCATCCATCTTTTCTCTTTCTCTTACGGTTAACACACTCTAATAAATATAATTACAATTAATACAAATATAATTAATATTACTATGTACGCAGCACTAATAGCCAAAACCTCCTTGGGCAACATTTCTATGAGCACTGACTAGTGTGGCCGGTAAAATGTTCCGCAACATGTTTCTTCATTTGCCCCCTAGTGTATCCCAGGCTTAAGGGTATCACGAGGGACACAAGATACATTATACTAATAATAATACAAAACTGCGGTGTCGCAGGGGGACAAACACAATAATTATAGTAAATTACTTATTTTTAATCTTGCATACTTTCCAGTTACAAAGAAAAAGAAACAGTCGGTTATATACAGCAGTGATGAGGAGAGTGACAAGAAAAATGATATCGATATACTGACACTTATCGCGAAGAAAATACAACCAAAACCACAAATTGCAAATTTATTCAAAATTAGCTCCTATGGAAAACCATAATTTAAGAGGGCTTTGAAAAAATCACTTAAAGAAGCGATAAAAAAAAAGTGCCAAATAATCTTAATTGCTTTCTGAAAGCACCAAAACTCAAAAGTGAAATATTACACATATTAGGCATCAGTGCTCGTACTCGAGACGAGAAGCTCTGCGAGAAGCAAACAAGATTAGTCTTATAATGTCAAACCTTAATAGGACACTAATAGATCTTGTTAAATCACAAGATAAAGAAAATATAGGTATTGTGTGACCTTTAATACTTGGAAACAAATACTATCTCAGACAGATAAAAGCAAACCAAAGAAGATACAACCAAACAACAAAATTCAATCAACCTCATATATATCCAGCACAAGAACAACAATGGACGAATTATCGAGCTGCTCGGGGCAGCCGTCCGTTGGGCTGGATGATTTTGACCCTGAGTTTAGAGGTAAATTTTGCAGGGAGACTTGTCTCTTTTTTATAAAAGTTGGGTAAAAACAATACATAATAATAAAACTGTGTTGGAATAGATATGATCAGGGCACAAAATTCCATTATGATCATTCAGTTTTTCACAAATAAATCCACCATCAAATAATAATTTTAACAAATCTGACAAACTCTCTATTAACAACTGTATAAAAGAATTATTGTCTAGCGGGGCCGTAAAAATTGCGACCCCAAAGATGGACAATATCTATCTAGTAATATACTAGATATAGTTCCGAAACCAGATGGCACCTCTCGCTTTTCTTAACTCTAAAATCATTTAATAAATATGTTAGAACTAACATATCAGGACTGCCATAAAATTAATAAACAAACAATCATACTTGGGTTTGATTGATTTAAAAGATGCATATTTTTCATTGAAAATACACCCATATAGTAGAATTTGGCAGTAACATATATAAATTTCATTTAATTATAAATAATAATATAAATTATTTAGACCTTAAGGCTATACTTTTTGGTCTGCAGTGTTTTGCTAATGATTTAAATAATTGTGAAATTTTAATAAGATACTACAGCAACTACAATAATACTACAGCCACACCGTATGTTAACCGTATGGGTGGTATATTTAACTCTTTTAAAGAGTATATGTATAAAACAATATATTTTACATCTTTATTTATTGAACTTAAGCGAGGGCTACCGATTAGCTTACTTCGCAATTGTTATTAGCGCAAGAAGTCAACTACTGTGACGATACCATAATTATGCCTTAACATTTTTGTAATACAACGCTTGTTTTTATTTAAGTTTTAGCGCGAAGATTTTGATTATTTACGAATTTTCTGTTTGAAAATATGGATCATAAATTGCAAACCGATGCTGTGTATACGGACTTTTGTAAGGCTTTTGATAAGGTGGATCACAAAATACTTTTAGACAAGCTCGTCTACAATGGCATCCGTGGAAATTTAATGAGTTGGTTTGTGGCTTATATTTTCAACAGAACTCAAACTGTTTGTTATCTATATTAATGATATTAAGGATTGTTTTATTCATTCCAAATTTCTACTATACGCTGATGATTTAAAAATTTGTCGCACTTGCTCTGATGTCAAAGGCTGCGAACTGCTTCAAGAAGATCTAAATAGACTTTCTTCTTTCTGTGTTACAAATAAACTACAGTTAAGTTTGCCTAAATGCAATGTTATAAAGTTTACTAAAAATAAAACAACAGTACAATTTGACTATAAATTGCTAATTTTTTAAACACTGTGGAAGCCATTTGTGATCTTGGAATAGTGCTGGATTCAAAGCTACATTTAAACCAACACATACAAACCATAATCGACAAAGCCTTCCGCATCCATGGGTTTATTTTCCGTAGCTTTAAAGATTTTTAACGTGTCTCCACATTATTATTTCTGTACAAAACACTAGTAAGATCGCAACTCGAATATGCAGCTGTGGTTTGGAACCCCCTTTATATTTAATATTTATTTATTTATTTATTATATTTTCTATTTCAATTCAACACACACTATTTCTATTTCAACACACACACAAACACTCTAAGTCTAACTGCAAACATAAACCGCGAAAAAAAAAAAAAAAATTACACACATTAAAACTTATGATTTTTTTCTCAGGGAAGGTAATTCTCACCTCCGCAATGTTTTTTTTTTTACTTACAAAAACATTAATCATAAAACTTGAACATGGATAACCTTTATACTGAAATTAACGACGAACTTGATGACTTAAGCATATCAGAAGCTGTGCTGATCACCCCAGAACAATGTTCAACAAATATTTCTGAATTACCTAACTGTTTTAAAATATTTACTCAAAATATAAGAAGTCTATATAAAAATTATAATGCTTTGGAAACTCTTCTTGCTAGACTTAATGTTGATATTGACATAATTGTACTTACTGAATGCTGGTTAAGATGTAATAAATCTCCTCCCTTACTTGACAACTATCAACCTCACGTAACAACACACTATAATAATCAAAATGATGGAGTCTGTGTTTATATTAAAAATGACTTAACATCTTCTGTAGAAGAACCTATTTTTGATGATGCTAGTTGCCTGGTAGTTAGGATAGGAAATCATACAGCAATAGTAACAATTTATAGATCCCCATCATTCCACAATATTCCTAAATTTTTAAGTTCACTTAACAACGTACTTAAATCAATATCAAGCTTTAATACAATAATTATTACTGGTGACATAAACATAGACATTAAACAACATAATAACGACATTCACTCCGACTCTTATCTAAATTTTATGGCCGAAAATGGCTTTTTGCCAACACATACTTTTCCAACTAGGGTGAACAACTGCCTCGATCATTTTTTTATGAAGTCACAAAAGAAATCCAAAACATTTATCATAGACACCGTGCTGACAGATCATCTTCCAATATTTCTTTGCCTTATGACTAAACCAACATATATTAAATCAAATTTTTAACACAAAAAAATAGACTAACCAGGAGTCCTTACTAAACTTGCTGAAGCAGACTTCTCTGACATATATAATACACATGATCCTAACGCAGCAGCAGCCAACCTTGTTGATATATTGTCTGATGCAATAACCTCCAACTCACAGACTGTAACTCTATCTCGGCGCAATAAAACTACTAAACCCTGGATTACCCCAGGACTTCTCAAATGTATAAAACACAGAGATAAGCTTCATTCTAGTCTTAAAAAATCACCAAACAATGATATACTAAAAGTCACTTACCTACGTTACAGAAACTACTGCAATAAATTACTTAGAATGACCAAAATAAATTATGAGAAATCCGAATTAAGTAAGCATGCCAACGATCCTAAGAAAACCTGGCAAGTGATTAGGAAAATCTCAAATACAAATAAGACTAAAACTCCAGTAACAGAACTCCTAAAAATTAACCCTAGCAGTGTTACCTCATCAATAAACTCTGTGAACTCCTATTTTGCAAATGTAGGGAAATCGATGGCTTTAAAAATTTTAGAATCTACTAGCAACGCTAATATCCACTCCAATATTACAGAACAACATCACTCAAAATCTTTTGTATTATTAAACACGACGGAAGATGAAGTCAAGAAAACCATTCTTGGGCTCAAAAATGACTCTGCCACGGGTTTCGACGCCATTCCTTCACGTATACTTAAGATGGCCCACATGCAAATCGTTCCTCCTTTGACGTACATTTGTAACTTGTGCTTTGAAAAGGGAGTTTTTCCTAATATTTTCAAACGCTCTTTAATACACCCTGTGTTCAAAAGTGGGAACAGAGACAGTGTCAATAACTATAGACCGATCTCAGTCCTCTCAGCTTTATCTAAAGTTCTAGAGAAACTAATGAATATAAGACTTATATCATTTTTGGAAAACGAAACCATTCTCTCAGATGCTCAATTCGGATTTAGGGCTGGAAGGTCTACAGAACAGGCCGTTACAACCCTTACGGAATATATAGTTAACAATATTGATAAAAAACGTAAATGTGTTGGTTTGTTTCTGGATTTGGCAAAGGCTTTCGACAGTGTCTCTATTCCCAAATTGATTCATAAAATGGAAAATGTTGGAATTCGTGGAAATTCTCTCTTATTATTTAAATCCTATTTGACTGACAGAACTCAAAAAGTCTGTATTAATAATAACTATAGTGCTTACGAACCTGTTTCGTACGGAGTGCCACAAGGCAGCGTTCTCGGCCCCAGTCTCTTCCTGATTTACATCAACGAGCTGTGCAACTACAAGCCTTATAATGGTAAAATATTTACATTCGCTGATGACACTGCGATAGTATTTCATGGAGAGACCTGGGCAGATGCCCAAAACAATGCTGAATCAGGTTTGAGAGAGGTCATACTCTGGTTAAATGTCAACCTGCTAACATTAAACGTCCAAAAAACAAAATTCATTACGTTCTCAATAAAAAAAAATACTCAACCAGACGCCAGATTCTCTCTCCTTGCCCATACCTGCCATACTAACCTTATATGCTCTAGCTCCTGCACAGCGATCGACCGCGTAGATAGTATTAAATATCTAGGAATTTACCTTGACAATCACCTGAACTGGTCAGTTCAAATAGACTATCTAACATCTCGACTGAGAAAACTCACTTACTTATTCAAATCCCTACGATGCATACTAGATGTACAACTTTTAAAATCAGTTTATTACGCTCTCGCTCAATCTGTTACCACATATTGCATTCGTGCTTGGGGAGGCGCCTGTAAAACCAAGCTTATTAAAGTAGAAAGGGCACAGAGATCTATTCTCAAAGTCATGTACCATAAACCATTTAGGTTTCCTACTCATGATCTATATAAGTTAAGCCAGGTATTATCAGTCCGGCAATTATTTATTCTAAATACAACTCTTAAATTCCACAGGAATTTCACATTCTATCCTGCTATAAATAATTCAAAAAGAAAAACAGATAACTTATGTAATCCTGCAGCCTATAGTACAACCTTTTGCACCTATCACTCAGGATTTTTAGCTCCCTTTTTGTACAATAAAATCAATAAAATACTAAATTTGTATCCTAAAACTTATCGCAAATGTAAAATTATCCTCAAAGCTTGGTTGTCCTTTCTAGACTACACTGAAACCGAACATATTCTTCTTATTGCTAAATAAAAAAAAAAAAATTGAGAAAATCATCTTTATATTGTTCTTCTTATATCTTAATATATAATTATGTGTATATTTAAATATTCTATTAAATACATATTTACATGTTATTTACATATATCTATACATATGTGTCATATATAATTATAATAACGCATGTCACATTCACTTACTTACAGGCACACCTTCACACATACAATTAACTAATAGTCACACACACGCAGACCCACACACACACACATTGTTAAACTGCCTTTGTTTTCTTAGTATAATTATAAGTTATTATTGTTCATATTACCTTAGTTCAAATTACGAACTTAATATGTATCTCTTATCTTAAGATTCTGTAAAATCTTAACTAAATAATACCTACCCGCTATAATGCCTAATCTAGAACAGGCGATCTTGTCGACGAAAGACAATTGGTTCCATAATACAAGCCCAGCTTAGTTTGGCATCCAATTGTCTCTCAAGCATAACATGTACTACTTGCCCTTGTTAAAACATCTCATTGTACCTAATGCTTGTGAGAGAAATAAACAATTATTAAATATATAGATTCTTTAGAAAATGTACAGCGTAAATTCCTTCGTAACACGCACTACAAGTGTTATCATGCACGTATTTCGTACACTGATCTGTGCGTGTGCGCCGTTTGTTCTACACAGGAAAGTGTAGGACCAATGCCGGAGTACGCGCACCTCTGCGCCCTATCGTTGAAACTTACAATAGTATTTTTAATGATCTTGATTTATTTATTTATTCACCATTTATTTTCAAAAGTAAAGTTATTGCTGTTTTAATAGATAAAAAATAGTTATATGACTTATACACCTCTTTGTCACCTTATGAAATGACTTTCTGGAAGTAATATTTAAAATATTATTTTTTCTTTCTGTTACTCTTATATTTGTAACAACACTGTCTATATAGCAAACTGTGGATAACGGTGTTGGTAATACAATTAATTAATTCTCTTCACATTTTATTGTATAAGCCAAAATATATTGTATTATTGTTTGTTGTCCCAAATATAGCAAAATAAAATTAAACACCGCGAGTATGGCCCCCAGCAGCGCGGGAGAGGGGCATGCACATCTATGAAATAGGCTCCTTACACAGCGGAAGCAACAGATATTGAATATTTTGACTTTTTTTTGTAGTAATCGGCTGAAATTTGGCACAGGGATAGTAAAAGAGACTAAAAAGGATATAGCAGGACTTTCTATCCCGATCAAGAATTCCAACGAGATTATTTTTTTTCCGCTATATTTACTTCTTTAGGTCGCAACAGATCATTCAATTTGGCATAGGGATGGTTAAAGAGACGGTAAAATACTATGGTTTTAAAGTAATGAGTATAAACGTCAAAGTAGAGAAGGGGAATGCGACGAATGCGAAAGAAACACCGGTACCGTGAAGTCCCTCTCACGTTGCAACAAAATAATAGGGTAACTTTATTTTTGGGACATAAATGGTGGAAGTACTGAGATGAACATAGAATAGGTATTAACTTTTTATCGCGATCAAAAGATGCCGTAAAAATCTCATCGCCATTAACCGAATTCTGCGTGAGCGAAGCCACGTGGAACAGCTAATATCAAATATATCTCAGAATAATCGTTTATTGTGGACGGCACATATATTCGTGTATATATATATATTTAGCAATGATGTTTTAGTACATTTATATGCGTATCGTTAGTATTACAGATATTAGCTTTCTGGCTTATATCGTCCCCTTAAGCACCATTGCTGGTATACCGTCTTGCCCACTCGACTTCACTGTTCGACGACAATGTTCACACATTTAAAGAAAGCAATTTCCGCCGAAATTTGGCACGGTGATCCAAGTTACAATCAGTATTACCCAATGGTGGTAAGGATGACTGACAAAAGTTTCCTTCGGCGGATTTAGTGAGCGAGCAGAAAGCACAGCTCCCAAAAGGGTAGCTGGCAAGTCGCTCTCCAATTCTGCCGACGAATTCAAACTTGGCTAAGAACACATTTCAACAAGAAAACCTTATTCACTGTTCTACAATTCCAGCAAACCTATTATAAGTAGGTAGTGTATTATTCCGTGTGTCGTAATTCTAATCGCAAAACACTCCTTAATGTTGATTTGTTTTCTTCATTCAATATTTAAATTTATAATTACTATTTCATTTATATTCTTATTTTAAATGACAATAGGTATGTCAGTAACTACAAATTTTTTTTTTTCTCAATATTTATTTCATATGGTACACGGCACATTAAATAGCTTATAAAAATAATGGAGCCTACAGAAGATCAAACAAATATTACATTTTTAAGTACAAATGGTGGAAAATGTTTATTATATGGTAAACATAAATATCACATGCCAAAAAAAATATAAAAATGGAGAATCGATATGGAGATGCTCCAATTACAAAAAGACGAAATGTTTAGGGACAGTAACTATAAAGGTAAGATATGTCATATATATATCTTCAAAAAACCGTTTGTGCCTACATATTTTTAAGATTTGTTGTATGTTATTCCTCCTAAGAGTAATGTGGGATGAATTATCGAATTTGGCTGTATGGACCACAGAGGGTTCTTCAAGAACGAAGTGAATATATATATATATATACTACTTTCATACTAATATTATAAATGTGAAAGTGTGTTTGTTTGTCGTTCTTACACGTCGCAACAGAGCATTCAACTGAGCTGAATTCTAGCACAGGAATAACTGAAGAGACGGAGGACAGCATACTTTTCTAGTGTAGGGTAGCTTGGTAGGGTTCCGTACCCAAAGGGTAAAAACAGGACCCTAGCCGCCCATAAAGCCTCTGAATTGGCTTAACGACTGCTGTCATATGTCAGACCGACAACTGGACGGATCAGGCTAAAATTTGACATACATATATCTATTATAACGTAAGCATTAAAGCCTCTGAATTGGCTTAACGACTGCTGTCATATGACAGACCGACAACTGGACGGATCAGGCTAAAATTTGACATACATATATCTATTATAACGTAAGCATTAAAGCCTCTGAATTGGCTTAACGACTGCTGTCATATGACAGACCGACAACTGGACGGATCAGGCTAAAATTTGACATACATATATCTATTATAACGTAAGCATTAAAGCCTCTGAATTGGCTTAACGACTGCTGTCATATGACAGACCGACAACTGGACGGATCAGGCTAAAATTTGACATACATATATCTATTATAACGTAAGCATTAAAGCCTCTGAATTGGCTTAACGACTGCTGTCATATGACAGACCGACAACTGGACGGATCAGGCTAAAATTTGACATACATATATCTATTATAACGTAAGCATTAAAGCCTCTGAATTGGCTTAACGACTGCTGTCATATGACAGACCGACAACTGGACGGATCAGGCTAAAATTTGACATACATATATCTATTATAACGTAAGTATTAAAGCCTCTGAATTGGCTTAACGACTGCTGTCATATGACAGACCGACAACTGGACGGATCAGGCTAAAATTTGACATACATATATCTATTATAACGTAAGCATCCGGCAACAAAGGATTTTTGAAAATTCAACCCTTAAACTATCCCTACTTTGTAAGATGTACTGAGAATCCGTACTTTTTGAAGTTTTAAGTGTTTCAGCGTTTTTAAAAAATCATCCCTCAGGAGGTAAAATAGGGGATGAAAATATGTATGAGAATTCCGATATTTTTGTAGGTAAAACAATAAAAGTATTAAACGCTTATTTTTTTTAAAAGTACTCGGACGAAGTCGCGGGAATACGCTATACACTTATAAATACGAAAAATAACATTGGATACTTTTTTATCCCGATCGGGAGTTCTAGAATAAATTTATATTTGTCAATTTTTGCATATTACTAACGTTATGTTATAAATTTATAGGGAGACTATGTTACAAAAAAGAAATGTCATACTTGCGATCCCGACGTTTCAAAAAATATAACTTTGAAGGAAATATCTGCAATAAAGGAGACGGTACAAAGGGGTGATGAACCCATCACGAAATTGTACGAAAGCAAACTAACAAAAGTAGAAATTAGTGGTGTCATCCCTTTGTTCTAACTATGCCTCCGTTTCCTAGTGTCTTACGCACCTTATATAATACCCGAAACAAATCTAACAACGTTACAAGAACCACTTTTAAAAATGTTGAAGATGTATTGTATTAGTCCCAGCAAAATTTCACAAATTCATTTTAGCTGATTTTTACTACAATTGAAATAGAATTTTAGTTCTTTGCTCTACGCGAGAAAAAATTAATATATTAAAGAAATTTTTATGGATGGTACTTTCAGTAGTTGGTTTGGTCAGCTTTACACAATTTTAGACGACGTAGGCAGTTATGTCGAGGCAAACAATATAATTCCTTTAATATATGCTCTGATGACTGATAAAAAAACTGAAGGTTACAATGTTTTATTCAGATTGATAAATTCGCAGCTGCCGGATTTTAAACCTTCTGAAGCACACTGTGACTACGAATTGGCACCAATTAATGCTATAATTAATATATATCCGCAAATCGTAGTAAAGAGCTGTTATTATCACTGGTCCAGTAGTGTCTGGAGAAAGGCTGAATTTTTAGGTTAAAACAGAAAAAAAAATTGTTGCCCTTACCGCAGCACTGCCGCTAGTCCCTTAAGAACACAATAAAACAGCATGGGAGTATATTAAACAAAAATGTGGAGACTTAATCGAAATGCCAATATTTTCAAATTATGTAGAAAGATTTTGACTTAAGCCATACATTATTATAATATTAAGTGTATTCAGTGAAGTACAAATAATGTTTTAGTAGGTTGGCATTCTAAATTAAACATAGCTTTAAACAAAAACACCTTAACACTTTTACAACTTCTTAACGTTTTACACTAATTCCAAAAAAATTCAAGAAATAAAACTTAAAACAAATAACAATAAAGCAAAAAAAAAACTAAAAGTTTATATGTAATGATGACGTAATTAGACGTGTTCAGATGGAATAAATTAACCGTGACATAACAGTAGGTCATGCACTTAATAAACTTCGATAATTTAGGTACCTAGTTCTATAGATAATAATATACCGTAGTTAATTTTGTTACAATCATTTATTGTTTTAGAATGTTTATTTATATGTATATTATATTTTTTTGTAAATAAATACATATTATTTAGTATTTATACATAGGTACATAAATAATTGGCTCAATGAAATATAGTTTTATTAGATATCCGACGAAGAATCTGGTGAGGTTTCAACAAGGAACCTTACAGACAGATTTTCAGAAAGACAGATTCTGAGGTAGGTAGTCAGTTTCTTATTTAGCCAGATTCTGATTAGTTCAGGCGTTTGAACAGTCAAACTGACAAATCTGCGCATTAAAATCCTGAATAAAGAAATCCGCCGAAGAACCAAAGTCACCCATATAGCTCAAACAGTTACCAACTGACTAAAACATTTTGTATTACAGGAGTTAAAATGCTATCGTAAGTTTCTACTTCATTTTATTAGAATTTTTTTTTTCTCTTGAAACATTGTTGTATTTCCGCTTTGATTGTTCTGAGGCTTTGACCCATTTGTGATGTTATTTTTTTTATTATATTTGTTTTTCGGAAACGCCTCAGGAGTTTTGATAACCGTGTCAATGTTATTGTACCTGTCGTCACCTGTGTATTAAATTTAGAATGCCATCCCTTTAAAACATCGGCAATGTTCTATGACGTATGCCAAAAACAATAAACATTTTATTAAAACTTTTGTAAGCTAAAAACGTTACACGTAGTTAAAAAACTTTTGCATCTCCAAATCGTGACATACCGCTTTAACATATTCCCAGCTTCACGCTATTTTATTCAGCCGGAACAATAGGGAGCACTGTTGAAAGACAAACAATGCGTTTTTCACCTTGTGCATTAGTTTTTTAAAAGCTTGCAAGATTTTGACCCACTTACCAGTTTCCGATTAAGCTGTTGGATTTGATTTGTAATTTTTTGATGGTTTTTTTTTATTAACTCGTAACTATCACCCTCGACCAGTGGTAAAAGCAATCTTTTAATTGTATGTCGAAAAAAAAATTGGATATAGCATTAAGGGTATCACAGAGGCTAGAAAATAAATTCCCAAAAGAAGTCACTATCTTTTGGTTAAATTATTTCAAAAATTATATATTATTACAAGTTAAAAAATAAATGTTATTTCAATATGTTTCATTAAGATGAATTGGTATTTTTTCATTTAACTTTTAAATGTAAATGCCCGTTTTTTGAGGTCTAAAATCATTTCCTTTTTTTTTCATTTCTTTTTTATAAATAGGTACGTAAAAATCAATCATTTTTATCAGAGAAAATGAAGTATTTTTAATGATTTATTTCCCTGAAAACAAATACGCTTGTCTTTTTTTCTAGCCTCAGCTGCAATTCATAATCACAACGAAATATGCGAGGCGACCAATTTGGTAGCGATTATTTATTTATTTATTAGTGTCAAATATATGTAAGTAATTGTATCAGTTATCCTGGTACCCATAATCCAAGCTTTTCTTTGTTCGGGACCACGTGGCGAGGTGATACGTCCAAATTATTTATCGTATACTTAAGTCTGAAGTTACTACCGAATATAAATGACGTTACTAAAATGAGGTCGGTTCATGTGGTGTGCCAATTATGCAATTTGGAAACCATACGTAGGTAATAGTTATATGACTTGTATAAAAACCTACAAATAGGCTATAAAAGGAAACAAATTGCAGATGTTTATATATTTATATATAGCTTCACTGATTTATTCATTGTCTTTCAATATAACTTTGTTGTTCGATTTTATGTTGTAGCAAGTGATTTGTTTAGTTATATATTTTTTAGTCTGTAAATAGCTTTAGTTCTCCTTTTGCGTGTCCAAACTTCATTGTAATTTCTATATCCATGCAAGAAATGTCAAACTTATTTACTTTGACATACCGTTTGACTTTAAAATTTGATTATGAAAAAATGACATATAAAAAAATGTAATAATGAAAAATCAGTTTGCAAATTGTAAAAATGAGTTATGACGTGTGAAGCGTAGCGAAATACTAAAAGATAGTGTGAATTTTCAGAATCAACAATAACAATCACCAACATATTATTTATGTTGAAGGAATGACGGATTACAGGAATTATTCTACCAATCCTTATTTTTTTTGGGTTTTAAGGGTTAGCTATCTTCAGGTACCAATTTACATGTAACTTACGACGGGATCGTAAATTTCGCCGTATTGAATATAATTTTAAAGATTTTCAAAAGCCGGCGAAGGTGTTGCTTAACTGGGCTGGATCACAGTATGAACAATTTAACTTCAAAAAATATGTAAAGATATTAACATTATTTCAAGGAAATTATCCGTAAAACATTTCTGGTACCGTCAAGAAAATACAAAAGTTCGGTAATTTGGAAAATTTCCGTCAATTAAAATTGCTTACGGATAGAAAAGCATAACGTGTAATTGAAAAAGTGGTGGTAGCATTATAAAACTTTAATACATTTAATTAACGGACCTACTAAAATCTTTTATTTTAATTTTCCCTGGGAAAAAGATATTGACAATGTTAGTTTATTTAATAAAATTTTTATGTCGTTGACGATTTTCTTGGTAACCCATTTGAATAAAAAGATTTTGAGTTTGAGTTTGTTACGTTGTATAAAGTCATGTATGTATGTATTTTGCTTCTTATTTAATAGCAGAGAAAAAAATAATTGTGTGAATGTTTGTATCTTCTACAGTGCTACCGACGTTACCGTGTATCCTGTACAGTTCAACAAACGGTGGAGAGCAACTTTTAAATATAGCGTAATCAAAAAAGAATACTAAAATTCAAATAGGAAAATAATTGACAATTTTCTTGTAAAAACTGACTGGATGACAACAAAGCTGGACAAACCGTCTGGACAAATGATTGTAAATATTATAAACATTTTATCCATTAAATTATTTTTATTAACTGTAAAAAATGCTTTGAATTACATTTAAATTGCTTTTTTAAATGTTTTTTTTTACGATTTTCGGGTTTGATAGCTGTCATCTAAAATGAAGATCTTGATGAGATCTATCACTTTCGTAAAGAAACTCCTAGTCTACAATTAATAGTTTTGGAGATACAGCCTTTGGGAGCGTTCAAGTATTACGTAACGCAATTTGGGGGGGCGGGGGGGTCTCGTAAAACGTTACGATGCGTTACACGGGCGGGAGGGGGTCCTTCTTACAACACGTTACGTAACATTATTTCTTTTTTTATATAAAAAAATAGGGAAATAAAACTCCCAAATTGGCAACCCTTTTCGTTTACGGGGAATCTCTCGATTGTATTAGTCTGGTCGCCATTTTTAATTTGTTCTCGCATGTTGGTAAACCTTTTCGTTTATATTTCACGGGGAATCCCTAGATTGTATTGTACGTCATTTAATGTTGTTTTTGTTGTCAGTATTCGTTAGTGTTTATGCAGAAGCAAATTGCTGTAGTCGCTGTTATTAAAGTGAGTTCATAGTGTTCATACTGTAATGTCCTCAAAAGAAGGAGATTTGTATCATCAGCTGTTCTTGGCCTATAAAGGCTCTCATGCTGACTTGCCAGCGCAAGTATGTCAAAAAAATGCCAATGAAATTTGGAAAACGGCTAAAGAAAAACTAAAAAACAAAGAAAAGTTTATAGAACATATAAATGATGTTATACGAGAGTTGAAGGTGAAGGCCACGAAGAAGAAAGCAACAATGCTTAGTTATTTTACACAAATAAGTTTACTACTAAAATGTAATAATGACATAAGTATTATATTTAGTCCAAACCTTGATTTTTCATAAAAGAACTGGTCATAAGTATTTTATATTTCTAGCTACCTATGCAAACATCAAGCACGCCAGCAACACTATGGCCCAATGCTCCCTCGACTTCGCGTGCTCCTCAACAAAAACAGGTGCATCTGCTTATATGTGTTGTATATTATGTTCTTTTTTATCGCATGTGTCAATAATACCTATTCTTAATTAATTTTCTCTTGGCCTATAGGATTCGAATGTTGTAGCTTCATCCACGTGTTCATCTCTCATGGAATCGATTGTCGCAGTCGCTGGACATGAAAGCACTGCCGTCAAACGAAAGATGAGCGATATCCACGAGGAGCAAAGTCAGAATACTGATGGGGAAACTGTGGAGACATCGTCTACGGAACCAGACAAGACTTTGGTTGATTCGGTCATCACTAAAAATGTTCCAAGCAAACCGGCTCAAGAAACTCTTATGAAGAAAATTGGTCTACTGCAACAAAAAATAAATGTTCTCACTGAAGCAAGGGACACTGGTATAGCCAAAGATGATGTTCATGACGAAATAAAAAAGCTACGCAAAGAGTTGAAAGAAGAAGAGAAATGTTTGAAGAAAAAAAGAGACTCTGCTAAGCGTGCAAAAAAATTTCGAGCCAAAGAAAAACTGGAGAAAACTGAACGTCAGAGAAACAATCCTGCTGCAGCACAACCTCGAACTGGCCCTGGACAGCCCTCTTTAGTTGACTCGCAACCTGCTCTCCTAGAGACCAAATTAATATTGCCATTCATGGCAGCGCTGCTGATGAACGCCGCCGAACAGAGATGATTAGGAGTTGTCTCACTCTGTCCGACCTGCATGAAAGGCTGTTGTTAATGGGATTCCAAATTTCTCGAAGCGGCACATATCTTCATTTACTCCCACGCGTTTCTAACACACAAGAGGGAAGAAGACACGTACGTACTGTACCCGTAAAGTTAGCAAGACCACAGCCCGAGATGCACAAAAAACACGAGGACGGGGAATTTTGCACTGCTACAATCAGGTCATTGGAATCTCTCGCTTCGCTTCTGGGACCGCAGCAAGTATTCGTTCTCTCACAAGACGATAAGGCACGTGTACCGATAGGTTTACCGGCAGTAAAAAGTCAGAGCCCTCTTTTAATGCATATGGAATACAGAATACTTTTACCTGATCATGACTGGGTCGTGGCAGAGCGGCACAAACTTATTCCTTCTGTATACGCCGGCGTCAACGTAGAACCTAACAATTTCGGTAGGGAAGAAGCTGTTGGGTACAGCGGGCCGACACACATATCCATAAGGAGCGGGAAACACTCATCCTCCACAGCGAACACCCACGCTTATGATTTCGAATCACTTTTATCAATACCTTCATTCAAATCCTTAATGATGACAGAATCGAACACCGTGAAGCCAGTAATCATCATCTTTGTAGATGGTGGGCCGGACGAAAACCCGCGTTATCGCAAAGTCAAGAACTTTGCGATTGAACACTTTAAAAAATACAACCTGGACGCCCTGTTTATAGCGACTAATGCTCCTGGGCGGAGCGCATATAACCGAGTTGAGCGTCGCATGGCTCCCCTCAGCAAACGACTGGCAGGCGTCATTTTGCCTCATGAACATTTTGGTTCTCATCTCGACGACAAAGGAATGACTACGGATGATGATTTGGAAAAACGCAATTTTCAGCACGCTGGGGAAACACTTGCAGAAGTGTGGAGAGAAATGAAAATTGATAATTATGACGTTTCGGCGGAGTATAGACAGCCCGAAGATAGCATGCAGGATCCAGCAGAACCAAATCTGGCGTGGTATAGCGTTCACGTCCGTGAATCGCAATATTTCTTACAGGTTATAAAATGCGCAGATGAATCCTGCTGTTCACCACCGAGAAGTGCATTGAAATCTGTGTTTACGGATACTTTCATGCCGCCACCTTGCCCAATACTTCAAACCCCAAGCAAGCTCGTAGTACCCAGTTTGTTAGACAAAGGAAAATCCAAGTTTTCGCCACTTCTTGTAAGGTTGTCCGTTAATCTGTCACCTCCTCTAGAAGGGTTTAAGCAGATGCCTTACGATTTCTTTTGTCCATCTGTACAATCCGACCTAAAGAAAAAAGTATGTCCAACCTGTGGGATCTATTTCACATCTCACAGGAGTGTTCAAATGCACTGTCGTTACGTGCATGGCAAGACTGTCCAAGACCATTGTGAAACTAGAGTACGGCCACAGCGCCTTGCTGCCAGAAGGGCAAATGAGCTTCTCTGCATTGTGCGTCGTTATGAAACATCGTCTGAGGATGCTGACTGGCTCGACGAAGACGAAGTTGATGCAAGTGGCTTAACAATTCCAGAACCGTCTTCGTCTGCACTCCAGGTGCCAGTGATGAAAGAATCTGAGTGGCTAGCAAACCCGTGGACAGAGGAGCAGTAATTTCAATCGAATTGTTTTTATAGACCTACTTAGATACTTGGTTAATAGTTGATTATTTTTTAATTTTGTTAAGAATACGATTTTATTTCGAGTAAAATGTTTAATTTCAGTTGGGTTTCTGTTTATAATTGCATTGCCAAAGGTTAAAATAAATATGTTATTTTATTTGAAGAATTTATTAGTAAAAAAGCTAAAATACTTAGGAGAATGAAGGAGAAAAACAATTGTGTTTTGTAAAGCCAAAAATTTATAAAAAAATAAACAAAATACGCAGGTGTTGCGAATTAAAAATCTCTTGTTTTATTATAAGGCAATTAAAACTATACGAAGGATAAAAACTATAACAACTTTTTGCGACTTCAGGGTAAAAATGATGACTTGAGTGTTACGTAACCTTTAGAGAGGGGGGTGGGGGGTACAGAAAAACGTTACGGAGCGTTACAGTGGGGGGAGGGGGGGTCAAAAATCTTCAAAAATTGCGTTACGTAATACTTGAACGCTCCCTTTCCTAGTTTGACAGTAAAATTTCAGACTTAGTGAAAAATAGTTTTAGCCGGTTTCATCGTTTCGGTCACCTACATACTGATAAGCCAAGACCCATTCTAATAAACTTCTTTAATGTGTCTGTTTGTGACTAAGTCTGGGCTTCGAAAACTAGTCTTAATAATTCTGGGGTCACACTGTCTGAGTTTTTGACCAAAAGCAGGCATCAAGTATTCATGTTAGCAAGACAGCGATTCGGCTTGAATAAATATTGGACGAGAGATGGCACTTGTTTCGTGCTCGAATCCGATGGCACGGGTGTAGCCATGGTGGGGCAGGGTGAGGCGCACCTATAACCTGTAAGGTACCTAACTAAACCTAAAAAAATCAATTATCTAGACACTAACTACAATACTAAATATCCGTAAGTTCACATTTACTCTCACTTAATTCGCTTGGACTGTGGCACACTGATCGCTATCTGAAGGATTTGTCGGACAATCACACGTATATTGGTTCGGAGTTGTTCAAACGGGGCGTGACTTGGATTTTTGATCCTTCCGGCTATCCTTTGTGAGGCGGTATTTTAGAAGCAGCTGTCAAGGTCGCCAAAATTTACCTCCATCGTGTGATTGGTGAAACGGCCATCACGTTTGAGGAATTGCAAACGGTATTTTGCAATGTCGAAGCGGTGTTGAACTCACGACAGCTTTGTCCGATCTCGTCGGATCCTAATGACCTGGAAGCGCTAATTCCAGGCCATTTATTGAACGGTAGTCTCTTAACCTCCATGCCTGAATACCACGTCTTCGAAGTGACAGTCAACCGGTTATCGCGCTTTCAGTTGCTTCAGCAAATTATGCAATTGTTCCACCGTCAGTGGTCCTCAGAGTACTTACATTTGTTACAGCAACGGGTTCGGTGGACGGATAAAACCAACCCCCCGCGCGTCGGAGACCTTGTCCTCTTAAAGGAATCAAATTTACCGCCTTTGCAATGGCGTTTAGGCCGCATCGTACACTTATTCACCGGTTCGGACGGTATCCTGCGGGTCGCAGAGGTCATGGTAGGGGATTCAGTGATAAAGCGTGCCGTCGCGACGCTTTCTCTATTGCCAGTAGATAGATGGCTCTGGCTCGGGTTTTCCACATCCAGACACGGTATGGCTGGGGCGGGGGTTTGTTCTGGAAAGATTCATGACTCATCGGTCGGACCGGCGTGACGGGTAAGCTAGCATTCGCCGCGCCCTCTGTGTGCACCGACGCACTCAGTTGCTCAGAATCCTTTAGAAGGCACGGCTGTCGTACCTTTTTCGAGCTAATTATAAACGAAATGAAATTGTTTATTGTGAGTGAAACAAATAAACACATCACAGTCACATGGCACACACGCAATACACACAATTTTACACAAAACGTTATCTATGAACAACTGATGTCATCTGTAAGTACCATTTTTTCTTAGGGCCTACGAATTGCCCGGTTTTAAATATCAAACTGCGCTGCTATAAATTCAGAATTTATTGTCTCTGTTTGCCTTTTTGCGAAATATTCCGCACTTCTTCAACCGATCATAAATGTGTTACAGTCAAAAAGCATTGACTTGCTCCAGTTTGCGAATCACATTAAAATAATCATCGACACATTATAAAACATCGTGAAAAAGTGGCAGTTTCATAGCTGAAGCTCAAGTGATCGCTGACGCTCTAGAAGTTAATTTTACAATGCCACGAATCGCGAAAATACAGTCGCATCGTGCAAATCCTCCGACAGAGACTTCTACACAGTTGATTATTCCTTACCTAGACTCGCTAATTAAGTCATTGGAAGAGCGTTTATAGGAGAACAACTTACTGGCATAATCTTTGATCTCAATATCTCAATGCACCCACATAACATGTTACAAATGACATTCGAAGATTTTTGAAAAAAAACAGTGGCCTTTCGCGAGTTTTATAACTTAAGTGGTAGTTTCCACAGCGAGGCTGAACTGTGGTACCATTTGTGGGAAGAAAAAAAAATGTCATTGGCTATTCTGAAAGACATGGAAGTGGCAGAAATGATAAAGGATTCAGAAATGTTTTATCCGAGCATAAAAACTGCGCTTGCTATTTTACTGGCCCAACCGTGTACGACCTGTACTATAGAGAGGTCTTTCAGTACGTTATGGGTTTAAACGCTGTGGCCTTTTCCCATTCAATGCAGATAGTCCAGATACCATTAAGTGTGTAAGAAATACATTGGAAAATGTTCAATCTACTGAGGCTGACACACAATATGCATCTGAATAAATAAGTCAATAATTTTAAAGTCTCTTTAGGTGGGCGTGGACAGTGCAAAAGTTTCGATGGAAACCGAATCAGAAGTTTAATTGCTTGAACTTGCTTTCTTTCAAACAGAAAACAGAACCGCACGCATTTTGCTCATATTGATGCAACGACAGAAATCAACATGTCTTCATTCCATGATGAAGATACAGATCAAAATGCTGAGGAAAATAACACAAACCCGATTCTACAGATTGAAACCATTTCAGCTGAAATTCATGTTGCTACAAAACAATCTACTAAGTCTAACACATCTAAGCTAAGCCACATAAATCGGAACGTTACACCAGCGATTGTATTCTTTCTTTCTTCAATTCTCGATGAAATCATAGATTATTATGATTATTCTTAAAAAGATTACATGTCGCATGCGTCTTGCAACAATTAGTTTCACCTACTGAACACGTTCTAATGATTGGAGATTTACAACTTTACACCTTCCTGGAAGTTACCTTGATGTGGGCTCGATTGTCTGCCAGTGTCGGAAAAAGTAAGTATTTACCTGCCTATTTGTTATACATACTTTTATTTTATGTTGTAATAAGTACGAATATATTTGTTATGTTTGCGTGTGGAAGGTACGTATTAAAAATTAAATGCTGAACAGTCCTTATTAGATACTTACATAAAAGAACCAAAAGCCGAGAAAGGATGAAATTTTTGCCCCTATTTTTTTTAGTGATTTTTGTTTCGGACTATGTGGTGGTTCACTAAATGAGAGATATATTATGATTGTCCTGCATGATTGTAAAAATTTTTGGCTCCTTATGCGAAATGACTAAATTAAATACATACTATTATAGATTGTACGCGTCATTACGTACCCGTAACGTGCATCAAAGTAATAAATAAATAATAAAATCGCGAAGGTTTGATATCAAAATATTATTTTAAAGTATTTTCTATCGAATTTACAGAAATATATCTAAATACATCTATTAAAAAATGTTTTACATTACATTAAAATCAGTTCAGCCGTATTCATAAAACTCTATTATGGATCTTAATCCATAATCATTCAATAAATCAATGACCAGGAAACCAATAACAATCTCGTTGGAACGAACTAAATACCATCCTTATGGATGCCGCACAAGAGATCCTTATGTAACCAAAACTTCCATATCACGTCAGCAAAACTACAAAAAGCACTTTTCCTTAACAACCGCTTTCAAAGAAATCCTTAAGCATGCAAAAAGGCAAACTTCGGGCACATATAAGCGCAACTTTTATTTCATTAAAAATAAAAAAAAATGTAGTGCTATCTTCACACACATGAAATATTGTGTAATTTGTTATGTTACGAAGTCAATAAATACATAGAGCTACTAAATAAATGACATGCCATTTAAGTGTTAAACAATTTGATATTAAAGATATTTGTAAGTAGCAATAATCGTTTTGTGTAACTCTTAACAGGTGGTTTTCACAGGTAAGAATGACTTCAATTTCAGTGAAATGCTTTGACCGATCAAAGTTGTTGCTAGGAGGCCTTTGTGAGTATTGCTGCTTAACGTGTTCATGCTTATGTTAAACATCCCACTATTAATGTATACAGTTGTGGTGTGAAAAGTATATTCGCAGTTTCGATGAGTGGGATTCTTATAGAAAACATTCATTTAGGCAGCATGATATTCCTTATCAATTTCAATCACAAAATACTGTTTTTTTACCTCAGGCTAATGTTAATATTCCTGCGCTTGATGATATTCACACTAACACGTCTGATGACATTCAATTAGGTTCTATGAATGGTTTCGATCTTAATGAATTCAACAGCATCTTGACTAGAAATGTAATTGTATTCGTTGCTAAACTGTACAGCAAACCCAGTTTACCTTGTAATCATGTAAAGGGCGTAATAAAAGATGAAACATCATTTCTTTCTGAAAGTTTTTCTCCAGATAATTTGTGTAAAATCAAAAAGGCAAAAGATGCTACTATTTTAAAATTTGATGTGGTCGATACTGTAGAAAATATATTAAAATCTGTAGCAAATCCTTTTCAGGATTGTCAAGTGACTATTTGAGAATGAAATATTTTGTATCGACCGGTGATTATATTCCTCCTGAGACCTATACTATTGACATTAGAGTCAAAAGAGTAGTTACAGGCGGTGCTGTCAATGGTAAAATGCTAAATGTAACTGATCAATTAATACCCCTCAGAAAAACCCTAAAAATTTTTTTTTAATTACCTGACGTTTTCTGAATAGTACATTAAAATATATGGATGATTTAAATTCATCTGAAATAGTATCCAATTTAATTCAATGTTAAAAGTGGAAAACGATAAAAGCAAAATTTTATAGTCTATGCGATATTGCAATCCCCATTATTATCTATTTTGATGATTGGGAACCAAATAAAGCACTTGGACCGCATAGTGAAAAGATCGGTTGTGCCAATTTGCCCACACTTCCAGAAGAATGTCAATTTAAGCCGGAAAACATATTTGAAGTCTTACAGTCTCATTCATAAAAAAATCTTATGATAGCCTTAAAACGTTCTTTAGTTAAAATGCTCAATAAGCCTATTAGACCTTTCGTAAGAAATGTTATTCATAAACGCACTTTATGTCATTGTTAACTAATACGCCGCTATAAGCGTGATGCAGTGATTGCCTATTGCAACACTAGTAAACTAAAAAAGAAACAATAAAATATTGTCTATAGCTATGGTAATCCAACCAAAATAATGTGGTTTAATTTGTATTGCCGTTTGAAAGGAATCTGTGTCTAATTTTTTCGTCGGATAATAGAATTGTGCGCGCGCAACTGTTTGATTTGTTTATGTCAAATTTAGTATTTTGTTGTTTGGTTAACATTTATTTTTGCTCAATTTAAAGCAAAACGGCGTAGCTTGTTGCTAAATAATTTTGAAAATGGATAACAAAGAAAATAAAACACCCAAAAAGCGGCAACGCACTGACAATTGGCTCGAAGAGGATAAGATTTGTTTGTTCACATATAATTTGTTGTCATGTTGTATTGATATTTACAACAACGTATTATATTCTTCCGTATGATTTACAAGTTGCCACATATATTTGTATCATTGCACATATTTTTATTTCTTTATTTCAGTTTTTAAAGGTTTATTGTTAAAGGAATTGGTTAAGGAAAGAGTGCAAGCCATTGAAAATAAAAACACTGACACAAACACAAACAAGAAAAAACAAGCAGCTTGGGCTGATTTACAATTAAAGTTAGTGTATCTACATGTTTAATATAATTTCGCGGCTACGAATTATAACATATTTCATCTCTTTATGTAGATATAAACTGCTTAAAGTGAATTTATCTATTTCAGCTTTAATTTGATGTGTAAGGGTGCCCAGCGCACTACATTACAACTAAAATCGCAATGGGGTGTTGTAAAAATGGGTGCCAAGAAAGAAAAGGCAGCAGAAAGGCAAGTAATAATTAAGACAGGTATGTTACTCTTAATAAATAGAGGTATTAACTACTAGTGTAATTCATGTCATTAATAATATCATATTTATAGGCGGAGGCCCACCACCGTCAATCTTACCCAAAGATGCAGATGACATCAGCTCTTAGCTGCCACATGAATTCACAATAGACACCAATGAGTTTGATTCAGACAGTAATTTACAAAAAAGCCAGGTATTTGCACCTAAATACATTATACATTATAGGTATTAATTTTTTTTACGAAACAAATCTCCTTAATTCAGAAATTGTTTACTGGATAGCACTGAAACATTAAATGAAAGAATAAATGGATCAGTTAGATTTTGTGATTAGAAGAAATTTTTTGTATTTCTCTGTGTCAATATATTGATAATAAGGCAGATACTCTCATAACAATGTTACATTAATTCTGTTTTAGGTTTTTGTGGAAGTTTTGCCATCTATAGGCAGCACATCGCAGACTGCTAGCCTGCTAGCAGAAGAGCCACAAGCACCTAGCCTTTCACAGAATGTTATCCTTAAACATGTAAGTAAAATCAAAAGAATTTATTCTCTGACTTTCAAAGCACTAGGATTGTGAGGTAAAGTAGTAATTTATATTTTATTTTCAGATATCTCAGGAAGAAACTGAATTCCAGCAAATAACTAATGAAAATGAAAGTAGACTAATTTGAAAGTAATCACACTTACCTACATACCATTATCTCATAGTTTGATTACTTATTAAAAAAATTCATTCCAGATTCATGTTGAAATTCTTGATATGCCACAAGAAAGCCAATTGAAAAAAGTTAATGTGAGTATATAATGTTTTAATGAAATGGACTTGACACATTTCAATTATTGTGTTTATTCACAAACTGTTCTTTTTTTTCAGAAAAATAGAGAGCAAGATGATAGTGATGACAGAGAGTCAAAATTAACAGACAAAGAACAAATAAAAAAGGTATGATTAATGCGCCAAAGCGTTATACTTAGATTACATCTAGGTCAATCAGCGCTTTTGGTTTGGCCAAAGATCCTATATGTAAATCTAGACCAGTCGCACTATGTGCAACTTGCAAATCCTAACTTCATACAAACTCGCCGAGTTTTTTTGTATCATATTTTATAAAAATTTTTTTTACAGAAAACTAAGAAGCAGAAATTGACACTGTCTCAACCAGTGCCTGCTAATGAAAGTGTTGCAGCCATTGCAGAAGTTGAAATTAAATGTCGGAAAGAACTACATTTGGCACAAATGGAAAATGAAAAAAGGAAAACAAGAAATTTAGATTTAAAACATGAAGTTTTGCTCCAAAAACTTTTATATTATAAATGAAAAAATAGCTAAATTCAATCTTTTATTTACTAAATATTACAAATTACAAATTTAGAAATGTTGAGATATAAAGTTCCGTAAAACATTTTGAGACATTCTTCTTGAAATTGCTGACTGATTTTGACTTCCCTGGTCTACAGTTGCTTGTGCAATGGAAGCAGGAGTGGGTACATCTGTAATAATAAAAAATAATTATGTAAATTTCTCATATACAAATATCAATCTGTATCTTGTTTCTATTTTATCGTAAATAAAAAGTAACCTTGTCCTCTATGTATACAAAACAAAGGTTAAACAAATTTACTCAAAATAAAAGTGACAATAATTTACCTAGTAAGTCACTCATGTCTACAGCTATATTGTGTAATATTGCTAATGCAGTGATAATAGTTTTTCCATTTGTTATCGGAACAGGAGTGCCATAAAGCAAGCACAGAAATCTTTCTTTCCATACTCCAAAACATCTCTCAACTGTGTTCCTGGTTGAAATATGAGCTTGGTTGTACCTTTCTTCTTGTATATTTGAGGGTCTTTAAATCGGGGTGAACAAATAAGGCAGAAGTGGATAACCAGAATCACCAAGTAGACGTCCCCTGAACTCCCCATCTTCAAATCTCTGTTTGATTTGCAACTCATTAAATATTCGGCTGTCGTGTGTACTTCCTCTCCACCTTGCCACAATATCCATTATTTTAAGATCAGCATCACAGACTACCTTGAATGACAGACAACATGAGTATGTTACCTATTTTTACTTGGTAATAAATGGTATCAAAATTTTATTAAGATACCTACTTGAACGTTTAATGAATAGTAGCCTTTTCTATTTATGTAATATTGTGACTGATCACCGCCTGGTTTTCTTATTTTGATATGTGTGCAGTCAATTGCCCCAATCACCCCTGGAAAGTTTTTTAACAACTGGAACGCATTAATAATACTTTCTTGCTGGGCTACTGAGACTGGCATTTTGATGAAGTTACTTCTATGCCTGGCTAGTGCACGAGCTACTTTGGCACATATTCTGCTTACAGTAGGCTGACTTAGGCCATGTAGATTACCAGCGTCATCCTGAACCTTTGAAAAATTAATAAATATTATGTAACAAACATTAACTATGACGATGGCAAAGTTACTTATGAAATAACTAAGTTTTACTTACTTCGCGCCGTCCCCAACATCGTATAGCCACCAACACTTGTAATTCCGTTGATGTTTCTGCACCTCTCGCATCTACTCGAAGCTCATTTTGTACTAAATCAATAATACATCGAATGGTTTCTTTTTTAAAGCGGTACTTCAATTTAAAATTGAAATCTCTCAGTGATAAAAGAGGATTTGACCGTTTATTATACTGTTTTCTATGTCTATGTCTTCTTGTTGCTGCGCTAATGGAACGTATAGCCACTATAGCATTCATTATTTTATATCAACAAATTAAATTCGGAAACAAACACGAAATAGCTAGAAAATCTCATATTCTAAAGTGTGGTTATGTACACAACATTTTTTTTAACCACAGATTACAAAACCATTATTTTAAACCTCTGTCCTCGCAAAAATGCAATTTGCATTCTTGAAGAAAAATTACAAAAGTTCAATGATTTCTCCAAAACTGAGTAATCCAATGTTTATAGGCGTGTTAAAGTAGGTCCGACCCTGCTTTAACTCACTGGCGTTTTATGAGACTGCTATAGCAGGTTTTTAACGCTATAGTGCGTTTATGAATAACATTTTTGGGCAATCGTTCTATAAGCCTCTTATAAAGCTGTTGTAAAACGTTTCGTTTTTTTATGAATAAGACTGTTAATTTTTAATGCTGATTGACAGAAAAACTTATGGGAACAAGAAAACATTTCGACCTCTTATTGAAGAACTGAAGAACCTTGAAAAAGAGGGTATTTGTTTAAATACAACTCAAGGCGAAAAAGATTATACTTCCCAACTGTTCTGCTTATTGATGACAATCTTGGTGTCAATGGCATGTGTGGGTTTGTCGAAAGTTTTTCAGCAACTTATATGTGTCGCTTCTGTAAAGCAACTAATCTTATGACGGAAAGTATGACTATTGAACTACGTGTCTTCGTAATGTTGTAAATTATCCTGCCGATGTAGCTTTAAACGATTTCACAAAAACTGTTATAAAGGAGGAATTTGTATTTAAAGATGTCAACAGTTTGGGCTATGATATTCCAAATAGTTTTGCAGTTGATTGTATGCACGACGGTCCTGAAGAAATAGCCCACTATACAATTATTCCTGTAATAAAACATTAACTTAATTTAGATCCTCTTTCACTAGAAACACTTAATTGTCGAATGTATATGTTTGACTTTGGTCTCGATGTCAATATTTTATTATTTTATTGAATTAGTACGGGCGCTTCTCACTGTGCAGTCGTGCACTCAACTATTCTTACAATCTATAACGATTGTGATTGTATAGTTAACTAAAAGTCGACCCTTTAATAGTGTTAAGGTTATAAATGGTTCGAAGTAATATATTTTGCGACTCATTGTGACTGTGAATCAACTATATTTTGCTGTGAATCAATCGTACTGGTTTTTTAATTTGTAGCGGATAACGGTTAAAACTTTCATTTTGTTTTCATTATGAGTGTTTTACGTACTCCTCCAAGTGATGGATCCCCAATCAAAGGCGGATCACAACCTGATTTATCGAGGGAAATTGATTCGTTTATACACCGCAAGCGTAAGCAACCAGAACTTGATTGCAGTATAAAACAAGAACTAAGCGATTTTCGAAAAGAAATGATGCTTTTTTTAACGTCCTTCAGTGCTACTCTAAGTGACACTTTAATGAAAATGCGAAACGAAATATCGACTGAGTTAAAGAAACAGGTCCGTAACATTACGTCTTTAACGGAAAAAATAGTGGAAGATATATATTGAAAAATGACTTATCTGATCTTAATATCAGACTCTGTACCACAGAAGGTTAACTTGATTCGTTGTCTAAGCTCCCTCAAACTCTTAGTGAAGCTAATGACACCATTAAATCATTGTTGATTGAAAACAACTGTTAGCAATTTCTGTTAATAAATAACCTGGAGATCTCTGGAGTATCTTTTACAAAAGGAGAGAATCTTTTTTCTATTCTTCGTGATATTTGCTCCCGAATTGGATATAAATTACCAGCCCATAGAAAAAAATGATCAAAGCCCTAGCCGGCCTCCTGCTATTATCGTTCGTTTCACCCAACGCAGGCGAAAGGATGAATTTCTAACTGCTGTTCGCGCGCGACGCGGCCTGACCTCCGCTGACATCGGGATACCAGGACCTGCTGCCATAATAAATTATTGCTGAAACGAGCAAGGCAATTAGAAGCAGAGTTTTTTTTTGCTTTTTATTTTAATGCGGAAAAACGAAAACAGTCCGGCTATTTATATAAAGAGTGAAATGGATTTAAAAAACTAAAATGACTAATTGTTTGTTCAGTTTTGTGTTTAGCTACTCAAAAGAGATGTATTTATTGTGTTCTTGTTTACTTATTATGCACTCTATTGTTTTTACAATTAAAATGTTTTGCAGAAATTATTTATACTAACTAACCTTAACGATATTAAAATATGTATATGCACACTAACTAAAAAAGTAAAGTTGATACCGCACAGCACAAACTACTTTAATTTCTACTCATTGCTTGTTACTCACGTCAACGACATACAAGTAAAAATAAAATCTTTTTTTTCCCTACACGTTCGCGTTCGATAATATCCTTAGTGGTTATTACCGAAACGTTAGAGGCCTAAGAACTAAATCACAAAACTTCTTTTTGCAGGTTGCTCAGTCAAAATTTGATTTCATCTGTTTAACCGAAACTTGGTTAAATCCAAATTTCTACGATCGCGAATATTTTGATAATAGATACATGGTATTTCGTTCTGACCGATCTGTTGCTGAGAGCGGAGCCGAGCGCGGAGGCAGGTAGCCGTAGCGGTGCGCACTGTCCTTCGTCCGCTCCACCGCGACTGACCTGTACCTCCGCTGGCGCATTCTGAGTGTGTGTGGGTATCTCTGCCACTTGTAACCGATGACCGCGCTTCTGATAAACACCCTCGTTATTTAAATATTGCTTGCGTTTACATACCGCACGGGCCGGGTTACAAAGTAGCTCTTACTTCATTCTTTGATATTGCTAGTCAAGTTATCACAGAACGACCGAATGACCTATTTTTAATTACGGATGATTTTAATATTTCGGATGCCAATTGGAGTAGTTCTTCCACGCTGGGAATGCAATTAACACAGTGTGGGAACTATCCAATACAAATTTTGAACGAATTTTGTCCTTTAATCAATTAAAACAACATAATTGTATTTTTAATCCTTACGGCCGCATTCTTGATTTAATTATGTGACTATCCGCTTACCGCTGAGGATAATTATCAAAGATTACTATTATTAGATTTTAAATTAACATACTCGCCCGCTTTGAGACAGGCTGAAAACTTTTACTATAATTTTCACTTAGCAAATTTTGATTAAATTAATAATAAATTTATGGGCAGATTGGTCTGTATTTTTTCACCATAGCTTGAATATTGAGGATTGTACCACAAAATTTTACAATTTATTAAATAGCTTAATTGATGGATTTGTGCCCCGTCGGAAGCAGCGTATTTCAACATACCGGCTTGGCATACTAGAATCCTACAAAAAGTGTTAAAAGAAAAACGCAAATACCATAAATTGTGGAAACTTTATAAAAATCCGTTGGACTACGAAAGCTTTAAAATTTTAAGAAAGAGAGCGGATAAAATAGAATAGGAGTTCTATTAAAATTTTAAAACCGTTTTCTGAACATAGAATTAATACTCATCCAAAAATTTTCTGGTCTTACATTAAATCACTTTTTTCTAGTAACGGGCTTCCACAAACAATGTATGTGATTACAAGGGACAGGCTGTTTTTGAAGGGAAGCAGATTTGTAAAATATTTAATGATCATTTTCACTCTGTGTTTGAGAAGCCGAAATCCAATTTGGTCAACATTGATAATTTAAAGCCATTCTGTGATTTTTTAATTGATATGAATTGTATAGAAATTACTAAAAATAATGTTTACAAACTACTAAGCCTAGTCAATATTCACAAAGGTGCTGAATGAAGCTAAGGATACTGACAAAACAGCTGAAAAGTACAAAATTTTGACGAATGCGATAAAAGAACGGTACAAGAAAATTAAGAGTCGAAAAGAAAAATGAAATTATCGCGAAACTATTTGAAGAACAGACGATTGCAGCATCGAGGAAGAAACTTGATATACTTCGGGAAACCCTTGACCTGCAACAGGGATATTTTAGAAAAAGCATACTGACTCCAAAAACGACGATATTACGTGCAAAAGTCATTGAATTTTTCAAACGGGATGACATCTCTAGAGCCACTGCAGGAAAAAAGGAAACAATTACATTTAAACAAGAAAAAGTACAAAGAAGATACTTACTAGACACGATGAAAAACCTCTATAAGTCGTTTAAAAAAGAAAATCCGGATTTGAAATGTTCCTATAGTTACTATTCCAGACTCAAGCCATTCTTTGTTCTTACGCCATCAATTAGCGCCAGAGAAACATGTCTGTGTAAAATGCATACCAACATTCAACACATGGCCAATTGTCTGCACAAACACAAATGCATTGTAAGTTCTGATCTTAACCAAATTTTATCAGATCGAGTTTGTTCGACGGATTCTTTACCTTGCATGACTAGCAAATGTGATAATTGTTCTGCAAAAAAGACTAATTATAATAATGCTGTTGAAACTGAGTTAAAATTTAAATGGCCACAATGGGTAAGAAAGACTGAATTTATAGAAAAGGGCGGAGAGAAAATAAAAATATCAAAAAATACCATAGAATTTATCGAAGGCACAGTAAAAGATCTGATTGATTCGTTTGAAGAGTATCTCAAAGACTTTGCACGCCATGTACATTTCATCAAAACACAGCACAGAAATTACAGAAAGTGCATCGATGGACTTGGTGAAGATGAACTAGTTATGCACATAGATTTTAGTGAGAACTACAATTGTAAAATGCATGAAGAAATTCAAGGTCACCACTTTGGTAGTTCTCGGAATCAGGTGTCTTTGCATGCTGTAGTGTACTACATCAAGGGACATAATTCTAATATTGATGTTCATTCCTTCTGTACTGTATCAGAAAACGGATTGCATAATCCAGCTGTCATTTGGGCACATCTACACCCAGTGCTCCACATGATTAATGAAGAGTATCCTTGGGTCAAATTTATTCATTTCTTTTCTGATGGCCCAGCTACACAGTACAGACAAAAACAAAACTTTTATTTTATGTGCACAAGACTTTTCGACGAATATGGCTTTAAAAAATTTACTTGGAACTATTTCGAAGCAGGCCATGGAAAAGGCGCTGCTGATGGTGTTGGTGGGTTTTTGAAACGCACGGCTGATCAATTAGTCGCTACTGGACAAGACATAATTAATGCCAAACAATTCTTTCTTAATTTGTGTGACAAAAGCAAGATCCTAATGTTCCTGATAACTAATGAAGAAGTTGCTCTTATGAAAAAACAAATACCCGATTTTGTGCCACCTTTAGTTGGGACCATGAAAGTTCACCAAACTTTCTCTGCAAATTCTCGTAAACTTATGTACCGTGATTTAAGCTGTTACTGTAGTCGTGAAATATGTTCTTGTCTGCAACCAAAAGAATATGCTCCAGTCAATGATTTGGTGATTCAGGATGTACAACCAACTGCAATCGAATCTCCACTTGATGAGCTGACTGTTGATATCATAAAAAAACCACGCCAATCGCTGTTTCATCAAATTTACTTCTCGGACACCGACAGCAGTGACGACATACCACTTTCTGCGTTTCGAGACATTTCCAACAATAATAACCACAATTTACCTAGTACTTCAAAACAAAGTGACGAACTACTTCAGAAAGAAAATCTGCAGCCCAGTAAAATCTTTCCCGGAACTTATGTGTTATTGAAAAAACAAGGTAGAAAACAAATTTATACATACTTGGCTTCAGCATTGAGTGAGGTTGACGAAGATGGATACATACAATTTATGTTTTACAGAGATGTAAATGATACTGGCAAACTTTTTAAAGCGGTCGAAACAGACGCTAGTTGTGAACCTTATGATAACATTGTTGAAGTGTTTTCTGCACCGAAAAAGATTTTTAAAGGGAAACGCGAATACTACGAATTCACGTAAAAAAAGTCTAAAGAGAATCACAGAGATCCGTGATCTAGGTGTTATCATGGACTCTAAGCTTTCGTTTGTCCCTCATATAGATAGTATCCTTAATAAATCGTGCAGTCAGCTTGGGTTCATTTTACGGGCTAGCAAACCCTTGAAATCTGCAGCAACCTGCAAAATTTTGTATAATAGCTATGTCCGTAGTCGTCTGGAGTTTGCATGTGCAGTTTGGAAACCCTTTTTCAATTCACACATGGACTGAATTACAAAAAAATATTGTCAAATAATGGGTTTATAGAACTGGTAACACCTATAATGATTATTCCGAAGCATTAACGCGCCATGGGATGCAAACTCTTTCCCTTCTCCGGTATTGTGTAGATGCTGTTCTATTATATAAAATATTACATAGTACTTTTGATGCCCCTACACTACTTCAAAATATATTTTTCCGAGTGCCTCGAAGACGTGAGCGACAATGTCGCAGTAAACATTTGTTCGCAGTCTCGCCTAGTAGATTAGTTATGCTAGTAATTCGTTCACAAAACGTGCATGTCCATTATATAACCAAAATGACAAGGTTGCATGTGTGGATATATTCTATTGTTCAATAAGCTCTTTAAAAAAAGTTTTTAACCCTTAAAAGTTAGAGAAATCTAAGATAGCTAAGTCATTGCGGGAGATAGGAGTAGCTTTATAATAATCAAAAATTATATCTGGTATATTTATTTAATGAACTAAAGTTTCGGTGAAAAGGTTCGTTTGATTTTAAGGCAAATTATGGGAGATTGTTTAACCATCAGGATCAGCATTGACTACCATCTCGGGATTCAAGGGACCCATCATAAGAACAATAACTATTACAGAGGACAAGGGTTAAACATGCTTCAATCAAGAGAGCTAGGGAGGAAGATATTAATAAATTGTTCCTTAAGTTAAGATCACTGCCCCGCAATAAACCAGAGCTGATCTTGCCTACTCTTCTGAGATCTTTTGACCTCAATCACAAGATGAAGATCATTGGACCTCACCACTCACAGGAACATCTCACCGAGTGTCTGAAGAGCTGACTCGAATTTTGACGATTGCAAGTACCCCATCGTTGGACTGTTAGACGGATGTGGAGTGATGCACCATTCATTGACTCCGATATCATGTAGGTAGAGAGGGAAACATAACACATTAGCTAATAAATGTATCGAGGCTAATAAACACGACTCTTTCAAGCAGTTATACCTTGCTTCGTAGCGGTCACTTTAATGTCCATAATGTCACAGAGTTCAAAAGATACATACAATGCCCCTTTAACACTACAAAAAGGTACCCTAGTGATAAGGATATATCACCTTAGAAACAGGAATACAGGCGCACTGACGAAGGGACTGTTGCCCTTTTTATGAAGGAGTAAGATATTCATATGACATTATTTTTTTTTTTTATACCACTAAGGTGGCAAACAAGCTTACCGTCCGCCTGATGGTAAGTGGTCACCGTCGCCTATGGACGCTTGCAACACCAGGGGTATCACTTGCGCATTGCCGACCCTTCAGAAATCTAATAACTTCTTTCTTGAAGAACTCCATACTGTAGTCCTTGCAGAAAACCTTGGCAGGGAGCTCATTCCACAACTTAAGCGTTCGCGGGAGGAAGTTTCTCTGAAACCGCACTGTACGCGACCATTTAGGTTCTAAAGTGTGAGAATGAATTCCCTGCCGATGGCGAGCGGTGCGATAGTAGAAAATAGCCGTGAGCATCATTTCAAACAATTCCTCAGAACACAACCCAATGTACAAGCGTTAGAACACACACAGTGAGGCAAAGTCTCTCCTCAGACTTAAGGGCTCGATACCGCAAGTGAGTTTGGAATCAATTCTCACAGCCCGTCGTTGAACCGAGTCAAAAGGGCCAAGCTGGTATCCGGGTGCACCTGCCCAGAGATGGCAGCATATTCCATATGGGGCCGAACTTGTGACTAGTAAAGTAACAACCTTTGCCCCGACGTGAAGTACTGCTTCGCTCTGTTGAGTACACCAAGTTTTTTGGACGCAAGCTTCACCTTATCTTGTAAATTATCTCGGAACTGAACGTCGCTGGAGATGTCGACACCAAGGATCCCAATGCTCTTGGAGATGGATAGGGGAGTGTTCTGGAATTGTGCGACTACAGTGAATGGAGTTTTCTTAGCGGTGAACGCGCACACTTGTGTCTTTTTAGGGTTGAATCGGACCAAGTTTACCCGTCCCCAGTCAGAGACCTGGGACAGTGTGGTCTCGATTTGAGACACAAGTTCTCCGCGGTTTTTCTCCACAACAGAACGAGGGATGTTTGCACGACCCGTGTAAAAAGCGTCTCCAGTACTGTCATCTGCATAGCAATTTATGTTGTTGCTGTCCAACATGTCATTGATATGCAGTAGAAACAGCGTAGGAGACAGCACAGAGCGTTGTGGGACACCAGCATTAATGTCCATGCTATCAGAGCAACTACCGTCAACTACGGTTCGTATGCGTCTGCTGGACAAAAAGCTAGCCACCCATTTGCACAAACCCTCGGGCACTCCGTAAGATGGCAACTTCGATAGAAGACCCCGGTGCCAGACCCGATCGAACGCCTTCGCTCTGTCCAGGCTACATGCCAATGCCTCCCCCTGACTCTCAATGGCTAGTGCCCATCGGTGTGTGAGATACACTAGAAGGTCACCAGTCGAGCGACCGTGGCGAAAGCCATATTGACGGTCACTGACCAGATCGTGTACTTCTAGGTATCTTAGAAGCTGTGTGTTGATCACACGCTCCATCACCTAAGAGAGGAGAGAGGTAATAGCGATAGGCCTGTAATTCAATGGATCTGATCTATCGCCCTTTTTGGGCACCGGGTGCACATTCGCAGTCTTCCATGAAGACGGAAATTGCCTGGTGTGGTAGGAAAGCGCGAAGAGGCGCGTGAGTACAGGACATAACTCAGGAGCACACTGCATAAGCACCACTGCTGGTATACCGTCTGGCCCACTCGACTTATGAACGTCTAGAGAAAGCAACGCCCGCCTGACCTCCCGCTGCGTTATGGAGATTTCCGGCATGGTCTTACCGCACCACGGTATAGTAGGTGGTACAGCGCCTTTATCGTTCATGTTCGAGTTCGAGGCAAAGAGGCTGCCCAGTAGATCGGCTTTCTCTTTAGCACTATGGGCCAAGTCACCATCGGTCTTTCGCAGTGGTGGTAACGACGACTGGCAAAAGTTACCTTCGGCAGCTTTGGCAAGCGACCAGAAAGCACGACTCCCAGAAGGATAGCTCGCAAGTCGCCCACCTATTTTGCTGATGAATTGGAATTTTGCTCTGGCACTTGCTTTCTTACTGAATCTCGAGGCAGCATTTAATTTGCGTTTTAACTCAGAATTATTCGGATACTTATTAGACGAGCCGTGGTCCAAGCCTCATATGCATTTTGCCTAAGAATTTTAGCTTTTTTGCAAGACCTATTAAACCACGGTCGTTTTTTGACGCCGGCAGCTACTCGCGGGTTAGGAATATAGCATTCCATACCAGCAAGGATTGTCTCAGTGACTGCGGCTGCGCAGACGTCAGGATCTTCTGAGTTAAAGCAGATCTGCCTCCACGGGTACGATGCGTAAAATTCTCGCAATCCATCCCAGTCTGCCGACTTATAGTGCCACACACGACGCCAATTAGTTGGCCTAGAAGGATTGGGTTGTGTGCATGACACTTGAGTCCGAACGAGAGTGGTCCGAGGAGCCAAGAGGCGCATACACTGAGACGGAGTATCCGTCTGGACGAGTAGTCAGCAGAAGGTCCAGTAAGGAGCTCGTATGTTCCTCTATATCTAGTATTCTCGTTGGAAAAAGTACCAGCTGTGAGAATCCATAGGTCAGAGCAAATTCATGAGCAGATATCCCAGCATAGTTATTGGTTGGCGTTAAAGTCCACTCGCGATGGTGGGCGTTAAAGTCTCCCAAAATAACTAGTATTGCTGCGGAATATTGCTCTAGAACTTTGTCAGTCGTCAAACTCAGGTGCGTGAAGGGTCGAGTTACGTCCGTGTCACCGCTATGAGACCTGTATAGGCACGCATGGATACGAGTGTGGCCGCCGTAATCTACGCGCGCCCACAATATCGACAGGTCCCTGTCTTCAAGGCTATGTATGTGTTATCATGTAGAGTATGCAATATTTACAATGTACAATGTCTTGAAAGACAATGTGAAGTTTGCTATAATAGGGCTCTGAGAATTATGGAATTTGACAATGAAATGGTGTTCGGGAAATGAACGTAAAGAATGAGTCAAAATCGATAAGATTTATTGAAGAAAAACGGAACACTAGCGAACCAAAGATAGAACTTTTACTTTTGCTAAACCTCCTGGTCAAGTTTTAAATTCATAATGCTAATATTGTAAAAAGTGCTGTAATCCGTATGGATTTTACCGAAAACTATTGTACTAAATATAATACTAAGAATTAATGCCTGCTTACAGATAAGTTTGCAAACTAGCGTGATTTATATCAGTTATGTTTGGTCCACGCTAATTAGCTTTTGTACATATAGCGATTGCGCTAATTGCTAATTGCTGGGGACAAATTGTCCGTATATTGGATTACATAGAAAAAAAAAGGCTCCAGAAACTCATTCACTCGACTTCATGATTGATTCTACTTGTAGTAGGTACCACAGCAAAATTGCAATGGTATTTCACAAAATTAAAAACACTCACCTGGAATTATTCGAACACCGGTCACAGTAATAGTGCGCAGATGGCGTTGGGGCAACCATAAAGTGCACTGCTAACAGAATTGTCAGATATGGAAAAGATATACTGTATATTAAAATGATTGCCGATTAGATGAAAAATCAAAAAAGTAATCCTGCACGATATATATCAGAGTATGCTATCGTTGAAAAAGATTTTGTGAAACCTTCTTGATTGTTAAGCTTTAAGTACCCAACTGGTTCGTGATAATTTTAAAATTAAATTTTTATAATAACGAAGAATTTGTCCAAAGTGGGAAATGGGCTTGAAAAATTCGTCAAAAATTACCAGAGTGTGTATGTAGCAGGGAAATTATGAAATGGTCAAACGTTAAGTGTAGTAGTTCATTCAATATATTTGTTTTAGTTACCTACCTTCTAAAACAAAATCTGTGTAAATAGTTCTATATCGGATTTTTTTCTCGACATAAATTCAAAAAGCGCTCGCAATCAACTTGTCGATCGCGATCGATCGTTTGATCACCTCTGTTGTAATCGATTTCCTTTCACCCAAAACACCGACAGAGATCGAACCTACCGACCTATGGGTCTTATCGGCTATTATAGAAAGTTTATAAAGGATTTCTTAAATACACCCAACTCCTGAAATCTGCCTAAAGAAAGAAAATAAGGTTAAAGCCATGGATGATTTTGTTAATGCATTTCAAATTTACAAAGAACTCCTTGAACTCCACAACGGTGTCAAAAGTGGGACTTTTGCAATTTCCCGATTTCTCGAAACCGTTCATACTAACGACGGATGCCTCTAATTTTGCACTTGGTGCCGTTCTTTTCCAGAGTCCCATTGGCAACGATAAGCCTTCCTGGTGCTCATAGAAGGTTGTGCTTAGTTTGTGAATAGGTTATTTGGTGTGAGCATCTAGAATAATTATTTACTTATACATAATACGAAATTTTGTATTATAATTTATTAAAGATAAGTACTTACCTAGTTAGTTTCATTACAGATTTGATTTAAATTTGCCTCGATCTTAATCTTCCAAATAGCAGTACTTTGAGTTGGCCATGGAAGCTGCACTTAGTGATTATAGGAAGAGCCATTATTCACTTTCTGAAATAACAAAAAAACACGGGATCTCAAAATCGGTGTTACACAGGCATAATATCCGAATCATGAAAAGTCACGAAGGTCCCACAGTAATCAAGAAGCTTAAAAGTTGAGAATTATATCGTCAAAAATTTTAACCACTGCTCCGAACAGGCTATCGGTTAGTAATACGACCTGAGAATGTTAGTTAAAGGCTGTTCTCGCAAAATTTTCCGGCTCGGTATACTTATAAGAAAATTTCACGAGAATTTACCGGATTCCGATTTTGTAAAAGCCTTTTTAAGAAGACATAAGTCCAAAATCTCAACAAGAATATGTCAAAATATAAGGTGTCAAGCAGATAGCATGGTTATCAGAAGTTACTGAAAACTACCTTGATGAATTAGGAAAGACTTTTAGCAAACGTGCCAATCGCTAATATCGTTAATTATGACGAGACAAACCTCACAGATAACCCTGGAAGACGCAAAGTAATTTCGGAAAGGTGTCTTAAATTCAACACTTGCCGTGTTACGTAGTGTATAAAGCAGTCAATTTTTACACATTACGGATGGCGGAAGGATCTTAAGACTGTAGATACAATCGAATGGAGCGGTCTCTTTAAAGTGTTCTTGTGTTTGAGCGATCTGAATCAATGATCTGAATATATACTCATCGATTTAATTATGGATTGGTCTCAAGAAAAATGCACATGTACAGGGACTTAGAACGTTACTAATTAACAGTATACAGTTACCCTACTTAACGTTATTACGTTCACGTTACCAGGGAAACTAAATGTTTTTTTAGAAATTGAAGTAGAGTTACTTGGGTTACAAAACGAAAAATTAAACAAAAATAACGCTATAATAACGTTACTTACACATACGCGACGTTGCCACACTTATTCATCCACGCGCGAGTGCGAATGTTACGAACGAGCCCCTAGACTCTGCCTTGTCATTTTTTTAAAATGCACGGGATTCCCATAACATAACATAAGGCGACCAAGCAGTTTTGACTTGTTTGTTTGTAAAATTATTAATTTTATAAAAAGTGGGTTGTAGAAAGGTCAACAAAGTTTATAGGTATTTGGATATGGATAAGACCAACAAGACTGCAAAGATCGAACTTTATATTATTGTTACATTGAAGTTATTAAGTTTTAATATGTGTGTTTGTTTATTTTGTATGTCTGCGTACGCAAAGTTAACATTAATTATGTAAATATTGCATGACCTTCAAAGAGTGTACTATTTGTACTTATTTTGAATAAAAATTTTAAATTGAATCGTACATGGTTGCGAAAAAAATTTTAAGGTAAGAAAAAAATATATTTTCATGCCAATTTTAACTTGTTTTATGTATTATTTTTTTTATTAGTAAAGCATTGAAAGTACCTATCATAAAGTTTATTTTTACCAATTTGTCTATTTGTTATACCACCAAGGTGGCAAACAAGCTTACGGCCTATCTTATGTTAAGCTGTTACCGTAGCCAACCTTGTCTGCATGCATTTTATTTGAATTAAATGCTATTGTAAAACCTCGCGCACCTATCCGCATTGGACAAAACGACTTGCGCCGCCATCACGGAGGTTTAAACCATTGATACTTACTTCATTTGGTTAAAGAGATGTTAATGCAGCATATTGGGTATATATTTCTTAGTTTTATTTAATATTTTAATAAAAAATCGCATGGCCGGCTTAAGAGTTAATTTTTTATAGCAAAGCTTGATATCGGCCGTTACAAAGGGTGATGGCCGATATAAGTGGTACAATTTGTTCTTGAAACGTCACCCGATCCTGAGCGAACGGACACCAGAAACTATCAGTTAGGCTAGGACTGAAGAGTTCATTAGGAAATGGTTCCAGGTCTTGCTGTCACACCTTACGGAGACTGGAAACGCGGATGTGTAGCGAGATCGAATATGTGCCCAAAGTCGGGAAAAGTAATTGGTCCAAAGGGATGGAAGAATATTTACGATATCGCAAAAGACAGTGGAAAAGAAACCATTAATGTTCTTATAGTTGTTTCAGCATCAGGAGATTCAGTATCTCCCATGGTAGTGTTTCCATATAGCCGTAGATCGCCAAAATAAATAATAGGGAGTGCCCTCCTTCGTGGTTCATAGGGATATCAGAGAGTGGGTGGATGAGAAGTGGGCTTTTATATGAGTATATAGCAAATGGTTTGAATCAATGGCTAACGGAAAATAATATTCACAAACCAATTCTTCTCTTTGTGGACGGTCAAAAGTCCCATTTAATCAAAGATTTAAGTGTTTTTTGCGAAGAAAATAGCATAATATTATATGCACTCCCACCGAACACCACACACTTAATGCAATCGGCAGATGTAAGTGTATTTAGACCTCTCAAACATAACTGGCGTAAAACTGTCAAGGAATGGCAAGATAACTGTGGGAATCGGACACTAACAAAAGTGACTTTTTGTCCATAACTCAATGAAACATTGAAATACCTCTCAAGAGAAACAATAAGAAATGGATTTAGATAATGTGGCTTGTACCCATTTAATCCTGAGGCTGTCGATTATTCCAAGTGCGTCAAAAATAAACAAGAAGCTATGTTTCAAGAAGAAATAAGGAAAAAAAACAATATGTGAAGCAGCTTTTAGCAGCTCTCAAAGTTTTGAACCTTTGTGATACTGAATTCAAAAATTGTGGCATAGATTTAGCAACTGTTAAGAAAATAAGACAAAAGAAAGATAAAATTTCGAAAACAAATACAGAAATGGATTGCAATATTAAGAGGACAATGAAATAGTAACATAGACAGTAAAGAAGAAAAAAAATGTTGAGAACCAGACCGATATCTCCAACGATGCTTTGAATGCTTTAACTAAATTGAATCAAGATCTTTATATAATAGAAGCGATTTTAGAAGAACCTGATTGCGCAAAGTTTTCGGCACTGGAAAAGTCTAATGAAAGCGTTTTAAATTTAGAAAATTCTGAGTGTAATATAAAAGACTTATTTTTAGTGAATGCAGAGATCTCAGAGACAGAGACCTTTCTATTGATACCTACCGATGATGACCCACTTTGTACTTTAAACACCAATGACTAAAATCCTAGATCAAGCTCACCGGAAGTTCCTGCCCAAATAGTAACTATTTCTGCCCAAATATATTACAAAGATAACTTTGTTACAGTACCAAAATCACCAACTGTTTCTGTGCCAACTCTTGCTGAAGCTTCCTAAACACATCGCTCATATAAGGCTACAACTAAAACAAACATTCAAAGAATTAAAATCAACAACTGTGAAATAACCCTAAAAAGAGAAAAAAAATGCCTGATGATGTATCTTCTTTTTCAATAAGCAACAGTTTAATGGAAAATATTGACTTTGCATCTGATTTTGATTTTTCTCTACCAGCGTCACCGTCTTCCAGTTTAACTGGACAGGTAAAAATTTATTCTCCATCTTCAAAAATGTTAAAAACTTCTCCGGCCTCAAGTCGCCCCGCTTCTGAAACATCCACTCCAATTTCTAGGAACATAGTATCACCGGCGTTTAAAAATCATTTAATAACCAAGATCGTTAGATTTTGGTAATAAAAGAAAACTACAAGGAGAAAAGATGCCACTAGCTATATCCTCTGAGAAATAGAGACAATTTGTTAAGGTTAAAGAGGATGAAAAAGAAACGATACTCAAACAACGCGAGGAAAGAAAAAAAAAAAGAATTGAGTTGAATAAAGCAGAAAAGATTAGGTGTAAGTCGAAAATAGCACAGCGTAGATTACACCGTAGACCAAAGAAAGTTACAAGAAAGAAAAGTGCTAGTAACATTGAAAACGTATTGCCTCCAGGTTTAGAAGAGCAAGAAAAAGTTTTTTGTGGTGGCTGCGAAGAAGAATTAATAAGTGACGTGGAAGAGAAGGAATTAAATAAAATAGGATGTGATGTATGTCCTAAATGGTTCCATTTAAAATGTACAGCTAAACGTGGTAGATAATATGATAATGTGTCTGGGGAAGTCTTTAAATGTCATCATTGTTTGATACATTTAATCTAAATAAAAATTTGTTAGTTATTTGAAATTACTCGCTCATTATCGTTATTGTGTTAGTGTTGTTGATTTCAATAGGTATCCCGAAGTTTCCTATTGTATAGTTTCGTGTCATAGTCTTATTTTACTTGGGCTGATTCACATACCCAAGTTAATTATGTACCTATCCTATTAGTAGACTGTATTTACCAGTCTTTTATAATGTTTATTTTTACATTAAAGAGTATCATTGTTGATTTGATGGCTGTTATTTTTGTAACAGTTAAACGTACGTCAACTTCCAAAGATCTGAACATATTGTTGTAAATAATTTGTGATAATTTGTTTTAAGGTTTTTGTCCAAAATAAGTAGTATTTGATTTTGAAGACCGAAATTTCTTTCTTTATACAAATCAGGGTCCTTTAAAAATACTAGATACTTATTGTTTTTTGTTTTTTAGTAGACTATAGTATGTGATAATTATTATTTAATTACAGGGTTACCTACGTTTCTAGTTACTTTTTCAGTTACTGTTAGTTTTTCTATATAGTTTACGGATTTTTATTTACTTTTAAGTGGTAGTATCTACTACCCCTATGCGCTTTTATTTTTATAATATTAAAAAAATAAAAAGGCGGGAAGCTCCACCCAGCGCTTCACACGGTACGTGTCCATACCGAGGATAACTTAGCGCACATCCCCCGAAGGAGTAGAGGTTTGAAATCATAAATGGTATAACCATTAAATTGTCGTTGCAGCCGAAGCTGAAGACCGAAGTCTAAATATGTAGTTTCAGAAACAAATCCTTGTGCGTGCATAGCACAAACACTCAGCCTTAGGCCAAAGAGTGTAACATCCCTTCGCACAGACACAGCCATGACATTGTCAAGAGAGCACGCCTCGTGTTAAGCACACTCCGAAGAGCAGGACGCAATAAACCACACTGAACCATTTGTGTAGGTACTAATTATTATGTACCAATGGAACAGCCATGGAATTCACCAAGAGGGCACGTCCCATGCTTAACACACTCCGAAGAGCAAGACGCAATAAGCCCCACTGCATCCATGTAACTTCAGTCGTAGAGAATAAATGATATATTTCGGTTTCAAGCCGGCGTCCACACCATACATGATCTAGGATTCATAAACAGGTTAGATGTATAGGTTATTATCAGTTCAAGTACGAAGAATAATAGTTTATAGTTTATTTGATCGATTAACGATAGAATAAGTGTGAGTTAGATTATTTATGTAATATTCAGTATCGCAGCTTTTCAGGAATTTAGTCGCGAGCCAAATATGATTCCATGAGTTGTTACCAGTTGCGTAGGTGAAGTATCAGTGTCTCCTTTGCGTAATCAGCGTCCGACTCCCCACAACTTGGCAACGGTTTACGTGTCAATTCAAATAAAACAACAATTGCCTTCTTCCGCAGTTTTTCGACTCTGACAACCAGCCCGGGGCAAGGACTTTTACCCTTCTACACTGTGTAATCTGTTGTCGTCGTTCAAGTCGCTCGGCACTAAACTTACATTTGTATTTGACCCAATCAAACGGATCGAAACGTTAGGCGAGAGACGTTCAAACCGTCTGTGAGCTCAGCCGATGTAACTTGAAGCCACTAACGAATGTTAACGATAAACATTCTGAGAGACCAGTAGGTTTTAAGCTTCCGATCCCCGGGCATGCCTCCATCATCTCCTTGTCTCCTCTTTACTTAACTCAGGCGAGGTCTTTTTACCTGTGTAATATAGAAGCATTATAAACAATCAAACCTTAGAAGCAACGTCCATCACTAATACAAGCAAAGGAGTCGCATTCCAATATTCAGGTCACTACAACACTGCCACCTTTTATTAGCCATCAGAAAGGTACAAAATTCCTCTCATATTAGAATGTATTCACTCAGTAGCACATTGCATTTTATATCAATTTATCGCATTTTGCATATGCCCACCTCATACGCTTTCTTTATATATTGTGGCATCGCGACGCTCGCCGCTGCCTATGTATGTCTATGTAAACTTATGCTGTCCCGGGTGTTCTAGTAAAGAATTTTATTTTATTTTCGAATTAAGGTTTTTAACTACATAAATGTGTACATAAACTACATCTTTTGAAAGTCTACAAAATTATTATTAGTAGACGGATAGGCTTGGTTAATGGGTACAATGTCCAATGCAAATACAAAGCGTAGACAGTTCATTAAGCCATCCAATCGACACCAACCAGGATCATTCAAAGATAGCAAACCAAATAGTGTTAAGAGAGGACATAAAAAAGAGACAGCAACAAGACCAAGATTTGGACAATTTGACAACGAAAACAAAAAGAAAAATGGTAACTCACTAGTAACATTCCAAGCGGGGCAATTAAAGTATTTCGTAAGTGTTATCGTATTCGTAAAGTGTTTCGCAAGATATAGGTGCCCCGTCGTTCATCATAAATACAATGACAGGTTACAGAAACCCCTTTTTATCACCCTCACACCATTAACCAAATTAACCGTTCAAGTTCCACTAATCCTAGTAACCCAACCTTCACCAGCTATGGACAAAGAGATAAAAAAAATTAATTTTAGACCGGTCCTTAGAAGTCTCCACTTTCCAAACGGGATTCATATCGAAGATGTTTTTAGTGCCAAAAGAAGACAACCAAGTTAGGCTAGTGTTCAATCAAAAGCGCCTAAATTTCTTCCTGAAACCAAAACCGTTCAGATTGATAAATTACCAGAAAATAGTCGATTTCATCCAAAAACTCGATTATTTAATATTTTCATATTGTCATATTGCTGTACGGGAAAAGCACCGCCGTTTTTTATCCATGGTTTACAAGAACAAAGTGTATCACATGACTTGTCTTCCCTTTGGAATATTGACAGCACCATTGGTATTCTCTCGAATAACGAATTGGATAGCACAGTTGCTCAGTAATAAAGGGATCAGACTAGTCATTTACTTGGACGACCTCTTGTTCCAGCAAGGATATGATGCTACTAGAGAAACATGTTCAAACAACGATAGACCTATTTCAGAACTTGGTCTTGTGGTAAACAGAGAAAAAACGTCAAAGACACCCAAACAAACTATAGAGTACCTAGGACTCATATGGGATTCTCAAGAAAATCAAAAAGAAATATCTCAACTAAAAATAACCAGGATCCGCAATTGGCGTCAGGCTAAAACTCTGATAGAAAGACTGAACTTCGCGTCATTTGTGGTTCCCCTAGGGCGCCTACATTGTCGCATGGCACAAATAGCTTGCAACAAGATGCCGCAATTCTCATCAACAAGATACCCTATTTCAGACCCAGTCTTAAAGGATTTGATATGGTGGTTGAGCAATGCAGCTCAGACTTCAGCTATATGGCCAAACAGTCAAACAAGTTACCTTACAACCGACGCCTGAGACTGGGGATGGGGAGCGACACTGAACGACATGAACCTTCATCACCCTTGGTCAAAAGATCAAATTAATTGGCATTGCAATCGCAAGGAGTTATGGGCGGTCTTTTCTACGATAAAGATCAATGTTCTGACACTTTCAAATCAGACACCGCAGTTACAAACAGACAAAAGGACAGTTGTTGCTTATATAAGGAAAGAAGGAGGAACGAAATCCAAAATACTCCTGGAAATGACAAAAGAACCGCTGAATCTTTGTCACGAATATCATATTAAACTGATGTCACAATACATACCCGGAAGGTTCAATGCTGTTGTATTGAGAGTCTTAAACCACTTAAACCAGGCGTCAGGGACGTACATTTCGATAGTCCCCAAACGGGAGAAGGTTTTTTGGCGCGGACTTGAAGTGGAGAACAACAGAGGCACCTTTTCAGTTAAATAATCTACAGCATCTATCATATATTAGACCTCGCGACAGGGAAACCACCACCTAAGGCCAGCAATTTAATTTTGGAGGCATGGAGAATTCAGGGTGGTCGACGCAGCTACTAAATTGGGAAAAAAAGGATATCGACCTTTTACAATCAGCATGGAGATCATCGACCCTAAATTCATACAAATCAGCATAGAACCGCTGGCAAAAAAAGGTCAAAACATAAAAAAGTTAACACTAGCAACCCTTGTTTAGGGCTCAAGATTTAGCCCAATTTTTGCGCTTTTTATTCTGAAGTTGCAAACTTGCCGCAAACACAATAGCTTTACATAAATCTGTAGTCTGTACCTTCGCGAACCCCGGCAAGTCGGAAGTCCTGAGTACCAATCCAATAGTTAGAAGGATTCTTAAAGCTATTCAACTAAGGAAACTATTAATAAATTGGCTAAAGATGAACCAACCGAATCAAGATAATCTTTTCGAGGTCTCGCGGTATGTAGCATTATTTTTATTATTGGCGTCTAGAAGAAGGTGACATGACCTTACTCTTCTGCAGATCTCAACAAATCATGTAGAAATAGAAGAGAATTCAATCATTTTTTGGCCAGCTTTTGGGTCCAAGACTGACTCCACACATTTTAAACATTCCGGATGGCAAATAAAGAAAATGATGATTTTCACCCTTTGTTTTGGATCAATAAATTGATCCTTATCTCTCAATCTAGAAGAAATGCTGGAAAATATTTGACTTCGCTTTTTATTACAACGAGAGGTAAGGTAAAAGTTGCATCCAGAGCAATCACTGCAGGTTGGATACGTATAGTTTTCACCACAGTGGGCATTGAAGTTGCTCCAGGTAGTATTCGTTCGGCTGTGTCTTCTAAATCCTGGATTGACAACTTGCCTTTAGATGACCTTTTGGCTAAATGTAATTGGTGATCCCGAGATACCTTTTTTAAATTCTACTGTAAAGAGGTTCAAAGTAAACATTGTAATAAAAAAGGAAATAATTTTAGTGGCTCCTTCTGCCCAATAAGGTAAATCTCGTGAAGAGTTATGTCTTAATATTTGTTTTACCAAAGAATATTGAACATTTTATTTTATATTTATTTTGGTACAGATGTTTATTTTATTTGTTTTAATTTGAAGCCTGGCGTGATATTACTTTTATTAGACAATTTCGTGTTAGGTCTCGATTAATGTTTAGAAGATTTGTGGTTAAGTTTTAAAAGCAATATTATTGCTGTTTATTTTTATTTTTCATTTTTAATTAAAAAACAAGTCCTAAATCATCAATTTTTATTTACCCACTAACGTCTGAAAGTGCGCTACTTTTGCCGGCAGAAACCAAACACTTCTCCGAGAGTGAAGCCGCAGGCTCAGACCTAAAATACAACCATTTTCCCCCAAAGGATAAAAAAACGATATTTTGGGTCTAGCCAAGGCTTGACCTGAGTAAGGCCTTGCCGTTTCCGGCTCCCCTCGGTTGGGCACTGGAGAACAAGATCGCATGCCGGCTCAAGTCTGTGGCCCCGCCTCGTGCGCCCCTCTGCACCTAGGGCTGTAAGCGAGTCGGAGGTTCATCTCTTCGTGACAGAGGTGGTTAGTATGAGCTAAAAGGTAAGATTCAATCTCCGAGGGTCAAGCCTTGGCTAGACCCAAAATATCCGTTTTTTACCCTTTGGGGGAAAAACGGATGTAATAAATAGTTATCATAATAATACGGATTTTATAATCTGCTGTAATCAGGGCCGAAAATTGCAAGAGACGCAAATACACAGCTCTGGGAGAGGGCTATGTATTTGTTCCTTTTGCTGTTGAAACCATGGGCCCTTGGGGTTCAGATGCACATAAATTATTTAAAGAAATGTCTACACTTTTGGTTGACGCATCTCGTAACCAGCGGGCTGGCAGTTTCATGGCACAAAGAATCAGTTTAGCCATACAAAGAGCTGAAAAAAACGCTGCCAGTCTTCTTGGCACTGTGCCATAATACAATTGCTTAGATCAGGTTTTTTACAATTTATATATATATATATATATATATATATATATATATATATATATATATATATATATATAATTTAATTTTTAGTTGATTTTACTTACTTTTAGATAAATATAATAAGTGTTTAGTATATATTTATTGTAAATTTATTGTCACTCAATAAAACCTTTCTTATCATTCTACTTCCCACCATACTGTAGACAATGTCAGCTTCTGGACCATTTTCTCGTAATAAGGATTTTTATTCTTCAACAATAAAGAAATATGTAGTTCTTAAGCGTTTTTTTCTATATTTCGTCCGATGTCACTGGAAATTACATCTTGTATGGCATTATTGTTGCAAGCTTGTTCAAAGTTTTTAAAAGGTTGTTTTAATAGTCTCAACAATTTGTTATTTAAACTCTTATACTCATGCAATACAACCTTTTAAAACATCTGAGTAGCAACCACAAACAAGAGTATAAAGAAGTATTGATTCTGAACAATAAACTTTTAGTGTAGATAAAAGAGTTTTGCAGGAGTGTACAAACTAAGTCACTGTCCATGGGCGTCCATTGAGTTTAGTCGATGAACAGGCTTTCCAACATATTATATCAATGATACCAAATGTGACTGTTACTATTAACTCTCAAATTACTCGAAGAGCCCTTAAAGAAACCGCTGAACAATGACGTTCAGATTTAGCTAATGAGATACGACGTTTGTTTATATGTCTCAAAGTAGATATAGCTTCACTTTGAAGTCGAAATTTCATGGGTGTGAAACAAAAAAATTTCAAAATGTATTTTGTAGCAAATTAGTCAAGTCTAGTACCAAAAACTCCAAGTTGTGATTTGTACCAAATAGTCTAAGTCGCAGCCTAATTGGTAGTGTGGCTGACTGCTGCGCAGAGGGTGTGGGTTCGATTCCCGCATTGGACAAATATTTGTGTTTGTCTTAAGTCTGGGTGTAATTATGTATAATATGTATGTATTTACAAAAAAAAGTAATATTTATGTATTTGTACTTGAATAAAAAATAATGTTTAAGATAAATAAGATATTTATTAATAGGTGCGCATGTCAAACTGCTGTGTAATATAATAAATTATCTTTTCTAAATATCTTGTATTTTCTTGTGTCTATTAAATAACAAAAATACATATAAGTAGCTAGGTATGTCATTAAAAAAGCTGGACCACCCACGGGAATTTCAAAAACTCGGCGCCCCTGAGTGTCTAAATAAAACAACAACGTATGCTTATGTGAAGCACAAATTATTATTAAAATAAAATATAATCGTCTTAATGTGAGAATTACAAGTTTCAGAGTAAAACAATTAACCCTAAATATCTTCACGTTGAATATAAATTGTTTTGATGCGAAAACAGTCTGTGTCAAAGTGAAACAAACGTTTATTTAGCTTGAGCTTGAAATATTTTGTCTGAAGTATACTTATTGCAAGAATGATGAATACTTTGAAAAGAAAGAATACTTATTTAAACTCAATATAATATCGTTTTAACAATAAAAATATTTGATTTAGAACCCTTTTTTATTCTTAAACATGTTTTTGTCAGCAGCTGTTGTAATTTATTAGGTACCTATAAGCGGGAGTTTATTATAAGACTGTAGATAGGTATAATATTTTACGATAACGATATACACCGTGTAAGGGACATCGTGACAAAAACTTTGGCTAAAAGTAGCATTTTCAGTTTATAAAAAATTACAAAAAAGATTATCTCGGCAATAATAAATTATAGTTTTTGTCATTTTTGTATCGTGTGAAAGCGCGCAATGTATTGCAAACGTTTCTACTTCACCACGTCATAGTAGGTAGGTATAAAAACATAACGTGCGCGCGGACACAGAGTGTAGGTATAACCGCACATCGATGCCTACTGCTTTATCTTTACCGCGGTGTAAACCACCTGACTCGTGATACACGGTAATAGTCATTAACAGTAAAAAAAGTGAATCGAACCGAGGGTTGATTTTTTCTTTTTTCGCGCACCCCATGGCATGAGATATCGTTAGATAGGGCTTTAAAAATGCATTCGAGGTGCTTACAAAGTTAAAAAAAAATGGTACCCTATCCTATGGCTTTTTCGTTCCTTTAACTATATCTCTGTAAAATTTCAGCTCAATTGAAATCATCTTTTCACTCTCTCAGAAATAAATATTCCAGTGGAAGCTCTTGATCAGTATCCTATGTCCCGTTCCAGGACCTAACCTAAATGTGTGACAAGTTTCATCCCGATTGGCCTAGTGGTTAAAGCTCTATTTTATTATAACAATTATAATTCTAATATCAATTTGAATGACATACAAAATACTGAGTCTATATTTAAATTTACTAAAGAATTTAACAGCCAGACATTATTGTCTACTGCCCTAATTGAAGTTATGAATCCGAAAACTAAAGAGGTTCTCAAAGTACGTGCCTTACTGGATTCAGGCAGTCAGTCAAGTTTTATAACTAAATCCTTACAACAAAAATTATCCATAAAGGTTATTCCTATTGAACTAAATGTTATAGGTATTGGCAATTGTCATGCCAACACAGTCACCGAAAGATGTGTCGTGCAATTACAATCCCGCGATTCAAAAAATAATTTTAAACTAATTTCTTTTTATTTTGTTATGGATAAACTTATAGGTAAAATTCCAAAACTACCAATAGATATATCCAAGCTAAACTTATCTAAGAATATATATTTAGCTAACCCTCACTATGATAAACCAGCCTCTATTGACGTTTTGATTGGAGCTGATATTTTTTGGGCCATTATCGGAGTAGAACAAAAATATTTAGGTATAGGTAACCCTAGATTACATAAATCTAAATTCGGTTGGTTGATCGGAGGTCAAGTAATTATACAAAATTCATTAAATAATTTAAATAAAATCAAACAAAATATTTTAAACAAAAGTAGACAAAAATCTTTAATTAATTCCAATCATGTAATGTTGTCACAGCAGCGTTTGTCTAAAGAACCCTAGATTTACCATTTACAAAACGCAATCAAACAAAATTCTTTAAGTCATTCTATTAATTTAATGTCACAGCAGGGTTTGTCTAAAGAATCCCAGATTGACTACTTACTATCTAAATTTTAGGACTAAGAAGAACTCCCAAAAGTTTCTCTTTTAAGCGAAACCGAAAAAGCATGCGAAAATAATTTTGTCAAAAATACTATAAGGTTGAGTACAGGTAGATTTTGTGTCAAATCACACTACGTGGCTCACCTGACTGTTTAGGTAACTCCTATACACTTGCTAAAAAACGTTTTCTTAACCTAGAAAAGCGTTTTCGAAACAATCAAAATCAGGATATATTGAATTTATGAGAGAGTATGAAGTTTTAGGTCACCTCTCTATGTCAAAGGTTCATTTACCAAATCCATCCTATTTTTTGTGTCACCATGCAGTTTTCAAGGAGTCCAGCGAGACGACTAAGCTGCGAGTAGTGTTTGACGGCTCTACACCCTCTTCTTCGGGCTATTCTGTTAACGATTTGCAAATGATAGGTCCAAACATATACAGAATTCTCTTTTTTCCATTTTAATACGAGCTCGGCAGTACAAATTTTTACTCAATGGGGACAAAGCCAAATTTTACAGAAATTTAGACTTAAATCCCAGTGATAGAAATTTGCAGCTTATCCTATGGAGAGAAGATGAGTCATTACCTATGCACACAATGCAGCTAAATACTGTCACTTACGGAACTGCAAGTGCCAGTTATTTAAGTACTCGTTGTCTTTGGCAGATTAGAGAGGAGTGTGACGACAATTTAATCAAAACAGTCATTCAAAAGGATTTTTACGTTGATGACGTCATCACAGGATCAAATTCTGAGACTGAGTTACGTCACATCAAAAATTCCTTAATTACAGAATTAAATAAGGGTTGTTTCAATTTAAGAAAATTTAAAAGCAACTTGCAATCTATTTTAAAAGACACTTCTAATGTTCAAGAAAATCTAACACTAAGTGAATCGTCAAATACTCTTGGACTCGGCTGGAACCCTAATAATGACAAATTTCAAACTAAATGGTTTATAATGTCAAATGCATTTAAAATTTTTGACCCTTTAGGTGTACTTAGCCCGTGCATCATGCAGCCTAAATTATTATTACAAAAATTGTGGCAACTAAAAATTGATCCCAGATCAACCAGTTCCAGAAGATATAAAAGAGTCATGGACTAATTTTGCTCAAAACTTGCCGGTTATTTCCACTTTCCAAATTCCCAGGTACGTACACTGTGACTCACCAATATCTATCGAAATTCATAGCTTTAGTGATGCTTCTGTGATTGGTTATGGGGCATGTATTTACATGCGGACTACTAACAGTGACAATGACGTCACAGTACAACTTTTGTGCTCCAAGTCCAAAGTTGCACCGAAGCCGACGTCAATTCCACGTTTAGAGCTTTGTGCAGCTTTGCTTGCAGCCCGTTTGTGTAAAACTGTCACAGAATCTATACGTTATGTTCCTAATCACATTTTCCACTGGTGTGACTCATCTGTAGTCCTTGGATGGTTGTCAGGTAATCCTAATAAACTAAAAACATTTGTGGCAAATAGAATTAGCGGGATCCAAGAAATAAAAGATCCTTCATCTTGGAGATATGTTCCAACTTCCTCAAACCCTGCTGATCTGATTTCGAGAAGTGTCAACCCCAATCAAATGCTAAACTCATTTCTGTGGTGGCACGGTCCTAATTTTTTACTAAATGACCAATCCAAGTGGCCTATTTTAAAACAAAAAACACCAACAGATTTACCTGAAACTAAAACTACAACTTTAACACTAACAACATTAAAATTTGAACCTATTATAAATATAAATCGTTTTTCCAAATTAAATCGACTCAAACGCGCTTTTTGCTACGTAAAACGATTTATCCATAATATTAAAAATCCTAAAAATAAAATTACTGGCAGTTTAACTGTTGAAGAATTTAATGATTCTTTTAATTAGCTTTGTTTTATGGCTCAACAGGAGTGCTTTTCTAAAGAGTACAACACATTATGCAAAAACCAAGCTTTAAGCTCAAAATCTAGGATTCTATCTTTGTCACCTTTTGTTGATAAAAATAATTTAATTAGAGTTGGTGGTAGAATACAAGCCTCCAACTATAGCTATGAAAAAAAACACCCAATACTTCTAGAATCATCTCATTATTTAGCTAAATTGATTTTTGAACATGAACACGTTTATAATCTACATGCCGGCCCGCAGCTACTGTTAGCCACTGCAAGAGAAATTGTGTGGCCACTAAACGGCAGACGCCTTGCCCGCCATTTAGTAAATAACTGTGTGCGATAGCGACGCGCCAAGGTAAGACTTTGTGTCCTAAAATGGGAGACCTACCAGCCCAACGCATAACTCCTGACTTTCCATTCAAGTCAGGGGGCATAGATTACGCTGGTCCGTTTCTGATTTTTAACCGCAAGGGTCGTGGCGCCAAACTAAGTAAAAGCTATCTTGCGTTTTCATTTGTTTACGTTACAAATGCATGTATTTGGAGGTCGTAAGCAACCTTTCCAAAGATGCATTTGTTATGAAATTGCGAAGATTTATTGCCCGTCGTGGTAGGCCGTCTGAAATATTTTCAGATTACGGACGCTACTTTTTAATTGAGTATATTAAAAAAAAAAATAATAAGTCTCTTTCTGAGTTTGCAACTCACAAAGGCTTCAAGTTTACTCTTACACCGTCTTACGCTCCTCATTTCGGCGGCCACTAATCGCTAGTCAATTAGTTCATATAGTTCAGTCGTCAGCGTTGTTTGTTTGTATTTGTGTCCTATAGTTAGATACTTCAAGATGCAAAATAGTGTTGAAAACATGTTAAACATGTGGAACATGCCTGCAGAAGTAATCGAAAACATCTCAAATAAGTACTAAATCATATTAACCTATATATTGTCATCAATAATTTCATGTTGCTCCTGCGTTCAGAATCCCGCATCCCGTGCAACGTAGCAACTTTTGAAACTGTTATGGGGGCCGATCGCGTTAAATGGGAACAATCACGAACGGTTGTAATTTGTTTGCAATCCAGTTCTGACTGTGATCGAGTTACGATTCAGTTTTGCGAATTTTTGTATTGCGCTAAAGTTCAAACGTCAACCAAAGTTGAATTGGAACTGGATCGTAACCATATCAGAGGCGTTAGAGATGTGACCCTATTTTATGGTATTTTAGTATAATCGATATATATATCACTGTATCCGAGCCGCACCGTGGTACACCTTATCGTCGTGCACCGGCCGGCATGCTCCTTATCGCATACGCCTACGCGTTCTCCGTCCTGTGAGTCTTTGGTCATTGTTTAATGTGTCTAGATTTATTTACTTTTAGGGTTCAGTAAGACAATTTGTTTTATTTTAATTGCTTTATTTTAGTGCAATTAACATATTTTAATATAAATAAATAATAATGTCGAAAAACGAAGGAGGCTCATCCTCATCTGGTCACGTTGATTTGAACATTCTTATCCAGTTCATTAAACCATTCGATGGTAGTCGAGATCTGCTAAATTCTTCTTTTAAATAACTGCACAAATGCAATAGATCTTGCATCCACATCTCAGGAAACTATTTCACTTAAACTTATTCTTAGCAAATTAGAAGGCAGAGCCCAAGCAATCCTCAGGCAAGTAAGTACTAGACAAGCGGCTAGACGTTTTAACGTAAGCCAGTATTACGTCTGGAAACTGCTCAACGTTTCGGGAATGTATCAAGGGGGCCGATCGCGTTAAATGGGAACAATAACGAACGGTTGTAATTTGTTTGCAATCCAGTTCTGACTGTGATCGAGTTACGATTCAGTTTTGCGAATTTTCGTATTGCGCTAAAGTTCAAACGTCAACCAAAGTTGAATTGGAACTGGATCGTAACCATATCAGAGGCGTTAGAGATGTGACCCTATTTTATGGTATTTTAGTATAATCGACCATCGATTTAGCTTTTATAACGCAGGCAACACTGGCTTTGACATCTATTTTCGCGTATTTTTTTTTTATTTGTTCATAAAACTTTGTTTAAGTGTTTTAAGTGTGTCAAGTGCTTTGTAAAATTTGTAATAAAGCTTGAATTCTCTTCGTTCAAAACTTGCAAGTAAGTTATTTTGATGATATTTAATTTATAATCCTCCACCACAGCCATTATACGCCTCACTGCAGGGGCAAGGGACCTTCCTTGGAGGATGCTTAGCCCATAGCCACCGCGTTGGCCTATTGCAAATGGGAGCCGCTTGCCGAGCTTGTGGCCCCTCGACTGTTACTTTTCAAGGCTTTTTGACTTGACTTTACGAGAAAACATAACGAGCAAAGCAGTTCTAAATTTTCCTCCTGGGCTTTAGATATGTATGCATAAAAACGATAGCGTTCATAGAAACGCTGTTACCCGACCGAGTAAAGAAGTTGACTTTGATGTTTAACTTCACCAAGTAATGTGCAACTTACATACTTGGTTGAATACTAACATTTCGACTATCGTGTTAGTTGTTTTGTGATTTGGCTATAGGCTTTTGGCCAAAAGTGGACATATATCATACTGGAAGACTACACAAATAAAGCCTGTTATAACGATTGTTTAAAATACTTAGTGAGTAAATTTGTTTTAACTTTGAATTTATTTTGCCATATAATAAAGAACATTCTTTGGGTAGCTATTTTAGGAAATGGAAGAACGATGTCGGGTCACCACTGTTAGGCAGCTCGAAGTGCTTCTGGAATTCCTTGAACGCAATCGAGAACTTGTTCTAGGAAGAGTGAGGTCCAAAGAGGCCCGAGCAGTTTCTGCACGAATGTGGAGTAAATGCGCAGAAACATTAAATTCCCTGGAGCCTGCGAGAACAGGAAAAGAATGGGCCAACTTTTCAGGCTAAAGTTGCATTATGAAAGTTTAAGATAGATTTATGTTATATTTATGAAATTTAGAAAATTTATAAGTCTTAATAACATTTCAGGTATGGAACGACCAAAAAAGCAGGGTCAGGGCGAAGTTGGTTGTTATTAATGCCAGTCTACAGGCTACTGGTGGGGTCCCAGCAATGCTCCTGACTTGTCCCCCCTGGAGGAGAAAGTGGCCAACATCATAGGCCGGGATGTTGGCCCCTTGCCTAATGTTTGGCAAGATCAATTTGCTGTAAGTGATGTTCTGGGCACCATTTTGTGCATAATTTTTCAATATTATTTTCATCCGCACTGCATGTTTCACTGGATTTATTTTTTAACATAATATAGGGTGATGGAGCAGCCAACAAATGAAACTCAAAATTCACCACCAATAGTGTAAGGTTCTCAATGCTACTTGTGCAGTCTTGTATCTTGTTTTTTTATTTACTTACCTACTTATAACAATGTAGTCACAGTAAACCCAAGGACAAAAGTGTTTGTAGATCCGTTTAAACATCAGGACTAAGTTATGATGTAAAAAATAATTAAAAAATCAAAACTAAAAGTTCACTTTTTATAAGGACATACAGGATATTTATTTTATTAGGTATGATATTTCTTCTACAGCATAAATGTTCCTTATGAGGAACTAAGAAGTCAACCTTCCCCTGCACCAAGTCTGTCTCGTCAGGTGCCTTCACCCCATGCCCAGAGTGAATCCAGATCAGGTACCAATGCAATAATTGATAATGGTTTTTAAAGTTTTTCAATAAGTTTAATTATTATATTATCTAACAGGAATCCTAAGGCCGAGGGAGCGTAGACGGGTAGGGCGTATGGCACGTCATGCCACAGCCACTATACAGGCTCAAGCACCACAGGCAACTTGTAAGTTGTCTTTTAATTTATTAAAAACAATAAGGATATAGAATTAGTTAGGTATCCTTTATTTACATTGCTAATAATACTACTGATCCAACAGTTCCGGGTTTGAATCCCGGCAGGATATACTTCATGTATAAAAAATCTATGTAGTATATCAACCACCTGGCATTCATACATAACACTATATTGGTAGTGGAGTTTGAAACCTTCAGTAGTGCTGTGTACAATGTCCGACCAGAACAGGATATCATTAAATTGGTAGTTCCTAAAATAGTACACTGGCATTCTGTTTTATAACATAATTCCAAATAATTTTGGCTGAGAAAGCTTACTATTATAGAATCTTTCAAATGTCAATGAGGAGTAGATATTATGAGCTGACGAACTTCAGCACAGCAGGAGCATGAGCTGCTAAGCCTGGAGATTATCATCAGTATGGATTGGATTATCCAATAGCCAATAAAAGAATACCTATTTACTTTACAAAATATTACAGCTAGCAGAACTGCATTAGAAGAGTCGAGATCTATGGTGCTCAGGATAGAGGAGTCGAGGGCACAGGCTGCCCTCAATAATTCACAGGCTGGCTGCCCTCAATAATTCACAGGCTGGCTGCCCTCAATAATTCACAAGCGATGACCCTCATAGCAGAATCACTGAGGATGATTGCAGAGAGTGTAGATAGTATGAGTCGGCAGGTAATGATTACCATGTACATTTTTAAAATGTGGTAGCTAATTTCAATGTGTTGCGTTATGTTATGTATGGATGATTAATATAAAATGGAGGGTATGAATGAATGAGCAATACATTAAAAGCCAGAAATTCACACAGATCACATAACAGATTGTTCAACTGTGTACTGCAATATAGTTTTTTAACTTTGACTTTATTTTTTTTTGTTTTAGTATTGTTCTTCACGGTATCAAGGAGGATCCTAGTCTTAGGAAAGTTAACATAATATATATTTTGATAAAGAAACAACTGTATTTTAATTTTCTAAGCGTCTATTGGTCTATAAAAGTTGCATTAAGGCGTGCCGACGCGCACGGCCCATTTCCAACTCTGAGAGAGAACGCGCGCCGCGGCGCTCACGGTGCGCCAGGCCACTTGCGCCCTCCGTCAGCCTGCGCTCGCGATCCGCTTCTGGTGTATTCAAAAAGTTTACTCGGATGTCATCAAATGATTTTGAATTTGATGTGATCAAATAAAGGTAAACGAAATATTTTTTATTCTGGAAACTTGTTTTCACGATAGATCAACTATTATTTTAATGGTTTATAAACAGTTACACATGTTTAAGTAAAAAATATCTTCAAAGTTAAGCAACGTCGGACTTGGTCGGTACTTGGATGGATGACCGTTTACGGCATACTTTTTGTTTTTGTTTGTGTTTGTAAATTACAAATAATAAAAGTGTGAGACCGGCCCGAGCCATTACCAGTATAGGAACCCCTCTTAAATTTATCCTTTTTTATTATTTGTTAGTTAATCCCCCATTATAACACATATTCTTCATAAAATTTCAGGCTTCTACCTATTTAGGTCTAAAAGATAGGTAGAAGCCTGAAATTTTATGAAGAATATGTGTTTGTCTATTTAGATCGGACAGACAGGCTGACAGATATTGTAGGCTTAGTAATAGAGCTCCATTAGCATCCTCTGGTTACAGAAGCCTAAAAATACTTATGGACATTATTAATTGCTACAGGTGCCTATTGGTGGATAGGAAGCTGCACTACTCGCCGGAGGTTGCAGCACGAATTACGAACCACGAGAAATTTTTAACGCAGATGAATTCGGTTTATTTTTTTAATTGATGCCAGATAAATCCTATGTTTTGAAGGGAGAAACTTGTCATGGTGGTAAAGCAAGTAAAGAAAGACTTACTGTCCTGGCCTGTGCTGATTCTGATGGGACAGAAAAGTTACGTCTGCTAGTTATTAGTAAGGCATAAAATCCACGTTGTTTCAAAAACGTATGATCACTCACAGTAACATATGTACCCAATCTCGAGCTTGGACGACCGGCGTTCGTTTCATCGATTGGTTAAAAGCTGTAGATGATCACTTCCAGATTAAATGTAGACGCAAAATTCTATTCATTGACTACTGTCGCGCTCAAAAGGTGATGAACTAAAGAATATCAAGCTTGTTTACTTACCCCCAAATGCGACAAGCAAATTACAACCGATGATTCAGGGCATCATAAAAGTTCTTAATAAAGGTTACAAGACAAGACTAATACATCACTATCTTTAAGAAATGGAAGACCCTGATAGAAAACGACCCTAGACTGTACATAAATAAAATAAATAAATATTTTTTGGACATTACACACACAGCGCCGTCTAGCCCCAAAGTAAGCAAAGCTTGTGTTATGGGTACCAGACAACGGATGTAAATACATATATATTACATTTTTTTTCTAATACATACATATCATACATAAGTACACCCAGACTCAAGAGGAACACAAATGTTTACCACATAAATGTTTGTCCAGTGCGGGAATCAAACCCATACCCTCTGCACGGCAGTCCTTCACTGCTACTGCTGCTATTCTAAACATTGCAGCGGCATGGGAAGCAATTAAGCTTGAAACCATTCAAAATTGTTTCAAGAAAGCAGGTTTTAGAAATAGCGAGGATGACGTCGTTCAGGCCGTGTTGAAAGAAATAGAAGAACTCGGGATACGGCAGGATTTTCCTGGATATTCTTCCATTGATGACGATGTGGCACCGTATCAACTTCAATTAATTAAAGATCTTATAGAGAATGTGAATAAGTCACAAAAAAACGAACTAAGTGATGAAGACGATGATGAGCCAATTCCAATTTTGTCCAACGTCAATCAGCTGTCAATGATTTAAGACGCTACGTAGCTCTATAAATAAAAGCGAAGACGCACTGCAAAAGTTAAATTACATTGAAAATCTTGTAATTGCTAATGCATAAAAATCTTTCTGTTAAACTAAAATAAGGGATTACTTTAAATAACGTAATTATAATTACGCTACATACAATGTAATAAAGAAATGTTTAATTTTATACATACTTACAGTATATCTACGATATAAGAACATAATAATAGTACGTTTTATTTTAAAATCCTCCCCAAATCATAAATTCTATCCTATCCGCGTGGCAAGTGGCAGTCTGTAGTCTCTGCCTACCCCAATAGGATACGGGCGTGAGTATATGTATGTATGTGTGTATCCCGCATAATACGCTTTCTCGCTTAAGACGCGTTTTTTGTTGGGTCCCTGTGAAATCGTATCTTATCGTATTTGTATTAAGTAGGTTCGTTATTATAAATTAACTGTTTAAATAGGTGTTACAAAATGACTAGATCTTATATTATATAGCTATTACGTATTCAATTTAATCCGCGAGCACTCACGCCATAAGCATTTTCCTCACGGTGAATTTCATATTCGCACCATTAATGCATGTATTTATCTATGGACGTCGTTCGCGTCGGGCGAGCTGAGTTTTATAGTTCCCCCGTCCCGCGCGTAACGGTTTTTTAATCTCAGTGTGCATCAATCACTCAGTGGAGGTGGTTTGTTTGGCCGGGTCACGTTGCGCGGCATTTTGCTTATCGCGCGAGTGACAACGTAAGTATTATTTTTTAGCTGTTCCTTTATTTTAAAATATTATTGTATCTTATGTTAAGGCTTTATTGTTATTTTATTGTTAATTAAATAATGGTCAACAATGAGTTTATTATGCAGTGTAGATATAAATTTCAATATTTTTACAGATAGATAGACGAGAACAACAAATTTTGGCGTGGCTACAAGAAGATGATTCCATAGACTTAGAAATAGAGGTGTTTAGAGCTGATATTATTGAAAGTGATGGACAGAGTGAGCACAACAATCATCACACTGATACTGAGCAGTCATCAACGGAAGATGATGAAGGTGAAATCTTCCCTATTCAACCTAAAAATAGACTTTGTTATATGGCGAAAGATCAACAAACGAAATGGTTCTACAATTCGTATCGTACTAATGTGAGGACTAGATCACATAATATAGTAACTGAGACACCAGGAGTAGAACCAGTTGCCAAAGAGATTTTAGATTGATTTTTGCTCTTTCTGAGTGAAGAAATGTTGACTAGTATTGTTAGATTTACAAATATTCATATACAAACTATTAAGAATAAATTTTCTAGAGCCAGAGATTGCAAAACACTGATATTATAGAAATAAAGGCATTTATTGGTATTCTGTATATGGCTGGTATAAAAAAAGTGAACCATCTAAATTTGAAGGAAATGTGGGACAAAGATAGCACGGCTCCTGATTTTTTTCGAGCTGTAATGAATCTCAATCGATTTATGTTTCTGATGAAAATAATAAGATTCGACAAAATGCACTCTCGATTGAAAAGGTCTCAGATAGAAAATCTAGCACCTATTCGTAAATTATTTGTTTCTTTCGTTCGAAAATGTCGTGCAAATTATCAGGTTGGTGAAAATGTGACCGTTGATAAAATGTTGGGAGTCCTTCAGAGGCCGTTGCAAATTCAGGATGTATATTGCCAATATGCCAGCAAAGTATGGCATAAAAGTGTATGCCATGTGCGACGCAAAATCCTTTTATACTAGCAATTTAGAAATTTACCCTAGAAAACAACGAGTTGGACCGTACTGTTATACCCCTGGCACATATGTAGATATGCTTACTTACTGTATTAGACCCCTGAGTCAGCATTTATGACCAACTCCTATTAAATTATAAGTTTAGTAAGACAGTCTTTTCCCATCTCCCGTCGCGGCCGCCAACGGATCCAAAATTATTAATTGTTATCGATTAATATTAAAAACTATCAAATTAAACATTATTCAAAATCCTTTTTTCTAGTTCCATTTTAAAATCCTTTTTTCAAAAACCAAGTTTTCGAAATCCGTATGAAATTTATGGTGGCAGCTAAAAGGATCTAAACAAGGTCCCGGTACGTCTCTGAACAAAAATAAATACTATTTCCTGAAAAAGTGAAGTGACTCTGTATCCTGTATATAAACTATTAATACACTCCTGCTTTATTCTGAAAAAGTGAAGTGACTCTGTATCCTAAAAAAAAAACTAAAAATAAATACTTGCTATTTCCCGAAAAAAGTGAAGTGACTCTGTACCCTGAAAATAAATTAATAATACATACCTGATATTTCCTGAAAAAGTGAAGTGACTCTGAATTCTGTAAATAGACTTAATATATACCTACTATATCCTGAAAAAAAGAAAGTGACTGTAACCAGAATATACCAACTATACCCTATACTATAAACAAAGAAACATTAATAAGCAAGAAGAACAACTCAACATACATTACTACATATTCTGAATAACATCTCTACAACTCGATATATATATCACTGTATCTCACCGAGCCGCACCGTGGTACACCTTATCGTCGTGCACCGGCCGGCATGCTCCTTATCGCATACGCCTACGCGTTCTCCGTCCTGTGAGTCTTTGGTCATTGTTTAATGTGTCTAGATTTATTTACTTTTAGGGTTCAGTAAGACAATTTGTTTTATTTTAATTGCTTTATTTTAGTGCAATTAACATATTTTAATATAAATAAATAATAATGTCGAAAAACGAAGGAGGCTCATCCTCATCTGGTCAAGTTGAATTGAACATTCTTATCCAGTTCATTAAACCATTCGATGGTAGTTGAGATCTGCTAAATTCTTTTTTAAATAACTGCACAAATGCAATAGAACTTGCATCCACATCTCAGGAAACTATTTTACTTAAACTTATTCTTAGCAAATTAGAAGGCAGAGCCCAAGCAATCCTCAGGCAAGTAAGTACTAGACAAGCGGCTAGACGTTTTAACGTAAGCCAGTATTACGTCTGGAAACTGCTCAACGTTTCGGAAATGTATCCATACCATTTTCAGCGAGTACAAGACATCTTTCTCGCTGACTATGGACCAAGAATGAGGTTCTGTAATTGGTTGTTACAAAATTGAAATGCCAATATTCTCTGGAATGACGAAGCAACGTTCACGTGGACTGGACTGTTTAATATCCACAATGAACATTAATGGAGTGTTCGTGGTCAAAATCCACACGTTACGCGCAGAGACGCTTTTCAAGTGCGATTTAGTGTTAATGTGTGGGCGGGTATAATAAATGACTATGTCATCGGGCCCTATTTTATTGAGGGTACGTTAACTGGGACACGGTATCTGAACCTTCTATCCTCGATAGTGACAGAATTGTTGGAAGATGTGCCAGTGTCCTATCTAGCCGACATGCACTTTCAACACGACGGAGCCCCAGCTTACTATTACAGTGAAGTGCGTGCGTACCTAAATAGCGAGTTCGGCGAACGGTGGATCGGTCGCGGTGGACCCATACCATGGCCGGCACGGTCGCCAGATCTCAACCCGCTGGACTTTTTTTTGTGGGGAGAGATAAAACGAATTGTTTACGAACGTGAATCCGAAACAATTGAACAATTAAAAGACAAAATAGTTAGTGCTTTTGCAGTGGTTAAATCACGAACAGTTGTGCTACGTTAAATTAAAAACAATTTGCGACGTCGTGCTTTGTTGTGTTAAGAAAATGGAGGTTTTGAACAATTGTTAAAATACGCATAATTTTTAAGGACTTTTTTTTTCTTATTTTAAATACGTATTCAATTATTGTAAATATTATGATTCCAACTTTTTAAATACGCCTGAAATACGATAGATATGTACCTTTTTATGTTAAGTAAACTTTGATAACCAAAATCTTTATTAGTGAATTTTACTGTACTTATCGTATTTTTGACCGTCCTAACCCGGTAAAGTATGAAGGAAAAGTTGGTTATGCAATTTTTTTTTTAGGTATTTAGGTAGTTACTAAAGTACCTGCCTACTACGTTTAGCGCTTGTTTAGCGCGGGTGAGGTCAGTGGCCCGCGCATGCTACTTGCTCCTTTCGATTTGTCTATTCATTCATACAAGAAACGATTATTCTTAGAATTATTAATTTGATACTTTCGATTATTTTATATTTTTTTAGTAATATCACAAAGTTTGTTGATTTTACTATATCATGTGCTCTAAATAATCTTGGCTACACAAAGAATTACTTCAAGAAATTTGAAGCCTCAATTCAAAGTCTTCCTGTATACTACTGAATATAACATAGGTTCCAAATCACCCGCAACTGATGCTTGCAGCGCTTGCATGTAATGGGCAAAAAGAATGAAATTTGAGTGATACCCAAAAAACAGATGTTATTTGTGAAGAAGAGTGTACATAAGTTACGATCGAATGCTTTCTATGACCATTTGCAGACACGGGTAAATAATTGTATCCGGCTGTGTTTTGATTTGCAGAAAGTACTTTCACTACCAGGACACCTATACAAGATGCCTACTATAGGAGACAGATCAGTTTATATAATTTTTGCATCGTTGATGTAGATAAAAATACTTCAAATTTTTACATATCGGACGAGACCCAAGCTAGCCGTGGGTCAAGTGAAATACGGTCTGCGATACTATCTGGATTCTTTAAACATTCTTGAAAATATGTCGTTATGGATGCGAAAGTCAAAATAAAAACAGTCATATACTGCATTTGCTGATATATTGGCTTCATAAGCGCACTGGAAATGTAAAATAAATTATGATATTCCCTGAACGCGGCCACAGTTTTCTGCCAGCAGACAGAATATTTGGAAGAATTAAAAAGATATTAGAAAACAAACATTAAGAACAATGAAAGAAGAGTATATTGATATTATACAAGAACATCGAAATATTGAAAAAATTAAGACTGATTGGTAACTTTATGATCTTAAAGAAATGGAGGTTAAAACCGCTAAAAGATTAAAAACCAACAAAGTGAGAGGTTCAGATGGTCGGTTTAAAAATACAACAGTTTGTTTATATGAAAACTACCGGTTTTGAAGCAGGTGAAGAGCAGTAACAAATTAATTAAAACGGCAAACGTCATTGTTAAAGATTGAAACCACAACCGATTGGCCGAGGGCTTGGTGTGAATAAAAAAAAAGATGCTACATTACAACTTGTCAAACGATTTGGTGAGGAGTGATTTATGAAAAAACCATTACAGTGGTAAAAGAATCCTTCTCAATAATGATAACACTATTGATGATAATGAAGATCATGAGGGTCATGACGATGAGAGATGCATATGCATGGAACCCGATTTTGGTGAAGTAAGGGTGTAATTTCTGATTAATAATGTGTAATTCATAAAATATATTATTAATTTTAATTGTATTTTTTATAATTAGTATTTATAAACCCTAAATATAATAAATGAATTTATTCAAACAAAGACACATTTTCAAAAGTGACCAATCAAAAGGCCTTATTTCTAGAATATTCTGATCATAAAGACTTATTCATGGTTATTCCGATCATAAAATCCTATTTCCTACTGAAAAATATTTTTAAAAAAGTAATAGAGTAATAAACTAAAAATAAAATGTACATGTATATCAATAAGCCTAATCTGCGTTAAATATAATAATAACAATTATTAGTATACTTCATTAAACAATTTAAATACTTTTTTTGTTTCCTGTAAAATTTGTTAATTATGAAAATAGGACCTTATGAAGGAGTGCCTCAGTTTACAATAGCAAAACAATCCACCAAACTAATTATAACAATAACATGGATTACTTTGATTCAATCCAAAAATATCCAGATTCAGATGTTGCCGCTACTTGTGCACTGAGTACTTAAAATAGGACTTTTAATTAGAATTGTTCATTTATTTTTAGACCATCAGGATACTGCATTGAATAATAACCGCACACGTTCATCAATTAATGGTCCAGCTTCCTGCATTACATCTTTACTTAATGTAGATACTGTTAAAAACCAATTCTATTGCATCATTACCTTTTAATGTAGATATAACTTCATTACCAATGTTGAATCTTTCATCTGTGCAATCCATTCAATTAGATACAAGAAAGAAGACAAGGAATCTGGGAAAAAAGAAGAATAAGGGAAGGGAATAAAGAAAGGTGAAAAGAAATTATGGTAAGTAGACACGGCGTTAAGCGACCAGCTAGAAAAATTAAGCCACCTTGTAAACAATGTAACATTCGAATGTTCCAAAAATTTACAAATGAGGACAAAAAGTTTTTTTTCAAATACATGTAGCATATTGGTAAAAATCTGAGACAGTGGAATTTTATTTCCAAGTATTGTAAAAGAATAACCACACAACAAACAAGGTGTCTGTGTTTTGGTTAAAATGACCAACTCAAAACTAGATTACATATATTTGGGTAAGGTCTTATCTGAAGTAGAAGATGACGGTGAGGTTTAAATTATGTTTTTTAAGTACATATACATACTTTTTTAGGTTCTGGAACAATAGCAATTAAATCATCAAAAAGCTTATAAGATAAATCAGACTCAACTAAGGTAATCTTACTGCAACCAAATTTAAATTAGTTGAGTCTGATTTATCTTATAAGCTTTTTGATGATTTAATTGCTATTGTTCCAGAACCTAAAAAAGTATGTAAAGGTACAAAAAAATCTTACTACCAATTTGATACTCCTTCAGACATTTTTGAGAAATAAGCGACTTTAACTTATTAGTTACTTTTTATTTTCATGATATTAAGTATAGTTTGGTAAATACTTACCGGCAATAACGTTCATTGTTATTAATATTAAAGTTTAAGTTAATGACTATGATCTCAAGCCTAACAGTCTGATTTAGCCAAGTAAGATAAGAATAATAACAACTATGTTACTGCGCTACAACTCTGTTACTTTTGCTGTTCCAAAGACGAAAGACCTTAATTAAGATTTTTTAGTTACTTGTTTTAGTATGGTAATATACACATATTTTAACTTGTTAGACATTTTTACAGTCAAATGTTGCAGTAAACGAATAATATATAAATCTTTAAAGTATTTCAGTACAATTTAATGTTTGCAAACATTCAAAAAGTAACAGAGTTGTTTAGAATTTAAGTAAATGATTGTTAAACTTTAAAATAAAAATGTGATTCCAAATGTGATAATAAGATAAAAGACTGTAGTTAACATTTATGCCAAATTAATTGCGACTGAATTGTTTAATTTCATAATAGGAGATAAAACGATGTGATAACAGCATTACACCCTAACCCACAAAATCTGAAATAATTAATTAATTGTTTGTTAATCATCGCGGCCGACAGTAACAGACCATATTCAGTTGTTTTTACAGGCATTGACAAACAGAAAACTCTAGTATAAGTATATTTATTATTAGAACTTTATTATTTTTATTCACGATTACCTGCGCTAACTTTGACAATGACCCAAATAGTAATAATTATAATAAAAAAATGGAGTCATTTGACTTAAAACCGGCTTTCTCATAGTAACACATAACAGAAAAAGACGAACGACAGTAAGAGAAGTTGATAAGGGGTTTAGAATTTTATAAAACCGTTTTAAAACCAGAAGACCATAAAACGCTGATTTCTCTGTTCTGAAATCACGTTTGACAAAAGAAGTCAAACTTAAACTTAAAGGTAGCTACGAATCCGTAGACTGCCTAATAAGCAACATTAAGTCATTTTTACGTCTAAAGAAGACTTTTACAGGCATTCAAAGCAAACTACATAAATCGTGCCAGAAAAATCAAAGTATCGAAGAATTGGTAAACGATATCGAGAAAATGATATGGGACCTAACAATTTCTCAATCCGGCGGCGACGACGCTAAGTTCGAAATTTTGAAACCAGTAAACGATATGATAGGAATTTAACGTTTTTCGGACGGTTCGGAAAATTTAAGAAAACAATGTTTTTGTTTTTGTTGTTAAATATTTGATTTAGCTATTGGGTGTTTTTGTCAATATGTTTATTTTAAAAAAATGTGGAAATAAATAAAAGCATTATTATTAATTTATTCATTATCTGCTTTCATAAAAATAAACTACGGATCTGATCCAAGTCCCGATTTTAGGTCTGGAACTCAAAATGTTAATGGTGGGCGAGACACCGCTAGACCAACCGTGATTATGCTGAATTATTATATTATTGCAAAAATATGTAAATGCTCATATTTTTATTGATAAACCAATCTCAAAAAAAATAATTACAGTATCGTTGGGTTTTCCGGCGACGGATAATTTTTTGAGATGAAAATAAGTTCTAAAATGGTCTATTAATTTAAGAAACACATTCCAATAAAAATTTTGCGGCGGAAATTTAAATACCAATAAAAAAAATTAAAAAAACGTTAAATTGATATTTACGACACTTGCAAATAATACATCACAAAAGTAGTTTTTGTTTTAATTACCATGTGCAAGCCTTAAAAAAAGTTGTGAAAAATATTTTTTTGACATATATTATATAACGCACAGCAGGCGTTTTTTTTTAAAAAAAAGATCAAAAATAATTAGTTTATTTTGTGCTCGTATCCGTGCATTTTCAATAAACAATAAAAAACAAAAATATGTCGCTCATTCGTTATTCGTGCTTCATACCTTGTAGTCGGATGCTCTTTACTGTGTTGATTGTGTTTCTAAAATTAAAGACTTGGCTTGTTTATGGACTTTGTGTGCTCATGTTTTGGTTTGTGTTGTGCTTTGGAACTACGACTTTTACATTAGAGTAACGGACACCGATTTTGCTGCCTGATTGGACCACCTGCCAGCTGAATTTTGAGCTAACTAGAGACTTATTTCCTTTAAATTCTAACCGTAGACACAGTAAAATAAATCTGATAGTTATAATAAAATAAAAAAGTTACATTTTATTTTACAAATTTAAGAAATCTTAAAATAACATACAAATTATTTATGTGAAAATTGATTTGGAGTATGCAGATCTCGATACGACCATTTTTGACTCAGACAGGTAGCCTGTCGGTGACAACAAAGGCTCAGAATGCCCGACATTTTAAAAAGAATGGTTTCCTAGAGTGTAGATATGTACACTTCCGTGTAACTTAACGCTTTGTCTTATTTTCCACGAATGTTGAAACCCTTGCAATTCGAAGTACTTGTGTTCTATCGTTTATACCAGTGTTTTTCAACCTTTTTCATGATGCGACCCCCTTGGTATGAAAAAACATTTCGCGACCCCCCGACCCTTCGCTTTTTTATCATATATGTACGTGTATGTTACAGCGTTACAAATATTCGTTCCATACGACGTATTTTTATGCGTCTCCATAATTAGGATTCGGATATAAGTACATAATATAGTATGTACTTAAAACACATTATTTTAAATCTATATACATCGAATACGTCGCAGCAATTTACGCACATACGCACGTACGACCAAGGCCGATGCCGACCGCCCGGCAAGTGTGGTGGGTGGCTAGCTGGCGAGTTGTTGAGAGTGAACGAACGAGCGGGACACAACGATCGTTGCGGGGGAGAGGTCGCGGGACGACGCGATACTCACTCAATTCACGTCGACGTTTAATTGTTTGACGACCGTTAGACATTGTTTTTACTTTTATTTGTAAGAATTACGCATTTGTAGTGATTTGTAATAATTTAACATGGATAAATTCCTGAAAAGATCAACAGAACCATCAACTTCTGTTGAAAGTAGTGGAAGTAAAACAAAGAAAAAACGTCTTTATGACGACAATTATTTGAAATTCGGGTTTACTGTGATTGACAATAAACCACAGTGCGTTATTTGCTTTGAAACTTTATCAAGAGAAAGCATGAAGCCGTCGAAATTAACACGCCACCTTAACACAAAACATCCAAATGAAAAAAATAAGCCCGTGAAATTTTTTGAGAGAAAATTGCAAGCTCTTCAACATCAAAAAACTGGTATAGTGCAAATGTCCAACCTAAATGAGAAAGCGTTGCTTGCTAGTTATCGAGTAGCTTTTCGTGTGGCTAAAGCAGGAAAACCTCACACTATTGCCCAAAATTTGATTTTACCAGCTATATTACATATAGCAGATATTATGTTTGGGAAACAAGAGGTCGAAAAACTCAAAAGTATACCTCTCTCTGACAATACCGTTCAACGCAGGATAAGCGATATGGCTACTGTTCGTGATCAAGTCATAGAAAAAATAAAGGAAAGCACTTTTGTATCTTTGCAATTTGATGAATCCACGGACATTGCGGGATGTGCGCAGTTTGTAGCTTTTGGGCGTTTTGAATCCTGTGATAAATCAATGGAAGAAATACTATTTTGCAGAGCGCTTCCCACAAATACTACAGGTCAGTGTGTGCATAACATGTTCCTTGAAGCTACGCAAGATATGAATATCGATTGGGCAAATAAATGCATTGCTATTTGCAGCGACGGAGCAAAAGCGATGACTGGTGCGAAGAGTGGATTTATTGCTAGGCTGAAAGAACAGATGCCAAACGCTTGTTGGGTGCATTGCTTTCTCCATCGCCAAGCTCTTGCGGCCAAAGTCTTGCCACAGGAATACAGCCAAGTTCTAAATATTATTATAAAGATTGTAAATTCTATTAAAGGAAAAGCGTTGCAGTCACGATTGTTTCGGATTATTTGTGAAGATATGGGGGCACTCCACCAAAATTTACTCTACCATACAGAGGTTAGGTGGTTGTCAAAAGGTAAAGTACTGGCAAGAGTTATGGAACTTCGTGCTGAACTTTTAATATATTTACAGCAGGCCAAGTCAGAATACTCTGAATTCATTTGCGCCCCGGAATTTCTTTTGAAATTAGCTTTTCTTTCTGACTTATTTGAGCATTTAAATATCTTGAATAAAAGTCTTTAAGGGCGAAATGAAAATGTCATCACTGCAAAAGACAAAATACATGGCTTTACAAAAAAAATTGACTTGTGGTCGTCGTCCATAAATCAAAATAACTTCGATTCATTTTCGTCGACACAATCTTTTACTGAAGAAGTCGGATGTGAGATAAACATCAAGACATATGTACCTGGTATGAAAGAGTTGTTAGATAATTTGAAAGAAGAATTGTGTCATTACTTCTCAGTGCAAGAGATATCAGAGAACACTGGGCAGAGGTGGATCTTAAATCCGTTTTTAAATGCAGCTATAAATGAGGCTAATTTACCAAATAAGCTCAAAGAGAAACTGCTAGAATTATCTGCCGATGGGATGTTACACTTGGAATTCAAGTCTTCTAATTTGGATACCTTTTGGTTAAGGAGAAAAACAGAATACCCGGAATTGACAACTGAGGCTTTGAAGTGTTTGATTCCATTTGCCACCTCGTACTTATGCGAGTTGACATTTTCATCGATGGCCCAGATAAAGAGTAAGCAAAGAAATCGCTTAAATTTGGAAAACGATTTAATTCTATGTGTCGCAAATACAGATCCACGATGGGATACATTAATTAAAAAAAACAAGCACAACCTTCGCATTAATTAACATGGGTCTTCGGATTTTATTTTTTGTTTCTCTTACTTAATAAATAAATAAATATTAATAATCTTTATTGTCTTTCTTTTACTAAAGTACCTAGTTCTCTCGACCTCTGGCGACCCCCCTACAGAAGCTTCGCGACCCCCCAGGGGAAAAACACTGGTTTATACCATTTATCCTTTTTTAACAAGTATCTATCGTTTTCCCTAAGCTTTATGTTACTTCAATATAACTGTGATAGACAAAAATGAGCATAATTTAGCTTATTTTTTAACAGAATATACTACATAGATATAACATAAGTAATTAAAAAAATTAAGTTATAGCCAAAATTGCGAATAGACTTTGTTTCCACTTTAATTGAACTGAAAATACTGTAGAATTATATTTTAACTAACAATTTAAACACTAAGCTACCTGTTTATTTTCATTATTATCTAGAACTCATTTATAAATTGATAATACCTTGTTTCAGCTTATCTGTGGCAGTAAAAATGGAAACTTTAACTAGCAACTTGCAGTTGTTTGTTATTCTTAAAAGTCAGAAAACACCATTTAATTACGATGAATTGCTTAGAGCTGTGGTAACACGACTAAATGCAGACCTTCCTTGTGAAGAAAGTGTATGTCGGAAACCCTTCGAAGATCTAGGAGTAAACGATATGATAGGAATTTAACGTTTTTCGGACGGTTCGGAAAATTTAAGAAAACAATGTTTTTGTTTTTGTTGTTAAATATTTGATTTAGCTATTGGGTGTTTTTGTCAATATGTTTATTTTAAAAAAATGTGGAAATAAATAAAAGCATTATTATTAATTTATTCATTATCTGCTTTCATAAAAATAAACTACGGATCTGATCCAAGTCCCGATTTTAGGTCTGGAACTCAAAATGTTAATGGTGGGCGAGACACCGCTAGACCAACCGTGATTATGCTGAATTATTATATTATTGCAAAAATATGTAAATGCTCATATTTTTATTGATAAACCAATCTCAAAAAAATTAATTACAGTATCGTTGGGTTTTCCGGCGACGGATAATTTTTTGAGATGAAAATAAGTTCTAAAATGGTCTATTAATTTAAGAAACACATTCCAATAAAAATTTTGCGGCGGAAATTTAAATACCAATAAAAAAAATTAAAAAAACGTTAAATTGATATTTACGACACTTGCAAATAATACATCACAAAAGTAGTTTTTGTTTTAATTACCATGTGCAAGCCTTAAAAAAAGTTGTGAAAAATATTTTTTTGACATATATTATATAACGCACAGCAGGCGTTTTTTTTTAAAAAAAAGATCAAAAATAATTAGTTTATTTTGTGCTCGTATCCGTGCATTTTCAATAAACAATAAAAAACAAAAATATGTCGCTCATTCGTTATTCGTGCTTCATACCTTGTAGTCGGATGCTCTTTACTGTGTTGATTGTGTTTCTAAAATTAAAGACTTGGCTTGTTTATGGACTTTGTGTGCTCATGTTTTGGTTTGTGTTGTGCTTTGGAACTACGACTTTTACATTAGAGTAACGGACACCGATTTTGCTGCCTGATTGGACCACCTGCCAGCTGAATTTTGAGCTAACTAGAGACTTATTTCCTTTAAATTCTAACCGTAGACACAGTAAAATAAATCTGATAGTTATAATAAAATAAAAAAGTTACATTTTATTTTACAAATTTAAGAAATCTTAAAATAACATACAAATTATTTATGTGAAAATTGATTTGGAGTATGCAGATCTCGATACGACCATTTTTGACTCAGACAGGTAGCCTGTCGGTGACAACAAAGGCTCAGAATGCCCGACATTTTAAAAAGAATGGTTTCCTAGAGTGTAGATATGTACACTTCCGTGTAACTTAACGCTTTGTCTTATTTTCCACGAATGTTGAAACCCTTGCAATTCGAAGTACTTGTGTTCTATCGTTTATACCAGTGTTTTTCAACCTTTTTCATGATGCGACCCCCTTGGTATGAAAAAACATTTCGCGACCCCCCGACCCTTCGCTTTTTTATCATATATGTACGTGTATGTTACAGCGTTACAAATATTCGTTCCATACGACGTATTTTTATGCGTCTCCATAATTAGGATTCGGATATAAGTACATAATATAGTATGTACTTAAAACACATTATTTTAAATCTATATACATCGAATACGTCGCAGCAATTTACGCACATACGCACGTACGACCAAGGCCGATGCCGACCGCCCGGCAAGTGTGGTGGGTGGCTAGCTGGCGAGTTGTTGAGAGTGAACGAACGAGCGGGACACAACGATCGTTGCGGGGGAGAGGTCGCGGGACGACGCGATACTCACTCAATTCACGTCGACGTTTAATTGTTTGACGACCGTTAGACATTGTTTTTACTTTTATTTGTAAGAATTACGCATTTGTAGTGATTTGTAATAATTTAACATGGATAAATTCCTGAAAAGATCAACAGAACCATCAACTTCTGTTGAAAGTAGTGGAAGTAAAACAAAGAAAAAACGTCTTTATGACGACAATTATTTGAAATTCGGGTTTACTGTGATTGACAATAAACCACAGTGCGTTATTTGCTTTGAAACTTTATCAAGAGAAAGCATGAAGCCGTCGAAATTAACACGCCACCTTAACACAAAACATCCAAATGAAAAAAATAAGCCCGTGAAATTTTTTGAGAGAAAATTGCAAGCTCTTCAACATCAAAAAACTGGTATAGTGCAAATGTCCAACCTAAATGAGAAAGCGTTGCTTGCTAGTTATCGAGTAGCTTTTCGTGTGGCTAAAGCAGGAAAACCTCACACTATTGCCCAAAATTTGATTTTACCAGCTATATTACATATAGCAGATATTATGTTTGGGAAACAAGAGGTCGAAAAACTCAAAAGTATACCTCTCTCTGACAATACCGTTCAACGCAGGATAAGCGATATGGCTACTGTTCGTGATCAAGTCATAGAAAAAATAAAGGAAAGCACTTTTGTATCTTTGCAATTTGATGAATCCACGGACATTGCGGGATGTGCGCAGTTTGTAGCTTTTGGGCGTTTTGAATCCTGTGATAAATCAATGGAAGAAATACTATTTTGCAGAGCGCTTCCCACAAATACTACAGGTCAGTGTGTGCATAACATGTTCCTTGAAGCTACGCAAGATATGAATATCGATTGGGCAAATAAATGCATTGCTATTTGCAGCGACGGAGCAAAAGCGATGACTGGTGCGAAGAGTGGATTTATTGCTAGGCTGAAAGAACAGATGCCAAACGCTTGTTGGGTGCATTGCTTTCTCCATCGCCAAGCTCTTGCGGCCAAAGTCTTGCCACAGGAATACAGCCAAGTTCTAAATATTATTATAAAGATTGTAAATTCTATTAAAGGAAAAGCGTTGCAGTCACGATTGTTTCGGATTATTTGTGAAGATATGGGGGCACTCCACCAAAATTTACTCTACCATACAGAGGTTAGGTGGTTGTCAAAAGGTAAAGTACTGGCAAGAGTTATGGAACTTCGTGCTGAACTTTTAATATATTTACAGCAGGCCAAGTCAGAATACTCTGAATTCATTTGCGCCCCGGAATTTCTTTTGAAATTAGCTTTTCTTTCTGACTTATTTGAGCATTTAAATATCTTGAATAAAAGTCTTTAAGGGCGAAATGAAAATGTCATCACTGCAAAAGACAAAATACATGGCTTTACAAAAAAAATTGACTTGTGGTCGTCGTCCATAAATCAAAATAACTTCGATTCATTTTCGTCGACACAATCTTTTACTGAAGAAGTCGGATGTGAGATAAACATCAAGACATATGTACCTGGTATGAAAGAGTTGTTAGATAATTTGAAAGAAGAATTGTGTCATTACTTCTCAGTGCAAGAGATATCAGAGAACACTGGGCAGAGGTGGATCTTAAATCCGTTTTTAAATGCAGCTATAAATGAGGCTAATTTACCAAATAAGCTCAAAGAGAAACTGCTAGAATTATCTGCCGATGGGATGTTACACTTGGAATTCAAGTCTTCTAATTTGGATACCTTTTGGTTAAGGAGAAAAACAGAATACCCGGAATTGACAACTGAGGCTTTGAAGTGTTTGATTCCATTTGCCACCTCGTACTTATGCGAGTTGACATTTTCATCGATGGCTCAGATAAAGAGTAAGCAAAGAAATCGCTTAAATTTGGAAAACGATTTAATTCTATGTGTCGCAAATACAGATCCACGATGGGATACATTAATTAAAAAAAAACAAGCACAACCTTCGCATTAATTAACATGGGTCTTCGGATTTTATTTTTTGTTTCTCTTACTTAATAAATAAATAAATATTAATAATCTTTATTGTCTTTCTTTTACTAAAGTACCTAGTTCTCTCGACCTCTGGCGACCCCCCTACAGAAGCTTCGCGACCCCCCAGGGGAAAAACACTGGTTTATACCATTTATCCTTTTTTAACAAGTATCTATCGTTTTCCCTAAGCTTTATGTTACTTCAATATAACTGTGATAGACAAAAATGAGCATAATTTAGCTTATTTTTTAACAGAATATACTACATAGATATAACATAAGTAATTAAAAAAATTAAGTTATAGCCAAAATTGCGAATAGACTTTGTTTCCACTTTAATTGAACTGAAAATACTGTAGAATTATATTTTAACTAACAATTTAAACACTAAGCTACCTGTTTATTTTCATTATTATCTAGAACTCATTTATAAATTGATAATACCTTGTTTCAGCTTATCTGTGGCAGTAAAAATGGAAACTTTAACTAGCAACTTGCAGTTGTTTGTTATTCTTAAAAGTCAGAAAACACCATTTAATTACGATGAATTGCTTAGAGCTGTGGTAACACGACTAAATGCAGACCTTCCTTGTGAAGACAGTGTAACCCTTAAGCAATTTTGTCAAAGATTTACAAGAGCTGCTACACAGAGATGGCAGAAATCTCATCGAAATGGTGAGGTATTTAAAAAGCAGTACGAAAACTGGCTTCAAGCGAATATTCATTGGATAAGCTGCGTGCAAAGTTATTTGTTCACTCAAGTACCAAACGAAGACCGAGAGAGAAACATAATAATATCTTGAGAACCTTCTACATCATCGTCATCAGTTGGAATGATGACAAAAATATGTCGGAAACCCTTTGAAGATCTAGGAAATAAGCAAAAGAAGAGAAGGTCTAACGAATATAAAGGTGGAGATTCAAATGAAGTAGCCTATTCAGCTTTATTGCATCTCTTATTGAATATTTGCTCAAAAATCTAGAAGAAACTGTAAAATTTAATGAAATCATCAAAATCCAGTTTCTTCAGATACATTTACACCCGAAAAAGCGCTAGACTTGCTTCTGTCACTTAAGCTCTCTAAGTGGCAATATATGACCTTAAGGAATACAACTAATCAAGAACAATCCAAAGCGCGCAATAAAGATTTTAGAAGATTTCGAGAACATCATTCCCGGAAAAAGAGTAGGCAGGCATTTAACGAAGATATACTTAATATGCTTATTCTTTCCTCTAATCTTCTTATCAGTGCAAGAAGGCCTAATCTTGATGCCGAAAAAAGGCAGATTTACTTTGAACTATTTCAGGAAACTCATTTCGAGTTTTTGGATATGTCAAGCTTAGAACCTGATTCCGAATTGGAATTACAGGAGAGCGATCTAGAAAATTAGTACATAAGTAGAAATAAGGCTTAGTTTAATAGAATTATAGTTAACGTTATTTTGTTATTTTGTAATCTTAATATAATCTGTCGGTATAATATAAAAAAAAACGTTTTTATTTTATAATATATAATGTACTTAGTATTTAATACAGTTAATAATATAATAAAGGTACGCCCAAACAAAACTTAAGAAAATTAGTGTCATAATATCAGTCAGATAAATGAAAAAAAACATTGAACATTGGTTACCAAAGAGCTAGCTTAATTTATAACGCTGATCTCATAATATATGATGAAGCGCCGATGGCTCATAAGTAATTAACACACTTATTAAATAGATCTTTGCAAGATTTGATGGGTTCCGAAATAGATGAAATATTAAAATGCGGGGATAGCCTTTATATGCAACTGAAGTATCTCCTTCCGAAAGGCATCAGATATTTCATAGCTGATGAATTGCCCACTAACATTCGCGTCGGTGAAAAACCAGGACAACTGGATCGCGAATGGTCTTTATCCATCGACACCTAAAGATAAATGTTAAAGTTTGCTAACTTTAACATATACATTAAAAAATGACGTTTTTAATTGTGATCACATCGATAGTGTAATATTTACAGGGTAAAATTACACATACAGTTTTTGGCGGCACGATAACAATTATTATTTTAAAAATAGTCATGCGGTTATCGCAAGCAACAAAAATGAAGGTAGCCATGGCCAAACAATGGACCTTACGTAGCCCGTTTATTAAAATGTAATACGTTCGAAGATTTATCGAAATTATTACTAATTAATAAGCGTTGAAAATATTCAAAATTCACAATCCATTTTAGTCTAGTCACAGTCAGTCTTAGTTGATTGTTCATCGTCAACGCAAACATCACAGTCGATCTAAGCAAACTATGAGTTGCCAGTAATTCTTGTTACAGTACCTCCCGATTGTTCATCGTCAACGAAAACATCACAGTCAATCTTAGCAAACTATGAGTTGCCAGTAGTTGCTGTTACAGTAACTCCCGTTATAAATAAACTTCTACCAGCGACCTAAATATAGAGGCGCAAACAATGGACCTCACGTCGCTCGTTTATTGAAATGTAGTACGTTCGAAGAATTATCGAAATTATTACTAAGTAATAAGCGATGAAAATATTCAAAATTCACAATCCATTTTAGTGTAGTCACAGTCAGTCTTAGTTGATTGTTCATCGACAACGCAAACATCACAGTCGATCTAAGAAAACTATGAGTTGCCAGTAATTCCTGTTACAGTAACTCCCGATTGTTCATCTCAACGCAAAACATCACAGTCAATCTTAGCAAACTATGAGTTGCCAGTAGTTGCTGTTACAGTAACTCCCGTTATAAATAAAACTACTACCAGCGACCTAAATATAGACGCGCAAATTATAAACAAACCGTTAATTCCAAATTCGGTGGCTGTTAGTACTAAAACTTCGGACTTAAAATTAACAGTATTAAAACCAGCTATCCTCGTTGCAAAAAATGAAAAAATCGATAGTAATGTCGTAATATAATAAAGTTTGACCCAAAAAAATAAAACGCGGAAGAAAATCTACAAAAGATAACGCACATCTCGATTTCGTAAAAAAATATACCGAAAAACACCCAGAAGTACACCGCGAAGCCGTTCAGCGGTACACAGATCGTAATCCGGAAGTACACCGCGAAGCCGTTCAGCGGTACACGGAACATAATCCGGAAGTACACCGCGAAGCCGTTCAGCGGTACACGGAACGTAATCGGAAGTACACCGCGAAGCCGTTCAGCGGTACACAGATCGTAATCCGTAAGTACACCGCGAAGCCGTCCAGCGGTACACAGAACGTATTTCGTAAGTGAATCGCCAAGCTGTTTGTCGTTACTCTGAGCTGCACCCCAAACTGAGCTACACGTGTACAAACAAGAACAACAAACAACACAATAACCTTTTTGCATTTTCGGCATTAGGAGTTTCTCATGGTTACCATCATCCAGATGTATATCCTTAATTTCAATCCAGGGCCGTATTTATCATCGCATATTCGATTTGAACTATGACAAAACATCCAACAATATTAACTTTTACATTAACGACAGTAGCGAAAGAGAGATCTTAGGAAACAAACTTAATCTCAATACGCAGGTAGTCCGAATGAGGTTTTGTCTACGAAGTTAACCCATATGTTGACTGTTTTAAAAGGTTAAGCTTAAAACCTTCATCACAAGCTGTTTTAAGGTTCAAAAAATTGACTCGGGCAACTCATGGTAACATCGTCGGAGACCACCCTGTAGGTCAAGAAATTGCCGCTTTTATTAGAACAGTCCGCGAACAATTCACGTCACGCTGAATAACAGTTAAGAAGGTAGGTGAGGTGAGGATACGCCTCGAACTATAGATATATTCCATTCTTTATACGAGCCTTTATAATTTTCCACCTTATAGGAAATCCGGACATGAAAGACTACAACAACAATAAGCTTAATCAGGCCAAATACTTTTTGCAAGCCAAATTTACGGTGTTGGGATAGGGAAAAAAGTAAGTGTTCGAAATATTTTCCGAAAAAAGGAACGCCAGTCATCTTCTGTGACTATAAAGGTTTTATTCACTTACGTCGTGATAGTCTAAACCAAACAACTATCATATAACGCAGCAATGACGTTGTCAACAACGATTTATGGGTAGTTCCCTACAATTCTGCTCTTCTCCTAAATTATAATGCTCATATCAACCTCGAAGTATCAACGTAGCGCACTATAATAAAATATCTATTTAAATACATGACTAAAGGATCTAATGAAGCCCGTGTTGCCGTTGTAAACGAAGAGCAACGTGACGATGAAACCGAGCAATTTGCCACCAAACGTTATGTCAGAAATAAAACTTCTACCAGCGACCTAAATAAAGAGGCGCAAACAATGGACCTCACGTAGCGCGATTATTAAAATGTAGTACGTTCGAAGATTAATCGAGATTATTACTAAGTAATGAGCGTTGAAAATATTCAAAATTTACAAGTACACCGCGAAGCCGTTCAGCGGTACACGGTACGTAATCCGGAAGTACACCGCGAAGCCGTTTAGCGGTGTACACGGAACATAATCCGGAAGTACACCGCGAAGCCGTCCAGCGGTACACAGAACGTAATCCGTAAGTAATTCCGTAAATAAAAAATGCGAGAGGTCAGTCTTACGATAATGCTTCAAATATGTCCGGTTGTTACAAAGGTCTGCAGGCGCATATCAAGAAAATAAATCGTCTTGCACACTACGTTCCATGTGCAGCGCACTCGCTGAATTTAGTTGGACTACGGGCTGCGGAGAGCTGCGTTGGAGCAATCTCGTTCTTCGGATTTGTACAGGAACTGTACAACTTTTTTTCAGCGTCAACTCATCGTTGGGCAATCATGCTTGAAAATCTCGAAAAAAAAATTAATCTAAACAATCCTCGTCTTTAGTTATAAAAAAAAGTGTCCGACACAAGGTGGTGTGCAAGAGCCGATGCGACTAAGGCTTAATCAAATGGCTATAAGAGCTTTCAGAAAGCTTTGCAGTCTATTGCTAACGATAAGGCTCAGGCATCGCAAGTGATTCACGAGGCAAGATGTCTATTGAAAGATTCCGAAAAAAAAGAAAATGCCGTAATGACAATATTTTGGGCAGCCATACTGGATCGAATTAATGGTGTCAGCATATCTTTACAAAACCCAACTATTGAACTTCTAACAGCAGTCGATCTTTTAAAATCGCTCTTAGATTTTTTGCTTTCGCAGCGAGAATTATTTGACGACTACGAGATAAAGGCAAATGAAAAAACTGATACCGAATACAGTAATGAGAATCAGCGTGTGCGGGTAAGGAAAAGATGACGGATCTGCAGAAGAAATGGTGCTCAGAGGAGAAGATAAGTTAAAAATTGAAACATATTTGCCAGTACTGGACATGCTGTATGCAGAATTATTGCGGCGACTGGAAGCTTATCGGAAAATTTACTCTCTTTTTGGATTTTTGACGGATTTCTTGACAAAGTCCGACGATGAAATAAAAAATGCTTGTACAAAATTTTATGAACATTATTTAGAGGACATTGAGCCTGAGTTTATAAACGAGATGGTACAGTTCAAGTACTTCATCTTACAATTGGAAGATGCGGGGAAACATAAAATTGTATCTGCCGAGGAATCGTTTAAATTGATTTTTGATAATATGGTACAATCAACTTTCCCAAATGTAATGATAGCGTTAAAAATATAAAGGAGTCTCATGATATCAAACGCCACAGGTGAACGGAATTTTTCAAAATTAAAATTAATAAAAAACTGTCTTCGTTCCATGTCTCAAAATCGTTTAAATTCTTGTCAATAATGGCCATTGAAAATGATGTATTAGAAAAGGTCAACTTCAACGATGTTTTAAACGATTTTGTTTTTAAAAAAGTTAAAGAAGTAAATATTTAAACTCATAGTACTATAAAAAAACAATAAACATCTTGGAAGTTGACCTCTTTCAATTTGTATTTCATAAAACTATTTTCTTTCGTTTATTGTATTTTATTGCATTTATTAAAATTAAATTTAAAATAACAGCGTCGCGTCTCATTTTTCTTTCCTGATCCATCATGTAACCTAGATCATTGCCTAGGAGCCCGTACAGGGTTGTTGCCTAGGGGCCCAGAAAGGGTTCATCCGGCCCTGCATACGCACTGCTTTTTTAAAAGTATTCGTTTCATTATTTTATGAAATGATCAACACAGCGATTTTTTTGTTATATTAAAGGAAGGCAAAGCAATTTCCAATAGAAAGACATTAGTTGAAAATCCTTTGTATCGTTCATCTAAATAATATAAGTAAAAATTGAAAAAAAATATATACTGATGGCCTTTTATATGTTTTTGTTTTATTTTTAAGCAATGTTTTACACAACGAACTTTTTGTTATATAAGGAGGACGCAAATTCTATTTGCAAAAGAAACACTTTCGTCGAAAATCTTTTGTGATTTTCATCACAGAGTGATATATTAATATGTAGAAACCAAAACACAATATAGAAACAACAACTTACACAATAATTTTTAAAAGTATTCGTTTTATCATTTTATTTAACTCTCCACACAGCGATTTTTTTGTTACATTTAAAGAAGGCAAAGTCAATTTCAGACATTCGTTGAAAATCCTTTGCATCGTTCATCTAAATAACATAAGTAGAAATTGAGACATAAAATTGAAAAAAATATATACTGATGGCCTTTTATATGTTTTTGTTTTATTATTTTAAGCAATGCTTAACACAGCGAACTTTCTGTTATATAAAGAGAATGCAAATTCCATTTGCAAAAGAAAGACATTCCTCAAAAATCCTTGGTAATTTTTATCACCCAAGTGATACATTAATATATAAAGATCGAAACTTAGAATCACACCGCTATTTTAACCGACTTCAAAAAAAGGAGGAGGAGGTCATCATTTCGTCGGAATCTTTTTTTTTATGTATGTTACCCGATTTCTCGAAGACACTTGGACCGTTCGAAAAATTGTTTGTTTTTATTGAAAAGGTTATACTTTCCAGGTGGTCCCATATTATTATAGTGAATTCAAAACTAAAACTTTTGGAGAAAAAAAAATAATATTAATTTGGAACTGGTGAAACTCCTTTTATGTTGATGATTGTATAAAACTTTGTTACGAGTATGAATGTTTTTAATGTACAAGAAGAAAAAATCAATTTGTCACTGAAAAGAAACAAAATAAAACTTTTTAACAAAAAAAAAAACAACCGGCTTCAAAAAGATTTTCCACACAGCGAATTTTCTGTTATATTTAAGAAAGGCAAAGTCAATTGCCAAAGAAAGACATTCGTTGAAAATCCTTTATATCGTTCATCTGAGTATTATAATAAGAATACATTGGGACATTAAATGGAAAAAAACAACATACTGACGGCCTTTTATGTTTTCGTTTTATTATTTTAAGGAATGTTTTACACAGCGAACTCGCTGTTATATAAAGAGAATGCAAATTCTATTTGCAAAAGAAAGACATTCCTAAAAATCCTTTGTAATTTTTATCACCCAAGTGATACATTAATATGTAAAGATCGAAACTTTATATTAAACCGCTCTTTTATAAGTATTTAGTTTATTCATGCCATGCTCGACATAGCGAACTTCCTGTTATATTAAAAAAAATACAAATTCCATTTTCAATAGAAACACATTCGTCGAATTTTTTTTGTGATTTTCATCACAGAGTGATATATTAATATGTAGAAAGCAAAACACAATATTAAAAACAACAACATACACACTACTTTTTTAAAAGTGTTTGTTTTATTATTTTATGCAATGCTCCACACAGGGAATTTCCTGTCATATTTAAGAAAGGCAAATTCTATTTCCATAAAAAAACAATCGTTGAAAGTCCTTTGTAATTTTCATCACAGTGTGATATATTAATATGTAGAAACCAAAACACAATATAGAAACAACAACATACACACTACTTTTTTAAAAGTATTCGTTTTATTTTTTTATGCAATTCTCCACACAGCCTCCACAATTTCCTGTCATATTTCAGTAAAGCAAATTCTATTTCCAATAGAAAGACATTCGTTGAAAGTCCTTTGTAATTTTTATCACATAAATGTATCACCATTTATATGTAAACATCGAAACTTTATATCACACCGCTCTTTTATAAGTATTTAGTTTATTAATTCATGCCATGCTCGACGTATTTAGTTTATTAATTCATGCCATGCTCGACACAGCGAACTTCCTGTTCAATAAAGAGAATGTTAATTCCATTTGCAATATACATTCGTCGAAAATCCGTTGTAATTTTGATCACAGTTACTTATTAGTATTTAGAAATCGAAACTTTATATAGAAACAACAACACACACCGTTTTAGTATTTGTTTCATTGTTTAATGCAATTCTCTACAGAGCGAACTTCCAGTTATATTAAGAGAATGCAAATTACGTTTGCAATAGAAAGACATTCAAAATCATCTGTCAAAAAGGTAATTTGAAATTTACAAAGCCAAAAGTTACCAAAGACATTGATATAGTACCACAGGATTGTATTGTTAAACATGTTAAATTGTTACAAATATCGAATGAACGTCAGGAGTTGGTATTAGCCAACGAGGATGACACAACATTTTCTTTAATTTTTTTTTTACATTTTTTAGTTTTCTAGTTACGGTTGATACAATGGTCAGCAATGCAGCTTTTTTTGTATTAAAACAATGATGCTTTTTTGTTTTTCCAAGTGCTAAAGTTTATAAAGATATTTCTCACAAATTGTAGTCTGAAAATAAATATAACACCGTCACTTCCATAATATTAGGGGAAGGTCGGGACCCTTCGTACGCGGGGCACATTCATACAGTCAAAATAAAATTTGAACGAAACAACGTACGGTCTTGCATTTGTATGTGTGCGTGAGCCGAGGTACCAACTTAACGTCAACGTAGTATCGCGCCATTCGCACCGGTGAGAGTGAAGTGACAGGCACGAACGTGTTTTCGCACTTGGTAAGTAATTTTTTGATCAATGTTTTTGTCTATTGTTACCATAGTTAAAATAAGTTTTCATGTAGAGTATACTATCAGTAAGTAGCAAAATATACTTAAGATACGTTTTCAATACTTAATTTATGACGTTTTCCTATTAATATTAAAAGAGGTTATATTTTGTTGTTATTTAGTTAGTGGGGTACTTTCGGACAGAACAGAAAAGGCACGTTTGAACGCGTACGAATGTGCCCCAACTGGTAGTTAGCTACGATTTAGTGTGTTAGTGTGCTAATTGCTAATTTTTGCATTAAATTTCCTGTGTTTTGCTATGGCCGATCTACATATATACATATTTTAATACTTATTTCTTATTATTTTTTCACAGAAACATGGTGCGGACTTATAAACCAAAAAGAACAAGTACCCAAGCTGTGGATGAAGAATCCATGCAGTCAGCAATACAGGATGTTATGCAAGGAGTATTGTCATATAGGAAAGCTGCGGCCAAGTATAATTTGAAATTGTCAACATTAGAAAGCCGTGTAAAAAAATACAAGAATAGCAATGATGCTGAAGGGTCAAGCAACCGTACATTTGACTCTAAATATACAAGTTTCCAAGTCTTTTCTCAGGAAGAAGAAACACTGTTAAAAGATTATATTATCAAATGTTGTAAGATGCATTATGGACTTACGACGATTCAAGTAAGAAAGCTAGCATATGAGTATGCCAAATCTTTGAGTTTGAAATATCCAGCGAAGTGGGAAGAAAATAAGATGGCTGGGAAAGAATGGATGTATGGTTTTCGCAGAAGAAACCCGGAACTCAGTTTACGCAAACCCGAGAACACAAGCGCTGCCAGAACTTTTGCGTTTAACAAAACTGCGGTTACCGAGTTTTATACCAACTTGAAGACAGTGTTGGAGCGACATCCATTAACTGCTGACAGAATCTTTAATTTCGACGAATCAGGTGTATCTACCGTTCTAGCTACTCCTAAAGTCTTGGCTCCAAGATGTCAAAAACAAGTCGGACAAATTGTAGCAGCTGAAAGAGGCGAGCTCGTAACTTTTGGTGGCATTATATCTGCTAGTGGAAATACCGTTCCTCCACTTTTCGTGTTTCCACGCGTTCATTATAAAGATAATTTTCTCGAAGGAGCACCCGAAGGAAGTCTCGGCGCTGCAAATAAAAGTGGCTGGATAAATAGCCATATATTCGTCTCTGTTTTAAAACATATCCAGAAGCACACACTCTGCACAAAAGATAACCCCATATTATTGTTGTGTGACAATCATGAAAGCCATGTTTCTCTCGAAGCCATCAACTACGCCAAAGAAAATGGCATAATTTACCTATCTTTTCCACCACATACCTCTCACCGCCTACAACCACTTGATGTGGGAGTCTTTGCACCATTTAAATCAAAGTTGAAAATTGCTTTCAATAATTGGCATGTAACGAACCCAGGCAAAGCATTGACAATTTACAATATTCCAAAGCTTGTGAAAATTGCATTTTTCGAATCATTCACCGCAAAAAATATCACAAGCGGGTTTAACAAACCCGGAATATGGCCTCTTAATGAATTAGCCTTTAGTGACGAAGATTTTGCTCCAACTGAAGTGTATAGATCCGGTAACTTAGAAAATGTGCCTCCTACTCAAAACATCGTTGAAGATTTGTCAGCACCTACTCCGCAGCCAAGTGTCTCTAATATCTGCCAACCCGCTACTTCTGGAACACAGGATTTCATGGAGATTCCGCGAGAATCTACAGAACAAACTATTAACTCACCATTGATAACTTATGATGATAAACTACAAAGGTGTAATTTAGATGCTTGTGAACCATATACTTTGAATAATTCACCAATCCATCAAATAGTAGCTCCTTTGAAGACAGTTTTGACACCAGAAGCAATTCGACCCTATCCGACTGCTGTAAGAAGTAATAAAACAAACAAAGGACGACGGCCAGGAAAATCACGTATTTATACTGACACACCCGAAAAAACGCTAATTGAAGAGAGACACAATGAAAAACAATTGAAAAAGCTAGAACAGGAAAGAAGGGCTAGGGCAAGACAAATGAAACGTAGTTTAGTTGATTTTAATTTAAAAACGAAGAACAAGAAAGCTAAACACACAGAAAGTGATGAATCTGATTGTGATGGATCTGATATAAGCTTTCAAGAGAGTTCAAGTTCTATCACAGATGAAGATGAAACTGAGCATGAAAATTTTGAAATGAACAGAAGTCAATTAACAGTTGATGTAATTCCAGCAAATATTAAAGACGGTTCATTTATTTTAGTGAAGTTCCCTAAGAAAAAAAGTATTATTTACTATGTAGGAAAAGTTGTCGGTCACTATAGTCAGACTGAATTTAAAGTATCTTATCTAAGAAAGAAGCCAGGGTTTTCGTGGACATTTGTTTTCCCTAATGTTGAAGATATTCATACTGTTTATATAACTGATGTTGAAATGATTCTTCCTGAACCTAAGCCTCCAACAGTTTGTACTTCTAGAACATCAAAACTTTTCACTTTTTCAGTAAATTTTTCAAATTTTACTGTTCAATAGTTTTTATTATCTTGTTAATTAACAACAACTTTTTGCAATGCTAATCCGCGCCAAAGATTAAAAAAAGTGATTCTAAATTTAAGATAAATAATTTACGTAGAAAATGAAGCAATTTTATGTTTTATTGTCAGAGGAAAGTAATTTAATTTTCGTTAATTTTAAGAAAAGTCATTTACGTTTTGTTTTACATAGGAAAAGCTATGTAATTTTGTTGATCATAAGAAAAATATTTTATTTTTGTTTAATAGAAGTGAAATCTTTATTTTTGTGTTTAATTTCATTGCTAATAAAATAATTTTGATTTATACTATGTGTCGTTTTAAATGCACGTACGGAACTACCCCACAGCGTACAAAGGTGCCCCCAAGACTGTATATAGGTGCCCCGTTGTTGGGGCAGATTCGTACATATTCCAGATTTTGTTTAAATCATAATTATGGTTGAAACATCAGATGAAATCATCTGTAATTTTTTTATATGAATATCAGATAGTTAAACTATAAATTTAAGCTGTCAGGTGATTGATTCGTGAAAAAATAAAAAATAAAAAAAATAAAATGTGGAAACCGTACGAAGGGTCCCCACCTTCCCCTACCTGATTCTGAATACAGCCTTACTTTTACAATTTCCTGACAATTCATAACGAAACATTTTACTAAAAATTTCGTGACGTACACATATTTTGAAAATAACTCATTAGCAATCTAAAGACATTCGTTGAAAATCCTTTGTAACTTTTATCACCCAAGTGATACAGTTACATGTAAAGATCGAAACTTTATATAGAAACAACACATACACACTTCTGTTTTATTAGTATTTAGTTTAATAATTCATACCATGCTCGACACAGTGAACTTCCTGTTATATATGTAAAAAATAACAAATTCCATTTGCAAAAGACATTCCTCAAATATCCTCTGAAATTTTTATCACCCAAGTGATACATTAATATGTAAAGATCGAAACTTTATATAGAAACAACACATACACACCGCTCTTTTAGAAGTATTTTGTTAAATAATTCATACCATTCTCGACACAGCGAAATTCCTGTTATATTTAAAAAATACAAATCCACTTGCAACTGAAAGATATTCCTCAAAAATCCTTTGTAATTTTTTGTATCACCCAAGTGATACATTAATATGTAAAGATCGAAACTTTATATCACACAGCTCTTTTATATTAATAATATATTTATTTTTAGAAATCGAATGTTTATAAACAAATGACATACGCACCGCTTTTTTAAAAGTATTTGTTTTATTATTTTATGCAATGTTCCACACAGCGAATTTCCTGTTATATTTAAGGAAGGCAAACGCATTTCCCAATGGAATACTTTTTTTTAAAATCATTTGTATCGTTCATCTAAGTAATATAATAATAAGAATAAATCGAGACATAAAATAGATACAACATACTGACGGTCTTTAATATGTTTTTGTTTTATTATTTTAAGCAATGCTTTTACACAGCGAACTTTCTGTTATATAAAGAGAATGCAAATTCCATTTGAAAAAGAAAGACATTCCTCAAAAAACCTTTGTAATTTTTATCACCCAAGTGAGACATGAATATGTAAAGATCAAAACTTTATATAGAAACCACACATACACTCTACTTTTTTTTAGTATTTAGTTTAATAATTCATGCCATGCTCGACACAGCGAACTTCCTGTTATATTTAAAAATACAAATTCCATTTCCAGAAAGACATTCATCGAAAATCCCTAGTAATTTTTATCACACAGTGATATATTAATATATAGAAACCAAAACACAATATAGAAACAACAACAACACACTACTTTTTTTGAAGGATTCGTTTTATTATTTTATGCAATGCTCCACACAGCGAATTTCCTGTTATATTAAAGGTTGGCAAAGTCAATTTCCAATAAAAAGACATTCGTTGAAAATCTTTTGTACGGTTATCTCAGTAATATAAGTAGAAATTGAGACATAAAATTGAAAAAACAAGATACTGACGGCCTTTTATATGTTTTTGTTTTATTATTCAAGCAGTGCTGTTCTCTCAAAATCATTAGAATATGACTTATCGCAGCGAATTAAACGTTTTGCAAAACTAGGTATACCACTGACCCCTAAATTTATACGGAAAAAAGCCTTTCTATTTTGTGAGAGGTTTAAAATCAAGCACTCGTTCAATATGTCCACAAGAATGGCTGGACGCAACTGGCTTAAAATGTTTTTGATTCGAAATCCATCAATATCAAAAAGAAAACCCCAGCTAATGAATCCAGCTAGAGCCCAAAAAATGAATAAACCCCTAGTGAAACACCATATTGAAGAAATAAAGAAACTCTATGAAGAGTTATACATTATTGCACATCCAGAACGCTTTGTATAACATGGATGAAAAGGGTTGTCGAATTACGGTCCACAAACAAAATGTAGTTTTGGCTGAAAAAGGGAACACAAGAGTACATCTTGTTGCTTCGGAGCACGCTGAGAATGTTACGATAGCGATGTGTGTAAATGCCGTGGGTAATGCTATACCGCCCATGATTATTTTTAAGAGGTACAGATCAGAATTAGGATCAAATTTGCCAGCTGGTACAAAGATAAGCATGGCACCAAAAGGCAGCATGACCAGTAGCTTGTTCGTAGAGTTCATTCAACATTTCGCTCAACATAAAGCATCCGGTAAGTGTCTGCTTATCTTTGATGGTGCGAAGTGTCATTTATCATATGAGGCTCTGGAAGAAGCAGATAAAAATAATATAGTACTGTATTGCATTGCTTACCTTCTAACACTACGCATGAACTCCAACCTCTAGATAAATCAGTTAATCGGTCCTACGAACATCACTGGGATAAAGAAGTGTTGAACTACCTGTGCAATTCTCTAGAGAGAACTTGAAACAAAGTTGCATTTAATAAAATTTTCTCGCGAACATGGCCGAAATGTATAACTCAAACCAATATAACAAATGGATTCAAAGCCACTGGCTTATACCCTCTTGATCCAGATGTAATACCCGAAGATGCTTATGCTCCTTCAATTATAACTGAAAGACCCTTACCGGAAACGTTACAAGACCAGATCGACCAACCGCTTATATCTCCTCAAGTCTCGCCCCCTAGATCTGAATTAAACAAAGTGCCAGAATTTTCATCTTCGTCTCTGATAGATGAAAGCAGGCCAGATATTTTTTCTCACATTTATTCAATTTTTCCATCGACTTCCGAAGAGAAGACCGTATCGACATCGCCAACATTTTCTGCTGCAACAGAAAATAGAAAACCAGTTCTTGTTCCTTACAGTTCTTCAACTGATGCTTCAGACATGGAGATAGATAATACGGTCAATGACTCTCTACAATCTCCTCCGGGCTACAAGGAAATATCGTTTATTCTAGCCCTAAATCTGATCTTGATTTGAATCTTAGTGAATCATTTATCAAAAATAACTACATGCATAAACTTCAAGTTGCCGATTTATACACTTCTTCTTCGTCATTAGATGAATATCCCGTTCAGAAAAAAAAATACTCCAAAAAAACAAAAAATCAGACAAAAGAGTCACTAGATAAGTGCCACTAGATCTTCGGGTGATGACGAGCCGTTAATTAACCTAATGCAGGTTAAAGAAAACTCGTTTCATACTTCTTTTGCCTACTCCAAACTACGCTACGACAAAGTCTACACGTTCACGGCAAAAATCTATTAATTATAAAGGACAAATAATAGTTAGAGATTTATTTAAAACTGAAGAAAAAAAGGACGCATTGAAGCAAACGATGAGTAAGAAAAAAGGAAAGTCTACAAGTAAGCGAAAACAAAAAAAGGAAAACATCAATAAAAATGATTCCATAAAACTGCCGAAAAGAAAATCACAACAACAAAACAGCAAAAGATTGAAAATAGAGATGAAGAAAAGTGCAGAAGGTGAAGAAAAGAAATGGTACTTTCACGCATGTGGTGAGTGTAGAATCGAAGACATGAGGCAATGTAGCGAATGCAAATTTGGTCTCACTAAAAAAGACCTTATATTTTTATGCTCAGATTGTGATTAAAATATCCAAAATTATTATCCTTTTTAGTTTTTAAGTTTGTTTCCGAATTTTTAGTTATTATTTTCTTATATGTTCGTTTATATCTTAGGAATGGTTGATTTTAAATATTTCTGACTACAAGACTGACTATGTGCCATTATAAGTTCGTAATTATTTTTTTCATTGAATGTTTAGTTAGTTATAGTTATCTTCTTCTGTAAGTGTAAGGAGCAAAAAGGGTTGTGACGCCAAAATGCGTCAAGATCCACCCTCTTCACACCTAATTAATTTAAATTTATATGCACGCTGAGTTTACCAAACCTTGATGTACACTATATCCATTATCTGTTTCTAAGCTTTGTATTCTAGCATAAGGTGTATTTTCTGCTGGTAAACCTCTAAATAAATAAATAAATAAAATAAATCGAGACATAAAATAGATACAACATACTGACGGTCTTTAATATGTTTTTGTTTTATTATTTTAAGCAATGCTTTTACACAGCGAACTTTCTGTTATATAAAGAGAATGCAAATTCCATTTGAAAAAGAAAGACATTCCTCAAAAAACCTTTGTAATTTTTATCACCCAAGTGAGACATGAATATGTAAAGATCAAAACTTTATATAGAAACCACACATACACTCTACTTTTTTTTAGTATTTAGTTTAATAATTCATGCCATGCTCGACACAGCGAACTTCCTGTTATATTTAAAAATACAAATTCCATTTCCAGAAAGACATTCATCGAAAATCCCTAGTAATTTTTATCACACAGTGATATATTAATATATAGAAACCAAAACACAATATAGAAACAACAACAACACACTACTTTTTTTGAAGGATTCGTTTTATTATTTTATGCAATGCTCCACACAGCGAATTTCCTGTTATATTAAAGGTTGGCAAAGTCAATTTCCAATAAAAAGACATTCGTTGAAAATCTTTTGTACGGTTATCTCAGTAATATAAGTAGAAATTGAGACATAAAATTGAAAAAACAAGATACTGACGGCCTTTTATATGTTTTTGTTTTATTATTCAAGCAGTGCTGTTCTCTCAAAATCATTAGAATATGACTTATCGCAGCGAATTAAACGTTTTGCAAAACTAGGTATACCACTGACCCCTAAATTTATACGGAAAAAAGCCTTTCTATTTTGTGAGAGGTTTAAAATCAAGCACTCGTTCAATATGTCCACAAGAATGGCTGGACGCAACTGGCTTAAAATGTTTTTGATTCGAAATCCATCAATATCAAAAAGAAAACCCCAGCTAATGAATCCAGCTAGAGCCCAAAAAATGAATAAACCCCTAGTGAAACACCATATTGAAGAAATAAAGAAACTCTATGAAGAGTTATACATTATTGCACATCCAGAACGCTTTGTATAACATGGATGAAAAGGGTTGTCGAATTACGGTCCACAAACAAAATGTAGTTTTGGCTGAAAAAGGGAACACAAGAGTACATCTTGTTGCTTCGGAGCACGCTGAGAATGTTACGATAGCGATGTGTGTAAATGCCGTGGGTAATGCTATACCGCCCATGATTATTTTTAAGAGGTACAGATCAGAATTAGGATCAAATTTGCCAGCTGGTACAAAGATAAGCATGGCACCAAAAGGCAGCATGACCAGTAGCTTGTTCGTAGAGTTCATTCAACATTTCGCTCAACATAAAGCATCCGGTAAGTGTCTGCTTATCTTTGATGGTGCGAAGTGTCATTTATCATATGAGGCTCTGGAAGAAGCAGATAAAAATAATATAGTACTGTATTGCATTGCTTACCTTCTAACACTACGCATGAACTCCAACCTCTAGATAAATCAGTTAATCGGTCCTACGAACATCACTGGGATAAAGAAGTGTTGAACTACCTGTGCAATTCTCTAGAGAGAACTTGAAACAAAGTTGCATTTAATAAAATTTTCTCGCGAACATGGCCGAAATGTATAACTCAAACCAATATAACAAATGGATTCAAAGCCACTGGCTTATACCCTCTTGATCCAGATGTAATACCCGAAGATGCTTATGCTCCTTCAATTATAACTGAAAGACCCTTACCGGAAACGTTACAAGACCAGATCGACCAACCGCTTATATCTCCTCAAGTCTCGCCCCCTAGATCTGAATTAAACAAAGTGCCAGAATTTTCATCTTCGTCTCTGATAGATGAAAGCAGGCCAGATATTTTTTCTCACGTTTATTCAATTTTTCCATCGACTTCCGAAGAGAAGACCGTATCGACATCGCCAACATTTTCTGCTGCAACAGAAAATAGAAAACCAGTTCTTGTTCCTTACAGTTCTTCAACTGATGCTTCAGACATGGAGATAGATAATACGGTCAATGACTCTCTACAATCTCCTCCGGGCTACAAGGAAATATCGTTTATTCTAGCCCTAAATCTGATCTTGATTTGAATCTTAGTGAATCATTTATCAAAAATAACTACATGCATAAACTTCAAGTTGCCGATTTATACACTTCTTCTTCGTCATTAGATGAATATCCCGTTCAGAAAAAAAAATACTCCAAAAAAACAAAAAATCAGACAAAAGAGTCACTAGATAAGTGCCACTAGATCTTCGGGTGATGACGAGCCGTTAATTAACCTAATGCAGGTTAAAGAAAACTCGTTTCATACTTCTTTTGCCTACTCCAAACTACGCTACGACAAAGTCTACACGTTCACGGCAAAAATCTATTAATTATAAAGGACAAATAATAGTTAGAGATTTATTTAAAACTGAAGAAAAAAAGGACGCATTGAAGCAAACGATGAGTAAGAAAAAAGGAAAGTCTACAAGTAAGCGAAAACAAAAAAAGGAAAACATCAATAAAAATGATTCCATAAAACTGCCGAAAAGAAAATCACAACAACAAAACAGCAAAAGATTGAAAATAGAGATGAAGAAAAGTGCAGAAGGTGAAGAAAAGAAATGGTACTTTCACGCATGTGGTGAGTGTAGAATCGAAGACATGAGGCAATGTAGCGAATGCAAATTGGTCTCACTAAAAAAGACCTTATATTTTTATGCTCAGATTGTGATTAAAATATCCAAAATTATTATCCTTTTTAGTTTTTAAGTTTGTTTCCGAATTTTTAGTTATTATTTTCTTATATGTTCGTTTATATCTTAGGAATGGTTGATTTTAAATATTTCTGACTACAAGACTGACTATGTGCCATTATAAGTTCGTAATTATTTTTTTCATTGAATGTTTAGTTAGTTATAGTTATCTTCTTCTGTAAGTGTAAGGAGCAAAAAGGGTTGTGACGCCAAAATGCGTCAAGATCCACCCTCTTCACACCTAATTAATTTAAATTTATATGCACGCTGAGTTTACCAAACCTTGATGTACACTATATCCATTATCTGTTTCTAAGCTTTGTATTCTAGCATAAGGTGTATTTTCTGCTGGTAAACCTCTAAATAAATAAATAAATAAAATAAATAAATAATTATCAAAGTACTTGGTCTGTAGTGTCTATTATTTTACTAAATATAAAAAATAGCTTGTCATAGATGATAATTGTTAGTTTGGCCTTCTTAGGAACATTTTGGCCTTACAAAGGCCATTATAGGCCAACTTTTTTTTTATAATTTTATTCTAAAACGCATTGGTAACTTATTTATTATAGATATAATACTCATTACTATAATTTTTAAGTAATTTCCATTATTATATTCTTAGTTATACGATGGTGATCAAGGAATGTTTGATGAGTTTTTTAAAGAAAATTTTAATATGTTAAGCATTTAATGTTTCGTTTAAATGAAAGAGCTTTTTATGTAGTTTAAGAAAAAGCGGATATTTTAATTATTACAACTCTAGTTTTAAGCTGAACGACTGATTTATAATATTGGCCTTACACTGAGCCCTGTTCCTTGCACGGCCGTTTGGAAGAGCTTGATAAAAGTTAAGTTTAATAGATAGTTATTACAGTTAGAATAAAAAAAATGTGATTTATATGTTACACAATAAAACAAAGTGTTAATTAATAATTTATTCCTTTCATTTATCCAGTAAATGAAGTAATAGAAACTGTTTTTTCGTTACAGTGGCCTTCCATGGTCCACCCACCTTATTTAAAAAATACAAATTCCATTTGCAATAGAAAGACATTTATCAAAAATTGTCTGCAATTTTCATCACAGAGTGATATATTAATGAGTAGAAACCAAAACACAATATCGAAACAACAACATACACACTACTGTTTTAAAATTATTAGTTTTATTATTTTATGCACTGCTCCACACAGCGAATTTCCTGTCATATTTAAGTAAAACAAATTGTATTTCCAATAGAAAGATATTTGTTGAAAATCCTTTGTATCGTTCATCAGAGTAATATATTTGTGTAGAAATCAAAACATAAAATAGAAACCACATACTGGCCGCCTTTTATAAGTTTAAGTTTTATTATTTTATTTAATGCTCCACACAGAAAACTTCCTGTTATATTAAGAAAATGCAAATTAAATTTGCAAAAAAAGACATTTGCCGAAAATCCTTTGTAATTTTTATAAATATTTATAAAAATAATAAATAAATTAATAATATAGAAATCAAAACTTGAAATAGAAACAAAAACATACACAACGCTTTTTATAAGTTTGCGTTTTGTCATTCTAAGCAATGGTTTACACAGCGAACTTTCTGTAATATCTAGAGAATGCAAATTCCATTTGCATAAGAAATTCCTCAAAAATCCTTTGTTATTTTTATTACCCAAGTGATACATTAATATGTAGAAATCAAAACTTTATATAGAAACAACACGTACACACCGCGCTTTTATAAGTTTTTCGTTAATTATTCATGCCAGTTATATTTAAAAAATACAAATTCTGTTTGCAATAGAAAGACATTCGTCGAAAATCCTTCACAGAATAATATATTAATATGTTGAAACCAAAACAAAATATAGTAATAACAACGTACACACCGCTTTTTTATAAGTATTGTTTTATTATTTCATGCAATGCTCCACACAGCGAAATTCCATGCGATAGAAAGACATTCTACGAAAATCCTTTGTGGTTTTTATCACAGAGTGATATACAAACAGGTAGAAATCGAAAATTAATATAGAAACAATAATGCCTTTTTATAAGTATTGGTTTAATTTTTCATGCAATGCTCTACACAGCGAACTTTCTGTTGAATTAAAAAAATGTCAATTCCATTTGCAATATACATTCGTCGAAAATCCGTTGTAATTTTTATCACAGTGATTTATTAGTATTTAGAAATCGAAACTTTATATAGAAACAACAACACACACCATTTTTGTATTTGTTTCATTATTTAATGCAATGCTCCACAGAGCGAACTTCCTGTTATATTAAGAGAATGCAAATTTCGTTTGCAATAGAAAGACAATCGTTGAAAATCCTTTGTAATTTTCATCACAGAGTGATATATAAATATGTATTTATCGCATATTTGTTTAAAAACATTAAGAAACAGAAAACAATGTAGAACTCCACCAATATAAACAAGATTATTGTCTTTTTATAGAATCAACTGATAGAAACCATCATCCAATCAATAACTATAAACAGAATGCAGTGGTTATTAATGACACAATGACTGCATTATTGCAATACCAGATTCGTCTTGTATGTCTTAACATTGGCACGACTTACATATAAATTTTTTGGTAGCAAATATGAACAGAAGTGATAAATTTACGTAAGAGGGCTTGTTTGACTGTTGTTAACTTTTAACGAAAGCAAAATTTTTACTCAAAACTGGGATAAAGTTCGCCATATAGCTAACTGTTTCTATGATTTAGAGATTTCATGTTAAATTTGAAATTTTCAACATATCATAATATTAACGCTTCAAAAAATATCAATTTGATTGAACTTTTTCGTTTCACCTTTTTCTAATGCGAAAACCCAAAAATATCTTGTTTTACAACAAAATTACATTTACCAAAATGTAAAACACAGCTAATGAATTTTTTAATTAAATAGGTATGTTTACAGGATCCAGAAATAAAAATAATTCTTTTTAAAATGTAATAAGATTGTAAATTATAATAATATTGTAATTAATGAAAATAGCAGAGGATACATACATAATTATCATACACAGAAAACACCAAGACAAAAGACAAACACTAGTCTTCATCACATATGTTGTCCTGTGCACAAAACGAACCTGCGTCCCCTGTACAGCAGGCAGCCTCTACCAATTGTGCTACGAGGAAGTCTTGAACAAAGTCAAATACAAACAGGTATCGGTAAAACTTGTAAATTTTTTAAGTTCACATCACAAAATTTTCGATCACATAATTCCGACTACATTAATAATTCCAACTCGATTTAAAAAAAATATAAAACTTCTCTTGCAATAAAGAAATGTTAATCTGCTATCATTCACGTCAATTTCTATAATGATTGCCAAAATAATTACATTGTTGTTCATAAGTGGTACCGACAAATATGTATGGGCCTCAAAGTATATGTGACTCTACTATAAGAAATTCCAAATAACAATATCATTTATCAACTGATAAATTAATACAAGAAATTAACACAGTGACAATCATTTTATTTCCATTTAAAAGCATTTAAATCTTCAAATTCATTTAAAATAGTTGATAATATATACTGTAAATCCTACTAAATTAGTTACAAATAAACAAAAAACTAGTTTACGAAATGTACAAAGTTGCTTATAAGTACTTAACTTTTCTGGCCCTGTGAATGAAAGTTGGGAATTAACATGTGTTTTTACTTTAATCTGGCAACATAAGTTGCCTAGGTATCAGTTTTACATAGTAAAAAAAAATTATCATTGCAATATATAAATTCCAACAAGAAATCTAATAAGTCGCATACCTTATATACCTTAAGCCTGGGTTGCACCAACTAATTTTGACGTTTACCAGCCGTCAAAACTGGAAGATTATTTTAATTTAAATGAAATTAGGAGAAAGTTTGTATAGGCACCTTTTTTTTAACTTAAACGGCCCCTCAAAGTTATTTGCCCAGCCCAGCCTAAGAAAAGTCAGTGATTACCTGCCTAATTATAACTAATTGGGATATATTTAGAGAAAAAATACCTATTAGTTATTTGGAATAGACCGTGAATGTAATTTACAGACATTTTTTCACAATGCAAACTAAACCTAAGTTGTCATAATTGTATAGTACTTTTACAAATAATAATAAAGTTCTCACTTTAATAAAAAAATATTACAAAATGTACAAAGACTGTCAAATTCAAGACATTTGCACTCGCATTATAAAGCTTTTTTATAAATTTACCAGATCTCGATCTCGAGCTAGCATTCCTTGTGATAAACTACATATTTGTTTTTTATTTCCAAATTCATCCAAAAAATTGTATTTTTAATAATCTTAATTTTATTCCATACTATTTTTACCTAAAAGGCTACATTTCAATTTACTTTTACTCACTGTTGAGTAATGAAAGCCAGGCAAAGTTAATACTTTAACAGTTTTGGAGTGAAGGAGTATGTTCTGAGGAATTGTTCGAAATGATGCCCACGGCTACTTTCTACCATCGCACCGCTCGCCATCAGCAGGAATTTATTCTCACACTTTAGAACCGAAATGATCGAGTACAGTGCAGTTTCAGAGAAACTTCTTCGCGCGAACGCTTGGGTTGTGGAATGAGCTCCATGCCAAGGTTATCTCTAAGGACTACAGTATGGGGTTCTTCAAGACCGAAGTTATTAGAAGAATCGGCAACGCGCGAGTGATACCCCTGGTATTGCAAGCGTCCATAGGCTACGGTGACCGCTTCACGGACCTTCATCAGGCGGACCCTGGGCTTGTTTGCCACCTTAGTGGTATAAAAAGTGAATATAAACCATATTTAGTAGCGAATTCACATGGAAAGCAGGTAACCAGGGAATGTTGGCGCTAGTGTCGTATTGACTTGCTTTTGCCCGTTGTTCCAGCCACCCGAAATTCGTTTATCGGTGTAGGATTTCAACGGCAACTCCTCAATTAAAAAAAAAAACCAACTTACACTTGACGATTTCAAGTAGCCTGTGTCCTTTCTCGGTACTCAAACTATCTCCATACCAAAGTTCATCTTAATCGGTACAGCAGTTTAATCTTGAAGAGGTAGCAGACAGACAGAGTAACTTATGGGTGGAGATGGTCGTTGGCGAATTGAGAATCAACCAATGTTAGTAAAAAAGGGAGTACCGCCAAAATACTAACTGGCGCTCAGAGTCGATTGCCTGCATTATACGTAAATGCGTACAGCATACCACTGTAAATAATTCAACTTGATAATTACCCAAAGATTATCGTTCGAAAATTACTTTTTAACTCTTCGTTATTTTCTAGAACGCAACCTTTAATAATTTATATTTACTATATATATATTTGTTTATCTAGAAACACATAAGGATAATTCCAAGTTTTTAAATAGGTAGCAAGAAAAAAAGCTACCTTAAGTAATCGCTTAAAAATAAAAAAGCACCCAAGTCCTTACTTAATTCACATAATTGTGAAGAACTGGCAAATCTTAGAGCTGGTGATTATCGCCGTAACATACATTACACTGTACCTGGATCACCACCTGTCACGCAAAGTGCTTGGTCAGGTGGCTATCCCCACATTAAGATGTAGGTGTGTATCTAGCCACTGAAGGGGGTAACCACTATCAAGAAAAACATTCTTATAGCCAACCATTCTGTCTAGTTACATAAATTACAAATATATTTACATTATATACAAAAATACCACAACACATCTGGTAGCGTTACGTTAGGCCAGGGTCTGGAGGCGGTGGAGCCATGCAGTTTCCATCAGGATACCGCTTCTTGAAAGCTCCTATCAGATCTGATTCTACTAGTTTTATTCCGTCTACTTGATTCCCTAACGTTATCCTGAAAAGAATTATGAAGGTAAGCCACAATAATTTCTTTTAAAAGCAAATAATAATTATATTCAGTGACACATACAACAAAAAAACACGCTTTCGTCACTAAGTGTGATCAATTCGGCTCGTTAAAAACAACAGATACAGCCCAAAGTCAAGGAAGTAACTAGTTACACCATTTGAGTAACAAGAGGTAGATAACCTCTAGGATGGACCATTTGATCCTTCAAACACCAAGTGTAAGTAATGTATTGAAATCGTTAAAAAAACATAATGAGCCAAAATTCTAGGGGTTTGCTAGAAGCCACCTTTATCATCAGATCAGCTCGATGGAACCAAATTATTGTATAGTGATCGGTATTACAAACATTTTAAAGTTACAAATCAAAACGACAATTTAATAGTAGGTTAAATTCGAGTTACAAGATTTTAGTACATATATACAGTGGCGTGCACTCCATACATGCAAATAAGCTCTGCATACTCTGAAGTTGGGACTTATATATAAATATATATATAAACTAAAATAAACTATAAATAAGAACACAAAAAAAAACATAATTATTTGAGATATTTCGATATATTATATTAACTGCTTTATCTCCGTAACTTGAATCGTAGACTAGTAGGTTCTTCACAGATGTGATAGATCTCATTAATATACGTTTCGAATAACATGTTTTGAACTTTCGGTGATAATGCAGTTTTTGGTTTGACAGCAGTCATCAAAAATAAAAACCTTGATGAGATCTATCATATCTGCAAGGAAACTGCTAGTCTAAGATCAATAATTAGCGAGATATAGCTCTTTCTAGTTTGACAGCTGTCATCTGAAATGAAGATTTTGATGAGATCAATCATTTTTGCAAGGAAACTGCTAGTCTTAGATCAATAGTTAGGGAGATAAAGCTCTTTATAGTTCGACAGCTGTCATCAAAAATAAAGATCTTGATGAGATCTATCATTTTTGCAAGGAAACTGCTAGTCTAAGATCAATAGTTAGGGAGATATAGCTCTTTCTAGTTTGACAGCTGTCAACAAAAATAAAGATCTTGGTGAGATCTATTATTTCTACAAGGAAACTGCTAGTCAGTTAGGGAGATATAGCTCTTTCTAGTTTGACAGCTGTCATCGAAAATAAAGATCTTGATGAGATCTATCATTTTTGCAAGTAAACTGCTAGTCTAAGATCAATAGTTAGGGAGATATAGCTCTTTCTAGTTTGACAGCTGTCAAAAAAAATAAAGATCTTGATGAGATCTATCATTTTTGCAAGTAAACTGCTAGTCTAAGATCAATAGTTAGGGAGATATAGCTCTTTCTAGTTTGACAGCTGTCATCGATAATAAAGATCTTGATGAGATCTATCATTTCTGCAAGGAAACTGCTAGTCTAAGATCAATAGTTCGGGAGATATAGCTCTTTCTAGTTTGACAGCTGTCATCGAAAATAAAGACCTTGATGAGATCTATCATTTCTGCAAGGAAACTGCTAGTCTAATATTAATAGTAAGGGAGATATAGCTATTTATAGTTTGACAGCTGTCATCAAAAATAAAGATCTTGATGAGATCGATCATTTTTCTAATTTGACAGCTGTCATTTGCAATAATATTGAAAATAAAAAACTAAAACGACTATAAAAGCTCGACATATCCCACCGACCGCACTAGTTGTGCCGTTCAGTTGGTCGGTGGGAAAAACTATCTTTTCGTCGTCAATCCATCGAAATACAAACACACGTCAATCTTGTTAGATCGTACGGAACTCCTTCTCGCACTTGGCCGGTTTCTTTTTGTATTTTTTTCCTCGATTGTACTATAAAACATTTGAACGGTGCCATGGTAGTGCTAGCATTTGTAAACAGCACTACCAATAGTGCGGCTGGTAGTGCTATCTGCAATAAACGGAAAAAAGCAGTATACTCACCAATTAGGTTGCACATTATGAGGTCGTCCAAAAAGTTCTATCTTTCGAGTACCAGGACTCAATCTTTCTGCAACAATATTCCTTTATAAAAATAATATTCCATTACGACACATATTCCCGAAGGTGTGGTGAGAGATATTACAAACGGCAACAGTTTCGAGGATCAGTTAACAATGCTCGTAACAAACACGTTTCACCGATTATAATATACTCGAGATAGCTTTTTAATTCACAAACAGCAACAATATTCGCAGTCCAACGTAACGTAACTAGTAGCAACGAAAATCTTGACTGGACCCCATAGCAGCCGCGCTCACCATGGTATAGTCCCTAACTGCTTAGTTATGTTTAGTCGCTATTGTCGTTGTAAGTTCACACCATTTCAATATGACGAATGTAATTTTGATTTCTGACCACCGGGTTTGAACAAGGTTATAAGGTGTAATTCTTTGATTTTATCGGCCTATACAAATTTTAATTTAAATGCAAATGTAATTTAAATGATGCTTGCCCTATTATATCGCCAATATGTATCACATGTGTTTGTGGTGTTACGGATAAGGTAAATTCCTGTTTAAAACAGTCTTACAAGATTATGCAGTTTTTTAAAGGCGCATAGGCCTTGCCTTGAGGAAGTACTTGTACTTACCTATGATTCCGAGACCAGTAGGTGAATGCGCGACTGAGATCTGCGCAAATGACCTTAAAACCCCAAGATCTATGGTTGGAATTGTACTTACCTATGATTCCATATATTTCATCAGGCTTATGTGAGGTAGCGCGCACTTCGGCAACAATGACGTCACAATCTAACCCACGGTTCAGATTCTCAGGGTTGCCTTTCATTCCGACCTGTCAAATAAATAAAATTTGTTTAATAAATTTAATCAAAAATCAAATAAACTATTTGACTTCATATAAATATGTGCAACTTGTCCTTCCCTGCGGTGTTACCGACGCGATTGAACTGTTCTCGTCACGAAATATAAATTACTTAATTCTATGGTAGCATAAAATATATAAAATTTCTTTTTACCTATACATATAAGTGAAACGACCTTCGCTTACAATTAATCATCTATAAGGCATTTGCTAGAACGATGACCTTTAGAGGGTTGCCGGTAGTAGCTGGACACGGAAGGCAGAGAACCGCGGAAAGTGGCGTACCATGTAGGGAGTAGCTGATATACTGATAATTATGAAGGAATTAGTTCGTTTTTTCAATCTTCTCAGCCGGAAGACGTCCACGTATATAGGCTTCTCCTTTTTATATCCACAAGAGCCGATCCTGAGCCTGCGTCTAAGAAGCAGTTAGTATCTAATCTAGTATGAAACTAACCAGACAATGCTCTTTCCCGTGGTTCAGCCAGTGCCCAGTTCGTCCGGTTCGTATGATACGTTGCAGCTGATTGGTTTTCACCCAGATCAATTCGTCTACACGCTCATAGCCCCACAGCTTGAGGCATTCTCGTCCGAGTTCCATAGCCCTAGACAAGCCATAGTGTCATATTAAAATTCACAATTATTAAATTGTGTTAAAATTAACAAATATTAAATTGGGTTTATTAAATATTGAAAAAAGTTTGAATTATATACTCTGCAGTGTCATATTATCTGGATTTGAGGGAACTATTATTTTTTGCACTCGTTATTTGCTTATTGTCATATTAAGAACAAATATATAGCATATAGAACACAAAACTTTAAGTCGCAGCAGTATTTTATATTTTATCATATTGGATGAGGCTATGTAAACCTAGTAAATGTATCGGATCCTTCTCATCATATTTGATTTTGCACATCACAAGTTAATGGCCATAAGATATATTTAGTTTTCATAAATTTTCCGAATCATTAGCAGTCTGTGCTACTCTGATGTCTTTTTGATCCGTATGCACATGAGATAAACGCTAAAATACCCTGAACCGCTTTGCGCGATGACATCACATGGCCGGCACGTCCGCGCCGCTAGTGCTAAGAAAGTACGCTAGCTGACAACGATGGTAGTTAAGAAATCACACGTGTTATCTCAACGAGCGCGCTCCACCCACTGAATCTGGATGCCGCCGACCAGCAGCAAAATCGAAGGTAAGCATTCATACTTAAACTTCATAATGCGTTACGCCTGATATGGCCAATATTCACCATGCAAAACTATGAGCATAAAAGGAAATGAACAAAATATTTTTTGGCAAAAGTAGCACTTCTGTATATAAGTACCTATTTTGTGATTCCACCTACCTGCCAGTGACCCACAAGAAGATAAGCCCACTGTCCTGCAGCTGTGGCACTCCTAGACATCTCATCTCGTCATCTGACATAGTTCCGTACGGGAGTTCCATGTGGATGTCCCAAGGTGGATCCGCCATTATTACCGCAAATTTACCTGTTAACGAATTACAAAGAATATTGCAACTAAAATATATCTATCCGAAAACAGCCCCAAAAATATCTTAAGTCTCTTACTACTAAAAAAATAAAGAATTTTGTCCTATTTTTTTGCAATTGGCATTCCATTATAGATAAAAAATAGCTTTATGACGGTAATACTCACCCAAAAAGGTCATGTCAAGATATCTTAGATCACACTGTATCCACTGAGGTGGTGTAAGAGTCAGCACACCTTCAGGCTTCGATATCACACTTGTTCCTGCAAGTGAAAATATGTTCCTACATTAACATGATATGTAATGTTATAAGATTACAATTAATTTAGACAACAATTAAATTATTTTTCTATTACAGTTACACTTCCTAAAGTTTCAAGGGACCAAAGGTCAGGTACATTTTTGAAAAATAGAGACAGTGGTAGACATATTGGCAGCCATAAATTATAACATGTCACCAGTCATTAATATACCAGATAGGTCTGCTTCCATCAAATTTAGAAGAGAAAAGCTTTTATTTGACAACTAAGCAAGACACTATACAAATTACCAGTTATATGTAAAATAAAAATATATATTAAATATTGGACTATATTTTGTAAGTGATAAATTTAGGTTCTTTTATTATTTAACTAAGTAAATATAAATATATAATTTTTAAATACACTTATTTATAAAAAACAGACAAACAGATTTATTTCGCATTACTAGGGCGTGAACAGTGTTGCCAAACACTATATCTATACCAGGTATTGAATTAAATTCCTGGGAGCAATCCAATATTTGGGCACTAGGTGCTCATTATACACCCAGTCTCAGCATATGTCATTAATATGATTTTTCTTATACATTCACACACCCTGCCACACACACACAAATAAATATACACACATACACACACATTCATTGTTAGTATATTTATATATATATATATATATATATATATATATGTATCTAAGTTAAGCATAGCATTAAGAACGTGATATAACACATCCAGTATTTGACAACAACTGTCACAAATTTAAATAAACATGGACTGATGACGCCCTAGTAACGCGAAATATTTCAGTTTTTTTATAAATAAATGTATTTAAAAATTATATATTTATATTTACATGGTGAAATAAAATTTCGTTATTGATTTGTAACAACATAAAATAAATTTAGGCGGAGTACCCGCACGAAGTATCACCAGTATCATGTGGAATGGCAAGACGCATTGATTGTTAATACGCGACTAAACTTATAAACCTTTAGGTATAATAACCTACCATTTTGTGCATGCTTTATAGTTCCATCTGCAGAAGACTTGGAGTTCAGGTTTGGATCTGTGTTATCCACTTCATAATGTACATACCTAAGCAATGGATTAAATGTGGATTAATGATGACTTACTTTTATTTTAGCCAACATAAAACATCTATAATCTTTTAGAAACATTTGAAAAAAAACTAGTTTCTTTACAGCTTTTCTCAGTAGAAACAATGTAATGAAGGATAACATGAATTTAATGATTCTAAAAACTAGTAATAAGCCTAGTTTAACATAAATAAACAAAAATATTTTAGACATATCGCACAGCGCCAGCTAGTCCCAACTTAAGCAAGGCAGACAGACTCAAGACAAATTCAAATGTTCCTCAAATAAATGTTTATCCTGTGCGGAAATCGAACCCAGGCCCTCAGTTTAGAAGGCAGGTCATTACCTACTGAGCAGCAGCTGTCAACAGACATCATCATTCATAGAAAAGATATATCTATTCTAAGATTATGAATGCGAAAGTGTCTGTCTGTTTGTAAGGCTCAACAACTGAACCGATTTCGATAAAATTTGGCTACTTAAAAAATGACAATTGTGAGTCGGAAATCCCTCGCCGATAACAAAATTTAGTGCGGATAAAGCCGCGGACAAAAGCTAGTTCATGATAAAAATCTTTACAAAATCAACATTTGAAGAAATACTAGCCAAGTAATTCCTGGTGCTAGGCGTCCATAGGCTACAATGACTGCTTAACAAATAACTTTGTTTGCCACATAATTGTAATTAAAACCTGGTATTATTAAAAGACGAGCCTCATACACTGACAGATTGTACATTAAAAATATAAATAAAAATATTGTTTGTGATTGGAAGTTTTAGGTGAGCTATATGGTTGTATGGGAAAATTCGCATTTAGACAACTCTCAAAACAATTTACTGCAAAGAAATCGTATTTAAGTTGCTACTTAAGATAGATGTACAACCAATGATCATAGGCAAGCTGCCGCTACTCACTTACAACTATCCATATGGAAACATGTGTTGAGAAATGAGCAGTCGCCTAGAGATTCATCCGTATGACTTTGTATGATCTTCTTAAAATGCAATTTCTTGCAATTGTATGTATCTCCATCTGTTTGTTCACCATCTTGCTTTTGAATTTCAAACGCACGCACACATTCCGCACGTGTTCCTTGCGGGCAAAATTCCATTACTTGTGCTCCTAGAATAAATATATATATGCTATAGTCTGTTTGTTTGTTAGCAAGCAATTAAGCTAAAGTTCATTACAGAGATGAGATGGAAGAGAACATAGACAACTTTTTATCTTAAAAAAAAGTTCCTGCAAGAATAACTAAACCACTTCCTTAATATAATCAAAGACTTGCCGTTAAAAACCCACACCGAGAACGCGTGGGTGGAGCCGCGGAAAAACGCTAGTATCAAATATAATTAAATCAGAAGTAGGTTTTATAAATAGAATAGATTTAAACATAATAAAGTATTTTAAGGCAAAATTCAACAATTTACTTCATATTGTACTTCGTATTACTTTTAATAGCAGGCCACTTTTAGAATATCCACTTTAAACACAATATATATAACCAATATAATTTTACCTCCTTGACTCTTGAACTTATCAGCAAGAGACCTCTCCTTGGCAGTAGGTTTGCTTAAAAGGTCCATTATCTCTTCACCTGCCCTCTTCACAGCCTTTTCTCTACTTGAGGGCATTGCCAGCAATGACTGTTATGAGAAATAGCAGAATTAACCAGGTTAATTAATAATTACTGATGTAGATAGTTCTATTTGAATTAACATTTAATGGTACAGTTTTGTTTACAGCTGATATTGCCAGTAGTCACGATAATATTGAAAAGAATAAATTTTCATATAATATTTTAGGCTGCATTCCCAAGTCACTTTTACTCTTTGTTGAGCACTTATCACCTAGTTGAGTTGATTTTCAACCCATTTTGTAATAGTTTGTGTTTTAATAGTTACCAAATCTATGACAGTGTGAATAATTCAACTTCACAGTTAAATAATAACTTGGTAATAGGTGTTTCAAAAACGCATTTCCAACTTTCTTATTATATTATAGGATGCTGACTTATTAACAATTTTTAGTTGAGTAATAGTGGTAAGTTTAGACTTAAGTCGCACCATATCTGTATCAGACTTTTTATTAAAAAGTTGTATTAGAGCCCCCCTTAAATATTTGTTTTATTTTAACTATTTAGTGAATATATAACTAAATATTTCAAGCATCTACCTGTTGCCGTTATAAATATCAAAATCAATAGCAAAAACGAGCAAAAAAAAATCACGTCTGTTGCATTGGAGCCCCCTTAAATATCTATGTTATTTTGTTTTTTAGTATTTGTTGTTATAGCGGCAACAGAAACACATCATCTATGAAAATTACAACTGTCTAACTATCAGGGTTCATGAGATACAGCCTGGTTACAGGACGATGGACAGCAAAGTCTTAGTTATAGGGCCGGCCCCCTTTTTTACCCTTTGGGTACAGAACCCTAAAAATGACAAGAAGTAAAACTATGATAATAATATTACCATGAGATCTGTGTCTGTCTTTGCAGTCTTTTTGTCATCTATAGCTGCTTTGGTTACTTTAGCGGCTGTGCCTTCATCAGTTATGTTATCACCTGTTAACACACAAATTGCAAACATATGTGTTATGTTTATAAATAAATTATTATGTACAAAAATTAGATGTCAAACAGAAATTTGTGTGTACTACACTATAACTACTAAATCAGAGATAAACTTTGTAATACAAACTGCCACGCACTAAAAATCAGTTACTATCACCAGAGTTTTCATTAAATTAATTAAATGAATAAATTTAACAATAACTGTTATATAATAATTCACTGGCTATTTATTAATGTATATACATTTTGCGACTATGGTAAATAGCAATAATACGAAATAGCGCATTTTCAATTGCTCCAAGTTGAAAAAAAAAACAGATTCCATAAAATGACAGCTAACAATTCTCGTTTGAAATCCATAGAAATAAGATATACATTGCGCATTTGAAATTACGTATGAAATTCATCGATTGTTACGAAACCGCAATGTATATCTTATTTCTTTCAAAAAGGTTTGCAATCTTTTTACGGAATCGACTCGCAGGTTCTGAGTGATTATGACCTACATCATTGCTTCACATCTATAATCAATACTTTTATAATTAAAAAAGTTAATCAAACTTATCTAAACTAATGATTTTGAATTGGTTCGTGTTCTCTAAAATTTTAAAAACCAACCTTTTAAATAGAATTTAAAAATCAACCTTTTAAACCTTAAAAACTTACCTTTTCTTCTGGTGATAGTAGACTGCTCTTCCATAAGAGCAGCCAGAACTGCTGCCAGTCTTACAGACTCTGCACTTATAACTTCAATTTCCTCATCAGCTACATTTTCGGTTTTTTCCCTTATACTGTGAGAATCAAATAATGGTAATAAAATACAAAGCATTTAAAGCTTACCATTTACTTATAAACATAACAATCAAACAAACAAAGAAAAATTAGTAGTCTAGGCGCTAGCAAGTGTCTCATGTGCAGTTATATGTCCTCTAAGTTTTGTTGCGGGTTTTTGTTAAACACCTATAAGAGTATTAAAAAAAATTGATCATGTGGCCCAGATCATGGTCGTTTTAGACACTACGTGATTTAACAAAAAATGTGTAATAACAAGCAAATGTTGAAATTGGCGGCCATTTTTAAATATCTTTTATTAAATATAAAAAATATTTAAAAATGGCTGCCAATTTCAAAATTTTTTTGTTAAATCACGTATTTCTGAAGTATAATAAAAAAATTGGAAGAATGGCGAATTTTTGAGGTCAAAGTAAAAAAAACCGGCCAAGTGCGAGTCGGACTCCCGCACGAAGGGTTCTATACATTACAGACATAGGGTACATTATCTATAAAAATAGCAAATAAAAATCACGTCTGTTGTATGGGTGCCCCTCCCTTAAATATTTTTTTATTTTAATTTAATTATTTACTTTTAAAGTGCATATATAACTAAATATTCCGTATATATTTGAAGCGTCTACCTGTTGTCGTTATCAATATCGAGCAAAAAAATCACGTTTGTTGTCTGGAAGTTCTCTTAAAAATTTATTTTATTCCGTTTTTAGTATTTGTTGTTATAGCGGTATACAGATATACATACATCTTTTGTAAAAGTTTCAACTGTCTTACTATCATGGTTCACAGCACAGATACAGCCTGGTAACAGACGGACGGACGGAGAGCGGAGTCTAAGTAATAGGGTCCCGTTTTTTACAAGCTTTTATTTAGTTTCACTTGTCCCAATATTTGTCATCAAATCTTGCAAATTAAATTAGATCTAATTCTCGGTTACTGATTAAGCTGAAATTTTGCATACATGTGTAAATCGCGTGACAATGCAATATTATGATGACATGGTTCTGATCTGATGATAGAACAGAAATGTGGTCATACGAACTCTGTAAAGAAACGACGCAACCCCATCGAGTCTTAGCTCATTGATTTGTCTTGACGAGTACTTTGGGGCTAGCTGGTAACCAGGGTCAGATGGTGGAGTTGGAAGATGGCCATAGGAACTCAGTAATTAAAGGACATAACCCCATCGAGCCCCATGGAGCTGGAAGATGGCTATAAACTTTAACCATATTCATTCACATCAATGATTAAAAAACCTGCAGGTTTTTTTTAAAAAAAAAAAAAATACACAAATTTTTAAAATAACAGCCCAAGATCAATTATTCGATGGAACAAAAAAGAAAGACCACATTGATACTAATAATATAATACACTTGTCCAATTAACAAAACAGTAGGTCTTTCAAAAGAACTAGAAATATTTGTAGGTGCTAAAGTCATGTTAAGGTCTAATGTTGACGTTGCTAAGGGACTTGTAAATGGAGCGATAGGTCACATCACTGAAATTATATGGCCATACTACAGACATGCTCAATCAACGATAGCGATATACCATCGCTTCGCATAGACTTTGGTAATGACGGCATTCACATCATACAGCCTAAATCAGTTCAGTTCCCTGCTAAATTTAATCATGGCACAGTTGAAAGAAGAATACTTCCAATTGTCTTGTCATGGGCTTCAGCTGTGCACAAAATGCAGTGCACAAAAACATGGAAAATAAAGCAGCACTTGCTTCAAGCTTAGGAAAAATTAAATATATATAATAAAAATTGCATTTTCATCAGTTCCATCATATAAAATTATGTAATAAATACTTACCTCAAGTTACAAATGAAGTCATGCTTTGGATCCGTCTGAGATGACATGTAACAGATGATGCCAGACATGCTTTAAAGGAACTGTATGTCCCTGTGGAACATTGAAAATAATGTGCAGTGACTTTTGTATGTAAATGTAAAAGTAAAAGTAGTGTTTTGAACCAATGCAAGAACCCTTATGCATAACCTTGTTATTCCTTCTCTCTGTGAGTTTTGCAACATTTTTTTAAAGTCAATGTTATTGATTAATAGTAAATATGTATTTTTAACATCCCTTTAGGTCTTTGAATCCATTTTTTATAATAAAAAAATGGAACTATGTGAATTAACAAAAAATGTGTAATAAAAAAATTTGTTTGCCTCCAAACAAGAAGTAAAATGAAATTAAAATCAGACTACTGGATGCGGAGATATACTTAAACAAAAAATTTAAGTAATTTGGCAGCCATTTTCAAATATAGCGACCAAATGACCATGATCTGGACCATGTGACCAATTTTTTATTCTCCTAAAGTTGTAAAACTAAGACCTGCAACAAAACTTAGGAGACATACAACTGCACATGAAACATAGGCTAGCCCCTGCCCTATAGGTTAAAAAGGTATTTGCAGAACATAAGTAATAAATCTATGATGTTGCTCATAAAATGGGCTAATATAGAAATACATGGGAAAGGACTAAGTTCAAGATCAGAAAACATAGTCATATTATTAAAATCTTTATTAGCAACGTTATTTGCTTTATTTATGTTTTGGATATTCAAAATCAAGCAAAAGGAAATGCTCTCAAGCATATGTGTGTAACATGGATTGCATGGTTCATTTTTTAACGTGGCCAAATTCAGTAAATTCTACAAATCATTTCATCATAGTTCAAGTCTATTTTCATTACAAATTTTACAAAAATAATAAAATTTAAACAACATACGTAATCAGTTTTTGTGTAGCAAACTTCTGTAACAAGCTAGCAACAATCCCAGCATCCACATCACCAAGACCAGGCAACAATGCACTGGCTGTTGCTGGTAACTGTAGCTGCATATCGGAGAGGACTTGTAGTAGTCGCACTTCTAGTGAAGCAACTGGAACTGGCAACTTAGTACGATCTTGCACTAAAGCTGTGAATAAGTCACATATTTTGTTAATTTACTGTAAAAGGCAAAATTTATGTATATCATAGAAGCTATGTACAATTCCCAGTATACATTAGGTATGCCAGATGTATCTTAGTACTAACAGAGCTAACTAAGAGGGGGTGCATGAAATTGTTTTATCATAGTTTTTCCTAAGGGCTCTTTTGTACAACCCTACCTCAACTGTGAATTGGATTAAAAAAAAGTGAACTGGTAGTGTTACAGCCATCCTAAGATCTGTTATATAACATTTGAAACAGATAGAATGTAGGGTTTACGGCAATGATATTGAGGTAAAGATATGGTACCTTCATATTGTGCATAATCTAAATTACATGCGCTATTACCTAACCTTAGCATATTGTTAAATAAACTGAAGGACCTAACCTTAAATATGCTATGATATAGCTTTAGCAGTAGAACTTTGACAGTTGTCAAAATGGTAATGAAACGTGTACAGCAAACTTTGGATCAGAGTAACTAATAGGTGGTGTAAGGTGTGTTAAGGTGAAAATAACCTCATTATGAAAATCTGTCTCCGCGCCCCAACTGTGGGTTTCGTGAAAGTTTCCTCTTTCCAGTTCAGTCATTTTTTACTTGCGCCCCCTTTGAGTTACTCTGACCCAAACCAACCTTATTTTCCAACTTAGTTGACATTTACTCCTATCAGTGTAGAAATTAACTGTCAAACCCCCGTTCCAGGACGGATTGATTTTTCAACATTACCGGACAATAATAACATAGCCTTAGTTACACTGACTAAGATAAAGAAACAAGATCAGAGAAAGATACTTACAGTCATTTTTTTGATACGCCGGGTTCGATATGACACGTTCTTTACTACTGTTCTGCGAACTATCCGATTTTTCACCAACAACCAAAGCGCAAATACTCTGTATCTCTTTTTTCCGCTTCTGTAACTTCTCTAGCATACTTTTTCTTTTGATTTTTACGGCTTGGATTTCTTCCCAAGCGTCAGACATTGTTACTGTTATTTAACGTTCCGCCGGTTTAAAAGTTGTGTAAATCTATTCAAATTTATGTTATTCATGACAATATTATTTTAACGTACAGCTGAAACATTATAGAAACAAATAACAATGGCATATAATACTGAGACTAAATTATAAAATTAAAACAAAAGTCAACCATGTTTTTCTGTTTGTTACTTAGTTTTTTTTTAATAATTGAAAAGGCTTTTTGTTCCGGTGTTGCCCAATCTCTACCAAAATTAACCCCCTAGAGTATTAAAAAATCCCGTAAATATATTATAGCAAGGTTTTTATAGGCTACGTTTAATGACAGAATATATATTAAAAGAGGTAGATATCGTACATACTTGCACGCAAAAACTGCGGCAGCGAAATTAAGACAATTGTCGTAATTGGATTCAGTCACGTGTCAGCAGCGAGCTAGTGAGAAATTTAAAATATCTACTTCTGTATTACGTTTTACGTTCCGTATTATAATATTTATTGCATTCGCTATTTAAACCTATGTATTTGCTAAGGTAAATACGTACAGGTAATAGTGAATCAAATTTAGATTTGAACAATATAAAAGTACCGTAGGCAATGGCGGTCCGAGAGGGGGTCGTGGGGGTCATGACCTCCACCAAAATCTACATACATAAATGTTTTTTTTTTATTTTATGTTTCAAGACGACTTTTATCAGACAGGCTAATTGTAAGTATTCAGAAGTGAAGCCAATGGCCTGTCCTACGTTCTAGTATTTTATTGGTTGGACAATATTTTGTGCGTTTAATATTTTTTTATCGGAAATTGTTTGGTAATTTGATCCGGCCGCCATTTTGTGTTGAGCCGTTTTGTGTTGGATTTTGGATTTTATTAACAGTAGCACAGTGTTTATTTTGACCCCGAGTAATGTGCTATTCGACTAAAATTGTGCCTTTTTTTAGTAAATAAATTTACTATGTCTAAAGTAATAAGGTGAGCTTATTCTTATTACTTTTTTTATATACTGTATATATTAGGGAACATACCTAAAAATAAATAAAGAGGAATAAACATAATAAAGTTAGGTGTATATCAATTTGTACGCGGCAAGGGCGGATAATTTCCTTAGTATGGTGACGCTTGATGGGTTTCTTACGGGTTTTGGGTTTTACCTAATTACTAGTCTGTAGTTATTTGTGCTCTGAATTAGATTACAATGAGAATTTTTAGGACAACCCTCTAATAGCAGACAAAAGACAAAAAAATAGAGGCAAAAGTGGTAACTGGAAAACAACACACTAATAAATGTGCACGAGGTACTGAACCTGACCGGCAATCAGCGAAAGGTTAACACATTATGATGCTGAAATCTGAATTTAATAGACGAAATATAAAAAAGCCAGTAAAATTTTAGTTTCTATATGTATGTGGACTTTTCTGCTTCCACCGTCGTCGTAACAGAGCTATCAGCTATAAGTCTTGGAAACGGGTCAAATATTCGTATACTACAAACGAAGTTGTAGCGACCTAGTGACCTTTTCTTAGATACCATAATAAATATAAAAATTCGGCAATATAGGCGCAAAACACTCATTACGCTCTTAATCGCGTGTTTTGCTAATAAGCAAACGGCGACTTCAGCAAGGTCGAAAGGCCTAAAAACTTGGGTTAGAAGAAGTGTGTCAGGGCTTTATCCTGCTAAAATAAATCCCAGACGTCTCCAACTTATTTTTTTTATACATGAAAAAAATCATTTTTTTATCTTGTAGTTAAGGTTTAAGTTGACTTTTCTATTTTAATCTGAAATAAGCCTAGTATATAAATGCTTTGGTTTACTGTGTGCCGCCACACAAAGATAGATTCTAAATTAAAAAAGGCATTTAACGGGAACGCGTAGGGTCACCCACCACCTATTCCTTCATCATCATATCAGTTGATATTCAGTCCAATGCTGAATATTAGTGTCCTTTATGGCGCGCCAGTTCTTGCCTTTCCATGCATATAGCTACTATAACCTACTGCTGCCACTTCAGCTTGCTCATTCTCTCGTTCCTTTCCAAAAGTCTTTATTTCGGATTTGACTCAGTAACTTTTAGCATGTGGACTAGCCCTGCTCTGGTTAGAGACCTATTCGTCTTCAGACTCTGCTGAAGACTTTACAAAGCTTATTTTAAGGTATTTGACCTTTCTTCTCAAAGTTTTTTCCGGCTGATTCGGGGATATGAAGTCCCTCTATCGCTTAGGAGTGATATCGGTCAGTTTTGATAGTACCAGTACACTTTCGTTCTAAATCTCCAGTGATACTGAACTTACAGATAACGACATTGAAGAGCATTGCTAACTTCTGATGCAATAGGAGCACCACGAACTTTTAGAAGCTCAGTCGTCGTAATTCTGTCGCCGCCTAAACTTTATTGTTCTAAGCTGTTCCAGAATCACCGTAATCTTGCTTTGGTCATGTCCTCGATGAAGTGGAGCTTCAGTTTAACACTTAAATCTTTGTTCCATGGGATGTGTACCTTGCCGTGTGTACTTAGAACCGTTATCCTTAGATTATTTCAGCCTTTGCCGAGATATCTGATTACGTGGTTCCTGGATTTTTAACAGAGGAAATCTGGTTTGAGGAAAAATAAATTACTACTCAAGTACCTCCTCTATGCTGATAACTAGGTGATCCGCACAACAACAACACAGTGAAGTGTCAAGGAATAGTAGGTCCTATAAAATCTTCTGAATAGGGCGTTGCATACCTATGGTAGTCAGATGTTATTTGATAACGCACATTCAGGTATTCATATTTCTTGCTTTCTTTCTTGATACAACGCGCTGCGAAGTGAAAAAACCGATCAAGTGCGAGTCTAGCTCGCGCACTGAGGGTTCCGTACAAATTTATTATATGCAGATAGCTCTTCCTTCATGAGATCAAGTCTCCTAGGTCTACGGGAAGTACCCCATAGGTTTTGATTTATTGGTGTCACAGAGCGATATAAATTACAGTCTTTTGGCAGTATTTTTTTTTACATTGACTGAGAAGCTTGATTTGTGTTCAACATTAAGTGCCCGTAGACTTTACTATTTATATAATATATTTATTTTAGCATATGGCTTGTAGAAATGATGAATTGAAGAAACAAATTTAAGAAACAAAATTAAATGGAAGGATCGATAATGACCTCCTCGAATATACCTGCTTATCGCCCGGTAAAGTTCATTTTCCACGCATTTCGGAACGGATGTTTGACAATTATTTTTTACACTGGCAGTAGTGATTTTCAACCGTTTCTATGGGTGTGTATTCAATTCAACTTGATCGTTGGAAAATTACCATTAGCCGGAAGATTCAGAACCACTTATTTAACTCCAACGTTGAGTTTTGGAACGTAGCCATAGTAATTTTTTTTTATGCAGAGTGTTTTAACACGGCAACTATGATAAGTTGCGTTCGAGAATTAATCTAATGTACAGTTCGAAGGATGTTGCCCCTGTCACAATCACAGAAAAAAGTCTTTTAATACCTGCTGTTATTCAATTTCTGCTGCTGTTAGGTTCAATAATAACTTTTTTCGAAGTATCTAAAAAAACCAAATAAGTTTTGACCCTAAAAATGTCCTTTTTAACACTTTTACCTCTTGTCATCACTGATTCGTTTTTTAGGACAGGCTAAAAATGTTATATGTTTGTACCTACTTACCGATGAAAAGATATTTTTAGGAGGATCACTTTGCTGTCCGTCTTTCTGTTTGTCTGTCAAGACCCTTTTTCTCAGGAACGCGTGAAGGTATCAAGTTGAAATTATTATCAAAGTACCTGGAAGACCAAGCTTTGCGCCGTTTCCGAGATTCAGATATGTTTATACAAGGATTGCTCATTTAAAGGTATTAGATACTAAGTGTACGGTCCCCTGAAGCTGTAAAAAAATTAAGCTTCGAAGTCAACGCAATAAAAGGCCATTTTTGACGCATATTTTGCCATTTACAACTCACACTTCCCGTTGTTCTAGAATCATGAAGATTGACACGAAGCAAGGTCTGACATCACAAATACAGGAAAAATCTAAAAACTGATCATAATAATATGTTTATTTGAAGTTATAAAACATTAATAAAATTGCGGTCAAGACCCTTTAACTAACGATACACGTGGAGGTATCAAGTTGAAATTAATATCAAATTCAAAGTCTACGGTCACTTAAAGTTATAAAAAAATCAACCTACTAAGTCAAGGCAATAAAAAATACGCCCAAAATAGGGTCATTTTTGTCGCATATTGTGACACAAATAAATCAAAACCTATATGGGGTACTTCCCCTTGACCTAGAATCATAAAACAACCAAATATAGATAAAAATTCCAAAAACTGATCATAAACCTGTGAGACTTTATCTCCTAGTTCTCATACATGATGGATGTGTAATATCGAGATACAAATATAAGGAAATGTGTCTTTTGCAAATGATGCTACAAAAAGGGGAGTAACACGTCGTTTCACAGGTACGTGCATTTAGTGTTGTTTTTATTCAAAATTTATGTAAAATTTATATGTAAACCATCTGATTTAATCAGAAATTGTTATTGCAATATTATATTAGCAGTACAATATTGAATTTCGACAAAATTGATATTTATTTGTGTTGTTCAGAATTTGCTAGTGATTCAAAGAGGTCATAATTTTAATATCGATATTTAGAAAGCTGGCAAATATGGACATGTAAATTGTAATTTTTAGAATGTTGTAAAAGGCAGTCAGCCTTCTCTTTTGTAACTGGCATACCTTCGACTTTGAAAGCAGGTTGTTGATACATTTGAAGCCTTTGTTTGTCTGTCTTGCTTTGTGTCTGCCTGTGGCATCAAAGCTTCAAAATGTATCGATAAACAGATTTCAATATAGTTTTTCTTATACGCGGGTTATCATTAATTACCAAGACAAACGTATCGTGGAATTCAAGCCACTTATGAGGTGGTTTTATAGCATAAAGCTTGACATGACTGTTATCCATCACTAAATTCAAGACACAACTATGAGTTTCGAAATCTTTTGTTTCAGGATTCTGCTGTATTATATTGGATTTACATACCTTGTCATCCGTGGAATGGTCCTTCTTGTGGTCATTAAAGGAGTAAATCGGCGATGGCGGTCTAGACCTACACGCTGGAAGTGAACAACTGACTGTTGGCCTGACACTGCACCTCGCACGGTCGGTTTACCAAAATCAGCTATGCTCTTCAGCAACGAAGAACTGTCCCTCTAAATTCTGAATAAACTGTTTCTATATGAGATATGTTAGTTTTAATTTGACTCAAGTCTACTGCTGAAATTATTGAATCTGTTAACGTTTCTACGAATTTAGAGCTACGCTACTTTATATCAAAAAACAGTTCTAACCATTTCTCTAGCTAGGAGGCTGACATGGTCAAACTGGGACCATATTTCTATGATGAGGAAATGGCGTGCTGCGATCAGACCCATTCCAATAGACAGGCGGTACATATAGAAACAATACATTGAAGTTACAATATTCTAAAGTGCCAGGTTGAATTGATAGATTCTTATAAAAAACCCGATTTTTTCCGCACGAGAACAATACTTCCTTCACTTCATATAGAAGTTCGAAACAAAAAAATATGGTCTAGGTAATCAACGAGAATTCTCGCCAACAAAGATAGAGCTAGTGGTAAATGGCAACACTGTTGAATGTTCCGAAAACCACCAAAGAGTTTTTTCGTTGTTGGGTTAAAAAACTGTCTATTTCTAAAACATAATATATCGATATATCACGGATATAATGTCGACTTGCGGACATCACTAATTTTAGTTCTATGGACTTCCGTATCTGCCTACAGCGCTAAAATGGCGTTATTCAAGTAGGCACAAAAAACGTTTGACAGCAGCCAGTCCAGTGGGTAGTAGTAGAGGTCAATGTATACTTGTACTTATGCTTAGTTTGTGTGTCGGGTGCATCGATATGAAAAGTCATATACTGCAAACATAGGTAGACTTCTGTAATGTGTTCCAAGGATTGCGCTATAGCCTCTTAAAATTGAACTCTCTTTAGAGACAAAGATAATCTGCGGTCTCTTTTCTCTTGTCTGCAAAAAACAAATGTAGTAAGAGACAACTACTAGCCGCATGTTATATGACGTTTATACCAAACAGCGAACTAGGAAATGCGCTCTGTCCATCCATTGTCCATGTCTGTGACTGCAAAGTAGCGTATTGTCCCACTTCTATTTGGTATTTTTATTGATAATATTAATCTATAAGTGTCTCTACCACCTCTATGTAGAGTATAGAGGATCTTTAGATTTATGTTCAGTTTTCAAATGATAATATTAAAACCTATTAATAAAATTAGTAAAGATTTGTAAATTGCTCATTCTCTTCTTCCTATTCTCGATTATAGATGCTAGTTACAAATATACATTTCTTTACGGACTAACTAATTTAAACTTGAGTAGATGGTCGCCTCTTCACCAATACCGATTAATAGAAATCAAGATTGTTCAATTTCACATAAAGACGCAGAACTATGACAGAATTATATAATATCGGCGGTGCGACTGCAAGACCGCGAAAAGAGCAGTTGATACATAGCGCGTAAATACATTCTCGTAATTCTACAGGAGGAACAGGGGTATTAGGTCCCTGTTTTTTTTATATCACTAAGGTGGCAGACAAGCTTACGATCCGCCTGATAGTAAGTGGTCACCGCTGCCTATGGACGCTTACAAACCCTGAGGCATCAATCGCACGTTGCCAATCCCTCAAAAATCTAATCACTTCTTTCTTCAAGAACCCTATATTGAAGTCCTTAATACCTACCTTAGCATCAGGCAGCTCATTTCTTCTCAGTTCCTACAAAACGTGATCATTTAGGTTTTTAGGTGTGAGGATGAATTCCCTGCCGATAGTGAGAATGCGATGTTAGAAAGTAATTTAAATTAATGACTTTCTACGTCTACTCAGAAGGTTATTGATGTAAATAGTACAGGGAAATTTGACATCATCCTTAAAATAAATACCTAACCTAGTTTTCATTTTAATCCGTTAGTGATCTGTATAAAATTATCTACAAGTTAGTTCATCTTGATAGGATGATTGTTGGAAAAATGTCTGCCTATTGTGCATGTTAATAATAATTTTGCTTAATTTATAAGGTTTTTTTTTGTGATTTCCATAAAAACTATAAGAGCTATAAAAAAAATTTGCTTCCTAAAGATTTGCATGGTAGAGATCGCTTTTTAGCGATGAGGCCTCCTTTTTGTGCCTTTTTTGTTAACTTACTTCTTGTTATGTATCAAATAAAGGATTTTCATATTCATAATTAATTAATAAAAGTAGTACCTATAGTCCAGTAACACAGCTGAGATACCTTCTTGTTAACTTTATAAACTCCAATTAGTAACACAGAACTGCTAAGTACATAGTTTATTCATTAATAAATCTGAACAATATAATTATTTAGAACATGACTTGTTAAATTGTTTTAAACTATTAAATATCTAATTGTTCATGTTTAATATTCTACAGTAAAGATTCTTTCACATTCTGGTATTTTGTTTTCCTTGGTAACTAGGAAATGTTTTTTATATTATTTCCGAAAAAAACTAAACAAAAGAAAATTGTTATCCTTTATGATTATCAGATACCTAATCAATTTGTTTAGATATGTAGTTTATATTTTGCTGTCGAAATGCTTCAGGATTTTCTGACGATATAGTATTATTCCAGATAGAAGTGTTTTTAATTTAAAGTTCTTTGTAGCTATATTGTTTCAGGTTTCAAGGCATGCCGGTAAACCCCTCGCTAGGTATAGTATTTTTGAAGTGAAAACTTCTTTAGCGGCGTTGTGGACTTTTTTTGGTATGGGTAAAAAATGATAAACTCGCGTCAGGTCACATGTCCTAATCGTGGAAATTTGGAAGACGGAAACCGTAATGCCACGCCTATTATAATTTTATTTTTAGTATTCGCGATTATGAGTATAGTACAGGGAGGTTGGATATGGAATTTTAATTCTATGACAGATTGCGATGTCAAATATACTACGTCAAAAAAGTAAATAAACAAACATTATTATTTCTTGACAATGTCAAAGACATGTCATGTGACATATTTGAGTGTTAAGCGCGAATCGTGTGTAAAGGTTTTCACTTCTGCCGGCACTCCCGGAGTGCAACTCGTTTTTTTTATATGATTATTGTTTACTAGAAGTGCGTAGGTGACCTAGAATTACAGAAAGATTAAAGGACCTTCTTATGATACGAAGTTAAAATTGTATAATATCTCTGCGTTTGCAGACGATTCTATCAATAATTGTGGTATTGTAAGTTGTAGGTAAGTATTTTAACATGATTTGAAGCTTTGAACTGTGTTTGAGCTTACTAGAACATGCCTACTTTTTGTAGGTCTGACAATTAAAACAAATATTGTTTTGACGGTATTTTTGTAGCAAATAAACAGATGGCAATAATTTAAAAAATTTCAGCGCCTCTGACGAAATTTTGCGGAACTAAAGATATGACGCAGGGAAGTGGGGGTGAAATCTGATGCGTGGACATTCAAGTTTATAGTTCAAGTATGTAAGGCCTTAAACAGACTTTCATAACTGATCCCAAACTAAACAAAGCTTGTGCTATGGATACTAGGCAACGGATATAAATACATTTATATCCTTTTTTTTTGAAAATAGAAAACACCCAGTCTCAAGACAAACACAAATAAAAATGTTTGTCTTGTGCGGGAATCGAATCCACGCCTCTCGATTCGGCAGTCAGGTCATTACTGACTGAGCCACGGAGCCGGATACATTATATGAAAGCACTCAAAAGTAGTAGGTACTCAACTAGACAAAAGCAAGTTCTCTAACATATTTTTTTTCAATCCTTTAGATGCTATTACTTTAGCTACAAAAGTGGCGTTTTGTTGACCGACATAATGTACATTACATATGCGCTTAATGTCAATAATCCGACTAAAGATAATGAGACAAGATTTGTGGTGCGTGAATAGATGTAGAATTTATGTTTTTTTAACTTAGCTGGATTATGAAATTAAACGCATTAAAGCAGTGAACCAAACGCACCTATTATTTACATAAAAACTGGCTGTTTACATGATCTAGCAAATATATTACTTAAACACGCTGTCCATGACGACGTAAAAGTAGCTTTATATTTCAAACAATTAAAACTTAAATTGGTCTAAGCAAAGTTCATAAGTAGTTACAAAGTTATAAAACCGAGGTTGTACAAGTACCTTTTTGTTGTCAAAGGTTTTATTTGCAACAAATACATCGAATATCACAACAAAGATGGAGAGCGTAGACGTCGAAGAAAAAATTAAAACCTACACTCACTTTATCGAGTTACCGTTAAAAATTGTCGGTTGCTGGGATTGGTTTCCAAAACCAAAAAAGGAATCACATCTGATTCTAAACAACCTGTATCTAGCAATGGTTGTTTTTGTTTTGACAAATTTATTGTTGACACTGGCAGTTAATTTGTATACCGAGTGGACAGACATGATGGGCAGCTTAGACAAGATGGCCGACGGTCTGCCACTCATCGTTGCAACTGCCATTGTGTTATATTTCGCCGTACGCAGACAGAAAGTCCAACAGCTCGTGGACTTTATGAATGTGAAGTTTAAGTACCACTCGGCTAGAGGTTTGACTAATATGACCATGAGGCGAAGTTATGAAGCGGCAAAGAGGTTTGGTTACGCATACACAGCTTGTACTTTGTTTAGCGTGACAATGTACGTTAGTCTGCCTATGATTGTTTTTGGTAAGTATAGATTTAGAGCCTTAAGAGAATACGATTCGCAGCGCCTCGCAGCGTGCTTCATACAACAAAATCTTCCACTTATTTTTGACACTTAATAATTAAACATTACTAAATTTTGAAGACATGTACTAGGAATAAATATATAGGCCTGCAGTGTGCCAGTTTTCTATTAAATTGTATACGTTAATAGATATAGAGGATTTTTGAAGTGAAAACTTCTTTAGCGGCGCTGTGCACTTTTTTTGTGATGGGTAAAAACTGTTAAACTCGCGTCAGGTCACGTGTCCTGATCGAAAATTCGTAAGATGTCACTCGCGTTGGGACACGTGACCTTTATTTACATTAGGTTAGTTTTTATTTTTAGTATATGGCGATTATGAGTAGTACAGGGAGGTTGGATATGGGATTTTAATTCTATGACAGATTGAGCTGTCAAATATACAACGTCAAAAAAGTAAATAAACAAAAGTTATTATTTTTAATAAATAAATATGGATAAGAAGTGATGGGAAGTAAATAGCGAGTATGTTTTCACTTCTGCCGGCACTCCCGGAGTGCAACCCGTTTTTTTTTTTCATGCAAATGGTCTCAATTAGGATTTTGTGTTAAAAAAATTTTTTAGGATTTGGGAAAACCATAGACATAGATATTCTATTTCAGATTATGTCTACAAAATTTCACAATGTTTGATCAGTAAATGTCAAAAATAAATGAACAATTCGTTTGTTTGAAGCACGCTGCGAGGTGCCGCGAATCGTATTTTCTTAAGAGCGTTGCCCGTGATAAATAGCGCCGCCAATTGATATTTTTATTTTTCTCTTTGAGCAAAGCGAATTTAAAAAACTGTGCGTTTACAGAAATATATTTAATTTATTATATTTTATTGTTAGCTATTTTTAGAATGTTTTTTTATGTTTCTTGGGCTAAAAACGGCTACTTTTAGCAGAACGGCTATCTACAACTCTCAGTTTGATCCTACTACAACAGGTACCAACTGTAACAAACGTTCATAAAATAGCTTGTTACAATTTCAATAGAAACACATTTTTGACATTCTCTTTGCGTTAAGAAGAAAATAAAAATAACAATTGGCAGCGTAGAGCATAGAGGTAAATTTTTTATGGTGAAATTAAATTTTCAGTGAATAAATCAAGTTTAGCAATCACATAGCAACAAAAAGACTTTCAAACACAATATAGGGCACACAATATAAAATATAATATAATAATACCGTGTGGTGTACCTGAGCCGCCCGCGTCCATCCAGGCGGGCGACTCAGGACTGGCCTTTGTGGAGACATATGGGGGAGGCCTACGTTCAGCAGTGGACTTCTTTTGGCTGAAATGAACGAACGAACGAATATAATATAATATAGGCAAAATAGCAAATTTAAATTTGTTGAAGTATGGACGAAGCAGCCGCTCCTGCACTGGGTGTACATGGACGTGAGTGGGACTCTAGGAGTGCTTGTAATGTTCCTGCATCAGTGCGTGGGACAGGTATTCGTGGGGCTCTCAGTAGGACAGTTAGGTAAGTGCTGTAGATTAAACAGTTTTTGGCTAATGCGATGGAGTTAGTAATAGGCTAATGGGTGGAGAAAATTCGCTTGACAATATAGAATTGCTAGAACTCATAATCCCACATATCTTAAAGGAAATTGACCAAAGCACTACTCGCGGCGACAGCTCTTATAGCGAGCTAAAGTGGCAATGGCCTACTAAATGGGCAGACGACTTGCTAGTGATTGTGGAAACATGGACAAGGTTTACGTTCAACAGTAGATGTATTCAGGCTGAATACACGAGAGCGTCGCTATTGAATATGTTATAGGAAGAAAAGCCCGTAACGCATGTGGATTCTAAACGACCGTGTTGAATTTTTGATGACTTTTTGCATATGTGTTGCAAAGATCGGATAATAACCCTATCTCGAGGATTACAAATGTTGCTTGCCTCATCTTCAAAGCTTAGTTTTACCTAGTTCTCTTGTACGTAACTCATTAAAGATCGCATTTGGTTATCCTACTTAGACCTATCCTATCCTACATAAACTTAGATCTTAAATGCTAAATGGTAAAATTCCACAGGAGTATTTTTCGCGTCTAACGCGATCCTCCTATGTGGTCAGCTGGACCTGCTTTGCTGCAGCGTGCGCAACGCCTGGCACTCTGCGTGTCTCCGGAGCGGTGTCGCATACTCTGCTCTCATAGATAGGAATATGCAAAACAACGAGAAACACAGCTACCTCTACAACAAGGCTGTCATGAAAGATTCCATCTACCATTATGATGAAATGCAGGTTATGTTCCAAAAGGCCGTTGTTTAATTTTTATTTTATTTATTGAACCTCGTACGCATATAGACTCGTCTCATCGCCCGGCAAATCAATAAGAGAAAGAAGTGGTGACCACGGACTGGGAGACCTAGTGTAGGATGGACGTACCAAATGGACTGACGACCTGGTTGAAGCAGCAGAAAGCTAGCTCGTTTTTGAAGCATATGAGGAACACCTTTATTCATTTAACAGTGGCAATTTACCAGCTGAGATAACATAATTTCTCTCCAGAGTTTTCTATCGTCCCTCTGTCTGTTCTACGTTGAAATTAGTCCTCGGCCTTCCGAGCCGATATTCTGAGAATGGTATCTTGCCAGCCTATATACGTCCCCACTGCTGGGGCACGGCCTACCCTCATAAGCGAGGGTGATTCGGGCAATAGCCCATACGCAGGCCAGTGCGGATTGTGGACTTCACATCCGTCTTTTTTTTCTTGACGTATGCAGGTTTCCTCACCGAAAACCCAGTGGTATAAATAAATAAATCAGTGTACTTGAGAAATTAAAAAAAGACTCATTGGTACACACCGACCCCGGGGTTCGAACCTCCGCCACTTGGGACGTAAAGTGAAATTTAAACCCTTCGGTCACCACCGACTACGACGGACTACGACCGAAAGTGATATACCTAGGCTAATTACTAAGACTTTTCATCCCGATTAAGAATTTCTACGGGAAAATTTTGTCGCTTCTATTAAGCATATTTCGAATATATTATTCCTTTGCACTGTTCCAGAGCACACGAGGCTTATGTTTTTGGCACAGACAAAGTTGAAAGGATAAAGATAGATATAGAAAACTTTTTAACCCCTATAAAAGCTCCTTCGGAAATATCTGTAGCGACGGAGCAAAAGGGTAACTTTATTTTCGGCACAGACACAGCTGGAGAAATGAAGATGGACATAGAATACTTCTAAGATCGAGAGTTCTAGATCAAGAAAAACAAGAATTATCGAGAAGTCTCAAAGAAATTAAAATTTTCGTAGTTGAAACTGCGGGGCACTCTATTCCTTTTCGTTGCAACGGTACAACGAGGTCACATGAGTTTTGGTACAGGGGTAGCTGGGGGACAAGAAGTAACATAGACTACTTCTATTTCGATTCATCACGATTCCTTTACGAATTTCATGGTGATTACCCAACTCCAGGAAAACCACGGGAGAAAACTTGCAAATGTGAAACTATTTTGAGCTTCTACTTTTTATTTTTAGCAACGGAGTTCGACGTTATTTTGTGGACAAAGATAGTTAATGGGCCGAGAGTTAAATATTTTAAATGCGACAGTTTGTAAATGTGTGTAACAATACCTATTCATTTACGCCACAACAACTGACCCGAAATAACATATGGGCTTCATATTATTTAGGAAAATTTTAAATTTCCGACGGAACCAATAATAAGTATAATTGAATTCGTATAGCTTTGCAATAGCTACAGCTAAAGCTTGTTTTATCAAACTTCCTTACAAAAAAATCAAGAAGTCGCCAGGAATCCTACGCTTTAGCGCGGGCAGAGCCGCTGGCAAAACTAGTTTAAATAAAATATAATGAAAAAACATACTGAGTATTTTTTCCGCATTGACTTTGTAGTCGAGTTCCATTTTATAATAGTCATCCACCCATCTATTTTATATAAGCATTTGATTTACCACTGGTGTTAAAATGAAAAAAAATGTTTGCCACCAGGTCGATTTGTACAAAACTTTCTTAAAGTCAATACTACCTCGACTAATCGGAATCAGCGTTGACAGGAATGCAGGCTGCTATTTTGCTCAAAGGATTAGCTTAGCCGTCCAAAGAGGAAACGCAGCCTGCATTCTTGCCACAATGCCACGCGGACCAGGTTTATTTGATTGTCTTTAAGTTAGTTTTATTGTAGTTTGTTATTTTTTGGGCGTAATTAGCTTCAATTTTGAAATAAAATGAAACAAATTCCACTTCACAACTAAGCGATAAATTGAGAGTATTTTTGTCCTAATGGGTGGTCACCACCAGGTAGTTTTAGGGGTGCATAATGACTTCACACAGTCCTTTGCAACCTTAAGGAACTGCTCCTTTCTAGAGGCATAAGCGATGCATCGATACGCATCATCTCCGACAGTGCCGCTGTGCTACAAGCTCTCAACAAAAACCGCATCAACAGTGGACTAATCCTGAAGTGTCACTGTGAACTGCAAAAAATTGCATTGAAGAGCCGGGTTACTCTTCAATGGATACGTGGTCATAGTGGGTCTCTAGGCAATGATGCGGCAGATGAGTTGGCAAAGAGAGGATCGGGCACTAAAATAATGGGACCCGAACCAATTGTACCGATACCATTCATCCAACTCAAAACATGGTTACGTGACAGAACCTTACAACAACACAACAAACAGTGGGCAGAACAGACAGACTGCAAACAAACCAAGAATGTTCTTACATCCTTGGACGCAAATCTGTCGCACAAACTGTTAAAACTTAGCAGGAAAAACCTACGCTACATAGTTAATATACATACACTGCACACATAACAGGTCACTGCTCGCTAAACAGGCACTTTTTCAATATCGGCGTTACCGACAGTCCTCTATGCAGGGGCTGTATCGAAGCCGAAGAGACACCGTCTCACGTGGTTCTTCATTGCAAAAGCGTGAGCGACCAACGGACAAAGCTCCTTAAGAATCCACAAACCATGAGAGAGACGCTGAATAACATCAGATGCCTCCTTAACTTTTGGATGGAGCTGGGATGGTATGAGTAACCAATGACAGGTATTGGTTACCTACGTACAATGGCCCTATTATGAGGCTAAGTGCGGAAAACATAAGTCCAACTAACTAACTTACTGCTCCTTAGCTAGTCTAAACACTTCATAATTAAATAAGAGTCCAAAGCATGTTCAAATACTTTAGGCACCATATACATGATATAATACCTTTTTAAATAAGCATACACTAGTCGCCTTCGAGATGTTGTTGGTCAAACTGAACTGAAATTATTTAAATATTGCAGGTCAAAAGTTTTGCAAAAACGAAGCAAACCGGTGAGTAAAATGCAAGACATTCTAGTTCCTACATTATTTTAAACCACAGTTTTGATGTAGGTACTTGGAATTAAGGAAAACAATGTGATCTTTTAATAGACTCAGTTAATGACTCAGTTGATGTATGACTACTTGATTATATTTCACGTTACACTTATCTCACTTATCCCCGATGGGGTGGCCAGAAATAGATAGTATAAAGATCAACTATGAAAATAAACGTTAACAATGCTTTTCACATACACAGAAACGCTTGGGTTGTGGAATGAGCTCCCTGCCAAGGTTTCCTCTAAGGACTGCAGAATGGATATCTTCAAGAAAGAAGTTATTAAATTTTTAAAGTGTCAGCAACGCGCGAGTGATGACCCAGGTGTTGCAAGCGTCCATAGGCTGACTGCTTTCCATCAGGCGGACCGTAAGCTTGTTTGCTACCTTAGTGGTATAAAATTAAAAAAAATCACCGATACTATCTCGTCTCACGTGATAGATAGTGAGCCTATCGCCGTATCGGGCACAAAGTAGTGTCAAAACAATTTTATAATAAAATTCACAAATTATAATATTGGTTGCAAAATTGAGACCAAATGATAGTTCAACGTTTCTCATCAAATATAAGCGATGGCGTTATTTGTTTTAATTACTATACACTCAGTAAATACTAAGATCTACTTTATGCATGGGTAAAGCATGTCAGCCGAGATGCCTAATTAGGGCATTTTGAAGTTTTGAGTTGAAAAATGTTATTAGTTAGTTGGCGAACAAGCTGTATACCTAATATTAATCCGTTACCATCACAGATAATAAATATGTCCGTTAACATAGCCTATGGACACTTGACAACACCAGAGGATTGCTCACGTATTGCCAACCCTTCAAAAATCCAAAATTGCACCTGGTATAGTCTCCTTCGGAAGAAAACGGTCACGTGACTGACACCACTTTACGTCATCGCCCGACACCGACCGGGAGCAGAATATGCAACTCCAACGCGTTTGACAAAGATGACGATAAACGACCATAGGGCTGGTTACTGACATGGTTTTATTTATAAGTAAAAGAATATAGGTGAAGGTATACCTAGTAACTTGTAGTTTATTAACTTTAACTTTTGCATTGCAGACATATACAAATCGGAATTCGAAGATGCTACGGTAGATGCCCTACGCGACTGTGCCCGAGCTTGTCAGGTGGTAGCTGAATACAAGGAGTTATTCGAGGCTTTTGTGTCTCCCCTCCTAGCACTGCGAGTGGTCCAGGTCACACTGTACCTCTGCACTTTGCTCTATGCTGCCAGCTTGGTGAGTTCATCTTTATTTCAGGGTCTATTCTAAGTCATTTACTAATAACTTAAAGCTTATTAATAATTTCTATACTTACCTTATATGCAATACATTTTAATAAGTTTTGTATAGATTTGTAAAGGAAAAGAATAAATGCGTTTGTACCTAGGTAGTTAAATATACTCAATAGTCTTTAGTTTGCCAACAAAAACGATAGTTGGACTACCTAATAAAATACCTGGTTTCTTTACACCGCCTGGTTGGCAAACAAGCTTGGGGAACGAGTCATGCTAAGTGGTTAACGTAGCCTGTAGCATATTTGGACTGGACCACGACTAACCTTTACTTTTTTTATAGTTTCGTATTCAATTCATGAATATTGTATCTTTTTTCAGAAATTCGAGCTGACCACCGTGGAGTATCTAATGGCCGTGGCCCTTGATATTTTTGTTTACTGTTATTATGGAAATCAAATTATACTGCAGGCGAGTCAAGTCACTTATTCTTCTCCACATTTCTCATGCTGTTACAGGGGCAAGCAGCATTTTGGGATGTATTCAAGAAGAACCCAAGCTGATCGGTGTAGAGTTTCAAGCTGTCTCTTCTGTCTTGTATAAAAATGCTATTGCTATTCTACTGTACTGACAGCCCCATGTTACCTCGCGTTGAATTTTCGAACACGGCTCAGGAACTCCAATTTAGGCAAATTTTAACAAAACGAAGGATTTAGTCTAGACAAGAGGAAACCTGCTAAAATACAAATTTTATTAGCAGTAAAATATTGATAAAAAAATTCTTTTATGGTGGCAAACAAAGTTACGACCTTTCCAATATCAGTGCTACAGACTGATTGATTGCTCGTCCACCACTTTTGAAAATAATAAATAGATGGTGTGTGCAGGCGGCCCGGTTATCGACAGCAGCATACCAGAGCGCCTGGCACGCGATGGGTGTGCGTACGCGGAAGTTGCTGCTGCACATTCTGCTGGCAAACAAACGTCCCGTAGTTGTTCGAGCTGCGGGCTTCTTGCCGATGGACTTGCACACGTTTCTGATTGTACGTATGACAATTATCTCGTAAATAATCATGAGAGAGAGAGAGAGAGAGATTTCAGTCTTCCAGGTACTTTCATTTAATGAAGGAAGCCGGCACTTTGCAGGCGATGTGATAAGAAAACCGGTCAGTGCGACTCAGACTCGCGCACCGAGGGTTCCGTAAAAGGTAAACTGTATTGACAAACTTAACTTTTCCTTTGGAAAACTGTTGTCCCAAACATAAACATAGGTCGCAGTTACTTTACCAACTGCAAATAATTTACGGTTTTCAGATTTTTTCCTTTACGTGTGCTACATGGCATTGCTTATTGCCAAATTTCATGTTCTAGGTTAACGTACACCATACGTATGATTTATTTTCCTTTTGAGGTACGGAACCGTAAAAAGGGTCGCCTCGCTACGCACCACATCGAAGCTCTTTCGAACGGCTGAGTTGTTATATTTTATCACACACATGCTTGAACATAGGCCCTGGGCTCTTCTACTTAAACTGCGATGATCTTTCATTTGTAAGTTACTTATAGCATAACTTCGTGTCGAAAACAAGCTAATATTATATTATTTCTTTTACTTTCAGATTATCAAGACATCGTTTTCCTACTACACCCTACTAGTCGGTGTAAATGATACCCAAAACTAGTAGATGTATGTATTTCTATAAAAGATTTTGTTGCACTATGTTGCTTTCGCTCACGCTCTTTAAGTATTATGTACTTTGTCAAAAATAGATCTATTACATCCAATTTTTTTAACTTTATTTAGCAGATGTGGTCAAGCATGTTCTATAGCTGTGCCAAATTTCAAGTTGTTAGCATTTGTGCTTGCTGAGAAAAGCTTCCTGAGAGCGACAACCCAAGCTGAGGCTCCCCCCTTCAGAGCCCCAAAAGCCCGGTGAAGCAGTAATGGCTGCAACAGCCAACTGCATTGTCAGTTCAGAAAAAAAAAGAGAAAAGCTGCCGTGGTACAGATGGACACAGAAGTTGCACCATAAAGGTTCCTTTTTATAATTTTGGTACATAAACTTAAAATGCTCAGGAAAAAGACTTATCTTGCTCAGGAAAGAGACTTATCTTGCTCAGGAAAGAGACTTATCTTGCTCAGGAAAGAGACCTATCTTGCTCAGGAAAGAGACTTATCTAGCTCAGGAAAGAGACTTATCTTGCTCAGGAAAGAGACCTATCTTGCTCAGGAAAGAGACTTATCTAGCTCAGGAAAGAGACTTATCTTGCTCAGGAAAGAGACCTATCTTGCTCAGGAAAGAGACTTATCTAGCTCAGGAAAACTTTTGCAAATTGTCCCAATATCAGTTACTCACTGTGGTTTTTTTTTATTTATAGAAAAATGAATTCAATCAGTGAAATCAGAAAAAAAACTCTAATAGTGCCCATCCATAGAACAAAAATGTCTGTGATGAACATTTGTGTTTTTTCTTGTGTTTGGGTTTTTTCTATGTATAATAATTTACAAAAATAAATTATTAATGGGTTTGAGAACAAATGTGGTATGTGAATTCCAGAATATTTATTATTCTATCTAATAAGGAAAAGGCCCAGGCCTCCAAAGTAGTAAGTTTGATATTCCATATATTTTCAATTTCGATTTTCAGTATGTACTCATCAACTTTCTTTATTTACAACAATTAATTACAGTTTAATAAACTAGCTGTTTTAAACCAAAAACAGCTCTTATACGCAGCGATAAGGTACAACTTGGCATACGCATACGTAATATGTATTTTAATAGTTTTTTTTTTATTTTACACCACTAAGGTGTCAAACAAGCACACTGTCCGCCTGATGGTAAGCGGTCACCGTGGCCTATTTAAAAAGTGTTAAAGTTATTGAAATACGAAAGAGTGCGTCTTCTTCCCGTTCTTTATACTATAGTATTGTTTTATGTTAGTAGTGAGTATAAAAATTAAAAACATTAGAAAACTATTAAATATTTATTAGGTCGGGGGGTTTTCTGGAGAATGAGCAGAGGGAGACAAATTGCCTTGCTGATGTGGGTAATATTCTGCGGGTATCCCTTGTGCCATATCTCCTGGAACGTCACCGGACTGAGGGTACGGGTGATGCGGCGGAGAGCCCATCCATTGCGGATACCAGTAAAGACCCTGGAAAGAAATGGTTTTTTACATTATTTTGCAGAAGTTCGTGTTTTCATGGACGTGAAGATTAAGAATACTTGGCCTATGGTACCTATGGTCACCTACCGATGTATGCACCCGTGCAAATGTGTGTGTAATTGTTAGGGCTGGCTGATTGACGCAATCCACTTAAAATGGCACCAAAAGATCTTGTACCACATATACAACGAGCCGGCAAAGAATACGGCGAGGTATCCAACGCAAGGAAGCAGAATAGGCTTGCCGACTTCATAAAATTATTAGGGGAGCTCAAGCCCCTGAAATTACAGTAACATTGTAAAACATTGAGGGGGACTCAGCCTACCATACACTGACACAGATCATTAAACTCCCTCAGGAGTACTCTGGACCCATAAAGCCGGCGCCAATGGATAAGAGTAAATGTAAGTTCTGTATTTACAACTATTATTATGTTACATGCTGAAAATAGTGGTCCACAAGTAAGAAATAAAAAAATACAAATGACCAAATTACCACAAAACGGGTCCATGAGCCCCCTATAATATAATGCTAAAAGATACCTTATTCCCAGTGCCCTGGCAGGTGAATCGGTACTCGTTGATGCTCAACGAGTCCAGGTAGCTGATGCCTGCAATGGATCCATAGTTTGGTGGGAACATGAACCAGCAGCCATCCAAGGAATCTGTCAAATGTATTAATTTGTGTCACGATAAGATTATTGTTATCAAACAATTGAAATGCTTCAGTCGTCAACGCATCGCTTTCATCTATAAACATACCAAAAGTATAATTTTTCATAAACCAATGAAATAATTTTAAAATGTCAATATCGTCTCAGTTGAAAGACGTCCAGTTAAATTTCCACACCGTCCGGTTTCGAGCCGCTTGCATTTTCTGGCTTCCTGCAGCTCTAATCAGGTTATCTGTCTACCTGGTAAAAGACCGCAGGAGGAGAAGGAGTTGAATTTGTTTTTAAGGCCAAATGTCGATGACCATATTTCAGTGCCGTAAGAAGGCCGTTAGTTGCCGCTGGCAACACATACCTACCTCTTGATATACCTACCATATTTGTAATGTTACTAAACATTTCACAATGAACACATTGTTGTTTTGCTGAGTATGGAAATATATATATTTTTTTTCATCCTTTTTATTCATCTTTATTATTAAAACAATTACAAGAACTGGCAATACTTAAGCTTTGTACTCACGCGGCAACAATTGACATGCAACATGTTATCGAACGTAATTCGCATGAATGTCGCGCGTTGGTGTGCAACGTTGCAGTATTGTCACAGACTAAGGCAAGTTCAGACATTTTTTCCTACAGATAAATGGAGAAATATCTATAAAGTCGTTTATGCGATTTACATACATAGATTTCTGCGAAAAAAAGAAAGTTTTTTGTCTGAAAATATTTCATAGATTGACTACTCTTATGCTTCCCCGATAACCAATATAATACATAAGTACATAACACAAATAAAAAATTTAACAAATGACAATAACATTGTTGTATATCACAATATAATTGATACTTAGTACAAAGTAAAATTAATTTAAAGGATAAAATAAAGAAGAAAATAAACAAAAAAATTAAACTACTACTACGACTACTTATACTATAGCTTTGCTGAAACGGTGGTCAAAAATCAAAACTACAGTCGCCATATTGAAATGGTGTGAACTTACCAGGACACTAACACCGAAATTCAGAAGGTCAAAAAAGTTTGTTGCACTATAGCTTAGAATTTCACAGCCGCACGCGGGATTAGTTGTGAGAGAATATTTAAATAGTTCGATAGAATTTTAACAAGGCAAGCTAGGCGTTTGGGCCTGTATAAAGGTACCGCCACTAATACATGCTGGCTTTAAAAGTAACATAGGTATAAAAATTAAAAAAAAAAACTAAAAAAATCACAAAAAGAAATCTTAATATATAACTACAAAAAAAAAACTTACAAGTGATATTCGGATTGAAGTCTCGCTGTTCCGTAGTAGCACTGTCGTATGAAGGAGTCGTACGTTCTAGATACGGAGGAATCGGCGACAAACCGTTGCCCGGATCTCCGGGAATTATAAACGGACCTAAAAGTCCAATACAATAAAAATTATAAATTCATCATTATTTTTCAGTCGATCTAGAAAAAGAAGTCTCAATCTATGACCATCAATGTTATTGTTAGTCTGTTACAGGTCATCCCATGAGCCATTGCATCTTGGTTTTCCACATTTAATGACTTTTCATTCTTTATGTAATGGCATACTACATTTACAACTAGGGTTGCCAGATCTTCAAACTGAAAAGCCGGACAGACCAGTCAGTTTAGCCGGAAATTTGGGTAAAAAACCGGACATCTTTCATTTTTTAGGCTTAGTATAACGCGACATCTTTTTTAAAGTCAGGGGGGCAGAGCCTAAAGTAACATAAAAAATGATCAAATTTTAAAAGCCTCACAAAAGCCGGACATGCTGGACACCATCTAATTTGGCTGTACACGCAACCAAAAAGCCTGACTATGTGCGGCTTTATCCGGACGCCTGGCAACCTTATTTACAACGCTACCGTCAGCATCTACGTCGACGATGCTATCCCTAACTTTGTCTACATACAACTTCAAAACAACAACCGCATCTTCACGTGCATTGCTACTAGCGTAAAAACTTTACTACAATGCTGTCCTACTACTTCCTGTCGTCTCATACTTTCAATCTTCTTGTTTTTCAGCGACTTTTTCTAAATTCTCAAATATCTTGTTTATTAACAAGTTGTAAACAAACAAGATGAAAATATCAACAATAAATATCATTACGGAACCTATAAGTCAGACAGAAGAAGTTAGTATCGCCCATGATGAGGTTTTGCCATTACCCCAACAATAGGGACGTATGAAGGCATGAGCCATTTTACAATCCAAATTTACAAATTACAAATCCTTTACATACTTTTATGTCAGTCCTGTATAAATTGATTGATTGATTGATTGATTTATTTAATGGCATTCGTTTAGAAACACATAGCCACCATCAGTGTTACGTCAAGATAAAATTTAAAAATAACGGAGTACTAAATCTTAAGCTGCTGTTGAATTACCTGAAAATAAGGAAAAATATTTTGTTTTATGATATACACTATACTACTACTATAATTATGAATCATACATAGTCAATTTTAAATATCAAAAATATACCTATAGTTTTATGTTGTTACTGATGATAAATAATGACAGTATGTTAATAGTAACTGGATTAAGATGATGCAACATAAACTCAATTGACAATGGTAGTGGTATCTTATTATCTACTAGTGATTTATATAAATTGTCATGATTATACTTTGGACATGAGAATACAATGTGGTTTAAATTACCCTCATCAAGGCCACATTCACATAAGGATGAATCACATATTCTTAACTTTTTTAAATGTACAGGAATACAACAGTGGCCAAATCTCATCCTACTGATGATAGTACAAACTTTTTTATTTGTTCTGTATTTGTAAAACCACGGTTTTTCAGGAATGATTGGCTGTAGTTTCCTGTAATGATCACCATTTTTGCAGTTACGTATCCATCTACAGGACCATCTACGTCTCAGACTTTGATTTGGAATCAACAATAAATCTTGAGGATAGTTTTTGAAAGGAACCTTGTCACCACAAATCCTGTATAAAGTTTGATAGCTTTTATGAGTTTACTAGTAGAACAGAAATTATTATTATGGAATAATTCAAAATAAAAAAGTCTCTGTTAATATATTACCTCCATAGAAATTCGTGTTGTTCCACTCGCACACGTGATGGTCACATACGAGAGGCGAATATTTTTCTTTTGTGTAAAATGTATGACCGTTTGGAAGAATCTGAAAATATTTTTTAAGGACCAATACATTTTCTAACGCTGCTGACTTTAGATGATTGAAATTAAGATTGTTTTGAATTCATTGTTCCTTAAAATGAACAGAAGTTTTATGTGACAATGTTTAAAGACGTAGACATGGGCTAAGCCAACTTTTGGACTGACTAGAGTAGAGTTGACTGGACTAGGGTAGAGCTAACTAGGTTAGGGTAAAGCTGACTAGGCTCTGGTGTGGCAGACTAATCTAGAGTGAGATAACTGGACTAGATTAGGTCAGTCTTATGTCAAACATTACGGCAAGGTTATGTCAAAAATATGCTATACATGCAAAATCCTCGTGGTCAAAGCACTTTTGGCAGTCTAAGATAGGGCAGCTTCCTCACCCAAAATGTTCCTGACTACGCTGTACGTAGACGTAAAGAGGTATGAATCAGCTCCTTCGAGAGATTTATAAACGATAGAATTCTGAGGCAAAAATAAAGGAAGTAAACAAGCAACATTCATTGTAATACTAGTAATTTTTCACTCACCAACACGTAATCATAGTGCCTGAACCGAATCCCTTGTATGTTAAAGTCAAGGATGAAGGATCCAGAAGTGATGATGCAGGATGCGGCAGTCAGGGGTGGTAGCTTGTACATATCTGTGCCACACTTCACAATTGCTTTCGGAAGGGTTGACACATCTCTTACGTGTTGAAGATTCTTCTTGAACGGGAATCTGACGAGTATTTATTATGTGTACATTTTGCGACCAGAGTCCGCAAGTGACTCTGCCCGGATTACGCGGGCAGACTGGTTCTGTTAGGTGAGGTAAGGATTGCTATGCCGACGACGCCCGCAAAATGGCCTAAAATTTATATATGCTACTAAATTTGGCCAGTGGCTACACCCGCCCTAAATTATTTGGTTATCGGTATGGGATTCTTAGACCAACTCCTTAATTATACTAAAGAAGTTTATTATAAAAAGCTATATGTATTGGAGTTATAGTTCGTTTAAGCTTGGCTATAGATATAACCGCGGGATCTTTTGAATTTTTCAGCATAAAAATTATCCTATGTCCTTTCCCGGGACTCAAACTATCTCCGTACCAAGTTTCATCTAAATCCGTTAATCAGTTTAAGCGTAAAGAGATGACAGAAACACAAAGTTATTTTCCGCATTTATATTATAAGTATGGATATACGTACATTTGTGACTGATAAAAATTGGTAAATACTGTCGCTGTGCGTTTTCTTTTTAAGTCGGTTGAATGATATTTAGTACCTAATATGTTATTGAGCGTTAAAACTAAACAAAAGACTAAATTCAATTATCCATTGAATTGCTGAACATCTAATCTTGTCACGAAGCCTTATATACCTTACGAAGTAGTCGGAGATATTTCGAGTTCAATGATCGATGGTTGAAAGTGGTACTGTCGAAATCATTTGGACACTAACCACCCCCAAAACTTTTAATATTTCGATAAAGATATTTATTACTTCGACCGATAAATCACACTTAGAACCTTTGACATCATAGATTACTTAAAATCAAAAAATGGTTTTCAGCTACCTGAATATACAAATCCCTAGATGACATTCCAGGCCATGAATATAGTTGTCCATCTGGAAGGCTATATTGGGGTCTTCTTCTAAGTAATACTTGTTGTCGTCCAGGAAATGTACGAAGCCCAGGAAATGGAAGGCACGGCCCTTGCAGAAAGGGGCAAGTCCACGACCCATACTGTAAATGTCGCTGTATATCTCTGATATGAATATGTATACGTTTTTACCGCAGTAGAATTCTGAAAATAAAAATTAGTAATTTTTTTGCAAATATCCATAGTAAGTCAGTCTGTCTTTATGGTTTCTTTTTACGGTTTAACCAATGAATTAATTTAAAATAAAATAAGCAAGGTATAGCTTTAAACCTGATGACGGACATAAGGTATTTTTAATCCTATCTGAAATCTAGTAGGAAACTAAAAAAAATTTTGTCGGAGTTCCATATATCACATTACGGGCATAATAGACCTAAAAGAATAGACCCATTCTTCATTGTGTGGCATAAGTAACCACTACCACAATCAATTCGCAAGATCGTTTTTAATATATGAATATTTACTTGTAGACAACTTTGCATACAATAACTATTATCTTTTGCAACAGAGCCCTCATCATAATATCACTCTACAGACGTCCACTGCTGGCCATAGGCCTCGTCTAACTTCCTCCATGGCGTGCGGCTCTGCAACCAATCTAAATTTAGTACCTAGACATTTGCTAAGGTCATTAGAAATAGAGCTTGTGCTACAATAAGTATACCGAAGGGGGTAACCAGTGACATACCCTCATCATAGGGTTGAGGCTAGTTTCTTGACAACATTGCTCCTAGTATAGCGTATCTAACCTGTCATCATCATATCAGCCAACAAACGTCCACTGCCAAGAACTGCTTCCTCTAATTTCTCCACTGAATGCGACCCTCAGCCCACCTTACCAACCGGCTCCTCTCAGCAACACAGTACCTTGACTTAAATAAAACTCAGCAGGTACAGCGCCTCCTGCCGAAGAACTGTACGTAGCCACTCGTTCAGTTTTGATCACGTTGTGGTTATCATACATCGTCAGCATGTTATCTATAGTATCATCTAGAGCAATAAGGAGAACCTGAAAATAACAACTCCTAATTACTCATATAAGTCAATGACTGCTTTTGTTCGAGATTCATTTAGTCCTGAATAGATTATGTAATAATGGGAGTTTTACTGTTGTGCCGTGAGGAGGTTAGTAACACTTTAGCCATCGTGCTAACAGGTAATAACAATTCATGTTGTAATAATGATCTATGACAGTTTTGCATTGATTTGCGCGTCTACGCGAATCATTTGTTTTTTTGTAGTGTTAGCATCAATGAATCACGTTAAAGCCTGGATTAGGCTATGGGTAAGTACAAAATTCTTGCCAGCTTCTCCTTGAGATTGTTCTAGTCAAAATAGCCATTAGTAGCCCAGTTTCGTGATAGGTTTCAGGGTCACGGAGGGTACGTTACTGCCTTAAATCAATGGTCATGTTAGGCCGAGCGATGTGAACGAATGGAATTTTTCTCGTCTTTCACTTTTTTAAACCAGCATAGTTGAGATGCCAGGTGCAATATATAGACCGGATGTTGAATAAAAGATTTAGACGACCATACCTTCAACCGGTCACGATTAGGAAACCTAGGTTGTCTGTTAGGTATCCATATTGCAAGTCTTGCTTAGTTTAGTACAGGACTGTGTGTGATTTGTTTTGTTTGAGATTTGTCCAAAAATACTATTGTTAATAATAATAACTTTCTAGCTCTAAAATAAAAGAATGATTATAAAAATTACAGTAGGTTTATAAAGTTGTGTATACCATGAATGGTTACTTCTTAAAGAACCCCGTACTGTAAGTCCTTTGGAAAAACCTCTCAGTGGGTAATGACCTGCCTGCTGAACTGAGGAATGTGGGTTCGATTTCCGCAAAGGTCTGGGTGTTTCCTATGTATAATATATATGTATTTACAGAAGAAAGTGTATTTCTATCCATTATTTGGTACCCATTATACAAACATTGCTTAGTTTAGAGCCAGATAGCGCTGTGGGGTAAATATTATAATTATTATGTTGAGGATGAACTTCCTGTGAAAAAGAAAATATAAATGATTAACTTCTGAGTTTCTTGCCGGTTTTACTCGGTAGAAAAACATTCCGAACTGGTGGTAATTTCTTAAAATTAATAATTAAATTGACGATTCAAAAGTGCTGTTTAAAAGTCTTTTTGAATAAAAGAAATCACGATAAAAGCTTTATAACTACGTCGGTAATTAGGTATCTCGATAATTATACAACCATTAAAAAGCCATTACAAACCTTTAACTCCTTAATGTGTAAGTTGATGAATCTTCCCAAGTGATCCGTCGCAATATGGACGTGCTCGTTTATTATGAACTGGAAATAAGTAGATGTTTGTTATACTGTTTCTAGGGTTCCGAAGCAGAAAAAATCCCTATAGTTTTTTTTTATATAAATGGCATATCGTTGGTACTTTAGTTGTTACCTGGTCAGGGGCCCTTTTGACCTTCATCATCTCGATCTGATAATGAGCAAGGTGATCAAGCTTGTCCGTGGGGTCATGCCCGTAGATCTCGAAGGCGTCAATTATCATCGCCAGGCTGACATTCGCCCCTGGTTCTTGACAACACGGGTGGTTGCGGATTTCATAGCTGTGCTGGTGGAAGGATACACGTACAACAAATAACACTTCTTTTAAATTAGAAGTTTTCTGTGTTTCTATGAATAATTATGTTAGAATTCGACGTAGTAATTTTTTATACAGACTGTAGTACACTAAGTATCTTTTTAATATATGATGTTATAAACGCTTTGCGAAAGTGACGTTTAAAATAAGTGTAAACTTAATTATTAACACAATTTTGTTCATATAGTCGCCTATCGAAAGTGCCTAGATACAGAGCAATAATGAAGTAAGGTGCACGTCGTAGATGTCCTCCAGCTAGACATAAATTTTGTCGCGGTGCCATTACTGCCTCGACTTTGTCGGATTTATGAAAGCCGATGACTGACTGTATAAAAGAAATAATTTTTTAAGCTCTGGCAACCCTATTAGGTTGCTGCAATTTATTCAATACAATCGGGTTCGAAAGCCAATGGCCAGTTGACATGAATTTTGCTTCGAAATATAACTGGCATGAAATATGAATTAAAAATAAATCTTACCCCTAAATTATAAAAATGTAAAATATGATAAAAAAATAACAGAAGAATTTTATTTGTAGGGTCACCCATTCCGCGGCGGACTGTGAAGTAGGCATCACTGCCTACGACTGTAACCAGATTGTTGTTTCGTAAACAGCCAATTAACTTATCACCAATTATTCTTAACTGATTGTACGTTAACAAGCTTACAGCTACGCATTCTATAGGTAGGTACATAGAGTTACTATGCAATATCAAAAATACAACTACTAGGAACTTATGAACTCCTAGTATATCAATCTTACGCAAATCTTCATAGTATTGAGATACATATGTCCTTTGTTTTTTGAGACTTCCTGAAGTTGGGGGTCTTCGAAGAAAACATATCATAAAGGCCATTTCTATGGTTATGTCATCAATATAAATAAAATTTATGATGTTCGTTACGAGTGTGTTTTCTAATTAAAGGCGTAGTCAAATTAAAGTAAAATTGTACCTCGATATCTCAATGGTAGAGAATGGCTCTTCGACTGGTGTAAGTCCTGGCTCGAAGCAAGGGCGGATCCAGCTTTGGCGCCAGGAGGGGGTCACATAGTCGTGGTCCAGGTCAAGTCAAGAACTTATAATTAAATTTTGTTAACAATAGATACAAGTAAATAGTAGGTATTTTATTAATGTACGTAAGTACTGTACTTAAAAATATTTATTCTTTATTGTACAATTGAAAAACTTAACACATAATAACTTGGACATATACACGTACATATTGCCATCTTCTCTTGAAGACATTCAGAGAAGCACAAAATTTTCGATGCGTTTGCCACCATACAAAGTTATTATATTATATTAAATTAATTAAATATTGAAGGTAAGTACTTACATAAAATCTGTATGGTGACAAAATATATAAATAAAATCATTATGTTAAATTAGTGGTCCACCTAATAGACCGGGAGCTGATGACAGCAGTTCAAGGACGATTTTCTCCCTTATGCCTCTCTGAGTAATGAAAGTTACAAGTAGACAAGGCTGTTAAAATAAATATTTATTTTGCAAAAAAATTTAGCTTTGTTCAAGAATTTTCTCACTTCTGCCATTAATATAAAACGATAATTAGGTATCGGCTTTACTATTAATGAACTAGGCAGAAGTGCAGCAAGGGTTCTAAGGGTTGATGTTGAAGGGTGGAATTGACGAAAAATGTAAGTGATAGTAAATGATTTTCTCATCGCTGCCATTGTAAAGTTGAAAATTAATTAACTGAAATAGTCTATTAAAAATATTGGCATGAGGGTAGATAAGGGCTGAATGAATTTCGGTAATAGAAAAGTTGATGAAAATTTTCAGCTTGGTTCTGCGATTTTCTCACATATCAAACAAAGTTCATTATAATGTAAATAATTAAAAAAAAAAATAAGTTAGAATGGCATAAGTGCTTGGTGGGGCTTTCATGCTTTAAAGTATCGGAAGAGTTGTAGGAAAATTGGTGGAAATAATGACGATTTTCTCACTTATGCCATTTTGTATACTGGTAGAAAAGGTTGTTATAAACAAATATTGAAAGCGGCATAAGTGCCAAAAAGAGCTTTCATGATAAAAATCATTAATTAAGCATCAGCAAATGTAATATCGGTGTCTGAAAATTTGCGAATAATTTAACAATTTTCTTACTTATGCCATTTTCTATATGGGTAGAAAAAGTTGTAATAAACAAATAATGAAAGCGGCATAAGTGCCAGAAAGAGCTTTCATGATAAAAAACAGTAATCAAGAATCAACAAATGTAATAACGGTTTCTGAAAATTTGCGAATCATTTAACAATTTTCTTACTTATGCCATTTTGTATATGGGTAGAAAAAGTTGTTATAAACAAACGTTGAAAGTGGCATAAGTGCAAAAAGAGCTATCATGATAAAAGCATTAATTAAGCATCAGCAAATGTAGTAGCGGTTTCTGAAAATTTGCGAATAATTTAACAATTTTCTTACTTATGCCATTTTGTATATGGGTAGAAAAAGTTGTTATAAACAAATATTGGAAGCGGCATTTTTTATTAATTTATTTCAATATTATACGAGCTATTAAGCTCAATTACATGAGAAAATTATTTATTACAGAACATTATTGATAAAAATAAAGAAGGTACATTTTATAAAACATACTTATTGACATTCTTTATAATTGATATTATAACTATCATTGTTATTATCATCATCATCATCATCACTGCTATCATTACTACTGTCGTACTATTACTACGTGGCCGTCTGCCCCGTCGACATCAGTAGCGTCACCTATATCGCCAGTATCTTCTTGATTTGAATCTGCAAAATGTTTTAAAACAAAATTATAAACAATAAATTTCACGTAAATTTATATACACTATATTCATGAGAAATAAAACACTCGTACACTTAAAATCAACTTTTAAAACTTTTTTGTTCGTAAAAGACTGTTTTACGCATAAGTAATTATAAGTAATTGAGAAATATTAAAATACATTATACCTTTCTTATCTATCAGTACATCACTAACTACTAACCCATTCAGGAAGTTCTTCGCCCACGAACTTACTTTCATTACTCAGAGAGGCATAAGGGAGAAAATCGTCCTTGAACTTCTGTCATCAGCTCCCAGTCTATAAGTCCTGGAACCAGCTCATGACCCCCATGACCACCCCCCCTGGATCCGCCGTTGGCTCGAAGTTAATCTTTGACTGTATTTTTTGTGTGAAAATATTTATTCATAATGATGATTCCAATATAATATCAAAAGTATTAAAAAAATACTACTGTTAAGAAAACCACTGTTAAATGTCACTTGTTTACCCGTTTTAATCGTTTTTGTGGTTTGCAGTATTTTAGATTGCCCCCCTTTCTCCACTGGGTTTTTTTTCTAATTATAATGGTTCCTGGCACAATAACGTCAAATGATTCCATAAACCAGCATGTAGAAGTCTACCGCTGGGCTGGGGAAAGACCAGTATCAAAGGACGCCCTCGGTCCTCCGTTTTCCTCGTCCAGCTACTGCCGACTACTTTTTTAGGTCATCGGTCCATCGGACGCTGCGCTGACTAATCGGTGGTCCCCACTCAATAACACGTCTGCCCTAACGGCCATCGGTTCTGCGACAGATATGATTTGCTCACTACCACTTTAGCTTGCTTCTTTGAGCTATGTCGGTCACTTTATATCTTCTTCTGAACTTCTCGTTTTAAGAGAGGTAGGGCACTGCAAGTACTCGCTCGAATAAGCCACCCGAACAACTAAAGCAGGGCATAGCGAGTACTTGCTCGAATGAGCGGCCCGAACTGGGGAAGTACCTCCACCTTACAGAAAACCGCGGCCATAATAACACTAACATTGAGTAGTGTTGTGTTCCTGGCGGTGAGTAAGGTTGCCAGAGCTCTTTGAGGATTCGCTGCGCGGACAGCGGAGGACCGGCGGTGCTTGTTGCTGTCATGCTCGGAGTAGACGCGGCGTGCTGGTTCGGCGGTCAGGGAGACCTGATGAAACGGCTGACCGCTGGCCGCCCGCAGGTTGAACGGGATCCCGAACCCAGGGATCACTTAATCTCCGCCCTGGGAGGCTGATTCGCCAGCCAGGAGACCGGAGTGGACCCGGCTACTACAACAGAGGGGGATCAGGGGCCCTTCCGCCCGCCGTGCCAGTAACCGTATCATCTGTGGCGAGCTTCGGCAGTCTTAGAACCGCACCTTTTGTCCTCTATGCTGTCTGTGCAGTGAATCCTCATCCCTTAGTCTTAGTAACTTCTTTTATATATTATGGCCATAAGAAAAAAAAAGAAAAGAGTTTGCACAGCGGCTACTCCATCCACATATAATGTGGATTTTTGCAACATCAGGGGTATTCACGCAAATCTTAACGCAGCCCACCACCATCTCGAAACTGCGCAGCCGACCATTCTTTTTCTAACGGAGACGCAGATATCCTGCCCGGCCGACACATCATACCTTCACTATCCCGGCTACAAACTCGAACACAATTTCATGAGTCGTGCCGGTGTATGTATGTTCGTCCGGGAGGATATCTGCTTTCGCCGCCTTCATAGCCTTGAAGACAGGGACCTGTCGATATTGTGGGTGCGCGTAGATTACGGCGGCCACACTCGTATCTATGCGTGCCTATACAGGTCTCATAGCGGTGACACGGACGTAACTCGACTCTTCACGCACCTGAGTTTGACGACTGACAAAGTTCTAGAGCAATATCCCACAGCAGAACTAGTTATTTTGGGAGACTTTAACGCCCACCATCGCGAGTGGCTCAGTTCTCGAACCAATAACTATGCTGGGATATCTGCTCACGAATTTGCTCTGACCTATGGATTCTCTCAGCTGGTACTTTCTCCAACGAGAATACCAGATATAGAGGAACATACGAGCTCCTTACTGGACCTTCTGCTGACTACTCGTCCGGACGGATACTCCGTCTCAGTGGATGCGCCTCTTGGCTCCTCGGACCACTGTCTCGTCCGGACTCAAGTGTCATGCACACAACCCGATCCTTCTGGGCCAACTAATTGGCGTCGCGTGTGGCACTATAAGTCGGCAGACTGGGATGGATTGCGAGAATTTTACGCATCGTACCCGTGGAGGCAGATCTGCTTTAACTCAGAAGATCCTGACGTCTGCGCAGCCGCAGTCACTGAGACAATCCTTGCTGGTAAGGAATGTTTCATCCCTAACCTGCGAGTAGCTGCCGGCGTCAAAAAACGACCGTGGTTTAATAGGTCTTGCAGAGAAGCTAAAATTCTTAAGCAAACTGCGTATGAGGCTTGGACCACGGCTCGTAATAATAAGGATCCGAATATTCCTGAGTTAAAACGCAAATTAAATGCTGCCTCGAGGTTCAGTAAGAAAGCAACTGCCAGAGCAAAATTCCAATTCATCGGCAAAATAGGTGGGCGACTTGCGAGCTATCCTTCTGGGAGTCGTGCTTTCTGGTCGCTTGCCAAAGCTGCCGAAGGGAACTTCTGCCAGTCGTCGTTACCACCACTGCGAAAGACCGATGGTGACTTGGCCCATAGTGCTAAAGAGAAAGCCGATCTACTGGGCAGTCTCTTTGCCTCGAACTCGAATATGAACGATGAAGGCGCTGTACCACCTACTATACCGTGGTGCGGTAAGACCATGCCGGAAATCTCCATAACGCAGCGGGAGGTCAGGCGGGCGTTGCTCTCTCTAGACGTTCATAAGTCGAGTGGGCCAGACGGTATACCAGCAGTGGTGCTTAAGCAGTGTGCTCCTGAGTTATGTCCTGTACTCACGCGCCTCTTCGCTCTTTCCTACCACACTAGGCAATTTCCGTCTTCATGGAAGACTGCGAATGTGCACCCGGTGCCCAAAAAGGGCGATAGATCAGATCCATCGAATTACAGGCCTATCGCTATTACCTCTCTTCTCTCTAAGGTGATGGAGCGTGTGATCAACACACAGCTTCTAAGATACCTAGAAGTACACGATCTGGTCAGTGACCGTCAATATGGCTTTCGCCACGGTCGCTCGACTGGTGACCTTCTAGTGTATCTCACACACCGATGGGCACTAGCCATTGAGAGTCAGGAGGAGGCATTGGCATGCAGCCTGGACATAGCGAAGGCGTTCGATCGGGTCTGGCACCGCGGTCTTCTATCTGTGACAGGTCATGCATTGTGTGGTTGTACCATGTTGTACGAAACACCCGATGCACGATTTAGACTCGCACTTTCCAAATTTTTTTATTATTTTTTCTGTAAATGCATAATATTGTGTTAACTTATTGGTGCGTTTTTGAAATATAATATAATAGCTTTTGCCTGCGGTTCCACCCGCCCTAAATTTGGTTATCGGTGTAGGATTTAAACGGCAACTCCTCAATAATAGAAAAAAAACCGTGTCCTTCCCCGGGACAAACTATCTCCATGTCAAATTTTATCTTAATCGGTACAGCGGTTTAAGCTTTAAGAGGTAACAGACAGACAGAAAGAGTTACTTTCGCATTTATAATTCCTATATAATATAAGGAAATCCTTCAGGAATTAGTTTTTAAGATTTTATTACGTAATTTAAAATACGTATCGAACAAAAACAGGAATAACAAAACTATTATGTAACGACAATGAGCAAGCAATTGTCACGTAACTCGCCGATTTGAAAAAAATACTTACAAACTTATATTATTAAAAACGAAAGACAGTGTATTATAAGTGTGTAATAACTTTATACATTGAACATTTAATTCTTATTTCCTACATAAAAGTAATGGTATTGATATCTCTGTATCAAGAATTAATAGCAAAGTTTATTATTATTATTATATAATAATGTTATTACATTATTTTTACTATTAGTTGCATTTTAAATGCACCACTGTATACGTTGATCCTCTTACTTGATTTTCGTGTAAAAAGTAGTTGGACCAAAGTAATTGTAATAAAAAAAGTAAGTGAAAAAAAATAATTGTATGGTAGGTATCATTTACTTTAAAATATCTAAACTATATACATAGGTATATACCATGTTTTTAACTTTACAAATTATTATGAATAATATGCATAGAATAAACTAAATTATTAACGACCTTATTCATGCCTTTTTGTATTTTAAATGCTTTCTTTGAATTTGGAAGTTAGAGTAAAACATAAAAAGATTAAGTTTATAAACTGGTTCTTAAAAGTACCTACTGAATCGTAAGACATTATTTTCAATTTTGGGGTTTTTCATTATGGCTTTTTAGTTTTACAAGTTGAATATATTCATGTAAAACCTATTTATTTTAATGTTAGATTAAGAAAAATAAATAAATAAAATGGCCGATAGCGGTTGTTACACTTCTTTTTATTTGCAAAGAGATTAGATGTGAGTGTTTACTTACTGACTATGTAGTTGTCAATACATTTACTTAAGTACGGTACGACTTAGTGTCTATGTAAGTGTAACTTTTGATATCAATAAAGAATATTTATTTATTTATTATTTATTTATTTATTAGCAACTTAATATTTTGTGGCTGACTTATATACACATATAGCAATGAAGGAATGAACAAACGTCTAGGTTACCCTACTTTAACTTAAACTACACTGTTAAATATATTGCAATAAACTTTTCTGACCTAGTGGTCAAAAATTAAAACTAAAGTCGCCATATTGTAATGGTGTGAACTTACAACGACACTAGCGACCAAACACCCAAGGTCAGAGAGTCAAAGTTTATTTTACTATAACTATATTGTTCTTTATGAATCTTTGATTATTTTTAAGTTAATTTTATGATTCTATTAGATAATTGTAAAACATTGCATGCTGCGGTAACCTTTAATTATGGAAATACTCAAATTGTAACCCTTGCGCTAGAATTTCGATCAATGTACTAGTATTTTTTATGTGGGTCACCCAAATTACAAAACAAAATAAATAAATAAATAATTTTAGAAAGAAATAAAATAAAGCTTCTTTTACAATATAGTTGCTTGTTATGTGATAGGTCCGCCAATTGTATCGATCACCACTTCGCGCATCACCTACGCGCAGAGAGGGAGAAACAACCCCCGCCGAGAAGAAAATTTCGTGCAACAGCCAAACGGAATTAAAACCAAAAAAGGTTTAACCTTATAAAATAGTCATAGTTCAATAAAAACAGCTTAATTGTGAAAACTAAATGAAAACTAAGCATTTCAAAAATATATTTATCGAATGCAATGAAAAGAACAAAAGAAATTCTTCATAAAATGGCTGCTGTTAAAACTAAGTGCACATTCATACAATAATGTGATAATTTATAAATAGTTTAGTGTAAAGAAGTCTTCCAAACTAGTTTTACAAATTAGAATATTAAATAATTTGTTATATAAGGTGTTTGTAGCAATACTCGAAAAATCAATGTCTTCCAGTTAGATTTAGCATAAATAAAAATAAAAAGGCAAAAGTATTAAGTAATACAGCCATATATTGAAATAATAAAGATGATCAACTTAGGCCGGTTCAAGATTCCTCCTCTGAAGAATGCCCTGGATGTGGCTATGCAGACCGTCAGACAGCAGATGCCAGACAAGCCTGGGCCACCACCTCGCCCCCCACAGAGTGTCAGATTTGCAAACCAAGGTAGATTTTTGTATTTATAGATAGAAACGAGACAAGACATTAATATTAAGTTACCTTTAACATTTAACACCCTGTTTAAATTGAATCAAAATCGATAGCAAGATGTCAGATCAGATCTACAAGGCTGTACGGATATTTTATGACGGAGTCATAAGGGAAACCTCTATAGTATTGGGCTACAAAACCCTGAAACATTTATTTCTTTTTACAAATTCTAGATGGTATGTTAAAAAACCTTTTTTTTGCGATTATTAAGTGAAGTCAAATTTAATAGGCATTTGTCATAATATTTGGAGGTTGAAAAATAAACTTGGCGCTTTCCAAATTTTATAATATAGATAATAAAGCTGAAGAGATTGTGTGTTTGTCTGGAACTATTAATGGGATTTAAAAAAAAAATTTTTGCATTTGATACAAACAATACAATTATTGAGGAAAGGCAAAGGCTCTATGTAGTACTTAGGAGCAGCATGTACATTGACGCGGGCGAAACCACTGGGAACAGTAGTTAATAACAGAGTCTCGCTTATACGAGTCAACAAATAAAAGTTGCCATCTAGCGTGGCATTTTGGCCACATTTTTATCCGGTAGCAACATGAAGGAAGTCATTAAGTCTATAATTTTGTAAGTTGTGTAATTCTGATTACTTTAATTTATTTTCAACTAGCTGGCTTTGTTGTGCCCTTTCCAGTAGGTGGCGCGATGAGTTTGATTTGTTCATGTATAGAAAAGCCTGGACAAAAGAGATTGTTTGCAAGTAGGCCTATGATCAATGGTTTCGGTTTTTAAATACAAAATTCATTAGAAACTTGACCACAGCTCCAAAATAGGTCAAAACATTGTGATTTTCTTTTTTGGCACTTAACCAACATAATTACTGCAAATATGAGTCATTTTGGTCCAATGACTAGACTTAAGCGCCACCTATTGGACTTTTTAATGTTTGTTTGCTAAAAACCCTTATTCGAACCGAACAATTAGAAATATTTATTTTATTTTATTAAGAAAACCATCAGCTGTTACATATGAATATAAAATATTGAACATTTTTTTTTATCACAAGGCAATTATAGGTTTCCCTAGATTAATTATACATTATATAGAGTGGTTACAGTGATCTATATATATATATGAGATAAATTCACAATTACATTACTTTCTACATTTTTGCTTACATTTAATAAAATATATAGTGAGTTACATTACATTTTAATCAAAGAGTTGTAAAAAATAATAAAATAATATTTAACGTAGATAGTGGAGATAGACAAAAGAAGAATATATAAATTAATATATATATATATATTTTGAGAGAAAAAAAAAAAGTAAAATTACCTATTTGTATTGGTCGGTATAAGGTTGTGTAAATATACCTATGTGTTTGAATGTGTGTGTGTGTGTGAGAGAGAGAGTGTGTTTGTGTGTGTGTAATGATCTATGTATCTATGTGCACCGTATGTGTGTGTGTTATTCAGAACTACTATATTCAATATTATAATAAAGTTTATCTGAGACTCGCCTTTTAAATGATTGTTTGCTATAGATGAATAGATCTATGTCCGAAAATTCCTGGTTATGCGTAGAACATATACGATTTATTGGAGAGTTGCGCGCATAATTAGTATGACTATAAGTAGTAGAGAATAGTTTTGTATGTCTTGTACGATGGGTGGGTGTAGAAAATTTTATTTGAGCAAGTAAGTTTGAGTTGTCAATACGTCCGTGAATAAGGTCATAAAGTAGCAATTGATCCATCAATTTCCTTCGATCAGATAATGGTAGCAATTTGTGGTGTACACATCTGTCATTGTAAGTGTCAAGATGGTGTGTGTTTGTTATGAAATCTAAAAATTTAAAAAAAATCTTTTGCAATCGTTCAATCTTATCGATATAAACTTGGTATTGTGGACACCACACGTTACAACCAAATTCTAAAGTGCTGCGTACATAAGCATAGTACAATTGCTTAATGCATGATAAGTTATTGAAAGGTTGGCATGTACGCAACACAAAGCCTAGGTTTTTGTATGCCATGATAATGAAATAGGTTTAGAATCGAATTTTATTGTTAGCTGCTATACATCGTAGACAAAACATATATTTTGTAATATTGTCATATGCATAATATATATACTATGTGTTATTCGGGTTATGTATGATAATAATACATGAAGTAATTTGATTTTATAATATAGGTACGGTAAAGCTGAGACTAAATTGTGTTGTTATTTTAAGTATATACAGTAGTAATAATTTATATTATTGGTATAGGTATGTTTTTTATATTTTGCGGGTTCAAAATACAAAAATTTGCAAATTTTATGATTTATTATGGCGAGGTAAATTATATTTATTTGCGGTTTCATAATAATGTATGTGTGTACTGAATATATGTAGAAGTGTAGGTTTGTAGGGATGTTTTTGAGAGTGAATGAGTTTAGCGTTTTAGAAACAGCTGCTGTGTTATTTGAAAAATGAGTAATAGTTGTTTGTGTAACCATTGCATAGTGTTATGTATTAGTATATGTAAATGTTATAGAACAATAAATATTATTTTAATTTTTTTAAGGCAAGATCTGAATCTATAAGTAAATGAGGCGACGTATCGTTTCGACGTACGTAGATTTTGCAGTTTTTTGTCCATACATACTTGTAGCCCAGTTTAGCAGCCCTTGTGCGACACTTTTTGAACAGTTGTTTGTTTTCAGGAGTGAGGTGTTCGTTCAAAAATATTTTCTTAGGATCACCTGTTAATCTCAGGTCTGTTGTAGTAAGTCCTTGATGTTTTTTGTAGCCTGCTTGTTCTTAGAAATACGTGTTTTTAACTTTATTATGATGTTCCGGGGGCGTCCTTTCTCAGGATTCATTGCTTGCACCCTTGTACAGTTGACGATTTCCTCCCTGCTTACAGAAATTCCCATTTTATCGGCGAGTTGCAAGGTAATGCTAATCAGATCTTCCCGTTTGTTTTCTGGCAGGCCAACTAATTCTATGTTTAGTTGGCGGGCCCATTGTTGCTGCTTTCTATTCTCTAAAGTAATACTGTCGATTGTAGACTGTAATTGTGCTAGCTGGCTTGTATGGTGTTTGCAATTTTCTTCTGTTTTGTCAACTCGCTTTTGTAAGGTATCGATGCAGTTTGATGAGATTTCAATCGAGGATTGTAGATCGCTAATTGAAGCCGCCGTATTGAACTGTGAAGTGTGGATTGCAGTTATTGTGTCTTTTAAGGATAGCTGATCCCGAGACAGATTCTCTGTTGTCGATTTTAATAGGTTAAACTGCTCCTTTATTGAAGAAACTTCATCACAAACCTTTTTTATGTTTTCATCTTGGGATTTTCGTAAATCAGTAAGAAGTGCCATCATAGCCTTCATATCCTCCCTTAATTCTGTCATTTCACCTTTTAATGAGTCATCCGTCTGTTTTCTTTTCAATCCCCTGACGGTAATGTTTGGCAAAAACTCGGTATTAGGCTCGCAGTTCGATAAATCTGTTAGGAAGCCACTTAATCCAGCTTTATCCATGGGTGGAGATCTTTGAACACTCATGTTTAGATGAAAAAATGCTTGTCTCGTAAATTTATTATTTAAAACACAATGTCTACAACACTGTCGAATGTCACTTGACCATTGATTGCACTTTATCTGAAGCACAATAAGGTGCAGATTTGACTGCACGTAAAATGGATTTGAATGCGTAAAAAATAAAAATCGCGAAGCACGAAAAACATGTCCGTTTACCACTCCATGCGGTAGGTTTTTTTATCATAAAAATAAGAATTATGCAAATTGGTTCATCCGTTATCAAATGTTACGATTTTTATCTTAATAATATCGTAATTCTGATTACTTTAATTTATTTTCAACTAGCTGGCTTTGTTGTGCCCTTTCCAGTAGGTGGCGCGATGAGTTTGATTTGTTCATGTATAGAAAAGCCTGGACAAAAGAGATTGTTTGCAAGTAGGCCTATGATCAATGGTTTCGGTTTTTAAATACAAAATTCATTAGAAACTTGACCACAGCTCCAAAATAGGTCAAAACATTGTGATTTTCTTTTTTGGCACTTAACCAACATAATTACTGCAAATATGAGTCATTTTGGTCCAATGACTAGACTTAAGCGCCACCTATTGGACTTTTTAATGTTTGTTTGCTAAAAACCCTTATTCGAACCGAACAATTAGAAATATTTATTTTATTTTATTAAGAAAACCATCAGCTGTTACATATGAATATAAAATATTGAACATTTTTTTTTTATCACAAGGCAATTATAGGTTTCCCTAGATTAATTATACATTATATAGAGTGGTTACAGTGATCTATATATATATATGAGATAAATTCACAATTACATTACTTTCTACATTTTTGCTTACATTTAATAAAATATATAGTGAGTTACATTACATTTTAATGAAAGAGTTGTAAAAAATAATAAAATAATATTTAACGTAGATAGTGGAGATAGACAAAAGAAGAATATATAAATTAATATATATATATATATTTTGAGAGAAAAAAAAAAAGTAAAATTACCTATTTGTATTGGTCGGTATAAGGTTGTGTAAATATACCTATGTGTTTGAATGTGTGTGTGTGTGTGAGAGAGAGAGTGTGTTTGTGTGTGTGTAATGATCTATGTATCTATGTGCACCGTATGTGTGTGTGTTATTCAGAACTACTATATTCAATATTATAATAAAGTTTATCTGAGACTCGCCTTTTAAATGATTGTTTGCTATAGATGAATAGATCTATGTCCGAAAATTCCTGGTTATGCGTAGAACATATACGATTTATTGGAGAGTTGCGCGCATAATTAGTATGACTATAAGTAGTAGAGAATAGTTTTGTATGTCTTGTACGATGGGTGGGTGTAGAAAATTTTATTTGAGCAAGTAAGTTTGAGTTGTCAATACGTCCGTGAATAAGGTCATAAAGTAGCAATTGATCCATCAATTTCCTTCGATCAGATAATGGTAGCAATTTGTGGTGTACACATCTGTCATTGTAAGTGTCAAGATGGTGTGTGTTTGTTATGAAATCTAAAAATTTAAAAAAAATCTTTTGCAATCGTTCAATCTTATCGATATAAACTTGGTATTGTGGACACCACACGTTACAACCAAATTCTAAAGTGCTGCGTACATAAGCATAGTACAATTGCTTAATGCATGATAAGTTATTGAAAGGTTGGCATGTACGCAACACAAAGCCTAGGTTTTTGTATGCCATGATAATGAAATAGGTTTAGAATCGAATTTTATTGTTAGCTGCTATACATCGTAGACAAAACATATATTTTGTAATATTGTCATATGCATAATATATATACTATGTGTTATTCGGGTTATGTATGATAATAATACATGAAGTAATTTGATTTTATAATATAGGTACGGTAAAGCTGAGACTAAATTGTGTTGTTATTTTAAGTATATACAGTAGTAATAATTTATATTATTGGTATAGGTATGTTTTTTATATTTTGCGGGTTCAAAATACAAAAATTTGCAAATTTTATGATTTATTATGGCGAGGTAAATTATATTTATTTGCGGTTTCATAATAATGTATGTGTGTACTGAATATATGTAGAAGTGTAGGTTTGTAGGGATGTTTTTGAGAGTGAATGAGTTTAGCGTTTTAGAAACAGCTGCTGTGTTATTTGAAAAATGAGTAATAGTTGTTTGTGTAACCATTGCATAGTGTTATGTATTAGTATATGTAAATGTTATAGAACAATAAATATTATTTTAATTTTTTTAAGGCAAGATCTGAATCTATAAGTAAATGAGGCGACGTATCGTTTCGACGTACGTAGATTTTGCAGTTTTTTGTCCATACATACTTGTAGCCCAGTTTAGCAGCCCTTGTGCGACACTTTTTGAACAGTTGTTTGTTTTCAGGAGTGAGGTGTTCGTTCAAAAATATTTTCTTAGGATCACCTGTTAATCTCAGGTCTGTTGTAGTAAGTCCTTGATGTTTTTTGTAGCCTGCTTGTTCTTAGAAATACGTGTTTTTAACTTTATTATGATGTTCCGGGGGCGTCCTTTCTCAGGATTCATTGCTTGCACCCTTGTACAGTTGACGATTTCCTCCCTGCTTACAGAAATTCCCATTTTATCGGCGAGTTGCAAGGTAATGCTAATCAGATCTTCCCGTTTGTTTTCTGGCAGGCCAACTAATTCTATGTTTAGTTGGCGGGCCCATTGTTGCTGCTTTCTATTCTCTAAAGTAATACTGTCGATTGTAGACTGTAATTGTGCTAGCTGGCTTGTATGGTGTTTGCAATTTTCTTCTGTTTTGTCAACTCGCTTTTGTAAGGTATCGATGCAGTTTGATGAGATTTCAATCGAGGATTGTAGATCGCTAATTGAAGCCGCCGTATTGAACTGTGAAGTGTGGATTGCAGTTATTGTGTCTTTTAAGGATAGCTGATCCCGAGACAGATTCTCTGTTGTCGATTTTAATAGGTTAAACTGCTCCTTTATTGAAGAAACTTCATCACAAACCTTTTTTATGTTTTCATCTTGGGATTTTCGTAAATCAGTAAGAAGTGCCATCATAGCCTTCATATCCTCCCTTAATTCTGTCATTTCACCTTTTAATGAGTCATCCGTCTGTTTTCTTTTCAATCCCCTGACGGTAATGTTTGGCAAAAACTCGGTATTAGGCTCGCAGTTCGATAAATCTGTTAGGAAGCCACTTAATCCAGCTTTATCCATGGGTGGAGATCTTTGAACACTCATGTTTAGATGAAAAAATGCTTGTCTCGTAAATTTATTATTTAAAACACAATGTCTACAACACTGTCGAATGTCACTTGACCATTGATTGCACTTTATCTGAAGCACAATAAGGTGCAGATTTGACTGCACGTAAAATGGATTTGAATGCGTAAAAAATAAAAATCGCGAAGCACGAAAAACATGTCCGTTTACCACTCCATGCGGTAGGTTTTTTTATCATAAAAATAAGAATTATGCAAATTGGTTCATCCGTTATCAAATGTTACGATTTTCAACAAACAGCATTTTATTTTATATATAAAAAAGAAGATACTTAATTTATGAAATTTATCTCGCTAGTTTTAAAATAAAAAATAGATAACCCGGGAGCAATTCCAAGGTCCATTTCAACAAACTCCTATCATGGTTAAAGTAATGGTTTAATATATATAATTTGCTTCACAGATATGGGCGAAAGCTGCGAACTATCCACCATGAACGAGACGACCTCTCCAACTTATCAGTCGACAAACCCGACTAACCCTTTTCTCAGTGGACAACTGCATGCCGAAGACTCTTTCACCAGCTACCAAAATACCTACCCTCAAAAAGATGGTGCGCAAAGGTAATCTACTAATGTTTGTGTATTCTTAATTTATTATATAAGTATAATTGTTTTGTTTTCAATAAGAAATATGAACTAAAGATTAAAAATTTCCCCCATAGAGCCCTCATGAGGCATGGTGCCCAAAATAGAGGCAGCGTTGCCACGCTGTATAGCCAGGCTTATCTTTTGAGCAAAATAGCTACCAGCCCTGTGATCTTTAGTCTCCTGAATGAGACGTTTACTTAATTCGTGGAAGAAATCTTTAGTTCCAGACCCCCACGGACCCAGCGTTTCAACCGCAAAAGGCACAAACAAGAAAGCATCACTGAGGCCCACGAATTTGCGCCGTTTGCGGTCTTCGGCACCAATAGCAGCAGCTCCAAACTTTTTCGCGGTTGCTGAAAGATAGGTCGGGGCCAAAGTATCTACACAAGTGGCGTCCCATACAAGAATTCAACCCATCTTCCAGGCAACTAAAGACATCCCGTCAGGCCTCTTGCCATCGTCACGAAGTATGCCAACTGGTTCTAAAATAGCTGGAACGTTGGCAGTAACAAGAGCCCGACGGATAATGTCATTGATATTACTATGCCTTGAAAAGCGGCCTGCGCTTCGGGCACAGGACAGTCCGTGGTGTCCTAAATTGTCCACCATCTCGCCACAGTGGCAACGATGGGGGAAATTTGTAAAAGCGCCCAAACGCAAACATGATGAAAGGCGGAATGTATTGTTGTCCAGAAGTGTGCCGATTCTGACAGAAGGTAGGGCTTGTAGCCACAAACCTGACTCCCACACAGAAACAGCACGGAGACGAGCCTGATCTGCCGTACTGGTAGATGTGTATAATAAATTGTTCCACTCCAGACGGCAAAGAGGCTCATCCCATAGTCTCTGTGATGCAGGAATCTATGTTTTATATATAATAAATAACTTATATAATAATTATATAAGTCAAACACAAATATTCATAATATGAACGTTTACTCGCCTCGGTACATTTGCCATGACAAACAGAATGAGTCGATATTTTAGATTGTGGGTTGCGTAGGATGCTTAGGTAAAAGGAATATAGGACTCCAGTCAGGCCGCATTTCGGCATATCTAGTATTTATAAGGATGAAATTAGTAAGACTAAATATAGGTGCTAGTTTTGACGGTTTAGTTAAAAAAATGTTATCTAAACTATAACGTATATGTATATATATAAAGGTATATGGAAAAACCGGCCAAGTGTGTGTCGATCTTCGCATATTTAGGGTTTCGTACCAACTGTAGAATATTAATAAGCCGTTGTATTTTTTTTATACCACTAAGGTGGCAAACAAGCTTGTGGTCCACCTTATGGTAAGTTGTTACCGCAGCCTATGGACGCTAGCAACACCTGGGACATCACTCGGGCGTTGCCGTCCCTTCAAATATTAAAGAGAAAAACTTGGCAGGGAGCTCAATGCTCAACCTTACCGTTCGCGGAAGAAGTTTCTCTGAAATGACAGAATTATTCAAAGGCGAGTGAATCTTTTCTGTGCAACGCATTTGACCGCAAAATAAGGTTGGTTATAATAGGAAAAAATTAGGGAATTTTAGAGAAAAAAATCTGATTTATGAATAGTGATGAGTCCAATCAATGATTTCTAAACAACAATACCCCACTTGATAGGGTAGATCAAAAAAAAAATTTTGGGTTCCCTTTTGTATGGGAGCACCACTTGAAAACACTTTTTACTTTTGGTCAATTTGCATGGTTAACAAGATGCTTATACTGTAAAAAATTAGGCGAATTAGTAGCTCCAACCGTTTGGCTGTAAAACCTATGTGACACACGACGGACAGACGGACAGATGGACACGTGACACAGCAATGGGGCTTCGTTAGGACCCATCGGGTACAGAACCCTAAAAAGAAATGGGAGTAGACAAATAAGAGAATAACAAAATACTAAGTTACTTAACAATGACATTTACTAAAATGAAGATTAAAAAAAAAGGCCTAAAACTTTTTTACAGAACTCAAAGCATGCAAAGTGTAGATTTTTCATCAGAAGAAGGGGGTTTCGAGGAAGGAGGTACGGCTGGTGCCAAAATTAACGAATACCAAGCTGCTTGGAATGTAACCAACGCTATACAGGTACGTCAACCATTTTATTTTCGCAAGTCGTGTGAAAATTATACACTTAACCATCTCAAATCATAGAAAATAGTCTGATTTGATGAAACATTTATTGCAATCACATCCAGTTATCATTATATAGGTAGGTAATAATAAAGTAATAATTAGAAGGTAAGTGATTGGTAGTTCATTATTGGCATGTTGTTTATGAAGCCTTATGTTATGTGGTGAACCAGTTAAGATACAAAATTATTAGATATGTAGCAGGATAAACCGTACTTTGTCTTTGATATCAGGATTTTGTCAAGTATAGACAAGTACCACGTAGAGTAAGAGTTAATAGATTCCGTTCTAAAAAGAAATACCTTATTTTACTAAATAAATCTAGAATTTTAGTAAATAAATTGTTATGTTTTTATTGTTCAAGATTGCATTATAAATGCGTCCAAAATACTTGGACTTCGAAATATCTACCTGCCAGGTCTTAGACGAAATCCTAATATTTATGGCAGAATCTGTATCTTGCGATTATCCTGCGATATATAGATTGGGAATACGCGTGGCTTTGTCCGCAGTTAGGCAACATCAGATGGTTCAAAAAGTCTCCTACCAAAACTAATACCAAAAGAGTTTTACTATCCCTCTGAATCGTGAAATCGTTGCTATAACTAAATTTAAGATATCAAAAGTTAAGATATTAGTGTTGCGACAATGGGTTCATCGCCCATCGCGCAGGATAAAGGCGGTTTGTGAAAAAAGGCTGTCCCCTTAACCTTAAGGATATAAACCTTGAAGATATACACAGACATTTAAATATGTTATAGTTAAATACCAGTTTGTTGAATTTGGTAACAAATACTTTTATTTCAGTTAAATAGATCTTCTCAACTTACGTAGTTGGTATAATAAATTATATTGTTCATTTCCAGGGAATGTTCGTAGTATCTCTGCCATTTGCGGTACTCCAAGGGGGATACTGGGCTATTGCTGCTATGATTGGCATTGCACACATCTGCTGCTACACCGGCAAAATCCTGGTCGAATGCCTTTACGAAGATGACCCGGTCTCTGGGCAACGAGTCAGGGTGCGAGACTCTTACGTCAGCATTGCTAAAGAATGTTTTGGTAGAAAATATGGTGCTAAGTTAGTCAGCATTGCTCAAGTTATCGAGCTTCTAATGACTTGTATTCTCTACGTTGTCGTGTGTGGTGACCTCATGATTGGAACTTTCCCTGATGGTCCTATTGATACTCGGTCTTGGATGATGTTGACAGGAATATTTCTTCTTCCTCTTGCGTTTCTTAAATCATTGAAAAGTGTCAGTATGCTCTCTTTTTGGTGCACTATGAGTCATCTGATCATAAATGCCGTCGTTCTTGGATATTGCATACTTAATATTGGTGATTGGGGCTGGTCAAAAGTGAAATGGAGCTTGGATTTTGAGAACTTCCCCATCAGTCTAGGGGTTATCGTTTTCTCTTACACCTCCCAGATATTTCTTCCTACGTTAGAAGGTAACATGATAGATCGTTCAAGATTTGAATGGATGTTAAACTGGTCACATATCGCAGCTGCTGCTTTTAAGTCCATCTTCGGTTACTTGTGCTTTCTGACTTTTCAAAATGATACTCAGCAGGTTATCACCAACAATCTTCGCTCTGCAGGCTTTAAGGGACTTGTCAACTTCTTCCTTGTCATAAAGGCAATTTTGAGTTATCCCTTGCCGTATTATGCTGCATGTGATTTGCTTGAGCGTGCCCTGTTTAGGGGTAGACCAAAAACACTCTTTCCAACAATTTATACCTTAGATGACGAACTGAAGGTCTGGGGTCTCGCTTGGAGATTAGGAGTTGTAATGTTTACAATTTTGATGGCTATTTTTATCCCCCACTTTACAATACTCATGGGATTTATAGGTAGTTTTACGGGTACAATGTTAAGTTTTATTTGGCCAGCGTATTTCCACCTCAAATTGAAAGGTAACCAACTAGACAGTTCCACCATTGCTTACGACTATTTCATAATAGGATTAGGTGTTTTATTTGGAGTAATAGGCATGTACGACTCTGGTTCAGCTATGGTCAAGGCCTTTGAGATAGGGTTACCTTTTTAATTTGTCTTTATCTAACATTAGATGATTGTTGAACTATTTATAGATTTTGGGCGAATATCTTAGATGTGTTTTTTTGGAACTGCTACCATAATAAGAAGCACTATCTAGTCTCATGTTATACCTCTTCTTACATTATGTATATTAGACAAATTCCAGGCAACTTTTGTGCTCCTAGTACATAAATCTAATAAACACACACCTCTGCATAAAATCATATATAATCTACTAGTATACATATATTTGTAAAAGTCTCTTTTTGTTTATATAACTTGGCGTCGCTAATTATTGAACCGATGATTGTCACAGTGATTGTCAAAGAAGCGGAGAAGGACACAGGTTAATTTTTATCCCGGTAAATTTAAAAGTCCACGCAGGATTAACTGTAACCGAATACTATGTAGACGAACTATAGCAAATTTCCTCACTGTACTTAAGAGAATACAATTCGGAGAGCCTCTCAGCGTGCTTCATACAAACAAATTTCTTACTTATTTTTGGCACTTGCTGATGAAACACCAAAAAATATTGAAGACATATTCTAGTAAGAAATATATAGGTCTGCAGTGTGCCATTTTTCAAATTTTATAGTTTAAAAGTTATACAAAATTCTAGTTTTTCATACAAATGGTTTTAAATAAGATTTCTAGTTAATAAAAACATTTTACAAGATTTTGTAAAACCACAGACATAGGCATTCGGCTTAGAATTATGACTAAAAAATTTCACTGTGATTGATCAGTAAATGTCAAAAACAAATGAGAAATTCGTTTGTACGAAGCTCGCTGCGAGGTGCCGCGAATCGTATACTCTTAACGACTTGCCGTATTCTCAGACCGATAATCGAACGTAGCCAGTCAGTATATACACATAGAAATATATTATCTTCGTTAAGACTCCTTGAATGTAGGTATCATGAAAGAAAAAGACATCACACAGTCATATCTTTTTAAATAAATAAATATGGTTATTTCTATGTATGTAGAATTATTTATTTCTTTTTTGATTCTATGAAGAACTGTGTCTTTATTAAATGAAAGTACTAAAGTCAAGGATAGGAGCGCATAAATTGTCTTTAATTTGTATGTTTATGACGTTTGCAAACAATGTATTTTTGAAGCAATTATATTGTCTAGATTTTCTTCAGCCAGTATTTTAGCTAAAGAGTGCGTATATACCTTTTTTAAGCAGATTTTTTTTTTAAACTATTGAACGTATTTTCCTGAAAAAAAAACGCAATTGACTATAGTGGCGTTTTGTTGACCGACATAATGTACATAATGCGGTAATCCTACCAAAGAGAATGAACCAAGATTTATACTGTGTTATACAGAATTTATGTCTTTTTAACTTGGCAGGATTATGACATTAAACGCATTGAAGCAGTGAACAAAACGCACCTTATGTCGGTCGTGACAGAGCCCAAAACATGGTTGCGTATACTTTACTCGATAGGTTTTTTTTTAAGCGCTCTACAAAGTAACTTTAACAGGTTTTGCTAAAAACCTATTAAAGTTAATAAGCATCAAATTATTGAAAAACATATTTTAGTCGTGAGTCCAGATTTTGACAGAGTGATATTGTTAAAAATTTTGCTATTAAGTTTTAAACAATTATTTTTTGATATTTTTGCATGTTCTAGAAAATTGGAACTATACTTGTCACTTACTTGTGCACTCGAATCTCTATTTATTTATCTTACTTCCTCAGTAATGCATTGGCACCCTCTTTATAACCCAATTGCTAGAGCACTTGGACGTATTTAAATGATTGCAGGCAGGGCTTAAGGTCAAATCTTTTGACTATATCGTTGCTATGATAATATAATTAAAATTATTAAACCTATTTGTCTATATTTAAAATTATGTAAGCAAAAATGTGCAAATTGTTATCTCCAGTTTATAGAAGTTAAAAATGTAAGAGCTACAGGTCAAAATCGTTTGATATAAGGCAGATAAATGGTCAAATTAAGAGAATACGATTCGCGACGCCTCGCAGCGCTCTTCATACAAACGAATTTCCCACTTGTTTTTGACACACATGATCTCACGCCGAATATATATGTCTGTGGTTTCCAAAAATCTTTAAAAATGTTTTTGTTAAGTGCTAGTCTCTTTTGAGATTATTTTTAAGAAAAACTAGAATCCTAAATAACTTTTAAAATATAAAATAAAATAAAAAACTGTCACGCTGAAGACCTACATATTCTAGGAACCTTTTATGGTATTAGAATGGTAAGCGTCAAAAATAAGTGGGAAATTTGTTTGTTATAAGCACTCTGCGAGTCGACGCGAATTGTACGCTCTTAAGGCTGTTAAAAAATGACCTATCTGTCCTAATCAAACTGGATTCTTTGCAAATTTTCAGTTTTACGCCGATTTTTCCCTCTAGCTGTAATATATGTATCTAAATGTGTACGTATGTATGTGTAATTTTTTTAAACTTTATTATTAAGATGTGAAAATTATTTATAACATTTTGTTGCATATTTGTTAAAAAAAACAGGTATTTACAATATTTACAATGGATTTAAAGTGTTTTATCTGCCCTAATCAAACCGAAGTCTTTGCCAATTTTCTGTTTTAGGCCGATCTTTCCCTCTAGCTGTAACAAAATGTATCTGAACATTAGTATAGTCTTCCAAATGTCATAGTTTTATCGAACTTAATATTAAAATCCACAGACAGATATGAAAATTCTTTATAACATTTTATTGCTTGTTATATAAATATAAATTTACAATATTTACGATATTTGAAACGTGTTTTACGTAGAATAAATAGCGCATATATAAATGAATTATAAATTAATTAATGCATAAATTAATTAAAATTGCAATTGTTATAATAACTTTAATTTCGTTTAACAGCTAATGTAGAAACATTTTCGTATCACGATTTTTATCGCTAACTCAGTAACATAAAAACGAGACAGTATTTGTAGCATTGGATTATATTTAGGATATTTTAATAACGAAGTCTTCCAAAAGATTATACAACGTTGTTATAATATAGTGTAACCCATTTATAGTTATATTAATGATATATATTACTTCCATGAAAGTCTTCCAATGTAATTTTTAATTGTTATATGTTTTAGAAATTATACTGACTTATGTAATTACGTTAGAAAAGTATAAGAGAAAGTTCATTGAGTGTATAATGTAAATACAATTACCTAAAATGTAAATGTTACATAAATCTGACAGCTTATCTTATGGTTTTTAAGCGCGTAGCGTAGCGTAGTGTTTTTATAGTAATTTATTTACTGTAACTGTAACCACGATGTAATTTAATATTATTAAAATTATGGTGTGCTGTAACTCTGGAATTTCCTACCACAAGAGTCAGCGACTACACCATGTTTCTTTGTAACATATCAGATACCTACATATTTGTGAATAAAAATATTATTTTTATTATTTATTAGTCGATCGACTATATAGTATTTAAAAGAGTTGGTGGAAAAACTGTTAAGATCGTTTCGCGGCACATCGCAGTCTATTTCATACAAATGAATTTCCCACTTATTGTTCCCACTATTTGTTAAGCACCATGTTTTTGAAAATGTGTTATAGTTAAAAATATCTAGGTCTGCAGTGTGCCAGTTTTCAATTTAATTGTATAGTTTTAAAGTTACACAGGATTCTAGTTTATCATACAAATGTTCTCACATTAGATTAAAAGTTAATACAAATATTTTTTAGGAATTTCGAAAACCACATGGAAAGCGGATTGAAATCATGTCCACAGAATTTTACATTGTTTGATCAGTATATAGGCCGCGAATCGTACGTCTCGATATCAAAGATTTTTTGCAAAAATATGCGTGCTTTATTAGAGCCGCCATCTTGAAATTTAGAAAACTCATAAAAGATTTTAAATATGGCACCAACGAAAATCCAATTGAACTTCGTTTCATGGAAATCTCAGTTTTGTGGTCAAAAATTGGACGCCTCTAAAACTTTTCATTTCAAAGAGATGTAATAATTTTATAAAATAAGTAAGCGGAATGTCAGATTTATGAAACACTTACTATGATTAAGAAAATAATCATTTTCCAGCAAATTAAAGAATGTTTTACTTGAGAAGTCAAGTCATCGTCAACGTCATCGACATTTGTGTTCGATAGACCATAAAAGTGTGACTTCACAAAATGGCAAAACACAAAAGTGACATTTGGGTTAAAACAAACACTTTCTCAATGTGAAATACGGATTTTATCTAGAAGTTAGTCTTGGCTATTACGAATAGTAACAAAACAAATAGTAACTATTTTGTAAGTCTTCTAAAACGTGTAGTAAATATTGCTCACTCAAATGCAAACAGTTTTTCGCATTGCCCGTTATTTTTTGGCAACAGAGAGGTAATAGATAACTCTTTTGGAGACATTTAGTTACATAAAGTTTGTTTTTACTCAAACGTTGAAGCGACTTGCAACGTCACAACTTTTACAGACTTTACGTACGGTATATACACATAGTATATATGTTACTTTATATGTTGTATTTTGTGCTCATATTTATACGTTTTTGCTAAGCTGATGTTTTATATTTTGTTTCATAGGTACTTTCTTGTCAATATTACTTACGGAACGAAGACGGCGAGTCGTAGCAGATGTTTAAAAATGTCAAATTGAATTAGGCTAAACTATAGTACAACAAACTTTTCTGACCCTTAGGTCTAGTGTGAGTTTTTAACACTACTATCGCGTTCGCGTCAACAAAATAAATGTATAGAAATGGAGCAGTGCCTTTAGCGGACGCATTTCGAGACTATTTTTTCTCATAGGCCTTTTAATGAATACGCAAACGCGATAGTAGCGTTACTAATACGCAAAAACTCACACTAAGCACACAGGTGGTCAAAAATCCAAACTACAGTCGCTATAGTGAATTGGTGTGAAGTTACAACGACACTAGCGACCAAACATCTAAGGTCTAAGTTTGTTAAGTTTGTTGTAGTGTAAACGACGCGACAAGTTAACTGACGTTTGACGATGACGTCATATTCCGTATGACTCGACTACATTTGACAATAAATAGTAAGCATTTGGTATAGTTTAGGTATTAGAAATGTATATTAAAGTGGGCTTCCAAAGTGGCTAAACTCTGTATTCAATGTAACCAGATAGTTCGCTTCAAAATTATGCATATCGGTTGAACAATGATGATGAATTATTTAGAAATGTTTTCAACAGCAATAATGTAATAAATATACCTACTTATATAAATGTATTGTGATGGAATGAACAGTTCTAGATGTGTAGGTAATTTAAGTAATAAAAATGTTGTTCTACGTGATTGTATTATTTTACACATATCCGAAAATTAACTAAAAATGTTTAAACTAGCTACCCGAAACCAACTTTGCAGGGGTCATATAAAGTTATTTAAAAATTGGCCAAGTACGAGTCGGACTCGCGCACGAAGGGTTTCGTACCATTATCTATAAAAACGGCAAAAAAATCTCGTTTGTTGTATGGGAGCCCTCGTTAAACTAAATATTCTGTGAATATTTCAAGCGGCTACCTGTTGCCGTTACCAATATCGGGCAAAAAGATCACGTTTGTTGTATTTTTTTTTATTATTTTTTGTTATAGCGGCAACAGAAATACATCTTCTGTGAAAATTTCAACTGTCTTACTATTACGGTGCATAAGATACAGCCTGGTGACACATGGACGGACGGACCGTTTTTTACCCTGTGGGCACGAAACCCTAAAAAGTGCTATGATTAAGTTACGATAGCACTTTGATAAATGTGTGTCTGGGTATTGTTTATGTTTAGTATGAATGTGTTTACAAAAAAGCATATAAGTATTTGAGTACGTTGCGTATGTAATAAGTATCGTATTTTCTTAGTTTGAAACTAGATGGCGCAAAGTGATGGGTCCATCATAAAGATTTATATTACATCAGTGGCATAAGCTTTAACATTAATGGAATAGGCTACGCTTAATAATGCAACAGCGGCGTTGCTGGCTGCTGTACTTCTAAGACAAACTACATGGGCTACGATACTATCTTACTAGCTACGTGGGCTACGATTTATCTTAAGAGCTAATGGGCTACAAGATTATTTTACGAGCTACACGTAGCCACCATAAAATTAAAAATACACACCTAACAATATCTCTATTTTGACGTACGGAATAACACTACACACGAAAATTCATACATTTTAGTTCATATAAATATATATATATAGACTAATGGATTTTATCAGGTTTACTAATTGGACTACAGAACCCTAAAAAAGTATCTTTTAAATAGTCACTTTTCGTCTTAACGTTTTTTCGTAAAAATATATGCGTTGGAACTCACGTTTGGGTTAAAATATCCCACGTCTTACTTTGTCCATTTAGCTATCCCTATGCAAACAATCAGGTTTATAAGTTACTAAAAACAGGAAAACTAAATAAAAAGGTCTTTATTTAAAATATTAAATTACTAATATGATGTAAATACAAGGATGCCTGTAAGAGATATGCTATGTAGTAACCTACCTACTTCCCTCTCGCATTCCATTCTTTTTATTAGTACACGATTTCCTTCGACCAAAAAAAGTGTAAAGTACTAAAATGATTATCCTATCAATGACGGACTTCTAGTGTTCGGGAAAACCTCTTAGATTTATGTTTAAATTAGTAATAAAATTGTAAAAAAATTCTTAACAATAATAAATAAAAAAAAGATCGCTTTATAGCGATAAGGCCCCCTAGTTGTACTATAATAAATAAGATCGTATGAATGTTTAGTTTTAAATTATTTGGTAAAAGTATATTCTAAACACATTTTTTTTTGTAAATATCTGGGTAGTGGAAGAGTGTTATTTAGAAGACAATTCACTAAAATGCGGTTCAGTGACTATAACGCCTGCCAGTATAAGCTGCTGCATCCTCCATAGATGTCTCTCACATAAATACAAGCGGGCTATGATTTCGTTTTTACCTGACGCTTTTAAACTCACTTAAATTTAACTTAAGTCAACTTGTAAATAATGTAAATACATTGTATATATTGTAAATATATTCATAGATAATAATTAATATTAATACCTAATATTACAATTTTATTGATGCATTAAATTAAATTACAATTTGAAAGTATATTTTAGAATTTTTTTAAAGGTTGTGATCTCATAGCCTAAAATGTATAATAAACCTTTTATATCCCAATAACTAACCCCCTAAACTTATTTAAGTAACTAATTTTAAGTCGAAGCTATATAAACGATTAACATAGACACAAGACTAGACTAAGCATAGATCAGAGAACTTTAGAGAAATAATTAAATAATAAGAAACTAATTAAATAACAAATAATAATAATTAAATAATCAATAACAATTGAGTTTATAATTAAATAATGAATTCGATAGAACTACGCGTTACGTTTGCTACGACGCGTAGCGTATGACGTAGTAGGTAGTACTTGTTTGCACAAGGTACGCCGTTAGTAATTATGTAAGAAAATATGTGTTTCACAGAACTGTCGATTTGCGTGACTTTGCAAAATTTTAACAAACCTATACAAAAACTGTGTGTGTGTAATTCTGATAATATAACATACATACGGGTCGAATTGATAACCACCTTTTTTAAAGTCGGTCAAAAAACCCCTAAGCAGATATACTGACAAAACATTGAGCTAAGTACAAGTGTCACAAACTTTTCTGATCTCTGACTTTGGGCGCTTGGCCGCTACTCGCTAGTGTCGTATAATTCCAATATGGTGACTCTAGTTTTTTTAGTTATTATTTTTAATTTGCAGTTAACTTCTTATGAAATTTTAGTAAATCATCAAATTATATAAATGAAGAAACTTAGAACTACATTTTTCAACATTTTCTACAGAACACTAACATAGGTGAACGGTGCCATTTTTATCCGAACACGATTGGAAATCTCCTTTTCTAGGGTTCCGTACCCAAAGGGTAATTAGTGGAACCCTATTACTAAGACTTTGCTGTCCGTCCGTCCGTCCTCCCGTCTTTCCGTCCGTCCTTCCATCCGTCCGTCCTCCCGTCCGTCCGTCCGTCCGTCCGTCCTTCCGTCCATCCGTTCGTCCGCACGTCCGTCCGTCTGTCACCAGGCTGTATCTCATGAACCGTGATAGTTAGACAGTTGAAATTTTCACAGATGATGTATTTCTGTTGCCGCTATAACAACAAATACTAAAAAAAAAGAATAAAATAAATACCTATTTAGGGAGGCTTCCATAAAAAAAATGTGGTTTTTTTGCTCGTTTTTGCTCGATATTGATACCGGCATCAGGTAGACGTTTAAAATATTCACAGAATATTAAGTTATATAGTCACTTTAAAAATAAATAAATAAATTTAAATAAAACAAATAGTTAAGGGGGCTCCCATACAACAAACGTGATTTTTTGCCGTTTTTATAGGTAATGGTACGGAACCCTTCGTGTACGAGTCCGACTCGCACTTGGCCGATCTTTTAAAATCAGTTAAAAAAGGTTAGTGCAATGAGATCACACCTCACAAGTACATTTGAATTTTCCATATCAATCTGCTACAACGAACGTAGCAAACATATTACGCCGTAGCAGATGGACTACGGCGTAGCAAACATTATTATTAAACCTGACTCAAAATCTCTATGCAAATCTTGTAAACATAACCTCACTTTACTTAATATTTACTTTTTCTGGTAATTTAATCGTAAATCATTAAAATACTTACATGATTACCTTTATTGTCACATTCTTTAACTGGTTTTCAAATCACGACACTGATTAAACCTAAAATCTACAAAATTTCAAATTTACAATGACAAATATTATACGTATTTATGTATATGTTGCATAGACTAACAAAGCGAAAGACGCGCGTCAAGGTCATTATTGTTTACACGAATTGCAAACAGATTCTGAGTCCGGTTTAGATTAGACAAACAATTACATATCCTCTGTCATCAAACCAATTTGACATTTAACACTCGAAAAGGTGCACTCAACACGACTGGGCTTTTAGAACTCATTTTACAGAAATACAAGTATTTTTTGCTACGTCGCGTATACGTATATTAAATAGATCGACTAGCATACTGGGACGATCTACTTAGTATACCTCTGCACTATGGCATAGCTCTAAATAGCCATAAATCTATTTTGACAGCTATGAGTGATATTTGCTACAAACGCATTTACTACACTTTTGAGATTCGCTTTTTACGAAGAGACGCAGAATAAGCCCCTTATACTGTAAACTACACTGCAGATGTTTTACGGAGGAAGAGACGTAGCATATTAAAACGACATACGAAGTAAATATCGGAAATGAAATACAACTATATAAAACGATATGAGATGAGTGAAGAGACGAGATAATATGAGATTAGATAAAAAATAAAACAAAATTAAACAAAATTTCTCAAAAATAGGACATATTATTACTAGTTTGAACGGTACAAGCTCCTATATCTGCATAATGACGTATGAAAATAGCCATAGTACACGCGACACCAGTTAATTAATATTGTGGTTAGTTTTATAGGCATTTAAAAGTCAAGGTTCCAATAAAAACTATGCACTCGTTACAAAAACCATTTGTTAATTGGCAATTAACGAATGGTTCAAGAAAGGGTTGCAGTCGTTCTCTTGCCGCCATGTTGCTAAAATGGACGCGTTCATTCAAGCATGCGTGTTGCTTGTGCTATGTATCGCCTGGGTTCGAATAACGGTAATCATTATCTAACTAACACAATTGATGAAAAGAACTTATCGTCTCTTATAATAATTATTATCAATTATATTAGTTAGACTAGCGGCCCGTCCTGGCTTCGCACGGGTTCACTTTTATTTTCTAAATATTTTAGTATAAACGTAGAATAAATGAATCTTTATGAATGTCATAAGTAGATTTTTTTTTTAAATTACAATCTTATTTTCTATCCATAAACCTATTTTTATTCTCAAAGTTTTTTTCCATAAAAATGTCAAAATATTGAATGTCGGTTGCGTCCGCTGCGTAGGGAGGAAGGGAGCCGACCGCGCGTATGAGCCGATCGCGGTGCGGGGCAGCGGCGTTAATTTATTTATTTTTTCAATTAGTATTTTGTTTAGATTGACATTTTAAATTCGTAATATCTTTTGAATTGATAATTTAAACAGTAATCTACAGGTATTGAAACAGTTTCGAATACGAAATGATTTATACAAAGGTATGTCTAACATAGTTTGATTTTGGTCGGCATTTCTATGAACTTTTTAAATGTAAAAACGAATTCCAGTGACATAATTACAACAGTTGAACATATGGTATTGCGAAATTTTTTATAGATATCGATATGTTCTTTAATATTGTAGAACGTTTTTTGTTCTATCACCAATAGTTTTCGCAGCGCATGCGATGAGACATTTTATGGCAAATTTTTTTACACCTTGGGTTACATTATATAATTTTTAGTAGCGATTCCTAATTTTCCTAGTAATAAATATAGCCTATGTTACTCAGGGATAATGTAGCATTCTAATAATGAAAGAATTCAAGTTACAAACATACAAAATTACAAATCTTTCCTATTTATAATATGAGTGTAGATGTAAATAATAATTATTTGGTTATTGTGGCATGATGGCCTAGAAATCTGGGAAAGCCCCGGAATTCTGCATCCTATCTCGAGCCCATTAATTAATAGAAAATTAGATATAATTTTTCAGACAAAATGGCATAAGTAGGTTACTGTATTAATAGCGGTTCTGAAACTTTTGGCGACGGAACTCTTTTAAAACTTTTAATGTTGTACGGATCCAAAAATAACCAACTTTTCTTAATAATTTGATTGATTCCACTGTGACATCGGCAGGGTTAAATGATACAGTGCGGTTTTAGAGAAACTTTCTCCCGCGAACGCTAACGTTACTTGTGGAATGAGCTTCCTGCCAAGGTTTTCTATAAGGACTACAGTATGGTGTTCTTCAAGAAAGAAGTAATTAGATTTTTGAAGGGTCGGCAACGCTCACGTGATAACCCTGGTGTTGCAAGTGACCATAGGCTGAGGTGACCGCTTACTATCAGGCGGACCACAAGCTTGTTTGCTACCTCAGTGGTAGAAAAAAGTAAGTTAGTCAGAATTATCCTCATGAAATTTCAAACGAAAATACAATATTTTTATCAGTATTATGTAGACACTCTAGTCGAGGCTGATTCGCGAACCCTGTGAGGTATCATTGAATAGGGCTTTAAAATGCATTTGAGGTTTTTAAGAACCTTTCTCTCTCAAACAAATTTATATTATGCGAGTTATCGGCTTCAAAAGTTTATAAATTTGTTTTTTCCTTTTGAATCTAAGGATCACTATAATAGGGCTTTATAAATACTAGCATCGAAGATTGTTTTGGACAAAATAGGTTAGTAAGTTTTTTAGATACGCTCTATAATTCTCTTTCTACGGAACCGTAACTTAAATTAATGCGAGTACGACACACATTTCACCGGGGTTTTATACTTATGCCACTGTTCAATTTTTTTTTCGTGATAGAAGGTTAAATAAAAATATATTCATCTGTATAAATCATCATGTCTTAAAAACTGAAGTAAAACTTTGACAGAATCTATTTTATTACGGAACTTAACAAAATTTATGCATTTGTTTCTCAGTCTCCTTACAGCATAAATCGTCATCCATGCTGCTTCGAGCCATCAGAGAACCTGACCTTGGCGATGGTAATTGACGCATTTGAGATCTACGGGCATGACCCTACTGACAAGTTAGACAACCTGTGGCTTTATCAGAACGAGATGCTGCGAGTCAAAACTGCTGAGGATCAGGTATTTCAAAGATCATTTAGAGGTCAGGAAGGTGGTGTGGGCCGTAACATATGGAAAATATCAACACAATCATAGAAATATTTATAGTTATATATATATATTATAGTGGACAAAGGAGGAAGAAACAGGATGTATAAATGTAAAGACCTTAAGACCGGCCTCAACAGACAGTTTCCCATAAAACTGTAATTCATCTGTCATTTGAGATCAGTACTGGTGTTTTTTTAATTATTTTTGGGTTCGTACTCAGAGGGAGCCAACGCTGTCTGTCTGTCTGTCCGACAATAAAATGGCTCTACCTTTCAGATAGAAATAGGTAAAAGACTGAATTTTTTTAACAGAATATGTGTTATAATGGGGGATTATCTAACAAATAGAAAAAAGTTAAATAATTTAAAATTAAAGGTAGTTCCCCATACAAGAAACACATTTTCGTTGTTTTTGCTCTATCTTAAAAACAGAAAGACATACAAACTTCAAACTTTCTGTGAAAATTAGTGTAAACTCTAAAGTATAAAAACAAATAATTAAAACCGGCCAAGTGTGAGACGGGCCCAAGCCATTACTATTTTAAATAACCAGTACAGTGCCATCTAGTTTATTATTAAGAGAAACAGGATTAAAGATACATTCTCAATGGCATAGATATATTTAATTGATTGTTTTTTCTGTGTAATTTCAGTACCTAATTAATGAAAGAGTGCATATAGCTACAGACCATTTGGGGCGTTTCATAAGACTTCATATTAAAGAGTTAAAGGTATGCGTAAAATCTACCTATCTTTTTGGCTGATGACAGTGTTGAAGAGTGGTGGTTGTACTGAAACCGTGAAATAAATGAATGAAAACACATCTTGCTTTTTGAAATAGTTTTAAGGTCTTAAGAGGTGAGACATAAAATACATTTTGCCCCTGAGAATGCGAAACTCGAGTTCTCCAGTCTTTTCGCAATAAGCTCCTAGGCCAGCCAACCGCTTTAGTAAACTGCTTAGCACTATCACCGACCTTATGAATAATTAGAATAGGTTTAAAAAACGTTTAATTTTTAGGTACTCTTAATAACCCTGGATGACGTTATAGACAATATGCTGACTATGTATGAGAACCACAACTCTATAGCTGCTGAAAGAAGAGCCACCTTCACCGGGGGACCAGTACCCATGGAATTTTACATGAGTCAAGGTATTTATGTAATAGATTTGCATGTAACTGTACCTACCGTAGATGAAAGTTATCGAAAGATTCGAAGTGAAAGTTAAAATATTTAAAATCGGTTTTTCGAGAACACTTAAGTAAAGTTAATACTATATTTATATTTGCCTGACTAGATATTGAATTCTCTCGTTTAAAAATAATCCTTATAATGTGACTAGTTGCTATATAGTGCTTACTTATCATTATTGCCAGCCTTCAAACTTTCCCACTGCTGGTGCACGGCCTACCCTTAACGAGGGTGATTTGGGTCATAGTCCACACGCGGACCCAGTGCGGATTGTGGACTTCACATACGTCTTTTTTTTTTTTTTTCTTGACGTATGCAGGTTCCCTCACGATGTTTTCCTTCACCGAAAAGCCATAGTACAGAGTGGACCGCACATTGGTTTTTCGTGAACTTAATTGTCATACATATTTTTAACCACATGTAAGTATTTAAATTAACATTTACATATGGGGCCGAACTATTAACTGAACTGTCTTATTAGTGAAGGAAAGCATCGTGAGGAAGCTGGTATATGTAAAAAAGAACGTATGTAAAGTCCACAATCCACACTAGGCACGCGCGATGGACTATTGTCCAAATCACCCTTGGTGCGGGTAGGCCACACCACTAAAGTGGTGACGTATGAGGACGATGAATCTTACTACCCCATTCTGCGATTCTTATTACCCCGTGCCTTATGTAATGAAAGCTAATGCCACTTTTTTTTTTGAAATGAGAATAGTAAAGTATTTCAAATACTTGTAGTAAAAATATATAAAAATGTTAGTATCGACAAAAGTTATTAGAGTTTTTCCTTAAGTGGCGCTAATTACCCCATGTTACCATAACTAGTACTAGTACAAACATTGTAAAATAAACCATATTTATAAAACGTTCTAAGGCTTAGCTCGTTATTTTTTTTAGTTGCTTACTTTTTCAAAATACGCTATGTACGAAGAATAAATTTAAAATATCAAGTGCTAGGCTAGTAAGCTGCTATCTGCGCCTTAACAACCGTTTTAATACTACTAAATCATTTTCTACAGAATACTATTGCGGGAAAAACGTCTATATATTTATGTCTGAGCTATACAGCGACCTTTACAACATGGGCAGAGGCATAGCACCATATTGTAAAGACCAATCGTTTGTCTTCCTCGGGTTCCTCCACTTCCAAGATGAACACAAATACTACTTATTGGATGACCCCAGCATATCATTTCCGACGGACAACTATTTGCATGGCTTAGAGTGCCATGTTGGAATTTGCATGTTCAGGTAAGGAAAATCATTGAAATATTGATAAAATTAGTTTTTTACAAGCTTTTATTTAACGTTTATGTATATCAATTACGTTTTTTAGTTTGTTATGGTTTCAATTTATGTAGCTTAGAACACTATCATTCAATTTTAGCCAAATCTTTAGAGCAAACCCAACGAAAATCCTTGCTGTAAAAACTGAAGTTTTAGTAATAATGGTTTATAAAGTTCCAGACTATTCCAGTGTCCAATCCTTAACACTAAAACTGAGGTCTAAGATGAAAAATAACAAAATTACCTTATGTTAATTATTCTGACATTTCGCCATCAAAATAATTGTTTTACATACATATATCTTCACAGGTTTCCCTTTAAGAAATTGGTGCAAAGAGAAAGAGACGTATCAACGATGCCCAAAGCGATCGTCAAGTGTGGGTTGGTTATGTATAAGCTGCCCCCTCTAACAGCTGCCTCCTGCATCATCACCTCTGGTACCTTCATTCTTGACTTCAACATCCAGGGGCTACGGTATCGACATTATGATTTTTTGCTGGTTAGCTTCCGCAATTACTTAAATAGCAGAGAAATATAAAACAATTTTTTTTAGTACTTAAGGCCAGTAAACTTAATTAATGAATGACTGAAAAAATACACAATATACGATAGGTGCGTGAATAGTACAGCTACATTGTACCTTCTCACTGCTACTTTCATCATAGAATTTGAGTTCTGTAATCTGTTCTATGGACTGCACAATAAACTCACAAAATTGACCATCCTTTAGAAAAAGACAAAGCTAACCTGTAGTATCTTTTCTCTTTCTATCAGCATGGGCCATTTTGTTCGTTTATGTTAATTATAACAATTTAGAAAGAGTCACACTCTCAGTCTCTCTCACACTGTTCCGATAGTAATTTAACAGTTAATTGTAGCTACTTCATTGCTATCAAACAATGCTTTGACTAGGCTTTAGAAAAGTTTTAAAATAGTACTTAGAACTTTGAAGATTTCTTTGCTAAAAGGTGATGGAGGTTTTTTTTTTAATTAACACGAGTGTATAAAGCATGTTTTTACGTTTGTTAGGGTTTCAATATTGTAATACTTCAGATCACCATCTTTGAATTTCAGTTGGATATATTTCACCACTGGATCTTAACATCAGGCGGCCTACGGCCTGCCTTCTTCGATCAATCAGCTTATGGCAGTCCACTGTTCAATATAAGCCTTTTTCAGTGAACGCCACCACACCCAGTCCTCCATCTTTTTCAATCAGTCTCCTTTTTAGGTCATCAGTCCACCTGGCCGGGGGGCAATCCGTGGTCTTCACTTTAAGACTCGTTTACCCTAATTACGATCGGTTCTGCAACAAATATGACCTGTCTTAGACTATTTTATTCAAATAAGGATTATTTCTAGACGACACCCAATGGAGCCACGTATTACACCAAGGAGAAGCACACACCCTTAGTTTGCGACCATCACGTCTGCGAATGGAACTACACTAATCATTATGGCGGTAACTATTTAGTAGTCGCTTAACAAACCTGCAAAATTTTAACAGATTTAACTTTAAATTTATCTACCTGAGTTTTAATGCAATCAGAAGTATGATATATTAACATCGTTTTTTAATATAAATGTTATCCCAAACACAGGTCCTTTTCTAATACCGGGGGATGCGGGCTCAGGTATAGACGCCGTGCCGCCCTACATAGAGCCTACACCGAAACCGGATGAACCAGAAGATGAGAATATCACTATACCATGTAAATATCAGAATTTTTCAACGATCGAAGGTTAAACCGTGGTCCACGCGCTATCAATTCTATCAAACAAATCAAACAATATTAATTCAAATAGGTTTCTAAGACCACATTTGAATCGTCAATACAATGTAAACAATGTTAATTTCTGCCAAAAAGACATGGCAAAAAGTTCTATTTAAAGTAATAATACAATACTTTGATCATTAGCTAAAGAGTATACAATATGTACCGAAACACTTATTAGGTAATAAAAATAAGTTAGTAAGCTACTAAAAACAAAATTAAACATGTCAATTTTTTTTTTGTTTTTATGTAGCGTAGGGGGCGCACCATGTGAAGCGTCAAATATCGTCGACATGCATGTATGCGTATGGACGCTTGCAACACTAGGAGTTTCAGATAATACTCAAGTGTTATGTCAACAGTCTAGAAATTTTATCATTGGCAGTTCCGTGGCTGTGTTGGTAGTAGTACCTATACTGCCTGCCCTGAGGGGCGCGGGTTTGATCGCCGTACAAGAAAAACATTTATGTGATGAGCATTTATAACATGTATGTATTAACAAAATTAAAAGTATATTAGTATTTGTTTTAATTGTCTGGTATACATAGTACAAGATTTGCTTAGTTTAGGACCAGACGGAATCGTGTGTAATGTACAGACATTTTTACTTCTTGAATTTCCTTATACTCGTCTTTACTATAAGATTTGAAAAATGAATGAATTGCAACAAAAATAATTAAATACCGACAAGTGCTAGTTGGACTTGCGCACCGAGGGTTACCACCATTTACGTAATTTACCAAAACAAGCAAAGTGTGCCACTAAGCCAAGCCAAGCCCGACGTTCATGAATATCATTTCCAACAAATGCGTTTCTGTTTCTCTTAATAATAAGCTAGATGGTGCTGTACCGGTAATCTAAAATAGTAATGGCTTCGACCCGTCTCACACTTGGCCGGTTTTTATTATTTGTTGTTATACTTTAGTAAGAGTGCACACCATTTTTCACTGCAAGTTTGTATGTATTAATTATTTACGATAGAGCTTAAATATTATCTATTTTAGTTAGATAGTCCCCCATAATAATACATATTCTGTAAAAAATAAAGGCTATTACCTTTTTCGGTCTAAATGATAGAGCCTTTTAATGGTCGGACACACAGACAGCGTAGGCTTAATAATAGGGCTCCGTTGGCACCTTCTGGGTACGGAACCCGCAAAACAATTCTGGAACTGCATGTTTATTTTTTTTCAGATATCTTGGATGGGTGTCTATTTATGTATCCACCCAACTACGGCTCGATTGCTGGGAAAAGCTATTTGGACCCTGTGGCTATCCACGATGACAGATTTACCTGCAACGCTGGGGCAGGGAATAAGGTATGAGCATTCTTAAGATTCCGAATTCCCGTTTCTCCTTAACACGGAACCCGTAGTCAACAAGGAATAGTTTCGCCAGGTCCGTTCGCGGCTTGACTTACAGACTCTTAGTACTTACTAGAAAGCACAAGTCATTGGCATAGTATACATATCTAAGTATCACGCCGACAAAGTGATAAAACAAAATTCTGATCGTTTCATGGCATGAGGCATCGTCAGTCAGTTTTTAGATAATGAAAAAACATGAGATTAAAACTCGTAGTCAAAAACCGATTTACTTTACTGGGTTTCTGATAGTCATGTGTACAGTGCAACAAACTTTTCTGACCTGGGACCTTATTGGGAGCAGTCTCAAGCTATTCGGACTCTGGAACTCGACACAAAGATGAATGGAAGTCTGCCTTACGTCTTAAAACCCTAAATGTACTTGCATACATTTTTCTGGGCTCTTAAATTCCAGAGTCCGAATAGCTCGAGACTGTTCCTAATAAGGTCACTTGTGGTAAAAATCAAAACTACATTAGCCATATTAGAATGGAGTAAAATTACATGACACTAGCGATCATACGCCGGGTATGAAAAGTTTGTTGCATTGTAATGAGAAAGCGCGGTAGGTAGGTTAGAAGATTTTATAGTAATCAATCAATGTACCTATTTAGAATTTTTGCCTTAATTCCTTTTTATAAACGAGAAATTTTTGTATATATATACATATAATCTAAATCTCGGAAACGGCTCCAACGATTTGGATGAAATTTAGTGTGCAGGCGGTTATATAAATCGATCTAGCTAGGTTTCATTTTTAAAAAACCTCGTTTTATCCGTCTTTTCAGGCAATGATAAACTGAAAAATGTGACTCTTTCTGACATCTATTGGCGAGTAGTAATACTATTATTTTTACCGACACAGCAACACTAAAGCTACTAGACAATAGATGGCGTTGTTAAAAAAACACAAGCAGTTACACCCTTTTTATATACAAAACTTGGTATAAAATCAGCAAGATCTATTCTTTGCACAGGGTTTGTATTGGTATCCGCAATGGATGGGATCCGTTGGCCGGGATCCGTATAGCGGCAGTAAGGGCAGCTACATACCACCTGGAGACTACTACCCACACCAAAAGGCCTTTGAGATGGAAGAAATGGTCGAAGATGATAATCAGTAGCATTTTTTAGTTAATTATATTCTTGTTTTCAGGAAAAAAATATGTTATTTATATGTACATCCATACTTCGGGATATTTCCGTTGATCCAACTATATATCCAACTGCTTGTACGAACAAGATTTTTTTACCCCGTGGACCAACTTAATAGTTAAACATTAGAAAACCGAAATTTACATGGCCCTTGGTAGGTACAACTACATACCGAAGCATTTTAACCGACTTTGAAAAAGAGGGTCTCAAATGGGGTTTTCGTACTTAAAACAACGTTGAGTCGGATTCACGCAATGAAGATTTTATACTGAAGTTAAAATATCATCCCTTTTTAACCGACCTTTTAAAGGAAGGAAGTTTCTACACATATTTACAAAACTCAACATCTCTCTGTACGTTCCGATTTACATTTTTTGTTTTTATCTATAATCTATGTTATCTGGCCAAGTTATAATACATATTTTATTAAATTAAATAACGTACGAAATAAGCACTGACAATAATGGTTAATCAAGTCATAAAACTTTACGGTGAAGAAAAACTTCGTGAGGAAACCTGCATACGTCAACAAAAACGTATCTGAAGTCCACAAGCTGAACTCGGCCGACATGGACTATGCTCGAAATCAATCTAGGTAAGGGTAGGCCATGCCTCAACAGTGGGGACGTATGATGCAGCTGATGAAGGAAGGTAGTCAGAAAAAGGACGCTGTCTGCCGGGCTAGCTAGTAGTAGTATTATTTGATTGTCTCTCCTTCACCTCTTAACAGAGCATTGAGCTGATTGGCTATAAAATTCTAAAGTTCCTACAGGAACAACTATAACCGAATTGCACGCGATCGAACTTGCCCCACAGCCGTTTATTGTTCACAGCACTACCAGACATCCAAATATTTTAAAGTACAATCGTGACCAAAAATACTTATACGAATTGTGCCATCAAAGCAAGCCTTGATTTGTGCACTTTAGGTCTTCTGATGGTTTTGGGTTAGGCGGTTATCGATTAGTTTGGGATCTTGATAAGATCTATTACTTCTGTAGAAAAATTTCTAGTCTACGATTAACATTTTATGATATAGCCCTTTCTAGTTTGACAGCTGTCATCCGAAATGATTATCTTGATGAGATCTATTACTCCTGTTAGGAAACTACTAGTCTACAATCAATATTTTCTGAACAATATAGCCCTTTCTAGTTTGACAGCTGTCATCAAAAATAAAAATCTTGATGAGAGCTATTATTTCATTAAGTCGAAGATCAATAGTTACGGGAGTGTAAAAAGTGCAGTGGGTGTAGGTGTAGGGCGCGAGCGCAATTGTGTGTACGAGTGTGTTATAAAACCAACAGACAGCGGTTGCCAGAACCCGGTGAGACTGTTCCATTACTTTGTAGGTAGGTTTTTTTTTTTTTGGCCCCATATTAATGAAGTGGGTTTAAAACTTATACTTTTTGAGAAAACAAAAAATTGACGTTAATTTGGAACTGGTGAAACACGCCTTTTATGTTGATGATAGTATAGAAATTTGTTAAGAGTATGGATGTTTTTAGTGTACGAGAAAAAAAAGCAGATAGTCACTCATAAGCAAAAAATCAAAACTTTTTAACAACATTGTTTTTGTTCAGCTTCAAAAAGATGCACTTAAAAGGTAAAAAAGTTGGTGTCATGCAAGTGAAGTGTGTTATAAACTTTAAGGTACATAGACACCAACTTCAAACTGTAATTCAGATCAGATTTTTGGAAATAAGTAATTATTTCTTAATGTGTACATAGCCCTCGCGATACAGCTAGTCGAACTTACACTGATCTGTCATAGCTTAACCTCTCTCGCCTTCTAAATCAAAACGCTGTTTCTTCTTACGTGTCTTATTTTATAAACTTTAAGTCAACAAAACTTTGATTTTGGTTTAAAATATAAAAAGATAAAATTCCCAAGCAGTTAAACACAGATAGACTGAACTATAATTTACCTAGTGGTTATTCTTTTTTTAAGCCTAAATCATAGTTTTCTTAATTTTAAGTGTACAAAATGAAACAAGTAAGAAAAACAGGATGTCGGTACTTGTATATATATACAATTAAATACATAAATAAATATTAAAATAACGGCTTTTTTTTAACGTTTTGTTAACGGCTCGAACATTTTCATAAAATTTAGTATGCAGGGGATTTCGGGGGCGATAAATCGATCTAGCTAGGTTTCATTCGTCATATTATCAGTGTTTTTAGGCAATGATAAACTGAAAAATATGACTCTTCTTGACATCTATTAGCGAGTAGTAATACTATTATTTTTACCGACACAGCAACACTAAAGCTACTCGACAATAGATGGCGTTGTTAAGCAACACTAAAGCTACTTGACAATAGATGGCGTTGTTAAAAAAACGAGCACAGCTCGGTCCCTAGGTACTGTTGATTAATTTAAGTCTGAGTTGGGTTTTATGTTCGTTAAATAATAAGAAAATAAATCGTAGGCCATGACACGTTTCCTTGGAAGTAAAAACGAAAATTAATAAGAATTTTTTTATTATGATATTTTCCATACGGATTATATAAAATAAATATTGTATAGCATGTTTCCATTCACTTGTCCTACATTTTACTTACAACTTAACAATAAATTGTTTAACAAAATCTGCCAAACTTCAAATAAAAGTCTCTAAAAACCTTCTTTCAACACTACTTCCACGGAGAAGGACGAAAAATGCAGGAGTACCAGCTTTCAATTCATAATATTTGGTCACCAATAAATCTCCTAAATTTTTTGATGGATCTATAACATGGGGCATTTTGTCGTAACCCTCGAAGTAAACATTAATTCTATCACAGCTGTATTTATTGTCCTTATCCCAGGGAGCAGGAAAAACTTGCTCTAACTGATTCATCAACGGTACATTTTCCGGACACATCTTGATGAAATCAGTCATTTGATATTCTGGGTACATCAACAAAACTGGCCATTTCAATACTCCATCTTCTAAACAAACCATTGAGTCTTGAGCTCCAGGTAAACTAGGTTCTAACTTAGACAAATCTATATCGTCTTCATCATCACATTTTGATATTTTAATTTTACGATCAATTATTGCTTGAACTACAGCTTCTTTCTCTTCACTCTTTTTTGTGGTTAATAAATTTTGTTTTCTTATATCACGTTCTTGTATAAGCTTCTTCTTTTTAGCTGTGTTAAGTAGATCTGTTATTTGTTTATCTTTATCACTTTCAAGTAACTTTTCACAGTGTTGGATACATGTGTCAAATTTTAATATAGCTAAGGCAGATTTTGCTGCTCGCACACGGGCTTTGGTATGTCCTGGATTGAAGGATAGTGCTTTTTCACTATCATATAGAGATGATCTGTAGTTTTTCAAGTGCCAATGTGCAGCTGCTCGATTGTTGTACAGGCTGGCATTCATTTCAGCATCATCACATTTCATTTTGATTCCCTCAGTGTACCTTGAAATAAGAAATAAAAATATCATTAGCAATTGCTTTATCCCTTTTGAGTTACAGTATACAAATGAGTAGGCAATTTTGAATTGGCAATTTAAATAAACTTGTCTATGATCACTTTTACAATTTTACATAATAATGCGTTATATACATATACTAGCGGTCCCGGCGAACGTTGTTCCGCTGCCGTCCCTCTGTAACCCGGCGAAAGTTAGTTTTTATCTAAAGAGCCCGAGTCCAGCTCGCACTTAACAGATCAAGATAAAAACTATCATTTTAGTTGGATCAAATAACAGATAGTTACGAAGTTTGATCAAAATCGGTTCAGTAGTTTAACCTTGTTTGTTTGGGAACCTTCAAAGATTTATCAGTGTCGTGATTAGGAAACCAGTTAAATAATGTGACAATAAAGGTATTCATGTAAATATTTAAATGATGTGGCTAAATTATTAGAAAAAGTGAGCATTAATCAAAACTTTGATTAACCCATCTCTCGAACCTATTATCCCTGTCAGGGTAAATTGGTATCTAATAGGATTTCTCCAAATATGACAATAATTTGGGAATCTAAACGTAAAATATAATTAGATATTTATTTACTAAATTTCTAACCCCAAAATTGCTAGTCGGTAATTCTTATGTTTGAAGTTAAAATTTCCATCTTCTTTATAACTACCAGCAAGTTCCAAAGGTGTGTTCACTTCTGGATCATATTTGAGCTTTGCCAACCCTTCTGCCAACGGCGATAGTTCACCATTTTCAGGAACAGACTTCATGAAAAAGGGATGCTTATCCATTTCTTCCTAAAAATATTGATAAATAATAATTACATTAACAGTAATATAAAAGTTAATATAAACTTTTTTTGTTAACACATACATATTGTGCATACAAAACACCCAAAGTCAAGACAAATACAAATGCAATGACCTTTTTGTTTGTTATCTGCGGGTATAAAACACATTGTCCTTGAATCCGCAGGCAGTCAAAACTAAAAACAGAGCCACGGAGCAGCCTATTTTGGTTCTGACTTTTAGGTGCTGTGTGTCAAATCTGTCTCATTTCAAACCTAAATAATTGAAATTGAAGTGCTCTCTCAGATCTCTTTCTTATTTTAATACTTATCCACCAAAACATTAAATTTGTTAGAATAACTTTTCCTGAGCCTCAAATCTTTCCTAAAAAACTGTGTTTTTTCTAATTGGTAAATCACTCTAGATTCTCGGCAATAGCTGAACCAATAGGAAATTATTGTCAGACTTAGACATTGCTGCCTCTCTTCATTGTATTTGTTCATTGTCATTTTATAAGTCCATTTGTGGGCAAAGGCATATATAGGGTAAAATACATATACCAGCTCTATTTAAATATTTTGGAGGAAGTTCCAGTTGTCCTCTACACTTTGTCTTTTTGTTTACACTGGCCTTTTGCACAAAACCAAGAACCAAAAGACCTATTGCCAGTCGCATGGGTGTATGATGCATGCAACATGTTTTAGTTGTTGGTACCATGCCATTGGCTTCAGCAACTGCCACACACTGTTCGTTGGTTCCAATGTTTTTAATTACTCTTGCCAAATTCCACATCCTAGTTACTTCCTTGAAATAAAGGTGTCGATCAATAAAGGGTCCATCATCCACAAAAAAATCCAGGCCAGGATGTGTCACAACTCCACCAAACCCAGAGCTTGTAGACGGCCCGGGTTCTGAATCACAGGCAGAATGCGTCGCAGCTCCGCCAAACCCTGAACTTGTAGATGTCCCAGGTTCTGAATCACGACCAGTTGCCATTGTTTGCAATAAGGTCGTACGAAGAAGCAATTGAATCGGTATTAGCAGACAAGTACTCACTTTAACTCTGCTACGCAGGATGTAGAAAGCTTCTTTATAGTCAAGGAAGGAATTACCATTTATTGTTGTGTAGTGGATGATTTTGTATGAAATGAATTTATTTATTTTCCGAAAAAACTAGTGTCCTCCGAGAGTTTCTGAATTTCATCTTTGTATATAAATGTGGTATTCTATCAATAGAAATTTAAAAATCTCACGTACTTGGAAAGTAAAGAATTACCGAATTCAATTATTTCACGTTTATTTATTTTATAAAACGCGTAAATTTAAGACGTTCCAAACTTACTTCCCATCGGTCTTCTGGCCATCCTTCATCATATCTCTTCTTCTCTAAACTGTCAATGAAGTCGTCTAATTCTTGATCTAGTTTCTGGCATAAAGCAAGACGTTCTTCATCTGTCATTGCCTGTTTCTTCGACTGAATTTCCTCTTCAGACATTATGGTTTTTAATTGAAATATGTAATCAATATCATATAAATACAACACAAATAACCTACATACATAACCTAAAAAGAAATGTTTGTAAGGACAGACTAAGGTCTTAGACCATGCTTCCTGATTGTATTTTTTTTTTTTTAATGTTTATAGTGTTTAAACTTTTTGCAAGCCCACTATATGCAGGTTCTAAAGCCACCAGAAAACCACCAGATTTTTAGCGTATAATATGAAACTACTAAATTAGGAATTTGTATAAATAACTAATGTTTAATGAAAAATAAACGAATATTGAGTCAATATTCAATGATAGTAAATTTTGTAAAAACAACAAAAACTACTTGAAGCCAGCTTTTGAAGCCAGAAGCATCTTGAAACTATGATTCCCAAAACTTTTGTGTGTACTGTGGTCTCGGCACATTTTCATAATATAAAAATATTAGCGATAGAACAAACAAAAATAGTTAAGAAACAATGGGGATACTTGATGAGTAGGTAATTATACTTACCGAATGCAATATTGTCTAAGTATTTAATTGTTTTTGAAAACTATCAACCTAAAAATTGCCCACTAAAAACATACAAATACAAATACCATACCATACCAGATACAAATTTTGCCCACCAGCACGGGGTCCCAAACCACCAGATCTGGTGGTGAAACAACTAAGTTGGCAACAGTGAATGTTTTATTTATGTCTATATGTTATACCTTCAAACCTAGGATTTTTACGCTAATCTATGGGTATCCCCATAGCAAATTTATAAATACAGAAGACTAACGATATTATTTTATTATTAATATGAAAATATTGCCGTTTTTTAGTATGACACCTGTCAGCTGAAATTAAGATCTTGATGAGATCTATCACTTCTGTAAAAAACTACGAGTCTACGATCAAAAGTTACGGAGATAAAGCCGTTTCTAGTTTGATAGCTGTCATCTGAAATGAAGATCTTCATGAGATCTATCACTTCTGTGAAGAAACTACTAGTCTACGATCAAAAGTTACAGAAATAAAGCTGTTTCTAGTTTGACAGCTGTCATCTGAAATTAAGATCTTAATAACACTGTTTACGAGCAAGTGTGATAAAAAACTATGAATTTTCTTGTTCCTAGAAAGTCCTAGTAGTAGAACCAGGGACAAAAATCATTGCCCTTGGTTACTACCAGTCGAACTACGCAGTAGGACCATGAACAAAGAATAAAAACTAGAGCTCATGAACATTTTTTTTTATTTTTACAAACTTTAATTTACATTTGAGTAAGTAAACCCGAGTATTTTCTTCAATGGAACTGGTGTGACAGATATTTTATCGATGGAGGAAGTGACAATACTATGGTGGTATCATGGGGACTAAAACATCCCCTTGACCCTACCAGTGGTGCGAGCCGCTGGTGTCACGGGCGCTACAGGAAGTAATTTAGGTAATTTTGTGCCTTAAAAAGTCTGAAAGTACCTAGGATATGTAGTAACATACATACACCTGCATGCATGATACCTACATACCTAACGTAATTCCCGTAAATTCCACCTAGCTCACCCGGCGAACGTTGTTTAGACTCGCACTTGACCGTTTTTTTATGCCTGTAACCTTCAGGCATAAGGCTGGCAATTTTAGTGTATTTCAAATATTGAAAATAAAAATAATTTTCGTTTGTAAAAAAAAGTCGAATATATTCGTTGAAAATGTTGACTTCACTTTTTCTGCCGTCAGTCAGTATTTGCCGGGAACCGCCGGTGATGGCGGTTCGTAATAATTTGTTCGGTGATAGAATAATTTAATTTTTTAAACCTTATTAAAAGTAAAGTGTTATGTTAATTTAGGTGAACAAATAGGGACACTATTAAAGAAAAATAGTTACAATATAGTTAGAGAAATAGTAATAATAATAAGACTTTATTTTTAGTGGGTGAATGTGATTTGTTTTTTTATTTTTATTCTTCCACGGCTGTCAATTACTGCCAGGTCTATGATTGATTGTTATAATTGATAACAACGTTTAGGAAATTTAATAAGCTTTCAAAATATACCCGCATTATTACTGTAGGTCAGGTAGATATCGAAAAAGCGAGCATTGTATCACGGCAGAATTTTCAAATCTTACGATGACGGGCGTTAAAGGTTAATGTACCTAATATACACGTGACTCAGGAGTAAGATAGGCCTGTATAGACTGTCTACAGTATCTTGACGCGTTACTTCACTATTCTTCTGGGTGTGTTAGTCTAAAGTTGAAGTGCGTTAGCTGTAAAGCGTGCTGTACAAAGGAAGAGTTTTTTCGGAAATATTTGAGTTGAAACATGAAGTCGAGTTATTTTTGGTCGAGCATGACATGACAAGTGTAAACAGATACCGGTTAACTTTTTGTGGCTGCGAGAATTGATTTACTTGTCAGATTATCAGCACAGCGAGTACTCGCTCGAATAAGCCGCCCGAACAACAAAAGCGGGGCATAGCGAGTACTCTCTCGCATGAGCAGCCTGAACTCGGGGAGGCGGAAGGCCTTACAGAAAACCGCAGCCACAATAACGCTTACATTGAGTAGTGTCGTGTTCCTGGCGGTGAGTTAGGTTGCCAGAGCTCAACTCAACAATTCGCTGCGCGAACAGCGGAGTACCGGTGGTGCTCGTCGCGGTCATTACTCAGCGTGCTGGTACAGCGGTCCAGCGGTTCAGGGAGACCTGAAAAAACGGCTGACCGCTAGCCGCCCGCACCTAATCTTTGCTCTGTGAGGCTGATCCGCCAACCTGTGTAAAGTATCTGAAGTAGTAGTCGTGCCGGAGAATAAGAGTGGACCTTGGCTACTACAACAGAGGCCCTTCCGCCCGTCGTACAGTATTATCTGTGCCGGCAGTTCTAGTACCGCACCTTTTGTAGACAAAGCTGTCTGTGTAGTGAATCCTCATATATAGTCTTAGTAACTTTAAAAAAAAAAGCCATGAAATAAAAAGAAAAGAGTTTTTTCAGCGGCCGCTACATCCACATTCAATCTGGACTTCCTCAACATCAGGGGTATTTACGCCCATCTTAACGCAGTACACCGTACACCACCACCCAGAGACTGCGCAGCCGGCCATTCTTTTTCTATGGAGACGCAAATATCCTGCCCGGCCGATACATCATACCTACATTATCCTGGCTACAAACTTAAACACAATTTTGTGAGTCATGCCGGTGTATGTATGTTCGTCCGAAAGGATATCTACTGCCGTCGCTTTCATAGCCTTGAAGACAGGGACCTGTCGGTGTTATAGGTGCACGTAGATCACAGCGGCCACACTCGAATCTATGCGTGCCCTTGTAGGTCTCATAGCGTTGACACAGATGTAGCTCGACTCTTCACGCACCTGAGTTTAACGACTGACAAAGTTCTGAAGCAATATCCTACAGCAGAACTAGTTATTTTGGGAGACTTCAACGCCCACCATCGTGAGTGGATCAGTTCTCGCACGAATAACTACGCAGAAATATCTGCTCTTGAATTTGCTCTGACCTATGGATTCTCTCAGCTAGTACTTTCTCCAACGAGAATACCATATATATAGTAGACCATAGGAGCTCCTTACTGGACCTTCTGCTTACTACACGTCCGAACAGATATTCCGTCTCAGTGGTATAAATGATTTATTTTACCACAATTATTGTTAAAAACAATTGGATTACTGAGTATTTTCGGATTATATTATATTATTATCCCAGGCACTTGCTGGTCCAACGAAATTATCTAAATGTTATCCAATATTGTAGCACCAAATGATGCTCACAACATATGCGCATGCTTTCAACTGTTCTTATCCCCGTCAAACAGGAAAGTAATATGCCCGAATGCAGTTTATTTCCTAAGCGTCACTAATAACAAATAAGTGTACAACAGATCCTATTTGACCTGTCTCGATTGCGCCCTTTAAGTAGCGTGCAATCTTGTGGCTCTATGCAATAACGAGTCATTGTTGGGTTTGGCAATGCTTAAACCTCTGTGTTATATGCACCACCACGTAAATTTTCGCCGATATAAGAAACTGTTAGCTTTAAATGATATGTACCCAAAGTAAATAAAATAAAATCTACGTTTATCAATTTAGGAAATGGTATATTTATAGACCATCTGTCCAATTCAATCAATAGACACACGACAAACATAACTACTGTTATCAAGTCCGTAGTTGTCAAAATCAATCCAATGTAACTTAGTTGAATCGCTTGGCACAAAATCAAATACAGTATCAAGTCCAAGGTAGTTTTTAAAATAGCAAGGATAGGAGAAAATACGCGCACTCTGAAGGTAGTTCCAAAACTTGGCTCTACATAGGGACTTCTTTGACCATACAACAAATAATTTAGTAGCAATGTAATCAGATATTATATTTCGTTCTTCTAAACTATATCATAAACATTTAAAACACAATAAAATAGCCTAATTTTTCGATGTAGTAATATCAAATAGAAAACATTGAAACATCTTTGAATTTAAATCAAATTCATGAATTCCTTAGACCGCAATTCTATTAAATCACCAAGAATAATACATTAACTTTCAAATTAATACAAAGTGCCAGCTTTCCAGTGAGCTATATACTCATTTTTAGCAGCTTCACGTTTTTTGAAATATTGCGGGTATTGGGCCTTCTCCAGCGGATGCCAGTAATCAAATATCCAGTCTGGTGGATCTACGACTCGGGCATATGCCGGTCCACCAGTGATTCCTATGGAGGTAGCAACTGAAACCAACGTTTAAAATGATTTAAAAATGTAGATTAAGTTATGATAAACGTTGATCTACTTACTTAGGTGCTCGTTTCATGTGAAAAAAATATACAAGGACGAAAAAGCTGACAGTCGACAAAAAAGTAGCTTCCACAATTGCCAAAAATCAAGGGTCCTAAGTATACCTATAGGAAGTATTATTTATTTCCTCTTCGTTATAATTACATATTAATAACACAGTCAGACAAAATAAGCTATATTCAGTTTGTTTTGTTTCTGGAACACATCTGTCAGATTTAGGTAACATTTCTGCTAAAACTGTCAACTTGGCACAAATTCCAAATATAACTCATAGATAAATTTCAGGTACAATACAAAACGTTTTTAAAATAGCTTATGACTAGTGTTAAAATTTCTATAAACCTACCTTCTTAGTGCATTTTCTAAAATTTGCATTATACGTAGAGAAAATTAAAAATAACAAATGGCGGCGGCGCGCGGGCGCTAGTTAGCTGCTATATGCGTCTAAACGTTAAAGGTCAAAACAGACTTATCAACGCGGCACCCGATCAGCATCACTTCGGCTCATCGTCTAATCGTCAACCAGCCGTCTACCCGTGGTCAAACCACCGTTTACCTGTGGTCAACGCATTAAGCTACTCCGCGTGGATTGCGCGTTAATTCAGAGTTGATATGTGCGCCTTGTTCACTCGCCACCGGGGCGTTAAGCGTGCGTTAGCCTTAACATTGGCGGGGCTACTTAAAAGCGTGGCGTCACAAAATATATATGGGTGCAGAAGGCTCACTCCATAGTAGGTGTAGGTCTGCTAAGCCCTTCCCTCGTGTATAAAGCTTTTCTTGTTCGTAGGCGGCGGCAAGGGGGCTGCTTCGTGCAGCAAGGGCTCGGCACGGTGTGCGGGTGACGGTAGGATGGTTGGTGAGTGCGGTCCGTGGCGTTATGTGGTAAGGGTCGCGTATACTACTCGGTACAAGGGAACGGAATGGAAGGGTTTATGAGACAGGAAAGGCGGTAGGAATTAGCGGAACATTGATAGATATCCATTGTTTATAAGTTATATATTTGGGAAGTAATTCTGTTTACGGAAATTAACTTCAAAACTACAATCAAGCAATATGCTTCTACTGTATCTACAAAGGTAAATAAAATAATGTACACTTAGCCGCAGGTAATGGAGTCTGGTTCAAGAATAATTCGTTTTCACCTACTCTCAGCAAACGGCGTTGTTCTTTTGCATTACATTCACATGCATTCTTGTCGAATTTATTTCTTAAAAGAACTTGATGATAACGGACTACCGGCCTGTAAAATGCAAGTACTATATTAAGTATAAGGAACCTGCGGGTAATAAGGCCGAATTAATATCAAATTATTTATTTAATCAATTATTAAGTCTTTACAAACTCCGTAACATTTTTCGTATTGATATAACGGAACTGCAGTTTCTCGAAACAAAAATATATTCTTACCCTGTTATTTTAAATTTCTAAATGATTTCAAATAAATTGAAACAGGCGCGGGAAATATGGCCTTAGGTGTGTTATAAAGCCTATGTTTCAATAAATAACAGAATCCTGTGATGACTCTTGGAATTACGCTTTGTTATTTAAAGTGAGAGAGACTGGCGCTAAAAAAGTTACAAACAAATGTGTTTTACCATAGAAATGAATAATTTTCCGAGTGATGTAAAAATTTGGATGCTGCACGTAGGCTTTATTACTCGCACTATACAAAATAATTTTTTTGTTGACGATCTATGATAATATTTTGATTTTTCTTTCTCGTTTCTTAGACTTAATATCATTCTAAAATTGTTTCCCATATTGTGATATTTTTTGCACTTTTCTAATTTTAAAATTAAGGGGGTAGGCCTCATTAGCCGACAGGCCTTATTACCCGTAGGTACCTTATACAAACAAATAATTATTTGCCGTCTTTATTGATATTTTGTAGGTATCCAGTACCCAGGTCATGTGACTCCTGAATTAAATGTGGCAGATAAAAAAAATCGGTATAAGATTAATTACTTAATGCATTACCTTAATGCAGAAAGAGGTATGAACTTGAATTTAGTAAGTATTGTTTAAGCTAGGCTAGCTGCCTATAGGTATGTTAAAGTTATTACTAATGTCGTATTTTATTTAATATGACATTAGTTGTTAAATGCTTTGAGATGTTTACTCTAGAGGAGACCATATGAAAAAAACATCACGTTACAGACAAAACACTAGGTTACTACGTGACGTGGCATACGCGGAAACACCTGTTCCAGCAAATGATCAAGTGAACAGCAGCCCATACACTGCAAATTTAGTGATAGCGTCGCCAAATGCGGTATCTCATCTACGTATAACGCGCGCGCCATGCTAAATGTGACTTCGCATACCACGTGTTTATAGGTCCCTTAAGCAGAGGGGTGAATGGGCAGGGCGAGGTACGACAACAGCGCATGCGCCGTAGTTGCCTCACCTTAAACGTTAACTCTTCTTGTGAGTGAAACACCCCACTTCTAGCGCTCAGCAAGCCTCATCTTACGTGGCGCGCACTATACCTTCGTATTAGATCCATCTATTTTACAATTAACTGAAAGTCACCTAAATAAAAAAAAATATGCTTACCTTGCTACATAGTAAGCTTCGATTTGTCTCATAGCCTTTTTGTACAAAGTGCAGACTTTTTGCGAATGAGATCTTAGTTCAGGGGCAAACGTTGTCATTTTTACCAGGTAGAGGTAAATACATAAATGCCCCAAAACTCGTACACAGTAAAGCAAATATAGGTACCTAATTAACTAGTAAACCAAAAAAGTGTCACTTGATTTTTTTTTTTTTTAGTTTTGACATAATATGTAATTTCCACATCAATGCATGGAAGGGGAAATATTATACAGTGCAACAAACTTTTCTGACATTCTAATCTTTGGTGATCTTTCACACAATTTCTATATGGCGACTGCAGTAGACCTTTAGACAGCATTTTAGACCACCGGGTCAGAAAAGTTTGTTGCACTATCGTTTAGCCTAATTCCTAATTATCTGTAACGTGCCGTCGTCGTTCCGTACTATACTTCTATTGTTTGTTAGAAATTGGCAATAAGGGTTCATTATTCTGTTTTGTCCTCACCGACTGAACGGCACAACCGTGGGGAATTTTGAGCGTTTTTTTCCCTACGGCATAACTACTAATAATTATATTACAGTCTTTTATTTTACCGAATATTTACATTAAATATGGTAATTTACGACTTATAGGACATATATTAAGCAACCTTAGACCAGATACACTGCTATCAGAAACAGTGTTGAGGTGATGGGTTCATTAGCTGTCACGCAGGACTAAGTTATTGGTGAAAAGAAGCTACCTAACATTATGTCAGTGTACCCATATACATCCACTGGTTACCCCATTCTGGGGATAAAATCGATGAATTAATAGGTACATACGTATTGCTAAATCTCTGTTTTTCATTATCGACACAATATATACTAGTTTTAGGTCTAAACTTAGGCTGTCAAACACAATTCAATTTTGTTTTAACGTGCAGTATTTTTTGCGTGATATACGAAGAAACCGAAAAACACACACGAAGGACCATATGTATAAACGTCGGTAATATCGGAACGAACTTCCGAATGTTTCCGATTTTGAAACAGTTGTCTAGCGACCATCTCGGCACTAAACTTGCCACCCGCAGTGCGGGCTGCGAAGGCAACCTTTTGATACGACCGCCAGGGACACCAAAACCACAGAGTAAGTAATGCAGATATAGATACAACGGAAAAACAGAACAATTGTGCGGTAAGTGCAGGGCAGAAAGTGACCACAAATATAGCACGGACGCGAAGCACAAAGAATTTCATACATTGACCTTTTACTTTTTAGCCTGTGTTAGTTGTCCAGGTCATCGCATCTGTGCGAGCGCGACAGCAAAACTATAATGCGCGTGCAACAGAGACAAATAGTGACCGGTCATTGAACGAAATTCTTTCTGCTTCGCGTCCGTGCTATAGAATCGATAATATGGGGACGTCCCTATATAACATCGGACCCCTATATCTATTCCTTACTCTGTGCCTAAAAACTAGGTACATCCTGATAATCTTTTTTTTAAATATCTTCCAGCGATATTAACGCACCTATATATTTTCAATGCACATACACACATTTCCGTCAGCTTCCAGTGAAGAATCCAAAAAGTTTTAGATTGATCCCCATGTCCATGTCAACAATGCAAATAAAATAAAAAACACAAAACTTGCAATTTTTAATAACTTTTATTATCCTCGTAATATTCATAATTTAGACAAACATAACGAACCTAATGTCAACTCAGGGTGTAAGCTTACCACTTAATTTTAATACTTAAGTATAAATTTATGATTAACATATTTGAAAGTAATGGGAACCGATTACAATAGGTATCAAATGTATTGCACAGATATTTTTTTTTATTAAGATATTATGTACTTATATCCTTACCGCGCTAATGGTTAGAAAAATATAGTTTTTTTTTTTACTAGCGTATTTTTTTATTCCTTATAATTGAATGTAATAGTGTATCTACAAAATCTTGACATGTCCTATTAAACACCAAAATGTTAGTTAATTTTATTGGTTTCTTGTGAAACTCGATAAGGCATTGGGAAGACCCATTAGCCTAGCATCAAAATATAGCGAAACGCCATTTTGTAAAGGATATTCTGCTATGAAGTCTTCAGATATAGTGCGTCGTTACTTGCTTATTTTTCCCAATTTACTGTTCATGAGAGTCTTTGCTGTGTAATCCTTAACAGGTTTTCATAAAACACTGCGAAAATTAGTTATGGAACCTCACTAAGAAAATAGTAAAAAGTTAACAAGGAAAAACACTGCTTTATCATCGAATTCCCGGCAAAAGATTTGTGTGAAAGTAAGTACTAGTGTAGCCGACCCCATTTTAAATTTACCCGCAAGACAATTTTAAAATCCCCTAAAAACCCCTAAATATATTATGGTAAGGTTTTATCCCTGATGAATAGTGTCGTGCCGGTGACTATAATATACTATATATTTTTTATTTTATACCTCTAAGGTGGCAAACAAGCTTTCGGTCCGCCTGATGGTGTAGCCTATGGACGCTTGTAACACGGGGTATCACTCGCGCATTGCCAATTCTTCAATAATTTGGTTTCTTCGATAAAGACTCATATTTTGACCCGTTTCACTCCTTTTAAACTGTTTTGGCAGGGAAAAAATGCCTTACAACTTTGGTAACGAAAAGTCGTGATAGGAATGAAACTGAAATACTTTCATTATTTCCATTAATTTCTTTCAAATATGAATTTAAATCTATTTAATATTTATTGGATGGGTACCTATTGCGGTAAGGACTAAAATTTAATATTTAATTTAAGTATTGTCTTTTCAAATACAGTTTGTTGTGACACCATATACACATATAGACACAAAGTACAATCTAAAAAAAAAACTAAAATATTATAAACTATAAAAAGTTACTTATAAACAACTTTTGTTAGAAAATATATTTTACTGAATATCACACTTCGCATATTTTTGTATCACATTGTAATATTGTAAAACATACAACTTTAGTTCATAATATTTCTTAATATTTGTAAATCTAAGGCGAATTTATAAGGATATAAATTGCATAAGCAAACAGCAGCCATGAACGTAGCTTGGGTGGAACATATGAGTTATTTGCCCACATCCAAACCATAGACAAAAATATATTCAATAAAAAAAAAATCGAGTACTGTATGCTTTTTCAGACTATCAAAATAACATCTTATTTTTAAAGATTCTACATAAATCCTAGTTTAGCCCATAATTTTTGCAGTTCTATGCTCATATGTCTTGATACATAATTTTATTTTCCAAGACAGTAAATTATAGGTACCTAAATTACATACATTTGTTTCGTGTGTATTCCTTCAGCCTTCGGGCTGTTAGGTAGGTAAGAAAGTGTCTAAGTTTAATTTTCTCATAATAATCACAATTTATATACTTGCTTTGATTTTGGTACCTAAAAAACCTTGACTAAATGTTGCAGGCAAAGTCCACACAAGGGCAGTGTAAAAAATGTCCACTCAGTTCTCACAGTGAGAATTAAGGGTTGTACGATAATAATATGCCCGAAATTTAAGTAAGTAAAGTTAAGTAATGTCGACAATGCACGCTTCGTAATCTCTGTACCGTAACGTATTATATACATATGTACGTAATTAAAATATATTGACAGACACGGCATTATCACATTTAATTTATACAGTCGCCCTACGTCGACTGAGCAATCCAACTAGCTTATGTCGTCACATATGGCTAATTAGGTGCCGTCCAGCCAGTTATATATTTTGTCGCGGCGCTATGACTGTCTCGACGTTGTCAGATCTATTTAAGGCGATGATTAGACTGTATGAATTAAATATGTGTTTAAGCTGTGACAATATATTGTAAATAATATTTAGAACTAATGTATTCTAAAGTTGCTTGCTTTTATATTTCAAATTTATTGTAAACCCTAATTTTATTTTTTTCTTACTCGAATTATTTTGTATACCAAATTCTAACCTCAAAATCAAGAAAAATAAAATTTAGGCTTAAACAATAAAAGTCACTTCGTAAAACAAAGTTAAATCTCTTATATTTATAATTTGATTGTGTAATTCACCTTTCTTAAAATTTTGAGCCTAAGTATTATACTTTTTGAGGTTAGAATTTTGTTTATAAAATAAGATGAGTAAGTCAAAATAGAGTGTAGAACATTTTTTTTTATGTTAAAGGTAATAAATGCAGGAAAGGGTTTTATTATTATGTAATGAAGAATAAATAAAATAGATTAAAAATACATATAAACTCTCATAACTAAGATTACAATTTTTTGTCCTTGTCTTTTTCAAAGAAGATACGGATCGAATATGGAATACAGCAATATAGCTCATATAAATAAAAAAAAAAGAAATACTAAATATAAAATACTGAGGCTTTGTATATGAGGCGGTACATTTTAATATCATTACAAACACCTTTATGTATTAAGCTTACAACATCTAGGGTTTAAAAATTTATAGTAAATATCCAATAACAGGGAGAGATATAGAGTGAATACAACCTGGTAAAGCTGATTTTTTAACCGTTTTTTTTGACAGAGTTTGACAGGTTCTTTTTACACTGACAGGTGTGAATATCACTCGTATCTATAGTAGTGTAAATAAATAAACCAACTTGACAGTTGAATACACGGAGCCGTGCGTTCTAAAACCAGTTTTCTAACTAACTCGTTGCATTTTGGAACATAGTCTAAGATGTAGTCCACAACAATTTGACAATGCTATAATACTGATTCCATAAACAGTAATGATTCTTCGTTTTTGCTAATTTCCAGTTGGCTAGTGGTAGACTATGGAACTGAATACCTACACTGTTAGTGTTGATGTACCTTCTATAACATTATAAAGTAGGCTAGCGGAAGTTTTCTCAGGTTTACAGGTTAGGTTGAATTTTAAATCTTGTACTTTAACATATCAAGGGCACGCTATGATCAGTCAGCGTGCTCCATATAAAAGTAGTGTGATCATATTTTACACATTTACTAATTGAGAAAAATTAAAAAATTAGGCGCAATCTATAAACTAATATTTAGGTTCCTAAGTATAGTGTCAGATTTTTATGTATAAATCTCTAAAACAATAAATATTTTTATCGATTATTAATTGAAAAAGGCAAAGATAGTAAATTTCAGATTTTGTGCACAAAATTTTATGGAGTTTCATTATTTAAATCGGAATATACCACAGACTACATTTGAATGAAGTCCGCTGTAACTGGTTGAGGGTAGCGCAAACTAAGTTCAAAATTTTAATTATAATCTCCAGACAAATGTTTCACACACAGAGGGGATTGCCTTATTCCATCTCAATTTCACATTAATTTAAACTTTATTACATTAATTTTATAAAGAAAGATTTAAGTGTAATGCACAGCGAAAGCTGTCTTCCTTGTGTATGTGTGTAAACCTATGTTTATTACTATTCTGCAATCATATCTACAACTTTACATTAAAATATAATCAGATTTGGGCTTTGCGTTTACTTTTTTTGTAATTGAAATATGAAAAAGTTTGCAAATTTTATTATATTGTAATAAAGTCTGTTTTCTTAGCAATTTGCTTTAAGATTTTACACTTCGCGGCGCCTCGCAGCGGGCTCCATACAAACGAATTTCTCATTTGTTTTTGACATTTACTGATGAATCACTGTGAAATTTCTCGTTCATAATCCCAAGCCGAATACTGGTCTGTGGTTTTTCCAAATCTTGTAAAACGTTTTATTAACTAGAAATCTTTTTTGAAACCATTTGTATGTAAAACTAGAATCCTGTATAACTTTTGAAATATAAAATTTTATAGAAAACTGGCACACTGCAGACCTAGATATTTATTACTAGAACATGTCTTCAAAATTTCGTGGTGTTTGATCAACAAGTGTCAAAAATAAGTGAGAAATTCTTTTGTTTGAAACCCGCTGCGAGGCGCCGCGTAGTGTATCCTCTTAAGAGCATCTGTTTTTGATGCTAAATCCGAATTGGTTACTCAAGTAATAATAAATGCTGCAGCATCTTACTTGAAGCTAAAATTACCTGCCAGAATTTTGGCAAATCAATTTTGTATGAAAAAATTCTCCGGCGTTTACCCTTAAGTATAAGAAACTGTGCGAATATTACAAAAACATACAAAACAGCTCGTTTATTTGGAATACACAGTATAATGTGGAGGGGCGCGAGGGCATGCCAAGAATTATTTATGCGTATACATGCTTTTTGTGTCCAAAGTAAATAAAAATAGATGATAATAATCCATTTTGAGTAACAAAATATTTCTGGTTATAAATATTTAATGCAAAAGTTCGTATGGATAAAATCTAAGGCTATTTCACCTTGGTGCAGTATTAAACATAGCACATGTTTGAAACTTTCAATAATCCACATTTAAAGTGAATCCGAATCAGATTTCTCCCATACAACTTTCGGTGCACACTAAATACCTATACATAACTATAAATAATTTGTTGCCTAAAATGCGTTATTATCATAAATGCATACTCATTTATGAAATGCCAGTGAATCATGAAATAACTAAGTTTTTGTTGATTTCATACGTTTATTGAATTCAATAAAACTTTTTTTTATTTATATTCATTAATAATTCACGGAAATTTATGCAGGAATATACATTTTGCGACTATGGTAAATAGGTCTATAATTAAAGATATTAAGTATAATACAGTTTGTATGAAAAACAGATGTTCGGATGCACCTTAAATGAGAATGATACTACGAATTATAAAATAATAATAAAAACGCAGAGTCGAGTGGTGAGCCGTCCACGCAGCGTTAGATTAGAGCTTATATTCAAAACGGCACTTATTTCATTTATATATTTAAACTATGGCCGGAATTTACAATTATTCGATTCAGGCATTTTTAACTTCATCAATTTCAAATTCTTTTTCCCAACTTTCGTCCGAATTCGCACTGGCATCGTCCTTTAATTCTTTTTCACCAAAATAATCTTCAACTAAATTATTACCACAGACGTCAGATTTTGCAGCCTTTTTTGGTGAGCGGCCATTTTTGTTTTTCTTATCTGTGGTGGTTTGTTTATTGTTCATTTTGTCTATGGTTTGTGCTTCTTTTGTTTTTGGACTTGTGTTGCTTGTGTTTGTAGTTTTATTTTTTATGTTGTTATTACTTATATCCCTTAAAGATGTTTGTTTTGAAACTTTCTTTGACGCTATTTCTTTTTCGTATTCCTCTAATAGTAATATCTGTTGTTCTTCTGTTAGTTCTACGTCATTTGCGAAGTCTTCTGTAAGATATATTACATCAAAAAGTACCTGAAATATTCTTATTAAATAAATTCTTAATATAATATTTTTATGACTATCGCGCGTTGTACACATTTTTGTTTTATTCATCCGGACTTACATCCGAAACAAACGTTTACCTTTTAGTTCTCGACGATTCGGTCAGGATATACTTACCGTGGTCATGAGAAGACTGTTGGTAACATGAGGTAGATGTTTGCTTCGCGTATAAGACCGGATGAATTAAAAAATAAAATCTAATACCTTCAAACGAGCAATTCTTGTATGAATATATATATAATCTGAATCACGGAAACAGCTCGAACGATTTTGATGAAATTTAGTATGCGGGGGGTTTTAAGGGGATAATTCGATCTAGCTAGTTTTAAATTTTTTAAAAAAAAACATAGTATTATTCGTGTTTTCAGGCAATGATAAACTGAAAAATATGAGACTTCCTGACATCTATTGGCAAGTAATACTATTATTTTTACCGACACAGCAATACTAAAGCTTGACAATAGATGGCGTTGTTAAAAAAAACGAGCAGAGCTCGGTCTTCCAGGTACTTACAATAATGTAACGCCAAAAGATGCCTACTTAATTTTTTATACTTCCAGTTAATAATTAAGAAAAAGGTTTCGCAGGTTTTTTGTTCCGAACGGTAAAATTTGTATTGAAGTCAGTTAGGTATTTTCCCCGTAATAGTCAAGTTCTTTAACGTGTCGTTCGCGCATTAGGGTGTGTTCGTTATGTGATAAGTAATCATTATTTTCGTTAATTTTGTCATCTGTCATCCGTTCGCTTAGCATTGGTATCAAAAGTTACAAAATTTTAGTATCATCTGTAACAAATTGTCAAGCGTTCGTTTACGATATTTTTGTCACTTTTGCCACCTAAAAATAAAACTTTAGACCCATGTCGGGAGATGGGGTTTTGGCGTTAATCTGTCGTTAATAAACTGCCTGTGCATATTCATTGTTTATGGTAGTATGTGTGTTATTATCGTAGTGTGTGTACGTCAATCGTTAATATTGCAACCGATATTCTTGTTAGTAACGTTTCAAAGCTACACGAAAGATAGGTGTCGGTGGTAAAATTAGCGTTGTGAAAAGTGTGAAAAGTATCAAACGTAGGAACTTTTTATCCCAAATCGAACACACTTTTAGTATCTACATTTTTTTACCGATATATATAATATTTAATTTTGATGGCAAATGCATGGGTTAATTAGAGTACCGTTGCAATACTGTCATAACATTTTTGAAATTTAAGTAATCAACTAAGAAATAGGATAGCAAAAATGCAAAATCATAAGAAAATCAATTCGGTAAAAGTGGGAACTAACCGCCCGCTCTATAAGTATATCATCTGACAAACTGGCGTCTGTTCACAAAATTTTAACTCAAAATACGGTTAGAGCTGACGAATGTTAATTCGTTTCGTAATATATAACACTCTAAGTCTCTCTGTCCGTTAATGTTTTTTTCACAATTAAACCCCTGTGACAATTTCCAATTTTCACAATTTCAAAAACAGATTTTGGCATTTTGATAGTTTGCATTTGGGAAAGGACATAGACTACTTAAAAATGTCAAGTGTGAGTCGCATTATCGGTCACAGAGGGTTAAAAAGAATTTAACCCATTTTATTAAAATTTTATCTGGGGAACGTTGCTACTTAAAAAAAATAGTGGGATTGGAGGAGAGAAGTTCCAAAACTTCAATCCTGTAATTCCACGCTGATAACTAAATTTAGCGCAGGCAGCAAATGCAATACGAAATAAAACTAACTCAAACACGTGTTCATAGTTCAAGTCAACCATTCAATCAATCAATCAATATCATTTATTCAATTTAGGCTACAATAATTGAGCACTTATGAATGTCACTAAGCCATCGGTTCGTAAGTCTATAGGGCGGGAGACCTTGTACTGAGAAGAACTGGCAAGAAACTCAGCAAGGGCATTAGGATTATTTATTTATTATAAGGATGACCCGGTACGTCACGGTATCGTGTGAAGCATTTCCCTTTTCCACTACACCGGCTCAACACACCTGTGTCGCCTGTTTTACAGGAAGATGACATACTTATAATATTCTAAGTACTTCGGCAGATGTCAATGAACTCTTCTTGACTTTATTGATGACTTTCTTGACAGGTCTGGTTTTTAATGACGACTGTTCACACGAAACAATCCTTAAGCATCGTGTTGTGTTAGAGACACTTAAGGTTTAGATTATGTAGAGTCTGTAATGCTTTTATTAAAGTTGGACATTTGTAACATTAGCACTTAGAAATTTACTAAGACTTACCATCGTCCCATGAAACTACTTTGTCAATTTCTGTGTTATCTGCTAAAGTTTCTTCGTCCAATCCAGATAACACTTTTTTTGGACTACTGAAAAGAGTTAAAAATAAAATTTAATCAGTCTATATTCGGTAGAGATTTGTCCTCTAGTGACGGATATATACGATATATGCGAAGAGAAAACCACAGAATGAGGATTAAATACGAAGAACTGGTAAGGAATAGACGTCCAATAAAAGGCATTTGGACAGGGCAGTCAAGTCAAAGTCACCGACATAGCCCAGCGCATTAGCAAGTTGAAGTAGCAGTGGGCAGGGCACATAGTAAGTAGAACTGATGGTCGATGGGGCCGAAAGGTTCTCGAATGGAGGCCACGGACTGGCAAACGCAGCGTCGGAAGACCGCCTACAAGGTGGTCAGACGACATAGAGAAGGCCGCAGGAAGACGCTGGATGCAGCCCGCTTCCTACAGTTTCCTTTGGAAATCTATGGGGGAGGCCTATGTTCAGCAGTGGACTTCTTGCGGCTGAGATTAAGATGATCATAGACTTCGAGTTCTATAATCTGTCCTATGGACTGCGCAATGGCCTCACAAAATTAGCCACATTTTAGAAAGAGATAGAGCAAACCTATGGTCTCTTTTCTCTTTCTAACAATTATCGTCATTATGTTTGTTAATGTTTATTAAAACAAGTTAAAAAGAGACAGGAGCCTATCGCTTCGCTTCGTCTCTATCACACCATGCGATTTGCGACCATTTTTTTTCACAGCTGGCTAGGATATGCGCTGTCTCGTTCTTTGTGGCTATGCGGGGGGATCCCAAATATTCTCACTAACACTGAGACTAGATGGCGACGTCCCCATAATACTGAGGCTAGTTTGGTTCGCTCCCTGCCCCGCACTTACCACACTATTGCCCTGTCTAGATGCCTTTCGTCCGACTTCTGTATCTAATTCTTACTCTGTGTTAATAATGTCGATGAAAAAGAAATGTCGAGCGTGTACGGACAATAATGAACACGCCTTAGTGGCGAAAATGTTTACGATATTTATGTTTCAGAGAGTCTAACTACTTTTTAAAACACGCCATACAAAATGCAGAGTGGTAGTCGTATGGCGCGTTAAAGATTAATGTAATTATAGCGTTAAATATTGCATTTAAATGTGTGGTTCCATAAAAAAAAGTTCCAAGAAAATTAATAAAGAGTGTAGTGAATAAATAAAAATTAAATTAAAACTTAGTAAAGTACTTTGTAAGAACCTATTTGTGAAATATTTAAAATACTTTTATAGACTAAACATCTACCATACCCTCTGTTGATTGACGCCCTGTTTAGTTTCAGAGCATATCAGAGATTCAAGTATTTTTTTTGGCTCGTAATCTTTTAATCTATACTAATATTGAAAAGACGTATAATTTGTTAGTAGTATATCTGCAACTACTGAACCGATTGTAAGAAAAATTTAAAACAAGAACGTTTTTCATTAATTCAGTGCTTATTTACTTCAATAGGTTTTAAGTAAAGCACCAAATTAATGAAACACGTAGTTTAGACATTAGTCGAGGTCATGACAGAGATATATTTTTGAAAACTTTTGTTAATAATTTTTTAACAATTATTTTTCGATATTTTGCATTCTCTTGGAAATAGGAACAGTACCTGTCCCATTCTTGTGCGCTTGATTCTGTATTTATTCATATCGCTTCCTCGGTAATGCATTGGCACACTCTTAACTAATAGAAAGCTACACTATTCCTCGTTAACATAGGCTATAAAATGTTAATTATAATAAGTTTTAAATAACATTGTTTGTTAGTTGACACTATTTTTTTATAATGTAATAAAAAAAAGTTTTTTGAAGCAATTATAGCTGAAGGGATTTAAAAAGATAAAGAATACTTTTTATCCCAAGCTCCCACGGCTTTTTTTGCGGGAATAGGTTTTACCGGGGCGCGGTTTTAAAAGCGTAATTCGTCTTGTCAAGGTGCCATAAATGTATGTTTAAATATTTTTGGACAATACACACAAAGCCATCTGGTGCCAAATCAAGCAAAGCTTCAACTATCGTACAAGACAACGGATACAAATACGTACATACTTTTTTTTTGTAAATACATACATATTAAACATAAAAACAACCGTTCTCAAGACAAACACAAATGTTTGTTTTGTGCTATAGTCGAACCCACGCCCCTTGAGTCAGCAGCCGGGTCATTACCCACTGAACCACGGGCCCGACTTTTGTTACAAGAAATAACTGAGTACTAACTTTTCTATGGGCGTCTGCAACGCCAAGTGAGCTACTACCGGATCATTGGTGGTCTCTTCTACTGGTTGCTTTCTTGCTGCAGCGGCTAATTTGTCTTGTAGCAAAGCGACGCGGAAAAGGTATCTGTAGATAATAATCAAGCAAAATAAATACATATACATTAAATATAATATCATATTTATTAATATATAATATATAAATACATATAAATACACATATTAACATATATTTAAATATTGTAACAAAAATACGATTAGATGTGTTTATGCGATGCCGAAGTATTTTGTACCTTTTTTTTTTATTTTATTTAAATGCTTTATTTCTTAAAAGCAGGGTATAATATCCCTTTTTTGAAGTCAATAATTTTTAAGTTGCTAGTTAAACGTCATTCGTCGTTGTGTTAAAAAAATATATATTTAATCTCACGCATTTTCATCACTAAGGTAGTCATTAAAATTGTAGACTGTTTTTTCTGTTTTACAAATTTTTTGAACTTTAAGTTTAATATACATTACAGGAGCCCTCTTCTGCAGCACAACGATTGTCTCCAGAATAAAATACCGTAGGACACAATTGCATCTTCAATCTTTATTTTAAATTCCTATAATTTTTTTTAAACTTCAAAATTAGGACATATCGATAGCTTCACCCCCTGTCACACAAAACTTAAGTGGTTTGTAGAACGAGGTTGTTCCTCACATTTCAGTGGTGTGTGTCAAGCCACTGATTATCCCCTTCTTGAAAAAAAAAAACCATTAAAGAACCATAAATTCATCCATACATACATACTATTTGAATATAAATTGTATGATAATAAATAATATAAAAGCTTTTTGAAGTTGCGAGTTGTTTGGGCAATATATATTTATATATATCTGCCGGGTTGATTTGTGAATCTTAACCATCCCGGGCGCCACCCAAACGCATACAAAAAAAGGAAAAAGGTTTAGGTGGACTACAGTGACATATACACATACAGTAGAATTATATATATAAAGGTATATATATATGAAATTACACTGACCTTTCCCAAAATTCTTCATGACTGACAGCATCAGGGACCAGCTTTTCGTATTGCGCCCGTAGCAGGGCACTGCCCTCGAGACGCTTCACAGCCGTCCCAGGCGATATCACCCAAGAATCTGACTCGATGCTCGCACGCCAGGCATCGAACTCTGGACTAGTTGCTGGCACAATGAAAGTCGCGTCTACGCGTTGCAGAGCTTCTAGTTCTTTCTGTAGAAAAAAATATTTAAAAACAATATAGTCGTTTCTTAGTAAGACATATTAAAACTGGCTGGCAAAACTAAAAATAAAAAAAACAAATATTTAAATATGTTTTACTAGGTGTTCTTTTGATTTGTCTAATTTTTCATTCCTTTTTTGTTAGTAACCCCGGTTCAAGGGGTTATTTCTAATGAGAAGAAAAGTCAAGAAGCTCTGCATGTACAAGTGGCAGTAGGGGTATATAATTTTGGCCCAGGTGTTTTTTACCACTTTAAAGCTAGTAAGTTAGGATATATGGGACTTATATAAAGCTATACACTTATGTATAAAGTTATTATATAACTATACTCCATTATATATAACCATGCATTCGAACCTGATGAGCAATGTTCTGCAAAAGTATGGCGGAGTGACTCATTAGTCACCTTTACTTACTTATTTTTTAACTAATCTGGTTCACTATGTCAAAGAACTTTCGACACTTTAGACAAGAAAAAACCATACGTACCTTGTATGTGGATAGCATGGTAGTGTCTCCCGAAGACAATATTACTTCTGTGTCATCTTCATCATCTGGCTCCGGGTTCAGCACTGTGCTCACTTGACCTACATTAAAAATAATAAGTTAATTCAATGTTACTATTGTCAGAAAAAAAAATCCTTTAAAAAAACCGTGTCTGTACATTAAAGATATAATTAAAATGCAGCCAGAACAGGCTAAAAGAACTTCTCCTAACCGAAATAGGGATATATGAGAATCGAACCCAAAGCACTGACCATGGTTTAAATAGGATGGCAGTGCCATTTTGGTGTCTCGCTGCATTGTGGACTGGTTCCATAATATAATAAATAAAATAAAATAAATATTGTAGACATTACACACGACACTGTTTGGCCCCAAAGTACGCAAAGCTTGTATTATGGGTACCAGACAACAAATACAAATACATAAATATTACTTTTTTTTGTAAATACATACATGTACGTATGTATCATACATAAATGCACCCAGACTCAAGACAAACACAAATATTTATATTATGACATAAATGTTTGCCAGTGCCGGAATCAAACCCACAACCTGTGCACAGTAGTTGACCACACTACCAACTACGCTGCGAGGGAGCAAAATATGATTATTAATATGATTTGAGTAGCAGCTGAACAATCTTCCCAAATAATAAATATCCCGAATAAAGCAGAAATGAAATAGGTTTAGAAGTGTATTGTCACTAAAAAAATTTCGAGCTTGTTACATTTTTGTATCTTAACGGTGTTGCCATTTGTTATACTTCAACTTACCAATAAAAGTGCTAAAACTTTTCTTCATCACATTTGCTGGAGACTCGGGTTCATCTAACTGCAATTAAACCCTACAGTTAATTTTATATATGTTAATTTATTAAAGCGCATTAACTGCATAACTAGCGCCACCAAAATATATTCTTTTTTTTCTCTTTGTACAAACCATATTTCAAAAATGTTACAAATCAATTATTTAGAACTAGTTACAAGCCATTTTTAATACGTTATACGTCGTTTATAAAATATATATCTGTGTCGTAGATAGTGTTTCTGGTAAAAGTGGCCGTTTTTAGCAAAAAAAAAAAAAAGCGCTATATGCAACTCACATATTCTAGATACAATACATAAAGTTCTAAAAATAGCTTATAACTAGTTGTAAATAAATATATTCTTAATGCTCGCCTTCAACATAAGTAATATATATATATATATATATAAATCTTTTGATATGTTCTCTGATTCATTAATTTAAGAATTGTATAAGAAGTCTTCTTAGTTATATCTAAAAATACTAAATGAAATGTTGCTATGTCTTGTATAACATTTCAACATAAAAAAAAAACTGTAAAGCAATCAATGTATATTTTAGTTATAGATGGCCTAGACAGATAAGGTCAAACTGACCATAAAAAGGTCTACATTTTCTAGTCAACTTCACACTTTAATTGTATCGTTAAGGCCATAGCCATTACCAAATTTGTTTTGATAGCATGTAATGTGATATTTTATAGACAACTTTAAACTTAATTCTGTTTTTTTTATCTGCTAAGATTTGTGGTACCTATATTTGATGTCAAAAATCAGTCAAGTGCGAGTCGGACTCGCGCATGAAGGATTCCGTACCATTATCTATAAAAAACGGCAAAAAATCACGTTTGTTGTATGGGAGCCCGCCTTAAATATTTGTTTTATTTTAATTATTTATTTTTAAAGTCTCTAAAAAGCTGAATATTCTGTAAATATTTTAAGAGTCCACCTGTTCCCTCCCATACAACAAACGTAATTATTTTGCCGTTTTTATAGACAATGGTACGGAACCCTTCGTACGCGAGTCCGACTCGCACTTGGCCGGTTTTTTAGATAATGAGTATTAAAATATTTACATTATGACATGACATATGAAATAACCTCAAATCTTGATTTCCCTGTACCTACAGTCATATGTCCGAGTTATATTTAATTAGTTATCTGCTACCTAGTTTTATTGCGATGGTAGAAGAAAGTCTTGGCTTAGAAACATAACGGAATGGACGGGCATTGCCAGCGCAGTACAGCTTCTTCGCTTGGCGAAAGACAAACAATGTTTCAAGGAACTTACAGCTATGAAGGGGTGGCGAGCACGGCCGTAGCTAAGGGGAAGCATTGTGGGGCAATTAATTCTGAATCAATATAATTCTGGCAGAAGCCCATAGATTAAATTCAAAATTGTTACATTATTGTGGCATTGTGTGGTTACCATTTTGCACTTGTTTTCCCGCGCTCCCACCCAATTAACTACTACCTAAATTGCTCACGCTCACAAGCAGGCTAAATAATTAAAGATAGTACCTAAAAGTACTTGCGCCTTACACGAAACCACCGCTGCCTTACCTAAGATTCAACTCTAGCTACAGCCCTAGTGGCGAGTAATAATGGAAAGGCACTTAAAATAAGTTTGGTTTCAGTTCCAAAGGCAAAAAAAAATTATATAGCCATTTTCATTTCAACCAAATGAATTGTTAAAATGAATAAACCATATAGGAACAAAAGATTTCACTTTTAATATAAGTCTATTACCTAATATTGCTAGAGAATGCCCAACGGAATTAAGCTTGCTATTTAACTCATGTTTGTGCAGAGATTGAATAAAGATAAATTATTATTTATCATCAAAATGGGTTTTAACAAGATGTTAAAGCTATACTTATCTCTAGCCACGTTTTGTTGACAAGATGACATTGGCATAAAGTGCTTTGACATCCCATTATTGACATAACAATCGTACTAATAACTAAATATAAACAAACAATATGACCTCATTTATTTAAACATAGCATTCACTACTCTATCGTGCAAGCATATGCAGCCAATGCGTCGAATACGCCCCGGAAGTGACGCCATATTTGAGATTCTCATTTAAGGCACAGTGACTACCTATGTATGACTATGACATTTCAAAAATGTTACAAACCAGTAGTTTAGAACCCCACTACCCCTACCCTGTTCTTTTTGGGATGCAGAATCATTATTTCGTTTTAGTCTATCTGTCATCCGTTCGTTTTGCATTGGTGTCAAAAATATCAAAATTTTAGTATCATCGGTAACAAACTGTCAAGCGTTCGTTTACGATATTTTCGCCACCAAACAATGAAACTTTAGATCAATGTCTGCAGGTGGGGTTTTGGTGTAAATCTGTCAAACTGTCTATTCATCAGTGGCGCTGTCTGTATACATGCCGATTCTCGTCAGCCTACCTTTCTGAAATTCCACCGTACTACCAAAACCACATACATCCGACACTAGCGAACATAAGGGGTGGCGAGCACGGCCGTAGCTAAGGGGAAGCATTGTGGGGCAATTAATTCTGAATCAATATAATTCTGGCAGAAGCCCATAGATTAAATTCAAAATTGTTACATTATTGTGGCATTGTGTGGTTACCATTTTGCACTTGTTTTCCCGCGCTCCCACCCAATTAACTACTACCTAAATTGCTCACGCTCACAAGCAGGCTAAATAATTAAAGATAGTACCTAAAAGTACTTGCGCCTTACACGAAACCACCGCTGCCTTACCTAAGATTCAACTCTAGCTACAGCCCTAGTGGCGAGTAATAATGGAAAGGCACTTAAAATAAGTTTGGTTTCAGTTCCAAAGGCAAAAAAAAATTATATAGCCATTTTCATTTCAACCAAATGAATTGTTAAAATGAATAAACCATATAGGAACAAAAGATTTCACTTTTAATATAAGTCTATTACCTAATATTGCTAGAGAATGCCCAACGGAATTAAGCTTGCTATTTAACTCATGTTTGTGCAGAGATTGAATAAAGATAAATTATTATTTATCATCAAAATGGGTTTTAACAAGATGTTAAAGCTATACTTATCTCTAGCCACGTTTTGTTGACAAGATGACATTGGCATAAAGTGCTTTGACATCCCATTATTGACATAACAATCGTACTAATAACTAAATATAAACAAACAATATGACCTCATTTATTTAAACATAGCATTCACTACTCTATCGTGCAAGCATATGCAGCCAATGCGTCGAATACGCCCCGGAAGTGACGCCATATTTGAGATTCTCATTTAAGGCACAGTGACTACCTATGTATGACTATGACATTTCAAAAATGTTACAAACCAGTAGTTTAGAACCCCACTACCCCTACCCTGTTCTTTTTGGGATGCAGAATCATTATTTCGTTTTAGTCTATCTGTCATCCGTTCGTTTTGCATTGGTGTCAAAAATATCAAAATTTTAGTATCATCGGTAACAAACTGTCAAGCGTTCGTTTACGATATTTTCGCCACCAAACAATGAAACTTTAGATCAATGTCTGCAGGTGGGGTTTTGGTGTAAATCTGTCAAACTGTCTATTCATCAGTGGCGCTGTCTGTATACATGCCGATTCTCGTCAGCCTACCTTTCTGAAATTCCACCGTACTACCAAAACCACATAAATCCGACACTAGCGAACATAAATCCGGGGTCAGAAAGCCAGAAAAGTTTGTTGCACTGTAGTTTGCTACTATCTGCAATAAGTTAACTCTCGACCAAAAGGTCCATGTACAAGTCGGCGCTTACGCGTTTTGTTCAACGTAGTGTAATGCCATTACTCTGTCTCTTTCGCTACTACGGCTTCATCTCACACGCCTTGTGGTGAAATTAGTAAAAGTAAGCTTAAAATTTGTTTGCTCTTTCTAATGAATACGGTTTTACCGTTTGTTCCCTCTGTCGCCTACAATAATTGATGGATAACAGCCTACTCCTCCTCGCTTTGTTCGGCGCCTGATGCAGAACCCGCCAATTTTATTCACCCCACTCATGATTTAGTTCGCTGATATACTATAATTAACTGACAGAGTCCGTACTAATTATTCCAAACACGATACCTTTACTACAGGTTGATTAGGCGATTGCTAATGCAGATTCTAAATGATGCTTCGGTAGGTCATCATATAAATGCCTGACGCTTTGCTCGGCGCCTAATGCAGAACCAGCTAATTTTTTTCACCCCCAACTCATGAATCAGTTCGCTGATATACTATAATCTACTTACATAGACCATACTAATTATTTGTCATGATAGCTCCTACCTGTGGGCTGCTAAGGAGATTCCAGGTATGTAAATAGTTAGACAGACCAGCTATCAGCAAGGTATTTCAGTTAAATATTATTAAATTAGTTAAGAAACTTGTTAAAATTTTTAGCAAAACTCTTACTTTGTGGTGTACCTATTTTTTTTTACTTTTAACTTGTTCGGCACACCACATTTCAGAGTGCATGATTTTCGTTTTAGATTTCAGAGTTCAGATTTCATATTTCGTGCTACGTCAGTCTAGTAAACACTTTCGGACTGCCCAAGTCGTACTAGAGTTCAAAGACAACATAAGCACAGGCGACAAGCGCTTAGATGATAACACAAGACGTTGGGCATTCGTCAAGCGTCAATCCCTAGCACGAGTCATCCCCTTAACGATGCTCATAATCTTATATAGCTATCAATTAAAAAAACTTCGTTTTCGTTTTGATGATTAACATGTTTTATGAATATCTCTAAAACCCGACACAAAAATAATATACTATTTCCATTTGTTATAAGCTTATTTGAATACTCTTCAGAATTTCATTTTTTTAAACTAAAACAGAGCAGCCTCAGGTTTTTCTTTGCAAAAAATTAATTTTAAAAAATGTAGTCTATAAAACCGCCATCTAAAGAATTTATAAAGAGTTATAAATAATCAAATCGAATGTCACTTCATGATACGTGTTATTAGTTTACAAAGAAAATGATAGGTAGCGCCACGGTAACGCGTTATATTGTTTTCAAACAATTTAACCTGATACATTAGATTCAAGCTTTAAAACTAACACTCTGTAGCATATTCGATTAGGCAACGGTGCTTGAACTCATAAAGGTCGTGGTTCAATCCCGACCCCTATCAACAATTTTTTTTTTTATATTAATGATGTATTTTTTTCTTTCGGATTTACTAATAATGGTCTTGAGCTCATAAAGGTCGCGGTTCAATCATCCCGACCCCTATCAACAATTTTTTTTTAATATAAATGATGTATTTTTTTTTCTTTCGGATTTACTAATCGTTTTATATATTTGGGTATCAATGTAGTATTGAATTCCCTTTTCAATTTAATTTTGCTATTTGAAAAATAAAAATAAAAATGCTTCTTTTCTCTTAATTTCCTGGGGATTCTATCATCAGATCATGTCTTGGTGACAATGGAACCATCACGAAAGTACGCTCTTTTGAATAATAAAATAATTTTTTGAATCGATCTACAATTGACGGAGGAATCCCAACGAACATAAAACCTCATCCGTTTTGAAGTCGGTAAAAAATGAACCTGCATCTTTTAAAATGTATACATACCAACTTAGCTTTATCCCTTCCAGTTTAGTTAGCAATCAATGCAAGTACAAAACTCTTCCTTTTTAGAATCTTGTATCGAATTCAAAACATACAACCAAATTTAGTAAAAATACTGACCAAGCATATTTTTCTTAGACGGTGTGCATATTAGAGATTAATGGTTATAGTTATGTTGAATAAAAATAAGCTTTGTGTTTACATTATAAGGTTTACAATGGTGAGTTAATTTAAAGTATTTTTGGTCCTTTGATTGCAAATAAACTTAGAATGTAATCATGTGCATGCAGCTTTATGAACCAATTCTTTGAATTTTGCTTATTATTATTTTTGTCACTTTTACTAATGATATTATCGAAGCTGGTTGTCTGTACTTTTCCTATACAGTGTCAATTTTAAACAAACTTAAGTATGTAAGTGTTATAGTTTTCTAATTTTAATAAAAGATTTTACATATTTTGTCCTATAACTGTCCTCTATTTTCAAAATTTTAGAAAACTGAAGTAATGCCCTGCCCAGTTATGTGGATGGAATCGGCTACTAATATTAATAATTCATTATTCATCAGACCTTTAATAATTCATTATTTTTCAGGTCTCTCAATCCGTTTGACGCTGATTTCGAGGAAGTGGCGCAACTAGCAGCGTCTACAAAGAAAAAAATAGTCAAAGGAGAAAAACCACCTACAGCTGCAGTCAAAGCTAAGAAGACACCAGCAACGACGTTTGATAGCCCGCAGTTGAACGTGGGTTCAGATTCAGAAGATGCTTGTTTGCCTTCTGCGCAGCCTTCAAAGAAGAGGAAGCAGAATATGCAACTTCCCGATCCCGAGATTAGTCTGGTGAAATATAAACTTTTCTTTGTATATTATTTAAGTATATGATTTGTATTTTAATCTATCCTGATAAATTGACAATAATTCAGTTAAACTTGTGAAGTTCCCTAACGCTAACAATAAAATAAAAAAATCAAATAACTATTGAATAATAAAATAAATTAAAAGACTGAAAAATAACGCGGGTTATATTTTTAAAATTCGTATGTTAAATTATTTTATACTCTGTGACATTAATATATAAAAAAAAAAAACTAGTGCTATTGTACGATTATATTTATATCCTATAATATTGGGATACTTGTTTTCTTTTTTTTACTGATCATACTAGTTAACATGCTAGATAATCCTCGTTAATGATTGAACTTATCAAGCACGGACGTGTACAGACAAATACGAGTTGATTTTTATACTTACTTGCCTGACATACCAAAGGCAGACACAAAGCCTTTGATTGTTTTACGCTCCACTCTACCCTTTTTAATTATAAATAAGTGTGAGATATGATTGCCTCTCAGCTCTCAATCCAATGATCTACGGTTCGAATTGATTTACTATTATATTTAATCGAGACTATTGATAGTGATTTTTTTCCACAGTCTAGTTACCAGCCTAAGTGCATATAAATGCATATATGGGGTATAGGTATATGTATATATTTAATGATAGGGAATGCTCCCATTAAATTCCAACTTGAAGACGATTCATCAAACAAAATATCATTGATGACAGTTAATGGTAAGAGTTATGAGGTTACTCCAGGACTATCGGAATTACTGTTTCAAAGTAAACCTAATACAGTTAATTTCAGAAAAAGATAAACTAGTGTACAAAAGTATACTTATTAGTACAAATGCTCATAAAAGAGGATTCTGTTCATCAGGTCAGATACAAGGAAATTTGGGCATGAAATACTGTAAAATTATAAAACCAGTATTTAATGAATTCGAAACTAAAAACATAAAAGAAGGAGGCAGTTTACCAACACTAAAAAAATATAAATCAAATACAGATTTAGTATACTGGGACGATCCTAACGAACTTATAGATAGGTTGAAAGTTTTAATTGCTTCTAAAGACGCTGGTAATACAAGTCATGATAATGAAATTATCTCTATTATAGAAGAATTAAAAGAAGCTGGAATTATTAAGGAATAAATAACATGCAAAAATATTTTTTAACTCAGTCGCATGAAAGAAGTCAAATATGAATGTTGTCAAATTTGTAATACATGTGTTCAAAAAGCAGAAAATTAGACAATATGAAGAACCAACTAATGTTTTTTCAGAAGATGGTACTTTAAATGCTAGGAATAAGGTTATCAGAATTATAGGAATACCTATCGATTTAGGGGACTATGCTACAAAACAATATGCTGACAATGTTATTGAAGATATTTAAAAAAAAAATCAATTAATCAAACTTTGAATCAATTAGGGGCGGAAGTTACTGGAACTCAAAACAAAATAGATTCACTATCTCAAAAAATCAGAAAAAAATGAGTAAAGATATTGTAGTAAATGAAATACACAAACAAGCAAGAAAAAACTTTATTCGTAGGCATGTACTGATGAAAGATGTAGATGATTTATGGCAAGCTGATCTTATTGATATGCAGTCAATTAGTAAAGAAAATTCGGATTACAAATATATTTTAGCTGTAATAGATACATTTTCAAAATATGCATGAGTATATCCTCTCAAACAAAAAAGACTGTCTTTATAAGATCTTTAAAGATTTGCAAACTGATTTAGGAACCGAATTCTATAATAAAAAAATGAAACATTTATTAGATTTACATAAAATAAATCATTATTCAACATTTTCAACGAAAAAAGCATCAATAGTAGAAAGATTTATAAGAACATTTAAAACTAAATTGTATAAGAAATTTAGCCTACAGAGAAACTACAAATAGATAAATAGCACACTATTAAATTTAATTAACACATATAACAACAGAAAACATAGAACTATCGGTATAAAACCGAACCAAGTCAATAAGAACAATAAGAAACAAATTTTACAAATGTATAAAGCAATGTCAAATAATAAATTAAAAACTAAAAAAGCTAAATTAAAAGCTGGAGATTATGTTCGAATTATAAAGGGACATTTGAGAAAGGATATACACCAAATTGGTCAACTGAAATATTTTCAATAGTTAAAGTGCAGAAAACCAATCCTGTCACATATATTATCCAAGATGAGAGACATAGATCTATCAAGGGTTCTTTTTACTCGAATTACAAAAAACCAAAAATCCAAATATTTACCTAATTGAAAAAAACTGGTTGCCTGTAAAGTCGGTATACGGGCGAAAGTTTTACGTGACAACTTGTGCCTTTCACTTTTTATGTCTGTCTCTCTCGCTCTTAGGCGGGCTAACCATGCCGCGTGCCTCTCACTCGCTCTCATTGTGAGCGCATAACGTGAGCGGAGCGTAACGCAGTTTCTTGAAGTGTCACCCGGCAAACCAATTTATAAGACGTTGTCACGTCAAAAAATATTAAGAGAAAGGGAAGAAAGTTATTTGTAAAATGGTTGGGTTTTTCTTCAGAAGAAAATAGTTGGATAGATAAGTCGGAAGTTTTATAAGCAATTCTATTATTGTTTTTCTAACATTCTTAGTCTGTATTTAATTCGAGAAACAGTGTTTTTAAACCAACCGTTTGTTTTTTATTTTTATTAAGATAATGAGGTGTGATAAAAAATTAGTGAGGAAATCTAAGAAGCAATGTGAAAGGAGTACAAAACAAGGAAAAGTTAGGAACGGGGCTGGCTTAAAAAAAACTTTTAGAGACATTGTCTCCATTACAAAGAATCATCTAAAAAAATTTAAGCCATAATGCAAAAAGGCTGCAATAGATTTAGCTATTGCTGTTGTGAAAGAATTAAGAACAGATTCAAATGCATCTGTGAACTTAACTCGTGTAATACCAGTTCCTAAAGTTGGAGGAATCTTGCCCTTAATACCAATATTTGCAGGGTTATCTGCAGCAGGAGGTATAGCTGGAGGAGTGGCTGGAATAGCTAGAGCGGTTAACGCTATTACATCTGCAAAACAACGCTTACAAGAACTTAAAAGGCATAATAAGAATATGGAATATGTCTTAGAGAACACAAGAACGGATTAGGCATTTTCAAAACGAATAAAAAAAAGTAATGAAGAGGCTACCTATAAGAGCATTGACAAACATCGATATTCTTAATTTAAGTGATGATGTCCCATTTCTCAGAGGGGTTTTTATGAGAGATACACTTCCAAAACGCCTGTTTAAAAAAGGATGCGGTATTATTAACCTCGATAGTTCTAATAACCCTGGAACTCATTGGGTAGCCTATGCTAAAATTAATAATTATGTTGAATACTTTGATAGTTACGGTAATCTTAAACCACCTGACGAATTTATTAAATACATTGGATCTGATATATCTTATAACTATGATAATGAACAAGAAACTAATCCATATATATGCGGGCATTTATGTATAAGTTTTTTGAAAAAATTTTGGAATGTAAATAAAAAGGAATAAGTTATAAAAAGTTATAAAGTTTACTACAATGTCTTTATCATTAAACATCACCGGAAAAAAATCAGTGCTACATACGGAATTTATTCCTCCTTTAATATTGGATGGTAACTTTGAGTGTGGTTTACTATATTTTTCAACATATAATTCAATACCGAATATTCATGACAGTAATAATGTTTTTGCTTACGGTCAAAAAGGAGAAATAAAAATACGTAGTGGTACATACGACTTATTAGACATAAATGAATATCTGTTTGAAGAATTGTGAAATAAATTTGAAATCTAATAACAATGCATTCAAATGTTCGTTGTACTGTTCTCAGCAAATTAATTTTACAGTATAAAACAGTTTGGGCTCATTGCTAGGATTCTCCCCTACAATATTCATCTATTACGATAAAAATATTTGATTTAGAAGGAAATCTTATCAATTTTAATAACGAAAATCAATTGTGCCTTCATCTTAGTAAAATAAAATTATAGTATTTAATGATAATTATAACATTCAAAAACATAAAATTGAAAGTGCAAAAAAACAACACACCATTACAAAACGTAGTGTCAAGCGAGCAAGACGTAAGAAATCTAACAATATTACCAAAGAAAATAAAGAATTTCTAAGAGCACTTGGATTTAAATTATGAATTTTCTCCAAGTCAAAGTCAAAGTCAAAGTCAAAATGGTTCTTCAAATAAGGATTTTACAATCACTTTTGAATCGTCAAAGTTATAAAATATTATTTTTTGAACCCTCCCACCTTCCCGCCGGTTCACAATGTTGTTGATTTCTACCGAGAAGAATCCGGCAAGAAACTCGATAGTTACTCTTTTAAAAACACTATCAATAATACAAATAAACTAAAATACAATTAATGTTTTAAATAAAAAATTTTTAGCCGTACAATTTTATGTTATTTCCATTTTAATTGGGTTTACCTATGCATCCTGTAATTGAGCATCATCAGTCCCAAGGATTTTTATCATTTACATAGTCTGAAATATTGTAGTATGCCTTTTTACAAAGTACCTGCTTGATAAAAGATTTAAATTTACTTATTGATAGATTTTGAATTTTATTGGGAACTTTGATGTAAAAGTGTTTTCATTGCCCCATAAAAGAGTTACTTATTTTGTGCAGATGTGTATCATGCACCAACAGCTTATTTTTACTTCTAGTATTTACTTTGTGAACGTCACTTTTCTTGCTGAAACTATTGATATTTTTATGTACATATAAAAGATTTTCATATATGTACTGCGACACTAAAGTTAAAATTTTTACTTCCCTAAACCTATCCCTCAGAGATATCCTAGATCCTGATTTATAAATAGCACGAATTGCCCTTTTTTGTAACAAAAATATTGTATTTACATCAGCAGCGCTACCCCACAATAGGATACCATATGTCATTAAACTATGGAAATAGCTAAAATATACTATTTTTGCAGTGCAGTAACAGATTGTCCAAAATTCGATAACTCTATTGAAAGTTATGTAATTCATACTTATAATCCATACAATAACAGCTACAATGAAAATTATGAAATAAGAAAAATTTTTAACTCATAAACTGACTTTAACTTAACCTAAACCCAAAATACAAATTGCAGTGAATACTCCAATACCTGGCTAAAATATTATCTCTGTATGACAGATAAACCCTGTCTGTCTGTCTGTCTATTTATATAATGACCTACCGAAGCATCATTTAGAATCTGCATTAGCAATCGTCTTATCAACCAATAGTAAAGGTATCGTGTTTGGACTAATTAGTACGGACTCTGTCAATTAATTATAGTAAATCAGCGAACTGAATCATGAGTGGGGTGAATAAAATTGGCGGGTTCTGCATCAGGCGATCACAATGGCTTTAATTCATATAAACTGCTGTTTGACTGACTACATGCTGGAATCCCGAAACTTCATTTTCCAAAATAAGTTTTGAGAACAAAAAAAATCAATTTTTGACCGGCTTACGCTTACGGAGAACTTTTTATACCAAAACGAACACACTCTAGTTGTAAGCTATTTTTGGAATGTTGTGTATTGTATCTACAACTCACAGGTATATTAGGTAACGAAGTATGTATGACTAATGACTAACTAGTTCTAAATAATTCGTTTTCAACATGTTTGAAACAGAAAGATGAAATAAAGAATAAAGAATCCATTGTCGGGGCCAGTTAGGTACTCACTGCGCCGCTCTTCAATAAAACATGGCTTATGTTACTACAAATAGTGAGGTGTTCAGTAGTACCTAGTACTTTAACCTGGCATTGGTTATCATTCTTATCTTTTTTTTAAATATATAGAACTACAGAAATAAACTGCGATTGGCAAATAAAATAACATAATTTTATCAATCGATTGGTTAACATATAATAATTTATAATAATGATTATTATTTATGCTCAACATTCAATGCTAGAAGCCAGTTATGATAATGTAGTAATACATATGTGTAACCTACAATTTTAAGCAATTTGAGTGTTTTTATAGAATATATAAATGTGTAACTAATTTAGATTTTTTTCATCTTCATCAATCTAAAATTATTAACATTTTGATACTCACAATATGTCATAATGATATACCGCTACTTTCGATATGTGCATAAAAGCATTAACGTTTCTAAAATACTAATATATAACTAAATAGTCGTTATTATTTTTATACTGGCTATATTATTAGTACTAGATTTTACTGCATTTATATATTTTATTTAATACAACTTTGGTTGTTTACTAATTCCCTGGCATTTTAAAAACCCTAGTACCCAACGAGGCACAAAAAACATATTCACTTTTGTACCTACGGTAAGTAGCGACTTAAGATCATAACCTATGTTGAGATGCGAAATGTTGAAAGTTATATTTACTGTAATGGAGCTGGTATGGAAAAAATGTATAATCATCTTTGACAATTTCATGTTATATATATATATATACATAAATGTTACCTTCAAAGTCTTGCCTATGACAGTGGAAGTAGTGCTGAATACATGGCTGGCTTCGGTCTTTACTGCACTTCCTATTTCGTCCAGATCTTTTTTGACCATAGAGTAAACTTCCGCTGACTGTGGACAGAAAGGATTTTGTTGGTGAAATATGATTGTATTATTCAACTTTTCCTAGGAAAAATCTCGACACTATCACGAAAAAATTCTAAAAGACACATTCATGGAAAATTTGATGGACTAAAAAAATTACCATCAAACACAGGGGTGGTCAGATAGAACAAAAATCAACTGTTGGGTACGAACAGTTAATAGTGCTCATAAAGATGGATATCTTTTACCTGATGTGTTTCATCCCAACGTGCGGCTATTTCCCTTTTTTAAGCACAAACCAAATTTTTACAAAGACAACTTTTAAAATAGACACATTTGTGTTGGCTGGGAGTCGAACCCAAGACCTTAAACTTGGCGTTTCAACATAAGTTCTTTAGACCTAGTCATTTGGGCTGTAATAGTTTGTCGTAAGTTCAATAATCAGGTAAAAACCAATTCAAGCAATCATATCTGTCTTTTTGTATCTTCCTAAGAGTTTGAGCCAGGAGACCCATAAAATAGGGTTTACCAAGTAAGGATTCCTGTCTCATTTCGCTAAATTTTAAAAAATAGCACAAATTTGTAAACTATTAAAATTCTCCACATATACCTAAGTTTATGTGAAAAATAAGCATTATTAATTATTATGAGTTTAGTGGGAATGCAACAAACAGATTGGCTGGCCCACTTCCATATCTGTAGTATTAATTTAGTATGTATGGTGCTTGTACCGAAGCATTCTAGGTTGTAGGGTCATGGTCGAAACCCTTGTGAAACAGGCCGCTTGCACCAAGTACAGTGCGGTTTCAGAGGAACTTCGCCCCGCGAACGCTAAGGTTGTGGATTAAGCTTCCTGCCAAGGTTTTCTCTTGGAACTACCGCATGGGGTTCTTCAAGAAATTAGATTTTGGAAGGGTCGGCAACAGGCGAGTGACGCCTCTGGTGTTGCAAGCGTCCATAGGCCACGGAGACCGCTTACCAACTGGCGGACCGTAAGCTTGTTTGCCACCTTAGTGGCACCTTACTATAGCAATGTGTATGTATAAGATATGCAACAATCATATCATAATACTATACATTTACAATTAAAAGTTTTAAATAAGGAAACAATTTAGATGATAATTTTAACGACTCGCTGATATGAATAAAACAGCTTCGCCTTTATACTATCTTGCAGAATTGATGACAGCTTTCTCCTTTCACAGTGACTCACAGCTCTGAGTTTGAAGTTAACAAAACACAACTACTAGAAATCATAGGTTCCTCAATGTTTGTGAAACATCAATCTTTGTAAAATTCACAATTCATAGAATTAAGAAATACATGACAAATATAATAATCTGTCCTTGCTTGAGGCTTTCTAAAGGTTTGAGTAAACATATCGCTGTTTTGCAGGTAAAACCAAGTAAATGACTAACGAGTCGAAATGACATGTCGCATTTACAAAGTTCAAGTTGTTAAAAATTACATTCAGAAGTCTGTTTTAATATTGTTAGTACATACCATTGGTGCATTAATTTATGTATTTTAAGTGTGTGGTATTAGAGTTTAAAAAAACTTGGTGTTTTGTTACCAAATCTGATGAAAACTATCATGAGCTGTACCATTTACTTGGTTTTACCTGGGAAGAGAAAACTCACTATAATTTGAAAACTTTGGACTTAAAATACAACTAAGAAAATTATTGTTTACTTTTATTAATTTCCTAATTGTATTATAGAAAGTCATAAAAATACTTAACTTACCTTGGTTTTACCCGGAGACAATTTTAAAATCTTAAGCGTTTTTAAACAAATAACAGGTGTACAATAAATTGATAAACCAAAAAATCATACAATACACTTACAATAAAAAACCTGACTGCAAAAACATTAAAAAGAAATAAACCTAACACATACCAAATATTTAACTATAAGGAGACGAAACAAGTGGCCACCGCAGCCTATGGATGCTTGCAACACCTGGGGCATCACTCACATCAGAAATCTAATAACTTCTTTCTTGAAGAATCCCATACTCTAGTCCTTAGAGTAAACCTTGGCAGGGATCTCATTCCACAACTTTCGGCCATATCTTAAGCACTGTGGGCCAAGTCACCATCAGTTTCCCGCAGTGGTGGTAACGACAATTAACAAAAGTTATGCTTATTACACGGGCCATGCAAACATCCCTCATTCCGTTGTGAAGGAAAAGCGCAGAGAACTTGTGTCACAAATCAAGGCCACTCTGTCCACGTTGCCTAATTGGGGATGGGAAAACTTGGTCCGATTCATCCCTACGAAAACAAAAGTCCGAGTCCGAGTTCACTGCTAAGAAAACCCCATTCACTGAGATTCCACAATTCCAGAAAACACCCCTTACCACATAAATTAAAATATAGTAACCCAACATAATTGGTTTTACCTGCGCACTAATGACACAATATGAATGTCCATCAGCTAAAGCTACTTTGATTAACTTTCTTTTGTCTGTAGAATTGTTAAAATTGGTTTTAAATTTTACATCTGAAAAAATGAAGTAAGTTGTCGCACAAGTTTTGAGCAGAAGTAATTTTCAATTGTCACTAATTTATCCACTTATAACCTTTTACCAGATTGAAGTTTAAACAAAAACAACAGAAAACCTTGCTTACAAAAAGTTGAGCACACTTGCAGAAAAGTTGTTTATTTATTATATTTGGTTTTGATGTAAAGCAATTATTGCAATCAGAGGCTTATTTCCAAGTATCATGAACTAGCTAAAGCCAAATATACAATTGCAATATTTACTTGGTTTTAAAAAATAACTATCTCTGCAACTTAACATTTCTACAAATAATCAGTTCTATCAGCCGATAGAGCAAAGAGCAAGTTAATACCATGGTTTGACTGAGCTTTTCACTCAGTCAAACCATGGTATTAACTTGGTTTCAAAATTATCTCGAGATAATTGGTTTATATAGGTAACGGCGATATTACAATTATTTTTTTTCACCTAATATAAATTATTTTTATTTTTACAGCAAAGATGCAGTCAAAAGTTTAACCTGGAGCCTACTTTGTGCTGTACAACTGAGCCATTGAGGTACAATACTTGCTGGCTTTGATTGGATTTTGATCCTGACTACAACTTATTTGAAAGAATACATAGAAAGATTATTTCTATGAATGTATATTTATCATGTATTTCTTAAGTCTATGAAGATTTGTGTATTGGTATGATTGATGTAGTAAGACTCAAGATTGGCTTCATAATTTCATATTACTTGTGTGTTTATGATTTTCTTAAGTAGCATACTTTTGGAGCAAAGATGTCAGAATTTTGTTTGGCCAGAACTGTATTGCGATAACTTAGTGGTAGCATGGAACCTTAGGGTAAATCTGTTGACTGCATCTTTGCTATAAATATTTATTAATACTAGGTTAAAAAACAAATTCTAAATTTGTTATCGGATGAAGTTAGGTAAATGCAAGTGTCTACTTGTATATAGTAGGATCTTTCTAAATAAACATCCAACACAATAGTGAAATTTGTATCTAGTATAAGTAGTTCTCCAGTTATAATATCCATACTCATATTATAAATGCAAAAGTAAGTTCTAGTAAGTCTGTCTGTTACCTCTTCACCCTTAAACTGCTACATCAATTAAGATGAAATTTGGCCTGGAGATAGTTTGAGTCTTGTAAAAGGACATAGGCTACTTAAAAACGTCAAGTGTAAGTCAGTTTCTTTTCTATAATTGAGGAGTTTCTATTGAAATCTTATATAAAGTAGAACCGTGAGCAAAAGGTAGTATAAAAGAGTTAGACTGGGATTCATAGATATACAAATTAAGATGATTTGACAAACCTTAGTCTTGGCAGATGTCAGCCAGGTATCCCACCAGTTTCCTGAAGATCTGTCATCAAGCATTGTACCAGCTGCTTCATTGGGACTGACTTCTGCAGATCTATTTAATTGAAATGTATAATGTAACAAATGAGACAGTTGAAATTATGAGCTATATTATGAGTTATACCTCATTTACATATCGTTAAAATACATAAATTTGAACAACAAAAAAAAAAAGAAACTTGAACATTCAATTTAGTAACCATATTTTTTTCCTGCTACTAAATTTTCCATTAGTCATAAGACTATAATGAAGTAGGCTACAATAAAGTTAGCATTTTGAAGCATGGAGCTATAATCTTATATTCATTATATCCTACTAATAATATAAATGTGGAAGTATGTCTGGATGGATGGATGTTTGTTACTCAATTATGCTTCAAGCACAAGACAGATCAAGATGAAACTTGGCATACATATAGGTTAGGTCCTGGAATAGCATATAGGCTACTTTTTGTCCAGAATAGTAAACAGCTGGCCAGAGGCGGCTCATCCTAAAGAGCGCTGGTGCAGCGCACTCCCATAAATAAATATCTACTGAAAAAAAAATATGTTTTATATTTCACTTAAAATAAATAATTATTATGCTTCTATTACTCTTTATGTTAAAATAGCATTTTACTAAAAACATTCTGTACACACACAGTTAACTCAAGATTTAGTATGGAATTGCACTGAGGAGACTTTGTTACTAAGTGGAGCGCTAGCAATTGCGCTCCTATGAAACGAATTTCAGTACAGAGACTTAAAGCTAAGATCCACAAGTGTTTGACACAGTCTCACAGACACATGAAACAGAAGATTTTGTGAACAGTGAACACCCATTAAAAATTGTCACGAGCCACCTCTGTAGCTGGCAATGTCTAGTATGGCAATAAATTTGTGCTTTTCAGTAATGTTGTTTATCTGGAGAAGCATTTTGGTATTGTTGTAGCTTTATTTATACTGCTCTATCTCCTCAGAGATAGTTGTGACTGCAAGGTAAGAGTGGATTTCCTTAATACTGGACGGAGCCTCTGCAATCACTTTTAAAAATATTGCCCTGGGTTTTCTGTGGTCACTCAGCATTTGACTTGCTTGCAGTGGAGAACATTTGAAATAGCCGTAAATGGCATTCCCTGTACCAAGAGTTTTCACATACATACATCAGGACAGACCAACTGGTTTTTAAGACAGAGGATGTCACTACCACATTAACTAGATTTTAGACTAATATTTTTCAAAGATAACAGACATAACAGTTGCTTGTTAAATCAATAACCAATAGGGCAACATTTTCTTAATTGGTGACAATGGACTGGAAAACTCAGCATGGAATGACTAACCAAGTGGGAAGCCAGTAAAGCCAGTAGAAACAGGCTGATCAAGACCAGAAGATTATAAGATTTAATATCCAAACTTTAATGTTACAATACAATTTAATAGGTACCTACGTACCAAACATTTGATATACATGCTGCATAAAAAACAGCTATCAGGATGTTTGTCAATTTTATTATTATTCAGTTCCTATTTTATAACCTTATTTATTTATAAGTATTGTATAACCTTGATATACTAAACTGTACAAGGTTAGAGATGTCACCAACACAGTACTTGTAGAAAATTTGTATGTTGCATTATAGATATTGCATTAATCTCCTTACATATTGTGTTTAAGTATGTGCTGCCATAGCAAAAGTCTTAAGAAATTAAACCATTAGCAAATAATCTTTTTGCAAATATTAAATATATTTTTTAATTTGTAATACATTTTCTACTAAGCTAATTTTTTTTACCGGTCATGTTCTTTTATATATATTTTATTTAGTTTCATCAAAATTTAGTGTTTTGTCATCTGCTTTACTATCTATGGCAGGCATAGTATTGATGATACATACAATATGTGACAATGTAAGTAAACAAAATAATTTACCAACATACATATGTAATACAAAGCCAAATGATAATAAATATGTATACAGTTAAAATAATATGGCAATTTGAGTATTCTGTTTAGCATAAAGTGTAGAAACAAGGTCATATTTGTGGAAGGCATAGCTGAGCGTACAACAATAGTTAAGCTTGGACTCTTTAACAAATAATATTGTTTCAGCCAGTTTTTTACAGTTGTTACTCGTTATAACTGCTACAATATAGACTTATCTAACGGTATCAAACATTAGAACTTACTAATCTAATTGGTACTGGTTAAAATTGGTTACAGAAGCAGATTGTTAGAGTGACTTTAAACGTATTCACATAACAAATACAACATAAAATGTAAAAAAACAAAGAAGTAAAGGTGTTTACAGATAAACTTGAAATGTTAAAATCTAACAAGCTTTCTGATAAGCGTAATTTAATTTGTTTTTAATACATAAACAAAAATTTGCACTTACTTTTCAGCCATCACGACGTTTCTTTATAAAACAATGATATAAAAAGGGTACATGGAGTTTTGTACATAAATAAAGCTGCTTATTATGTCAGTTTACCAGAAATTTATAAAATATTTTACATAGTTTTGTTTAAATTTTGTTTGCGTTGACATTAGTTTTTTTTTATTAGTATTGCTAGCTTATCCAGTATAAATAAGAACAAACTACCAGTGCTGCCAGCATTCGCCTCCTTTTTTTTTTATTTAAAACCTTACATCACACGACACTTTATGAACTAAATTTTATCCATCGGTAGATAGCGTCGCGTAGACTGTAGGCAACATACCGCTTGATCGTCTGCCAAATTTCGAACATCGAACAGATTTAAAAACGTATCTAATTATAGACTGTAGCCCGTGGTCTTCACTCTGTCGCGTAAGGTTTTTAACCCCGTTGTTGGTGTTCCAACACTTACTTGTTAAGAATTATCCCAGCTGAGAACACTAAAGCAAATTCGCGTTATCCATCAGCAACTGCTGCCGATTGGGACTAAACAGTGTGAACGGTTATCGGGACGTTCTCTTCGAACATCTCTCCTCAGTTATTCCAGAAAGAATGTCTAGAAAGTTAACTTTGAATATCATTTTTAACAAACAAAACAAACTGTATCGCTTAATAATAGCTAGATGGCGCTATGGACGGTGATTTAAGATGGTAAATGGCTCGGGCCCGTTTCACGCTTGGCCGGTTTTTGTTATTTGTCGTTTCGTCATACTTTAGAGCTAACACACACTTTTATCACAGGAATATTGAAGCTTGTATGTGTTGCCAAGCACCGCGCCAGAATTCGATCGTAATTATTGTTTTTAATTTAGTAAGTATAAGTATTCAGAATGTCGCACTCGTTATAAAATACTGACCGAATTCAAAATTGCAACTTTTTGGAAAATGACAAAACACAGTTTGTATTTTTAGAGCATTTCATTAAATTGATATTGAATTGAAGCTAAGAAGACTTAGCCAAAACTAAAAATACGATTTTAAGCCTAGGAATATATACTTTTAGATTCAATAAAAAAAAAAAAAAATTTGGGTTACTTGATATATGTAAAAAAAGCTTAAATAAACTATTTTGAAATGGGTCATTATTTTATGAAAATCCCAAGAAAAATGTTGACGTTACTAAAAATAAGTCAATATTTGACTAAAGTCTCGAAAAATTAACTTGACCGTTTTTTATTCAAGTCACTATATCATTATGTTTTTAAGGAAAAGTGTAACACATCATCGAATAAGGCTCTTTTAGACAAAGTATCCTTAAAGTAGTAAGGATTAAAATATAACCTAAATATTTGATATCCTAACATACAAGATATGTTAGTTCTTGTATTTGTAAATAAAAAAGATTTTTACTAAGAATACAAAGTAAATACTATGCAATTTGTTTATTTTTAACAGAAAAGCTTTGGGAACACATTAGATTCATTCTTAGACCAAATTAAAAAAAATGTTAATACACTTATTTTTACTATAATACCTATTATTTCGAAGGCGCTTGAGTTTTTAGCTTACAATTACTATACACATTTACGAAAAAGTAGCAGTCGCAAGGAAAATATCAACAGAGAAAAGCTATATGGGTACTAAATTACCACACTTTATAAATTTTTTAACTTTACAAATAGCATATAGATGATGAAAATAAGATATAAGGATTCTACTAAATGAATAAAATTATTCTTTTATAAATACTTAAACCAGTCTGAGTCTGTGTTTTAGAATGAAAAAGGCTGAGTTTGAGAGCCATGGCTGAATAATGGAACCTTTTTAAGCCTTAAATCAGCCAACAAGTTGGTTTGTACAGCGATAATACAGCTGTTAGCCAGCTGGACCTACACTAAAGGCTGTATAATTTGGGGCCCCTTTTGGATGTACAACAGCTGTCTAGCCGGCTATACATTCCCTATACAGCAAAGTAAACAGCTCAAAGTATTTACAAGTTTCCTAGTACAGCGTTTATACAGTTACAAATGTTATCTGGGTCATCTATTTTATACCTTGTTTTTTAAGTAATAAGGATAGTTTTATCTTAATTAGGTTATGACGCTTGGTCTATAAGGTCGTTATTCTACTTAAACACATTTGTCGTAAATTTAGGGTTAGGTCGATATTTTATTAAGAGTGCGATGTTATAATTTTATTTTTCTATAATATTATGTGGTTACCCATTTTAAACTAAGTACCTACTAAATGAACTTTGTACGAAATATTTACTTTGTTGACTAAATTTTTTAAGTTTGTCGACTATTCGCTATGATAGTTCTCCTTTTAATTTCGTTATATATGCTACTCCCATGATATATGAACAGCCGTTTAGGGGCGACGACACCGAATTCTAACAAAAATTTGCAGCATAATATTTTGCAAACGCATCGCTGAATCGAAAAATTTTTAACGAGTTATCCAAAGACACCCTCGCTATGGGGTGGACGAGAAAAAAAATATTCATCCCCGCTTTACGTGTAGGGGAGGTAGATGTACTAATTTTTTTTTAATTTTATTTTTCTACTTTCTCGGCCTAATTAATATGTATGTGTCGCAGGCAAATCGTATAATTCGCCGTTTTACAATATGCCTAGGCAGATCGTAAAGTATGTGATAGAAATTATCATATAACTGAACAGATTATTATGTGAAGCTTGGCTGGAACGCTCCGCCCGCTTCGCTAGCTCCGCATCTACGTTTACAAAAGAGAAACTGAACCTTACCTAATAACATGACTTGTACCGTGCGATTTTTGTTTTTTCGTTTCCGTACTTTACGATCCGTTTAGGCATATTGTAAAACGGCGAATTATATGATTTGCCTGCGACGTATGCGCATGCTTAATTACAGCTTTCTAATACTAACTATCTCTGAGATAATGAGATAAACCGCGGACAGACCGACAGACGGACAGACGGACGGACGGACACGGCGAAACTATTAGGGTTCCATGTTGACAACGGAACCCTAAAATTCAATTAAGATGCTTGGGTATTTTTAGGGTTAGGTAAAAGGAAAAAGGAACCCTTATAGGATTACTTTGTTCTTCGTCTGTGTGATTGTGAAGACCTCTTTTCTCAGGGACGCGTGAAGATATCAAGTTGAAATTATTATCAAATACTAAGGTCTACGGGCCATCGAAGCCGTAGAAAAATCAAAATTCTAAAACAACGCAATAAAAAAATACGGCTGTTTTTGTAACAATTTTGGGATTCCCAAGCAAATAAAAACCTATGGGGTACTTCCCGTTGTCCTAGAATCATGATATTTTACTTGATATTTAAATATGTATAATTAATGACACATAAAAAAAAATGTGTCTGTCTGACTCGCAAGAACCTTTTACTCAAGAACGCGTGGAGGTATTAAGTTGAAATTAATATCAGATACTCAGGTCTACGGTGCCTTGGAGCTGTAAAAAAATAAATTTTCTAAGTCAAGAAATAAAAAAAATTAATGCAGAAACATACGGCCGTTTTTGTCGCATATTTTGGCATTCAAAAACAAATCAAAACCTATGCGGTACTTCCTGTTGACCTATAATTATAAAATTTGGCGAGAAGCAAGATGTTATCACAAATATAGGCAAATATGCAAAAATCAGCAATTAAGACGTAAACCCACAGGTCTTGATCTCATGATGGAAGAACTATTTTCATGTAATAAGTTTGTACCGAACCCTCGATGCGGGACTCGCACTTTGCCCGTTTTTTCCACCAAGACGTATATTTTTCGAGTTATCAGGTTTCAAAGTAAAAAAAAATGTTCTTTCTATTTTTGTTTGCTTTAAACCGCATTTTTAAGAAAAAATGCATTTTTTTTAAATCTAAAATATTCACGGTTATGGAGGTTTGCACTGAGTTTGATGATAATAAGTTATTTTAATAGAGTTGCAATTGAGTTTTTGTGAAAAAGATTACAACAAAATAAATGTCACAAGTTTAAAAATAAAATGGCCAAGTAGGTAAATTTATCAAATTCCTGCCTACATATGAATATTTGGCACTTATCCCCCTACCTATGTTATCTAAACCCTCGGGATCCCAATCAACTAATCTATATTATAACTTTTGCCAGCATATTATACCTCCATCGCTTTAATCACGTTAATTTTCCGTACGAATTTATTAATTTGCGTTGGTGAGCCATATCAGCCATCTTTTTCCGTGGGATGTTCAATGAGGTATTGATGGAGGGTTTTGCGGTTTAACACATTGGTTTCAAATTTGATATTTGGAGTGCAATTGTAACATTCGTTGTTATATATCTTATATAAGTATTTTTTAATTAGGTACCTAGAAAATAAGTTAGGATTGCATGATGTCAGTGGATGTAGCACTCATATCCGTCTAAAAAATAAGTAGGCCTATCCCCAGCAGTGGATGTCTGGCGGCTTAATTGATGATGATGATAATAATGACTTATTTAGTTAAGGTTATTTTTATATATCATTACACTAACTCGTAAACAGTGTCATTACATACAGGTAAAGCGGGTGCTAAGACCTTAATTACTTCCACGGGCTTTTTCTTTGACAATTTTACTTTCCTCAAGGCAAAGCGCGCGTTCATAGAGCTCACAGGCGGTAATGACGCGTCTATTCTATAAAGTATGTATAAAAGCTGTCGCTTTAAAATATGAACTACGCGCACACTACGAGCGAGCAATTACAAATTTTAACTTCAGTCAAAACTTTTTAATTCCTAAATTCTTTAGATATTAAAACGACATATGGCGGTGGCGTTGTTTCCTCTACTTCTATTTTCGCAATTTCAATTGTGTTTTGATGATATTATTTATTTTTACCTTATATTGTGATGAAAAACATTGTGTGTAACACGGGCGGCACGGAAATCAAGTCATTAAAGCCTTCAGCCTTTTAGGTTTCTAAATAGCCTCTCGTTAGTATTTTTTCAACCGACTTTTTTTTTTCAAAAAAAAAAAAATAGTTCCGAATATTAATCACGTCATACTGTAGAATGCTAGTGGAAATATTAAATAAAATAACCTTTTGCGCCATTATTTAGGGCTAAAGTAAACGCCAACGATGCCGCGGGCTAAACCTAGTTATTTCATAAATCCATCTTAAGAAACAATATTGTTTGTTTAAGCAAGCCTCTACTGTGTGTACCCCAGCCCTCCCACTCTGTTGGTTTTCGATCAGATTTGTGAACCTTTCTTCATGTTATTAATAAGAGCTTACGAACGATGTTGTAACGGCTGTATCTTATACAGGTTGCTCGTGCACTTTAGTTCCAGCCGGCTTAGCCGGTTTTTGAACCGACTTTAAAAAAGGTGGAAGTTCTATGTTTGACAGGTAATTTTTTTATTATGAATGTCCAGCGATTTCTTTCACCGATTCATTTGTGAACCCATTTTAACAATTCTTTTTTTATATAAAAGAGTAGGTTCCAGCGGTGATCCCTTATTAATTAAGTGAATTTAAAACTAAAACTTTTAGAAAAAAAAAAAGATGTTAATTTGAACTGGTGAAACGCGCCTTTTATGTAGATGATCTATAAAATTTTGTTACAAGTATAAATGATTTTAGTGTACGAGAAAAAAAAGGAATTCGTCACTCAAAAGTATAAAATAAAAACTTTTTAACAAAAAAAAAACCACCGACTTTAAAAAAGATGCACTTAGCCGGTTGTTTTTTTTGTTATAAAAGTTTTTATTCCATTTTACATTAGATGTGTTTTACAGTTTTAACCGCGGAAGAATCGATTCCTTTGGGAGCTCTCAACCGGGATACTAAATTTTGTCTGTATCCAGAACAAATTTTGTACTAAATTTAATGCAAATTCATCTAAGGATCCTTAAGTCAGGACTAAGTTCTACTAAGCGGTACAGGTAAGCATCTATTTTTTTAAATCCTATCGCACTCCATGAGATGGGTAAAAATTACGTAATAAATATGGACATCATACTAATATCACAAATGTTTATTGTAAATTATCTGCGTTTGTGACCACTCAATTCCACGTCGCCTAGATGAATTTGCATTAAATTTAGTTCAAAATTTGTACCGCTTAGTAGAACTTAGTCCTGACTTAAAAATCCTTACAATAATATAATCATCCTGTGAATAAAATTCTCAATGGATAATCCATGGGCATAAACTGTAATAATAACCTCGCAATGATCGACACGGGCCTTCAAAGTTCATCGCTCAATCAGGCAGGGCGCGCGCCGCCGGCGATGACGTCACGAGACTCGTGATGTGCTCCGCCCTCCGAGAGATGGCGCTGATCGCACTCAGACTCGAACCATCACGCTCACGCTTCTCCGTGTGTGGTAATTCTTGTCTCATGTGGTTTAAAGGGTTAATAAACTTTTTCTTCATATTATACGTTTCTATATGCAGAAAAAAACTGTCAAGTGTGATCCTGCATTTTGTATGCTAAACCGACCGCTCGCGCTTCTCCGTGTGTGGTAATTCTTGTCTCATGTGGTTTAAAGGGTTAATAAACTTTTTCTTCATATTATACGTTTCTATATGCAGAAAAATCTGTCAAGTGTGATCCTGCTTTTTGTATTCTAAACCGACCGATCACGCTTCTCCGTGTGTGGTAATTCCTTCCCATGTGGTTTTAAGGGTTGATAAACTTTGCTACATTTTGTAGTAGTTTAGGATTCCATTCCTATTAGTGGCTGCATTATGATGGATGGACTTAATAAGTAGCTCGAGGCCCAGCTACATTCGTGTATCGAAAACGATATGCGAAATTAAGAGGAAATATCAGGCTTCTTTTCCCCATACAAACGTATTCCTCTGTTTTCTTCCTAGATTTTGGTAGTAGACGTATCATTTTTTTATATATGATAGTAGACGTATCATTTTTTTATATATGATAGTAGACGTATCATTTTTTTATATATGATAGTAGACGTATCATTTTTTTATATATGATAGTAGACGTATCATTTTTTTATATGTGATAGATATACACAGTCTCTAGGGCTGTATGTTGCCTTTTTTTAAAATACAATTCGTATAAAAATCTGGGGACCTGCAAAAGTCATCAAAATTGCTATGCCTCACTTTTATAACATTTTCAGACGTGTGCTATAGGTACACATTTTTAAGAAAACACACTGACATAGAATAAAATAATTATTCTAATTCCATTCCAATGAATCAAATTCAAAATAAATTATTAATTATCCATTAAACTTATAAGTTGACGCAACAAAAAAAATGCGAATGAAATACTGTCATTTTTGTCTCACATTTGGTCATTCGCAAATAAATCAAAACCTATGAGATACTTCCCGTTGTCCTACAAACATGTAATTTGACACGAAGCAATTGTTAATTTACTTTCAGGATAATATATATCTATACAATTTGAAGGAGAAAAGTCGGAAATACAAAACCCCAATTTTGATGATTGTGGGTATGATTAGATAATCTTGGCACGGGTCTTAGCGCGACAGCAGTTGTATTTCCAATTACCTGTGTGTGTATTCCCTTGGATCTGATAGTTCCTCTTAACTATTTCAATTAAAAACATTAATTGTCGCCAGGGGTATCGTTCTTATTATATTAGTTTAGATATGGTGATCACGCATGTAAAATATTATAAGAATTGCTGGAGTACCTAAATTAGAGGCGTAGTTCTATAAAAAAGAAAGTAGCGTATTTTGTTTATATGAAAGAAAAGTGACTGGTACGTGTGATCAGACCGAATGGACTACATACGTATCAACAATTATATATTCTAGGAACGAAATTCTTTAGTACCTACAATAATATATATACAAGTGAGCTAGGCTACTCATTACAGTGCTCACGAGTGTCATACGACTGTTTTCAACACACTTCAAGGACAGTAAATACTTAGTTTAGTGTTTAAATGATATAAAATGGTGATAATTAATAATTAATAGTTTTGACATGTTCTTAGCAAAAACGTTAGATTTATTTTTCCAAAAATAAGAACTTGGTTCATAGGTTCTCTTTTTTGGGTAAAAATAAAAAAAAAACTGTAAAGTAAAAGGCATCTGTGCGGTAATTGTCATTACAGCACAGAAGTGTAATGGAAGCTATTAAGAAGCAAAAAACTGTGCAGCGAAGCCTGCTTTGTGAGCAAGTGTGTTGAAATTCCTATTAGGTATTTATAACAAGCAATGCCCCAAGGTTTTAACCACAAGAAAACCTCATCTGCCAAATTTCTCGATCGTAATAAAAGTATCCTAAGTAATAGTCTATTAGGTACACTAGTAGTACTAGTAGGACTACTAGTCTAGTAGGTAGGTAAATTACAGTCTGTCTGTGTGTTATACATATTTCATCCAAATCCATGAAGCAGTTTTGGAACCTATTCTATACAAATATTGAGACAGTCAGACAGTATTTTTAGGGTTCAGTACCTCAAAGTAGAAAAGGAACCCTTCTACGATCACTTTGTTGTCCGTCTTTCTGCCTGTCTGTCAAGGCCCTTTTTCTCAGGAACGCGTGAAGGTATCAAGTTGAAATTAATATTAAATCCTAAGGTCTACGGTCACTTGAACCGGTAAAAAATTAAGCTTGTAAGTATGTGCACGAGATACGGTAATTTTTGTCGCATATTTGGTCATTTACAAATAAATAAAAACCTATGGGATACTACATGTCCTAGAATCATGTAATTTCACACGAAGTAAGGTCAGTTAAATCACAAATATAGGAACAGATCTGAAACTTATTTATTTGTAGTTATAACACATAAAAAAAGTTTGTCTGTGTGTCAGTCAAGAATCTTTTACTCAAGAACGCGTGGAAATATCCAGTTGAAATTAATATCAAATACAGTCTCAGAATATCAATCAATCATCAAAAAAATAAAGTCTACGGTCACTTAAAGTAGTAAAAAAATGAAGATTATAAGCTTGTCGGTATATACGGTAATTTTTGTCGCATTTTGTGACACAATTAAATCAAAACCTATGAGGTAGTTCCCGTTGACCAAGAGTCATGAAATTGGGGCATGGCCTGCCATCAGTGACGGACTGTAAGCTTGTTTGCCAAACTTAGTGGTATAGAAGAAGGGTGATGTGAGTTACTTATCCACACGCGGCCCCATTGCGGACAATCGACTTCACATAGGTGTTTTTTTCTGACGTCTGCAGATTTCCTCACGACGTTTTCCTTCTTTAGAAGGTGTGAATAATCAATTTACTTGATTTATTAAGAAAAAGACACATTGGTAGACGTCGGGCTTAAACCCCGCCACTCAGGACTCAAGATGAAACCGAAACTCCTGAGCCATCAACGACCTTTAGTTTCTATTTATATTGTACTTCTTAAGATTTTGTGTATTTGTAAGATTGATGTAGTAAGTATTGAAATAGTAGAGATTTTGTATTAAAAATCCTTTATATGTGTAAACTTTTCCTAAAACTGTAAATTAAACCCCCTCGCAAAAAAAAACCTGGATACACATACATATTCGCAATGATAATGTTATGTTTTATTATTATTAATACCTGGAGACCGAGCTTTTGTTGTTGTGTCGGTATTTATAATAGTATTACTACTCGCCAATAGATGTCAAGAAAAAAAACACGGATAAAACGACGTTTCCTAAAATGAAACATAGCTAGAGAAACCCCCTGCATACTAAATTCTATGAAAATCTTGGGAGCCGTTTCACTCAGAAGTTCAGATTATATAATTATATATATATATATATATCTTGTTACCAGTACCATTATTACTTGTTACCAGTTTCATTATTCAATTTTAGTAATAATCAGTAGAAGAGAATAGCAGTTTGCGAAATACCGATTTATGAGTAAGCAGAATATTGAGAAGCATGATTGTTTTATACAACTTGATCATTTTATTGATCTGTAGGAAAAATCGTGCTTTCAAAGTTATGGTGGATATAATCAACGTTTGTACTGAGACACGTATCTATGCGTGTCCATAGTACATTGCTGCAGTTGTCCGCTAATGCAGAGCAACCGGGTGATCGTATGTATGCGGGCCGTGCCGTAGCCGAGGCAAGCATCACAAAGTCCGCTTATGCTCAGTTGTGGCCAAGGCTTGTATAGTGCTTTTCTCAAACAAGCGTGAAATTTAAAACAAAAACATAATAACGTACCTGGTTATTTATAAAACGAATTATATTGACCATAATAAAAATAGTTTAGGTAATTTTGCCGCCAATTCGCCGCGTTCAAATGTCGATTTCTTTTTTTTCTTTTTATAAATTAATTTAATGGCGCATTATTTTTGTTGTACTAGTCCGAAATTTAAATAAAACGAGATGAATTATCTCTTTAGTTAATAATGTTTGGATTTACATGATTCAGTGAGTGTTAAATTAAGGTATATCTTTGCACAACTAAAGTTGTTATGGGGAAATTCACTTCAAAACCAAAGTCACCGATATATCTTGAATATTAGCAATGGGTAGTGACAATAGGCAGACCACAATACTTGTTGAAGTAATAACCGATAAAGAAAAAAGGGTCTCAAATCTCGAGTGTATACCATAGACTTGACGTCATAGCGTTGTATGATGTGGGTATGGCCTCCTATTACGTAAACTGACGACATAGGGTCTTATTGGAAACGGTCGCGAGTGCGTCGGACTATGGGATTCTTTCTATTTCAAACGTGGGTAAACCCAATTATATGCTTTCTCTTGAAATTAAGTGTCAGCCTGTATTAACTATCTACCTTCCGCGTTAAAGACTGAACCCCAAGACCCTAAGACTTGGACCAAACGATTATCCCGATTAACTAATGAGTTTCAGTCCTAATAAGTGCGTATCTTTAAAAAAAACTAACTAAGTGCGTGTCGTATACGCATTAAGTAAGGGTTCCGTAGAATAAGATTTGTGAAGAGACTGTGAACTGATTCGATGTTACTTAATAACCTTATTTATTTCTTCCAAAAACATATACTACATTTGTTAATGTTGTATTTAATAGAACAATTTTTCACTCAGGATAATGTATGTTTATCCACATTAGGAGCAAACTAAAACCAACTTTTAGTTTTTTATTTTTCATGTCCCTCGTAGACAGTAAAGTATGGTGTCTGCACACACCGTGGGTGCAGCGTGGGTGCATGCTCATCTCTATGTGATGTACATGGATGTACCGACTGCAAAACTGATCGTTTCTGCAACCTTACTTAAATAGATTTATTATATCCAGTAACCAGTCATTTGCCGGATATTAAATGGATTTAAATTTATACTTTGAGCTAAATATTAACATCGTGATCCTTTTGTTAAGGGTTTTGATTGTTAAACCGTGGTTATAGTTTTACTAGCTTCTGTTTGTAAATCAGTCTATGAAGGTCTTAGAACTATCGGCTTCATTCACTGGTATGTTGACCACACAAGGTACTCACTCTGACCAAGGTCCCTGACTGCAGACGGGAAAAACTTAGCCGATTTAACGCTACGAAGACACAAGTCTGCGCATTCACCGCTAAGAAAAACCCATTTACTGAGGTTCATTTCCAAAAAAAATGGGATCCTTGGTGTTGATACCTCCAGCGATGTTTAGTTCCAAGATCGTTAGAAAGACAAGGTGAAGCTGGCGTCCAAAACGCTTGGATTACTCAACAAAGCGAAGCAGTACATTACATCATGACGAAGGTTGCTAATTTACAAGTCGCGAGTACGGCCCCGTTTGGAGTAGATACTACTATCATCTCTGGGCGGGTTCACCCGGATACCAGCTTGGCCTTTTTGACTGGATTCAATCCTGGGCTGAGAGAATCCCAAACTCACAAACCGTATCGAACCCTTAAGTCTTGGGAGACTTAGCCTCCTTGTATGTTTACTACCGCTTGTATAATGGGATGTGTTCGTTTAACGAAAGTTACAGATGATGCCGGGACGAAATTCACCCCTACACCTTAGAAACTTTTTAGGTGTAAGGAACTTCCTCCCGCGAACGCTTAGTTTGTGGTATGAGCTACCCTTGGTCAAGGCTTTCTCTAAGGTCTACAATATGGGGTTATCCGAGAAATAAATTGTTAAATTGTTGAAGATCGGCAACGTGCGACTGGTGCCTTTGGTGTTGTAAGCGTCGATAGGCTGCGGTGAATGATTACCATTAGGCGGATCGCTAGCTTGTCTGTCACCTGAGTGGTATAAAAACAAATTGAAAAAATAAATCTACTAGTCCAGTAAGTTTTTCTTTTTTCTAACAAGCTTTAAAATCATTTATATAAGTCTTCTTTCGACAGCTCAGATATTGTTACCTCAATTAAAGAATAATTAAATACAGGTATCGTCATATGTGTAATAATATATTATTATAATATACACGGTTTTGTTTAACTAACTAGGTAATATCAACAAATATTTTGTAAAAACTGTGGATACAAATAAACATTATCATTATCAAGTTATTAATTAACAAAGTACATTCTTGTATACACAATCTTTTCACAAAGTCGGTTAAAACTGCCACCAAAATGAACTTATTTGTCAAACTTAGATGACAGTGAAATGATAACGGACGCAGGAAATTGAAATCTGTATCACTGGACAAAAATCGGGCGCGGCCGTGTAGCCGCCCGCTATGCTGGATGCTAATCGTTGCGGTCCCTGATTTGAATATGGAACTCTTTATTCGAAAATGGCTTTACATTTTTTTCCATCTTGTGACTGGCCAGTTGATGGATAGATGTTTGGCAGGAAATGAATGTCGTTTTCAAAACGTCACTCGTCATGATTTAAAACATAAAAAAAAAAACTAAGTGATGACTGGGATTTTCTGTTGTGTAGGCGTTTCCATAGCACCTACTTATTTTAAAGGAACCAATTAAATTTAGTAGGTATCCACATAGTCGTATATGTAGATACCTAAAAAACGGGCCGGCAATATTGTATGGGAATCCATTGCAGGCCTGCCCCAAGCACCTGTCTACATTAATTAAATTACATCAATCAATTTATGACATAAGAAACTATTTTATTTCCTTACATATCTATAAAGAAAAGCACTTTACCTATATTGCCTTGGCGGAAATGGCAAATAAATCGTCTCGTATCATTGCAGTCCTCGCCTACGCCTCAGCCTCCAAACTTATACTCTATCTGCATTTGCCTATTTCACGGCCTTTACATTGATGTATTATATTAGGTATATTGACGTAATACATTTGTAGGTACAGAATCGTGATTTCGACTCGGTACGTATTGAAATTATTCGTTACTTTCGTCCGGTTATAGGCTTTCGGACTATTCGTTGATCCCTTAAATGGAACTCGCTGGACTTTTATCTAATCTAATACTTACAAATAACTCAAGCAAATATATACCTTATTACTATATGTAGAAGGTGTGATTAACACTGATGTCGTGGATATTGGCGATTAAGTTTTTGCATGAAATAAAAGTCTGACTTAAAAATATAGAAACAGAGTTGGTTTTGCTTATTAAACGTCCTTTTGCATTGGGCTTTTTCTGAACTTAAATAAGCAAATCTACTTTTCTAACCAAATGTTACATTTGTTTAACTTACTGTTTTGGTGGAACTATGCGTTGCGCTGGTCCATTTTAATTGCTTTATTTTTTTTTTCTTATATTAGCAATTAAAAGTCGATGGCCTCAAGATTTCGATTCCCCCTTGCGGAGGCGGAGGTTCGAGCCCCGCGTGTACCAATGAGTCTTTTTCTTAATTTCACAAGTACATTGATTATTCACTTCATTTGATTAAATGTCAAATGTGAAGTCCGCAATCCGCACTGGGCCCGCGTGTGGACTACGGCCCAAATCATCGTCGGTGAGGGTAGGCCGTGTCCCAATAGTGGGGACGTATGAGGCTTATAAGGATAGGATATTATATGTATAAAAGGGAATAAATGGGCATTACCTAGTCTGTATGTATAGGTGTGGAATATGTACGCATTTATTAACTTCTCTTGGGAAGTTATTGTAATAGGTCCGAAAATCGAAATTGATATTTTTGTGTTATCTTTGTTTGTGTGTGCGTGTGTGTGTGTGTGTGTGTGTATGTATGTGTACTTTTTTTCTGCTCGGTTTTCTCAAAAACTACTGGACCGAATTGTTTGATGACCATATCAATCGATACGCCACGTCATGACTTAGATCTGAAAAGAGTCTGAAAAAAATCGGTCCAGCGGTTCATTTTTTATCGGAACATTAAAAAAAACCCAAGAGAAGTTGCTTGTACGGTACTTGCTGCCGAACCGATTTTAGTTTAGGTTTAGATTTTGACGGTTCGTCTACCCAGGTAATTAGGAACCTATTTGAGATTTGTCGTATATTCTTTGGAATACCGTACGTATTTCGAACCTTTGTTATGAAAAAAACGTGATGAAAGTGAGGTAAGGTGTTCGAATTTTAAAAATTAATATATAAACATATTATAAATGGAAACATCAGAAAATGTTTATATGTACGCTGAGTACCTACCCAATTTGGACCTCTTGTAGAAAGCAAAGCTCTATTTATCGACCCTGTCTACTGCAAGTGAGAGTTTTTTTAACACTAGGAAGTGGCTTCAAATAGCTATCTATAAATCGAGGTAAGTAAGTTGAACTTGTGCAAGAACATATTTTCGGTTCAACGACCGCCATTTTGGTTCAACTTACGTGCCGCGATTGACCGCGAACTATACCAGTTTGGAACAGACGTTCAGAAGGAAAATTGAATCAATGCATTTTGATAGTTTCCATTTATTTTAATTTTACTGCCACAATTATAGTTTTTCATTTATTTAATTTCAGTTCATTTCAATTATATATAATTTTATATAATTTAGTTAAAGAGACAATATTAGGCGTGAAATAACTATGCACTAAAATAAAGTTTGGTTTGTTTATATTTTATTTACCTACTATACTTAAACATATATTAGTACATAAGTTTACAAAGTATCTTCAGTAAAATCTATATAAAATACAGGTAAATAATATAAACTTGCAAACTAACTGACTGACTGTTATATTAACGCACAGCCCAAACTACTAGGTCCAGACCAGAGACTTTAAATTTTGCACAAAGGTTCCTGTTATATTATCCTTTGTTATAGTCCTGTTATGTCTATAAAACGTAGACGAGACACGATTTTGCAAAATGGCGGTTGAAAGTTCGTATGAAAATCCGTTATTTTTGAAGCTAAAGGCGTTAAAATGGTATCTGGCCTACTGTTGAAAATTCAAGATTGACGTGTTTTGCGTTTTTAATACATAATTCCCTAGAGGGCAAAATAGACAGTAAAAATTTGTATGAGAATTTAAATTTTTTATTAGGTAAAACTGGCTGTTTTAATATTTCTTTTTTATTTCAGATGTTCACGCGAACGAAGTCACTGAAATAAGCTAGTTACTTATACACAGATAATAAATTGTTGTTGACGTTAAATGTTATATGCGATCTTGAATCTACATGGCTTTTCCGATGTTTCATTCAGAATCGAAATCAGATCGATGACTAGATACGATACAATAGACTACCACTAAGCTTAGAAGTATCAATTTAATTAGCGATTTGCGTTGAAACTATTCTTACGTAAATAAGACTTTTCGAATTATCAAAAAATACCGAAAACTGACCGAGATATAGCCAATCAAAGATTCTGGTCAAATTCCTGACACGCAAAACGGGCGAAACGGATGACCATCCCTCGGCTGACGTCACAGCGCCTAAGACCCGCCGCACCTGTAAGCATTTTACATAGAGTTTCAGCTCGCAGTGTGCATTAATACATTATTTTCATTTCTATTAATGTATTAATCCAATAGTGTGAGTTTTAAGTGTTTAACGTAATAAGTAAAGAATATTTATTTTGTAAGATAGCTATTTATGCTACTGTTATGAAATGAGAATAATGTTGACATAGCGCGAGTACAAATATACCTTTTTTGTGCAGTTGCGTACAAATATTATCTACAATAACAAAAACACAAAAAAAATGTTTTTGGCACATTGCTAGATTATCTCCACTTATAAATACTTTAATTTATATAAATACCTAAATTTTAGGGAAAGCAGATTATTACTTCCTATAATAGCCTTTTGTAATGTTTGGAGGTGTAGGTAGTATCTGATTTGTTAATTTTAATAATTATGAAACGAAAACAAAACATTTTGCGTGAATGTGTATGTATTTGTTTGACGCCTTTTGTCGCGCACTAAACCACCTACTGTTGGCTACAGTCTGTAGCCAATACAATATTACATATCGACATACAGGTCAAACCTCTTTTTTTAATGAAATCGGTTAGTTGCAAAGATCCCAAAAAAGCGAAATAAATATTACCTACCTATTGTACTATATGCTGTTTAGTTAGTAGGTACTCAGCTAATTTATTGTATTTATAACTGAAACATTCAAAAATATCAAAACCACGAGTTTGTGTCGAAGTTATTTTAATTTAAGTGAAACTTAAAGGATTTATTTGGTTAGTTGCATACAGGCAGCGCAGGGTTCTTCAAGAAAGGAATTAGCAGCGAGGAGAGCAGAGCGCTAGTTGGACATTACCGCCGCATTCGACTTGCGGCCGATTGCATCATCACAGCTAATCGATGGTTATGATACTCTAGTTATAACCCATAGTTTAAAAGATAAATACGATGACAATGATACATTATCCCTTCCTTCGTCATATTGTGTGTATTTAAACATTTTTGGTGTTATTTTCGTCCCATCACGGTAGGTGTTAACCTATCGCCAGTGTTTAAAAAACAAAGAAACACGTTTTAAAGCCTTTTTTTTATTTTTTTAAAATGTTGTTCTTCATTTCTTAACATGAGAGCCCAATAAAAATATTGGGCTTTCAAGTCAAGCAAAAGAAAAAATGAACATTGTGTTTTTGTTTTAAATACCACTAAGGTGGCAAACAAGCATACGGTCCGCCTGGTGGTAAGCGGTCACCTTGGCCTATGGACGCTTGTAACACCAATGGTATCACTCGCGCGTTGCCAACCCTTCAAAAATCCAATAACTTCTTTCTTGAAAAACTCCATACCCTAGAGAAAAACCTTGGCAGGGAGCTCATTCCACAACCCAAGCGTTCGCGAGAGAAAGTTTCTCTGAAACCGCACTGTACGCGAGCATTTCGGTTCTAAAGTGTCAGAATGAATTTCCTGCCGATGGCGAGCGGTGTGTGCACGAATTTATAAAATACCTATGTTCATATTCATTTCCAAATCGTTATTTCTAACCAGGATTAGTATAGCGATAGCGCTAGGCAACTGATTGATTTTTAATCTTTCACTTACTTTAATTGTGCTTTAATCTCTGTTAGTGATATCAGCCCTCCCTAGTTACATTTAATTAGTTCTATCGCTAATTATTTACGTGGTCGCTCACGAAGCTCGCGACCTTTTCTCGGCGGAAACCATTTAAACTATTTATTGATTTATATCCATTATCACTAGCTATGGGTTGCCTCGATCGGTACTTACCATATTTGGTAATTTTTATTTATCGTAGGTAAATAATTTTGTAGGCTATTTAAGACCCATTATATTAGGTTAGATACCTACGCTACAAGTGGCGGGACACACACCCACATTTTAATCTCCCACTCTCTTTAACTGACTTCAAAAAAAGGAGGAGGTTCTATGTTTATACACTACGGGTATATTTTTTTTTTATGTATGTCTACCGATTTCTCTGTCAATTGTGAACCGATTTCAAAAAAAAAAAAAAAATCTTTTTTATTAGAAAGAGTACTAACCTAACCCCGTGCAGAGGTGTACGCACTTGTGCTGTATACGCTGGACGGTGCCGGTCCCAAGTCCGAATAAATGGGGAGGGCCCTGGCACACACACACACACCTTCCCTAACTCACAAACCCACACACACGCAGACACACACTAGTCAACCCACTACATCACACCAACACCACTCACCACATACACAACACACATCATACCAAAACCGGCAGAAAAAAAGTTTAAAATATGGAAGTGAATTTTAAAAGGAAACTGCCCCAGGAGGGTACCAGCGTCCACGACGCTGGAGAATCCCTTCCTGAACCTTTGAGCTCAGGCTCGGGGGCTCAGGCTGCTCCACGTATTCTGGGGGGGAGCAAAACTTCACTAACCCACTCGATAAACCTGCGCGAGCTAGCTAACGCTATGCCCAGCGCAGAAATAACCTCTAACGCCTCCTGGCAGCTTGCACCGCGTCGAGCAGATGAACGCAGAAATGCTTCCGTCAACTCCGCCAAGCCAGCAGCCCCTGGAGGGAGAAAACGTAACGGGCGCCGCCATCACCGGGGACGGCGCTCAAAAAACAACACTGTGCAACCGGGAAACAGCGAGCCTTCTAAGACCAACGCTGACCAGGGTGCACAGCAAACCAACGCGACTGAAGGGGAGACCCGACAAGAGGACCCAGCTCTGACCGATGCCGCTACGAGGTTGACTTGGCCGAAGCCCTCGACCAGTTGCGACGCGCTTAGTGAGGAACGCAGCCACAACGGGCGTGCGGGAACCACACAGTCAGCGGGCGGGCCTATGATGACGGCTAACGCAAGCACGACTGGACAGTGCGGAGCACTGGGAGGGGCGACGTCCGAGGCTCCTCAAAGCGGACTCCTGGAGCGAGCTAGGGACACCTCAAGGTCAACCCAACCAATCGCAACCACAACAAGTCCGAGGAAAAAACGGAAGCGCGGACCTAACAAGCGCGGATCACGCTATGCAGCGAATCGACCTGAGCAATTGGGACATCCCGCACCGCCTGCAAAGGCGAAGAGGGAGCGCCCCGATGAAACCTTGTCGCCAAGGGACGGGCCGAAACGCGCTAAGCTGGATCCGACACCAAGGAAGACGGCAATTAGCTATGCCGATGCGAGTAAAACGCACCTGCTCATAGCTATTGCTGTCACGCCTGCCACGGACCTGACGGTGGAGCAAGCACAGCAGCTCGAACTCTCCATCGAAGAGAGGATTATTGAAGCAGCGCTTGCTTCACCAACAGACAACGAGCCACCATTCGCACCCGCATTTAGAGGGAAACCTATCATAGCAGAAGGCGTACTCAAAATGTGGTGTGAGAATGATGAGTCGCTAACTTGGCTCAAAAACACTGTAGCCACCCTACAGTCACCAATCTCGGACAGCAAACTGACCGTCATCCGACAGTCAGATATAGCGAAGCGAGTCCGCGCATCGCTGTGGCTTCCGAAATCAATTGGTGTCGACCTAACGAGGACCCATCGCCTGCTGACCGCGCAGAACCCATGGTACAACGTAAAATCATGGCAGTTGTACGGCGCGACCATGCAGGAGAAGGGTATCTTCCTGACCCTGGGCATTCCAGAATCCGAGGTGGCGAAGATTCTGGGAAGGGATAGACGAGTCGCCTTCATCTCCGGCAGTGTGTACATCAAATTCAGCACTGTCGGGGGTGGAGATGATTCGGCGGACACAGAATCCCCAGTTGAACCCAACACAAACGGAGCTAAGGCTACTGGCACACTACCACCTAGCAACCCAACTACCTCAGCCTTAGCTTCCACAGAACACGCACCTATGGACACACACGTAGCTCCCACACCGAACACAGGTGCCTACGACCATACGTCGTCTGATGGGGAGTCGTTGGATAGTAAAATTCTCGGGTCCCTATCAGATTAGCGTGATCCAAACAAACCTCCAGCACAAGCAAATTGCAGCGGCTACCCTGCGCAGACTGCTGGAAGTTGACAAGAAGACCATAGCCCTAATCCAGGAGCCGTGGATTAGAGGAAATAACATATGCGGTCTTAACAACATCGGGGGTAAGTTACTACACAAAATCTCGGCTAATCAACCGAGAACATGCATATACATACCCAGATCAATACCAGCCTTGCTACTAACCAATTTCTGTTCCAGAGACCTTACAGCTGTAAGGCTTGACACAGGAACAAACAAACAAACGCTAGTGCTAGCCTCAGTCTACATGCCCGGGGATGAGGTGATACCGTCTAAGGAGCTGACTGAACTAGTGCAACACTGCGAAGATCATGGCTGGGACATTATAATATCAGCTGACTCAAATGCCCACCACCCTCTTTGGGGGAGCCTAACACCGAACCAACGAGGTGAGTCTCTAACAGAGTATATATTCTCAACTAACCTTTCTATAATTAACAACGGCTCGGAGCCCACTTTTGTTAATTCCAGATATCAGACAATAGTAGATGTAACTCTCGCATCCGATGGGGCAACGGATCTTGTGTCAAACTGGCACGTCTCCGCTGAACCATCCTTTGCAGACCACAGAAGAATCTGCTATACCATACAAGTGCATGAGAGGGACGAGCAACCAAAACGTAACCCTCGTAAGACGGACGTTGCAAGGTACACGACCCTTCTTCAAAATGAGGTAGACACAATCACCTTTAAAGACATGACCAACAGCACTGACAACATAGAACATAATATAAACACACTAACCACGTGTATCCAACACAGCTACCAGCAAGCCTGCACCCCTACAACACCAATCATAGGGGGAAAGTCTCACTGGTGGGGGCCAGAACTAGAGAGACTCAAACTCAATCTGAAAAGACTCTTTAATCGAGCCAAAAACACAAGAACTGAAATAGACTGGGAACGATATAAACAAGCCCAGTATCACTACAAGAAACGCATAAGATATCGCAAAGGTGAATCCTGGCGGCGGTTCTGCGACAACATCAATTCCACCAATGAAGCAGCTAGAGTGAAAAAAATTTTATCACAAGATAATAACAGAACTCTGGGCTCAATAAAAAAACTAGATGGTACATATGCGACCTCCGATAGCGAGATAAGCGAGGTGCTTATCGAAACACACTTTCCAGGATGTGTAGTCACTAACAACCCAAACTGGGAAAATGTGGAACACAGAGAACCAACCCCTACAGACTGGAATATAGCCAAATCCATAGTCACTGCAGACCGAGTTGTGTGGGCAATCGAAAGCTTCCAACCCTTCAAATCTGCTGGCCTGGACAACATATTTCCAGCACTCCTGAAATGGGGACAAACAACACTTGTGCCACATCTAGTTGATATATTTAGAGCTTCTATAGCTCACAACTATATACCTCGCCAGTGGAGAGAAGTCAAGGTCATATTTTTACCAAAACCAGGTAAATCTGACTACACACAAGCGAAATCTTACAGGCCAATTAGTCTGACCTCCTTCATGCTGAAGACTCTGGAGAGGCTAACAGACAGATATCTAAGGGAGGGTGCACTAACGCGCATGCCAATGCACCGCCAACAACATGCTTATAGAAAGGGTAGATCGACAGAATCAGCCTTACACGCTGTCGTAGGAACTATAGAAGCAGCCCTCTCTGATAAGCTGATGACACTAGGCGCTTTCATTGACATCGAAGGAGCATTCGACAAAACGAAATTCAATAGCATCAGCCGCTCTCTTAGTAGATTTGGAGTCGAACAAACCATCAGTGGGTGGATTGATCAACTCCTGAAGCTAAGAGCAGTGCAATTTACAGTTAACACCACCACGAGAGGCATTGTAGCCAAAGGCTGCCCACAAGGAGGAGTACTCTCTCCTTTACTATGGAACATCGTGGTGGATGATCTGCTGAAACGTCTTAACGATAGATGCTACTACACAGTAGGTTACGCGGATGACATTACCATTCTGATTAAAGGCAACTCAGAAAATATTATCTGTACCCGCATGCAACTAGCCCTCAGAATCTTGGAAGAGTGGTGTCACCACCATGAACTGACGGTAAACCCCAACAAAACAGAATTAGTCCTTTTCACAAATAAAAGGAAAATTCAAATAACTACCATGCCAAAGCTATTTGACATTGAGCTTACCCTTTCAAGTGAAGTCAAATACCTTGGGGTAATTTTAGACAACAAACTAAATTGGAGTAAGCATCTAAGCACAAAAATAACCAGGGCATGTACAACCTTCTGGCAATGCAGAAGACTAATAGGCAAGAAATGGGGCCTTAAGCCATCCATAACCCTATGGCTCTATACAGCCATAATACGACCCATGATAACATATGGTGCAGTAGTTTGGTGGCCTCGAACTCAGTTAAGCACGGTAAAAAACAAACTACAAAGCCTGCAGCGTCTTGCCTGCCTAGCAACCACAGGCAGTATGAAAACGACTCCCACAACAGCATTAGAAGTCATCCTCAACCTCAGACCCCTTCATCTTGTTATACAACAAGAAGCTGCCGCTGCAGCCATACGACTTGAGAAAGTAGGGCTCTGGAAACGGGACGGCAGAATCACTCATGCACGGCTCAAGGAGGCGGTGGGAAACGAGCTTCCGATGATAGAGGCGACATGTGATATCATCCCAAAAACCTTTGTCTTTGACAAAAAATACCGTATCCAGCTTCATGAGGAAGAGAAAGATAGCTCCGGCATCCATGAAGTCAGGATCTACACCGATGGCTCCAAAACGGAATCAGGAACGGGCGCAGGAGTATTCTCCCATGACCTGAACATCAACATGTCAACGAGCTTGGGTGCACTCAACACCATCTTCCAAGCAGAATGTGTTGGGATTACCCGAGCTGCAACAGCGGTCTTGTCTAAAGGCATAAGTAATGCATCGATACGCATCATCTCCGACAGTGCCGCTGTGCTACAAGCTCTCAACAACAACCGCATCAACAGTGGACTAATCCTGGAGTGTCACTGTGAACTGCAAAAAATTGCATTGAAGAACCGGGTTACTCTTCAATGGATACGTGGTCATAGTGGGTCTCGAGGCAATGATGCGGCAGATGAATTGGCAAAGAGAGGATCGGGCACTAAAATAATGGGACCTGAACCAATTGTACCGATACCATTTACCCAACTCAAAACATGGTTACGTGACAGAACCTTACAACAACACAACAAACAGTGGGCAGAACAGACAGATTGCAAACAAACCAAGAATGTTCTTACATCCGTGGACGCTAATCTGTCGCACAAACTGTTAAAACTCAGCAGGAAAAACCTACGCTACATAGTTGGCATAATAACAGGTCACTGCCCTCTAAACAGGCACTTTTTCAATATCGGCGTTACTGACAGTCCTCTATGCAGGGGCTGTATGGAAGCCACACCGTCTCACGTGGTTCTTCATTGCAAAAGCGTGAGCGACCAACGGACAAAGCTCCTTAAGAATCCACAAACCATGAGAGAGGCACTGAATAACATCAGATGCCTCCTTAACTTTTGGACGGAGCTGGGATGGTATGGGTAACCAATGACAGGTATTGGTTACCTACGTACAATGGCCCTATTATGAGGCTAAGTGCGGAAAACATAAGTCCAACTAACTAACTAACTAGAAAGAGTACTTTTCTGAGGTGGTCCCGTATTAATGAATGGTTGGTGGATTTAAAACTGAAACTTGTGGAGAAAAAAATAATTGATGTTATTTTGAACTGGTGAAACGCGCCTTTTATTTTGATGATTGGATAACATTTTGTTACAAGTAGGGATGATTTTAAGAAAAAAAAAAAATTCGACACCAAAAATTAAATACTTTTCAACAAAAAAAAAAAACAACCGGCTTTAAAAAGATGCACTAAAAAGGTAAAAATAATTAATTTTTAACACATTTCACTTGCATGACACCAACTTCAAACTGTGATTCAGATCAGATTTTTGGCAATAAGGAATTATTTTTATCTTTTAAGTGCATCTTTTTGAAACCGGATGTTTTTTTTTTGTTAAAAAGTTTTTATACGGTTTACCTGTATTGTATTGTATGTAACCAGTGGCTGGAGACTTATTTATGTAATTATAATGTTAGGGATAGCTTTTTCACCTACCACTTTCTGCGTGACAAGTGGTGAGCACATTTAAAGTAATAAGTGGTAAATTGAAAAACATGGGACAGAAAAATAACCCCTTCGTCAGTTCTTGGCGAACTATAAATATAAGTTAGGTATGAATGAAGATACCTTTCTATTTGAATTAACAAGATTCATGTTGATATAATTACACACTAAAGCATTTTTTTAATTAACAAATGTCGGCTCTAAGGACCATCTTCTTTTATTTAAAAAACATTTGATGAATTTTGGGATGGGCATACTAGTAGTCGCAACCGATTCTCTTTTCAAACTGACTTTGATTGAAAAAATTTAACTGACTATTAATATTTTTTTTTGTTATGAACAAGAAATAATAAAAACAAGTATCTAATCTAAGATTTCATTCTTTGTTGGTGGTCTCTTCACTCAACCCCGATTAAGGAAGCGACAGAACTTGCACGCGTTTAAAGCATAGAACGCAAATGGCCGACCGAAACCCGCGTTCTTATAGCTACCAGTAAATAGCAAGAATGGCTATTTTATTTACGGTGGCGTAGCGCTAAGCGACGTATCGAAGCGACAGCGGTGTGCTACCGGCCTGACACTAAATAACAGTGTCACACTTGCCTTTGCGGAGACCGCCGGGACCGGTTCATGTAATATGTAATAAATAAATAAATAAAACGACGTACTAACATAAAAAAATAGTGATTTGCTGAACAAGGTTGAGGACTGATTGTAGTGTTAACACTCCTTGTTCCTGGTTCCATTATCGGTATATAAAGCACAAAGATTTAGGTGTTTAGACCAATATTTAAACTAAAAATGTAGTACCTACAACTGCTGGGAAAAAGCGGTTCTCTTCAAGTTTAAACTTAGTCGAAGTAACTTTTTACTGCTTTATTTTATTTTGCATTCAACGTTTATTTAAGACTTCAGTTGTTTTTATGTCGTTCTATACTGCATTTTACGAGTCTTAATTTTATATCTAAGATTTGACAAACACAATTATCATAATGAGTAAAAAAAACATGGTAAATTACTATTATGTATAACATAAATAATTTAATAACTATTGGTATAAGCAACCTTTAAGAGGCTATTATAAATAATCACAGTATACATAAAGCCGTCCAGCGGGTGCACCTTTTTGTTAAAATCCGCGCCGTATTTCGGCTGGGCGCGCGCACATTTATCTCGGCTATCATCTGAGATACTGCGGCTATCCGCAGCATCTTTATGCGGCTGTATCTGATAGCGGGAGATACGGCTAAAGCTCGCTGATTAGCCGATAGGTATTGCCAATGGCCGTAACGTGTTCCATTCATATTTTAGTAAGGAAACTGTGTTTTCTTAATAGGTAGGTGTGGCATTTCGAGTTGCACGTCTGGCTTGAATTATGTGTAATTTGAAAACAAACTCAGATCTGTTTAAATCCATTGTTAAGTCACTCAGTTTTAGTTTAGTTTATTATAATTATTTTTAAAAAGGTGTCGACCATTTTATGGGTAGGTACGCTTTGTCATACTTCCCGGTTATTTATCGTATGGCAAAATACGTGATGTAAATACTAATGAGTTAGATAAGATTTATACCTACAGTAAGTACTTATATGATATAGTAAAATAAGTAAAAAACGATTTCAAATATAGCTTTTACTTAAATTCGGTTTTTTAAATATTCGATGCGGACATTTTTTAAATTGCATAGTCATATGTACCTAAAGTGTTTGGACGATCAGATACCAGAATCGAATGCACCAGCCATGTCACTCGTGTCAGAATTAATTGAAGCTTGCAATGTAATACCGTTTTCAAAAGCAAAAAATATGAAAAAACCATTTTTTTTGTATGCATCTCTTCTAATTTTTTTACTTTTTATTATTTTGGCAACCCGCAGTAATTATCCATATTCTGTGGCGATTTTAGCATCATGCCTTGGTATAGTGCAACAAAATTTTCAGTCCCGGTGGTTAAAAATCAAAACTATAGTTGCCATATTGAAATGGTGTGAACTTATAAACGACACTAGCGACCAAACACCCAAGGGCAAAGGGTCAGAAAATTGTGTTGCACTTGCCCTTGCCCTTTAAATGTCGAACAGAATGATAGCTTAGGTTGAGAAATAGGGTGCTGTTGGCAAGTTGTTGTTAATTTCGACAAGGAGCAGGTTCTTTGTAAATCCTGTCGAAGATGTACAGATACCTACTACCATCAATTGCACGCCCTGCAAAATGTAACTAAAATTGTGTGATTGTAAACCTTAGAAATTTAAATCTTTGACGAGGTTAAATTAACCACTCCCAGTGACTAACAAAGAAAGAATTAAAAAATACGATATAAATATACATATACAGAAATAATCTTCCTTTGTTTATGACTCTCTGAAGGTTAGAGTCTTTAAAGAAAATGTATCATACATGCCATATCCATGGCTACATCATCAATGTAAATAAATATTTTTTCATTCGAAAAAGAGCATTTTATTCATAGATAACATTCAATAAAACTAATTTCTACTCACTGAGTAAATAGAAACATAACAGTGAATAAAACTCACTTTTTCTCACTGAGTGAATAAAAATATTTTTTATTTGGAACAATTGTTAAATTGTTTTATTTGTTATTGTGGTTGTTTAATGTCATTGTTCTCTTATCACTCGGTAATAATTACCGAATATTTACCAAAATGTGATAATATATAGATATACTTTTTATTTTCTCGCAGTCAATGGTAAAAATTAGAGTATAGAACACGTGAAAAAAAAATCATCTCGGTCCTTTGTAAGTCTACCTACTTTAACATCCTTCGCTGCCTTCGGGATCCAACTTAGTCCCTCGAATTAAATTCCCTTTTTTTTACTTGTTGTATAATCTATTATTGTGCAGATACAGTCAAAAGATTAAAACTTTGAGCCAGGACTCGAATCTTCAACAATCATTATAGTCTGTGTACATAAGTGCTCTACACAGACTGTAAGGTAAGGTTAAACGGAAAGACAAAACTTAAGAAATACGCAGAAATCTATTCGTGCGAAGCCAGGGTAATCTACTAGTATATTAAACTCTAACTAATATCCTTCTACTAAAACCAGTGGCATTAACGATGTATAGAACCTTTAGTGTATGTTATCGAGTTGATCTATAGTTTAATACCTCTTCAATCAACATTGGGTATCAGTTCAAATCGATCAAGATCAGACCGACACGGACAATCAAATCACAATTAATTAGCTCGAGCGGAACTCTGCGGAACACACAGAGGGCTCCGGAATTAATCATGACGGGGCTTTAGGGATTTGATTATAGTGCCTTTGTACCGTTTCTGAGGTCATGTAGGTACCGTTATATACAACGTCTGTAAGGTCGCATTTTTAATATCTACTTATTTTGATGACGTTATAGAAGCAATTTTCTTTGAAATAATAGGGGCGTTTTGTTGACAAGCATTATGCACATAAAATGCGCTCAATGCTCTCTATGCGCATATTCGATCGTTCTGTTGACCAAAAATGAATGCGCTGTGACGTCACTTCCGGACCGCTTTTTGAATAAAAAATAAACCTGCAAAGTGTGAATTTTCAGAGTAAAACTTTTTTCACACAAAACTACCTATATACATATAACATTCTAAATAAAAAAAAATAATATTTAATGTTGGACTTTCAATGGATTGTACATCAGATTTTAAGGGCCTTCTTACACCCCACTAGCGCCGCCAGTAGATATCCTCAATTTTCTCTTCGTAGAAACCGAATTTCTAAAATCCAAATGTCGTAAATTTAAAGCTATTTTTATATATTTTTAGATATTTTCATAAGCTATTTTTAGAAGGTTTTATATAGTTTCTAAATAATATCTGTGACTTGTAGTTGGCATTTTTGCTAAAAGTGGCCGTTTTCAACTTCAACAATGTTTATTTCCTCTACTGAGAGATAACGCAAGAGTAATCAATATCAGCAGTCAATGTGGGCTTGTGAGTAATATGAGAAACTCCCACTGGATAAATATAGTCACAAACAAAAAGGTTAAACTCAAAGACGTCAATGATTTCGTAGAGTGGTTTTTGGGTGCAGCAAAAGGAAAAGAATTAAATCCAACCGACTTCAGTCACATACAACTGCTTCCATAAAAAATTTCAATGATTGCTTTTAATACGGTGATCCAACAAAGGGAAGTAGGAAGAAGCATATCAGTAAACTCAATTCACCCAGGGTTTATCAAGATATGATATGACACATAATATTGGAGGTATTAGCGTCGCCGAAGCCAGGGTAGCTCCGGTATACTTGGCATTGGATGTGGATCAGTCGGCAAAAGGAAAATACATTGGGTATGATAAGAGTGAAAAAAAACTGGAGTGATTTTTTTGAAAATATGGTGATGTGAATGTTGTACGACTAAATTTCTTGGAGAAACTTTTTATTTCATTGTTACTCAAGAGGCAGTACTACGTGACAGAAAACTTGAGTAAAGACAAGGATGATGCGATATGTGGGAACCCAAGCGTGCTTCTGATCTCTGCTTACTGAGATATTCATTGAAATACATAAAATAAATTAGCGGATCCGGAGATAAAATTGCCAAAAAACAGAAATTTAAGTAGTATTACAGCCTCATACATTATTGTGATATGTTCTCTCGAACGAAATCTTAAAGTTATTTGAGTTCAATAATAAAATGATTGTTGCAGGAAATTTAGGTTTTTTTATAAATACTAGCTGCTGCCCGCGACTTCGTCTGCGTGAACGCTATACTATAATATCACTTTTTGTGAACGAAACCATAGACGTGATAATTATGTGAACACCAGCGTATGGTGAAGCGTGGGCCTGCATCAGTCAATGTGTATTGGCGGCTTCACAAGCTCAACAGTAGATTGCATAGCAAGTCAAAAAAAAAACGGACAAGTGCGAGTCGGACTCACGCACTAACTACTAACACAATTTACGTAATTTACAAACACAAACAAAACAAAAAGTATTCCGCTAAGCGGTCACCTATTCAATTACTAACCAAGCCGGACGATGCTTAATTCTGAATTTCATTTCCATCTAACAAATTTCAACTATTTATTATTTGTTGTTATACTTGCTCACACACAGAATAATTACTGCAAGATTGAAATTAGTATGTATTACTGTTTTTACAATAGAACAACTTTATTATCGAGAAACAGCACATTGGTTTATTGGAAACGATATTCGAAGTTAAGCAACGTCGGGCTTGTTCAGTAATTTGATGGGTGACCGCTTAGCGGTACAATTTTTGTTTTTGTTTGTGTTCGTTAATTATTTAAATGGTGGTACAGAACCCACGGTCGGCGAGTCCGACTAGCACATTACTTATTTTAATAACACTCATGTAAATTTACGTAATTTACCAACACAAACGAAAACACAAAGTGTGCCGTTAAGCGGTCACCCATGCAATTACTGACCTAGCCCTAAGTTGCCTAACTTTGAGTATCGTTTCCAACATACAGATGTGTTACTGTTTCTCTTAATATTTGCTAGATGGCGTTATACCAATAATTTAAAATAGTAATTGCTCTTACACTTGACCGGTTTTTATTATTGTTATACCTAAGAATTCACACAATCTTTTGCTGCAAGTTTGAAGTTTGTATGTATTACTGTTTTTAAGATAGAACAAAAATAACTAAAATGAGTTTCCTGTATGGGGACCCCCTTCATTTTTATTTTTTTATTATTTGTTATATTATAACACATATTTGTGATAATTTCAGGCTTCTATCTATTTCGGTCTAAAACATAAAGCCCTTTAATCGTCGGATATACAGGCAGACAGCGTTAGATTTGCAATAGGGCATTGGCAATTTGGCACCCTTGGGTTAGGAACCCTAAAAAGGACAAATATGATGCGATGGCCTACGTTAAAACCGGAAAGTGATGAAGGATTCTATAGTTCAATAGTAAAATGCTATAGATTAGAATAGCGAGGGATTCAAAAGTATGAGATGTTTTTTTTTACGAGTTACGCACGCACGATGATGCTTTTTACCCATAGACTTCGAGTTATGTAATCTGTTCTATGGACTGCGCAATAGCCTTATAAAATTGGCCACATTTTAGAAAGAGACAAAGTTAACCTGTGGTATCTTTTCTTATAGACAAGACACCACACGTTCGCTTCGTCTCTGTCACACTTTTGCGACCAAATTTTTTTTTCACGTCTGGCTAGGAAATGCGCTGTCCAGTTCTCTAGATTTTTCTTGGCTAGGATTAGGGCTGCCATCTCTAAAACCTGCCGCCCAGGACCGAAAGGGTAAAAACTCCGGATTTTGGAGCCTTGACCCCGGACATTTAAATATTTTTTTTATTCACTTTTAGCTCTGTTAAAAAAATACATTTTACTCCCTACTTGATTGAAAAAACATAGAGAATTAAGGCTTTTTTCGGATAAAATAGGGTGTTTTACTCGTTATAGCGAGGTGTTTGTGAGTAATAGAGTAGTTGTTTTTAAATAATTAATATCTTTGCCTTTTCGGCTCATTCTTTAACATTCATTTAACATAAATAAAATAAATAAACCTAATATCAATTACCCAGTTAGTAAAATAAACTAAAAGTTTTCGTTGTTGTTTTATTTTTTTCTTAATTCTTAAATCTTAAATCAGAAAGTTATTTATTATTTATTAACTGAGGAACTAAGGAACTTTTTTTTTTATTTCTTCAATTATTTATTAGCAATCGTACAAGTTTATTTCTTTATATTGCAATCAAACAAAATACAATTTGCTAGAGAAACAGTTCATAGATCTATTCAACAAAATTTAATCAGTCTTTCGTTTTTATATAATTAATACTTTAATTTTTTTTAGTAAAACTTAAAGTAATAAAACAAAACGTCTTTAAAAAATATGTAACAAGGTTAACTAAATTTAATCAAATGCAACAAAACAACGTCTTAACTAAAGAAACTTGTAGCTTAATTATAGTCTTTTAAAAAAGTTAAGTAGTATTTTAACAAAAACAGTATTTTAAAACCACTAATAGATATCTCACTTTTTACTTAATTATAATATCACTTTTTTTTCTTCTTTTAAGTAAATAAAATAATAGTAGATAAACAACATAAGAGATTTAATTCGAGGGACTAAGTTGGATTCCGAGAGCAGCGAGGGATTCTTAAGTAGAATCCTGAGCGGAGCGATACCTGTTTGTATACTCTAATTTTTACCATTTACTGCGAAAAAAAAAGTACTAAATTTTACTTACTTTTCAGTTACTATATTAATATTTATAACATTTTGGTATATATTCAGTAATTATTACCGGGTGATAAGAGAACAATGACATAAACCAACCACGATAACAATTAAAACAATTATTTAGGTTAAATAGAAAAAAAACAACTAGAATTGGCGGGGTATGTTTTTTTTAATTGTAGGTAAAGCTCTATGAAATAGCTCCATTTAGCCAGCCAGTAGCTTCGTACAATTCGCGCTTGTTCCGAATTCAAAATGTTTTTTAATCACTCAGTGAGTAAAAGTGAGTTTTATTCACTGTTATCGATGAATGCCATTTTTCGAGTGGCAATGGTAAGAAAAAAAATTCTAAATAATTCTAATAACAATCTAGTTATATTTATCGGTCTAGTTTAATAGCCTTCAGAACTTCTTTTCAGTTAAATAAAAATTTATAAAACTCGGTGCAATCTTTATAGTCTGTAAAATTGAATTTAATTTTAAGTAGTGGCGAGATTGTTTTAAAATTCAATGAATTCCTTTCTTTTATCCACTTCTGAGTCAATGCGCATTATGGTAAAGATGCAAAAAAACTGAGCTATTTTCAGTAATTCTGAATATAATAGGGCATTTGGTGTTCTAAAAAATCGCAACCATAGTTGATTTGCATTAAGAAGTTTACCTTCTTCGCTGAGATTTACACAAAAAGATCTCCACTCAGCTATCAATTTTGAGTCGTAAAATTATGTTCTTCTCTTTAAAAAAAAACGATAGTGAATTCGATGACAGCCCATAGAGTATTTTTATATAAACTCGGCAAATACATCCAGTTAAATTTATCAAATTGTTTTAAATTATACATCCAACCTTCAATATACGTTTTCATTTTAAAACAACAGTTTTTGAACTCATGTTTTATGTTCTCGTCGTTACAGTTTAAAATGCTTCTAACAATTAAGGGCACAAAGCTTTCTTTGATTCTGTCGTCTAGGACTTTTTTATCAGATCCGAGAATGTTTCAGGATTTTAGCACATAATTGTCGCTTTACCCGACAGCGGGTTTTGGAAAAAAAATTACGAAGGGTGGTCTTTGAATAGTTTTGAAGTAGTTGCAAAATAAGTTTTCCATGTTAAAAAAAGGAAAATATGACTGGCAGGGTTTCTGTACCATTTGTTCGTGAAATATTTTAATCGCAAACAAATGAGTTTCTGAAATTTCAATACGAAAAAACATAAGAAACCAAGCAAGTTCTTCAAAAATATCTATATTTTTTGTGACATCAAGTTCGGAAGACCTCCAAATTCGAGCAGCTGAAGGCGCACTTTATAACGCAGTCAGCCATCACTTGTCCTTTAATTCCTTGGATTGTACTTGCGCCTACAATCGCGAAATATTCTCGGGGTCATATACCGCAAAACAATTGTCATGTAGGTAATCCTACTAAAACTACAGTAATAGCTACAGGAGTAGTAGTAGTAAAACGATTTACAAAACATACCATTTATGAGCTCGGCTACTGATTCCAGCAACCATGGAAACACAAAATGATTTTCTTTGGTAATTCAATATTTTGATGTAAAGAACGGAATCACGACGAAAATCCTTAAAGTAGAGACCACACCAAATTAAACATCTGAGACCATTTCAAAACTGATTATAAACCAACTTAACAAATAATTTTTTGTGGCTCTCTTGTGGAGTTTGATCAGAAATCCGGACTTTAACTGCAGTTAAAACCCCGCCCGGACGCTCCCCGGGCGCCCTCCAAACTACGACAAATCCGGGGAAAATTCGGACGGATGGCAGCTCTAACTAGGATAAATTAATTAAAAAAAGAACAGTCGGCACTCGGGGCCTGCCACGGTAAAGCTATTGCATTTATGGAATTATAAAAACAGCTGCTTACGTATTCGTCCGATTTCGCTCTCAGTTGATCAACCAATTAACTACAAAGATATATCTGCTCATGAATTTGCTCTGACCTATGGATTCTCTCAGCTAATACTTTCTCCAACGAGAATACCAGATACAAAAGACCATACAAAAGTCCTTACTGGACCTTCTGTCGACTACACGTCCGGACAGATATTCCGTTTCAATTTATAGAACGTTATAGAAACGTCCTTGGTCTCAATGGATGCGCCTCTTGGCTCCTCGGACCACTGTCTCGTTCGGATTCATGTGTCATGCACACAACCCGATCCACCTGGGCCAAAAAAAACGAGTTGCTCTCCGGGAGTGCCGGCAGAAGTGAAAACCTTTACACACGATTCGCGCTTAACATTTAAATATGTTATAAGACAACTCATACGTCATATTTAATTGTACAGAACCAATGTCCTTAACACACAATTCGCGCTTAACACTCAACTATGTCACAAGACATGTCTTTGACATTGTCAAGAAATAATTATGTTTGTTTATTTACTTTTTTAACGTAGTATATTTGACATCTCAATCTGTCATAGAATTAAAATCCCATATCCCATAGTTAGCAGCTAGTCTTCACGCATACGTCTAGTCGCACGCACACAAACACCGTGCCGAAGTCTGCCGAACTGAAAGGACGTTAGACGATTGTTAGGTTTTTGTTACCAAATCACAATTCTTAGGCAAATATTTTTTCGGTAGCTAAATAATTAAAATGACAATACATATAAGTGAAAAGGTAGAAATAATTACTTATTTCCAAAAATCTGATGTGAATGACAGTTTGGAGTTGGTGCAAGTGAAGTGTGTTATGAGCTGTTAGGTACATAGACACCAACTTCAAACTGTAATTGCCGCTGTCGCCAATCAAAACATATGAATTGGTATGCTAACTAGCAAGTATACTACGTCGTCACCTGGGCGACACTGATCGGTCACCAACATCGATAAATTTTTTTAGGTTGATGTTCGCCAGCCTAGATGGCCCACTATTGCTACTGACCGGCGAGCATGGCTGGTGTCGCTTCAAAGCACGGACGGTCTTGAATTTACACGATAAATCTTTCGGATTCGAAACTCATATTTTCAACACCACACAGATGATGTACTAAAATATGAGCAAGCGTCCAAAAAGGCGTTCAGTTAGCGACTGAGTGAGTGAGGTGCAGCTTACAATTTAGTGGCGATGTTGCCAGGCTGCTAGAACATCCAGTCGCCACGCAGGGAGCCGTAAATCGTGGCAACGCTTCCAAATTAGCGACGTTGCCAAAACGTAGCGAGAGAGTGAGAACCGAATTGAACCGATACATTTCTATATGAATTATTTGGATACATAGCTGGCGACGTCGCCATGTCATCCCGGTGAGGCAGAGCTCCAACAAATACATTGGCTGGCTTCTTGATCACTCGGTCGCCAGTTGCGTCGCCAATCGGACGTATCTTATTGAAAATGGTTGCTTTCGATACCGAGAGTTTTATAATTGAAATTAAAAATAGACCATCGCTATGGAATACTGCATCCCGTGATAATTTAGACCGCGAATCGAAAAAAAGATGTTGGGAAGAAATCATCGACATTTTTAAAGAAAAAAAAAAATTAAGTGTTCAAGAAAAGAAAGAATTAGGTAAGTTAACATTGTCTTATTAACTTTATTTACATATGTCTTGCCATGGTAATGGACTGTCATAATTTTCATTTTAACCTTCATTTTAATTTACATTCAATAAATATCCGTGTATCTTGCGACAATCAACAGTTAAATTTTTTTTGATTAGCTTTGCATACCCATTTCCCCCAGATTAGGGTTACCAGATCAATAAATACAGTTCTCCGGAGCAAATTTGTGTGGCTAGTTTTATTAGCATTAGTAGGGTTGTGCAGCACAACACGAAAGTCAGCAGTATAGGTAAAAATTCACGCTAGTATAGCCATTGCGACGACAATTTGCCGTCTTCTACGACAGTTGGAGAAACGGACTTTCTGTTCAATTGAGTAATATTTGTTGTAACCGACTTCAAAAAGGAGAAGGTTGTCAATTTGAATGTTTATATTTTTTTTGTTCGGGCATAACTCCGTGAAAAGAACATGTTTTAATTAAAAGAAAAACTTGTAATAATTTTGCGTAAAATACTTAATAAGCGTGTAAATAACCTACTTGCCTACACAATAAGTTCCTACTTACACTGTAAAATAAACTAAAAATAATAGCTTAACCTAACCTTCTAATAGTCCACTCCAAAATAATTTATGTTGGTACCTAATCTTAATCTAGTAGCTTAACATTAACTCTTATTTCTAAGCAAGTAAATTGTAAGAATTCTTATTAGAAATTCCTATCAGAAACTTGTGGTAAAAAAAAATTGGTGTAAATTTAGAACTGGTGAAACGCATTTTATGTAGATGAACGACGCAAAATCCTGGTGCTAGGTATCAAATTTTTTTGTACATTAATTGTAGATATTATAAAACTTAACGTCGCTTTCTCTGTCTGTCCGTTTATGTTTTTGTTACGCGAGAGCCACTTATCTGATTTACATATTTTTTATTTTTAAAATATATGACTAGGTTATAGGCTATTTTTTTTATATAAAGTAACTTACGGAAAATGCATTGACGACGATGGTGAATCAAGAAGAAAAAAGACGAGCTAAGCAAACCATTACCGATGTATCAAATTAATGTATCTACTCTATTCAAGACTTGCCATAGGAATACCACGTCGATAACCAGACGGAGCCGCGGGTAAAAGCTAGTTTTATATAAAAAACCCATTTAGTATATATGCTTGCGTCCGCAAAATTCGAAAATTAATCGATTATGGATTGACTTGAATCTTGAACGTAATGTATTTTGCATACATTTATATCCCAAAGTTCCCACGGGAACAACCGTTTCGCAAATAAGCCACAGCAAAGCGTGGTCAGTTTTAGCTTATAAGGAGATTAAAATTAAAATCAAATGGTAGTTACATGTAACCAGTCTGTCTAAGATTAATTTTTTAATTTACTTTTAAGGTGATACTTTGCAGAAAAAATGGAAAAGCATTCGTGGTTGCTATACAAGGGAAGTAAGCAGACAAGAAACGCTGAAGTCCGGATCTAGTGCTGGACCCCGTAAGAGTCAATATAAATATTTTAAACAACTGCAGTTCCTTAATAAAGTTATTACAAAAAGAGAACCAATAGAACCCACAGATTTAGAACGTGGAGCAAAAAGAATGAAGAGACAAGAAAATGTTCCAGTGTCTGAAGATGATCAGCTTATGAAAGTTTTCAATAAATGTATAGAGAACAGACAGAAGCATGATATTGCAGAAGAAGATGAAGATAGATTGTTTCTGTTATCTTTATTATCTACTATTAAAAAAGTACCTGGAAATAAAAAGATAGCAACTAAAATAAAAATTATGTCTTTGCTTGACGAAGCCACGCAGGACAGTTGATATTACTCTATTTATGTTTTATTACAATATCCAGAACCATCAGAAGCCTATACCCATCGCGACACTACTATTTGGATTCCACTGTTTATTATCAGCAGCCTCTGTATATAAGATCATTTATTTCGAAAACTCAGAAATTCTGATAAAACTATTTGAGTAGTGTGTCTTACTTGATCTCTCGAAGATTTTTAGCCTTAAAGTGACAAACTCTTTTACTGGAAGAGATTCTAGAAGAAGAGACTAATAGATTTCCTAAAGATCATATCTTTTTTATTCAAATTTCTTAAATATAAAATCAGTAAATTCATTAAATTATAATAATGAACATTTGTACGTGATTGAAGGATTTAGGAGGTAACTCGTCAATATAAAAAAAAATACTACATACTTAGGTATCGTTCGAATGGCTATAAAGGATGTACTCATAATATTAATGCTTTTTTATTTTTCTATCTATTCTTCCTTTTCTTTTGAATATTTAAATAATAACAATTTCAGAGTTTTCGATGTTTGGTTGCAGCTGTAAAACACCACCAGCGCTTTAACGATCTCCAGTCGCCAAGAGTCGCTGCAACACGCTGCTGGCGACGTCGCCATGGCGGTGAGATAGGGCACTTATGAATTGGATTAGGGCTTTTATTACTTTCTGCTAAAAGGGTTTTGAAATAAAACCTAGAATCGAAGTGTTGCTGGTTCAAATTCTAGTATTTTTTTAATTCTTATGTAAAAATGACTGCGGTAACGATATGGCCTTTTTTAGAGTGACAGTGGTAAAATGTCTTTTTCATCCTATTATATACCACTAGTTTATTCCCTCAACTTGGTAAGAAAGGACTTTTAAAAAAAAGGAAGATTTTCCCTAATTATAGTTGTTTTTTAAAACGAGAAATACATCATCATAATTTTCAGCTCATGCCAATTTTAATGCTAAATGCGTTTAAAAAATTACGGATTATCCTACAAACTTTCAATACCAATTTGCCCCCGCCCCATAGGAAATGAATTTTGTTAAATCCTTATGTACCCTCCTGCGTTATAACTTTGAGTCTCTAGGTAAAAAATATATCTGATTTCTAACACCATCTCCTATGCAATGCAACTAGAGGTGATTTTCCAAAAATGGCAATATAAGTCAATCGTAATTTTTACCTTAAGAGGATACGATTCGCGGCGCCTCGCAGCGGGCTACATAAAAATTAATTTCTCATTTGTTTTTGACATTTACTGATCAATCACTGTAAAATTTCTTAGTCATAATCGCAAGCCGAATACCTAGGTCTGTGGTTTTTCCAAAATCTTGTAAAATGTGTTTTTATTAACTAGAAATCTTTTTTAAAACCATTTGTATCAAAAACTAGAACCCTGTATAACTTTAGAACTATAAAATTTAACAGAAAACTGGCACACTGCAGACCTAGATATTTATTACTAGAACAGTCTTTAAAAATTTCGTGGTGTTTTATCTGGAATTGTCAAAAATAAGTAAAAAATTCGTTTGTATGAAGCACGTTGTAAGGCGCTCCGAAAATAAATTTTTAAACATTTAGCTTTAAAAAATTAATGACGAATGATTTATATCTTCTACATCCATCCACTTTGCATGAATGAATTTTGCAAAATATTTTCTAAATGCTTACCTACATTACAGCAGAAACCTCGGTGCAAAAGCTGATGTCTCTGGACCAATTTTTATCATTATTGCTTAAAAATAATATCTAACCCTATTTTACTCACCCATTAAACCATCAGGTTTTGCAAATTACTTTCTTAGTGCTCGCCTGCAGTATGATAGAAACGTCTGTGCAAAGTTTCAAGCCCTTAGACCCAGTAATTTGGGCAATGTCTTAATATACCAGTCAGCCAGTCTGTGATTCAATTAGTTTACTCTTTTTTAAATAGGTATAGATTATGAACTTTCGTAAATATAAAATTTTAAAGTTTGTTAATTTGTTGTTGCCAGATTTGCAATGGAGCATGGACCTTGTTTTTGGGCACAGGAATAGTTTGGGTGGCGAAGAAGGATATGAAATTTTATCCTGATTGGGCGTTCCTACAAAAAAAGGTTTTGCCCCGGACACGGATGACTTGGTTTTTGGCAGATACATACCTGTAATAGTAGCAAATTTATACACGTATAACTGTTCCCCTAGGAATCTTAAAAAGCTTTTATTTAATAAAATACTTTAATTTTTTTGTTGTACTAAGTACTGCTATAAAAATTGATAGTCTTAAGAAGCGAAATCAAACAGATACACAGTTACAGACTTCAGAATTATCAGGTTCCTGGTGCTGGATGCAGCGTTAGATTAAGGCCAAATTTCTTCATCAACTAGAAAAGAGCTGATGATCTTCAAACGACTGAAAAGATTTTCTTGAATCATAGCTCTAAACTTAGTAAGTTTTTCTTAATAATACTAAGGTGGCAAAAAAGCTTGCGTTCCGACTGATGGTAAGCGGTTACCGCAGCCTATGGACGCTTGCAACACCTGGGGCATCACTCGCGCGTTGCCGACCCTTCAAATAACTTCTTTCTTGAAGAACCACATTATGTAGTCCTTAGAGAAAACCTTGTCAGGGAGCTAATTCCACAACCCAAGCGTTCGCGGGGGAAGTTTCTCTGAAACCGCACTGTTTTGGTTCCAAACTGTGAGACTGAATTCCCTGCCGATGGCGAGCGGAGCGATGGTAGAAAATAGCCGTGGGCATCATTTCGAACAATGCCTCAGATCACATTCCATTTTACAAGCGGCAAAGTCTCTCTTCAGACTTGAGGGTTCAACACGGCTTGTGTCGCGGTGAACGCGCAGACTTGTGCCTTTGTAGGGTTAAATCGGACCAAGTTTTCCCGTCCTCAGGGACCTTTGACAGAGTGGTCTTGATTAGAGCCACAAGTTCTCTAAGCTTTTCCTCTACAACGGAATAAGGGATGTTTGCACGGCACGAATAATAAGTGTCTCTAGTACTGTCTCTGCATAGCAACGTATGTTTTCGATGTATTACATGTCACTGATATGCAGGAGAAACAGTGTAGGAGGCAGCCCAGAGCCATGATGAATGTCTATGCTATCAGAGCAACCACCCTTAACTACGGCTCGTTTGCACAAACCTTCGGGCATTCCGTAAGATAGCAACTTCGATAGAAGACCCCGGTGCCTGACTCGATCGAACGCCTGGGCCTACAAGCCAATGTCTCCCTCTGTCCCTCAATGGCTAGTGCCCATCGACGTGTAAGATACACTAGAAAGTCACCAGTTAAGTGATCGTGGCGAAAGCCATATTAACAGTCGCTGACCAGGTCGTGTTTTTCTAGCGATAGGCCTGTTATTCGATGGATCTGATCTATCGCCCTTTTAGGGCACCGGGTGCAAATTTTCAGTCTTCCATGAAGACCGAAAATTGTCTTGTGTTGTTGTAGTAATGATGATGCAAAAATCTTCATTATATATAGATAAACAGATACACATAATAAACTTATAACACATCTCTGTTTTCGCCGGAAATCTTAGCACCCACTTTCCCTGCACATAAATACACTGTTTGTATAAGTGTGATGAAAAAAATATTACGTAGGTAACGTTAAGACTTAGGGTCGGCTCATACCGATACGCGACGTGAGCGGCTTGAAGATGCGCTGTCACTACGAGCCACGAGACGTGGCGCGTCTCGGTATGAGCCGACCCTTAGAAGCAAAATTTCATTTAAAATTCAGACAAAAGTAGAATGATGTTAATATTTCTATCAATCAATGTCTTTCTTTATCAAATTACACTTAATTATAATGTGCTCTAACTTGCCTTAAAATGACTGCCGTCACATGACAACCTCCGTAGGATCAAAACGGCACATGTTCCCCGGAACACGAAGGCGCTCAAAAAAATGTACCAGTAGTATGTACCCGACATTGATTATCTTCACATATCGTTTTCGATAGACAAATGTAACCACGCGATACAGCTCCACATGTTACATGTCAACAGAATACCCATGTATCAATAAATAAGTGTATCCAATGCTAAACTAACTTATTTATCTGCCCAATAGCGGTTACCTAAGTACTTATATAGATACATACGGAGGTCGGTAAACGGCAATGCAGTAGCTTGTCGCATGTCGCTGCGGCTCGCAACACCGCTTTGTGGACGACACCCGCTGCGTACGACTGGAGACATCCCTACAAAACAAACTGTCCAATCGCTGCATTGGGTTGCATATTTTTAATCTCTATAGCTCTGCGCTCATGTAGGATATGGGAGACTGAAGTGTTACACGGGTATTCTTAAGTTTTCTAAGGTTCTAAATATTTTTTCGTATATATGTAGCGCAAAGTTCGTAATGTGTTAAGGAGTCGATATTTATTTGCAACATGAATACGTTTATTTATTCATTAGGATATTTACGTAGTGTTTTATGTGAATCAGTCAACTCTATTGACTTGGGCCCGAACAATTGAAACCAATTTCAATCGTAAAATCTTATAGCAGTCGAGACTCACTATAAAAACAAACTTGTACTCTTCAATATTGTTGTAGCGGATAAATAAGAACGGGATTTTGTGGCTAATTTAAGAACTAAAATATTAAATATCTATACACATAAAATGCTTTGTCCTGAATGACTGACGGAAAAACGCTCAGCCTAAACCGCTGATCGTAGATACCTGAAACTTGGAGGGTTTGTTCTTTGTATGACGTTGACATCCGATACAAAAGGATTTTCTGAAAGGGTCAAGTGCGAGTCCGACTTGCTCAATAAGGCTAAACCGATTATAATGAAATTTTTGTAAGTAGTTATACACACGCCAGGGAATGTTTTTGTGACAGAGAAAAAGGGTCAAGTGTGAGTCGCCCTCGCGTAATAAGGGTAAACCGATTGTAATGAAATTTAGGTAAGTTGTTATGCACACGCCGGGGAAGGTTTCTAAATTAATACAACCCATTCACAATTGGTTGGTTCGGCAGTGGTTTTAAAAAAAGAAACAACGTTCGCCGAGTCAGCTAGTCATAAATAAACACGATTTTGAAATCAACGGACCCGATAATGAAATTGTCGACACCATTCTATTGCCAAATCCATATATTTTATGCAATGAACATGTTTAAATATACCTACGTGCATAGTAATTATTTTATTTTAATTTTCTCTATTCTTCTTAATTTTCTCTATTTTCTCTTTTCTAGGTCTTTAAGTCACCTAAAATTTATTCGCCACGATGTGTTGCTACTCGGCCACAATCCCAGTTACAATATGGTTCAAGAATATCGAAGATCGAGTTTTAAAATTGAAACTAATTCTAACTTGTAAGCCTTGTACCTGTAAGGTTTTCTTAAAAGCACGAAAAGGAACCGCATTTCTACGAAATGAAAAATACTTTATGTAGAACTGGCACTGCAGGCTCCAATAGTACATCCGTTTGCAGAAGGCATTCTGATTGCGATTATTTCTTGTATTAGTTTTGGGGTTCGATGAAAGTGTAGCTGCCGGAAAATATTATAAGTAATTACACGACAACTTACTTTGAACACAATTTTGGATAAGTGTTTTTTATTATTTTAGCTCATTACAGCGTCAACTTTAAATGCAAACAACCAAGAACGTAACAGAGTTTGAAACATCGCTGCTATCCTATTTAACAATGACTAAATTAAATAAGTATACAAAAAAGTAACTGTTAGAAGCTTGTTTAGTAAAAGCAACTACTTTAGTAAAATATATACATACATTTAAAAAATATATACATACATTTAAAAAATATATACATACATTTAAAAAGTATATACATACATTTAAAAAAGAAGTTTCTGTATTATTTAATTTTTGGTCACGACTAAAATAAAGATTGCAATTTATTATACCACTAAGGTGGCAAACAATTACAACAAAATATTACGGTCCGCCTGATGGTAAGCAGTCACCGTAGCCTATGGATGCCTCTCCTCAGACTTAAGGGTTTAATACGGCTTGCGATTGGTATCGTCGAAGATTCTCACAGCCCGTCGTTGAACCGAGTCAAAAGTTAGCTTTTTTAACCGGGTGCACCCGTCCAGAGATGGTGGAAATATTGGAAAAAGTTAACCATCTGTTAATAATAATTGAATAGAGAGCCGCTGTTTTAAATGTAATAAAATCTAACTAGATTCAAATAATATAAAAATTTGATTATATTTATCAAAGATAAAATTATTAACTTTTAGAAGAAAGTGATTATGGTGTAATTAGGTGTGTTTCCAACCTTCTGGGTATTAGAACCGTGCTGGTGTGATTCATACATATTTATAATGTTATTAATTAACCTAAATTTGTATGATGAGAAAAATACGAAAGTCTTCTTTATAAGCTTAGCCACCAAGATTACTAGATTTTAAATTATTTTTATCTCCTAGTTAAAAGTGCAATATGCTGTTATAGAGTAAACTATAAATCAGATGACTTGAGCCAGGCTGTATGGGCTGCGTCCGTAGGCCTCATTTACCTGGCCGGCGACGATATCGCCGTGCTGATATCGCTGATACTGGCCGGCGATAAATAAAATATTGACGTGCATGTGTACACCTTCAGGACTTGTTGGAAATATTAAATATGTAAAATATTCAGAATACCTATTAATTACTATTTTTTTTTATTTCCATTTTAATATAGGTGGATCTGTTGGTACACTTATGAGAGTGAAAGGTGAGTCTGTTTTGACTACATTGATATATTTAGCATAATTAATAGATTAACAACCTGTACTCCTGCTGACCAATCCTCACTTACTTCCAATAGTTCGTCAGTTAGTCTTAGCCTTACTTAGTATAGATACACTGGTACAGAAGCGGTGTTGCGGCAACGGGCTCGCTATTTTGAAGTGGGCTTTAGATGGCATTAGATACATTAGCAACTGGTTACTCCCTCCTAGGGATGATAACCGCGAAAATATACATATACGTTCAACATAGAATATTTTTTCTATGCTATATTTATTTATTTACTTAAAGTATTAAGGAAACAGACAGTAAACATAAAATTTAAAAATCTTACATACAAAAAACTCATAAACCAGTAAAGTTTCTACAAATTATACTAATACATATAGCAGTAGCGACAAATAAGACATGTATAAGTTAAATTAAAAGATAACAATAATATTAACTAGTTAGTTACAAATAAAGAATTAAATAAAAATTACGTCCAAGAATAAATAAAATCCATCGTGAAAAAAACAAATAGGCTCACAAACTACACTTTCTTAGGGTTAAACCACTTACGAATAGGTGTTGGTAACAGAATGCACGACAAATATTATACTTAACTAATTAACAAACGCTTTACTGCATTGCATTTTCAGCATCTTAATAGCGTCCATACGCACTTGTGTAGGAATGACAATCATCATCATAAAATAATAAAAGTACGAATTTCTTTAATAATTAAATTAATTGATAAATAAAATTATGATAAGAAAAATAAGATGGTCCTGTGCGCTTCTAACAGATATTATTATAAAAAATCACATTTTGATAACAATAAATATCATGGATATAATATTAATAATAAAAAATATTAATTATAATTAATAAATAGTTTTGTACATTACACACGGCGCCAACTGGTCTCAAACTAAGGAAAGCTTGCACTATGAAAATCAGATAAGACTTGCATATTTTATATAAGTTATTTTCGAACATATTTAGAAATAATTACTCATTCAGTTGTTAAACTAACACGTCTTGCGTCTGTACACTGCTCAACGCAGTATCCAGTTAAATTAGCGTCTGGTGTACACAACGGAATCCACAAGTGATCATTAACATAAGAGGGATGCCTTCGGATTTATACCGGATTCTCAGCTAAAAGCCTGGGTACGGCCTGCGGCAGCCTCGGGGAATAGCTCACGAGCCTATTAACTAACTGAATTAGACTGGTATTGATAGGAAATGTACTTTTTAATTGGTCGGAGGTTTACGAAGCGGAATATTTTGCAGGCTTTTTGAAATTGTTGACTCTTACGGCTAAGTAAATTTACTTAGGGGATTTACTTAATTTATTAGATTGACTAGACCTACTCTACGACACGGCCTAGGTTAAACTATGTTTTTTAAGAAGTTAATATCTCTTTTGGTTATTCCTGCTATAGTAACAAACTTTTTTGACTCAGTGTTTAAAAATTAAAACTACAGTCGCCATATTGCAATGGTGTGAACTTACAACGACACTAGCGACGAAAGCCAAGGTAAGAGGGTCAGAAAAGTTTGTAGTCAGGCCCTACAGTATACCCTTTTTTTTATTACTTAGAAAAATATCTGTTGAAAAAAACAGACATCTTACATTTATGCCTATCTTTTATAATTTATATGCTCCCCACATCTAGTCTGTAAAAAAACCTTTTCTTATTACATTAGACAAAATGTATCTACATAAGTTCAGATAAGCTAGAAGTCATATCTGCAGCACACAGCAACATCACTTTTTTTTTTTTATGACTGTTGTTAGTTTTTATTATTTGTTTATCTATTATCATGATTGTTAGTTTTTTTTTATTATTGATTGTTAGTTTTAATCAACTGTATCTATTGTAAAAATTAATTTGATATCTAAGTCTATATTTGTCTTGCATAAAGTGTATAAAGTTTTCTTCTAAGACTACTTCTAAGACCTTCAGGGAGTCATAAACGAAGAAAGATTACACGGAATGTAAAGGTCGCATGTTCAAGTCCTGGCTCGAGATTAATCTTTGCTATGACAGTATTTATTTATATTGATGATATAGCCATAGATATGGAATGTATAATATATTTTCTTATATGACTCTAACCTTCAGGGAGTCATAAACGAAGAAAGATTATTTCTATGTATGTAATTTATATTGTATTTCTTACTTCTATGAAGGTTTTGTGTGTTTATTAGATTGATACTAGGACTTTATAAGTCACTAGGAGTTGTTTTAGTCTAGTTTTAGCTATTTGTAAATAAATAAATAATAGTATTACTCTTAACCGGTTTTTAGTTAGAAATTCTAATAACAACACATTTTGTTTAATTAAAAAACAGTATTTATTTGTTTTCACTTACTAACAATAGGTAAAAAACTCATTCGAAATGCTTGTATTGTCCAAACTACTAAGTTCTATGTTAGCATTACGTAAAACTATTTTTATGATCATCGAAACCACATTTTTGTTTAAAACAATCAGTAGACGATAAAACTTTATTTAACTGCTACATAAATAAACAAAATCATTTCCTTACCACTTCCTAAAAACATTTGGATGCAATATGAATAAAAAAAAAACAAATAAACATTCAACTGATATTTGACAACTCTACTAACTGTAAGATTTTAAATGGAATTTATTAATCGTTTGTGATTGAAACAACTTAACATTTGCTGCCGTCGATTTTTTTTTCGTTTTAAATTTCTTATATTTCATTAGAAACTAGTTACCTTTATAACATTGTACTAAGCTAGGGGTGGTCTTTTCTGTGTAGTTACTAAATAATTTATGAGATTTTAGTGTGAACGTGTTGTATTGTGAATATTTATGTTTAGCTTTATGATGTACACACTCTGTTTTAAGGGTTCAGTAACTTTATAAAGCAACCTTTAGCCCCTCAATATCTTTTTTTTTGTCACGGTTAACAATAATTCCCTGCGGTTTTATACGCGACAAATCTTTTTCCAATGGAGATCCCCATTAATGAGTATAAAAAGATATCCTATGCCCTTCTCTAACTCTCCGGGTAACCTTCTGCCACAAATTAGGTCAAAATAATGTTCTGTTAAGTTGTGAAAAAATTAAACTCTTTTTTTGACTTTTATTTTTGTAACAATTGGATAATTATATTTTTTTAATTGTATATTAAAAGTTGATTTCCTCTACGACTACTTACTAAGTACACTGCAACAAAGTTTTCTGACCCGGTGGCCAAATATCAAAACTACAGTCGCTATATTAAAATGGTATAAACTTACGCGACACTAGCGACCATACACTGGATCAGAAAGTTTGTTGCAGCCGCGAATTCACTGCCGCATAGGATGTGCACGCAGTCGCAGAGGTTACACACGTAAGCTGCGTGGGTCTTTTTGTATTGAAACTGTCATCATGCCACGTATCCGCCTACATTGTCATACAAAGCTAAGTAAAATACACACACGATGGATCTGTGGCTCTTATAGTCAGTGCAAAAAAAAACCGTTTAGATTTTTAATCTGTTATATATTCGTATATTTTCGTTTCGTTTTTGCGCTATTGACTACACCGTGACTTAGTTGGTAGCGTGACTGCCTGCTGAACCTAGAGGCATGAGTTCGATCCCGAAAAGGACAAATATTCATGTGATGAAAATTTGTGTTTGCCTTGGGTTTGTGTATTTTATGTAAATACTTATATATTTACATAAAAAGTATTTATATCCGTTTTCTGTGGTGCCCATAATCAAAGCCTTGGTTAGTTTGGCACCAGCTGGCGCTGTGAGTAATGTGTTTATAAAATTCATGTATTTATAACATCACACCTGTTTTTAGCGGGGTAGGCAGAGATCAAAGACTGTCATTTGCTCAATCCTGGCACACGTCTTTTGTTTTATGTACACGTATGATTTCATGCACTTTTGATGGTTTAGAGTAGGTACTTTTGGCTCGTGATGCAGGACTAAAGTGGGTGGTGAAAAGAACCTGCACCCCGCATTAAGATATGGATGAGCCATTTGTTACCCCTTCCTGAGAATTAAAACCGTAAAGATTTACCGCTGCTTTAAAGTTTCCCTATCTACTAAAGAAGATTCGCCTACACATTACGATGTGGATGAGTGTTAAGCCATTTGTTACCCCTTTCCGAGAATTAAAACCGTAAATATATACATACACTTATCGCCGTTTTGAATTTTCCCTCACTATGGAAAATAAGCTGCACCTCCACGTTAAGACGTGGATGAGTGTCCAGCCAATTTTTATCCCATTAAAAAAACCGTAAGGATATAACGAGTACACATATTCACCGCTGATTTTAAGTTTTCGTTTCTATGGTATGTATATATATATATATATACATAGATTAAACCTCAAATCTACAAAATTTCAAATTTATAATGAGAAATTTTATACGAGTTTATGTATATGTTGCATAGATATATATATATATATATATATATAAACCGGACTCAGAATCTGTTTGCAATTCGTGTAAACAAAAATGCCCTTGACACGCGTCTTTCGCTTTGTTAATCTATGCAACATATACATAAATACGTATAAAATTTCTCATTATAAATTTGAAATTTTGTAGATTTGAGGTTTAATCAGTGTCGTGATTATTGAAACCAGTTAAAGAATGTAACAATGAAGGTAATAAAGTAAGTATTTTAATGATTTATGATTAAATTACCAGAAAAAGTTAACATTAAGTAAAGTTAGGTTATGTTTACAAGATTTGCACAGAGATTTTGAGTCAGGTTTACATTTTTCGTAGAGATCAGTTGATATTTTATTATGCTTGTCATCAAACTAAGTAGCACAGGAGTAGATGTTCATGTTTATGAAGTGACAGTCACTCCTGTGATGGCGTCAAGAAGACGGACAGACAGACAGTGTTGGATAAAATATGTTAAGCGAGAGCGTAAGACAAGACAGGATGTGAAAATGACGTAGCACTAGTGATTTTTCTATATATATGTTTATCTGTGATTGAATTATAGATAAAACCGCAATCGTTAATAAAAATTAAGAACCGACCAAGTGCGTGTTGTGTACGAATTCACTAATTAGAATTATTTTGGATATCAGGAAAAGCTGTTTAGAGTATTTGTTAAATTTTTTTTAGTTTATAAAGCTCTATTATCGAGATCATTTATAGATTTTGAACCATGGTGTTTAAAAGTTATAAAGGTAAACACACAATTTTCTAGTTTGGAAGCTAAATAACTCGTCAAAGAAATCGTACACTTGAGAGTTTTTTTTGACGTGACAACGTCTTATAAATTGGTTTGCCGGGTGACACTTCAAGAAACTGCGTTACGCTCCGCTCACGTTATGCGCTCACAATGAGAGCGAGTGAGAGGCACGCGGCATGGTTAGCCCGCCTAAGAGCGAGAGAGACAGACATAAAAAGTGAAAGGCACAAGTTGTCACGTTACAATGTTAATAATATTACGATTAATAGCAATGGTTTTTCTTTCTCTACACTGCCTATGCAGTTGGCTGTTGCAGCCATTACTGCTTCACTGGGCTTTTGGAGCGAGACTCTGAAGAAGTATACAGACTCTGAAGGAGTGAATGAGAGAAATGATCACCTTAAAGTATGAGAGCTGATGATTAATTTGGAGGAGGTTCTTATGGCACTTAAATAATAACAAACAACACAAATTAATGTTATTGAATCTGAAATCAAGAGTCTGATATGGCGCGTTTGCATCCGTGTTATTTTACGACTGCCCAGTATATGACATTTGCAAAAAATATTACAAAAAAAACATACTTTAAGCAACGTGAAATTATTTAAATTTTAAACTATAGCACCTATAGAAATAAAAATCTCAGACTCTTTGGACAGTTATAAAGTAATGCCAGACTGTCCCAAATGTTTCTTCTACATAAAAAGCGAAACACTCATTCCCTCAAGAAAACTCAATAACTACGTGACCTGCAAAGCTGAAATTTGGCATGTAGATTTCTTTTAAGGCGTAGACTTCAAATTAAAAAGGATTAACGTCTGGGACGGATTATGGGTATGATGATGAAAGTTGGCACAGTTTTTAGTAACCAATTTTGCTGTAACTCGTCACAAGAGATCGCGGCAGCATATCAACTTTAAGGCCGGAACAACGTCAGCCACTCTAGCTATTAATCCATACTAATATTATAAATGCGAAAGTAGCTCTGTCTGTCTGATTATTTTTTACCTCTTCACGCTTAAAACACTGTACCGATTAAGATAAAATTTGGCATGGTGATAGTTTGAGTCCCAGGAAAGGATATAGGCTTGAAAACGTCGTCAGTCAGTTTTTTTTCTATATTTGATGATTTGCCGCTGAAAACTTACGCCGATTACCGATTTTAACGCGGGTGGTACCGCGGGCAATTTCAACATATAGTTTTTGTCCCGGAAAAGGACAAAGGCTTCTTGAAAAAGTCAAGTTTAGGTCGGTTTTTTTTCTATAATTGAGGAGTTGCCATTGAAATCCTAAACCGATAAGCAAAATTTAGAGCGGGTGAAAACGTGGGCAGAATAGTAACCTTTTTCTTTCGTTTCTTCGATTTTAATTGTATTTTATTAATTTACAAAAAATGCAAGCATCACCGAAAAACAAACCCTGTCTAAGTCTTAGAGGGAAATAACATGGTTACTAAAAATTATATCGGTTTAAAATTAAAAAAAAACGATTCTCGCAATTCCTATACAAAGCTTTTATTTTCAACCATATTAACTTATTTGAACAAATCTGTTAAACGTACGCGTAATAAAAGAGACGATTTCTTTGGGTATGGGAGACAGCCTTACCTCAATTCGAAACGTATATTTTTAATTTATACTTAATTTTCAAGTCCATGCCTTTTAGAATGAAAAGAATATCTAACATAGGTCTAGTCTAACCAGAAATATTTAGGCAAACACCTTCTTACCATACGTTTCCGAAATCGATACTCGCTAGCGAGTGTAGTAATTATTGTATTACTTCTATAAAGAATGTTAGAATATGCAGTAGTACAACAAACCTCTGTGGATGTTCTAAAGTTTTATATGTCTATGGGTAAATGTTTTTGGCAAAACCAGGAAAGTTTTCATACAAAATGGCTACTTTTTGTCTATTAAAGATCTTATACCTTCAATTATGATTCCGGTTAGAATTCAGCGTGAGCTTTTACAAGTTTATCTAACAAATAATTACTTATTTTTGTAAATAAATCAAATCTTTATACGATGGCAAAAGTGAGCCTAAAAAAACTCTTGCCTATGTCAATCCTCTAAAACATTTAAAAAGTCTTTGCCTACTAAGCAATAAAAAACAAAGCAATTATAAGCTTACACTATAAGTTACGCGTTCCATTACTTATTTAAAAATAATAAAACGGGATTAAACGCGTCGTTATTTGGCAAAAACGCGTTTAATCCCGTTTTATTATTTTTAAATTAATAAGTTTACACTGTCAATATTTTTAATAATTGATTATCCTATCACCTCTTCTTTCCATTTCCTTTTTTTTCATATACAGGTAGATAAACGATGTTAGGGGGGAGGAATAAACCCACAAAAAATCTCCATACTGCGTGGAATACTGTAGAAAGATATTAATTGAAAAACCGTTTAAGTGCGAGTCAAACTCGCGCACCAAGAGTTTCGTACCGCTACGGAATGCACGAGTCCGTCTTGCACTTTACGATAGAGCAAAATCAACAAAAACATGTTTCTTATAGGGACCCCCTTAAATATTTCCTTTTTGTTTTTTATTTTTCATAATAACACAATATAACACATATTTCAGGATTCGACCTACTTCGGTCTTAAAGATAGAGCCCTCGAAAGGTGGGACAGGCAGGTAGCTTAAGCGTAGTTATAGGGCTTCGTTAGGACCCTTTGGATATGGAACCCTAAAAACGCTTGTATTAGTAGTAGAAGCGATACATCTTTGACGATCTAAACCTCTATTTGTACACACATAGAAAGTGCCAAAACGGCAGAGAGAGAGCGAGAGACAGGGAAAAAAAACTTTGTCTCACGTGTATTGAACTGCACGCGGTCTTTTTGTTTCATAATGTTTAGGTAGTGATTCATATTGTCAGAAACGTGACTGAACACGATGTAAACTGTGCAAAATTTTAAGTTTTTATGTCAATCGCTTTATTAGACGATTGGAAATGATAAATAGACAGACGGATGTACTGTCGAACCGGTGATCTTATAAGGATATAGCTAAATGTCAAAAAACGGAACCCTTTTAATTTCGTCTTGTCCGTCCAACTTTATAATACCGCTTTGGGTAGCTTCTAATAAAATTGTATAGAGATATGTATTGGAAATTGAGAAAATTTTTTTTTAGGTATAGCTCTCTTTATATATTGTACAGAGGCATAATTTTTTTTTTCGCGCACTTCATCACGTGCAATTTCATTAAATAGGACTTAAGTCTTTAAATGCAAGAAATTTAAATGCAATAAAGTTTCTAAGTAACTTTTTCTCTAAAATTTATATTGTGTGAGTTATTTCAAACTCAAATTTTATTCAATTAGACTTTTAAACACCATTCTGAATTGTCAGTTTAATTATAGGTACCGCCTACCACTTTACCACCACAGGGCTTCCAAAGTTGTGTCCCCCTCCCCTCTAACTTTTAAGCCGCGCAATCTAAAAATCTGGAAAAAGTCACGATAATAGGACTTTATAAATACTGCCAATGAAAATTGTTTTAGACAATTGTTTTTGTTTAGAAATAAAAACCTCGTCACGCACTTGGTCGGTTTTATGTTTACCCTGCAAGGGTACAGGCCTCTCCTGGAAAAAGGAAGCTTCGGCCATATTTCACTACTATGGCCTGTTGTGGGTTGTCGGACTTTGTAGATTTAGTTGACTGTCAGAGCCGTTAAACCGCCCAGAAGGCCTTTGACTTGGCTTAACGACTGTTGTCATAAGTATGTACAGTTTACCGTGCCTGTTGAATCACGGAGGAGCTCAGGAAAATCTGCCAAAAGTACCCATCTAGGTAGTGACCGCACCCGAAGTTGCTTTACTTCGCATATCATTTCTAATAGACGAACGTAACAGGTACTAAACTCCTCGTATAAAGTACTTTATATATATCCATGGTCTTATAGCTTATATGTATTCATGTATATGTACATTCGTCAAAATGTTATGTTCTTAAACGTAATGCTTATATAAATTATTTGTTATTGAAATCATAAAACGAATATTCCGGAAATCAGTAATTTGAATAAAAAATAAGTTGATCCGTCCCTTATCGTCACGTTTAATCGTGGAATCTCTTTTATTTTCGCTATTGCCGCCTGTTTGGAAACAAACGTGCGGATTACGTAGAAAACAATAGCCTATTAACGTTGTGTTTTGGTTCGATCTGAAACTGGGTAAAAAGGACATCTAGTGATAGTGGGCACGTGGCTGCGGCGTGTGCCCAAGCACGCCTCTGGCCTACCAACCTTCTCTTACACTCTTATTGCCTAGTTGAATATTTAACTGTTGACCGTAGGGCTCCTTTTAGTTAGTTAGTTGGAACTATCTCTTTCTTTGCTGTTTGTTTGTAAGGTTTGTAATACAATGCTGTGAGCCACCAGGGTTAGCTTGAGTTGGATTTATGAACGCGCCTCTGGTAAATGGTCGTCCGGTGCTGCGGCTTCCAAGCCCAGGTCGCCTCTCGAGAATCTTTCTTTCCTACTTCGACGAGCGTTGTTGTCTGCCCAACCCCACTTCAGCTTGTTAATTTGAGCTATGTCAGTGACTTCAGCGAATTTTCTATTTAAATACAATAAGCATCAATATACATATAGCCACAGATTTGACCAAATTCTCTTCTCGTCGCTTCTGCCGCTAACTCAGGCCAGTGTCTCGATTTAAAGGGAAACCAACCATTCTATGGACCCGACTCACTGTGGCCATACGCAACCACCATGCCAGCACTCGCCAGTGTCTTGACTCACTGCAGAGTCACAAGAGTCTCGACTCACCGCAGACTGCAAAACTTCGGCATGCGCTACGTGCCCTCCTGACTCACAGTGGACGGCGCAAAACTCGGCTTCTCAAGATCGTACGCAAGCATCACTGCAAGAAACATCGACTTTCGGTTTGGGAAGGGAGTGATGTAGCTGATTATATCATACCGCTACAAAGAAGGCTGACGTCATGCGACCTACATCGCGCTATCAAAGTTTCTTGGGCAGTTCAGCATATACAAAAACTGAAGTGCAAGTTAAGTGGACCACGGCGGACCCCAGGCATAACACCTCGCCTGGCAGGATATCTCCTGTTTGCCGCCGCTCCACACTTTCAAGGAAATAACAAATGGCAAATATTTAATGATGCTGGGTACCTTGAATCGATGGTAATCCGTCACAAATGTTATACCGTAGAAGTTACCAACATACGAATAGCTCAAATAGTTTGGGAAGTGTTCTAATTACCGTTCACCATTCAGAAACTATTCTCAGGAGAAAATCTTACCGCTACAACACTAGTCATGACTCGGGAGTTGTCGACCCTTTAAAATACTATTATTTTGCTCTTGAGTTTAATTGTTAACGAATACACACACATACGTCGGTCAAATATTACAGTCCTGCAAAACTCTAGCTACTAGAGGGTTACCAAATGATCATTTGAAAAAGGAGGACTGGGTCTAAAACGGAGGTTTATCTAAAAAAAGTAGGATTTTTCCAAATAAATTAGTTTTTGTTATAATTTAGAAACATAATGATTCAGCTGAACTGCCAATTTTTGAAAGAAGTTTTCAAAATACGAATGAAAATCTTTACTATGTTTTTACAATTATATCGTGTGAGATTCAACGATTTTACTGACTACACACTGAGCCTGCTTCTTTCTTTCATCCATATTTTTTATTTATTTTTTATACCACTAAGGTGGAAAACAAGCTCACGGTCCTCCTGATGATAATCGGTCACTGTAAGCTATGGACTCTTGCAACACTAGGGGTATCAACATTTGCGTTATGTGCGCTTGCACAAAAGTATCTTGAGCAGTTCCGAGCATTCTGACTTCTTGGTTTTTGACAGTATTAAAGTAAATCGTCCACTGCTCATGCAACTTCATATCATAAAATGAGTCATCAGGATCGCCATCTGATTACGATTTAAGAAATGATGATGAAATGGCGCACGGCATTATCAGCATGCAATAAAGACGTATAGCAAAAGGAGAACATAGAGTAAGTAAGAGTAAGAGTAATAGAGGTAAGAAAGGACGAATCATGAAAAATTTAGTAAAATTTATCCATAAACAAAGTATTAGAGCTTGTAGCTCAGTCGCATTAGTCTATTAGAAACGACAAGCGAAGTTAAGAAACGTTGATCATGGTCATCAGTACTTGGATGGGTGACCGCCACGTAGCACATTTTTTCTGAGCTCCTTCTTGCTTCGGATTCACACTGGCAGTCAGTCGTAAGTCAAGCCTTGCAGGCGGCTTGAAAAGTGTAACATAATGACTACTAGCTTCACAAATGTAAACTTCTGCCAATTCGCACTGAGCCACTGCAACGGACTATGGCCTAACCCTCCTATCTCCAAGACCTATACCTCTGCAGTTAGGCGTATAATGGCTGAGGGAAACAGCAATCAAGCAAAATGAAAAAAAAATGTATTTGTATTTGGTTTTTTTTTATAAGTAAAAACAATTATTATAGAGTTAAGAATATATCTGGGTACCAACCTCTGGGGTCCTGGGTGCACAGTGGGCCGAGTCCAAATCGCACGGTATGCAAACCGCGGCCAGTAATAAATGTATCGCCGCTATCTTCAAAGGCGCATCTCGGCTTTGGTGCACCGCTGCGCTGCCGTCGCGCGCACACTCGTTACCAGCTTGTTCTACACTGACAGATATTTTTCTCTTATGGTGGAGCCAGAAGTAAGGCTATTAAACAAGTCTGTCACTGGTCTTTTTAAGCATGCATATATTTTTTGTTATTTTTAAAGTATGAAATACATGTGAAATTATCTAAAATATTAAAAACGAGTGAAAGCAGCTTAGAATCTCTCCCCGATTTATCTTTATTTCCCTTAGTTACTCCATCATCACATTTTAATCACTATCTCTCTATACTTAACCTATTAATTGAGACCATTCCAATGAGCGCAAACCTACCTCAGATGTAAGTTCGTAAGCAGTTGGGTATTCTGCAGATTCCAAGTGATGCTGCAGCATGAGGTCGATATTATTGAAGTAACAGGATACTAAATTTCACATCGATCAGCCCTGTGAAAGTTGCTTATATACCTTCATCAACTAGAAAAGAGCTGATGATCTTTAAATGACTGAACCGATTTTCGTAAATCATAGCTAGGAAAATTCTCTATCAGGTAACCTTTTAAACAAAAAAACCGGTTCATCCGATTGGGCGCTACGATGCAACAAAGATGCTGTTTTCGTATTATAGCTATCTTTTCTTTCATTTGCCCGTTGTCTGTCTGTATTAAATCTTGCAAGTTAAACTTGATACACTTTTTCTGATTGAGCTGAAATGTTGCACGCATATGTATATCGCGTGACAATGCAATATTATGATGACGTGGAGCTAATCTGATGATGAAACTGGAAGGTGGCCATAGAAACTCTGTAATGAAACGACGCTACCCCATCGAGTTGAACTCGTTTGATTTGTCTTGACGTGTACTTTGTCTTTAGATAGTATACAGGGTCTGATGATGGAGCTGGAAGGTAGCCATAGGAATTCTGTTATAAAACGACAAAACCCCATCGAGATTGGGCTCGTATGATTCGTCTTAATGAGTACTTTGGTCTTAAATGGTAACCAGTGTTTGATGATGAGAAAGGTGGCCATAGGATCTCTGTAAATAAAACTAAGTAACCGCATCGAGTTTGGGCTCGTTTGAATCGTCTTGATGAGTACTTTGGTCCTAGATAATATCCATATGCAATCCCATCAAATTTAGGAAAATACATTTGTTATAAATGTGAATTCTCTTTGGTCAGATGGATGACCTAATGCCAAGGTGAGCATGATCCGAGGGCTGAATGGTATGTGGGTGTATAAACATATCATATCCCTAACTTTGCGCCTCAGTTTACCAGAGAATAGTACTGAAGACCTACAATAGACCCCTGGGGGGTGGACCGTTTATGTCCCATAAAATGTGGGAACAAAATTATTAAAAATTCCGAAATATAAATACTACAAAGTTAAAAATAAAAATAAAGAAATTTTTGTTTAAAAAAAAAAAGCTTATATTACTTGTTGTATGTACTTGTAAATTGGAATATTTGTTTTCAGAAATAAATTACTTTTTTACTTTTCACTTCTTTTTATTACCAAGTAATAAAAGCTTGTTTTTTTTTAAAAAAAGTCTTAATTTCTTTCTCTATCGTTTGAATCAGATCTTAATCTAAAAAGACTGTTTATCCAATCACTTAAATACTATGTTTGGTTTTATTTTGATGATGGCGGCAATGTCCTAACCTCCTTTAGATTTTCCAGATCACGTGATAGACATGTTCCATATTGGCGTTTCTCTTCTCACTCGTCTATTCCAGCGGGCTAGAGTACAACAACAATACAACTCAACATATGGCGGACTGTATACTTGTTTGCCATCTTAGTGGTATAAAAACAAACTTATTACAAAATTTTCAGCGTTCAGCCACTATTATTCAGCGATTTTCAGGCTTTTAATGGTAGATAATTATTCATATCTTGAAAATATCGCTTGTTGTGTGTTACAGGCCTTTCCTCCTTGGTCAATGGGAATATTTATTGGTTGGCTAGTGCTTAATGCATTGCGTTTTAGTTACCCTGACGCCGTTTTAATGGTCATTCACTTAAAGTTTATTCTTCAACTCGACTTGGCACGTGTCACTAAGCGCAATTGAGATCGAACTTTATGTGTTTTTGTAAAGATTTATAAATCACATATTTACATAAATATCTTGTGATTATAGTTTTAACTTTTCCGGTTGTTTATGCATGTCTTTATGTATATTTTATCAGAATGTTTATAATATATATATATACAACTCCTAGTGCCTTATAAAATCCTAGTACATCAATCTTACAAACACAAAATATATAGAATTAAAATATATACATTCATAGAAATAATCTTTCTTCGTCTATTCGGTTCGGTCTTTCTTCGGTCTTAGAAGAAAATATATTATACATGGCGTATCCTGCCCCAAGCGAAAGTTGACTCAAAAAAGATACTGATTAGTGTCTGGTGGACCAGCGTTGGTGTCATTTACTACAGCTTCCTAAGATCTGGTCAGACGATTACGGCAGATTTGTATTGCCGACAATTGGAAACCATGATGGAAAAGCTAGCCGTTAAACAGCCGAGATTGGACAACCGCTCTTGCCTACTGCTGCTTCAGAACAACGCTAAACCACACACTGCACAACATACGGTGGCCGTTACCCACCATACTTCCCAGGTCTTACTCCAAACGATTGCCACTTTTTTCGGAATTTGGATAATTTCTTAGTTGGAAAAAAATCAATTCAGATGAGGCAGTCCAAAACTCCTTCAAAGACCTTGTTAATTCACGCTCCTGCATATTTTTCAGCAAAGGAACTCCACGGTACCTACTTTGATTGATTAAATAAAAAAAAAATAGTTTTGCTTTTTCCATATAGAACATCAATTTCATATGTAAGGGGACCCAATATTTCTTGATTCTATGAAGATTTTGTGTGTTTGTAAGATTTATGTACTAGGACTTTATAAGTCACTAGCTGTCCCGGCGAACGTTGTTCCGCTGCTGTCCCTCTGTACCCGGCGAAAGTTGGTTTTTAACTATAGTGCCCGAGTCCGGCTCGCACTTGACATATCGAGATAAAAACTATCCTATCTTTTCAGTTGGATCAAATAACAGATATTTACGAAGTTTGATCAAAATCGGTTCAGTAGTTTAGGAGTCCATTGAGGACAAACATTGTGACACGAGATTTATATATATTAAGACTAGGAGTTGTATGTGACGTTCGTAACGATCGTATTTTTAGAGCAAAGATGTAGTTGGAATTCATCAGTCAGACTTGTGCCTCGATAACTCAATGGTAGAGCGCTTACACGGATTGTAAGGGTTGCAGGTTCAAGTCCTGGCTCGTGGTTAATCTTTTGACTCTGCATCTTTGGTATCAAAATATTTATTTATATTTATAACATACTAGCTGACCGGGCAGACGATGTCCTGCATAATACCGACTGCAGCGCCATCTGCCGGGCTGATTTGTAAATCTAAACCATCCAGGGCGCCCCACAAATGCATGCAAAAAAAATCATTTAAATCAGTCCAACCGTTTAGGAGGAGTACAGTGACATACATACGTACAGTAGAATTATATATATAAAGCTTTATATTATAGACAACCTTAAATTTTGCTCAAATTTTGTTAAAGCTTATATGTTAAGGGTTAAGTTAAATTGAGTTACTATACTATTACGTTTCGTTTTCTAAAGAGTAACTCTATTGGATGCTGCAATAAACCTGTATTGTAATTAGTTAGTAAAGCAAATTGTTGTTAATTCTTGACAATTCAGAAGTGTTCCTAGAAACCCATTTTATTAAAAAGGATTTGAATTCGAAATTTATTTCCACATAGTCAGAGTTAAGATTGACTTATCTCTAGAAGATGATTTATTTATTTACAAACACTAATACAACTATCAAAAGAGGATATTCCCCAGTCCAAAAGTGTAGTAATTTTTTATTTATTAAATCCTATACCTATCTTCAATCAGCCCATAACATAATATAAATACAGTACCTTTCGCTCGTAAAACATGTAAGTAGGTCTAAATTCTCTGCAATTTTTTTAAGAACGTTCAGTGTTCGTTTTATACTGGCTACTGTGCGGCCACTGGCTGCACGATCGCTTTGTCTCTCTCTCTCTCACCGTCCGTTTACTTTATTACTGTGGGGTTTTGATTTTGACTTTTTCGGAAATTCCCGATATGAATACATGGACATTTGACTTCTTTTGGACAGTTCTTTCTAAAATCCAATTTTTTAAAACACCTTTTTTGTATTTATTGCATTGAACAATTGTTATGATACAATACATGAATTGTAAATTATTTTTATTTTGGATTTTCTGTGGCGCCAAATACCCAAGGATTAGGCTGACAGGTAACAAACTATGACACCTACTTAAATACCCAGTAAAGTTCTTCATACAACACCCCTGATGCCCAAAAAAAAATTCATCTCTAAGGGTAGAAAAATAGGGGATGATTGATTTTTCACATCCCCTAGTATAGCACGCATAATATGATGACACACTCCAATACAATGAAGACCTGGAGGATCTGGTGATGGAGGCGAAAGGCAGTCGAGGGAACTCCACAACTTTTTACAGGAGCTTCCTTGTGTTTTTAATTCTAGCTAGAGAACTTTGAACCTAATAATAAGATATCTTTAAATATCGCATTCTTATTCGAGTAGCAGTTTCTGCAGACCTACCCACAAAAATGAAAAATAAAACTTTTTAACAAAAAATCAAACCGACGAAAAAAACTGAACAGTGAACAATAAAATAAATCTTTTTCGCCTACCTAAAGCTCCTATACGAATAATAGTAACTAAGTTTTAAGTCGACGCGGAAAAATTATCTACAGAATATCATTCAATTAATTAGTAAAGCCAACAATGTTTATTTGGTTTTTCACTTTTCAGTGTTTTTTGTCGTTTTGATTTTTGTTTAAAAGTTTTATCGCTTTAGGATTGGAATTTAAAAAATAATACCGTATATAAATAAGCTACTACTTTTCAAATGTCAAGTTTTTGCTATGCGCTTAAATTTTAGTCATAAAATTGTTCTTGTGATTGTTAGTTAGTTATAGTTATATGCGGGAATTTTCCCTGTTAAGAAGCCTATAGCTAGCCTATTTCCTTCTACCTTATTCACTTGCCGTATCGAACTCTTAAGTCTGAGGAGACTTTGCCTCCCTGTGTGTGTTCTACTGCTTGTACAATGGATTGTGTTCTGAGGAATTGTTCGAAATGATGCCCACGGCTACTTTCTACCATCGTACCGCTCGCCATCGGCAGGAAATTCATTCTAACACTTAAGATCCGAAATGGTAGCGTACAGTGCGGTTTCAAAGAAACTTCCTCCCGTGAATGCTTGGGTTGTGGAATGAGCTCTCTGCCAAGGTTTTCTATAAGGACTACATTATGGGGTTCTTCAAGAAAGAAGATACTAGATATTTGAAGGGTCGGCAACGCGCGAGTGGTTCCCCTGGTGTTACAAGCGTCCGTAGGCTATAAGGCGGGCCGTGTACTTGTTTGCCACCTTGGTGGTATTAAAAAAAAAAAAAAAAAAACCTTCTTCATTACCTTCAATTATCTCTTCCGTTGCGGCGTACAGGAAGAACAACCTAATTCACTTTCGCATTTATTCCATAAGTATAGATAATTATATAGTATGAATATTTATATTTTATTACATTCATATAATTATGAAATCAAAATTGCATCTATACATTAAGTAAAGAAATTTTTCGTCTATCCTACTAATATAGTAAATGTGAAAGTATGTCTGGATGGATCTATGTTACTGAATCACGCTTCAATCCTGGACGGATCTGGTTGAAACTTGGCACATATTTAGGTTGAATTTTGGAGCAGGACATAGGCTATAGTAAGATAGTTATCCCGAAAAATTCAAACGATTCCTCGGGAATAACTACGAACTATAGCTTGCTAAAGCAAACTTCATAAGTATAATGAAGGAGTTGATTCTACTACTATAGATGTACTAAAGAACTTTGTTTTATCAAGCTATAGCTGCAGCTATAGTTCGTTCAAGTAGAATTAGGTTATAGTTACTCCCGTGGGAACTTTCTAGGGATAATAGTATCCTATGTAGGGAATGCAATCTCAAATCTCGAGAGATTTCGGCCATTTTTTCGATATCTCGTTTTTGTAATCTCATTCGAGATCTCGACAGTATCGATCGATATTTTGTGACAGAGAGTTCGCAAAACTGTCATGTTCTTTGTATAAAAGCGTTTTTACCGTAGTCCTAAACCAACGAGCGAGTAAGCTTAACGAACTTTCTTAGCCGCGGCTATTTAGCTGCAGATTTTAGGTGTCGCTTAGCAGATGACACGTCGAGTATTCTGTACTTATTTTTTTTTTCATTACTTACATCACCATTTCAATATTAATGAGTTTTTATTTTTGATTAGTAGCTTTAGTGAAGTGAAACACGGTGAGCCACAGTGCCATGTTTCTTTCTTGCCATGTCAATTACATTTTGTTGCCTATTCTTGAATAAAACCTTTATTCTGTGATTTAATAGTCAAATAGTTTATTTTATTTACAAAATGTTATTTTACGAATACACAATACCCAAAGTTGTATTATTTTAGGTACTTTTGCTTGGGTTTTTATGTGGAGATAATTTTTTTAAATAATAAACCCTTTTTTTTTAAATCTTGTGAATATCGAAATCTCGCCGGATCTCGACTTGGTTGTGCTCGAGATTTTAAAATTCTCGATCACGACACCAGCTTTGTCACGCGAGATCTCGAATCGCGAATCTCGTCTCGAGATTACATTCCCTAAGCCTATGTCCTTCTTTGTGTCTTCAACTACCTCTGTGCAAAATTTCAGATCAATAAGATGCTTCGTTGCGGCGGGATTTGGTAACAAACGTTATAGTTATTCCCGTGGGAACTTTTGAATTCCTCAAAATACTAGCTAGTCTGCTATTCTAGACTATAATATATCGCTGTGCGAAATTTCATCCAGATCCGTTCAGTGATTCAGTAACAAACATCCATCCATCCAAACTTTCGCATTTAAAATATTGGTATATAGATTATATTATTTTCTCTAAAGAACAGACAACGTGAAAGAAAATCCCGTGTACCTACGTCCAGAGATGTCTCCGAAGATTAAAATTAAAAAGTCCAATAAAAACATAATTATCACGTATTAAAACCGCCTCGCGCCAAGACGAGTTATAAGCAGAAAACAGGTAACTTACGTTGCTAGGTTTTAGGGTTTTAGTGTCATAGTAAGACAGGTTAATTTTTTTAAGAATACTGACTATATATTACTATGATTGCTAAGTTTTCTTACAAATTTTCCTCACCCTTTTTGGTGTTTTTTTAAAGTAATGTTGAGCATTTTAAATAAAACAGTACTATTCTGTGAACCCTTACCACCTAAGTCCTCAACACACAATATTATTGTTGTAGGTATCGTTAGATAGGACTACAAAAATGCATTTATGATTTATAAGTCGCTTTTTCACTCAGGCGCTTATTGTCTAAGTCATTGATCATCAATGTCGTTTATTCCCTTTACTTATTTTCAGTGGTATCATGTCAGTTTTTTCTATATTCTACCTTTTTTTGTATTTGGTACATATTACTAGTTTAGGAAGATAAGTAATATTAATTCTCCATATCTAATTTTTATATTTAAAAAAATACTTTTGTACGTTTGTCTTGTTTTTATACAAACCATCGATACATCAATACCGAGTCAAGCGTACGGCAGGGGCGGGCCAAGGCGGCCCGCGCCTGTAATTACAGGCGCTGGGGCCCGCGGGCCGATATATGTGGACCCCTGCCCCGCCAATGCGCAAATTATTTAGTAATTTTAATTTTATTTGGACTTATACCATTTCTGCGAGCGATGTGTTTTATTATTGATGTTTAGTGCTGTATTTGGGCAAGTGCGTGTGAGGTTTATATTATTTATTCCATAATTATATGATCATTTTGTTATAATTTAATACTTATATTGTTTAATATGGTTAAGCGCGCTGTAAAATTAAAGTATTTTATGAAGGAACCTGCATAAACATACCCGTGAGAACTCTTCTGTTGTATCCTTTATTTAATTAAGGACATATTTTTTTTCCAAATCTGTTAAATTTTTATGCTTGATATGATATTTTATTGCTTTTATGCAGGAGTAAAAAGTGCTTAACAAACCATTAATAAAAACGCCACCGTTTCGTAATACTTACTTACACCGAAAATAATGCCGAGATAACTATTTCTTTGTCATTCTTACTCGTAAACAGTGTCATTACGTGTTGGGCAAAGCAGGTGCTAAGACCTTAATAATTCTCACGGGCTTCTTCCTTGTTAATTTTACTTTCTCAAGGCAAAGCGGGAGTTCATAGAACCTGCGGGCAGTAATGACATGTGAACGCACTGCGCGATCCCTACGTTCTGCCTATTCTATCAAGTATTTATAAAAGTGCCATCAGTGGTTCAAGATATTAACTACGCGCCAAGCGTGCAATTAAAAGTTTTAAATTCAGCCAAAACTTTTTGATTCATAAATTCTCTAGAAATGTATGTAGCACTATACAACAATGGTTTAGTCAATACTTTTGTTCCCGCCATTTCAAGTGTGTACTGGTAAGATTTTTTTTAAGATATTTATATTTATTTATTCGTAAATGTGATGAAAATCATTAAGTGTGACACGGGCGGTACAGAAATTACAAACTCGAGTCATTAAAGCCTTAAAATCCTCTCGCTGGTAATTTTCTCCTTACCACCCTTAATATACAATGTGCTATTTTAGGTTTTTATCTTATATTATGAACATGATATATATAAGTAAATATACTGAAATGAGTGACGGAAGGGGTTAAATTAAAACGGCGGAAGACAGAGTGTGGTGGCTTTCATTGATAAAGGCATATGTCCAAACAGTGGACCGATGCAGGCTAGTTTATTACTAGATTATAAATTGGAAATGTGCTTATTGTGACCTTTTTTTAAATACCATATACAAACAAATTATTTTTTTATTTTTTTAGGTTGTTCAATTTATTTCTAAAATATATACTTGTAAGTCACGCGGAGATCGAATGACCCGAATTTGTCGGAAAAAAAAGGATTATTAATTTGCCAGGATACGTCCCTGCAGTTTCTAATACGTAAATTACGTGTGGGTAGACAACCAAACCAAAAGGAAAAACGGTCAAGTAGGAGTCGACCTTGTACATCGAGGAATTAAAAAGTTTATTTTTAATAACTAATAAATTCAAAAACTTATTATTAGTTTGTCCGTTAAGTATGAGATGTTAGTACATTGTCTGCTTGAACTAAAATGGAAAAGTATTAAGAAACTAAGAAATAATTGTTATTTATTGCCCTGACCCACAAAACCCTTAAAATTAACTGATAGATACCTACTATTTTTACTGTGGCATGTACTACTGTAGTTTTTATACTGTTGCCACAGTGCTTTTCGCTCAAATATTAATAAATTAAAATAGTATCTATAGTTGTGTCACCTTATTTGGTACCTTATTTGCAGAGGATTTAATGTCGATACCCCCCCTAGGCAAGCACCTCATCGGAGCCCCTTTAAATAAATAAATATTTTTAGACATTACAAACAGTGCCGTCTGGCCCCAAAGTTAGCAAAGCTTGTGTTATGGGTACCAGACAACGGATTCAAAACATAAATATGACTTTTTTTTGTAAATACAGTAGTAAGAAATATAGATTAATGCTAATGACTATAGATGGCGTTACGACATGACTTTGTGATATATCTAGTAAAGTTTAGTCAGCGTTAGCAAAGAAAGCACCCACAATCCTATTTTATAAGCAATAATAAACTTTTTATGTTTTCTGTAAATATAAAATACATATATTATACCTACCACTATATTAAAGCACCCGGAAGAAAATTTCTGAATGATAGTGATAATTGCGTACCTAGTTTAGAAGATCTAAGCGTACATAGGAAGGAAAAAGCGGGAAACCACTTTGTTTTATACAATGATTAGCGTTACATATATTTGACATATAAAAAATCCGCATTAAAAAAGAACTGAAAATGCAAAACTTAGCATTATCACAGATTATATAATACTACATCTTAGCTTAAATGAAATCTTTGAATCAGTCTTAATTTTTTGCGGGTAGCTTCAGATATAAATGGCTAGCGAAGACCAAGCCGTTTTTTGGCCTTACACACATTGCAATAGTAGTTAAATTGTGAAGGATCAATGTTCACACAAGCTTCATGCACACAATATGTGTTAGATACTTAAATACCTCTCAGCATCTACACCGTTGACTGGGCAATACCTCTCAGCATCTACACCGTTGACTGGGCAATACATCTCAGCATCTACACCGTTGACTGGGCAATTCGGGCTTTGAATAGCTGGCTTTGCAAAGCAACATTTACTTGCTACTAAAACCTGCATTACCTACATCAACAGGAATTTCTTGGTTGACCACTCTGAGAAGTTGTCTATGGAAATTAGTATACCCATCACTAAGTTCTTTCTATGGTATATTTAAAAAAAAATAGAATTTTGTCAAAACTTTTTAATATCAATCTTGTATCGAAAGATGAAGTAGGCACGGTTGCTGCTTCAGATAGACAAAATAATCTGCAAATTTGCTGGTGACATTAATTTGTTGTGTTAGATCTCATGTGTACAAACAATTTATCCAAGCTCTTTTGAGCTACTGTCTTCAACATACTACTCGATCTTGTGCATTTGCTTTCAAAGCTGATTAAATCTTGATTTGTCAAAGTTTCCCAGTTATCGCATTTTACTTTTAACTTTTGTATTCATTGCATACTAGACTTTGCCAGCGGCTCCGCCCGCCCTATATTCGGTTATCGGCATAGAACTCCTTAATTAACTCCAATTAACTAATTGATTAGTTATACTAATGAATTGGTATAGCATGGTTTAGGTGCAGCAATAGTTCGTTTAATTCTGTTATAGTTATTCCCGCAGGAACTCTCAGGATTCTCTCTGTATCGACCATTTACTATGGTATGCATAGGTACATACGAATGTATAGGCTGATGAGATCATTTTAAAAATAATCAAGAAGGCAGAGCACGCTTCGGAAGGTCTACGTCTCTATAGAATTAAAGATTCTTTTCATAATGTGTAAGTAAGTGCATACTGGTTTTATTTGTTATTTTTCAAAAAATTGCCGGCCCTTTTTAACCTCGCGCCCTAGGCACGTGCCTAGTTTGCCTTAGGGATTATTTGGTACCTTAGTTTGACCTAGCGGCGAACAGTGTAGATAAACTTTAATTAAACTATCTTTTGTACAAGATGTTTGCACATACCATGGTCTACCAGCTCCTACTCCAGGTGGCTGGTCTAAGCGGCCTGGTTCTTCATATCCGCGTAATGACCGTACATATGCGTTGCATTACAAAATGACTGCATGCGAAAAAAATTGCTGGCAAAATGGACATCACGTTATAATATATAGTAAACATTTTATAAGTCTGATTTCAGCTCATAAACTTCGGAGACAGGGGGGGTATAGTATTTTTTGAACATTATAATTAAATGAAATATTTTGGGCATTACACACAGGGCCCAAACTAAGCAAAGCTTGTACTATGGATACAAGATACTAGATACAATTAAATAGGTTCATATATACTTTTTTTTGTAAACCGGACTCGGACTTAAGACAAACACAAATGTTCATCACATAAATGTTTGTCCTGAGTAGGGATCGAAAGGGGCGTGTCCCCTTGGTTCAGCTACAACTGAGTCACGAAGTCGGTGAAAATTATAGCTATAAGTCAAAATAATGTCACTTAAAACTATAATAAAAAGATATTTAAAACTTTTATTTTTTAATACCACTAAGGTGGCAACAAGGCACACTGTGGTCCTGTCTATGGACGCTTATAACACTAGGGGTATCACTCGCGCGTTGCCGACCCTTCAAAAATCCAATAACTTCTTTCTTAAAGAACCCCATACTGTAGTCCTTAGAGAAAACCTTGGCAGGGAGCTCATTCCTCAACCCAAGCATTCGCGGGTTTCTCTGTGGAAGTAAACTGTGGAACGAAGGCCGTTCATGTGACGTGGCACCCTGTTTGCCGTTGTTAACGGCTTTCAACCGCCCCATCTCAGAGCCCATTTCTAATAACTATACAAGAGTTTTCACAGAAAATGCAATAAAAGATGGCGCTGTCTTTTATATGCAAGAATATGTATTTATATATTTATATTTTCCGCAACTTCGTCCGGTACAAACTTTCAACTCCTATTTTACCCTTCGGCAGATGAATTTTGCAATTCTTTCTAAGTGGAGCTTTGGATCACATATGAAACTGACTTGCCAAATTTCATGTTTCTAGAACTATCAGTTTGGGCCGTGCGTTAATACCTGTCATTGAATCAGTCAAATCAATGGGTCAGTCAGCCAGTTACTTCTTTCATATTATATATAAATTTATAAGTCACCTAACCTAACCTAATTTTTTTTAATAATTTGTACCGCGCTTAATAGCTGCTACTGGCGACAAGGGGGCTGGCTCCTTTCTCGCTCAGTTTTTTCGTTATTTCGTTCTTTACCTAACCCCCTGTCTAATCCTTACCAACTCGTCAAAATGAGTACTAAAGGGGGGAAATGATTTAGAGTCTAGATATGTCTATAGCGACATCGCTATACAAGCAATTGTGCTGACATAGCACTAAGTCCCACACCTCGCCAAGACCGCTAGCCCGTGACGCCAGTCATCGCAGCGCATCCGTACTGGGTACTAGGTTCCTAGCTCTAAGCAAAATTTGGAACCTAACTTTACGTTTTGCCTATAGCAAAATAAATCCAATTGTTTCAAGTGAAAAGGTCATTTAATTGCCATCGTCATGTCACGCCACCTTAGCTACACTACATAGGTATTCCTCAATACCACCACCATACACCACAAGTAGCTAAATGTCTTTTATGAAAAATGCTTTTGTAAACAGAGTAGGTATAACTACCTCTATGGATGATGCTAGGTTTTATTCGTGGATTTTCTCATGTGGATTTTTCGAAATTTTTAATTATGTGGCAAGAAGATGTTTGCCGTTTTATACTTAAGAGATAATTTATGTGTTTTTGACTATTATTTAAAATTATCCATGCAAAGCAGCAACTGAATGGGTTGGGGAGATTAACGAGAAGCTATTTACTTTCCGATCATCGCCACTGAATAAATATCTTTGTATTATCATAATTATGGTTTTCAGTAATCACATAAATTTCAACTTCAGATACCATATTATGTATACTGTGATTTTGCACTAATTTTACGATAATTTTAATAACTATTCGCGTTCTGTTGCCCTGTCAAAGTCAAAAATCTATATTTGGTCGACGTAGTCACCCAAATCTTTGAAAAACCGCGAGTCAGACTTGCACACAGTGGATTCTGTATCGACCATTTACGTAATTTACGAACTCAAACAAGAACTAAAAGTGTGCCGCTAAGTTACCCATCCAATGACTGACGAAGCCCGAAGTTGTTTAACTTTGAATATCGTTTCCAACAAACAAATGTGTTACTGCTTTTCGAAGCTGGAATTTTGAATTTATTACTGTTTATACGATAAAGTAAAAACAACGAAAACGTGTTTCTTGACTGGGGACCCACCTTAAATCTTTAATTTTTTTACTTTTTATTATTTGTTAGATAATCCGCCACATTGCATAATCTGTGTAAATTTTAGATCCCTACCTATTTCGGGGTAAAATATAGAAGAGCCCTTCAATAGTCGGACGGACACACAGCGCAGTCTTAGTAATAGAACTCCATTGTCACCCTTTTGGTACCTACGGAACCCTAAAAATAACGGTAAAAAAACAAAGTTTTTTAGAATATAACTTTTATTGTCTTTTAAAAATTCTCTTACAATACGGAAGAACTTAATATCGCAGTGCGAATGTGTTTCTAACTAAGTAAATAACTTACAAAAATACGCTAAAACATTTTTAACTAAATTTTTAGTAATTACTATGAGACATTTTATTTGTGTTCTTACAATTTATACAAACATAAAACCTATTTTGTTAAAACTATTAAATTATAATTATATATATATAAAAAAAAACTTATATTCTATATCTACAGATCCATGAAAGTACTTACAAATCGATTAATTTTTGTTATTTTTACTACGAAATATACAAAAATAGTTACAAAATAAATAATCTTTTTTAGGAATCGTTTACTCGCTACCTCTATGGTAAAGAGATTTGGACGTATTCATATAAAATATAGAATAGTACCTAACATAGCACCAATATACAAATTAGCTCCATTTAACATAAAAAATAAAATTCTTATAACCAAAATAGACCCTTCCTTAATAAATAATGCTTAAAGCTCTCTTTCATAACAAGAATGTAAGAAAAAATGATCTTTAAGCATTTATTTAATAGTAATTCAATTATTTTTATTATTAACGGGTCTCCCTATTTATTTTTTAAATTGAAGATCACATATTCACATAAACTTGGTTTATTTTTTTCAAGTATTTAAGCCTTTTGTAAGATTTTTATAAGATACACGTATTATATTATTAAACAAATATTTAATTAATTAAAACCGAGTTATTAGCAGCCCAAGTTCCAAACAAAATGAGTTTAAATTTTTGTGAGTGCAATAAAAACAAAAAAAATAGCAGATGACATGTAACATTCATTTTCATCACACTTGGTCATAAAGCAGCCTTTACTGAACGGTAACTGTTTTTTTTTTTATTTTAGCCTTAGAAATTATGTCTATGAACTAAGCTCTTATTTTGTGGAAAAAATAATCCTTCGTGTTTGTTAAAAACATATTAAACTTATTAGAATCGATTAAATATCATCTTTTCACATTTTAACACTAATACAAGTATTAAATGTTTTAAAGTGTTTTGAAACAGTCGTATGACACTCGTGAGCCGGCTGACTTGTAACATAATGTACTAATTTATCAGGTAAACAGTACCATAATGTGTAATTACAGGCATAACACCGACATGCTTTTCGAGAAAGAATAAAATAATAATTACGCCCTCGGGAGGAATAGTTTTTTAAAATTTAATTAAATCCATCTTACCCTTACGTCAAATCCAGGCAAGGAAATTAAATAAATCATGGCCATATATCGGTCTTCTACTTGTAATTTTATCGATTTAATCGCAACTGTGATGAAAAACACTGTAACACGGGCTATACAGGTATTACAAACTCGAGTCATTAAAGCCTTACGCTTCTAAATAGCCTCTCATTTGTTATTCCCTATTTACCGCCATAAATACAAAGTGCACTCGTAGTTTTTAGAAATAATTATCAGAAATAATAAATATTAATAGGCAATAGTTTTTGATATAAATTGAGCATTATTATGAAAATGGGCGGATATTATATCACATTTTGACTGGGTTTACAATTTTATTGAAGGCGTTAAAAAGATTTATAAAAAATTTAATTAATAACATTTTACGCTAGTAAAAATAACCGATACAAAATAATATAATTAAATATCGCAAGGATCACTAGGGAAGTTGGAGCAACTTTAATGTGTTAAGTGTGAAAGTTTTTCTTATATTTATTGGATAATATTAAAACATTTTTTTAGCATGTCAGCGTAGAATACATTTTATATAGGTTTATTGACCTTATAAAATTTGAGATTATCCTTTAGCCCTATTATTATTATCTTTTATGTCATTTACAACATATTTTATCTAAAATTCCATTAATAATGACATAACTGCTAAATTTGAAATATATTTGTTGATTTTTTTAATATCTCTTTTCCAATGAAACAGTACACAAAACAAAGAGAGTCAGAAAAACTTATAAATTACAATTCTACCTTTTAGGCTTTATTTTAAATTCAAAAGCATAATAATTTAATGTGCCAAAGATTAATTATGCGTCTTTGTATTAAATATAACATTGATTACGTCTGACTTCTAAACAAGTACATACTATTTGTCCAACTCAGTAGATGTACACTTATATCGTTTTAAAGAAACACCAGTTTTAAAACTAAAAAAAATTATGTATGTTATCTAACCAGTCGGACGTTTAAAATATCTTTGGGCTATATTTAGGAAGATTTTCCAAAATTCCTAGCTCATATCAGATCTATCTAGTCAATTGCTGTAACATGTCTGCCGTACTCCTGCAAGTATCACGCTGAATTCGTCTTCTGGCCTAACGTCAGTAACTCCTGGAGGGGGAGGTACGTAGGTTCCAGCAGGAGGTGTGCCGGAAATCACTGTAGCGTAAGGTGTGGCATACATACGCTCTGAACAATATTCTGGTGCTGATGGCTGTTCATTGCAATAAGGACCTCTATATCCTTGCTGCTGGTGTTCAAATCTATATTGTTGCTGATGTTGCTCCATTGAACCTTCAACTCCATAATCCAAATACTTATCAAATTCCCTAGCATCAACATCAGACTCTGGAGATCCAGTTCTCATTTCAGGACGAGCATTCATGAAATTTGGATCAGTTTCCTGATTTGCATTTGAAGGAGGCTCCTCAGAAAAGTAGCTTCCGTTATCGTACTCAGTTTTAGGTTGTTCTGAGTAATGGGTCACGTAAGAGTCTTCAGTTTTATACATTTGTTCATAATGCTCATAGGGATGGTAATGGATGCCGTATTCTGAAGAAAGACCACTGCTTGGAGCTGACGAAACCCTGGGTGTACTACTGCCTAGTGTCTGTTGATCTTGCGAAGTCGCCACTGGTGGGAAGAAAGTTCCCGTTACTAAGGGGGGTTGCTCTGCTAAGGTCCTCTGAGTACACATCACATACATTCCATTAGCCATTGGCATGGCTGCAACTGGAGCTGATGAAAATGATACAGGTGTCCTATAAGTCTTATAAGGAGAATATGAATCTGACATTGAAGAAGCATTAATGGTTCTTCGTCTTTCTTCGTACTGAAAATTTTCTTTTTCATTTTCAACAGGTGACGCATCAGGAGTAGGCAATGGAGCCTCAGCAGGCGTACTTCTCCGGCCTTGAGGTTCGGGAGACCTTGCGGGGGAGGATTCCGGCGTTTGAACGTGGCCGTTGAACTGTTGGTTGGACTGATAAGAGTCAGGTGCGAGAGGGGAAGTGCGATAGGGTGAGAAACCGGCTCCAGGATTGTGAGAAAAACGGGTTTCTGGGGAATCTGTAGAAGCTGCGTAGGGTGACCCCAAAGCAGCAGAAGATGAGGGAGGTGCACTGGCAGGAGTGGCGGGCTGGTTTGGTCTAGTTTTGTTCTGCTTTCGACGACGAGGCCGGTACTTGTAGTTGGGATGCTCCGTCATGTGAATAACCCGAAGTCTTTCAGCTTCCTCGACAAACGGCCGTCTGTCTTGCGGCGTCAGCGATCGCCATTTTTTACCTGGAAAGAAGAAACGGTCCTTTAATTTTAAGTACACATTATATACAATAATTCTGAACTTCATCCTTTTGTAAAATAACTTTTGTAAAAATTTTTTACGTTTGCAAAAAGCTGTGAATCTCCTAAAGTAAAACTTTTGAGGGGTCTGGAGACCAAGAGTGGTGGTGCAAATATTTTGACTGCCAAATTTTCAACTAGTCTGTAAGCCTTTTAGCACATTTCGCTAAAACTACCATATAAAATTGGGTAGTTGGTAATGTAGCTATAACGTCAAGGTTTTAATTCTCTCAGCCATATGATAATGTGGGGACAGCTATTTTTTACCAGACACTTTACAGTCAAACAGGACAGTACTCTGTCAGGTAGTGAGCCCATCGCCCCAATACTGATTTTGAAATAGTTTATCTGGACTAAGTTGGCTTTATATATGTCCCATAAGTGTTAATTCACTAACTCCAAGCGTACTAAGTGGTAACACGAAAGACCAAAAGAAAGAAATATGCTCCCCCCCCTTAGGTCTCCTTTGTCAGTTCTTGATGAACTATAAGAAGTAAGTCAGGATTTGACGTCAATTGCATAAAATGATAAATTACAATTATTAATTAAAGTATTAACACTAACGCTGGCTCTTCGCTATTTACTGGAGGCAAGTGGTTAACGTTAGCTATGTACCTACGCGAGTGTGGTTCTTGACCGTTCAACACCTAACCTCACTTAGTTATTTTTTTCTGAACTGTCAATGCAGTTGGCTGTTGCAGCCATTACTGCTTCACTGGCCTTTCCGGGGCGAGACTCTGAAGGACCTCAACGCTCAAGGGCTCCCCGCAGGGGTAAGCCTCGGCTTGGGTTGTCGCTCTCGGGGGGCCTTAGTTAAAGAGGCCATGGGTTGCGTTTTGGGACCTACATGTAACCAGCTCCTTATCTACACTCTGCGGCGGCAGATGCACTGCATTTACGGTATGCGCAGTAATAGTGCTCACTTCCCAACTACCTACAATTTTAAGATATTGTAGCCAAATACGAGTAATATGAAACCTAAAACCGATCATTAGTAATATAACGTTACGTATATCTAGATAAAACATACCAAGTATAATACGAAAGGCATGTAAAATGAATAAAAGGAACTATATAAAGTGAAGTTTAATAATCACGATAGTGTTTTATCAAATAACTTTAAAACACCTACTATGAACGTCTAATAAATAACAACACACTCTACTACACTTTTGCTACAGTATTTTATATTCAAAAGTTGTTAAAATAAAGTACAAAATGGTGTAAGAAATAAAGTGTGAGGTTCAAAGAGAAATTATCGAGAAGACTGAACAATCTTTAAGGATATTTATCAACGTGACACTACTTGCTACTGGCAAAACAAACAACTTTACTTTTAGTGAGGTGGAAAAGTCGATAAAAAAATATCGATTTTTTAAAAATATTTGTATTGTAGAATTAGCCGCTACTACTAATTCTAGAATACAAATATTTTTAGTAGTGGAACTAAAAGTTAGTTTACTTATATTGTAGAACAGAGAGAAAATATAAGACATATGAAAATAAGAGAGACAATTAGACTTTGTTGCGCCAAAACTGTAATTAAATTAAAATTCAATACTTATAATAAAAGTGCAAAAAGGTATGTGAATACGTTTAACATAATTTTGAGTCAATATTTAAGAGCAATACGTATATGTATATACCTAAAATAACATCTTACAAAAGTCTATATTTACTAACTGATGTGAAATAAATAAAAAAATATAAAATAATAATAAAGATAAAAATAGTAAAATGTAAAAGCGGTTCAGTCTTTTCTAATATTTAATTTTACTATAATTTAATTTGGGTTTTATTTAACAATTTAGAATATCAATTATTATAAAAAAAACTTCGAAAATATTATTTGACTAAAAAATAACACTAGCGAATTATTTTTTAGCTCGCTTGTGTACATCCAATATCAAACATAGTATAAGCAGATGTAAATTCCCATAAAATTGTTACCACCTCATTACGAACGAATATAATATAAGAAATTGTACAAATTAAAATTCCATTGGTGTAAAAGTGTGCGAATGATTGGATCAGTTCATTTACAAAAAGATAACCATAACAAAACAGTCCCAAGAACTCCATATAAGCAGAAATGTAATGATACCAACAAAAAACGTCCGTCAGGTATCAAGTTGAACCTGTTTGAGTGATGTCAAATGTCAGCTTGACAAATGACGGGAAGAGGCTTCCTGTAGCGTAGCGTCTTAGCCCATTAGTGAGTTGCTTTTCTTTTGTTGAACTTATCGATATTTCTAATTTATCGATAATATGTTAATAATTGATTATTTAACTTGTTATTAGTCTTTCGATTATTGTGTTTTGCAGCTTTTATTTAAAAAACTTGAATATTTTGACGATTTGTTGTTATTTTTACATTTACATGTTTTTGGTTTCTTGCTTTTAGAGTGGATATTATTGAGGACAGCTTTGGTACCTAGTCATCTTTATCTTTATGCCTCTACAATTGTGGTTTATTATTCATTTAAGTCATGTATTTCTGTAATAAATTTTGTGATCCGCAACAGTTTTTTTAATTCATAACTTTCGTACTTATTTCTGTTACGCTACTTATAGTTTCATTATATTATACATTTAAATGATTAAATAATGAAATATCGTTTTAGTTTTTCTAAAGTATGTACCTATACGATAATTGTACAAGTTATAGATCCTTTGTATTTAGTATTTTTCTCCCTCGAGATTGGTAAAATAATAAATCAAATATGATTCGGGACCGAGTGGCGCAGTGGTAGAGTGTGCTGCTGCATGTCAATGGTTCCGGGTTCGTTTTCGGTAAGAGGCTACCAATATTGTTACAATTTGTTAATTATAAAGTTTTCTCGACTCCGGTTTGTGCTTAAGTGGGCGATGGGATTCCCACCTATCACGTTTGTGGGACGGAATACCATCAGTGAAACGTGGATGTTACAGGCATTCGTTCGAAACATGTCTGACCATTCCTTAGGGGCTAAGTATCGTGATGGTACTTCTTTAATACTGTATTTTTTTATACTTTATTCTATGTATTAAAAAAGGTAGTTTGAAAAACGTATAGGCACGTACATTACAAAACTAAATGTTATCAAGAAATCCTTTTTCATAAAAACATTTCTCACGCTTCCTTCACATACAAAGCTGTCCTTAATTCATTTTTTATCGATATTTTATCGACATCCTATCGTAGGAACTTCTTCCATTTTGTGACGACATTAACAGTACATGCCACCGAGGGCAAACTTATCGCAGTGGCATTGTAAGTAGGTAAATACATTTTTTATTCAAATTATTGAGAGACTATTTTATTATTAATGGCTACGAGACATCGACTACTGGATTCCATTAGTTGGTCTCCGCACTGGTGTTGGGAAATATTTCTTACGCTCACGACACCTAATAAAGCTTTTAGTGAATACTTTTAAGATCCATTATACAATAATAATGTTATTAAATTATGATAATGAATAAAAGTAAACGTAATTATGTAAAAATATAATAGATTATTAAAAATTATGATAATTATAGCAGCGCCGACTTAAAGGGCATGATTATTAAGATGCATGTATAAAGGTAAATGTATGGCACAGCTATTGTCAATATAATAGATTTGTATTAAGAAACATAAATGTGATATACAGGCTGTAACAGAACAGGGTACTAAGCCAGCAACACAAGAAACCCGTAAAAGTATGTAAGCATTTAGAAAAAGGTATCATGACCGTATTTATGGCAAATCTAATTCTTTGGGGAACATGAACTCAACATTGAATTTAAAGGTCTTTTTTAACTTATTTATCAAAAAAAAAAAAATTTGGAATTTAACCCTTAACCCTGTTTTTAAATGTTCATAAAATTAGAATTAGGTATATATATTTCTATTGTAGGTATATGTTTTAGTAAATATTATTTTTGTAGCTTATCATACGGTTTTGCTTTACGGAGATTATTTGTTAACGCTTATATAATTATGCAACGGGACTTGATTTAAATTAACAATGGAGTAAATTACTTAAAAAAATCTGTTAACTAATCAGTTTTATTTTTGGTACAACGCACAACAGACAAACCGACAGACACGTGGACAAATAAACAACAATTCTACAAATCACTTTTGGATAGGTAGGTATTGTCCATTGAAACCCCCGGTATACTTTTTTAAATATGTAACTAACAGGCCAAAAAAAATGTAGGTACCTAAGTATGAATGTATACAATTTTATTATTATGTTATATATATTGTATAAAAACGAAAAAATATTTTCTTCTATAGCTTATCTGTTTGTATCAAAACACATAATTCATACACTTTCGTAGAAAACCACCCAAAATCCAATTTTTAAAGTGATATCTTTGTAATAAATGACAAGTCATTAAAGTTGGGTATCAAGCTGATGGGGCGCAGGGTTTCTATTTAAACTGATTTTTCGAAATGACACAAATCAATCAAAGGTGACTGTTGAGTTTTTTGTCCACACCTGTCAGCCGACGGGGAGCAATATATATATCTGGCTTATTTATTTTTTTAATTTAACAAAAAAACTTCATTTTATGATTTGTGTACAATGTCTGATTACTTTAATCATAAGTATATTTTATAGTTTTTATAAACCAAAAATCGCAGCCTAGTTGGTAGTGTGGCCGACTGCTGTGCAGACAGTGTAGGTTCGATTTCCGCACGGTTTATGTAATAAACATATTTGTTTGTTTTGAGTCTGGGTGTAATTATGTATGATAAGTATGTAATTACAAAAAAAAGTAGTGTATGTATTTGTATCCCTTGTCTGGTATCCATAACACAAGCTTTGCTTACTTTGGAGCCAGACGGCGCTTTGTGTAATATCCAAATATATTTATATTTCTTTTAAACACAACAAAAAAATACATAACGAATTGAGTTTTGAACGCAATTTGACAACATAAAATCAAATTTTAATGATCGATTTTTTTGTTAACACAGTTTTTTAGTTGTCTTTGTAGCTATGTATTATTCTTTCATTCTACAGTTGTCCACTGCTCAACTCAGGCATCCTTCATGATTCCCATAAAATTCAATGCTGATCCACTTGCATCCACTAATATTGACCAAAGCGTGTTTGCTTATGCATGCTTAGCTTAGTTAACCGTTCCGTGGTTTGTACAATTATCGTTGTTTGAGACCGCAAAAAGGTAATTTATTTCGGTCGTCTATATCTCGCAAAGTAAGTAAGTATTTAATTTTTGTAAGTCATATTAGTTGTCAAAGTAATTTCAGGCTATGAGAAAATATTGTGGATATTGTTTCGCCTATCATCTATGTATATTCAATATTTTTTCAGTCCTTTGACCACATTTCACACAATTCGTTAGACCGCAAATTTTCAAAAATCCTTTCTTACCTACCTCCCCAACACTACCAACATTTCCACATCTCTATCACCAATGGCTTAGACTGTTCAGAACACGACGACGATTTTAAATATTTTAATATTAATATTTTAATATTTTAATCATACTATATGTATACCTACCTATTTATTTTTGTTATAACTAGAAATATAATCAACCTACAGTAATTTCCACACAAACACCTCATTAAAAAGATAATGCATTATCAAAATTAAAAATCAGAAGGAAGTAGTAGGTCAAACAGAAGCCAGCAAAATTAGTCTAGAATGTAAAAAATGATAATCTAAATCATTAATTTCAACGCATCATTAGTTTAATTAATGATTATGATCTAATTAATGATGTACGTCATCTGGGATGGACCACCGAGCGTCATAACAATTATGATTGATCGAATCATTAAGTTTGTAATCATTAATTTAAGGTTTTTGTCTTTTTTTTCTATCATCTCGACTTCTGGTTAGTGGTTTGAGTGGGAGTTGGTACTTTGTTGTATTTAAGCAATTTTAAACCTTTTATTACTCGACTACGGAAGGTTATTATTTTAGTGGATATAGACAGATATATTATTATGTTTGTCAGCGTGTTCTCTTATAAATCCCAAATAACTTCACATATTTTGGCAAATAGGGTGTCTTTGTGTGTGTCTCAATATGTGTTTCAATATTTATGGGTGTCATAAGGACACCCTTATATGGGTATGTATCTGTTATTAATTCCACGAAGAAAATATTGATAAAAAAAAATATTACGGACGGACAGACAGCTGGACATGACAAAACTGAAGGTTTCCGTTTTTGCTTCTTGCCTACGGAACGCTTAAAACTAGATTCAATATTGGTACAAAGTATTTTATTTTCGTCAGAAGAGATAATGAAATGCGTCCTTGACAGGTTTCTTGCCTTTCTTCTGTTCTTTCTGTCTTTGTACTGAATACATGGATTCAGGTATTAGGACATCACAGCGCGGACATTGCAGCATTTGATGGACAAGCTGGAATAAATTTATACCGAGGACAGCAAGGGCTGCAATGATGACCAAGCTTGAAGGCTGACAGCGATCCTAAGCGCAGCTCGAAGCCATCATAACGCAGTCATTGCATAACAAGGTTTGTATAGTGCTTTAAGCTTAGAAGGTCGAATTTGCTGAGATAAAGTTGTTAAATTATTGTTCAAATTACAAGCACTCGACTAATTTTGATACAAAACTCGACAATAATGGATTTTTAAATAAAATTGCTGGTGCAGCAATGAAATTTCATACAACTTTGATGGCGCCTATTCGAGTAGCGAATGGTCTACTTTGATCAAAGAAGGTGGTCAAATTTTTTGATTAAATATACATATATTTTTGAGGAAACTTTTTAATATCCAGAACTTAACAGAATGATAAAAGAAAATATCCTTTAAAATAAAAATATGTATATGTTTTATTTTTCGCGGACGGTTAAACTTTAGTGTGCCTGGATTCACACCACCGCTAGATAGCAAGGTTCGACTTTTTGTCCTAACGGATGTCGAAGAGCACGCGTTGCATTCTAAATTTAAAAATTTCTGCCATTCCTTTCTATCTAGAACACACAACTATAGCTTGCCCGTTTCAACGAAATATTTTTTTTGCATTTTGATTCTGGCCGCGTGGACATTTTTGTTGTTTTTTTAAACCTACTTCGAACGCATGCGATGTTGAGTGTGTGTAAGTCATACATAAAGTTAAAAAGTTATATCTGCCTTGTTTTCGTTTACCAACTCTTGGCCGGAATGAAATGTATTTCATATTCTTTCCAGTAACCTAAGCCACTACTCGGTATACATATATGTATTAATAAAATATTAATAAAACATTAATTAGGATGTAATTAATGTTTTAGGAAGTATAAAACACAAATTTGGGGGAAAAAATGGCTTCTTTGTCACATAAGCCATCGTAACGCCCATCTTAGTTAAGTAATTTTGTATGGCTTATTTAATGCATAAAACACTATTTTACTCATTGTGATTAATGTTTGTTATTAAGGACTTTGGGCAAAAATGGCTTCGTTGATGCATAAACCACTACCTGCTATATATATATATATATATATATATATATATATATATATATATATATATATATATATATATATATATATATATCTAATCTATCTAATATAAAGCTAATATATAGCTAATCATCGTTTGAAAGAGTGTAGAAATAGAGTCTTTTGGCAAAAAATGCTTCTTTGGTAGTACCTTAATCTCCAATCTTGCAATCTATGTAAGATCATAGAATTAGAAACAAATGGCGATGATGGCAGTCATTCCTTCTTCTATGGTCTAAAACAAAGGATTTTACTACATTTTCAAATAGAACTAAGAAGTTTTATTTCAAAGTGAATTCCTCATACAGAATAGTTCATTTCGCGGCCAGTAATAGTGAGTGCAAATATTTCAAAGTTACCACTTTCGAAACACAAGAGCTCTTATGTCTTTTTTGCCGACTCTCGATTCCACGAAGCGGTCAACAAAATAAAAGCTAAAGCTGCCGAAATCCATAAAGCTGGTTTACGTGGTTATAGAGACTTATATATTGACGGAAACGAACATGGCATACCTTGATGTGTGGTCCAAGTACTGAACGATAGCGTTAATTTTAACTATACCAAACTGAAAGTTTTAAAGATAAAAATCAAAAAAAAAAGATTTTTGGTTTAATTTTTAATTTAAAGTAGATATTATGGAATTGGCAAAATGCTTTACGTGGCTTTGATGACAAACTAAAAGTTGGTCATACTAACAACTGAAAAAACTGTAATAAATCATAGTCGCCTAGCAGTAAAATATGGTCTACTGTAAAGAGGGTTCTCCACAGCAAGACGGCTTACAAAAGGTTAACTGTAATAAAATTAAAACATTATTCCGCACATAGATACATACGTTAAAAACAGCGCTACTCGTTCGTAACTAAAACCACGAAATCAGCAAAGCATACTTTCACCAAACATATGTAAGAAAAAACAAATAAAAACGCTACCGGCTATAACAATAGCAACAAACAGGGCTACTCGATCGTGACTGAAACCACGAAATCAGCAACGCATACCTTCAGCAAGTATCAACTTTTATAGCGTATACTAAAGGTTGTATAGACACATTTAATAAAAAACAAATCAAAACGCTATCGGCTGTAATAATAGCGACAAACAGCACTACTCGTTTGTAACTGGAATCACGAAATTAGCAACTCATACCTTCAGCAAGTATTAAACTTTTATAGCATATACTAAAGGTTGTATAGACACATGTAATAAAACAAATTAAAACGCTACCGGCTGTGATAATAGCGACAAACAGCCATACTCGTTTGTAACTGGAACCACGAAATCAGCAACGCATACTTTCAGCAAGTATTAAACTTTTATAGCATATACTAAATGTTGTATAGATACCTGTACTAAAAAAATCAAAACGCTACCGGCTGTGATTATAGCGACAAACAGCGCTATTCGTTTGTTACTGGAACCACGAAATCAGCAACGCATACCTTCAGAAAGTAATAAACTTTTGTAGCGTGTACTAAAGGCTGCCCGGGGGCGTTTCATTGTGCCTAGTGAGTACCCAAACGTTAGGCATTATTGGCACCGCCTCCTCGACTATTCCTTCAAGCCTTTATAATCTATTTTATGTACCGACAGGTTGACAGTGAAGTGTTTGAAATGCGTAGAAAAAATGGTAGGGAAACGATGCAGAATTGTTGCGACGAAATCGCTTCTGATTTATATTGCGTCTTTGTGTGGTCGTAGTCTTTGCCATGTCACATTGATGTGGAAAATATTTCATACATTGTTTCTTGTGCTCAGTTAGATTCCCGTGGGTGATATAAAACTGAAACTTACGCGTTAGGCGTGAGCAACATATAGTAGATTATACAACAAGTGAAAAAAAGGGAATTAGTTAGATCCCAAAAGCAGCGAATTATATATATTAATTATACATAATAATTATGTCACTTTAAATAAAAAATTGAGACATTGGTTTGAAAGTTATAACTTCACTTATTTTACACCGATATCTGAATTTACTCTAAAAGTAAAGTTATAATTTTACACTAATGTCTCAATTTACTTTTAAAGTAAAGTTTTAATATTACACCAATGTCTGTAAATAAAGTAAACCGTTAATGCTACGTAAATCTACAAATAAATTTAAAAAGAATCAGTATTTCAATAACGTAGCAAAGTTGATATTTATTTCTCCTAATTTGACTGCATTCTCTGTTACAAGTCGTGCTCATTAATCATATATTCGTCCCGTTGTTACATGAAGGAATTACATAGCGTTGTTTCTATCTATCGTGTTAAGATGCACTGTGCGTACAGAGACCACGGGCTCGCGCGTGCCGAGGCGCTTCGTTGTTTTTTTTTTTATTCGATTACAAGAAAAACCATAAAATGAAGTGATTGTTAAATGCTAGTTTTTAAGGATTAGTTTCCGTTTAACTTGTGGTTGTACAGGTAATATTTATTTACTTTGTAGATAAATTGGAAACTATGGATCACGTTTTTTAGCGTTAATTTAGGAGTTTATATCTTCTTGAATAATAATTAAAGAATAATAAAGTAAACGTAGAGTAGGAAGGCCCCAGCCGTATGTCGTGACGGTCTAAGCAAAAATGCTGGGAGCAATGAAATGCGTGACGCACTCTTCCGTGGAAAACGGCGCATCTCGGAAGAAGCCAATACCCAGAAGTGGACTGCAGAAGACTGATGATGACGATGATTTAACTAAGTCTAAGTCACCTCAGACGCCGGGTTGCGCGGCGTTGGCTTAAAAAAAAAGTTATTAATTTTTTTTATTTTTATTTAATTCTGTGATTAAATTTATGTTTCACGATTTGCAAGTCAATCTTTTAGAAGTCTGTTTTCTTTTTCCTGAGTTTTTGAGGACAGCTCCATACCAGTCGTGAGGCCATTGCTGGTCTCGTATTATTAACGGCCTTACCTTCGGTTCGGCTTTCAAAAACTACTCATCCAGCCTTGACAGTATGTTTTTGTTAGCAATTTGTACAAAAAGTGTATTTTTTCTGTTTCAAATATTTGGCAAAATGTAACCTACAAGTAAAAAAAGTAAAAAAAAGTAACTTGTTAAGACTACAGTATGGGGTTCTTCAAGAAAAAGTTATTGGATTTTTGAAGGGTCGGCAACGCGCAAGTGATACTCCTAGTGTTACAAGCGTCCATAGGCCACGGTGACCACTTACCATCAGGCGGACAGTAAGCTTGTTTGCCACCTCAGTGGTATAAAAAAAAACCTTACAGATTGACAGTTAAGTAAAAGGTAATAATAATTTCGTAGTCAGAATCAATATTTTACGCCAAGACCGTTTCAATCAGCGTAGCAACAAATAGTGTAAAGGTGCGTTCACACTGCACGTGCTCATTAGACGCGCGTTTATTCGCGGCGCGTGACGCACAGTCACGTCGCCCGCACGCGCCCGACGCGACGCATTTCCATTTGCTATACGATACGATATACTCATGGCTTAGAAATAATTATTACTATTTATAACTAGGAAAAATAATCAAACTGACATATGGGTACCAAAATTATTTCCCAGCAATGACTCTTTTCTTGACATCGTTTCTTACTCACATATTGAAAGGCATGTAATAAAATTGTGATGCTTAAGTGTAACTTGCGTAGTTTACAATACTTTAGAGAGAGTCATTAGGAGGCTTTGGGTTCGATTCCCGCCAGTACCCCAATCTGTTTTAATATCTATTATATCAGTTATTTATAATGTAGGAGACATCCAAGTAAAAAATATTGCTCATAAATATATAAAAAAATATTACTAGAGTAAAACTATTAGAGGACCGAGTGGCGTAGTAGGAGAGCATGGAGCCGCCATGTCAAAGGTCCCAGGTTCGAATCCCGGTAAGGGGCAACCAATATTGCTACAATTTTAGTGTAACAATTATAACTCAAACATTACGAGCATACAGGGTTGCAGAGTGAGACGTTTTCACGTCTAAATCACAAAGATATTTTTTACAATGGAAACATGTCAGGCCAACGCGGCACTAGAAACGGCCTCAGTTCGTGCTACGTTATTATTCATATTAAATACTGTTATAAACATAAATAAACATAATTATTAATATATGTCTATTATTGAGTTGTTTAAGCCGCGTGGTTGAGCTTGAAATTATTGGAATAGACCAACTATTTATCTTAAGTGCAAAATATTTTATGTATTGATTTGTCAGTTATTATCTGTTATATTTCGACATTTATGCAGATGTTGTCCTACCCATAAAAGTACAAGATTAAATTAAGATCAGTTGATGCATGTTCAAAAGATCACCCTTAAAAGTACTCAGGTGTTTTTTTTTTTTTTTTTTTGTTAAATTTGTAATTTTTAGGACAAGGTTTGTATGAACATTTTTTTTTTCGGCAATTTAAACGGAATTTTTTTCAAGAACAGTTAGTATTTTTATAAAACAGTACCTGGAGGACCGAGCTTTGCTTGTTTTTTTAACAACGCCATCTATTATCAAGTAGCTTTCGTGTTGCTGTGTCGGTAAAAACAATAGTATTACTACCCGCCAATAGATGTCAGGAAGAGTCATATTTTTTCAGTTTATCATTGCCTGAAAATACGGATAAAACGACGTTTTCTAAAAATGAAACCTTGCTAGATCGATTTATCGCCCCCGAAACCCCAGCATACTAAATTTCATGAAAATCGTCGGAGCCGTTTCCGAGATTTAGATTATAAGTATACATATATATATATATATACAGGAATTGCTCGTTTAAAGGTATTAGAAAAAAATAAACCTATTTATAAACGTGAGAAGCCGAGATGTGAACGCTATTTTTATAAAAACTAAGAATTAAAACAATAATTAATAATCACAATTCTCAACTGTAATTCAAGTTTTTGTCTTCTTCGATACATTTTACTAAATCAAATATTTTTAAGTCGAAGGAAAGGTTTTAAAGCTAAATTCATCTAAATGTTTGCCTCTTGAATTTGGACAATGAACTTGAAAGCTTAAGCAACAAGCTTCGTAAGTGCGTTGATGTCTTTCGTACTGCAGCTGGTGACTTCAACTGTTCTCCTTGTTCTCATAAGGTGTTTCTTACAACAGCTTAAGTTAAAATAATTTCTACTCAAATGTAGTGTGTATCTAATTTTATTGTTTTGATGTAAAAGCAATCATATTAAGGAAATTATTTCTAAAATAAAAATGAAAAATATTATTTTTACTATTGCTACTATAAAAAGGGCATTTTATTTAAATAACAGTGAATAAAACTTCCTTTTACTCACTGAGTGAACAAAACAGTGAATAAAACTCACTTTTACTGACTGAGTGAATAAAAACATATTGAATTTGGAAAAATTGTTAATTTTTTTTTATTTGTTATTGTGGATGTTTTATGTCATTGTTACCAAAATGTGATAATAGTACTTTTTATTTTTTCGCATTCAATGGTAAAAATTTGTGTATACAACGTGTGAAAAAAAAATCATCTCGGTCCTTTTTACTCTAGCATCCTTCGCTGCTCTCCTTTCTATTCAGCCACTTCGAGCTACATTCTTTAGGTTGTCGGGTCACCTAGCTTAGGATGAACCAAACTGCGCCCGAAAACGTGAAAACGTCTGCCCGAATAACCATCAGTTCTACGACAAATTTGACTTGCCGATTACCACTTCAGCTTGCATATTCTGTAAGCTTTGTTCTCGACTTTAGTTCTTCGTCGTATCTTCCTGTTTTTGATCATATCCTTCAAAGAAACACCAACATAGCAGTCTCATACCTCGCTCGCCTTAAACCAGACATAAAATTATTATAACCTAAAAATCTATACGACTTCCACATAATAGGAAAAGGCAGATGCAAGTTTTTTACCGTTAGTAACAAGCAGCGTTGGTTGAATGCTAATGCCCACAGAACCCGCGGGCGAAGGCCTAGCTAGCGGCGCCTTTGACAAGCCGCCCCTCTGAAGTCACCGCTAGAAACCCGCCGAATATTGATCTATCAATTCCTAGGATAAAATTCCAATGGTGTTCTGGAATTTTTTGTAATTAGTATAAGTTGAGTGTGGTTTATTAAGACAATTACGATATGACTTTTTAATATAGTGGTAAATAGTAACGCTAAGTAAAGTAGACAGGACCCGTTTAAAAAAAAAATGTAGAATAAAGCGATATTTTTTGGCCAGTCTTACTTTTAACCAGAAATAATTTTTTCACTTTGCAAATCCTCTAAAATGAAGCTCTGTATGTATATCATTACTGTTTCTATCCTCAGAAGGGGGTAACCAGTGGCTTGATATTTATAATGAGAGGCTGTCCCTCCTTTCACCAATCACTTTAATCCTGCATGATGATGGTGAGCCTATCACCGCAGCACTGCTTCTGATACCAGAGTATCTGGACTAAGGTGGCTTTATATATGTCCCATACGTTTTAAATTCATAGCTTCATAGTTTTAGCGGTAAAATAAAAGATCTGGGACAGAATAATATACCTAACCCCTCCCCCCACCCCATTGCCAGTTCCTGATGTACTATAAAGAGAAACTTAGGATCCTATTCTCTAAAATGATTCATCTAATTTAATTTCTTAACGCGTTTCGTCTAAGGATTCTATATCTACAAAACCGGATCCGGCAATCCGGCGAGTCTGGGATAGACGTCTTCCGGATCCGGTTCCAATTCACGCATGTTTTATTTTTCCATAAATGCAAGAGTCATTTTGTTTGTAATAACGAAGAAGCAATCAATTTACCTGATTATAGCACGACGACAGTTGGCGAGATACTGTGTATTCTGATCGGAACAACAAGGAGACTTAAACTTCAGGACAAAGTTAGCTGCAGAACAAAAAAGGGAGAAGTACTTTAATTCCCATAGGAATCCTACAGCAACAGTCTAAAACTCCTCGGGTAAAGCCGTGGAAAAAAGCTATAAGACCATAAAGTAATGAAAAAATGTGCTATTGGGAATAAAAATAAACCGATAAGTCACGTTACATAAATAAAAGAAAGAAGAGGAAAAATTATATTTAGAAATCAAAGGCTACACACAGAAGCCCCTAGGAAACGTAATGTTTTGACACAATAATAAGGGGCCAAGCGATAACAAAGGTCTAAGTTCAACGCTCATATTTAATTCAGTAGTCTCGACTACGACTCAATTGTATGGAAGATTGTAGAGTGGACAGACGCTACTGTAAATTTAAGATTTAAGAATATTATTTTGTTACTCTATCATAATTACAATTTAAATTATAAAGCATACTTGTATAAGTCATTTGGCCCAGTAACATTCGTCTGACGTTAGCGATATGCAAAGTAAAGCAACATCAGCTGTGGTCAGTCATTGGATGGGTGATCGTCTAGTGGCACATTTTTAATCGGCTCTGGCTGTTATCATTAGACTGCAGTTGTTAAACTAAGTCCGCGGCTTGAAAATCCTGACACTCGACAACGTCTGCTAACTAAAGCACACTTTTAAGTATGATAAACGAATTTACCACGGGCGAAGCCGCTAGTAAAAGCTAGTGTTTCATATTTCAACTATTTCAAATCATATTATTCAAAAAATCGAAACGCAATTCCTACAAAGATTCCCATACATCGTCTACATATTTATGACGAAAGAAATAGTTGCGAATCATTAATAGATCATCGTAATCGTATACAATCGATTTTTTTTCTATCGGTAATTGCTAGTGTAGCAGCTTCCGTGCGAAGGTTTTATCGATTAAAACGTAATTGGGTTTAATAATGATAACTCTTCGAATCAATTAAACCCAGGTCAGTAATGATTGTACTATGAAAGGATAATAAAGACGTGTGTATGAACTTGTGACGTCAAGGTTCAGTGAATTTGTAGATTCTGGTAGTCTAGTAAATGCAGGACCATTTTGATTTGTCCATTTTAGTACATTTTTAGTGCCGTATTATTATTTAAAGAAATACAAATTCTAATGTTACTATTAATAATAATTATATATTTAATATTAATAATAATCTAAAGTTAATATGAAAAAGATAGTAGTCAAAGTATAAGATCCAATTCTACTTCTTAATTAAGAGTAAAAATTCTTTCTTAACATCTATTGGAATAAAATTCTAATACAGCTTCTAAAGTACAATTAAATGTTGTTATTTCAGATCTTCAGAAGTACTCTCTGTAGTTATCAATGTAACAAAAGATAAAGATAAACAAAAACAGAAATGAAATATATAAAAAGATTTATTTTGTGCGTAAACTAGTAATAGTAATAAATATGTGACACTATCAGAATCACACAGAAAGCAGCTAACTGATACCGTACGCAAAACTTATTTATTTAAAAAAAAAATTTCCTGCCGAAGTCGCTCGTACTGTGAACAAGCTCATTATAAAACCATAAATAAAATTATCTTCCTTTCATGACACGCTGTGAACGCGTGACATCGGATTAGGGTTTTACTTCTTTAAAATCTCGTAAAGATCGCCCAGTTAACGTTCATAATCATTCATCATACGTTTCAATCTTACTTTATAAGATAAATATAAAAATTGTACTCATAAGCGGCAATTCAAAAAATATAACATTTGAACGAAGTAATGGCGAAAAGATTGCAATCAATGACTTTTATTTGAAAAAAAAAATGTCGCACGTTCGCACGAACTCATAATTTCATATTTCGAACACCCACAACGTTCCGAAAGTGCCAGCCCTCTTTCTCGCACGTATAATTAGGAGAAACGTTCACGGCCAGAATTGTGCGACAGGCGTCGAAAGGGCAGATCTTCGTTCTGTAAATATATGACCGATTTTTTCATAATGCACATTAATAAACGTGGTCATAAAATTGCGGGCCGCATTAAATAATAACACCTCTTATTAGAATTATCTTTATTATGAAATATTATCGTATATACTTTAGCATTTCGGACTTGATTGACTCGAATTTCATTGTGAATTGGTCCGATTTTAGCTGATAATAACATAGAATAACATTTTTTCAGTATTGATATTCAATTATTCGTAGAATTTCGACCACACGCAATCAATGAGTATCAACCACAAAATCGATCGATTTATCGATTTAAAACAAAACGGTTCCAAATTTAAAACCGGCATGTTTGTAGGCTCTAATTTTGTTTTCCCGCCTATAATTGACACCGACGCGTTATTTTCTATCTCGCTCTATCTCATGTGTTTAATGTGTGTGCGTCTCTTTTTCGAGCCAATGTCACGTGCGATTCTCAGCGTGGTGAATATTTTGACAATTATGTCATTTGGTTGTGACGGGTGTGTCATTGAGCGACGAGCAATTGTTGGACTGTAATTTTGTTTGGAATCGTGGAATTTTCGGGGTCTTTGACACTGTGTTTAGAGTATGGGAACATCTGGGTTTTGAGAAATCCGTGTCATCAATGGAGGACATAAATTACGACGCTATTGAACTTTAATATGTAATGTGATCATTTTTATTTCAAAGATATAAGATTGTTTTCTTCCCGGGTTTTGGATTTATAGATCTAATATAATAGAATTTGACAATTTTTTTTCAAATTTATATTTGAAACCAGCAAAGTATGGGTGCGCTACATAGTTGAAAAAGTATTTTATGAATATATAATTAAAAAGTTCAAATAAACAAAATTAAGGGTTGTGCAAGCTTATAATTGAAGATATACAACTGCAATAAAATTACTTTTGCCTTCACTTCATTTTTGAAAACCTACCGCATCTACTATTTATAATTTCTTTTGTTTATGTGTGTACATATTATATGCCTATCGAACGGAACCCTTACTCGCACTTCGCCGTTTTTCCAGGCTAATGGTTTCGTTGCCAACGTCTATGTCAATTCATTAAAAAAAAAATTTGCCCGTTTTTTTGTATTATTGTTTATGATTGTACTATAGGCAAAAAAAGTTAGTGGCGGGAGTTTTGGCGCGCATCTTAAGAAGAAGTGGTGTTTTTTTCTGTTTAATTTTTTTAAATTCATTTAGTGTGCTTCGATGTATATATTTTAGCAGTGTTTAACGGAAACGTGTTAAGAATTGTGCAGCGATGGCTCATGCATAGCGAATTATGAAGAAATAAGCAGGACATGACGCGCAAATTCTGAAGGATGCACACCAAATCTCCCGCCCTTTAAGATAAAACTTGTATATGGCGCTTCGCCAAACTTAAATATAAGCACTTGACTATATTTACACATGACTATGGAGAAATGATATGCTATAATGCGAAATCTGGTCTCCACATCGAAGAAGGAAGGAAGGAAGGATTGTACTATAAACATTTGAAAGGTGCCATGGAAGTGTCATCATTTGTAAACTGCGGATGGTAGAGCATTTTATAATAAAGGCACTACTGATATTACTGAGGATTCTGATGAACTCGACGTCGATGATCGTGATAAGGATACTGGTGGACAACCCGGTGGTACCAGGATTAGAAAAAACAAGCCGTGGTTTCATTGAGGTACCAAGCTTAAGGAAAAGTAACTGGTGGTACGACCGGGGGTACAACGGATAACAAACGGCCTATATTGGTTACTCAGAAACAACTCTATTGATTTCGATGAAATTTTGTAGCTTTCCAAGTTTATATGTAAATAGTTGTCATCCCTGAATATAAAGCAAATGGCATTTCAACGGATCGAAGCCTAGATATAAATCAATTTACTTGCTAAGTGTGTAAAATTATACATTTTTATATATATAGTTAATTTTCACACTTTAGAACCTAAATGGTCGCGTACAGTGCAGTTTCAGAGAAACTTCCTCCCGCGAACGCTTAAGTTGTGGAATGAGCTCCCTGCCAAGGAGTTCTTCAAGAAAGAAGTTATTAGATTTCTGAAGGGTCGGCAACGCGCAAGTGATACCCCTGGTGTTGCAAGCGTCCATAGGCTACGCTGACCGCTTACCATCAGGCGGACCGTAAGCTTGTTTGCCACCTTAGTGGTATAAAAAAAAAATGTACGATTGTTCGTAATGATTCAGTGTGACTACGCGCAAATCGTTAATAAAGTACAAAATTAAGCCTTTCTTTTATACCACTAAGGTGGGAAAATAGCTTATGGGCGCCTGATGATAAGCGGTCACCGAAACCTATGGACGCTTGCAACACCTGGAGCATCACTCGCGCGTTTTCGACCCTTCAAAAATCTAATAATTTTCCTGAAGAATACTGTAGTCCTTAGAGAAAACTTTGGCAAGGAGCTCATTCCACAACCCAATCAACTGCCGGAGGAAGTTCCTCTGAACCGCACTTTGCGTGACCATTTAGGTTCTAATGTGTAAGAATGAGTTCCTTGCCCATGGCGAGCGTTGCGATGGTAAAAAGCAGTCGAGTACTTAATTTTGAACAATTTTCCAGAACAAATCCCATTATACAAGCGGTAGAACATTCCCAGGGAGGAAAACTCTCTTCTCGAACTTAAGGGTTCAATACGGCTTCAGAGTTTAGGATCGTCTACGATTCTCACAGCCCGTCGTTGAGCCGAGTTAAAAAGGCCAAGCTGGTATCCGGATAACTTTTTAAACTTTCGCTTGCGTTATTATCAATATGTTCATGTGGGAACTCAATAAATCTAATCGTGGTAAGCCTGACACATATCAATATATTTTACTAGGCTATTGTTCTATTTAATTACTACTAGGTTTTGCCCGCGGCTACGCTCTAATTTGTCCACGTGGAATTTTGCTTTCATTATTTCTGCGGGAATATTTAAAATTTTCGGGATAAGAAGGATGGTTGCTCCGTTGCGACCTTAAGAAAACAGAGTTTCATAAAATATATGAAATTAGTAAGGATTCTATTATTCTTTCGTTTCAATTTTACTTATAATTATAAATCATTTTAACAAATATTTATGCTACAAACAGAATGAAATAAATAATATTTTATATTTATTTGTGTCCCAAAATCTTTGTTTTAAAAACCTCCTTCAACAAACAAAAACAAATTTTCTCTTTAATAAAGCACGTACGAAGTAAAGCAAGGGCTAAGTTATTTTTTGATAACAAGATAGACGCTTATTATGAATTAATTTTAGTAATAGTGTTTTAGTTTTAGTTTTAAAATCCTTAGTCAACCGGTGACATGAAAAAAATTTAACGTAAGCCCTCTAAATCCATAAAATTTTCGCTAACTCAATAAAATCACGTCTCTATGATAATAAATTCAGTGCTCATAAAAAAACGGTACGAAACGAATGCTAAGTCTACGTGTTGTAAGTAGAAAAGTATTATTTTAGTAAGAGCGTCGAAGCGGCGACCCGCGACGGGACTTCCTGTTGGGTGCTATGACCTCAAAGAAATGCTCTATAACCACGCCGTAAGCGAACTTGGCTTTTTTACATTTTTTTAATTGACACAGGAAATTGGCCGATAGGGTTTTTGGTAGAACATCGATGGCTATTTAACGGTCTGGCGGATTCTGGTGTTTTTTTTTTTATTTTTTAGGGTAGGTTTCAACTTCGATTTTTGAGTTTTTTCATTTTTGTTTTAATTCCTGTGTAGTAACTATAATATAATTAAATTAATGATCTTTTTTATCACTGGACTTGGATATCGGATTTTTTGGCTTACATTAAAATGTACATAATATGCACCTGTGTTAACTTAAATTTTCAAAAAATAAATAAAAGTTCAATTTTCTTCTTGCATTTTTTAAGATCAATTATTATAATAAATGGCAATTTTAGAAAATAAAGTTTTTTCATTGATTGGTTGTCTACATGTTTTTTACATAAAATTGTTTCATAAATAATAATTTTTGTGAACAGGCTTGTAATACCTAATGCATGATTATTTATTATATTTATTCTATAAGTAATTTAAATTTAAACGGTAACAAATTAATATTTTAGGACATTACACACATCGCCGTCTAGCCCCAAAGTAAGCAAAGCTTGTGTTATGAGTACCAGACAACGGATACTAATACATAAATATTTCTTTTTTTTAAATACATACATATCATACATAAATACACCCAGACTAAAGATAAACACAAATGTTTATATTATGACTTAAATATTTGTCCAGTGCGGGAATGGAACCCACACCCTCTGCACAGCAGCTGGCCACACTACCAACTAGGCTGTATTTAACAGTAGGTAGACCAACATACAATGACAATATTTTTAATTAAATTAAGCGAATAAACAGTAGTACGTATCTGCCTGGCGAACGCGCTAACTCAAATGGCGATCGCTATCCAAATATCGAAATATGATACAAACCGAATTGATTCCATATCGAATAATCGAAGTATCAGTTAATTCTTAGGGATATATCTTACTGCAAACAATGTATCGATATATTTATAAACGGAATAGAATCAAGGTTAAATCTCTTAACAGTCCAGTATATAGCCCATAAATGGCTTACACAGGCCGGGTATGTTTCATTTCTATATTTGTGTTTCGAAGTATCATTTAAAATCAGTTAATTCTTTACAATACATTAAAATATGAAACATCGATAGAAATGGAACATCTAAAGTCATGCGTGTGTCATCAGGGAGACTGGAGGATATAACCATGACATTACCTTAATGAAACTATTTAAAATTATATCAATATTGAGGTATTTGGAAGTATCCGTTAGATTAAATTATGGATCTTAGAAAATCAGATGAAATTTTTTGTATAATAGAAAAGATTGTTGATTCATAGGCCAAGTACGACGGTGTCATTTGTCACATGAATAGCTATACAGACAAAGAAAATAGGCTATACTTTTTAACCTGAAACATTCAAGAGTTCCGCAGAAATAACTATAACCAAATTCCACGTGGACAAACTATAGCTTCAGCTCGCTGTATTAAACTGTAATGATTTTCCGTAGGAATCCCATGCCAAAAACCGATAGTACCAAGGGCGACGCTGAAGGCAAAAGCTAGTTAATCATACCAAAACGCATTTGACCTTGACCTTCAAAAAATATAAACCAAAACAACAAACGAAAACATAGTAGTTAATTCATTCATGTACGTATATCATTGAGATCTGAGGGAATTTCTAACTCGTAAAAGCGTGCATGTGAACAGGAGGGTTGGGAAACCCGGAAGTTACGCATCGTCGGGTCAAAAACACAGGCTCGCGGGCAAAGGTTGAAAGCATTCTCTAGTACCAATGTGCGTGAGTAGTTAGGGCTTAATTACATTTGATGACTCCCTTTGTAATCAAGGAGTTTCCTAGTTAGAGCGTTGACCAGCTTTGGACTAAGTAATGGATATCGTACAGTCATTTTTTTTTTTTATTTCATGATGTCAAGGAAAAAGGTGTTACTTAAGTTTGTTTTTAACACACTCACACCCGTGAGACCTTATAATTACTCTGTGGATTTTTCTTAGCAAATTTAACTTTTCTCAAAGCAAGGTATGTATAAAAGTTATCTGTTCAAAATTTGACCTACGCGCGTCGCAAACACTACTTGTAAAGGCGGGCAATTACAGACAAAACTTTTTGATTGATAAATTCTCTAGATATAGTGGTGAAGTTGTTTTCTCTGCATCTATTTCCGCCATTTTCATTATATTTTGGTGAGTTTATTTAGTTATTCGTCAATGTGATAAAAAACACTTTAACAAACTACAGTTATATAGCTTGCTATAGCAAACTTCTTGAGTATAATCAAGGAGTTGCGTAGATGTCACACGCTGAAAACCAAATTTAGAACGGGCGGAGCCGCTGGCAAAAGTTAGTATATAATAAAGCGTTAATATCGGTAGTTTGATTTTGAACTAGGTTTTCTACTAGAATAAGCACTCGCGTTTCGCTACTGAAATAAACTTTAATTGCTTTGCTGATTAGGTAAATAATAATATGAATAAAGAAAGAAGATTCAAATACTTAACGTTTTTTTATGACTTCAGAAAGAACTGCATTTTAATTCCTAGAAAACCCTATCAGGTCAAAGTGCGCTGACCTGGAATGAAATTAATGCAAAAAGAAATATGAAACTCAATCATGGCATTACAGTTAGCAGGCCGCCGTCATGGGAAAGCGCTCCTCATGCATATTGCACTACTATACTCGCTTGCCATAAAAATGTTGCGCTTAAAGTAATAATGTGCCGCTTATAATTATAACTGAGCTCTAATTGTAATAATGTAGCGCTTTTAGTTATAATTGTAAGGTGTTATAGTGTTGCGGGTTGTGTTTGTTGCGCCGTGTAAGTCTGCTTGGTTTTTACGTAGCGGATGCAATGTTCATCATTAATTGATAGGTTTTTATTGGTTTGTTGGGTTTTTTATACGATGTTTTGACTAGTTTGACCAGGAAGTGCTGGTAACGAAAGACCTTGAAGAGTTGCACTTAGTAAAAGTCATTTGATTTGAAGTTAACTAAACGAAACCTTCAAAACACTTGTTTAGCAACGTAATACATACATACATAAATTCACATCTGTTTCTCAGAGAAGCAGGCAGATACCAAAGACTGCTATCCTCGCAAAAGTTTTAAGCATCATCTACACGCCTTAATGCTTTTATGCACATTTGACGGCTCAGAGTACTCTTGACCTCGCCTTTTCTGAGAACTATCTCAATTTGTTCGAGATACGTGATCCTTCCAATTGATTTCGTTTTATAAATTAGTTGCATAATTTCCATTCATCCTCTTAACATGCCCAAACCACCAGAACATACCTTTCTCAACCTTTGTCACTACATTTTCTGTTACACCGCAACGCTCCTGTATCACACTAATTCTTATTGCGTCATTTAAGTTTAATCCAATCCTTTTTTTACAGCATTAATTTTAATTTCATGCTCTCTTTGCTATGCCCAACATTCATATGTTTGGAACATAAGTGTTGACTTTGAACTAGCATTACTCATGATAAGGGATTGCAATCCCGCAAATCCCGAGGAATCCCGCTGCTTTTATTAACCTGCTGGATCCCGCACCTTCAAAACGCGGATCCGCGCGTGTTTTGTTTTCGTATGCACCGTCCCGCGTTTAATATAGCGATACAATAAATACCATTTGATTCTTAAGAGGATACGATTCGCGGCGCCTCGCAGCGGGTTTCGACAAACGAATTTCTCATTTGTTTTTGACATTTACTGATCAATCACTGAGAAATTCCGGAGTCATAATTCCAAGCCGAATATAATGTCTGTGGTTTTCCAAAATTTTGTTAATTTTTTATTAACTAAAAATCTTTTTTTAAACTATTTGTATAAGAAACTAGAACCCTGTATAACTCTTGAACTATAAAATTAAACAGAAAACTGACACACTGTTTGCAAAGTTTTGTGTAAATAAGTGAAAAATTCGTTTGTATGAAGCACGCTGAGAGGCGCTCCGAATAGTATTCTCTTAAGAGCGTATTTTGAAAAATTATAGTAATTGCATCTTAGAGAAAGTTATGATTTGATTATTAGTTATTATATGAATAAACCTGATTTAAAGTATAAAGCTGTTGTTTGGGAGTAAGGGTAAAATTAAACAAAACTAATTAACTATGCCAAACATTTAAAGATGAATCTAAGAAAACAGATTACTAATTACTTATACTTAATTGATATGTTGCTTAATGTAAGAAATAATAAATAAAAGTTGATATTTACACAAAAATCTGTAGTTTCAATTTGATTTAATAGCATAATTTTAAAAATGCGGGATCCCGCGGGATTGAATGAGCTGCGGTATAGCAATCCCTACTCATGATCAGCTAAATGTGCCTTTTAAGACAATTTCTTACTGATCATAAAGGTGTGCACGACCCCATTCACCTGATTCCCCGCATTCATTCTTCTTTCAATTGTGTTTTGGTAGTAAAATCCATTAGCTATACGTTCGTTTATGAAGGATTAAATTTTTAACCTAAAATACTGACTAAAAGTATTGTTTTATTTCATTGAAAAGTGTAATTTGGTATTATTAAGCCTATTACATTTTTACATTTTTTAGGGTTCTGTAACCAAAAGGTGCCACCGGAGCCTGATTATTAAGAGAAACAGTAATACATTTGTTGTAAATGATATTTTGATCGGCAATCTTTGACCTCATAATGACATACTTTTTGCTTTCGTTTGTGTTCGTTAATTATGTAAATGAGGGTACGGCGTGCGACTCGCACTTGACCAGTTTTTTTTTTATTCTTGAGATTGCTTATGTAAATGAACGCCTTCGGTAAGCGTAACAATTTTGCTACGTTTATTCTAAAAAACATAGGCATTCATTTTTTCACAACACAGTGATTTGTTGGTTATGCTCATAATTAATTATATTCCAAAATTTATAACACATTCCTACATCGTGTAATTAACATATAACTCCTTAGTTTAACCATAAAAGAGCTGTCCTTTAACCATTTAACACTATCTGAACCGCATAATGTTCTTGAACACACAATCTAATTTAAACTTTAATACCATATAATTAAGATTTTATTTTCAACGAAACTGAGGTGAACTATGAATTTTATTAATCACTCTGGAATTTGATTAAATTTCAACTTAATTAATTCTTAAATATGGTTGTATTTAGATTTGGAGTAAACAAAAAAAAAGTGATATATGGAAGTTATTGGGCGGCTACGGTCCGTTTATTTAATTGTAGTAATTATTAAAAAAAACGTGTAGTTTAGATTTCTTAGACGTATTATCAAACTAGTCAGGGGCTTATTGTTTTTTGTTGTTTTATAAATACAGTTTTGTTTATACAGTTTTATTTATAATGTTTGTTATAGTTGTATAAACTTTGCTCGTGGTATTTTACGCGTAAAATTTGTTTTCTGAACTTACATTTATAGTAACAAAAAAAATAGTTTTTTTAAATATTATGTAGATACCTACTTTACTATCAAAAATAAAACGACTTTTTTTAGGAATTTGTCATAAAACTTAATTTTTTTTAACTAAGCGTTTTGACTGTTTTAAAGTACATTTTTTTTTGCAGCCGATTTTAGTTAACAATTAACGACTTTCGTTTTCGACTTACAACGACGCTTTGGGAAAATATCAAACCTTATTATGTAATCTTTATCTATTTTCAAATATTTGTATCCAATTTACTTATCCTATGGTTTCCTTACCAAGTAATTAAAATCGGCCAAGTGCGAGTCGGACTCGCGCACGAAGGGTTCCGTACCATTATCTACAAAAACGAGGAAAAAAATCACGTATGTTGTACGGGAGCCCCCTTAAATATTTATTTTTTGTTATAGCGGCAACAGAAATACATCTGTGAAAATTTCAATTGTCTAACTATAACGGTAACAGATACAGCCTGGTGACAGACGAACGGACGGACGGACGGACAGCGAAGCCTTAGTAATAGGGTTCCTAATTTCCTTTCAGGTACGGAACCGTAAAACTGATGTAGGGTATTAGTCAAAAATCGCCATCTAGTGAATAGATCACCTATGGAACATTAATTTCACAATATCTAAAGTATAACTCTTTAAGTCAATGCAATAAAATATATCTGTGTTGTCTTGTATTGTCTTATCCAATATCCACCGCAACGATGTCTTCCGAAGTAACCTTATTTAGCCTAGTTATGTACACTTAAACACCAAAACTATACTTTTGAGCAAGACTGTTATGATCTATGTTAGAAGTACGTTCAGTAGAAAACCGTCTTTTTATTGAATTAATTATTTTTATTACATAATTCAGAATAATTAAGTTGTAACTAGGTACCATTTTAATATTTAAATTAGGTCTGATTTCTATGTAGCTTGCCTGAGTTTAGTAACCAACCTACTTCGAGAAATAAAACAATCGTCGGGCAGCGGTCAATTACATTGTAATTAGGTTTTAAAGCAATAGATTCAGTTAAGCTTCATTTCAAAACACCGTTCTATTAGTATTAGTGGTATATCTATTAATTTATTAGTGGTATATCTATTCTATTTTGTCGGTAGTGTATCTATTCTATTTAATTTGTGGTGTATCTATTCTGTCTTATCGGTGGTGTATCTATTCGATTTTACCGGTGGTGTATCTATTCTATTTAATTGGTGGAGTATCTGTTCTATCTTATCGGTGGTAAATCTATTCTATCTTGTTGGTGGTGTATCTATTCTATTTAATTTGTGGTGTATCTATTCTATCTTATCGGTGGTGTATCTATTCGATTTTGTCGGTGGTGTATCTATTCTATTTAATTTGTGGTGTATCTATTCTATCTTATCGGTGGTGTATCTATTCGATTTTGTCGGTGGTGTATCTATTCTATTTAATTGGTGTATCTATTCTATGTTATCAGTGGTGTAACGACTCTTTTTAATCGGTGGTGTATATATTTTATCTTATCGATGGTGTATCGATTATATTTAATCGGTTTCAAAGAAATTGGGTAACAAAAATAAAAGATGAATAACTGCTTGAGGAGGAAAACAAATATGTAATTGAGGAAAAAAATCACAAGTAACAAAACAACTCATAAGGCTTATAAGAATGAAAATAACAAAGGTTATGGTACATGTTAGTTTTAACGGCTAGTAAAAAGAACGAGATAAAAAAATTAAACAACTTGTCTTCAAACGCGACAGTCTAACGCGTCAATCAAGTCAAATAATTGCTAATGTTTATATTAAACACCTGGTAGATGTTAGAAAGGACCTTAACTTACTGAAAACTGTAAAATAAGATGTATATGAAAGTGGACTGAACATAACCTTTGACCCTTCTTCGACTGACCCTCTAGCTATACGACTAGGTAATGGTAGAAAGTTAATTAACAAAGAAAAACTTAGCAATAAAGATAAAATAAAAATCTTAGCAGACGATCTCCTAGCCTTGTTATTAGCAATTAAGCTAAATTAAATTGGCGACACACATAATTAAGATATTCGTGAAAGTCAAGTGAAGTGAGACAATGGTGGGAGTATCCCACGACGTGGTTCATCTAGAACGCCCCTGTCACCCACATAACATATGATGCATGAGGACTGTATGTGGTTCATGGTCCTATCAAATATTAAAGCAAAAATTAAAAGCGAAGAAAACGAAAACGTCGGTAACCTAGCGTGCTAGATGACGAAAGAGGTCACTGCTGCGAAACATGAATTGAATAGATTAGAATTACCAGTGCAAAGCAGCTTGGCTTGACCCCGACAATACCTACATGTGGCTTCAGACTGAATGACCAACCTCGAGTAATGGAGAGACACTTTAAGAAGAAAAAGGATAACCTAGCGCCTAAAGGTTATTGGAATGGCAATCCGAAAGTATGTGGCTGATGTGAGTCGACAAAAATGCTTAATTTCGAAAAGGTGATTACATAGCATACAACGTAGTTTTACAGTGATATTATAGTGTAAAGTGGTACCTTATAAAGACTACCTTAAGCCGAAGAACATTGCTGAAAGCATTATTTGATGTAAGGGGTTAAAGGGGATGTATCAGGAGCGTAAAAGTGTTTTGAAAAGTTGAGTCACACAAAATATTTTTCCATATTTTTTTTGAAGTTCCAACAGAAAAACCAAAATAACTTTAATACCAAACTGTTGATTGTAGTTGACTAACTCAAGTAATTTCACAAACAGCACGTCGCGTCGCAATGAACCAGTTTCTGTATCGAGCAAAACACTCGTTTAATTAATATGGTTAAACTCGATATTGGGTAACAGATTTGCATAGGTCAGGACTCGGCCCTGCTAACTACATGCATGAAATGGAATTAAATACAAAATTTTATCATTAAATAAATTTACATGTTAAAAGTGCCTAATCTTAATTACGTTCTACCACACCAGAACAAAAACATGTATGTACTGTCAGGGTCTGCGCCGTGAGAGCGATTTTCGCCTATGACTGACGAAGCAGCGAAAACACAAATTGTATACATCGTAAGTCCACGAAAGAAGGACGTTTTAAAAATTGTTCTCCCACAAAAATAGGAAATTTAAATATGGATAGTCCTACATATATTATACGCGTGTGAAACTCGGACGCGCCCTAAATCAAAATTTAAAAGAATTGGGAAACTTTTCGTATTTCGATGTCGGTTAAAAAGGATCGCGAAAGATAGAAGCGTTTAAAATGTGATGTATCATAAAATGTTTTGATGATTAATGAAAAAAAAATGAAGAAAAACAAATGAAGCAGAACTACTTAAGGTATATGAGAAAAAAAGATTATGATATATAAAGCAACTAGCGGTCCCGGCGAACTTTGTACCGCTGCCTCGAACTTTGCCGTGTCTCGAACTTTGTACCGCTCTGTAACCCGGCGAAAGTTGGTTTTTACCTAATTTGCCCGAGTCCGGCTCGCACTTAACAGATCGATATCCTATCTTTTAAGTTGGATCAAATAACAGATAGTTACGAAGTTTGATCAAAATCGGTTCTGTAGTTTAGGAGTCCATCGCGGACAAACAACGTGACACGTAATTTTTAGATATAAAAATTTTGTAAATTTTGTAACACCAGGGGTATAACTCACGCGTTGCCGACCCTTCAAAAATTCAATAACTTCTTTCTTAAAGAACCCCATACTGTAGTCCATAGAGAAAACCTTGTAAAATGTGTATAATATGCTCAGTAAAGGAATAAGTTTGTGTTAAAAATATATGATTCAGCTTTTTTTCATATTTTTTTGACAATCTAGCTACTATTGAGGTGATTATTTTGACTTGGTACTTGACGTAGGGCTCTACTAAGAAAGAATTTTGCAAAATTAATCTCTCGAAGAGCTAAAATGAGAGTTGTATGAAAATACGCAATTTTTGAAGTTTTTTTTTTTTTTTTCACCAGGGGTATCACTTGCGCGTTGCCGACCCTTCAGAAATCTAATAACTTCTTTCTTGAAGAACTCCATACTGTAGTCCTTGCAGAAAACCTTGGCAGGGAGCTCATTCCACAACTTAAGCGTTCGCGGGAGGAAGTTTCTCTGAAACCGCACTGTACGCGACCATTTAGGTTCTAAAGTGTGAGAATGAATTCCCTGCCGATGGCGAGCGGTGCGATGGTAGAAAGTAGCCGTGGGCATCATTTCGAACAATTCCTCAGAACACAACCCATTGTACAAGCGGTAGAACACACACAGTGAGGCAAAGTCTCTCCTCAGACTTAAGGGCTCGATACCGCAAGTGAGTTTGGGATCGTCGACAATTCTCACAGCCCGTCGTTGAACCGAGTCAAAAGGGTCAAGCTGGTATCCGGGTGCACCTGCCCAGAGATGGCAGCAGTACTCCATATGGGGCCGAACTTGCGACTTGTAAAGTAACAACCTTTGCCCCGACGTGAAGTACTGCTTCGCTCTGTTGAGTACACCAAGTTTTTTGGACGCCAGCTTTACCTTATCTTGTAAATGATCTCGGAACTGAACATCGCTGGAGATGTCGACACCAAGGATCCCAATGCTCTTGGAGATGGAGAGGGGAGTGTTCTGGAATTGTGGGACCACAGTGAATGGAGTTTTCTTACCGGTGAACGCGCACACTTGTGTCTTTGTAGGGTTTAATCGGACCAAGTTTACCCGTCCCCAGTCAGAGACCTGGGACAGTGTGGTCTCGATTTGAGACACAAGTTCTCCGCGGTTTTCCTCCACAAGGGAACGAGGGATGTTTGCACGACCCGTGTAAAAAGTGTCTCCAGTACTGTCATCTGCATAGCAATGTATGTTGTTGATGTCCAACATGTCATTGATATGCAGTAGAAACAGCGTAGGAGACAGCACAGAGCCTTGCGGGACACCAGCATTAATGTCCATGCTATCAGAGCAACTACCGTCAACTACAGTTCGTATGCGTCTGCCGGACAAAAAGCTAGCCACCCATTTGCACAAACCCTCGGGCACTCCGTAAGATGGCAACTTCGATAGAAGACCGCGGTGCCAGACCCGATCGAACGCCTTCGCTATGTCCAGGCTACATGCCAATGCCTCCTCCTGACTCTCAATGGCTAGTGCCCATCGGTGTGTGAGATACACTAGAAGGTCACCAGTCGAGCGACCGTGGCGAAAGCCATATTGACGGTCACTGACCAGATCGTGTACTTCTAGGTATCTTAGAAGCTGTGTGTTGATCACACGCTCCATCACCTTAGAGAGGAGAGAGGTAATAGCGATAGGCCTGTAATTCGATGGATCTGATCTATCGCCCTTTTTGGGCACCGGGTGCACATTCGCAGTCTTCCATGTAGACGGAAATTGCCTAGTGTGGTAGGAAAGCGCGAAGAGGCGCGTGAGTACAGGACATAACTCAGGAGCACACTGCTTAAGCACCACTGCTGGTATACCGTCTGGCCCACTCGACTTATGAACGTCTAGAGAAAGCAACGCCCGCCTGACCTCCCGCTGCGTTATGGAGATTTCCGGCATGGACTTACCGCACCACGGTATAGTAGGTGGTACAGCGCCTTCATCGTTCATATTCGAGTTCGAGGCAAAGAGACTGCCCAGTAGATCGGCTTTCTCTTTAGCACTATGGGCCAAGTCACCATCGGTCTTTCGCAGTGGTGGTAACGACGACTGGCAGAAGTTCCCTTCGGCAGCTTTGGCAAGCGACCAGAAAGCACGACTCCCAGAAGGATAGCTCGCAAGTCGCCCACCTATTTTGCCGATGAATTGGAATTTTGCTCTGGCAGTTGCTTTCTTACTGAACCTCGAGGCAGCATTTAATTTGCGTTTTAACTCAGAAATATTCGGATCCTTATTATAACGAGCCGTGGTCCAAGCCTCATATGCATTTTGCTTAAGAATTTTAGCTTTTCTGCAAGACCTATTAAACCACGGTCGTTTTTTGACGCCGGCAGCTACTCGCGGGTTAGGAATATAGCATTCCATACCAGCAAGGATTGTCTCAGTGACTGCGGCTGCGCAGACGTCAGGATCTTCTGAGTTAAAGCAGATCTGCCTCCACGGGTACGATGCGTAAAATTCACGCAATCCATCCCAGTCTGCCGACTTATAGTGCCACACACGACGCCAGTTAGTTGGCCCAGAAGGATCAGGTTGTGTGCATGACACTTGAGTCCGAACGAGACAGTGGTCCGAGGAGCCAAGAGGCGCATCCACTGAGACGGAGTACCCGTCCGGACGAGTAGTCAGCAGAAGGTCCAGTAAGGAGCTCGTATGTTCCTCTATATCTGGTATTCTCGTTGGAGAAAGTACCAGCTGAGAGAATCCATAGGTCAGAGCAAATTCATGAGCAGATATCCCAGCATAGTTATTGGTTCGAGAACTGAGCCACTCGCGATGGTGGGCGTTAAAGTCTCCCAAAATAACTAGTTCTGCTGTGGGATATTGCTCTAGAACTTTGTCAGTCGTCAAACTCAGGTGCGTGAAGAGTCGAGTTACGTCCGTGTCACCGCTATGAGACCTGTATAGGCACGCATAGATACGAGTGTGGCCGCCGTAATCTACGCGCACCCACAATATCGACAGGTCCCTGTCTTCAAGGCTATGAAGGCGGCGACAGCAGATATCCTCCCGGACGAACATACATACACCGGCACGACTCATAAAATTGTGTTCGAGTTTGTAGCCGGGATAATGAAGGTATGATGTGTCGGCCGGGCAGGATATCTGCGTCTCCGTTAGAAAAAGAATGGTCGGATGCGCAGTTTCGAGATGGTGGTGGACTGCGTTAAGATTTGCGTGAATACCCCTGATGTTGCAAAAATCCACATTATATGTGGATGGAGTAGCCGCTGTGCAAACTCTTTTCTTTTTCTGTCTTCTGGCCATAATATATATAAAAAAAAGTTACTAAGACTAAGGATGAGGATTCACTGCACAGACAGCATAGAGGGCAAAGGGTGCGGTTCTAAGACTGCCGAAGCTCGCCACAGATGATACGGTTGCTGGCACGGCGGGCGGAAGGGCCCCTGATCCCCCTCTGTTGTAGTAGCCGGGTCCACTCCGGTCTCCTTCTCCGGCACGACTACCACTTCAGATACTTTACACAGGCTGGCGAATCAGCCTCCCAGGGCGGAGATTAAGTGATCCCTGGGTTCGGGATCCCGTTCAACCTGCGGGCGGCCAGCGGTCAGCCGTTTCATCAGGTCTCCCTGACCGCCGAACCAGCACGCCGCGTCTATGCCGAGTATGACAGCAACAAGCACCGCCGGTCCTCCGCTGTCCGTGCAGCGAATCCTCAAAGAGCTCTGGCAACCTTACTCACCGCCAGGAACACAACACTACTCAATGTTAGTGTTATTATGGCCGCGGTTTTCTGTAAGGTGGAGGTACTTCCCCAGTTCGGGCCGCTCATTCGAGCAAGTACTCGCTATGCCCTGCTTAGTTGTTCGGGTGGCTTATTCGAGCGAGTACTTGCAGTGCCCTACCTCTCTTATAATAAGTTAAATGAATATAAAATTGGTATTTGGCCTTTGGTTGAAGATTGTCGTGTATTTTGAAAAATAATTGCCTAGGGGCAAAACCACCAACAGTTAAGGTTCAAGTGGATGAAGTCGCGAGAAAATGCTAGTAGGGTAAATTCATGCTCGCCGACTAGTCCAACGCCGATACATTTTGTATGTTGTGTACAATTTAAGGGATACTGCCATTTTGCATTAAAGTTTAAACGTGTAACGTTTAAGTTACTCTGTTAGTTTTATATTTTATAATGATAGATATATAAATGTATTATGTTTAAATTTCTTAGTAACCGATTGCTAATAAACTACGACAAAATAAATAACGAAGCGTTATAGCAATATTTGGCACAAAACTAAACATTTCAAACTTCGCAAAGATTTGAATAGTTTCAACGCCACCATTATTGTAAGCTTTATGTGACGTAAGACTATGTAAACATTACAACCTAATCTAATTATACTAAGGATTGTCTAATTCTAACCAAATAAATCATAGAAAGAGACCAAGAATCAACGTAGGTATGATTATTTTATTGTATCTCAGATTAAGGATACAATAAAAAGTGCAACTGCTATCTTCATAGACTTCGACGTTATAATCGACCTGGCCATTAGCATTTGCTATATTGGATTTCGCTCATATTCCTGCTCTATATTTTATCAATGCAAATAAATATTTTCACAGCAAATATGTAGTTAAAAGATTAACCCCAACCCAGGTATGTACCTGCAACAATTCTTACAGTCCGTGTAAGAACTCAACCAATTGAGCTATAGAGGCACAACTCTGGCCAATGAAAATCCTAACTACATCTTTGCTCTGGAAATACGTTTGTTATAAACATCACAAACAATTTCTTGTGACTTTGAAAGTACAAATACAAATATATATATTTATATTGTTATTTTAAAATTTATATTTGTACTAGGATTTTATAAGTGACTAGAAGTTGTTTGGTCTATATTTTGAAATACATGCATGTATTGGTATAAAATTAAATACTATATGAATTAAGTTGCTTTTTCTTTAAAGGAATATATGCCTTTTTAAAGATTTCATCAAATGTTATTTAGTACTAGTTAAATTTCTTATTTACTAATATAACCTTTGTACTGGTCATCAATACACATCTACCACCTCCATTACAGCTTTTACCACCGCTTACACCAGCTTCACAAATCAGCATCAACGGCGGAGCCACCGTCTATGCAAAAACAACTGTTTGAGACTTCATATGGAAATCGTTACTCATTTTGCTTCTTGTACACATCTACCATAGGTACATATGAGTCGTGTATTAGTGGAGCCACTGTCTATGCTTTATTGTGTATACGTATATTACTTCTGCAGTGTACTACTGTTAAGTTGTTTTTATACAGGTATGCTTAGTGTAATTTGAAGTGGAGCTACCGTTAATGTAATTTCGAACTTTTTGCAGATTTCAGATACCTATGTAACTTGTAGCTTCTCCAGTCTGCCACCATCTAATTATGTTTGTTCACGTATGCGAAGTGTTCTTTCACCTTTGCTCTAGTTGCGTCCGCAGCTACCCGTGACGGGTCGGTACGCACCATCGCGCCTCGCCACTGGAGGGGTGACCAGATACTAAATTGCTGAGATACGAGTCGTAAATTAATGCATCCGGTTGAATTTTAATACCCCGTCTCGGTGCGTTCGTTTAGAATGTAGGCAAGATGAATTTTTTTCGCAATGTTAAATGTTTGTTACTTAATCTTTGGCTTCGATTTGGAAGGGTCATTTTTCAACTTGCCGTTAGTTAAAGTCAGGCCTGACTTATGATTATCATGTCGGCTGTTGGATATCAGCTTGTCCAGGACAAAGGCCTTAATCTTAGATTTTCAAAATTGATGGATTCATTGACTGAGCCAATTATATCCAGGTAATTCTTGCTGCCCTAACTAGGTCATAAGTCCACCTAGTGAGAGGCGATTTCTGGTTTTTTTATACCACTACAGTGGCAAACAAGATTACGGTCCGCCTGATGGTAAGCGGTCACTGTCGCCTATGGACTTTTGTAACACCAGGGGTATCACCCACACGTTGCCGACCCTTCAAAACTCCAATAACTTATACTTGTGGTAATAACCTTCATTCCCAATCGTTTCTAATCTAATCCACGACCTATACAGCTTGCCCACTTCAGTTTACAAACCCTTTGAGCTAGAGCCGTCGCGTCCCTCCAGGGTTTCGATTAGGTCACCCTATTGCTCCGCTATGACTTAAAGGAATAGTGCTCTGTGGTTTTACTTACTTTTAAAATTTTCCTCTGATTACCACAAAACTTCGCTATGACTTCGCGGCTTTACACCGTAATGTCAGTACAACACAAACTTTATATTATCGACGTAGTTACGTCAAAAATGTCCTCGACCATATAAATGATGCACCTATCGACTTATTTGTCATAAATGTGTTTTGTTAAGTGTATCTTTTTCTAAAGCTTTTTCTTTTTAAAAGAAACTAGTCGCATTTTACTACTGATATTTAGCTACCTTTGAACCTTACACACTGTTACTTGCCCATAATGCCTAGTAATGTACCTATAAATAAATACCCGACACGAATAACTGTAATTATACAGTAAAAAATCAACATTATACTAATACAAACGTTCAACAAAAGAACTTCCCATACTGCAAAAGTCTTATCGTAAACTTAACAATGATATGTAAGCCGCCCTTCGCCGAAGTGGCGAAATATTCGCATTTTTGCGCAATATGGCGCACGGCGCATTCGACGGTGCAACGTGTGTGAGAAAACAGTTCTTATTGTTTCGGGGTTCATTGTCATTAGTGTGCTGCAGCCTTAATAGGGTAGCCAGGGCACTGTAATTATTTAGATTTGAAACTAGATTTGCGCAGTTTTCATTTTATTAATTTTTTAAAATTTTGTAAACATTTGCATATCATTTAAACTTTTTTCAGCATTTTTTGGGGATCGGAACCGGTGGCACGGGATTTTAGGACAAAATTTAATACCCGTATTTACAACAAAAGTGAGGAGGGTGGAGCAGGTGCCGAAATCTGTATCCAAAAGTCTAACAAAATATATTTAGGAGGCTTTGAGGTACGGTGCAAATACGGTACAGCAAATGTGTCACTATATGTAGGCCGGAAACGAATTATATTTATATCTGCAATAGGATCCCTTTCAAAATTAAAGGGTTTCGTAATCGGTAACGAAATATCAAAAACGGAACCCTTAACAATTTGTCATATCCATCTTTCTATCTGTCTTTCTACCGTCTTCGGAAAGATTCTAATGAAATTTTACAGAGTTATATATGCTTTTTGTGATTCGCCGTACAGATGTTATCGAAATTGTAAAAGTGAAATTTTTGTGGGTGACCCTTTAAAAATCTAATCACTGCCTTCTTCAGTAGCGCTACATTGAATTTTAAGAAGAAATAAATTAATAAATATTTTTGGATATTACACACAGCGCCGTCCGGCCCCAATACAAAATAATCAAAGCTTGTGTTATGGATACCAATCAAAGGATACATATATTACTTTTTTTTGTAAATACATACATATCATACATAAAGACACCCAGACTCAAGTCTAACACAAATGTTTATCACATAAATGTTTGTACAGTGCGGGACTCGAACCCACACCCTCTGCATAGCAGCCGACCACACTACCAACTAGGCTGCGAGGGAGTCTTTTGTGTGTATTTAATGCACAATTAAGCAAAACCGTACCCGGGAAATACGGAATACCAATTTCCTTCAAAATTTTCTAATTCAAAAGTAGTTTCTAAGCAACATTTTTGAAGGAAATTAATTGTTTATGATAAACAATAATTTTTACGAGGATTTAAATGGGCAATTTCATATATTTTTATGGTGCCAAACATGTATACCCATGGATATCACCATGGGCGTAGCAAGGCAGCCCCCCCCCCCCCCCCTAGGTGCCCATAACCTGAAGGAATTTGCTCAAAATGAACATGTTCACTATATTAAAATGACATTTTCTATCAGGTCTGCCCCCTCAACTCCAAAAGCTGGCTACGCCCATGGATATCACAACACCAAATTGACCTCGAAATTTAGAAAGGCAAATTATCAGAATAATTAAGAAGAAAAAAACGGGCGATACATAATGGATACCCAACCTGCCTCTAGTGGCTATTGTGAGCTGAAAAAAATACGTGTACATATGAGTACGTAATATAATTATCTGATTTTCGCACGGTTCAAAACTGTTTTCTATACAGGTTGTTTCGTTTTATGGTGATATAAAATTAAATATTTGTATTAAGAGTGGGCTTAACTCTTAGTTTCCCTTTCAAACGTAGTTCTTCTATAAATTCGAATCAGATTTTTTTTTTTAATTTACAATCTTTTAATCTATGTATAGGCTCCAAATCAAAACTATGGCGGATTCGTCTGCGAAAAATTGCGCCTATAAGAACTCTTTTTCATACTCTTACTTTAAAAAATAACCTATTTTTTTACATACAAAAATCGAAAATATGATCAATATTTTCAATAATTGCTAACGTTAATCAAATTGTATTCTCTTAAGTATAAGATAATTTTCGGTAAGTGTACGCTTAATTATTATTCATTTATAGATTAGCGATTTTATCACTATAAATCTGCATGGAAAATAAGTTTCCAATTAGAGCGAATATTTATAACAGCCTGTACCTAAATGTGTAGTGATGCAATTAAATGTAAAGTTTGCACCATGCTAGACGGTTTGCTCCACAGTTACCCACAACCTTGCCTTGATTACAACCTGTTACAATTATACCCAAAAATATGGATATTTCATTAAATGTTATCTACCCATATTAAATATGCAATTACTTAGGCGTAGATATTTTATTTTAATTCACAACCTTAGTTGAAGGTAATTTGTATCTATTATGATTTTAGAGTTCCATAGTCAACAAGGAACCCTTGTAGTTTCAGTATGTCCATCCAACTTAGCTCAGAGACCCTTAGTAATAGGGAGATGTAATTTGGTATGAGTAGGTATACATATTAATCACGCCAACAAAATCTTAAAAGAATGATTTTTTTTTGTCTCTCCCGTTGTATAACTTGCCAGCCTTCGTACGTCCCCACTGCTGGGGTACGGCCTACCCTCATAAGCGAGGGTGATTGGGCCATAGTCCTCACGCGCGCCCAGTGCGGATTGTGAACTTCACATACGTTTTTTTTCTTGACGTATGCAGGTTTCCTCACGATGTTTTCCTTCACCGAAAAGTCAGTGGTGTGAATAAATAAATCAGTGTACTTGAGAAATTAAGAAAAGACTCATTAGTACACGCCGACCCTGGGGTTCGAACCTCCGCCACTTGGGACTTGAAGTGAAATTTAAACCCGTCGACCACCACCGACTTTATATAATTAAAAAATATTGCGGGTGTATGAAAACCATTTTTCGGTTCAGGCATCCGTTTGCAAAAAATTTAAGCTTTAAGCGCGAATTTTTGTGAGAGTCAACTACCATATCAATGATTCAAAGTCAAAGTCAATTTTTTTTTTTCATATTAGGTTTTTATAAACACTTTTGAATCGTCAAAATTATTAAATTCTATTCTTTTAAATCTGGTTCACAATGTTGCTTTGGATACGTGAAAAAATTCACGGCAGTAGTATATACGCCTATATATAACAAATTCAGGGCAGTAGTATATATGCCTATATATAACAAATTCAGGGCAGTAGTATATATGCCTATATATAACAAATTCAGGGCAGTAGTATATATGCCTATATATAACAAATTCAGGGCAGTAGTATATATGCCTATATATAACAAATTTAGGGCAGTAGTATATATGCCTATATATAACAAATTCAGGGCAGTAGTATATACGCCTATATATAACAAATTCAGGGCAGTAGTATATATGCCTATATATAACAAATTCAAGGCAGTAGTATATATGCCTATATATAACAAATTCAGGGCAGAAGTATATATGCCGATATATAACAAATTCAGGGCAGTAGTATATATGCCTATATGTAACAAATTCAGGGCAGTAGTATGCCTATATGATATTTTTTAAAGGAAAACTAGGACAGCTTAATAGGCTTTACAAGTTAATAAGTAATAGTTGATCGACATACTTATATAATGTACTTTGAGAAGTAAAAATCTCATACAAATTCCTTCGAAAATTATTTAGGGGTACTTGTTAGCCATGTAAAACAGGGTTTAAACTAAATTGATATATACAAGTTTTTAAATATCTACAAAAATTCTCATTCAACGGAATCGTAACTTAATGCGTACAAAACGCACTTGCCCTTTTTATTTATGTGAAAAGCATTGTACCCATAGAATAATATTTATTAACTGGATAGAGAATTGCACCTTAATAGCTCAATTGGCAGGGCATTTAAAATAGATCTAAGCTACAAGTCCTAGCTGAAGTTGAATCTTTTGATTGTGTCTTTATTGCATTATTTACTACTAATTAAAAAAATGCAAAATTAGGTACTAAGTAAAACTCATTTATTTTGTAAGTATATTTGTGGAATACGTGCTTTAGGATACAATTATTATTTTTTTTACTTTAGAAATATTGGTTTTACTACTGTATGTGTGTTTGTGTTCAGCTGTTTAGTAAAAAAGAAAAAAAAAGTATCGATCAAATTATAATAGACTAGCAAGAAAAAGAATGATTTATTTTCTACTCAGGTCATGACTCAACTCATACCTTTATGGACAGTTTACTCACTTCGACCATTTTATCACTAAACAGTGTCAAAAACGTGTTAATGAATTCAAAGTATCAGTTTAACAGTAGTTCGCTAAAAAGCTATGTCCAGCGTGAACTTACAGCTATGAATACAAATAAGTTACGTGAGACGTCACTTCCGTCCACACTTTGCCATGAAAGTCAAAGCAAAAAACATACCGCATCTCCGACTTTCTGCCTACATTTAAACTTAGAAGCTATGTTGCACTTTGTTAAGAGGAAACAGCAGGTGCCAAGTGCAAGTGTTCAGTGACATAAATATTAATAAGCTTACATAACTTATTAGTTGGTGTACACCTAGGGGTTTCGATTTCGCCTCGTCTCCCAAGAGGCATAGGTTCAAGCCCAGCGTGTCCTCCATCATGAGTATTTTTCTTAATTTCTCAATACACTGAAAAACATCGTGAAACCTGCATTCGTCAAAAAAGGCGTATGAAAGGCCGCGTGGTGGACTATGCCCAAACATCTCGATGAGGGTAGGCAGTAACCCTACTGTGGCCACATATGAAGCAACATTACATTCTTATTACTCATCACACTAAATTTGCATGTAGTTCCATTACAACTTGATTGCAACTTGCCTCAACCATTCCATGCCTTACCGGAAAGAAAAGGGCACAGGTGTTTTGTTTTAGATTATTGGAACTTTATTTTAACATATAGGTAGGATAATTAAAGAGTGGGATAATGGTTCACCATCGGGTTAGACTGAAGAATAAAAAATCTTTTCGAGGTTGGAACATAGCTTGAAAAACTTACTTAAGCTCCGTTAATTTGCGATAGTATTAAAATTACACCAAACCATTACAATTTAATTAACATAAATGTACTTACTGTTAGATTAAACTAAACTATCTTTTATTCAATTGATTTAAAGATCATTTTAAAGGCACATATGGCTTGGTAATTTTCTACATAAGCCAGCACATTGTGTTGGCAGTGAAAACTTCAAGTTTTTCCCACGAAAAAAGGAAAACTTACTGTGTATGTGTGTTGAAACTATTGCGACATACAAGGCGTGTTTTGTAGTGTTGTATGAGTGGAAGTGAATGGAACTATGCGCTGGAAGGTTGAAGTTGAAGTTGACCAATCAAATTGTCAGATGTAGAAACTTTGGCAAATTGGTAGATTGAGTTTAATTATTTAGAAAACATGTATATATGGTAATTTTTTTTTATAGGGTTCCGTACCCAACGGATGTCGACGGAGCCCTATTACCCATGCCTATGTTGTCTGTCTGGCCGACTGGCTCTTTCTGTTAAATCAAAGTAGGTAGAAGCCTAAACTTTTACAGAGCATGTGTTATTGGCGATTTTCCTGACAAATAACAAAAACACAAAAGGTGTATTGTAATTTAAATGGGTCTCCATACAATAAACATGTATTTGTTGTTTTTCCTCTATTGTAAAAATTCAAGTCATTCATATTTCATACAAGCTTCAAACTTAAAACGATTAAAGTGTAGGTTCTATAGTATAACAACAAATAATCAAAATCGGTCAGGTGCAATTCGGGCTTGTGCATTATGGCGGCTCCGTGGCTCAGTGGGTAATGACCTGCCTGCTGAACTGTAGGGTGTGGGGTTGATTCCTGCACAGAACAAACTTTTATATGATAAACAATTGTTTATGTCTTAAGTCTGTGTGTTTTCAGTGTATTATATGTATGTATTCACCAAAAAATGTATATACATATATGTATTTTTATCCGTTGTTTGGTATCCATTGTACAAGCTTTTTTTTGGTTGGAGACCAATAATCGCGCTGCGCGCAATGTCCAAGTATCCTTTGACGGAACCCTCGCTGCACGACTCCGACTCTCAGTTGACCGCTTTTTTATTAAAACTAATCACAAACATTGTAATCAAAAACCATTAACAAAAAATATAAGAAATCAATAAACTTAACCACTTCATATCGCATTTGCTTTCTTAGGTAGGTACCTCTACCCGACAACGACAGAAGAAAGTTATATGATTAATTGTCGGTTATAAGAACATATTCGTATTATCATAGACAGCGTCACACCCACGCGAATATTATGTTTCTTTTGGGCTACAAGACAAATCGATGTTACTCAAATTATAATGCTATTTTTTCCGCTTTGATATAATCATTGCGCACCATAAGTTTGAAATGGCTAGGTATTATAGATCAGGTAGCTGTGTTTTCGAGATTATTTTTATATAAGTCCCGTTACTTTGTCTGTGGCTCAGTACAGCCAGTTACATTTATATTTTTTTTTGTTATTAAGTGTTTTGTTTATTTTATTCTATATATACGCTCGATCATGTAAATACAAAGTTTTTGTGCAAATTTTATCCAGTCCTGATTTAATAATAAATAAATAAATATTTTTGGATGTTACATACACCGCAAAGTAAGCAAAGCTTGTGTTGTGGTTACCAGACAACGGATACAGATACATACATATTACTTTTTGTGTAAATACATACATACATAGTATATATAAATACACCCAGACGCAAGACATACAAACACAATTGTTTTTAAACACATAAATGTTTGTCTAATGCGGGAATCTAACCCCCACCCTCTGCGCAGCAGTCGGACACACAACCAACTAGGTTTGAATAGTGACGTCATACTATTATTTTCCATTAAAAAATTACTTCGATTGAGAGGTTTCCCACATCTAAAACAGAAGGCTTAAGCTATGCAAAGTGGTAACAGACACTTAGAGTTGCTTTGCAATAGAGAAAAAACCAAACCAAAAGCCTCTAGTACCATTATCTATAAAATCTATAAAAAAACATATCGCGTTTGTTGTTTGGGAGCCCCCCTTAAATATTTGTTTCATTTTAATTTAATTCTTTATTTTTAAAGTGACTATATAACTTAATATTCTGTAAATATTTTAAGCGTCTACCTTTTGCCGTTATCAATATCGAGCAAAAAAATCACGTTTGTTGTATGGGAGCCCCCTTAAATATTTATTTTATTCTGTTTTTTAGTATTTTGTGAAAATATCAAAAGTCTAACTACCACGGTTCATGAGTACAGCCTGGTGACAGACGGTCGGATGGACGGACGGATTACTCAGTCATATGGTCCCGCTAATTACCCCTTGGATACGGAACCCTAAAAATAAATGAAATTTATGTTAACTAACAAACTGTTTTAATAGTAAACACCCATTTTCGGTGCATGCTAACCGCCCCATCTATATTTTGCCTACTATAGTTGGCACAAGACAAACATTTATGTGATGAACATTTGTGTTTCTTTGTTAGTTTTCTTAGCTTGGGATGAGTTGGCACTGTGTGTGTGTGGGTGTGTGTGTGTGTCCTGGAATATTTACTATTATCATTATTTGCACTTACTATAAGAACACGTACTTTTGTTACCTATTCATATTATGCTTCTGTTGAGTTTAATAAAATTAATATTGTAAATCTTTTCTGAAAACTTTAAAGAAAATCATAGACATCTCATACTACTTTGTAATTAAATAGAGTAAAAAATCTATCAGACATGTAATTATGACTAACTACAAGGAAAACTTTACTCCTTAGCGTGATATTTTTTTTTGCTTCACCCAGTCCATTCAAGGTCACTTAATAGAACAAAGGTAAAGACTAGTTTGAACCTTTAGGAAGAGCGTTCCTAGTTGAGAAGCAGAGGAGCAGCTACAACGATTTTCCTCTCTGACTTCCTTATGGATTTTGAATTAAAATTTACAAAATAGTAGGATTAAAAAAAATCAAACCCAGAAAGTATACAAAACTATCAGCTTCTAACATCGCTCGACTCCACTACCCGCCGCAAGATGGCGCGATAGCTGCTCCAATGGCGTACACAATTAATACAGTACTTAACTAGACTAATTAACGATTGCAGAGTGACCTAGAATCTATAATGAGCCTGTGGCAAGATCCGCTGCTCCGAGATCAGCGTTGCGAAGTTGAACACCTCTGTTTACGCATCGCTACATACCGCGATAGTTGTCGACAAGGGTTTTTAACTTTAATTTCGAAATTCTCAATTTATTTTTCAAAAGAACCTCCTTTCGATCACATTTTTTGTTATATCTTTAACACGAAAGGCCATTTCGCCATGGCTTCAAAAATGAAAACAAGGTAATAATAATATCTTAATTTACTTAAAACAGTTTTTGTCTTATAACTATTGTAGTTTTTTTTTATAACTATTGATATTCTACAAGATTAACGCGTTGGCTGTTGCTATCACACTAGGTAGCAGTTATATAGCGCCGTCGCTTTGCTTGCTTCACTGCATAGGTAGCCTCTTAATTTTATGGCAAGAGCACTTCAGTCTAGATACCCACACTGTATAAGAGGCAGGGTTGCGGCGATGGGCTCACCAGCTCTCACGCACGACTAAAGTCGTTGGTAAATGAGGATGCAACACCATCCCCCTGTGAGTACAAACCCTTATTTAAAAATATACATACATACCTAATACAGTTCTCAAATCATAACTCTACATTGTGAAGTAAATGTGACTGAGTTCTAGGTTGGAGTGTAATTATTATTATCAATAAAATTAAAACGTTTTAAATTAACGTTAGCTACGCGAAAAAAAATAAACACTAAGGGTAGATAATAAAAAAGAATATAGATAGGTTATTTATTAGTCTGGAAAAATTATTGATGTAGAAATCTTAAAGGTGAAATTAAATAATAAAAGAACTTATTTATTTAAATACTTACAGTTAATATAAAAGCTAAACCCTGCACTCGAACTTACCTATAAAACAAACAAAAAAAAATGTATACTTATTTATAGAACTATGATTAAATTGGGACATTCTGTGACCCAAGCATATTTTGGAACCGTAGATCCTATCGAAATTCGGATTCGAAACGTTCCGAAACGCATCAACGCTTTCGGATTCGGATGTTTGGATCGAGTTGCGAAAATGGAACGGATATTGCTCGTTCCTCTCGGCGGCCATTATGTTCGAAATTTGAATTTTGCCGGTTAACTGGGCGCTTCCGGTCGCGATATAACGCTTTGTTTCTCAGTTGGGAAACTCAGTTTTCCGAATGAGTAACATGGCAAGGCACTTGACGTCTAAGAAAAGCTTTTAAATATTTATTACTTATAGTATATCCATACTAATATATTTATTACTTATAGTATATCCATACTAATATATTTATTACTTATAGTAAATCCATACTAATATAATAAATCTGAATTAATGTTTGTTTGTTTGGATGCGCTTATCTCTAGAAATACCGATCGGATTTAAAAATTTCTTTAAAGATTTGTATCCGTTTTCTAGTATCCATAACACAAGCTTTACTTGCTTTGGGGCGAGACGGCGCTGTGTGTAATGTCCAAGATTATTCATTATCTCTGTCTATTACAGTCTTGTAATTTTACTATTTTTATTTTAACTTACATTAGGAGGAAATAACAGGCTGTTTTATTTTCTCATTGAACCTATTCCCCTGTTTCCTCCCTGGATTTTGGCATTAGACCTATCATTTTATTTCACATATAGGTATGATACATATACACAGTCGCTATGTCTGTATGTTTTTCTTTTTATAATGCCATTCGTTTATATAAGTGAGGCCTTTAAAAGTCTAAAACATTGGCTCCTTTTTAGGGTTCCGTACCCGGAGGGTAATTAGCCGTCTGTCATCAGGATGTATCTCATGAACCGTGATAGTTACACAGTTGAAATTTTGCACAGAAGATGTATTTCGGTTGCCGCTAAAACAGCAAATACTAAAAAATAGAATAAAACAAATATTTAAGGGGGGCTCCCTCACTTGACTTTTTGCCATTTTTATAGATAATGGTACGGAACCCTTCGTGCGCGAGTCCGACTCGAACTTGGCCGATTTTTTTATTACTTTTATAGACGTGCTCTGTACGACTATGTAAACTAATTTGTAAGAAAACAAAACGTACCGACATACCATAATTCACTAACTTCAAGGATAAGTAATTTCTATACAATTAAGTTGAGATTTGGAGGAGGAAAGTGGAAGATACAAAACACTGATGTTGCTCATTGTGACTATGTATAATTTGACCAAGGCGTAGTTGTCCCTTTGGCGCATCGGTGTCTTGGCCCACCGGTGTCTTGGCCCGGGTCTAAACACGACAGTAAATGTATTTTCAAATACCTGGGTGTGTATTCGCTTGGGTCTGATAAATTCCTCTTAAAAAAATAAGTTTTACTTTATAAATAACTCAAAGCTCATATTCTAATTAAAAAAAAAATGAATCAAAAGACAGTATTTTTTTCAAATGCTATTATAAATGAAAAGTTACAATATAAACCCATTTTAAGCAGCATAAGTATATTTCATTATTTATCTAAATAGTTATGTGAAGTCATTAAAATTATCACAGTAACTTATTAAGTGAAAAGTTAAAAAGAAAAATTAAATTGCCTTTATCGTTGCAATGTTCTCACAAGTAACCCTATAAAGAATGAATATAAGTGGACCATAAAAAAAAACTTTCGTTAATGTAAGCTTCTTTTAATATAACAATTTATATAACTTAAATAGTTTTAGTTCAACGTATGTAATTTTAATTTTTTTCATTCCACTAAGATGGCAATCTAGCACAAGGCCTGGCTGATGTAAATGTCGTGGCCAGTTCTAAAAATTGATCACTTCATGATGTGGCCGATCATTTCATGAAATGGTCGTATTTCAGGATACAGCAAGCTAAATCTGACCATATCGTTTTAGCGTAAACGTTTAATGATAATATCAATCCAAGTTTATAGCCATATCATTAGTGTAGGTACTATTTTAACTATTTTAAATTTAAACAAAGAACAACGTACAAATAAACGTAAAACTTAATAGGGTATATGCTCGTAGTCGGCATATAAATAAAATATCAAATGCAAAATTAATATTTGAAATTAAATCAAAAAGAAATTTGAAATCGAATGAGTACTTTCAAACATTCCCTACTACACCTAATCTTACAAACTTAACCTCTGTTTAATATGAGTGCAGATTTGAACATTATTGTTTACTTTTTTAATACAAAAGAATTGTCTGCTTGTCTGTGATGTATCACATCACAAAAAGAAAGCGACATTAGCGTCCCTACCGGTGGGTATTGTGACTATTTTACGATATGATCACAAATGTTAGACAATATCATGAAGTAGTCGTTTGTTTGGTTGTTCATATCGTTAAACGTTGAGTTGTCGTAGATTTGGCTTGACCATATCATGATGTGGCCAGTGAGTACTGTTTTATATAATGAAATTTGACCATTTAATGAAATGGTCGGACACATCATGAAATGACCAATTCTAAGATCGGGCCATACCTATGGTATGGTATGATATGGTGGTACCTAATACCTGCCAAAATTTAATATTTAAATTAAATTTTCAGTACTAAACTAAATAAAACAAAACAAGACAAGCCTAACCTTTCCAATGTTCATAATATTTATTTTTCTTTTTGTGATGATGGAACTAATAGCGCGTGCGATGTACATATTATCTCCATACACGTGTCAAAATATATTTTTTTTAAGTCCGTAGACAGCACAGATTTAATATCAAGCAATATCTTGTTCATAGAGTCGGGGAGCAGAGGGCATCTGAAGACTGCACGGGTGGGTGCTCCAACTAATTGTCGGTGCTGCGACCCGTGACGACAGTTAGTCGGCCGGGCGGAGGCACCCGGTTCCACTCTCCGATGACTCGGTAAAAAAATCTTGCGTGTATGCTGCATTGGATTCTGATTAAATTGATTAAAGAAAATACATTTTATTTTCAGACTTGCTGAGATTTCTGTTGCAAGGAAAACGCGCGTAATTTACGTTTGACGATCAGCGTCGTGCCTTGGCTTCGTTTGCCTTCTTTTCTGTAGAGTCGGTACAATAATAATGAATCTAGCCGGGGAATTCATCCTCACACCCTAGAACCTTACTTAGGAGTTCAGTCCTCAGTTTTAGACAGGGACTAAATATCGATATAAAAATATCTGTGTAGTACCAATGATAATATGAGGAGTGAAATTCTATACTTACCGGATTTTCTGTACCGATGTTTTTCCTTTCTGCACTTAGTTAAAAATTATTTTATTTCTATATATTATGTTGTAAACAGGATGTGAAGGCAGGGTGCAGGAGGAGAAAGACGGGCCGGGGCGAACATCCATTACGGTCAAAATTTCGTATCGTAGTTAATAAATGACGGTGTCAATAATATCTCACAGTTATTAGACTCCCTCGCAGCCTAGTTGGTAGTGTGGCCGACTGCTATGCAGAGGGTGTGGGTTATGTACAAAAGAGGGTAATCTAAATGTATCCGTATCCGTTGTCTGGTATCCATAACACAAGCTTTGCTTACTTTGGGGCCAGACGGCGCTGTGTGTAATGTCCAAAAATATTTATTATTTTTATCTGTATTGATATTTTATGTCACCTTAATAGGCCTTAAAGTATGACGCCATATAGAAAATAATCGTACCCATATTCATACCGGTATTCAGTCCTTGGATTCCCTGATCAGCACGAAGAATCTTTTATTTCGAGCAACATGACAAAAAAACAATATAATCTTTTTAGAGCAGTCCCGAACCCTAAAATCTTTTTTTTTTGCTAATATTCAGTATGTGTGTCAAATAAATCTGTTTGAATATATAAAAGAAAAACTGACTGAATTATTTAATGACATATCAACCACACAGCTCAAGCTGCTGGGTCTTGAAATTTAGAATTTGGCATGTGGGTTTCCTTCTTGACGAAAGGCTAAGAAAGGATTTTGCAATATGCATCCCCTAAAGGGGTAAAATGAGGTTTAGATATTTATATGAATAACCGTCAGTTTTAAAGCTAAACATTGGTAGTATTTAAACATTGGTATTCAGCCTTTAGGTTGTAAATTAGGTTGACGTGTTTCACCATTTTTAAAAAATCATCCTACCCTAGGGGGCAAAACAGGGGATAAAAAATTGTACGAGGATTCCAATATCTTTGTAGGTAAAACAATAAACAGTTAGAAGCTTTCTTTTTTTTTAAGGCCACGCGGGCGAAGTCGCTGTATAACACTAGTTTATATAAAACTTATGTACCTACACTGATGTGCGTACCCAGTATGGGTAACATAAGATAACATAAAATAAAATAAAACAGACAAACAATTAGAACATACATGTGAAGATGCAACAGTCATGCTTCGAGAAACACTTGATTCACTTTTAATTTCTTCTACTGTGACTTGTTTGATGTAGGTATAAAGAAAAAACCACACCTTTATTACCTCACTTTTCGTGTTTACGTGAAAGGCAGTTCATTTTTGTCACCATTATCATTATTAAACACACATCTGTACAAAAAGAAGTACCAGAAGTTTTCCACAAGTAAATCTTTAAATACGCCAGCTACAAGTATCTATCTATTTCTGTTCCGTTTTTAAATTTTAGGTTTGTCTGCCTTCTAATCTTTGAACGTGTTTCGAGGTGACGTCAACTGCCGAGGTTTTATTTTCACCGTCCCATCCTAGACTTACTTCTTATCAGTTTTAGCAAGACGTCTTAAGAGGGCGATATAGGCCAGAAAGTTAATTTCTTTAATACTAACGATGTGCATATAAATGTTAAAACTCACTTGCCGTATCGAATCCTTGAGTCTGCGGAGAGACTTTGCCTCCCTGTGTGTGTTCTACTGCTTGTACAATGTGATGTGTTCTGCGGAATTGTTCGAAATGATGCCATCGACAGGGAGTTCATTCTTACACTTTAAAATCGAAATGGTCACGTACAGTGCTGTTTCAGAGAAAATTCCTCGGGCGAACGCTTGGGTGGTGGAATGAGCTCTCTGCCAAGGTTTTCTCTAAGGACTACAGTATGGAGTTATTGGATTTTTAAAGGGTCGGCAACGCGTGAGTGATACCCCTGGTGTTACAAGCGTCCATAGGCTACGGTGACCGCTTACCATCAGGCGTACTATAAGTTTGTTTGCCACCTTAGTGGCATAAAAAATGTACTAAAAATCATTACACAATGTTATTTCAATTACTATAGGAATTATTTGTTATATACTTCATGGATACCATAATGACGCTTTGAAACTTTTAATTTTTTGTATGGAATTTAAGGTTTGTACCGTCTTTGCTCTGATAGGAGAATTGCAAATTAAAAAGGACATAAATAGTTGTTTACTTTAACACGTGTGGAGATAAGTCGGTAGGACTGTACTATATAAGATTGTTACAAGCCAAGTATTAATTTAGTGTGTAACCAAACCACTGTACACTTTGGTCACTTCATACTAAAACTGCGTGTTCGTGACTACTAACTCCATAACACACAAGTGCCGTGTGTATACGTGCAAATGTGTGCGTGATCTATACTAGTGGTCACAGGATCATCACAGAGGGGCGGTGGGTACAGATTTAAAAAGCAGCTGCGTGTGGCTATGCCGCATGTAGTACTATTACTTCTACACTGTGGTTTAACTAATTACTTACAATAAAATATTTTAATTATGTAAATATTTTGCGTTATATTTAGTTTAAAGCTGATAAAATAAATTTTGTTTTTGTTATATGACACTGAAAAATGACGTCATTCATGTATCGATAGAAGGTCAAATTGGACACGCATCGTTTCAGCCGCTCCTATGTTTCAGGTCTAACCAAATACAGGATGGTGTTATATTGCCCAGTCACCCCAGTTGAGTAGCTCACCTGGAAACGTAAAGCAGTATCTGATTTTTAATAGCAACTGGAATTGAAACCCTGGACCCTAAATGTTCACGCACAAAGTGGTTTCAAAACAACTTTCTCTCGCTAACGCTCAGGTAGTGGAAGCTCCCTGCAAAGAATTTCTCTAATGACTACAGTTTGAGGTGCTTGAAAAAAGAAATGAATAGATTTTTAAAGGGTCGGCAAGGTCCGAATAATGCCGTCGGTGTTGCAAGCATCCATAGGACGCGGTGACCGCTTAAATTTAGGGACCGTTAGCTTGTTTGCCATCTTAGTAGTGTAAAAAGATTTGATTAAGAAGTTAGATCTTTGTGACGAGTACATTCCGAGAGAAGTTCCTCTATAACCTCAAAACCGCACTGTACGTGACCATTTAGGTTCCAATCCAAGGTGTCCTGCTGTTTTGAGATGGCAGCAGCACCTAATCCATGTGGGGCCAGACCTGCGACTTATAACATTTTATATACATATATGTATTTCTACAAAAAATGTATTAGTGAAATGTCAATTATCACTCTTTTGTTTTGTTTTAAAACTTTAAGCTAAGAACCATGTTACTAAACAAAGTAATGCATTTTCATAGCCGTACAATGATAGCGTATGTATGAAGAGGTAGAACACTCAAAAACTGAGGCAGCGAAATTAAGACAATTGTCGTAATTCCATTAAGTCACATGTCACTTTCTAAATATAGCTATATCTCCTTGTGTTATACACGTTCCGTATTATTTATTGCATTCATCTAAGATTAGTACGTGTAGTTTACAGCGGATCAAATTTACATTTCGAAAAATATCACGGTTAATAAGTGTCTATCCCTCTTTATTTAATATAGATATAAAGAGAAATATATAATAATCGAGAAAGTGTCTGATTTATTTGTTACTGAGCTAAATATATTATTCAAAAATCGATTAAAAGATACTAGATAAATATATTTTTGGTCTATTTTTACCATAAAACAGAAACGCATACCTGTTCATTTTAGATATACGGTAATTGTTTAGGATATTTTGACGTTTTGTAGAAAATGTATTTGTGCCATTGGCCTTACTCACACATTTTCCAAACACCCTGTACCTGTAATGATCAGGACCATAATGTGTGAAATCACCCGTGAATAACAGAGGATACGGTAATATAGTTGTTTATAGAATGGTTTATGTATGTAGGTAGGTTCATCTTGTGGACTACCTATATGTTACAGTATTTTATGGGATAGACTTTGTTTGTAGACATAAATGATTTGGTAAAGGCATGTTCTTATGGATAATATTCTCAATAAATTAAAAAACCCGTATAATAACCGTAGACTTCGAGTTCTGTAATCTGTCCTACGGACTGCGGAATAGCCTTTAATAATTTTGGCCACACCTTAGAAAGAGATAATACTACTTGTCTATTCTCTGTTAAATAAAAATAAAACGTTAGAAAGAGACAAGAGATCGCTGCTTCACTTTATCTCTTTTACATGCGCTGCCCATATTGTGTCTGATATTAACCAAAGTAATGTAAAGTATGACTTTTGTAATTATTTTACTATGTAGATTAAAAAATTAAAAATATCTAGTGGCGGTCTCGTGAGATTACCCACGAGATCAGGATACATATATATATGTCTTAAACTGGTCCATTGGATTTTGCGTGATTTTATAATAAAAAATGAAATACAAACTTTTACATTAGTAAGATTTTTTTTACAGAAATATCGGGCCTTCACCCAGCGTCTTAAACATTTTCATAATCTATACCTATACAAAGGTGGCCTAAACTAACTAACTAGTCCCGTGTTTGGCATAAATCTTAATTTTAAATTTGGTATCTCAACTTTGACAAAATAACAGGACATTTGTAAATTACTTATTTCGTATGTTGTATTAAATATAATGCATGAGTATAATAAATAGTAGTTGAGTTATTCTCAAATTTCACGGTAGCGTATTATAATGGAATAGTAATGGACCTCACCTTATGAATGAGCTAAAGTTGCAAATTTCACACTATCTATATCGCAAAAAACTCCTTAACTCCTCAACTTAAAGGTCAAACTGGTATGTAAAAAAGTATTAATTTGAACAACCATTCGTCACGTACTCTGTGAATGGAATGAAGCGCATTTTTACTACCAACATAAAAATATTAACACTTCAAGAATTGTACTACATGAATTTGAACGTTACACGAATATCAATAAGACTGCTTTTAGTGTCATGGTTGTTCTTTTAGTGTAAACCTAGTGGCTCGTCGATCAAGTATCGATATTGAATGATAAATGATTATGTGTCAAAACGAAACGGATAAGATGTCGCTAGCAACAAAAAAGGTAGCTGTAGAAAAAGCCAAAATATCTAGTAGTTCATTCACCACTGATATCCGGTTTGTTACAAAAGACACCTATCTTGTGGCTACTGGAATTGATTTTGTGTTGCCAGACTTTGACACAAAAAATATTACTGAATATAAATCTTTATTACCATATACAACAGATATTACTGTGCTTAGTTACAATTTGATGACGATTAGAAATAGTGAATAGAAAAAAAAATGATAGGCGCTTAATATTATCATCAGCACTTAAAGTATTGATGTCACGGTGCACGCTGCTAGCTAGCTTTATATAGCAAGATTGCTCGCTAGCTACAGCAATAGTAAGTTGTATTCAACATAAGCTTTCATGTAGAGGTAACCAGTTTCATTCTCTTTTCTATGCAATTTGTAACAACTCAGAATTGCATTACTATTCCATGGAATCTGGAATATTTCAATTTCTTTTCGAGTGGCAACCTTTAAGCGGAATCAAAAAGTATGCCCATTGCCATTTTCAGAATCTTAGCTATCGCCGCGCCGAGCAATTTATTACCCAGATGATATAGAAATTTTAAATTTAAGGTAAAAATTTCTTTATCCCATCAGAAAACCATGATGGACTAGATAGATGGGTATGACAGTAGACTGTTTTTCTAGGACCTAAGCCATATTTGTGTCCAACTTAATAATTTACACAGGATACACATTTATGTTTGTGTATATATACACAGGATATATACACAAACATAAAAGTTTTCAAACTTTCACCCTTAGGGTTTAGTCTTTAGTCTAGAAACTTGAAAGACAGGTAGGCAAGGAAGATCAATTAGCTAACAACATTTCACTGTTGGACAAGGACCTTTCCAAAGGACTACTACTACATTTTAAGATCATCATCCACCTGACCTGAATGGGGGGGGTGACCCAGGCTGCGCTCACAGTCCCGTGGTCTCCTCTGTTAAACACATTTGCCCCAACGGCCATAGGTTCGGTGACAACCCCATTACTACTTCAGCTTGCTTATTTAATGGTATGTGTTGCTGTGTCGAGGACTTTTATGCTTTGTCGGATCTCTTCATAACTGTTTGTACGTATAAAAGTTTGTATGTTGCTTCAGACGTGGTTTACAGGGGCACTGCCCTCACCTTAAAGAGAGAAGACTTAGTCTATTTAGTCCACCGCACTGGTCAAGTCCATATCGTCGAAAGCTGTCGGACTAGGACCAATTGATCGTCGAAAGGCCTCTATCTTGGGTTATCGTCCTTTTATATGTCAACAGCCAGGATTAACAGTTGAACTTGCCCTCCAAAGCACGAAGGAGCTTAGAAAATTGTGCCACTTAGAGGTAACCCATGCAAAAGCTACTAAGCTAAAACTATATTGCTTAACTTAGCATATCGTTTTCAATGGATAATTACTTAAATAAATAAATATTTTTGGACAGTAAAACATAGCACCGTCCAGTACCAAACTAAGCACAGTTTGTGCTATGGATACCAGACGACGGATACAAATACCTACATGTATATACTTTTTTTGTAATTAAATACGTAATTATACATAGGAAACACCCAGTCTCAAGACAAACAAAATAATAAATGTTAGACTTGTGCGGGAATCGAACCAACGTCCCTGGATTCAGCAGTCGGGTTACTATCCACTGAGCCACGGAGCTGACTTTTTATTAGCCACGAGATTCTGAGTATATTTGAATGGGATGGGACAATTTCGATCGCACCAGTACACAGCATGGGGCTTTAGCTACAATTCTATAATAGGCAACTATACAACACCCACGTCACATATCGTTTAATGTACTTATACTTCATACACTTATGTATTTCCAGTTACATATAGGTACACACACCGCCTACTACAAGCGGCCGTATTAAATACATAGTAAATCATACAGAGGTTTTATGCAACTTCACTCAACTTTATTGCTTCAATATTGTGTACTGACAGCAGCAATATTTTTTGTTTAATTGTAATTTGTACTTTTTTTTGTTGATAGGTATTATTAAGAATTTTAAATTAAACCGTTCCTAACTTCAGTTTATGTTTATAAAGTGTTTTAAGTACAATATGAGATGAAAATCTGACAAAATTGTGAGAAAGTGTTGCAACTTTTATATTTTTTTATATATTAGAGTTAGCTGTAAACGTTCAAGTAATAAATTTTTTTTTTTAAGAAAATAAAAGTTATTGGTGTCTTTAAACTAGCATATACACACTAACCAACTTACTAACTAGGCTGTCTCTTAATTACGTGAGAATGTCAGAATAAAATTTTGAACTTTTTCCCAAAGCTGAGTCCGAATTTTTTAACAAATGAAATGAACGTCAAATCATTTAGATTTTTTGTACAATGTAGGGCGTCACGTGCATAAAATTTAGCGAAATAAAGGATTCTAACCAGTATAGAAAAAATACCTTAGGGAGTTAAAACAAGAGAAAAGTATAGGCAAAGTGAACTTGCTAATAATCATTAAATGAAGCTACCAATGACTATAACGTAGTTATTCACACATTCTTATATAAATATAGCTCTAGCATTTCTTTGTAGAAAAGAAAGGGTTGTCAACTAGTTACCTCTACGATTAATCTATTTGCTTTTTTCAAATACTAGAAAAAACTGATTACGTTTTGCAAAAAAATACATCTGTAATAAGTTTTGCACATTATTTAGACAAAAGATAATTGACTTGATTATTTATTACGGAAGTGTCTTTATTTGAAAATATAACGATATAAGTAATTTCAACTTTATTTAGACTACTGAAACTGAACTTTTTTTAATTAAAATAATTGTTTATTTATTTCTTAGATTACTATAATTATTTATATATGAGTTCCTTTAAAATGGAACGTTTTTTGCTGATGGTACATGAAGTCATTCGAGCTAGCTTGTGGTTATGGTCGTACCTTAACGATTTTTCCACCACCATTGGTACACCAATTCCATTTAGTTCAATATTTTGTGCTAAACATTTAAACGTTTTTTCTGCTCCCAGTATTAAAGTTAAACTCTCAGCAGCAGCGGCAGAATTAACATTGACGTTGTGGCAAAAAATATGTTATAAGTGGTTTATTTGATGTTAAAATCCCAGTAAAATATGAAATTGAGCGTCTAGAGTTTCTCCATTGTATATTCTGCGAGCGACAATCTTTTCATCCAATACCTTAATAACGACTTCACAAGCATTAAATCAAAATATAATAAATTACAAAATGCAACCTTAAATGTTTTGACCCACTAATAAACGAAGAAAATCTACATTTTTTATCCTATGATTTAAAAAATTATCCAATTATGCTTACAATAAAAAACTGGTATAAAAAAGAAAAGAACAAATTTTGTAAGTCATCGTCACAAAAGGGTATTAATATGAGCCTTGTAATAAAAGTCAAGGGGTCGACAGAAGTGACTAGTCATGCTCAGGTGGTTAAAAAAGTGTATTCTTTTTAAAGAGATTACAAAGATCTTCATTTCGATTTGCATCTACAAGATCGTTTGTTGTAGATTGTAAATATTTTATTCAAATAAGAGATTTGAATTTGTGAGACGGATACGTGTGATATATTTTTCTTACGTCCTACCCAATCGTGACTTACTGCTTTAATTAAATTTAATTTTAAAAAAATTGGAAAAAGAGGTATTATTTCGTCCTTAGTCAAAGTCAAAGTCAAAATGGTTTATTAAAATAAGGATTTTACAATCACTTTTGAATCGTCAAAGTTATAAAATATTATTTTTTGAACCCTCCCACCTTCCCGCCGGTTCACAATGTTGTTGATTTCTACCGAGAAGAATCCGGCAAGAAACTCGATAGTTACAAATAAACTAAAATACAATTAATGTTTTAAATAAAAGATTCTTAGTCGTACAATTTTATGTTATTTCCATTTTAATTTGGTTTACCTATGCATCCCGTAATTGAGCATCATCAGTCCCAAGGATTTTTATCATTTACATAGTCTGAAATATTGTAGTATGCCTTTTTACAAAGTACCTGCTTGATAAAAGATTTTAATTTACTTATTGATAGATTTTGAATTTTATTGAGAACTTTGTTGTAAAAGTGTATACATTGCCCCATAAAAGAGTTACTTATTTTGTGTAGACGTGTATCATGCACCAACAGCTTATTTTTACTTCTTGTATTTACTTTGTGAACGTCACTTTTCTTGCTGAAACTATTGATATTTTTATGTACATATAAAAGATTTTCATATATGTACTGCGACACTAAAGTTAAAATTTTTACTTCCCTAAACCTATCCCTCAGAGATATCCTAGATCCTAATTTATAAATAGCACGAATTGCCCTTTTTTGTAACAAAAATATTGTATTAACATCAGCAGCGCTACCCCACAATAGAATACCATATGTCATTAAACTATGGAAATAGCTAAAATATACTATTTTTGCAGTGTCGACATCGGTCAATTGTCTTATTTTCTTGATCGCATACACAGCAGAGCTAAGTTTTTTGGCTAGGTTATGAATATGAGGACCCCATTGAAGTTTGGAGTCCAGCGTTGTTCTTCACTATACCACTAATTACTTTAAAGTTGGTAATAACTGATTTATAAAATAAATGCAGTAGAGTGGATTTACATAGCAAATACAAATCCACTTTACTCCAGACCCACTGCATCAGCAGCAGGTCTGTGGCGATTAGTTCACCACCTGTCACACAGAACTGAAATGAATATTAAATAGAAGCTGTTCCTTTGGGCTTTATGGTATAGGTGTGTATTAAGTCACTTGCATGTGACCCCACATTACTTGATGTAGGGTTCCACCAAGTAAGGATTTTGCAAAGTTCATCCCTTAAAGCGGTAAAATGGAGGTAGGAAGTTTGTATAAAAATCTGTCAATTTTGGAGCTGAATGCATAGAAACTGGTATTTGGCTTTTTAGGTTAAACTAATATTTTACGTGTTTCACCGTTATTGACAAGTCATACCCTAGAGGGCAAAGCAGGGGATAAAAATGAGAATCCTGATTTTTGTGAAACAGTTAAAAGCTTTCTTTTTTTTAAAAGTCCACGTGGACCAATTCCAACCGAATTCCACTTAAACGAACTATAGCTACAGCTACTTCTTTAGTATAATCAAGGAGCGTAGGCAAAATCTAGTAGTGGTAGTAGTATATTTATTTTGTTGCAAAAGCATGCACCACTTGCTTGTATTAGGAGTACTAGTAAGTATCTAACATCTAATTCTACGAGTACCTATGTACTAAAAGTCAGTTCCATGATAAAGCCTGCTAAATTTACAGGAACTACAAACAACAGCCCCAAAATGTGTCAATGTATGACAGTCACAAAGACTCCTTTAATCCTCTTAAATATCATAAACAGGTTATATAATCAGCCTTTATAATAGGTATGCACTTTTACAAATGACCGGACGGAACAGTTAATAAGGTAGCGCGCGTTTATCTTATGAAATGTCTCGTGTTCACGATATTCGTGGAGCTATGATGGATACCCGTGCGGGAGGCCGGACGATATCGTCGACAAATAAGGCTGCTAGTGATGTGTTGGCGTTAAATTTTGTCGATAACTATTCACAGCACTACGGCCCGCAAACTGGATGTACAAGAAAAAGAGTTTGTCTTTTGACAAATATGTTAATTACGTTAAATTATTTTCATGACAACAAATGAAAATATTAATACTTATATATAGGATAGAACCGAAAGCATAATGTTCTATATTACTTGGTAAGGACCGGGGCTTAAGACGTCAAGTGGACGTAGCTTTTTGATGTAGTGTTGTTGAAAATTTAAGCACGAGGCATGACCAACGTGATTTTTATACGCGAGTTCAAATGTTTCGCGCAATTTCAAAAGTAATAACAGATAGCGCTAGTTTTCCGAGTATGAGATAAAATTGTAGACATTTACCGGGCCATATAATTTTTTTTACATTAATGGTACTAAACCATTGTCAAACATTTTACCATCATCTAATGTTCATTTACAGATCAATTACTAAAATAATGCTCGAGTTAGCAACCAAAACTAATAGCACTTCCTGGGAGTCCAATAAAAATGTATATAAATAGCAGTTTAATTTTGACATGCACATTGTACATCGATATGTAATAAGCACATCTCTACTAGATGAACGAGAAAGCACACATACCGATACAATTAGGTGATATCGCAGAGCGCGGGCGCGCTAACTCTACATTCACCACATTTGTCATAGCCAACGCTGGCAAGAACTGCGGACAAATGGAGTCGATATTTTAAAACAAAAACATCAATAATGTTTTCGAAATATGTGTACATAGCTATTGTACAACACTATACGTAAGAAATCTTATTAAAAATAAAAAAAATAATCAAAAATATTGAAAACTACTTATTTAAAAACGCGCGATGAATTGAAATATACTCCTTTTCAGAATTAAAGTTCATTGGCTACTAAACTTAGCTTTTTCTCATTAATACATCTATCAAAATTGCGAGGAATTTTCTGTATAGTTAAATTAAAGATATATTTAAAAATCCTTGGGAGTAAATTCTCTAAACCCCAAAGTGAAGAAAACTGATTTGAATTGAAAGGAAAGTATAGTTACGTAAGCAAGTCTTTTTATTTGGTTGCGAATTTTGTTTTCCTTTTATTTTGAGCCTAAATTACAGTTATTCGGTTTAAAGGTTAGAATTCTGTATACAAAACAATACAATTAAGAAAAAATAGAGTTTAGATATGTAAATAAATCAAAACTATTAAAAAGTTTAACAATTTGTGCCCAATATAGAATATTCTAAATCCAGCTCGGATTAGTTACACTGTCTACGTCTCCACTGTTTAGAAAGCCATTACCGAGAAGTGGTTATCTCAACAGTACGGTCCATCTCTCATTTTTGGACCGCACGGGAGGCGAGCGAGAGGCGATAAGAGCGGATTAACTACTACTATTTATCATTCACTCCGGTTTTTTGTTCACTATCGTTAGTTCGGCCAGTCTAGGACGGATGAGTGCTGTGCGACCTCCTTGGATCGCATAGGACCCTGGTAGCTAAGGGGTTAAATACTAGTTTTAAATTACATTTACTCTTAAAGACATGGACAATGGAATTTGGAATTGTTGAGCCAAATTATGGAAACCTTGAGTATAACTTGATACTACTGATTCTACAGTGAGCAATTTAATAATATTTTTAGGATAAGAAACGCCTCAGCAATGAAACGACTGATTTAGGAAATCCCAAACTTGGGCTAGGTTTGAATTATTTACATTTCAAATAGATACATCTCCTACTGGACATATAAAAAGCCTAAAGATACGTTGGCAAAACAAACAATCCATCAGAATTGTAAACTGAAAACAGCAGCATGTTAGAGGTACTTACAAGGTACTTACAATACAATACATAATATTAGAAATAATACAATTTAATACACGTCGCGTTAATACAAACAACATAATAACAATACTAGACAATATTGTTAAGTTCATTGTTACACCTCTTTCACCGATCAATGGCATGCGAGATAGGAATCTCGTGAAAACAGCTGATCCAAACAATGACGAAAAACAAATGAAACTATTTAAACGAAACGGGCTAGATGTGAATGAACGTACTGCCTTGAGGAACTCCTGATGTTCGCGCAAATATAAAAGAACAATACCCTATTGTTGTCGGGCTACGTCATAACGGAATATAGGTCAGTGGAGGCCTAAATGTGGCGCTCAGCTGATCGTTGTTTGTGGGGACTATGCCTTTGGATTGTGGAAAAAAGTGGCCAGCTTCCTTTGCTTCTCAACTCGGAACAATGGTGGGAATAGATGAATTAGATATCGGCCTCATAACATGACTTTAAGGTGTTTTAACCACAGACTACAAAAATATATCCTCTACTAAATTTTTCTAATTTCCATGTCGATAAAAAACAACCAGTAATTTTGTTTTTTTTTCAGCCAGTGCAGGCATTTCATCTGTGGATGCTTTGCCTGAAGTGAATGCCCCGAAGGAATTTGAAGCGGTATAAGAGTCGCCCAAGACAATGGGTACATTGTTTGTTTTCGCCGGTGCCTCCTCAGTGCTTGCAATTATGTCAGCCACCACGTGCTCCAGCACAGCTTTGTTTACCAATTGTTCTTATCTGTAATCTAGGAGCGTCCTTGCTGGTTTCAATTGTTTGCCGGCTGGGTGACATTTTCCGACAGAGGCATTGTCTATGGCTGAGTAAGAGGTTACGTCTGGCCAATTACTTTCTTTACGCGACGTTTGTTTACATTATCAGTTTGAGATCTTGAACTTCATGCGTTTGTAGATTATGATAAGTGGCTATGGAAATTGTGATTGATTTACGCTTAATCTTGCGAAAGTAGCCACTAGAGTCATTAGGCCGTATAATTTTGATATTGTGTCAGCGGCGACAGCTCAGTAATGTAGTTGACTACTTTTTTATATAATTATAAAAATCGATGAAATTTTAGTTTTCCGTCCACAACTAATTTTTGATATATTAAAATTTAATACTCTCTCAGTTACTGCCCTTTTTAAACCGAAAACGGGCTGAAAGAATCGTTGACATTCCAAAACTCAAGCCGTATCGAACCCTTAGGTTCTGAGGAGAGAGTTTGTCTACTTGTGTGTGTTATACCGCTAGTATAATGGGATATGTTCTGAGGAACTGTACGAAATGATGCTCACGGCTACTTTCTACCATTGCACCGCTCGCAATCGGCAGGGAATTCATCCACATTCATTCTAATAGTCCCGTGCAGTGTGGTTTCATAGGAACCTCCTCCCGCGAAAGTTTATGTAGTGGAATAAGCTCTTTGCCAAGGTTTCTTTAAGGATTACATTAAAGGGACTTCAAAAAGGAAGAACATTAGATTTTTGAACGGCCGACAACACGCGTGTGATGCGCCTTGTGTTGCAAGCGTCGATAGGCTACGGTGACCGCATACCATATCAGCTTGTTTGATCAGTGGTATAAAAAAAATGTCACGGGCTGAGTACATACATACCTAACCTATGGCTCGCTACAAAAACAACCACAGTTTAGCAAACAAATAAATGTTATCAGTCAAACTAATTATATTTACCAAATTTTTTTTTATAAATATGACTCTTTTCTCTATAAGAACTTATCTGTAATTATTTTGTAAAATAATTAAAAATCACATTGTAATTTACCGTTAGCAAACTAGAGGTCACACTCGACTCTGAAAACTGTTAGGTAATAGGCAAATGAGTAATTGTTTGGACTAGGCCATACGTCTTGCATACATCCGGACGCAAGTATAAAGCGTATGACGTTAGGATTTACCATACAAACCAATATCTATAACTATAAACATTTTGCTGGAACATCAAATTAATTTTGAATTCATACATTTAATTAATTCAATAAAACTTACAGTATAGTCTCTTGTCATAGAGCAAGTAAAAAAAAAAAACCTAAAAATCAAAGATTAAAGTACAACAAACTTTTTGACATTTTGACTTTCGGTGTTTGTTCGCTAGTGTTTTTGTAAGTTAACACCATTCCAAAATGGCTACTGTAGTTTTGAATTTTGACCACCGGGTCAGAAAAGTTTGTTGCATTGTACATTACTTGTATGTGTTTTTAGCTAACTAAAGATGTTGGAAAAAATCTGCAGTTTTTCTTACGACAGAATTTTAATGAACATTTAAATGTAAATGTACATTTGATTCCCTCGCAGTCTAGTTGGTAGTGTGGCCAGCTGCCGTGCAGAAGGTGTGGGTTCGATTCGCGCACTGGACAAACATTTATGTCATAATATAAACATTTGTGTTTGTCTTGAGACTGTGTGTATTTATGTATGATATGTATGTATTTACAAAAAAAAGTAATATTTATGTATTTGTGGCCGTTGTCTGGTACCCATAACACAAGCTAACTTTGGGGTCAGACGGCGCTGTGTGTAATGTCCAAAAATATTTATATTTATTATTTATTTATGTTTATTATACATAAATGTATTATTTTATGCAATGGTGACGCATCATATATTCGCTGGTATTTAATAACTTAGGCGTTTAATGTTAGGGTAACCACAAGCAAACTACAGCAACAGGACAGACCATATTTTATTTATTTTATCCTTATGTTTTACGCTTAGACAGAACATTTTGCAGTGATAAAGGTAAAATGAAATATTTCTGACTTATGAGTTCACGAGTTCACAAGTGGCATGTTTCTTAATTTGTACATTTTTAGGCCTAATGTTTCCAAGTTGACCAGAATTATTTAAAAACTATAAGTGTATAATAGTTTAATTTAGAGTAAACTAATCTTAATACATTATACATTTTATAAATCTGAAAATGTAAGTGACTTAGTAGGAAAGTATGTAGATGCATTTTAAAATAATCAATTTTAAAAAACGACATTTTTTTAAGGTTCTGTAGATATATGTTAAAGGGAACCCTTTTATTTTGTCATGTCCTTTCGCCCATCTGTCCATCCGTCCATAAGTATGTAGATACACAGTTACATTTGTAATTCTGCCCTTTTTCATTTGTAGCAGGTGTAAGTTGCCATGTTAGTTTACGAACAAGGTAGAATTCTTGGCAGTCGAAAGATGAATTTTAAAATATTAAAAAATTGGGACATAAAAAGAGCATGATATGATATATTTATTAATAAATTAGTAAAATTTAAAAGTCCTAAAGCATTTTCACATGTATTTCTTACTAGACTTTGCCCGCGGCTCCGCCCGCCCTGAATTCGGTTATTGGCGTGGAACTCCTTAATTATATCCTTAATTATACTAATGAAGTTGGCTATAGCTACATCTATTGTTCTTTAAACCCTGTGATAGTTATGCCCACAAGAACTTTTGAATTTTTGGGATAAAAAGTAGCCTATAAGCTATTCCAGGATCTAACCTATGTGTATGCCAAGTTTCATCCTGATGCGTCCAGTGGTTAAAGCGTGATTGAGTAACAAACATCTATCCAGACATACAAACTTTAACATTTATAATATTAGTAGGATGTATGTAAAAGTACCTATTTTTCAAATGAAAAATATAATAATCTTTATTTTAATTTTAATATTAAACTGTATGTCGGTGAACATACCTGCTTATAAAATAGATTTAGAGAAGAGCAGAATTCGTGGCTGTGAGATAAAGACCGACGGCCATGACAACATATTATATAGTAAGTATATGAATGCATATGAGTTCTTTTTTTGCATTTTGACTACAAAATCAAAAGAGAAAAATATTTCGTACTTATATTATTATTTAGCAACAATTATTATTTAATGTTGACTCATATTTAAAACATTTATTCATGATTAGCATGAGGTCAACAGGATTTGCTCAAATGTAATAACAAACTGAATTATGTGACAGACAGACATAACTCGCAGTAAATTTATGATTTTTCCTTCGAGTTTACAACATTTATGAAGAGGGTGTGTACACGTTACTTAGTTTACGGAATTTGAAAATCTTTTTTTTTAATTTTATTTTATTTTGGCCTGAATTCCAGCTCCCTAATCTAAAGTGAACAGTTTTAACACTTCCCAAAACGGTTCGTGGAACCGATCGTATTATCTCTTGAATAATTTTATGCAGCGAGTGTGGGTTTACGACTACAACAGTGTTGCTAGCGACGGGACTTGGTGATTTATAGGAAGTTACATGAGAGCTGAGTGTGAAGTTTGCAATTTTGAAATGGCAGCACGTTTGATGCATGTTTCTGACAGTTTAATACGAAACATTGTTCGGTTCAACAAAAATTGTAGTACAAATAAATATTTTTTTGTATAAAATTGTAGAATTTATGTAAAAAAAACTGCTTTAGTTTTAAATTGAACCTTAGGAATCACGTTTTTGATTTAAATAATTATGTTTGCCTCAGATAGCCTGTACATTAAGGTTTTTTTTAGGCTCCGTATAACTTCACGTTATGACGATAGAACATAGAAGTTAACTTAAGGGGATGACCTTGCTAAAGTAAAAAGCAAGCTAAAATAATCTTATACTGCTCTCAAAGGGTTTAACTTTGCACATCACGTCTTAATATGTCACTTATGCGTAGTGCGACACGTCTTTTGACTGTTTTTTTTCATGTTTTAAAATTTTTGTAAACAAAATAATGCTTTATATAGAAATTTTAGCCCATTTTGTCCTTTGATATAACGTAATTAAAAATCATGAATTCGATGACTAAATATAGAGATCTATGACCAATTACTTCATTTTTTTATATGTAAACATTTTTTTTAAATTCTGTTAGATTTTTTTTATAAAGTCTCCTATATATCCTTTGTATTTTTAAAATTTGAAGTGTGTGTGACTTATGTGACTTCCTTAATCTAGACTTATTAAGATAGACCTTTTTGGTATATTAGGATACATTGTTGTCTTAACTCGGTTACCCCATTACCTGCTGCTTAGCACTGCTGTTACCACCATAAGAAGAAATGAAATGTTAATTTATCCTAATTACAACGCAACAAAATTTTGTGACCCAGTGTCTGTCGCTAGTATCGTGTAAGTTTAGCCAATTCGCATTGGGCCAGCGCGATGGTATTTGAGATAGATTATTTTATTTAGTTAAATGAAATTATCGTAAAAATCGTATTGGCTACATCGAAATACAAACACAGACTTAAATTTTTTATACGTATGTATGAAAGGTCAATGTTAATTAGAAATATCAGTGAAAGTAAAACTTTCCTTTGATAACTACGCTTTAAAGTATTAACATTTGAAAGTATGCACTTACTACTTTTTTTCAACCGAGCGGAAAACTCTTCATACTAAACGTACGAGACTAGTGAAGACACTAACTGAAACTGAAGTTCACTCGCAGAAAATTTACACGGCGCGTTAAAGAATACTGCAAATATCTTCTTAAATATTGCGTTTTAGAAGAAAATGAAATACTTACCTACAAATTCCAATGCTTTTCTTTGACTATAAATAGTACATTGTTCACCAAGGGGTGAAAGACCCCGACGAGGGTGTAGTTTGAGTTAAAACACACGAGGTGGGAATCATCTTTCATCCCGAGTGATACATAGTGCTTTACACTGCAAATGCGAGGATAATAAAATATAATTAATTAAAGTTTTAATTTACTTAACAAATATTAATTCACTTTTATAAACATAGATGGCGCTGTACCGAATAATTACAAGCTATGGTTATGTTTTCTGCTATTTATAAAAAGTGAGTTTTTTTTTTAATTAGTTAGAAATTAGTTCGTTTTCATAATCACAGGTGGCACTGTTCCAAATATAATATATAAAAAGAAGCTATTTAATTGTTTCGTCAGTTTTTAAATAGAAAATGTTTTTTTATTTTTACTTTCTTCCCTCTAAACGGGCAAGATAATAATAATCTCTGCAAACACGTACGTTCAACCCTATTTTTGACTATGCATGAAGGTTCTTTCAGAGCATGAGTAATGTAAAATATATTTGTACACTGACCGATGGCTACAATCCCGCCAATGAAGATCAATATACCGTGAAAAGTTCGAATTCAAACCATAGAATAAATAAAACTTGTAACCAATAAAGGCGTCAAATGAAAGCGTGGCGTTCGGTTGGTTTTAAAGGTAAGGTAATTCCACATGGAAACGTATAGGGTCCGTACCTAATCTGAGTTCGAGCGAAAGGTGAGCCTCCACAGTCGACGTAAGTACCCTATGAGACACACGGACTAATGGGTTAGTAAACAAAATCCGAAATAATAAATTTATATAAATTTACCAATGAGTCTTTTTTTTAATTTCACACCACTAGCTTTTCGATTAATGAAAACATAATGAGAAAACCTCAAAGAAATAAAAAAGTATGTGAAATCCACAATCCGATCCGCAAGTGTGGACTATGGCCCAAATCATCGAGGGTAGCCTGTGCCCCAACCAGTGGGGACGTATGAGGCTTATAAAGAATCTTGCAAAAGATAATACCATTTTTTACCATCCACTACAATTTTGCTCGTTATATAACACATTCTGTTTATTATCATTTTTAGTTGCATAATAAGTTATTTAATTTTTGTTGTCAAATAAAATGGATTTTTTTTCCAAATAGGTTTAATTAAAATTAAACAAGGAATCTTCGATAATATTTATTGATTAACACCACTATTGTACTGACCTCTGGTGGCTCTGATAGTATCCCCAGTTAAAGAACAAGTATTATTTGCGAATGATATCTACAAATTTTATTTTTTTCTTTCTCAATTCTATTGGTCTTTAAACAATTTTATATTTAATTAAGCTATTTTAGTAAATTAGTAAAATTTAGTACGTTAAATATTATACCATTTGTTTAAATATCACCACCTAACCATAAAATTACATCTGCCTGTATAAGTTTCAATGAAGTAATTATTTTTTGTTAAATTTTGTAGAATAATATATTATAGTTTTTTATAGTCTTGTTATTATACAATAATATATTAAAGTCTTGTTGCGCTTTCTGAGATTAAAAAATAGAACTACACACATACCTATTTCCAAATGGCGCTTAATAACACGTCAAAATATTATAAAATATAGACGTAAGATCACTATGTAAATTCTTGCAAACCCCTAGTTACATTTTTATAACATTACATTCACCTATTTACAAATATATACCAGCTTGGTTGATTTTCATAATCGTTACGTTCAATAAAAAGTCTTACTAAACATGAGACCTTTCAAAATCATTTTTCGACAGTATTTTCAGAGCAGTAACCTTTTCAACCGTGTGTCCCCGCAATAAACAGTGAGAAACATGACGCCTGCCGCCGTTTTTGAGCAAAATATTGCACGTTAATTTAACACAGCCTGGACGATCATTTGCGGCATACGACCCGGCCCGCGAGTCAACCTCCATTTTGCCTCTTTTTACCCCTTATTGCCTCTTTCATGGACTACGTTTTTGCGACGCTTCGACTCGATTTCATGACGAAATTCTTTCTCGGGATTTTACTACAGATATTTGACTGCTTCCAGAATTTATGCAATAAGAAACATGAATGATGCTTTTGGAGTTATACAAAGTGTATAAAATTTGTCAGTTTTTGTGCTTAGTTTAGATATTGTGGTATATTTAAGGTAAGTGTACATGCACGACTGCAGTCGAAACGATTATGGTGACATAATGAAATTCATGTGATAGGGGCATAGACATATGGCCAGGAGTTGTGTTTTTAGAAATTGTTGTCTTCACTTCCCACACAGATTTTTAGATCATTTTTTTTCAGTCACATACGTCCCCACTGTTGAAGCACGGCCTACCTTCAACTAGGGCAATTTTGGTCATAGTTCACACGCTGGCCCAGTGTGTATTGTTAACTTCTCATAGATACGCTTTTTTTCCATGTATGCAGGTTTCCTTACGATGTTTTTCTTTACCGAAAAGTCAGTTGATCACCGAAATCAATAAAATCAATGTACTTGGGAACTTAAGAAAAAGAGTCATTGGTAGACGCCGGGCTCGAATTTCCGCCATTCAGGAAGCACAGAGGAATCGAAAACTCTAGGCCAACCCCGACACCGTATCTACATTATGATACAAGTGAGCAAGGCTGCTCATTACCGACGAGATTGAGCGTTGCAGCCCGAGCCGAAAGCGAGTGCGTAATTCAGCTGAGTGAGTATTGAGCAGAGAGTGTCATACGACTGTTTTCAACATACTTAAGGAACAGTAATAATTAATTAATAATATTTAATGGAATCTAATAGTTTTAATATGTATTTAACAAACACGTTGTATTTTATAGTGCGGTTTCTTCTTCCTCCCGCGAACGCTTGGGTTGTGGAATGAGCTCCCGATAACTAGCCTATTTAGGGCGGGTAGAACTGCGGGACAAATTTCCATGGAGATAGTTTGAGTCTCGGGAAAGGACAAAGGCTACTTGAAAACGTCAAGTCTGAGACGGTTTTTTTCTATAATTGAGGAGTTTTCGTTGAAATCCTACATCGATATAATCGAATTTTGTATTAATTGGACACAGGTTTATTAACAACTTAATTGTAAAAAATACTGGTATACAAATAAAAATGATTACTACCTACATTATTTCAATTGCTATCGTCTTCTCTTTAATAAATTTTATTGATGAATATCTGCTGTGTTTCTTTTCTTTAAATATTCATTATAAAGGTAAGGTTCCAGTTACACACTTGATTCTATCTGATATATAGCACGACTAATATTTCAATAATAATTATGCGAAAAATATCTAACATTTACTCCATTCATTCGTCAGTTTCCCCTTCTCACGACCGTATTTAAATATCAGTTGAAAATGTTTATAAAATTTAAGTATAACATGACGACTGCAAGTGGAGCCGTGTTTAGACTGATCTCGAATGAATGAGTGAGTGAAACCCGATCGTTCCATTCTAATGGTTTATACACATACACGAGTTCGATTTGTAATCGATCAAATCGATTGTGAATGATTTGATTCAAGGCTATTGATTGATTGGTTTGTCTAAAGTTTGGACTCGCTAAGTTTAAAATGTCTAAAATGTTCATCTATTAAATTAAAGAACGTTTTTAATACGTATACGTTAATAATAAGTGTATTTTTGATTCATGTATTTTCCTTCAGGTTTCAATTCGATGCCCATTTTCACCACGTTAGTACAATGGTAATCTTTTGCACGTAGTTTGTAAATCAAGGTAGATTTTCGTTTGTCCTTGGCCGTCACTCTATCTATATAGAGTAGGTATTAAAAATCAGCTCACCCTGTTTCTTCGTTTCGACACTGTGACACCAGTTGAAAAGATATTGCAGCGCTGTTACACCCGTCATCAGAAAAAATGCCCAAATCATAGAAAATGAGATAAGTTCCATTGCAATCTGATTTTTCGTTTTACCACCTTTAGCTGTAAAGCTAGTAATTACTACATAAGGACCACATAAAGCCACCTCACATTACAGTATCAGAAGCAGGGTTGCGGCCATACAGTCAGGCTTTTTGGTTGCGTGTGCGGCCAAATTAGACGGTGTCCGGCCTATCCGGGTTTTGTTAGGCCTTTTTAATTTGATTTTTATTTTTACGCTAGCGCGCTCCTCCCCGCGCCCTGAATATTTAAATTAATATCGTAATGAATATTGAATGATTCATAATAAAGAAGACAGATTCATTTAATTTCATTGTTATTTCATAAAAATTTAGGAAGATTTTATGGTAAATGATAAAATAACCTTAACAAAAATTTTCTCGTTATAGTAAGACTTAAAAATTTAAGATGTGCGGCCTTATTACCCAAATGTCCGGCTTATCTGACCGATTTGTCCGGCTTTTCGGTTTGAGGACCTGGCAACCCTAGCTATAGGCTACCACTTGTCACGTAGGACTAAAGTATATTTTTACGTATATCTTCACGAGTTTTATTCCCATAAATTTTAGACTAGTGCCTGAAAACAAACCTATATTATAATATGGGGGGTAGGCCTCTTTTCACTTACCACTTTACTACTGAGTATGATGGGATGAGCCCATCTTCGCAACACAGCTTATAGTACAGTATATCTGGTCTAAAGTGGCTTTTTACGTACGTACGTCGTATGCACGCAGAGGGTTTTTTTTACGAATTATCGAAATTTTACTACACAACTGAAATTTATTTCGGTACTAAATAATTGTTGCAAATTCTGTAAATAAAATATAATAATTACAAGATCTAGGCCTTGTAACGCCTAATTGTACAGTAAGTTTAAATAGGTTATGCCGACAGTTATATTAGTAGTTTGTGATTACACAGTATATTATGATAAATACTGCCGTTGATAATCGATTTCAAATACCTCGAACACAGCTTGTGATGAAAATTTCATTTACGCTTGTAATAACTAACACCTACTACGAAAATTCGTAATGATTATTTTTTTACTATTGTTTATGTTTTTTGTAATTTAAAGAAACTTTGCTCGAATTAATTAATTATCTATATATCTATAGGTACATATAAATTAAAAAAAATAGGTATTTACAGTTATAAAGCCAGGACTTGAACTTCTAACCCTAATTCCACCCGACTGCACTCTATTTTTGAATTCCTGAAGTACTGTAAATTTTATAGATTTTTGTAAGTACTAGGAACTCTATAGTTGTGTAGAATTTGTGAATCTATACGAATAATAAAATTGTAGATGATTTTCAGTCCTCCATGCATCATGCGTAAATTTCTAAACAGGTTTTGTCAAAACATAGTAATTTAAAATACTTTTTATCAAAGGCTATCCATACATACGTTTTCCATACATACATATATAATATTTTGCTTTATTTTGTCTAAAGCGTCATCAGTTACAAAAATAACAAATATAGCACAAAAAATAGGTAATCCGTCAATTCTTTTCAATGTTTTATTTTTATATATTTCATTTATTATGTTCAAAAATTATGTTTAGCGTATATTTTGCCATTTTTTACTCAACAACTTATAAATATTTGTGTGTTCGAGTTTAGAATACCGTGGTACTCGCCTAAATCTCACTAGGCGTGAAAGAAAATTAACCTCCGCTAATTGAGTAGGTACAACTACGTTTAACAGGTTAATACTGTTGTGTTTAGAATATTGTTTATATGTTTTGTAGCTTTTGCGTTTTCATTGCATTTAGTGCTGTCTTTTACTGTTCTGTGGAAAAATCTATTTACTATCCGGCTGTTTCTAATACTAGGCGAATGCCTTTCCTGCTAAAAATTTAAAAAAATCTGTGAACAGTCATTGTTTTGTTATTACCGCCCAAGTGCGTAATGGACTCTATTATAGGTAGCTAAAAATGGCTTACGGGCGAGTTTTTTTTTTTTAATATTCCGTAAAGTTGTAAATTAGGAGTGCATCTTCACACGTTCGTTATAAACAAAAGGTCATATGTTTAAACTTAGAGGTTTCACAGATGCTGCCTCTCGCAAACGCTTAGGTTGTGGAATGACCTCTCTACCAAGGTTTTTCCTAGGGACTACAGTATGGGGCTCTTCAAGAAAGGAGAAAATAGATTTTTAAATGGATGGGCAATGCACGAGTTTTGCCCCCGGTTTTTGAAGCGTCAATAGACTACAGTGACCGCTTAAAATCAGGTGGACCCTAAGCTTGTTTGCTACCTAGGTGATATAAAAAAAAAGAACAGTAAGAGAATCAGCAAGCGAAGCTACAGCGAGCAACGTGTTCAGAGCATACATTATTAGTATATAAAAAAGTAATGATAATCGGATATTCTAGTACAGTTATACCCCGGACTTACGTGATAGGTGGGACCAAGCGCTATCCGTGTAAGTCGAATTCGCGTAAGTCGGGGTACAGTTTTGCATATGAAGACATACAAAGTATGTTTAATTGGGACCGGAGACTAAATACAATAATTAGGGAAATAAATGTGTAACTAATTGTAGATAATATGACAAATGTGAATCCCAATAAACACAATCTGAAGTTATTTTGATGTAGAAGGTTTCATAAAATCTAACAAAGTCGTCTGACGAGTTAATAATTTATAATAATAATGTTAAGTTCTACTTCGTTTGGATGCCATAGTACTTAGTACATATCTTAGGTCATCGCACAACACACAAAATCGTTATTTTCTTGTACCTATACGCGTCGATTCCGCGCTACATATCTGAGCCTGAAAAATCGCGTAACTCCGAATTCGCGCATGTCGAGGTAGTGTTAGTCAGGATATTACTGTATTTATAGAGAGCTTGCTTAAACCTTCACTAGGAGGTACAGATTAAAGGTATTTAAACACACAGTCACATTTTGAAAATTCATTCATTTTATGTCAAGTCAGAGCCGTCAACAACACTTCTTCATGAAAAATGTTCTAATGTTTTAATATCGATTTATTACTACTTTTTGATCACCCCTTGTATATACTTACTAGGCTTTCATAAACTCAGCAGAGCTGTCGCCTGTCGCCCTACAAACGTGCACAAAGGAGCCATGCACGGCACGACGACGTGTCTGACACGCGTCAACCGTCACTCTTGATGCGCTCTCTTACATGTTTAATGAATGGGCCGTTTTATCAAAGGTTAAAGGTTGCCGAATAGACAGGTTTCATTCAACACGAGGAATTGATTTTGGAACACTATGACTAAGTTATTTTGACCAGTTCAGTTATTATAACTTTAGTCACTTTGAAAGAAGAAAATGACGCTCCAAATGGTTTCTGAGACTATGTGTCTGACACCAACTGTTGCTCGAATAGAATCTTTGTACAGTAGGCCACACGTTAAAGTAAAACAATAAGATTTTGAATTGTTTGAAGTTTTAATATTAATATTATCTCGTTACTTACAATGCATTGGTTGATTACCCTGAAAAGGTAATTTGAGTGACCATTTATGATCTAGAGAATATATACTAAACCGAGAGTTTATGAGTACAGAGTAACCTGTGAAGACAATCTAGTGACGAATTTCCAAAAATCAAAGGTGTAACAGCTAGACGCATGTGCTATGACCGGACGACCAGGTTGGTTCCTCTTTTATTTTCCGTTCCCCCGTTTCATACAGTCCACAAGTTTTATATAACATCTTTTGATCCTTTGAGCCGAATTCCAGTTCCTATATCTATACCTAATTTTGGCTATTTTCAGAAATCCCAACCTATAATATTGCCTTAATTAGAAGCGCGAGTCGCCACACCCCAGACACAGGGGGTGGGTTTGAGAATGGTCAAGCGTGAGTCGCAACACCCCAGACACAGGGGGTGGTTTTGAGAGTGGTCAAGTAAGAGTCGCCACACCCCAGACACAGGGGGTAGTTTTGAGAGTGGTCAAGCGTTAGTTGCCACACCCCAGACACAGGGGGTGGTTTTGAGAGTGGTCTAGCGCGAGTCGCCACACCCCAGACACAGAGGGTGGGTTTGAGAGTGGTCCAGCGCGAGTCGCCACACCCCAGACACAGGTGGTGGTTTTGAGAATGGTCAGAAAAAGAGTGAGGTTTAGGAGAGGGGTTGAAGTTGTAGGGTAGTGAGCCAGAACCAACGAATCCCCTCTACTTTCGTATTTCAACATCTTTATATATGTCCTATAAGTAGTACACCACCAGCAGTTTTAACATTAGCAGTTATGGTAAAAGTTGGTTGGTTTAGGGGTTCCCTCATGTGTTAGTATTAAATTTATATCTTAAAATTTAGCTTGCTTTTGATAGTACTTTTTATTCACGACCTATTTATTGATCCAATTAAAAGCACTTTTCACGCTTGCCCCAAACCGGGTAATCTTTATCTAATACCCTCAGATATAGCTTTGTTTAGTTAGTCAAATTGTAGCTCTAAAAAAAAGGCGCAAATTTTACTTTGAAGCTGAATCTTAAAAGGATTTAAATTATTCTTTAACAGCTAATAAACATTTTTTTAATTTGAATATAAGCAGGTTTCATTTTAGACCATGATGTCACTCGAGACCTTCATACTCGATGTGCTGTGACCTTTATTTATTACATTTTCGACCCAAACACACATTATTATATTTCCCTACTATTATGATAAAAATGTTTACCTAAAAAGTAACTAACAACTTTAAGTAGATGCCGAGTTTGTGTCATGTAAAATTATTATACTTAGTATTTAAGTAGTTGAATTTTCAGTATATTGTCAAGGTTGTAATCCCCAAAAGGAGGTACTTTGTGGCACACACTCAGTTTTTTCAGCAACCACTTTAGACATGCGTGACTGATAAAGTATGTCTGGGCTAAAGTGGCTATATATATGTCCCATAAGTCATAAGTTATCAACTTTAGAGTATTAAGTGGAAAACTGAAAGGACTAGGGACAGAATTATATACTTCCTATACCATTACTTGACTACCTATAATAAGTATTTAGAAAATAATAAGATAATGGATTACAAAAAATGGTTGTATGATAATTCATCATTAAGATTAGGGACTTCATGAAACTGGAAGGTCGACAAAAAAATTAAAAGTAAATAAGTTTAATAGACAAATACAATATATTTAAGGTGTTTGTGTTATAAAATTGTAGTAACATAAATACCACATTGTTTTTAATCACGAAATCTAATTTTTCAGCCAACTTAAAAACATCCAAATCCTCCTGAAACTGAGCTGAAGTTATCAGTTGATGAATACTTGCTTCGACGTTGACATATAATAATAATTAGTTAGTTAATGAAATTAAGGATCTAGGGACCGAGCTTTGCTCGTTTTTTTAACAGCGCCATCTATTGTCAAGTAACCTTAGTATTGCTTAATAACGCCATCTATTGTCGAGTACCTTTAGTGTTGCTGTGTCGGTAAAAATAATAGTATTACTACTCGCCAATATATGTCAGGAAGAGTCATATTTTTCAGTTTACCATTGCCTGAAAACACGGATAAAATGACGTTTTCTAAAAATAAAACCCAGCTAGATCGATTTATCGCTCCCGAAACCCTCCGCATACTAAATTTCATGAAAATCGTTGGAGCCGTTTCTGAGATTCAGATTAAAAATATATATATATACATATTTACAAGAATTGCTCGTTTAAAGGTATTAGATATATATATACATATATACAAGAATTGCTCTTTTAAAGGTATTAGATAACATACTTAATATAAAAATAACGAGAATAGTTTTTAAACTTGCATGACAATAATTAGAATAAATTATAGTTGGTATAAGATAATAATAATTAATTGCCTGTATAATGTAGGTAAATTAATAAAAAAAATACAACAACAACTTACACAAGATAAAGGCTAATGAGGCTGTGGTTGAACTTACCTGAAAATAAAAAGAAAATAATTAGTAACTTACGTATGCATATACTACTTACTTTACTTTACCTTACTTACTCCTACGTTCTTATACAAGAGAAGTTATATATTCATTAGTACGGACAACACTTTCTCAAGGAATTAATTTTATGACACCAGGAAATAATGTAAACATTTTTAAAAATAAAACAAACGCCACAAAATCCGATGTTTAAGTATTGTTACACTTAATACAAGTTTCAGTAAAGCAGCAAAGCATGCCGGAGATATCTTCTGATGTTGGGACCTTAGCGAAAGCTTAAGGTATCATTAAGAAAACTTTAGGGCAGATCACATAAATATAGGACGGCAACGACAGACAAATAAAAAAGAAACTGGGTGTAATGAAGAGCGGCAGGAAAATAAATCTATCGTGGAGACAGGATAGTGAAAGATGTTCTCTTTTCAGCTGGAAGACGTCCACTGTTAAACGTAGGCCTCTTCCATATACCCTCTCCACAACGGTCGGTCCTGAGCCACCCGCGCTCATCGGCTTCCTGCGGCTCTAACCAGATCGTCTATCCACCTGGTAGGAGGCCGTCCCACGCTACCGATCTGTAGTCGCCACTCGAGAACTTTTCTTCCCCAATGATTATAGATTCGACGAGCGATGTGGCCTGCCCATTGCCACTTCAACCTGCTAACTTTTTGAGCTACATATGTCGGTAACTTTGGTTCTTCGGCGAATTTTGTTGTTTCGGATTTTATCCCGCAATGAAACACCAAGCATAGCTCTTTCCATAGCTCGGTAAGCGACTGTGAGGTTATTCAAGAGGCCAACAGATACCACGTTTCTGTACCATAAGTCATCACTAATGCGATGTTGCCTATTTCACGGCTAGGTGAAGAAGATGGAGAACTAAGTGTAGTGACACGGAGGTGAAGGTTTGCGTTCAGTCCGTTAGTGGACTCAGAAACTTTTGTGATGATTTATCGGTATGTACAACTACAAAACGTCTTGTAGGCATATAGCGAAGCAGAACGTAGATTCGTGTTCTCAATTTGACAGCTGACAAAATGTCTGACATTATTGAAACGCACTACGAAAAGTCCATCTTCATCACGACACACCCATGCAAAACGAATCAACGGTAAAACATTTACAATAATTTACAGTTAGAAAAAACAACATCTGAACAATTTGAACCTTAAAACTCGTGTGTTATAGAACAAGAGGATAAATTCTCAAGCAAATTGATCGTTGTAATGTGATACATAAAGGAGCAAGTTCATCAAACCCGTGATAATCACTTCTGTTAAACGTCAAGAGGGCCTCATTCATGAGCCTCCCACTCGTAAACTGATTAACTGTAAAGTTTTTATCTATGTATTTTGACATACGTACACCAACACATTGTGGCCAATATTCAGTGGGGCGATTCAAGTCAGTTAAAACCATCTGGTTTCTAGATGACTGTGGCATGCATTTAGTGTTAACTTTACGTTTTAATATATGTGTATAATTTAAAATAACGATTTAATTACCAATGTAGGTCATAAACATCGAATTATTCTACACATTTCAACATTAAAACGTAAGAGAACGGATAATGCATGTCACATCTCGAAACGAGATGGTTTTTACTGACTCGAATCGCCCCGCAGATGTTAGCTTTACGTTTTTACTTTACTTTAACGTTAGATATATATTGTTAGCTGACTCCTTAGACGTTGTTTCTCTTTTTTAAAACAACTGGCGCGACAGCTCTTGTGAAAGGGTTGAACTAATTCAGACACCATCCGCTGTTTGTGCTCAACAACATATCAAAATTTCATTAGAGTCGGTTTACTCTTTGTACGCGAGTCCGACTCGCACTTGACCCTTTTCTTCTTTCATAAAAACCTTGCCCAAACTATTACAAACACAACAAAAATATAATTATTCATTTTGGTGCGGACGTTCGTAAGTAATGGCGTGACCAAGGAAACAGGGATTTATTTTTATATATAGATATATTATAAGTTTGGATATAGATTAGAGTTTTAATGGAAAATTTTCGGTTATCGTCGAAAGATACCTACTCAACTCCGTGATTATAGTTAGGAAGTTTGATTTACTGTATATGTTGTTACTTATTTATGTGAAGGTTGATGACTCATAGCCAATACCTAAATAAAATGAAAAAAAAAAGTTAGGAAGTTTGATTTAGCAAGCTAAATAATATAACTAATTTACATATAATAATATAATAAGATTCCATTATAGTTATAACTGTAAGAAATTTCAATTTTTTCAAGATAAAATGGCAACACAGGCTGTTTAGGGTTTAAGCTATGTCTATGCAAAATTTCAGCTATATAGTGTTTCAGCTGTTTCGGGTGCCTCGTGGAGGAGTAACAAAAATACTAACCGATAACCTATGGCCATTATTACAACGCTTATATTAGTTTCACCTGTTTGTTTTTATTTAATGTGACACCATATTATATTGTGTATTTTTAAGATTGATTATGTATGAACAAGGACTTTATGAGTCACTGGGAGTTCAATAGCGTTACATAGCATCATACCTACTTGTAATTAAATATAAGAAAAAGAAGTTAGAAGCGGACTTTGTTCATGGATAAGAGTAGTATTTTAAAAGCTTTGCAATGGCATTCAAACTAATCACTTACCATAGACTTAATAAAATTCTCTTAGTAGGTACCTACGTGCAGTTAGGTAGGACATAAATAAAAAAAAAAATTGAGCCGCCCACACAAGGGGCGTTCAGAAATTCAAAAACCGAACACATTTGCAATTCAAAACCGTCAAGTATGACGTCGCAGGATATCTGGCTCGTGTGTTCAAGCGCATAAAATTATACATACCTTTCTCAACACGACTGCTCGTAAATGTTTGGAACACTTAGAACATGGACAGAATTTTGTAGCTGCTACGATGTCTTTACAGTAATTAAACACTTTAAAAACTGCTATAACCCACTGATATTGTAAATCAAGATTATTTTTTTTCTGAGCTGACTATGCAGTTGGCTGTTGCAGCCATTACTGCTTGACCGGGCTTTTTGGGGCGAGACTCTGAAAGAGCCTCAGCCCATATAGCGCCCATGTAGCTTGGGTTGTCGCTCTCAGGGACGTCTTTTCGACCGGCGCGGCGGCGTGAGTCTCGAACCTGAAGGTTAGTCAGCGCTAGGAGGGAAGTTCCCCGTTACGCGGGTGCGGTTGCGATTGAGTGGGGGCGAGAAGCGCCCCGGCATTCTTTGATACCTTGTGTATCCTTGCGGGCACCGGCGATCCCGGGGACGTCGGCGTCGTGTTAGGGGGAAGGCCCTATTTGGGGAGGTCGTTGAGACTAATCTCGCTATCCGGATAGCGAGATCGTCATCTGGGGCCGGATCAAGATAGTAAAGTTGTTTACATGATAGGACATTGCCAAGATTAACACTAAAGATAGGTAAGTAAGTTTTAACTTGAAGCTTGTACAAAAACTGTTTTAAGAATCCATACTTATATTATGAATGCGAAAGTAACTTTGTCTGTCACTCTTAAACCGTTAAACCGCTTTAGATAAAATATGGTATGGAGATAGCTTGAGTCCCGGGGAAGGACATGTGATAGTTTGTATAGGTACCGAAAAAATTAATTTTCCACTGGAATAACTATAACTGAGTTTAAAACAACTAAAGCTACAGCTAGATAGCTTGCTATCGCAAACTACATTAGTATAATTGAGGAGTTGACTTAGAAATTCTACGCCGATAACCATATTTTGGGCGGGCGGAGACGCTGACAAAATTTTGTTTGTAAATAAGGCAACCATTTGAATATTCTAATTTAGTTTCAGTATCGTAAGTAGTTATGTATACCACATTGATCATTAGCGTATATCCGACAACTTTAATCAATAAACTATTCATTTTGGTTACATTTATCTTGTAAACAGTCGTTCATAAGATAAACTTAATTTGCATTAAAGCGTGGCACTTTTTCGCTCTTTTTCCATCGATAGCGAACACAATTAGTGTCGGGACAGGCAAAGTCCCGCTCTCATATCGATAAATTTAACTGTCGACATGCGACGACAAAACGCGATGCTATCGCCTCTATAAGAGTCCGATACTTTTCAGGGCTGCCTTTATTTTATTGCAAAGCTTTTTGGAATCAAGTTTACCATGTTGTTTACTCACGATTTTAGCTGGCAGAGCTGGCAATCACAACGTTTAAGCAATAAAATTATAAAATTTTAAATCTTTTCTACCAATATGTGTGATAAAAATTAAAATTACTGAATTAAATAATAAAAAACTTAAAAATATTAAATTTATTTGACAAATTATGAAATACAATTCAAAACTACATATAGCAAAATCTGTAGAAAATGGTCAATAACATGAACTTAAAAATTATTGATGTCACCTATTATGGGCACGTAATAATAAAAGTGCAAATTATTAGTAAAAAAAACTTTTTTCATAAAGTAGCATATTCTAAGGACCAGGCATCCTTGCCTCAGTACTAAAATAGTGATTGTAAATCGTTATATTTTTCGTAATTCGTTTCTTTAAAAGAGTAACTATCGAGTTTCTTGCCGGATTCTTCTCGGTAGAAATCAACAACATTGTGAACCGGCAGGAAGGTGGGAGGGTTCAAAAAATAATATTTTATGACTTTGACGATTCAAAAGTGATTGTAAAATCCTTATTTGAATAAACCATTTTGACTTTGACTTTGACTTTGACTTTAGTCTTTATTTTCAAATAAGTAAAACAAATATCTGCTGTTTAATTTAATCAAAATTAGATAATTATAGCCAACAATTGTTTTCCTATAACTTTACAAATTTCTTTTAACATTTAACTTACCTAATTAAGGTAATTAAAGATCTATTTATCGTCATTGCTGGTATCTAGTATTAGTGTCCCAACCCTATCAATAAAGACAAGTGGTGTAATTGTTGCGCTAGTGCCGATCGGCCATTGGCCGGCGCGGGTTCTCGCCATTGGTCGGCGGCAGCGGCGAGCTCAAAGCGTGAGAGGCGGACCGCTTGGCCGGTACAGTGGCTGTCAACTGTCCGCGGCACAGATGGTCACTCTTGTATGAATATGGATGGTAGGTGCCTGCACTTGCTGGTTTTTTTTTCAGTACGGCTCCATAGTTTTTTAAGTAGAAAAACGGAAAAATTGTAGTGATTTTGATTTTTTAGTTCAAAAAAATTTTAATTGATAGAAGTACATATTTATTTTGTTTATTAAGGGTTTTACTTTCTCTTTACTTTTAAAATAATTGTTGGAATGTGTTTTTACTGAATAATTTGCTTAAATATTTTACAATCTACATATTATTTATTCTGTATGTACCTAAGTATATTTATTTTAAGATATGCAGAAGTATCTTAGAAAATATTTACAATAACTTATTAAACCATCAATTTTGTCCATTGTGGATGTAGCCGTATTCTTTATATTTCCTTTCCTCTTCTGCTTTCCTAGTCCAGCTACTTTCTGTCATTTTTTCGTCTAAATCAATTCAGCTTTTTTTTATACCACTAAGGTGGCAAACAAGCTTACCGCCTGATGTTAAGCGCTCACTGTAGACTATGGACTTTGCAACACCTGGGGTATCATTTGCATGTTGCCGACCCTTCAAAAATCTTATTAATTCTTTCTTGAAGAACCCCATACAGTCCTTAGAGTAAACCTTGACAGGGAGTTCATTCCACAACCCAAGCTTTTCAGTTCAATTCAATTCAATATGTAGGAAGTAGAAATTGAGGGGCGTTAGATCTGTAATGTTAGATGTCAAAACAAATTCCAGGATTCAGATAAAATACTGATTTAAATTAGTACATCAGACTCATGCATCGAAATGATAAATCTTTTACCTTCAGTAGCACGTCAACTGTTCATAAATAATACCCATATTAAATAATTATTTTACTATAAACCATGCTAATTAATCTCTACTAACATTATAAGGAGGTCAAATTTATTTGTTTTACGGTAGACGGTAATCTCTGCTACTACAGAACCGTCTGTCACTATCCCTGAGCAACATAGACTATAAAATATTTTGATAAAAATAAGTTTTTAGTTCGAAATAACAGTGTTTGTAAATCAACAAAAAAAGGTACAATTCCTTGGCCACGAAGCAATGAGGTGAACTAATGTTTTGCATAGGGATAGCTATATTAGATTACCTCGAATCGATAGTTCCCACGGGAATATTGTTTTGTGTTTAACTTGTGGCTTCAGTTGGCTTACTATTGGCTTTATTTGTGGCACCGATATATGTTCGCGGACAGTGAAAGACAAATAATACTTTTATTCATATTGAATGTTCCTACAGAAATAGGCTTTTCCGCGGGTGAGACCGCGGTATTCGTCTAGTTTATAATAAAATTAATTAATATATCTATTATAACTCCATTTTACATAGCACGGTGCGGGAGATACGTAAACTAGTACTAAATTGCAGCCCCTGGTAACCACAATGACCACAGTTAATTATGTAGTGTTGAAAATATAAATTATATATATGTAGCAGCCATCTAGTTAAATTAGCCAGTTAATTGGATGCCTAGGCTGTCAGGAAAAGAAAGGTTCAAAAATCGTAGTTCAGTTTCTCTTTTCTCAACGTAGATGCGGAGCAAGCAAAGCGAGCGGAGCGTTCCAGTCAAGTTTCATATAATAATCTGTTCGGTTATATGATAATTTAATTTCGATACTTAACGATCTGCCTAGGCGCCCAATTAACTGGTTAATTTAACCAGATAGCTGCGACATATACATTACCTATATATGATTGATACATTAATATACAACAATTATTTCCTATTTTTAGAAACAAAATCACAAAATGCTACGCACCATGCTGTACCTACATATAATATGTAAGATGAAATATAGTTGTAGCTATAGGTTATGAACGTGAATTCGTCGAGATACTTTGGTATTTAAAATGTAAATCATCGCGATCCCTTAGCCAATACACCATTATCCAAAAAATACGTTACACCCGTTATTCCTTTAGCTTTTTCACTTGCTAAGAAAAGTACCAAATCTGCAACTTCCTCCGGATCAGAAACCCTGTTCAGAATCGTTAATTTCTTCATGTTCTCCCACATAGATTCCTGCTGGTCAATTTTGCCCATATTTTCAATGATATCTGATCTCACTGGTCCTGGATTCACGCTGTTTACCCGAACACCTTTAGGGCCCATTTCGAAAGCAGCACATTTCGTGAATTGATCCAAACCAGCCTTAGATGCGCAGTACGGAAAGTTAACGGATATTGGAACCTTCGCAGCTATACTGGATATATTAATAATGTTCCCTTTAGTGTTCACAAGATGTGGTGCTGCAAGACAAGCTAGATGAATAGGTGCACGTAAATTGGTTGCTAGAACCTTTTCATACCAATTAAGAGCACCTTTGTCAAGCAACCCTGTAGGACCACCAACTATTCCTGCATTATTAACCAAAACATCCAATTTTCCGAAGTGATCCACTGTTTTGCTTACAATTTTTCTAGCTTCTTCGTCGTTGCTAACATCAGCACTCAACAATAAGGGTGTACCCCCATTTTGTATACATTCTTCAGCTACATTTTTAAGTTTCTTCAAGTTTCTTCCTACCATAACAACTTTCGCACCCTCTGATGAAAATTTATTAGCAATTGCAGCTCCTATACCAGAACTAGCGCCAGTCACAATAACTACTTTACTTAAGTGTAAGTTCATATTGGCAAAAAAATACGTTTTATCAAACTCAGTCTCAGATTCAAACTGTTTTTGTCTAACCGTATATTATTATTTTATACTTAGATACACCTTTTACGTAATGTTATTGGGTTTTGTTAATAGCACGACTAATTAAGAATGCCTCGGATATAAACATTATAAACAAATTGATTAATTAGAAAAGATTCGATCCGGTAAAGACCTTTTTACGTTTATTGCTGAAGTCGCATTTAGTGACGATATTAGAGTATATCTTCACGACATGCTTTTAAGAGTCCGCCTTTTCTGATTTTTGATTGTTGTCGATTAGATCTCGGCAGACAAGTAAGTTATGAGTTTGATATTTCAACACTTAAAAAACGTCATTTCTTTTTCAAGAAAGTCCTTGTTTTGACGAAAAAAATATTTTAAAACACCCTGTTTCAATTACGGTTTTTGCTGGATTTGTAAAACGAAAGGCTAATTCGCAAAGTTTTAAAAAAAAATTAAGACGATACCATATGGCTCGCACTGTCAAAAAGTTATCAGTTCTCATACTGTCAAGCTTCTAACTTTATATGCCCTGACTTTACAAACTCTACACCTTAGCCAAAATATGTGGCTTGGCCGCCTTATATATTAAGGGTGCACCTATGCAGTTACGTAAGCAAAAAGATGACGCGGCTATATAAGTAATTACTGCTTAGTGTGACGGTGACAGCCAACGCGTATATCTTGTGGAAATCAGGAAAATGTTATTTTATTAAAAAACCAGCCAAGTGCGAGTCTGGCCTGTGCTTGACAAACAGACAGATGGACTGGTTTTTAAAGTGTTGTAACTATAAATTAACGAATTTCGGAGTTTTTCTTATATTTGAGATGTAAGTCCTTGCTACGTCTCAAATTTCATGATTCTAGGACAACGTTTTGATTTAGGTATTGGTAATAGCCAAATAATGCGACAAAAATGGTCGTGTTTCGGCCGTATTTTTCATTTTTATACCTTCTTTCTACTTTAGAACCGAAATGGTAGCGTTCAGTGCGGTTTAAAAGAAAATTACTCCTGTGAACGCTTGGGTTGTGGAATGAGCTCCCTGCCAAGGTGTTTTCTAAGGACTACAGTATGGGGTTCTTCAAGAAAGAAGTAATTAGATTTTTGAAGGGTCGGGACGCTCGAGTGATACCCCTGGAGTTGCAAGCGTCCATAGGCTACGGTGATCTCTTACCATCAGGCGGACCGTAAGCTTGTATGCCACTTAAGTGGTAAAAAAAATACCTTCACGCGTGCCTGAGAAATTCGTCTTGACAGATAGATGGAAAACCAAGTGATCCGAAAAAGGAACCCCTTTTATCCTAAAAACGCACATTAATATTTTTGGAACAGAACCTGTTCTTATAGCATTTAATTACATACATTAATTTATTTACAACTTATAATCATAACTACAATTTATAACATGAATTCTTTGATCTATTTCTATTTAGAAAACAACATTTGGGCAAATTATTCTAACTTATTTGATCAAAATCACTTATCGCGATCCTTTAGCCAATACACCATTATCCAACAAATAGGTAACACCGGTTATTCCCCTCGCCGCTTCACTTGCCAAGAAAAGCACTAAATCTGCAACTTCTTCCGGATCGGAAACCCTGTCCAGAATCGTAGTTCTCTTCATGTTCTCCCATATTGAATTCTGCAGATGTTTTTTTCCCATATTTTCAATTATATCTGACCTCACTGGTCCTGGGTTCACACTATTGACTCGCACACCTTTAGGTCCCATTTCAAAAGCAGCACATTTCGTGAATTGATCCAAACCAGCTTTAGATGTGCAGTACGGAAAGTTCACGGATATTGGCATTTTTGCAGCTATACTAGATATATTAATAATATTTCCTTTGGTCTCTACAAGATGTGGTGCAGCAAGACAAGCTAGATGAATAGGCGCACGTAGATTAGTTGCTGTAACCTTTTCATACCAATTAAGAGCATCTTTGTCAAGCAAACCTGTTGGCCAACCAATTATTCCTGCATTATTAACCAAAACATCCAATTTTCCGAAGTGCTTAATTGTATTGCTCACAATTTTTCTGGCTTCTTCGTCTTTGCTAACGTCAGCACATAATAATAAAGGTGCGCCGCCAATTTTTTCACATTTCTCAACAACATTTTCAAGTTTATTCAAATTCCTTCCTACGATAACGACTTTTGCCCCCTCGGATGAAAATTTAGTAGCAATTGCAGCTCCTATACCAGAACTAGCGCCAGTCACAATAACTACTTTACTCAAGTGCAAACTCATATTGCTAGAAAGAAATACGTTTTATCGAGCTATGTTTTAATACCAACTGTAATGTTTTACCAGATATTGTTTTTTTATACTCACCCAAGCCTATTAATTACAATTTTTCCAGCGGTTTAAGGTTCCGTGCTGTTTTTACCATTCTCTGGCTGTATTTCTGAGTATTTACAAATACTATCGACTTCAAATTTAGTAAGTTGTAGAGCTTACTAGCTTGCATCTACGTAAGGTCAAAAAGCAGACCAAGTGCATTTTGTAAAGGCAAAACTTAGAATTTTGTAGAAAGGGAGTTATTGCAGATATTTAAAAACTTGTAAAGCGATTCTGTTTAAAACTTTATCCCTTACCGCTTTTGGCGTTCATCTGCTGTTAGCTGCAGCCTATTTTGCTCGGCAACTATAAATACTGTCGACTTGAAATCTGTTATTCTAGCGGGAGTTAAGTATTCAAGATCATATTATCGTTTAAATACTAGTTTTTAGGGTTCCGTACCGTCCGAATGAGCAACCGACCTGAAATTTTGAACACAGTGTTGGTGAAATGTTGACCCAGTAATATTGTAATAGAACCTCAATTAAATTATTTTTGAAATATCGAACATGGTAAAGAATCTTATATTTATTTTAACAACAAATGTTGTTTATGATCAGTCCCCTAAACAAATTCACATTTACAATGGAACCCCTTTCAACATTTGTCCGGCTCACACTTGGATTTTTTTAATAGGATAAATAATTAAGATTACCACGTACGTATATAAATAAAAGTAGATAACAAACACAAATTGGATAATTAGTAAAGATTTAGATCCGGTTTTTATAACATTAAAACATGCTCGGAAATCAGCTGTTTCACGTTTTACGGCGGGGGCATAGGCCTGTCTTTAGAGAACGAGGCTTGGGCCATACATTGCCGAGCTAGTGCCCACTCGACTATCTGAATTTTCAAGCCCTATTTTGGATTAATTATCAAGTATTCCTTGACGACTCTACAAACCACATGCATTAGAAAACAATAAATACCAGAAGGAAAATCCAAAAAGAGCTTCAGACATACGTAAAACATGACGTACCGGCTGACGGACATACGTGACTCAAAGTCGAAGAGACAGCGGTACAGTCTCCACAGCGTTGACAGTATGTCAATGCTGTGGGGCAGGTTAATTTTGATTTAAATGGGTGTTTATTGACTAATGTAAATATGACAGACAATATTCTTCTTTATCTTACAATATATATGACAATATTCTATATTATCTTTTATATTTCTATATGTGCTCGGGGTTTCTCTACGAGATCGAATCAGAAATTAGTAGATTTGTAGACGAACGAAAGTCGCCCAGCGCATTAGCAAGTTGAAGTGGTAGTGGGCAGGGCACATAGTACGTAGAAATGATGGTCGATGCGGCCGAAAGGTTCTCGAATGGAGGCCATGGACCGGCAAACGCAGCGTCGGAAGACCGCCCACAAGGTGGTCAGACGACATAGCGAAGGCCACAGGAAGACGCTGTATGAAGGCTGCTTCCAACCGTTTTCTTAGGACATCTATGGGGGAGGCCTATGTTCAGCAGTGGACTTCTTGTGGCTGAGATCATGATGATGATATTTTTTTTCTGGATGAAGACTAAAATAAAAAGGAATAAAAATTACATGGTTTTATACCATCAAAGTAGGTATAGGAGGACTTACTAGCTATTACTGAATGATTAAATAATACTACAAATAGACTCTAGTGCAGGATAAGAATAATGCAACAAACAGACTCTAGTAGAAGAAGACTCAAGTATTATTGAGATGTGGTAAACGGACAAACCGTTCACAACACCTCCCGGTGTTCCTTAGTCCTCTAATCAACTGACCTAAGTTTAATATAATAAAAATACCATTATGAATGTATGATTAATTTATTATTAATGTAAGTGTTCATGGTAAAGTTGTAAAGGATATTAGTTGTAAGTTCACAAAGAAGATTTTAACATTCAATTAAAAAAAAAAAGTAAAAAAAAAACTTATTTATAACTAGCTATTGGCATGGTAATATTACTATTTGAACGTGCCAATAAATTTAAATATATAAGACCAACATTTTTAAAGCTGGAACTTAGCTTTCAATTTTTTTTTGTTCTATGTAAGCGTGCCAACTTTCAAAATGACTAGGAAAAATCTGTGATGTATTTGCAAATAAAAATAACTTGAATCTAAGTTTTGTTTAGGGATAAACCTTCTTCGTAGTATACCAGGTATGACTACATTACATACGTCAACGTTACCAAAAAGAATCGCCGCGAACCAAACTCCGCCGAATATAGACGAACGAATTCAAAGATGGCCGCACGCATTCCGATTGCATCTAATAACCTCAAAATCAAATGCAAAATGGCGTATTGAATAAATGACGCCGATTCGTTTAGCATTCCAACATGCCATAACAGTGTACGCATTTTCATTTGGGTCCATTGTCTTGGCAGATATTAGTGTTGATTTCAATAAATAAATTAATCGTATGCCATCGCAAAGAGCATTGGTTTGGCACGCGACTCAGGACAATCGGTGAATCGATAAGTTCCCTATGAGCCTGTATGGCTGTCTGGCTATTAGTAATTTTATGTTACTTGACTCATGTTCCATGTGCGTGAGCTAGGTCATTCACTTCTGCGTAATTTTTGCAAGTAGGTTAACATATATATATATGACCAGGCGAAACCGAAGCAGAGGTTGTCACCATCTTAGCTTTTTAAAAACAAGCATATCTCTAAGATCTCAAGCAACTCAAACCATTTTTTTTGTTTAACACTCTTTTATTGTACGATTACTTACAGAAGATAAGATTTGATATCCAGCTCCAAATTCCATTCAGCACTATGCAGATTATCCTAACAACTTGAATAAATTATATAATTCTGACCATAGAGTAGAGTTTGTTTATATTAAATCCGACATACCATCTGGTGTACATAAACAAGAATATTAGGTTTCAAAAGAGCCCCCTTTAATATAATTTTTGCTGTAAAGTAATTAAATGTCAAAAGTTTGGCCTAAAAACATTAAATTCGATTTAAATTTTTCCTATTTAAATTCCTGAATTGAAACGAAAGAAAATATATGTGACTCTTTTTTTTGTTTAAAATACACCTTTTGGGCCATGGGGACTAGTGCACACAATTTTCTTAAAGGGCTTGCTCCCAAATTAGTAGCAGCTCCGGCTGCCAAGAGAGCTAGCTCTTTCTTCTCTCAGAGAATTAGCATCTCTATTCAGCGAGAAAATGCAGCCAGCATTCTTGCCACCCTACCACAAGAGCAAACACTTTTTAATTATTTAGCATAGTTCGTTTTTTTAGCACAAATTGATAACAAAATGCGAACTTAATTTCATCAATAATTTTAAACACTCAAAATAAACCTTCAAAATAACTTATTCTTGTCCCGTCATATTAATTTCTACAGTGGTGTCGTGTGGAAGGTCAACATTACTTCCTTGTAATAAACTACCTTTTAAGTTAATTAACTCCTTTAGTCAACAATTGTTAAAGCGTAACCTTAGAACTACTCAATAAAATGTTGGCCGAACGACGTCGAACACAAAATGGGCACGTTCGACGAACCACTAGGTCAGGAACGCTACTTTATCTCCGCTCTATGTTTATTTGTCATGCTATTTTATGTGTATTTTCACAATCGTTTGTTAACACCCAAGGGAATAACTGATGTTTATTACATACAATCTTGGTTAGGGATTTTTTGCATTTATCATTCAATGTTGCCAGCATGTCCACACTGTAGGAGCACTGGCCTACCCTTTTGGCCTTTTGGGCGAGGGCGATTTTATTTGCTGTGCTATGTACTTCGTTTCTTAACGAATACAATTTCTCTAACGCTAGTTACAGACAGTGTACAATGTACTGAAACCACCTGGGTACTAACGGCTCAATCTTTTTTTTTATTTTTTTTTCTGACTGACTATGCAGTTTGCTGTTGCAGCCATTACTGCTCCACTGGGGTTTTTGGGGCGAGACTCTGAAGGAGTCTCAGCCCATATAGCGCCCAACGCTCAAGGGCTCGGCTTGGGTTGTCGCTCTTGGGGTCGTCCCTTCGACCAGCGTGAGCCTCGAACCCGAAGGTGAGTCAGCGCCAAGAGGGGAGTTCCCCGTTACGCGGTTGCGGTTGCGATTGCGATTGCGATTGAGTGGCTCATTCATACTCACTAAAAGAAATTGTTGAATTAACCTATTCAGAGGTTATTACAGGTCTGGCTGGTTCTGGATACTAAACAAAACGGTATAAATAATGTGAAATTCAGTTAAATCAACCCTATTATCAGTAATTTTAACGAAATTTCCATGTAAAACCTACACATATTTTAATTATACAATAGTTTTTTTCCTGGCCTACTTTTCTCATCAACGGGACTTTGCATTCACAAATAGTAGTAGCAACTTTCAAGTAATTATAAGCATAGGTATATTACTTTAGCTACTAATTATGTTTTGTATACCAATGTATGGTATCCAGCTTAAGTTACATAAAAGTCTAAGCTACCTACCTACTTTACCTACGTTCCTTTCTTTAACTTGTTCATAAAATTCTGATATCCCCCTCTTGGACTACACTTTAGCCCCTAATCCAAGTCAATGAAATTATTAGCAAAGTGCATGGAAGGCACCGGTGCCTTTCATTTCAGATCCCGGACCGGAGTTTGGCCACCGAGGAGGTTTTAGTGAGTAAACATCTTACATAACCCGATTTCTTACTCCAGGAGACCATGGTATCTTCAATATGGGGAATATGTGTTCCAAGATGATAATAGACATACTTTTTAAATCACGATTTTTTTATACCAGTAAGGTGGCAAACAAGCTTATGGTCCGCCTGATGGTAAGTGGTCATGGACTATCATGATATACCTAAGTATTTTTTCTGATCGCAAATTTGAACTAGACTTGTAATTAGGGGTCGAAAGCATTTTAAGTAGGGTTATTATAAAGAGTCTCGAACACTCCAGACTCAGGAATTAGAGAGAAAAATGTATGCAACTAAGTAAAAGTAATTGCTTACTCGAAACTTTTCGGAATAAGCTCCCAGCAGGTCGCTCCCACATTTTATCTATAATACTACAAGAATTTCAAAAAAAAATTTTTTAATGAAATCAATTATAAATTTAGAAACGCCTCAGTAACAAATACGTATAATATCAAGTAGCAAAATAGAAACAAGCTACTCCATACCGGTTTATGCTATTAAATAAACACAGGCATTTATTTCAAAGGGCTTAATGACTTCAACAAATTATTCCTCATCCAAATCATAGATTGCTGAAACATCCATTAATTGGCAATAGCGATTTGTCGCTGACTTCATAACTGTGGGTATTCGCCTATTTATACAATCGAATAATATATTCTTTGCTCGAATCGAACCTACGTACGTACCGAAGCGATGAACGGCGGCGCGGCGTAGGCGCAGAAATACTGCGAACAACCGGTCTTGATAGTATGTAGTAGTACATACTTATTTGTGGAGGTTTATATATTTTTTCGGGAAGGTTGCGTCAAGTTAAAAAATCTTACTTATCGATTACTTACACACGTAATCTATGACGAAAAATTTCTGCATCAAGCGTCGCTTTTTATATACTTATACTTAAATATTACAATACTGTTTTTTATCTATTAGCCTCGGTTGGTACTTTTTTCAACGAGAATACCAGATATGGAGGACCATACGAGCTCCTAACTGGACTTTCTGCTGACTACACGTCCGGACGGTACCTCGGACTACATTCTGGAGTTTTTTAAGAAAGAAGTTATTGGAGTTTTGAAGGGTCAGCAACGCGCTAGTGATACCCCTGGTGTTACAAGCGTCCATAGGCTACGGTGACCGCTAAACATCAGACGGACCGTAAGCTTGTTTGCTACCTCAGTGGTGTAAAACAAAAAGAGTTTGGTTTGTTTGTTTCCAAAAGTCTACTTATAACTTACGAATAAATAAAAACACGTTTATTCTTTTTTTTTATATAAAGCCCCGCTCAATCCTTAAACATTAAATTACAAGAAATCCATGAGTTAAGAACCTTATTGCAACTTTTAAGTTACTACATTGTGCGCTCGTAAAACAGATATACACTTTATAAAACTAGCTTTTGCCCGAAGCTATGTCCGCGCTAAATTTCAGCGCGAGCCATACAAGTGCTTCAACAACGTCTTTATCCTACTTCATTTACAATTAGATATCAGTACCGCTTATTTCGTACGTTATTTTATTTGACAAAATAATAATACATCCTATTAACTTGACAGATGAATGTTATGTTACACAAATTAAAAAAAAACCATGCAAATCAGATAAGTGGTTCTCGCGTGAAAAGAACATAAACGGACAGACAGACAGAGCGACGTTGAGTTTTATAATATGTGTAGATAAATGTTAAGTTGTTACAAATTACGCCCCACTGGTTCGAAGGTTTCAGATGTATTTTGGCACACTTTTTTAGTTAACTTATATCTTAGATCAAAAAATATTATTATTATAACGAAGAAAAGTTTCCACGGTTAAATCTACGGAACGCAACAAGATTTATGTATATAGCTATATAAAAATAAATTGACGAAAACTATTACGATCAAAAAAATATTTCCAATTATGTACGTAAGGAGCAAAATTCAATCAAAGCTTGGTAAGCGGCGTTGTCTGTCTATAGTTTTATTATACTTAAACTATGGTTGTATATATTCACCGGTATAGTACGACCGAGTGTCGTGACCCTATTGCGCGTGTGACTCATGTCAGCGACGCGTGCGCAACTCTAAGGTTTTAAATTTCGAATTTATTCGAATTTGCATCCGTTGAAACGATAAGGCATGCGACCGATTGTATTCGATTGCCTCTTTATGATTTTTTTTTGTTATTAAAACACGTTTTTTATTTGGGATTAATAAGAAATATCTAAAATGGAAGTAGAAAGCTTTTTGCGTAATTTGGAAGGGCAAAATCCCAATTACTGGCTAAAGGGTGTTATTTACAGGCCAAAACATATTTGATGTAGACTTTAATGAAACTTTCAAAAGCGTTGATTTCAGATGTTTGTAGAATCATTAATCAATAAAATATATGTCATACTTATTATATTCTTTTTTTTTTTTTTTTTTTTTATACCACTAAGGTGGCAAACAAGCCTACGGTCCGCCTGATGGTAACCGGTCATCGTAACCTATGGACGCTTGCAACAGCAGGGGTACAACTCGCGTGTTGTCGACCCTTCAGAAATCTCATAACTTCTTTCTTGCAGAACCCCATTAGTCCTTGGAGAAAACCTTGGCATTCCACAACCCAAGCGTTCGCGGGAGGAAGTTTCTCTGAAACTGCACTGTACGCGACCATTTCGGTTCTGAATGAATGAATTCCCTGACGATAGCGAGCGGTGCGATTTATTGTGAAATATATGCTAATTATAGCTATGTAGGAATATCTAAATAGTTCATATCCCCAGAAGGATACCTTGCAAGGACTAAAGGCAGAATCAAAACACACCCACATTATAAAGTGCATGGGGAACAGGCTGATTTCACCAACCATTTTAGTTCTGCGTGGCAGGGTGTGAGCCCATCTCTGCAACACTGCTTGTCAGTATATCTGGACTAAAGTGGCTTTATATATGTCTCATACTTCATAAATCAATATCATGATTTTGTTAAAAAAAATCTCATTAAAATTATTTCTAATGTTCTAATCATAACCTTTTTCAGATTTTTAAAACATATTGGCTTAAAATTTATAGGCAGGGGACACAAAACTTTACAACTTCAGAAGCCAAATACCTCGCAAAATATAGGTACATTTTAGAAAAAAAAAACTATAAAAATCCTCAAATGCATTTTTGAAGTCGTATCCAACGAAACTCCACACAATGAGCGCCAAAATTATATATAAAAATAATAATAATTTTTGGACATATCACACAGCGCCATCTGGCCCCAATCTCAGCAAAGCTTGTATTACGAAAACCTGAAAACGGATACGGATACTTTTTTGTAAATACATACATATCATACATAAATACACCCAAAATCAAGATAGACACAAATGTTTATAACATAAATGTTTGTCCAGTGCGGGAATCGAACCCACACCCTCTGCACAGCACAGCAGCTGGACATAGTACCAACTTCTTCTTCTTCTTTAGTACGAGTTCACACAAAGTTAGCGATAGCCCTCTTCATATTTCTTTTCCATTTGTCCCGCAGTTCTGGTGATACCATCAGCTCACTTCCTGACTTCACTTTAACCGACTCTTGGTCTTCATTTCACGATCTTTTAGATCCAACATTCATTCTTCTCCTGTCGTCAACCCACCTTTACTTTAGACTTGACAATGTCTGCAAATACTCAAAAATGCCTAAATTTGCGCTAATAGCAAAATTGTGAAAAACAACACGAAGCCATCTTTAGTTTTACATCTGCTCTCGATACATACAAAGTTCTTAAAGTTTTTTTTTATTTACACGTTTCTGTGCGGTACACACTGGACTAGATTCTCCGCCACTCAGAAAGCGAGGCAGACACAGAAACAAACAGGACACTAGTAGGTATTTTTGTATCATGTGTAGAAGTATAGGTCGGAAGAGGCTTAGTAGTTTCTGTGTCTGCCTCGCTTTCTGAGTGGCGGAGATTCGATTCCGGTATGTACCGATGTCTTTTTCTTGATTTCTTCAGTTCATCATTTGTAAACACCACTGGATTTTCAGTATTCAGAAACCTCAGGAGGAAACCTGCATATGACAAAAAGATGTATGTGGAGTTTACAATCTGCCCTGGAGCATCATTGACTATGGGATTATAAATCGCCCTGTAACCCAAGGCCGTACCCCAACAATTGGGACGGATGAAGGCTAGTAAAGAATTTGCGCTCAAAGTACAGGGACCTGTTTCATTTGTGTATATATGTATATATAATACACTAATAAAATAAAATAATAAACGTATACGGTCCAAACTACTGGGTCAGAGACTTGAAATTTTGCGCAGAGGTTCCTGTTATAACGAAGGTATGCGAGCACTAAGAAAGGATTGCGCAAAGTGGTTAAAATGGTTTGGACGTTTGTATAGAAATCCGTCATTTCTGAAACTTTACCTTTGATGAAATTGGTATTTGGCCTTGGGTTGAAAATTAAATAAGAAGTGTTTCACCGGTTTCGGAAAATCATTGCCCAAAATTAGGGATGAAAAATTTGTATGAGAATTCCGATATGTATATAGGTAAAACAAAAAATAAACAGTTAAAAGCATTTGTGTATCCACCTGGATACACAGCGTCAAGACATTGTGTATCCTAAGGGAATAAACGCGACTATACGTTTAAAATTACACTGTGTATCCTTTTGGTGCCCATTTGTATTGATTTGAGTATCATACATTTTTTGATTAACTCCCTCGCAGCCTAGTTGGTAGTGTGGCCGAATGCTGTGTAGAGGGTGTGTGTTCGATTCCCGCAAAACATTTATGTGATAAGCATTTGTGTGCGTCTTAAGTCTGTATTTTCTTTATTTTTATGCTGGGGTGTATTTTTGTATTATATATATGTATTTACAAAAAATATATATATATGTAAAATATTTGTTATAAATTGTAGCTCAGTTTTTCTTGTATACATGGTATGCAAAATCGAAAAAAAAAAATTTATGATCAGAAATTGATCGAGAAGACCCCAAAATGACTATAGCGCTGAGGGTGTTAAAAGTCGCGGCAAAAAACTAGTGAGTCATAAATATTCTAAAATCTAAATCTTTTTGCGATCGACTTCAGAGCGGCAAAGATCTGTGGTGCGTCCCTCATAATTTTCATACACAATAATCGGCGCTGATATATTTAACGAGCCTATTATACAGGGGCGTGGGCTAAAAAGCTTAAACATCTAGGTTATTGGGTAATTACACGGCTTTAATTAGGTTTAGACCCACGTGGACCGGTTTACCAACTCAAATACTAGTTGGACAATAAACAGTGACGGAAAAACTTATTTTTGTACTATTTTTAACCGTATTGTAGATGAGTATAGTAAACCTGCAAAAATATCTGGTTTTAGTTCTCACGATCCTTACGATCAAGGATGTCACAGTTTCAATTAAAAACAATGTATGTGTATTAATCATAGCAACTTCTTACTAATCATACATGTTGTTTTGGACATTACACACAGCTCCGTCTTTTTTTTATTACCACTAAGGTGGCAAACTAGCCTAAAGTCCGCCTGATGGTAAGCGGTTACGGTGGCCTATGGACGCTTGCAACGCCAGGGGTATCACTCGCGCGTTGCCGTACTTTCCCCATACAGCAGTCCTTTGAGAAAACCTTGTCAGGGAGCTCATTTTACAACCCAAGCGTTCGAGGGAGGAAGTTTCTCTGGTCCCAAACCAAGCAAAGCTTGCACTTTGGATACCGGGCAACGGATACGAATACATATACATACTTTTTTTTGTAAATACATACATATTATACATAGAAAGCACCCATAGTCTCAAGACAAACACAAAATAATAAATGTTTGTCTTGTGCGGGAATCAAACACACGCCTCTCGATTTAGCAGTCGAATCATTACCCACTGAGCCACGGAGCCGATATATAGGTATAAATGTTGGTTTAAGGAATCACTGCTCACTCTTCATTGAATTATAGATGTATCTGTCCGGGATGTATACAATACAGGCCGCGCACACATACAAGCTACGTAACCTTGTGTAAAGACAACCTACTTGTCTATCTGTACTATGCCCTAGCCAGGTGCATCAACACAAGCAATTATAAATTACAATGTAATTGTAATGTAATGTAAATGTAATTATTAAATAGGTGTGCTATTTAAAAACAATAATCTGCACAGATGCAAAATTGTCCTTCGGGAACCCCTCCCATGTCGACTATAACCTATCTTTAGATTTTCTATTATGAAGACAACAATATATTATTTGCGTCTGCATCAAACGAATTTAAACTTAAAGCTTATATCCATAAAATCTACAAAGACAGCAAGAAAACCATCACGGCACTATTTATCAGATGTGACAGACGGAATTAATTGTATTATTAAAGTTAACGTGTGTAGAATTATAATTTAAATGTCGGTTGGTTTTTGTTTTGATTCTAAGAATGTCACGAGGTATATTCTGAACGTTTCACAGAATTTTGTTGTTAGGACCTTCCAGGATATATGTAGAGTCGTGAACCTATTCCGGAAGCCACGGATGAGTAGCTAGCTAAGCCAAGTTCGTACGTTATGTAGAAAACTAGCTTAGATGCTTGTAAAGTTTAAAAAAATCTGAAATCCTGAAGTTGTTGCTTACATTTACATTGAGTTTTAGAGTTCCGTAGACTTATAGCATATAAAAAAAACTTTTTACTCCATACATTTAACTGAATGTAAAATGATATTACAAATTATTATTAAACATATAATATTATCATATTCAACTGACGACTCCCTCACAGGCGAGATATTTCAAATTATTACATTATTTTATACTGCATGTGTGTTTATTTTTAATATAAATGATTGGTATCTAAATAAAACATTAAACACATTTAACTAAGGATTAATAAACATTTCGGTGCGAAGCCCATTGTGTGGGTTCTATTGGATGGGTTTAAAATGCATTTCAGGTTGTTATGTATTTTTTTCCTGTTAATTTTTAATTTTTAGCTTCCAAAGTTTCTAAAGTTATAGTTAAATATTTAGTCTGTTATAGGGGCACTTGATTACTTGTTTTTAGTTATTGCAGTCGAGTGTTTTATTTATTTTAATTTAATAAAGTTTCTAACGTCAAACTGTGACCGATAAACAGATAGAAAACATATATTTTGTAACATAGAAAACTGAGAAAATCTAAGGATTTTCGAAAATCGACACAGACTTTAAATTTTTTATAAAAACTTTATTTTGTAAACCACATCACCAATGTTGGCCCCAATGTTTGTCTCACACAATATTACACGTAAATGATCAAGATAAATGTGCGTTAGTCAACGCAGGACCCGTATTTAGAGAAGTGTAAAAAGTTGTCTATGCCCTAAAAAGGCTTCTCTGCCAAGATAAGCCCAAAAAGAGCTTTAAGAAATAAGTTAGGCCGTCGAGTTGCTACTGCATGTTTGAGCAACATTTTAGGTATCAAAATATATGTCTAACTACTGATAACAAAATAAGTGGTTCCTTATCCTGTAGCTTCTGATTTTGATAGTGGTTACTACATTAGTTGGGTTGTAAGCTTATTTGCCACCGTAGCGGTATCAAAAGGATTCTTAAAAACGTCAAATACAATTTAAATTGAAATTCAATAAACTATAATGGTTTGCCCGCGGTTCCACTCGCCTTAAATTCGGTTATCGGCTTAGGATTCTAACGGCAACTGTCATAATTGAGAAATTATAGAAAAAAAAACCGGCTCACACTTGACGTATTCAAGTAACCGATCTCCTTCCCTGGACTCAAATTATCTCCATGTCAAATTTGCCCACAGTACCACCGGCCCTAAATTCGGTTGTCGGTTTAGGATTCTAACGGCAACTGTCATAATTGAGAAATTATAGAAAAAAAAAACCGGCTCACACTTGACGTATTCAAGTAACCGATCTCCTTCCCTGGACTCAAATTATCTCCATGTCAAATTTGCCCACAGTACCACCGGCCCTAAATTCGGTTGTCGGTGTAGGATTCAAATACTGTATTATAAAAAAAAACGACAAACACTTGACTTTATCAATTAGCCTACGTCCTTTCTCGGGACTCAAACTATCTCCATGTCAAAATTCATCATAATCGGCGATTTAAGCGCGAAGAAGAAACAGACAGACAGAGTTACTTTCGCATTTATAATATTAGTATGGATATGGGTTTAACGTTAACTTTCTTCAGCGACAGCTTGCTATTATATAAAACTAGTACTATTCCTTATTTTGTGCTATATTTGAAGACTTACGGTAGAAATCCCACACCGTTTAATTAGTTCAGTCCAGGTGGAACCGTGGGAAATAGCTATTAAATTATAAACTCAGATACAAATTGGAATTTTGCGCTACAAACTGTACCTAATCTGTTCTACTGGTGTATTATGTTATTCAACCCGCTTAATATCAAGGGTAGGTCCCTAAAAACATATGATAACTTACCTATGAAGTAAGCTAAGCTTTCGCTGGAGGAAGTTCCTCTAAAACCGCACGGTGCTTGATCATTTAGGTTCTAAGGTGTGAGAATGCATACCATAGAAGCTATGCTTCCCTACATGATTTTTTTTCGCAAGGATTTCTCTGGATCTGCTCCCAAAGAGCTTTTCTGACTGAAATTTGAAGAATGTTTTCTCCCGGATATGGTTCGAGCCTTGACAAATGTGAAAACATGATTAACCAAAAAAATTTGGGTTGATAAAAAATAATTCTAAACCGACCCTTTTTTGCCCTTTTTTAAAATGTTTTGGCAAAGAAATCAAAAAGTTGTATTAGTTTATAACTTTGCTAAAGCATAGCCCAGGTAGTGCTCTACACCCTTAAAAAGAACATTTTTTGGCAACGATAATACTATAAATTTATTTATTTCTTGTACTTCAACGAAAGTTTTAGTTAGTTGAGACTCCCTCGCAGTCTAGTTGGTAGTGTGGCCGGCTGAAGTGCAGATGGTGTGGGTTGGATTCACGAACTGGACAAATATTTATGAAATAAACATTTGTGTTTGGCTTGAGTCTGGGTGTATTTATGTATGTATTTACAAAAAAAAAGTTATTTATATGTACTTGTATTCTCTGTCTGGTACCCATAACACAAGCTTTGCTTACTTTGGAGCCAGACGGCGCTGTGTGTAATGTCTAAAAATATTTGTTATTATTTTATTATTTAGCTGCACTACTCATGAACGCTGAGTTACACATCGCGTCGTCTTTGTTTTTACTCAAGTTTTCTGTCACGTAATACTGTCTCTTAATAGCGAGCAGTGCGATGACAGAAAGCAGCCGTGAGCATCAACTATAGCAATTCCTAAGAGCACAACCCATTCTTAAAAGTGGCAAACCACATACCTACGGGAAGGCAAAGTCTCTCCTCACACGTAATCTATACGTATTTGTATATCAAAAAAAGTACAACAATAATGTCACAGCAAATATCCATATTCCAAATACGAATTTTGTTCTGGATAAAACGTTTTAAGGCATACGCTTCTGGTTGTCCAAAGATTTACTATCAATTCCCTACTGGTGAATCAAAATTCAAATGAGATCTTTAAAGGAGCCATCACACTTGATTAAGGGCACTCAGTATGTAAGGCGTTGCACAACACCACAAGGATGTCATTAAGAGCCCGCCACACCTACATAAATGGCGTGCAATTAAGACAATTATTATACTAAGGATGATTCAAGGTCAGATCCGAGTTATTGGAGAAACGTGGTCATGATTCTTCGATCCTTCTGAATAACAAGTGATCTGAATCAGCAAGGTCAGTTTCAAGGGAAAGTTTTTACAAAATGCCATAAATCAACAAAAATCAAACGCTCGAATCTGATCTAAATATCGACAGATGGAAGGCTGTTTGATTTAAGCGACATCTTTTGTGTTTGTAGGGAAATCGGTAGATTTTTTTTTGCTTTGTTTCAGCTGAGTTTTGTGGCATATCTGATAATCTTTTTGCTCATTTTCACTATGTATGTCATACACTGAAATTTTCTAGTAAAAACGCAAATTTTGCCTAGCTCCAAATATTCACTGCACTATTATCTGACAAAGGCTTGTATGAAACCTTACGAAATAGCTTATTTATTTATTATGAAGGAACCTTAATACACTTACAGTCATCACCAAAACGTGTAATAAGTATCCTAAAATTAAAGTGAAATAAAATATTTAAATACTTACAAATTAGTGACAAAAAAAACATTTTTCGTCTTATATTCTTATCTGTCAACTAGCTAATGACCGTAGTGGAAGAAATCAGATGGAAAAACTTTTTTTTTTCTAAAATACACCTGAAATCCTGGCAACACACATCATATTATCATGCGACGTAGCACGTAGCGGGTGCTGAACGGAATTTTTGCATTATAAAAGTATTTTATTCACATTATAATTCAAAAAGCAAAGTAGCGTTTCCGCCGCATTGCATAGAATGTGAGTACCCAGCAATTATATATAAATACGTACATCTTATCTTTGTACGAATTATGCTCCACCAAGTACGATTCTCTATTACCTTTCCTTAAAAGGAGCAGTTTGATTAGTTTGAGGCAGTTTTTTTGGGATAACCTGGTAAAAGTTGCAGTTAGTCTAACCAACTAGAAGGTAATTAAAAAAATAAGGGAAGTGTTGTCTCTAAAGAGATAAATACAGAAGTCTCATTCCACACCAAGCGCTATAAACTCCTTTCCTCGCACGTATACGTCATGCACCCAAGCTCAATGAAATCCCAAAGGTAGCCTTTGTATACCTTGATGTACAGCACATATGTATGTGGGATACGGGTTTAGTGGGCTTACTATGGAGCGAGCCTTCTGTATTTGTCTATATTCTGGTAATATGTTCGTCCAAAAATTAAGTTGAGGGTTTGACATTGTGGCTATCCTAACTAAGCTAACCTCCACGACGAAAAACTAAAGAAAATGTTTTTGTTTCTTAACTGACTATGCAGTTGGCTGATGCAGCCATTACTGCTCCACCGGGCATTTGGGGCGAAACTCCGCCCATAAAGCGCCCAACGCTCAAGGGAGCCTCAGCTTGGGTTGTCGCTCTTGGGGTCGTCCCTTCGACCAGCGTGAGCCTCGAACCCGAAGGTGAATGATTTTATATTCAGTTTGGTTGTATGGGGTGTACACATTATTATGTAATAGATCGCTGAAATAATTTGACATAATAATATGAAGCAGCTATTTTTTTAAAAAATATGTTAATCACAAATTTGGAGTTAACTTTTTATAAGCCAAAAGATCATGCTCAGCCAGTGTCATGCTCTCTCAAAGTCTCTGCGGTGGTGGCATGTGCGTCGGGTCGTTACGTTCCCTAAAACATGGTTGAGCGAAGCGATGGCTGATTCATGTGGCATACAGGTGCCGCTGGTCTGCTCTTGTGAACTTCTTTGTATTCTTAGTATTCGGTCATCGGTGTAGTTTGATGGCGCTAATGCCACTAGTACTATAAAATATCGGAATTCTCTTAAATATCTAAATTCCTTCACTCGATTAACGATGTTTGACGCTTCACATGGTGCGCCCCCTATGCTAAATAAAAACAAAAAATGTTTGACTTTGTTTTTACTAGCTTACTAACTTATTTTTTATTACCTAATAAGTGTTTCGGTACATATTGTATACTCTTTAGCTAATGATCAATGTATTGTATTACTACTTTAAATGGAACTTCTTGCCAGTTCTTTTTGGCAGAAATTAACATTGTTAACATTGTATTGACGATTCAAAAGTGTTCTTAGAAACCTACTTGAATAAAGTTTGATTTGAGTTTGAGATTGAGATCCCCGAGAATGCACGACCTCCTTTTTAGAACTCAAAAATTTTACGGATGAATAATTTGGTAAGGATAGTTATTATTATTAATATGTTACGTTATAAATTTATGAGTCACTCATTCCTTTGGTACATATCTACGTTCTAAATTTTCAAATGTTATTATTCAAGCAGGACGTAACCTTAACATCCCGAAACCGCAAAGCTACCTATGTTTCATACAAGTACCTACAACTCAATTAAATTTCATTTAAGAGGGCGATATAGGCCTGAAAGCTAATTTCTGTAATTCTAACGTTGTGTATGTTAATGCACTCTAAATCATTAGATAATATCATATACATTACTACGAGATATATATATTATATACTTCTTAATTAATTTATACCGTAATGACGCCTTGAAAATTTTAATTTTTTGTATGGAATTTAACGTTATTACCATTTTGTAGTCACATTTTTTGACTTTTTGCTTAAACTTAGACTCAATGCACTAGATAACAAGCTATTCTAATTATTTAACCATCTTTCTTTACAAGCAAATTTAAAACACGCTTTAAAAATTTGCACAAGTGTTGAAACAATGGTCACTTCCAGATTTTTTATTGCATTAAATACAATAAATGAAAATCACTCACTGAAGTAATGCACTAGACAAAAGTAAGTTTTGTAACATATATTTTTCTTTATCCTTTAGATGCTATAGTTTAGCCACAAAATATGCACAAAAACGGCGTATTTTTGCGATCTAGCCTGTACCGCAGCCTTAATTTGTGTAAAGAAATCTATATTTGTCCGGCCAAGTTCTGCTGGTAGATTGTCTGCCTAACTGCCTTAGGCGCGTCTTAAGATGGCGATAAATCCCAGAAAACTAATTTCTGTAATACTAACAATATGACGTAGATGTATTAAAAATCCTTGCATAATGTCATATAAAGTACTGAGAGATGTATTTGTTTTTAGATTTTGCCAGCGGCTACGCCCCCACCCCCTTCTAAATTCGGTTATCGGCGTGAAATCTCTACGTCAATTAATTATACTAATGAATTTTGCTATAGATCGTTTAAGCTCGGTTAAAGTTATTTTCACGGGAACTTTTGAATTTTTTGGAATAAAAAATATACATCCATGGACCTACCTAATATTGTGTTACAGTAACAAATACAGGTCACACGATTTAGCAATTGTGGTCTCCCAATATCATACTGTAGTGTTTGATTGTAGGTATATCGTTTGTAATCGCCAAATTAGCAAAAGTCGCAAAAGTCCTTATCACGGCTTAATTAGCAGCTCAGTAGCTGTTTAGAAGTCGCGCGATTTGGCAGTTATAGGTAATTGAATTGTACTTAATTGGCAATAATAGTCTAATATCTGAAAACTATCATAGCATTTCAATCGCGCTACAATCGCGTGATTTGACAATAATTGAAAGTTGCTAATGTTAAATGGCAGTGAAGTGTAATAATTCTTCAAAGCTCATTTGTCTACTGTGCACTAGTAGCTTTATGCAAATACCGTTCATTTTCTCGAAATGAACGCCAGAAATAACGGAAAATAATCCAACTGTCATGTCTGTATTACCGAGCCTATTTTATCAATACTTTATATACAGCCGGTTGACCGACATTGCCACCAGTAATCCCCACATTTTGACCGATAAAACTTTATACCATTACTCATTGGAATCATATGAATAATAGCTATGCAATGTACACCACTCTTTACTTCTTACTTGTACCGGAAGACATGTCAAGCTAAATTAGTTCTTATCACCTTGTTATAAGTGTTACGGTTATTATAAATTTAGTTTATGAGTTGTAGAAATTAGTTTGACGTTCTATGCTTACTATTATGGGTACATGGCAGGCTGCTTTTATTTTTTTATTCGAGTTTTATTTCATTAAGAGCGATAGGATCGAGCCACCCACGCCGTTGCGCCATAATGACTTGCCATATCTAACCTCTGTACTTAGTACAATTACGCACGGAAGTGGTTCAGCTTTTTCTTTGATAAATCTCACGGAATATATCAAACTAATAAAGATATGTTCCATAAAATCCTTTATTTGATCCTGATTACCGTAATAATGCTAGTTTTATTTTTAAGTTGTTGTGTAACAAATAATTGTTTACATACTCAAGAGAGAGAAGGAGAGAGAGAGAGAGATATAACTCTGAATAATACAAATAAAATATATATAAAGGCATACAGACGAATTGAGAACGTCTTCCTTTTCTTTTTAAAGTCACTTAAACAATTTGTATAACAGTAGTATCATTGTTTATTTATGTTTTTCCTGTATTTTTGTTTTTTATACAATAAAGAGGACATATAAAAACAAACAAATTTAGACACAGGAAGCAGGAAATGCAAAAAAAAATAAGTACATATATATGAAACAATCAGGGGACATCCACAAATAACGAGATCCATTATAACTAAATGTAACAAAGTCAAACGATAATTTTAATACTATACAAGAGTCTTATACTACGGTAATTTGTGTGATTCATGGTACCTATACGAAATTAAATTAAAATTCGATAAAATTTTACTTTTGTAATTCACTTACCAACGTACATTTTGGTGGCATTCTATATTTTTGTTTGATACTTTGACAAACTACCTTTTTGATTTAGCTTTCGACCTAAAATATTCATACATCTGGTTAGATCTATTTTCCTAAGTGCCTAGTGTTCCAAGTTATTAAAAAAGATTTCCCTTGCTTAGTTTCGAAATCAAAATTTAGTTTAAAATGTAATTAAATATTCAATTTATAGTAAAAGCAAAAACTCAGTTGCTCCCTAATAGTTGTTTCCAATAAGTAATAATTTAACTTACCAAAAGTGTCACCGACTGTACTCAGGTTATATTACGCTATTGCGGCCGACTGTACCGGGTTCATGTATACGGCCCGTGCCTTATCTCGCGGAGAAAGTTCGTAAGGTCGTTAATTGTTATATTAAACCTAATTAGGAATTAAACATAACAGTACACTAAAAATACAGGATAAGTTAGCTTTTTTGAGGTACACGCATTAAGTTAGGTATTCGTAGAATAAAAATTATTTGCGAATATGTAAAAAACTTGTACACTCGTTTTATTTAAATTATTTTCGTTAAAAGATATACTTTATAATATAACTGTTTTCGTGTTTTTTTTTTTCGGATTTTTGGACTACACGATTTAAAAGTTACAGGGGACATATTTTATTTCTAGGTTTGAAGATCAATAACTCGCAGCATACCTATTAGAGAGAAAATTAATCAAAAACGTCAAAATTTATCAAAGATCTATCTAACAACATTCCACATAATGAAGTGCGCGTAGAAACTTTTTATTCCTCGGTTTAATGTATGGGGAGTAACTATTAAAAAAAAATCTTTATTTCGTTGCAAAATTACATGACAGTTTTCAAAAGACACAAAAAAAAAAGCACAAGAATCGAACCAAAGACGGCAAAATTTTAAGTTTGTGACATGCAGATGGCCGGACGAAATGTTCTGCTCTAAAGTGGTCACTTTCGGTTATGTTCGGGTCGGTTAGGATATTACCCATAATAGCGGATTTGAAGCAAAATTATAAATGAGTGAATCAAGTTCAAATAAAAAATAAAAAAACATGTAATATTGGAATTCAATACATGAAAATTTTCTCGATAAAAAAAATTCACAAAGTCACCTCTATGTTTTGCCAATTTTCGATTAATTATTATAACGGTACATATAATTTAGCTGAAATTTTAACAGCATATCACTTAATACAAAATCTAGGGCTGTTTTTAGTTTATTTGCAATACAAGTAAATAAGAATTATTAAAGTTATTAATATTTAATGCTTTTCGCCTATACTACGTTAATATTCCGCGTGAATGTGTCTGGCTTTATGCGCCCTCTTAATGAGCTGTCGGAAAAATTAAAGAAAATCTAAAATAGTAAAATAGTAAACTAGCGCATAGTCTGAAATTACTTTTAACAGCGACTTGACTAGCTAAAGTCAAAGTAGTTTTATAAATGTGACCGACTAAGTTAAAACATTTTTTTTTATAAAAAACCGTCCGCCTGATGGTAAGCGGTCACCGTAGCCTATCGACGCATGCAACACCTGGGACATCAACCGTGCTTTGCCGACCCTTCAAATATCTAATAACGTCTTTCTTGAAGAACCCCATATTGTAGTCCTTAGAGAAAACCTTGGCAGTAAGCTCATTCCAAGACCTTAGCGTTCGCGGGATGAAGTTGCTCTGAAGTAGCACTGTACGTGACCATTACAGGATGGATTACGGATAGAAAGATCGCTGTTGAAGTCATCATAAAATAAGAAATTACACTTAATTAGTAGTGCCAGTTTAATTTTAAAGCATTTGCTAAATTTTGATAAGATTGTATAAGTAATTATTTGTAATTTTTTTTCTTAAGGTTTTTTTTTTAGGTTCATTGTTTTAATAGTGTAATTACTTGAGAAATTTATGAAAGATAAAAGAATCATTGTGTTACTATAAATAAAATATTCGTTTCTAATAGATAAATAAAAAAAAAAAAAATTGTATGTGCTGAAGATTATTATTTAGATAAAATGATTTTGATGTATGCGGTAGAGTAAATAAAAGTCACAATATGTTTATTATAAAAAGTTGCCTAAAAACGGGTTTATATTCCTTATGGAATATATTGCGATAGGGTTATGATGATAGGGGATCACGTTGGGGCAGAACACCGACACGGTGAAAGGTGGATTGCGTACGTTGTATAATATTGTTTGTAACGACAATTGACATTCGTATATCCGACCAACCTCATCGGAGATAAATGTCGTAATGATTTTATTATTATTTTTTTATTTATTTATGTAAGAATGAATCCTTTATTGAACATGCAACAAACAAAAAAGTAATTCATTATTGTTACAAAAGTACAATAGGCGTCCTTATTTCTAAAAAATGATCTCTGCCAGGTAACTTTTGTTAAAATAGATAAATAGCAGACGGAATAAGGCTCGCATCGCATTTGATCAATTCTCAATAACCGACTACGATTTATATAAAATTATTATTAGAAAAAATTAAAAATATTCATTTTAATACAGTGACAGAAACTTATTGTAAATCCATATTAGCGTTAAGTGTTTACTGCAGCATTCCTACAGCATAAATGGCATCTTGTACATAGAACGACTCTTGCTAACAACTTAATTAAATGCCGGGCACTACTCATATGTACGGGTTTCCTTCTTGCTCTACAGCAATGGTAAAGGTGGTTCTTTTTCATTTAGTAGTAATACTACTTTCAACGTGGTTTTACTACTAGCTTTATAAAATGCATATTTTCATGTTTAAGGGATAATTTAGATAATAATTACTTAGAAATTTCAAAAACATAAAACTGTCTTAAGAGAGGGCTATACTTTCAATAAGGATTGGCATTTTAATTAGGAATGACAAAAAAACATAATTATAAAGAATTAGATTAGGATTTAGATAGGGGTAGTCAGTAACATCTTAATATGACGTCATCGTTGACCAGTGCTTGGTATGGCAAGAGATAGATTTTAAAGGCCAGGATACCCCCTTAATACTAAATTATAAATTCCACAAGGGTATTAATATTTTAAAATCTGTTTGTCACCTAGGGGCTGTACTACGTGACAGAAAACAAGGATGTCGCGATGTGTAACTGGGCGTGCGTGAGTAGTGCAGCTACATTGTAATAAATATATAAATCAAATAATAGTTTATCATACAATATTGTTATAAAAAATGTTTTTTCTCAGGGATGCTATGCTTTTGCAAAGTTGTAAACTAATATCACTTAGAACTTTGAAGATTTCTTTGCCAAAACTTAAAAAAAAAACAGCGGAAAGGGGTCAGTTTAGGATTTTTTTATCAAACAAAAGTTCATTAACCGTGTTTTCGCGTTTTTCAGGGTTTGAACTATATCCTGAAGAAAACAGTCATTAAATTTTAGTGGTACCTACTCAGCAGAATCATGGGTTCGATTTCCGCGTGTACCGAGAGGCTGGTGTAAGCTATTTCTAACATAAATATTTACTAGGTTAGAAAAAATATATTTTTAATTTATCGATTTAATATTTTTTGTTAATGCATTTTTTTTTTTCTATAATAAGCATGAGGACAGCGGTGTGCTCGTTTTAAATTATAGGGTTTAAAAAAGATGGATACAAAAAAAAAGTGCTTAATATAAAAAAATTAATAACGAAGTCGCACTTTATGATTAGATAGATTAGAGAAAATACCTCAAAATTTTCCGTTTTTATTTTTATGCTTAATCTATTTTTTTTTTAATATTACAATTTATATTAACGGCAAGATGAATCTTAAGAACCCAGTTAGCTCTTAAGTTAAAACATAAAAACCGATTTAACGCTCATGTTGACGTACGTAATTTAAAATGCGCTATGGTCTTTTGAATCGCTCACGTGCACGTAAGCTGTGTATCTAACTGTCGCATGCAGTGGACGGGCAAATCCTGAAATTTTAGGTCAGGTTACCTGGTTAAATAGCCGAGTAGATAGAAACGTACACCACAATTTCCATACATGTCACAATAATTCCAGCGAAAGTGGTCACATATAAAAGAGGTCCAAAAGAGGTCCTAAAGAGTCATCCTGTATTAGTGTCAGTTAGAATGTGTCATAAGTGACAAATGAATTTGATAATGTCTATATCGTCATAACCGCAAATACCTTTCGCTACTAAGGGCCTCAGATCACGGTGCTTTAAGCAGCGGCAACCGGCGACTTAGTTGCTTTTCAGAAGCTCGACATAGCGTCCGAACGCTCTCCGCACTTTTAAGCCACACACTGTAGCCGCGGTGACTGAGTAGCTTTTCGGAGGCTCGAATTGTAACCTAGCGGAAATCGAATCTGAGACCATCGTTATAGCAACACAATGTACAACTACTTACGTCACTTGTGGCATAGCATAAGATATAATATACACACCTTTACTCGTGGGTAAGGTACCTACTATAAGCCAATATTGCAGTATATACATTTTTCCTCGTTCCGAGATGGTATGCCTTAAGTTACCTATTTTGTGATTAACACTTAATACTGTGACTCCTGCAATCCTGCATTACATCCGCAAAATACACTAAACTTACTCAGCAATGATGACCGAAAAACGATATTTTAACTGAGCATTTACTTCTATACTTTTAATCTTTCTATACTTAGGTATTTTCGGTCGTTAGAAATTCACCCTTAACAACAACAAAAAATATGCTAATAAGGTACAAAAAAATAACAAGACTGTTCAACCAGTGATGTTAGCGTACGTAGGCTATGATTGGGTAGAAATATTCAAATAACATTTCAAAACTAGCTGTTGTTTTCTACATTTGAATTACAAATGGACTCGAGTGAAGATTGCCCTTAACTGCTAACTCATTCTGAACTCTTTGACTTTTTTGTATAGGAATGTTTCTATGGTTTGTTTTTATTGATTTTTTAGGTGTAGGATGTAGGATGACTGTCACAAAAAAACTGACATACTTTTTTTTTTCTTTATGAAATTATTTATTTGTCACTGACTACGATGAACATAGTCATACGCCAATGGGAAAAAAAAGTAATTAAAAAAACCAATTACCTACATGATACCTAATTGTGACACCTAAGTATTCCTGTAGATGAGTGACACATAAAATATTGTTATTGAATGGTTTTATTTGACTCGGAAAAAAATCGTGTGAATCGATGTAAGACAATAGAATCAAATAAATTATTGTAATAGGTACTAAATATTCCTGCCCAACCAAACAAACTTACTTTCGCATTTATAATAAATATTTTTATTACTGATTGTGACCCAATGTGATTCAATACTACGCGAAATTGTAATTTTCTTCATAAAAAAACAATCTCTGTCATCTGTCATTTCAAAACTCCCAGAAATATCTGCCTAAAAATTTGTGTATGTTTTATTTAATATATTTTGAATAATTCATTGTATGTGGAAAAATAATAACTAATAGTTGAGTGAAACTCAATTATAAATGGTACAGAAATGATAACTGCATTGCTCATGTGTTGATTAACTTGTTTTTAATGCGCTTTGACTTCGTACAACTCATATGTACCAGCATATTATAAAATAATGTTGAATTATTATTTGTTATACCTATTCACATGCTAGTGGCAAACTTAGGTATATTGATTATTAAATATGTAACAAGAATATGCAAAAAGTTATCTTAATAAATTTAACCTACAATTCACGTGGTTTATTAAGTAAGCATTATTAAATACACAACGCTAAATTAATAATGATTAATTTAGCGTTGTGTATGAAACATTTTTTCACGACACTGACCTTCAAAGGGGTGGTAAAATTTCACTGCTTGAGGTGAAAGCATGCAGCGACTACCCGGATTTTTATCTCCTTTTTCTTTCTTTCTTATCTCCAAGTTCAATCACTTTAGTTCTTCTATTTTATACATATAAATTGAAACAATAGTAAAATAACATAGAGATTAGCAATAAGTTTGAAAAGACTATATTTTAGAGTCATTTAATACAATTTTTCATTACATTGACAATTTGCGACAATCGCCTTGCTGCGCGTATTTTACCGAAAAATTGGACAAAAAAGCAAAACGGGACAAGGTTTTCAAATATGGTGACAGAGTCCCGCATATACGGGACGTGTGGCGACCCTACGTATCAAAAATGTTTTGGAATTGTTTTTTTAACTGTAGGTACTGATTTTATAAATGAATCTGAGCACATTTTTTGTAAATATTATCGTTACTATAAGCAAAGCATAATTGTTCTATGTTTAAGCAATTACCGGATTTCCGGAAAATAAAATAAAAGCACACGCTTTTAACTGCAACACGACTGCAGTTAAAACTTTCTTAAACAAGGCAAGTTAAGAGCGCGATATAGGCCAGAAAGCTAATTTCTGTAATTCTAACGTTGTGTATGTAAATGCACTATAAATCATTAGATAATGTAATATACCTAACTATGAGATATGTTATATACTTCTTAAGTAATTTATACCGTAATAACGCCTTGAAACTTTTAATTTTTTATATGGAATTTAACGTTATTACCGTTTTGTAGTCACATTTTTTGACTTTTCTCTACAACTTAGAGTCAATGCACTAGATAACAAGCTATTCTAATTATTTAAACAACTTTCATTACAAGCAAAAGCAAAACACGCTTTAAAAATTTGCACAAGTGTTGAAACAATGGTCACTTCCAGATTTTTTATTGCATTAAATACAATAAATGAAAATCACTCATATAGGTAATGCACTAGACAAAATCCAGTTTTATAAAATATATTTTTTTCAATCCTTTAGATGCTATAGTTTAGCCCCAAACATTTTTGCACAAAAACGCCGTATTTTCGCGGTCTAGCCTATACCGCAGGGTATAAATAGTGTTTAAAACCTAAATTAAAATCACATTTGATAACTTGTATGGTTTCACCAGATCCTACTACAAGTAAGACGCCTTTCTCCTGCCAAATTAGCGTTAACAAAAATTTAAGCACATTTTATACGTCTGTAAAAACCATCGAAATAGGATTTTTTCACTATGGTAAAAACTGTCAGGCGTTTGTTTTCGATATTTTTGTCACTTTTGACCCCTAAAAATGAAACTTTAGAACTTTAGACCCATGGAGTATGGAGGTGGGGTTTTGGTGTATATCTGCCAAAGTTCCAATACATATTTATTGTGGATGGTAATGTGTCTGTTATTATCGTAGTGTGTATATGTCAACCGTTCGTTTTGCAACTAATAATTTTCTTAGTAACGTTTTAAAGCTACACGAACGATAGTTATTAGATTTTTGAAGGGTCGGCAACACGCGAGTGATACCCCTGGTGTTGCTAACGTCCATAGGCTAAGGTGACTGCTTACCATAAGCTTGTTTGCCACCTCAGTGGTATAAAAAAAAAAAAAAAAAGGTGTTTGTGGCAAAACCGGCTTCATCAGAAGTGTGAAAAGTATCAAACGCGGGAACTTTTTATCCCAAAACGAACACACACTTTTCAGCAGTGATAAATGTTATATTTATATGCCGCCTGCAACAACTACTGCAAAACAAAGAAAGCAGTAATAAAAGCTAGAAAATCCTGGTACAGCCAAGTCCCAGCAAATGACATCAGCAAAACAGCGAAGTTTTACCTCGGGACCCAACCAGGCTCAACCTAGGAAAAAGCGCCTAAAAATGGAATACTTCTACTTACAATAAAGATTCACTTACCTAGCATTTTACTCAAATCAGCATTGTGTAGATCAGGATTCTCATCAGCCAATTTCTTCCTCTCGACCTTCGCCCACACCATAAACGCGTTCATAGGCCTTCTTATCCTGGCTTCTTTTAGCGCCTTAGACTGTCCCATTTTTGTAGTAAACGGTGCTCTGGCATATTGCTGGGTAGAATAGTCTCTACTTGTATCGTATGGGCTTCTGTAGTCATATTGGGTTCTGTAGTCAAGACCATAAGGCAAAGTAGACCAGACTACGAGTTCAGGACTGGTTTGATCTTGTCCAGAGTCTGTACTGTTTTCGACCGCCCCTTGGACGTATTGTTCGTAACTGCGGTGATAAGTGGGTGGTGACTCGGCAATGCCTGCTCCTCCGGAGTCCATCATGCTGAGAAAAAAAGTGATATTTAGTGTTTTTTCTATTAGAGAAATATAGATTATTATTTTAAAGAATATAATAAGTTGTTTGCCATGATGGTTAGATAGAGGAAAGTAAATCTTAAACATATATCAGTTAACAGCTAACATGTCGAATAGGTGCACTTTCAACACGGATTTTTAGTTGCTTTTTGATTTTTTCGATTAGTTTGATGAAAAAGTTTTGGCAGATTAACCTAATTATGATGCTCAAAATGGTCATCTTAATATGCTGAATTGAAGATCAAAAGATGGATTTTAATATTTGAAGATGGAAGCGCAGTTTTTAAAGGTTTCTGCCGCAAAATGGATTTACTCCCACTTCATGATAATAGAAATATTAAAAAAAAATGAAAACTATTTATATAGAATCCCGTTAGTACTTATAAAATATAACATATATTAACATAAGTCAAAAGTCATCAAGACGGATGGACGAACTTTGGCTGACAGAGAAAAAAATTTTTTTTTTTTTTTATTAATACTAAGTTTTTTAAAAAAAAATTGCCTTTAAATAGGAAATAATCGTTAATTTATAGAACATGCATTGCTGATAAAAAACCCAAAAGTTTTAAAAAAAAACTTTAAAATAGTCTCAATTACAAATACAAGAAAATCGTATCTCATTTACACAGCTATATATCCATACCATTTTAAAAATGTTACAACTTTACAAAATTCAAACCGACTTCTATCTACTAAGTGAGACCAAAGCTTCGCATTAAATAGCTTAATAGCTTGTTCGATAACTTGACTTTCAAGGAATTTGAAAAATGCGTCGCATCCAATGCCTCCCTGTAGTCGTGTCGTTTGACCACGACTTAGCGAGAATGTAATGATGTACAGGAAACAGGGTAAAATGACGCCAGTTAGTGGTTATCGCTATCGCTTATCAATCGACACCGAAATGTGAGATACTACGTGTGTCGCCGAGACGTCGCGGAAACTGGCTGGTAACGGCGGAGCCAATAACTTGGTACCTATCAATTTCCGGAGAAACGGAAGTTTCTAGAAAAGTTGTGTCACTAAATCCTACTAATATTATAAATGTGAAAGTTTGTATGTCTAGATGGATATTTGTTACTCAATCACGCTTCAGCCACTGGACGGATCGGGATAAAACTTGGCATACACTTAGGCAATCTAGGTTAGATCCTGGAATAGCATATAGGCTACTTTTTATCCCTAAAAATTCAAAAGTTCCCGTGGGAATAACTATAACAGAGTTAAACGAACTATTGCTGCACCTATAGCATGCTAAAGCAATTCATTGGTATAACTAATTAATTAATTAATTGGAGTTAATTAAGGAGTTCCACGCCCATAACCGAATTTAGGGCGGGCGGAGCCGCTGGCAAAGTCTAGTTATACATATACCTAATGTCGCAGTACGATAGCTTTTACATGACAAATTAGCTTTATTATCAACCAACGAAAAATATAAGGAAGGAGGTCAAAGCTGAAGTCGATGCGTATATTTAATGCGTTTTTTTTTGTTATGTTTGACCACACATAACTTTTTATACATAAGTCCGATTTTGATGATTCTGTTTTTATTGGAAAGTTCTAATTGCTATTTTAGGGGTCGATATCGCTAGAGGTGGTGATTAGTTTTAAATCTACCACATTATTTGCAGGCCTGCCCAAGCCCATTAGATGCAAAAAAAAAAACTATTTAACAAAAAATAAACCGACGAAAGTAGAAACGACAGCGATTTCTTTCAACATGATAACCCCCCATTGATACTGAGTACAACTCTAAGTTGTTGGAGTTTGCATTAGCAGCCATCTTGGAAAACGTATACACGTATTTTTCTGTAAAATTCATGTGGGTTTAAGTAAACTTTTTTCACGTTAACTTTGACTCTAGTTAGTTAGTTAGTTGGACTTATGTTTTCCGCACTTAGCGTCATAATAGAGCCATTGTACGTAGGTAACCAATACCTGTCATTGGTTACTCATACCACCCCAGCTCCATCCAAAAGTTAAGGAGGCATCTGATGTTATTCAGCGCCTCTCTCATGGTTTGTGGATTCTTAAGGAGCTTTGTCCGTTGGTCGCTCACGCTTTTGCAATGAAGAACCACGTGAGACGGTGTCTCCTCGGCTTCCATACAGCCCCTGCATAGAGGACTGTCAGTAACGCCGATATTGAAAAAGTGCCTGTTTAGCGGGCAGTGACCTGTTATTATGGCAACTATGTAGCGTAGGTTTTTCCTGCTTAGTTTTAACAGTTTGTGCGACAGATTTGCGGCCAAGAATGTAAGAACACTCTTGGTTTGTTTGCAGTCTGTCTGTTCTGCCCACTGTTTGTTGTGTTGTTGTAAGCTTCTGTCACGTAACCATGTTTTGAGTTGGATGAATGGTATCGGTACAATTGGTTCGGGTCCCATTATTTTAGTGCCCGATCCTCTTTTTGCCAACTCATCTGCTGCATCATTGCCTAGAGACCCACTATGACCACGTATCCATTGAAGAGTAACCCGGTTCTTCAATGCAATTTTTTGCAGTTCACAGTGACACTCCAGGATTAGTCCACTGTTGATGCGGTTGTTGTTGAGAGCTTGCAGCACAGCGGCACTGTCGGAGATGATGTGTATCGATGCATCGCTTATGCCTCTAGACAAGATCGCTGTTGCAGCTCGGGTAATCCCAACACATTCTGCTTGGAAGATGGTGTTGAGTGCACCCAAGCTCGTTGATATGTTGATGTTCAGGTCATGGGAGAATACTCCTGCGCCCGTTCCTGATTCCGTTTCGGAGCCATCGGTATAGATCCTGACTTCATGGATGCTGGAGCTATCCTTTTCTTCCTCATGAAGCTGGATACGGTATTTTTTGTCAAAGACAAAGGTTTTTGGGATGATGTCACATGTCGCCTCTATTATCGGAAGCTCGTTTCCTACTGCCTCCTTGAGTCGTGCATGAGTGATTCTGCCGTCCCGTTTCCAGAGCCCTACTTTCTCAAGTCGTATGGCTGCAGCGGCAGCTTCTTGTTGTATAACAAGATGAAGGGGTCTGAGGTTGAGAATGACTTCTAATGCTGTCGTGGGAGTCGTTTTCATACTGCCTGTGGTTGCTAGGCAGGCAAGACGCTGCAGGCTTTGTAGTTTTTTTTTTACTGTGCTTAACTGAGTTCGGGGCCACCAAACTACTGCACCATATGTTATCATGGGTCGTATCATGGCTGTATAAAGCCATAGGGTTATGGATGGCTTAAGGCCCCATTTCTTGCCTATTAGTCTTATGCATTGCCAGAAGGTTGTACATGCCCTGGTTATTTTTGTGCTTAGATGCTTACTCCAATTTAGTTTGTTGTCTTAAATTACCCCAAGGTATTTGACTTCACTTGAAAGGGTAAGCTCAATGTCAAATAGTTTTGGCATGGTAGTTATTTGAATTTTCCTTTTATTTGTGAAAAGGACTAATTCTGTTTTGTTGGGGTTTACCGTCAGTTCATGGTGGTGACCACTCTTCCATGATTCTGAGGGCTAGTTGCATGCGAGTTGCCTTCGATCAGAATGGTAATGTCGTCCGCGTAACCTACTGTGTAGTAGCATCTATCGTTAAGACGTTTCAGCAGATCGTCCACCACAATGTTCCACAGTAAAGGAGAGAGTACTCCTCCTTGAGGGCAGCCTTTGGCTACAATGCCTCTCGTGGTGGTGTTAACTGTAAATTGTACTGCTCTTAGCTTTAGAAGTTGATCAATCCACCCACTGATGGTTTCTTCGACTCCAAATCTACTAAGAGAGCGACTGATGCTGTTGAATTGCGTTTTGTCGAACGCTCCTTCGATGAAGTGTCATTAGCTTATCAGATGATTCTGTCGATCTACCCTTTCTATAAGCATTTTGTTGGCGGTGCATTGGCATGCGCGTTAGTGCACCCTCCCTTAGATATCTATCTGTTAGCTTCTCTAGAGTCTTCAGCATGAAGGAGGTCAGACTAATTGGCCTGTAAGATTTAGCTTGTGTGTAGTCAGATTTACCCGGTTTTGGTAAAAATATGACCTTGACTTCTCTTCACTGGCGAGGTATATAGTTGTGAGCTATGGAAGCTCTAAATATATCAACTAGATGTGGCACAAGTGTTGTTTGTTGTTTTGACTCTAAAAAATAGACATCTTGTATTTTTCGCTCAGATTCCTATTTATTTCGCCTACATTTTGCGATAAAATAAATCATACATAGATTAAATAATATCCCAAGACTTCTGCAAAGCGTTTGTTGCACTTCCTTCTTAAGATGTTGATTATTTTACTATTTATAATCCTGCATCGATTTAAATTTTATGTATATTTTTCTGTCTTTGGACTTTCACCACCTATCCTTCCAAATCTGGTGATTTAACGACTATTGGACAAATAACGCCATCGTGTAATCCAGTCCAGATATACTGCTATCAAAAGCAGTGTTATGACGATAAGCTCCCCCCCCCCACCTTGTCACGCGGGATTAAGGTGGTTTAACAAGAGGTTGTCCCCACGTTATAATATATCCAGCCACTGGAAATCCTCTATAAGGGGTGAAAACCTAAATGTTAAATATATCGCAGCCATCTGGTTTAATTCGAATACAATAAATTACACAGATCGTTAAGTATGGAAAAGAAATTATCCTATAACTGAACAGATTATTATATAAAACTTGGTTAGAACACTCCGTTCGCTTCGCTCGCTCCGCATCTATGTCGTGTAAGAGATACTCAACCTAACCCAACATACATGACTAATACAGTGTAATTTCTGTTCATTTCTCTTCCGTACTTGACGATTTTCCTAGGCGTCCAATTAACTGGCTAATTTAACCAGATGGCTGCGACATACACATGTGACGTTAAAACTGTAATAACTTAATTCTAATAAATTTTCAAACAAAATCATTCCTACTAAAATTATAAATGTAAAAGTATGTCTGGATACATAGATAAATGGATGTTTGTGACTGAATCACGCTTCAACCACTGGACGGATCAGGATGAAACTTGGCAGACATATAGGCTAGGTCCTGGAGTAGGACGTATGCTGATATTTGTACCGAAAAAATTAAAAGTTCCCACGTTAATAACTATAACCGAACTTAAGCGAACCATAGCTACCGCTATAGCTTGCTTTAGCAAACTACATTAGCATAATAAAGGAATTCCGCGCCCACAACCGAATTTAGGGCGGGCGGAGCCGCTGGAAAAATCTAGTTTTGATATAAAATACTTATAAAGTTAATTTTACATACCTAATCAAATAAAATATGTAAAGTGAAGCGAGCTAAGAAATGACTAATTACAATTTAAAGGAAAGTTGCTTGTTTGATCACAGCAGTGCTTCACTCGACACCGTAGTTTCCGAGAAGGTTGCTAGAGGCGCCACCGTGTGGGAACATCGAGCTATTGTTCTCAGGATTTCACTCGGGTCTCTCATCTCTAACATGTTATATGCCTACTTATAACACACCACATACTCAAGAACAGTTAACCATTATACTAACACATTACAAACATGTATTTTAAAAAAGAAAATATCTTAAAAAGCTTGAAAGCCCATCAGCGCGGTAACAACTAAGACCATATGACTAGAGACCACGTACCGGAAGGTGAGACGTGGGACGTCCTGCAGCCTGATAGACCGATAACCAGAAAGTGATGGAGGTGGTTGCTGGATGCGGAAGGCAGACGACCGAGATAAGTGGCGCGCCATGGAGAAGGCTTTCATCCAGCAGTGGCCCAACAACGTCTGCCAATTCACTCTGGGCCAGTCTCGTGGATTTGAGCCTAAGCCTCTTTACTCTAAGAAGAAGACTGTGTCCCTGTAATACGGCCAAACAACGAGGCATACAAACTATATGTACAGCCATTCCTAGAGGTTACAAATACGTCAGGATTTGTCCTGAAATGTCAGGATTTCTTAGCTTTTGTCAGGATTGCGGGCGGATTTTGAAACCGTCAGGATTTTTATTATTCATTTATATACAGAGTTTTTTTATTAAAAAGATAAAAAACGGATCTTTTGGCACATAAGCGTAAGTAACACAGGTGGTGGAAGATGTCGGTTGGTGCGTCTTTGATGCATCTGCTAACGCTTAAAACAAATATTTGAAACTAGACTTAATTAATATTGCATCAAAATGTCAGGTATATTCTAAAGCAATCAGACTTATTCTTAAATTTTTCGTATGGTACCAAATACTCATACTAAATACCACACTCGCCACCACATTACCTGGTCATAAAGTTAAGAGGATAAAAACCTATTGCCTATGTCACTATTTTCCACCTTCTCTTAAACCCGCGTTTCCTCATTCGTCGTGGGAATCCAGGTGTCACAACAATGTTATATGTGACATGTGTCACATAATCTGTTCACATTATTTGACAACCTTACTACGTGTGTAGGCTTAGTTAAACCATGGATTTATTACAGCTTACGTTACACTAGGGCTGCCACATAGTACAATTAAATACAAAAGGTGTATAATTTGGATGTCTTGTGGATCCTGTTTGTATAGTGGATTACTTTTTATACCTTATAATCCATCCATATCCATACTAATTTATAAATGTGAAAGTAACTCTGTCTGTCTGTTACCTATTCACGCTTAAACCGCTCTACCGATTAAGATAAAATTTGGCATGGAAGTAGTATGAGTCCCGAGAAAGGACATAAACTGCTTGAAAACGTCAAGTATGAGTAGGTTTTTTTTTCTATAATTGAGAAGCTGCCGTTGAAATCCTACACCGATAACCGAAATTACCGCGGGCAAAAGCTAGTAAGATATAAAACTAGAATTGAGACGTAAAAAAACTGTGGTATTATTTAAGTAAGTAAAGTAAATTTCGCTAATGTAAATAAAATTGAAAATGACAAGCAGGTTCTTTTTAGGGGATTTTCAGTTAGGTTATACTCTGCTTGGTGGCTTGCTGGTCTCACAGTATCGCTATTTGCAAGACTAGACCCAGATGGTACACTGTGTCAATTTCGCGGGTTATATATTTTTGTGAAGATTATTTATCGTGGAATTCAGGATATTATATCTGAATAAGTAATTTATAATAACACAAAACACATGTGTAATATCTTCATGATATACATATACAATATCATAAGGATATTTACATTATTTTAATAAAAATTAAGATACTACCAGTATGAGTAACAGAAATATGTAAATTTATTAGTTTTTATAATGACTGAGATTTTATTTTGTATAATTTCGTAGACCTAGCTATATATTATACATAAATGTGTTAGTTCTACTGGCAGCCCTGGTTACTTTCCTACCTACAAACCGCTGTTAATCAAAACGAAGCAAGCGAATTATTTGTAAAACACTTTATATTATAACCGTCAATGTATTATTGAACTTTCTATCAATATTATGGAGCAGAAAATGACCTTAAAGTGTATTGAAGATATATATTTATCATAAAGTATACATACTCTTGCTACCTCACTGTTTTTTTATATAACTTTGTCATATCTGCTTGAAATTATTTATAATATTAAAACTATCTTTTTCAACCAATGACCTTCTGTTTGCTACATTACTTTTATTTAAAACGATTTTGGCGATATTTTCCTAATAGAGTGTAAGTGCGCTTTAAGTTAACTGGTTAAAGTGGCAATTGGCAGGCCACGACACTCTTCAAACTCATAGCCGATGGAGAAGAAAGGTTCGAGTGGCAACTACGGATCGGATGGCAACGTGGGACGGGCTCCAACCAGATTCACAGACGACCTGGCTAGAGTTGCCGGTGGGAGTGGACGTCTCAGAACTGGCCAGATAGACATATGAGGGAGGCCTACGCTCTGCGGTGGACGTCTTCCGTCTAAGACAATGATTTTTTTTTCATTAAGTAATCAAACATTCTTGTAAACATTTAGCTTTTGATGGCTACAGTTTGCCACTGTCATTGATACCGATGTTATCTGGTGTACAAACAAACATACGAGTAAATAATATTGTATGTATGTATGTACTACATATATGTCTTTGAGATTACTGGCCTAAAAGTGGGTAAACAGTGGCTGGACACACACCCACACTATAACGTGGAGGACAGCCTTTAGTCCTACGTGACAGTGAGCCCATTTTCGAAACAGTCGCTTCTGACGCAGTATATCTGGACTAAAAAATAAAAAGTCAAAGGCAATTGACTTACTTCTTATATTATCTGACCAGAGGGGCGATTCAAGTCAGTAAAACCATTTGGTTCTGAGATGACTGACTATTATTAACAAAATCCATTAACTGATGATGACGGTGTTTTCCTTCACCGAAAAGCCAGTGGTGTGAATAATGTACTTGAGAAATTAAGAAAAATACTGATTGGTACACGCCGAGTCTCGAACCTCTGCCACTCAGGACGTAAAGTGAAATTGAAACCCCTAGGCAACCACTGAGATTCCTGTAGGTACTTTTATATTTTTCAGTGTATTTTTTTTGTCAGCATCATATATCCCAACTGTTGGGGCACGGCCTACCCCTACATGGAGGGCGATTTGGGCCTTAGTCCACACAGGGACCATGTGCGGATTGTAGACTTCGAAACGGTAGTAACTAGTAACTTATAGTTGATTGACTTCAAAACAGTAATATGATATCTTATTTTTGACAAATAAAGCATTTGAACGATTTGAAAATTGACGTCTCTTTTAAACGTACGCGGGTTTCTTCACGCTGTTTTCCTTCGCAATAATTCCAGGATATGCCAGTGTACCTATTAATTCAGGATATAAGGTATCTCCGTTTTAAACTAAGTCACGTAGCTAGTCGATCCCTAATTGGAGGTAATCTTTTTTTGCAAAGAAATATAGTAACAAAAACGGTACAGAAATTAAATATATATTGGCTAAGTATCAATGTAATTTGAAGACGATAGTAAGTACGAAGATAATCTCTTATATATAGTTCGTGGGTTCGATTCCTGCACAAGACAAAGATTAATTACTTATGTTTGTATTGAGAAGAGGTGTTTGTATTATGTATGTATTTACAAAAAAAAGTATATTTATATGTATTTGTATCCGTTGTCTGATATACATAGCACAAGCTTTGGGACTAGACGGCGCTGTGTGTAAAGTCCAAAATATTTATTTATTTATATACAAAGCATCTTAAAGAACCCTGTAACTAAACAATGCATGAAAAGTCTATAAAATATAAGGCAGTCTATAAAATATCAGTAAGTTTTTCATAATTTCAAAACGAAAGTTAACATTAAAAACAACACGTAACAATTCCGTCACCGCTCCTTATTTTTGTATCAAAAAAGGTAAATATTATCGTCAACAATATTTTTTCCATTGTTTTTCACTTTATTATACTGTAAATATAAATAAAAAACACATCTAGACAATAGTTTATGTCGATGCGTTAGAAATGGCACATTCCGAACGATCTAAACAAATGCGAATGAGTGAAAATATTTAATGTTTTTATAGTTAACTATGATATATCTATTGTTGACATATGACATATCATTTGTAATGTATGAAGGAATTTGCAAGTCAGGTTAAGATGTACTTTTTTTATTGTTGTTAGTATGTAGGTAGGTACCTACACAATAAAGTAAATATTTTTCATAACATTTTACAAATTTTCAGCAAGTTAGGAATAAAATTATTTATGTAAAGGTGTGGTGTGTATATATTTTTGTAAGCAAGTCAAAGTCAAAGTATTTTTTTTTTATTTAAATTAGGGTTTTATTTTTTTGAACCCTTCTCACCCACTCTCCGGTTAACAATTAAAATTTCTACCGAGAATAATCCGGTAAGAAAGTCGATAGTTTCTCTTTTAAAAAATCATTTAGAAATTTAAAAAAAAAAATATTAATTAATATACAGTTATTACTGTTACTTTTTACCCACACTAGTTGCATTATTTGCCGAAACTTTCGTAATGTTCGAACTTTAGTTACGGATCATCTAAGAAAAAATAATTTTATCACAAATTCTTGGAATTCTTGAAAAGTTTATGTAACGTAAAAATAAATCGAAAATTGGCCAAAACTAGTAGTAATTTTGTGATTTCTTTTCGAGAATATTTTATTCCATTATCTTTTTGCTAATATTAGACCTTTAGAATTATAGTGCAGTGTGTGTTTTATATTATTTACTTGATTTGACTTAATTACTTAAAAAAAAATATATTAAGGGCAATTTTCCTTTACACCCCTTCTTAACCCTACTCTTACACCCTTTCTTAACCCTACTCTGTTTTGAGCACCTTTCAGCGACAAGCTCACTACCTATCACGTTGGTGGAACGAAATCGATCTTCGATAAAACGTAGCAGATACGAGATTGCAATGTTTTTGACCACCATTTTGCGTATGAATGTCGTGATGGTAAAGTATCATTTTTTTTGTATCTTTATTGATTTATAGTTTTATAAAATTTATTTACATATTATTTTTGTACAAACATTGTAACACAATTGCAGGCTTAATGTTATACAGCATTTTCTACCAGCTAACCATAGGGATAAAAAAAATAGTGTAGGCGGTACAATAAATGTTTAGTATATATAAGAATATAAATATGCGTAAATATACAAAATACATACTTATATCTATAAATTGCATACAATTTACAAATACATATATATTATATATACATAAATATATCATGCACACACAGAAGCACTAAATAATGCAAACTCAGTTTTCTTCTTTAATCTGTCTTAGGTGCGTTTGTTAGTTTTACTTTGAGTATATTCTTAAACTGTAAGAATTTGAGTACTAGGTGCGCATAAGCTTTCTAGATACCTATTGAAAGATACAGTCATCATATAACCACAGTGACGCGTCTCGAAAATTTACTTCAGCGGGGAAGAGTGATGCTCACCCAGTATTTTCAAACACCGCCAAGACAATGCTCATTGTTGACAGAAACTTACGTAAGCGTTTGAGGATCGTGCCGAGATAGCTACGAAAACTGGCAGACGAAGCACTCCATTCTTTTAATCTTCATTCAATTGATTTTGATGAGTGAAGAATTTTCTCGATTTCTCAGTGAATTATTAGGGATTTGGTTTGTATTTCTAATTAGTAAGTACGTGAAGGTGATTCATTCTCGAATGGAATTCTCGGGTACGAAATTTGAGTGGCGATTGCTCACAGTTGTCCATTCCATTCACAGTTGAATTCTGCTAATAAATACGTCCTATTGCATGTTTATATATGTAGGTACGTACACTATGACCGATTCAGCGACTTTATTTGTTAATTCGTAAATGAAGAAGTTAATTCCATAGGTAGGTGGTTTCAAAAAAAACCACGATTCCTATCAAAGCAAATACAGCGTTTGCTTATAAAATTATACGGTTCCAGGATTAAGTGTTAAAAAGCTTTTTTTTCTGAGCTGACTATACAGTTGGCTGTTGCAGACATTACTACTTCACCGGGCTTTTTGGGGCGAGACTCTGAAGGAGTCTCAGCCCATATAGCGCCCAACGCTCAAGGGCTCCCCGCGGGGGGAGCCTCGGCTTGGGTTGTCGCTCTCGGGGGCGTCCCTTTGACCGGCGTTAGTCTCGAACCCGAAAGTGAGTCAGCGCCAGAAGGGGAGTTCCCGGTTACGCCGGAGCTAAAAAGCTTATTTCGCTATCGAAAAATTTATCGATAGTTGCAAACTAGCTAAATTATCAAAAAAAAACTAAACCACGCATAAAAAATAACAAAAAATAAAAACCACTCATAAGGACTATGTCTTGGTTTAAATAGCGCAACAGGATCGACGGTCTTACGTGCCTTCTGGAACACGAAGGAACTCAGAAAAAGAAAAGTCACCCTGATGACCTAGTCCAACATTGCTTAGCTTCGCATATCGTTTTCTATAGACGAATGCACTGGGCCACGATCTTAGAACAAATAGAATAGAGGAGGAGCTATAATTTTTGGGGTTTTTGACTAATCTCCTCATCGGCTTTCATCGCTCAATGAAACAGCCAGCATAGCTCTTTCCTTAGTCCGCTGAACGACTTGAAGCTTATTCAGAAGGCCAACTTAGTCAAAATAGAATCACGACTATCAAAGAGATTGGCAAACAAGGATGATCGAATAATTTTGCATCGCAATCTCTTATACAAATTGTATGAAAATTGGAACTCTTGATACTTGTTTTACTGAACTTAGTTAAGGGGCCAATAGTTAATCAAGATGGCGTTTTAGCAATGTGACTAGCAGTAGAATATTATCAGAAAATTCTACGGCGCAATCAAGTTTTAATATAGAATGTATTACCATTGATATTATTGACACTTGCTTAACTAAGTATTTATATTCTTTAGTTTTATTTTAATATGCATTAATAAATAAAGCTAAAAAAAGATAATAGGCAGTACACTTAAGTAAAATCAAGGAGGAAATGAAACCCCACCTTCGGGATCGAGGCTCCCTTGTCCCTGCACAGGGAGCTCTTGAGCGTTGGGCGCTACATGGGCTGAGACTCCTTCAGAGTCTCGCCCCAAAAGTCAGGTGGAGCAGTAATGGCTGCATTAGCCACACTATAGTCATACGGAAAAACAAAGAAAAAATAAAAGGGAGGAAGCGATATGTAACTAAGCGTGCGTGAGTAGTGCAGATATATCTATTATACAGATTAAGTTTTTATTGAAATTCAAGAAATAAATTAATAGTTTTTTATTCATCAGGGTTGTAAAAAATGCTTTTTAAAGGGTTAAAAGTGCACTATCACAACTGTTTTACTAAAGTTGTAAACGAATAGCACTTACAACTTTTAAGATATCTAGCCAATTTTTTTATAATATGGAATGAATAGCGGTCTGTTTAGGATTTTTTTGTCGAACAAAAGTTCATTAATTATGATTTTCCGTTTGTTAAGATTTCCTGACCAAAAAATTGTAATTAGGGTAATTTAGCTTCGTAGACTGCAGGCTCTTGCAACACTAGGGGCTTTGCCTAGTCTATAAAAATCGAATCCCATACCCTACCGTACAGTAAAAATTCGACAGGGAGCTCATTCCACAAGCCAAGCGTTCGTAGGCGGAGACACCTCTAGAACGACACAGTGCCTGGCCATTTAGATTCTAAGGTGGCGATCGGTGCACGGAGCTATGGTTCATGAGTACTTCTTAACTGGCACATTTACGAATTATTATTATTATATTTCGTATATTATCTTTACACAAATTGTTTAATTATAGCAAATGAGATTAGGTGGTGATTTGTGTAGGTACCTTTGTAGGTAGTCGCGCGGTGCATTCGGTCGGTTGCGTCTCTGATAACGCGATCTCTTATCTTAAGATAACGTATCAGTGCATTACACATTGCACTAGAGGTACATATACACCTCATACATAGAGGTAGGTTGTATCGTTTTGCGATAGGAAGTAGCAATTTGCATTTGCAAATTATAATTAGAGAAAATTTCAGTCTTGTAAATAGGGATGTAATTTCTCTATATTATAGGTATATTTTTGAATTTTAGTGTGTCCTACCTGTCATCTTTTGGACGTGAAAACGTGGACAATCACAGCAGGGCTGGTCCACAAGTCTTAAGTGCGATGGAGAAAGCTATGCTCGGAGTGCATCCAGACGAACACTATCAGAATGAGCAAGCTGAAAAGGCAGTGGGCTTGCCAAGGCTGTTGAAGGACCGCAGGCTGATGAAGCAGGCGTATCCTAAAGTGCAAACCGCGTATGGAAAGGCAAAGTGTGGGATGCCCGGTGGACCGTCGACATTAAAAGGATGGCCGGTGGTGGCTGAATGCGGAAGGCATCCATACTAACATTATAAATACTCTGTCTGTCTGTAACCTCTTGACGCTTAAACCGCTGAACCGATTCAGATGAAATTTGGTATGGAGATAGTTTGAGTCCCGAGTAAGGACAAAGGATAGTTTCCATCGCAAAAAAATTAAAAGTTACGACGGGAATAACTGTTACCGATCATAAACGATCTATACCTACAGCTATAGCTTGCTATATTAAACATTATTAGTATGTATAATTATTAAGGAGTTGACATAGAAATTTCACGCCGATAACCGAATGTAGGGAGGGTGGAGACGCTGTCAGAATCTAGTTTCAGTATAAAAAGAAAATCCTTACTAAAGAAAAAACCTTAACCTCATCAATAAATATACCTAACCAACATATAAAACCTGCATGTATGTAGTCAATCTTCCCAGACAAGTTATTTATCGTGGTGTAAAGAAATATACCCCTCAAGTTTACATTTAGAATCGAGATATAAGCAACATGAGGCATTGTTAACAGCACATCAACAGCGTCAACACGAAGCAGCTGAACTCTGTCAACAACCGCGGTACTGGGAGTTGGTACATCAACATTGCGTTCGGAGAAAATACGTCCAATACCCGAACCGTGGAATCCACAGTTTAGGTTAACTTGTCGGAATTTACATAAGGATTTTCTATGTAAATTAACATTTTTTTATGAAATTGTAATTAAGGTCTTGTACTTAATTTAATTAATTAAACTCTTATAGTATAACTTCGTTCTTCGTCTGTTTTTCAAGACCCTTTTCTAGGGAAAACGTAGATCATTCATTCAATCAAAGTTGAAATTAATATCAAACTCCTACAAAGTATACAGTCCCTTGGAGTTGTAAAAAATCAATCTTCTAAGGAAATATATAGACGCTCGCAAATAAATTGAAACCTACATATAGGCTACTTCCTGTTGACCTATAATCATGAAATTGGTTAGAAGCTAGGTCTCACAGCACAAGTAAAGGAAAATCCAAAAAAAACGGGTTGCACTCCGGGAGTGCCGGCAGAAGTGAAAACATACAATCCGGATATAACATTTTAACATGTGTAATCCGCACTTTCATCTTTTCATCAACCCAATTTTCTCTTACTTTTTATTCGTCCTATAGAGTTTAACATTTTTTACCCATCACAAAAAAAGTGCACAACGCCGCTAAAGACGTTTTCACTTCAAAATAATAATAGGCGTAGCCTTATGGTTTCCGTTTCACGAATTTTTATGGCTTGGCATTATGGGTTCCGTCTTACAAATTTTCGATCAGCCTGCGCGACTTTATCATTTTTTAACCATCCCAAAAAAGTGGACAACGCCGCTAAAGAAGTTTTCACTTGTATAATTATCATATATTTTTAAATATACATTTGCATTTGAAGAATTGACAGTGACATTGATTTATGGAACATTTATTTAACTACAAAGTTAAGAACAGCTTATCTTTCGTTGCAAGTTCTCAGGACACTCTTGTTGCGCGAGTCAGACCACACTAGTTCAGTCTTCTTACCTATCATTAATTTTACTAGTAAATTAGCATTTGCACTTAAAAGAGGGTAATGGCGTCGCAGTCCAAGCAGTTTAGATGCATCAGTTTTGGAAATGCAAGGTGTAAGTCTGTGTTAAGCAGTGGAGTGGAGTGTGCTGTTGAAACGATGATTATTTAAAGAAAAAGACGTAACTACAGCGACTGAAGTCATTGGTGATAAAGGTGCTAAAAATGGAAGCGAGATAACTGATTCGTTGTTTTCAGAGTTACAGATCCAAAAGACAAAACTGAGCCCTATTGCTATCTTGCTGCTCTCTGTCTATCTGTCCGTTTGTTTTGTACTAACTAAAAATCAAAAATATGTTACAGTGGCGCTAGTTAGCGTGTACCTATGGTTTTTCAAAAGAAAGATAAGGGTATAGTATTTATGGACATTTTGGCAAATCAATGTTTGCTGATTTAGCCATAGATACCATTAACAAAGAGAAGCATATGATAAATTGTAGACCTAAGTTAATTTGTCAGAATTTCACATCAGTTACCATCACCGCAATATTGATACAGTTTGTTTACACGTGTTATCATTAGATTCTCCGTTATCAGTAACTGCAGTGTGCATGTACATTGTTCTTCCTACATGCACTTTGTTGTTTTGCATATCCTCAATCTATATTGCGTTTAAGAGAAATACCAATGCATTTAGTGCAGGTATACCTAAATCCTTTTCAATGCCTTTCTTAGTGTATGTATTTAAGGTTCCTTGAACCAAGAAACCCTCATTTTTTGGGTCTGTGTAGTTTGAATTTGGGACTGTTATACGCAGCGTCCAAAAACTGCAGTGACTATTCTAAATTCTTATGATGGTAAAGATTCTTCAGCAATTTCTCAATATGAGTGGTATGCTTATGAAATAGCATGGATCAATCACCTTTAATTTTCTAATAAAATTATGTTATAGCAGATACGATACAACACCTTAGCAAAATGCTTACTAGCCGTAACAAAACATTCAAACAGAAGTCTTAAAAGGAACATGGGCAAAACAAAGAGCATGGCTAATAACTATATATCATTTTCTCTCCTTATTGACAGCACTTTCTTACTAAAAGCCGTCTAAAAAACTCCAAAACAATTGTTGGTCCAGTAATAGTTGCAGTAGTAGCACCTACTATTAAACCACCTAAATGTCAAAACTGCAATATTTGGTATAGTGGTGCTTACAGTAAGACCAACTTTATAACTACCTAGATCATGTATTTGTTATTATATTTACCTGGGTTTTAACCTGTTACTGTTACTGGTGATAGTAGGTGTAGCACCAACCTTAAAACTACTAGATCATAAAACTGCAATAGTTCATCCAGTGTATAATGGTTGCTATAGCAGCATCTACATTGAAGCCACTTAGGTCATAAAACTGTTGATTCAGTAATGTTGGCAGTAGCACCTACTTTAAAACTACCTACACCATGAACCTGCATTGTTGATCCAGTGATGGTTGCAGAAACACCAACTTTAAAATTACCTAGATGATAAGACTGTAATTGTTGATTAAGTGATGTTTGCAGTAGCACCAACTTAAAAACTAAGAGTAAAGCGTAACTAGATCATGAAACTGCAATTGTCCAATTAGTGATATCAGTGGCACCTATTTTAAAACTAATAAACTTTAGCACAAAGTTTAAATCTATCTAGATCATAAAATTGCAATTGTTCTTCTCGTGATGTTTGCAGTAGCACCAACTTTTAAAAACGTAAATCACGAAACTGCAATTGTTGATCCAGTGATGGTTGCAGAAACACTAACTTTAAAATGACCTAGATAATAAGACTGTAATTGTTGATCCAGTAATGGTTGCAGAAACAGCAACCTTAAAACCATGGGTGTCTTACAACGCAGTGTTTAATTGCTCTCTAGTCCAAATGCAAACTATCAAATAATGTTACCGATAGTACAAAGCCTTCCTTAAATCTGTTCAAAGAAATGTAATGAAGAGAAATGAATAAACTAACGTAGTTAGCAATAAATACTGTCCAGTCGTGCCCTGCCGCCGACTATGGCTGACCATAACTCCCGTATGCGACAAAACAAAAAACAAATTTGCAAACGTATAAAGAAATTGAAAGGTACCGGGGCGAGCGCGATGCTATCGCAAAATTATTTCCAATTTCACCGTTTTGCGTCTCCGTTCGAAACTGTTCTTTTTTGTTTTTCTTTTTTTTTAATTTTATTTCGAGCGATGGCCGTCGCGCAGGGCCCACTCCCATAAATTATAGTTCGGTAGCTCTCTTAAAGGGGTTTTGAGTTTTTTATTTTTGTTTAGCCCTTTGAAGAATTTATGTCCCCGTCTTACTTAGTAGAGGCGGTCAGCCGACCTGTCTGAGGTTTGCAAGGAGAAATGCTTTCTGCAACGAATATGCGACTGTTCTTTACTTTAATGCTTACAAGATTTTATCTTAGTTTTGCAAATACGACAGACTATAAGCTTAGTTTGAGTCTTAAAGAACTCTCAAGAAAAACTCTCGTTTTTCTGGAAAGTTGTAATTAGGGTCTTTAAAAAATGTGGTTTTATATGGATATTACCATAGCCTACAAATTTTGTAATCCTGTCCTATGGTCTTCGCAATAGCCTCACAAAATTGACCATCCTATAAAAGTAGACAAGCAAACCTGTGATCTCTTTTATCTTTCTATAAACATCAGCTATTTTGGTTATGTTATTAAAACAAGTTAGAAAAAGACAAGAGACTACAGGTTAGCTTCATCTCCGTCACCTTTTTTTTAGATCTGGCTAGGAAATGCGCTGTCCAGTTCTCTATGACTATAGATATTACCCTAACAAATAAATACAGAACACCTTAGAATATTCAAGATACCTAATAAATTTTTAGTCAAAAGAAGAGCAACTACGGGGCACAAAACATACTTTATAAAGGATACCCACCCTCTCTTAAGGCCAAGTTTTGAGATGTTATTGAACCTGAATTACTTTAACCAGAGAATAAGAGAAGAATTTTCTATTAATCTAATGTTGTAATAATATCTTTCATTTAAGGTTAAATGAACTAAATTTGTTGATATTACCATGATATTGTCTTTCTAGTTGTCTAAGTTTTCTTTTTTGTAGGAATTAGTAAGATACTTTTAACTACCAACAAGAGATTTCTGTCTAGTGTCAAGAGATTCGAATTTGAACTGAATACCTCTAAAATTGTAGTCTCGAATCACGCCATTGATTGAAGTAGAAGACATCTATACAAATGTTTATGTGTAATGTGGTCAAATGGTCTAAGTTGTAATACTTTTGATGGTAATCACTAAGATATTGTTCAAGAGAACTTGTTTTTTTTTAACTTATTATAATCAAAATTTAGAGCTAAGCCAATGCCTCTAAATTGTGAAGTCATTTCATTTTAATCCGTGACAAAAATAAAGGGGTGCTATTAGGTAAATGTGAGTTTATGTGTATCTGTCTGTGCCATCATAGCGCCAAAAGGGATGAGCTGACTTTGATTTAGTTTTTTTTTTTTGTTTAAAAGGTTATTTGATCGAGAGTGTTTTTAGCTTTGATTAAATAGAAACTGTTCAGTCGATCAAAGATCATTAACTCGTTACTTAACGTTGATTTCTAAAGCAATTTTTGAAAACGTTCCTAATACTTATTAAAATTAAGAAATCATTTGACGAGATCTCTCAAGATAGGATCAAATTTTTTTATTTATTTCTGAGTGATTTTTTGCTTAATCTGTGGCATCTGTGATATCTAATGTATAAATCTAACTTTGTTACCCTAAATCACACAAAATGAATTCTTGATACTGGCAATTGGAATATTTTTGTTTTTTTTTTATATTGTTTTAAGTATCGAAGGAATCCTAACGGTATTCACCACGAGATAACTTAGGCGAACCGAATGCGAGCAAACTTTTTATGTTATTTTCCTCTTGACCTCAGTCGGTCACATTTGATTATTGTTACTGACTTTTTTACAGTTTTTTTTTATAGTTCCACTAGTACTCCGTCGGGACTTTATATTCGTATCTTACGAAACCCTAAACCTTTTATAATAAACAATAAAAAGCTTATAACTATCTGGAATAATAAAATTTAGGTTTCGTTTTTTTTAATCCAAAATTATATAGGAAAAAAAAGAAAGAAGATGTAGTGACAAAGCTTAAAAATGTTTGGGCATGGTAAGAATATAAATGAAAGATGATGCACAAATCATATAATTATGAGGTCAGAGGTAGTCATCATAGAATGTATCTCGATTAGATTAAATTTTGTTCTTATATGACAAGGTCAAGAATACTCTTAAACGTCGAACGCGTATGAAAGTGAATGAAGCAAAGTAGTGAGCCATGTGTATGTGTCTCTCTTTAAAAACACTAAATTCAAAAATAAGAATAGTTATAGTGCAACAAACTTTTCTGACCCAATGTATAGTCGCTAGTGTCCTGCAAGTTAACGCTATTTGAATATGGCAACTGGAGTTCTAATTTTTAACCACCAGTTCAGAAAAGTTGGTTGCGCTGTAACGTACTACAACTACCTAAATCAAGAGAGGCATAATATTAGGCAGAAGGTGTGTCTCACGTGTCTCGTCATTGTCATTTTCATTATATCAGCTTAGTTTGTTCACTGCTAGATATAAACCTTCTACATTCATCCGCATTCAGTCACTACCAAGCAAGGTATGTATGTAGGTATAACGCATAGCTAGCTTATTTGCATTCATGCTAGAGGTCATTAGATTCGGTGCACAAAACATTGTATGTAATGTTATATAGGTTACTAGAAGTATTTTCACGCCAAAAATTTGACAGTAATTCAATTTAATGTAAAGTAAAACGCTTCATTATTGAAAAGACTTATCATTGCCTCATTAATTAACTATATTGAACAGAAGTTAACCGAACTTTTATCGCCACAGGTAGATTATAACAAAAAGTTACTGGTTTGCACTAATTGCGTTCAACGCCGGCCGAAATTAAAAGGAAAAACAGCAGAAGAATCCCGCCTATTTTTAAAAATGGAACCCGGCGATGATTCGCCTAATTAATAAACCAATCACGTACAGTCGAGACGCGGCGTTGAGGTGCGGCGGACGTGCGGGCGCGGGGGATGAACGCTTGGAAATTCGAATACTATATTTTTTCTGCAGTCAAAGCATCACAATGCTACTAGTAAATTGGCTTAACGGCCACACTAAACTTAAGATCATTCAATTTATGAGGTGTTTAATTATTCGAACAAACAAAGGAAGCCACACGTACAGATCGTTTCAAACAAGTTGAGAATAAATTACACTTACTAATTCTTGTAAGTATTCAGAATTTAAAATTAATCAAAGTATGGAACTAGAAAACATTTCTCCATTCAAATAAATATTAACAAGAAAGACCCCATACGTAGCAACAACAGAAGACATCTTATGAAATCGAAATTGTGTATAAATAAAATTAAAAGTCTATCAAACCCCTTAAAAAATTCCGAATAATATGACACAGCACTATGTTTCCATTCAGACCAAATGAAGTTCAAACATTATCAACAAAAGATGTCTTGACAACGCAAAATCCTAACCTTGGCGTATGGAAAAAATATCATTTATCAAATAAATGCATTCCTTGTTATGTCCTTGCGCAGCGTGACTATAAAAACTAGTTGAATAATATATGCCGTTACTGGCAACACTGAGGCCCGAGTGAGCCCGAAGTGAGGCAAAGAAGAGCGAAGATTAGCGAGTGCCCGCTTTTTGTTTGCATCAATCGATGCGCTCGCGCATTCGCACAATGAATAATTCAAAAATTGACATGAAATGGCGTATGGTTCTTTTCTTAAAATGAAAGGTGCCCGATTGAGGACTGTAACCGCCTGACGAATTCATTGGTCAACGGCTTTTTACGTTCGGTAATTGTGGTATTATTATAAATATTATCAAACGAAAATATGATCGACAGTACATTATGATACACATAACATAGTATAACATCATAGACATACAGGTATCATAAAATCAAATCAAAAACTCGAATACATTCTACATGTTTATTACCTACAACATAATATTGCTGCGAAGTCGACCATAAGCTTAAATTTATCACCAAACCGCAAATAAACTTTTGCCTTCAATAATTTAATATGGCGACCATTCCGGTAATTCACCAAGCGTTATTCAAAAGATGATTATTATTAATATTTCAATATTCACTACAGATGTCAAGGTCAGATGATACGGTCCTAATCGTTTTTAAAACAAAAACAGTTGTAAGAAAAAAGTATGTAATTAATGCGAAAAATGTCGTTAATGATGCATCAAAAGCTGATGATGATTTCCAAGTATAAGTAATCTTACCATCTGAATTCTGGTTCCGATTGTCGAAAAGATTTCTCATGCACTTTTTTTAAACAAATGGCTTCATCCCACAGCACGGGATGCCATGACAGTTGTTAGTTATGATTATTATGCCGTTTTACAAGATTCATTGTCGGTTGAGGATAATTTCATTATGTATAATGTCTTTGGCAATGAATATCAGGAAAATGTGGACATAGTAATTGGTTATATTGATTCTTATAAATTATTACTTATGATAATTAGTTCTAGGACTTGTAAATGACTATATGTAATACATCTATAATTTAGGTACGTACATTAAGTGGTTTGCTCAGGAAGCTGCATTCTTCATGTGATATAGGAAATGCATAATTAAGCAATGTACCAACAGTATTTCGCAACCTACCTAATTTTTTTAAAATTTACTATTTGAATCATCATAGACAACATTCAATTTTTCTTTTTCATGGTTTAAGAGAATATCAGAGACTTCGATAGTTTCTTTTGTTTTAGCACAGATTACCAAAACCTAAAAACTCACTTGTAAGATGTAAAAGACATGCTGCCGTCCACACAGTTTTGATCTTCCACCGCTCTACCTGTCGTTAGCATCAGGGTGTTCATTCGTGTATGTTTGACAATAATCTATCCATTCAGTGTTCCTGTAATCTGTGGTACGTAGGGTCACTTCACTATTAGTACAGTCCGTGCAAAGTGCGTCACAGCGACGCGGTAAAGCATTATGTACGTCACTACACTTACTGTTTGTTTCTTTGTCCTTGCCACATATCTGAAAAAAAAAAAACAAATTAATAGACGTTATTCCTTTAGGTCCTTTGACTAAGGTTACTGATAATTATTTGTTATACATAATATATGGATTTATTAAACATAACAGTGTAGTTTTCAATAACATATTGAACTCCATGATTCAGCAATAATATATTATTTTACGGTAAATTCCCCACGAAGAAGTGTTACTTATTTGTGATGTCCTATTTGTTACTTATTTTAATACCGTATTCATAAACTAATGTCTAATATGCTTGATAATTTATAATTCAATTTATTATTCAAAATCAATCTGTCATTGACTTTGTTTAGTAAAATTGTTTATCTTCTTGAGGTACTTCTTCATTACTGAAGTTTGGCCGCCAGCTGTGCAAATCTGCTTATTTGGCTAGTCGTGACGAATACGGTCCACTGTTTGTTTTTCTGGTGGCTTTCACCCTCATCTATTGAAAATAAAAACCGGCCAAGTGCGAGTTAGACTCGCGCACCGAGGGTTCCGTACCTACCACCAGTTACATAATTTGCAAAAACAAACAGCAAAAAAGTGTGCCGCTAAGCTGTCACCACACACACATGTTGCTTAACTTTGAATATCGTTTCCAACAAACAAATGTGTTACTGTTTCTCTTAATGATAAGCTAGATGGCTTTGTACCGGTAATTTAAAATAGTAATAGCTTGAGCCTGTCTCACACTTGGCCGATTTTATTATTTATTGTTATACTTTAGAGTTCACACTATTTTTCACTGCAAGTTTCAAGTTGTATTACTGTTTTTACAATAGAGCAAAAACAACGAAATTGTGTTTCTTGCATGGGGACCTACCTTCAATTTTAACTTTTTATTATTTGTTAGATAATCCCCCATTATAACACATATTCTGTGAAAAATTCGGTCTTCTATTTATTCCGGTCTTAAATATAGAGCCTTTTAATGGTCGGACAGGCCGACGGACGGACAGACAGCGTAGTCTTAATAATAGAGCTCTATTGGCACCCTCTGGGAACGAAACCCTAAAAAATTACTATGACGTAAACTTTGTCATGTTGGATATACATAGAATTAAGTTGGTCCATGAATTATAAGTGTTTTTCTGGAAGCAATATTTTTTCCTATTCAAATATCAAATAATTACCAGCGAATATCTAGAAGTAAGCAATATGCTATAACGTAACTCCTATCGTTTTCTACTAGTAGTTTCCATCGTATGCCTTAAAGCTCTTAGATTTGTATTTCAAGAAAGAAGAAATAAAGTGTCGGAGATGTTCTTAGTTCTTAAGTGTTGAAGAGCATATTATGGAAATCGTAAAGATAATCGAACCAGATAGTTGTTTAACGCAAAGACAAATTGTGCACATTAGTGGTATCTATGACTGAGTTGATTTTGAAGGACTACATGTGAAATTAAAACACCATAGTCATAGAAACCTACTGCTCTCCCATTTCGAGTACAACTGAGTATTACCGGATCCATTTCTTTAATGAATAACATTAATTTTAAATTTTCTTACAGACCTAGATAACGAAGACTAAAGAACATTTGTGAGAGTAACCAACTTGTATATTTTAAATGAAGGTAATTGGAATTTTAAATCCTTTATAGAACGACACACTTAGTTTTAACACTTTAACATGAGAAAAAATATCAAGAGAAAACGTCTAGATGTTTTGAAATAAATTGTCTGGATGTATGTAACCTCGAGAACAACAGTAATAGCTACACAAAACTCATATGACGTGACATGTTTCGTGAATCTCTAGCTATAGAGATCTGACTGAAATTCACAAAATAAACTATATCTAAAACGATACTATATAGAGAAATTATTAATTGGAGCTTATTCGGAACAATCTCGTTTACGCTAGACTCTGGGTTTCGAGAGAAAAATGTTTACAAGTATAACTCTTATGTCTCGAGACCCTTGAAAGTCTGGCGTACTCGAAGTGTTCCGAATAAGCTCCCTTGTTACGCAATGTAATAAAATAATTAAGTAGCCACACATATTTAAAGACTTCGTAGATATACAATGTGCACTTGCATAGATAGGTAGATAGATTAAGACAGTCTAACATCATGCAACTGATCTTTATTTTGTAAATACAGTGCAAATTGTGAGCAAATATTTTGATTTTGACTAAAATACTAAAAAACGGTCAGAATTGGGAGTATATACAAACATAATACTTATTTAGTTAAACTTTAAAATAATTCTATTGAGAATGTACAGTATTTCAATTCTAATGCATCTTGCACCGGATTCCGTATCAGATTTGACGGAGATAGCGATTCGTGTTTTTACGAACCGGCTCGCGGCCATCTTGTTTCTGATTGACAGCTGTCAATGTTGGCGGCACAGTGACGCGCGTCGCGCCTGCGTTCTATGGTACACGCAATAGGTTGGTGAAGCGTTGTACTAATTTCATTCAAACTTCGTAGTTCTTTTTCCAATTCGTAAAATACGTAATGACGAAGGTAACCCCTTGTAACAGCGCATTTCCCAGCCAGAAGTGAAAAAAACGGTCTGGTCTAAGAAAAAAAATAGCACAGTTTAACTTCGTCTCTTTCTAATCAGTGGTCAATTTTGTGAGGACAGATTTCTTGTGATGAACCGCAACTGAAAAATATTTTACGTAACAGAGCTATGTAAACATACCTGCACATAAACATCTAATTCAATTCAATTTTATTGTAACTAGTAAACGAAAATAGAAACTTATAAAACAAAACCTTTTGACTCGGTTCAACGACGGGCTGTTAGAATTGTCGACGATCCCAAACTCGCTGTATCGAACCCTTAAGTCTGAGAAGAGACTTTGCGTCCCTGTGTGTGTTCTACCGCTTGTACAATGGGATGTGTTCTAAGAAACTGTTTGAAATGATGCCCACGGCTACTTTCTACGATCGCACCGCTCGCCATCGGCAAGGAATTCATTCTCACACTTTAGAACCGAAATGGTCGCGTACAGTGCGGTTTCAGAGAAACTTCCTCCCGCGAACGCTTGGGTTGTGGAATGAGCTCCCTGCCAAGGTTTTCTCTAAGGACTAGCTATGGGGTTCTTCAAGAAAGAAGTTATTGGATTTTTGAAGGGTCGGCAACGCGCGACTGATAGTTCTGATGGTGCAAGCTTCCATAGGCCACGGTGACCACCTACCATCAAGCGAATCGTGTGCTTATTTGCCACCTTAGTGGTATAAAGAAAAACGCACGTCCTTTATTACGCTAACAACACATTTTTTAACCGACAACGGCGAAGCCAAAAGAAAGAAGGTATATGTTTTTAGCCGGTATATGCTTAATATATGTTCATCTGTTTCCGTATATTTTCCGTCATGATGGTCAAGTGCTTATAGATAGATTCGACGTCACACTTCATATGGCGACCTCTAGAGGATATAAAGTCCTGTCTTCAAAAAACCGTGTTGCATATCAAAGGAATGGGGCTTCATTCGCACTTCAAATATATTACTAGCTTTTGCTCGCTGCTTGGCTTGCATCAACTAGTGATATAAGTTAATTTTGCACTTCTAAATAAATAAAAAAAAACGGGTTGCACTCCGGGATTGCCGGCAGAAGTGAAAACATACTAGCTTTTTACTTCCCATCACTTCGTATACATATTTATTTATTAAAAATAAAAATGTTTGTTTATTTACTTTTTTGACGTAGTATATTTGACATCTCAATCTGTCATAGAATTAAAATCCCATAATACAACCTCCCTGTACTATTCATAGTCGCCAAATACTAAAAAAACGAAACAGCAGGCACAGGCATACATTTTTTCCGCACGGTAGAAAGAAAGGGGATACCTATGTAGGGGGACATTTTTACCCATCACAACTAAGTGCACAACGCCGCTAAAGAATTTTTCACTTCAAAAAAACGTCGTATTTTGGTAGGTATTTCTATTTGTGAAGTGTAGTCGGGTTTGAATTTGTTAAACATCTATTATTGCACTATTTAGCTATAGAAATCCAGTGATTATTATGGTAGTATTTGGGATTCCGTACCCGAAGGGTGCCAACGGACCCTATTACTAAGCCTACGATGTCTGCATGTCTGTCTGTCCGACCATTAAGGGGTTTTTCTTTTCGACTGAAGTAGGAAGAAGCCTGAATGTTTAATTAAATCTGTGTTTTAATAGCGGGTTAAAAAATGTAATGGGACCTATATAAGACACATGTTTTCGTTGTTTCTGCTCTATCGTCAATACAGTAATACATACAAACTTTAAACTTTCAGTAATTATAGTTCGAGCTCTAAAGTATAATAACTAGCCAAGTGTGAGACAGGTTCGAGCCATTACCATCTTAAATTACTGTATGTAGCAAAAATTGTCTCGATTATTAAAAGAAACAGTTGCTTATTGGAAACGATATTTTAAGTTAAGCAACGTTGGGCTTGGTTAGTCATTTAATTGGATGGATCGTAAATAACGTATAATATAATATTATGTAATGTATTGTAACGTAACATAACGTAACGTAACGTAACTTAACGTAACGTAACATAACATACCTAATTTGTTAAATTTTGTTAATTTAACCAATTTAGAGCCAAAGTGTTCAATCTCGTTTTAACCCATTTTAAAGCAAAGAAGTCCCTTCGCCCACATAATAATTAACTCAGCAAATCATAGTGAATGTTTTTTTTTTCTTTTTGATTTAATTTTCTTTAAGTTTATTACCTTATTATGTACTTATTCATATTCATATTTATTTATTTGTATAAAACATGGTACGGTAAGATCTTATACATATTATTTGTTTCAATTCATGTTTTACTGAAACTAACAGCATGCAAAAACACAATAAGTAAATAAAATAAAACCTATACCCAAATCAATTACAACAATAAAAATGAAAATTTATGTTTTACAGATTAAATGTCATATTTATTAGAATAGCACTCAATATTATTTAATGTCATTTCGATATATATTAAATCTATAATTTTAATCTATATTTATTTATAATTTTGCTCCGTGATGTCAATATTTTTTTAATTTGTATATTCATTTATGGAATAAAAACATTTTTTATTTAAACAATTCCTTAATTTTATTTTAAATATATTTATTGGTAGTTAGAAGTAGAAGTACAATTGTTTTATTAAATATTGTAAAATTTTCTTTTCTTTTTTGGGTCCTAAGTCTACGTAAAATGTGTTATTGCGAATGTCGTGGCAGCCTGTAATAGCATGATCTAACTGACTATAAATTATATGTCGCAGCCATCTGGTTAAATTAATTGGGCACCTAGGCAGATCGTTAAGTATGGAAAAGCAATTATGATATAAATACACAGATTATTATATGAAACTTGGTTGGAACTACGTTAACACGAGAGAAACTGAACCTACCAAATACAGATACATTGTATCAACTCTAGTATCTATGCTACAAAATTTGCTTTTTGCAATCTTTATATTTAGCAAATTCAATAGAAAAGTGAAATACATAATCAATTCACATTACACCTAGTTTTATATGTTCAATGTCAAAAATAACATTTCCGTTGGTAACGCACATCTTTACACGTATGTAACAAAATAATTATACGTATATACATACACATACGAGTGAACGACTAAGGAAAACCACTAAAGAATGATTTATTAATTTTATTTTACTGCCAACATGACGTCACTCGTACATAAAATTTATATGTATATTAAAAGTATGTTATCAATTTATATAAGGAATATCTTTTCATATGGTTTTTTTTTTTATTTTATCGTTTCGATCTACATTGCTTTTTTCATAATTGTTTTAAACCATTAAAGTTAGGCGATGTAAAGCAGCAATAGAGACGATTTTTTGGACTGGAACTAGTTAATTCCCAGGAGTCAAAGCTGAGTTAGTAGTCAAACAGGCAAGGAGATGTACTGAAAACACTGGACTATTCCAGTCCTGCTGTATGAAGTACACAAGAAACCAGAAACACATTATCTACGAATGGATAGAAGAAACACGTCCTGAGTCCCATGCAAGGCTGAAACTTCAAAATGAGTAGATACACAGTTTACGTTTAAGATGAATCGCTCCACTAAGAAATGATTTTCCGAAATTCATAGAAGAATCAAATTGGTGTTAGAAGTTTGTATGAATTGGTCTGTTAGTTGAAAATTAAGAATGTAATATTTGTAATATAATATTTGGAAAATAGTCACCTAGTGGGTAAAGAAGGTGATGATTTAGTTTCATGTTGGACCGCAGAAATTGTCTCCATTTGTTCCGGTCCACTATCAGCATCACCAGTGACAAACTTATAAGACGGAGCCTCCTTATGTAATCGGTCCATCTGGTTGGTGAGCTTCTGCCATTTTTATTTGCTGAGATGACCAATCTTTCCAGGCTGTCATCTCTACGTGTCATCATGTGCCCGGAGTACATATACTTCAGTATACTTTGCTGTCAGATCGTTAACACTCGTCAACTCGCGTTTTGCAGTCAAGGGTATTCTCCATCATGCAGCACCACATCTCGAAGGATTCAATTCTTTATCTCTCAAGGGCTTTAATGGTCCACGTTTCCACTATACGAGAAGAAATCGGGAACACAAGTGCTCGCGCCAGCAGAATTTTGGTCTTGGTTTCTTTGCCGCAGTTTCTGCACGTAGTCCTTAGTTTCCGCTACGCAGTTTCCGTCATTACATATCATGGATTGCAACACCATGGAAGTTAGTATAAAAACTTTCAGTTGCTAATAAAGAATGACGTGTTTAAGCATTTTTGAAAACAAAGTTTGTACAGGAATTCCACCGCTTGATGTGACGGATTTTTAGGGGGCGTGTAAAAATTCGTATGGGACGGGTAAAGTAAGATCATATTAAACATTTTACTTTTTCTACCTGCAGATTTCACCATGTTCATCCATTCGTATGCCGCAACCTATTTTCTTCAGAAACTTTAAGGGTCTCAAAACTAAAATTCGGTACGTTACCAAAAATAATTTGCGGTATACATTTGCGGTATTTACGATAGTAAATAGTTACGGAACCCTACACTAAGCATGGCCGAACAAGCTCTTAGTACTACGTAAAATTAGGTATGTTTGTGCCTTTAATAGCACGTATGAACCCCTCCATGTAATCTATTTATGTATGACTACATAATTCGTGTATGACACTTTGAATGGGACAGGACGTGGCCAAAAATGTTCTTGTAATAGTTTGCCAACTAAATAAGGATGGCCAAAATAAATTAATATATTATTTGCGTAATGTTTTTGGAGCTTGCTTATGAATATTTATAAGTTTTATTTTTAAATTTGGTTTGAATATTTTGACGTGACAACGTCTTATAAATTGGTTTGCCGGGTGACACTTCAAGAAACTGCGTTACGCTCCGCTCACGTTATGCGCTCACAATGAGAGCGAGTGAGAGGCACGCGCCCGCCTAAGAGCGAGAGAGACAGACATAAAATCATTGTCACGTAAAACTTTCGCCCGTATACCGACTTTACAGGCAACCAGTTTTTTTTAAAGTATAAGTACCTATATATATACATATATATATTTAACTGGTTTTTAAAAGCTTGCTGAAAACTCAAAACCTTAGTTTTTGAGCTTTGAGAACTATTTTCCTACTTACGTAGCAGCTAACTAAGAGCGCCATTAGACATTTTCAGTTTATTTTTCGTAAAAAGCTAATTTCATAAGCTATTTTTAAAACTTTTTGTATTGATTATCTATTATTTATTAACCGACTCGAAAAAAGGAGGAGGTTCTTAATCACGTCGGAATCATTTTTTAATCCATGTTCCCCGATTACTTGAAAACGCTTGGACCGATTCGAGAATTTTTTTTTAAAGGGTATACTTCCCAGGTAATCCCATATTAATGAAGTAAATTTAAAACTTAAACTTTTAGAGAAAAAATATATTGATTTTAATTTGGAACTGGTGAAATTATGTTGATGATTGTACAAATTTTAAAAAAAAATGGACGTTTTCAGTGTACGAGGAAGTAAGGCAATTCATCTCTTAAAATAAAAATAAAAAATGAAAAATATATAACCTACTTCTTTTCAAAAATCAACAGTTTATAACACACTTGAGTTGCATGACATCAACTTCAAACTGTAATAAATTACAGTTTATTTATTTATTTATCTAAAGATCAGATTTTTTGGAAATAAGTAGGTAATAATTTTTACCTTTTTAGTGTTTCCTTTTGAGGCCGGTTGTTTTTTTTGTCAAAACTTTATTTTATACATATTTTTATTATTTCACCTAACCCTTGAATGATAACCCGAAATGTTATTTTTTCCATGACAGGTACTTATAATTATGACTTATATTATTTAACCACGATAAGTGTCATGGCAATTGGCTATGCTAATGCTGGCCTGCTAATTAATTTTTATTGATTCCTTTAAAATCTTTAAAATTTAAGGGTCGGCAACGCGCGAGTGATGCCCCTGGTGTTGCAAGCGTCCATAGGCTACGGTGACCGCTTACCATCAGGCGGACCGTAGGCTTGTTTGCCACCTTAGTGGTATAAAAAAAAAAAAAAAAAAAAAAAAAAAAATCAGGATTTTAGTTGTGAAAAAAATACAGCACCTAATGACATATATACGAGATGTTGGTTTTTAAAGTTATGATTTTTAAGAAGATCTAAATGACTTATATTATTTAACCACGATAAGTGTCATGGCAAATTGGCTATGCTAATGCTGGCCTGCTAATTAATTTTTATTGATTCCTTTAAAATCAGGATTTTAGTTGTGAAAAAAATACACCACCTAATGACATATACGAGATGTTGGTTTTTAAAGTTATGATTTTTAAGAAGATCTAGATTTTATTATTATCATGATATACCTCCATACCTGGGGCCTTAACCACGAAGATTTTTGCATACTCTTCACGCCGCAAATCCCACTATTAAGTCAGTTGCAACTTTACTATTTAGCAAAGTCTGATAAGTGTGTCTATGTTGCTAGTTGCTAGCTATCTATAACAAAGTGCCTTAAGTTATCTCAAACTGCGAGTCATTGGGACGTTTTAAGTCTGGGCTTAAGCGATGGCTGTTAAGTAAAGCCTATTATACCTTTAATGAGTTTATGGCCGACAGGGATTGACTATTTACGGCCAGCCCGCAGCTTTGAGCACTCTACAGAACCCTCTCATCGACAGTTCTTTTCCTATGTGACCCGTTCCTGGAGTCCTTGCAGTGGAACGCTGGCTGGTAAGACCCTGGAACGGAACGGAACGGAACGGACAGGGATTGACTATTTACGGATACCTACCTACTTGACATTTGTGGTTATCTCGTATTTTGTTTTCTTTTTTGACATTTCAACTATAAATAAGATAATTATGTGTTTTTTTTTTATTTTTAACATGTACCTAAGAGTAGTTATTTGTCTTTTATAATATATATATATATATATATATATATATATATAATCATTTTCTCCCCTTTTGTATTATTATGAGTCTTAATATAAACTATGAATATTTATATAAAAAAAATTAAATTAATACGATGTTTGCTATAATAACCTAAACACTGACTTGTAATATTCAAATATTATGAATAAATGTCTTATGTCTTACTTTGCACTTTGGTTTTATGAAAAATAAAGAGTGCAGATTCGCAGAAAGTTTCGTGACATTAATCCCTGGTCCATCAAAGAGGAAATTCAAAAGCAATAAACTATTTTTAAGCACATTCAAAACAATCAAATAGCTTTAATCACGATAATAATTTCATTATGTGTATATGAATGATATCCGAGAATTTATTATTTGAATACATAAATAAGTTTGGCAGTTGAAACAATACAACCAATATACATATGAAGTGCTCTGTTGCTTTTAAAAGGATCGTTATAGTTCAATGACCCTTCTGAATACCCACTAAATAAATATCATGAAGGTCAAAAACTTTAAAACTGTCTTGGGACTCATAATGTACCAGCTAACCCGGCAGACGTTGTTCTGCCCCTTCTGTTGCTGATATATTTTGTCGCATCGCTCGTCCACACTATTGCTTCGTTTTCGCTTAGGTTTCTTTCTGGCCGTAGCCTGATGTTAAATAGCTTATAACCTTCCTTAAGGTTTGCACTCGCACCGCTCGCTATTGGCAGAAAATTCACCCTCACACCTCAGAACCTAAGTAGCGGTTTCAAAGAAACTTTCTCCCGCGAACGCTTAGGTTATAGAATAAGCTCCCTACCGAGGTTTTCTCTTAGGATTACAATATAAGTTTCTTCAAGAAAGAAGTTGTTAGATTTTTAAAGGGTCGGCAACGCGCAAGTGTCGACCCTGGTTTTGCAAGCATCCATAGGCTGTGATGACCGCTTACCATTAAGCGGACCTTTGGCTTGTTTGCCACCTAAGTGGTTTAAAAAATAAATAAAAAAAACATTTTTGGCCAATGCGCTAGACAAAATCCAATTCTAATAATTTAACCGACTTTCATAACAATCAAATGCAATTTCTTTTCTAATTACATTTAGTATTTATTACAGAAAAGGCTCCTTCATTATGTCCAATAAATCCAAATAAATACAGGAAAGGCTCCTTCATTATGTCCAATAAATCCAAATAAATACTGTCAATTTTTTGTAGTTATAGACATTTCTAAGCTCTCTCTGCTCTTAAATTCAATCCATTGAGTGGTTGCGAAGAAAAGTCAGCATTTTAACTCCGTTCAAAAATTAAAATACCTGACTTAGAAGAATGCCTGGCAAATCATGCGAATACTTGCCATATCATCACCCTATATGTACCTGATATAAAATAAATATAATGATGAAGAAACAATACAATTTGAATAGGCAGATATTTGACCTCTACAGAGCACAAGCCTCGCCTTTGAGTTAGGAAGCTTGGGTCACAGTCCAGCGCGCTGGCCTATGACGAATAAACACGCCAAGCTGGTCAAGCTACTGATAATATATCTTACTTAGCTCAACGAATGCTGTTATATGACATCAGCCAGGACGGAATAAGTTGCTAAGAAAAAAGTGCCACTAGGCGTCACCCATCCAATGACTGACAACCTCCAACGTTGCTTAACTTCACATATCTTTTCCGATAGGCAAATGTTAGTAGGCCTCGAGCTCCTCATTTATCCTCCTGTTAAGTCGGTGGTGGCCTAAGTTCGAGCCTTTCACCTGATCAACATCCTTCCCGATTTACAGAAGTTCGCGTGCAACAATGAGGCATTTTCTTAATTCACACCAAGTTAAAGGAAAACGTTGTGAGGAAACCTGCATATGTAAAAAAAACATATATAAATAAAGTCCACAATCCGCACTGGGCCTGCGTGTTTACTGTGGCCCAAACCACCATCAGTGACAGTAGGCCGTGCCCCAACAGTAAGGACATATGAGGCTGATAAGAATATCTATAGTTAATAGACCAAAATACCAATATATATTTAGCTTTAATATAGACCTATTTAAAACTATTTAGTCAGTTACTCATTTAATCGGTCATCTCGTTTTAAAATTAATGAATAATATTTATCGACATTTCTTTCTACGAAGCATTAAGAATAGAATGCCCTAAACTAAACTGGACCACTTTTTCATATTCTGACATTTAACACTAAAGGTCCCTAGAACCACTTTCTATTTTCATCACCGAACTAAGTCGATAACATCAGATCGCAGTTATCGACAATCACCCGTCACACCACTAGACAGCAGATGTCGATACATTGGATCTCGATAACGATCTAAAAGGTCCGACATAACATCGTGTACGTATCGATATGAGGTCCAATTAAACATTACTTACTTTTTTCTTTCTTGGTCACATAATATACTTAAGCTCATTGTGGCACTAGTACCTTAACCCAAAAATTCGTCCGAACGGAAAATTGGTTACTGCCATGGGATTCCTTGGACTTCTTATGATACGACTCCTTGGTGTATCGGAATAAAAATTTTACTTTGCCCCTTTTGCTATCTAAAAATCAAGTCAATTGGAAACTTCGTAACGTAACTTATTCCCGTGGGAACTTATTAGTATCTCCACCTACCTGTGTGCTTGTGAGGGCCCTGCTGCAGCACCCATGAGAACCCTTAATTATAAAAATACTCCTATTCTCCTACTATCAATCTTTGTTCTTCCAGTTATCCTGTTGCCAAAAATTTAGTCAATTAAATACTCCGATACGGAGCAGCCCTCTGAAAGAACATTCCCGTGGGGACTATCCCCACTATCGCTGTTTTAAAAACGTCGTTCCGTTGCTCTGTTGCTGTGATGTAGAAGAACAAACCCATTAACAAACTTTCACATTATTTATGATACTAGTCGTAAAAACCTATTACTGTGGGAACTTTCGTTTGGGTTAAAAGTATTATATTTGTCTTTCTCTTTCCCTAAACCTATCCCTGCACCAAAAATCAGTTCACCTATTTTTTAATATACCACTAAAGTGGCAAACAAGCTAACGGTCCACCTGATGGTGAGCGGTCATTTCTTCGTTGCAACATAAATCAATAATGCTTTTTTTTAAGACTTGATTTACAAACATTAGTATTTTGAACTTAAAACTTAGGTAATTGATTATTCTAATTTTTTAAAGCCTATGTTAATTAGGGATACTGTAGCTTTACAAACATACATATAAACAAATTTTACTTCTTCAAAATATTAGTAAACTAAAGTATGGAGCGTATGGATTAATGTACATAAAGTATTAAAATAAAATTTATGTTCATAGTAGATAAATATTACGCACGAAAAATAAGTCAAGTTTTTTTAAAAACGTTGATCTTCATATTAAAACTACACACCAGAAAGAATTCCTTCAAAAAATTATCCAAAGTTCATACCTTCATCAAAAACATGCTATGTAAGATGATTCGGTTACTATCGGGTAGGTAGGCAGAATGTTTCTGTCAACACATACCAAGTTCAAACTTGACTTAGCGCCGCTTGTCTATAGTTTTACTTTAATTTTTTAACTCGGTAATTTGCAGAATTGGTTTACGATAACAGATGCTACTGACTATTGGACCAAGATGTGTGTAGGAATGTATGTGTATGAAATCACAGTTTTAATCCCGAATATGGGTAACTAGTGGCTTCAAATACAGCCACTTCATAATGTGGGGTACAGCCACTTCTCACTAACCACTTTAATCTGATTTTAATCCACTTAAAAAATTATAGATGGTGAACCAATCATGGCCACACGTGCTTCTAAGACAGTTTATCTAAATAAACTATTTAAACATACAACTTTACAAATACAGAACTAGTTATAGAATTAAGAAAAATATACATGATAAATATACATACATGAAAATAATCCGTCTTCGTTTGATACTCCCTGAAGGTTGGAGTTGGAGTCTTTGAAGAAATCATTTCATAAAGGCCATAATATAAATTAATATAAATAAATATTTTCTAGCAAATATAGAGTCAAGATTTACCTCGAGGTTCTATGAGCTGTACCTACGAGGTACGATTACGGCTGGTTATAATCTTTACTACATTCTTGATTTCAACTATTTAAAAGATTTGTTTAAACACGTAAAGCATAAATTACTTAATTAATTATAAATTAATTAGTAAAAAGGCCTAGTCACGGCTATCAGTTTGATTATGTTCGATATTTACAATTTTTTGCTCTTTTTAGGTTTCCCTATTGCTAAGACTCCGCTGTCCGTCCGTCAGTCCGTCTGTCACCAGGCTGTATCTCATGAACCGTGATTGTTAGACAGTTGAAATTTTCACAGATGATGTATTTCTGTTGCCGCTATAACTAAAAATACTAAAAAACAGAATAAAACAAATATTTAAGGGGGGCTACAATACAACAAACATGTTTTTTTTGACCGTTTTTATAGATAATGGTACGGAACCCTTCGAGCGCGAGTGCGACTCGCACTTGGCCGATTTTTATCCATGAAATTCACAGCTTTAATGCGGCCACCGCTACCTGAATTAATCCCCCAAAACCCCTTACTCCTTCAATTTTTTGAAACCAAAATGTAATTAACTCTTTAAACTAATATTTTCGTTGTTGTATAATTATAGTGAGTATATATATATAATTATTGTGTAAATATCGTTATCAAAATAAAATGTATTATGATAAGTCCCGTTAAACTTATGACAAAATGTAAATGTCGAACATCATATTATTTAATACCTACAAAGAAATTGTTGGTTTCGAACGCCTTGGAGGAAGGTACGATTCGGAGCGCCTCTCCGCGTGCTTCATACAAACTAATTTTTCACTTATTTTTGGCACTTGCTGATGAAACACCACAAAATTTTGAAGACATATTCTAGTAAAAATATCTAGGTCTGCAGTGTGCCATTTTGCAAATTTTATAGTTTAAAAGTTATACAAAATTCTAGTTTTTTCATACAAATGGTTTAAAATAAGATTTCTAGTTAATAAAAACATTTTACAAGATTTTGTAAGACCACAGACATAGGAATTGGGCTTGGGATTATGGCTAAGAAATTTCACAGTGATTGATAAGTAAATGTCAAAAACAAATGAGAAATTCGTTTGTATGGAGCCCGCTGCGAGTCGCCGCGAATAGTATCCTCTTAATAAATATAAATTTTTTTTTTTTTTATTGGATCAAAAAATCATTCACAGGACAATAAATGGCGTCCTGGTTCCTAAACTAGCGCGAGCTGTGTGTCAGGAACCAGTTCCTTGCTTATAACATATTTCTTATTATGTTGTTTCTTCTGTTAGGTTAGACTGTTAACATAAAACTCCTACCGGGTAACACAGCACAGCAGTTGCAGTTCATCCTATGTTTTGAATAATATGGAACGGTTATAAAAAAAACATCCGCGACGTGGGATACCTTATGTGTATATTAGGTTTAATGTGTTATGATTTTGTACCGTACCTTGAACATCATTATTAAATATACTGTATTTTATTACTCATCAGTGCTTGTAGAAACTGGAAATTCTGTTGTAAATTACAGCTTTATCGTTTTCTGTTGTTATTAGTTCTTTAGCTAATAATTTTCTTATTTTTTTGTTATTATAAGTTTTTCTCTGTTACAATTAGTTCTTTAGTTAATGTTTTTCTTATTTTTTATGCTATAAAACTAAGTTACATTTTTCTGTTATCATTAGTTAGTTATTTAGCTAGTAGTATTCCAATTAGCTCTGTTAGAAACCTAAATTATATTAGTTCTGTTAAAGAACTAAATTAAATTAGTACTCTTAAAGAACTAGGTAACATTAGTTCTATAGCTTATATTTTTTATATGTTCTATTACAGTACTAAGTTATGTTTTTCTGTTAATTTTAGTTTTTAAGCTAATATTTTTCTTATTTGTGCTGTAACAGCACTAAGTTTCGTTTTTCGGTAATCATCAGGTCTTTAACTAATAGCTTTCTTATTTGTTTTGTTACAGCAATAAGTTATGTTTTTCTGTTAACATCAGTTTTTTAGCTAAATTAGTTTTAAGCCCTTTTCTTATTTGTTCTGTTACAGAACTTAGTTATGTTTTTCTGTTATTATTACGTCTTTAGTTTGTTTCTATGTTCTGTTAATAAACTAAGTTATTTTTTCCAATTAAGTTTGGTAAAGAATTATTAATTTTGTAGCATTTAGGGTTGCGAAGACGAAGATTAAAAACGAAACCCTCTGTTAGTTCCAGTATGTTTACTGTCGGAAATTCTGCAGCTTTAGAGATTTAAGTAGTGTTAAAAACATAATATATTTTTTTAAGTATCACCTGAAAATAAGGGACTTATTTTTTTGGTTGCGCCCTCCTCAAGATTTATAGTAAGTATCGTTACAAAGCCCTTAAAAATTATGTTTGTTATCATGTAACCAGGCTTCGATTTGTCCATTATTATTTCATGAACTTTAAATTAAAATATTATAACAAATATAGGTAGATATTTGCCGCGAGCGCTTATTACAAAATCTGTGTACATAAGTACAAACACTTTGAAAAAATGTATTAAAATTTAGTACTTTAAGCTTCTTCTCCCTAATGCATATTTTCCGAGTTGATCAAAAAGTGTTACTATTTTTTGACGTGACAACGTCTTATAAATTGGTTTGCCGGGTGACACTTCAAGAAACTGCGTTACGCTCCGCTCACGTTATGCGCTCACAATGAGAGCGAGTGAGAGGCACGCGCCCGCCTAAGAGCGAGAGAGACAGATATAAAATCATTGTCACGTAAAACTTTCGCCCGTATACCGACTTTACAGGCAACTTGTTTTTTAATTGAAAAGAAAAAAAATATGAAGCACCTCTGCATTTTTCCAGAATTATTAAAAAAAATTGTCCACACTTTTTCGTATTCAATTAAAAAAGTAGGTATCTTCACTTTTGCGAAGTTCTTAAAAAAAGTTTGCACTTGTCCGGAATTACATATTAAAAACATCTCCGCAACTATCTTAGTATCTATTATTTAAAAAGCTTTGCACTTATCCTGGTTTTTTTAATCTTTGCACCAGATATGGTATTTTTTTAAATTTCTTTGCTTAGGACTCCGTATCTCTACCCTAGTAGAGATCCGTAGAACATGCAGGGAATCCTAGAATTTTCAGGACAGGTACCAATATTTGTATTTTCTGTTGTTAAAAAATTAAAGTGTAGTTGATAGGTTTTAGTAGGACTCAAACTTTTTAATCAAATAGACTTTTAAACAACACTTTTTAATCGTTAGTTTAATTATTAATAAAAAAAATTATCATTTCGAACCGGTGGTAATTTAATGTAATTTAGGTGGTAAAATAAAAGAGATAACACAAAACTCTACATCGGGTAGATAGGCTAAGGGGGTTCAACTTTTACCGACCCTTAAAAATCGAATGAGTCCCTTGTATAGTCTCTAGAGAAAACATTGGAAGCTTATTCCACAACCTCAGCGTGAGCGAGAAAGCTCTTCTGGTTTCAGAAGAGAGGGCAACTTTTCCAGTAAGGACTATAAATCACACTCATCAAAAAGTCTACCGCATGATATAGGTACTTTAAGACTTTCCACATTTTCCACAAGAAATCGTAAATTATACCTGGATGCAAACTTGATGGCGGCTAGCTATTTACTTTCGAACCCGATTGGAATACACCAGGCAGTATACCTGAGCGACCTAGCTTTCCTCGGTACCTACTTTTAATTTTTTCAAAATGTTTTTTTTTTTAAGTCACGATTTTTACAAAAAAAAATACAACCATTTAAGTAAACTTAAATAGCCAAACCCCATCTTAATACAAAATAACTTCCAAATCTATAGAGCCGTTTCGGAAATACGCAAATATATATATATGTACTTACAAGAATTGCTCGTCTAAATACCTTCTAAATAGATTCTAATAGATATCTGTTAAATGTCGCTTTCCTAATCTAATATATATGTATTTAAACGAGAAATTATTCATGAACGTCATTAAGGTTGCCCAAATTACCAACACTTTTCGATGCCAATTGAATCGGGTTTAAAACTCAAAGGTCATTCGCCATAAAGTTTGCATCGAGATATACATATAAAATTTTATACAACCGCTTTTAAGTACATAGTAACAAACAAAGCAACGTCCGGAAACATAAATGAAGGAAACGAAATGTACCGAAAGAACTGTAAATAATTCCTTTAAAGTAAATTAACATATTTATTTTAAAGCGATACTACTCAAAAACAACAACCGTCTTTACATTTCCAAGCCTATGTAAAGTTAGCTAAGTGAAAATTTAGAATAAATATAATTTTATTTTTAATTAAATATTAAACGTTACTCATTTAAGAAGCTTATCTAACTGGCCATGAGTTTTATGTTATAATAATATGTTTTAGAAAAAACATTAGGTTATATTATAAATGTAATTATAGTATTTATAAAGTTTATTCACACCATTTTGTGACGTCAACGTAGTGTGAGTCGCTTCTAGCTATGAATATTAAAACGTAGGTTAAAAAGGTTGAATGCATTAAAGTTAATCCAAAATATCTTTAATATATGTAATTTACAGTTTTTACTTTATTTTTAGGATAAATACGAATTTATATATTTTTGTTTATATATAATGAACATATATATACCTACAATATACAACGAAACAACAACCTATTTTATGTTTTTTAGTGTTTCTTGTGCAAAACATAATGCCATTTCGGTAGCACAACTTTTAATTTAAAATCCATTCCATTTAGTTTACACAAATTTATCATTCACTTGACATAATTTATAATGATTTTATTTGCATTTTTAGATGCTTAACTCCATATTTATTAAATAAGTCATGCAATAACATGCTAATTAATTTAATTATATCAAAAGTTAAACTTTGTAGCTACATACCTTTTCTAACAATCGCAGGTTTCCTAACTAAACGTCAATTTATTAAGCTTATAAATTTAAAAGTCACACTACACATAAGTTTAAAATGCACTAAGTTAAAAACAAAATACTTGTATACTTATAAGTATCCAGTATATCCACAGAGGTGAACGCAAATCATGAACTTTAACCGCAACTTGTCACATAAACTTAACTACATAACACATTTACTATAAAAATAACAAAATCAAGTCAAAATCAATTACACACTTGTCACTTGTAACGTTAGTTCAAAAATGCTTCATAAATTTCATTTGATTTTAGAACGAAAAAGCATTCGTGAAAGTTCGAGTGTCCAAATTTAAATTAAGAATGTGGCACGAAGCTTGCGCGCCGGCGAGTGAGCACGATCGACTGCAGGCGCACGCGCAGCTATACACGAGTCTGCGTCAGGCACAGGTATAGTCAACATTTTCAGAGGATTTTGTAGTAACTACACAGACAAGGTGAAAGACTGACAGACATTTATAATTTTTCTTTGGGATTGCAATTAGATGTTCCTGAACGAATTGTTAAATTTAATTCGAAAATCCAACAAAAACCACTTTGCGACTATCTAAATTTATAAGAAAGATTAATGAGTCGTTTGAAATACGATTTAGGTTTTAACTTTTTATTAGGTTTCAATTTATTGATCACCATATCATAAGTGGTACCACTCATAAATAGGCATATTTTCCTGATGTTTTTGTTTCTGTTTTGCACAGCATTCTATACGCTTCATGGCATTCGGCACAAAATGCTTTCTAAACTGAGTAAAATAATCCTAATTTAGGCCGATAAGCAAAAGCATGCCGTCTGGCTCTGACTTGATATGTATGTATGACTTGATATTTCAGTACATACGAAATAATAATTACAAACTAAGTAAATCGAAGTAATTAAATTGCAGTTTAAAAAGATACAATTCATTTAAAAGTACGTATAGTATTAAGGATAATTTATAGAACGTTTAAAACTACAATATTAAATGTTGTTTACTTCTGACCAAACCTGTTGAAGCCGAAGTTTGAACGAACAGAAAACCTTCAGGTTCAGTTGAGAAATATAGCGGTCTCTTTCACCCTTACATCCTTAAGCTGCTTACGAAGAGATTGTTGTTCTTGTTACAGGTGATTTCACAAGGATTTTACTTAATTATACAATACTTTGCAAAGGTTCTATGTACACTTAAAAAATTTAAAAGATCATCAAACTTAGAGCTTACGTATTTAGTCACATTTTACTTAAAAGTCTTCTCAGTTTTCATTTAATTAGATAAACGGATAGCAAGTAGTATATTTAAATTTGTTTTTGTTATTTTGAATGTCTAAATTATTACTTAAACAAATTTAATTTGAAGTTTTTGATTTAACTTAGAGTGTTAAGTATAAAAAGTACTTTTTCAAGCGCAGATGAATTTTGGCACAAGATGCGTAGGCGCAGCCGGACAGTAGACACGTTTCATTAGCCACGAAACTGCATCTTCTCGCTCTGTCTCGCTCATTCATAGTGTCCTTGAGTGCGTTAGAGCTAGACAACATTATGTTTACATCTTTATGGACCAAAAATGGAGACGTGGCTATAATGGGATCTTCCCAGGCAATGATCGGATAATTTTCGAAGTAGGAGGAAATTGTCAGTTACACCGTTTTACATAGCGACCAGTTTTTTTATGTTATTTATTAAGCGTTAAGACGAACGTGTCTTTTATTAGTAATCACTTGTTTGATAAAGTTGCAAGATTTTCCTTGTAGTTTTATTTTATTTTTACAAGATGAGATTGTCATTGGTTGGATTAAATATATAGGTACAATTTTATGTAAGTAAGTATACATAACTTTTTTTATATTTTTGCATTTATAATTTAAAAATCTAGCTATGCCTTTTGATTGTCAGTTTACGGTAATTAGGGTTTATAAATATTTTACGCTCCCTTTTTAAGTTAGTGGTTTTCTAGTTAGTGGTTACCAAGTTTTTTTTTTTTAATATCGGATAAACCACTTTTATCTTCACGATTTTAATTCCCAGAGAAGAGTTATTCAGTGGCTGGTTACACAACTACGTCATGATGTAAGGAACAGCGTTTTTCACTTTTTCACGAATCACTTTTTCACTAATTTCCTACTTTAGTGACAAGTGCTAAGCCCACAGTCGCAACACTACTTGTGTTTCAGAGTTTCAGGACTATGGTAGCATGTATAATCTAAATAATCAGTTTTGGAGCATTTTTGGAGTAATAAATGGTTTAATGATAGATAAGGGGCTTATAAGGTTAGTCCAGGATAAATTCTCCTCTTTTTAAATCAAATGCCTTGCAGTACCTACAGTAATGAAATTAAAAAAAAAAGTAATATCATAAAAAAACTGGAAAAGCTATTCAAAATCAGTATTGATGTGGAATGTAAGGTTAAGCTAACAACTAATAGTAAACACAAGAAAACCGAGCAGGTGCATGATGGACTTCGCACATTCAGGGTTTTGTACCAAATGTAGAATATTGGGTAAGCTGTCTGAATAGCAGAATTATTCATAAGTAGTAGGTGAGTGAACCCCTTCTGTGCTCAGCTTTTAAAAAATGTGGAATTTCAAAGCAAAAATCTAATTAATCAATATTTTGCTATTTGTAAGTAAATATAAACGTAATAATAAATATTATCACCAAATTTCAAGTTCTTAGGTCAACGGGGAGTTAAAAAATTCTTCGGAACAAAATTTTGTAAAAAAATATGACTTTGGTGGCTTTTCATTTCTTTGTTTTCCAATATTATCAAAAACCAAACCCAAAAATACAGTATTTATCCACTGAACGAGCTCTAAACTACGATACCCCACTCGATGGGGAAGGTTAAATTTTTTTTTCTCACCTCCTTTAGCTGTACAGGAGCCCTGCTTAAGAATATTTAAAAATATTTTTTAAAAAAGTGTATGGCTTTGGGTTAACAAGATGCTTATACTGAAAAAAATTGAAGACTGTAGCTCCAACCGTTTGGCTGTAAAACCTGTGTGACAGACGACGGACACACGTGAGTGATAGCAATATGGCTCTGTTTGGATCAGTCGGGTACGGAACCCTAAAAAGTAACTATCCTGACAAACTATTTACTAAAAAGGGACAAATGAAAAATACAAAAGATACTTGTGAAGCATTTAATAAATATTTTACAAATATAAGAATGCTTTTAGCTGATTTATTGCCTAAAAAATATAATCCTAGTACTATAGTTTACAAATCAAAGAACAGTATATGCAATAATGAGTTTTTCAACTTAAAAACAGGTGACTTTAGATGTAATCAGGGAAAACAGCTTAAAAGTAAATTCAAGCACCGGAAAAGATGGTAATTAAAAAATAATAAAATGCGACAGGAATATTATAATTAAGCTATCAACATAATGTAATAACAAATGTTTATAAATAGGTTTCTTCCCAGACACGCAAAAAATTGCGCAACTTTAGTCTTTAAATCAAGCAACACGTATTAATTAATTAATACCACTAGTAAGTAATCCGGAACAGTGTTGAAAATGTTTTAATCACAACTCACAAACACTATCAAGTCGTGTTACACATAAATGTTAAATCACGCTTAACCCACTGTATGGATCGGGATGAAACTTTGCACACATATACCTAAGTTAGGTCCTGGAGTAGAACATAGTGTTTTTCATTCTGGAAAATTGTAAAGTTACCCTCGGAAATAACTATAAGGTTTGTTACTCAATTCTGCAGCTACGGAGCATCCAATTGAGCTGAAATATTGCACAGAGATAATAAAAAATACGCAGAAGAACATAGGCTTTATCCTGGAAAACCCAAAAATTCCCGTGGGAGTAACAATAACTACATTCCACTTCAACGAACTGTAGCTGCAGCTATAGCTTGTCATAACAAACTTCTTTGGTAAAATCAAGGAGTTGCCGTTAGAACCCATGACGATAACCTTAAGGGTGGGCAGAGCCGTGGGCAAAAACTAGCATTATAAATACTTCATAACTGTTATAACCTAATAAAAAGAATACATTTTTAAAAATCTTGCGGCATATAAGCGTTACTTTTTTGGATTGCCAACCTGACTGACTGATTTTTTTTTTTGTATGACTACTGTAGTTGGCTGATACAGCCTAATGCTCCACCGGGCTTTTGGGGCGAGTCTCTGAAGGAGTATACCTGAATACCTCGTATATGAGATGAACATGCGTTCGCCAACGAACCCGGGGACACCGGCGTCGTGTGAGGGGGGCTACTAAAGGAGGTCGTCGAGTCTATTCTTGCCATGGGGATAGTCGTCAGTCATTGATATATCAACGCACAGCCCAAATTACTGTGCCTTGAAGACTTAAAATTCAGCACAGAAGTATTCTTGCTATAACAAAGGCGAGCACTGAGAAAGTATTTTGCAAAATTCATCCCCTAAGAGGGTTAAATAGGGATTGGAAGTGTGTCATTTTTGAAGATTAATGCATAAAAACCGGCCAAGTACGAGTCGAACTCAAGCACGAAGGGTTCCGTACCATCAAAAATCAAAATCAAAAAATCACGTTTGTTGTATGGGAGCCCTCCTTAAATAATTTTTTTATTTTAATTTAATTATTTATTTTTAAAGTGAATAAAATATAACTAAATATTCTGTGAATATTTCAAGTGTCTACCTGTTGCCGTTATCAATATCATCTTCGTTGTCACTATGGGACCCCCCCTTAAATATTTATTTTCTTCTGTTTTTTAATATTTTTTGTTATAGCGGCAACAGAAATACTCGGTTACTATCTCGGTTTATGAGATACAGCCTGGTGACAGACGGACGGACAGCGAAGTCTTAGGAATAGGGCCCCGTTTTGTACCCTTTGGGTACGGAACCCTAAAATCTAGTAATTAGCCTTAGTTATGTTAAATATGTTAAAAAAATATGATTGTTTTGTTTCGCTGTTTTTGGAAAATAATCCCTTGAGGGACTCAATGGAAGTTGAAAGTTTAAATGGAAATCTGTCAGTTTTAAGCCTATTATGTGCATGAAAATTAGTATTTAGTGTTAAGGTTAAAAATGAAGATTGGCATGTTTCACCGTTTTTGGAAAATCCTTCCCTACAGGACAAAATAGGGAATGAAAATTTGTATGAGAATTCCAATATTTTTGTATGTAGAACCATTAACAGTTGAAAGCTTTTTTATAGTCTACGCGGACAAAGTCACGGAAATGAGCTTGTATCGATATTTAAAATTTATAACAACAAGAAGTCTTGACTTGACTTAAATTTTAGTGTCGCCAAGGTTTTTAGCAAAAAACATTTCCTACTGTCTACGAAGTTACTTTTCCAAAATATCATTAAAATTTGTCGTAAGTCCCAATGTACAGGGCTGTAGCTAGAGTTGGATCTAAGGTAGGGCAGCGGTGGTTTCATTCACAGATACGGCGCAAGTAATTTTTCTATCTTTTATTATTTTACCTGCTTGTGAGCGTGAGTTATTAAGGTAGAATATGATTGGGTGGGATCACGGGAAAACAAGAGCAAAATAGTATTAATTTATAGTACGGGGAAACAATTAATATATATTATATCTTAGTTTATGGTACTTTTAAGGTAGGGCATTAGTATTTCAAGGTAGGGCATTGCCCCACAATGCCCCCCCTTAGCTACGGCCCTGCCAATGTAGATTCAGATCTCAGAAAAATATTCATAAAATATTCTCCGCGATATTTATTAATAGTGTAGTATGAATGTGTGATAATTATTTTGCAACGAATATTCGGCTACTATTCGGCCTATTCGGCAACTTTTTTAGTTTTCTGCCGAATATTATTCGGCTGAATACCGAATAATTAAGATTTTTCGTCGTAATAGGATGATACAATACATAAAAAAATGTTTTTTTTTTAATCTTTTTACAATAATATTTTTACAAAACATCATAATCTTCACTTTTGAAGTAAACAAATAGTAATAATAAATGAATAATAAATATTTTTGGACATTACACACAGAACCGTCTGGCCCCAAAGTAAGCAAAGCTTGTGACATGGATACTAGACAACGGATACAAATACATATTTTTATTTTTGTAACTATATACATATCATACATAAATACACACAGACTCAAGACAAACACAAATGTTTGTCTAGTGTGGGAATCGAACCCAGTACAAGAACAACCATTCGACTGGTTTTTGATCTTTTGGAGGCAGTTATGTAGGTTATGCTACGCAGGAGAGTGTGTAAGTGTGTGTGTGTGTGTGTGTGTGTGTTGTGTGCGTGTGTTAATCAAATAGTCATTTCATGTTTCTAATGTTAAGGGTATTTAATTATTTTCTTTTCTTTTTGAATTTTAGTCTCAGTTTTGAGATAATTTAGGTTTAGTAACCCACCTATTACTTCATTTCTGGTCTCTTATTTGTTAGAAGTGTAAATATTTAGGTATTCGTTCATTTTGTTACATAGGTGTGAGCTGATCCAGGCATAATGTTTGCTTGCAAATGTCGTTCTTGACGATTTGTTTGGATATACCTTGATTTGACAACGCAGCTTTTTAGTTTCTATGGATATTAATACTTGGAGGGAAGTGCTTGGAGCTGACGAACTGTTGGGACACAAAGAGATGTTTTACAGTAAGAATTTTACAATCAGAATAAAGGTCTTCCGTAGGTTCTTTGTGCCCTTTTCAGTTTAAGGAAATAAGTTTCGTACACCACCCCAGACTCCTGGAATCCCAGTAGCTTAAAATGGACTTGCATAATGCTTCATACACAATAGTGAGAGCAGTACGTTCAGCAGTATTACGAAGTTTTTCATGACAGAGATAAATTTTTTTTTTTACTTTGCATAAATTATCAATTTCCTTATCCAAGTTAAGGTTTTGATCAATAAAAACTCTTAAATATTTGGTATCGTGTGTTCTGCTAATAGCTAGACATGAACAAGCACCATTCCCAAGATTAGACGTTTAATATTGTCTCATAGAAAAGGCAATGTATTTCGTTTTTTCTTCGTTTTGGGTTCGTAAGTTGTCATTTAAATACCTGTTTGTTTTACTCAGAGTGTATTCAACGTGGTTTTTAGTACTAATCCAGTCATAACCATTGATAATAAGGGAAGTATATCTGCGTAAGAAAATGTTACACATTTAGGAATGGATAGTTGACACAGCTCATTATAAAAATTTGAAAAAGGTTGGGTCAGAGAATACTCCCCTGAGGTACTCCATAATTTTGGATTAGTTCATCACTTTTTTTTATTCAGAGGTCCAAAAAATGCCATACACTTTCTCTTTCTGACTACACTTTTAGTTTCAAAATTGCATCTTTTGTAGACATGTTTAAACGAAATCCAAACTGATTTGTTACAATAATTGAAAATTTATTTAGGAAACCATTTTAAGGTTCCTCCAAGACTTCCGATAAAGCTGTCAGTACAGACATTGGTACATATTTTTGAAGTGAAAACTTCTTGAGTGGAGTTGTGCACTTTTTTATGATGGGTAAAAACTGTTAAACTCGCGTCAGGACACGTGACCTGATCAAAAATTCGTAAGACGAAACTCGCGTCAGGACAAGTGACCTTTATTTACATTAGGTTAGTTTTTATTTTTAGTATATGGCGAATATGAGTAGTACAGGGATGTTGGATATGGGATTTTAATTCTATGACAAATTGAGATGTCAAATATGCTACGCCAAAAAAGTAAATAAACAAACATTATTGTTTATAATAAATAAATATGTATACGAAGTGATGCGAAGTAAATAGCTAGTATGTTTTCACTTCTGCCGGCACTCCCGGAGTGCAACCCGTTTTTTTTTTTACTTCATTCCTTAAATACTCTTTGCAGGATACTAAAATCCATTAAGATAACAGAAAGGCAACCTTACAAAGGAATTTAAACCTACTTATACTAATTTTCCTCATAGTGCATAGAAAATTGAGAGACTGGACTAAAGTCCAAAAGGCTCAAGCTCAAATATATTAATGTCGTAACGTGAACTAAGCAACTGATATTTTAATACAAAAAATTACGCAGGGGTTACCCAGATGTATAAAACACAGAGACAAATTGCACTAAAAATGTAATTTTTATAAAAAATAGCATAAACCAAGGCCTTATTAAAAGCATTACGGAAAATGCCTGTTGTTATTGATATTGCAAATATAGGTTATGAGAGGCACTAATACATTTTACTTAACTTTATAATGCCTGAAGAAATTCCGTCCCACCCAACACTACGGCCTTTCCGCATATGAATTATTATATATTCAACTTCTGCTTTAGCTACTAAAACAGTCATTGAGTTTATCTGGGAGTCAGACATATGTATTACATTTGAACTAGTGTTTAGGGACAGTGCCTGAATAATTTTGTTAACAAGTTCTTCATCAATTTTGTTTTATTGTCTATATTTAAGAATGCTTTAGGACTATTGTGTAGGTTAAGTAGATCAATAGAAGAAGATGGAGTTTTATTAAAATGAGATATCTTTTCAAAGCTTCCCAGGTTGCTTTTGTGTTGTTGTTTGCCTTGCATTACCTACTAACTGCGTCTATATTCTTTCTTAATTTTGTGTATTAGTAAATTGTTGCAAAAATTTCTATATCTAGAATACGTAATTTTAAGTTCTACTCTGTCTGGATTACATTTACATTTTTTGTGTAATTGGTCACTGTGTCTTATACATCTGAGTAACCCCTGCGTATTTTTTTGTATTAAAATATCAGTTGCTTACTTTACGTTACGACATTGATACTCTTTGGACTTTAGTCCAGTGTCTCAATTTTTTGTGCAATATGAGGTAAATTAGTATAGGTATATGTAGGTTTAGACTTTTTTGTAGGATTGCCTATATTAATGTTTATCGCAGCAGTCAAGTGATCTGTTATCTAGGATTTTATTATTAGTGATGTAACCTTATTAATGGATTACTACGTTTTAGTATCGTGTGGTCTATACAACTGCCTATCCTAGTAGAAGTATGGTAAGCTGGTAAACCCTGGCTTGACAAGAGGTTAATATAGGTTTTCCGGTTAACATCTTTGCTATTCGTCATAATGTCAATATTTATGTCACTTTTATTAGGAGATTTTAATTCCAGTAGGATGTCAATTCATCGAAAAATTAGTCCATGTTACCAAACGATGGGGAAAGTTTGTCTTGAGAGTAAGTGTTTTCTTTGTATAATATGGATGTATTTCCAAAAAAAATATGTATATGTACTTGTATTCGTTGTCTAGCATCCATATTGCAAGTTTTGCTTAGTTCGGGACCATATGGCACTGTGTGTAATGTCCGAAAATATTTATAAATTATATATCGATTTATTTTCTTTCTAAAATATTGATCAACATGTTTTTATACCATTTACATGTGTACCAAATTTCGGCGCTGTATTATTACCTTGTTTCTGAAGGAAAGAATTGTGACAAACGGACGGATCATGACGAAACTAGAAGGGTTATTTCACTAAGGAACTCTCAGAAGTTATATGAAATTATTTTCTGTTGTGTTGTACCTAGTTTTTATTGAAAGTCAGAGCCTCCACTTTGTCAGTAAAACGACGCCTCAAACACAATGAACTTGTTTTCTGATGCGTATATCCATCTGATGACAGTGAGAAGCAACTGACCTAGTTTTCACACTCAGTTTTACTCAATAGAAATAAATGAATTTTGTCTGAGTATTTCGTGTCTTTAGTCTTAACATCTGTGACAAACAAATGACACCTGTTAAGATATATGATCTTTGGTTTGGTACTAAGCAGCAGTCAATAACAACAAGATCGTTTTGTAATAAAATATCTATATAAACTGACTGCTTTTACTTTTATTTGGTAGCGGAGCAATAAAAACGCATAGAACAGTTTCTGTAAAGTTTTTGCTGTACGTGAGAGAAGATTGTTAGAGATGCCACAACCAACTGGCATAAAAATTTAGATCGGAAACTTAGACGGCAAAAAATGGATAACATGGAAGCACAAAATCTAGTTGCTACTACAAGCTACTCCAGGTACATGAGATGCTATCCAAGACACGCAGACAAAGCCTACTTATCCGGTTACGAGTTTTCAGCAGAAAATCTGCAATGAAAAGTTAAAATATAAAATTAGAATATTTTCAAAACATGACAGAAGAGACACTACAAAAGGTAATGCGGTGCACAACGTCTATGGAAATGTGAACGAGTTAAAGAGGCTGTATGACAGAGCTTCAGAAGACCGCAGCTATGATCTATGTATACAGTTTTTCCGATATCAAAAGAATACTGCTCTCGATTTGTCAACTCATCTGTCACATATGAAAAATTTATGGCATGATTTAAATTTATATATATATAAAAATTTATTCATCTCAAATAACTGAAAATCTTCCAGATATACTTTGTATTGTAAAATATTACATACGTTACAAGTGGCATACGTCAATTTTGAATCTAGAGGACTTCTGATGGCAAAAAGAGACAAAAAACGTAGAAAATTTAACTACTCAATTATGCGCCCATGAAAGAGCGTTGATGAATAAAGGAGAATGCAGTACCAATGTAGAAGCCATGCACGTCAAACCGCAGAGCATAAGAAAGAACAACTAAGAACGACAAAGGACGGTGAACTGAAAATGCAATTATTGTGGAGAAATTGGTCACAAAGTTCGAAAGTGCAAAAAATGGATATCAGATGGTAGACCACCAAAGCAGTCCACGAGTTGAAATATGAATTTGACAGTTCCAGCTATAAAGAATGATCGCGTACAGTGCGGATTCCCATCCCCCCGACCGACCTCGGCATGGTCGTAAAACTATAGTTAGGCGGCCTCGGCACGTACTAACGGCCCTAGATGACGATCTCGCTGTCCGGATAGCGAGATTAGTCTCTACGACCTCCCCTAATAGGGCCTCCCCCCTAACACGACGCCGGCGTCACCGGGTTCGTCGGCGCCCGCAAGGATACACGAAGTATCAAAGAGTGCCGGGGAGCTTCTCGCCCCCACTCAATCGCAACCGCACCCGCGTAACGGGGAACTGCCCTACTGGCGTTGACTCACCTTCGGGTTCGAGGCTCACGAAGCCTCCGAGGGCGACAACCCAAGCCGAGGCTCCCCTCGCGAGGAGCCCTTGAGCGTTGGGCGCTATATGGGCTGAGGCTCCTTCAGAGTCTCGCCCCAAAAAGCCCGGTAAATTAGTAATGTCTGCAACAGCCAGCATAGTCAGTCAGAAAAAAAAACGCGTACGCTTGAGTTTTGGAATGAGCTCCCTGCCAAGGTTTTCTCTAAAGACCTTGGCAGAAGAAGTATGGGGTTGTTCAAGAAAGAAGTTATAAGATTTTTGAAATGTCGGCAACGCGCAAGTGATACCCCTGGTGTTGCAAGCGTCCATAGGCCACGGTGACCGCTTACCATCAGGCGAACCGTCAGTTTGATTGCCACCTCTGTGGTTCAAAGTTCGAACATAGTACTGTGGTTAAGGATAGAGAAAACTGGTAATTAGACAATGGCTCCACAAGTCATGTGACCTGTAGAGGGGATTCGTTTGAGAACTTTAAATACTTTACAATTTCCACGAGAGTCACGACGGCTAAAGGTCAGAGTATCGATGCAATCTGGAAAGGTACTATACGTGTAGAAGCTAATGAGAATGGACAGCTTTAGCAGTTATTCATACTTGCTCCTCAAGATCGCTTGCAGACAGTTCTTTTAAATCATGTGCCGTAAGGTGTTTTTTAAAAATTAATGGAAAAGAAACTTCTGTTGGAACTCGAAAAAGGTATGGAGGGCTTTATGTTTTAAATATAAAAGTCATGTTCCACGAAAGTCTAGGTCACCAGAATAAGAGGCAGAATAAGAGGTAAGGAAAAGCAAGAGATCGAACAAGAATTAGGTATAAAAAACAAAATAGCAACTGAATTATGTGAAGGTTGTGTGTATGGTAAGTCTCATAGACTCAAATTTGGAACTAGAGTAAGAGCAACTCAACCTTTAATACACTTAGACGTCTGTGGGCCATTCCTTTGCTCTATATGCAAACTTCGGTACTTCGTCTTATTCAAAGACGAGTATTCTTGTTACCGTCAAGTCTATTTTCTAGAACACAAATCAGATGTAAAACGGAAGATGGTACAAATGATCTCAGAAACTAAGAATGCTAATCATGTATTTCAAATATTGTTAAGTGACAATGGAGGCGAGTTTAATAATCACGATCATGATGTTAGGAGCATTTTAAACAAAAATGGAATTTTACAGCGTCTTACAATGCTGTATACGCCACAACAAAATTGATGTTGTGAAAGCGACAATAGAACTGTGGTGGAGATAGCACGAGCTTTAATGCATGCTCATGAAGACATTGCGCAAGTTTTGTGGGCAGAGTTAATAAACACTGCAATACATATTTTAAATATTCCGAGACTACCTGATTAATTATTATGGTACAAAAAATACCAGATAAACACCTTCGAGTTATTGGTAGTTTCTGTTATGCGCATATACCGAATAAAAAGTGAACCAGATTGGCTAAGAAGGCCATGAAAGAAATTTTAATTGGGTACGATGTTATTGCTATAAATCTGCTATATTAGAGTTGCTTATATATCATAAGGCTGTTGTTCAACATCATTAACGTCATTGGTTCTGCACCGGAGTCAATTCAGAGTGCTGTAACACCAAACACTACATGGGTTGTATAACTCTTATATCGTATATATACGCTTACGCCTGTAATACGAAAGAAAATGATAGGTTAAATAGTTATAGCAGTTTTGTACGATCCTGATATTAGGGTTTTGGTGTAAGATAAACAAATGGTAATTCTTTAATGACACCATTTAATGTTTCTAACGCTTAAAGTTTTTGTCTATAATCTAAACTTACATTATGAAAACATTTATCGAACTGAGCTAAAATTTGGGATTTCACTACTTCGTAAAGAGCCCTAATCTTAAGGTATATAAGTAAAGCTAAGGCCGGTATTTTACTCTCCGCTGCAGGTAGATAGATATCTTCGCTAAGTGCGTAGTTCCTCTCTTATGGCAATCAAAGATCGCATAATACTCTTGACTATCGGCGTTGTAGTTCTTCGAGTGTCGTAATAGATTTAAGAAAAGTCTGCACCTTTAAGATAAATATCGCCATTTTCAATCACTTTCTGTGGTACCTACATTTTCCGAATTATTTTACATAGTTTATGTATACAATCACTAAATCTGACCAACATTTGAAATTGAATGTCTAAAACCTATTTTAGGTTATAAGTACTTTTAGTTGTTTTACTTTTTTTTCCTTAATCATATTTTTTCTAAGGCGCGTTAAAATTGAGACGAGAAACATGATACAAAATCACATTAAACCTACAAGTTCACTAATAATTAATATTTATCAACAATACTTACATTTCGAAATGAAAATGTTGCAATGTCCGTAGATAAACAGTAGCACTTATTTCATATTTAATTTATGTAATTTTATGACTTTAGGAGTTTTTCCTATCTACTTTTGACCCCGAAAACGCTACAAATGAGTAATTAGTTCTTAGATAGTTATATATTAATAATTATATAGTAATATTTTAAATAACTAAAAGTATAAACAGGGTCCATTATAAAGATGCAATAATGGCTCCAGCGGAGAACTGACGATCTTATAACACCTCTTATACACTTCTACTAAAGGTTATATAGAACCACTATAAAAGGTCTATACAGGTTTTACCTGCTCAATTTTGCGCCAAAATCGAAGATATAAAGGTGTTATTACACTCTATAACTCTCTTAATAATGATACGCTAACTCTTAAATCTTTAAGCAGAACCGAAAAAAGGTCCACTACAGCTTTTCTTAACGCTAAAATGTTACTTGGGAGGTAACCGAATTCCTACAGCGACAGATATAAGAGTTTGGGAATACAGCATGCTACAGTAAACTTTCTTTCTATAATCAAAGAGTTGCCTTAGGAATCCTAAGGCGATAACCGAATTTAGCGCGAGCTTATCATATATATAATAATAAATGGAAAAAATGACTTTGTATTTATACCTAATATAATATTTTTACCGATCAATCGTCTTATTATATGCATTTCTTCAAAATTGTTGCTGTTTGCCTGCCTAGCCAACCTTAGAGTCTTCATACAAAACCGCGTAACTGTTTTATAAGAGCGGTCACAAGATCGTCTTGGAGTTGGGACGAGATCGACTTTAAATAATATAGGACAACTACACTTTATAAATTTATACTCTGTCTTTACTAAAGTTAACTTAACTTCTTTTCAGTTTTTATTCAAAAATTTTATGGTCGAACTTTAACAGCCTAACACATTCTTTAATGAAACGTATACTAGCAAAAGCAACAGTTCCGCCAGTTTAGTACCGACTAATTCAGTTACAACACAGACGGAATTAAAGGCCAAACACCTTCGTGTACCGTGGTAATGACAATAATAATGTTTTGTTGTAATTAAAGCGAAAGGGAAGGACGATTGTCGCGCAACTATCTAGCGACATCGGGAAAGTAAGAGTACGACAATTTCACGGTTGCAGTGCGCGCGCGTCGCCGGCTGAACTTCGGTTCTAATGTGCTCGAAATGAGGTACAGATAGGCAAAAAACTTCTTATATTTTTATCAAATAAAATACAAACTTCTGAGAGCTAACTTTTATCCAGGTGCAAAAGAGGGCATGTGAAGTTTCGAAAAACTACAGAAAGACACATTTTACAAGAGTTTGAAAAAAGAGCCACTTTTCTCTTCACGCATCCTAACAAGTATAGATATATATGAGATTGTTATTTTTATTTAAATTTTATTTATTCGGTATACCAACAGTTGTTACAATAAAACTTACTGTCTAAACACATTTTAACAATTTCTTAATTAAATGCACAAACAAATATAGGTACACACCACATGATCTTAAGTAATCAATGATATGCCTACCAACATTACTTTACATTAGAAAATATTACACAAAATAAATTTTAACAAATAAGATAAATAAAATAATAATATTATTATGTAATAGAAGTATTAAATTCACATGAGCATAAATTGTTATACTAATACGCAGAGAAAATGTCTTTTATGTTTGTTTAATTCGTCGTAAGGATGGCACAGTTACAAATGTTATTATATACCAACATCTACTTTTGTCTATAATCTGTATTTCTGCACATTTGTATAGATACGGATTAATATACCACACAGAAGGTAAAAATCGTGCGATATTAGATATAATTTTCATGCGAATTTATAACTGTTTCTGCGTTAAGGCCCATTAGATTCTATGTGTTACAGAATTGCTGAAAAATCACACAATTTTTAATAACCTTGCGGGGTAGGTGTTACTCGAGATATACGTAGTGGTCGATTATTTGATGCAACTTTTACCTGCATCTTCACCTGAATAAAATTCAATTATAACAATACCTCAATCGCTAGTAATAAATGTGACGTAAGTAACTATACAAATTGACATTTTTGATTTCCTACTAAATTTCTGTGCTAACGCTACATCAATCAAGCCAAGCTGCGCATGCACGAGCACAAATCTCGCCGAAATCGTCCTCGCACAATTTCCCGCTTTCCACATTTGTCTGTGATTACATAACTCACATGTACCACCATCTTCTTTTGTAATTCGATTACCTAAGTGTACACAGAGCGTGAATTATTTTAGGTCAGACGAGATTGATTAATTACGTCATTGTTGTAAAGAAGATATTTCGTGTAAGTTCCCAACCCAGAAAAGTCCTAATATATAGGTTGGAAAAAAAAGGCCGCGGTAAAAGGAAAAGTGCCCTAGCTAGATATTGAGGAAAACAAAAAATCCTTTATTTTCTTTAATAAGTATAACTGCATTCAAAGATTTTTAACTAAATCACCTGTTTGAGTCAGGAATCAAACCAGTAAAATATCAACCTTTCTATGTCAGCCTGTACATATGTAGATTCCAAAGTTTATCTTTATTGGACGCTAATTTTATGATTTTGGCCGGGAATTCACGCTTTTTTGGATTCTGTGTTTTCTTTACTTATATAAAGGTTGTCAAATTTGTTAACTGTGTTATAAATAATGTCTACAAAATGTTGGCACGCCACTTTATGAGAGTGTGTAATGTAAAAAAACGACCCAACCCAATCTGTCAAGCCGTTTAGAAGTAATGTAAAAAAGATAATTACGGAAGGGCAATTATTACTACCCGTTGTCCTATTACCCGTTTTCCCGTAGGAATGAAGCATTTTCCTGCGGTAAAAAGTAGCCTATGTTTATCAGGGATAATGTCGGCTTCTAATGGTAAAGGAATTTTTCAAATCGGTCCAGTAGTTTCGGAGCCTATTCAATACAAACATACAAATCTTTCCTCTTTATAATATTACAGTTTAACCTTGTACTTACACATTGATAAACTTGAATACATTGTGGTGTTTTTGCATGTGTCAAGATTTTGTAGACGAACTATAACTTTCTTATCTTATCTACCTATCTTGGTAAACTTGACTTCACGTCAAACGGTATAAGGCACCCTTTAGCAACTCGACTATTTGATAATATGGCCAATGGTAAGTTGCAGGATGAAATAAATCCGCAAAGTGCAAGTCGGATCGGACAGAATGGCACACCGAGGGTTCCGTACCACCACACCATTAAGGAACAGCTGCGCTTAAAGGCCATAAACTCGTAGCAGCTTACTAGCGCCGCCATTAGATATCCTCAATTTTCTCTTCGTAGAAAATGATTTTTTAAAATCCAAATGTTGTACATATAAAACTAGTCATAAGCTATTTTTAGAAGGTTTTATAAAGTTTCTTAATAATATCTGTGAGTTGTAGTTGGCGAAAAAATTTCCCAGTAACTGGCACCAGATCCTCCTGTACTTAGTGTCAGGTGGCTCTACAGAGGCCAGCTGTCGTGCAATGCCAGCCTCTCCAGCAGCGGACCCGGGTCGCCGCTATCTCTTAGTACCTGTACCAGAAACTGTCCTACCATTGTGTCTCTGCATTCGCGATGCAGCGCCGCCTGGCCGTGGTGGCCAGGCTGAGTAGTAACAAAACACAAACTCAACTCTTCCACCGCAGCACTCCGATCGAAGCAGGTAGGATGAGTGGCACCCGCTTCTGACACACCTTTCCCATCGCGCTCCTGCCAAGGCTGCGGTCTTTTATATTGAAGTACATTTAATGAAGTAACCGGAAACACTCTGTTCAGTTGTACGTTGCAGATGCATTCCCTCCTCTCCGTTTAACTACCTGTTTAATGTCACTACAACCCCTAATACACTCAGGTATATTTGAAACATGTTCTTCTATATCTACTACGTTAAAATTAACGTATACATAAAAAAATATTTTATGTATACATGTAGGGGTAATCGTACTTTTATATTATATACAGAAAAGTGATAACTACATTTAGATATAGGTTCAGATGACATTTACCTCAAAATGTTTAATATAAATGTGATATCAGTGTTTTTCTTAAAAAAAAATCATTTTCTGAATTAATTATGCTTTAATTGTCCCCATTTTTCGTTATTTTCATCAGGAGATAACTGTTTTGTACCAAAATGCAAGTAAAAGTAAACTGTATTTAAACACGGTAAACAAAAAGTTTTCTGTGGTGTAATAAATAGAAAATACATTTAAAATCATTTATTAGGGATTGTTAAAAACTATCTGAAATAGTCACGCATTACGATTAAAAATAAATGTCGTAAACAGCGAGACTGCAACCTAGGAAGGGTAAACCATCTAAATCTACATATTACTGATACCAAAATTAGAAAAATAATGTTCTATTCAATTCCATTAAAAAACCACGAGATTTATTTCATAGCAAAACATTTCGCAAAACAAAATAGTTACTTATTTAACACATTTTTAAAAAATGCAAAAAAGTACATTATTATTCTCAATTGCCAACTAAGCTACCGGAAGTGGTGGGTCGCCACGGAAGGCAATATCCGGTTTATTTCAACGCATCCTGTTAGCCTAACCCTTTAACTTTTAATAAATATTTTTAAGTTATTCGCCTCATTTTGTCGCCAGCTCCCGAGGAGGTAGGCGCCTCGAATATAAATTAACTATTAAGTAGCAAGAGACAAGGGTGGTCCATCTATATTTCAAGTTGCACGGTTTTGGACGAATGCTAATAGAGATTTTAACGGAGATGTCAAAAAAAAGGTCTTAAACCGTCTGCGAAGTCATTTTTAGGATTCAGACAAGTGATTTTAAAGGGGTTTCGTTAGATTTCATAAATTCCTATAAAATAGAATATGTACGTAAAGGAACAAACGAATATGAACCTAAACTACATACTATCTACATACTTACCTACATACACGAAACTAGAGTATATACAATAATACATTGTGTATTAAGGGTGATAAGAAAATATACAAGCGAGAGGCCATTTAAAAGCCTAAAGCTTAAAGGCCGAATGTTTTTCATCACATGTTTTATTTGGTCCGCGCGCCAGCCAGTTTTATTATACAGCTAGTTTCTTGGTCATACAATGTTCTTGATCGATCTCTATAATCCAAATTGAAATCACTTTGCATCCCTAGGGACTTAAAAGTGATTACGAGGAACTAACCAGCCGTTTTTAAATAGATGTGATAAAAATAAATAAAACTTACCAAAACACAATTGAAATGGCGGAAATAAAAGTAGAGAAAACGGCAAATGGCACCGCTAGATGGCGCTACATAATTAAATAATTTATGAATAAAAAGTTTTGCCTAAAGTTACAACTTGTAATTGCTCGCTTGTAGTGTTATATGTATAATTACCACCATTATTTGATGTGATAAAACCAGTCCGTTGCGACTTTGTCTCTCCCTCTCTCTCTTTTAATATATAGCTTTTGCCCCCGGCGCCACCCGCGCCAAATTCAGTTATCGGCGTGGGTTTCCTACAGCAACTTCTTGATTATAGCATAGCAGTAAGAAACTTTACTATGGCAAGCTAAAGCTGTAGCTATAGGTTGTTCATGTGGATTTTGGTTTAGATTATTCCTGCGGGAACTATAGAATTTTCCGGGATAAAAAGTATCCTATGTCCTTTTCCGTTTTCTTAACTATCTCGGTGACAAGTTTTAGCTCAATTGGATGCTCCGTTGCGATGTTCAGGACGGACACATAAAAAAATCACTTTCGCTTTTATTATATTAAAATTATGGATATAACGCCCCAACGCGTAAGAATATTATAAAATATTTTTTCAAATTAAATTGGAACTATCATATAACAAAGTAATTGCGTAGTATCTATACATCTTTCTATACCTAATTAATAATGTTATAAATATGTAAACTTTCTAAGTTTGAATGTTGGACTCTTTACTCGCAAATGCTATGAAAAATATTGTGCGCATCAGGGGCGGTTCCTAAATCACAAACTCGAGTCATTGAAGCCTTCGGCTTAGGCCTAAATAGTTATTTTCTCTTTACCATCCTTAATATACAATGTGCTAATAAACTATTATGTTAATAATATCACAGTCTTTCGATTAAACAAATCATAATTAAATTTCAATACTATTTTTTTTAGTTACCTTGCGCTCGAGTTTTCGAGGCAGTGAGTTTCTTTTCCCGTCTTGACTAAAGACAAATTTCTCGGGAATTCTCGCCTCGAATCTAACCACAAATCGCTGGAAAACAAAGCTCATAATTTGGTGATGACTTAACCGGCCTCGTAATCAAATGAATCTTTAACTCATTGCTGTCTTTTTAGTTAAATCAGGTTGAATAAAAATCTGCTAGCACTGCTATTGCCTCTATAGTGCTGCACTAGAACTTCGTTTACAGGTAAGCATCCGGGCTAAACGATCATCGCGGTAAGATGCAATTAAGCATGATAATTTTTTGTCAAGTAAACTAATGCAAAATATAAATAATTATAAGTTTTTGTTTTGTTTACCTATATATCCAAGCCAAGCCTATTATATTCTATAATGTTCCTACATGGTCACGTACAGTTCAGTTTCGGAGAAACTTCGTCCTGCGAGTTGGTTGAAGGTACCTTAGGTTGTAGAATGAGTTCCTTGCCAAGGTTTTCTCAAAGGACAATAGTATGGGGTTCTTCAAAAAGAAATTATTAGATTTTTGATGGGTCGGCAACGCGCGATTGAAGTCACAGGTGTTGCGAGCGTCCATGGGCTGCTGTAACCACTAACCGTGAGGTGAGTTGTTTGCCACCATTGCGGTATAAAAATAAAATGTTGACGTTGAGGTTGAAGCTGACCCAAGAAAGTGTGAGCTGTAAAAAGAGAGCGGGTAACATATGTGCACTGAGATTTTTAAATAAATTATGTATACTTAAATATAGACCCATCCTTATACATAATAAATACTTATATATCTACTTAAAATAATACATATAATACAAATAATATTACTTATAAATACATATAACAGTACATTGTTTAACTAAAATAGTAAATATATACCTATATAAAAAAAGGAAAATAACATTGTGTTTAGGGAGGTGAAAAGTCTTTTAGTTTCTTTTCAAAAATGACAATAGATCGACACTCTTATAGTATGAGGGAGGGGGTTCCAAAGGCTAATAGCCTTGACAGTAAAAGAATTACCGTAAAAAGTAGTGTTGTGAGAAGGGGTTTGTAATAAGAGTGATTGATGTATCACTCTGGCTCTCTGGCTGGTTTATCTTTTGAGAAAATAAAATTAAATATTCACGTAAATAGCTTGGATCTGTCAACGGCTGGAGGGCGTGAATTTTATTTACTAATGGGTATATATTAAATATTATCTATATATAAATCACATTTCATAAAAGTTAGTGTTCACTGCAGTAATTTGAAAAATACTAAATCAGAACCCTCTTTATATATTCAGCACCCCAAAAGGACCCCAAAAGCAAAAAAACTGGTTGCCTGTAAAGTCGGTATACGGGCGAAAGTTTTACGTGACAACTTGTGCCTTTCACTTTTTATGTCTGTCTCTCTCGCTCTTAGGCGGGCTAACCATGCCGCGTGCCTCTCACTCGCTCTCATTGTGAGCGCATAACGTGAGCGGAGCGTAACGCAGTTTCTTGAAGTGTCACCCGGCAAACCAATTTATAAGACGTTGTCACGTCAAAAGTTGCTTTCTTTAAATGTTCACAAGTCGCGTGGGCTGAACAGTATACTAGCAGTGGTATTTAAACAGAATGCTCCTGAGCTATGTCCTGTACTCATGCGCCTTTTACGCGCCACACAAGACAATTTCCGTCAACGTGGAAGACTACACCCGGTGCCTTAAAAAGGCGTTAGATCAGATTAAATCAATCGAATAAAGGCCTATTGCTATTGCCCACCACTCCCCCCTCTAAAGTGATGAACACACGACTTTTAAGAGATCTAGAAAAACACGATTTGGTCAGCCATCAAAACGGCTTTGGCCACGGTCGCTCGGCCTAGTAACTGGCGGTTTAGTCATGATGCCATGATAGCCATCTAGCCTTGACGTAACGAAGACGCTCGATCGCGTCTGGCGTCGGAGTTACCTATTGAAATTGCCATCTTACGGACTGGACTGCCTTTGGATTCTATTGCATTAGTTATAGCAAATGAGTGGCTTTTTTTCTACCGTTATAGACCGTACAAGCCGTAGTTGACGGTAGTTGCTCTGACGTAGCATGCTTACATTGATGCTGGTGTCCCGCAACGCTTTGTGCTATCTATATATTTTCTATCATGATATACACTTCGATGCCGATAACAGTACCGGAGACTCTTAATTTTATGGCCCGCACAAACATCCCTAGTTTCGTTGTGGAAAAAAGGCCGCGGAGAACTTGAGACCACTCTGTTTAAGGTCACTGACCAATGCGACCCTATCAATACACATGTCTGTTCGTTCAGCGTTAAGAAAACCCTGCGGTTTAAAAACCTATGCATTGTGGTTGCAATATCCTAGAACAATCTCCAAGAGCATTGGGATTATTGGTGTCGACATCTGCAGCGACGTTTAGTTTAGGGATTATCTGGAAGACAAGACATGATGTACTCAAAGTTTAAGTACACCAAGCTTCATACAGACCGAAGCAGTACTTGGGGCAAAGGTTGCTACTGTACGCAAGTCTGGTCCCACATGGAGTACTGCTGCTATTTCTAGGCACCTGGATACCTGCCTGCTTTACCCTGTAGAGCGAGGCCAGGCGAGGTGTTATGTCTGGGGACCGCTGTGGTCCACCTGACTTACGCTTCGGTTTCTATATATGGTGTTCTGCCAAAGAAACTTTGATAGCGCGATGTAGGACGCGTGACGTCAGCCTTGCTTATAGCGGTACAATATAATCCGCTACAACCCCTTTGACTTGGTTCTGAGACGAACCTTTATCGAACCTTTAAGTCTGCGGAGAGACTTCGCTCCCTGTGTTTGTTGTAACTATTTGCGTACTACCTACAGTGGAATAGTAGTACTGATTCAGAAACCTTCCCGGTTCCAAGTGACCAAAGAACAATCGTAATTATATAAAATGGCTTAGGAACGATTTTCGTTCAAGCTATTTGAGAACTTTTGAAAACAGTTATTAACTTTTAAATTAAAAAATGATGGTTTTTTATTATAGGAACAATTCCACTGTTGAACCCCTATATTTTTATTGTTATTAAAGAATTAAAGGTATCCCCTTTATAATAGGTAGTTAGATTTACTTACAAACTTACTTTAAAAACAAAACATTTAACAAAAAGAAATTAAATTCTTTCAAAATATCCTCTTATTACCTACATACATGACTAGTTAATTAATAATTTGTTTAAAAACAAAGATTCACCATCGGACCGAGCGAATACAACTTAAATATTTTTAACTTCAGGATCTGCAATCAGTTGTTGAATCTTCAAAAGTGTCTTCGTCAAGTATAGAAGAGTATGCAAAAGAAACCTCTTTATTCGTAGCAGACCTTGAGCTCTTCCTTGCATAATGCAGACAAAATTTCTTGTAGTCCTTATTTCTGGATTCTTGGGCATCTTCTGAAAGCTGTCCAATGGGTGATACTAAAAAAATATTTATAATATTCTCTCCATGGATTAATATTTTATACACAGAGGATGGCCTATAATACCAGTTATATTTACCGACATAAAGTCTAGCAGTCTGCAAAGCATATTCACCAAACCCTTTTTGCGTCAGTCATTATACCTAAAGACAATGCTTGCAGAATTACATAAAATCCTTGAATTAAAGTTTCGTCAATGCCTGTTATCTCTGCAGAACAATCAGCATTATAAAAAAATCTTCGGGGAGTATTGCCATCGTTACTGTTCCCACTCAATTGTCTTGGATTATCGATTATTAATCCTAATTTTATTCTTCACGACAACGTCTTTGCACATAGTTTTTCTTTTCCTGTTTCAAACGCTTATTGTCATCATTCGTAGCTGACCATTTCATAAGAGAAATGTTTAAAAACTTCTCCATGCATCGAATCCAGGCATGTAACGTGGAAAAACCATATTGATAGCACTTTCGTCTTCTGGTCTGGTTGTCACTTTATCGAGATCATTAATTTGACGAGTAGTAGCAAGACATATAGTGCATGTAGTTTCTTTTACCACTTCTACAACTTTTCCGTCTATCATAGTCATAAATAGTTGGTGTTTAATCTTCACACCTTTGTCTTCTTTATTTATTAGTGTTGGAGTAATTAAATTATTTTCAGGAGTCTTTTCAGGAGTTTCTTTTGAAAACTTGATAGATATAGGACGACAAAATCTTACTGATGAAGGTACAGGGTTCTACTCATCTATTTCGCTAGTTTCCTTATTAATGAATTTAATCGGCACCATAGAAGTTATGAACAAATTGGAGTCGGAAATACGTTCTATTAATCTTTTGGAAGTTTTTACTTCTATTGACTTTAACCAGATGAACCATTACACCCCCATTTACTGTATATAATTATTTTTTTTCCTATAGTCTGGTCAACATGTACCTTTTTGGGTGAAATTTTTGTATAGTCTCCGAAAATTACGATCAAGGTGTCATTCGATTCGGAATATTATGTAGAAAGTTTAAGAAAAAGTTCCAAAAGGGGCCGATGAAAATTGCAAAAGTTGTAAACAATTTAAAAAAAAAAAAGTAGGGGTTTGGTTTTTTTTGAATATCTCGAAAACTATCAAAGATATTCGAAATTTGAAAAAAGATCTGAAAAGAGGAGGAAATTTCCTAAAAAAAAGTCCTGCCTCCCGGAACTGTATCTTTAATACTTATAATTTTTACGGAGCCCTGAAAATAGCGCTAAAAGCAGGTAGTCTGGCTTCCGCTCGCGATTTGTCATTCGGACACGGTAACAATAAAAATCATTTTAACATATTAAATATGAATATTAAGGAATAAAAAAATTTTAGTACTATTGGATTTATGAACAATAATCCGTAGGCGAAAAATTTTTATCCCCATTTTTCCATTAGTTATGCATTAGTTAATTAACTACTTTTTCTGAATAGAATGTTAACAGAAAAAACCTGATTATTATTAAACTACAACCCTAGGATTTTTTTCACTTCGTGGAGTTATTCTTAAAAGGCATTAAAATAGATCCCCGTTGGAAAAATTTAAAAATGTTAATATTCCACTTTTTTATTAACAATCGAAAACATTAAAAAATTAAAAACTGCATAAAAGTTATTAAAAAAATTTTGTTTTTCAAATATTTCAAATTTTATGATTTCTAACGATTAAAAGTTACATGAAAATATTTTTTTTTAATTTTTTACCGCGATTGTTTAAATAATTGTTATAAACAAATGCATTGTTTATAAGATAATCAACAAATTTTTTTTCCTAATCTACTTGTCGATAAATTATGATTTTTAAGAAAAAAAATATTCCTTAAAAAAAATTATTTATTGCGGTTTATTTTTTATAAACAATTGTCAATAATTAACATAAATAATAGAGCTAGAGCTGAAGTTAAAAGCTTAAATTGTTCATTAATTTATAGTGAATAAAAACGACTTGAAGTATAATTTTTGCATATATAATAGTTTAAAAGTTATACCAATTACAAAAGAAAAAGAGCGAGATAAAAAGGCAAATTTTAGGACATAAAAATATTAAAAGTTATATAAAAAATAGATAAAAAAATTTTGACGTGACAACGTCTTATAAATTGGTTTGCCGGGTGACACTTCAAAAAACTGCGTTACGCTCCGCTCACGTTATGCGCTCACAATGAGAGCGAGTGAGAGGCACGCGGCATGGTTAGCCCGCCTAAGAGCGAGAGAGACAGACATAAAAAGTGAAAGGCACAAGTTGTCACGTAAAACTTTCGCCCGTATACCGACTTTACAGGCAACCAGTTTTTTTTTTCATAAAAAATAATACATAGCTGTTTTTATAATTAAATTACGAATTTAAAAAAAAATAAAGTAAGAAAATCCATTTGTTTATAACAAATTGTTAATAAATAAACAAATAAAAAATTAAAAAAAAAAATTTTTTCCAGAATATTTAAGAACAATAGAATTTATGATTCTTAGAGAAAAAATGGTTCCTTAATATTTATATTTAGTGGTAAAAAACGATTGTTAGTTAAAAAATGCATTTTATAGCAATAAATAATTTTTTTTAAGGAATATTTTTTTTCTTAAAAATCATAATTTATATCGACAAGTAGATTAGGAAAAAAAATTTGTTGATTATCTTATAAACAATGCATTTGTTTATAACAATTATTTAAACAATCGCGGTAAAAAATTAAAAAAAAATATTTTCATGTAACTTTTAATCGTTAGAAATCATAAAATTTGAAATATTTGAAAAACAAAATTTAGGTTATTAGCATTATCATGCATAAAATGTAAAAATTGAATTTTCTTTTCAATATTTGCTTAAAAATTGTCCAATCGAGCAGTAGTCACAGATCAACAAGTGACTAGTTGAGATTTTTTTTTATAGTTGTGTTGAATATTAAGTCGACAAACATACTTAGTGTTTCCTCGTCAGATAAAGTCCTGGTAGTCAGAGTACGATCAAAATAAAACTTGAGAAGCGACTCTAGTTTTGTATTATCTGCTGACATTATTGCTTCGTTAAGATTTGCTTTAACTCCTTTGCCAGTGGATCTTAGTGCTTTTATGTATGCGTCCTGTATGTGCCCAATCCCATATTGTCTGATAACCGTAGTATTTTTACGTTCTTTAGTAGACACCGAAGCATTTTCATAAGAGACACTAGGCCTTCCATGGTTTCCATCACAGGTGGAAGGCGTTAAAAGGGCTTCTTCGTCTTCTGATGCCGGTAAAATGACAGTGTAATTTTGATCCAACCAAGCACTATTGTACTTTAAAAATATATCTTTTTTCCGTGACCTTTCAGCCAAACGTTTGTTTAACTGAGGTAGGAGATTTTCGAAAATCCTCAATTATGAAATTTTAGTTGTCCCCAGATACTTGTTTCTCATGTAAAAAAACTTCTAAACTAGATACATCTTTTTGGTTGTCGATGGAAAACTGACAAACACAGTTAATTTTTTTTTCCCGAATACTAATGACGGTAACTTCATAAATAATTGTGATGAAATAGTCATCCTCGAACGATGTTTATATAGGAAAACTATGAACGTAGTGTGCAACTTAACAATATATTTCCAACACTAGACTTTGCCAGCCCTAAATTCGGTTTTCGGCGTGGAACTCCTTAATTAAATCAAATTAATTAATTAATTAGTTATACTAATGAATTGCTATAGCATGCTATAGGTGCAGCAATAGTTCGTTTAACTCTGTTATAGTTATTCTCGCAGGAACTTCTGAATTTTAATGGATAAAAGTAGCCTTTATGCTATTCCAGGACCTAATCTATATGTATGCCAAGTTTTATCCCGATCCGTTCAGTGGTTGAAGCGTCATTCAGTAACTAACATCCATCCAGACATACAAACTTTCACATTTATAATATTAGTAGGATGTAACGAGTGTGTTGGATTAGATATAGATATCAACTGTAAAATTTATATTATAAGGTAATAAGTAAATAATAATATTATAATATGTTTTAATATAATAGTCCCTTATTTAAAATAGTGCAGACACGCGGCTGCGTTAGCACGTCGTGTTTTTGTCAAGTAAAAAAGGACGGAAACGACAACCGCGTTGCTGGTGATGGGTGGGATGGACAGATAAGTCACCTATATAAGGCACTGTCGGTCCCTCCAACGGCATTCTTGTTCAGTCCGCCGCACTGGTCGCATCAGGTCGTCACACTTTCGGTCGGGAATTCAGCGTTGAAAAACATTTCAGTTATGTACAATTGATTGTGTAACTTGTTTGTAGAAGATTATATTTTATTGTGCGTTTTAAATTATGTATAATTGTATAATATAAATGTAAAAGTAATACCTAGCTGAGAGTTTTAGCTCTTTGTGGCATTTGGCTGGACCAGTTAATAAGGTCCTTGAATACTTATATTGTTCTTCTTGCAGTTTGAAAATACCTACCTACTTTATCATATTTATGTACCGTCAAATCTAACAAGTGCAAACCCCTATCAGTAGCGTTTCCTCACAATTAGATACTCAATAAGACCACAAAATCACACCAATTTAGTTTAACCGCAAAGATAACGTTTTTGTAAACTTGGAACTCGATCGATATTTCTCATCATAATTTTTATATAGGCACGTATTGGCAATTAATTTTTTTATATGTCACTTTTAAACACCTAAGCCTACTCTGGAAAAAGTGCCCTTTCTCTCTGCACCGCCTCACCACATTTTGTCGCCTATTTTCCTCAAAGTAACTTACAGTATTCTACGTACTTCTTACACTTTTCTAGTATAAGAACAGTTTCTTTTTTGCAACCGTATGTATAACTGTGTGCTAATTGTGAATTTCTAACTCTACTATCGCGTGAGCGGAATCAATGTTTCATACTTGACGTAGCACCACAAGCGGACGCGTTTTAAAAACGTTAAAAGTCAGCCATCAAAGACCAAAAACCACATCAAAACCAGTCCAGTATTTTTTGTTTATTACGTTCACGAGTTATATTATTTGAAAATCGCATTAAAACAATTTATTTCTATGCAATAAATACTTTAATTTAAACAATTCCTTATGTATATCAAACCATTGAATATATTTAATATATATATTTTTTACGTTTAAGGTTTATTTCTCTATTTTTATGAAACAATTTCAAAATGGGGACGACTTATGCTATGGCACTGGATTAAGTATGTGCTCTACCAGTAAAGCTATGCAGAGCGATAAATAAATTAACATGGCTATGTTTTATGACGATAACTACAATTTGTGAAGCATGTTTATATATATTTTGAATGCGTACACTTAACTTTATTTAATCGTGATGCATATTTTAAAATTTAAGAATGCATTCACGTACTTAAAAAAAAATATTACAATGTTAGTAAATTAACATTCAATAGCTTTAAAATTGCATTTCTACATAGTGCTTGATAAGTATTTCTAAGTTTTAAGTAATAAGACACATTTTTATATTTTAACATGCAAATAAATAATAAAATACGCTATAATTAATAGATTATTACACAGAAAATTGCAAGGACTTACAATCCTTTTGAGGTATGAATGTCTAAAAATAAATATAGTATCTCATATTTAAATTATCACTCGCTCCTTTTAAATTAATTTTTATCTACTTACTTAGGATTTATAAGTGCACGTACATGTGAACTATATTTTGCATCTGCAAACTTCAATCCTTAATCTAAATATTTTTTCAAAATCGAAACTAAACAATTTTCCTTAATAATAACTTAACATATTTTTTTTACAATTTTTTAAGAAATTAGAACTTTTCATTGACATTTGCGAAGAATATTTAGCTGTGTTAAGTGGCGGGAATGCAGTTTTAGGCGTACCTTAAATAAATGCAATATAATGCATAACTAACGCTTCGCAAAAGTTAGTGTTAAAAAGCTTTAATTTTGAAAACGTACCGCTAATTCTAAGTATCACATTATTAACTCTCTCTATCAAACATATATCTAAGAAACCTTAATATTGGTTCTATTGTACTATAAATTATTTTTTAAAAATGTATAGTTTTTAATTGTTTGAGTAAAGAACTGGGTGAGGTGGGGCAAAATGTGTTATCAGGAATGCAGAAAATCCAACAATTGAGCATAAACTGAGTATAAATATTCGATTCATTCAAAAATTATCCATGGGATATAAGTAAATATGTTATGTGATTTACTAATATTTATTATTACTCCCATTACCGATACCATTAGTTATTTGTCATTTTCTTGAATTAATACATAATGGTATTTCACTGTCGCAAATTTTAAATTGTCCCACGTGTCGTTTTGCGAACATTTGAAGTCATTTTGGACAAAAACTTATAAATACTTATACTTTATCGTTAACTTTACTTATTGTTGTGCAGTTAATTCTTTTTAGAAATTTATGTTTTTCGCAATATCTTACATATAGGGAGATTTTAAAATTGCAACTTCTCAGTTTACATCATATTTAGCAATACATAGGTTTTATTTACAATTGCGTATTCGATTGCCCATATCATCAACATTATTACATATTGTAATAATTTCAATATATCTAAATAAGTAAAAAAGGACAGTTAAGTTTTACGTTCCAATAAAAACATTATATTTTTTTATCCTTTTCAAAGATAGTTAGTTTTATAATTGTTTTATTATTCTGAGAACTCCAAACACACAAATATTCTGGAATAAGTGTATATAACAAGTGCATAAATAATATAAAGAACAAGTGCCCAGAAGACTGCCCAGAAAATTACGAGAACTACAAAATTTAATCGATACATGAGTGATACTTACTATTATTATCACAATTATATATTTTACAGATCGTGACCGTTTCTCCCCTTTGTCCCCTTAAATAAAATTTAAATGAATTAAGTAGTATAAATATCAAAATTAACTTTAATATTAAGTACACAAATTAAACACAGTATAATTTAATTTAAATCAAAACACAAATAATTTAGATTTTTTTTTACCCCTGTACACAAATTAATAATATGCAAAAATATAATTATAAATTATTTTTCAAAGTTATTGTAGGAGTTATATTTTTACGGAAATAAATTTTAACAGATTTGTAACTAAAAACCCTGCCTTTTACAGTCTATTGTCGTCGTCTTTATCCCTTAGTGTGGCTTTACAAACGTAACCTTTGAGAGCGAGAACCCCCCTACACTTTATGTGAACCTGGTACCTTGCACACCAATCCAAGTCGCTGCAACAGAGACCGACGTCTGAAAGAGTTTTTACGGCTGCTTTTGATAGTAGATCTGTAAAGATATTAATAGAATTTACTTAAGTTACAATCATCTACCTGAAACGATATACGAAGTTAAGCAATGTCTTGCGAGGTCAGTAACTGGATGGGTGACCGCCTAGTGGGTCATTTTTTCTGAGCTCTTTCGTGCTTCAGAGGGCACATAAACCCGTTGGTCCTGGCTGTTGTCAAGTGATACCAGGTGTAAACCCAAGTGAGAGTTCTTATGGGCGGCTTGAAAACTCAGTGACCACTAGCTCGACTAGCATAGTCTAAGCTTTCTTTCTCTAAGGAGAGGCCTGTGCGTGTCTAGTGGTACAGGCCTCTATGCTAACCTTCATTTCTACTCTGTTAATTTCTTTCTCAATCTTACAACGACTGCACATTTAGATAAAACTTTCTGCCTAATCTTGACTTATTTATTTATTTGGAGAAATACAGATAAACAACTTTGACTTATATACAATAATGCGAAACTTAATAGTAGAATTAAGTAAGTCTCTACAACATTTCTCAATAAGAAACTCTATGCTCTTATTAGAAGTAGATCTTAGGTACATTTTATTTTGTAAGCGGAAGAATATAATCCAGATTAGTAATTTTTTATGTGAATACTTTATGGTTAGGATTAGAATTAGAATAAGAAAGCCATTTAAGATTTTGACTTAAGTGACCAGTAAATTAAGTAGCATACAATAATAGTAAGAAACATGATTTAAGTAATTATAAACTAAGTACATTAAATGAAGCGGTGGCCGCGAAAAAAAAGGGGTAACATTGTTTCAACCAGGAACGTGTTTAAGGTTTCCAGTTCATCAGAAACTGGCAAAACGAGTTATATTATTCTAAAGCTGGTTAACTACGACTTACAAAACAAATATTCCTTACAAATGTCCGCGATCCCACACTAGACTAGCAAGGTGGATTACGGCCTAAGCCTCCTTCTTCAAGGAGAGCCTTGTCCCCTGCAGTGGGGCGTATAATGGCGAGGCGATGAAACAAATAATTCAGTCTAAATACACTGAATTAGAAGCAAGGTTTCGGCGATAGGCTAACTACCTGTGGCTAGGCTACCGTTCTGTGTATTAAAACCGTAAAGATATAAAGTACCTGGTGGGTCAGCGTGGGTGAGCAACTGGACGTCGTTGGCGCGACAGAATTCGTGAAGGGATGGAGGTACGACGCAACACGAGGCTAGGTTTATCTGTGCTATGGTAGGCCTCACTCGGGCCCAAGCATGCAGTTTACGAAGACAACCGCCACCCACGTCAGCGACTCCTAATTGATATACGCGACCTGGAAATATATTGTTTTATATCAAAATGTGGTAACTGCAGTGTTGGTAATAGTCTGCCGTTCCGAGGGGTGCGGTTGCTATCCCCGAACAGAAAAATTTAATTTTGTATTTGTCTTGAGTCTGGTATATGTATCAATTGTGTGTTACCTATAAAAACTAGATTGCTTAGGTTTTTTTTTATTATTAAGGTTACATACAATTATACAACCCACCTGATGCAGTCACTGAAACCCATCGACGCAACTCCGGGGGTATTGCTCACACGTTGCAAGCTCATTAAAAATCTAGTCGTTTCCTTGTTTCAGATGGCGACGTGTGATAGGTCCAGGAATATTTATTTATTTAATAACAATAGACTATTCAACCAAATTTTTTTTTCTATTTTTATATGAAAAGATTTTTTCAAAACCTAAATTTTGATGCAAATTACATTACCATACGATAAAAACTGACAAAGTTAGAGCAGTTTAAATTTTGCTTTTTTAGTGCATAAGCAGTTTTTAGGCGGCGCTAGCTGCGCAAAAAAAATGACGTCACAGCGCTTGAGACCGCGTAAACCCAGCCTAATTACACTGCAAACTGCTATAGGTACAAGCAGAGAGAGAGTTGATTAATATGTCTCTGTCTAAGCAGAAGTCGTATAATAAATATAAATATTTTGTTGTTTCAAAATGCAAGTCAAGAACTTTACTTTGTTTTGTGCTCCGTTAAAATACATACATACAGTAGGTAGTTTAGTGCGCGGCAAACAAATACAATAGATTAATAGATAAATGGGAATGGAAATAATGTATTCAATGCACACTGCGACCCGAAACTCTATGTAAAATGCTTACACGCGCGGCGGGTCTTAGGCGCTGTGACTTCAGCCGAGGGACGGTCATCCGTTTCGCCCGTTTTGCGGGTCAGGCATTTTTACCAAATACTTTGATTGTCTATATCTCGGTCAGTTTTTGGTATTTTTTGATAATTTTTAAAAGTTTTAATTATAAAGAACTGTTAACGAAAATCTCAAATTAAATTGATACTTATAAACTTAGTGATATCCTCATAAAAAAATTGAAAAATTACCAGTCAAGTGTGAAAATAACTAATATAAATGGCAACACTTAAAAAACCAAATAACCGATCCAATAAGTACGATGTCAAAGGAAATAATTATGGGGTTACACATTTAACCAAAATATTACACCATAGAAAAAATCCCGCTCGAGTTAAAATTACACACAGAGCCCCTCACAAACTAAAAGTGTTGTAAAATTAATTTCCTATGAGCATATCCTAAATAGTGGTGAGCAAAGTCGTAGTAATTCTAGTATTAAAATATTCTATAGAGATTCTGAAAAAAAAAAACATTACCCTCTTTCTGGATCAGTCGGGTATAAAATCTTAACACAATTTACATACCACTTTTGACATACTCTTCAAGCACGCCCCACAGCACTTTGATTCCGGGTAGGATTGCTTCACACTTCCGGGCATCGGCGTCGTTATCCGCTTCCGCTTCTGTCGCCGACCCGCGACCTTTAATATTGTAATTGTAAATTGCATCAACATTTTTCTGTATGCCTACTTAAGTGAGTGAGTGAGTGAGTGAGTTGGAAATGATCATACTCACTGAACCGAGACTGTTGGTTTTATCCATGCAAAGAACGAAAAGTTATGTAATAATAGTGTAGTGTTTTCTATGTACTAAATTGTTTAATTCATTCAGTCGGTTATTACATTTAATGATCAATTACAATCCGACAAGGTCTAGACACTCATGGCACCGCAACGCGACGTATGACTTGACAGCTCCTATTTATTACAACAATCGAGATAGATAGATAGATAGATGTATTCTTAATCGCACACCAAAAATTTACTTAAAACTAATTATATAACATAATATTGGAAAGCACACAATAGGGCGGCCTTATCGCTGAAGAGCTATCTCTGCTAGGCGACCTTAGGGTAGAGGAAACATTGTTCTTAAAAATAAGCCGCATAAGGTAGGTGATGCAGGATAAAAAAAAATTAGAATAAAACAAAATATAAGATATATGTTAATATAAACCTACATATATAAATATAAATAGATACACATATATACATAGACATACACATATACTTACATAACATAGATACAAATTTTATATATATTTCATAAATAATATACATATATATATATATATATGTAAAGTTAATGAATTATTATAAAAATTAGTGTAGCGCGCTGGTGTTTTCAGAAGAAGATTGGTCGATGGTCGGAGATTAGGATTCGAGATTCCTACAAATTGGAAACGCTCTTTAAGATATGTTTGAGTTGACGTATTGAACAAAATGCTATACAGAAGAGAAAGAATATCAATATTTCGGCGAATACGAATTGGAGATTGGACAGAATACGACTTACAATTTTAACACTCATTTAAAATATACAAAAAATACAAAATAATAAAATTAAAATCTAGTCACAGCTAATAAGTTCAAGTTTTTTAATTTTATGTTTTTTTAAAATGTAGTTTGTTAGATAAAATATTTAGAAAAAAAAAAAAAAATTAAGGTAAGCACATAAATATAAAACAGAACATGTATTCATAATATATAATTCAAGCGCTAGACCGTATCTATCTTCAAAACACCTTATGTATTAAACTGAACGCAACCTTACTCACATATGAAATCGAACGCAACCTTACTCACACATATAAAATCGAACGCAGCGGCATTATATTATCTCTCATTCATTCAATGTCATTAGATTTAAAAAAAAAATCAAACAAAAATATAGCAAGGTTACATACATTATAAATATGATTAGAAATCAGTTTGGATTATGTAAAGAAAAGTGATCTGTGACTGGTGTTGTCTACCTTGAAAAGAAAATTAATTCATATGAATGATATTTGCTGTTTCTACCTTGAAAAGAAAATTAATTCATATGAATGATATTTGCTGTTTCAACATAGTGGCCTTCTACGGAACTAAAACGTAGAATATAATTCTAAAATCACTTTTTCACACTTCTCCTGGTAGTTTTACTAGCAGGTAGCTTACTGGAAACTGTTGAAGGTCATGTTTTCAATTAATCTATTTTCACTGAGTTGGATACTTGCTTCAAATCCGCCAAAGAGCGAATGCGAAGAAAATTTTGACGGCTTCGCATCTCCTGGTTGTCCAGTTCCTGAGCCACTAATTCAACTTGACTGTGCAGGCTCTGAAGTGCTTCGGTGATGAAATTTTTAAAAAAGAGAAATTCAGCTTCGAGAGATCCAGTGGCTGCTGTAGCAGTTGTGGTCTGCTTTAGGTTCTTCTTTTCAAACTTACTCACCTTTGTGTGGAAAACTTCAGAAAAATTAGACGCTGTTTGTCTTATGGCGTCCATTTTGAAGTGTCGTCAAAGTGAAAATAATTGGCGATTTTAACTCTTTACCTGTGTTTTAAGATAGGAAATGTGCTGCTAATGGGTAGATACTATCACAGTGAGTTATTTAACATTCCTTGAGCACTGTTTTTTTAGTTATAAACTATTTTAATTATTAAAATGAGAAGAGATAAATTTTAAGTATGTTTTAAATTGCATCTACCCACAAGAGTATCCAATAGAGCGCCTTTACCAGTCGGTCCTGTCCCCTATGCCCTATAACCCGAAACTAAAATTTACAAGACCTAATTTAATGTAATAGTAAAAACACCCTTATAAAATATACATACAAAATAATTAAGGGGTAAGGCAATTAGAAAGATAATGTCAAGATCTGGCGTGTGTAAAGATCCTTAGATGGTAGTAGTCCAAATCCCGTATAATTACGTCTCCTAGGAAAAATGACACTTGGTGTTAAACCACAGCGAGCTGCATGGGGCTTAAGAGCGATCGCGTGGTAGATGAATGGCAAGAACTCCGGCACGAACATGCGTGGGCTCCGCTAGCTTACTTAAATGCAACTACTCAAAACGAACAAACGGACCCCGCTTCTGTAGAATGTGGTACCATCTGAACAGTTCCCGAATGGTCATAAGTGAAGACATCTAGACGCTTCTTAGTTATGGTTTTCAGCTAAGCCTTTGATGACCGACTGCATGAATTAAAAGAATGTTATGGCTGTGGTAGCGTGCAGTAAGGTATCGCATTTTTATCAAAAATAGTACCAATGGCGCTAATATTTCCTAGTACAGAATATATCTATAGTAAACATTTGCTAGACTATTAAAGTACTCACAACGATGGCACTACACACTTATTATTGTAAACAGTACCTCGATATCTTTATTTTTTAAATCAATGACTTAGTGATATGAAAGTCACCTTACTACTGTACAGACACCTTAATACTGTCATTACTCAATATTTCTGAGTGGAAAATAATAATAAAGGGTCACATTGCCAAGGGTTTGAAGAGCGACATCTTGGAAATATTTTAATGTGCCGCCTATATCGCTGCATAACGTTATGACTGTAATATCTTTTTTTCCTAAATGCATTTTGCTTGATATACGCTTTTTTAAATTTCACTTTTTAATACATTCTAAATAATAGCAAAGGTGAAGCCATAATTCTGGCATTTATGATGTATTTTCTCTGAAGACAGCCTTCAGGGAGTCTCAAACGAAGAAAGATTATTTCTATGTATAATGTATTTCTTAATTCTATAAATATTTCTGTACTTGTAAGATTATGTACTCGGACTTTATAAGTCTCTGGTAACGAAAGCTCAATTGCTTTTTGCAGATTCAAGTCCCGGCTCGAACTTAATCTTTTGACTGCAAATTAACTAGGAAAACATTTATTTACATTGATAAATGTAGTCATAGATATGGTATTTATAATATATTTTCTTCGAAGACCTTAACCTTCAGGAAGTCTTAAACAATAAAGTTTATTTCTATGTATATATATTTATATTGTATTTCTTAATTCTATGAAGATTTGTGTATTTGTGAGATTGATGTACTAGGACCTAATAAGTCACTAGGAGTTACTTTTGAATACAAGAAACCATCTTACTATCTATCTTACCCATATTGCTGCCCAGTGATATCGGAGACGCTTTATTACTGTAGTTGTTCGTAAGATTGGTATCATTGACGTGGTTGGTATCATTTACGTTATTGGTATTATTGAAATTCACCCCGGTGTCCTTATGCAATATATCTGGATAATACGATAAAGTCACATTGTCGATGTAGTTTGTTTGAAGAGCTCGAAATACTAGAAAGAAAGAAAAAACAAATTAATTACATAGTGCAAAAAGTAACTTAAACTTAAGCAAAAAAAAAACACATCAAATATCCAATCCAATATTTTAAGAGAGGTAGGGCACTGCAAGTACTCGCTCGAATAAGCCACCCGAACAACTAAAGCAGGGCATAGCGAGTACTTGCTCGAATGAGCGGCCCGAACTGGGGAAGTACCTCCACCTTACAGAAAACCGCGGCCATAATAACACTAACATTGAGTAGTGTTGTGTTCCTGGCGGTGAGTAAGGTTGCCAGAGCTCTTTGAGGATTCGCTGCGCGGACAGCGGAGGACCGGCGGTGCTTGTTGCTGTCATGCTCGGCGTAGACGCGGCGTGCTGGTTCGGCGGTCAGGGAGACCTGATGAAACGGCTGACCGCTGGCCGCCCGCAGGTTGAACGGGATCCCGAACCCAGGGATCACTTAATCTCCGCCCTGGGAGGCTGATCCGCCAGCCTGTATAAAGTATCTGAAGTGGTAGTCGTGCCGGAGAAGGAGACGGGAGTGGACCCGGCTACTACAACAGAGGGGGATCAGGGGCCCTTCCGCTCGCCGTGCCAGCAACCGTATTATCTGTGCCTTTGGCAATTCTAGTACCGCACCTTTTGTCCTCTAAGCTGTCTGTGCAGTGAATCCTCAAATTTAGTCTAAGTAACTTTCTTAAAAAAAAAAAAAATGGCTACAAAAAAAAGGAAGAGTTTTTTCAGCGGCCTCTCCATCCACATTTAATGTGGACTTTTGCAACATTATGGGAATTTACGGAAATCTTAACGCAGTCCACCTCCATCTGGAGCTGCGCAGCCGACTATTCTTCTTCTGATGGAGACGCAGATATCCTGCCCGGCCGATACATCATACCTTCATTATCCCGGCTACAAACTCGAACACAATTTCATGAGTCGTGCCGGTGTATGTATGTTCGTCCGGGAGGATATCTGCTGTCGCCGCCTTCATAGCCTTGAAGACAGGGACCTGTCGATATTGTGGGTGCGCGTAGATTACGGCGGCCACACTCGTATCTATGCGTGCCTATACAGGTCTCATAGCGGTGACACGGACGTAACTCGACTCTTCACGCACCTGAGTTTGACGACTGACAAAGTTCTAGAGCAATATCCCACAGCAGAACTAGTTATTTTGGGAGACTTTAAAGCCCACTATCGCGAGTGGCTCAGTTCTCGAACCAATAACTATGCTGGGATATCTGCTCACGAATTTGCTCTGACCTATGGATTCTCTCAGCTGGTACTTTCAACCAACGAGAATACCAGATATAGAGGAACATACGAGCTCCTTACTGGACCTACTGCTGACTACTCGTCCGGACGGATACTCTGTCTTAGTGGATGCGCCTCTTGGCTCCTCGGACCACTGTCTCGTCCGGACTCAAGTGTCATGCTCACAACCCGATCCTTCTGGGCCAACTAATTGGCGTCGTGTGTGGCACTATAAGTCGGCAGACTGGGATGGATTGCGAGAATTTTACGCATCGTACCCGTGGAGGCAGATCTGCTTTAACTCAGAAGATCCTGACGTCTGCGCAGCCGCAGTCACTGAGACAATCCTTGCTGGTATGGAATGTTTCATTCCTAACCTGCGAGTAGCTGCCGGCGTCAAAAAACGACCGTGGTTTAATAGGTCTTGCAGAGAAGCTAAAATTCTTAAGCAAACTGCGTATGAGGCTTGGACCACGGCTCGTAATAATAAGGATCCGAATATTTCTGAGTTAAAACGCAAATTAAATGCTGCCTCGAGGTTCAGTAAGAAAGCAACTGCCAGAGCAAAATTCCAATTCATCGGCAAAATAGGTGGGCGACTTGCGAGCTATCCTTCTGGGAGTCGTGCTTTCTGGTCGCTTGCCAAAGCTGCCGAAGGGAACTTCTGCCAGTCGTCATTACCACCACTGCGAAAGACCGATGGTGACTTGGATAGTGCTAAAGAGAAAGCCGATCTACTGGGCAGTCTCTTTGCCTCGAACTCGAATATGAACGATGAAGGCGCTGTACCACCTACTATACCGTGGTGCGGTAAGACCATGCCGGAAATCTCCATAACGCAGCGGGAGGTCAGGCGGGCGTTGCTCTCTCTAGACGTTCATAAGTCGAGTGGGCCAGACGGTATACCAGCAGTGGTGCTTAAGCAGTGTGCTCCTGAGTTATGTCCTGTACTCACGCGCCTCTTCGCGCTTTCCTACCACACTAGGCAATTTCCGTCTTCATGGAAGACTGCGAATGTGCACCCGGTGCCCAAAAAGGGCGATAGATCAGATCCATCGAATTACAGGCCTATCGCTATTACCTCTCTCCTCTCTAAGGTGATGGAGCGTGTGATCAACACACAGCTTCTAAGATACCTAGAAGTACACGATCTGGTCAGTGACCGTCAATATGGCTTTCGCCACGGTCGCTCGACTGGTGAACTTCTAGTGTATCTCACACACCGATGGGCACTAGCCATTGAGAGTCATTGGCATATAGCCTGGACATAGCGAAGGCCTTCGATCGGGTCTGGCACCGCGGTCTTCTATCGAAGTTGCCATCTTACGGAGTGCCCGAGGGTTTGTGCAAATGGGTGGCTAGCTTTTTGTCCGGCAGACGCATACGAACCGTAGTTGACGGTAGTTGCTCTGATAGCATGGACATTAATGCTGGTGTCCCGCAAGGCTCTGTGCTGTCTCCTACGCTGTTTCTACTGCATATCAATGACATGTTGGACATCAACAACATACATTGCTATGCAGATGACAGTACTGGAGACGCTTTTTACACGGGTCGTGCAAACATCCCTCGTTCCGTTGTGGAGGAAAACCGCGGAGAACTTGTGTCTCAAATCGAGACCACACTGTCCCAGGTCTCTGACTGGGGACGGGTAAACTTGGTCCGATTCAACCCTACAAAGACGCAAGTGTGCGCGTTCACCGCTAAGAAAACTCCATTCACTGTGGTCCCACAATTCCAGAACACTCCCCTCTCCATCTCCAAGAGCATTGGGATCCTTGGTGTCGACATCTCCAGCGATGTTCAGTTCCGAGATCATTTACAAGATAAGGTGAAGCTGGCGTCCAAAAAACTTGGTGTACTCAACAGAGCGAAGCAGTACTTCACGTCGGGGCAAAGGTTGTTACTTTACAAGTCGCAGGTTCGGCCCCATATGGAGTACTGCTGCCATCTCTGGGCAGGTGCACCCGGATACCAGCTTGGCCCTTTTGACTCGGTTCAACGACGGGCTGTGAGAATTGTCGACGATTCCAAACTCACTTGCGGTATCGAGCCCTTAAGTCTGAGGAGAGACTTTGCCTCACTGTGTGTGTTCTACCGCTTGTACAATGGGTTGTGTTCTGAGGAATTGTTCGAAATGATGCCCACGGCTACTTTCTACCATCGCACCGCTCGCCATCGGCAGGGAATTCATTCTCACACTTTAGAACCTAAATGGTCGCGTACAGTGCGGTTTCAGAGAAACTTCCTCCCGCGAACGCTTAAGTTGTGGAATGAGCTCCCTGCCAAGGTTTTCTGCAAGGACTACAGTATGGAGTTCTTCAAGAAAGAAGTTATTAGATTTCTGAAGGGTCGGCAACGCGCAAGTGATACCCCTGGTGTTGCAAGCGTCCATAGGCTACGGTGACCGCTTACCATCAGGCGGGCCGTAAGCTTGTTTGCCACCTTAGTGGTATAAAAAAAAAAAAAAAAAAAAAAAAATCCACTTGCAGCAGAAATGGCAATTAAAAATTACATATAAATTCTAAAAACTATATAAAACTTAAAAATAACTTGAGTGTTATATTTTTTTAATACGTTAAAAAACTTCTAATGCAGCTACCCGCCTCTTAATACGCGCAACACCCAAAAAAATAGTTTTAATCAGTGCTTACGGATTTACTGTATTAACAATAGATTCTCTGTAATTTTGGCTTGTTTACTTATTACGATACTATGATTAGAAAAACAAACAAAACGTATAAAACTACCTAATTACAGAATTACAAAAGTGATGAAACTTAGGGTCAGCTCGTAGTCGCAACGTCGCGCGCAGTCACGCGGCGCATCTTCTAGCCGCTCATGTCGCGTCGCGTCTCGGTCTGAGCCGACCCTTAATGCGTAAAAGAAAATGTATGTTTTTTGATTTTTTTCAAAAAAAGGTTTTTACAATCTGATAGCACTGGTCCTAACAAAAATATCCAATTTAACAAATATCCATGTTTACAAATATCCAAGTTAACAAATATCCATGTTAACAAATATCACAAGTTAACAAATATCCATGATAACAAATATGCAAGTTAACTCGTCATAGAATTGCATACTACGACGACGGTGTTAATTATATTGATGTGTTAAAAATGCCAACATTTGTAAGGAAGTTTTTAAATTATTTACCGCTTTAAAACACGACATTTTGAAATCTCAACCCATTCAACTCACATTTATTTTTTTAAATTTCGAAACAAAAATGGACTACCTAATGTGTTTTACAATCAAAGTTCAATGTTTTAAATAAAAATTTTAAGCCGTACAATCTTTTATTTTTTCCATTTTAATTTGGTTTACCTATGCACCCTGTAATTGAGCATTAACAGTCCCATGGATTTTTATCATTTACATAGTCTGAAATGTTGTGGTATGCTTTTTTACAAAGTAGTTGATTGATAAAAGATTGAAATTTACATATTGATTGCTTTTGAATATCATTAGGAAATTGGTTGCAAAATCGTATACATTGCCCCCCATAAATGCCCCATGTTACTTATTTTGTGTAGACGTGTATCATTCACCAACAGCTTATTTTTACTTCCAGTATTTACTTTGTGAACGTTACTTTTCTTGCTGAAATTATTGATATTTTTCTGTACATATACAAGATTTTCATATATGTACTGAGACGCTAAAGTTAAAATATATTTACTTCCCTACACCTATCCCTCAGAGATATCCGAGATCCTAATCTGTAGATAGATTACAGAACTCTAAGTCTATTAGAGTAAGATCCCATAGCGATCTGTCATAACTTATTTTCACATAGATGAAACCTTAGGTTCTCAGTAGCCTGTCATGTTCTTTAAACTCCTGCGTGCTGGTGAAGCTCGGCTTGCGACACCCGGGCAGGTACCAGGCAACAAAGGTAACTAAAAATAAGAGTTACTCAAATTAAATTTGTATGGCAGATTTTTATACATGTTTTGAAGAATATTACTCTAAAATAGTATTTATAAGTGTCAGACACTTTCCATCCGCTTTAAAGTTCCACAAAAAATAATTGAACTTTACTACTTTTTACATGACTGATTTTTAAATATGTTATTTATAAAAAAGTTATATTTCATTATTCAGACAAATTGTAGTGACCAAACATCCCCTAAACACAAAAATTATTCAGCCGAGAGTATCTAAAAAAAATCCTTCCTCGCTTCCAATGTTGCTAATTATAAGACGTCTTTCTTTTCCTCTGGGAGCTTTAAGACCCGTTGTTAGGTCTTCGAGAAAGGAAATATAGACGCTCAAGCATAATTTTGTTATAAGACGTTCTAATATTGATATTGAGAGAATTATGTTAGGACATATGCATAATTTTCAAAATGATGATTAGAATGTATGGTTATAAGCAGGCACCGGACCAATACCCAAAGATACATTAATTTTCCAAAGTTTATGAGCACTTGGGACCATCTTTGCGTAGAAGTTTGCCAGAATTTCATGCATTGACTGGATGTGACTTTAATCTCGCCTTTTTAATTAAAACAAAGACTATTAAATATATTAATGAAGAAACATGAATATCAGCAAGCTTTTATGCAATTTGGAGATCCAGAGTCGATTACCGATGAGCATATACAAGAAGATATTTACAGTAAACACAAATATTTATCTGAGAAATTTATAATGTTCCTGGCATAATCGATATTTACAGTAAAATACAAATATTTATCTGCGAAATTTATAGTGTTCCTGGCATAATCGACGTTGATGCTGCCCGGCTTTAGCTGTTTTTAAATTATTACAGCGTATTTAATAATAACGAAGAATTCAATCCAAAAAATTAAAAAAAAACTGATTCTAGCAGTTTACCACCACGCAAATCTGAGTTATTTCAACAAGTCTTCCGAGCTAATTACATTGCTAGCATATGATACAATGCGAATCAAAAGGAACCTAAAAAATCTTTCATAGTTAGAATTTTTTTTATAAAATGATTTTTGTTTTAATTGTTCGAAATTATACCTTTTTATAATAAAATGAAAATTATTCTTCATAAAACAAATTTGCGCCGAATATATGCAATAAATTAATTTATTTACATATTAATTAATGATTACTTTAATGTTGAAGTTCGTCAAATTTAAATAGAGATGCAAAAATGTTGAATTGAAAGTAGTAAGTACTTGAAAAATATTTAAATATTTTACTCTTAGCCTCTCTTAGTGCTCTCGGGTTTTTATCTCTCGGCTGAATAATTTTTGTGTTTAGGGGATGTTTGTCACTACAATTTGTCTGAATAATGAAATATAACTTTGTAATAGTTACCTTAATAACATATTGAACAATCAAACATGCAAAAATAAATAAAATTCGTTTATTTTTTGTGGAGCAAGGTGTCTGACAAATGTTTTGGCCCATTAAAAGTGTCTAACACTTATAATACTATTTTAGAATAATGTTCTGCAAAACATATATAAAATAAGCCATATAAATTTAAGTTAAGTAACTTTTATTTTTAGTTACCTTTCTTACCTCATACCTGCCAAGGTTTCACGAGGCGAGCTCCACCAGCACGCAGGTGTTTACAGAACATAAGACGCTACTGAAAACCTAAGGTTTCATCTATGTGAAAATAAGTTATGTCAGATCGCTCTGGGATCTTGGACTAGGTACAGTAACTTTTTTTTTTCACGTAATAAAGGAATTGATCCGGAGTATAACAGTAACTTATATATCATTTGTGGTATAACTCTAAGTTAACGCGGCGCGAGGAGTGTGTGTTAGCGGCCATCTTGGGAAACGCGTATTGTCTATCTCCTAAACGTATAAACGGTTTGACGGACGCAAAAAAATAATTCAAGAGCTCTTTTTTAGATAAGTGTTCTTCTACTATGTTTAAATATTTTTTCAGTAATATCAATATTTATGCGAGTTTTTTTAATTATTATTATATACATATGTTATATACTATATATATATATATATATGTCATATATATTATAATACAATTGAAGTGCAAAATTTGGCTAATTAATTATATGATACATTTAAACAAAACATATTTTTGTTAGTAATATGTATTTTTTTTTATTATTAAAAAAAATTGACAGTCATGCAAATAATGTCACCACAACAAACCATTTCATAACTGTTATAGTTTATTATCATCAACATATCAATAATCCTTACCTGTTAAGATCAGATAATGATATGATACGCAAACAATTTCCTAGTGTGACGACATTTTATTATATTGGTAACAATTTACTCATACATAAAAAGGGGCTTGTTTTCTGTTAAATGTTTGTTTTGCCTGTTCTTTTTTCTGCTGATGATCTTGCGTCCGCTTTAATTAAATTGGCTATAGGAATTTAAACTGAATCACCTGTTTAATAGGATCATCGTCCCTTTAATGGGATTTACAATTTTGCAAAGTACTTTTGATGTAACAAGAAGTTTTGCTTACATATTATATACCTATATATATATATATATATATATATATAGATGTTTAATCATGTTAAGATTTTGAGAACTTTGAAAACTTGGTCTATTAAATTAAGAAGTTTTTCAAGGTGTCTACTATTGGAAAGTTAATAAATGTTGTTGTAAATATGGCAATTATGATACATTTAAATTTAAATAATGATACATGAAAAAATATTTATTAACAAAATCCTGTCATTTTGCAGTCCCTGTACCAAATTTTTATTATTTTTTTATTTATGATGTTTGATGATAAAAAAACAAACCATTTCACAAAAAAAAGAAGCCACCTATCTCTTATCATTTACATTTTAATAAAACTAAATTAAAAATATAAGATAATGATACCCTTTCCTATATGACATGATATCTATTATAAATGCGTAGGTAACTCTGTCTGTCTGTTACCTCTTAACGGTTATACCGCTGTATCGATTAAGGTGAAATTTGGCATTATAGTTTGAGTCCGGAGAAGGGACATATGCTACTTGAAAACGTCAAGTGTGAGTCATACTACACCGATAACGGAATTTGGGACGGATGGAACCGCGGGAAAATTTGGCATGGAGATAGTTTGAGTCTCGGGGAAGGATATGGGCTACTTGAAAACGTCAAGTGTATGTCGGTTTTTCCTTTTATTGAGGAGTTGCCGTTAAAATCCTACATCAATAACCGAATTTAGGGCGGGTGAAACCGCGGGCTAAAGCTAGTTATTATATAATTCCCTATGCAAAGAATAAAGTTGAATCCGAAAACCGCTTAATACCGAAAAGATAAACAGTAAATTAATTAGTGATACTGACAATAACCAAAAGTTTAAAAAGTTATAAATTGCTGTATTGTCAGTCAGCATTACAACACACTGCCACAATGTGACTGGCATGACTGGCATATTATTATACAAAAGAGATATTAATACCTCACCGTATCCGCTCTTTACCTTGACCTTTCAGTCAATGGTGGGTAAAATACCGAATGTTAGTCTAGTGGGGAAACCAGTCCTTCTTACCTCCATCATCATACAATGGTATTATTATAAAGTTATTAGAATTTATAAGAAGAATATTTCTAGAATATATATTTATAAAGAATTAGAATAACAAGTATGCGTGGTTTTAAATCATGAATTCAATTTTTAAGTCAGCAAAAAGAGAGCTGTAAGTTTTTCTTTTTGGCTAAAAAAATTCAGCACATGCCATTTAAAACTGAAAATGGGTGAATACACAAAAATTTCTTGTCTTATGATATTCAGCGACAGTCTCTGATGATATCCATCAATATTACAAACTAGCTGCTTGGACAGACAGCTTTTATACATACTTGATATAACAGGCGAGTCATTACCGCCCGTGAGTTTTATGAACGCGACCTTTGCCTAGAAAAAAGTAAAATTTACAAAGAATAGCCCGTGGGAGTAATAAAGGTCTTAGCACCCGCTTTTCCTGCACGTAATGACACTGTTTACGAGTAAGTGTGATGAAAAGAAAATTATGTATGTAGTCCTGATCGTCCAAATGTTTACAAACATAAAAAAACACTAGGCGTGACGTGATTCTTTTAATGTTAAAAATACGTGAAATAGTTTTCAGAAAAGCATCAGAAGCGTGTCAAAAGTTTAAGTAGACAGAAATAAGCTGCGCACTTTTACAGCATGTATCTTTTGCAGTTACAAAAAAAGGTTGACTTTAAATTTAGTTGTGCGTTTGAGCAGTAGGTATGTTTCTTACTGCGCGTACGAAGTTTAATGATGCATCATACGGGAACCGCATATCTACTGTATATCATATTTGAAACAGAATCTTATCCATACAAAGCTGAGCAATAAAATAATCAGATTTATAACATACTATCAATATATGTCAGTAAACACGCAGTCGGCCACACGGGCTGCATTACACAACAGTTTGAAGCATTCGTTAAGATAACATAAAAAGTGTTTCTTATTTTACACTACACTACTACCGCTCGGAAAGAACCTTCATGTGTACCGAAAAGTACAGTTAAAAGTACGTCTTTGCGGAGATGTTTCATTACTGCCTGCTAGGCGGGGCGAAAACGAAAATTTCCAATATTTACGACAGAAAGGAAAATCTATATAACGCGTTCTAATTTTGAAAAGCACTGTCTGTGGAAATATATATGTAAATATATTTTTTAATAACTTAAAGTGTTCCAAAAATGTTACTGGCCACTTGCATTTTATTTTTCATTTAGAATAATAAAACTAGTAGTGCAAAGCGCGGTCTTTCAACAACTGTGATAATTTAAATATAATTTTTAATTAAACATCTTATACATTTAAATTTATTATCTTTTACACTACACATGCTTTGAAAGAACCTTCATGCATAGAAAGTACGTGTTTGCAGAGATTATTACGTTCTTGCCCGTTAGAGGGAAGAAAGTAATAATAAAAAAGCACTTCCTATTTAAAAGCTGACGAAACAATTAAATAGCTTCTTTTTATTTGGTACAGTGCCATCTGTGATTATAAAAGTGAATTAATATTTGTTAAGTAAATTAAAACTTTAATTAATTATATTTTATTATCCTCGCATTTATAGTGTAAAGCACTATGTATCACTCGGGATGAAAGGCGATTTCCATCTCGTGTGTTTTAAGGTCAAACTACACCCTCGTCGGTAATCAGTCACTTTCATTCCTTGGTGAACAATGAACTATAATTATCCTCGTAAGTGTTCCTTGGGGCGCTCTATCCTCGTAAGTGTTCCTTGGGGCGCTCAAACTGCCCCTGTTATTATAAATCGGCCACTTTTACCCCTCGGTAGGCAACGTGCTATTGTTTGTTATTATTTGTGGAGCGTTTGACTAATTTATTATATTTTTTACTTGCTTAAAATTTAACTCACAATGTTTCCTTTTTTTTCCTTCCATCTTGTGGTGGAATCTTGCAAGTTACTTACGTTACGTTAATACTTCCTGTTATCACCCTTCGATGAAATTTTGCGTAAATACTAAGCTCGGATGACAATACAATATTCCACAGTTACTTTGACCAACGACCCCCTCCCAGAGTTGTGCTAGGGGTACAACTTAGAGGTGGAGGTGAAAAATTTAAAAATCTTCACAATGGGTATACGAATTTGATGTTCACTTTAATGTAATCACCACTTGGCAGATGCAGGAAGTGCACCTGAAGATGGACATTACGGTGGATCGTGAAAAATTAAGTGAAAATTTAATTACTAATTTATATTGAACATAATATCGTTCTCCAAGTTCTCATAAACCAACTTATGAAACTTAGACGATAAACCATAAAAATTCAATTAAACTATCACTAAAAAGTATAAAATAAAAACAAGGAAAAAATAAATTTTAAAAACTTGCTTTTCTTAAAACATTACAATTATATAAAAATTCAATCTAACAGAAAATTGTACTAAAAAATAAAAAAATAATTTTTTTTACAAAATGAATACGAAAAGATTTATATCCTCGTACGACTGCAAGAAAAGCAGGGCGTGCGCACTTACATACAATCACTTGATAAATTCTCAATTATTAATATCCACTAAACCTTGATTTTTAATTATATAGACTAAACTGACAGGTGCAATCGACCTTTTTTTTTTAAATGTTGCACGCTTGGCGCATAGTGTTGTTTAAATCACTCGTTTTGACCACCCCAAGCAAGTGTGCGCAGCGGCGAAAGTTATTAAAAATATTTCATATATTAAACTATGGTATGTGTGTTTGTGTGTGTGTGTCGAGAGCATGGTAGTGTGTGTCGAAGGCATGGTAGTGTGTGTCGAACGCATGGTAGTGTGTGTCAAACGCATAGTAGTATTTTTTCATGAATTTAATTTATTCGAAATGCATATTATACAAAAATAGTAGCTTTTTGGACTCTTCTCCATATAAACTTTAACTGTGCCTTGTATAACTACTCCTACGTTCACGTAATTTTTGTAAATAGTGGTACAAAGTTTTTGCTCCACGTATTAATATAACGGTTAAAGCTACGTCTGCGACGATCTTAACATATAAGCTTTTCTTGTTATAATTAAGAAATTAAAAATTAAATAAATTATATGTGTACGTATGTTCGGTTTCTATAATAAGCAATGGCTCTCAAATTTAAACTTAGAAGACACAATGATTCAAGATATTAAAAATCGTTAAAAAAGAAAAGGCTAATTATCAAAAAAATGTAGTTGATGACCTTGCTGCCGAGTACAGTGTCACTATCCTAAGACTGCCTGCCACCTTGCCACTGTTAATTAAATCTAATAGAACTAGTTTGGGCACTGGTAAAGGGGCAGGTCGCAAGAAATAACAAAAGTTTTAAAATGGCAGAAATTAAACAATTGCTTAGTGAAGGGCAACAGTTAGTGACACCGCAACGGTGATCGAGTTGTATCGATCATGTTATAAAAGAAGATCTCAAAATTATGCAACTCGATCACCTTATTGATGATGAGGTTTATTATAAGTGTAACTGACTTATAACAGAACTCAATAGTGATTAAGGAAATTCGGTTTTTATTTTTTTTTTCCGACTACGACTTTCGCAAATAGTTAGTTTAGCATGTTACTTATTGCATGGGTATGGGCATGAATAAATAAAAAAACCCGACTGCAAAAACATTAATAACTAAAAAGAAATAAACAGGTGCACCTAAAACATACCAAATATTTAATTTTAAGCAGACGGAACTCATTTTAAGCTAACTACTATAGTTTAAGCTTACTACTATAGTTTAAGCTTACTACTATAGTTTAAGCAATACACTTTGGACTTGCATTGATTGAGTCCCGCCTGCTTATAGTTGAATATTTAGTTTGTTTTAAATGAACTCATTTATGTCTTTTTAGTTCTTATTGTTTTTGGTTTTTTTTATTATTTATTTTTAAATCAAGATCAAATCAAAATCTTTTTATTCAAATGGGTTACTAAGAACATTTTTGAATCGTCACGTAAATTAACTAGAACTTGCTTTACAAACTATTTACAATACTATTTTATTGCGTGCGTCCAATAGGTGATTTTTGTAAAATCACAAATGAAACATAATATTATAGTGTATCAACTAATAAATGCATGTTTTGTATTGAAACACTAATAAACAAGATTTACAATGTAAATAGTTTGATTTAAAAAAAAATCTATCAAAATTTTGGTACTAATCTAATTGTTTTTCAGATTGCATAGGGGGGGCACCATGTGATACGTTAAAAGTCTTCAATTACTTTGTGACGGGATTTCAAGTAACTCCCGAGAAAAATATATTCATATAACATATAATATTACTCAGCAGACGTTATATACATTTTATTTAAAACATTTTTGTTATTTTTTTCGACTCACACTTGACTATTTTATCTACCCCATAACACTCGGGAGATGAATACCTTTTAATTTTAACCTTATTTATTATAAAAAAAATGGATCAAAAAATAGTTGAACTAAACAAAAGAAGATAAATCATTCAGGTACAACACTATTTTTACGTTAGCATAAGGTGGCAACCCACCAAATGTCACTTTAAAAATCAAGGTTTAAAACTCTAGCACGTCAAATATTTGTGTGTGGCGCACGCCTTGCTTTTCTTGCAGTCGTACGTGGATACAAAAATTTTTATATTCATTTTGGCAAAATTATTTTTTACTTTTTAGTACAATTTTAGTTTAGATAGAATTTCTATATGATTCTAACGTTTTAAGAAAAGCAAGTTTTTAAAAAAAAAAAAATACTTTTTTTTGGTAAGCGGTTACTGTAGCTTATGGACGCTTTAAAATTCTAATAACTTCATGCTTGAAGAACTTCATACTGTAGTCCTTAGAAAAACCTTTAAGCTCATTCCACAACCAAGCGTTCGCGGGAGGAAGTTTCTCTGAAACCGCACTGTACGCGACCATTTCAGTTCTAAAGTGTGAGAATGAATTCCCTGCCGATGGCGAGCGGTGCAATGGTAGAAAGTAGCCGTGGGCATAATTTCGAACAATTCCTCAGAACACAACCAATATGTAGATAGATGAATATAGGTATGAGTTTAGGGTTGTCAGGCGTCCGGATAAAGCCGGACACAGTAAGGCTTTTTGGTTGCGTGTGCGGCCAAAATAAACGGTGTCCAGCCTATTCGGGTTTTGTTAGGCTTTTTAAATGATATTTTTTTTTCACATTTGTAATGTATTGGTTTCCGCTCCGCCCGCCTCACCTTGTATCGCTAGCGCAAGCGAGCGGACTAGCACTGTCTCTCCCGCGCCCTGAATATTGTAATAAATAATAAATGATTAATGAAAAAGAAGACAGATTCATTAAATTTTATTGTTATTTCATTAGAATTTATGAATATTTTATGGAACATGATAAATAAACCTTAAAATTTTAAAATATTGTTTTGTTATACTAAGACTACAAAATTGAAAATACCCGCCCTTTTTACTTAATTGTCCGGCTAAACTGACTGGCCTGTCCGGCTTTTCGGTTTTAAGACCTGGCAACATTGCTCCGTTACGACGACATGTGAAGAAAACACTATTAAGATATTTCAAGTGCTTCACGAGCGGAACCGCGAGCTAATCTAGTAACAAACTAAACTTACCATTCTCTAAGCACTCAGTTAAAGCGCTCGTACTGTCTTCATTTATAAAGATTTTGACTCCAATTTTGAGATTTTTCCTCTCCTCCTCAGCCATTCTGTTTTGCACGTCATCATGGGGCCTGGTTATGTAGACCACTGCTTCCCTGGGAGCTTTAGTAGTAGAAACCACCATATAATCGGAATTCTCGTTGGAAGTCTGAGGTTCGTCATCAGATGTAGCAGTGCCGTTTTGCAGGACTTTCCCATTGTTGGTTCCCCATTCTGACAGTGTTAGCTTGATGCTTTCCGATAGCTGAAAAAGAAACAGACAACTTATAATTTTATAGACATAAAGGCACGCAAGAGGAGTTAGTGGCCCAGTTATTTTCATCCATGAAAAACGATACGGGAAGTTAAGCAACGTCGCGCGTAGTCAGCCATTAGATGGGTGACCGCAAAATGAAACATTTTTTAAGCTACTTCGTGCTTTGGAAAGCATTAAACAGTCCTGGCTGTTGTCATATGACAGTCGTTAAGCCAAAATCAGAGACCTTTTGGGCGGTTTAAAAATTCAGACAGTCGAGCAACCACTAGGTCCACAATGTCTGCCAATTGGAACTGGACTAGCGCGGTTGATTATGGCATAATTTTCCTTTTTCTAAAGAAAGGCATCTGTAGTGGGGACAACCAACGGCTGAAGCAACAACTATTATCGTAGTACATATATGTATAGATTTGGGGGACTTTCATTATTCTATACAATAACTGCTGAGGCGTAAATATAATATTTTATATAGTGATAGCTGAATTAAACACTGATGCTTGAATGAGTTGCATGTAATATACATTCCTCTGAACCTCTGAGGTACTAAATATATTTTTATATCACATTTATTCAAAAAGAGCTGTTTGGTTCCTCGTAAACAGGGATTAATGTTGGATCCCTAGGGACGCAAAGTGAATTTGGAATGTGGATTATACAGATCGATCAATAAAATTGTATAAACAAGTAACTAGCTGTATAAATAAAAAATTGTGAAAAAGTAAAAACAGCGTGAAATATATTCCGCCTTTGTAATTGTTTACTTAAAATCGTATCGATGATGATACTTTTCTTAAAATAGTGCGTTTTCCTTAATTAGTGATAATAAAAAAATAAATGTACTATTCTTATTTATAAGTTACAATTATCTCTTTTCTCATAGAGGGTGTAAAAAGAAGAGTGTATCACTCGGTCGCAAAATTATTTTACCTCGTGCGCCGTCCTCGCAAAATTATTTTACCTCGCTTCGCTCAACTCTAGATTTAAAATAGCGCCCTCGCCGTAAAAATATTATTTTGATCCCTTATGATACAATCTACTATTAATTATTATAAAACTTTGTACATTTCCTTGTTTCATACAAAATAATTGACCTGGAAAATTCCTACTCATAGGTCATTCGGTATCATTTACTAAGGTATTGAAATCCCTAAATTTACTTTATTGCAGTCTTAATGACAGTCGTTGTATAGCCCATATGTTTTATTTTTGTTTCAATGTTCATTATATTAATTATTACATTACTGACGTCAAACCCACGTTCCGTTTTATTTTTGATTCCTGAAGATAAGCTTATATGTCCAACGTAAATTACTTACGGGGTGTAACACCACTTTACATAATATTATTGACATATTTACTAGTTTAAAATTCATTCTTATCTAGAAAATGGACGAGACACCAAATGTACATATCTTTTCCGCGTATCTCTGTCATGGTACGGAAGCTAATCTTTTTCTTATCATGGATACTGAACCTGGTCTCCATGACCTCTTGGACCTCGTAACGAACCTTTGGATTACGATTGTAAAGCTTTTGTCAAGATTCAAAATGGAATTTGAAATTCAAAACAAGTGTCGGAAAGACTTAAAACATCGACAACTGGTGTTTTCGTCCAAAGATTAACAAACACGGCACTCAAGTCGATGTTTGTGGTTAAACGCTAACCATCAGCCGACCAATCGAACTTTTCAATTACTTAAAATACCCAAAATTGAAATAATAAAAATAATTCATTTACAATAAGAGTTCGTTCAGCACGACTTCAAAAGGTTTGGGCTAAAAAAGGCAACATGACGATCGACCGATCGGTTAAAGAACATTTATTAGAAAATGAACAAAATAATGAAACGTTAGCTGAAGATAAAAATATTTCTAGTTCTTTGATCGAAACAAAAAAAAACCTATCCCTGCGTTGGGCAGCCATTTTCAATTGAAATGTTGAAAACTGTTTTTTCCAATAGTTATTCCGTATACCTATGTGGTAACTGCATAAAAATAAACATGTTGTTTAGTTTTAACACGATATTTTTGTAATCGTTTATGTCTTATAAAAAGGACGCCAGCAGTTAGGAGGATATAATAACTTAAATTTATTTGGTTTACTTGCGTGTAAATACATCCGTAATCTGGCCCCTTAAGTACTTAAACACCTTCGTACATGTTTTGCAGAACAAGGCAAAAGCTATCTTCCTGTTATTTCAACAACATACCTGCTAAACGATAACTCGGTTACATCGGACAATGCTAAGTGACAAAGTACATATACACAATAATGTATTTTTTTGTATCCAATATCTGTCTGTGATTTGGTTAGGGTATGTTTAAGCACAGGGTACTTTTTGGTCATTATTAGACCATAACTGAAAAACTATGTCACATGAAATATTTAAATGTATTGTGATATTCGTTCGTACGTTTTAGCCGAAAGACGTCCACTGCTGAACGTAGGCCACCCCCATATGTCTCCACAACGACTGGTCCTGAGCCGCCCGCGCCCATCTGCTTCCTGCGGCTCTGACCAGATCGTCTGTCCACCTTGTAGGAGGCCGACCCACGCTGCGTCTTCCGATCCGTGGTTGCCACTCGAGAACCTTTCTTCCCCATCGGTTATCGGTTCGACGAGCGATGTGGCCTGCCCATTGCCACTTCAGCTTGCGTTAGCTTAGTTAGTTAGTTTGAACTATGTCAGTAACCTTAGTTCTTCGGCGAATTTCCTCGTTTTGGGGCTATTTTATTCTATCGCGCAAAGAAACACCAAGCATAGCTCTTTCCATAGCTCGCTGAGCGACTCTAAGCTTATTAAAGAGGCCAACAGTAAGAGACCACGTTTCTGTACCATAAGTCATCACTGGCAACACACATTGATCATAAACTTTCGTCTTTAGGCACTGAGGTATTTTGGACAAAGAGAGATACTACGCAAGTATCCCAAACGCTGCCCAGCCGAGCTGGATTCTTCGGTTAACCTCTTTCTCAAAGTTGGACCTACCTAATTGGACTACTTGCCCTAGGTATATGTATGCGTCAACAACTTCGAGAGTAGCGTTCCCAATAACAACCGGTATAGGCGCGACATGGACATTGAACATCACATCCATGTTCATTTTTAGGCCAACCTGTTGGGAAACTCTGCTGAGGTCTCCGAGCATCGGGCCTAGGTCTTCCAACGATTCTGCCATGACCACTATGTCGTCGGCAAATCGAAGGTGAGTGAGTACTCGCCATTTATGTTGACGCCATATCCTTCGCACTCCAGAAGCTTAAACACATCCTCCAACGCAGTTGTGAACAGTTTCGGAGAAATAACGTCTCCCTGTCTCACACCTTTCTGCAGATGGATTGGTTTCCAATCAAAGTGAGAGCAAAATCGGTCCAGAAGTTTGTTTTTAATCGCTAAAAAACTGTTTTTTTTAAGGACGCAATAATATCTTCATGTATAAATACTCAAATATAAAAATAATATTCTCAAGAGAAGTTGCTCGTGCGTACTTTCTATCGGACTAATTTTTAGAACGTTTTTAATTGGTCAGGGATAAATCTGTGAGTTGAAGTAATCAATAGTAACAATGTAGTCCATTTATAAATGCGAAAGTAACTCTGCCTTTGTTACCTCTTCACGCTTAAACCACTATACGGATTAAGATGAAATTTTGTCTGAATATTTCAATGGGTTCCTGGATGGTTTGAAAACACAATAGAACCCGGTAGGTGGCGTTGCAGTTGGTGTGTCACTGATCTTTCCCTTAACAGCAGGAAAGATTTTAATGATATTTTTGGGTACGTTGGAGTGGATCCCTGCAAGGTTTGAATTTACAAATGGACCCGTTAGATGGCACTGCAGTTCGTGTGTCACTGATCTCCGAAACAGCAGGGACGATTTTAATGATATTTTTATGTACGTTCGAGTGGGTCCCTGCAAGGTTTGAATTAACAAATGGATCCGGGAGATGGCGCTGCAGTTTGTGTGTCTTCTCCTAAATGGCAAAGATTGAATGTACGATAGTGATTTCAACATTCGCTGCATTGAATGCGACTCCATATCCCACAACTTCAATGATAATGAAAATTGTAGCTTAAAAACGACACATTACATAGAACGTCAAAAACGCATTGAAAGGACTTGAAATGGATTAAAAGAAAGGCTTTCCGCCAATACTTCTACGATAGAAGATTCATATTCATATACTTCTGGATATCACCATGACTTGCAAAAGTATTTGTGAGCTTCAAAACCCATTATCTACGAACATCAACTCATGTATGAATACTGAATAAATTAACTGTAGTGTATGATTAATGCATGGTCATAAATTGTTAACTGTATGAGTCATTTGTAGCGTATAATTGTATAAATCAACTACTCAACCTACTATCTTAGCTTAGAAATGCGTATTTTATTTATATAGTTTCATATCTTTTATTTCAGAACATCTGTAAAGAGTAAAAGAAAATTATAATGCACAAAAAGATTGTGATAATCTAGAGGTATTAATAAGGAAATTAAAAAACCATGTGAGTCGGACTCGCGCACGAAGGGTTCCGTACTACTATCTATAAAAAGAGCAAAAAAAAAAACAACTTTGTTGTATGGGGGGCTCCCCTTAAATATTTGTTTTATATTAATTACATTATTCATTTTCTAAGTGAATATATAACTAAATATTCTTTAAATATTTCAAGCGTCTACCTGTTGCCTTTATCAATATCGAGCAAAAACATCACGTTTGTTGTATGGGAGCCCCCTTAAATATCTATTTTAATTCTGTTCTTTAGTATTTGTTATTATAGCGGCAACAGAAATACATCATCTGTAAAAATTTCAACTGTTTAACTATCACAGTTCATGAGATACAGCCTGGTGACAGACGGACAGACGAACGGACAGCAAAGTCAAATAGGATCCCGTTTTGTACCTTTTGGGTACGGAGCCCTAAAAACGTCGGTCCGTCCATTTGACGCTACCAGGGTTCAGTTGCTAATTGATAAAAACCAAGTCTTGTAGTTGCATCATATTTGTCCATCTGACCATTTAATGGTTTAAGGGGGTACGAGGAAACTAGTAATAAATAAATTAAAATAAACTATTCTATCTATGTCTGCCCGATAAACTAAATCAATAATTCGAGTTAAATTTCACCTAAAACCAATGACATAATTAAATAAAATGAAATTAATAAATAATAAATTAACGAAATCCCTAAAAAATAAATAAATAAAACGTACCTAATTAAAATATAAAAACTCAAACTCATAAAAAGAATATTTCATCCCCCTGTGGAATAGTACCATAATAAGAAAAGTACAAAGTCAAGATGAATTTGAAAACTGTAACTTATAAACAGGCATCGCCCTTGTCAGACTATACTTTATATTCAATCTGATACCTTACATAACAGATCATAGGAAGTGCTACCGCTTTAGCCCTCCGGCGGAAACTGCAGTATAATTGCAATAAAAATTAACTAGGTCGAATCGCTTTATTAGTAGGTACTCATAATGAGTAGGTACCACTTTAAACGTAAGTATCACAAAATTATCAAATTTTCTCTTTGATTATCAAATTTTGATAGAATGTATCGATACTTTATTTGCATAAATTACCAATGCACATGTGACCAACCGCGTTGCCGTCGGATACTTCTTTAGTAATTTATACCACAATGACGCCTTGAAATTTAAATGTTTTTGTATGAAATTTAATGTTTGACTTTTTGCTAAAACTTAAAGTCAATGCACTAAATAACAAGCTATTCTAATTATTAAACCAACTTTCAAATGCAATCACTACAGGCTTTAAAAATTTGCACAAAGTTTGAAACAATGGTAATTTCCAGATTTTTTATTGCATTAAATACAATAAATAAAAACTATTCAGTAAGGTAATGCACTAGCCAAAAGAGGGTCAATTAATTATTAAACCAACTTTAATTTTAAAAGCAAGGTTTCTAACTTTTTTTTTTAAAATCCTTTAGATGCTAGTTTAGCCACGAAATTTGCACAAAAACGGCGTACTCACGCTGTCTAGCCTATAACACGAACGCGTGCGGTATGTTCAATCACAGTGACGTCACACGTAGTCGCGGCTCACTGGCTTTTAGCAGCAGGGACGTCGTAAGTTTATTATTTAATATTTCTTTAAGTAATGGCCGATTTGGATTATTTAAAAAGGTATACTATTCTTATGCCATAACAAACAACGTGGATCCTCATATGCATATTTTTTTAATTAGTATAATTTTAGTATTATGATTAGATGGTGTTAAAGAAGCTTAAACTTAGGTTCCTAAATATTTTTAGGAAGTTTTTTGAATTAATTTTGATTTTCTATTCTATACAAATACTAAAACAGAACCTCTTCCGTTTCCCCATTCTTTTTTTTTTTTTGTTCTTGAGTCCAAAATAAGCTTTTTCTCAGATACATAATGACATTTTTAAAATTTTATTCTATACAAATACTAAAGAAAGATACACTTAACGTGGAAATAAAATAAGTTAACATAAAAATTATGCCATTTACATGTAATTTAAGTTGAAACAAATTTCTGTTTTTTACCGAAAACATCCTTAACAAAATGTATTGAGTAAGCACCTAATTTTTTTTCTATTGCTTCCTGGATATTTTATCTTAGCATCTGTTTAATGGATATTTTTTCTTAGCATTTGTCTTATAATCTGTTCAAATACATCATTGTCGAAATCCTATTCCCTAAAGCGTATGACACTTGACAAACTGCAACTAAGCATTCCTATTCAGAAAAGCACTTTCTGAACATCCCGCAAGACAGTCTACATTGTATCCCCACTGTTAAGTAATACAAACCATACATGTGTGACCCATCATCATGTATCATTATGGGGATTTTGTCTAAGTGACTGCATCGGTATTATTTCAAATCCATATTGGATAAAGGGCCACAGTGGATCATTGGGCAAAAATGGGCCGATGATCTAGCCAAAATTGGCTTAAGCTCGATGCCGATAGGGCCAGTACAATTATACCCATACCGTTCAACCAGCCAACCAGGAGCAAGACAGCATACTTACCAACAACATCAATCAGAATAGATAGGAATTACAGGTTGCCGACAGGCCAAGGACTCAACACCTAATCTAAGCCCTAGACCAACAAAGACCCTGCTCCGACTGAACAGGAATAATATGAGAATGGTGGTAGGGATCCTAACAGGTCACTACGTGCTTAACCAACATATATTTAGTTTTGGTGCTACTGATAAGTATAATAAATAGTTCTGTAGAGAAATCATGGTGGCTAAAGAAACGCCATCTCATGTAATGCTACATTGTGAAGAGGTGGAAAACCACAGGGCAAAATATATAGGGATCCCAGAGATGTTCCAGGAGGCCTGCAGCAATGTTGGTCACTTGTTGAGATTCTGGAGGAAACTAGGCTGGCTAAACTCACCGGCCATCTGTTAAGTAAAAATCCACATCATTTATAGTCTGGGCTATGTTTACATTATATAAACAAACAGGAGGAGAAGTTTCTTTTTTTGGAGGGTATGTGGCATGGACTGACTTTGTTTCATTGGCTTTAATTCGCCATTTCCTAAACCAGTAAGAGATGCTGTACAGGCTTATTTATAGAAGGGCAGAGGCTTTAGAGGCATATGAGTCAACAAGCAAGCCATAGCCATAGCCATATCATCCGCAAATGTGCCTATTTTTATGCCTTCTGTCATTGGTAAGTCAGACGTAAATAGTAGGTAGAGTATAGGGCTTAGGACACTACCCTGAGGAACACCAGCATGTATAAATAATAATATGAATAAGCTTTTGTTAAGTATAAGTTTGCAGGTTTATTATTCTTCCAGTTTTCTCTTCAAAGGTTTTCCTTGGACACAGGCCTCCTCTAAAGGATTTCTATTGTCTCTGCCTACAGCTTTTTGTGATAACATTGTACTGAAAAATTTTACAGATCATTCTCTCATTACTTTATCTGTCTTCCCCTGTAAATTTTTCCATCACGGGGGATCCATTCAGTTAAACTGCTTGTCCTTTTTTACCTCTTCTTTTTCATTAAGTGTCCTACTCATTTCCAGGTTTATTACAGATCACAGCATTATTAACATTGTGATTCCTTTTATTTTTTGTAGCTTAATTCTGCCTCTAAGCTTTTAAAGCTAGTAAAGGAATACAATTCTCATACAATTTTATTATTCTCATACATGTTAGTAGGTCTATTATTAGCAAGTGTTTTTTAACAAGTTATTTATTGCAGCTTTTGCATAAGTTACATCAAACTGCCTTAGAGGCTCAATTAGGAGTGCTCCTGCCTTCTGAACATGAGTTAGATCCCCGCACAGTATAAATATTTAATGAGATAACATTGTGTTTATCTTGAGTGTAAACATGTTTTTTAGAATAATATATATATATTTAATATGCATGTATCTACAAATATATAACTGTGTGAACCTAGCAACTTTTGCAACTTTGTTAGATAGTTTAGATAGATAGTAATGGATAGTAGTGCCGAAAAGAAATCAACACACAGCTTCTAAAATACCTAGAAGTACACAATCTGGTCAGTGACCGTCACTATGGCTTTCGCCACGATCGCTCGACTGGTGACCTTCTAGTGTATCTCACACACCGATGGGCACTAGCCAATGAGAGTCAGGGGGAGGCATTGGCATGTAGCCTGGACATAAGGAAGGCGTTCGATCGGGTCTGGCACAGGGGTCTTCTATTGAAGTTGCCATCTTACGGAGTGCCCGAGGGTTTGTGCAAATGGGTGGCTGGCTTTTTGTCCGGCAGACGCATACGAACCATAGTTGACGGTAGTTGCTCTGATAGCATGGACATTAATGCTGGTGTCCCGCAAGGCTCTGTGCTGTCTCCTACGCTGTTTCTACTGCATATCAATGACATGTTGGACATCAACAACATACATTGCTATGCAGATGACAGTACTGGAGACGCTTTTTACACGGGTCGTGCAAACATCCCTCGTTCCATTGTGGAGGAAAACCGCGGAGAACTTGTGTCTCAAATCGAGACCCACTGTCCCCGGTCCCTGACTGGGGACGGGTAAACGTTTTCTGATTAGACCCTACAAAGACACAAGTGTTCGCGTTCACCGCTAAGAAAACTCCATTCACTGTAGTCCCACAATTCCAGAACACTAACCTCTCCATCTCCAAGAGCATTGGGATCCTTTGTGTCGAAATCTCCAGCGATGTTCAGTTCTGAGATCATTTACAAGATAAGGTGAAGCTGGCGTCCAAAAAACTTGATGTACTCAACAAAGCGAAGCAGTACTTCACGTCGGGGGAAAGGTTGTTACTTTACAGGTCGCAAGTTCGGCCCCATATGGAGTACTGCTGCCATCTCTGGACGGTTGCATCCGGGTACCAGCTTGGCCCATTTGACTCGGTTCAATGACGGGCTGTGAGAATTGTCGACGATTCCAAACTCACTTGCCTCCCTGTGTGTGTTCTACCGCTGGTACAATGGGTTGTGTTCTGGGGAATTGTTCGAAATGATGCCCATGGCTACTTTCTACCATCACACCGCTCGCCATCGACAGGGAATTCATTCTCACACTTTAGAACCTAAATGGTCGCGTACAGTGCGTTTTCAGAGAAACTTCCTCCCGCGAACGCTTACGTTGTGGAATGAGGTCCCTGCCAAGGTTTTCTGCAAGGACTACAGTATGGAGTTCTTCAAGAAAGAAGTTATTAGATTTCTGTAGGGTCGGCAATGCGCAAATGATACCCCTGGTGTTGCAAGTGTCAATAGGCTATGGTGACGGCTTACCTTCAGGCGGAGCGTAAGCTTGTTTGCCACCTTAGTGGTATAAAAAAAAAAAGCCAACAAAAAAAAGTGCTTTGCATCTGTTTCTTAAAGGAAAACATTAGTAGTGGAATGTAGTGTAATTTTTCTGGCTGTTTCATTAGAGGATTTAAGTTTACTTTTTGTAGTGTTGTCCATAATTTTTTAAGATTTATAACACAGGTCAACCAAATAAAGCGCATTATTAGTTGCCAGATATGTAAGCATGGATTCTTGTACAATTTTACATTTTAAATATAAATCCAGCCTTAACATTTTTTCCTCAGGTAGTTTTCAATAAAAATTAGGTTAAATAGTGCAAAAGCATTATTTTAATCATATTTATACCTGACGCAGAATCTATTTGCAATTCGTGTAAACAAAAATGACCTTGACCTGCGTCTTTCGCTTTGTAGTCTATGCATAGCCATGGGCTAAGTAACTCCAGACAAAGATTGGATATGTCTCATATCATTCCGATTAAAGATATGTATCCGCTTTGCATATCCATATCCGCTTAATATATCCCTCGTTTGTCATAGATAGATACTATTTGATATCTATATTATATTTTTCTAACAGATATTCATACGCCCGGCACTAAACAGAAGTGATACTAAAAACTACATGTTTATTTCACGCAAAGTGAAGGAGTTGTAACATATCCTGCCTCGGATATATATCCAAAGATATAGTTATGTCCGGAGTAACCTAAGGCTACTATGCAACCCAACAATGTACTCTGTGATGCAACATATATGTTATGTTAATTTGTAATTTTGTTAAATTTTGGTTTAATCAGTGTCGTGATTTGAGAACCAGTTAAAGAAAGTGACAATTAAGGTAATCATGTAAGTATTTTAATGATTTATGATTAAATTACCAGGAAAAGTGAATATTAAGTAAAGTTAGGTTATGTTTACACGAATTGCAAATAGATTCTGAGTCAGGTTTACAATTTATTTCATAACTAAGTACTTTTTATGTTTTTATTATATAACTGTCACAATAAAGTTTAAATTCATGGCTTCAAAATAATTTTGAAATACACTCCTAAAAATTTCAATCGCTAAGGTATAAGCATTTCATATTTTCTCATTGCTCTTAGTACTTACTTTAGAGCCTAAGGTAATTTGTATAAAACAGAAAGAAAAATTGATAGCTTAGGTAAAAATAAAAGAAACAGTACCAATTGAACACATTAAGAAATATGAGTTCTACTTTACTATCATATTATCAGAAATAGACACAATTATTTTTTTGACAAAATAAAAAATTTGTAAATAGTTTTTGTTACTATCAATATCTGACAATATATCATTTATCTAAAAAATATGAGCTGCATACATGCATAATAAGGCATATTTTGGGAGCAACAAAGTCCTTGTTGCTCTGCGTAATTAAAGTAAGTGAGAAAACAAATGGAAACCATTTATCATTAAAAATAAAGTCATTCATCTGGACTCTACAACGAGGTTTAAGATATGTGACCATTTTTATGGCAAAAATTCTACATTACTTACCTCTTCTGTCACATTCTGCCCAGCTTTTTTCTTGATATCTATTAAATTCAACACGTTTCCTGTATTGATTGTCACTTTTGAAGCACTCTTATACATCGTGACCGACCAGATTATTTATATTGTTACTATTAGAAACTCGTGGCCTTCTGTACCCGAACCAAGGTTACTGACTAATAGCAATCACATAAAAGTAGCTAAGTGACGACCATTAAGTACCGACAACGCTGAAATACTGAATGTAGAATGAAGCTTCTTCAAGAATATTCATGTTTGTATTAGTTTATCAAGTTTAATTGAAGCATGACGTAATCGCATGCTATGTTCATCGTCATAATCATTATGAAATTGTAAGTGGTGATTTGTGTATTGCTTGTTAGAATATCCTGTGCGTTCACTAGTAGGTTGATATATTTAAGACATGTTAGAGGTAACCATAAAGAAAATTTTAGATTTAAACAGGAATTTTAGGTAAAATATTTGAAATTGTTGTTGTTGTCTGATTGACAGCAACATAATTTGACATTAATGACAGCACTGACAAGTGTTACTAGGCTGCGGTCCGAATTGCGCCGAAAGTGCCGATAGCGCCATCGGCGCGCCCATAAGTCGGTTCGAATTGCGCTCACGGCACTTACAAATCTGCCTCTTGAGTAATATGACGTCATTAGTGATGTCATATCCGCGAGCTAACAGTGCCTTCGGTGAAGAGGAAAGGCGTCGTAAGCACGGTCAACAAACGTCATAGGCTGCGGTCCGAATTGCGCTCACAAGACTTACGAGCGTAGGCACGCTTACGAGTGGACCGAATTGAAATTCGCACTTATGGTCGTGAGTGACGTTTTCAAATCGGACCATGCGTAAGCGCGCTCAAAATTTAACCTAAAATTTATTTTCAAGATTTCCTTATTTTCGTTCGTAGATATAGTTATTTCTATAGTTTTACCTCGCATAATTCAAGGCAAGCAAAGTACGGTAGAAAATTTAAATTGTATTTAATTAATAACAACTGAAATGGTTCGAGGCATTGACTCTATATTTTGAATTATGTACTCTTATATTATGTTGCATTTACAGGTTTACCATTGAGTAACAGTTCGAAAGTTCGCGCCAAAAAAAACAATAACAATAAAACCAAAATAATAACAAACCTTCATGTGTCAGTTTGACGTTTGTTGACCGTGCTTACGACGCCTTTCCTCTTCACCGAAGGCACTGTTAGCTCGCGGATATGACGTCACTAATGACGTCATATTACTCAAGAGGCAAATTTGTAAGTGCCGTGAGCGCAATTCGAACCGACTTATGGGCGCGCCGATGGCGCTATCGGCACTTTCGGCGCAATTCGGACCGCAGCCATACTGACACATGAAGGTTTGTTATTATTTTGGTTTTTTGTTATTGTTTTTTTTGGCGCGAACTTTCGAACTGTTACTCCATGGTAAACCTGTAAATGCAACATAATATAAGAGTACATAATTCAAAATATAGAGTCAATGCCTCGAACCATTTCAGTTGTTATTAATTAAATACCATTTAAATTTTCTACCGTACACAGAGCTTGCCTTGAAATATGCGAGGTAAAACTATATAAATAACTATATCTAAGAACGAAAATAAGGAAATCTTGAAAATAAATTTTAGGTTAACTTTTGAGCGCGCTTACGCCTGGTCCGATTTGAAAACGTCACTCACGACCATAAGTGCGAATTTCAATTCGGTCCACTCATAAGCGTGCCTACGCTCGTAAGTCTTGTGAGCGCAATTCGGACCGCAGCCCTAGTCACCAATTACCAGCCAGCATACGATACCTTGCGCATACCTACGGGCCTGTTTTTTTAGCTTGCAATTTATCGCAAATTTAGCAATCGTGTCACACTGACAGCAGGATAGCAAATCGATTTTTTAACGTAACGGGAAGAGACAGCACGTAAGCAAATGCAATCGCAACAGCTAAAAAATCATGCTCAGAGACTAAGCAGCAATTTATGTCACTTTAAAAGTTCGAATTCGGAAAGGGTTGATTTCGCTTAAGAAGCTTATATATATTTCGCTGCTATATGTCCAAAACAGATTAATAACTAGAAAATCCCAGCTCGTCACATCTAGATTGCGTTACCGACAATATCATGTCCGCGAAAGATATAAACGTGGCTATTGACTGACTCAGCCACCAGACCGCCACTGTTGGCAAGTGCTGAAGACAAGTGCCTGTCTGCCAGTTCGCTAATGACTGAGCGTAATGCAGCCCGCCGACGACGCGATCGCGCTGCCTCTACCGAAAACAAAGCTCGCTTCAACGACTTACACCGCCTTGTAAGATCAGCTGTAGCCCAACGTTTCGGTGATCTGATGGAGAATATCTCTCCCTCTCATCTAGCTTATTGGCGCCTAACCAGAGCGTTGAAATCAGACACCTTCAACTCCCTCCCTCCATTAACTCGTCCCAACAACGTTCCCGCGTTCGATGACGACGAAAAAGCGGATTGCCTTGCATCTAAACTCCAAGCCCAATGTGCCTTAAGCACACAACCATTCGATACCGATCACTTGCGAGAGGTAGACGGTAAAGTGGAGCGCAGAGCATCTCTGCCACCTCAGGATCCCTTCAACACTCCTATCGAAAATTGCATTTTTCCTTCTCAATGGAAAGATGCAATGTTGTAGGCACCCATAAGCCAGCCTCCTACCGCCCTATAAGTTTACTAAAGGCCCTTGGTAAACTTAAAGGACGCCTCCTCCTCGCTCACCTACGGAACGCTAAAGTATCCAAAGGCATCTTAACCGAAATCGATAGATAAGCAGCGCTGGAATATAATAGAGCTATCGGAAGTCCGAAGACAGGGGTAGGACTCGATATTGCTCAAATCCGGCAACTTGTTCTACTTCCGGGAGGGCGAACAACTGTCCCGAGGTGGTGTCGGGTTTATCGTCCACAAGTCCCTCATCAACAACATTATGACCGACGAGAGTGTGCCGGCAAGGGTAGCGTACCTTGTAATCAGAATCAGCAAAAGATATTCTCTGAAGGTGATACAAGTTTACGCACCGACTTCGGCACACCCAGATGATGAGGTTGAGGTTATGTATGAGGATATTGAAAAAGCCATACATACGCCCCCAATACGCTTCACTGTCGTCATGGGGGACTTTGGCAAAATTTGTGCAAAATTGGGCACTGGAAATTGCGATGAGCTGAAAATGGGGAAATTTGGAGTAGGCCAACGAAACCGCAGGGGCCAGCGTTTGGTTGACTTTAAGGAGAAAGAAGGACTCTTAATGATTAATCTTCTTCAAAAACCGCCCCACAGAAAATAGACCTGGATGAGCCTGGACGGTTTGACCAAAAACGAGATTAACTTTATCCTGACTTATGATTCCGCATATTCAGCGATGTCGCTGTGATCAATAGAGTGAAAACTGGCAGCGATCACCGCATGATAAGAGGCAAGCTGAATATTAGCCTCGAATTTGAAAGAAGTCGTTTGATGAGGTCTACGCTCCGTCCAACAATTGCCTTCATACAGAACCCCGAACATTTTTAGCTCGAACATCAAAATCGCTTTCAGTGCCTAGCAGATTGCGAAAATGTGGATGATTTAAATGATAGGCTGGTGGAAACTGTCCAAGCGGTTGGAGCTACGTTCTTCAAAGCTCGCCGCCAAAATAGAACACAAAAATTCCCAGATCGGGCTCTCAATGTTATGAAGGTACGGCGCGAAATGTAATTGCAGTCTTCATCTGATAGGACCGAATTCACGCGGCTCAGTAGTCAAATCTCGAAAGCCATACGACGCGATATACCCCATTTCAACACATCACGTGTAGAAGACGCTTTAGAGCGAAATAAAGGCTCAAAATTGTCTTCTAGAGACCTGTCTATTGGGTAACGTCAGTTGTCAAAGCTGAAGACCTAAACTGGCAAAATCGTTTGGTCCAAACCTGAAATATTGAGAGATCGAGAACTTCTATAGACAGTTGTACACCTCAACTCGTGGTCCTGTCAACATCACGGCCAAAGAACCCAGAGCCAAATTAACTCGACACTATACCGAAGATATCCCGGACGTCAGTTTATATGAAATAAGAATGGCCTTGAAACAGCTTAAGAACAATAGGGCGGCGGACGATGACGGAATTACATCAGAGCTTCTGAAATCGGGTGGAACACCGATACTTAAGGTCCTTCAGAGGCTCTTTAATTCTGTAATCCTCGAAGGCATTACGCCAGAAGCTTAGAGCAAAAGCGCGGTCATTCTTTTCTTCAAAAAGGAGACCTCACCTTATTGAAGAACTATAGACCTATTTCGCTTCTAAGCCATGTCTATAAGCTGCTTTCCAGGGTCATTACGAATCGTCTCGAACGCAAGTTTGACGAATTCCAGCCTCCCGAACAAGCCGGTTTCCGAAAATGCTTCAGTACCATGGACCACATACATACGCTGCGCCAGATTATACAGAAGACTGAGGAGTATAATCGGCCTCTTTGCGTAGCGTTCGTGGACTATAAAAAAACCTTCGATTCTATCGAGACCTGGGCGGTGTTACAGTCTCTCCAGCGAGGCAGCGGTATCGGTACATCGAAGTGTTGAAGTGTTTGTATAACAGAGCCACGTTGTCTGTCCGACTACAAAACCAGACCACGAAACCAATGAGACAGGGAGACGTTATTTCTCCGAAACTGTTCACAACTGCGTTGGAGGATGTGTTTAAGCTTCTGGAGTGCGAAGGATATGGCGTCAACATAAATGGTGAGTACATCACTCACCTTTGATTTGCCGACGACATAGTGGTCATGGCAGAATCGTTGGAAGACCTAGGCACGATGCTCGGAGACCTCAGCAGAATTTCCCAACAGGTTGGCCTAAAAATGAATATGGATGTGATGTTCAATGTCCATGTCGCGCCTATACCGGTTGTTGTTGGGAACGCTACTCTCGAAGTTGTTGACGCATACATACCTAGGGCAAGTAGTCCAATTAGGTAGGTCCAACTCTGAGAAAGAGGTTAACCGAAGAATACAGCTCGGCTGGGCAGTGTTCGGGAAACTACGCAACATATCTTCGTCCAAAATACCTCAGTGCCTAAAGACGAAATTTTATAATCAATGTGTGTTGCCAGTGATGACTTATAGTACAGAAACGTGGTCTCTTATTGTTGGCCTCTTTAATAAGCTCAGAGTCGCTCAGCGAGCTATGGAAAGTGCTACGCTTGGTGTTTCTTTGCACGATAGAATCCGTAACGAGGAAATTTGCCGAAGAACTAAGGTTACCGACATAGCTGAAGTGGCAATGGGCAGGCCACATCGCTCGACCAACCGATAACTGATAACCGATAGGGAAGAAAGGTTCTCGAGTGGCGACCACGTATCGGAAGACGCAGCGTGGGTCGGCCTCCTAACAGGTGGACAGACGATCTGGTCAGAACCGCAGGAATCGGATGGGCGCGGGTGGCTCAGGACCAGCCGTTGTGGAGACATATGGGGGAGGCCTTCGTTCAACAGTGGACGTCTTTCGGTTGTAACGAACAATGAAACAAAATAACGGACGTTGATAGAAAGAGAAAAATACCACTGGTCTTTTTGTCTCTTTCTAAAGGATGGTTAATTTTGTGAGGCTATTGCACAGTCCATAGGATAGATGATTCTAGTATTTGTGTTTAGGATTCAGCATAATTGGAGCACATTAAGACTAGTTCATCAAAAAGTTAGTAATCGGGATGTAAAAAAATCCTATGCCCAATTGGAGGCAAATTTGAGAAATTTGTAAAGTGGCTTGGACTGACTTAAGATAATATATTAAGGAGTATGCGTGTGCATTGAAGTGGAGGTGTTGGACTTATGAAGTTTTTATAGTTCCATGTCAATGCACATCATGAAGATATAATCACTACGTTTTATGGTAAACATTTATTTTCTTGACATCGTTTCTTTTTTATAATTGTGTATGTGATAATAAAAAATAAATTGTTGGAAGAAATAAGTTTAACATAAGCAAGTGGATCCGTTTCAATCATTACCCGACTTCATACGACAGCTTACGAACATTAGTTACGGCCGAGTGGAAGCTTGGCCAGTTTTTAGTTAAAAAAGAAACTGCAGCCGAAACCATCATTTTTGGCCGATCCTTTATATATATATTTTATAGCTTATTAGTTAACTTCTTGTATCCAAGCCATAAAGTTATTAAGGAAAAAAAATGGAGTTAATCTAATCTGTGAAAAGTTGAAAACTAACCTAAATTTTTTGTGGTTATTTTGTCATAATTTTTTGTGTTTCGTGAGTGGTTGCAAAACATTAAGAAATCATAACAAAATGGGCTTAGATATTGTTGGTTTTGCATATGCTGCAACTGTTGCTGCGGGGGGTATTATGGGTTACGCCAAAGCTGGTAAAGTTCAATTTTTTTAACTACAGCGGATAAGTGTTCTAACTTTTTAGGGTGCGTTCGAAATCGCAACGAGGAAGTTAAAAAAGTGGTTTTGGGACACCCAGGGTAGAGTAATTTTCCAACTGTCAAGTTGAATTCTTTACACCGCCATAGAAAAGGTAGAAAATCACTCCTGTCAGTGTGAAAATTAACTGTCAAACGCTCGTTCCAGAACGGGTTGATTTTTCAACTCTACCGGGCAATAATTACTCGGCGTGATTTGGAACATAGCACTAAGTTAATGAAAAAAAATTCACTTCACAAATTACATACAAAGCGCTTCTCTGTTACTATGACCGGTTTTTGGCTTTATCAACACAACTAACATCGTTTTAGCTTTTGTGCTCGTTTTAGCTCGATATTTATAACGGCAAAGGTCAGACTCGCACTTAGCTGTTTGTAAATTTTGTGAGATAATAATTTTAATCGTTCAATGAGCATCCCCTAAAAGCCCCCCGAAAGCTAATCAGAAATCCGTGATTTTATCAGTTTTTAAAAAAAAAAATTATTGATATGTATTAATCACAGACCTCTGTGTACTGCCCTCACTCTGCTTTGCTTCACTGTGAAAAAAAATTCTAACAAACTATTCTTTAATTGTGTACAAGGGAATGTGTCTCTATCAATTAACTTAAGAGCCTTTCCGAAAATAATTGTTGATTTTCGTATTTTTGAAATGCCATAAAACAAGACATTACTATTATCTATTATTTTAAATAAAATATTTTTAGTCCTTAATATATTCTCCTTGTATCTCTAGAACCAGAATTTTGATGAACAAAATGTAGGTAGCATATTTTGATAGAAATATCCTATAAACACTGTGAGTAATTATGATATATCAATCTAAAATTTAGACACATGTGAAAGGGAAGTGCACTTTTCAATTCTGTACAACATATTTTTCAATAATGTTTGGCTTATAAACTGGCCATTCCAATTAATCATATTTCAAAAATGTATCACATAGAAGTAAAAACACTAATTATTAGCTATTGTAAGAATGATTTTTATTGCTCCTTAAATAGCAGGAATTGCAAATAAAATTCACCAATATAATGCAGGAACAATACAAAACATCCTATTACTTTTAACTATTCTTCTAAATTTCTAAGTAGTATATATTTGAAATATCTTATGGCAGCACTAGTTAGGTTCTATGTGCACCTTAGGGGTAACATAACATGGATGAACCCTTACTTCTGGTACCAGTTTGTTAAAAACCCTATTGGTTGGGACTAAAGTTAGTGGGTACAAGTCTCATATGTCCAAGGTATATATACTGTCATAAGTTAAAAGGTTCCTACTGTATATATTTTTCCAACTGATGAATATTGGTTTCTTTTCAGGATCTATTCCATCTTTGGGAGCTGGTCTCATTTTTGGATCAATATTAGGTAAGTCTTAACACAGTCAGACAAATACATTAAAAGCTCTTCAACTAGACTACGGTGACCACTTACTATTAGGCGGACCGTAAGCTTGTTTGCCACCTTAGTTAAATAAAATAAAAAAAAAAACTATATTTAAATTAAAAACGTTGACTTGTCTTGTGGGGTTCTTTGGACTCCAGCTTTACCTTGTCTGTCAAAAATTGAACTGACCATCTCTGTAGGTATCAACACCAAGGATCCCAATACGCTAGGAGATGGTTAGAGGCAGAGATGTTTCTGAAATTGTTATACCTTTATGCTTTTCTTATGAAATATAGATGCTCATAGCGCATATACACATTTGTACGTGAGGCTAGGAAAATAATGAGCCGAGGCAAAAATGCGATTGTAATAAAACACTCTGATCATTCCATTCGCCACGAGAATCATTTCGCCACACGCGCGTTTTTTGGACACGAGTCAAAGGGAGCCAATCGTCAGATGAACTTACTGCGAGTTGAAGTAGAAATGTATACACGCAAATACATTTTAGGCAAGACTGGCCCACTCAGGACGAGAGGTGAAATTGCAAACCCTGGGCCAGAACTGACTGTATTTTTATCAGTCTGTATAAAATTATTTAAGTATTCAATAATGTTTATTCTTTAGGTGTTGGTGCATATCAAATTAGCCAGAACCCTTCTAATTATGCGCTTACTTTGGGCACAACTTCAGCTTTAGGAGGTCTTATGGGATACAGGTATGTTGTTGCTATATACTATGATAAAATTACTGTTTTATTTCGAAGTCTTTGAAGCTAGCATACCATTTTTAGTCAATTGCAAAAAAAAATATACCAAATTTTGCCATATTCAAATTTTCCCGTTTACGCAAAGTAAGCAGGCCAACTATGCAAAATATGACTGGTGGCTAAGAATTAACCGTTTTCTAACTGTTTTTCAACCGTAATGTAAAAAAAAATTGCCTTTGATTTATTTTTTAAAAGAACCCATGGTCGGCTAACTTCGAGTGAAGTTAGAAGTGGCAGAATATTTGCCGATTTGATTTGAATTGTTCATCCGTAATGTTAGAAAAATTGCAGTTGAGCTATTTTTAGGATTCTGTACCTCAAAAAGAAAAAAGGAATCCTTATAGGATCACTTTGTTGTCTGTCTGTCAAGACCCCTTTTATCAGGAACGCGTAAAGGTATCATGTTAAAATTAATATCAAATACTTAGGTTTATGGTCCCTTGAAGCTGTAAAAAAATCAACCTTCTGAGTCAACTGAATATAAAAATATGGTCGAAGATTGGTTTTTTTTGTCACATATTTTGGCATTAACAAACAAAACAAACCTATGGGGTATTTCCCGTTGCCCTAGAACCATGAAATTTTATATGAAGCAAGGTCTTACATGACAAACATAGGAAAAAATCCGAATTTTGTTAATTTTTTAGTTTTAAAACATTTTAAAAAAAGATTGTCTGTCAAGAGTTCAAGACCCTTTTACTAAAGAATGCGGAAGGTATCAAGTTGTAAAATTGTCGTTATTATTTTTTTAAAAAGGGTATGGTTGGCTATTTTTGAGAGAAGTTAGCCTTCAAGTTGAAAATAAAGATTCAATTATTTTACCATTTTTGAAAAATCATCCCCTAAAGGGCCATACACTGGCCTGCAAAAGAAGGTATAACAGTTTTTTAAATTGAATTTTCTCCTAAACTATTAAACTTAGAGATTATAAATAAAAACAACATTTAGAGCAGTTAAAAAAGATTTTTTAAACATAAGTTTATTTTACTTAACTTAATGTTTTTAACATAAATGAAACATAAAAACAAAAAGTAGCCATTTTTACTGAATGGCAAAAACTTAAAAAACACTGAAAAAGGTGTTTGTAGTCTTAAAATCCCCTTTTTTTAACTGGTGTTGCCTCCTCTGGCTCTGATCACAGCTTAGAGTCTGTTTGGCAGACTCCTGAAGACGAGGTTTCGGAGACGATGTTGGGGTATATTCTGCCATTCTTTTATCAAGGCCTGTTTAAGATCATTGAGGGTGATAGGAGGTGGTCTGCGTCGTCTGACCACCCTTCTGAGCTCATCCCAAGCGTGTTTGATCGAGTTCAGGTCAGGACTTGGCCTGGCCATCAAGTTGATACCAACCTTCTGAATGTACTCTTGTAGGACCTAAGCGGTGTGTGGCCTGGCGTTATCTTGCATTAGAATTGATCCATCACCCATATTTACCGGATATGGTCCTGCATACTCATTAGGTATTTCTTGAGCGTATCTCACCCCGGTTAGAGTGCCATTTTCTATGGCCACTAACTATGTGCGACCTTCCGAAGAGATGCCAGCCCATACGTGTACAGAGCCCTCGCCATATTGGAATCTTTCTACAAACCAGGCCGCCTGTAGACTTTTCGCCTTCCGTCATTAGTGAATTATGAGAAACGTGACTCATCCGTGAACAAGACTTTTGCCCATTCTTCTTCACCCCACTGTACGTGGTCACGAGTATTCCTCAATGTGTTAACCTGATGGCCTCTCTTAAATTTGGGACCATTTGCTGGCCTGTAAGGCTTCAGGTATACCTCAGCAAGTCTTCTTCTGACCGTGTCTTCTCTAATGTAATCATCCCTCATCACGAGAAGATGCTGTTGGACCTGAACTGCATTGAGATGATGGTTTCTCAAAAAAGTGCTGGTAATATATCGGTCTTCTCTAGCTGTAGTGCATCTAGTGCACCATTACATGGTCTTCTGAGATGGTTTCCGGTTTCTTCGTACCTTTGTTTCACCTTGAAGACCGTTCTTAATGTCACACCCACCATTCTCGCAGTACGACGCATACTGATGCCTAGTTCCAGATGTGACATAATTCTTGAACATCCTTCAGTTGAAACAGATGTTTACGTGCTAAAGATACCTTGGCTTATGAATTAAATGTAAATGATCAAAAACAAAAGCAGAAAGCTAAAAGTAAAAAAGTTACTGCATTTGAAAAGGGAGCGTTTTACTTTTTTGTTTATTTTTTCAGCCATGATTTAAAAGGAGGTTGTCAAAAAGGAGTTTTTATATAACAAAACTAAATTTTAAATAGTAAAGAAGTTATCGTCACGTGTATGAGTGTTATACCTTCTTTTGCAGGCCAGTGTAGTTGTAGTTTGTGTCTAGACTTAACATTATGCAATGAGGATCCAGTCATAACGTAGGCGAGCACTAAGTTAGAATTTAATTTATCCCCTCCAATTAAAATGGGAGTTAAGTTTTCATGGAAATGCGAAATTTTTTGAGCTAAATGCATCTTATTGACTAAATTTCAAATAATTGACGTGTTTTTTTTTTTTTGGACATTTACTCCCTTTGGGGTCACAATTTGAATGACAACTCCGATATCTGTGTGTCTAAAATATTTTGCACATAGGTCTCTGTTACAACGTGAGTGAGTGCTGAGAAAGTAAAATACATGCAAAAATACAAAATTCAACCGTTAGGATGGTTAATATAGGGGTTGGGCTTTGGTTCGGAAGTCGTCATTTTTGACGCACATTGCATAAAATTAGATATGTGGCCTTATGGTTATAAATTAAGATTGATTGATTCCCGAGACGGCAAAATAGGGGATTAAATTTTGTATGAGAATTTTGATATTATGGTTAATCATTAACAATCAAAAGCTGTGTTTTTTTCCAAAAGTCCACGCAGACGAAGCTAGTATAATATAAAAAAAATACAACATGCAGTGTCTACTGACTCCGTAGTATAGGCGATAGTACAAAGTTACATGATAAGGTGGGTACCTGGTAGTAACCCTTGTACGCGAGGCTGACTCGCATTAAATCGATTTTTTTTATCTCCCTCTTGAATTGTTATCTTCAAATGAGGATGATTCCTCACCACGACAACGTTTCACTAACGTGCAGTTGCAGTTTTATCATATCTATATCCCATATATCTAGACCTCGATAGATCAGCCTCCAGCACTCTATTGTTGAAAAAAGGCCTTTTCCTATAAACTCCTCCACACTCGAACCTCCGCGTTACTTCAGCCAGCCGTTTCGGGCTACCTGTTTTAGGCAATCGGTTCACAAAGCTGGGGTCACTCATCTGCGCTTACTGATCCACCCACCCTCAATTTGTTTATCGGTGTAGGATTTCAACGGCAACTCCTCAATAATAAAAAAAAAACAGACTCACAATTGATGTTTTTAAGTAGCCTGTGGCCTTCTACGGGACTCAAAGTATCTCCATGCCAAATTTTATCTTAATCAGTGGTTTAAGCGTAAAGGAGTAACAGACAGACAGAGTAACTTTCGCAATTATAATATTAGTATGGATGTTGTATTTATTGACTCGTCTGTATAGGCTACTGTTTTTATTGCGTATTTTATATTCACAGGTACTACAACAGTCGAAAGTTTATGCCCGCTGGTTTGATGTTTGTCCTGTCAGTTGGAATGTTGGCAAAGTTGTTAGTGAAGAATGTTGGCCAAAGTCAATCACCATTTAAAACGGGTTAATGATACTCAATTTACTTTACTATATTTTCTTGTTATGTTTGCGTCCTTTATTTCAACGATTGAGTTTTACGAATTCATTAACTTCTGGAACCAAAATTATACAAATCAATTTTGATCAGAAACTGACATTAAAATTATTATTAACGCAGTACGTTTTATTTAATATGTAAGGTGTGTCAAATGTCGTAAAACAATTTGTTATGTTAAAGTTGGCAAAGTAGTTTTGAATATGTAATTATTTTTTCTGGTTAATTTATCCATGTTATCAATGTGACAAATGCATTTAAACGAATAGTGTAGTTCAAATCGAATTCGTATCATAAATTTTGAATTGCGGTTTATGATACAAGTTTTTACTTTAACAAATTATTTGTTAATAAATACCTCTATTTTACTTAAACAAGTTACCTAAGTAATATACAGTTGACATTATGAAATCTTTGCTTAATTGAATTGTAATAAAAATAATTAAAATATAATATTGGAGATATTTTAAAGTTTTACATAATCATACCTAGATTCAACTAAATTTACCAATTCAGTTATTGTATTCTTGTATGTAGTAATAAGTGTAGTTATTTGTATATTTTGTAGTTGGGGTGTATTTTTATTTATGTTTTCGTTCTATTTATTATTATTAAATAAAATACATTGTGTTCATATTTTGTATAATATTATTTTATGCATACCTACCTACGTAGGTATTGTTTTTGGTTTTTATGAATTTTATATAACTTGTCATAATTTTAGGTCCAAATGAACAGAGAACCTAATTATTGTCAATAGATTGAAGAGTTACAATAAATTGGTGTTGGGACTAATTTTTTTGTTTTTTTTTCTTTGTTCTCTTAGCGTACCTTTCTTTTCATTATTACCAGAGTATATCAAGTAAGTTTTGTTTCGAGTATCATGTCTGGTCAAGGCTGGTAGAGCAAAATCCATTGTGTGGTGAGGCGGTGCGGTGGGGAACGGTATACTTCCCCCGATACTGCATAAATACCCGGGTAAACCTAAAAATGGTATAGATTTTATCACTGGATGACGTGATGTATTGTCTGTGTATATACATAGGCTTTTTGACAATTATTTTGTTTCGTCTTTATATCAAAACTATCTTCTGCCAGCGGCTTCGCCCGCCCTAAATTTCGTTATCGGCGTAGGTTCTTACGGCAACTCCTCAATTATAGAAAAAAAACAAACAATCACATCTTTTCTCATTAATGGCATAATACATTCGTGTCCGTGAAAGCATGAAAATACACATACTAAATTTCAACCCGATCGGTCAAGCCGTTTAGTAGTTGACATACCGACAGCAACGCCACCTACCGGGTACAATTGTATTTTTAAATCATCCAGGAAACCATCGAAATACCCATATGAAATTTCAACCTAATCGGTTCAGCCGTTTAGAAGTTATGCGAAAAAGATAAGTACGGAAGGATAATTCTTACTACCCGATGTCCTATTACCCGTTTTCCCGTAGGAATGAAGCATTTTCCCGCGGTAAAAAGTAGCCTATGTTCATCAGGGATAATGTTGGCTTCTAATGGTAAAAGAATTGTTCAAATCGGTCCAGTAATTTCGGAGCCTATTCAATACAAATAAACAAACAAACAATCAAATCTTTCCTCTTTATAATATTAGTATAGATAGTATAGACACAATAACTACCATTCGTCAGCCCTATAGTACGGCTCCTTCTATCAAAAATCAAATTTATGGTCCCATTCGGAAGAAAGCATCAAACTTGGCATGCATGTAGCTTTTACATACGTGCTTCAATTTCAATAAGGAAACACGTTCAGAAACGGTTGCTTCCAGTTTTGAAGGCCCTTCATCCGTAAAAGCCATTTGAAGTCGATCAAATGATCAGGTTTTAGGCCACATTTAAAATCGTAGAAAATCATCTCATGAAACTGTTCTCGATGCAGATCCATTTTTAACGAGACACGATCATTGAATTTGGCTTTAAAAAAAATGTGGAGGGAAGTCGAAATTCGAACAGTGGTATTTTTACTTTTAAATAATCAAATATTTCAAAATAATTACAAGTGGCCAGTGCCTTATACATAAAAACTTTTTTTCGCAAAACTTTCTGCGTGGCCTGGCATACCCAATATAATAGCCGCGCGCGCCACACTCAAGTACCTATCATCCGCTTATGTAGCTATGGCGGCTGCGCAGAGAGGTGCAACCTCGATTCGGTTACCTCTTCTACCGTCCGCCCGCTACCTCGTCTTCTCACCCTAGACCAGACTAGACTCCTCCAGTCGCCCGCTGCATCCGAGTTTCGCGTTGTCTAAAAAGTCAGTTGTAGGAGCTGGCTATATAAGTCTGGCCGAAAATGCTTCGACGCTAAATGAGCTTGGCAAGATATCTGAAGATGTTGGGAATAGACTCAAACAAGGTGCATCGTTTTTGAAAATATTGCAATCCAAAACAGCAAAATTTCACAAAGGCTGTCGTTCCAAGTATAATAAAACTATGATTGACCGGATCTTAAAAACCAGTTCTAAGACGTAGAAGACATTAACCAAGCCGGAAAGGCGTTATTTTTAAGGGGACGTGCTATGAATAAGGTGCTCTTTAACAGCATACAAAACAAGCATGTTTTCAAGCGGGATTGATCTGTGGCCAAAGTTTGATACCAAACCCTGCATATCCTAACTTTGAGGATTGGGGATGAAAGAAACAAGATGTTGTTTGGACTTCAGTTTGGAGTACGACCAAAGAAACCTCAGCATCTGTAAAGATGCTGATAAAGTGCTCCTGCCGCAGCTGCATTACAGGTCGATGCCTGTGTAGGAAGTCAGGCCTACCCTGTACTGGCCTCTGTAAGTGCGGGGGAGATTTTTGTGATTTCAATTAAAATAAATATATAAAATTTTTACTAGACTTCACTGGTAGTTTTATTAACTTACTTGAATCCCGGTACTTACACCAATAAATGTCAGCTTCCGTGTTAGAAGACACTTTAAAACGTAAATTAAAGAGTTACTTGTTTCGTGGAGTTAGACGCGGTGGTCCCTAACTCGGGAACTAAAGTTTCTACAATAATCTATTAGATATCATATTGTTGCTCAATGAATCAAATTTTTAACTTCTATAGCTGTTTTATCACAACTGCCGTCGATTTTCCATAAATAGAGCAAGAAATAAAAAAGAGTATCTTTTTTAATGTTTTTATAATATGACGATGGCTGAATTTTGAAAAATATTAGCCTTATCACTATGAATTTAGTATCATTTTGTTGGTAATTTATCGGCAATGATTTGGTCCTTAAGAAATAAGTTCCTAAGTCCTACCGTTTTTCTAGTAAATAAAAAAAAAGAATGAGGGAGATAAAAGGGGGGAGGGGGGGGGGGAGAAGCAATCATTTCTCAGCGTGTTTCCTTATCGACATCGACGCACATATATGAGAGCTACATTCTTGCCAAGTTTCATGCTTTCTTCCGTATGGGACCGTATTTCGAGTTCACATTTTGTAAAATTTTGTAAAAAAGATGATACACTTACCGGGCGGGCGTTTTTTTTTCTATCTACTGTTGTTGGTTTTGACAACTACACGCGGACTAACTATTGCTGCGGTGCTGCTAGCACTATGCTGCGAAAAAGTTGGGGCCGTTTGCATGAGAGTGTCCTAGACACGAACCTCGGCTTGGGCAACCGCTCTTAAAACTAAATGACTGAATTTTCGGAAAAGCAAAGGCGTTTTGAAGAGAAGAAACGGCAAGAAACTTTTCAGCCGTCGCTTTTTATAATTATTAAATCTAACCAGTCAAAGCACCCAGGTAGGTATATTATTGAATCTAGTATACCTTGGTATATCGCTCTTGAATGATATATCTAAAGCTTCGTCGTATTCTGTATGTTTTTGTGTAAGCTTTGTTCGCGGGCGAGCTGTGAGCCTATGGGGTGATATCATTGTCTGAATCGCTTATTACGTGCCTAGGGTATCTAAAAGTCCTAAGGCCCTCTGTTGGGGGCGTAATCCCAAGCGTAACTAACAAGGGGATTGGGGTGCAGGGATGCCCTCTCAAAGTAGCGATTTGACGCGCCTTTGATGGTTGGTAGTTCGAAATCGCTAGTGAGATTGATATTACGCATTAAGTAGCGCCTCGCATAAAGAATAATTTTGTAAGACTTGCATGGAAGTAGTTAGTTTTTTGTGGCCGTGTGTGAGTATGGTATACAAGTTTTGTAAAGCGTCATCTTATTTCTAAGAGACATTTTACTTTTTTTGTTTAACATCGGCTTAAGACGACTGAGTTCAAAGTCCGCTCGGTCTCTTTATTTTTTAATGTGGGCTCCAAAGTGAGGACGGCAGTCCAAAGTGTTTCCTAGGTATTTGACCTTTGTTACCCAGTGAATGGGTTGGCCGAAAAGGTGGACTGGGATGAGTTGCCTTGTAGACTTTCGCAATTTTTTACCTCGGGCAAAGTGTATTGCTGTGCTACACTTGTCGCGGGGTTAACCTCGAATCTCCACTTTCGGAACCATTAGCCTAAAGCGTTAATTGCAGACTGGAAGGCCAGGCTTATTTGACGGACGTGTCGGTGCAAACAGTAAAGCGCCGTAACGTCTGCGAAGAGTGCCACATTGATGTTGAAGGGATGAGGAATGTCATTGGTGAACAATGAGTAGAGCAGTGGGCAAAGCACGGAGCCCTGGGGGACACCTGCTTTAATAAGGTGGGGAGATGAATAATTTATTTTAACGCGGTACCGGAAACTACGATCCCTAAAGAAGTCGCTTAGGATGTGTACGAGAAGGTCTGGAACACCGAGAATGAACAGCTTGTAAATCAAACCTGTTTCGTCAATTATGACAGGTACAAAAAACCCAAATTACTACAAGGTGACTTACCTCAAGTTGTATTTATGTACGTAAATAGACCACGACTGTCTGTCCTAATGTCACCTAAGGGAGCCCTAAATTTACAGTGATTTAAAGTTTAGAGGACTGAAAAAATAGGACAAGACATAAAAAGTAAATTAAAAGTAGAAATGTAAATAACTTCTTGGTGTAACGTCGTCCAAAAATTACCCTTTTACTCTTAACACTTATTATATAAGTAATGTTTATTACAACGCAATACTACATAAGGTATAAGCGTTTTTTTATATAATTAAAATTTGATTAAAACACTTTTCTGACAAAATAGGTTATTTGAATTCGTCGAGTACGATGACCTGACCATAGAGTAATGCCTTTAGGTTGCGGTCCGATTTTCCGTGCGTTGCTGATAGCAACCTTACAAAACAATCCTTCACCAGATCGGGTCTGACTGAGACACTGTATACCTTAAAAATCGGCAAGCGCGACAGAGTAGCAACAGCTGTCGTTAGAATCCAGTCGCCTACTTAAACTTCAGCAACGCGAGGAACGCCATCCGAGCCGGGGAAGATTCAAAGGATGCAACAACGCCTCCAGCGAAGAGGTGGCATATTCATCTCCTTGACCAAGACAAGATCACCTTCTTTCGGGGGGTCAGTCTTATCCGACCAACGCGCTCGCTAACTGCAAGAGATGAAGATACTCGAGAGAAAACCTTTTCCAAAAGCTTTGAAACATCTGCTGCAACAGTTCAAACCGTTGAGTGGAGTTTCCAATAACCAAAAACCACCTACCAAATAATGACCGGGAGTCACCACTTCCAAATCATCCAGAGAAATCGGACAGAGTGGCCTCGAGTTGTACACCGCCTCAATTTTACAGGAGACTAGATAGTTCCTCGAGTGTGAAAACACTCTCGCCGACAACGCGGCGAAGATGAGTCTTTGCTACCTTCACCACCGCTTTGAAAGTTCCGCCCCAAGAAAGATATGCGGGGGAAACCGAAAATCTTATAGTTGGTGCCGCAATCCAAACAGATGATATTGGGCAATCCACGGCGGCTAATGAAGCGAGAAAGACAGGCAATGAAAGGCTCAGTGGAAAGGGAGGAGACTATCTAAAGGTGGACAGTCTTCGTAAAAAGATATACAAAGACGCACAAGTATGCCTTGACCACATTGACGTTGCGCAACGTAGAAGTCTTAATGTTAAAGAGACCTGCAAAATCAGTTCCAACATAAGAAAAGACACAAACAGGGTTTACTCGATCGGGAGGCAAATCGCCCATTTGTGGTTAAGTCAAAGTTGCATCGAGCCTAAAACAGGGTATGCACTTACACAGCACACTCCTAATAACCCTTCGAGCCGAGACAATCCAAAACTCTCGTTGGAGTATGGTAAGAAGGCTTCTGAGTACCGCATGAGAGTTTCTTAAATCAACAGCAACATCAAATGGGCGATTTGCCTCCCGATCGAGTAAACCCCGCTCGAGTCTTTTCTAGTATTGGAACTGCTTTTGCAGGTCTCTTTAACATTAAGACTTCTACCTTGCGAAACGCCAAGGTGGACAAGTCATACTTGTGCGTTTTTGTATGTTTTGTTACGAAGGCTGTTCAACTTGCGGTAGTTTCCTCTCTTTCCACTGAGGCATTCATGGCCTGTCTTTCTCCCTTCGTTAGCCTCCGTGAATTGCCAAATATCATATGTTCGTATTGCGGCACCAACTGTAGCGAAGAGAAGTCTACCAGTTCCTTGTTGCAAATCAGCAGGGCACAGGACATCACGTTTCCTGCAAAGAAATAAAGTGGATTTTCGATCCCCCCGCATATCCTACTTGGGGCGGAATTTTCGAAGCTGTGGTGAGGGTAGCAGAGACACATCTCAGAAATGTGTTGTGTTTTTATACATAAAGTTCGTGTCTATTTTACTAATTGTGTAAAGACTTAAGGGCGTATACAATTTTGTTTATATTTTATTGTTTTAAGTTAATTCTTGTCCCCACCTTTTATGTCCTCCCTCAATTAAAACTGTAATTTAGGGCTCCCTTAGGTCCCCTTAGAAGACATAGGACAGACAGATTTGGTCTATATAGGTACAACGAGAGTATATTGAGGTAAGTCACCTTGTAGTTATTAAGGTTTTTGTACCTGTCATCATTGACAAAACAATCTCCTATTAAAATCCCATAGTGCTCTCGTTGTACATTGCGCAGTTTCCGGCCGTTCTTGACAAATCGGTAAATCCACCGATCCGATTAATTTTTCAAGACAGCTGAACCTAGTCAACAACGAATCTGAACAAAGTCTAAGGGTTAATCTTTGCCGCTAGGACGCGTAAACCTGGAAGAAGATCTACCAACTCCAGACTAGAAGAAGGCCACCCTGACTTTAGTCCAAAAAGCCATTTAGGTCCCCACCAAAGTGGATTATCGACCAAAACAGAAGCCATACAGCCACGGGAAGCAATGTCGGCTGCATTTAATTACAATGCAACGTGATTCCACTCAATGGCAGCGAAAGACTCCAAAATCCTGGAAACCCTATTCGCCACAAAGGTCTCTAAAAAATTGGCAGAAGCTTTAAGCCAGGCGAGCACAATCTGGCTGTCAGTCCAAGCGTAGACGTGGAAAATGGGTACAGGTTGGCCCAAGGTCGAAACTACGTAATTGAGCAATTGGCTCAAAAGAGTAGCCCCAGAAAATTCCATCTTTGGCATCGTAAGCCGGGTGCGAATGGGGGCGACTTTAGTCTAGGCGGTGACCAAATTGAGGAAGACCGAATCATTGGGCTGTACGGCATGAAGATAAATCATAGCCGCATAGCCAGCCTCAGAAGCATCACAGAAGCCGTGGAGAGTGACACTGGATTAACCCGGGGGTAAAAGCACCTAGGAATACGCACATGAGAGAGATCCTGAATGGACGAGACAAAAGGCATCCAAGATTCACCAGTAAGAGGGGTCTCCCAGGAGATTTCCTCCAGCCACAGCTTTTGTAAATTACACTTGGCCCAAAAAACAAACAGGTGCAAGCCAATCGGAATGGTCGAAGATCTGAGCTATGGTAGATAACACAGTGCGCTTAGTACATACAGGTTTTGGGAGCTGAAAGAGCTTCCACCTGGAAGGAGAAAAAATCCGTAAACGGTTGGCATTGTACTCTGAATTGCAACTGAGTCATGGTTGTCGACATTCTGAAAGATTAGAGGATCCTGTTGGAACTCCTCGGCGAGACCATTGGGGAGATCAGAAGAGTTTGATATCCATTTCCGAAGCTCATATCCGCCGGCATTGAGGATTCCAATTAGCACATCATATAGAGGCCTTCCTGCAGATATCGTCAACGTAGACGTCGCTGCATAAAACAGAAGCAGCACGAGGGAAGTGAATACGTTCCCTATCAGCAAGCTTTAACAGGGTCCTAATAGCGACGAACAGACTGGAGGGAAGACTATAAGTATTGGTGTTCAACTCAAAGACGGTCATTGGTCGCGCAGGATCTTCTCGCCAGAGAATCAATTAATGTATTAATAAACTATTAGTTTGTAAAGCAAATTCTTGTTTATTTCTTTTGTCTATTCAAAAGTTTTTTTAGAAACCCATTTGAATAAAAAGATTTTGAATTAAATTTCGATTCTGGTGTAATGAAAAACAATTTCAATTTTCATTATTTTCTATTTCTCTTATAATTTACATTTTGGGAAGAAATTAAACGTAACTGATTCATACATAAATATACGAACAAAATAAATAGGTTTATACCTAGTTAAATCAAGGCAAGTTACAATATTCAGTAATAAAGCTTTGTTCCTATTTTTTTTGTTCTGTGCCAATTTTTTTTTAATTTTATGCTATTGGTAACTTTATAATTAACAGCTATGTGATATAAATATTTTTTAGGAATAAGTTATAAAGAATTTTTGTGTAAAAAAGTTTTGTATAACAAATAGAAGTATAAGTTTCGTACATAATTGCTCAAAGAATTAAAGGTGTAGGCCGCGAACCAGTCGCTCTTGTCCAAAAAAAAATACAAAACTTAATTCAAGATTTTCCGCTTAAACATATTGTATTCAAAAGGCACATTGTGGCAGTTTCTTTTATATTTTACAACCATTTTATTAAAAAAAAAAACGTAGGCTAAGGAGTATTTCTATTTACCTTCCATCCTAAGAATAAGATCTCTAAAGAGATCTGGATTTGATCGTCATATTTATACAACAGTATAACCTAGTGTACTTAAAGTTCATTAACATTAACACAATCACATGTTATATCACTCACAGAACTGTGTCTGACACTTATAAAAAAAAAACAGTTTCGTCTTCAGACACAATAGTTTCACACACAAAAAATCGCACCGCACTTCCCCGTACCTACCCGCAGAATATTCAACAGTACGCAAAACTATTAACGTAGAACAAAAACTAAATAAAAACAAGCAAAGTGGTGTTTCTGCTTGGTTTTATTTATTGAATTATATTAATCTTTATATTATTCTTTTCTATAGCCTTTATTTTGTTTATAAACAGTTAAAAATGAATAAGAAACATTAGGTTTTATATCTGTGCCTAATATTCATTAGTACGGGCGTGCGCGCGAAATATTACTGTAACATATTGTATAACTGGAAATGTGACATCCCCTTTATGTTAGGGTTACCAGGTTAACCTTTAGATCAACCATTTTTAATTATCCCGAATAGTGGGTAGTCGTGTAATTTCCAGTGTGGCAGTCTTCAATGCTCCGCCCGCTCGTTCAGTTAGTGGCGGCTGCTATAAAGAAAAAAGTATATTAATTTGTTTAATTTTGAGAAATTTAATTTTTAATTTAATTTTTTTTTATATATTTTATTATATTAGATTATACATAATATTACTATACAATTTATTATATTTTTTAAATGTAAATATATAAAATATTTAATGCATTAAGTTACTTTCATAACAAATACACAAAAGATTTCTAGACTCAGACCAGGAGTCGTACCTGCGATCCTGAATACCGTTCCAGTGCTCTTAAAAGTGAGTTTGGTAACTTAGTTTTAAAATAGATATCATACATAAAACAAAGTTTCACTCATCAAAAAACGGAAATAAAAAGATAATAAAAAATAAATGAACAATATTATTATCATGCACAATAAATTAATAATATCAGTAAATTTATTTACAACTGTACAATGTATATTATTGTATGATCAAGTTATTAAGTAGTAACAGTTTGAATGGTAGAGTCATAGCAGTTTCAATAGTGAGTTATGTACAGATGATATTATGTACAAATGTCCACGGAAAAGTAGTTATAGTACCTATTGGTAGTAATATTCCCTATCAAGTAACAAAAATAGAATACAAAAACGAAAAAAACTAAAAGAAACTAAGAATGGACGAGAATCTGTTAAAGATTAAAATAAAAAGATATTAAAGATAAAAAAAACTGCATGGAATATTCGCAATGTACGGCAATTTGAAATGATAATCTTTAAGTCCATTAGAGAATCAGTTGTTCTTCGTAATTTGGCTGTAGATAATTTATTGAAAATCATTAAATAACACTGATTTAAAATATGCTTGGAATACGTGCTTAGTTACCACAATTGGCAAAATCGATAAGATAAAAACTATCATTAAAGATAATATGTAGCATTAATTTTGTGGTAAACTTATCTGGCATTGAAATTTATTCGTTATACAGGATTTTGATTGCAATGTCAATACTATTACTATAAAGACTATAGAGAAATTAGGGATAGGGATTTACGGTTAAATAAACTTAACATCTATGTTGTATGTAGGCATTATTTAAAATCCGGAATATATGTGAGTGAGCATTACTTAAAGAATTTATCAAATACGTGGGTATTATTTGAAGAATTTCTGAAACATGTGAACATTATTTGAAGAATTTCTAAAATATGTAAATTATTATTAAAGAATTTCGAAAAATTGTGGTCATTATTTGAAGATCTGAAATAAGTGTGACGTAGTTTGGTTGAAAAGAAGATGAAAGAGTTGTGAAGATCAAGATGATTCCGATGCGGTCCAGATGATTTCCATTCTTAATGCCTTACCAATAAGTATTTTATGGCACATCTCTTCTAGTTTCGAACATCCTCCCCCGTCGTAAAATTTCTTTGTATTGAAAAATCAGCTGGTTGTATGTTCGGATCTTGGGAATTTGCGTCCGGCCTTATTGAGTTATCACTAGATTTCGCTTGGGAATAATACGTCCCAATTTTAAATATTGATTTGACATCCTTATTTTGAAATAGCGACTTCGGTGTCGATCGTCCGAAATAATCAAAATCACCTTTTCCGAAGAATCCGGATTTAGGTTTGTCATATTTATCGGATGACCTAGTTGTTTTCCAGAAATCTTTAAAATCGTACGGACTTTTTGTTGATGTGATCGAGAACTTGTTGAAAAACGGCGAGTTGGTGACGGTAGTCGATTTCTCTGTCGCACTGATTGGACTATTGGTGCTGCCATGGTAGAAGATGAAGTCATGGTAGTGATACTTTGTAGTTGTAGTAGTCTTTTGGGTAGTCCTCGTAGTTGGGGTGTTTGTGGTTGTTGTGAAGTATATCTGTTGGGTCTGTGGTGACGCTGTAGTACTAGATACGTATGGCTGTGTTGTCCCTTCGCTACTGTATGTGTATTGTAAAAAGAAATAAATAATTATTAGTTGTGCTTTTGTGTGTATGTACATACATATATCGTTGTAGGTGTGGGCATAGTACAACCTTAAATTATGTTTTTTAACAATTTAGGAGTGCAACAACGTGGGACTTACTACGGGAACAATTACTGGGATCAATATTATAGCAGTACATGATACCAATGCAATGAAAGTTTTTAATACTAAGGTACCTGCGGGCAATAAGGCCCATGTTATTAAATTTCTAAATGAATTTAAACAAATTGAGACAGGTGCGGGAAATATGGCCTTAGGTGAGCTATTAGGCCTATATTAAAATAAATAACATAATTGCTTAATAAATTTTATTAGATCCTATCGTGAAATTATGTTTAGTTATTTCAATGAAAGAAATAAATTGGCTTAGAAATTGATAATCATCCGAATAATTTAAAAAATTAGGCTTTATTACTCGCACTATAAAAAAAACATTTGTTTGTTAAAATAATATAGTGTTTTTCTTGTCGTTACTAAGACACATTCATAAGTGTTTTCCATATTGTTATATTTTTTGCACTCTTTTATTTAGGTCTTATTAGGCGACTTCCACCATCTATCCAATTCAATATAAAAGTTTAAAACAACACAATTTTTTTAATTAGGTAGTTTTGCTAAATACGAAAAATAGGAATAAACCCATTAGAAACAATAAGTAATGTTATAATTTATTGATCCTTCAAATCAATGTGCAGTCTAGTATATACTTGCAATTTATACAAAATTCTACTTTTACTCAATTCGTCTCACTCTTCCCCTTAAGTGACCATAGTGATGTGATACAGACCTAGTGATGTTGTAGAACGGGCTGGTATCAGCTCTCACGTAGCTCGGCGTGTGTTGGGAATAATCCGGGATTATATTCTCGTGTTCCGTTATACACCGCCCATTGATGCAATACTGTAAGACATCACGAACAAGGTAACATAACTTGGCTTTTCAAATAGATAAAAAAAAAACTCTTCACCGACACCACAGTCCAAATTACATATCTGTCGTTATACCCACCTGTCCGTCACCACATGGCGACCCTTCGGCCGCCGGCCTGTACGCGACGCAGTAGCCGCTCGAAGCGTCGAAGCAAAACAGTTGTGCACATACTCTCTCGTCTTTGAAACACGCGCTGAAATGTACGAATAACGTATAAGGTAGGTATAACAGTTCGCCAATTTTTGTAAGTTAGATTATTTAGTTTATTATTAGCTATCGAAATTACATGATTGATTTTTTAAGCCATTAGGTGTAAAGTTAGTAAGACTACTGTAACTATGTACCATCAACTATAAAGACGGGCTTCAGAAGGCACGGCCTATTATATCTTCCGCGAGGCAAGGAGATGCTTAGGAATGTAGGGCACCCATCTGCTAACTAAAAGCCTGGCTCACGGAAGAAATAAAATCTTTAATGACAAAACGAAATCGTGCCAAGGCCAAATATAAGGTTAATCCTTGCGACAATAATCGTACAAAATACACACTCTTGAGGAATCGCTGCAAAAGGATGTGTAGAGACGCACAAAGACGCCATATCCACAAATCCGTTGAAATTTCTTAAGTCTTTAGGAGTTGGGAAAATGAAACTTCCTTCTATTTCAAATAATACTGATATCAATCTCCTAAATCAACATTTTATTTCTAACGTTGACATTGACAGCAACAAAAAAAATTAAACATTAAACTCACTTTCTTCATTGCCAACTCCTGACTTTTCGACTTTTTTTCTTAATCGATTTTCTGATTGCGATGTTAAGAAGAACATACTCGCCATTTCATCCAATGCTGTCGGTGAAGATTGCATTAGTCGTAATATGATCGTTTCTATCCTTGATATTATAACTCCCGTCATTACCAATATCCTAAATCATTCCATTTCCTCAGGTGTTTTTCCTGAGTCCTGGAAGTATGCTTATATAATTCCTTTACCAAAGAAATATAATCCCCCCTCCTTTTTTGACTTTCGTCCTATATCCATTCATCCTTTCTTGTCAAAAGTTCTGGAACGGCTTGTTTATCAACAGTTGTCCCATTTTCTTTTAAGTAACAACCTTTGAAATCCCTTACAATCTGGTTTCCGTTCCAGTTATAGTACGACTACTGCACTTATCAAACAACTGATGATATACGTTATGGTATGGAAAATAAGGAGGTCATGGTTCTGATACTCTTAGATTTTAGCAATGCTTTTAACAACGTGGATCTGGACATTCTGCTACTCATTCTTAGTTCTCTTAACATTTCTCCAATCGTTATCGATTGGATTCATAGTTACTTGCGTGGACGTCGAGGTCGATGATTCTCTATCTGACTGGTGGAACACGGCCGCTGGTGTTCCGCAAGGTGGCGTTTTGTCTCCTCTCCTGTTTGCTATTTTCATAAATTCTATAACATCTCAACTATCTTCTCTTTACCATCTCTATGCAGACAATCTTCAGATTTACACACAAACTCCTATCAGTGAACTGACAAATGCTATATCAATTATTAATCGAGACCTTAATCAAGTTGTGAAATGGAGTGAATCCTATGGCCTCATTGTTAGTCCTACGAAAACACAAACAATCATCGTGGGCAGTTCTAGACTTATATCCAAGATTGACTGGAATGAACTCCCATTAGTAACTGTGAACGGAGTTTCTATCCCTTACAAAGACACGGTTAAAAACCTGGGTATATTTATCGATCGAACACTATCTTGGGGTTCGCAAATAAAGGAAGTTAGTAAGAAAATATTTGCTACAGCCAAATCTTTAGGCAGGTTGCGCAACTTCCTACCAATTCTCACTAAAATTGCTCTTGCACAATCTCTTCTTCTGCCTGTTCTCGATTATGCTGATGTTAGTTATTTTGACCTTATTGAGGAGCAGCTTAATAAACTTGAGCGACTTCAGAACTTCTGCATTAAATTCATATTTGGTCTACGTAAGTACGACCATATTTCCGAATTCAGATCAAAGCTCAAATGGCTCCCAATTCGACTTCGCCGGGATACTCATGTTCTCTTTCTTCTGTTTAACGTCCTGTTCAATCCAAACACACCGGTATACTTAAAGAAATGTTTTAATTTTATTGGAAATATTTCTCTTCGAGAGACTACTAGCTGGATGCTAAAAACTCTTTTGCATTATTCACAATCGTATAATGATTCTTTCACGGTAAAGGCTGTTAGATTATGGAACTCTTTACCTTTGGAAATAAAAAAGCAAAATCGAAAGTAATATTTAAAAATCTTGTTATTACTCATTACCTGAAAGACTAAAATAACATCACTACCTATATTTGTTTATATATATTCACTTATACGTAATATATTTAATTATATTTATATATACATTATTCATATATATTATTTATGTGTATTTATTTATATTATATACATTATTGTATGATATATATACTTCTTAATAACTGTATCGACACACACCTACTATACTATGTTTAACTTTATTATTTCCTATATACCCAAAGGTTGTCTGGAAGAGATCGCTTTAAAGCGATAAGACCGCAATTTGTTTTCTATATTTCTAAACATATTTTTGTTAAATTATTTTGTTGGTGCAATAATGTATATTATTATTATTAAAAGTGTTGGTGATGCAGCTTTAAAGTCTAATGACATAATGACTTATGATTTCAACTTTAATCTTAAAAGTCTCAACTTCTTTTTCAATAATACCTTATTTCGATCATTCAATTGAAAATGAAAAGGAAATTTTGCAATGTTTTATGAAAATAATTAATAGTATTATCTTAAAACAGTTTTTATTGTAGTTTTTATGATATGATGTTTTCCTGATTTGTCGCCAGATTTACGCTTTCTTTGCATACGTTACAACTGGGGCGAGTTAACATGACACCTGGCCGCGTGAAGTCTATTTAATATAGAGTGTGCAAAAAAATGGTCAGAGTAGTAACTCTGACCATTTTTTTGCGAGGATGCAAGAAAAGTAAACTGGACTTAGAATATTTTCACGTTTTTTCCTTTGTTTTAGTTACGGTTAGGTTGTACAAATATAGGAGCGCTGTAAAAACAAAATTTTTTTAGTCATTTTTCGAAATTTTGTATATAAATTTATGATGTACCCATAACCATAATTTTTGTTGATGGGAATCGACAGAGTACATCGCTGACAACAACGTTAGTGCACCCTTAATTTTTTTTTCACTAAGTTTAGGAGAATACGATTCGCGGCGCCTCGCAGCGTGCTTCATACAAACGAATTTTCCATTTATTTTTGACATTAACTGATCAAACACTGTGAAATTTTGTAGACATGATCTCAAGTCGAATATCTATGGTTTTCCAAAATCCTGAAACATTTTTTTCTTACTCAAAATCTTAATTGAGACCATTTGTATGAAAAACTAGAATCGTTTATAACTTTTAACGTATATAATTTAATAGAAAACTGGCACACTGTAGACCTAGATATCGAACATCTCTTAAAAATTTCGTAATGTTTGATTAGTAAGTGTCAAAAATAAGTAGAAAATTATTTTGTATGAAGCACGCTGCAAGGCGCTGCAAATCTTATCCTATTAAGAGAAAAACCTTAAATAGGTTGTAGAATTAAGAGGAAATATCTTGCTATTTTTCCCATACAAACGTATTCCCCTGTTTCCTCTTAACTATTCTTACCTAGTTCCTCTATCTTTCCGGCATTGCGCGTCAAGCGTGAGTAACCGGCCAGGCAACACTCGGGGCAATGAGTCGTCCTCGTGAGGAGAATTGTACAAGCAGGTCGCAGTCTCACCGCTGAAATATGTTACCAATAACTTTACTATCTTTCCGCCATTATAATTCCTTGCATTTTATTGGTACAAGAAACACTTAAAAAATCTTTACTAGTTACAGTCAGGGTCAGGGTCAGGAGTAAGGCAGCGGACAAAAATCAAGCGATACTCGCCAAGGCTCTAGAAAAAGACGTCAAATACCCCGACTGCATGTAGCTGTCACATTTTATGTTGTACGTGTATGTATATACACGTACAACATAAAATTGTAGTCTAAATTGTGGTATAGTAATCATAGTTATATACCATGTTACGTATACCAATATTATTGTATTTTTTTTTAAGTTTTAATTTCTTCTTTTAAATAAGTAACTATAACCCAAAATTAGTTGACTTTACAAAATTATTTAGTTTACTTTACAATTCTTAGTTTTGAACTGAATATTATAACTTAAGTTATTGAATACAGAGGCAATTTACATTTTTAAATTATAGTATTACTTTATAGGTATCTTCTCTGGCAAGCCATCTGACTGTCTACGTCCAATGAGCATACTAATAAATTTCAAGTCCATTACCATTGCCACGTGCTGAGGTATTGGATGGAAGGTACCTACTATGTGGTGTCGACAGAAGACCGCACCCATGATGTGCATGTAAGTATTCTTATTTATAATATGCTAGCTTTTGCCCGCGGTTCCACCCGTGCTAAATTCCATTATCGGTGTAAGATTTCAACGGCAGCTCCTCAATTAGAAAAAAAAACCGACTCACATTTGACGTTTTCATGTAGCTTATTTCCTTTCTCGGGGATCAGACTATTTCCATGCCAAATTTCATCTTAATCGATACTGCGGTTTTAGGGGTGAAGAGGTAACAGACAGACAGACAGACAGAGATACTTTCGCATTTATAATTATTATGGTTTAGACTACAGGCCTATTAATAAAAATGTGAAATGACCTACCGTGAATTACGTTTAGAAGGCTGCTACTATATCAGAGCCCTATCCGTCCTAGCCGTCACTTTTAAGCGGTACAGGTAAGTACATGGGAAAATTGAATTTTCCTGGTGCAAGTGGGGAATTACGACTAATTATTTTTGAACAGCTTTCTTCTAGTTCATAGATCTAATGATTAGTTTACAAAAAACAGAAAATTCAGTATCGTGTCTCCAATATGTCTGGCTCACTGTCCACATCAAGCTTTTACCTATTTATACAATTATCGATATATAACTGTGTACATCTCCAGCTCTAGCTAAGAGCCAGTCGGACTCGCGTTGCGCCTCGCACACCTATAGGTACTAGGTTAAAGTCATTGTTTTTATACATCGGTCTTATATTCGTTTATGGTTGAAGCCCAGACAACCATAGACACCATAGCTTATCCAGATTTTCGTTAAATGGGGCGCGGTATTTAGATATTATTATAGATAGTGTAATTATATAGTGACTGGTAAATGAAGATAATCACTCATAATCATCCATAGATTAGTGTACCCGTTTAGAGAGGTGGTAGTACATCGAACATGTGAGAAAAGTAAAATTTATCACTTAAAAGTTAACTACTTAAATAAATCAGCTCAGATGACACGAAATCATCGATTAAATTTCTGCCGCTAGACCGATTGTTTTTTCAATGTCATCAAGTAGATACTAGTAGGTGAAATAATAAAATACTAACTTTAGAAAATGATGAAAACTCTGCACTGTGCATGGGGACCATCTGAACCCCTTCTCTGTATGTCTGAGATCTGACATGATGAAACCATCTTCCCACCGGCATTTTTCTGCTCCTGGACCCCCGAGGTACGATGGAGGTGGGCTACCGTCGTGAACTGCTCCTAATCTGAAATTAAAATAAAAGGATACACTAAAAAAAGGTAAGGTTATTATAACTTAAAGCACTGTATAATTGGCGCCAACTAGTTTATTAATGAGTAAGTTTTATTTGTGTGTTACATTAGTCATTATTCCTTATTACTCTCAGGATGAACAAACAAACAAGTAGAACACTCAAAATATTCAAATAAATTTCCGCTGAAATGGCCTTGCTGAGACGGTTTTATTTGTTGCACATGTTTCAGAACGGGTAGGGTAATACCACAAGTACAGGTAAATTGTAAAGTAAACAATTAATTGCAAAGTCAACTAAGTTCGGGTAAAGGCCACTATTTTCAATTGTAGATTTAAAAAAATACAATTAAATTTAGTAACCATAACCAGGATTTAGTCCCTACGAGTAGCTTAATTTAAAATAGTATTCTTAGAGCTCAAATAAGCTAAAATCAACTTTCATTCAAATTCAAATCAAAATTTTGTAAAAAATTTTGGCCGTCAGTAATGTCATAATCTATGCTATTCAAAAATATACCTAACTCGGTAAGGCAGGGCTGTAGCTAAAGTTGAATCTAAGGAGGGCAGCGGTGGTTTCATGCACGGGTACGGCGCAAGTAATTTTTCTATCTTTCAATATTTTACCTGCTTGTGAGCGTGAGTAATTAAGGTAGAAGGTAATTGGGTGGGATCGCGGGAAAAAAAGAGCAAAATAGTATTAATTTACAGTACGGGAAAACAATTTATATATATTATACCTTAGTTTATGGTACTTTTAAGGTAGGGCATTAGTATTTCAAAATGCCCCCCCTTAGCTACGGCCCTGCGGTAAGGAAATCTCACTTGTTAAAAACAACTTCGATTAAGAAGCAAACAGAAGAATTCAGTTTCTTGGAGGCATTTGGGTTAATGCGTCAGGTCTTAACGTCGCCCATATTATTATCACAATCATTGAAGGCACAGATCTTTAATCAATGAAACTTGCTTGTCATGCATGACCTATGAAAACGTGGACACGTAACTTTTAGCCTGATATAGAAGTTAAAAGTCAACGAGATATGGAAAGGGTTTCTAGCAGTATATTTAAGGATATAATCAGAAATTAGGGGATCCGACAAATAATAAGGGAGTACGACATAGCCTGCGGAAAAAGCTACAATAGCCAAAAGCAGGTAATATATGAGCTGGTGGGTTAGAGTAGACCCAGCCAGGTAGGCCAATGACCTAAATAGGATACGCGGAAGTGGCTAGATGAAAAGGCAGAGGATCAGGTGTGATGGCATTAATTTAAAAAGGCCGATGTAGTCGTTCATGTACCTACATGCTGTAGGCTGATTGATATAAATGTTAAATGGTTCATTTTATAATATTCTTCTAGCAGCCTTTTAATTACCTAATGGTCTGAAAACTAATGTTTAAATCGAAATGTATACGTCAGAACTGAAAATGTCCACTTAGTTGTTGAATTCATCAAAATACAACGTCATACTTGTATTTAAATTGTACATCAAAAGAAAGGCCATTGCATCTTAAATCATAGAACCGCCTTACCGCTTATATCTACCTAACTTATGCTCGTTCCTCCTATCTTAATCCCTAATTCTTTTTTGTTGATTCCAAAATTATAACAAAACTCACAAGTGTCCAACTTCGTGTGCAGCGACAATGATTCCGGAAAATCCGCCAGTGTCTTCGATTATGGCGACAGAGTTAACTTTCTCTAGGCGTTTGTTGACCACGCACGCGCCACCGACGTACGCAAAACCTGTATTTAGCGTTAAAATTAATTAGTAAAAAATTTATAATTATAAAATTTATGTTTTGTGGGGTTGTAGGTATTAATTTGTATTTTATTTACATTGGAAAGTAAGTTAGAATAAAAATGAAGTATTATAAGAGTAATAATGGAAAATTATTTGATAATTAAAATTTTATAGGCAATGATGTTTTAAATAAGAATATTTTTATACTTACTTTTAATATGATATGATAAAAATAACACATAGATACGTATGTCTGTATACTTTACAGAATGTATACACAAAAATGATTATTTACGTAGCACTGTTAATAAATACTGAGTAGCCATTTCATGCACCAGCACCAACATTTACTTTAAAGGTAAATATAATAATCAAAGCAAGACCGTGTAGCCAGAATTTAATTTTAGTGGGGAGATATTTGTAATATTTAACCGGTTTTAAAAAGGTTAAAAACCGATTCAAATTGATCTGAATAGTCTATGACGAAGCCAGATAACAAAGGATTTTAGACAGATAATTCCCTTTTTTAATCTTTTGCCTTGACCGAAAATTGGGAAGGTCAAAATCCCCCTTAATATCCCTGTGGCTATACGGCCTTAAAAAAAAGTTTCAACAAATAAGCGCATTTTGGTACGAGAACTGCTTCCTGTAACCTTAACAGATTTACATTTAAATAGTGTTTAAAATTACGCAAAAATATTGAAATTGCCCATGCCAAATAGTTAGAAAGCAGCAAATTTATAACCTCTACCAGTATATTTCTACCGTTGCATCGTACATACTTAATTGAATATATTTGTTATTGTTTTGGTGTCAAAATGCGGTCATAAAATTATTAAAAAAATAGCTATAGAAGTGCAGTCAAAATGCGATCATCAAATTACAAAAAAAATGTATACCTAGACGGTGAAAATTTAAGTTAGAGGTAGGTAATGTAGATCCGTACATCTGACATGATTACGGAATCGGATTTTATTGGTAATTGACAACAGTAGTTATTTATCTTTATTCTATTACGTATTTTGATAACCTATTTTATAATAAATAAAAATAACAATTATCTTTATTTAAAGTGTGTGTGGGCTTCATTCTAAAGAAAATTTCCTGCAGTAACTAGTTTTTTTTTTTTCATCCAGAAAAATCCACTCTTCTAACCAGTGTAGTGCCTACCTCAAACTTTTACTTTTCATCTCAATTCAATTAAAGATATTTTTTAATTTAAAAGTAGAGACTAGACTAATAAAATCGTTTACCATTCTGCAATTTGTTTAACTTTGTGAAATTTCAATTTAACGCAATTGTTAAAATGACACACCTCATTTAAGATAAAACGTCAATTTAACTAAAATTAGACGAATAAAATCGCTTACCGTTCTGTAATTGTTTAATTAAATTAAACAAAATTGTTAAAATAACGCACTTTATATAAGGTAATAACGACACTTTGGTCAAAATTAGACTAATAAAATCGTTTAACGTTCTGTAATTGTTTAACTTTGTGAAATTTTACTAAAACAAGACTGTTAAAATAGCGCACTTTATTAAAGGTGAAAACGACACTTTGGCTAAATGATTAGGGCCAAACCTGTATCATAATATAGTACCTACCATTCTTGTTCGATTTATCGTATAAGAATTACCTAATTGCAGATGATTTATATTAAACAAGTGATCTTTTGAGCCATACGAGTTATTATGAAATTATTTATATTTCATTGAATGGCAATTACATATAAAACGAACCATGCTTTTGCATGTAAGGTGAGATGCGATAGTGATTACATTTTGACATTGTATACTTAGGTAGAAATTTTATTTAAAATGCGAAAATTGATACGAAATGTTAGATATACAATGTAAAAGGCACTATTTAATAATTAGCAGATCAATAAAAATGAGACGAAATTATTTGATTCAACAATTGAACAGTAATTTTAACACGTAAGTATTGTTACATCGATGGCTATACATAAGATTTCAATGAAAGATTGTAAAAAGGTACGTTGGTTAAATGAGAATCTGATGGTTGTTTAAATATTATTACTTAGTACGAGATAAAATCAATGCATATACTATCTACATCCCATATTATATACTTTACATGATTTATAGATTCTATAATGACTAACTACACTACTTATATGAAATGATATTCTATTTACACATAAAAAGAAAAAAAAATCGACAGAGTAAATTTACAATGAAGATTTCCAGTAAAGTAACCATAAAGAAAAGACAGAAAATTATTCACAATGTGCGAATATGAATACAGGTTTGGTGAAGGTAAACAGTTTGTTTGGTGAAGGTAAGTTTGATAAATGATATTCCAAAAGTGAAAAAATATTGTAAATGAAGTGGTAGGTAAAGGGACATGATAAGAAAATAAGGCGTGCTTTTGGAGGGAAATTGAACAGGTCTATTGGAAACACGCCTACCTGCTGTTCCTCTATTGCACACATCGTTCTCGTATTGTCTTCGGCACATGTCTAGCCTGAAAGTGTACGGAAACAAAATAAAACTCAATAAACTGCGTTGACTAACGGAGGAATGGAAGGTTTGTTGCCCCTACCTAGACAATAGTGTTGCCAGTAACGTTTTCCTATAGTTAATTTAACCTAACATTTTGTGCAAGCAACTAATTATGTGTGTAAATTCAAGTAAGGTAAAACTTTTTTAGCGCCATTCGCCATTACCAAATCCTTTACCTTATATATTAAAATTAACAAGCCAAATTAATATTTCACTCGGAAGCCACTGTTAATGCCGTTTGTCAAAAACCACTCGCAATCCATCCTTTAAGAGCGTTTGGTTTAAAATTAATTTACCAGCGGTGCCTTTTGTACAGCGACCACCCTTCCGGCGCCGGCACATGTCATACCTGTTGGTGAAATCAGTTTAGGTTTCTTCTTAAACAACCTTCACCAGTTATTTTGTTAATTTATTAATAATAAAAAAAAATCCAAAACTAAAGAAAAAAAAAGTATTTTTTGGCGCTGATTGGATTGACCTGTTAATAAGGGTTTACTTATCTACAACATTCTTACCTTTAAAATCCAAGTCCTTAGGATTGTGTAAAACAAAATAAGTTTATAAATAGCCTGGCAGTACCTAAATTAAATTATTCAATTTTCACACTTATACGAAGTGCTAAATTTATTTAAAGATCAATGTCTAAATTAATAATGACCAAGTTCATGGCCATAAGTCATATCTTTTAAAGTTTGATTAAGAAACCATTTTGTAATAAGTATTAATTGGATTTTTAGCATTTAAACCGATTTGGTACATGTGTTTTGTTTATAAGCCAAAGTTCATTTTATATAATTTAGACTAATTTACATTCAAAATGTTCAGCACAGCTGTTAAATTGTAATTAAATTATTTACGGTTTATAATAAAAATTTATTATGCAGATGATACAACCGTCTATCATATACTACCTATCACAAAGCAAATTCTCACGCGTCTTTATAAGTTAATAAATTTCCCATACAGAAAAATGAATTTTTAGATTTATTTATATTAAGATCGGTTTCAAATTAAAATACGTAGGTACTTTCTTCAATGCAATATACCCACAGATAAATCTAGTGCACAAAATGGACACGTAAACTATAGTAAAAATAAAGCAGTAGGTTGATTTCAACATAGTTACGGCACGCGACTTGTAGATCCAGATGTGTACACCCTGAATACATGCACACAATGACTTCTTCAGCAAACGTCACTCCCACACATTAAATAAGATGTATTTCACTTAAGATTGCGATTAGGTAAACAACAAAACACTTGACATGATAGATTCCATAGGTATGAATACCATTACGGTTTATGTAATGTTTGGTCTATCGGTCTTATATGAGCCATAAATACCCAATATGTTAAACAAAAGTATTATTTATGAAATCTCCTTGGTATTTCTAGATCTGTAAATGCGTGTAAATTATAATTAATAGGTAGGCATCCCTCTTCTATCAAACCACTATCCACTGCTGAAATAGGACTCTATTTTCTGTTATTTAATTAATAATTTTCTTCAATGATAATTTAACTTTACAAGTGACTCTATTTGACTTGCCTAAATTAAGTAGCTGTGCGATGTAAAAAAATTGACCTAACTATACTTCCCTGTACCTTGTCACCATAAATATGTGACGTGAAAATAGTAACTTATCTAGTGAAAAATCTGGTAAGTGAACTTACTTGGTTATAGCAACAGCAATGTCGTAGACAGGCAGTCTTCTTTCCCTGAACAGATACTTGCCCATATCGGTAAGAGCTGCTGCCGAGTCGATCGCATCCCGACCTACGCGGTTCCTTTCGAGATATGGAGTGGCATCACGACCCTGGCGACAATCAAATCCATCGATAATTTTAACTAGCTGTTCACAGTGACTTTTCCCGCTGCTCCGTTTTTAAAGATGAAGTTATAACCTTTCTTAATAACCAGGGCATGTTATGCAAAAAATATTTTTTAATTAGGACTCGTAGCTTTTGAGGATAGACACTAACCTGTGTATATCTATTGATAATTACTGAGCAGAAGACATATGTATATCAATATTATTAAGAGTTAAAACTTGTTTGTTTGGTTGGTTGGTTTATAAGTATAGGTAATCTGTGCAACTACGGACCCTAATTTTAAAATTCTTTTACTAATAGAAAAGCTACGCTATCCATGAGTACCATAGGTTTAAAATAAGTTCTTAGTTTAAAAAAAAAAGTGTCTATTTTACAGCTATTCCAAATTAAATATGCTAAAAAAATTCTATACATTGATGTCTACCCTGACCTATATGCCATATGCCCCTACCTAGACGTGGCCATGGTCTAAGAATGAAATTCATACCGTTTCAGCCGTAAAACGACGGTAAATGATTTTGGTCGTGGTTTTGGTACTACAGGTGATAATTATATATTCAACTGATTAATATCAAAATGCAGGTGTTTAATTTATGCAAACTTATTCATTGTTTTTAAATACTATCTATAAAACTTTTTAAAATTTATGACTGATTAACGTCATTTTAGATTTAAATATAATTGATTAGCCAATGGTTTTGTAATTAACTAAAAGTATTTATAGTCACTAAGAAATTGTAATAGTCAAATTATTTTAAAATTATGTTGTGCCTCATTAAATTGTCTTAAATTTTTGTCAATCGCGATCGCTATATGAAAAAAAAATAAACTTGTATGCCTTTAGGAAAGAGACATAGGTATGTCCACATTAATAATTATAGTTTTATATATAGGTATATATATTTATTCAGGTAGTGGTAAATAAGTATATACTCTAAAATTATAATGACAGGCTCGGAACAGTCAATAAAATTTAAATTCAAGATAAATGGTCAAAGTATGTCGTTTTTGAAATTCGTAACGTAGCGTTTCATATCATTATTGAAAATTATTTAAGTCATTAGGCCAACAGAGTAATTTATTAAGTAGTTTTCTTTGCTTATGCTACATAGATATTAAAAAAATAAGTTACCTATTATCTTCAATTTAATTTAATTTAGCAACATTAAAGAAAACTGAAAGATAATTAAATTATTATTATCTCCGTGTTTTTACTTTAGATTAAACATCCAAATATATTTATCTTAGGCCAACAGAGTAATTAATTAAACAGTTTTCTTTGCTTTAATTACATGTATATTAAAAATAAGTTACATATTATCTTCAATTTAATTGTATTTAGCAATATTAAAGAAAACTGAAGGATAATAAAATTATTATTATCTCCGTGTTTATTATTTAGATTAAACATCCAAATATATTTATCGACTCGGTTAATTGTTTAAAGTTCATTACAGTGTGATCAAAGAAACACACACACAAATATTTTCAGTAAACTAAAATTGTAATACTACAAGTTAATTCATTTGTGTAATCTGTATTATTTTGAAGGTGGCAACACCGAATCGCGCGCGCGAAATTTAAAAAAAAATAATTTGAAATATTTTGACTGACCTGACCTACTGATTTTCATTTAATTTTTTTTTGTTGAAAATGGCTAACGAAGCTGTTTTGAAATATTTAGTGAACACGAATCGACCATATTCTTGTGCAGATGTTACAGTTAATTTACGAGGTGCTTACCCAAAATCCGCCGTGCAGAAAGCATTAGACGCTTTGAGTGAAGGCGGTAAAATAAAATGTAAATTGTACGGAAAACAAAAAGTGTATGCAGCAATTCAACCAGATAGCGTAGAAGGAGAAAACGATATAGAAGGTACACAGACTTGTATTAAGTATAAAGTATTGTACTGTATTTCGGGTCTGCGTACTATGTACTGTCGAAAAAACATATAGTAGGCCAAAATACTTTTTTTTCAACACCGAAATCTGACAAACAAATCTTTTATTTAATAAATTTATGAACGTGCCTTTTATTCACTTTTGACTGATGCAATAGCGTGTTGCGTGTCAAAACGTATCTATCTTACTGCGTTCCGAACTTGTCAATGTCAAATTGACAAAGTCAAAAGAATGTTGTCGAATACGAAGGTATGATCATTGATCTGCGTTATTTTTGTTTAAGGATTTTGGTAATTATTTAAAGTAATTTCATTCCTGCTCTCTATTCCCGCCCCTTTGAGTTTTACATGCCTGAATTATAGTAGAATACTTGTTTACGTGACAAATTAGATTAGATTTAATTTCGCTTAAAATGCGCTTAGAAATATGATTTTTTCATTAAAAGTGTCACTGGTTTTCTTTCATTAAGTAGGTACCTTCATCTTGACTTAGGTAACATACCTACCAAGGTATTTATAAAAGTATGCATACACAGAAAGGATATTTTCGGTTATGAATTCGAAGTGGCGAGAAGAAAGAAACAGCTGTTGTATCTCATTAATAAAAATTGAGATTTTGATTTACAATAATTTGAAAATTAAATGACATAAAGCATATGCCATTTTATTTTAGACAAAACAATTTTTCTAAATGCAAGAAGTGCAAATAAATATAGTTTTTATAACAATAAATAAGTAACATCTTCGTCTACTTTTTGCATTTCCATAAAATACATTTTTTAAGTATACTCTATTTTTTATAGCTTAGTCTAAAAATACTATATTTTTCTTAAGAAATGTTGGCAACCCTATTATCTAGGTACATTTAAATAGGTGGGAGCCACTCATAGAGATAGAGAACTGGACAGCGCATTTTCTAGCCTGATGTGAAAAAAAATGGTCGCAAAAGTATGCCAGAGACGAAGCAGTCTTGTGAAAAAGAAAAGATACCACAGGTTAACCTTGTCTCTTTCTAAAGTGTTGCCAATTTTGTGAACAGAACTCGAAATCTATAGAGCCACATTCTTAAATTTTTTGGCTTTAGGTTACAAAAAAAATTTAATACTTGTCTTATAAATTACCTTTGAAAAAAAAACAGTCAAGTGCGAAATATACACACGCCCCCAAGACTTGCGTAGGTACTTATTGGATTTAAAGTTCTCTTACTACTTAAAGATCTTATTTAACTCACTGAATATGCTTTCTACGAAAAGTAAATCAAAAATTATTATGGCCGCGCTAATTATGAAAATTCTATCATTACAGATTTTGACATTCAACTCAAAAAACTAACTGAAAAATTGTTGGAAAAATCGAATTCACTCAAAACGGCAGAAACGAACTTCAAAACTTTGACATCCGCACCAACAACTCAGTCGGCTCAATCTCAAATCGCCGAGATCAAAACTACAATAGAAAGTTCTGAGATTAAATTAAACACCCTTAGAAACTCAAAGGAAGTAATAAGCGCCAGTGAAAAGAAGAAAATTTTAGATGAACATGAGAAACTTTTGAAGGAATACAGGTAATTTATGTATACTATACTATATATACTAATCCTACTAACGATATCTACCCAATAATAAATACTTAAGGTTGTTACCTACTTTTTTATGCCACCACAGCTAAACCGATTTGGTTGAAATTTGAAACGAAGATAGCTTTTACCCTGTATTAGGATATTTTCTACCGAAAAATTTTAAAAGTTCCCGCAAAAAAAAACTAACCGAATTTATATAGCTACAGTTATAGTATACTTTCTCATACTCGTACATATAACATCCTCGCTACAACCAAGAAGTTGTCGTAGGAATCCAACGCCGAAGCGGAGCCCTCGGCACAGCTAGTATACCTATAAAGACTTTCTTGGTGGCTTAGTGGTAAAGGACCCTGCCTGCTGAAACGAGGAGTAAGGTTTCGATCTGCGCACAGAACGAACGAATATTTTTGGACCTATCACACAGCGCCCTGGTCCCAAACTAAGCAAGGCTAGGTTATATGAACCCAGACAACGGATATAAATACTTATATATACTGTTTTTGTAACTACATTCCTACATATTATACATAGAGAACAACCAGTTTTAAGACAAACACAAATGTTATTCACATCAATGTTTGTCCTATCCCGGAATCGTACTCACGCCCCTCGGTTCAACAGGCAGGTCATTACCCGCTGAGAAACGGAGCCGCCAATTTGTCTTGAGTCTGCGTATTTTTTATGTAGGTTGGTATAATATGTATATATTTTTCTCCTTTTTACTTTAGCTATGTAACTATGAAGCCACAATATTCATTTATTTTTCTTTATTTGAACTTAAGTGATTGGTGAAAGAAAGCTGTCCTCCACAATATGGTATGATGTGGGTGTATATCCATCCATCCGACGATATACATATATACATACTAATAGAATGTAAAGACTGCCTTGTCGGCTTACTGGGGAATGATCTTGCCTGCTTAAGAGGGACGTAGGTTCGACCCGTGCACAGGACAACCATTTTTGTGATTTGAATTTTTTTTGCAAGTCGAGGTGTTTTCTATGTGTAATTTGTTATGTATTTAATATTTACATGTAATGTATTTATTACATTTATGCTCCCTCGCAGCCTAGTTGTTAGTGTGGCCAGCTGTGTGTAGGTTCGATTCCCGCACTAGACAAACATTTGTGTCATAATATAAACATTCGTGTTTGTCTTGAGTCTGGGTGTATTTATGTATGTATTTCCAAAAAAAAATGTAATATTTATGTACTTTTATCCGTTGTCTGGTACCCATAACACAAACTTCGCTTACTTTGGGGCTAGACGGCGTTGTGTACAAGTCCAAAAATATTTATTTATTTATTATTATTATATATAAAAAGTACATATATTTGTATCAGTTGTGTGGTATGTCGAGTAATATTTATTATTATTACTTCTCTCAGAAAGCGCAAGAGAATCAGCTCTGATATGTTAGAAGCATTACTCGAGGGATATCCTAAATCGAAAAAGACCTTGATAGAAGAACTCTGCCTGGAAACTGACGAAATGGTCAATTTCAAGTTGATTTCCAATTCGTGAATATTTTATATAATCCTAATAATTAAATTGATTTTATGTTTAAGTTAAAGATGTCTAGTTAAATTTGCTAGTGTTTAATTTGTAATACTTGCTTACTATAGGTAGATTATATATTAAGTGAATTATAATATATAAGTATATTTTATATTAAGTGAACAAGTGACTAAAGAAGGGAATGCAATCTCGTTCCTTCGTGGAATCCATTTTGGACGAGGTTAATCTCATTCGTAATTCAAACGAGATCTCGCAAGATATACGAGACGAGATTCGACTAGCTTTTTAAATTTTCTTTGATTGAGTATGTAGTTACTTAAATGAGTCCGAAAATCGAAATTGCTGAAGTTATGTTTTTCTTTTACGTTTCTGATTTTTTTTTTATACAAGAAGGGATTAATAGGAAACCTTAAGAGGTTGTAGTACTTGCTAGAACATTTGAGTAAAAAACAAGGACGACGCGATGTGTAACTGAGCGTGCGTAAGTAGTGCAGCCACATCTCAACTAACTGAGATTTTCAATGAAATACAAGATATAAATTAAAAGTTAATTATACATCATTGTTATCAGAAAATGCTCTGTTAGGTTTTAAAGCACTTCCTCGGCTATGCTTTAGCAGTCATAAACTGTTTTTATAAATTGTACTCAGAACTTAAAAGATTTCTTTGCTAAAACATTTCAAAAATCGGCCAAGTGAGAGTCGGACTCGCGAACGAAAGGTTCCGTACCATTATCTATAAAAAATCGGCCAAGTGCGAGTCGGACTCGCGCACGAAGGGTTCCGTACCATTATCTATAAAAACGGCAAAAAATTCACGTTTGTTGTATGGGAGCCTCCCTTAAATATTTGTTTTATTTTAATTTAATTATTTATTTTTAAGTGAATATAAAACTAATTATTCTGTGAATATTTCAAGCGTCTACCTGTGGCCGTTATCAATATCGAGCAAAAAGTTCACGTTTGTTTTATGGAAGCCTCCTTAAATATTTATTTTATTTTGTTTTTTAGTATTTGTTGTGATAACGGTAACAGGAATATATCTTCTGTGAAAATTTCAACTGTCTAACTATCACAGTTCATGAGATACAGCCTGGTGACAGACGGACGGACGGACGATGGATGGACAGCGGAATCTTAGTAATAGGATTCCACTAATTACCCTTTGGGTAAACCTAAAAAATAATGAAAAGGGGTCATTTTAGGATTATTTTATTGAACAAAAGTTCATTAATCGTGTTTTCAGGTTTGTCAGGATTTGAAACATATCCCGAAGAACACAGTTATTTAATTTTCGTCAGATCTTGTTATTTAATTCGCAAAAAAATGTGATTTACGTAGCATAGCCAATCAAAAAAAGACCATGCCGGTACGGAACCCTACTCTTAACTAACTAACTCTTTTTCACGTTTGCAAAAAGTAAGAATGTAACCAATGAAAGTCAAATATTAATAGGATACGATTCGCGGCGCCTCGCAGCGTTCTTCATACAAACGAATTTTCTACTTATTTTTAACCTTTACTAATCAAACATCGTGAATTTTGAAGACGTGTTTTAGGAACAAATATCTAGGTCTGCAGTGTGCCAGTTTTCTATTTAATTGTATAGGTTAAAATTTGAAGAGGATTCTAGTTTTTCATACAAATGGCAACAATTAAAATTTCAAGTTAGTAAAAACATCTTTCAGCATTTCGGAAAACCATAGACATAGATATTTTGCTTGAGACTATGTCTACAAAATATCACAGTGTAATCTTTAAATGCCAAAAATGAGTGAAAAACTAGTTTGTATGAAGCACGCTGCGAGGCGCCGCGAATTGTATTCTCTTAAGTAATAAAATCTCACCCTCGATATAATGATGCCGGCAATGGATATCCGTATTCTTGGTCCTTTTAGCAGTTTGTATCTCAGGTCGACACCGTTCCAGAACGACACGAAATATCGCTTTATTTGTACGTTGTCACCTCCGTGTAATCTGAGGACAGTAAAAAAGAAAGTGTTGAGGGTCTGGATATTTTTAAAATAATGATAGACTAGTGGTTAGGGCATCGGATTGCTGTATTAAAGACTAGAGGTTCGGATCTGACTAACAACTCCCAGTCTAAGTACTTTTAGTCAAAATAGAATTTCATATTTAACTGATTAAACCTATTTAAAGTAGGTAATTAAATCATAAATAAAGATCCGCATTAAGGTAAGGTAGGTTTGTGGGCAAAGTAGGTTCTTAAAAAAGCTGGCGACGTTACCTCGTTGACTAGACCAATAGGCTAACTTGCTAATAGAGGTAAGCGACAGCTCTTTGGTCCCCCGAAACTTCAGTTAGGCTTCTTAAAATCTCCTTAGCAACTTCGCTGCAGGGCCGCATGGAACCAGGATTAGTTGGTATATTTAAAAGTATTTTTAGTCGAAATAGATTTGTTTAATAAACCAAGCTTAGGGGGAGGCATCTATTTAATACCTACGTTACCTATATTTCCGTAATTTTAGAACAACTCTTTCCCCCTTGTCACACATTTTCTGGTGATTGAATATGCGTATTACCTTATAGTCTGTCTACCTCTCAAAATAAAATATGGAAAACCCGTACAAAACATGTGACGTCACCGTCAGATCAAATATTATTTTAGTTCCGTACTATTAACAAAACCAATCCGTTTTCTTGGAACCGTAATGGATTTGTTACCGTTACTTATGCAAAATAAGTTTTTATGTTTGTTAAAGTTTCATTCTAATGCACAATTTACAGATTCCGCGAAAGAGTTTTATCGTCGAAACCATTAAAATTATCGTTTCGTAATCTGAGACCCTTCGAATAAAACAATTCGTTGGTCCTTTCTTTAAATTAAAGAAACATTAAAAAATCCCCAAGTAATACTATAGATTGTTTATTTATAAGTTACAAAGTTTGTGACTTTTACTAAAGTATAGGTACGTACTTTAAATCTTTTGTTAGTTGTAAAATAACGATTAGTTAACTGAAGCTGTTGAATAAAAGAAACCCAACTGCAAGAACTAAAAAAAAAGTAAAAGTAAAGTGCCCCTAAAACATACCAAATATTAAACTATAAGCAGGCCGGATTCATGTTCCAATAGTAGTACAGATTGGTCTAAATATAATAAGTCCCGCCTGCATATAGTAAAATATTTAATCTGTTTTAGGGGCACTTGATTACTTCTTTGTAGTTCTTGCAGTCGAGTTTTTTTAGTTATTTAATTGTTTATTTTTATTTACAGCTTTTGAGTGTTGTTTTTTTGTCGTATTTTTTTTTTGTCGTATATGACAATTCTACTGTGTCATATATTTTCGTACTCGTTTTTTAAAGCCCTGTTTTGATACCCAACTCGAGGGTATAACCTGCACATTAAAGCGCACAAAATCCCCCATTTTGATTTTTTAGAAATTTTAATATCTAGGTATATACCTAGAGTCACTCACACAATCACGATGAATCAAATGACACCTCGCATGTCAAAATCCGTCGAGCTGTTTAGGAAGTTGGGCGTGCCAAATAAATGGACATACATACATAGGTACATACGGTCATAAAGGATTACCCCCCTTCTTCGGCAGTCGGGTAAAGAACAATAACTTGGACCTCTATGTAGGTGTCTATATATCGTCACGGTTATAATCATCTTTAGGGGATAACCGGTGGCTGGATTCACACCTACATCATATAGTAGGGGACAGCCTTCTTTCACCATACATTTCAGTCCTTCGTGACAGGTGGAGAGGCCATCACCTCAACACTACTTCTGATGCATCCGGATGTATCTTGACTTCGGTGGTTTCATCAGTCATAACTTACGTAACGTTTGTCACAGTTTGCCTGCTTTATGTTAAACGTTCATGAAATGAAATAAGATAGTTAATTATCTATTATATCTCCAGACAAAATACCAGAAATATTATAAGGATTTGCCACGGGTCAAGCCGGTTAAGTCACTCATAAAAATAAAACATATTCAGATAATATCACCAAAAAAGAAAAATATTATGTTACCAAAGGCTGCATTTTTAATATAATATGCATCATAAGTTATAGTTATTGTCACAAGCCATATTTGTATTAATTAACGTCATCCCATACACTCTCATTTTAAAACCTCGACTACTTAAACCAGTTAAACCAGGGGGGTATATCGGGGATTTCCTCTCCTAACGTTTTGTTTTTAACTGGGAAAAGTTCCCACAAAATCAAAAAAGGAAAAAGTGCCACCTTTGATAACCTAACATTACATGCCCCTCTCAATATGGTCTATGTACGCCACTGATTCAAACACATTCAAAATTAGGAATGATGTACATCCATACCGAAGAATTATATAAAAACTAGCCTTTGTCCGTGGTTCCGGCCGCCCTAAATTCGGTTATCAGTGTATGATGAAAAAAAAACCACTCTCACTTGACGTTTTTAAGTAGCCCATGTTCTTTCCTGGGATAAGCTGGTGGTAAGGGAATAAGCTGGGTTAGTTGTAATCAGTTTTGTCACCTGTAACCATCGTAGTCGACGATGACCAATATTTCGGGATATATCACGTAGGGTGCATCTCGTTTCCGTCTCGAATGTGGAGTCTCTGTCGAACGTTTTCTTCTGTATCTCTTCCCAATATGATCAGGCTCCATGTAAGCTGAAGAACAGAAAAAAAAATCTTTTGTAAATAGTTGTGGTCAAATGTCAAAAACATCTTTCTATGCGTGAACTTCTTCTTAAAATTGAACTCCTGCCCAAAAAATCCTGGACAAACCTACTGAAGAAAATCTTAAGAATGCGCAGGTAATAATGTTTCTGTGATCGCTATCGCCTAAATGCACACTTGTTTGGTGGGGGCTTCAGTAGTTGCGATTGCTCGCTGTACGGTTAAATTGGGGTTGGAAGTTAGTACGAAAATCCATTATTTTTGGTACTTAGGCTGAAGATTAAAAGTTAAGAATAACGTGTTACTTTTTTTGGATTACTTTTAGAAAATCATTGCCTACGGTGTAAAATATGATATTTGATATTATTGTAAAGGTGTGACTCATAAAAATTAATCTATACATATAAAATGCTTTGTCCTGAATGACTGATGGATCAACGCACAGTCTAAACCGCTCATCGTAGAGACCTGAAACTTGGAGGGTGTGTTCATTGTATGACGTAGGCATCCGATAAGAAAGGATTTTCCGAAATTTTACCCCTAAAATTTCCTAATGTGGAAGTTTGAGAGTCCCAAGCGAATACAAACACATCTATATATAGTTACTACTACACAGGGACCTTATTGGGAACAGTTTCGAGCTATTCGGACTCTGGAATTCGAGAGCAAAATGTATGCAAGCACATTCACGGATTTCGAGAGGTAAGTCAGACTTCCATATATTTTTGTCTGGAATTCTAGACTCCGAATACCTCAAGACTGTTCCCAATAAGGTTCGGCAAAAAATCAGCTTTTCCCATAATCTTTCCGCAGTGCTATAATTTTCTCTGTACTATTAGGTACTCAAATAATAAAATCACATTACTACTAGGTATATAGCTTGGTATAACTTACGTTTTATGAAGATGTTTTAATCAGGCCGTCTTATCTAGTATAATTTAGATTGTAAAATCGCAAATTTGAATAGAAATCGCAACAGACACGTTTATGTGAGTGTGATTTAATTAAGTATCCATAGACTTGTTATAATACTGGTTTATGTCACGTGTTGTTGTATGTATGACACACAGACACACCTTAAATTAAACATCACTACAAGACAAGTTTGAACATGAGGATAGGTATCTATAGATAATTGTCTCCCTTGAATGCAGAGGGTGTGGGTTCGATTCCCGCACTGGACAAACATTTTTATGATAAACATTTGTGTTTTTCTTGAGTATACATTTATTTAAAAAAAAAAAAAAATATTGTATGTGTATCCGTTGTCTGGTATCCAGACAACACAAGCTTTGCTTACTTTGGGGCCAGAGGGCGCTGTGTGTTATGTTCAAAATATTTATTTATTTATTAATTGAATTTACTGCAGTATAAATTCGATACCTCGCTAGTGTCGCGTGAGTTTACAGCATTTTAATAAGGCCACTGTAGATGAGATGTTTGACCACCGGGTCTTAAAAGTTTGTAACACTATAGGCACAGATTGGGTTGCAAGGTTTAAAAAAAGAAAAGCCGGATGATAAAAAAAAGAAAATGAATGCTTAGATGTTACAGACGCAAAATCAATGATTTTTTTTTTACACTAAAATGAATCAGAAAATTTTTATTTATTTATTTATTACAAATCAATAATTCTGTACTGAGAAAAAGAAAAAAAAAACTAGTGACTTCTAATATTACAGATTAAATGTTCTAATTAGAATAATTTTTTTTTTTTTTTATTATCTTTAGTACAAAACTATCAATTACTCGTAAAGACGTTGACGTTGTGTAATGACGACAAAAATATTAATAATCAGAAGTCACTCTGAAAATAAAATCAATAAAGTTGATACTTATAGTCGGTTTTTAGTACTACCAGAATGTTTAATACATGTAAATAAATTGCATTTGTGGTATTCTGTAGAATTTAACAAAGATTTGAAGACTTCAAAGGATTTTTATAGCTTTAAAATAACAAAAATTTAATTAAGAGCGTAGATTGCCAATTTCTATGGTCCTAATTCTACTAGGTTCTCGTGTTAATCTCTTGGTCCTATCCTATCCAAGTAAAATTAATATAGAAAAAATTATGATTCTATGCAACAATATATCAATAATACTTCTAATGCAATTTTCCTCTATTCTGTTTCTAGACACCCTAATGGACTGAATATTAGCAAACACTGATAAAAAGAAACATCAGAAATCTGAGTTACAGTGCATCAAACTTTTCAAGCCCGATGTATGGCGCTTGTGTCGTGTAAGTTCACACAATTTTATTATGATGACTGCTGTTTTGATTTTTGACCACCGTATCAGAAAAGTTTGTTGCAGTGTAATTCTTTTTTTTTTGACCGATTTCTATTCTCATTATTAAATAAAAATTACCATTCTAAATTTATACAAGCTATTTTAACACTATTTGCAACACGCTTTATAAATTTTATTAATTGGAAGTGGGTAATATCTTTATCAATAGCATGATAGATGGCAGACAATCGGGCGTCACAATTTCTTAATAATAATTGTGATGTCTCGTAAGTTCTATCACAAAACTGGTTTTATTTATGATACTGGTGCGTTAACTTGTTTTTGGGGGGCCATTGGACATTTGGACACAATTCGATGGCTACGGCTTCTTCAATTTACATGTCAAGAGGTAATTCAGGTAGATGTAAAAATTTAAATGCTTAAGTTACCATTTTAAAATCACATCACTTTATCAATACTGGCATTAAGGCTTTCAGGGGATAACGAATAATGGTTTTTAGGGTTACGTACCTCACAAGGAAAAGGAACCTTTATAGGATCACTTTGTGTCCGTCTGTCTGTCTGTCAAGACGCTTTTTCTCAGGAACGCGTTAAGGTATCAAGTTGAAATTAATAGGAAATACGGTATGAGGTCTGTTTTAAAAAAAAACAAGCTTCTTAGTTATATACGGCCATTTTTGTCGTAGGTATGTGTATATGTATTTAAAGTTTCTGCGGGAATAACTATAACTGAGCTTAAACGAACTATAGCTACAGCTACAACTTGATAAAGCAAAGTTCATTAGTGTAATAAGAGGTAAATCACAGTATTATACTGTGATTAAATAAAGAAGTCCCATGCCGATAACCGAATTTTAGGGCGGGCGGAGCCACTGGCAAAGTCTAGTAGTCCATATTTACTGATCTGAAAAAACTGCTAAATACAATCATTTATTTATGTAATATTTATGTCCGACTGACATCTAATAATGATAATTATACATTATTTTTAACTTACGCACATTGCGCACGTCATACGTGGCTTATTAATATGTGTAATTAAATCAATGTGAGCTAACTAGACCTGAGGTTGCCATCTCTAAAATCTGGCAACTAGGACAAGAAACGTGAAAAGCCCAGATTTTGGGGCTCCGACCCGGACATGTCTACAGTTTCTTTATTTAAAGCTACTTAGAAAAATCAAAAATGAAAACTAAATTTAGTTTTCTTACGAAACAAAACGTTTTAGGAAAGTGTTTGCAGCCTTACATTTTTTACTTTACTTTATCGAAACAAAATATTTTTAAAGTTAAATGAAACCCCACCCGGACTCTAGACTAGGACCAATCCGGGGAAACTCGTACAAATAAATGGTAACCCTAACAAGATTTTTCGACAAAGATTCAATGAGGTAAACAAAATATTTTTAAAGTTAAATGAAACCCCACCCGGACTCTAGACTAGGACCAATCCGGGAAAACTCGTACAAATGGCAACCCTAACTAGATCTTTCGACTAAGATTCAATGAGGTACGGCATAGGATAAATAATAATGGCAAGCATAGTGCAACACATTTTTGACCTTCTGACCTTGGTAGCTAGTATCGTTGTAAGTTTACACCATTTCAATATGGCGACAGTAGTTTTGATTTTTGACCACCGGGTCAGGAAATTTTGTAGCAGTATAGAATGGATACCAAGGAGCGCGTAGCGCGGTATCCATCTTCTGTCAAAATACCTGCAAAACGTACCGTCCGCTTACTACGCGAGCCGGTACTGTCACAACCTCTCACTCAGGGGCATCGATTACAAGAAATTGTTAGTATTTTTCATTCCGACAAAAGAAATAACGTTCCATAAGACTCTTATACACATATTGCTCAGGTATGTTTAGAGTGCTAGAGGCAAAGTTTACAATAAAATAAAACCAATGTCTAATTTGGAAGGAATAACATATTGAGAAATTCAAATATTGCACTCTAAAAAAACCCAATCATGGTTTGCAGAAACCACAAAGCCTTCAATTTGTAGCAACACATCGTTATTGGACACGTGTTTATACCGACTACGTCAAGAGTTCAAGATACTTACCCAATACCAATATAGAATGGAAGTTCCGGCAGCCTCTTGGTTTGCTATATATTTTGTAGCCTATTGATAAACATTTTCAAGGTCTTTTGCGTAAAACAGCAGATATCTTTAAATTAATAAAAAGAATGTATGTTTGTTTATATCTTGATGAATGGAAAAGAAACGATCGGTGCCTACCTAAAACCTACCAACCGCGTAATAAAAATACCTAACTCAAGAGTTAAGATCTACTTTACTTATTAACATTTGCCTCATCACCATTGTGTTGGAGGTCTATTATTATTATATATTCTTTATTGCACAATAGAAAACGTATATAGTATCTAACAATATAGGCGGTCTTATCGATTTCTTCCAGACAACCTTTGGGTAAAGGTAAAACAAAACGACTGAGTAATAAAGAGACTTAGGAAGTGCATGTTAATTTATATTTACATGTTTTACAAATCAATAAATATAATGTAATTTATTACATAAAACTGTAAAACTATTTTATATATCTATATATCTAAACATACGTATATGTATACACACATGTATAAATGTAATGTCTATTTAACAACCTTAGAACCTAAATGGAAACGCACAGTAAGTACGGTTTTAGAGGAACTTCCTCCCGCGAAAGCTTAGGTTGTGAAATGAGTTGCCTGCCAAGATTTTCTCTAGGATCTACAGTATGGGGTTCGAGAGAAGTAATAAAATTTTTAAAGTGTCAGAAATAAGCGAATGATGCCCTAGTGGTTTTACAAACTACTAAAGGACAACCAGTGGGCCGAATGCATGTTTGTTACAAGCAGTTTCTATTGCTTACAATTCGGTCAGCTATCAGTAGTTCTTAGGTTAACCAAACCTTCGATTTTTTTAGGTAGGTAAGTTTTCTTTCGTAGGCGGAGCCGCTGCCAAAAGTTACCTAGTTCTTGTATTAAAAAATATTGGCGTCTCTAACTTGTGACCCATTAAGTGTTATTTAGCTATTAACTGACAAGACTCGATGGTCTGACGTAATTAATTTTGTTATTTAGATTTGGCTAATAGTAACGTAGTTATCTACGCCATACAATACAAATTATATATGCAGCATTCATTAAAAAACAATAAATAATAGACGAGCAGCGGCAGCATCATTAGTATTAATAAACCTAGACCGTTATTGATTAAATTACCTTTTCATATAGGTATCTAATCATTAGCATGTTTTTTTTCATTCGAGTTTTAATTCGCGGTTTTGCTTGTGTGATATACAAATAGCAATCCGTATAGAGTTAGCTATGTGTGTGTTGGTAAAAGGTTAGCAAATGGGTTCCGCAGGGACGAACAAAACCATGCAAACTTTCCTCCTTAAAAAATCAGTATATATTATTATATACAGGGTGAAAACGCTAAGATGATCTCATTCGTTTATTTCTATACCATACACGATATCGAAATACTGATTAGTGATTCGGGAAGTGCTTCACGAGCTCTATCCAATGGTATCAATAATGGTTTATAAAATAAACTCGATCTATCCGGAAATTAGATGTTTTCAGACTCTAAACATTTAGTATGGCGACATGATGTGAGATATTTTATCATTTAGGTACGTACTTAAAAAGATATTGTGCACTTCATTCATCATCTGTATCAATAATTGTGATAGACAGTTGATACAAGTGTCTCCACTCCATGTGTTTGCACTCTACTTCGCTATTATAAAAAAGTATGTGGAAACGTTCATAGAGAGACAGCAGATGGAGCGAGAAAATGCACAGAAAGAAAAGGATTCCACTTCGAACATTATTATAAAAACTGTTAAGAAATGTAATTGAATACAAAATATAAATTTGTAAATTTCGTTCTTATTTAAAATTATTTGCGGCATTATGTTTATTAGATTTTAAACTTGCTAAGGTATTATGTATCATGCGATGAGTGCCATGACGCAATACTTAATGTATGAATCATGATTTTGTGAATTAATGAATGAAATCATTAAAATTTTCGGATACATCAAGTTTATTTCATAAACCCTTATTGATTCTATTGGATCAAACAAATCAAATCAAACAATATTTGTTCAAATAGGTTACTAAGAACACTTTGGAATCGTCAATATAATGTAAACAATATTAATTTCTGCCAAAAAGAGCTGGCAAGAAGTATAGAGTGAGAGAGAATAGAGCCTGTGAAGCACTTTCAGGAACAATAATAATCAGTAGGCCGATATCGTGTATGGCTTAGTAATAATTTAAATTTAAAATAAAAAAAAAACATTTTTAGGCTATAATTATGGCGGGCTCTGAGGGCGGCGACCGAATCAAGAAATTCCGTAACGAAAACATTACCTAACAATCGTCTAACGTCGTTTCTGTTCGGCAGACTTCGGCAGTCCGGCGTCACTCGTTATACCAATAAGAAAGAAAGTATTATCCTACTAAATACATAATCTATTTTTTAAAACATCCTGTTTGAATTAGCAGGTATTTATTATTTGGACGCATTATAATATATATTTTTAGTGTTGCCATCACTACCGTCGTTTATGAACTGTCAGTGTTGTTTGTTTACAAACACTTTCAAATACCTTTTTATTTGTGAAATATTAGTTTTTTATTAGGTTTTCATCTCTTTGGTTAATAAATATAAATCGCAAGTCAAGACGCAAGTGCGAGGTGTGTTATCTATCGAAGAAAAACAGTGACATATTTTTAGCCAGATTTCCGTTAGACGTAGATCGGTATGTAATAACATTGTTTAGTTACTGTCTTACGAATTGAATCTACATAATTTCAACTTATATCTTTGAAGAAAATTAGTATTTCGCTTAGAAAGTAAAATTTGAAATTTAACAAAGAGCATATAAAAAATGAGTGAATACATGCAATAGCTTGACCGCGGCAGGCTCCGAGTGCCGCTGTTCTATTTCTTTTTAAACCTACCACTATTGTGGAAAACAAGTATACGGTCTGCCTGACGCAGTGAGCAGTTACTGTAGTTAATGTACACTTAGGTTATGTTTTTGTACATGGCCTTACTAGCATGTTCCCGCCCCTTAACAATCTAATCACCACTTGCTTAAAACAAACTATACGGTATTATAGTACAGGATATTACGATCAAAATCATGTACCATCGTTTTACGGCCAAAACTTTTGAAATAGATCATAATGAGCAAGACTAGGTGTGCAGTACGGTCAAAAACGTCAAAACATCGTGGGGAGCCATTTCCGCTTAAGTTTATTTTCAACCGACTTCAAAAACAGGAGGAGGTTCTCAATTCGTCGGAATCTTTTTTTTTTATGTATGTTACCCGATTTCTCGAAGACGCCTGGACCGATTCGAGAAATTCTTTTTTTATTTAAAAGGGTATACTCTCCAGTTGGTCCCATATTATTATAGTGAATTTAAAACTAAAACTTTTGGAGAAAAAAAAATAATTAATGTTAATTTGGAACTGGTGAAACGCCTTTTATGTTGATGATTGTATAAAACTTTGTTACGAGTATGAATGTTTTTAGTGTACAAGAAAAAAAAGCAATTCGTCACTCAAAATAAAAATAATAAAAACTTTTTAACAAAAAAAAACAAATGGCTTGAAACAGATGCACTAAAAAGGTAAAAATAATATCTGAATTACAGTTTGAAGTTGGTGTGTATGTACATATGTAACAGTTTATAACACACTTTACTTGCATGACACCAATTTCAAACTGTATTCAGATCAGATTTGTAGAAACTAGTAATTATTTTACCCTTTTTAGTGCATCTTTTTGTTAAAAAGTTTTTAAAGTTTTTAAATTATTTTGATTTAAGTTACGCACAGTATCAAAATACACAAAAAACAGTCTCGCAGCCAGCGTGTTAAGATAGTAAGAAAAATACTATTGGCAATCAATAACGGTTCCCTGTATAAGATTCTGGGAATGTCCATATTAACATCAAAATTTTGATTGCAAGTACATAAATCACACTACCTTATTTCGACCTCTGATAATCAATCACTGTGGCAAGTTGCATTAAAACCTGCAATTTGTTTTTTACGAGATGAGTGCCCGGACAGAAAATTCTCTGTGGTTTTTTATATGTGCAGATATTGTAAGCAGGAAATATGAAGTACGTCGACATTATTTAAAACAAAGCGACGTGTCAGACAAAAATATTGACATATCGTTCGTACAGTCAATATCCATGTACTACCTTTGTATATGCAATTTTTCCACTCATTATAATTATCTGAACCACGTCAAATTAATCTGCACACATTTATGCTCGTTCCATTTTAAGATAAAACAAATAAATGCAGCAAGGCCTTTGTCCTAAATCTTTAATAGCATATTTCAAAGTATGGCGAAGTCACTAATTTAAAAGTTATACTGAAATGATTTTATTAAAAGTATTTAGAAAAGTATAAAATTTAAAATACTTTATAGGTATTTTATATAGGGTATATAAAACACAGAATATATTGTACTACGGCAACTATGTTGCTATTTGCTACGGTCATCAACTTGTGCTGTACTACGTCAACTATGTAACTATTTGGTACGGTAATTATATGTATTGTACTACAGCAACTATATTGCTAATTGCTACGGTAATGAACTTGTATTGTACTGCGGCAACTATATTACTTTTTGCTACGGTAATGAACTTCTATTGTACTATTGCAACTATGTTACTATTTGCTACGGTATTTTTTTTTTCTGAACTGTCTATGCAGTTGGCTTTCGCAGCCATTACTGCTTAACCGGGCTTTTGGGGTAAGACTCTGAAGGAGCCGTCGTCATCTGGGGCCGTTAGTACGTGCCGAGGCCGCCTAACAATTGTTTTTCGACCGTGCCGCGGTCGATCGTGGGGTAATAAGTTGTGGATTGCACAATTAATTGATTCAGGTGATTTTGTGTACGCTCGAAAAAGCGGACTGCCAGGTCTTTAAGATATTGGGGAATCGTGGGGAGCTCAAAGTCCCTGTGTAGGTCCGCATTACAGACGTCCTGGTACGTAAGGCTCCGGAGGCCTTTCTGAGAAAGCGGTTTTGGAGGTTCTGGAGTTTATGGAGATTAACAGTAATGAACTTGTATTGTACTACGGGAACTATGTTGCTATTTGTTACAGTAATGAACTTGTATTGTACTACGGCACATGTCGCTATTTGCTACGGTAACTAACTTGTATTGTAATACGGCAACTATGTTGCTTTTTGTTACGGTAATGAACTTATATTTTAGTATACAGTAATAAAATGTGTAAGTTATGCAATCATGAATACAAACCAACATTACCTCTAGATACCAATATAGATAATGACATCTTTGATGTCTATGCCTCAACCGTTGTACGCACCACTACAGTGGCACATGCCTCTCTTTGGAGAAGGAAACTTAACCATTTTCCACCACGCTGGCCTAATGGAAATTGGCGGACGTTTATCATGCTAGTGGCCACAGGGTCAGGGTTTTTAAGCCACCCAACCCATAACGCCTGTGTCTTGGCTTAACGACTGTTGTTAAATGACAACACAGCCAGTACCGACAGTTTAATGTTTAACTATACTCGTATTCCATTTCAGCATGGTCATCTTGTCATTGTGAATTTAAGCAAAGACTATCATATCGCCAGCACCATGCTATGTGAAATAGAATTTAGACGGCACACATCCAAAGACTGAACACGCCCGATATTGCTTAACTTAGCTTATCGTTTCCGATAGACGAATGTTACTAGGCCACGAGTCTATTGAGGTCCTATTTTGGGGAGATTCTCTTCCAGATCATGACATAACATACATATACTTATGTACTAGAAAGCAATTGTGTATTCGTAAATAACAATTTTTCTAAATTTTAAAATACCGCTACAATTTATTGCATATTAAATTTTGCTATTTTGAATTAAACCATAACTTATATTTATATGACTTATGACCTTAATTAAACTTAATCCTATATCATAACGCTGTCTTTAAAGGTAATAAAAACAAATAACGCTAATCTTACAATATTGGCTGGTCTGCCTACGTCTCGTCTTGGCAAATAGCCATTTATAAATACGTGTTGGCATCCACGCGGAAGCCTGAATAGTAATCGATTATCACGATAGCGGTGCGATGCAATCGAATGGTAATCGTTAATCAGGTCGTATGGCGTTCACATACGATTTTAGGATTCCGTACCGAAAAAACAGTAAAGTAAACACTGAATCGAGATTTTTCAAGGGGAACATTTAGCAGTCCACTTACAAACTGCGTTGGGTGCCTAACAAACAAAAAACTAAAAAAATGTTTAATAAACCTTTTAAATTGAATTTTAATTGTAATATAAGAACTAAATAATATTTAAAAAAAAAACACTAATCACATTAAAGCTTTTCGTAAATTCTATTTTGTAATTGAACATAGCGAGTTTCGAAAAAGTATCTAATCTTTACATTTTAAAATTGTACAGAATAGATATCTACGTATGTTTTTTTATAGTTATAATAATAGCAACAAAAAAAAACTGGAAATACGTTAAAAAAAAATCTTGTTTGAGGACCTTTTAAAAAATATCATCGTAACACTTATCCCGGAAGGGATGGTCAGAATTGTTACAAACGTATGCTTGTTACATCTACGTTTCACTGTAGATATTTCATCCCACATATGTGATAGGTAGTGAGCCTATCGCCATAATGGACCTTTGTTATAGTAGGTACATACCTATTTTTGCATACTAAGTACATAGTCAAAATCTAATTCTAATTTATTTAAAAAAAACAGTTTATGTATATGGCGCTGTATTATTGATATATTTAAAAATCAGGAAAATTGTCACATAGTGCGTTTTGCAAGTGGACAACTCAATTGGATTTAGCGACAAAATTATCTTTACTTTGAAAAAGGCTTCTGAGGTCAAAGTAAAGTTAACTAAGAATGCGGTTCAAAATTCCGGTCTAAGACCAGCTCCTCCAGAGGTTGACGTAGAAAATTTCGAGAAAAAACAATGTAAAAACAATAAAAAATGTCCGTAAATATAAAAAGTTGTCGGTTTTTGCTTGTGGATAATGTAAATATTTATTACTAAAAAAAAATATATATGAATCATGAAGAACTTGAAACACGTGCACGTGATTGGGAAAATCTAAGATGGCGGTTCGCATACATATGATAATTACAGACCGCCATCATAATATGATGCATCTTATTATCAATAGACAGATCTTTAAATATTATTAACGACTTGATTTTCTCGATTAATTGTAGGAAGGTATAGGTGAGATATGATTCAGGGTAGGTTATTTATAAAATGTATGGATTATTAATATATCTAAGCTCAGAGTAAAAGTATCCGACGTTTACTTCCGATCGACTGTAAGATGTAAAAGGAAGTATTTATTAATTTAAACTTAAACTTAAATTATTTACATTTATTTTATTTAAATAGACTTTTAACAGCACTTTTGAATCGTCAGTTTATATCAGTCCACTGCTGGACATAGGCTTTTCCTAAGGAACTGCACCACACTTATTCACTTTTATATAAATTACGTGAGACGTATAAGGGGTTAAATCTTACGTGGTACGCAAGAGGGTGTTTCGTCAAATATCGCGTAATTTAATTAAAAAATCCCCAAAATAACCTCAGGTAATTTATGTACTGGCCTGACCCGGCTGGGGGGTGATCACGCTTTACCGATCCGCGGTCTCCTAACAATCATCTGCCCCAACTGCCATTCTGCGACAGACTTAACCTACCCACTGCTTTTTCAACCTACTCATTCTGTGAGCTTTGTGTTTACTTTAGTTCTTCATCGGATTTCTTCATTCCTGATCATATCCTTTTAAGAAACACCTCTCCATAGCACGCTGAGTTGCACTAAGTAGTAAGTGCAACAAACTTTTCTGACCTTCTGACCTTGGGTTTTTGGTCGCTACTATTTCAATATGGCATGTATATAGTCTGTAGTTTTGTTTTTTGACCGCCGGCTCAGTAAAGTATGTTGCACTATACTTTAATTAAAAAGAAGCATATCTAAAAATAGATGTTTACATTTTGGTAGAAATTCATTTCTAATCATTAAGAGCAGTGTCAAAGCTAAGTTCACCATACATACATAGTTCACCTATAATATATCATTTGATTCTCTCAAACTTAAAATACTTTATTTCGCATTTATATTTTTACAAATACAAGCGAAACTGCGACAAAGTGCGTAAACACATATGATACTTTAAGCTACATTTCTTTGAAAAAAATGTGCAAAACCTAATATTATCTATGACATCTATAAAAACTTTTAGATTCTAGGTACAAAACGTACAAAGCTATTTACATTTAAGACCGCACATAAAATCCGTTCTGTTTGATTGCAATGAATAGAAAAGGCAATAAGGAAACGGTTTTTTACTAAACACATAACTCTTCTTTTAATATATAGCGATCAGTTAAGAGGGACATAAAATAATACTTTGGCAGGTGATCAAAATAAAATGGTATTATGGATTTACCTAAGTCTAAGTAATAAATTAAATTAACAATGGGTTTTTGTTCAACTCTTTTAGTGGTGTTTAGGTATTGTTGCGTTTAATACTGACGAGGGGTTTATGTAGATTCTCAAGTTTGAGAAGGTCAAGGCTAGCTCATACAAGGTTGAATGGTGAGGACCAAAAATGAAACTGAAAATGTATTTAGATAGGTACATATACTTCTTTAAGGGGACATCTAGTCAAATGTGCAGTTTTCTGCTCGTTTGTAATAAGTTTCATACTGAAAAAAATAACATGCCTTAAGACATTATTTAACTAGAAACTAGTAAGTTTAGAAGTCTTTGTTTTAAGATACATTTTAAAACATCTCTTAAAAAAATTACCGCGGACCCTCTACTTTTTCTATTTTTATTCCATAACTCCTCATGAACTAGTAGCGAGAACATAATTTATTTCATAAAATGTTAAGTTACTATAAAGCTAGAGAATTACTGTAATTGATTTTTTATATCTTATGTGATATAACTGAAATTAATTAATTTCCCCTTTTTACGCTAAGCTGTTCGCTAATTTGCAAGATGTTTTAGTCACAGTAAAATGAACTCTCTTTGAGATTATACGTCCATAGGCTACGGTGACCGCTTACGATTAGGCGGAACGTATGCTTGTTTGCCATCATAGTGGTATATAAAAAAAAAATTAAAAAAAAGATTTTTAATCGACTGAAAATTAGCGAGGGTAAAAGTGTCCGAAGCTAATGTTCTGAAATGTAATTAATTAATCAGAACTACTAAAGGTAGAATCAGAAAATCAAATGGGAGACATTCAGATCAGGTCAGGAAAATCTTAAATAAGTACACGAAGATAGAAAAAGAACGCAGACATGCAAACTGATTATTTTCAAGCCAGCAGTGCAGTTATTGTATAACTGAAATACTTTATCACCTTGAATAGGCCAATGGCTCTTAGTATTTTTGTGCAATAATATCTTGAATTAGATTGGTTAATGGTTTTTTTCACTTTCGTGCTTACCCACTGGTTTCAACACCGTTTGTATAACTTCTCAGTCGTAATAGATTTTCGTTCTATATGTGTCTACCTTTTTTAATTCTTAACTAAATCTGATTCAAAAGTTCACGTAACTGCAAGAAAATTGATGAATGACTTACCGAAATCACTTAAGTGGTCGTCCTCAGCTACTGGGTCCCGTTTGATGATGACATGCCGTGCTCCATTTAGCGCGCGCTTAAGCCTTTCTTGATCTTCATTTTTTCTATTGACTAATTAAAACACTTATAATTTATCATATGTAAAGAAAAGTATAGGTACTTAAGAGGGCTCCTGATGTACACTAGCGCCGCCAGTGATTTCCTATTAAAACAAAGCTATATTTTTAGTTGCAAGCTATTTTTGGGAAATTTTGAATTGTTTCTAGGGTAAATTTTTACGTTAAGGTAGCATATTTGCTAAAATTGACCATTTTGACCAGATGTGGTATCAACAACTCGGATATTTATCCTAGAAACATTATTAAAACGTCCTAAAAATAGTTTACAACCTGTCCCAAATTAGCTTTGAACAAAGAGGAAATTAAAATTAATGATTGGCGGCGCTATTGAGCAGGGACAACCCTCTTAAATAAGATAATCGTAATTATGGGTGTGTTCTATTTATTGGTGTCAAAAATATCAAAATTTTAGTATCATCTGTAACAAACTGTCAGGCGTTCGTTTACGATATTTATGTCACTTTTTTCACTGAAAATTAAACTTTAGAAGACCCATGTCTGGAGGTGGGGTTTTAGTGTACATCTGTCAAGCTGCCTATACCTATGTATTCATTGTTTATGGTTGTTTGTGTTTTATTATCGCAGTGTGTGTACGTCAACTGTTTGTTTTGCCACCAAAATTTTGTAAGTAACCTTTACGGTACGGTACGGTACAGTACGGTACCAGAATGGTAGGTGTCTGTTGTAAAACTGGTGTTATCAAAAGTGTAAAAAGTACTTAAACATTTTCGTAGGTAATTTGTTCCCTTTTGTTAATGTCGCCTAATTTTAATTATTTTTTTATCATACCTATTTAAAAAGAGCTGGTTGGTTCTTCGTAAACAGGGATTAAAGTTGCACTTTGAATCCTTAGGGACGCAAAGTGATTTCAATTTGGAATGTGGATTATAGAGATCAATCAAGATTACTTAGTTACTTAGTTTAGGTTGATACTTTTGTAAAAAATAGTGCGTTTACCTCAAGTAGTGATAATAAAATAAATAAATGTACTATTTTTATTTATAAGCTTCACTTATCTATTTTCTCATAGAGGGTGATAAAAAGTAGAGTGTACCACTCGGTCGCAAAAATATTATACTTCGTGCGCCGTCGTTTGAATCCAGAGCGCAAAATCCCTACTTCTTCATTCGCTCGCTACTTCGCAAAATAGCGCTATCGCCGTAAAAGAATTATTTTGATCCCTTGTAATAAAATCTACAATTTCTACTTTAGCGGTAACATCCATAGCGACCTTTATCGCTTATTTGGAATAAAAATGTAAAGGATCCTCGCTACTATGATATATCTCAAAACTATAAATGAAATTGTTATTTTAAAAACTCACCGATCGGCAATCCAGTGTCGATGGAGACCATATCTTCCATGCTGCCAGGGTCTAGGAACATCTCGTCATCCTGAGCTGCCGCCGACATCGAGTCCGGTATCGGACGGATCACCAGCTGGTGACCGATTGAGCCTTCCTAAACAGAAACATTTATTAGATTTAAACTTTTAAGGAACTTGTGACCAAGTAACATTCGTATATCGGAAACGATATGCGAAGTTAAGTAACTTCGGGTGTGATCAGGCATTGGATGGGTGACCGCCTATTGGCACATTTTTCTAGAGCTCCTTCGTGTTTCGAAGGGCATGTGCATGCAACCGTTGGCCCTGGCTGTGTTGTCATACGACAACAGTCGTTAAGCCAAGTCAAAGGCTTTTTGGGCACTTGATAATTCTGACAGTCGAATTGCCACTAGCTCGACAACCTTACCAATTTGTTCTGGGACAGCGCAGTTGAATATAGCCTAAGTCTCCTTTTCCTAAGGAGAGGCCTGTGCCCCTGCAGTAGTGAAATACGGCTGAAGTAATAAACTTTTAGAAACGGTTGCACAAGCTGGACAAGTTTAGATGACTCTTTCACTCCTCTAACATTATGAACTGCAATGGTAATCGATATTAAGACCATTACCTTCACCATTAACGCGCGCATGTGGTGTTGAAGGGTACACAATACCTATAGAGCTAGACAATCGTCCAGCTGGAGAGTCCAATGACGGAGAAGGGAAAGAGTCGAGTCGTATATAGTATAATATTACTATATAATTATATATTATAGTTTATATCTTCATAACTTATATTAAGTATACCATCCTGACACTTATCTCTTATTACTTACGAACGTATGAGCTTGTAAAACCCATGTTTCACCAATGGTACAATCAAGTTTGTTAAGGCTTTGTAGTCATAAATAAAATAAGAAAAATAAAAATGTTGCGAGCCTGTTGCCGTATCAGTCACAAGTCATTGTCAAGACAACTTTACAATACACAAATTGTAAGAATATTGGTTGCCACTACCAGGAATCGAAACCAGGACCTGCAACATGGCAGTTTGTGTGTGTGTTTACTTATATATAACTTGGCTTATTGTCTGTCGGCTTATATCTTTAACATTTAACTTAACAGCGCTGGATCCACGGGCATAGTCTCCACACTACACAGAGTGCACAGGTGACTAGTAGGTACTGTTAACCTAGCTTGAACAAAAACACATAAAATTGGCGGACATATGCAATTTTTTTATTATGCAATCTATTTTAATTGTTAAATAGGTCTAGACAAAAATAAAAAGATCAAAAGCTTAGAGCAGACAATGATCAGTACAAAAATTATAGTGATTGATGATGAATATAAATAATTATAGTTATTAATAATAGTTCTAATGATGCTATTCACACAAAACAACTAAGTAAAATGAATAATAGACCATCTAACAAAGAAAGTTATGGAAGGTACCAATAGTACATTTCTGTCGAGGCCGTGAAAGTAAGCATTTACTGGATGAGTAGAGTTTGAGGGCCGAACTGAAGGTAAGGTCGACAATAATACGAATCCAGCAAGCTTTACTCAGACCTGCAGGAAAAGAAAAGTCTTTGAAAAGAATACTTGCTAATCGCTAAACAAATTTAATCACAGAATTAAAATTGAAATTAATGCCTTTGTTGAATATGATTTTTTTTTTTAGCACGGGGCTGGGTACCGCGGGCAAATTAAGCTTAAAGATAGTTTGAGTCCCGGGGAAGGACATAGCCTACTTGAAAAGGTCAAGTGTTAGTCGCTTTTTTCTATAATTCAGGAGTTGCCGCTGAAATCTAGTTAGGTATATATCTAATTACAGATTCTTGTAACAAGCCTATAGAAATAAAGATTTAATATATTTGAAATAAAGATTTACAACAAGTTACGTAAGAATAGAAAAAAACATATTGGCATTATGTGCTTGCAATTTTATGTCTGTTTGTTTAGGAGTTATAACACGTCTCAATGTCACCAAAAAGTTTACATAAATCAGAGTTACATTATTTTAGTAGTTAAAAATACGTGATCGTAACAGCACGTCCAATGTGTCTGCAAACTATAAACAATAACGTGGTTAAAACGTAGTTAGTATTTTATTGGTTTTTCAAACCTTAGAGACCTTAAATTTTTTTTATATTCCAGTAGACACTTAATTGTGAAACTAAAAGCTATTTAAACTATTTAAGTATTTCAGTTATAGTAAATAAATAAATATTTTTGGACATTACACACAGCGCCATCTGGCCCCAAAGTAAGCAGAGCTTGTGTTATGGGTATCTACCAGACAACGAATACAAATACATATATATTCCTTTTTTTGTAAATACATACATATCATATATAAATACACCCAGACTCAAGAAAAACAAAAATGTTTATCACATAAATGTTTTCCCAGTGCGGGCATCCAACCCTACCACCTACTACCAACTAGGCTGCGAGGGAATTTTAATTTGTTGTTGTGTACGATTGTGATCTATGACACGATTATATACATAACTGGTTTTTGCCAGCGGCTCCGTCCGCGTCAGACTCGGTTAACAGCGTGCGACTTCTTGATTATAACAAGAAAGTTAGCTATAGCTGGCTAAGGGTGTAGCTATATGACATGGATTTTGGTTATAGTTAATACTGCCTTCAGGAACATTTAAATTTAGCATTAAAATAGGTATTAAAATCGTTCTGTTCACCAAATGTAAACAAACAATATGGCCGTTCACTATTTGACAGTGCATATCTATTACTCTATCTCCCAAGCATGTGCAGCCAATGCGTTGAATGCGGACCGGAAGTGACGTCATAGCGCATTTATTTTTGGTCAACAGAACGATCGAATGAGCGCATGAGCGCATTCAATGCGTATAATGCTTGTCAACAAAACGCTCCTTATATAACAAAACTTCCCAAACAGTGTCGGAAGTGAATCTATAGCCGTTTAACGAGCACAAGTCAGATTGAATACAAGTTTAACAGTACACAAAGTAAAATAAGTTTTAAAATCAGTGCTACAGCGTCATAGATTAGCCCACACTTATAAACAAATAAAAAAAAACAAATAATATGAATATATATCCTTTTAAATAATTAATTTCGAAAATAAAACATTGGCTTTCTAAGTAAATATTTATTATTATCTATTTCGCTATTTCGAACTAACTTTGACATTTTTTCAAGTACATATATATTGCGTCACCCACTTGGTGACGAAAATATCGTGATGAAACTTACATGTCTGTGACAGGGGTATTGTACACAATTAATTCTAGGTCCCGTTTTGTAAAATGGACTTATAGTTCCATTGGACGACTGTCTAATTCTAAAGTTAATCGTTTAAGGGTTCCGTACCCAAAAGGTGAAAATAGGCCAAGTGCAAGTCGGGCTCACGCCCGAAGGGTTCCGTACCATAATCTATAAAAACGGCAAAGAAATCACGTTTGTTGTATCCGAGCCCCCCTTAAATATTTCTTTTATTTTAATTAAATTATTTATTTATAAAGTGACTATATAACTAAATATTCTGTGAATATTTTAAGCGTCTACCTGTTGCCGTTATCAATATCGAGCAAAATCAAGAAAAAAAATCACGTTTGTTGTATGGGAGCCCACTTAAATATTTATTTTATTCTGTATTTTAGTATCTTGTATTATAGCGGCAACAGAAATACATCTTCTGTGAAAATTTCAACTGCCTAACTATCACGGTTCATAAGATACAACCAGGTGACAGACGGACGGACGGACGGAAGTGCCGTGAGGTACTGTTCAATACCCGCGTGCGCGGTAATATTAATAATTACTATTGGAGCTAGGCAATCATCCTGACGATATATTAATGGAAACTCTATTTATGTGGTAAATGGAAACTAATTAATAAAGTAATTTTATAGACACTTACCACTAACAGCTTTCCATGTTTTGGATGTCTTCTAATAAGCAGAGCGGCTCCATTCTCTTCATCCTGGTACAACTCTCCGAGATCCTCTTCATCTTCCTGTCGAAAAAGAAAAAAAGTTAGACAAAATAGTTTAAAATAAAATAATTACCATTGTAATGGGTTTAAAATCGATTTTCATTCTCATTGACGTTACACAATCAGGTGCCTTGACGATGAGTTAAACCGAGGAAATAAATACCTACTGGGGTCGACTTCACATATAAATCAGATTTTAAATACATAGTAAAACTGTAATGAAACTAGGAAATTGTCAATAATAAATATTATTTTATCTTAAGGTGAAACTGAATCTGATGTTTTCATACTTACTGCGTTACGCTGAATATCTTTAATTATAAATATTTCGCTACATACTAAAAAAGTCGTTTTATTATCACGTAGTCGCAAAACTGCCAGTGAATCATTTAATAACCAAAGTTTTCACAAAATTAACTAAACGAATAAAAACTTTGGTTATTTAATAATTTTTATAAATGGATATGTTTTTGCGAATATGTTAAATAGAGACATAGGATAAAAACGCATTTTAAGTATAGAAGTGTACAGCTATAGCTATTCAATGCCATGAAGTTTGTATGTAGAATTTCTGAATCGATTTCGCCTTAAGGTTTATTTTCCTTAAGGCTAGGGTATAGGCTAGACCGCGAAAATACGCCGTTTTTGTGCAAATTTTGTGGCTAAGCTAAAGCATCTAAAGTATTAAAAAAAATATATGTTATAAAACTTGCTTTTGTCTAGTGCATTACCTTACTGAATGATTTTCATTGATTGTATTTAATGCAATAAAAAATCTGGAAGTGACCATTGTTTCAACACTTGTGCAAATTTTTAAAGCGTGTTTTGCATTTGCTTGTAATGAAAGTTGGTTAAATAATTAGAATAGCTTGTTATCTAGTGCATAGACTTATAGAGTTGTAGCGAAAAGTCAAAAAATGTGACTACAAAACGGTAATAACGTTAAATTCCATACAAAAAATTTAAACTTTCAAGGCCTCATTACGGTATAAATTACTTAAGAAGTATATAACATATATATCTCATAGTAATGTATATGACATTATCTAGTGATTTATAGTACATTTACATACACAACGTTAGAATTACAGAAATTAGTTTTCTGGCCTATATCGCCCTCTTAAACGTTTAAAATGACAAGACGTAAGTGCGTATGTAAATTGTCCAAACAATTGGCGGAAGGAACTTAAACGAAGGTTACAAAAGAAAAATGAGATTCTCTAAAGTCTTTAACAATTACATGCAAAGCAAAATACAAATGTGGATACCTAGTAAGTAAAAATAGGTTTTTATAGATAGAATAAATAGATTTCACTATATTTAACTTATAGCAAACTAGCTGTTGTCCGCGGTTCCACCCGCCCTAAATCCGGTTCTCGGTGTAGGATTTTAACGGCAACTCCTCAATTAAAGAAAAAAACCGACTAACACTTGATGTTTCCAAGTAGCCTATGTCCTTTCCCGGGACTATCTCCATACTAAATTTCATCTAAATCGGTTTAGCGCTTTAAGTGTGAAGAGGTAACAGACAGACAGACAGAGATACTTTCGCATTTGTAATGTTAGTATGGATAGTATGGATGGATGTGAATTTTCAAATTATATGGCTTCAAATAAACGTTACGTACAATTTCTATTTTTAACTTTTATAGAGAACAAACATTTTTTTAATCAAATTTGAAAATGGGAGGTTCTTACAATATATTTATGTATTTTTTATGTTGACGCGTTACTTTGTTGTCTAGAAATCGATTTTGATTATCTATAAATAAATAAATAAAATATAAATACATAATTTAAAAAAAAAAGTATGACGTATTTCACCGTTGTTGGGGAAATCATTTCCCTACAATATTTGTATGATAACTCCTAAATTCCTTGTGTCTCGAAATTTTGAACAGAAGTTTTTAGTGAAACGCAAGTAAGCTTTAAGAAAGAGTTTTGAAAAATTCATCCCCAAATCGGGCGTTCAAAATTTGATTGGGAATACCTCATTTTTGAAGCTTAGCATTTGGTATTCGGACTTTAGATTGAAAATTAAGTTTGACATGTTTGAAATGTTTGACATTTTGTGAAAAATTTCAGCTTATTAAAAAAAATGCTAGAAGGAAAATAGGGGATGAAAATTCCGATATTTTTTTGTAGGTGAAACCATTAACAGTTAAAAACTTTCCTTTTAAAAGTTCGCATGAACGAAGAAGCGGAAATAAGCAAGTTCTTTTATAAATGGAAGATGACTTTCAGATTTATTTTGTTATATTACTTTAGTGAGAATCTGATAATAAAATTTGTTTATTACTAGGATTTTATGCTGTTTAGTATTTTAATTCAAAACAAGTTAAATTATCGTAAATTTAAAAAAACCCACGACCCAAAACGTATAGAGCAATCTCTCTAGCATCAAAACTTTCGCATTTGTAATAGTAATGGGATAGCTGGTAATCAATGAATTTTGCCAGCAGCTTTACTCGCCCTAAATGAGATTATCGGCGTAGGATTTTTACGTCAACTCCTTAATTATACTGATAAAGTTAGCTTTAGAACTATAGTTCGCTTAAGCTCGGTTATAGTTATTCCCGCGGAAACTTTGGAATTTTTCGGAATAAAAACTATCCTATGTCCTTCCCCGGGACTTGTGGAAATTGCTCATGTTCATTTATCAACTAGAATGGCAAAAATGATCTTGAAATGGCTGTACCAATTATCTTGAATCATAGCTTAGAACACTCTTGATCAAGTCACCTTTCGAACAAAATCGGTTCATCCGTTTAAGCGCTACGATGCCATAAATACACATCAAACTTATAACACCCTTCTGTTTTCGTCGTCGGGTAAAAATAAAATGCTAAAACTACTGAACCGAATAAAGAAATAAGTACACGTAAAAGTGAAAAGAATACTCCAACAGCAAACAGAACACTTTAATAATTTCAAAAATTAGAAGGCAAATAGAGAATTTTCTTTATTGGCGTCCGAGACGACTGCAAGGAGATAGAAACACTTAGTTAAATTATGTGACTGATTAACTAGGGGGTTTATTTTTTACTTTTTAGGAATCAATAATTAATAATTTTCACGTACAGTGCGGTTTCAGAGAAACTTCCACCGACGACCGCGCAGGGAGTAGAATGAGCACCCTGCCTAGGTTTTCTCTACGGACAACAGTATGGGGTTCTTCAAGATAGAAGATATTAGATTTTTAAAGGGTCGGCAATGCACGCGTAATGCCCCATATGTTGCAAACGCCCATTGGCTGCGGTCACTGCCAGTCGGACCGCAAGCTTGTTTGCCACCTCAGTAATGTAAAAAAAAAAAAAAAAAAATCAAAGAATATTCGGAGGAACTCACGGCCTAGATAAGTATGCAAAATAAAAACAACTTAGGGCATGACCATGACATGTACCTCCTTAAATAGGTAACAGCCTAGTGGCACTTTTTTCTAGCTCCTCCGTTCCGTTAAACCGTCTCGGTCCAGGCTGTGTGTCATATGACCGCCAAGTCATATGGGCGGCTTGTAAGCTCTGACAGTCGAATGGTCACTAGTTGGACAACCTCCGCCAACAAGAAATAGACCAGCGTGTCCTAAGCCTTCTTTCTCCAAGAATAGACACCTGTGCCCCTGTAGTGGAGCGACTGATACCAGGCGTGTTATTTAAAGTTGGTTTAATGATTTTTGTTAAATGATTGTTTTACTTTTTCGCTAAAGCAATAAATTCTCTGCATTGCATTATGCAAGTCGCGTCGACGTGAAAAATCTTGTCTTTTTGTGAACAGCCGCTGTGCATAAATAAGATAAAAATATGAATAGCTGTGCAGTAAAATATAACGTGGGAAACGAGTGACGGTCGTGAGTTGAATACACCCATTCTGGAGTTTGTATGATTTTATCTTATACTAGTTGTTAGTGCCCGGCGTCACCCGGGTAATTTTTTCCCGTAGACTTTCCGAAAAAAAACTTTTATACAAACCTTTTCTTGACAATATTACGAACACTACAAAAAAATCGGCTAAGTGCGAGTCGGACTCGCGCACAAAGGGTTCCGAACAATTATCTATAAAAACGGCAAAAAGATTACGTTTGTAATATGGAAGCCCCCCTTAAATATTGGTTTTATTTTAATTTAAGTATTTTTTTAAAATTGCTGTTGTGAATATTTTAAGCGTCTACCTGTTGCCGTTATCAATATCGAGCAAAGCCCCCTTAAATATTTACTTTCGCTATTCTACAGCGCACATCCAGCTAACTTGCACTCATTCTCGGTTCACAGCTGTGTTCTTATTTAAGTGATTAACAAATGTTGATGACCTACATTGCCCATTTGCTTTACTTTTTTAAAAACCTCTATTTGGCAGTCCAACGAACTAGGTGGGTTTTTTTTAGTATTTGTTGTTATAGCGGCAACAGAAATACATCTTCTGTGAAAATATCAACTGTCTTAGTAACTGGATCCCGTTTTTACCCTTTAGGTACGGAACCCTAAAAAATCAGCAATATCTTTGCAATTGCAACCAATGTTGTCTTTTTATGTATTTATATACTTAGATAGGTTTACCAGAACCTGCATTTATGTCACCATAATATGTCAAATAGGGCATTTTAATATTGACTAAAACAGTCTTAAAATTAACATGTCAAGATTAAACGCGCGAACTCGAAATAATTTACTTGAAATCCCCACCAATGTTATAGATGCTAAAGCTTGTCTGGCTGTCTCTGTCAGCTAAATAAAAAAAGGTGAAAAAATTTAAAAGATTAAAAAAGTATAATAACATAGTCAAAGCCAAATTTTTTATTCAAATTAGGTTTTTACACATAAAATATAAAATTTTTAAGCCATACAATATTATTTTATTAACTTCTCTTGGGAAGTTATTGTAATAGGTCCGAAAATCAAAATCGATATTTTTGTGTTTTTCTTTACGTTTCAGGACTCGGAGAATCATTTTTAGAGTGATGTCTGTGTGTGTGTGTGTGTGTGTATGTATGTGTACTTTTTTCTGCTCGGTTTTCTCAAAAACTACTGGCCGAATTGTTTTATGACCATATCAATCGATACGCCACGTCATGACTTATATCTGAAAACAGTGTGAAAAAAATCGGTCCAGCGGTTCATTTTTCATCGGAACATTAAAAAAAAAATTCCCAAGAGAAGTTGCTTGTACGGTACTTGCTGCCGAACCGATTTTATTTCCATTTTGATTTGGTTTACCTATGCGTCCTGTAATTAGGCATCTTCAGTGCCATGGATGGATAGTCTGAAATATTGTAGTATGCTTTATTACAAAGTTGGTGTTTAATAGAAGATTTATATTTACTTATTGATAGCTTTTGCATATTGTTAGGAACTTTGTTGTAAAATTATATATATTGCCCCATAAAAAAGTTGCTAATTTTTTGTAGAAGTGTATCATGCACCAACAGCTTATTTTTACTTCTAGTATTTACTTTGTGAACGTCACTTTTCTTGCTGAAACTATTAATAATTTTATGAACATATAAAAGATTTTCACATATGTACTGTGACGCTAAAGTTAAAATATTTACTTCCCTAATACCATTCCCAGATATATTTTACATCCTAATTTGTAAATAGCACGAATTGCCCGTTTTTGTAACACAAATATTATAATTACATCAGCAGCGCTACCTCACAATAAGATACCATATGTCATTAAACTATGAAAATGGCTAAAATATACTATTCTTCCAGTGTCGACATCGGCCAGTTGTCTTAATTTTTTTGATCGCATTATTTTTTTATTTTATTTTTAACCACTAAGGTGGCAAACAAGCCTACGGTCCGCCTGATGGTAAGCGGTCAACGTAGCCTATGGACGCTTGCAACACCAAGGGCATCACTCGCGCGTTGCCGACCCTTCAGAAATCTAATAACTTCTTTTTTGAAGAACCCCATATTGTAGTCCTTAGAGAAAACTTTGGCAGGGAGCTCATTCCACAACCTAAGCGTTTCTCTGAAACCGCACTGTACGCGACCATTTCGGTTCTAAAGTGTGAGAATGAATTCCCTGCCGATGGCGAGCGGTGCGATGGTAGAAAGTAGCCGTGGGCATCATTTCGAACAATTCCTCAGAACACAACCCATTGTAAAAGCGGTAGAACACACACAGGGAGGCAAAGTCTCTCCTCAGACTTAGGGGCTCGATACCGCAAGTGAGTTTGGGATCGTCGACAATTCTCACAGCCCGTCGTTGAACCGAGTCAAAAGGGCCAAGCTGGTATCCGGGTGCACCCGCCCAGAGATGGCAGCAGTATTCCATATGGGGCTGGACTTGCGACTTGTAAAGCAGCAACCTTTGCCCCGACGTGAAGTACTGCTTCACTCTGTTGAGTACACCAAGTTTTTTGGACGCCAGCTTTACCTTGTCTAGCAAGTGATCTCGGAACTGAACATCGCTGGAGATGTGAACACCAAGGATCCCAATGCTCTTGGAGATGGAAAGGGGAGTGTTCTGGAATTGTGGGACTACAGTGAATGGGGTTTTCTTAGCGGTGAACGCGCAGACTTGTGTCTTTGAAGGGTTGAACCGGACCAAGTTTTCCCGCCCCCAGTCAGAGACCTAGGACAGGCCGATCTCGATTTGAGACACAAGTTCTTCACGTTTTTCCTCCACAACAGAACGAGGGATGCTTGCACGGCCCGTGTAATAAGCGTCTCCAGTACTGTCATCTGCATAGTAATGTATGTTGTTGATCTCCAACATATCATTGATGTGCAGTAGAAACAGCGTAGGAGACAGCACAGAGCCTTGCGGGACCAGCATTAATGTCCATGCTATCAGAGCAACTACCGTCAACTACGGCTCGTATGCGTCTGCCGGACAAAAAGCTAGCCACCCATTTGCACAAACCCTCGGGCACTCCGTAAGATGGCAGCTTCGATAGAAGACCCCAGTGCCAGACCCGATCGAACGCCTTCGCTATGTCTAGGCTACATGCCAATGCCTCCCCCTGACTCTCAATGGCTAGTGCCCATCGGTGTGTGAGATACACTAGAAAGTCACCAGTGGAGCGACCGTCGCGAAAGCCATATTGACGGTCGCTGATCAGGTCATGTTTTTCTAGGTATCTCAAAAGCTGTGTGTTGATCACACGCTCCATCACCTTGGAGAGGAGAGAGATAATAGCGATAGGCCTGTAATTCGATGGATCTGATCTATCGCCCTTTTTGGGCACCGGGTGCAAATTCACAGTCTTTTGGATATTCGGATCCTTATTATTACGAGCCGTGGTCCAAGCCTCATACGCAGTTTGATTAAGAATTTTAGCTTCTCTGCAAGACCTATTAAACAACCAGAGCTAAGTTTTTTGGCAAGGTTGTGAATCTGAAAACCCTATTGAAGTTTGAAGTCCAGCGTTATGCCAAGAAAGACTTTTGAATCTACAAGTTCTAATTGTTCGCCATTATTAATACAAGTCTGGATAGCTAATATTTGGTAATGTAAATTTAGGTTTTTTTCTCATTAAAACAATTTACAATCTTGGAAATGGCGTTATTTAATTCATCATAACTTGGCCTGTCGTTTCTTTACTTTAAAAAGTCAGCAAATAAGACAATGTCAGGTTTTGTTTTTGCATGATATAGGATAGGATAACATATAAAAATAAATCCGCACCATTTTATTAGATAAGTCCCGCGTCTAAGCCACTCAACCTCTAGGTTGCTGGTGGCAGCAGGGATAAGCTTTGTGATGGTATGGAACACCCTTAAAACCCTTATTTAAACCTCTTCAACATTTCAAGTTTCAGTCTTTATTGTGCAAGACCAGGAAATTGGGCATATTTTATAACAAGCAATACCAGGCAATCGGACATATTTTATAACAAGCAATACCAGGCAATCGGACATATTTTATAACAAGCAATACCAGGCAATCGGACATATTTTATAACAAGCAATACCAGGCAATCGGACATATTTTATAACAAGCAATACCAGGCAATCGGACATATTTTATAACAAGCAATACCAGGCAATCGGACATATTTTATAACAAGCAATACCAGGCAATCGGACATATTTTATAACAATAGATTTTTCGACATCCTCACTAACCCGTACATCTCGGTAATCGCCATACTGATTCTACTCATGTTCGAACTTGAAAATTGTATCCTTCTCCTCTCCACCGCGCAACCTAGTTGGTAGCGTAGGTTCGATTCCCGCACTCGAAAAACATTTCTGTGATAAAATATTTCAGTTTGTCATGAATCTTGGTGTATTTATGTTTAATATATATGTATTTACATAAAAAAGTACTATATATGTATTTGTATCCGTTGTCTTTTATCCATAATACAAGCTTTGCTTACTTTGGGGCCAGGCGGCGCTGTGTGTAATGACCAAAAATATTTATTTATTTAACCTAATTTATCCGCGTACCAAATTTCATAAAGTTCAGAGCTACCACACTTAATTTATCGTTAATTCTAGTAGATTTTATAACCATGAACATATTTCATGTCCAAAATCTTGTAATTATTATATTTATAAAAAGTTTTTATCCATATTAGTTTTAAAAAATATAGAAACACACACAAATTATGCCATTTTTGCCTTACACACGGATGATTCATTTACAAATAATATTATGGCATTATACTATAATAATAACTAACAGTTAAATACATTTATTATGACTTTATGTCCTAGGTCTAGGTCATTGAATAAGATGCCATTTGCATTATAATTTCCGAGTTTTTAAGTATGAAGACACTGTTTCTATATTATGATTATTTATAATTTTTAAAAAACTAAACATGATCTTCTTAGGAATTGCGTTCTGCTAAGGATCAATTATATCAAATAAGTTCAGCCAATGCGCTGAATGCGGTCCAGAAGTGACGTCACAGCTCATTAATTTTTTGTCAACAGATTCAATGCGTATAATGCTTGTCAACAAAACACCCCTTTTATAAAGTTACTACTGTATTAAAAGGCTGACCAATGCTAAGTGACACTTTTTAGAATGGAAAAAATTAACAATTGTTGTTAGTATTTTGGTTTGAAAATTTTAATTGTATATATAAAAAACATATACCTCATGGTTATTTTTGCCAGAAAACGATAGCTTTAAGTTGCCTCGATAGAAAAAAATGTCAAAGAGAACCCTATATTTTCTGTCTTTTTTCGTTTTTAGCCCCTCTCATCAGTCCATCAGTGTTACATTAAACATTTATATTAACTAAATAGTTCTTGGATGTAACTACAAAATTCTAAGAACCGGTTTTTGAGTTAGACCCTAAAAACCAATTTCCCGCTCACGTAGACTTATTTTTGAAAACGCTATGGTCTCATGTCTCGCTTACGTGCACGTAAATAAATAGCTGTGTAAATAAAATATTTTCTCTTTACTTTTAAAATTAATGACCAGGTATATAAATATGATTGATATTTAGGTTACATTGAGGTGGCAATCAAACTCATGGTTTACCTCATTTAAGCGATCACCGAAGCCTATAGATCCTTGCAACACCGGGGCCATGACTTGCGCATTGCCGACCCTTTTAAAATCTAACCACTTCTTTCTGGAAGGACCCTATACCATAGTCCCTAGAGAGAACCTTGGCAGGGAGCTCATGCCACAACTTTAGCGTTCATTAGAGGAAGTTCCTCTGCACTTGCAATGTGCGTGACCATATAGGGTCTAAGGTGTGAGGACGCATATTAATAATGTGTTATTATAACAGTTCTCTAATTCTACTCATTATATATGCACAATATATATTATATACTTATAGTTCAAACTCATATATTTCTTTGATATATTAACGATTGAAAGCAAATCATTAATAAATGCATATTAAATAATTACGAAGTAATTAATTTGGTCACTAGTACATTTGCAAAATAACGACATCCCATTACTTACTACGGCATTACAAAAAGAAAAACAAATCAAACTTGTGTATCATCGAGGCGCCAGCTTTATCGATATTTTATAATTAATTGATTTTATGATAACTAATTAATTATAATTTTTTAAAAACCTTTTAGTGTAGACGTAAACAGACGCTAAAATTACGGAAAAATATACAGTCAATAAATTTAACCAGGTAAGTAAGTTAAATATAAGTAATTTACAAAATGATAATTTTTAACACAAAAATATCAGCTGATTCTGTAAAATGTAATTAGCAGAGATATACCTAATATAGAGATGTCAATTAGTCAGTTAAACAGCACTCTATATAAATTAAAGCCATAATGACAAATAAAACTCAACGCAATAAACAAAAACGTGAGATAAAAATACAATGAAACAGTAAAATAAACATAAACCGAGAAAAATATCTACCAAATCGCAAACACTTACAAACAGTGATAATGGCAGACGGACACGTACTAAATTCATGCTCTTCTAAATAATTCGTAAGTATACTTCTAAATAATTAAAAACGTTTGTTATTGATTGGATTTGATTTTTTTGAAAAAAATATATGTTATAAAACTGGCTTTTGTCTAGTGCATTACCTTACTGAATGATTTTCATTTATTGTATTTAATGCAATAAAAAATCTGGAAGTGACCATTGTTTCTACACTTGTGCAAATTTTTAAAGCGTGTTTTGCATTTGCTTGTAATGAAAATTGGTTAAATAATACGAATAGCTTGTTATCTAGTGCATTGACTCTAAGTTGTCTGTTGTGTGACTACAAAAAGGTAATAAGGTTAAAATCCATACAAAAAATTAAAAGTTTCAAGGCGTCATTACGGTATAAATTACTTAAGCAGTATATCATATATATATCTCATAGTAATGTATATGACATTATCTAGCGATTCATAGTGCATTTGCATTCACAACGTTAGAATTACAGAAATTAGCTTTCTGGCCTATATCGCCCTCTTAACAGAAAACAATACAATTGATTATACGATACTTGGCCAATTTCCTTATTGCCATTTTTTGTGCCAATGTAAAAAAAAACATACTGACATTTAAGTGTTCAGTAGTGCCAAAGTGTCTACATCTACCTATCACACTACAGGTTTGTATTGTGTCTATCAGTCATTTGTTTCATGGAATAATACTGACACAGAAACACGTGAGGTCAATGTATATAACAAAATTTTGTCTTTGTATAAGATCTTGTGGTTTTTCTTTGTACGTCAATTATTTATTTAAATATCCGTACCTATCAGTCCGTCGCTTAAATAATTATTTCTTCCATACTACCAAGTTGGCAAACAGACTTACGGCCCAAATAAAAGGAACGCTTATTAGAAAAATCTATACAAATATTATAAATGCGAAAGTGTAAAAGTTAATTTAATTTTCCTTCGCAACAGAGCATCCAAATTGAGCTAAAGTTTTGTACAATAATAATTGAAGAGACGGAAATGGACGTAGGCTTTTATTATCCCGGAAAATTTTAATGTTTTTGCAGGACTTTAACTGAATTTGACGTGAACGAACTATAGCTGCAGCTATAGCAAACATCTTACTACAATCAAGTAGTTCCCGTAGAAATAGCACGCTGAATTTAGCGCAAGCGGAGCCGGGCGACAATATACGTATTCTAACTATGTATATATGAAAGGAAGAAGCAAGCCGTATGTTTGTCATGCATGACGTCATTCAGTCACCATTAAATGACTGGTTACAGCAAATTCACATCTCAGTAATGAGTATTTGTTGTTCCTTGTTTATTTATTACCGATAGTCATCTTAATAACGTGGGCGTAAAACGCTTATTTATTTTATTTAATAACCAATAAATTATGCATTATGTTGGTATTTTGTTCAATTACATAGTTATTTTGGGTAAATAACGGAAGTTTTTGTTTATATAACAAGTAAAGTAAGTTCTCTAAACAGTCGAATGACGTGTATGACAGCGTTAATGCGTGAAAATGAAGCGAAAGAAGTGTGGCAGAATCGAAACATTCGTTACAAGTGGAAGGCTTTAGTGTCTGCCAACCCCTTTAGGAAACAAGCATGATGTTATGTTTGTATACTTATCTATCTATCTCTCTTATAATAGGAACTATCGCTCAGATTTGAAATAATATTATCTATATTTCACTTATAAATTATTGAGCTAATGGGTTTGTTTAATCGCGTTAATCTGTGAAACTACAAGTCTAATTAAAAAAAAAAATCTCATAATCTGAAAGTAGACCATATATTATTTAAGAAACGGGTTGGAAGTGATACATGTCGGCTCTACGGCCGAAAACTAAAGACATAGAGAAGTGGACAGCACATTTCCTAGGCAAATGTTAAAGAAGGGTAGCAAAAGTGTGACAGTGACAAATCGAAACTTAGGTCTCTTGTCTCTTTCTCAATTGTTTTAATAAACATTAACAAACAAAATGACAGACGCGGTTAGAAATAGAAAAGAGACCACAGGTCCGCTACGTCTCTTTCTTGAGGATGGTCAATTTTGTTAGGCAAACAGTCCATTGGCCATACTACAGAACTCGAAGTCTTTGAACTAATCGTAGTTTCACTAGGCAAAGGGAGAAACCTATACAGCCACACTTCGATTAATACCGTATAAATTTTTTACTCTGTAGATTTTTTTTTGTTGGCGATTTACCGATCAAACCCCGGCAAGGTACGTCAAAATTAAGGTAAATCATTGTCATAAATTAGAAATAATGTTTTATCAAGCTAGCAATAAGGACAAGCTTTGGGTACCTATTATTTTTTACACCTATTCTCAAATTATTTTATTAACTCAAAAACACTGGCTGGTATAATGTAAAATGGCGCACAAAAAATGTCGCGCGTAAAAAAGAAAAAGAAAGATTAGTGCAAACCCATACTAATATTATAAACGCGAGAGGAACTCTGTCTGCCTGTTACCTCTTTACGCTTAAACCGCTGTGCCGATTAAAATAAAATTGGGCAAGAAGATAGTTTGAGTCCCGATAAAGGACATCAAAATCGTCAAGTGTAAGTCGGTTTTTTTTTTCTATAATTGAGTTGTTCTTGGAATCCTACACCGATAACCGTATTTAAGGCGGGTGGAACCCCGATCAAAGGCTAGCTCTTAATTAGTTGAAATAATATCTGGCTGTGTTTACTTTCTTCATATTTAAAATGAAAAGTAGGGTGTTGAATTCGGGTGAAAGGCCTTTGCTTTCATCCCTTAGCCCATTTACTGAGGAAGGTTATTTCCTAAATTCAGTCGGCACCACGTACATTTCTTAGAAATTGTATACAATGTGCCATGCCATGTGGTTCCGGCATAAAGAATTGGACCACTCCCTAGGTAAAAGGGGTCTTATTTGTCAACCCAAAACACAGACTGATGTTGGGCATCAGCAACGTCCGGTAGTAGTAATTAACTGCTGTCACCAACCCGTCTGCCCAGCGTGATGACTATGGGCAAAACCTAATATGGTAACAGCAGGAGGAAAACGGCCCTCAGTTGCCGGCAGCGACACCGTTCCCGGCTAGGGTAGCGGTCGGTATAAAGGTGGGGTATAGGGCGCTAGGAATCCCCGGGTTACGACAAACGGCCACAAAAACCGAAGATTAAATTTGGCAACGTACAATGGACGCACGATGAGGTTAGATCATCACCTCGTAGAACTGGTTTATTAGAAGTCCGTAGACAGGGTGACGACACGTTGACCCTGGAGTCAGGAAAATTATTCTACTTTCGAGAAGGTGATGACCCTTCCCTAGGCGGTGTTGATTTTCTGGTCAATGAACCGCTCATAAACAACGTTGTGGAAATCAGTAGTGTTTCGACTCGGGTAGCATACCTTGTCCTAAACCTCACTAACAGATACAGGTGTATGCGCCAACCTCGTCTTACTCTGATGAAGAAGCCGAAGCCACATAACATTATAACACCACCAAGGCTAACTACAGCGTTGTGATGGGAGATTTCAACTCCAAAGTGGGAGTACAAGAACTCGACGAATCTAGAATCGGCCTCCACTGCGTAGATAGGGGGAAGTCATATCCCCGAAACTGTTCACCAACGCGCTAGCAAATGTCTTCAGAACCTTGGACTGGGCGGGGTGGGGCATAAACATAATTGGCGAACACATCGCACACCTAAGGTTTGCCGTCAATATCGTTATTATTGCAGAGTCATTGGAAGAAATGAGCGAAATGTTGCACTCCCGAGATGAATCCTCTCGTGGGCCTTGGGCTTTGGCATGAATTTGGATAAGACAAAAGTCATGTTCAACCAAAACGTCGTCCCAATGCCAGTGTACGTCGCGGGTACCTTACTCGAAGTAGTCAATTTTGAGAAAAAAGCCGATAGGAGGATCCAATTAGGGTGGGCAGCATTTGGTAAACTTTGTCAAGTCTTCACATCACATATACCGCAAAGTCTGGAGACGAAAGTCTTTGACCAGTGCGTCCTACCCGTCATGAATTACACCGCCGAAACATGGACACTTACAGCAGGGTTGGTTCACAAGTTCAAGGTCGCACAGAGCGCAATCGAGCGAGCTATTCTCGAAGTGCCTCTAAGGGATCGAATGCGAAATGCGGACATCCGGAAGAGAACCAAAGTTACCGACAAAGCTCGCAGAATTAGTAAGCTGAAGTAAACTGGCTTCGTCTGTCGGAAGACCGATGGCCTATGAAGCAGACTTGTCCTAAAGTGGAGATCGCGTATGGGAAGGCTAAGCGTGGGACGCCCTTCAGCCCGGTGGACCAACGTCCTTAAAAAGGTGGTTGGTGGTGGCTGGATACAAATGGCAGAGGACCGGGAGAAATGGTGCGCCATAGAGGAGGCTTATGTCCAGCAGTGCACCAATATGAGCTGATATGATGATGATGATAATGATGTATATAATTCTTACGTTTCATACATTTCCGGTTACATACAAAAGAAACAACTGACTAACTGATATCGGCGCACAGCCCAAACTACTACAGAGGTTTTTGTTAGAACGTAAGCGAGCACTAAGAAAGATTTTGCGAAATTCATCACCTAAGGGAGTAAAATGGGGGTAGGAAGTTTGTGTGGAAATTCGTCTTTTTTAATGGGCAGGGAGGGAATCAGCAGAGACTGAAGTACCAATTGATATTTAAAATATGTACCTGATATAATAGATTTCATTTGGTTTTAGGTGTTTCTTTATCATTCACTTTATTGAATAAAATTTGGATACAGACTCTACAGTCGAATGCACTTCTTCTATAGTTCTTTTCACAGAAAATAGATTGTATCTTCACGGTATTATGACGAAATTTATATTTTCTTATACATTTTGTTTGCTGAAATTAATTATTTAGTATCTACATTCATAGATATTTGTAACTTCTACAAAGGTGTATTAACATCAAGTATGCCCAATGTTTTTTTAAAGTGTCAAACAAGCTTACGGTCCGCCTGATGGTAAGCGGTCACCGTAGCCTATGGATTATTTATTTATTTATATTTATGTAAAACGTGAAAGTGAAACAAAATTATGATACAAGTGAAAAAATAGGAAATTTTATTCGAGGAACTTAGTTGTTTTCCGAGAGCAGCGAAGATACTAGAGTACTAGAGAGACTGAGCGTAGCGATAATTACAAACGACCGAGATGTTTTTTTTTTTACGTTTGACGTTTCATTAACTGCGAGAAATTAAAAAATAATTCTATCATATTTTAGTATATATGCGGTAATTATTACCGGGTGATAAGAGAACCATTGTCATTACATAAAACAGCCACAACAACAATTACAACTCGGGCGAATTAACATGACACTTGGCCGTGTAAAGTCAATTCAATGTAGAGTGTGCAAAAAAATTTTCATAGTAACTTAAAGGGGGTGCAAGGGAAAATAACCGGACTTACAATAGTTTTACGTTTTTTTCCTTTCTTTTGGTTACAGTTAGGGTGTAAAAATGAGGGTGCTGAAAAAAAATGTTTCGAAATTTTGAAGGAAATTTTGTGGTGTCCCCATAACCATATATTTTGATGATGAGAATCGATAGAGTTCATTATCGGCAGCAACGTTTATATGGAGCACTTTTGTCTATGAGCCCTCTCCGTCCTAGGGGACGGTTCAAAAAATTTTTCAAAAGGGGTGTGTTCCAACAACCTACCATTTTGATGATGCAAATCGGTAGAATGCATTGTCGCCAGCAACTTTGTATGAAGCCCTATTCTCTGTGAGCCCTCCTCGGACTGCTGGGGGGTTAAAAATTTTTTTTCAAAAGGAGGTGTGTTCTTATGACGGACCATTTTTTTGACGAATATCGATAGAACGCACTGCCATATAAACGTTGCCCCTGGCAAAAAAAGGTCCGTTATTAGGACACACTCCCTTTTGAAAGAAATTTAGAACCCCCCCAGCGGGTCGGGAAGGGGTCACAGAGAAAAGTGCTTCATAAAAACATTGCTCGTGACAATGCACTTTACCGATTTGCATCATCAAAATGGTAGGTTGTTGGAACACACTCCCTTTGAAAAGTTTTGGGTCATATAAAAAAGTACTCTAACAAACATTGCTGACGACAATGTACTCTATCGATTCCCATCATAAAAATATACGGTTATTGGGACACCACAAATTTTTATACAAAATTTCGAAAAAATCTTTTTCACCTCACCAGCACGAAAAGGATAGTTTTGTTGTCCCAATTCAGTGAGTAACATAGAATTTTGCTCACTAGTGAGGCAAAGTAATTCACTGTTCGAACATTGACTTTTGGAATTAACCCGATAATGTAAAAAAAACAATACAATGACTACTTAACCTTGTTCATTTTAATTAATAACATAACTACATAGCATTTTTTCGTTTTTAAGTGAGTTTTTATAAATTATTAGTATGATTAAAAGTTTATACAGCTCACTTAAAAAATATCATACGTTGTTTTAATAGCAATGGCAGTGGTTGTAGTAGGTACAATTCCGAACGCAACCTCAATTTAAAAAAAACAAAGTAAAATGGCGGCAAGCTAGTTTTTTGAACATAACACTGTTTATTTAATTAATAGTTCTGTTTTGTTTGAAAAATGAACGAAAAAAGCTACGAAGATATTTCTCAGACACCAGAAGAATTAAGACAACAAATCTCCAATGCCGAACTTAACTTTTTATTAGAAAAGTCACGTGAAAATATTTTTCTCGCTGGTAGAGGTGAAAAGTTGTATATTGGACGCGTGAGCAAATTTTTTCGGTCTCGTGCTTCTCGTAGGCACGTCTACCAAAAAACGATTTACTCACATGTATAACAAAATAAATATTTTTCAGCACCCCTATTTGTACATCCTAACCGTAACCAAAACAAAGGATAAAACGTAAAATATTCTAAGTCCGGTTTCTTTTCCCTTGCACCCCCTTTTTGTTACTCTGATCATTTTTTTGCACACTCTACATTGAATAGACTTCACGAGGCCAGGTGTAATGTTAACTCGCCCGAGCTGTAATACAATTTAACAATTGTTCCAAATTTAAAATGTTTTTATTCACTCAGTGAGTAAGAGTGGCAATGGTAAAAATAGACTATCGCATACAATTTGACTAAGCGTGGTTCTATAGAAACTGATTGGTTATAGCTATTATATTGTATTTTAACTTTTTGCCACGGGACACCTTTGATGGCGCAAACTTTACATCACGACTTGTACGCACCTGCATTTATGACCTAAGAAACCGTGGCATATTTTCATGTACGACCTAACCTTGTTTTACAGTTCACTTTGGTAAAACGTAGATAATTATCAATATCTGATGGTAGTACGTAGCAAGTTTTGTTTTACCACTAAGGTGGCGAACAAGCTTACGGTCCGCCTGATGGTAAGCGGTCACCGTAACCTACGGACTCTTACAGCACCAGGGGCATTACTGGCGCGACCCTTTAAAAATATAACCACTCCTTTCTTGAAAGACCTCATAATGTTCTGCCTAGAGAAACCCTTGGCAGGTTGTCTGATTTTATAGATTGGCAAAATATAATAAGAATTATAAGAGTCTTCCTTTTTTTGAAGTCAATTAAAACGTCAATCTAGATACGTACGACGGTCACACATCTAGTTGGCCATGATACTGTACCACAAAATGACCATACATACAGTGCAACAAACTTTTCTGATTTAGTGTATGGTCGCTAGTGTCGTATAAGTTCACACCATTTTAATATGGCGAATGTAGTTTCGATTTTTGACCACTGGGTCATAACAGTTTGTTGCACGTTGCGTTTTATTAAATAAATATAAATTTAGTCGTGAACGAATAGAAAATGTGCAAAGCTACTAGAATTGTTAATTAGCCTGCTAGAAGTTGTATGTGCGCACGTGCGAGTCAAACAGGTGTGTTTACGGTAAACAATTTTGCACTTGAACTCAGTACGGTATATATGCACGGTAATTATTTTTAGTAATTATTGTTACTTTTAAAATTTAATTTGTATACTAGCTTATTACCAAGACTTCATTCATTAACATGGTTTATTGTTTTACTTACAAAAATATCGATATTCTCATAGAAATTTTTATCCCCTATTTTGCCCTCTAGGGAATGATTTGCCAAAAACGGTGAAACACAAATCTTAATTTTCAATTGAAAGGCTCAATACTATTTTTATGCGTTTCAAAGATGATGGTTTTTTTTGTACAGACTTCATATTCATTTTAGCCTCTTAGTATGAATTTTTCAAATTACTTCTTATTGCTCATCTATACATATAAAATGCTTTGTCCTGAATGACTGACTGATCAACGTACAGCCTAAACCGTTGATCGTAGAGACCTGAAACTTGGAGGATGTGTTCTTTGTATGACGTAGGCATCCGATAAGAAAGGATTTTCCGAAACGGTCAAGTGGGAGTCGGATTTGCGCAATATGGGTAAATCGATTGTAATTAAATTTTGATAAGTTGTTATACACACGCCGGGGATTGTTTCTGAGAAAGAAAAAAAAGGGGTCAAGTGCGAGCGATTTTCAAATCTACACGGACTAAGTCACGGGCAGAAGCTAGTATATTATAAAATAATATTTTTCATACAGATTTGACATTAATTTTTTGGCAAAATTCTTTCTCTTAATCACTCACTTAAGTTATAACAGGAACTTCTAATCCATAGTAGTTTGGGCTGTTGGTATTTTTTTTTATACCACTAAGGTATATATATATATTATTGTATTATTTGCATATTAGATATGTTTTTGCCTCTTTAAGGAGCTGGTGGCCCAGTTCCATTCGTCTAAAAGGAACAGATATGTGAAGGTGCAGTCCACGCCCAACAATGCCCTGATTCACATATTCTTTCCGATAAGCGAATTAGGCCACGAGTTTCTAGTTTCCTAGCAATAAGTTATATATGCACCGTTTGTTCTCTGCTATTTCAGATTTGTGTTCAGTTCTAGGGAGATGAGACGCAGCCATGGAGCCCGTCCTCTCTCTCAAAGTATTAATGACAAACCATCTGGCCTTTTACCATCATTATGATTCACGTCATTAGGCTCTTATATAGAAGAAACGTTGATGGTGGAAAGAGATCTCTTAGTTATATCATTAATAGAGCCAAGCCTAGCCGCGTTTTTGATACAACAGAGTCCATGAAGTCCAAGGCCGTCAACGTTATTACCATACGAAAAAATATGAGGAAGGAAAATTGTTGCCCCGATTGATGTGATAGCAACACATAATTAAATTATGTTCCTTCCTAAATTTTATGATGGAATAAAATGATGCCAATAAGAAGGTTTCTTTTCACAAACGGATAAAAGAAGGCACTTTGTCGCAATCCCTTTTTTTTAATAGCGATGCCTAAGAGAATAATTTTTCTTTTTGATTTTACCAAAAAAGTAGTAGGTAAGCCCTGGTTCACTCGAAATTTTGGAATCTTACAACATTTAATTAAAAACCGTAAGAATTCCGTGATAAATTCTTATATATTAATTGATTTTGTCTTTATGAAACTCTTCCCTATTAAATTTAAAAACCAGCCAAGTGCGAGTCTGGCTCCGTACGAACGTACGTGGATTCCGTGCAAACTTATTACAGTAGAGCGTCGATTATCCGAACTAATTGGGGGACATGGGTGTTCGGAAAACCGGTATTTTCGGATAACCGAACTACCTATATGTATATTGATTAAGCCATACAAATTTACGTACAGGTAAATGAAAACTATATTTACATTTACATGGGACACTCAGAAAGTTTTGAGCAACTAAAGTACTAACTTCTATGGATAAAATATTTTAATTAAATCTTTTCAAAGTACTCTCCACCAGCCTGTATTCAAAGTTTCATGCGTCTGAATCAACTTTTGAAACTTTTTTTCTAGTCCACCGCAGACGCCTCTTTAACGGCCTCCTCGAACGCTGCTAGCGCGTCTTCCGGCGATGACAACTGTATCCCTTACAGCTAAATTATCATTATATGGAATAAAAAGAAGTCCCACGGTGCCAGATCAGGACTGTAAGGAGGGTTAGCCAAGACTCTAACCGGTGTGGTGTCCCGGAAGTCCCTCGTTTTGAGCGCCGACTGCGCGGGCGCGTTGCCATGGTGAAGCAGTACCAGAGCCCTGTGTTCGGTCGCTTGTTGCTTATTGCAGACAAAAATTCTGGCAGGCATTGTGTGGTATACCATTCGGCGTTGATGCTACATACGAGTAGAATTAACAAGTCAACAAGTCGCGACACGTGCGCAAGCACTGTAGCGCGGAAAGCGGGAGAGAGGCACGCGCGGGTCAGGCTGGCGTAGTAGTTCGGATAAGCGGTCGTTCGGTTGAGCGACGTTCGGATAATCGACGCTCCACTGTATATGTTGTTGTATATTATTAAAAATTTCGCAATTTTTCCTTTATCTGTACTATAAGATGTTTTCGCACAAAATTTCAAGATTCTAAGTTCGCGGGAAGTACCCTGTAGGTTTTGATTCCCTTACGAGTTTCGAAAATTTACGGAAAAAACGGCTGTATCTTTTGATTGCGTTGGCGTAGAAGTTTGATTTTTTCACAGTTCCAAGAAACAGTAGACTTGAGTATCTGAGAAAAAGGGCCTTGACAGACGGACTGACGGACGGACGGACAACAAAGTGATTCTATAAGGGTTCGGTTTTTTCGTTTTGAGATACGGAACCCTTAAAATGGTTTCTTCATTGATGCTTTTCTGTCAAAAAGTCGGATATTGTTACATATCATATCTTAAAATGTTATTTATTTGTTAGCTTATTATGTTACGGTTATTAGTACCATTTGAGTTGACTTTAGTAAAATTATTATCCCATATCGAATAACATACCTGTATATATGTATATTTCATGTGTATTTGTGACTTTAGTGTGTATATAACACATTTATTTAATACACCAATGATGTTTTTGTTTAACTTTATTTACGAGCGTAATTTTAAAAAGTGATCAGACCTCCTGGTGATCTAATTGTTGATGTTGTTGATAATGACGCTATTGGATGATAAAATGATGATACTTATATCTATAATGGTTGTGGCAATGAATATTTTAATTTTGTCTCTTGCTTTTCGTATTAGCATGAAAATACAAAAAAAAACTTTATTCCACAAAGGTGGCAAAAAAGATTACAGTGTGCCTGATGATAAGCGGTCACCATAGCCTATGGACGCTTGCAACACTAGCCGACCCTTCAAAAATCTAATAACTTCTTTCTTGAAGAACTCCAATTTATATATTTATCGTGATATGTTAATATTAAATGACTTCGTCCTAGAGCAGTTGGTAAAAAAAGGCTGTTTGCGATGCAGATGGTGCGGGTTTGATTTTTGCACAAACCTTTATGTTTGGTTTAAGTCTAGGTGATTTTATTTTATTTTTATTAACAATTATTATAGATTTTATTAACAAAAGATTCAAGTGTTTGTATCTATTGTCTGGTACCCATGGAACAGACTGCACTTTGTGTAGAGTTGTTATTTCGATATTTTAAAAGTCCTGAAATTTTAGAAAAATTGGGACATAATAAAAAAATCCAATTAATTAATAAATTCTCTTTTTATATTTACAATGGAAGTTGATTATTTTAAGTGGAGATGAGTCATGAGTGAAACTGATTAACTAGTTGGATTTTATTCATTTGTAAAAAATGCTGCATAATTAAAAAGTCCGAACAAATGACAAGTCCGGATAGAGGGCCGAAATCCGGATGGATGGTAATACTAGCCCTGTGAGAAGTCCAATAATAAGTAAAATATTAATAAATTTATTATTTACTTACCTGTATATATGTACTCATCTCAGCTATGAACTTTAATGATTTAATATAATTGGAAAACAGATTCAACAGATGTCCTAAATAAATTGTTAATAAATTTGACTGAAATAGACTTTTTATAAAATAAATTCAAAATGGAAATTATTTTCTAAAACTAAATCTATTTAAATAACTGCAATAAAAAATACCCATTTAATGCCCATTCAAAGTTAACGAACTCGTAAACGCGTTGAAGTCTTTTCTATTGAGGTACCCGATCCTAATAGATAATTTCGAATGGATTCGTATTAGGGTTTGCGGTTTCTCGGCCTTGTTTATTTCTTGAGGCATGAGAATTCTCGAGCCGGCTTTCTCGTGTTTCTCGAGTATTTCGAGAAATTTTGAAATTCTTAGTAAATCACAATGTTATTTTAATTTTTTTGGTTTATTACAAATAAGACATAGATAAGATCAATTAAATCAAATTGTTATTTTTTAATATTACAATTATTAATTAATAAATCAATAACAAACAATAAATGAAAAAAAAACACTACTCGGCTGGTCTATATATAAATAAAGAGTAAAGCATATATAGTTCTTAATTTTTTTATAAATGATTGGATCTCTACCAACTTGAACTAAAAATGCCTATTATATTTAGAAACAAATATGTTAATATCATCACAGTCTTTCGAACAAATAAGTCATAATTAACATTAAATACATTTTTTTTAATTCGAGCATAGTATGCCATCTAAAACTAAAACCAGTAAAATAATTAACAAAGAAATCAAATTTAAACGCTTTTTTCTTAAAAAATAGGCTTCCAAAAATACGAGACCATTAACAGCATCGTCTGATAGGCGGTTTTCTATTTTACTGACAATGTTTCCTGATAACGAGAAAACACCGTCATTCTCCGTCAATGTTGGCTTAGTAGTCATTCGTTGCCGAGTAGACTCAAATAACTTTTATTGAATTTCTAGCTATGTGTGTGACTGGCTTTGTCGAAAGTTTCGATATAATGAGATGGGATACTCTAGACTCATCACGGTTATATTTTAGTAACCTAGCGCACGGAATTTATTTCTCGAGTTCTCGAGATGTGAATTTAAACACAAATTTTCATAAAAATTAAACGGAATCCCTAATACGAATGAAATATAAATAATATATTAACAGGATTTTACCATTTACTGTTCTTTGCAAGTATATTACATATTTCTTCACAAAGGATTTGATATATTTGACTTAGGTTCATATCCCGAAAGCGGCATAATTTAATAATTTTGCATATTCCTTTTTATAATTATTTTGAGAACTGAACTTAGTTCCTTGGTGAAGACAGGGGTATTCAAGTACATTATTCACAACATAGGTTAAACTTGGTAAAAGTAAAATACTAAGGGTTACGGCCCGCCTCCCTCTTGCGTAAGGTGAGGGTAGGCCGTGCTCCAATGGCCGTGGAAGGTCGATATAAATTGGTCTATATATATGTAGGTACGAGAACATGGTATATGTTGCATTCGTTTTTATCTTATGTCAACGCCAGTAGATATATGGAACATGGCACCTTTTTTACGGAAAAAACCCGAAATCTTGATATGTTTTAGTTTGAGAAATACCACAGCTAAGGATTTATCCATTTAATCTAAATGACGGGAAATTCCTCAAGTTGGCAACACTGAAATACAAGCCCTAATAGGCTTAGCACGAGCCTTCTACCGTATTCGAAAATTCAAAGAGAATTAACTTAAAGCAACAATGTTGTATGGAAATAATAGTTCTACTTACGTTAACAGATGGCGTTGTTCACTGTTTTCATACGAAACTGCTTTGTCGTAACTATTAAAATAAGATAATATTTCGTGCTAAGCCCTCTGCTACATTTCTCACTCCTCCGTTAGGTAAGACTTTCCGTGAGAAGCGGCACTTTCTCCTCTACGTAGACAGAGGCGGGTGTTTTTATGTCCCGAGAACAATTGTATGCATGGAGTACGCGATACGCTCTCGATGGGTTGTGTAATGCTCTATATTCGTTACATGTTTCTAAGTATTGTTGTAGATTGTAGATAGCAAGAGGGAGTTTCACCATGATACAATTGTCTACATGGTGGCTCAGGCTGATTCGGAACCATCATAGACTTCGAGTTCTGTAATCTGTCCTGTGAACTGTGCAATAGCCTCACAAAACTGACCATTCTTTAGAAAGAAACAAAGTAAACCTGTGGTCTCTTTTCTCTTTCTATCAACGTTCGTCATTTTGTTTGTTTATGTTTATTAAAATTAGTTAGAAAGAGACAAGAGACCTCAGTTTCGCTTAATCTCTGTCACACTTTTGCCGCCCATTTTTTTCACATCTGGCTAAAAAGTAAATGCGCTGTTCAGTTCCAGTACCAGTCTATGTCTATGGTAACCATGTACTAACTGAAAATCGGTCAGAAAAACCCAAATGGCTGATGATTATTAATAAATATATAATTAAAAATAAAAAATATTATTGAAAACGTCTACTTTACAAAGCCTTCAATAGAATGGCATGATTTTTGCTTTTTAGCAACTTATTCAATTTTTTTTCACTTCTCGTGACAAAAGTTGTCGCTTATAAGCGAAATTGTTTGTAGTTAGGCCCCTAATGTCAGTTTTCACCCAGATTAATTAATAGTTGCGATATATTTATGGGTTTCACGGAAAGCATGAGAAAATGTTATACATAATTAAGTCACTGTAAAAAGTGTAAATAAAAATATGAAAATCTCACGTACACCCTACTATAGGCCTGTAGCAGGTATTCGTCTTCAGTCATTGGATCGGTGATCGTCTACTGGAACATCTTTCTAAAGCTACTCTGTATTTTGGAGGGTGCGTTAAACCGTCAATCCTGGCTGCTGAAATGTGACATGACTATCACAGCATACAGCAGTCGATAAGCCAAGACAGGGAGGCCATGATAGACGATTGTCTATTGACTTGAAAGTCTAAAAATTTACTCTGGGTCAGAACCTCCTCCTTTTTTAAAGTCGGTTGAAAAGTAGACCTTCGGTTGATGCTAGCCTAAAATTCTCAACGTGTAAAACTCATTTTGAGATTTATAATACAGAGGAAGATCTTGGAGCATCGCAATCTTTCATGTTAAAAAAAATCAAAGTATTTCACTCACCGTACGTAGTTCTTCGTAGTCGACCCCATGAGGTTGAGACTCGTTCTGCATTGCCCGAAACAACTTCAACCCATCCTTCTTCACCAGCCCCTGCTGTCTCCTCAAAACCAACTGCAACGGCTTCCCAAACGCGTTCAGATCAATTTTATGCACATCCTCATCCTGATCATCCACTGTATGCTCGTTATCACCTAACTCTTCACTATCACTTTCACTATCACTGCTTATTTCACTAGAATTTGACACTGCAAAGTGAACATTAACTGTATTGTTCAAATCCCCTATAATATCTACGTCTTTGATGTACTGTTTGGCTTTGACGAACATCTCGTCGTTGAGGAGGGAAGGTGGGCTGGTCTCCGTTTTCCAAGGCTTCTCTTGTTTCCCATGGGGAGACTTCCCCTGGTTTGAAGAGTGGGAGTTGCCAGAGTGACCGCTTGATATATGCCGCCTTGCTATTTGATGGTTTAGTTGAACTAAATGGTATTCTGGAACCCGACTTTGATGGTCTACATGGAACACGTTTCTTAATTCGTCTGCTGTCATGTGTTCATGTAACTGGAACAAAAAGAAACACAATATTAATGGATATAGAATGAGAACTTGTAAGTAATCGGTCAGGTGTGAGCGGATCTTTCGTACAAGCGTTCCGTATTTCATGGGATTTAAAAGGTTTTTTTTAACGGCACCCTTACAATTTCTGCAGGTATGTAGGTATGTCCATCCGTCAGTATATCAATCCAATCTAAAAAAATGCTTTATGATGTAGTCGAGATAAGGAGAGGTTTTTGCGATGAAATTTTTAACGTGCATCTCTTTGGGTGGGGTGCTGTTGATTTATTCTCATAGATGCATTTTTAAGTTGGTTAATTTTGTGTTCCACATTTAGCTTTTTAACAATGTGTTCTAATAGAACATTATTATACAAGAGAACTAACAAGTGTCATACGACTGTTTCCAACACACCTAAAGGACAGTAAATACCTTATATTATTGTTAAAATGTTGTAAAAGGTTGATTTTTAATGGATTTTTTTAACAAACACCTTTAGATTTATTTTTCCAAAAATAGGAACTTACTTCATAGGCATAATTTCTTCTTGCTAAGAAATTAAAAGAAATCTTTAAAATAAGCACCCGTGTGTTAATTGTCATTACCGCACAAGTGCATAATGGACGCTATTAAGAAGCTGAAAAAGGTGCAATAAAGGCTGCTCTATTAGCTAGTGTGTCGAAAAAATCTTATAAAAAGCAAACACTGAAATACTAAGCTTTATAAATAACTAAAAAAATGTTCTTTTTTCAAGATCTTAAAGTTTGTTTTTTGACAATAAACATTGTAAATGAATTAGCTATTACGAAAACCGTTAATATCCCTATATGGCAAATCTCGTTAAAGACATTGGTCAAAAATGCACAATGACCTTACGTCCACTCGTTTGATGACTTTAAGTTTTGAAATAAAGTTTCAAATACAATGTTGAGACGCCCACGCGTTGTCCAATGTATATGTTAACACAGCCGGAAGCTATAGTACCTAGATCATTTTTTTTGTAAACTAGCTTTGCTGGCCGCTACGCATGCGCTAAATATAAATTTGTGTATCGGCGTAGGATATCTACGGTAATTCTTGATACCTAATAGAAAGGGAAATGGCTATAGCTGGTTATAAATAGAATTTGGTAATAGTTGTTCCTGTGGGAACTCTAACCTAATTCCACGTAGATGAACTATAACTACAGCATTTGTTATGGAGAATTTCCTACTATACCTATGTCATGGAGTGGCCTTCCATAGAAATTTCACGCTGATAAGCGGAGCAACGGGCAAAAACTAGTAAATAATAAATAAACATACAATGCAACGCTTGAGTATATATTCTCCCTATGTTATAATATTCTAAAAGCTACGGTGAATGCTCAAATCAGGCGGGCCGTAAGCTTGTTTGCTATTATTGCGGACAAAAAACAAAAATGTTATGTACACGAAAAAAAAAATTTTGTACATAGCTAAAAGTTTTAGAATACTACCAAACCCGGAAAACCTTGTTCCATTGCCGCCTATAACTATAAAAATTTCGATATTTTTTAAACTCGTACCTAACTCCAAATAAAATCTTTTTATTTATTATTTCCGGTTCAATTTATATTTTAAGCCTATTTCTTAATTTAAAGTAAACTTTGAATTTTCTTTTATCTACCAATCCTTGTCATTTTCTTTCACTCCACAACACTTCCGTAGGTATTACACTATTTTATCCTCTTCTCAATGCTCTCATTATTAAGCATTATTTATACTTCATACTTCTTTTGCTTTTGATTACTATAATGTTGTATTTTATGTGAAATAAAATGTATTGAATTCATCCATTCTTTTCTTAGGATATGCCATGGGTATGTTCTATAGGATGAAAGAATAAGATGCAAAGCTTACCTTAGATTTCTTTAAATGGAAATAAAACACCTATAAGCTATCTGAGTCCCATTTTTATCCTTAAATATTTAACTGAATTAACATTACTCTTCTTTAGTCAAACAAAATCCTATTACACAACACACCTTTCTGTTTTACTTTGCATTTTACATTAATTAAAGATTCTTCGAGCATTTTCTAAAATTACCATTTTATTTGACAAGAAAAAACCGCAAGACACAAAATCTATTTAGGCTATAACCTTTTGATATACGTTAATGCCAAATGCTTATAAATTAAAAAAAAATTAGGCAACATTAACACGGGTTCAGTTCAGTAGTAAAAATAACACAAAAAAAAAGTCGCTAAGTGCGTGTGTCACAATCCAATTACCAATTGAAGATGTATAGTGATAGACAGAATGGTCTCTTAACGGCTCTGCTGACATTTACAAGCTCCAAGTATCTACCTACTTCCGAATGTCACAGATTATGCATTTGACAAGAAAGGTCACATTGAGTCTGTTTAAGAATTATTAGATTTTACCAGTTTTATTACTATGCTCTTAAAATGTTAGTGCGGTCTCGATTTCGTCGATCACCTATAGAATTTTAGACAGTTATTTTGGTAGCAGCACCTCGTGCCCACTTCGGACTTACTATTCTACCGCTTATTAGGGTTCCGTACCCCAAGGGTAAAAAACGGGAAACTATTACTAAGACTCCGCTGTCCGTCGGTCCGTCCGACTGTCACCAGCCTGTATCTTATAAATCGTGACAGTTGAAATTTTCACAGAAGATGTATTTCTATTGCCGCTATAACAATAAATACTAAAAAATAGAATAAAATAAATATTTAAGGAGGCTCCCATACAACGAAGGTGATATCTTTGCCCGTTTTTATAGATAATGGTACGGAACCCTTCGTTTTTACCCGATTTTACTATAAAGCTGGAATTTATATATTATTTAAAGCCACCTTTGTTCAGATACACTGCTATCAGAAGCAATGTTGCAGTGATGGGCTCGCCACCTGTTACGCAGGACTAAAGTGGTTAGTAAAGAGGTTTTCTCCCACATTATGATGAGGGTGTGTTTAATCCCTTCAGGACATAAAAATCGTGATGGAATAGATACAATTTGGCAACAGAATGTATATTATTCATGACTTGTTTTTATGTTCGTATGTTTCTTATGTTAAATTGTTATAGAAGTAAGAATGGTCTAATGAGAGATATATCTCTTTATAAATGAAAGATTTTTTCGTGAAACTGAATGAAATAAAATGAGTATGCCATTTTAAATAGAAAATAAAAATAAATTTATTTTCTCCGACTCTCGTGTATAATTTAAGAATTAAAATGTTTCCTGATTGACAATCTGACATATCAAAACTAAAACTAAATTACTGGCACAGATAGAGAGAGAACGTATCGATTATAAGGTTTTCTCTAAGGACTACAGTATGGAGTTCTTCAAGAAAGAAGTTATTGAATTTTTGAAGGGTCAGTAACGCGCGAGTGATAGATACCTTTGGTGTTACAAGCGCCCATAAGCTACGGTGACCGCTTAACATCAGGCAGACCGTGAGCTTGTTTGCCACTTTAGTGGTATTTAAAAAAAAAAATAGACGAAAATACTTTTAAATTATGCCATACCTCCCGCTTAAATATACCATTAATACTAACCTAAAACCTTCAGATTTGGCATTTAAAATGTGAATTTGCAGGGGTATAATGTCACTGTCGCCATTATAACGTAAGTATATTGTTCCTCTTGAAACAAATTTATTCATTATACATCGTGTATTTAGACTTAGACACTCACGAGATACAAATTTAAATTTTTAGAAATAGCAGTAAAAACGTTTCATGCCTAAAAATAACAAGTCAACAAATACTTTTAAGATAAGCAAATAAATATACTTAATTACAAGGACTCTATGTCAATTCTATTCTTTGAAATGCAAAAATAATTGTTGGAATCCATACCAATATTAGTACCTGGAAGACCGAGCTCCGCTCGTTTTTTTAACAACGCCATCTATGTCAAGTAGATTTAGTGTTGCTGTGTCGGTAGAAATAATAGTTCTAAGTGACTCAGCCAATAGCTATATATATAGCTATAGAAATAAAAAGCAAAAAGTCTTAATCAGCCGAACACAATTTGCATAGTCTTAAAGAATTTTACCTATTGTCTAAGCCATAAAGGAGTCTGGTCAAAATGTATACAGATGATGACGTTGGTCGATTTATCTTCTTATTTTACAACATATTTATGCTTTTTTAAAAGAATTTGCACACATAAATTTTTCCTTTCCGCGTAAATTGAAAACTCGATCTGAATATAATGTAAATGATATTTCACTTTCATAAAAAAACGGGTTGCCGATATATATCTTGTTAATTTATATGTTTTTGAAATAAATCATTGTTTAAAAACAAGTCTTTTTCGTATTTTTACAGGTAGTAGCTATATTATTTAATATATGTCACTAGTGATTAGACAATATAGGTTATTAGTCTGTTCTTGCTGGGATTTTCATATTGTATATTTTAAACTATTTATTTGGTCCGATTAATGTTTTCGATTAGTATTTAGGGCCATTATAATCGAAATTAATGAATAATTAGTATTCCATTCATATAAAAAGAACTGGTTAGTAAAGAAACAATCAGTATTTTATCCTAAGTTTCTTCTAATAGCTCGTCAATAACTGGTGAAAGGGTTATGTAAGGTGTATTCTGTGTTAATAAAATAATCGACTTTAATTTGATATTGTCAATTAGTAATAGATAATTTAAAATTGCCATACGATTGGGATTGACACTGGTTTCAATTGTCAACCCCCAGCAGAATTGATTTCAAACCATGATACATGCAATAAACTTTGCTGACCTTCTGACCTTGGGTGTTTGGTCGCTAGTGTTATAAGTTCACATCATTTCAATATGGCGACTGTAGTTTTTAATTTTTGACCATCGGGTCAGAAAACTTTGTGACACTGTACATGGATGTTGATCCAGATAAACGAAATTATGTATTCCAGCATAATTACTACATTCCATGTCGCATTCCGTGATACGTATTTCTCATGCAAACAGCCAATATTTACTAGCTAACTGAGAATAAACCTTAAGCTTATTAGAACAAGGTCAAAATTCAATTGTTGTATAGCATTGTAAAGTACAAACACATGTTACGAAACGAACGCGTTCAGTTATTCAGTCAGTTGATCTGGCTCTCGATAATGAGTCACGAAATGATAAGAGACAGAGTCGGAACTTTGTGAGCAAGGTTGTTTCATGTCTGTCTGTAGAAAGTTGCGCGGGAAATAATAGATGTAAAGATAATGCCATGGACTGTTTGTTTATGTACATACATAAAGTGACGTAAGTGTATTATTAATGCAACCATTAGCTAATAATGTGCAATATTGAACTTTAAGAGAATTTATGCAGATTTTCTAGAGATAATTTTGTTTTAGCAATTAGTTAGATCCTAAATCTAAATTAGTTTGATGCTTAATTTTATTTTATACTCGATTTTATTTTTAAATGAAGTTTTTTGTATATATTTTGTTTTAAAGATTAGTTTGATCCTTTAATGCTATCCCGTATACTTATATTATAAATATGAAAGTTTATGGTTTTTGATACTTTTATTTTTATTTTTATGAATAACTATAGGTACCCGAATTTCTAGCTTAAACAAAGTTCCTTTCAAAAAATTATATAAAAGAGTTACCGTAGAAATCCCACTCCGAGAACCGAGTTCAGCGCGGGCGGAGCCACGGGCACAGCTAGTATCACATATTTTACTAGTCTTTCTATTTATGTTTAATTAATATTATTACTTTTTGTTATCTTTATGATTTTATGTTTTCATTCACTTTATTCTTACAGTATAAAATTAAATCGTGCTGTGAAGAAAAAAATAGAGAAAATTATTGAAATGAATCTCAGTTAAACGATGCATAGTATTTCACACCTAACATAAGGAGCCACACCTTTTTATAAATATACATTTTCACATCGGAAATAATCTTATTTTGGGTTACAAATAAACTATGGAAAGACTTTGTCACTAGACAGCCATTAACCTAGGAATTAACATATTTTCTACCTTAATACTGTTATGTCTAAGGTTAATAATATTTTTTAACATTATTCAATATTATACGCTATAGTTAATGCAAAATCTAATTTATTAAACTGCATATCGGTTCGATTCAAGGTTTTTGAATTAATTCAAGTATTTAACAGTGCATAATTTTGCATGTATCGAGATCACGATGAATATATTAGTAGCAATATTTTGGTTAAGAATTAAAAAAATTAAATTGAAGAAAATACCCAAGGGAAACTTTTTAAATGTCAGTATATATTTCCAAACTGTTGTAGATTATTATTTATGTTGTTGTTGAGCGAACTGTACTGCTGTGGTGGTAAGACAAAGCAATTTGGTTGCGCAACATAACCCTACGGCTTCACATCGACATTTCCGAACGAACCCGATCTAAATCAAAGGAAATCAATTTAACTATCGGCAAATAGAATAGTGTATGCTGGACTTTAGTTATGTAATTATCATGTTACAAAGGGATACATTTCTGTTCATTTTACTCACAAAAATCGCTTCTTAATTTGCCAACGTTCATCGGAAATTTACCTTGAAGTTGGCAAGCTATTTTGAATTCTTTTTAGCAGGCAGAGCTCGCTTTATAGACAGAAGGCTTAGGTCATAGCCCACCATGCTTCGAAATGGTAGGCGTTCCCGATCATAAGTCTGCTGTCATATTACAAAAGCCATTACCGACAGTTTAACAAGCCTTCTGAAGCACGAAGGAGCTTAAAAAAATGAACCCCCAGACAGTCACCAACCTAATGACTGACCACACCCGAGGTTGCTGATCTCTTTTCCAGCAGACGAAAGTCACTGGGTCATACGTTTAGTCAGAGGTAAAATAACTGAGAACTAACTTGTGAATTGGAAATACACGATATTACGCTGTCAAACAAAAATAATGTCATAGTGGTGTTGATACCGCGCGAAAATTGTGGCGTAGATCAGGAGACTTAGTCTCCTAACCCAAGTCTCAAATAAATACGAATTGTATTTTTTCAACGCACTTGCTGATAAAGCAGCCTATACGTTTTCAGCTTCTTTATAGCATGCTTGACGCACTTGTGCAGTAATGAAAATTACCGCATAGGTTGTTTTTTAAAAAACTTTTAGCAATAAGAAAGCCTATAAAGTTATCTCTTTTGGAAAATTAATCTAACGTGTTTGTTTAAAATATATCAAAACTATTAGATTGCATTAAATATTAACTTTTTACACTGTATTACACAATACTCAACTGTATTGCGCAGCCCAGCTCACTTGTATCATAATGTACAATTACACTGTTACTATTCATACCTTATTAGTAACTATATATCATTTGCGTAAAAGATTAAATAAAACATTAACATTTTTCATGCAAATTTATTAAATAGGCGCCACCCAAACGCATAAAATAAAAAAAACAAATCGGTCCAGCCGTTTAGGAGGAGTACAGTGACATACACACGTATAGTAGAATTATATATCTAAAGATATACTACGCAGATTTTTTGCGGGCGAAATGTTGACAATTTCGCACCACTAGTGCTAGTCTTTCATTTTAACAAATATATATAAAATTACGTCAAAATAAATTTTTAAGTGATACATTTGCGTGCGGTCAATTGACGATTGCCAATTATATTTAAGCTACAGTCAAAATTTATTCATTATAATATAATATATACATATTTATTACTGTTTTAAAAACAGTTGTTTAATGCACTATTTTATTCTAAGTATCTTACCAGAATATAAAAAAACACAAAAGGAAAATTAGGAAAGAAATAAAAATATAAATTTAAAAACTTACAAAACAAACTTTGAATTTAGTTAAAATATCGGTAGTTTCACGTAATTACCATATCATTTTGTCTCCTTACTCCAAAACCAAAGTCAAAGTTCGATGTAAAGGTCAATTTTCGATCGATATATGGACAAACTTGTAACTATGAAGACATTTTGACATTAAACCTAGCATTGGGTAGTGTCCAAACTAACTTATATTGAGAGTCAATAGAATGTTTTTTGACGTGACAACGTCTTATAAATTGGTTTGCCGGGTGACACTTCAAGAAACTGCGTTACGCTCCGCTCACGTTATGCGCTCACAATGAGAGCGAGTGAGAGGCACGCGCCCGCCTAAGAGCGAGAGAGACAGACATAAAATCATTGTCACGTAAAACTTTCGCCCGTATACCGACTTTACAGGCAACCAGTTTTAACAATACAAGACGTATGAAGTGCTAAGGTTTTTAAAATGCGTTTCAATTGTTGTAATATTTTATTTGCTTATTTGCGACACAATGGCTAAGTGGTCTGTGGCTCTAATGCATGTTTACTCTGTGTAATAGCCATAAACGTATATAGATGGTAACGGGACTAATATGAGTTGACAATAAGAAGGTCGTTTACATAAAATCTGGTCATAACTAGACGTTTTAAAGTTTCGACTGTACTATACACAAATCACACTCAAAGGGGCTGTACTATACATAAACAATTGTTTGACTCCATTACTCAAGAATATCTTAAAGGATTTATTTAGGTCTTGACAGGACTGACAAGTAGACGGAAAATCCTACAAATATAATAATTATGAAAGTTTGTATGTCTGGATGGATGTTTGTTACTCAATCACGCTTCCACCACTGAAAGGATCGGGATAAAACTTGGCATACATATAGGTTAGATCCTGGAATAGCATATAGGCTACTTTTTATCCCTAAAAATTCAAAAGTTCCTGCGGGAATAACTATAACAGAGTTAAACGAACTATTGCTGCACCTATAGCATGATATAGCAATTCATTGGTATAACTAATTAATTGGAGTTAATTAAGGAATTCCACGCCGATAACCGAATTTAGGGCGGGCGGAGCCGCTGGCCTTTGCCTCTAGTAGAATAATAAAGTAATCCACTTGTTCTATTTAAAAACTATTATAATGGGATGAGATCTCTCAATCGGGATACAAAAGTATTCTAAGTATGTGCCTTCAGTTAATGCTGTGTCAAAAACTGCTTTTTATCCGTTTCAATCTATTCCCATGGGAACTCTCGATCGGTTAAAAAGGTATCTTTTGTCCTCGATCTCTACAGTTGCCCTGTTGGCAAAAAATATGTCAACCTGTTACTCCGCAGCGACAAAGCAAAGGTATCACACCATTCAAAAAAATATTTTACACACACACACACATACACACATAGAGTCATCACTCTTTAAATTATGGCACACGATTCTCCAAGTCTTAAAACGTAAATTTCGAATTTCGTACCTATTGTAATAACGTCCCTCAATCGTAATTAATAATTATTAGCTTACTCACACTATGTTTCGTTTATGTAACTAATATCCATTAAGTAAATCTTGATACCTCTGCTATTGAATTTTTATCCTTATCGCAACGTGAAATGGTATATATGTTGTAACTTGCACTTGAAGTTAAGGGGCATTCAGCAGCTAAACAGCGTTCCATTAGATATTATTTATTGATTTCCTCTTCGTAGAAGGCAATTTTTAAAAATCTTAATTTAAAACGCGCGGTACCGACCTTTAAAATATCTGATCACTTCTGTTTAGGGTTCCGTACTTCAAAAGGAAAAAACGGAACCCTTATAGGATCACTTTGTTGTCCGTCCATCTGTTCGTCTCTCAAGACCCTTTTTCTGAGGAACACGTGGTGGTGTCAAGCTAAAATTTATATCAAATACTCAGGTCTATAGTCGTATTTTTAATTAAAAGATATCAACTGACAGTAGCTAGTACTGTTTCATCAAAAACTGACAACAAAATAAACGTCTAATTAAAAATACGACTATATTGTCCTTTAGAGCTGTGAAAAAATCAAACTACTAAGTCTACGCAATCAAAAGATACAGCCGTTTATGCCGCAAATTTTCAAAACTCGCAAGAGAATCAAAACCTACAGGGTACTTCCCGTGAACTCAGAATCTTGAAATTTGGTACGAAGCAACTTCTTATAGCACAGATAAAGGAAAAATAGCGAACTCCCTAAATTTTTAGTTACATCATGTAATAAAATATTTTTAATAATATACAACATATAATAAGTTTGCACGGAACCTTCGATGCGCGAGCAAGACTCGCAATTCACCGGTTTTTGAAGAACTATTCCATATTTGGATTAGTTTAGGTATTATATTAGTTCCTAGAGAACGTTTAGTACTGTTTTATATTTAATATATTTGTATAAGTGTAAAAGTCTTCCGTCTTTCTCATCCAACTACTTTTGGCTACCTTTTTCAGGTTTATCGGTCCACCTGGCTGGAATGCTACACCCACGCTACTCTTCTCAAAAACCATCTGTTCTGTTAGAAATATGACCCTCCATTTCCACTTTAGTTTGCTTTTTCTTCTGTACAAAGAACCAAAGTCACCACAACTTAGAAGAATACGATTCGCGGCGCCTAGCAGCGTGCTTTAACGAATTTTCCATTTAGTTTTGACTTTTACTGATTAAACACTGTGAAATTTTGTACACATGATCTCAAGCCAAATATCTATGTCTATGGTTTTCCAAAATTCCGAAAAATGTTATCACTAACTCAAAATCTTAATTGAGACCATTTGAATGAAAAACTAGAATCCTCTATAACTATTAACGTATACAATTTAATAGAAAACTGTCACACTGCAGACCTAGATATTTATTCCTAGAACATGTCTTCAAAATTTCGTAATGTTTGATTAGTAAGTGTCAAAAATAAGAAGAAAATTCTATTGTATGAAGCACGCACAGAATAGTTGCTATATATCCCCTTAAAACAAAAGTCAATCTAATTGCCTCGTAGTAATGGTTTCAATATAAGTCTTTGTTGTGTTCAACTGATAATTAATAACTTTTTTCTAAGCTCTTGTATCTATTCATAGCATCTGTTCTTATTAATTGGTTTTTAAAACTTGCTAACCTACGCATGACTTAACTACCAAATATACTTACCAACTGATCGTATGTCATTGAAAAGGTCGATATGTATGCCCATAAATTTTAACATTTTTAGGACTATATTTACAAAGCTGGACGTTGATCTACAATTCCCTATTATAATCTCCCTGCCAAGGTTTTCTCCAAGGACTACAGTCTGGGGTTCTTCAAGAAAGAATTTATTAGATTTCTGAAGGGTCGGCAATGCGCAAATGATACCCCTGGTGTTGCAAGCGTCTTAAGACTGCGGTGACCGCTTGACATCAGGCGGACTGTAAGCTTGTTTGCCACCTTAGTTTTATAAAAAAATAAACGAATATTATCTATCAAATATACTTACCTAATGAAACTGCAATGGAGTGTGCGTATTATTTCTTATCTAATATATCTATTTCTATAATATAAAAAAAGAGATCTTATTTTGTAGGTTTGTTTATATGTGGCGGGTAATCTATAGATCCACTGCAACTATTAGGATTATTCTCTTTATACTATTTTAAAGGCTTGTTTGCTACCTTAGTGGTATAAAAAGGCACATTTTTGCAGATAATACTATGTACATGTATATGTCGCAGGAAAATTGTATAATTCGCCGTTTTACAATATGCCTAGGCAGATCGTAAAGTATGGAAACGAAAGGACCAGAAATCGCATTGTATAAGTCATGTATGTAAGGTTAGGTTCAGTTTCTCTTTTGTAAACGTAAATGCGGAGTGAGCGAAGCGAGTGCAGCTTTCTAGCCAAGCTTCATATAATAATCTGTTCAGTTATATGATACATTCTATTCCATGCTTTACGATCTGCCTAGGCATATTGTAAAACGGCGAATTATACGATTTGCCTGCGACATATATAAAAGAGTAAACTGACTGACTGATATACCAACGCACAACCCAAACTACTGATACTAGAGACTTAAAATTTTGCACAAAAGTTCCTGTTTTTACGTAGGAGAGCACTCAGACAGGATTTTGCAAATAATATCCCCTAAGTGTCCTAGACCGCGTGTGGAAAGGTGAAGCGTGAAACGCCCTATAGCCCGGTGGACCGACGACCTTAAAAGGTTGGCTGGTGGTGGCTGGATGCGGAAGGCAGAGGACCGGGAGAAATGGCGCACTATAGAGGAGGCTAACGTCCAGTAGTGGACCAATATGAGCTGACATGATGACTATGATACAACTTTGTAAAAAAAAAATAGTTACTTAATACTTACTTTTTAATAGATAAATAGCTTATTGTTATCGACTTAAGTGTAACCCAAATAATGCAATGAGATATTTTCGATAGATTTAACCGACTTGAGTAATTCAAACAATGTATTATCGGTGCATTGGGCAACGTTCGGCAACAATAAGTTACTACCAGTCGTGATATGGCGTTTTAAGGTTCCACTAGAATTAAAGTTTAAGAGACCATGGTGACCATTGCTTAAGAATAGATTTTAATAATGACTTTTGTCTAATTGACGCCTGTTTATCACAGAACTAAAGTAGTTTGCATTCCAGATTCAGATCTTTAATACTTTTAAGGTTCCGTACCATAATTTTGTAAAAAGGATTTAGGGTATCTTGACCTTACAGAGGAGCCACTCGACAAACTTAATTGTTGCTTAAAGCTGTGTACTTATCCGATTTATTTTTGGATTACGAAAATATGTTCATATTTTTCGTGCTAACTCAAGTGGCTCCCAATTCGACTTTGCAGGAATACTCAATTTTCACTCTTCTGTATAACGTCTTTAACAATCCCTCTGGAACCGATTTCTACTCATATATTTATATCTATATATATTTGTATACATATATTTATGAATACATGTATGGTTATTTACTAAGTTAGTTTTTTTTACTATGTATTATTATTTTCCTTTCATTCGACTCTACCTAAGTGGATTTAAAATTACTTAGCTTGCGGAAACGCCCTAAGGTTGGCTGGTAGAAATAACTATGCGATAAGTCCGCCTTGGTGCATAAAATAAAATAAATAAATAAGTCTGTAGTGTCTTTCTGCCTGTAGGTATGTCACGTCCGTTTTTCTCAGCAACTACAAATATAAAAGACTTGAAAAGCACGGTTGTGCCAAACTATAATAATTGAGGGAAAATATAAATAAGAACAGCTATTGAGAAATAAAAAAAACACCTATTTAGTGTTGTTAGTTACCCATTTTTTTTTAATTCGCCTTAGTGATTAAAAATAAAAATTGTTGCTACAAACTTTTCAGACCCGGCGGTCAGAAATCAAAACTTCAGTTGCCATATTTAAATGGTGTGAACTTACAACGACACTAGCGACCGAACACACAAGGTTAGAAGGTTAGAGAATTTCGTTGCACTGTAAGTTTGTTTTTAAAGTAGGGTTAATTCGTAGGTACCTACCTACCCATGTTAGGACTACCTATCTACTACCTATGTTAGGTTGGGTTATATTACCCATGATTTACATGTACTTTTTGCCTCATCGTTTATGCCACAACTCCTTGTGCAAGAAGGCGGCTAAGGCCATAGACTACCACGCTGGCCTAGTGCGGGTTAGTGGACTTTGTCGAACTAGTGGCTATTCAGCTGTCAGTTTCCAAGCCACCCATAAGGCTTCTGACTTGACATAACGTCTGCTGCCATATGACAACAGCCTAACATGCAGGAACGACCGTTGAATGTGTTCTCTGAAAAACGAAGAAAAATTTGCCTCTAAGTGATCACCCATCCAGGCACTGACTACACCCGACGATGCTTAACTTAGTATATCATTTCCGATACAAGAATGTTCACTAGGCCATGAGCTTCTTACATGTAATTAATTACCTATTGAAAAGTAAATTGTCTTCGCTTTCTACTCCTATATAGGTACATAAGTATGTAGATTTTCAACCATTTCGCAATGCATCACTAATGCATACAGCTACTTCCAATGGCAACATATCAGTAATATTTGCAGCAAGAGACTTTTTCACACGAACGCTGTAATTTGTACGTCCGTTACTTAGCCTAAGGCAATCACCCGACCTTGTAATGTTACACAACTACTAAACTAATAAAGACCTTTGCTTAATCGTATTTTTTACATAAATTTAACCCGGTTAATATCTCTAATCGAAGTTAGTTTTCGGTTATTTAGAAAAAGCGCAAAAATCAGTGACAACAAATTTGGCGCGAAAGCAGCCTGACATTCGTTGTGCCGCCATATTGTTTGACGGCCATCTTGGCTTGGCCTTGCTCCAGAAACTCACCGGTTTCTTTCGCAACATGCTGGTGGGAAAACTCATTATTCTATTGATTTGCATTTCGTCTTCTATTTAAACATGTTATATAATAATAAGTAAGTACTTTATATGTATTTAAGTACCACTTAGTTCCGAACTTTTCTGAATACTTGCATCAGACCCTACAGTCTTAAGTCCATCACACACGGAGCTAAAATGTATATTGATATAAAATAACCACACACGCAGTTATAAATATACTTTAGTTTTATATGGATATATATTTTGTAATTCGTATCATCACAAGATAAATATTGAAATGAACTATTTTGTAATAATAGTTAAATTGTAAAAATAATGTAGTGTACATATATTTTGTTTTTAGTTGATAAACATAATATCAAAGAAGTAGAAAATCGCCTGTAGCCTATGTATCCATGTATCCCGGACTACAAAGTGATTCCGTAAGTTACTTGTTTTTTTTTCTGTTCAGACGAACGAGAGTACAGCCCATCACAGATCTATAATATTTATAAATATGCCAAAATATATCTATACAAAACCAAAATATATCTGCGTGCGTGGTAATTTAAATGTTACCTATTGAAAATATATCGTAATATGCCTTGCTATGTGCAACTTAGAACCTAATAATGGTCACATACAGTGCGGTTTCGTAGGAACTTCCTTCCTCGGCTTGTGACCACCTACTAACAGACGAACCGTTAGTGGTATATACAAAAAAATAATTATTAATATATCTTATAGTAATGAGCTAAAGAGATGTAGATATAAAATAATAATAAAAGTGTGACATGGGCTACACGTACACAACTGTAATGTTTATAACTCAGTAGTCTGTCTACGAGGTTTTAATTAAATTAATTAAAATATTCATACTCATGAACACCACAAGGAAATAGCGGAATTAGAATGCACCGGCCATTGTTATAATATTGTAATGTATGTATAATCTTGTAATGTATGTATAATATTGTAATGGCACGGTAGGCTATAACCAGAGGTATCACTTACGTGTTGCCGAACCTCCAAAACCCCAATAACTTCTTTCTTGAAGCAGAAGTAGCAAGTATATTAACTTATTATTTTATATTCATACCCTTATGGAAAATCTTCTCCCGCACAATATACGACTGAATACTTAGTGGTCTATGTAAAGACCAAAAATTGTGTTGCCATTTAACACAATTTCAGTCCCTTATGATTTAAGAGGTTAAGAACTTCTTTAAGGTTAACTTAGATCAAGAACTGTCATGGCAGATATTTATGATATCCCTATAAATATACATGCACTTTTACGATAGATGGGTTCATGTTCTCACAATAATAACACACGTATGTATTTATACGGTCAGTAAAAAATTCGCAACCTTGTTGGTAGTGTGGCCGACTGTTGTGCAGAGGGTGTGGGTTCGATTCCCGCACTGGACAAACATTTATGTCATAATATAAACATTTGAGTTTGTCTTGAGTCTGGGTGTATTGATGTATGATATGTATGTATTTACAAAAAAAAAAAAAAAATTATGTATTTGTATACGTTGTCTGGTACCCATAACACAAGCCTTGCTTAATTTGGGGTAGGACGGCGCTGTGTGTAATGTCCAAGAATAATTATATTTATTTATCTTGTTAATCGGTTTTATCTTTGATTTAGGGAAAAAATGTTTATATTTTCACTAGGAGCAAGTGAAAACAAAAATCAGGAAATGACAACACAACAACTACTCTTGGAAAAAGAAGTAGGTCTTAGTAGAAGTAGGTAGGACTTTGGTCATTAATAAGATACTCAAAGGTATCAATATATCTATTTGCTGACCCTACTTCCTGTAAATATGGTATACAAAAATACAACACCTAATCTAATATGTAGCCTTGATTATTAACTGCAGACATCTACCTTCTAAGTTCCCTTCATTGTACTGACAAGTCTTGGGCGAAGCATTGTTCCCCCCAGGTCATTGTCTGCAAACGTACTGTTTTTACAACGAATTCTTAGCATTTACATACAAGCGAACACCTTATCTCTAAGGTGCTATGTCATAAATTATGTAAACGACTATTAGTGTTGATATAAAATGCAATTGTGTATTATGAAATTTATTTTAAAGAAATAGGTATGAGTCGAAATCGAATATATCCATACTAATATTATAAATGTGAAAGTAACTCTGTCTGTCTGTCTGTCTGTTACCTCTTCACGCTTAAACCGCTGTGCCGATTAAGATGAAATTTGGCATAGAGATAGCTTGAGTCCCGGGGAAGGACATAAGCTGCTTGAAAACGTCAAGTGTGAGTCGGTTTTTTTGTATAATTGAGGAGTTTCCGTCCTACACCGATAATCGAATTTAGGGTGGGTAGAACCGCAGGCAAAAGCTAGTATTATAGAGGACTATTGCCAGCTAGCGTTGTCACTAGGTTTTAAGAATTTTAAATGTTCAAACTATCGCTCTTCCTACACATAATACTGACTACACCATGAACCTGGTGTCCATTGATACTTGTGTACAAATAGTAAAGATAGAGACGAGTACGTTACTATTTTAATCTAGATATTGAGGATATAGAATGTAATTTAAAAGTATGCTGGCGTCAGTACTCGGATGGGTGAACGCCTAGTGGCATATTTTTCTGAATTCCCAACGTGCTTCCAAGGGCACGTTAAACTGTCAGCAGCTGTCAACATATTATGAGTTATTAAGCCAGTCAAATGCCTTATTGTTCAAATTCTTACAGTCAAGTAGCCATTCGACCGTAACTACTAGGAAACGTCTGGCAATTCACATTGGGCCCGCATGGTGGACTATGGCCTAAGCCTACTTTCTCTAAGGAGGTGCCCGTGCATATTATTAGGAACTTTGTTGTAAAAGTGTATACATTGCCTCATAAAAGAGTTACTTATTTTGTGTAGACGTGTATCATGCACAAACGGCTTATTTTTACTTCTATAGTATTTACTTTGTGAACGTCACTTTTCTTGCTGAAACTATTGATATTCTTATGTACATATAAAAGATTTTCATACATGTGCTGCGACGCTAAAGTTAACTATTTACTTCCCTTAACCTATCCCACAGGGATAACCTAGATCCTAATTTGTAAATAGCACGAATTGTCCGTTTTTGTAACACAAAGATAGTATTTACATCAGCGGCGCTACCCCACAATAAGATACCATATGTCATTAAACTATGGAAATAGCTAAAATATACTATCAAAATTCAGGTTTATGAATCAAAAGATTACTAAAGGTGATAGAACAGACATGTAGGTACATATTTAAATCAGGATGTAAATTCTAAATTAAAAAAAAGCTAAATGACAACTGCACAAGACTGGACAACAGGATCTCCGTCTGTTATCAGTAGCCATTAGATCAATCTATTATTAATCTGTTATAATCCCACTTGACTTCCTATTGCTTGATTTTAATTGAAAAATCGAGGTCAAGGCTTATAATTATCTGCGACAAATGAGGTTTCGTAAAAGCCCAGTGAGTGTTCTGGGGTTTCTAAATAACAATTAATCTTTGTTTGATTTGATCTCAGGGATTGGGTAAGATCCTGGTAGGTAGTAATCTTATTGCCTGATCTATACCTAGTTGTTTCTGTTTGTTATCTTTCGCTGACGTATCTACAGTAATAATCATTCTTTAATATTAATTACTTTTTAGTTCATATCGGTTATTGATTACTTATGTATAACTAGACTTTGCCAGCAGCTCCGCCCGCCCTAAATTTGGTTGTCGGCGAGAGATTCTTCTGGCAATTCCTTGATAATACTTAAACAGTTTGTTGCAGTAAGCTATAGTTGCAGCAATGATTAGTCATGAGTTCGGCTATAGTTACTCCCGCGGGAATCTTTGAATTTTCCAGGATAATAAGTAGCCTTTGTCTTCTATATCTTTAACTATCTCTGTGCAAAATTTTAACTCAATTAGATAAGAATATAATAAATTTTGTAGTTATTCCCGCGGGAACTTTAAAATTTTCTGGAATGAAAAATAGACTTTGTCTTTCCTCGAGATTCTACTATCTAAACTATCTCCATACCAATTTTCATCTAAATCGGTTCAGCGCTTCCCGATCCATCCAGTGGGTGAAGCATGATTGAGTATTAAACAACCAACCTTTCGCATTTATAAGATTAATTGGATATCTGGTAATCAATGCATTTTGCTAATGGCTCCGCCCGCCCTGAATTCGGTTATCGCCGTAGAACTCCCTATTATCTCCTTAATTATACTAATGAAGTTTGCTATAGCAAGCTATAACTACATCTATTGTACATTAAACTCTGTTATTATTATTCCCGCGGAAACTTTTGAATTTTTCGAGATAAAAAGTAGCCTATATGCTATTCCAAGACCTATGTGTATGCCATTTATCCCGATCCGTCTAGTGGTTGAAGCATGCTTGAGAAACAAACATCCATCCAGACATACAAACTTTCACATTTATAATATTAATAGGATTAATACTGCATTTTGGAGATCACCAATACATCAAAAAGCAGAAACAGAAACCTTATACAATTAGTTTCCCTTTTGTCTGTTTACTATGTCCCTGTTATTCTACCGCTTCTAATATGGGTTGTTTAAAATAATTGTTTCTTACTACCATTTCACCGCTCGCCATTGGTATGGAATTTACAATCACATATAAGAACCTGGACAGTCGGACGAACATTTCAAGAAAAACTCTTCCAATGAAGGCTTAGGTTGTGGAATAAGCTCCCCATATCAAGAGTGATTATATTAGATTTTCTAAGAATTGGCAATATGTTAGTAAAATCCCCTGCCAATAAAAGCGTCCATATAACCTCTCAACACCAGGGTGGATAAATATTTAAAAAAAAAAAATAGTTTTTAATCTTTGTCCTTTTCAGAAACATGGCCGAAAAACCTACATAGACACGATAAGTTTAGTGTCACCATTACACAGTTTACATAACACTGCCCACGTTTAATCTCATTCAAAACGTTTAATCAATAAATAAACGAAACCAGATCGATAATTAAAACCAGAACTATAGATCAACAATCGTAGGCAGCTGGCCGGCCTACTTCCCTTCCACTTTCGTTCTCCGCGATCCCACTTTCGATTTCGCACGCGCTACGCAACGCGAACGTAACGCGTCTATTGCTAACTCTGTCATAATATCTATTAAATAATTTAGTAAATTAGAGATTTTGTTGAATTTCGTGCAGATTTTGTTGATAAGTTTATGTGTAATGTGTAAGCATTTATTAATAAACATTTCAGGGCGCATGTTCTTTAAAAAAAGGTCTACGTTACGTACATAGGTTTTTGTTTACGTAATAAAATTAGTCTATTACCAAAGGTCTGCGTATTATTACATAACTACCTGTTGCCCATGACTTTGTCTACGTCCGTGTCGCTTTAGAAGTTTGATTTGACGGCATCTGTGGCAGTATATATGTAGCTACTAGTATAGGTATAACAAACCATTGATATAAACAACTGGATAAGCCCGCGACCGAAATTTTGTGTTGCTACCCTATAATGCATTGCTCTATTTCAAACTTAGCTAACGTTGTATTGTTGTCCTTGTCACTAGTTTGTAATGCGTCCTTGTAGCTCATTTCGATGTGAACACGTATCGGTGCGGCGACAGTATGGAAGCGGCATAATTTGTTGTTTATATTGATAAAATCCACTATAAGTTAAGACGTGTCTCAAAAACAATTCAAATTTTGTAAGATAGTATAGAACTTCTACTTTTATGTGATATAGCGCTGTATAATCATATACACCTCCTTTTTAGACAAACCCAGAACTAAAATTTTACGTACGTAGTAATTTTTGCGAGAGTAGGTAGCGAAGAAATATATATACAGACAGACAAAATTTGTTTATTAATTCTGTTATTGTTAAGACCTGTCACAATACATTTATCACAATGTTTTTTTTATCAGATAAAATATTTCTGAGAGCACTGTCACTATGGTGGCAAAAAGCTTATGGTCCGCCTTATGGTAAGCGGTCAACATAGCCAATGGACACTTGTAACACCTGGGGTATTACTCGCGCGTTGCCGACCTTTCAAAAATCAAATAACTTCTTTCTTGAAGAACCCCATACTGTAGCCCTTAGAGAAAACCTTGGCAGGGAGCTCATTCCGCAACCAAGGCGTTCGCGTGAGAAAGTTTTTCTAAAACCGCACTGAACGTGACCATTTAGGTTCTAAGGTGTGAGGAATTGAAGCCGAAAAGAGCCGGCAAGAAACTTCATTTTTAAAGTACTAATACAATATTTTGTTAATCAACTCTATTAACCCTGACATATTAATCCTTTTATATAACATAATAAACCTCTTATTATATGACACGCGTCCAGTAGCGTCGTTCGTGTGCGGTTCAAATTTCGCGTTTTTATGCAAACTTCTCGAGTTCGTGGTTTCCTTTTGATTTCATTATAACTGCAAGTATGTGTTCATTTACATGTTGTCACAAGTAATTAAAGTTTTCCGTCCGGTAAATTTTTTTTTATACGTTTTTAGTGGCTGCTCTGCAAAAATGTGTAAAATTGAAAAAAAGGTTCCAACGACATATATAAATTAGTTTGTATTTATGGCAACTTTAATTTTTTTTAGTAATATTTAAATGAAAAAGATATTGTGAACTCAGGAAAATTTTGCAACTATGTCAAAGTACTCAGAGTGCGCTCCGCCTAGAAGTATGTCTGTATATATCTATATATGTATATATATGTATCTTGAGTGCGCTCTGTCCGAAAGTCTGTATATATTTATATTTGAACTAGACTTTGCCAGCGGCTCCGCCCGCCCTAAATTCGATTATCGGCGTGGAACTCCTTAATTAAATCCAATTAATTAATTAATTAGGTATACCAATGAATTGCTATAGCATGCTATAGGTGCAGCATTAGTTCATTTAACTCTGTTATAGTTATTCTCGCAGGAACTTTTGAATTTTTAGGGATAAAAAGTAGCCTATATGCTATTCCAGGACCTAAATATATATTTATGCCAAGTTTTATCCCGATCCGTCCAGTGGTTGAAGCGTGATTGAGTAACAAACATCCATACATACAGACAAACTTCCACATTTATAATATTAGTGGGATATATATAGGATAGGTCTTGAGTGCGCTCCGCCCGAAAGTCTGTATATATGTAAATATATGTGTCTTGCATACTGTTCACGAAATTTAAACTCAAAATACGGTAAGGGCTCTTGAATGTTGATATGTGTTAAAAAGGAAACTAAATAACTATGAAAAATACCATACATCAGGTTAACCAATGACATAATTTACCATAGTCAGCTTCAGTATCATATATATGTATATACATATACAGGGTGGAAACGCTAATTAATCTCACTCGATTATTTCTAAACCATACACGATATCGAAATACCTACTGATTATTGATCTTAAAAGTGCTTCACAAGCTCTATCCAATAAAATAAACTAATTCTTGCTAAACATTTGATGTTTTCAGCTTCCATACATTTAGCATGCTGTCTATTTTTGTTTACAAAGTTGCGGGAATACGTTATTATAACTTTACTATTTAAATTTCTCATCACAACCATTTATTTTATTTAACATAATGCAATAAAATTGTGTCATTAGTTGCAACAATACCTCATAAAGTTAACTTTTATCTTTAATAGCAATATTAACATTTTAAAATTAATATATAAACAAGGTATGCATACCCAACTTTGATGTTTTTAAATCTGATTTTAATTCAACATGAATCCATTTATTTAAATTTTATAAAAATATTTTCTAAATTAATTTTTAACAACTTAACAAATGGTTCATTTGTTATCTGAGGGTCAACTTAAAGTGTAGCGACAGAAGCATCCAAGTTATTGATGTCATCTTTATGGTTATTGTATAATAAATAAAAGGGTAAATAGAGCAGCCTTGTTTAAGTAGATGAGATGGTGAAGCAACACAGGGCAAGGTCAATATCGGGATGGATGTGACTTTTATCTTGACCTCTGTCAACCACTTTAAAAAGTTACTACAAGTTCTTTGTTTTATGTAGTGTCGCATTAGGTCAGCGAATGTATAATTAGTTAAATGTTTTGTTAGCTCACATAGAATTTTTGTAGAAAAATCGTAAGTGAGTGACATAAAGCTTTGTGTCCATGCTTTGTGTAACCATTTTAAGTTGTGTTCCAAATCACTTTTACACTTTGCCTTGTGATAATTGCCTAATAAAGTTGACATTTGAATAGTACTGAAATGGTGTTTTGTTGACAGTTAATTTGTTGTTTTATTTCTTAATGTTAACTCTACATGCTTCATTTTCTTTGACAGTTGTTTTATGAAATTTGATGTTTCTTTTGGTTTTTTAAGTATTTTTATTTACTTACACAAAACAATCAAAACTTAATTATTTAGGTAATATTAGTAAAAAAACTTCTTCCCGCGAACACATGGGTTATGGAATGAGCTCCCTGCCAAGGTTTTTTCTAAGGACTATATACAGTATGGGGTTCTTCAAGAAAGAAGTTATTGGATTTAAAAGGGTCGGCAACGCGCGAGTGATGCCCCTGGTGTTGCAACCGTCCATAGGCTGCTCTGACCGTTTATCTCTCAGTCTCAGGCAGACCACTTTAGTGGTATAAAAAAAAACTTCTTGTCGGTGTAAATAATTCAACTTGAATGATAGTTCAATTGACTAGGACGAAATCTTAAACGGACTACGCTGACTTTAACTCTCTTCCGAGAGGTTTTGGAACAAGTTTTTAAATAAAATTTTATGAAAGATTAGGATTTCGACGGAGAGTTCATTATTACGGATAATAATAAGGTGTATTTATCCTATAACCAGTTATAATTTACCATGGGCTTTATGTCTATCTTATTATCTACTTATAACACTTTATGTTTAACAACACAAAACAAAAACTTTAACTTTTATGTTATAAAGTTAAGGACAACGTTTATCTCATTTAAAGTATCAAGAAAAAAAAAATACTTCAATGAAACCTAATTTGTTTTTCAAATAAGTAATCCCCATAAAACAAGCCAGGTCTCGTCGCAACACTGTTGACTGCAGTGATAAGGAAGTCCTTAACAGTTGCACATCAATATTGCAGTCAACTGCATATAGTAAAATCTATTTTATTACTTCTACTAAGCTGAAGTAATAAGTTAGCTGAAGTAAATCATTATTATGTCATCTATTGTACAATATAAATAAATAAAATTAATCTCGGCTTACTCAGTCTCAGTCGTATGCAGAAGTCGTAAACCATAAAAAAAGATAAAAATTTGTTAAGTCTATGTCGGGTCAGGGTTAGTGTAGGGTTCCGTAGACGTTACTATAATAGTTTGAATCCGAATTCTGAAAAAAGCATTACTTAGGCCTGCCGCAAACTACTAGAAATTTGTAGTAAAATTCTTGCGAGCGCTGAGTATGTAATATCTGCATTACATCACAAGAATTTTTCTGACATTGTGCGGGGTCTAAACAATAAATTTTTTTAAATTTTTTTTTTTTTATTTTACATTATAAATTTCTGATACTATGCGGTCGGCCTTAGTCGTCGATATCTGGCAAAGTAGATATAAAACTTTACATATCTCTTCACGTGTAGGGATGGTACCAACTCTAAATATATGTTAATGTTGACATATTTTATAGCTTTTAATATATTTATATTATTTTAACATTTTATGTAACTATCTAAATAATTAATAGAAACAATTTAAAATATACTGGTATTATTTAAATTAATTTTATTCTAACAAATTGAGGAACAAAAATTAATGAACTAAAATTTTTCTATTTATACACTAAATTAATCTAAATTCAGAATGATACCAATATTATAAATGCAAGTATTATGAAAATACAATGTCAAGAAGTTCATGTTACTAATTATTTAACAAAATTCCAATTTATATCCATGCACATTATTAATGCTATCAAAAATATTTACGAACCTATAATATTATTTACCAAAAGATTATAACACACTTCACTTGCATGAAACCAACTTCAAACTGTAATTCAGGTCAGATTTTTGGAAATTAGTCATTATTTTTATCTTTTAGTGCATCTTTTTGAAGCCGGTTGTTTTTTTTTTCTTGTTTTTAAATAGTTTTTATTTTTTACTTTTGAGTGATGAATTGCTTTTTTTTCTCTTACACTAAATACATCGATACTCGTAACAAAATTTTTACAAACATCAACATAAAAGGAGTTCACCAGTTCCAAATTAACACCAATACTTATTTTTTTACCAAAATTTTTTGAAGCCGGTTGTTTTTTTTGTTATCAAGTGTTTATTATTTTAAATTTCGGTTGTTGGTTTGTCCTTCTTTTCTGCAGCAACTGCCTTGAAAATGGATTGCCGTGATTTTTTAAAACAAGTGCTGTAACAATAATATTATAGTTTACTTTATATTTCGATCGAATAATCTAATGGAAATAGGTTTTTCTGCGAGTGAAATCGGTAGGCAAAGCTAGCTTCATAAGTATAGAAGAAACACATTACTATATAGAATCTTAAATAATATACAATGTCATTAAATCAAAGACCGTATCTACGAATGAACTAATTAAATGCACTAACACAGTCTAAATTACTAAATTACTTCCCTAATTAGTGTAATAATATATACAGTGACATTAAGGTACGTCGAAAAAAATTTTAATCAGTTAAATCAAAAAAGGATGGTTGTACCGCATATGTTAAAAACCGGGCAAGTGCGAGTCAATCTCGCACACCGAGGGTTCCGTACCACTACAAAATGCACGAGCCCAACTCGCGTTTAATCGAATTTTATTATTGTATGTATTACTGTTTTAACGCTGGACCTTAAACGACAATAACATGTTTCTTGTATGGCTTAAGTTTAATTTTCTTCTTCCTATTATTTGTTACAAAATCCGTACATATTTTGTGAAAATTTTAGATTTTTATCTACAACAATCTAAAAGACAGAGCCCTTTAATGGTCGGACAGATAGACAGACATACAGACTTCGTAGGGTTAGTAATAGGGCTGGGTTGGCACCGTTTGGGTGCGGGAGTCGTTGCTACCTATTCGAATCATTAATAGTGCAGTTGGTCCATTATTATTATTATTATTCAATTCTGGTCTTTGTTAGACCTAGTCGGTAAGGTTCTTCAAGTAGATACCTACATAAAAACTGAATAAGTGATATAAATCCATATCACGTAAAAAGCCTGTATAAATATTAATATGAACAACACAAATAGAAGGAATTATTTTAATATGGTATGTATGAAGACCACACACATTGTTAAAGTTGATTTACATAACAAATGTCGAATGTCGCATACGTAATTTACGAATCCGACAGACGTGAATTAGTAGAAAAATATAATAATTAATTAAACCTACTGCATTATAATAATAAAGACAAAAAGTTAATTTAGAAGCTTACAAATTTAATTCTACACGCATACGCATATCCTGACTATCAGTCTTAGGTTAAGAAAGCTTTAATAGTTAGCAAGCCTAAGTGGCAATGGGCAGTATAACCGATGGGGGAAAAGGTTTCTCCAATGGACTACGTACCACGAGTTTAAAGAAGAATCTTGAGATAGGCGACCGATGTCAGAAAGTATCAGCGTTCGACGGCCGCCTACCAGGGGACCAGAGTGTCTGTAGAGCCTTAGAAGGCAGTGAATGCTGGCAGCTCAAGACCAGCATTAGTGGAAACATATGAGGGAGGCCTATGTTCAGCAGTGGGCATTTACAGGCTCAGATAACAACGTTGATGACACGGCCAAAACCCTTCAAATCATTTGAATTGGTTTAGAAATGCCGAAGATTATGACACATATAAAGAACTACAGTAGATAGATAGAGATAGAAAGATCTTCCTCTTATTTTCAAACCGTTTAAAAACCTGCAAAATACCTTTTTCATAGAACTTAAGCATACGAGCCGTCTAATATTGAGCGGTCACTGTAACCTATGGACACTTGGAAAACCAGGCGCTAATTCCAAGAAACTCCACAAATCCTTTAATCAATTTTCTGTTTCAACTATCTTTTGATGATTACAATAATAAAAGACAGTGCACTATGGTATTATAATGAACAGATAATATAATGCAGATTTGCAGAGTTGCACTGGACGTAGGTTCCAGGCCAGTAAATTAAAATACTTCACAGACGTGCAAATAAAATAAATATCACCTTTACGCGTCAACTCTCGGTAACACAACTAAAATTGATATAATGTCTAATGATGATATTGCTGACGTAATATTATTGAGTAAGGTAGCAATTTATCGTAACCGTGAGTTGAAGTTAGCTCGTGTCTGTCGGAAACGGGAAGGAACGCGCATTATGTCACTAAGTTAGTTGCATGACATAGTAATGTTACTAACTAACAGCATCTAGCAGCTTTAAGCAAAAAACCGGCCAAGTGCGAGTCGGAATCGCGCATGAAGGGTTCCGTACCATTATCTATGAAAATGACAAAACGGAATCGCGCATGAAGGGTTCCGTACCATTATCTATGAAAATGACAAAAAAATCACGTTTGTTGTATGGGAGCTCCCCTAAAATATATCTTTTATTTTCATTTGATTATTTATTTTTAACATATTCTTTGAATATTTCAAGCCACATAGTAATACATCATTTGTGAATATTTCAACTGTCTAACTGTCACGGTTCATGAGATACAGCCTGGTGACAGATGGACGGACAGCGGAGTCTTATTAATAGGGTCCCGTTTTTAGGGTAACTTACCGCGAAAGGACCAGATTATAGATCACTTAGTTGTCTGTCCGACCGTCCGTCAAGACCCTCTTTCTCAGGAACGCGTGGAGGTATCAATCTAAAATTTATATTAAATATTCAGGTCTACTGTCCCTTGGAGCTGTGAAAAATCAAACTTCTAAGCCAACGCAATCAAAATAAAGCTACAGCCGTTTATGCCGTGAATTTCAGAAATTTTTTGAATCTCGCAAAGGAATTAAAACCTAAAGGGTACTTCCCGTGAACTTAGAATCTTGAAGTTTGGTACTAAGCAACGTTTTATAGCACAGATATAGGAAAAAATGCTCAAACCGTAAGTTTTTTGTTATATCATATAATAATAATATTTTTATTAATTTTACATACAGATTTGTACGGAACCCTCGGTGCGCGAGTCCGACTCACACCGTTTATTTACCCTTTGGGTACGGAACCCTAAAAATATGTTATAAACATATAGCGGTTTCATAATTAATAATACCACCTTTCATGTTTGTGGGAAGGACTACCATCGGTAAGCTGTGGATGTTACAAGCATTTGTCTCCCTCGTGGCTCAGTTGGTGAAGAGGCCGCTTGTTGTATCTACAGAAGGCGTGGGTTCGATTACCGCACAGGACTTATAATTAAGTGTTAAACATTTGTGTTTGTTTGAGTCTTGTTTTCATGTTTGTCTTTGTACCTACCTCACTTACTTTGAAGATTGGCCAAAAATATTTTGTTCGTCGCATTATGCCGTCCGTAATATCTTTGACCACCCATTAGGATTATTAATAAATTTGCAGCAGAATAAACACGTAGAAACATTCTGTATGTGAGTATACGTTTGTTCATAACGTGATTTAGCGTCAAAACGGACATATTACGGCTAAATAGATTTAGATGAAATTTGCCACACAAGATACGTATCGACATTTTCTCAGGTGATGTACAAAGCGCAATAGTTTATGTATAATACATCTACTCGCAACAATAACTTCAAAGGACATTGGATTTCAAGTCATTCAAAATAAGTTTGTCTAAAAATTTCATGCGTAAAGCAGCTTGAAGCTATAAAGACGCTCCCAATCTAAGTGTTTCTTACGCAAGCTACACTACCTGTTGCAGCCATTACTGCTTCACCGGACTTTTGGGGCGAGACTCTGAAGGAGCCTCAGCCCATATAGCGCCCAACGCTCAAGGGCTCCCCGCGGGGGAAGCCTCGGCTTGGGTTGTCGCTCTCGGGGGCGTCGCTTCGACCGGCGTGAGTCTCGAACCCGAAGGTGAGTCACCGCCAGGAGGGGAGTTTCCCGTTACGCAATACAAATACAAAATTTAAACGCATTATAAAAGAACCTAACCTAGGGTACCGCCGGCAGTGGGGCGGGGCTTAAGCTACCGACGAAGGGCGACAGAGAGAGAAGCCCGCTAACTATCCCCGAAGTGTCCTGGAGTACCGCCTTCTGTATTTGACCGTTGACCCAGCCATCTAGCGAGAGTTTCGTAAGGTTTTGGTCGATACTCTTCGCTATAAGACCGTTCGCAGAAACTATTATATTATTGATAATTCTGTCCCGGGTCCTTCATTTTACCGAATCTAAAACTGGTAATAACCGATGCTTGAACACCTGTCGCGATGGTAAAAAGGTTGTCTCCTACATAATAATTGTGGATGTGTTTCTAGCGTAAACACCGGTCACCCTCTTCCGAGGAATAAAAACAATATATACACATATATCGCATCTGCACTAAGTATATCTCATTAACCATAAATAATTGAATTATTGACACTGAATTGTAAATAATTGTCAAACTATTTACAATCTAAGAAATATAATTACGAAATTTCGGATATCACATAGTAAGTAATAGTCCTATTTTATATTTTTGATGTATTTCATTATAAGGGCGATGTGTAAATTGATGCGTATTAAATACTTAGCTATCTACTCTAATAGAACGATGCTGAACAGTGTGTTTGCATTTTTGTTTTTATCTCTTTTTGTTTGAATATGTTAATCTCTGAAACTACCAGTGGGATTGGAAAAATTCTTCTTGCATTTGATAGCCCAATTCTTAAGAAACTTTTTTTTAATTTATTTAAAAAGAAAAAGGATCCTAAGCGAAAACAAAGTGCATAGGATGGGACGAGCGATGCGATGAGGTATGTCAGTATTATAAAGGGCAGAACCACGTCTGCCAGGTCTGCTAGGTCATAGAAAAGTCGTTTCAAGCTACGCTGTTTAATCGCCTCTTTCAAAAACTATAAAATAAAAAAAATATAAAGCGAATCAGATTTAAAAGAATAAGATAGTTACCTCATTTTAGACATATCTAAAATAGATCTCCTAAATGGTGTCACAACAAACTTACCTTTGATATTTCAATGAAACGAATTAATATATTCTCTTGCAAAACTTTGAATTGGGTTAAATTTAGTTTTGTCGCTATATATGACGAAATGACAAAAAGTCCATGAGAAATTTAAAACTATTATTATTATGCGCATTCGTCATTGCACTTTCGGATATAAGATTGGTTTTTGATGATACCTTATTAATTTTAAGCTCTCCCTTACAAGTCTAAGTAAGTCGATTTCAAAAATCCACAAACTGCCTAAACTGGCATAGACACTGATAGAACATTAAATGCACCGTGTTTTCGTCTCCTCGCAGTTGCGCGTCATATTGCCAATAGACAACATTTTCTTTTTAATAGTAAAATTTGAATACCTACATATACATATAAGTATGTATATCAAGGCGTATATTTTTTGATTTTAAAAACAAATTAGTATTTTATACATTTTTTTTTAACTTAAACTTTGTTAAAGCGATCATATAAACAGTAACTTTGCAACACAATAATATTTGCTTTGTCTACCATAGGTTTTCCAAGAGCGACAACGCAAGCCGAGGCTCCCCACGTTGAGCGCTATATGGGCTGCGACTCCTTCAGAGTCTCGCCCCAAAAGCTCGGTGGTGCAGTAATAGCTGCATCAGCCAACTGCAGTTGTAACAGCCGTATAACATTATGTATTTGCTTAATCGGTGATATAAAAAAGTTAATATTGAGAAGATAAAACAACAAAAATTTCTTTAACAATATTTTAAAATAATGGATCAACATAAATGTACAAAAACAAATCTATTGTGTTAACTGTATCTAATTATGTCCATAGTTGTTTAAAAACGATAAGAATTTGGACACGAAATTCCGTAATAAATTTTAATTCCATTTCAGGGAAGATTTAATTTAGCAAGTTATCACAAAAGTTGCGATTTATCGGCAAAATTTTTAATCCATACCAACAATATAAACGCAAAAGTAATTTGACTTTGTTTGCTGTTTTATTGTATAAATTCACCAATTTTCTTATGAATGCGGTTGTAAATTTTATTCCAAATCGAGAAAACTAGGTATCATTACATACACCCATAATAAGACACGTCTTTGTTACATTTTAAATGCGAAAGTAACTCTATCTTTCTGTCTGTCTAATACCGTTTTACGACTAAATACAGTGAAATGATTGTGACATTTAGCAAAGAGATAACTAGGGGCGCGTTCGTTTTGGGATGCAGAATCATTATTTTCGTTTACTTTGTCATCTGTCATCCATTCGTTTCGCATTGGTGTCAAAAATATCAAAATTTAGGTATCATCTGTAACAAACTGTCATACGTTCGTTTACGATATTTTTCTAATTTTGTCACTTTTGCCGCCGAAAAATGGAACTTAGACCCATGTATGGAGGAGGGATTTTTGTTTTAATCTGTCAAACTGCCTATACATATTCATTGTTTATGTTAGTGTGTGTACGTTAACCGTTCGTTTTGCAGATTTTGTAACCAAAAATGTTGTTAGTAACGTTTCAAAGCTACACGAACGATAGGTGTCGGTGGCAAAACTGGCGTTATCAAAAAAACGCGAGCTAGATAGATATATCTTGAGCAGTCCTGCCTTGTAATTCAATTTTAGTAATCCGAAATAGGGTAACAGCTGACAGTGAGTATTTAATAAAACATTGTCCATGGTTGGGTAACCACAACGGCGTACTATTCATAGAAAAACCACAGCAGCAAACCACGTACTTACGCTTGCATTGAATTGCATGTTTCAAACAGCCCGTGCACGTCTGACTTGCCCTTTACCTAGTAACACAAATAAGTTCTTGAGCAAAAAACCCTCAACTAAAACTCTAACAAGCTAAATTCAACTTTTTGTACATTGAGTAAAATCTGAATTCCAATGAGCAGATAATTCGTGTGCAAACATTAGAAACATGACATTGGGCGAGATCTTTGAGACAATGTGTGGATTGAATGTAAATAAAATGCAGATACCGTTTCAAATCGGTGGTCGGCGTTCCGGAGATTGCACACGAATCTAAAGCCACGTTTTGTTGACAACCATAGAACGTACTAAATGCGGTCTGTGCTTAATGATTATGGCGGCAAGCAATTCAACACTCGGTACGGCTATACATGCTCGGGATATAGAGAAGTGAATTCGCTGTCAAAATAGTGATCGACCTTTTTGTTTGTTTACATTTGATCAATACGATTTCAATGTCTATGCGATGACAAAGCTTTCTATGCCAAGGTCATCTTGTCAACAGGACGTGCCTTAAATTGCCGGTCAAATATCTGTTAGGATTTTATACATTGCTTGTTGTCAATTTTAATAAGATATTATTGCTCTGTAGAAGCTAGCAATGGTTGACGCAATGACGTGACTGATTAGCAAGTTATGTCAAGAGTTATATAATCTATTGTATTTGATTGTTTGGCATAAACTTACATACTACATACAGATCCGTCTTGTCTTGTCTTCTCACTGCTTGACAACCATCATTCATTTTAAGCGTTGTTTCGTTATGCTATGCTATGCTATGCTTGTAGCCTACATTGGTAAATATACCACTACATTTAATAATAGATCTAAATCTTCTTCTTAATACACTTTGTTTTTCTAAATTTGTTCGGTATTTATTTTTAAGTTTAGAAAACAACGTGCACAGACAGACGCGACGATAAAACTATTTTTATACTGTACAGTGATAGTCGGACAGTCGGTTAGTAATAAAAATCAATAATAGTTTATTTGTATTAAATTTGTAACCTATTCCCTATTATTAATTTTTATTATTTACCGAATGTCCGACTGTCACTATCCATATATATGCGAAAGTAACTCTGTATGTCTGTTACCTCTTCAAGCTTAAACCGCTATGCCGATTAAGATGAAATTTTGCTTGGAGATAGTTTGAGTCCCGGAAAACGTCAAAACCTACTTGAAAACGTCAAGGATAAGTCGGTTTTTTTATAATTGTGGAAACGCGGGCAAAAGCTACTTCAGTATAAAATTAATTCTATTGTCAAGTCTATCGGAGAACATTTTTATATATAGATAGCAAAATCATACGGCAATCAAGAAAAATTTTGGTTTTTTTTTTTTAATACCACTATGGTGGCAAACAAGCTTACGGTCCGCCTGATAGTAAGCGGTCACCGTAGCCTATGGACGCTTGCAACACCAAGGGTATCACTTGCGCGTCGCCGACCCTTCAGAAATCTAATAACTTCTTTCTTGAAGAACTCCATACTGTAGTCCTTATGGTTAAACAGGACTTGCGCTATGATGGTGGGTCATTCATTACATATATCACGTGATTCGTCTCCGCGTTTCCTTTTGATTTTTTTCTAATTTCTCGAAGTTTGTAGTGAAATTTTTATTTAAATAAATATAACTGCCATTTATAAACATGTGTTTATTTAAATGAAATTCAGACCTTTAATCAGACCTAAACTTGCATGTAAAAGACGCATTTTTTTCGCTTGCCTGAGAGACAGGAAAATACATGATCTGTAAATAAAATTATTAATAAATGGTAAGCAATATGTTTCCTGTTTTTTTATTTATTGAACACCCATGAAAAATATATCATGAATGGAAACAGTCTGCAAACCCATATTTAGTTATTTATTGGCTCTCGTAAATTTATATTTGTGTACTTCGGAACCCAGTGTACAAAAACATAAATTCGCAAGAGCCAATAAATAACTAAATACGGCTTTACAGGACTGCTTCTTCGTCCATTTTTCACTTAAAAAAGGCGGAATGTTAAAAAAGAAAGAAAGTTACATGGTTGCCAATTTCACGATCAACGGAAGCAGGAAGCTCTGGCTATTGTTTATCAGCCATATGATTTCCGCATTCATAGCAAACAATCATTGAGGTCAAGGTCACTGATATAAATCAAGTCACGAAGACAATATTATTTGTCTTTATATGTCATTTGCGGTCGCTGAGCCGTGCAAGATTTATCCAAGGCAGTTTTGTAGATCAGCATGATAAAGGTGATCTCATTTGTGCCAATTTGCTGATTCTTTGACTGCCGCCGCTTTGATTTACTGCGATTAACCCAACCCATGGAATTTTTTAGCCCAAATTAATGTAAATACAATTTTGTGTGTTTTACATTTTGTTTATTTTGATACGTTAATTTATTTCCGACTTAATGATAATGGTAATAAAATTCGCCATTTTTAGTTTTGGTACAAAAATATACACGTGAATTCGCAGTGTGCAAACTACCTTAATATCGTAAGATATAAGACATAAATGTATAATTAAAATGCTTTAGGAGTAGGTAAGTAAGCATAAATAATAATAAAAAATAATAAATAAATATTTTAGGACACTACACATAGCGCCGTCTGGCCCCAAAGCAAGCAGAGCAGAGTATACATTTTTTTTTTGGAAATACATTCATATGATACATAAATACACCCAGAATCAAGATAAACACAAATGTTTATCACATGAATGTTTGTCCAGTGCGGGAATCGAACCCACACCCTCTGCACAGCAGTCGGCCGCACTACCAACTAGGCTGCGAGGGATTTGTTATAAATTATAATTAACCTAACCTAACCTTACCTAACCTTTTTTTTTTCGTTGGAAATCCTCATGGATACCCATGAGCTGCAAGGACAGCGCACGGGTTATTATGCACGCCAGAATCTTATTCATGCCTTTATACTTATAGGGTGTTTAATGCAGTCTGCTATCCAAGTACTACTTCGTCCAAAATTGCATGACTTCAGTAACCAAATAAAAACTGGTGTCTTCGATGCGACTCTGTTCTCTGTTTTTCCATGCTAAAACTTCGCTTTGAAAACAACTAAATAAGTACCTTCAATTTCATAATAGCAGTGATCAACTGCAACGAAGTTTCCTGTTGGAAATCCAAACCGCGGCCAACATGTCGCGGTCAGCTTTCTTAACCGCCGTGGGACCAGCTTAGCTAGTGACGTCGGGATCACCACAGATTAAATTTATGGTAAAGTGTAGAATACTCACTCCATTATAACTTCTGCCCACTAGTTTGTTTCCATGGATTTTAGAAATGTCTTGTAGTACGGTAACCTTAATGTATTTAAGAAACAGACGTCATCTTTATGTTGAAACCACCGGCAAAATCTCGTACTATTTTTAAAAATATTTTGGTTTAATTTGAAGAAATCCCGAATAAATCTGCCATCAAATATATTTCGGAACTCGGTATATATGAACCCTAATTTTATTGTAGCAGCGAACAGTAAGAGCTCTTACGGACAAAGCCGTTTTAACGCGGACTGGCTGAAAATGTCCAATACAAATATACGGCGTTCCGTCATCCAGTACTAGTACTGTAGAGCGCAAAAAACTTTTCTGACCTTGTGTGTTTGGTCGCTAGTGTCGTTGTAAGTTTTCACCATTTCAATGTTGCGACTGAAATTTTGATATTTGACCATCGGGTCAGAAAGTTTGTTGCACTCTACAGTATTGAACACACACAAGACCCAAGACGACTTTGACAATACACAAATATGATTGTAACAATTTTGCTGGCACTTACAAGGAGTCGAACCCAAGACCTTTGACATGGCAGGGTGCCAACACGTACCAACCGGTCGTCTTGGAATATTGCATGTAAAAAATATTCAATCCCATCCAGTCATTGACATAAAAATAATTAATATGGGGTAGAAGTTACACTCCTGTATTTTCCTCTGTGAGCTAATTTCGTATTTAAAAGCTGCGCCCTACCCAATTACGCAGTTTAGTGCAATTGTGTTTAAATTCCACTGTTCTATTCAACTGAAAAAAAACTGGTTGCCTGTAAAGTCGGTATACGGGCGAAAGTTTTACGTGACAATGATTTTATGTCTGTCTCTCTCGCTCTTAGGCGGGCGCGTGCCTCTCACTCGCTCTCATTGTGAGCGCATAACGTGAGCGGAGCGTAACGCAGTTTCTTGAAGTGTCACCCGGCAAACCAATTTATAAGACGTTGTCACGTCAAAAAAATAACGTTTTTTTTTAACTAGAAAATGGCTGGAATTGAAAAAGCATCACCCTAATTAGTCCCAATCCTCTTATCTTTGCTTAATTTTTTTTATTAGCTCATTATTTCCTTGTACCAGTAACCTAATTTATTACAGAATGTAAAGTAACCTAAAGATAGCAAATTATTGAAATAATTTTTCCATTAACTTTTCAATAAAATTTAAGCAAATTAATTTTCGATTTTACGCTAAGTCTGATGTTTTAATTTCAAATATATTTTTGTTACAACTAATTGAGATCAACATCGTCGATTTCAGCTAAACGCCCATCAAACCAATGTATATGCGCATAAATGACCATACTCGCTAGCGCCACTAATTTTGGCACGCAATCTAACTGGCGGCATGCCTGGACTGCTACTATTTGTAGGTTATTAGCGTGGTCTTCTTTGCATTCAGCCGGACAGTGTCGCTACTATACATACGGATTCTGCAAGTTATTTATCATGCCTACTATACCAGCTTGACTCGGTTTAACGACGGGCTGTAAGAATTGTCGACGATCCCAAATTCATATGCCGTATCGAACCCTAAGTCCGAGGAGAGACTTTGCCTCCCTGTGTGTGTTCTACCGCTTGAACAATGGGATGTGTTCAAAGGAATTATTCGAAATGATGCCCACGGCTACTTTCTACCATCGCACCGCTCGGCACCATCGGCAAGGAATTCATTCTCACACTTTAGAGCCGAAATGGTCGCGTACAGTGCGGTTTCAGAGAAACTTCATCCCGCGAGCGTTTGAGTTGTGGAATGAGTTCCATGCCAAGGTTTTATCTAAGGACTACAGTATGGGGTTCTTTAGTAAATAAGTAATTGGATTTTTTAAGTGACGCCAACGCGCGAGTGTTACCCCTGGTGTTTCAAATGTCCATTGGCTGCTTTAACCGCTTACCATCAGGCGGAGCTATGCTATGTAATTAGAAGGAAACCCGAAACGTAAATAACCCCTTTTTTTTTATTTGTGCATGCAAATAAGTTCCCAAAAAAAAAAGAAAACACCTAACAATCTTAGAACGATCAATTGAATTCACAAAAAGATTCAAATGAAGAATATTAGTATTCAGTTTTAAATTACATCAATTTTTCATCGACGTTAGGTTTCATTATTATTGACACATATAAACTAAATCTCATTATTTAGTACATATAATGACTGCCCCTAAATTGAAATAAACCTGTTAAGATGAGTTAAGGCATTAGCCTGTGCTGAGTCAAAGGCCCCAAGGATCTTGACACGAGAAAACAGTTCAAAATTACGAGAAACTCGACGACCGCATATGAGCTTGTTTGACTCAACACTTTGTTTGCCAAAATATGGGTAGATCTGTTAATATTGTTAGGGTTCCGTCTTCATTCTGTGGTTAGAGCCATTTGCAATTTTAGTAAACAAACAAGGAATGGAATTCGAAAATTGCTGATATGTTTTAATGTACTTTAAGAACCGAAATGGTCGCGTGCAGTGCGGTTTCGGAGAAACTTCCTCCCGCCAAGGCTTGGGTTGTGGAATGAGCTCCCTGCCAAGGATTTCTCTAAGGACTGTATGAGGTTTTTCAAGAAAAAATTTATTAGACTTTCGAGGGGTCGAAAACGCGCGAGTGCTACCCTGGTTACACGGTGACCGCTTACCATTAGAGGGACCGTAGGCTTGTTTGCCAGCTTAGTGGTATAAAAAAAATATATTGAATTTAGTACTAGACTACAATACCTTCAGTGTGCTTTGCCGGGATCATCCACGCGACATGCAAATGAAATAAAAAATTGAAGCAGAAAATAATATGTAGGTATGGTATTTTCTTTCTTTACTTTGGAAAAAAGTTTTGAGTTTGCGTTATTCTGAAACTGGCAACACCACTGAATAATACTAAGCTTTTTTTCATATGGATGGTTTGCCAGTTCGTCCGGTCCGTCCATATGTGACAGCCTCATAATTCTGTGCAATCACTCCATTGATTATATTAAAATTTTAAAGGGCAGGTCTTATGTATAGCGCCATTCAGTTTTTCAATTTCAATTTTATTTATGTGAGAATTACTTAATCTAATCAAAGTAAGCAGCACCCAAATATAAATGCCTCTATGCCAGCTTTGAACACCAACAAAATATTGAAAATTTTAATCCGGGTCTCTGGCTCCTGTTTTGCCGAAAACCAAAAATTACATAAAACCATGTCCACTTTGTTTCACTACACATTTTTAATGCCTAAACTGTGCTTTTGTTGATAGAAATAATGTTTTTGCTTTCCACGCTCGACCGTAAACATCTAAACATTTAACCCCGGGAGGGTAGGGGGACGGAGGCAGAATCATTCATTTCATTCGTATGATATGTGGTAATCAAATGTCTTCTCGTTGTTGTAACCGAATCTACTAAATCTACAATTTTTAAAATTAAAAATACGTCTTCTACGTTTGAAGTCATTTTGATAGTAAATGTTTTTAAAAACAAAAAGCAGAAGATGTTTTGTATAGATGTACCTAACCTACGTTCGGCGAAACACAAGCAGGAAACCCGGCTTTATTTTTACAGCGACAAATGAAAACATTGAATAAAGGAAAATTGTATTTAAAGACGATGCATTTAATGCAATGTCGATAAAGGTCATTGACATTACAGGGATAAAAGATATTTTTAATCTGTAAATTACGAAGTCACGAATTCACACTATTTTGTTGAGAAAGGTAAACTGAAGGTATGTTGTGATGACGCACAATGGATGCAACCCAAAACTTTGTGATGAACAAAGACATCTTTACAATCATCAGCTAAATGAGTACTCCACCTCAACTTACTGTCACCAAATCTGTATATGCAAGGTGCACCCCGGCATTAAACCAAATGCAGTCAAAAACTGACATCCTGGTCAATGACGTTTTTTTAGGTTTCGGCTGCCAAATGGCAAAAAATGAAACCCTTATAAATTCGTTATGTCCGTAATTCTTAGTGTTATAATTTCGTCATCTTTGAGTAGATTGTAATGAAATTTTACATAAGTAAGTGATATATTATATGGATATTAAGAAAAATATATTTAGGGGTAACTCTTACATACATTGAATTAATTTTTACATTACATTCAGTATAACGACACACCTAGATAATTGAAAAGGGCTAAACACATCCACAAGTAGATACCTACTTTTTAAAAGACTAGGTATGTGAGAAAAAGGTTTTATACGAAATTGAAAGTACCGATGCGCACGGAAAATATACAAATTTCTGTTCAAATATTAGAAAAACTCTAATTTTATTTGTTTAATCGACTTACGTCCTGTCCATTATAAAATGCTTGTTGTCACCTTTCCCGACGTGCGCACAACTCTTAAAAGTTTTTATCGCAATCAGGCAAACGCATGGGCGTAGTAGCGGGGGGCCACCCTAGAATCCTCCTGGCCCACCTTAGAAAATACTAGAAAGCTATCTCTTACATTATGTATGAGGGGTAGCTGATAGATTTATAAATTTTCCCAGGAAAATTTTGCTACGCCCTTAACGCCCTTGGGCGACCGCATAGATGGAACAACGGATGACTTTTCCGTCCCATTTTATAAAAATTATAAGTACACTCTCTGTTTTTAATGAATGCTTCGATTTCTTTTGCGGCTCGAACCACTGTATTTTGTGAATATAACTTTTTGCTCTAAACAAATTTATAAATAACTCGACCACAACGCCTCCTATCGAATCAAATTGTGAATATGAACCACCTTCTCAACTTAATTATACTAATGAAGTTTGCTATAGCAATTGCTTTTTAAAATTTTTCAGGATAAATAGTACAATATTATATAACTAATAACGGGAAAATAATATATAACTTATCTATATGTGTGCCAAGTTTCATCCCGATCCATCCAGTGGTAAAAGCGTGATTTAGTAACAAACATCCAAACTTTCACATGAATATAATATTAGGAGGATAACACACACAAAGAATCATCAAAATAGGTGCAGCCATTCAGCAGTTCAGAACGTAAAGAAACTTTCACTACACACGTACAGAAGAATTGAAGAATTATATATATATTCTTGTTAAAGAAAAAGTTAAATCGGACTAAAATTAACCTTGACTCTCTTAAACTCCGTCACGGTGTAAACCACGAACGTTCTCATTTCACATGAGTAAGGCGAGATATAAATAAATCAATACTCTTTTTATTAACACTTGGTACCCAACCTTATTCGTGGTCAAGGTCCTGTCCGAGAATTCATGTATTTGCATTTCATTTTCATACAAACATTTATTTATCTTACAAGGCATATACGTTATATTTACAAAATAAATTATGTGTGACTTCGTGAGATTCTGAAATGTTATATATTTTATAAGAGATTTTTTCAAGTGTGACACATATTCTTATCAAAAGTACATATTTTATAAGTAGTGTGATTCATAGAAACAGCGTAGTGATGAAATGAAAATTAAGGTCTGTTTTCTGATATTAATCTATATTGTTATCAGTAGCATCTTAAGTATTAAGCATGTATATATATATATATATATATACTGAAACTGTTCTTAAAAGTGGCATAAAGTTAGTAGTAGGTAGTTAAGCATAGAATTTTCAGTAAGCAAATAAAAACCGTGAATAGATACGTGAGAGTTTGATGAAATTTTAAGGTCTAATATTAGCAAAAACATAATGGAATAAAATTTTCACGATAGAAAAAAAAACTACTTAGCCTACAATTTAACACAATAACTGCCAGTTATTATGCTAGTTTCCTTGCCAATAAAAATATCAATCAAACGTAAAACATGAGCTACGAATTGATCGCAAGTTCAGTAAAGATGCACGCAATATGAAACTTAACTAACCGGACACAGTATATTTTCTCTAAATTTGCCCGTCTGCTATGTACAAACATCCTGCAAAACCTCACGGACGACTTTCGATACATTTGACTAATGATTAAGGGTGCGTTTGTTTTGTTATAAAGAGTTGCATGCACGTTAACACCATATATCATTCGGTTGGGGTAACTTTAAAATGTTACTCACTATAGTACCTACGTACATTGTGAATTAAGGGTGGTAAGGAGAAAATTACTTACAAGAGGCTATTTAGAAATAACGACTAAGGCTTTATTGACTGGAGTTTGTTATTTTCCGTACCGCCCGTGTTACACACAATTTTTTTCATCACATTTGCGAGGAAATAAATAAAAATATAAGGTGAATGAATAAATAAACTCACCAAAACACAATTGAATGGCAGGAATAGATGTAGAGAAAACAATGCTACCGCCAGATGGCGTTAGATATCTAGAGAATTTATGAATTAAAAGTTTTGGTTGGAGTTAAAACTTGTAATTGCTCGCTTGTAGTGTGCGCCTGTTCATATTTTGAACAGACAGCTTTTATACATACTTGATGGAATAGGAGTGTCATTACCGCCCTTGAGTTTTATGAGAAAAAAAAATTACAAAGAAAAAGCCGGTGGGAGTAATTAACCTGTTGTTACGAGCATCCATAGGCTACGGTGACCGCGGACCGAAAGCTTGTTTGCCACCTTAGTGGTATAAAAAAATAACTTGTATGTGTATACGGTATATACAAATTATTTTGATGCTGATGGACAGCTACATTAATCGAGTAATTTCAAATATTATGAGATACGTATTTAGCTAAATATTAATGTAGTTATTAAACTAAAAAAGTTTTTATAAGCCGAAAAATAAAATATGGCTAACATTTTGGTTTGTTATTAAAGATATTGATCATAATAACTTACGATGGCTTTTTGTAAATTATAATAAATGTTTTCATTTTTCTAAAGTAGTAGGTAAAAACAGATCGGTTTAGGCGTAATTTTCCACAAACTTTATTTTTCATAGTTTTAATTTAGTGATGTATTATAAAAAATAGCCACATAAGAGTTAAGGTATACATTAAATTAAAAAAAAAACGAATCTATAGGTGAACGACGTTTGTATGGGAAGCTGAGCGTTGAGCCGCTCTTAATGTGTTTGTTTTTTCGTTTTCGGGATTCTATCCGAATAAAAATCAACTGCCACATGTATACAGAGCATTGCTTGACAACGGCTTCACCGATTTGGCTGACTTATTTTTTGTTGTGTTCGTAAATTGTCAGAAAAAGATTTGTATCAAAACTTTGTTTTGGAAAATCTACGAGCAAAATTCGCCCGAGCGATGATGCCAGGCACGAACAGCTAGTAGGAGATATATTTCTGTATTTACAATATTAAAACAATAATAAATAATTTCTGTAGAAAAATTAATTGAATTTTCGTACAAAAATGCTCAAGTGCAACCGCACGAAGGTATGTGGACAGGAAATGTCCGATTATCAGATCGATCGACCGAATGACCATACTTGAATCGATCACGACTTTCGATTCTGTTTACGATAATACGGTAGATACAATCAATATGGTTACATAGCTAGTGTAGCAAGTTTTATTTATGATAAGATTAAGTATTTAGATACAAGGTAAGTTCTGTAACTCGTTCATATTATTTGTGGTTAGGCGAGGCTATCCAGAGTACAAAATTGAGTGATAACAATTCACATAATGTGTTGATCAACATTATGCTATAGGTGTGTTTCCAGCTACTGGTTAACCCCTTCAGAGAATAAAAAACGTGACGGTACACGTCGCGTCGCTTCCTGTCGCGTCTCGGTCTGAGCTGACATATACATACATACATACAAGATGTATTTTGATGGTATTTTGATTTTTATATCTTAAGCCTCCAAAAGCACAAAAACATCGTCTTGAAGAAATAGCTTACTGGTATTAATTTATTAACAGGTTAATAAGAGTGGTACCACAAATAATATTGCAAGCAGTTTCAACCTGTAATTGTCATTAATTATAAATATCAAGTTCCATTTTTAATCGGTCCAAGAACAATCGAAGGTTTAGGTAATTGTTATGATTAAACTTTAGTCATGATTGGGGGTTTGATATCACGCAATCTCAGCTACAAGACTCGTGTTGTTCCTACAGTTACATATTCTCCAACTGTTATTACCAAGCAGTAATTTTTACTACGTACCTAATCTCAGTTCGGAATTCGGGCTTATAGAAAATCGGTCAAGTGGTGGTCAAACTCGAATACGGTAGATTCCGTACCACCATTTACGTAATTTACGAACATAAACAAAACGAAAAGTGAGTCGCTAAGCGGCCACCCAACCAATATCTGACCGAGGCCGACGTTGCTTAACTTCAAATATCGTTTCCAAACTAATGTTTTTATCGCTAGATAGCACTGATACGGCAATTTAAGATGGTAATGGCTCGGGCCCGTCTAACACTTGGCCGGTTTATATTATTCATTGTTATACTTTAAAGCTCACTCTATAATCACGGCAAGTTTTAATCTTATCCTTTTTTTTAACAATAGAGCAAAAACATTGAAAACGAGGTTTGAAATTTTTTACTTTTTAAATTTTTATTATTTGTTAAATAATTCGCCTATAACGTATATTCTGAGAAAAATTTATGCATCTACCTATTTCTATCTATAAGTTATATATATAGTAATATTTGATGGTCGGACAGACAAAAAGCGTAGGCTTATTAATAGGGCTCCGTGTCACCCTTTGGGTACGGTACCCTAAATTATGAATTAACCGTGAAGGTGACACAAACACAACACATGTTGCAGAACCATGCCTACTTTTACTTCAATATATTTTATATTTTTGTAATATTTTAATATTTTTAAGTTGGAAGATTGGTTAAGCCGGCGCAGACTGAGGATCGTGCAAGAACCATGCATCATTGTACCAATGTGGTTAAGATAACAGTGAAGACAAGGACACGAAAACAAACCACTTTCAACTACGTAAATACAATAGCCATTTGCATCACACAAAAGTCAATAGGAATCACTTCTGTTAATTAAGATCTTAAAATAGACACGTTTGCTATATTCAAAACAGCAAATAGCCCTGGACTGGAACCTAAGGTTAAATAACAGCTCAAACAGGATTTAACTAATTCCGCGTAAAATTACTACGCAAGACTCTGAAGTATGCGGTACTGTACTGTACACTAAAATAAAATACTAAACGGACTTCGAATTGTACTTGCATATAATTGTCATATCAAAGACTACCTATTGACAAATGTTATCCAGTGTCCACTAGTTATTTGAAATTAATATAATTAAAATCCAATCTAATTAAATTCAAGCAATTAAATAAAATGCTTTTGGTTTGGAGTTTTTATGAGACAATTTCCTTCTTCTCTTTCAAATGCTCAAAATTGATTGTAGATAAGATTTTAAGAATAATTATTTTGATGCTTATTTATTCAGATACTAATGCTACGGTAATGGATTTTAGGGTTCCGTCGCCAAACGGCAGAAACAGAACTCTTATTAATTCGTCGTGTTCATGTCTGACGGTCGGTATGACACAGATTTATTGTTCCGCTGTCTATACACGGTAAAAAAGAATTAGTTGAGCCAAGAGAATATCGTTTCATATATGCACCAACGAATATTTACTTCATCTAAGATATTATTTCTCTTAAATATTTAAAATAATATGAAGTTATCACAAGATCAAATTTCTTTGAACCAGTAAATAAAACTCTATCAATTTGAAACAATATTTAATTCATTGAAGAAAAATATGCTTCTTTATTTGAAACACTTAGTTTTCTTGGGCGTAGAACTTCATGTGTTATTGCACGGAAGAAATGTCTAGTTCACACAAGAGAATAGTGCTCTTAACTTGACTACATCAGCTCTTAAATTAATAACATTATATTTTAGTTTAAAACAAAAAATGTTTCGGTCCAAAATGACATAGTTATCCGTCAAGATTAAATAAAGTTTTTTAAAAAGCCCTACGCCTCTTTTCTGGAGGCTTGGGCCATATAGAGTCAGTCTACCGCACTGACTAAGTGTGTGTCTTAGCGGACGTTTGTCGAGCTCTAGTAGTGCCCTACTACAGAGGCACAGGCCTCTTTTCTGGAGGCTTGGGCCATATAGGCAGTCTACCGCACTGCCTTTATATGGACTTTGTCGAGCTTAGTAGCTATTCTCGCCTTTAGCTGATTATACAGCGTTATGTAAATTAATATTATAATTGCTATGACTATTTAACGATCCTTTTTAAACATGGAAGAAAAAGCGGTCACCCATCCAAGTACTGAACCACGGTCGACGTTGCTTAACTTCGCTTATCGTTTCAGATAGACGAATGCGACTGGGCCACAAGCTTTTCAATTCTCAGAAAATAATTAACTGTAGGTTTCTCGCATAAACTGATACTAATTTGACGCACAAAACCCTACAATAAACAATTATTTAAAATTAAAAGCAAACACGAAATCCTATGAAGGACAGTGATAAGATTCATTCAATTTTTAAAATGCAGGTATTTACTTAAACGAAAAAAAAATTCGTTCACAGCGATACTAGCTGATTAATTTCAACGAAAATGTTTAATATTTTAAAGCAGGTATTTTATTTGTTTCGACTAAAACAAGAGTTTCAGCTTAAAATATATATTTTGAGTCAAGAATCTAACAAATTCTGTTAAAATTATTATTTTCTCTAATTCAAAACAATATTATCTTAACTGAACATTTCACTGGCTTTGATTTAAGATACAATTATTTTCATCGAAAGATATAGTTTTTAATAAGTGACGTCGCAGATTTAAGAAAACCATGATTTTGGCGCAAAATAAATTATATCAAAGCAAAATAATTTTTTGTTTCAAACGAAGAACAATAAAATGTTGCATATAAAAATGTATTTATTTTATACAATAACATTAACTGTCTTAGGGTAATTAATTTAAGTTTGGTTGATCTAAAACGTACATTTATTTGGTTAAAAAAAAAATTTGTTCATACGAAAAGAAGTTTATCAATTTCGATTGATAAAATGATTTTTTTTCTGGGAAATAATATTGCCTTCTGTGAACAAAATATGTCCAAAATAGTTGGATTTCTTGACTGAATGCAAATTATTTTGGTGGAATAGAACTTGGAAACTCTTTTTTTTCCGTAGTAGATAGAAGGTATAATGTGTTACCTGCGTTAAAATTGAGAAAAAAAATATTTAAGGGGTAGCTCTCCATACATTGGACCGAGGGATATTTTTTTTTCACTTCATCCTAACCACATCATGTGGGTATCATTGTATAGCAATTTAAAAATACATTTGAGGTTCGTAAATTTATAAAAAAATTCTCTTAAGATTTATTTTTTGCGAGTTATGCTTCCAAATCCGAATATTTTTTTGTCCGGGAGGACTCTAAAATCTAGAAAAATCAGGGATATAGGGCTTTATAAAAACTATCCAAAATTCATAAGTTTTTTTGATATTTGAAATAATTCTCATTTCATACACAAACCCAACTTAATGCGTGTGCGACACGCACTTGGCCATTTTTTTGAATAAGATTTGATGATAAAGGCTATAAAACGGAAGAATAATTAAAAAAGATATATATGGGCTATAAAAGTCTAACAAAACTTTGGTTGTGTGACAATTTCTTTATCAACAATGCGAGTGCTATAATTTGGCAATAAATACCTATGGTTCTACTATTACCTGACTTTGCCTGTAAGACAACCTTAGGATAAATGTATTTCGGTACCTATAATAAATGTAAAATTAGTTGCAACAATAATTAACAAATATCATCTTGCTTTTTATTAAAAAAAAAACAAAGTTTTTTAAAACTAATTTAACATTTATTATAGGTACCAAAATACATTTAATGCTGTTTACCAATATAAAAACAAAATTTTATGTAAATAAAATATATATTGTACATCGCCGTAGGTATAAATCATAACGCAAATATAACAAAAAAAATATCATTACCAACTAAATTACCTCCATTTTGTATATTAGAACTGTCGTATAAATCACATCAAATCGATAAAAATAAATAAATTACCTACTTTTGTGCACCTGCAAAATACTTAATAAATCACACCTACCTGTATTTATATATATTTATATATATATATATATATATATAGTAATTTGTATACCTTATTCTTTTTTTTTAATTAAATTCCCTACACATCCTTTGGTTGTTTTTTGAACGTTTTATAAACTGTAAGTGAAGAAGTGAAAAATAAAATGCTCTTTAGGTGGTGTTCCTTATCAATTTTGACACGGTTACTTAATCAACTTTTTTTTTAACAATCATTATACGCACTGAATGCGCTATATGCTCTCTATGCGAGCATTCGAGCGTTCTGTTAAACAAAAATAAATACGCTCTATGCTAAATATGCCGACACTTCCGCGCGATCCGCATTCAACGCATCGGCTGCACATCACCCGGGAGGCAGAGCAGTGGATGCGCTGTGAAAATAGTAAACGGCCATATTGTAATGTAAACCATTTGGCGAACAGAGCAATATCAATGCCTATGCGATGTCATAGCTCGTAATGCCGTCAACAAAACTCAGTTATATTTGATCTGACATTGACAAATTATATAACATAAATGTTTGTCCTATACGGGAATCGAACCCGTGCTCTCTATGGAGCAGGCAGCAGCAGCCTCTCTACCAATTGAAATGAACCATAAATATAATGCCTTCTATCGGCTCTAACCAGGTCATCCGTCCAGCTGATAGGAGGTGATCCTACGCTGCGTCTTCAGATCTGTTGTCGCCATCCAAGAACCCATCAGTTATCGGTTCGACGAGCGAACCTAGACTGCCTATTTACACTATAATATGCTATCTGAGCAATAATGTTAAATTTGGTTCTTTCTTTTATCAAGTGACGATTCCTTGTATGAAGTGACGTTTTATTGTTTTTAATACAGGTTAACAAACAAATAAAGGTTTTTAACGTAGCCTAGGCGGGCCGTATATTTGTTTGTTGAATTTGTCATCCTTAACACCAAGTTTATCTCATAAAAACTTTTGTTGTTTTGCGGACCTGGGCCAGATCAACACAAATCGACAGAGAACATACACAAACAATCCCCTGAATTCAAACGGAACGAAATCCGTCTGGCCTAAAAGTAACCAAAGCTTGTGTTATGGATACCAGACAACAGGGTACCACTAAGGGTATATAAAAACGACTTTATTTTAATTATAGTTATTTTCTTATTCTGTTATTGTTATTCTATGTATATTGGAGCTTATTAAATTGTTATGCATTGGTTAAGACGCAAAAAATAGCGTATAGGTACCACAAAAAGCGGGTAACACCTAATCAAATAAATAACCTACCTATTGGCATTGGACAAATGATGCATTTTGTAATGTTAATGACCTTATGTCCTAAGTCATTGTAAAATAAAAGTAAACTGATGGAGGGACTACGTCTATATTTTAGATATATATGTTTTTTAAACTTTGACGGTTCTTTTTTTTATTCATCAAAAATTTGCAATACTCGCTTTCTTTCTACAAACCCATAGCAAAATGCGTAACTGAATAAAATCACGGCATAGTATTTATTTCTGACATTGCCTGCACAAACTAGGTCAAGTAACAACATAAGTAATAGATACTAATTTATCTAATTATACCAACAATAGAGTTCAAAAGTTATCATGTCAATTTTAACACACCGCTAAGTCCATATGTCTTGTTTAGGAGTTGCCCGAAGCGAATAAAACCATTTTCGGTTCGGAATTCCAAGGCTAATAAACAAAACTGCATATGTATCTAATCTGTGACCCAAATTGTAGAAAAAATGAAAGCAAAAATTATTTATTATATATTAAATAATAATTAGTATAAAAAAAAATTCATATCACATGCGCTTAACTGTAACAGTAACACATCCTCTTTTCATCACCATCTATAGTCTTGTGATAGGAGAGGCCTACAACCTTAAAACTGCTTCTGATATGGGCATATACATATTTAGAGATATCTAAAAAAGGTATAAATAATTAGCATTTTGAAATTTTATAAGCAATTTTTATATGATAAATGACGAGACAAAATATAACTATAATATTCTGAGCATTTGCAGCGATTTTCAAACTTCTTTCTCTCGTAACCTTCGTGCAAGGGCGCGGCGGCGAAGCGAGACGAGGAAATTGAAGTGGGTCTAGCGGGTCAGGGTTCAAGCTTAGCTCGTGACAAACTACTATGTCAACACGTTTAGAGATGCAATTTTAAGATTACTAAACAATAGTTTTAGGGCTAAGTGAAATATTAAAAGATCTTGCTCATAAAGACCTCGTTTTTCGGTCGACATAACAACAGCATTAAATACACATCTTAAGTTGCTTATGCGTATGTTTATGTGGATGTTAGAACTTGTCTGCAGTATGGACTGTGCACATTTAATATCAGTATAAACGGGCTTCGAACCTTTAAAAAAGTACATTATAAGAAATAGACATAATTTTTTACCATTCCCATTAAAGCCCATCCCCTCAATAGTTTCACCCAATCCGCTCACCAGCTTATTAAAGTTGGTAGTAATTAAAAAGCTGACCAAGCGCGAGTCGGACTTACAACCCGAGGCTTCCGTACCACCACACGACTCACACTTGTCCAACTTTAATCACGCGTCGTTTTCCAATGGTGTTTTAGTTTACTATACAATACAAGAGCATAAAATAATACCCCCATTTTTTTTGTTTTTTTATTGTTTGTTAGGAATGCCGCCATAAAAACACAAATTCTGTAAAAGTTTCTGTTTCTGTCCTGTTCAGTCTTTGTCAGACAGACTGATAGACAGCATTGGCTTAGGAATAGGGCTATTTTTATTATTGGCAATCCTAAAAATAAAAAGTTTTTTATAAGTTATAAGCTAGTATTGTGACGAATGCTAAATAAAACAAAACATTTTGTATCCGTTGTCTGGTATCCATAACACAAGCTTTGCTTACTTTGAGGCTAGATGGATTTTGTCCCGTTTAGATTCAGGGAATTGTTTGTGTTTGTCTTATTTCGGTTAGTGTTAATCAGGCCCCGGTCCGCAAAACTAACGAACCTTTACCGACAAAAAGTTTTTATTAGATAAACTTTGGTGACAAAGATGACTAATTTAAGAATTAACGTTTGTCCTTATCGCAAATTTTGTATAATTAGATTAATATCGCTTATTTATCATAAAATAAAGGTTACAGGTAAAAAAAAGAAGATAAAGAAAAACATTTATTTGGACTACAGTACTTATAACTAAAAAAAATGGCCAAACAGGTTTCTCACTCAGCACTACGCTATGACCAAGGGTCACACTCAACACTGATTTTCAGTGAGAACCTTCCGTGGTCGATGGACTCGTTCGACAGTTAGAATAGGCTAAGAAAATAAGTACTATTAAAAAATAATCAATAATACTTTTCTACTTAATCAATCGAACTGAAACAAAATAAATAATCTGACATTGCTCTTGGTTGACTTGGTTGGTTGATTTTAAAAATGGCTTTACAATAGGTAATATCGTAAAAGAAAAACGGATGCAAATTAGTGTAGTCAAATTTCCAAAATGATTATTAATTAATATATAAATGATGAATCATAAATGATTATTTGTGTCAGCTTACACCCCGCGATTTTAAGTGGCCCTCAACTGCATGCCTACTCTTGGAACTGGTTTCAAAAGCGAAATTCTTCTATCAAGAAATACGTAGTTGACATGAAAACTCAAAGGTGCGTGCCCAAACAACTCAAAGGTAACAGATTTTACTGTGTTAAAAAACTAATATGTGTGTTTAATCTATTTATCGTTTGTATATGTTAGTCGGTTTTGCGATTGAATTTGGTTTCAAGAGTAAGACTGCAAGTCGTCAGTCCACCTAGTGTGCGGCCGTTCAACACACTGCGTTTTCCGCATTGCGGTTTTCGTTCCCCATAGTTTATTGGCTCTTCATGGGGCCTTGGCATGGGGTAATAATCGTATACTATCGTTTTTGTCTTTTATGGTAAAAATTGTAATAAAACCAAATTTATTATAAGCAGATTTCATTACTTTGGAGTAATGTTTGTATATTTCACGCTTGCTTGTAAACAGTGTCATTACTTGTAGGCAAAGCGGGTGCCAAGACCTTAATTACTCCCACGGACTTTTTCTTTGTAAATTTGACCGTCCTCAAGGCCAAGCGGGCGTTTATATAACTCACAGGCAGTAATGACGCGCCTATTCTATCAAGTATGCATGAAAGCTGTCTGTTCAAAATATGATATACGCGCACACTACAAGCGAGTAATTACAAGTTATAACTTGAGCCAAAACTTTTTAATTCACAAATTGTCTATTTTATCTGGTATCTGGCGGTGGCGTCGTTTTGTCTACTTCTATTTTTTAATTCACAAATTGTCTATTTTATCTAGTATCTGGCGGTGGCGTCGTTTTGTCTACTTCTATTTTTTAATTCACAAATTGTCGATTTTATCTGGTATCTGGCGGTGGCGTCGTTTTGTCTACTTCTATTTTTTAATTCACAAATTGTCTATTTTATCTGGTATCTGGCGGTGGCGTCGTTTTGTCTACTTCTATTTTTTCCATTTCAATTGTATTTTGGTGAGTTTATTCCCTTTTATTTTTATTCATTTACTGGCAAATTTGATGAAATACATTGTGTGTAACACGGGTGGTACGGAAATTACAAAATCGAGTCATTAAAGCCTTCGGGCTTTGGCTTCGAATATCGTTGGTAGCTTCTAATGTCGTGGGTAATTTTCTCCTTACCCCTCTAAATAGACAATGTACTAATTTCTATTAGAAATTATATCTACTTTAGATGAAGATTTGATACAAGTATCAATATCTCAATGAAATACTGTTATAATTAAAAACTATTATTATCAGATTTAAAAAATGCCAAAGCCAAAGACCAAAGCAGCGGTCACAAAAAAGCTGGCAATTTCTGAAAAAAATTAGGGAAGCTAGAGTTTATTGTGACAATAATGAAAAAAAATTGATCAATTAATTAAATATTAATTAAATATTAATTGATCCCCTTAAACAGGGGAAGGTGGGTGATTTTCGTTTATTGAAATGGGGGTGGAAATCTAAAATAGTATTTCTATAGAAGTGAAATGTCGTATGAAAGGGCTGTTGTTTCACCTTTCAAATGTATATTTTTTATGTTTTAAGGACATATAAGTTTTTGAATCAACTTGTGCCAAAAAATACCGACCAGATTATCTTCATAGTCGAAAAATCTAAAGTAATTAGCTATAATTAGCTAATTTAAATTAGGGTTAAACTTAACAGTTTTCGCCTCGTATTCAGCGTAGCCTCTCCTTCCCCTCCATTCCAGGTTCTGAATTTAGATTTAGCACACATATTTTTCGATTATGTGTTCGTTTACCACACAAATTTCCAACTCCTTATTCTGATATGAAGGTCCCACGGGAATAGGCTTTCCGTAAGGGAACCAAGGTCTGCAGCTACATAATACTTGTAGTTCCGATTTTCAAAACAACTTTGAACCCCGACTCGCACTTAACCTGTTTTTTTAATAACACATTAATGCTATATCATTTAAAAATATTTACAAGTATGAGTAAACTTGACTATAAAATATTTTGCCAAAATAATAAATAAATTGATTAAAACTGTGTTTAATCATTTAAGAAAATTTAACGTTTTCATCAATTAACTTCGGTAAGATACATAGATCATTATTCATTATTCATTATATTTATTATGAACTTAACTTAAAGTATTGCTAAACCACCCAAGTCCTAAAGAAAATAATTTGTAGAAATTTTGTGATGTTTTTTTTCAATTTTAAAGTACCTTTTGCCAGCCCCCCTGCTGAATTTGGTAATGGGCGTAAGATTACTGCAGCAAAGGTAGTTTGCTATAGCAATCTATAACTACAGCTATAGTTTTACTACGTGGAGTTAGATCATAGATATTCCTGCGGGAACTATTCCATTTTTCAAATTTTGAGCCAAAAGAAATTATGCGTGAACTGTGAATATGAATTATGATCTAAGTTCTTATTTTTGGAAAATCCAACTTGTTTTTAAAACATATCAAAACTATAAGATTCCATTAAATATTAACTTTTTACATTTTAACACAAATATAAGTATTTACTGTCCTTCAAGTGTGTTGTAAACAGCCGTATGACACACTTAAGCTCTGCTCAATACATACTTGGCTGAATTACACATTACCTCGTCTGTAATGAGCAGCCTAGCTCACTTGTATCATAATAACTATTATGCAACAGCAATACAAAAAGCAATTCACATGTTCTTACCTATACGTAGTAATATTCGTATACCAACTTAAAAGAAAACAATTCTAAGAAAGCTTGTTTAATTAACACGTACTGATTTCTAATTGATTGCTTTTATAATCTTTATCGATTTTAGACCTTTTAATATATGAATTTCGCAGAAAAGCTGAGTGTAGCCAATACTATGACGCCATTTGAGGATATTGTGGTAAAACCGAGATGTTTTGACAAATGTTTTGACACTATAAAATGCGGATGACTCCAACATAAAACTCGTGAACTGCATTTTTAATTTATTGGTTAATAATTAGTTGGTATTTTCCCCTTCCCAAGTAATCATTGTGGGATTCCTCTTTACGAAAATTTGTTAGACTGGGATAAAAAGTCAGCATTTTCTTGCAGACCAGTAAGCCTTTTTTTGTCATCCCATTACCCCCTTGCTTTTTGCAAGAAAAGTGCAGTGTGGTTTAAGCCGCGACTAAATCTATTTCCGTGAGAACTCAAAACAAGACAATTGATGTCCCGCACACATCTTTCACTGGACGCATTCTTTGCGACTCTGGAAACGGGACGTCCCACCTGTCGCGGGTCGGTTGGCAACCCTAATCACAAGATTTGATTTTTTTTTTCTGAACTGACTATGCAGTTGGCTGTTGCAGCCATTACTGCTTCACCGGGCTTTTTGGGGCGAGTCTCAGAAGGAGCCTCAGCCCATATAGCGCCCATAACGCTCAAGGGCTCCCCGCGGGGGAGCCTCGACTTGGGTTGTCGCTCTCGGGGACGTCCCTTCGACCGGCGTGAGTCTCGAACCCGAAGGTGAGTCACCGCCAGGAGGGGAGTTCCCCGTTACGCGGATGCAGTTGCGATTGAGTGAGGGCGAGTAGCGCCCCGGCACTCTTTGATACCTCGTGTATCCTTGCGGGCGCCGACGAACTCCGGGACTTCGGCGTCGTGTGAGGGGGGAATCCCTATTTGAGGAGGTAGTAGAGGCTAATCTCGCTATCCGGACAGCGAGATCGTCCTCTGGGGCCGATAGTACGTGCCGAGGGCGCCTAACGATAGTTTTGCGACCATGCCGAGGTAGATCGGGGTGATGATATGTTGTGGTTTGCACAATTACTCGATTCGGAGAATTGCTTAGTTTGGGACCAGAGAGTGCCATGTTTGATGACTAGGAATATCTATTTACAAGACTAATTACAGAATTTTAGTATTTTAGTTAATATTTCAAACTGAACTCTTAATCCTGTTGCTGTAGTTTTTCTTTAAATTAATTTAACTATTTTATTAGGTTAATTATCTGGGAATTGTTTAGACCTATAGATAGACCGTTTATGTATAAGAGTCTGACGCGCAAGTCATTAGACTGTTGCGACAATTTCGAAGGACGACCAAACCCGTGAATGTACTTGCATACATTTTTCTCTCGAATTCCAGGATCCGAATAGCTGGAGACTGTTCCTAATAAGGTACCTTACCCCTTTACGTAAGGAGCAGCAGTGCAAGCCGCTAGGTGACTATAAGTGTATTTTACACAATATTTATTACCTACAAACTTAAAATTAACATTCGCCTAAATGATATTTTGTCAGTTTTTGTATATTCGTACATTTGTATCTATGATATTACATATTTATGGTGTGTGTTGACATCATTTTATGACATGTCTGACAGATTTACTACATTATTTTGATATGTTACACAGGAAAAATACGTTTTTAATCCTAAATATTTCCACGGGCATTTGGTAGATATGAGCCAAATTTTATATTTAGTTTATTATTCTCAGAAACTATTTTATAATAGCAAAGTTAGTAGGTACCCAGAAAGTAGTTAAGGTAGTTTAAAAGTAGTTTGACTCCCTCGCAGCCTAGTTGGTAGTGTGACCGGCTGCTGTGCAGAGGGTGTGGGTTCGATTCCGCACTGGACAAACATTTATGTGATATACATTTATGTTTGTCTTGAGCCTGGGTGTATTTATGTTTGATATGTATGTATTTACAAAAAAAAGCAATATATATGAATTTGTATCCGTTGTCTAGTATCCATAACACAAGCTTTGCTTACTTTGGGGCCAGACGGCGCTGTGTGTAATGTCCAAAAATATTTATTTATTTATTTATATTTATTTACCTAGAGATGTTAAAATAAAGTCAAATGGACAGTAAGCAGTTAGTTGACCTACAAATCTTACATCAAATTACGATCGCTGTATATAAATATGTCCTACTAGATTTTGCCAGCGGCTCTGCCCGCCCTTATTTCGATTATCGACGTGGAACTCCTTAGTTAACTTCTAAAATATACTAATAAAGTTTTGCTATAGCTGTAGATATAGTTCATTTAAGCTCGGTTATAGTTATTCGCGTGGGAACACTTAATTTTTTCGGGATAAAAAGCCTATACCCAGGACCTAACCTACATGTGTGCCAAGTTTTATCCCGATCCGTCGAGTAGTTAAAGCGTGATTGAGTAACAAAACATCCAAACATTTATTCAATTGGTAGGATTGTTGTACTTTCGACATAGGTTTAGTTATTTTAAAATTACGTTGAATTAAAAAACAAAATAACACTAGGTTTTGCCAGCGGCTTCGCACGCTCTAAATTTGGTTATTGGCATGGGTTTTCTAGAGCAACTTTTTGATTATAGAAAGACAGTTTGCTATAGCAAGCTATATCTCGTCTACGTAGAATTCGGTTAAAAGTTATTCCTGTGGAATATTCAATTTTTTTCGGGCTATAAGGTCCTATGTCCTTTTCCATCCCTTCAGCTATCTCTGTGCCAATTTTTTATACCACTAAAGTGGCAAACCAGCATACGGTCCGCTTGATGGTAAGCGGTCACCAAACTATGGACGCTTGAAACACCAAATTAAATTAATGTAAATTTCAGCTTTATTGGATGCTCCATTGCGACTTGAAGGAAGTACAAACAAATAAACTTACTTTCACATTCATAATATTAGTATATTATATACAGCCCTACGCTTTGTATATTTTTTGTCAGTTTACAATTTTACATATACATATAATAAAATTGTAATTGTCTGAAATCGATGTCTAGGAGGACATAGGATATTTAGCAAAAAAAATTATACATATAAATTATTTTGTATAAATTTGTTTTGTCTGTCTGCCTGTCTGTCTATATGTTTGTACGCGCATCACACAAAAACTACTAAACAAAATTGATTGTGGTTTTCATAGTCGTATTACTGCATATCTAGCTTAAAATCTGCTACACGTATCATCCATCTATAAAAATGGCTTAACATAAAAAGCGAATAACTTTTTTGCTCCAAACTTTACCACAGTCATTACAAACATATGTATCTTTTCCAAATGTGACAGAGACCAATAACCTTACGTCAAGTTTGGTCACCACATGTGACGTCATAATACCCAACCCACTTACATGCAATTTGAATGCCATTACCGTCACTTAAATCCTGTACACTTAACTATTTTAGTGATTGATTATTAGTTAAAACGGTTTAGTTTACCGGTGTGGAAGAGGCTTAAGGAAAAGTTTATTGAACTGCAATTGCGATGTGCAAGTTAAGTTATTTTTGTTCATTGAAGCATTTAAGTGCTTAAGAGTTAAGTAATGGCTTAAGAAAACATTGGCTAGAAATTAATAAAATGCTTAGAGTCGAAAAACTAATATTCACTATACTTCTAATACTATAACTGGCAAGCTAAAACAAAGTGAATAGCAATGTTAATTCATTGTAAAAGTAAAAAAGGTTAATAATTTTATAAAGTCTAACACTAAACCTTTCAATACAAAAAAAAGCCTATACCTATCTGAAACACTGTAATTGTGCAACACTAAATCATTTTTTAAATTGTTTTAATAATTTTCTATTTAAATTATTTGTAACAGAAAAACTTATAATTTATGTATACAATCATACTAATATTATAAATGTGAAAGTTTATGTTTGGATTTTTATTACTCAATCGCGCTTCAACCACAAGACAGATCGGGATGAAACTTGGCACATATATATATTTTTATCCTGAAAAATTCAAAAGTTTCCGCGGCAATAACTATAAGCGACATTAAAAGAACTATAGCTACATCTATAGCTTGCTATAGCAAACTTCATTAGTATAATTAAGGAGTTCATTAAGGAGCTCCACGCCGATAATCGATTTATGGGCGGGCAGAGCCGCTGGTAAAATCTAGTATTTAATAAAGATCTTAGTTCTTGCATAAGAATTATTAAAGACGTATATTTTCTTATGGCACTCGGTAAAATAAAAAAAAAATTTACTGTTATGTCATAATGCCATGCCCTTAAACATTAAAAAATACCTCTGATATAAAAAAACCTCAATAAATCATTTCGATTCTAAAAGGTCACTGTCACTAATATTTTTATTGATATGCATTTCCTGTTTCTTTAAAACATTTTCAAATTTACATTTAGTCAGCCATTCAAATTGTGATCCTTGACCTTATATTAAATGCCATTCTGGTTTTAAATGCCTACATCATAATTCATTGGCCACCACTAAAATGACGAGTTGAGATATTAAGTTTTGTTACATGGAAAACCAAGCACAAAAAAAATTAACTGCAAACACCATTTAACATAAATTATTCACTTAAATAAAACCCGATCGTAAAATTGGTACAGGGGCGTATTCTGATCCTAAAATGTCATATTCGCAATGTTACTTTAATGTTAGTACATACATTGCTGCTTAGCGAACTATAGAGTTTAAATTTTGTAATCTATCCTATGGCCTCTGCGCAATAGCCTCACAAAATTGGCCACGCTTTAGAAAGACTACGGACAACGATACATCGAAATAGGTCGCGGTTAGTTTACCAAGTACAAAAAAGTTTATGATCGCAAAAAGCAATGTCATGTAGCACACATAGAGGAAAAAAACTGAAAATCGTAAATTACTTGAGAGATATGTTTCATTTTATTGGAACCCAGGTATACGTTTTTCCTTATTCTGACACGCTACAAGATATACAGGGTGTTTCCGCTAAGTGATCTTAATAGATTATATTTAAAGCATACACGATATCGAAATGATGATTATTGATCCTGGAATTGTTTCACGAGCTCTATCCAATAGTTTCAATAATGTTTTATAAAATAAACTGGATCTTTCTGAATTTTTGAAGTGAAAACTTCTTTAGCGGCGTTGTGCACTTTTTTTGGTATGGGTAAAAAATGATAAACTCGCGTCAGGTCACGTGTCCTAATCGTGGAAATTCGTAAGACGGAAACCGTAATGCCACGCCTATTATAATTTTTATTTTTAGTATTCGCGATCATGAGTAGTACAGGGAGGTTGGATATGGAATTTTAATTCTATGACAGATTGCGATGTGTGACATATTTGAGTGTTGAGCGCGAATCGTGTGTAAAGGTTTTCACTTCTGCCGGCACTCCCGGAGTGCAACTCGTTTTTTTATGTTTTCAGCTTGCATATATTTAGTAAGGCGACATGAAGTGAGATATTTTATCATTCAGGTACGTACTTAGATAGATATTGTGCACTTCATTCATCATCTGTATCAATAATTGTGACAGACAGTTGATACAAGTGTCTCCAATCCACGTGTTTACAAAATATTATAAAAGAATATGACAGAGGACATTTTAAAAAAACTGTTAAGAAATGTAATTAAATAAAAATTATAAGGTCGTAAATTATTTAAATAAAATTACGGAAATAATTTAGATTTATTAGATATTGCTTGCCAGCCTTCATACGCGGACCCAGTGCGGATTGTGGACTTCACATACGTCTTTTTTTTTTTTGAAGTATGCACGTTTCCTCACGATGTTTTCCTTCACCGAAAAGCCGTGTGTGGTGGAAAAAGTGGTGTGAATAAATAAATCAGTGTACTTGAGTTATTATGAAAAGACTTATTGGTACACGTCGACCCCGGGGTTTGAACCTTCGCCACTTGGGACGTGAAGTGAAATTTAAACCCCTCGGCCACCACCGACTTATTAGATATTAAACTTGCTAAAGCATTAGGTATCATGAGATGAGTGCCATTTCGCCATACTAAATGTATGCAAGCTGAAAACATCGAAATTCGGATGGATCCAGTTGATTTTATAAACCATTGAAAAGAGCTCGTGAAGCTATTTCAGGATCAATTATTATAATTTCAATATCGTGTATGATTTAGAAAAAATCGATTCAGATCACTTAGCGTTTCCACCCTGTACATTTAGTTTAGGAACCAAAGCCTTGTAATCTTCATCGTATTCTACACTTTTTTTAAATTCAACTACTAGTTAAGTGAATTTGGATTAAAAAAAAAATTATGTATATCGAAATCATCACTAATAACAATGATATTGCTCCATCTGAATAATCTCTTATAGAGACTGTCCTTTGTTTAAGCGAAAGTTTGTTTCATGGGAAACACTGAGTTTTTGAAGTAAGCCGTAAAAGGTGACCTCAATTTGTCGATGACCGTATATGTATTACGCAAGTTTGTCGTTTGCAAAAACTTGCACCCAGCAAGGTCTCCGCTTTATTAACTCGATTAACTACCGATTACGGACATTCCGAGATGCTTTTTATACGAAAACATCGAATTCACATTACTGCTTTTAGCGTCAAGGTGTCTTTGAAGTTTTTAGGGTATTTTTGTGGCAATGATAATAAACGTTTTAAATATGAAAGTATATTAGAGTTTTTGACGAAGTTTCGGTATATATTAAGCCAAAGTTAATAATAATAATAATAAATGAATTAATATTTTGACGTGACAACGTCTTATAAATTGGTTTGCCGGGTGACACTTCAAGAAACTGCGTTACGCTCCGCTCACGTTATGCGCTCACAATGAGAGCGAGTGAGAGGCACGCGCCCGCCTAAGAGCGAGAGAGACAGACATAAAATCATTGTCACGTAAAACTTTCGCCCGTATACCGACTTTACAGGCAACCAGTTTTTTGGACATTACACACAGCGCACAATATTTTATTTTTATTTTATTTTATTTAAGTATTTCCAAGAGAAACTAACAGCTAATTCACATATTATAGAATATGTACATATGCCATTTTAAAGTTTCTTCAAACATCATAAGTAATTTTAGTAATATAGAACTTGCCAAATGAAAGTTTTTCAGCTAAGAATAGGTATATCCAAAAGTTTAAAGAAAAAAATTACATAACATTGATTAATAATGAAATAAAAATAATAATTCTTTGCAAAAATTGAATGGCATTAAACACAGGGTTATAAGAATAAACGGCATAAAATGAACAGTAACTCTGGTTCAAAAAACGACCTGGAGAGTGAATTCTATATAGCAGCTGATCATAATGAAATAAGTCGATAAATCGTCGTTAAATCCTCAGGCGATATGGGTTGATCAGAGGGAGTCACACATAAAGATTTATTAAAGATAATTAAATCTAAATAATTTTTACAGTTTGAATTTTGAATAAAATTAAATCGTTAAAGGTTAAAAAGGTTTAAAGTAGTGCAGATGTGAAATAAGTTATTTTGATATTTACCTGTTATGTTAGTAGGGACGAGGAAAGTGACGTCATCTGCCATGAAAGAGGATGAAACTATATCTAACAGTTTATTTGACATGAATTTTACAGAATATATTATGTGATCCCTTAGGGTAACTGTTATCCAAAGGATAGGATGTGTAATGGTTGAGAGACAACGGATACTAATGGATATATATTACTAACTTTTTTATTGAATTACATACATATCATTATATATACACCCAGACTCAAGACAAACACAAATATTTATCACGTAAATGTTTGTCCAGAGCGGAATCAAACTCACAGCCTTTTTATTATTTTTTGTTATAGTATGGTGCTCAAACTATACTCACTGCAAGTCTTAAGCTTGTATGTATTCTTACGAGCGAGCAAATACAACAAAAATATGTTTCTTGTATGGAAAAAAAAAACTAACACATACAACACAGCAATAACACATATTCTGTGACAAATATCGACATGTTATACGACTCTTATAATAGAGGTCTTTAAAGGTAAGACATACACACGGCGTAGACTTAGTAATAGGGTCCAGTTGGCACCCTTTGGGTACGGAAAACTAACTACGATAATCCCATAAAGGTATTGTCTGCAAGGGTTGCCACGCTGTTGAAGTATTATATAAACTACAGCATCAGTTGAACAAATCGTGTTTTTTTTAAGAAAATGTGCATACTTAAGCTATATAAATAAAACTGTCGGATAATCAATACGGAGAGCGATTTCTTTTAGTAAGTTTCAAGTGACAGACTTCGCTGACTACACCGATTACAAAAGTCAACAAAAAATATTTTTTTTTGTTATTTAATGACTATTGTCTGATTTTTTACATTGAAAAATAACCGAAAACGCAATTTATAAAAAAAGTTTGCTTTTGTAAAGGTAACCATTCTTAATAAGCAAACTTTATAGGATACAAATATTATTTATTTTATAAATTAGGTATAATAAATCGAAATCGGGTACACAGAACTCAGGCACCAAATTCGTGTTGACTTGTGTTATTACCGACAGCTAAAAGGAGATTCGCAAGTCTTAGTTTTTAAAACAAAATCAAAATCATTAGACAATTATAATTTAATTCAAATATTAAAATAAGGCTGTTTTTATGACAAAATAGGCTGTTTTTATAGGTTAGTTGGACTAAAATTACATATTTAATAGACAATAAAGTGCTCCAAATTATTTTTATAACTTAATCAAAAGATAAGATCTTTTTTACAATAGGCTATAGAGATATAAATTAATTTTCTAGCTCCGCACTTTATTAGCTTAAAAATTACGATTCAAACGACCTTCAAGTGTCACTATCAGATCTGTTACCATATTTTACGTACAATAAAAATATCATTATACAATATTAAGTAATTTCTAAGACACTTATATATTCATTAATTCGTGAAAGTGATGTCTTAATAAATTGTATTTAAAAATGAAAAATGTGTTGCCATATTAATTTCTTCGTCGGATATTTGAATTAATGGACGAAGATTTTATTGCGAAATTGTGATTGGGAAATTGTGAATCATCGCGAGAGTAGAAAAAAAATGATACTAAAATAATATAAGTTAGGTTAAATTTATTGTTTAGGCACAACAACATTTTTTTACTGGCAACACCTTTAGGATTTAAAATAATCGACATGCGAAATGTAGATACTACAATGCTAAGTGATTTTGAAAGAGATTATGAGAAGAAGAACTGACAAGAAATTTACCAGTGTCTTTATTAACAACAAATCATGCAGGAACCAAGCCACCAAATATACATTAATGAAAAAAAATACGTAAACATACCTACATACATGCACACATTGACTCAGATATCCAAAAGCTCCCCAATAAGATATACGAATATATTGACGTCAAAATAGCTAATATTTATATGACTTATGAAACTTCACTTTCACTTATGAAATCTGAGCTGTAATAAAAAGCTAGACATTATTGTTCGAAGTAAGTGTCTTCTCTGGCAACATTGCTTAATATTACCAGTCAATAGTAGATATTTAGATAACATGCAGTCAATTCAATGGTAAGCCTCCATGTAACGGTAGAAGTGAACAGTGTTCTAAGCTTTATAAGTTACTAGGAGTTGTATGTGACGTTCGTATCGGGCATATTTCCAGTGCAATGATGTAGTTGGGATTTTCATCAGCTAGACTTGTGCCTCGATAGATCAATGGGAAAAGAGCGCTTACACGGAATGTAAGGGTTGCATGTTCAAGTCCTGGCTCGATGTTAATCTTTTGACTGCATCTTTGCTATGAAAGTATTTATTTATATTGATGATATAGCCATAGATATGACTTGCATAATGTATTTTCTTCTGAGACTCTAACCTTCAGGGAGTCATAAACGAAGAAAGGATATTTCTATGTATGTATATTAATATTGTATTTCTTAATTCTATAAAGATTTTGTGTGTTTGTAAGATTTATGTACTAGGACTTTATAAGTCACTAGGATTAAAATATAATATTATGTAGAGAAAAAATGATTCATTTTATAGGTTTAAATAAACAGAATCAGGCAACTACTATTTCTTTAAATTACGGATTAACTTTCAAACGTATCATGTTGGGTATTTATCATTATCCATACCAACCAGTTAGTTATGAAATATAATCTAGGCGCGGTGTGTTGATGAAATTCTGTTAAGTATTTTATGTTTAAACCGTTTCTTGCTTTTACTACTGATAACCTATTAAAATATGTTATAAATTATAATGAAATAGTGATTTCATAATCGGTTATTTTAGGGTTACCATTTAGTAAAGATTTTATCTACCTTCTACCCTTAACATTGCAAATCGGGAACACAGTAACGGTATAGAGGTGATTTTGTTAGAAAATGTATCATTTTTATTTCCTAAAATGATAAAATTTATGGATAAATTGATTGAAAGGCTCTTATCCATTCTTTAACTTAAAAAAATTAAACAAATCTTCAACTTAAGAGTCCGTATATGTCAAATTGGTCATATTTGTCGATCTAGATCTCAGTGTGTATCTTATTAATGAATATTGTAATCATCGTTATCAAAAAATTGCTTTTTGTGAGGGTTCAAAGCACTATCACGGCAAGTTGTAAACTAATATCACTAAGAACTTTAATGATTTCTTTGGCAAAACATTAAAAAAATGAGTAAAAAGAGGTCAGTTAAGGATTTTTTGAAGGAAAACATCGTGAGGAAACCTGCATACGTCAAAGATAAAGGTGTATATGAAGTCCACAATCCGCACTGGGCCTGAGTGTGAACTATGGGCCCAAATCACCCTCGCTTATGAGGGTAAGCCGTGCCCCAGCGTTGGGGACGTATGAAGGCTGGCAAGCAAGGATTTTTTTATCGAACAAAAGTTTCGTCACTGTTTGATCCATATCGTATAGAACACAGTCATTAATTTTGATTTAGATCTACTAAGCGAATCCAGAGAAATCTTTGCAAAATAAATGTAATTCAGGTAGTATATAGCCTCTTAAATTGGATTCCATCATTTTCTTATGCGATATTTTCAATATTAAAGTTGGTAACACTTAGAAAACTTCCTTATTACAGATTAGATAATCGTTTTAGAAACAATGGCTAAGATTTCAGAGGGCCGGTATTCTTAGAACAGTTTTTAATGTTCTTGAAAGCTGTTAATAACTTATGTAAGAATATCTAACTCAAGTAAATTTCAACATTTGCAATACCCAAACGAAAAGGTCAACCACATCACATTGGGCTTGCCTAGTTTGAACTCATCAATTACGTACCTACCTGCTAGGGTTGCCAACTTTTTGACTCAAAGATGAAATTATACACTGGACAGCGCATTTTCTACTCATCTGTGAAGTAAAAAAAGGTTACAAAGACTAAGCAAATATGTCGCAAGTAGTTGTCTCTTTCTATATTCGTTTCAGAGACTGATACTTGGCGCGAATTAGCTTTGACTTATTCTAAAAAGTAGCAAAATTTGTGAGGCTATTGCGCAATCCGTAGGTAAATAAAGAGTACGGATTCATAAAAAAAGAGTATTATTTAATGTATGATAGATTAAAAACGTTAAGAGGATGTTTTTGGTTTGCCCGACTTCGCTTTTGCTTTAGCGTAATCTATCAGTGTAATCGATAATTAAGTACATTACTATAAATAAAATAAAAAACATTAATCTTTTTTGACAACCCTACTAACTACACTTATACGTTGCGGTCGAAATGAGTAAGTGGGAAACGTGTGATATTTTAAAAATAGGTAATGTAAATGTGCATGCATAGACGAATAAAAGTTGGATTACTTGTAACCTCATTTGCATAGTTTTTTTTCTTAGGTCATCGATTAATATATTTTCAATCAATATGTATGGCTATGTTTGTTATGAAGCAACCACACCGGTATTAATTTATAACAGAAAATTGACGTTTTTAGGATTCCGTACCCAAAGGGTAATTAGCGGAACCCTATTACTTGTCGTTCCGTTGGTCTGTCCTGTATCTCATGAACCGACACAGTTAGACATTTGAAATTTTCACAGAAGATGTATTTTTATTACCGCTATAACAACAAATACTAAAAGACAGAATAAAATAAATATTAAATACTTCCATACAACTAACGTGATTTTTTTGCTTATTTTTGCTCAATATTAATAACGGCAACGGGTAGACGCTTAAAATATTTACAGAATATTTAGTAATATAGTCAATTTAAAAATTAATAATCAAATTTAAAAAAAAAAACAAATATTTAAGAGGGATCCCATACAACAAACGTGATTTTTTTGCCGTTTTTATAGATAATGGTACGGAACCTTTCGTGCGCGAGTCCGACTCGCACTTGGCCGATTTTTATTGCTTTGCCTGCATTTAAGAATAAATAAATGTTTAAAATTAAGAAAATCTTGCGAACTTAGCAACTCAACTACCGTGCTGTGTGATATCGCAGTTCAAATCTGTTAACACTACACAATGTTTCGCTACTATTATGTAATATCACAAAACAATTTTTAAAACATTAAATTATAAGTTCGAACAACGACAACATTTAATAACAAAAAAATTTAATGAAAGGCGATCTTTTTAATTTTAGTCAGTAGTTCCAAAACACCTACTATTTGTTTACATATGCATTTAGAGTATTTTCTAAAGAATCTAAAGCTGCAGGACGACAGGTACTACATATGTATATCTAAATTATTCGAATCAAAACTAAGCTTTTCATATACATACATAGTCTTTTAATTTTGATTTGCAATAAGCCGGGGCTTCACTAACGAGTTAACATCGGCCTAAGGCTAGAACTATTTTAGGGTTTTGGAATACAACCTATTTAATTTTTTCCGTCGTCTCTAATTTTTTTTTAACTCTTGTGTACAAAAGGAAAGTATTTGGCCAATCGATAAATAAGAATTACTTTTCATAATAATATGTGTTTACAGTTACAATTACCTTATTTTGCTCGATATTTCATACTAAGTAACTGCCAAATTAAAGTATTAAAATGGGTTTTAACGATGTATTGTTCCTCTAATAAAAATGGCCTCAACTGGCTAATAAATGCCAATTTTCCCGCGCAATCGATGCGTGAGAACGCGACCGACACCTTAAAATATGTTGCCAGATTATTCGCTTGCGACAGATTTTTTTAATTAAACGTTAGATGAGGTAATTAAATTACTTAATTAAAATAGCACTAAGGAGGACAATGTCATATTTCGCAGCTCAATTAATAATCGCAGAATCAATAACAAAAAAACTAATAAACGCACCAAAACAAGTGAGTGTTGTAATCACTTATATTAAATAATGTCAAATGTAAATTAAACATATATTACTAAAATAAATCGATTAAGTAAATAAAAAAAGTAACTAACTCTTTCAGCCTGACCTATGAAGGAATCTACAATACCGGCTTGAGCGCCTAATATTAAATTTTAAATAAATTTATTACCTGTGATAATAATTATTTACAATGTAAGTACATAAAGACATATTTAATTTAATTGCGGAAAGTATCAATTTAGCAAATATATGTAAAAATGTGTTTCCTAGCAATTAAAATCGATAAATCGACTTAAAAGTATGCTTCTACAAACACCTATAATATAAAGGAACTCATTTCCTTTTTTAAATAGGTCGCTGAACATAATAAGTTAGGTAACTGCTAATTAATCATTTACCAGAATATGCAGACTATGAACAGGCAATGATTAATAACACAACATAATTAATAAAGTGAATCTCGCATTTTAATTAAACAATGTTAATTTAATTATTGAAACAGATAGTCTTTAAGAAGTGTGACCAGTTTTTTAATAGATAAAGAATGTTATATTACGAAACTAATTGTGGATGTGAACTTCAACCTAATAAGATACTTGAAGGAGATTCTCTTAATAGGTATTAAATTTTAATATTAAAAAATAATAATTCTTATGATAATTCTGTATTCTTTTAATAGAATATAATTGTAAAACTTACCTTTGCATTGAGTGAATTTGTAGTGAAGATAGAACATGCGAGAACAAAAGCTGGTAGCCAGTGGGCCGTTCTAAGCCGAGTTGACCCCATTCTGCAACTGTAACAAAAATATCTACATTAAGTTACAACATCACAAATGGTATAACAAACACATGTATCTATGCATAGTCTAAAACAAAGTAGCTTCCCGCCGTCTGCAGCATTGTACCTACGCTTAAATCTTTTAAACTACGCTTTTATCGATGAATAGAGTGATTCAAGAGGAAGGTTCATATGTATTTTCTGTTAAATGTGTTGAAATATGACAATAATTGTTGAAGATGTCGGAAAAATCATGTCGACATAAATACTTAGGCAGCTTTACATTTTCGCTGATGGTATGCCGTCCCACATACTTGATACGCGGTGAGCCAATCGCCGTACCGGGCACAAACCAGAGTCGAGACAACCTTACTATTAACAAACATTTACCAACAATCGAACCCAGGACCTTCGACAAGGCAGTACGTTCTACTACTCCGCCACTCAGTATCATAAATATATCGGATTAAAACCCCACTAAATGCTCACGAAAATGTCTAGTAGTAATTTAAAAGTATAAAAAGACTGTTTATGCTCACCTCCCATCTGCATCATCACCGACCTCTGGGTCAATAATATAATCGATGCGACACTCAGAGAGAAAAGTAAGTTGTAAGATTTTCTTACAAAGCTACAGGACAATATAAGCCAGCTAAAATGTGAATGTAAAGCTATTCTTATTTCTATTACCAATTAAATATGGTCTATGACACATTTTATTACTTTATTAGACTCCGAGCTATGACATATAAATTGTTCTTTTACCATACGAGCGAGGTCACAGACCATGATATCATAAATCTAAATTGACTAATATAATAAAAATGTTTATAAAATCGACACGTTCTAGATATATCGATTATTATCTACCTATCGATTGTTGTGTCTGATCGGAAGCGAATGGGAAACCAAACCCGTGGTCTAATGATGACCTTAGCCTTATGCGATAAATGAGCTGATTTACAGATTTTGTCGTTGAAAATATATAGTAGGTACTTATGTGGTTTTAGGTAGTCACTATTGTTAAGAATCGAATGAAAATAAATTGTTTTAATTTATCACTACACAAATAAGACAATGTGGATGATATTGTAAAATTAAAACAAGATGTATTATATATTTAAATTTCTTGCCGAATAATAAAATGACACAAAGGACACTGCAAGTAATTTTTGAATAACAAATAATAGTCACAGAACGTTTTTGGGATCCAAATTATAAATTTAAAAAATCTTGAGGCAAATTTATGTTGAAACAAAATAAAAATTATTCATTACATTCAAATCCTAAAGAATGAGACGATTTTATATCCTGAGTGGATACTTTTGCTATTAATAATTAATAAGATTTTTGGTAACTTCAATATGGAAGATAATTCCAGTTTTATCCCATGTCATCAATTTTTACTTTACGTTATTTTGATTTCGTATTTATTATATTTATCTACTGCAAAAAAAATCTGTAACAGTGCCACTATTTTCCAATATTTTGGTCAAGTTAAATTTTTTGCGCCAAATACCTTCAAATTTTTGGCGGAAATGGCTTGTATATACCAAACGGACAAAAAAGTCAGGAAGGACCTTTGACCTTTGTGTGTGATAACTTTTTTTAGATTCAGTACAGAATACAAAAAAATCAAAAACTATAGACAATTTTCCTTGTCGGTCTCGCACTGGCAGTAAACAAACAAAAAGCCAGTGCTGGGGTCGACGCACGGGCCATAGGACAATGTCTTTTCTCAGAAAATGGCACGGGGCGAAACATTAAAATGTTTTATAAGCTGTGTCGCTTGCATGAATTATTTCGGTCTTAGTTGACACCTGAGATTAAATAAAAAACAACAAACAAAATTTTTGGTCAGTCCTATAATTATTGATGGGAAATCAATGAGTTGTTTGTTTAATAATATTATTCAGTTGTTTATTTGAGGTTAGAAAATTGGTTACAATTTATCTTGTTACATATATCTTATACTACTACTCCGTTGCGACTTTGCTTCTGTATCTTCAGTCTCCGTAAGACGTCTAGTGATGGTCTAAAAAGAACTTCTCGTTTTTGTAAATAATTTGGTCAATTTGGTAAATCACAAACATTCTAAACAGGATAGTTTGGAACAGAAAAATGCACAACTATCTTTTTAAGCATAAAATCAAAGCCAAGTTCTAAAAACGCCCGCCGGTAAAATATAAGATACGGTCAGCAAAATCGTCCAAGAAGCGAATTTGTGGCAGCTTATCAATGCTTCGCAATCTGACAAAGTTTGTGCTTCACGAATAAACATGTGTTCTAACGATTGTATGATGGGCTGTGATTCAAGGAATAATTCAAAAAGATGCCGACGGCTCCTTTCTATCAGCACACCGCTCGCCATCGGTAGGGAATTTATCCTCACACCTAAGAACCTAAATGGACACGTGCAGTACAGTACAGTTTCAGAGAAACTTTCTTCCGCAAACGATTAAGCTGTGGAATGAGCTCCCTACCAAAGTTTATTCTAGGGACCACCATATATGGTTCTTCAATAAAGAAGTTATTAGATTTTTAAAGTGTCGGCAACTCGCGAGTTATGCCGCAGGTGTTGCAAGCATTCATAGGCTGCGTTGACCGCTTTACCTCAGACAGGCGCAAGCTTGTTCGCCACCTTGATGGAGTAAATAAATAAAACAGAATTATAATTATCTAAGTAATTTAATTCAACTTTGACTCAATATATCGAGGACTCAATCGAATCCTTGTTTCTGAATCCTAGTTTAAACCTTGTCTGCTTGTAGAAGAAAACAATATGAACATTCTACCTTTCAAGCCAAATTTCCCCAAATTGCTCTCCTTCCCTTTTAGGTTTAATTTTCGTTTCTTTCATCGACCATACTACTAAACAAGGTCAGTGTTTTGCTGATGCATTCTCATTTCATGATCTTCTATACCTGTCTTAAAAAAATCGTCCTCCCAAATCGAAATCGAGAATTCTTTTGCAACGCAATTTTAGTTCTATGGACTTAGATCTACTTCAGGAAGATGCTGGTAAAATTGAGTGGTCTTTAATTTTTAATGTTTCTACAATCGATGAAAAAGTTGAAAAAATATTTAACTCTTTGTTAACACAACTTTATGATGTGCATGCACCTATTCGACCGGTCAGAGTTAAACACTGTCTGTAATCTGTTTAGGTTATCTGGCAGAAATTGCCATCTGGCGATAAAATCGCCTATTGTACAGTCATTTGCTTAAGTCCATGCATAGTGTAAAGGTAAAAATTGCGTGGAGCCATTCTGTGAATCTCGCACTCACACATTAACATTATCAGAACTGTCAATAATATTAACCTTAAATCGACTAAATTAGGTTTAGTTTTGTTTATACTAACCAGTTTATTTAAACCGTTCTTATATCTTTTGGTTTCTTAACCTAACAAATAAATTAGGTGTAAACTGCAGTATTGTTCTACATAAGTATTGTTTATTTAGCTGTAGACACTGCGACCTAAATCGGCGAACCTATGGTTCAAATCACACTACTTCCGTATTGAGTATTTTTGTTAGGAATTACTTTTTTTATGTTTTGACATATAGTTCTCTCTGAAAAGGACCATATGGTATGAGAACTTATTGTTTTGTTTGCAAGAATTAAAACACATGCAATCTAATAAAAATGGTTTTTTATGGTGAGAGTCGAATCCACAACCTGCATTGCACTGAGTACACGTATTAGGATCTGATACGTCTATCCACTAGGCTACGGATACGATAATTTTCTTAGAGAAATTATTATATACAATATTAAATGAAACTAATATTACTCAGGTTCTACAAGACATATTACTTTATTTCTTTCAAAGTCAAAGTCAAAATGGTTTATTCAAATAAGGATTTTACAATCACTTTTGAATCGTCAAAGTTATAAAATATTATTTTTTGAACCCTCCCACCTTCCCGCCGGTTCACAATGTTGTTGATTTCTACCGAGAAGACTCCGGCAAGAAACTCGATAGTTACTCTTTTAAAAATACTTAAATAAACTAAAATACAATTAATGTTTTAAATAAAAGATTTTTAGTCGTACAATTTTATGTTATTTCCATTTTAATTTGGTTTACCTATGCATCCTGTAATTGAGCATCATCAGTCCCAAGGATTTTTATCATTTACATAGTCTGAAATATTGTAATATGCCTTTTTACAAAGTACCTGCTTGATAAAAGATTTAAATTTACTTATTGATAGATTTTGAATTTTATTCGAAACTTTGTTGTAAAAGTGTATACATTGCTCCATAAAAGAGTTACTTATTTTGTGTAGACGTGTATCATGCACCAACAGCTTATTTTTACTTCTAGTATTTACTTTGTGAACGTCACTTTTCTTGCTGAAACTATTGATATTTTTATGTACATATAAAAGATTTTCATATATGTACTGCGACACTAAAGTTAAAATTTTTACTTCCCTAAACCTATCCCTCAGAGATATCCTAGATCCTAATTTATAAATAGCACGAATTGCCCTTTTTTGTAACAAAAATATTGTATTTACATCAGCAGCGCTACCCCATAATAGTATACCATATGTCATTAAACTATGGAAATAGCTAAAATATACTATTTTTGCAGTGTCGACATCGGTCAATTGTCTTATTTTCTTGATCGCATACACAGCAGAGCTAAGTTTTTTGGCTAGGTTATGAATATGAGGACCCCATTGAAGTTTGGAGTCCAGCGTTATGCCAAGAAAGACTGTTGAATTAACAAGTTCTAATTGCTCGCCATTAATATTAATACATGTCTGTCTCTGACTAACATTTGGTAATGTAAATTTAACACATTTGGTTTTTTTTTCATTAAGTAACAAATTATTAGCGTTAAACCAATTTACAATTTTAGAAAGGGCATCATTTAATTCATTATAACATGTCTGTCGTCTCTTAACTTTAAAAAGCAAAGAGGTGTCATCAGCAAATAAGACAATGTCATGGTTTTTTACATTATATGGGAGATCGTTAATGTAAATAAGAAATAGAAAAGGACCTAAAATTGAGCCCTGAGGGACTCCTATACTGACTGCTGATCCCGGAGATCTTTCACCGTTGACATCTATTTTCTGTACTCTCCTACTCATATAGGATGTCAAAAGGTCGAGAGCTTTGCCTCTAATACCATAGTGATGTAGCTTCCTGATGAGATTTTCATGTTGAACACAGTCAAATGCCTTAGATAAATCACAAAACACTCCAAGGGCGTCATGAGAATCCTCCCAGGCGTTATATATATTTTTTAATAGTGCCACTCCTGCATCGGTTGTGGAACGGCCTTTCATAAAGCCAAACTGTTTACTACTAAGTAGCTCATTAATACAGTAAGTTAAGTCTTTAAGTGTGTGAATGAATGAATGCGCTTGCCATTCTATTTTGTTTTGAAATTCTATATGCAGTTCTGCAACTGACCGTACATCTTACACTATTCATTTCATAAGTTTGTATTTTTATTTTGTGCAACAAAGAATATTTGTTTGTTTGTTTGTATGATCATAAAAATGCAAATTTTATTAAGGGTCTAATGCATTTATTAAAAAAGATTTTTAAATGTTCAGCTCTTATTTCTTAAAATCATCGTGCCAGGTGTACAAAACTACCGACAGCATACAAATTGATACATCGTTTTACAGCATATTGATTTTGTTTTAACAAGAATATAAGTTAGAGAATTCTTCACAAATCCTAACAGAACTGAAAATGAAAGATTGTATTCGTGAAGTTGAATTTATTATGTTAAAAAACAGTTCGCTCAATGATTTGAATCTGTTAAGGTAAAACGCCGCAGATTGTTTACATACAAAATAAATTTTACAATACGTAATTTTTTTTATAACACTAAGGTGGCAAACAAGCTTACGGTCCGCCTGATGGTAAGCGGTCACCGTAGCCTAGGGACGCTTGCAACACCAGGAGTATCACTTGCGCTTTGCCGACCGTTCAGAAATCTAATAACTTCTTTCTTGAAGAACTCCATACTGTAGTCCTAGTAATCTACGAAGTTCCCAAAATTTTGATTTAATAAAAACGCCGTTTTTGATTCATGAGATTCTGGTGAGCCATTATTTTTGAATATTTTTGCAAAGGTGCCGACATTTCTTATATGAAGCATCTTCAAAAAAATATAAGAAACAATGATATCATAATTTAATAGAACCAAATACCGCGCGCACCTCAAAGTGTAATTTACCGAACTTCAAACATTATAGCAAATCAATTTTGTATGAAAAACAATCCACAACTTTTTTGCAGACAGTAGTTGCCTTCATTCTGCATTCATACTTTAAATTCCCGAGCATCAATAAATCAATAAAGATAAACGCTTTCAATTGCAAAAGCGAATGGTCTTAAAATATATTACGCAATTTAAAAATCTGCATGAAGCATTTATTGTGGTGTCAAAATATTAAAATTCTATTACACCCAAGACGTGTAGAACTCCATTGAGCAGTACACAGCCAGCAGCACACTGAGAAATCAAAGGCACCTATTTTCTTTAATGCAATTTTTTTTTGTTTTCATTTTTATGCCCTGGTAACATGACTTTCGGATTATTAATTATCTTAAAAACAATAAATATTTAACTTAATATTATTGCAAATTTAGTTCATAGATATGTCGCAGCCATCTGGTTAAATTGGCCAGTTAATTGGACGCCGAGGCAGATCGTCTAGTATGAAAAAGAAAGAAACAGAAATCGCACTGTATAAGTTATTTATGTTGGACGGAGTGAGCGAAGCGAGCGGAGCGTTCCAGCCAAATTTTATTTAATAATCTGTCCAGTTATATAATAATTTCTTTTCCATACTTAACGATCCGCCTAGGCGTCCTATTAACTGGCTAATTTAACCAGATGGCTGCGACAGATAGGTCGTAACTTAATAGGGTTTTAAATGATAGAAGTTCCTTCTAACCTCTAGCCTTGACCGTCTGCTTCTCTAGATCTGCTTCAGATCCACCTCTGAGGAAGTTGTTTAAAAATTAATACGTGGAAGAGCCTTGATGCGGGCCTGATTTAAATTATTTATATGATTATTGTGTAGCTTTTTAATAATTGTGTTACATCTTATATATGTACATATACAAATTGTATATAGATTAGCATTGTATAAGCTTTGTAGATCATCTATTTACAAAATAGGTACGTATACTCTGTAAATTATATCTTTCTAAGAGAAGCAATAATCTTTTTTGTCGAAGGATTTTGAAAATACCTGGTAAAGTAAAACAAATTGTAGTTTTCAACAATGTAAATGTTTTCTTACAAAGACCTACTCGAATAGAATGGTTTTTAGGGTCCCGTACCCAGTTAAGCAGTAACTCTAGCTCTACGACGTCAACAACTTTGACTAAAGATTTTTATGTATTTTAGTGTATAATTTTGGACCACATTGTGTACGTACTACTTAATAATTTTATTATTTACCGTATTTTTATTAGACCATGGCTGCCATGGTGAAGAAATAGGACCTGTGGTCCACTTATAACTGGTGACTCATGCAATGACGTTTAGACCGAGTCAATACTTTTTCCGAGTCATTAATTAAACGGAAATGCCATCGATAGTGGAAGATTCCATAACTATTTTATTACCTTACTTTAAAAATGGCAACTTGTTTCAAGGAATACGCAAAAAAATCTTATATATTAATATGAAAACTGAAATAGACGATTAATTCTGACTTACATAAATAGTTATTGCATCCAGTGCCCGGTTCCTTTAGTCTAGGGATCCTTGGATGATTGAAAAACTCGATAGGCTGGTAAAATATATATAATTGAAAACAGGTAAAATCTAACGTACAAAGACACATAAAAAAAAGATAAGGTGAACAGCCAGTGTGCTGTAGGTACATATCTAATGTGACTGCCGTCGCACCTGCTCGACCGGAACGAGGTTGCTATTAGGTATAGAATACCTATTTGTTTCCCGTGTCTTTCGTGCAACCCCAACAACGCGCGTGGATATAATAGGTCGGGGAAAAAGTCTTTTCGATGTATAGACTTGTAAAAAAAATCTCTTTGGCTGTACTATTTGTATCTGGCTGGTTTTGATGACCTTGAAAAGGTTACATTTCGAAATATGAAACAAATTATTAAAACGTTGTTTCCCGCTATTTTTCATTTGTTTTTATTTCTGTCAAAATGAGTGAATCTAATGAAGCAATGCGATACATTTTAAAATTTTAGTATAAAAAAGGAAAAAATGCAACGCAAGCTGCGAAAAAAAATTTGTGACGTTCATGGACCTAATGCAGTGTCAGTAGAGTAGCACAAAGTTTGGTTTCAGCGTTTTCAATCCGAGAATTTGCACCTCGCTCTGGAGATCTCTTAAGTTTTCATAAAAAATGCAAGAAACTTTTTCCCCGACCAAATATTAACAGTAAGTTCTGGCAAAGGGAGCATCATATTCTATTCCTGGTCTTTTAATTTACTACTTATTATTTTAAAGGTGTGAATTATGTCATGGGACTTATTATATAGAGCCTTCTTCAGATACACTGTACCAAAAGTAGTGTTGCAGCGATGGGCACTCCGCCTGTCACGCAGGCAGACATTGGTAAAAAAGGCTATCCCCCACATTATGAAGTTGGTGTATATCCAGCCGCTGGTTACCCTCTTCGCAGAATTGGGACCGTGGATACAATACTCGCAAATGAACAGAATGAATGTCATAATAGTAAAAGAGGCAAGTTAAAGGATATAGTATATTTGAATATATTGCGTTAAGGGGTAGATTAGGAATTTTACATAAAATTTATTTAAAAAATTATACATATTGTATTTATCGTGATAATTTCCTTTTCCAAAAAAAACCGAGAATTTTCCGACATTTTCGTTTGTACAATTGTAATTTAGAATTATTAAAAATTGATTAACCTTTTAAACTTTAACGTAATCTGTTATTTAAAAAATTAATCATGAGATGTAATTGTTTAGTTTTCTGGTTTTTGTGGAAAAATAAAAAAAAAATCAAGAGTCCATTTGCTCCATCTCAAACACAATTTTTTTGTATTCAAACATACTTTTAAACAGCACTTTTGAAACATCAGTTTATTTATTAATTTTAAAAATTACCACCAATTCGGAATAATTTACTACCGAGAGGAAACGGCAAGCAACTCAGCAAAAATGCTAAAAATTTAACTCTAAATCCTGAGTATATATATTTCGGAAAAAAGAAATAGCTCAGTTTTTGGTTAAAATACCTAAATACAATATATGTTGTAACACCATCTTGCGAGCTGTCAAAGAATATATATTACGAATAGATAAATATAAGAATATATAACGAAAAGAAGCGACACTCATAAATGTGTGCGTGTCAGGAAGCGAGCGGGGGTTGCGCGGGGCACGCGACGTGTGGAAGGGCCCCACCGCACAGTTCAATTTTAGAGCCACGCGCGTGCTGAAGGTCATCGGCGCTCAACCTTACACTTAACACCACCTGTCGCCGCTGCAGACCTTTACTTTAGAAAAACCAATTCCAGAGTTACAAAAAGTCTAAATTATCGCCTTTTTTGTCTAACTTTACTAAACTGGTATCTTAAAAGTAAGAAAGAAACAATTTTAGCCTTATCGATTTTGTACAATATTTTTTTTTTGAATTATATATATGATAATAATCGGTTTATTTATACTTTTAGAATTTGCAGTAACACGAAAAAAATTGCGTATTATTTTAAGGTTCCGTATACAAAGTAGTTCCGTATCCATATCTTAAATAACAAATCTCATAAAAGTGCATTTCTAACGTTTTGTGTTCAAAATCAGCGTTTTTTTAAGGTGCACTGAACTCAGCGCGCGAGACCTACTCGCACTTACCCGTTTTTTTTTTTGATATATTTATGTTCTAACATATAACAGAAGTGTTTAATCACTGTATAAACTTGTTTATAAAAATTAAAATATTTTTATTTATTTACATAAAAAATTTTCAACTGAATGTTGATGAGATGATGATATATGATTATCAAAAATAACACATATTTGACAATTTGCAACATTAAATCATATAAATGTTATCGATATGTTAAGATTAATGACGCAATAAAAAATAAGTAAGTACATACCTAAGAAATATAATGAATTTTAAAAATATTCTTTATTTTTAAAATATTCAAATAAATAACCGTCAAAATTTCTTCCGTGAAATGATTTACTTGTTTTTAAACGATTCCGTTTTAAAAAAAACGATTATTATTTCATTGCTGTGAAGATTTCAGTTTCATTTCGATAATATAATAAAAATAATACGAAACCCCGGAACCAACGTCTAACAAAAGTTTTCAAAATCGATACTTGATACGTAAGAAAAGTGTCCTACGAGTTTATTGGGAACAGTCTTGACCTATTCGAACTCTGGATTTTTTTTTGTTGGCTGATGCAGCCATTACTGCTCCACCGAGCTTTTGGGGCGTGACTCTGAAGGAATCTCAGCCCATATATCACCCAACTCTCAAGGGCTCCTCGTGGGGGGAGCCTCGGCTTGGGTTGTTGCTCTTGGGGTCGTCCCTTCGACCAGCGTTAGCCTCGAACCCAAGTGAGATAGCGCCAGGAGGTGAGTTCCCCGTTACGCAGTCGCGATGGTTTTTCGACCATGCCGTGATCGGTCGGGGGGATGGCCACTTAACGCTTCGGTTTCTACAAATGCTGAATTGCCGAAAAAACTTTGATAGCGCGATGTAGGACGCGTGACGTCAGCCTTGCTTGTAGCGATACGATATGATCCGCTACATCACTCCCTTCACAGACCGAAGGTTGATATTTTTTGCAATAATGCTTGCAGCTAATCTTAGGAAACCGAGTTTTGCGCCGTCCACAGTGAGTCGGGAGGGCGCGTAGTGCATGCTGAATATTTGCAGACTGCGGTGAGTAGAGACCATTAAGTTGCTGGCTGTAAGTCGAGACACTGGCGGGCTGTAAGTCGAGACACTGGCGAGTGCTGGCATGGTGGTTGCGTATGGCCACAGTGAGTCGGTCTATAGAACGGTTGGCTGTGTGTTCCTTTGAATCGGGACACTAGCCTGAGTTAGCGGTAGAAACGACGTGCAGACAATGCCACCCTGGAGTGTGAGTACTCGACAGGGTGCCCTTGTTCATTCTTATATTCAACTAGCTGCTGCCCGCGACGTCGTCTGCGTGAACGCTATACAGCATCAAAATACCTACGATTATATCTTTTAAAATAACATTCATTTACTCGTTTCTTCATTACATTTCATATCTACAGGAAGTGCAGTACCAAAGGAAGACTGTCTTTTATAAAATTGACTTTCAAAAAGGGTAAATGGGACTTCTCGATAAACAACATTAGTGGTTTGGCTCTCCGCAGGCAAAATGCAAAATTTCTTGACATTTTGATTATTTTAAGTTTGAAAGATAAAAGAAAATAATTTACACACTGAGAATTTACACACATATAACTTATAACATAACTTCAAACTGTAATTCAGATCAGATTTTTGGAAATGAGTAATTATTTTTACCTTTTTATTGCATCTTTTTGAAGCCGGTTGTTTTTTTGTTAAAAGAAAAGTTTTTATTAGTTTTATTTTGAGTGACGAATTCCTTTTTTTTTTTGTACACTAAAAACATCCATACTCGTAACAAAGTTTTATACAATCATCAACTTAAAGGCGTTTCAACAGTTCCTAATTCACATTAATTATTATTTTTCTACAAAAGTTTTAGTTTTAAATTTACTATAATAATATACACCTGATAAAGTATAACCTTTTAAATAAAAAAAGAATTTCTCGAATCGGTCCTACGAATTGAGAACCTCCTCCTTTTTTTGAAGTCGGTTAATAAATGGCTATGTGTGAGTAGAAAGAATTTAGTTAGTTTCACATCTCACTTAAGTTTATATGCGAAATGAAATTAGATTACACGTTGTTACAGAATGTGTTGAAGTAATAAAGGTTCACTGCTCGTTCCCCGTAGGTGATAGCGTGATAATATGTAGCCTATATGTTGACCCGACTTCTTAATAATATTCGTGCCAAATTTGAAGTAAATCCATGCAGTACTTTTTGAGTTTATCCCGGACATACATACAGACAAACAGACAAAAATTCTAAAAACTATATTTTTGACTTCGGTATCGATTGTAGATCACACCCCAAGTATTCTTTTAAAAAAATATTCAATGTACAGTTTTGACTTTCCTACCATTTTATTATATGTATAGATATTGTGTATATCAAGGACATCAATTTTTTTTAGGAGGGACCTGTAAAGTTATTTCAAATGAGCTACGATTGCTTGCAGGTATCGATATGGTAGACATATACCCCCATAAGCACCTATGATAAGTTACCTCTTATAAATTTAGGTGTTAACCTATGAACTACTCACCCAAAATCAAACCCATTTGACTGCTAAAAGAGAGGTGTCTTTAAAAACACTACATGTGATCACACTATGTAAGTACTACATCTATGGTTACGTCTAAACGGAATTGCAGTCAATGTGGTTTGCATTCGAAACCGAAGATCATCATAGGTATACGTTTTGTAGTTTTTGCGTAATGCAATAAAAAAGAGACAAAATAAAAAAAAAAAAGAGTTGCACTCCGGGAGTACCGGCAGAAGTGAAAACCTTTACACACGATTCGCGCTTAACACTCAAATATGTCACAAGACATGTCTAGAAATAATAATGTTTGTTTATTTACTTTTTTGACGTAGTATATTTGACATCGCAATTTGTCTTAGAATTAAAATTCGATATCAAACCTCCCTGTACTACTCATAATCGCGAAAACTAAAAATAAAAATTATAATAGGCGTGGCATAACGGTTTCCGTCTTACGAATTTCCACGATTAGGACAAGTGACCTGACGCGAGTTTATCATTTTTTACCCATACCAAAAAAAGTGCACAACGCCGCTAAAGAAGTTTTCACTTCAAAAACTGGAGATATGTAGTAGACATATCTGTTTAATAAATAGTTTTAGTAGTAGTTTAGACATGTTGGGTATGACAATGTTATAACTAATGTTCGGAAATTTCTTTGGCTTGGCTTTGGAATTACCCTGTTAATACCCAACTTAGAACAACTATCGATATAAGGTTATAACAATATGTCATACCAAACCCTAATCGTTACTTTCGACCATCGTATCTTGACTTCTATAGGTATTAAAACTATCTACTAAGCGGCTTTTCTAAATTATATGAGTCTTATTCCATAAAAACTTCCACCTTAGTTCCATAAATACTTCCATTTTAGTTCCACCTTTATTACTCATTATACTAAGCTAATATTATGACAGAGTAACTATAGTATTGTAAACTATACTAATAAGCAAAAGAATCTCCTACCATTACAAAACTAAGATCACACCTTTGACTTGTAACGTGTGAACAAATAGTAACTCCATGTTCAGTTACAACATTGATATGTCTAAATGTCCGATTTTGCGACATTAAAAATGTTGTTTTTTTTTTGTTAGCCGTAAATTCCTCGAACCAACAACTTACACACAATGTTCTTACTAGATAGGATATACGTACATACCAGGTGTAATAGTACCTAAGTGATAAAAAAAAAAGAGAAGACTAGAAAAAAAATCCAAATCTCAATTTTCTACACAGACAAACAATATTGACGGCTCCGTGGCTGAGTGGGTAATGACCCGACTGTTGAATCAAGGGGTGTGGGTTCGATTCCCAAACAAGACAAACATTTAATTTTAGTGTTCATCCTGAGAATGTCTGTTTTCTACGTATATATATATATGTACTTACAAAAAATAAGCATATATATAATGTGTATTTTTACCCATTGTCTGGTATACATAGCACAAGCTTTGCGTAGTTTGGGACCAGACAGCGCTGTGTGTGTCCAAAAATATTCATATTTATATATTTTTTTTATATAATTTTGGTGTTACCAAAATATACCTTGTTTTGTATTATTGTGGACAAATAATACAAAACAAAAAAAGATTTTTAATACTTGTCCATAATGCTGATTTCCAATGACAAAAGCCAGCGAGAATCATAAAAAAAATGTCAATACCTTGTAAATCAAGTATTAAAAAATACAATTTGCATTTAAGATTTTAAATACACAAAACCTTTACACTGTTATGCATATAACAACGTATTACGTCCATTCATCGACACTTAACACGATTTCGATCTTAGCTTCCCTTTGCGGCATTTACCTTCTACAAACCCTAATTTCGAGGCATATTACCATCAAACCTAAGTTTACATTCGCCAGATAACATCGGAGTAATAAAATTAAGTCAACGAACCTCTCGCAAAAAGCCATATAGATCATGTAGGTAGATAAGGATGTATTAACTTGTCCTTCCATACCAAGTGTCAGTTCTTTGACTAATAACCATCGATAACCATTCGTTTGTAACTGTGGCTAGGTTCTGAACTATGACTGGTTTTGCATATATTATTACCTTTCGTGTCAGTTACTAGTCGCTTGTATCTTGTAATAAATATGTTAATGCATATGTCTTGGCTTAGCGACTGCTGTCGTATGTGACTATACAGCTAAATTCTCTTTGTTAATAAATTGTATAAGCTGCTAGACGTTCACTGTTGAGCATAGGATTCCTAGATTTCCGAGATGAATCGGTCTAAGATGCTTGGATCCAACGATTCCTTACAGTATTAACTAAGCCGTCATTCCATCCTTGTGAAGGCTTTATTATCTAATTTCTTTCAGTTGCAGGTATCCAAAGCCAAGAAAATCCACAAGCAATGTGGGTTACCAGTAATGACTTATGGTTCACAAATGTATTCTGTAACATCTTTACTTAGCTTAGTCACTTAGCAAGATATGCAGAGAGCTATGTTCGGTGTTTCTTTGCGCAAGAAAATCCTTAGAACCAAAGTTATCGACGCAGTAGTTAGCAAGCTGAAGTAGCAATAGCTTATAGAAGCGATGACCCATGGGAACTAAACGTATCGGGTGTTGACAACGGATTAGTTGGAAGACGCAGCGCGGGACAGCTTTTAACCAGGTTTTCTGTTTTATTTTTTTTCTGAGCTGACTATGCAGTTGGCTGTTGCAGCCATTACTGCTTCACCGGACTTTTGGAGCGAGACTCTAAAGGAGTCTCAGCCCATTTAGCGCCCAACGCTTAAGGGCTCCTCGCGGGGAGATCCTCGGCTTGGGTTGTCGCTCTCAGGGGCGTGGTAAGACGATCCGGTAAGAGCCGAGCCGCAGAAAGTAGATAGCTCAGGACCGTTCGTTGTGGAGACGTTACATACAGCAGTGAACCTCTTTCGGCTAAGACGACGACGATGACATTGATAGACAAACTTTATGAAACCGAATACTAAAATTAAAAAATTATCACGTTCCAAAATTTAGTTAGTTTTCTTTCGGAAGACAAGACTAGGCAAAATGTAAACAGAAAAATAAAAGTGAAGAAAGTAGTTTATTACAAAATAAAGCCTTTGGCGATTCTCAGCACGTTGCGTTTTCACGTGTTCCCGCGTCGAATATAATACGTTTGGTTAGTTTCGAACTGTGCACGGAATCCAAAGCACTGTCGCTTTCTTCGGTTGCTCATCTTCGAGAAAGAGAATGGTCAAAGACGACAAAAGTCAAAAAGTTGTAGAACACTGTACTGCACTGCAATACGAATAGCCATACTCAACATTATAACTAGTAGGTATGGGTGTGTTCCAAAACACAACGATGAAGTTAGAAAACTGGTTTTGAAACGCTTGAATTGACAAATTGAATTATTTACCTACACTACCATACGGTTTATTTCCACGCTTGTTAATTTAAATTAACTATCAAATACTAGTTCTAGTAAGAATTTATTTCACTGGGCAAAGATTAAGTGTAAAAGTGAATTGAATTTGGCACGCAGCCTAAGAAAGCTAAGAACTAACTTCATATCTAAATGTATCGTAGATCGAAAAATTTACAATTTAAAAGTGAATTGAATTTGGAACGCAGCATAAGAAAGCTAAGAACTAACTTTATATCTAAATGTCTCGTAGATCGTAAACTTTACATATTTTTTTTTAAATCTCAATAAGTAATGGACACTATTATCTAAAATATTGAAAGCAAAACTGTTTTTAATCTATAGTGTAAGTTAATCAATACATCTGCCGATATAAATATATGCGGACAACAGTTTGTAGTTTTAGTTTTTTGATACCTACTAATCTATAAATCCAATTTGAATAAAAGAAATATTACGAAAGGATTTTAACAAAAACCAATAATCACAAAATTATGTCGTTTTTACCAAAAAAAAGGGATACATTTCAAATATTTTTACTTCTGTTAGCTTTTCACTTTTATTTAAGCGGCTTTAACCCGCAGTACTTCCACGTTATTTTGTGACACTAATTGTTGCACGCGGGTTGAATAGACCCAGACATTATACTGGATGTTTTTAGTAATAAAATTTACTTTTTAAATTTAATTTATAGCTTAATTATAAATTTGACAGCAATTAATCAAATACGTTTATTTATTTTACTAAAAAAATCAACCTTACTTAGATTTAAAAAAATAATCTTGTACCTACTTACGACGAAAGATTTTGATTTTTTTTATATAATCAGCCTTTTGATATGTTTTAGTCCCTCTTACGCGTACCATATTCACTAGACACGCCCGTCCTGTATAAACACTGCAGGTAAAATGGCCGAGGTGGTGTACGGGTGCGCTATAAAGTAACCCGAAACTAATAATTAACAAATCACGGATCAAAAACCGCACACCTATGGGTCTCTTCGACCCATGCACCACTACTGGCGGGTTAAATCTACTTACTATTTCTTAATTTTACTAGCAGCTAAACAGTAAGCCCGAACCCGTAAGACTGTAAAAACCGATTTAAAAAAACGCCCGAACCCGTAAGACTGTAAAAACCGATTCAAAAAAAACGTCACTGTAAAAAAACCTATATTATTCCCCCGAAAGCGCTTGTATAGGAAGAAACAGCGGGACTTAAACTCCGGGACGTAGAGTTTACAATCATTTAATTATTTATTTTATATATGACATTAAAATATAGAAAAAATACAAGATATACATTAAAGTATGTGTGTACTTAATGATAACAGTATTTTGTGCGTCAGCTATGTATATCTTCTTACCTTCAACTTTTTATTATGGTTTGCGTTACAGCTTGATCTATTTTAATGAAGTTGTAATAATAAAGGTGATAAAATAACACCCATTATACTATACAAGACTATTTGAGAATTTAGATAATGAAACAAAGCCACTAAGTGCCAACGGAAGATTTTACTATAAACATTTTAGTTTAGCACAAACATTAATACCACACTAAAAACGTGTTTTACTTCATTATGATATAATCTTGCAGGAAGCTTACTTATTGTGCTCCAACATTTTACTTACAGACCAATAAGACAACTTGCATATACAACTAGCTACATATACACAAAAACATATTTTCTTACAGTATTAAAAGTAGTTTTCCGAGCTTGGTTGAGAAAATAAGAGTTTAATTAAATGTAAATTGTACTTCCTATATAAACTTATTTATTTTAGGTATATAACGTATATCTAAAGTGACCGCAACCGGTCAAACTATTCAAAAGGCTACTTAAGCAAGTGTCCATTACAAGTCTTTGTGAATTTTAAGATAAAATTAAATAGTATTTATTTACATAATGATGGGTAATTTATAGATGGCAAACTAAGATAAGATATGTGTTTTTTGCCAAACATGTTTTGCCATCGAAGTTGCCCAAACAAATTAATCTTACTATGTCTAAATTGTGTATATATACTTCATGTTTAGATAGTTAATAAAATCGGAATGCGAATAAAATATTATTTATTTTGCAATAACCATTATCTATATATCATATGTATTTTAAAAACTCGATACAGAAGTAGGTAAGTAGGTACCAACAGAACAACCGGCTGCCTTTTTGCAAGTCATTCATTTAATCGTGCATTTCACTATAACGATTTCAGCAGAAAAAACCAGGAAATAAAAGTTTACACAGCCTTAAGTTTTAACCTATAAAATAAATTAAAACTATTACATACATAGGGGAAAAGATATACCGTGGTCAGAGGGAAAGTAACCTTAAGTATTGATGATGACAAATTCAACTAAAAGGAAACATTCATTTATTTTCTAAAATAAGTTAAACTGCATTAAAAGGTTCTTGGATAAGTCACCTGCTTAACTGGAGAATCGAACCTATCAAATATAAAAAAAAAAAAAATTATGGTATAATGACATTGGTCGATTCGTTCATAATGATCAATTTCTTTAAATACTATAGACAAAAAAACTGTAAAAGATAAATAAATAAAGTTGTATTGTGTGGTGTTTAGTTCCTACATCGCTTATTTATAACAGTCAAATCAAATAAAATCAAATCAAATAATAATAATTCATATTTTATCTTTCTGTCTTTTTTTATGTTTTATCTTTATTTAAGGAACTATGTTATTCAAAAGGAATAGATCTTTATGAATGATGTTTACCTGATGTCGTAAAATACAAGTTGTTCTTTCTTTATATTTCACAGGTCGGATTTCTGACTCAAATATGTGTCATCAATAATAGTTATATTAATATTAATATTTTTATTTATAGTACTTTCCTTCCAACCATGGCTTATCTTTTCCACTCTTATAATTTATTTAACATGTTTAAATAAGCTTTAAAAAGTTATATAACTTTGTATAAAAAAACTTTTGATGAATTTGGTTTATTAATTATATATAAATTATATTTCGACCGTCAAATTGCTAGTTTTGTAAAATTATATCATAACCAAGCAAATATTTTTTAATGGAAGGATACGCTTTTACACTTTTTTTTTATACAATTCAATTCAAATTCAATTCTACGGTGGCAAATAATCTTACGGTCCGCCTGATGGTAAGCGGTCACCACAGCCTATACACAACCAATATCGTCCCATAAAATACCTACATTTATTGCCTGTATACTGCTATATATATATATATATATATATATATATATATACCATACTAATTTATATTTATAAAATAAAGCTCTAGAATAATAAAGAGTTTCTTTGTTTTCTTGGACGCGCTAAACTCTGAATCTTCCAGTCTGATTTATAAACTCCTTTTTGCATTTTATAGCCGAATTTTCGAATAAGTTTATAGGGTGTATAACTTCAAACTATAGCCTTTAGGAGCGGGCTGAACGTGATATATAATACTAATTAAAAAATATATTTGAGGTTCATTACAATTTTTTTAACCTTTTGGAAGCAATAAATGCGCATAGTCATGTTAAATATCATATTTATATTATGTAATAAGAAGTTACCCATATATCATAATCATATTTAATTATATGTCTAGATAAAAATAGTCTGGGTTGGGTTGCTACTCTGAGTCATCATACTGTTCCGTCATACATATTATATGATATTTTACGAGTCGTCTTACTGTGGCGCCTGCATTGTTATTGAAATGAATAAACCCATTGTGTTTTTGTCAATATATTTTTTGTATTAATAACTTATGGATATATTTCCGTAAGTAGCTTGTTATATCACATTGACGAATAATACTTTAACATAAATTTAAACCACATTAAATTTAATATTTGTTTTACTATCAATCAAGTGATTCAATCCGCAATCTCTAGAACTATCAAGTCTCCAAATTTAACGTTTGGTCCGCGTACATATATTATTCTTAGCCTCAAATTTTGCCAAAAAAGGAAGAGACTAAAATTAATATAATGCATGTAAGTACCACATTTAAAGTCATAAGAAACTAATGTAAAAAATTCTAAGAAACATCTGTTTTTTTCGCAATAGTTAATTTTACACTAATATTAAAAAAATATTCACAAGTAAGCAATTATGTATAATTTGCATAAAAAATGAGCGATCAGAAGAGTAGTTTATGGCAACCCACTCTAAATCCGTTAAAATTTTCTCACAGCCATATATATGTATATGGCTTTATTTGTATACAGACGTCATGGAGCCAATATTCCTAGAAACAATATTCAAAACATTATTAATTCATTGGTACTTATTTATTAATGCCACACTAACATATTAAAATTAAACGTTTATACCATTTTGTAGTCATTTGTTTTTTTGGCTACAACTTTTAGAAAAATCTAATTATTTTACTGACTTTCATAACTACCGAATACTTACCACTAAAAATTTACGAAAGTATCTGTCAATCATAGATTCCATAACTATGAACCTAGTAGGTGTAAATAGTTTTGTTACACACCGTTCCAGATTGTGTAACAGTCCGTTCTGTTATTTTATTTTACCTCGTGCTATTTTTGTCGAAAGTTATTTTAAATTTTTTTTTTGTCAGAAATAATATTAATTGAGAAAATCCCGTCTGCGGACATTTAATATTAAACCACATTGAACACTGCCATATTTATATGGATTACTTATTATACAGACGTCATGGAGCCAATATTTCTAGAAACAATAGTCAAAACGTTATTTATTCAATGGTACTTATTTATTAATGCCACTCCAACATAATGAATGTATGGATTAAACGTTTTTACAATTTTGTTGTCTTTATTTTTTGTTTTTTTGGCTAAGACTTTCCGAAAATTCTAATTATTTTATTGACTTTCATAACAACGGAATACTAACATTTTTTTTTTAAATTACGCAAGTGTCCGTCAATCATAGATTCCATAACTATGAACCCAAAAAGATGTAAGTAGTTTTATTACATGCCGTTCCAGATTGTGTAACCGTCCGTTCTGTTATTTTATTTTACCTCTCGCTATTTTAAGAAAGTTATTTTAATTATATTTTTTTGTCAGGAATAATATTTATTATGAAATTTCCGTTTTGGGACATTTAATATTAAACTACATTCAACACTTATAATGTTAAAAATAATTCGAAATAGCCGTTACCAACTGATTAGTGAAGGGACTGTTAAATAAGTCATTCATACGTCATTGAAGACCGCTTTCCTAACGCCTCTGATCATGCAGCATCATGGCGTGTGTTCGTTTTGGGATAAAGCATAATTATTTTCGTTTTTTATTTGTCACCTGTCATCCGTTCGTTTTTTTGCATAAATTGTAACAAACTGTCAACCGTTCGTTTACGATAATTTTGTCACTTGCCACTGAAAAATGACCTTAGACCTTTATCTGGAGGTGGGGTTTTGATATAAATCTGTCAAACTGCCTATTCTTATTCATTATTTATGATAGTGAGCCTGTTATTATCATAGTGTGTGTACGTCAACCGTCAATAATATTGTTAGTAACGTTTCAAAGCTACACAAGCGATAGAAGTCAGTCGCAAAACTGGCGTTACTAAAAGTGTAACAAGTATCTAACGTGCAAACTTTTATCCCAAAACGAACACACTCATAATGAACAATAGTGAAGAGACCCCTTTACATTGTTTCTATCCCAAATACAATAACAAGATAACATTACATAATAACCAGATGATGATAGATTCTCTCAATTACAATCTCTGCAAATGTGATGTGATCACTTTAAATTGGTCCGTCACATCTCTGTTCCGTTTTCACCTTCGTGATGGACGCGCACGACCGCTGCCACTACTTTGTTACTTACAAGTGTAACATTTAAGTTCATCTGGTAACATTACGTTATATAATTAATTGGTAGAAAATTACTAGTTGCTATTGAGAGTTGAGGAACTAGCTAAAGGCCTAGTAACATTTGTCAATCGGAAACAATTTGCGATGTTAAGCAACGTAAGGTTTGGTCAGTCATTGGATGGGTGTTCGCCTAGTGGCATATTCTTCTAAGCTTTGGTGCTTGATCGTGCCAAACCGGTACTGGCTGTTTTTTATATGATAGCAGTCGTTAGGCGAAGTTATCGGTGGCTTAAAAAGTTCTGACATTCGAGTAACAATTACCTGGACAGCGTCTGTTACTTTGCACTGGGCCAGAGCAATGGACTATGTACGGCCTAAGCCTTCTTTCTCTATGGAGAGGCTTGTGCTTCTGGGGAAAACTGAGTGTCAATTTATGAATGCATAATAATATAATTAAATTAATATAAATCAAATTTAAACACTGAATCTTACCCTTCATATAGAATCAATTAATACGGGAAACAAAGGCAGTCAATTGTAAGCACTTACCTGTAAAAAAAACAAATGAATCGTTAGTACAATTAATATTTTAATATCTAACTAACAGTTCCAATCAATATTCTATATTTAAAATATATATTTAAAACTCATTTTACCTCAGTTTGAGTTTTAATATCAAATGAATATATTTTTAATTCTGGTAAAAATTGGCAAAACGATCGTTTGTTCTGGGGAAGGAAATGGAATATTCGTTCCAAACCAAAATATATTTCTGGATTTTTCCAATTGTACACGTGATCTATATGCAGGTCTAATTTCGATAAAATTTGCAAGATATTTGAAGTCATTTAAATTTATAATTCTTTTTTCATTCATTAAGCTTTTAAACAAAAAATCGCCATCACATTTATTAATGTACGATTTCATGGGTTCATCACCAGATGAACCAGGTCAAGATCGTCTTATTATTGCATTGTCATTGATACGTGTACAAATGTTAACTTGGTCAGATGAACGAAAGTGGTTTTTCCTTCCCCCTGTCCAATCCTTTCCTAGTTCTTAAACCCCGTCAAGAACAGTCAAAGGGGTATTATTTTATGATTATTCTATGTTTTGGTCTTTCATGTTACCAAGTATTACGGCGCAGTGACTACCTAACTAGCGCCACCAAAATATATTTATTCTCCATTTCCTCTTTGTGTAAAACACATTTCAAAAATGTTACAAATCAATTATTGAGAACTAGTTATTATCTATTTTTAGAATGTTATGTATTGTTTCTTGAATATATCTGCGAGTTGTAAATAGCTATTCTGCTGAAAGTGGACGATTTTGGAAGAAACGCTATCTACAACTCGCAGGTTTAGAAACGATATATACTGTTAAAAAAAATAGCTTATAATTAGTTCTAAATAATTACTTTGAAATATTTTTAAAATTTCTTTTTACAAAGTGGAAATAAAGAATATTTTTAGGGGCGCAAGTTAGGTAGTCACTGCGCCTTAGGAGGAATATCAGACCGAAGCATGTACATATTCACACACCAGGTAGATATTTGGAAATACATACAATTGCTGTCGCGCTAAGACCCAGGCCGATAGGACAACTGCGCCTAGGACTAATTATACCTAGTCACAATGATCAAAATCGGTGTTTTGTATTCCCCACCTTTCTCCTTTAAATCACACCTGCAAATTCTTATCCTGGAAGAGCGTACAGAGCACGACTGAAAATGTCATAAAAAAGCGGCAATTTTTTGAACTTTTGCAGGCCCCAGTTATTTACACCAATAGCGACCAGACATATCGACTGTGTATATCCATCATGTGTATAAAAATGATAGGCTTAAGCCAAAATCCGGGGAATACGTTTCTATGGGGGAAAGCTGCCTGATTGATGATTGGTGAATTACGACTTATGGGCCATCAAGTTTTTAGTTCACATACCTTCATTATATCCAAAGCAGTGTTGGGCTCAATTGTCACATAGGACCAAAGTGGTTGAAAAAGAAACGCTGTAGACTACATTGAAGAGCATGCGTATCCAGCCACTGATTATTTGGGGATTAAATTTAACGTTATACATACCAACCTACATTACACAAATTAAATGATATCGCAGTACCATAGTATAGATAAAGCAGAAAGTTATCCTCATACAAAGTACGTAGCACGCTTTGGATGTATGTAAGAGTATGTGATGTCTGCATACTCGTCAGTAACGGACAATATCTTATAAAGTGTCTGTGCTGCCATGCTAAGTAACATCCTAGCCATTTAATATAATAACAACGTTATTTGTGGCTAATGACATTATTAAAAAAAAGGAAACACGTGTGTCGTGTATACGCACTACTGTGTGCGTGTTATGGTGGTAACAGGATCGTTACAGAAAAGTGACGGCACAAAACACATCCTACTAATATTATAAATGTGAAAGTTTGTATGTCTGGATGGATCTTTGTTACTCAATCACGCTTCAACCACTAGACGGATCGGGATAAAACTTGGCAAACATATAGGTTAGGCCCTGGAATAGCATAAAGGCTACTTTTTAACCCTAAAAATTCCTGCGGGAAGAACTATAACAAAGTTAAACGAACTATTGCTGCACCTATAGCATGCTATAGCAATTCATTAGTATTTAGCAAATAATTGGAGTTAATTAAGGAGTTCCACGCCACTAACCGAATTTAGGGCAGGCGGAGCCGCTGGCAAAGTCTAGTACACTCATAAAGGGTGACAGGGTCGAGTCTAAAGCGGCGACGGAGAATAGCCAAAATGAATAAACTGCTATAACTTATACTGTGGCTCAATTAAGGTTATTGTCATTGAGTGCTCGTAAACATTTAAGGTCTTTTAGCAAATCTAATCGCTATAAAATTTTAAAAATCCATATATCAAAACAAAATATTATACTTCAATTAAATAACAATTTAAAAATTAATTCAATTCTATCGGCGTTATATTAAATACCTCAAGTACCCAATTATCACTTCAAAGATAATAGTCAAATATATACTTAAATGTCAAAACATAATTAAGTCTAACTTAATTGGTCAATAAGTACCACACCTCACAAGAAAAATGTTTAACAACCTTTATCAATGTCAATGACCTCGAAACACACTTAAGCACAATTGGTTAAGTAACATTAATTAACTTCTCAATTTACGTAAGTAACGTTAACGAAAAGCATTTACAGTTTTGGACATGTTTATTGACTAGATACTAATTATTAACTTAAACACTGCCAGCTACGTTCAACTAAGTTCCTATAATAAGGATGCGTTCCGATATAAAATATAAAAAAATCATGTTCTGTCAAGCGAGAAAAACATAGAAAAAAATAGGCAGAAAAAAGAAAAGAAAAGCAACGGAACCCTTTAACAGAAAAACAAACAGCGCTTTATTAGTGTTTTGTTTAGGTTGGTACAAAATCATTGAAAAAGAAAGAGTCATTTTACTCTTTACTACTACCACAGACCTAGGATTTTTACCCATCCTATATCTATGACTGCAACAGTGCAGTTTCAAGAAAGCGCGCAGCGGTGGAGTAACTACGAATGAATTCCATCCGCTTTAAAGCACATCGTGAATAATGAAAAAAATTTGAAGCGGTCGTCTCCGTGTTGCTATTGTTTTTCAAGCTACCTGACATACAGTTAATTTTTACTGTCGTCAGTGTAGAATTATTGAGAAGTCAACTTTACCAATCGATATTAGTCAACGAAAAGCAATATGATTTTTTGAACGCAGCGCGAAATGTCGTTATTGCTGTTACTGCCCAAAATAGGATTTGTCCAAAACTGTAGGTTGTAGGTACTTTGAATTTTAGTATGTATACACGGTTTTTTACCTCTAACAGGGGGGTAACCCTTATGTGGTGAACAGCCTCGTTTTACATACCACTTCAGCCCTCCGTGACAGATTCAAAGTGATAAGTGGTAAAATTAAAGACCTGGGACAAAATAATAACCCCCCATCCCATTGCCAGTTCCTGACGAACTATAAACAGAAGTCAGTTTAATATGTTGGTACGGTGAGATTACTGCCTTGTCTGTACGTACCCTTACTCTTAATTCCTAAGTCGTAAAAAGTCTGTCTACTTAGTACTTATTTACCTACGTATACGTCTAGGTTTCTAAATTCTATGAACACAAAAAACGTAGTACGTTTTAAATCACGTGTTCAAACTTTGTCTAAGAACTCCTTATAACAATATTTACCACACTAATACGTCATTATGGTCACTGGCAACATATTTAAACGTACCTTGTATTTATGTATAAATAGGATAAAAAAAAATTAACCCATGTAACGGTTTTTACTATTCCCAATGGAAATAGTAAAAAAATCTACAACGCAAACTGCACAGTGATGGGAATTGGGGACTATCCATTACGTCCAGTTCGCATGCAGAGCTTTTCCGTTACCAAGTTTTCCGGTAAGCTAATTTCAGTGAAATATCAACCAAATGAGCTAAATCGGTAGTTTTTAGTCATAATTTCTGTTAAGCACTATTTATAAACAACCTGTCATTTTAATTTGTAGTTATTAAAGTAAACAAAAATCAGCCGAATGCGTCATTTCAACCTTACTAATCACTTCTTTTTTTGTAGGTGTTAATGACATTTCTAGCGAAATATCACTGATGATAACTCACAGTATCCTTGCACGGTTTAGGTTACCTTTTCCTCAGTTTTTTGGGTACCGTATCAAAAATTTAGGTATACAACCTGTCGCACTTTGTTTTGGCCGCTTTATATATTAGTAGTACAGCAGTAATAGTAGTCGAAATTTAGGACCCTTTTCTAAATTTTAACTTTATTTTTCAAAGCTTTTTCATCTGTTTTTCAGTCTGTGATTCAAATTGCAGTACGGAACCCTTATTTACAAGTTTCATACGCACTTGAGCAGTTTTTTTCGTCAAAATATTGATAGTAGTGAGAATTTTGCAACAGTGCAAACAGACACACCTATTTGTTTTTGGCAACACTGTGGTTTTTTATGTTTGTTAGCTAGCAAGGCCCCCGACCTTCAGTTATTTCCTAGGGCGTTCCTCATCATAAAATTAATGACAAATCGGTTTCTATTCCTACATATTTTCTGTTATATTGCATATTTTTATTTATAGTTTGACGTACTTTGAATTTCCTGTTTAATTTTTTAACAATATTCATCTTTTATCATCTCGATTTAAATATAATATAAGATAAACACTAATGTAGTTATGTCTTCAATTTCCTCACTCGGTTTTTTTTACTCAAAATCACAGGGACGTAATTATAATTTTTGGTAAACATAGCAGCGTATGTGGATCTCTTTGCTGCCAGGTGGAACAATGACCTAAATAGGGTAAATGTGGTGACGTTCATTAAGACGAGGATATAGGTACCCTCATATCCCAAAACTGTCTATCTTTGTGTCTTGTCTATTCTGTGTCTATCTTGTTCTAATTTAAAAAGTGGTACATACTTTAAATCCCAGCAAAATAGAAAGGTTAGGAAAAAAACTAATTTAAAAGAAAAATCGATCGATAAATTAAGAAGATAATCTTAAATAATCACAAAAAGTGCTAAAATTTAAGTTGCCTTACATCTCGATATTTTGTCAGGGAACCCATTTTTTTTTACTTCTTGAGGGAAGTTATACAATGTATATATTGGTCCGAAAATCGAAATCGCTAAATTTGCGTTTTCATAACGTTTTGACACCCTGAGAATCGTTTGCCATAACTTTTGGAGTGATGTCTCTAAGTGTGTGTGTGTGTTTGTGTGTGTCTATGTATGTATGTATGTAAGTTTCCTTTTTTTACTTCTCGATATCTCAAGAACCACTGGACCAATTTGTATCGTCACCATATCAATCGATATGCCAAGTCATGACTTAGATCTGAAAAGAGTTTGATCACAATCGGTCCAGCGGTTTGTTTTTATCGCTAAAAAACTGATTTGTAAAGACGTAAAAATATTTTCAAGAGAAGTTGCTCGTGCGGTACCGAAATAACTTTTAAATTTATTAAATAGGTATTGTGTCATATTAAAACATGAAAAAACCAGCCAAAAACCTAAGCGTTCTACGAGTAAGCGACATAAACGATACGTGCAAAGTTCAACCTTATAGAAGCAGGCTTAAGATAGTTTTAGATTTTTTATACTTGACTTGCTCAACTGGCGTGTATCGTCTTAAGAACGGCCTATATCCAACAATCGGCAACTGTAGGCTGATTGGTGGAATTGAATTTTTTATTTATAAATGATTCAAATTAAATTAAAATATTTAATCCGTCAGATTTTCTTTCACTGACCAACCACAATCTGACTTAACTCTACACAAAATATCATTCAGTTTTTTTATATAACTAAGGTGGCAAACAAACCTTACGGCCTATTTCAAGTTAAGCGGTCGCCGTAGCCTAGAGATCCTTGCAACAAGCACCAGGAGCATCACTCACGCATTGCCGAGCCTTTAAAAATATAAAAAATACCATACAAATGTAATCGATCCATAAAGTTGTCCCTAAACTAGAGGAAAGTTCGGCAAGGAGCTTCCACAACCTAAACGTTCGTGGAAGTAAAGTCTTCTGAAATCGTACTTTCTTTATCTTTTGCAACTACATAATATATTACATGTCTTATTTTGTCTGCAATCTACATTAAAACTAACTGTCTTAATGTCTAATTATAATTATAATTTTCTTATAATTTAGGCGTCTTAGTGTTGCGGTTTCAAATGTAGTGACCGGCAGTCAGAATATGTTCTTGAGTGGTCCGTACTTACTGCCTAAATGCTCCAGAAACCCATATTCCAATGTATCAGGTATACCTACTACAATAAAGTAGGTATAATAAACCTATAGCATTGTTAAGTTGTCTAGAAAATTAAACGCTCTTTTACATCTAAAAATGGCAAGAGTTTGAAAGGTCATTGGGCTAGAGCAAGCGGAACTAAATGCAAGAATACAAGTTTAAAAAAATATGGTGCTTCAAAAATCAATACCTACATGAGTGACTCCAGTCGACATATCACGAACATTCGCGAACCAGTTTGCCGAATGGCCGAAACAGGTTGTTTTTCGGACAAAAAAAAACATAAGTAAGTATAAAATTATTCCATCGATATCGGAACATTATGACGACATCTCTATAGCTGGTTTTTGGTTTTTTCTTAAATCCGAATTAATTTCTTAAACGATGAGAGTGGTTTGTTGAACGGGTCGATATCCGAACGAGTGCTTCGCAGATATGTCGAAATTTTACGATGACTTTTTTGGAATCTATTGAATTGATTTCAAAAAGAATTTTGAACAATAACAGTTTTAGGTTTTATACTGACAACTGCTTGTCGAATCAAATTACCTACTGGCATTTTTATTTTGGCATTGGCATTTTAGTGGCAAACGAATGCTCTTGCACCTATAAGATATATGACAACGCATTTTGAAAAGGATTTATTTTTATTCGTAATGAATCTATTCAAAAGTTTTTTTAGTTTATTAATAGCTATGCATGGACACGATAACCTTAAATTTATTAAAGTGAAAACTTCTGAAGCAGCGTTGTGCACTTTTTTTGTGATGGGTAAAAAATGATGAACTGGCGTCAGGCTGATCTAAAATTCGTAAGACGGAAACCATAATGCCACGCCATAAAAAATCGCAAGACGGAAACCATAATAGGATGATTGGCAAAATAAAAAGATTGACTTTGAAGTGGAAAATTTTTAGCGGCGTTGCGCACTTTTTTTGTGATGGATAAAAAATATTAAACTCTATAGGACTAATAAAAAGTAAGAGGAAATCGGTTTGATGAAAAGATGAAAGTGCGGATTACACATGTTAAAATGTAATATCCAGGTTCTATGTTTTTTTTAGTATATGGCGATTATGAGTAGTACAGGGAGGTTGGATATGGGATTTTAATTCTATGACAGATTGAGATGTCAAATATACTACGTCAAAAAAGTAAATAAACAAACATTATTATTTATAATAAATAAATATGTATACGAAGTGATGGGAAGTAATAAGCTAGTATAGGAAAAAATAAATAGTTAATATTCAAGTTTACACTACTGCCGGCACTCCCGGGGTCCAACCCGTTTTTTTTTCAGTGTGTTTGTCTTGCTTGTACTCTTTGGTTATTTTCCTTAAAGATCGTCTTTTATTAAAACGTCCAGCAAGGAAAATTTATTTTGCTTCCAAATGATAAAACAGCTAAATTTTACGAATTCGTATTAGGCACATCAACACGTCAGATGTCCAATTGGATTTCCAGCTTGAAAAAAAAAACTACGTAACGGCACACATAGGTACCTACAAGCCAATGATTTATTGTATTATCTCTATGGTCACAGCCAATAAAATTTATGTAATGGTGCATGTTCGATGGTTTCTTATTTCCATATTTCTTAAAAAATAACGCAACTGGCCGCCATCTTGAAATTGTAAATTTCATAAAATTTACTTAACTTTATGAAGTGGGTCTTCTGCTAGCAAATTATTAGGGTAACTGTTTAGAAAGCGAGCTAAAGTAATTACAATGCAATTTTACCGCGTATTATTACGGTTACTCAATGTGCCGCCATATTTTAGCAAGATTATTTTTTCAAAAAGTTTCGCTTTGGTTTGCTAACTATGAAAATTGACTGATTCATTTGAACAAATGATTGTTATAGTTTTAATTTAAAACTATTGTCGTTTGATTTAAATTAGGCGGATAAACAATTTTATTTTGGTATACCTAAGTATCTCAATTACAAATACTAATACAGTTTAAAGTGTAGCAAATCGATAATCACCGGGCTTTTAATTCAATCAACTTGTTTTTTCAATTTCGAAATCTGTTGGGATTTCGTTTATTTACAAGTTACAAAGTATATCCTCACTTAAGAGATAACCTGAAATAGTTACCTTCTTACTACAAAAAATTTACTTACATAATAAACATCATACTAAAAAATTTAATGATACAGCCATAAGAAAAAAATAGTCGCAAAAGTGTGACAGAGACGAAGCGAACCTGCGGTCTCTTGTCTCTTTCTAATTATGGAGGAGGCCTGCGTTCAGCAGTGGACTTCTTCCAGCTGAGACATGTTCCCTGAAGGGGCACAGGCATCTTTCTAAAGCAACGAGGTAAAACGTGTCTTAGCCACCATAAGGGTCCTGCAAGGGGATTGGTGGACGTTGTCAAGTCAATGCGATGTGCATTCAAGGCCTCCGACTTGGCTACTCTGCTATCATATGACAACAGCCTGATGGTTTAGCGTGTCCTTCCAAAAATGGCAACGTCTGCTTTTATCAGTAAGTATGTTAGTTCTTAAATTGTGTGTAATTAATTCAATTAATTATTTTATGTTGGTTGTGGTTTACAACGAAAACTACTCCCTGTGTGTGTACTACACAATTCGTAATAGGGTGAATGCTCCTTTGACCACCCTCCCCCCATATATCAGCCGGGCGTGCTTTTTTCTGTGATAAATAAGAAGTAACATGCCATATCTTCAACTATGGTCTATTTTTTAAAAGAATATATATTTCCGACGTAATCTTCGAATTATCGTGCCTATCCCTTCGTTAGGGTTTTTGCAATCTCCATTTCACGGTTTGTTGTGCCGATGCTTGCAAATTTTAACAAAAAAGCGTGATTTTGCTGGACACTTAGTAAGGGATATTTCACTTACTTTGATACTTGGATATATCTTTATAATTTAAGGCTGCAGTATAGGCTACAGCGCGAAAATTCGCCGTTTTTGTGCAAATTTTGTGGCTAAACTATTGCATCTAAAGGGTTGAAAAAAATATATGTTATATAACTGACTTTTGTCTCGTGCATTACCTTACCGAATAATTTTCATTTATTGTATTTAATGCAATAAAAAATCTGGAAGTGACCACTGTTTTAACACTTGTGCAAATTTTTAAAGCGTGTTTTGCATTTGTTTATAATGAAAGTTGGTTAAATAATTAGAATAGCTTGTTACTATTCGTAACACTAGGCGTGGACTCTAAGTTGTAGCAAAAAGTCAATAAATGTGACTACAAAACGGTAATAACGTTAAATTCCATACAAAAAATTAAAAGTTTCAAGGCGTCATTACGGTATAAATTACTTAAGAAGTATATAACATATATATATCATAGTAATGTATATGACATTATCTAATGATTTATAGTGCATTTACATAACGTTAGAATTACAGAAAATAGCTTTCTGGCCTATATCGCCCTCTTAAGGGAACAAGTATGAATATTTGACACAGTTCATAAGAAAAATTAAGTAAATTTTCCCCTGGATTTAGAATTTAATAAAAAGCTGACGTTTGGTCCATTTGTTTGTATGGAGAGCCATATATCAGCCAGTGTGGCTAAAATTTGGTACCGGAACTGTTCCAAATATCAGGCACCACTTATATTTCTTTACTAAAATATCCATTTTTGTTTGCGATTGTACTTTTTCGTCCTCAACATTATTAATAACGTTAAGTATGTTTATCTAGTTTAGCTTTACTTTAGTAACAGCTTACTTAGAGTCATTTATTACTAAAATAAAATAAAATAAATCCTCTCCTGGGGTTATTAACTATAGGAAGTTATGTGATCTCTAGCCGCTCGTCCATCCAGGACCCTAAGTCCCTGCTAGGGAGACTGCATTTAACAGGTTTTGTATTCTGGCCGTGCATTCCTCTAGGAGGGTAAAGTCCCTTCTAGAAAGGCTCTATTTGACGAGTGATCAGAGCCTGCACTCACCCAGGAGGGAGTCCCCTGTGCCAGTCAACATACGGTCAGTGCCGGAGAAGATGGCCGGATAGTGGAATAAAGGACAAAATTATTAGCATTTGAATCAGAATCAACGAAATACAACTTTGAGATCCTTATACAATCAGAAAATCAGTGTAAGCTGACTTAAAAATACTTGGAACCAAACAACCTGCTGTCATAAACACTTATTGACTTTTTGCTAGTCCTTGTCGCTTTAAATACCCTAAAGGAACGTCGAATACAGAGGAAATCCTCTACCAAAATGATTGCGACCTGTTTTCATACGCTGTGCGAGAAACTTTTCAGGGGATTTACCTATCTGCCTCCGAGCGAGATCACATGATCCTATGATGTGTGAAGACCACCAATACCGACAGCCTCACCAGCTTGCCTAAGTCTTTCTTCTATCATCCTCGATACTTAAGGTACGTATTAACCTTGGCGTATTTAATTGAGATTTTAAAGCCATATTGGGAGCGAACGTTCTGGCGAGCAAACCTACGCGCAAATGCATTTTGTGACCTACTATAAATCCAGAATAATCAATATTACTTAGTAAACATAAACAATGTGTGGACATCCCCCATCGAATGTTGTGCAATCGAAACTGGAAACATGCTGATTTGGGGACAGAGTTTCTTCTCTTGAATGAATGAATGAATGAAAAACTGGACGGAAGAAAATGTTGCTTTAGTGACTTACAGTGGTACTCATATCACCGTGCTTGAGGTAGATGGTAAATTTAATACATCAATAATATTTTCATCTTGTTATGTAATTTCTTTATTTCATACTTTAGAACGTTAAAAGGGAACGAGCAAGGCAGAATTATTGAAACGGTTCCAGCTGGGCACAATTTATTTTTGCATTGGAGCGATTTTTTCACTAGTGTTAACTTCTGGAAATATTTTCGGTCAAGGTTTCTTTATTACATTCACTCCATGTTTTTTTAATACTTACACGGAAAGCACCTTCCACCGACAAGAGTTAGCAAGAGTTAGCTAGAGATAATGAAATTGAGTATCGTGTTTTGGTTACGTATAAATTCCTTTGCATCTGATAATATAAAGTCAAATTTGGCATTATTTATTAACTGAACACGTTGTATCGTTGGTGTGAAAAATGTAATGTAAAATTCTACAGGATGCAGACATTAAAAGCCGGCACAGCTAAATTTGTTACATAAGTTCCAATTGGATATTTGGAACATCCAAATACTTTCTATTGCTTTTTTTTAATGTTAATTTGACCCTCTGTAGTTTCGCGTAGACTGTAAGCAACATACCGTTCAATCGCTTGCCAAACTCATAGAAGAGATTTTAAAACGTGTTCATGCACTGTAGCCCGTTGTCTACGCTCTGAGCTTACAGTCTAGCACTTTAAAAACTACTAGGCTACATATATTATCACTATTAATGTATTATTTTGTTTTTGTGTGCAATGAATGTCTTTATTTGAATTCCTTATTTTCCATATTTTGGAATTTTCAAAAAAAAATATTAGAAAGTATTAAAATAGGTAATTCAAGAGAAATATAATAAAATAATTTAAAAAGATCAAGTTATTAAATGTAGTTTAGTTTCGTCTACGATTTTCAACCAGTTTGACTAAGATGTATTATTTAATAAGTTTTTGACTAAGGTATCTAATCAATAAATCCTAAATTTTTTTTTGTCTATATTAATGATGGATTACGTTCTTTTTGTTTGAAAACAGTTGTTTTGTAAAGGTATTTAATCAACAAATCCTTATTCTATTTGTTTTCATTAATAAAGCACTTATTTATAAGCAGACCCGAACCACTCACCAGGTGATAACAGACACGTCTCACAAGCCGGAGAGGACGTAGGGGCCACAATAGAGGGATTTTACCTACCATTAAAATCCTTATTGTGGTCCTGGAGTCCTCTCCGGGCCTATTGAGGTCTTCCTGGTGAGACGCAATGACGAAAAGAAATAGTGCGCACTGGTAAGTAGACGGTGAGCGGGAGCTTTCGTTTGACTTAACCACGTGTACGCGACAGTGGCGCCACGAAATGGACAGAATTGAGGCGGAAATGCATCAAATTTTATGGAATTATATTCATTATATAGAAGAATATTTAAAGAATAATATTCATTTTATGGAAGGTCACGCTAAACCATCAGGCTGTTGTCATATGATAGCAGAGTAGCCAAGTCGGAGACCTTGAATGCACATCGCATTAACTTGACAACGTCCACCAATCCCCTTGCAGGACCCTGCTAAGACACGTTTTACCAAGTTGCTTTAGAAAGACGCCTGTGCCGCTTCAGGGAACATGTCTCAGCTGGAAGAAGTCCACTGCTGAACGCAGGCCTCCTCAATTATTACGGACAAACTAAACAAAACACTATATTGACAGGCTATATAAATTTAATACATATTTTACATGTAGGTGATTAACTAATGGATTTGCATGGTTATAATCTATTCGAAGCCCCATGTTGTTATAATATTACCATACTATTTCTTTATAGCTTTTGCCCGCGGCTCTACGCGCACTAAATTTGGTTATAGGCGTGGGATTCTTACGGCAACTCCTTGATTTGTTATAGCTGCAGCTATGGTTCGTCCCGCGGGAACTTCTGAATTTTTCGGGATAAAAACTACTTATCTTGTGTCCTTCTCCGGGACTGCATACGGAATTTCATCCAAATCGTTCCATGTATGAGTGACTAGTAAGTAAGTAATAAACAGACAGAGAAATAAACTTTGGCAATTATAATATTTATAGGATCATCTTTTCTTTCTTAATTCTAGACCATATTGTACACCAAGCTAAGTTACTTACTTAACTTACTTACAAGAAATCATCATTACCGTCATTAACGAATTGCGTTGTGGTCGCCTCATATGAAAATATGTAACCATAGGTACTATTTATCTGTGGCGTATATGGCGTTTAATGCAACCTTATCCGTAACCGTGTATGCCCACGGACACATCTATAAATTAATCGTTACGGTGGTGGTTAAAGTACTACAGGTAAAGTATAGAAGTAATGGCAATTTTAACATGGTAATTAGTTACAAGTTGCACAGTGACCAATTACAAATTAGTCCGTACTCCACGTGTCGCAAGTCAGCATCAAATTCAAAAGTTCCCGCAGAAATAACTATAACCGATTTGTATGCGGCTTGCCTGATGCTGAGAGGTCATTTTACACGTGTAAGAACAGCTACGGCTACTATAGAAATCCCATGTCAATAACGAAATTCAGAGCGGACGGAACCGCGGGCCAAAGCTAGTGTTTTACAACGTAAAATAGCTAGAAACTATTATAAAAATCTGACTACCATCGTGTCATTATCCCTACAAAAATCTCACTACCATTATGTCAATGTCTGCTGACATTCCCTATTCAAATCTGACTATCATCACATCATTATCTCTATTAAAATCTGTCTTACATCATATCACTATCCCTACAAAAATCTGACAACCATCATATCATTATCCCTTTTAAAATCTAACCACCATCATGCAATTATCTCTTTCTCTCTTCTGTGTCATTATCCCTATTAAAATCTGACTACCATCATGTTATTTTCCCTATTAAAATCTGACTTCCATCGTTTCATTACCCCAATGAAACGTACTCAATATATTCTAAATAGGTGTTGCCACATCGAATAAATATTAATTCAGTTTCATCAATGCTTATAATATTATGACGAGGATTTGTATGCAAAATAGATTTTTTATGGTTCCTGTACTTCAAACGGATTGATTTCTAATTACCTACTTTAAATGTTGACCGATTTACAAGATTTTTAAATTAGCGCGACTTGCTTTAATTGAATAAATCTAATTAAGATAAAAATAATAAAGACTTTTTTTAAGACCCACGTTTTTGTAGACAGCCTGTAATGTAATAATTCATCATATATGCGTTTCGGAGGGGTCCTTAAACCATCGGTACAGGTCATTCATGATGTACTCGCCTTAACACTGGGCATGCCTGGTGGAGTCCCAGGGACCTCACATAGTAGAAAATTCTCGAAGAGTAATGAACGTAAGAAACTTGTGATTCAGATTCTGAAATCGAGGAAACACTTATTAATGTGACATCTAGAAATACCTATAAGGTCAAGGATGGCTCGTTGGCAAAAATTTCCTCCACCTAAACGTATTCGTACCAGGCGTGAACCAGGAGTTGAACCTCATGCTAAAAATGCGTCGCTTGAATTAGATCGCTTTCACCTTTTTGTGACCGAACATATGCTTAATGGATACTGATCGAAACTAATCGCAAAATAAGAATGGCTAGAATTAATCGGACCGGTTTTAATGAATATGCTTATTCAGAAACAAACATATCCGAGTTAGAGGCAGTGATTGGATTACTTTTTCTCGCAAGGATTTGCAGATATGGAAGACAAAACTAGCAAGACCTTTGGTCAAATGATGGAACTGGTATCGAAATCTTCCGTTTGATGACAATTTGATGAAGACTGATTGCAATTAACTCCTTTTTTTATCAAAGCTCAATATAGTCTTACTGGCCTTAAAAATAACTAGATTTATATAATTTTCTATCATGTATACTTTTTTTTTGGCTTAAATCTAATCGAGTTCAATTTTTGTTTGAAATTTAAAAGAGTGTTAAAAATCTTAATAAAAATTATAATTGACTAGAATAGTTTTCATTTTCTCCTTAATAATATAAATTAATGATTTATCTAATCGACTCATATGCATAATAATAAGTTTAAAATTATATTCTGTAACTAAACATGTTTTGATATTAGGGTCTCTCAGACCCTACCATGTGCTGTGATTTTTATTCACCAGGCATGTCAAGGGCGACTTAAGTATATACCAACCAGCACCGAAACATACGTGATAGTCGCGCCCTATGTAGACCAGACGTTACATGTAGGTAATTCATCCATACGAAGCATCCAAAAATCTTGTTCTTGGACTACATAATGCGCGACCACCCTAACTCGACAATGTGACTTTTTCATTGTAAGCAATTTTTTCCAAAAGAAGTTTGTGATCTACTCTATCAAAGGCTTTTTAAAAATCTGTATAAATACAGTCATTTTGTCTATTGTTATCAATATTTGTTAATAAAATATTGTATATTAACAAATTAGAAAACGTTAATCTGTTTTTGACAAAACCGTGTTGTTAGACGATAATGTTTTTTGCGTAAGCTAGGATATAATAATATATCACCATGCACAAATCGTTAAAAAGCTTTGACATATTGGAGGTCATGGATATCGGTCTATACTGCTCGAGATTAATTAAATGATCATTTAATTGCCAGCTGGTAAATTTTTGCCCTATGGAAACTAAAGGAAGCCAGGGTAGGATATACCATACCCTGGTGGCTAAATAATTTCTTCAAGGTACCGACTAAACCCGTTTGCATGAAGCGGCCTCCGACGACCTTGACATTTCGGTTCCTATTTGCCTTCCTTTACTACGTTTCCGGTACGAAGTAGCCAATCAAGAACTTTTCTGCATCAAATATTTCTTCGTCGAAATGGATCACACGTAATTGATCGTTTCTTTCAGTAAACAATCATATATTTTTCAACGCACTTACTTGAAAATTGGCTCTTATCAGCACTGTTATAGTTAAAATGCAGTTTTATTGTACATAATCACCCTAGTGCGCTAACATTAAATTATCGTTAGATAATCAAAAATAACCTATTCATGATATAAGCACCCAAAAAACTGAGCTAACTATTCCTTAAAAACTAACATAAGTATTATATACCCGGATCGCACAAGGGGAAGTCTCAAGTCTCTGCCTGCCTACCCCTTTGGGGAACAGGCGTGTTGTTATGAATGTATGTAAATATTGATCTTAAATTCGATTCTTGAAATCTTAGCATAATCTTATTTATAATTTCTGCATATTACATTAAATTACCTATCCAAGATATATATAGACAGAAATAGATCTAAGTACCACATTTCCCAAAACTGGTTTCCAAGGGGAGTAACCACTTTATTACGAACATCCAAATGAAATGGAACCATCCGATACACCGGAAATATTATATAAATAATACCCAATTTAGAACGTAAATGGTCACGTACAGTGCGATTTCAGTGGAACTTTCTCTCGCGGACGCTTAGGGCGTGAAATAAGGTCAAGGTTATCACTAAGGATTTAAGATTCCTGTCATAAAAGAAAGTTGTAACACGTAAATAATACTTGCACGTAAATAGTATTGCAAGCGTATGCAGTACGGTAACTGTTTTGTTATACCACTCAGGTGGCAAACAAGCTTGCGGCCTGCCTGCCTGATGGTAAGAGGTCACAGCAGTCTATGGAAGCTTGGGGTATCACTCGCGCGTTGCCGAACCTTCAAAAAACCAATAACTTCTTTCTTGAAGATCCCCATACCGTAAACTTAGAGAAAATTTTGGCAGGGAGCTCATTCCACAACCTAAGCGTTCGCGGGAGGAAGTTTCTCTGAAACTGCACTGTACGTGACCATTCAGGTGTACGAGGAGGAATTCCCTACTCAACATCAGCCAAGTTGTATGCTTGTTTACCACATTAGTGGAATGACAAAAAAATACAATCGAAATTGAATCGATCATCCCAGTTGTTAAAGTCGTTAAAAATTGACAAATATAACACAATACAATTGATTAAGTCAAAATAAATAATTAAAAAAAAAAACAAAAATTAGTTACATGTATTTTTTCTGTTAACGATATAAATATAATTTAGCTAAAATTTCATTATAATAGGTACATATAAATTTTTCAAATATTGATATTAGAGTTATTAATACTTAATGCTTTCTCCATACTTGCAAGTATACAAGTCGTCTTGCTTTATACACTCTCTATGAAAACAAAGTTTCTCATGCTCAACAATCCATGAAATATTTCTTTTGAGAAATCAATTCCTAATTTGGAACTATTCCCATTGGTCACATCTTTCATGGTGCCGTCAAAATTGAAGATGGTCTACTTTTCACAAGAAAGTTGACAGTGAAATCAAAGTATATTAATATACATCACTAGCTAGCTATTGACAACGACTACACCTGAATTGCTATCCTTTTAAGGCCACTATTAGTAAGGTAAATGCTAGATCGTTTTTTAAACTTTTCCCCCTGCCCAATTCTGACTTACTACTTATGTAGTTCATGGGTAAAGGGTGGTAAAGGGGGAATAGTGTTTTGTTTTCCATTTATCACTTATTACCTTAAAGTAAGATTATTTACGACGTATGGGGCATATAAAATACTAGCTTTTACCCGCGGTTCCACCAACCCTAAATTCGGTTATCAGTGTAAGATTTCAATGGTAACTCCTCAATTATAGAAAAAAAAAAACCGATTAATAGTTGACGTTTTCAAGTATCCTATGTCCATCCTCGGGACTCAAACTATCTCCATGCCTAATTTGCTCGGGGTTCCACCTGCCCTAAATACATTTATCGGTATAGAATTTCAACGGCAACTCCTCAATTATGCTGGACAAAAACCGACAAACATTTGACAATTATATATTAATTGGTACAGCGGCTTAAGCATGAAGGAAGAGGTAACAGACAGACAGAGTTACTCTCACATTTATGATATAAGTATGGATGAATCCATCCTAGTACAGATACCTACACTGCATCGAAAGCAATGTTGCGGCGTTGGGTTTACCCCCTGTCATGCTGGACTAAAGTGGTTATTGAAAAGTGGCTGTCTGCCTCATTATGATGTGGGTGAGTGTCCAGCCAGTGGTTCTGCAGATTTAAAACCGTCAAGATATACTAATTACATTTTTGCATTTAACGCAGATATAGGTAGATCTAGAAATACTTTCGACACAACGTTGCAGTACGTATGAAACTGCTGGGATCGGCTTGTTGCAGTACGTATGAAACTGCTGGGATCGGCTTGTCTAGAACTTTTTATTTACTTGTCTTATTTCGTAAACAAAATTCTAACCTTAAAATATGATAACTATGATTTAGACTCATATAAGAAAGACAACTAGCTAAATTATAGTTTTTTTTTTTTTTTTTATTGTATGTTTCGTTTTTCTTATATTTTTGCCTAAATAACTGTTTCGTTATTATTTAGGTTAGAATGTTGTGTACAAAATAAGACAAGTAAGATAAAAATAGAATGTAGTATAAAAAACCTTTATTTTTAAATAACAATATCTGTCTAGATGTCTGTATGTCTGTACATGTTTGCTCTAAATTACCAATCCACGAAACTTATTGTGAAAAATAACCGCGGGGGAATTTTCTGGAAATAGCAAGTTAAAAAATGAAGTAGGTTTTGGATTGTTAAGTTAAATATATATATATTACTAACGGTCCCGGCGAACGTTGTTCCGCTGCCGTCCCTCTGTAACGCGGCGAGCGTTGGTTTTTACCTAAAGTGCCCGAGTCGGGCTCGGACTGGACAGATCGAGATAAAAACTATCCTATCTTTAAGTTGGATCAAATAACGTATAGCTGACCCAGAGAACGTTGTTTCTCTTTTTAAAACACTGGCGCGCCACCTATTTTGAAAGGGTTGTACTAATTCAGAAACCCCAGCGTATGCTTAACCAATTTTTGTTTCCTTCCCCGGCGGTGTGCAAGACCATTTACTAAAATTTCATTACAATAGTTTTACCAGTAGTGCGCGGGTCTGACTCCCACTTGGCCCTTTTTTATTTCATATGAACCTTGCCCTAACAATAATAAACACAACTTAAATTATCTACTTCAGTGCAGTCGTGTATATATATATATATATATATATATACATAGCGCCATCTATTGAATACTTACTCAATCCATTTAACAGATACAGATAATTGTAACACGTGGTGGTTATGCTATGAAATTGTAGCTTATATAAAACGTTTGTATTTTTAACATAGCGCCATCTATTGAAGAAATGTTGGAGCTAATAAATAATAGACAAATAATTTGCAAAAAAATATATTGCGACTATAAATTGAGATGTAAGCTATCCTATCTTTCAAGTTGATCAAATTACACACGATGTACAAATCAAATTTAAAATAGGTTCAGTAGCTTAGGAGTCCATCACGGACCAACAATGTGACACGTAATTTTTATATATATAAAGATTTATTGTATGAAAGATAAGTGCTAAATGAATTTTAAATAATGTTCAACTGTTATATAATGGCAATCGGCTTAAAATTCACACTTAAAAATTCAAAAGTGATCGAAAGTCGCATTTTGATTATCTTATTACGTAGATTCATTTTTTTAAATATGTTTGGTCTTTATTTTTGGACTATATAGGTACTTCCTATGTAGACAAGTATTTTTAGATTTGGATTTAATACCTACGCATTTGAGCATATTTTAGTCTCTCTCAAACTTATAAAAAATGCTTCCGTGTAATGCAGTGGTTCCGTGGAATAGACAAACGTAAAATGGCTGATAGTCGGATAGCTAAAGGTCTTTGAAGTAAGCATATCATTTTTAGTCAAATGCAAAACAAGGTATACCCAAATTTGCAGTTTTGTATCCATTGTTCATCCGTAATGTTGAAAAAAATACCGTTTAGATAGTTTTTAAAAAAAGGCTATAGTCTGCTAACTTCGAGAAAAGCCACTTTGCAGGCCCGCATCACCCTTGCATATAACATTTTGCTGAGGTGGTCGGCCAACTTCCCTTAAAGTAGAATAGCCTTTTTTTAGAAACTAGCTTTAAATCAAATTAACATTACGGATTAAAAACGGCAAATTCTCAGACACTTGGCCTTTTTTTAAAAAATAGCTCAATGGTAAATTTTTGAATATAACAGATAAAAAACGGCAAATTTGGGTATACTTTGTTTTGCATTTTTCTAAAAACGGTATACTAACTTAAAAGACCACTAAAGCCCTCTGCGACTTGGGCAAAACTGAACTGCAAATAACAGCTGTTGTACTGTTTATAGTGTAGGAGGACCTTGTTAGACGAATGGACAAAAATTTTACTCGTTAGGATATTTTGGGTACGAAAAAGTCATGCAATTTTTGTTCATGCAATCCCTAAAGACCTAAAATTGAGTTTGTGTTAAATTAAAAATGAACAAATCATTTTTTTTTCATTTAAAATAAAAAAAATATTGTAGAGCGAAGTAATTTAAACCAAATCGTCAACTTCAAAATTAAAAGTTATCGTCAATACTTTCCTTTTCCTTTCTTAAGTTTATTTCATGTTATGTTTATTTTGAATGACAGAAAAACAAAAATTTTAAGTATTATATGCACGTATTATACAAGTGACTATACCTTCATTAGGTTCACTGTCCGTCCGTATAACTTATTTATTTATTTATTGATTTATAATAGTCATAAAAAGAATAAATACTCTGTGATATTTGTTATGTATAATATATGTATGTATATAAAACTTCACGATTTTACTTCCAACTAGAACTAGTGACTACAACAACACAATATTTTTATTTAAATAAAAGAGAAACATTTGCTAGTTCCAGACGCATTGTTGAAAAAATAAGTCATGTGGACTAAATTTATTGGCACATCTGTAATACAAAAATCTAAAATATATGTATGTACATACATATACATACAAACTTACACAGAAAACCTTTATTATATTCCATTTGGCATCGCATAATGTGTAGCATTTTGTAATTTTGTTTCCGAAGAAAGAATATAATTGTATAATAGTATTAATAATATTATCAACAATTCATACATATGACAAAATACTCTTAACTTCATTGTGGTCACCAAGGACTGCAATTTAGTGAAAACTCCCGTATCTAACGCACCATGCTATGTTAAATGGAGTATAGTGGTACATAAAATTTTTTTTTAGAAATAATGATATCAACACAAACTATTTTTTTTTAACTTGCCCTTACTGCACCGTTTTCAGCATCTTAATAGCGTCCATTACGCACTTGTGCCTTTTACGATGTCTTCTACCTGTCTTTCAAGTGTGTTGAGAACAGTCGTATGGCACTCGTAAACTCTGCTCAATAGGCATTCGGCTGTAATGAGCAGCGTAGCTCACTTGTATCATCATAATGTACTAAATACGTTTTATAATAAGGCAAAACAACGTTTTAATTATTGTATGTTATAAATGCAATATTATTGTAAACACTGACTTGTATTTCATTATGGTGACACAAATTATTCTTTATTTGATATTCCATCGCTGTAGCATCCATAAATTAACGTTCGTAAACTTGCAATAACAATACATTTCTTATTATTTTCTTATTCATTACAGATAATATAACAATCATAATATTATTTTTATATTATGAAACGATTTGGCAATGTCAATTTGACACTTCAATGTCAAGTTTAAATGTCTATTTGACTAAAGGGGTGTTTAGTTGACAAGCAATGAATGCGTTCAATGCTCTGTATGAGCACATTCGATCGTTCTGCTGTTTAAAAATGAATGCGCTATGACGTCACTACCGGACCGCATTCAACGCATTAGCTGCATATGCTCGGGAGTGAATGCGCTGTCAAAATAGTGAACGGCCAAATTGTTTGTTTACATTTGGTGAACAGAACGATTTCATAGCTCTCAATGCCGTCAATAGAACGCACCTTTTACCTATATGCTTATTTGTAGTTGAAAGACTTTAAAAGAGATTATAATTTGAAAACAGCAAACATCGCATAATTAAATCATTAAAGTTTTAACACGCAGATATTAATTTCAGTATGAACACCGTTAGTTAAAACAGTTAGTGTAGTTTTTTATAAGGGGGTAACAAATGGCTGGGCACACAAACAAATTATAAGGTATAGTGGTTAATACCTAGCCTCTATTCATAATCCATTTTAGTCTTACGTGACAGGTGGTGATCCCGACTAAGGTTTCCGTAGAAAATGCTAAAAACTGATCCCTGATAGTTTTAGCATCGATTCTGATATTTTTAAAGGAGTCAAATTAGCGCAGCCATTAGATATATTATATTTTCTTTTCGCACAAAGCATTATTCTAAAATGTACTACATAGAAATTATTACAATATAGTTATTAGCTATTTAAGTAAGGTTTTGTATTGTTTAATGGGGTACCTACATATGTATTTTATTCAGCATTTTTACTGAAAGAGACCATATTCAGCAGAAATACACACAGATGTGTTCTAGAAACAAAACCAAAATTCTAATTGACCTTCCATTTAGTAAAAGGCACTTTTTACATTACCTAACACATGTCTGACACAGACTTACCTCCATTGTATCGCTAGAAAGTGGCTGACACAGCTTTGCTATTTGTTGCTTACAAGTTGCAAAAACTTCCACTTTGTAACTTATGAATAAACCCTATGTTACATTTGTTATTATATTTGGACCGTGACTACTTTGCCGCAATTTTTTAGTGCATTGATAGAACATAATAAGAATTATATCAAAGAATATATAAAATCATCATACTGGAGAGCAAATAAAACTAGGTAGGTGTTTATACATGAAATAGTAACTATTTATTTAATGCCTTATCGTTAGCGTAGTGATGTGTGTGACAACTTTAGGTCGTATACCATCCATACTTATATTATAAATAAGCTAAAGTTTGGCATGGAGAAAGTTTTAGTGCCGAGAAAGGTCATAGGCTACTTGAAAACGTCAAGTGTTAGTCAGTTTTTTTTCTATATTTAAGGAGTTGCTGTTACAATCCTGCACCGATAACCGTTTTTAAGGTAGTGGTAAAACTGCGAGCAAATATGGCATGAAGATAGTGTAAGTCCCGGGCAAGGACATACAAGAAATCAAAAGTGTGCTAAGAAACTAAATAGAACTTCTTGCCAGCTTTTTTGGCAGAAATTAACATTGTATACATTGTATCGACGATTCAAAAGTGTTCTCAGAAACCTATTTGAATATTCTTTGATTTGATTTGATATATATACTTTTTTTGAAAATATATACATAGAAAACACCCAATCTCAAGACAAACATAAATAATGAATCACGCTCGATTTAGCAGTTGAGTCATTACCCAATTAGTCACGGAGCCGACAAGGGAGACACATTGTATAGGGCTTTGAAAATACGTTTGAATTTCTTAAGAAACTTTTTATCTGAGATTTATATTTTGCGAGTTATAACCTTCCAAATTCAAAAATTTCAAATTTAAATTTTAAAAAAAGAGGCTTCATAAATACTACCAACAAAAATTATTTTGGACAAAAGTTTTTTAGATATCCACAAAAATACACAATCACCGGAAATGGACGGAATTTTATCAAAATCAACCAATAACTTATATAACTATAACACTTCTTCCTGGCGATATTTGGCTAGTTTAGTCATTGACTTCACAATACACATTACTACACAGTATTAGATCACTACATATATTAGCGTCCGGTTAGATAACTCTTTGGCAATATCTCGCAGATTTAAATTCGATTTAAAAACGCCAGAGAATGCACTAATGACGCCCTAATTGACCAAAATTATTTGTAAGCCAAATACGACTCACTTCCGCTTGGTATTTCTATCGTTTTATATTCTTTTTGGTTCTCATTGACCTACTTTTTTTGCGACAGACGATTCGAACACGAAACATAATATTAAATTTTGCAGTTTTTCTCATAACGGTAGTAACACGATTTTAATGGCTTATACCGAAATTTGATTTTAACTAGCCTTTGGCTGCGACTACGCCCGCGCTGAAGTCGGTTATTGGAGTGGTATTCTTAAGGCAACTCCTTGATGGCTTCTGGGCGGCGTATTAAGATGAAAGATGTAGCAAAGTTTAAGTTAGAACTCCAGCAATACCAATGTAAAAACCGCATTTAATTTGTGCACTGTATTATGTTTGATGCGCGTATAAACATAGATACAAACAACGAAATAAAAATTCTAAAGATATGTGATGTAGGTGTGTATGCAGCTGGTCTGGCTTCCCTGTTCTTGGGATAAAAAGGCTGCGACATACGGATGGACTAACAGGACGAAACTATAAGGGTTCCCAATTTGCCATTTGGCTACAGAACCTTAACAGAAACCCAACTCTAGATATGCAGAATGTATAAAACAATATTTTTGCCCCCACCACTGTCACACAACACAAAGAACCAAGAAGTAAATTTTCGTAGAGTATCGTGAAAAACAACAGTATTTGAAAAGTATTATGATGAATTTAAATTTGGAACCGGTAGAAAAACATAGCTAGATTGCATTCCAAAACCCATTCGGTAGAAAATAAAAATCTTCCTAGGCCGTTCTAGAACGTAACAATGACTTCCAGTGTATAGTGTTGTGCTAGTTTATGCAATGTTCCAATTAAAAAAGAATATCATCTAAATAAATCAATGACATGTAATTTGTTTAGTTGGTAGTTATTTAATTATAAATAACATTTTACCATGGTAATTTTACAATAAGAATCAATAGAAGCTGAAAATGTGAAAAACACATTCTCCAAAAGCAATTATTAATAATGTTTTTTATAGTTTTTTTTCCATTGATATTGTAAGCAGTTAAAAGCTAAGTCAAATTTAAGATTAAAAAAAATTATTTTCTCGTAGTTAATGGTAAAAATTAGAATGCACAACTCGTCAAAAAAAAATCTCGCACCTGTTTATCACTCACCCCGCTTAGGATTTCACTCTTGAACCAATCGCTACACTTGGAATTCAACTTATAGGTTCTCGTATGAAATATGCAATCTACTACTTTACTAAAACGGAACTGAATTATCTACTGTAATGCGTAAAAAAGCCTTATATAAAAAAAAAAATGTTACTCAAAAGATTATATACTCCCATCCTTAAATACGTAGTTGAAGAAGTCTCTGAGTAATAACAAACAACATGCCTAAAGCCATTGTTGTCGTAAACGAAGGCATGTATACGTTCTTCCGCTCTACATTACAAAGATCTCCCCACTCAATCAGACACTTAAAGCGATTGCACACTGAGGAGATAAAACTGCGCTGTTGAATATTTTTTTTTAAATTAACGCTGAAAAAAGGTGCGTTTTGTTGACTGCTTCAATGCGTTTAATGTCATAATCCTGCTTAGTTAAAAAGACATAAATTCTGTATAACACAGTACAGATCCTGGTTAATTCTCTTTGGTAGGATAACCGCATTATATACATTATGTCAGTCAACAAAACGCCACTAAAACCTGGAGTGAATTGTAAGTTCAGAATAGTTTATAAGTACCTACATTGTGCATTAAAGGTGGTAAGAAGAAAATTACTAACGAGAGGCTATTTAGGCTTTAGTGGCTCGAGTTTGTAATTTGTTGTCTTACCACCCGCTTCACCTGCATATAATGACACTGAAAAGGGTAAGTGTAATGAAAAAAAAACGCAGCCTGCATGTTACGCAAGTGTAAAACACCGTGATTATAATTCAATTATATTTGTCCCTAACCTAAATGTTCAGCCTGTCGCATTATTTTACATCACAACAATGGGAAGTCGCAAAGTGTCGTGTGTGCGTCGCGCCTTCAAAGGAACTCTCGCAATCTTGCGCAACGCAACTGTCCGCTGAACTTTACGATTGCTTCTTTTCAGCAGAACATAGAATCAAGAACCAGCTACACGGCAATCATTTCTACTTCAATGTACCAAAGAATTTTGAAATGGCGGCGCGGCGGTCATTTCTACTTCTTCGTCTAAATTACAAAGCATAGACGTCTAATCTTTGCTATTTTTGCACATGCATTCTGTAGTTTCTTAATTCTATGGAACAAAGTGAAATTTCCATTACATGTATCGCGCTGTTCCCAAGAATTGCATGCGAGTTTATAATATTCTAAACAATAGGCTAGTGTTTTAGAAATATTGTGGCTTAGAAACGGCGAGATGTTGAATCTTAAACATAAATACATCCATTGTTTCTTTGAGCTGTCAATCATTTTTAACATCGTAAGCGACTTGAAATGTATATTAAATAAGTAATTTGATAAAATGTTAATGATTAATTTAGTCCGTACTATTTATTTATGAAATATTTATGAAAAATAGAAATTGGGATATTGTTTTTGTTGTTAAAAATAGAAATATAAACACACAACAACTAGGAACTTTTTAAGTCCTATAACATCAATTTTACAAATACAAAAATCTTCATATAGTTAAATAAATACATAATAAATATAAATACATAGAAACAACATTTCTTCGTTCGAGAAGCTGGAATTGTTCTTCGATGCCTCAATTGACTCCCTCGCAGCCTAGTTGGTAATGTGGCCGCAGAGGGTGTGGGTTCGATTCACGCACTAGACAAACATTTATGTGATAAACATTTGTGTTTGTCTTGAGTCTGGGTGTATTGTATGTATGATATGTATGTATTTACAAAAAAGAAATAACATGTATTTGTATCCGTTGTCTGATATCCATAACACAAGCTTTACTTACTTTGGGGCCAGACGGTGTTGTGTGTTATGTCCAAAAATATTAATTTATTTAATTGGCAGAGCAATAAGATAGAATCTTAGGGTTGCAGGTTCAAATCCTGGCTCTAAATTAATGTTTTAACTGCATCATGTTATGAAAGTATTTATTGTATTGATGATACATAGATATTCAATAGGCCTTATGATAATATATTATTTTCGAAGACTCCAGGGATTGTCAAACGAAGAAAGATTATTTCTATGTATGTATATTTCACTTATTCTGTGATGGCCGTGAGGCCAGTGCTGGATTCGTATTATTGACGGACTCACCACACGGTTCGTCTATGAAACTCTACTCATCCAGGAAAGGCTTACCTTCTCGAATTCAACAGTAATGTAATATTTTAGTCCAATAACGCCATATGAATAAAGATGAGGCTTCTTAGTGTAAGAAGCAATACATAAAAAAATCTTAGTTGCAAATATGAGTTGAATGAATTCTTAAAAACTCCTCCCACTAATGTAACGGGGCCTTTATACGCACGTCCGTCACCATAATATTATCTGTTGACGAACATGTTTTACTTTGAAGTAATGACTTGTTTATTCCCGCGGCTTCGGCCACGTGGACTTTTAAAACAAATGAGCTTTTTACTGTTAATGGTTTTTTTCTACAGAAATATCAAGATTCTCTTTCCATTTCCTATTTTGCCCTCTGATTTGATTATTCAACCTCAAGGCCTAATACCAATTTTTATATATTTACTTTAAAAATAACGATTTTTTATACAAACTTCAACCTACAATTTCCTCCTCAGGCGAAGAATTTTGCAAAATTCTTAGTGCTCGCCTACGTTTCAACAGTCATCTAGGTGTAGTTTGAACTGTGCGTTTATGTGTTTAAAAATAATAAAACTGGATTTAACGCGTGATTTGGCAAAACACCTTTTTCCCGACGTTTCGACTCGGTTACACCAGCCTTGGTCACGGGTAGACTAGCGGTGCGCGGCGTGTCGTCGGCTTCGAGTGTAACCCAGCCGAAACGTCAGGAAAAAGGTATTTTGCCAAATGACGTGTTAAATCCCGTTTTATTATTTTTAAATTAGTAATGGAACGCGTAAATTTAAAAACTTATATGTGCGTTTATGTATCAGTCACTTAACTCTTTTATAATATGTATATTATATGGACTAGCACAAAGTCCACGGTTTGTGATAGTCCACGGGGTGAAAGTTTAAGTTATTAATTTTCTACATTATTTATGATGATCTTTAAAAGCTTTTTGCCATTTGTTGTAATTTGTCCATTTAAAAATATTCGGTTGTTTTTAATAAAAAAAATATTGCAGCTAATGTTATGTAAAATGTAGCTACAGATAACAATTTCCTCGCAGCCTAGTTGCTAGTGTGGCCGGCTGCGGTGCAGAGGGTGTAGATTCGATTCCCGCAATGGACAACTATTTATGTGATTAAAAAAATTTCTGTTTGTCTTGAGTCTGGGTGTATTTATGTATGTTATAAAATATATATGTATTTGTATCCGTTGTCTGGTATCCATAACACAAGCTTTGCTGACTTTGGGGCCAGACGGCGCTGTGTGTAATGTCCAAAAATGTTTATCTATTTATTTGTCCTATTAGGCAATACAAATGTACATATATAAACACAAAGTTTCTGTGTTATTTATGATACTAGTAAAACATATAACTACTTAATAGCATGATATATTAGGTATACAGAAATAATTTACAGTTTATTGTATTCTGATAACAAATTCCCGAAACGCATCACCAAATGTAATTACAATGTAGGTAATCTCAAATTATTAGTACGATATAATTTAAGATTACCACAATTGGAGATTGGGATTGTTTTAAGCTGCCAGCCTCCAGTGTCTATTTAAGGGGGCTCCCATACAACAAACGTGATTTTTTTGCCGTTTTTATAGATAATGGTACGGAACCCTTCGTGCGCGAGTCCGACTCGCACTTGGACGATTTTTAATGTAGGTACGTATACAAAATATAACGCCGCCTCGTGTTTTTCTTTTGCTAAGATTAAGAATGTGTATTAAGAGGACGCACTTCGCGGCGCCGCGCAGCGGGCTTCATACAAACGAATTTCTCATTTGTTTTTGACATTTACTGATCAATCACTGTGAAATTTCTTAGTCATCATCCCAAGCCGAATACCTAGGTCTGTGGTTTTTCCAAAATCTTGTAAAACGTTCTATTAGGTAGAAATCTTTTATGAAAAACTAGAATCCTGTATAACTTTTGAGCTATAGAATTTTATAGAAAACTGGCACACTGTAGACCTAGATATTTATTACTAGAATATGGCTTCAAAATTTCGTGGTGTTTGACAGTCAAAAATAAATGAAAAATTCGTTTGTATGAAGCCCGCTGCGAGGCGCCGCGAAGTGTAGCCGCTCAAGGGATATCTTTTATAAAACTGTATGCGCGTGCGTTTAGAAAGTGATGAAACCTTGTCAAGTATATTGTTATGTAATAGTATTGTTGTGTATTAAGGGTGGTAAGAAGAAAATTACTAACGAGAGGCTATTTAGTAGCCTAAGACCGAAGGTTTTGGCTGAAGTTAAAAAATACTACCCATCAAACAAACATACAAAACATATTTCGAACCACATGACAGCTTTTATACATATTTGATATAATAGGTGGGTCATCACTGCCCGTTGGATCTATGAACGCGCGCCTTGCTATGAGAAAATTAAAATGAAACAACATAAAAAAGCCCTGCAGCATAATGACACTGATATTAAGTAAGTGTGATAAAAAATATATGACATATATATGGTTTTGAAAAATTTCCAACTTATTTTCTACTCGAGAAAAGATCTTTGGTTTTGGAACGTACGTAGACTTATAAAAGATTATCAATAAAATAGTTATTTTTTGGAAGCACGCATTGTTTATCACACAATTTATATTTCTGGCTGTTTAACGGAGCTGATGATAATGAGGATGGATCGTTTTTAATAATTTATGATGTGGAAACAATTTAATAAAATTATTTAAATAGACTATCAAATAAAATTAATTTGATAGTCTATTTTGTGAAAGGCACTCGTTCCTGAATATAGAGAACAATTTACAGAAAACAAAACATTTTATAACAAAGGCTAAAAATTTCAGAAACCACATAGTTTTGTGATGTCTGTCAGTTTGATTATTATAACCCCTATACTCTTTAATGATAAAATAGAATAAAATCTTTAAAGATAGACGTAAGAGATGAAATTTCAATTTAGTTAAGAACAGAATTTTTATGTAATAAATATTCAATTAATGAAAAGCGTAAGAACTCTAAAAATATACCCGAAAAAACCTCTGGTAAAAGGTGGAACCGTGGACTTTGTGCTAGTCCATATAATATACATATTATAGAAGAGTTAAGTGACTGATACATAAACGCACATATAAGTTTTTAAATTTACGCGTTCCATTACTAATTTAAAAATAATAAAACGGGATTTAACACGTCATTTGGCAAAATACCTTTTTCCCGACGTTTCGACTGGGTTCGGACAGCGGGCTTCATACAAACGAATTTTTCATTTATTTTTGACTGTCAAACACCACGAAATTTTGAAGCCATGTTCTAGTAATAAATATCTAGGTCTACAGTGTGCCAGTTTTCTATAAAATTCTATAGCTCAAAAGTTATACAGGATTCTAGTTTTTCATAAAAGATTTCTACCTAATAGAACGTTTTACAAGATTTTGGAAAAACCACAGACCTAGGTATTCGGCTTGGGATGATGACTAAGAAATTTCACAGTGATTGATCAGTAAATGTCAAAAACAAATGAGAAATTCGTTTGTATGAAGCCCGCTGCGCGGCGCCGCGAAGTGCGTCCTCTTAATACACATTCCTAATCTTAGCAAAAGAAAAACACGAGGCGGCGTTATATTTTGTATACGTACCTACATTAAAAATCGTCCAAGTGCGAGTCGGACTCGCGCACGAAGGGTTCCGTACCATTATCTATAAAAACGGCAAAAAAATCACGTTTGTTGTATGGGAGCCCCCTTAAATAGACACTGGAGGCTGGCAGCTTAAAACAATCCCAATCTCCAATTGTGGTAATCTTAAATTATATCGTACTAATAATTTGAGATTACCTACATTGTAATTACATTTGGTGATGCGTTTCGGGAATTTGTTATCAGAATACAATAAACTGTAAATTATTTCTGTATACCTAATATATCATGCTATTAAGTAGTTATATGTTTTACTAGTATCATAAATAACACAGAAACTTTGTGTTTATATATGTACATTTGTATTGCCTAATAGGACAAATAAATAGATAAACATTTTTGGACATTACACACAGCGCCGTCTGGCCCCAAAGTCAGCAAAGCTTGTGTTATGGATACCAGACAACGGATACAAATACATATATATTTTATAACATACATAAATACACCCAGACTCAAGACAAACAGAAATGTTTTTAATCACATAAATAGTTGTCCATTGCGGGAATCGAATCCACACCCTCTGCACCGCAGCCGGCCACACTAGCAACTAGGCTGCGAGGAAATTGTTATCTGTAGCTACATTTTACATAACATTAGCTGCAATATTTTTTTTATTAAAAACAACCGAATATTTTTAAATGGACAAATTACAACAAATGGCAAAAAGCTTTTTAAGATCATCATAAATAATGTAGAAAATTAATAACTTAAACTTTCACATTTGTAGTAATACTTGTGATGACATAAGAATTATTGTTTTTATGTAAGAAACATTGCAAAAATGTCGGTCCATTAATACTTAAGCAGTTTTGCTAATGATAAATGAGTTTACTTAAGTCGATATGCTGGCCTAATAGTGCGGAAGAAAAACTTAAGTAAGTTATATTGATTTTTTAAATGCTAATAACAAAAAAAAACTGTTTAATAATGACCTTATTAATATAAGCTATTTTTATGAAAGAACAACAACAGAAAATATCAAGACAGGTCGACCGATGACTTAAAGAAGGTAACCGGAAATGGCTGGATTAGTGGAAGCGTTCTTTGAGAAAGTCCTATATCCAGCAGTGGACTGCTATACTTTGCAGTTAAAATTTAAATTATTTCAAATGCAATCGACGAAAGCAAAATAAGTCATTTTCAAAAATAGAAACTAGGGATGTGCTGCAAAAAGACGTTATCGTTATCGTAACAATATCTAGATAATGTAACACGTTATTGAGTAACCGTTCCAGGACGCTGCCTACGAAAGTGATTTTAATACAAAAATCGATACGCTCTATTCATCTCATTGCATCATTTGTAATTAGATTACAACTAGTTTGACGTGTGCTATTAGATTAACGATTAGCACGTGACTGCTCTAGTATTTTTCAATCAATAAAATAATGATTACCAAACGAATTACTAGGCTACGTTGAAGGAAATAATTTTATGTTCAACAATCATAGAAATGCGGGCGACAATTAATTTGATTACGTATGTAGGTAATCTTCATAAATGTATTGTATTGTTATTAAATTTATACCAAGAAAATCAGTCAGTTAACCTAAAACTGTGTTTGTTTTTAAAAGTAAATGGCTTAAAAATAAAAACTTATTTGAGACCAGTGTTCATTTTATTTTTCTTAAATTAAAAAAATCTTTTGTAAGTGTTAGTTACTTTATACCTCAACGCTAAAAAACTTTAAATTGTACTGCAATGAAACAGCTAATGCACCAGCGACAACCCTTTTTTTTATAATAAATTCAAATTTATTTTTAAATCAAATTATAAATGATTCGAAGCCCCTAAGTTTCTTTTTTTACAATTTTTGTTACTGGCAACTGGTAAAAAACTACTATTGACGTGTACTTGAACTCCATTTTCCAATAAAAATGAATTATTTATCGTTTTCTATAAGTTTTTCTTAAAATGGTTTACACGTAAAACATCTTTTTTCCTGTTTTTGTTTTTACATTTTTCTTTTACTTACAGTCATATTGTGCTGTTCTTAATAACAAAAAGATAAAAAACTGGCGCAGAATTCTAACATCAAGATGTTAAGAATTATGCAGTGATTTTTGTTATATATATATATAAGCGCCGTCTGGCCCCAAAGTAAGCAAAGCTTGTGGTATGAATACCAGACAACGGATACAGATACATACATATTACTTTTTTTTTGTAAATACATATATATTATACATAAATACACCCAGACTCAAGACAAACTCAAATGTTTTTTATCACATAAATGTTTGTCCAATGCGGGAATCGAACCCACACCCTCTGCGCAGCAGTCGGCCACTCTACCAACTAGGCTGCGAGGGAGACATTGTATGGTATCTATCTCTATCTTCTATGGTATCAATTTACAGTGTTACAGTGTCACTTACACCCCGTGTAATTTACTCATATATTATATAACAGCATTGTGTAAATACAAAGAACAATAGCTTTAATTTAAAAACAACTCAAGCAAAGCCAACATTGGCGGAGATGACTAATTAGCAAAATAAAAACTGTAACTCAATAAATTGAAACTTTGAAATCTATGTATTTTATAGGTACATAATTAGTTAATACTGTTTCTTATATTATTAGCTGCTGATCCAAATTTGAGCAAGTCCTATGTCTAAATAATTATTTTTATGATTCATCATAGCTAATAAATAATATTATTAATGAAATTTTTAGACAATTTTTTATTTTAGAATTACCTCAGTCTTCTATAATGAAAAATTAATGTTTAGTGTTATTACTTGATCAACGAAACACTATTAAATAAGATAAAATCAATCTATACGAGCGGCAACAGGATCGTCACAAATATAGTAAATACGTATTCATTTATGATGCTGCATTTGTACTTTAGATATTTAAAAAAAAATTGAATCGGCATTTTAAAGTCTCTAAAGCTAAAACATTGTTTTCCGTTTATCTGTCTTGAATCGCATTCAGTAAAAGCTTATTGAATAAATAGATTTTGCTGCGACTGTTACGATCAAAAAGCCACATTTTGTCTATACCCATTTAGCATAACCGAAGATATGGTAACTAAAGTTGCCAACGAACGAAGCAGTGCACAGAAGCTTGTTCAATACCGATTTAAAAAAAATTCTATTAATCAACAAAAAGATTTGTAGCTAAACAATTAAATTTAGCTGTACATCGAAAAGTAAGTAAATTTACAATTCTAACGTTGGGTAACTAACTTTATTGATTCACACGAATATTCTGATCAGACTGTTAAGTACTGCTATAATATTGGAATCTAATAATGTCGAATACCGTTGAGAAATTATACATTAATAATAATTAGTTACTATCAAGTTTCAAGATACTTTAATCCGACTATAATTTTATCAGTTATATTTCGATCTCGACTACTAACTGACCATAACGTCTCCTATTTTCGATGTTTGCCAATTCTGGTTAATTTCGCAAATATCATCGTTGTCAATGTTGAAACCTTAAACCACCGGATTTAATTAATTAAACAAGATAAATGACCGTGAACTTAAATTGCAATATCACGTTTAGAAGATGCAAAAACGGTTTAACAATATTATTTGCAACTCGTCTGACCCCGTTATAGCAAATAACAATACGATGCAGTCTAATTAGGTAACTATTTTAAAGTCAACTGTTGATTATAAACGCGTTTTTATAATGTGAATGATTTATCCATACTGAAGTGCGGATGTGAGTTTGTTTGTTTGTCCTTTCTTCACGTCGAAACGGAGCATTTAATTAAGCTGAAACTTTGCACAGACATAGTGAAAGAGACGGAGAGGGACATAGGCTACTTCTTGTCCCGGAAAATTTAAATGTTCCAGTAGGAATAATTACAACCGAATTACTCGTGAACGAACTTCAGCTACAGCTAGTTACAGCAAACTTCCTTACTACAATCAAAAAGTCGCTGTAGCACTTCCACGCCTATAACTGATTTTAGCGCGAATTATAAACAATATCGTAAAGACATGATTACTTTCAGACACGACAGTCGATTGATTTCAGTCACGACTATTGATTCTTAAATAAAATTGGTATCACAGATTTTTACATGAAGAAAAATAGATCGAAACGCACTATAAAACGGTTTACATAAGGCATGCTATAAATAACTAGTTATGCGTTACCATTGAAAGTTACGACATTTAAGTCGTACACATCAATGGCGCCCACACTGCGACCGTTAAGTCGCGAATGCTTTTGCAACGCATTCAAAATGACTAATCGCTTTACAAATTGATCTTTAGCACGTACGAAATTTAACAATATGATTTGAAATTAAGAAAAAAGTGTTTTTGTTGCCTCCGAGGTTTGTACAAAATCTAGGTTTGTAATCATATTACGCATAGATTCTACATTTGAAGTGATCATTACAAGTGTAAATTATAAGTTACTAAGCGATATTTTATCAATGTTAATAATTTTTTTTAAAGCAAACATTCTGTCCAAAGATTAACCTCGATGTACTAGGACTTTAAAAGTCACTAGTGACGGTATAGTGACGAGAAATGAATAAAGAATAACATTTTGGTAATAACCGTGTTCTTAGAGTCTTAGCTAAAAGCTTCCGTGAGCGAACAGCCCATAGCTACAATATAATAAAAGTAAAATTATTTTTCTCCATTGTAATTAAGAGACATATGAATATAAAAATTACCAAACGAAAAACATTAGTTAATTTTTTTTAGTAAATTTTTAAATAATTAAACATTTTTTGGTTATTTGCAACATACCTTTTACTGCTTTAAATTAAAAAAATTATAAAAACGCGTTGTTTAGACAAAAATAATATTTTAGAAGTATCATACATTGTTACCGTCTATTATTCTAATTAGATGCTCTAGGGCAATATTGTTATTTATATACACAAATATTTTAAAAGGACCACTTCACATTATGCATGCATATTTTATGGTCAATTAGGACAGGGTTCATATTAAAATTTTAAATGTTTTAAATATTTTTATTAAAAAGCATAGGTATGGAATTTTTCTGACTATATTTATAATATACTTGTTATGGAAATCATCAATAAAGAAAAGTAATAAATATTGTATCTCTACCGCTTTAATACTAATCTTAATTCACTAAGTAATCAATACTTGTAATCGAAGTAACACGAGAATCAAAAACATAATCCAAGTGACCTTAATGACTGTTACAATTACGCGTTTTATTCCAATTTACATAATGATAACCATTGAGAAAAAAAAAACGTAACACAGTGTATCTACTGCCTAACATTAACCTCGAAAATTCATCTAGTTCCTAACTCACAAGGTGACGAATTGCAACACCGATTACACGACCGAAAATTTGTAATTGCAGAGCTTTTTTATAGTATGAGAAATTTAAGGAAATTGTGACCTCAAAGTTTATATATAGGATATATAATAATAGGCACCTACTAAAGGTACATAAACAAGGCCTCCAACTATTGTCGGCTTAAATTAGCTCAAAATCGCTCAACGAGCTATGAAAAGAGCTACGCTTGGTATTTCTTTGCGTGATAAATCTGGAACCTTGAATCAGAAATTCGCCGAAAAAACAAAATCACCGACATATAGCACAAACTGTTACCAAGCTAAATTGGCAATGGGCAGGCTAAATCGCTGGTCGAACTGATAACTGGAAAGGTTATCAAGTAGCTACCACCGTTTAGAATATACAGCATAGGACAACCATATACCAGGTGGAAGCAGGCGGCTTAAAATTGGCCAATTTAGAGACATTAATGAAGGCGATATATGACTAAAATTAGGCGTCATCCGGCGAAAATGACGAAAATTTAAAGAATATTTTTTTAAGGTGAATGAAAAAACTAACCTCTTCAAATTATTTTCCTAACATAAGTTTTATGTCTTATAAATATGGCAATAACACCAACTTGTTACAAGCGAAAAGTATTTAAAAAAATATCATCATAAATTACATCTCGAAATATATTATGCCTAGTTTTTAAATCGAATCCATAATTTCCTTTGAAGTCCTGAGCTAAATACATGTTTCCTTTCACCGACAGTTTATCTGTACCCGGAACACGCCAATGTCGAAGCCTGCTATGGCGAGAGTAATATGTTATGTTCATGAGTATAAGGCTGTACTCTTTAATTTTGAAATATATATTGGCTATAAAAATATCCTCTTTTTTCACAAATGTAAAATCTTTTGTGTAAAAAAATAGTAATACCAGCCATTGAGCTATATTAAAGTCAACAGAAAGTAATCCACCGACAAACCAAGTCAACAGACATCATTCCATGCGTATGCACAATAATCTCGACTTGAAAACTTCTTCCTACTTGTCAGTCAGTCTTTGAACATAATGTTACATGCAACAAAATAAAAAATCTACAACTAAGTTTCATTAATTTATCTCTATCATCACTTTTAATATTTATCTTTGCGTTACATCAACTTACAAATGTTACAGAAGCAAATATCAATACGCCTTTAGGCAAATATCAACTAATCTAACAATAGCTGAATAGCTAAATAACTATGTTTATCGATAGTGCTCTAGCTAGTGTTAAGTTACGTCACTACGTGGTTGTGGCCAACTTTCGTCGCCGCTTCGCAACGCACGCTCGCTGCGGAACCGACCGGCCAATCACTACCACTACAATATTGTAAACACGGACGTATATTAGGGCATTGACACACTTTATTACATGTTATATTATAAATTGTAGACAAGTTTTTTAACCGTTACAGACTTACAGATGAAATGTGTATATTTTAATCATCAACATAAAGACTGGACTGCGCATTTACTAGACTGCGGTACAGAAAAGAGACAGGTTGTAGAATTTTAGATTGTCTCTTTCTAAAGTGTGGCCAATATTTGTGAGGCAATAGCACAGTCCATAGGGCAGATTACAGATTTCGAAATCTAAGACATGCTTGTTTCTCTTTGCCTATTTACTTACATTTTTTTTTTAACTCTATTTGAATCGTATTTCTCAAAGTTTACAGGTTAAAAATTTTCAAAAATGATTTAAATAACTACTAGAATATATTTTAATAAGTGAAAGCGTCTGTTTCTTTATGGTTTCGTAAAATGTAATTTTTTTTGCGTTGCTTGCTTGTAGGGGAGAGTGTGCATGAAAGAGCCAGGCTTTGAAAGAGCCGATGTGATTTTTCATCATTCATCGATATTCTACCAAATTTTAATTTTACTCCTTAAATGGCAGCACTGGATAGCTGTCACCCACAAACATATGACAGTTCTACGACAGCAAATGGCCTCACAGGACTGTTACTAAAATTCAGAAGCCAAAAAGTAAGTTTCTTAGTGTTTATTTTAGTTTTTTTTTTCAAAAAGGGTATTCGATAAGTTGACAAAAAAGATATGCATTATTGGCGTCCATATATTTGCCCTTGTTCTGCACAAATAATATCAGATCAGCGTTCTGGTACAGTAACTTTTTTTTGAGGTTATATTTTTAACAGCGTCGTGTTTTGAAAGAGCCTGTTATCTATGCTTTGAAAGAGCCATTGTGTGGCCACAAAGGGGTGATTAATTTATTCTGCCAAAAATGTTTTTAATGCTAATTGTTTTTATTTTTAAGTTATAGAGTATACGAATAAGGGCTCGATTTTATGTTTTCAGACAATTCTTCATTTAGTTATTTAATTTTTGACTAAGACAATGTTCAAAAGTTTTAATTGTTGATTAAGACAATGTTTAATTATTATTGAGACTGGTTAACAATTGTGATTTTCATAGAATTACCACAGTAAGTTTAGTATAAATCTGATTTAAATACTTTACATAATTTAATTCATAAAAAACCGTTTAGTACCTCAAAAGTAGGTATCGGCTCTTTCTTAACACATGGTAGCTCTTTCATAGACCTGCTGCTATGAAAGAGCCGATATCGTTTTTTTTTAAACTATTTTTAAGAGAGATTATAAGTGTTGTTATCCTCTTTATTTTCATTAAATAACATTAACAATTAAAGTGATTATAAAAAATACTAGTTTGATTTGAAAATCATTTATTAAAAGTGTGTGTTTTTTCATACTATTCAAAACTGGCTCTTTCATGCACACTTTCCCCTAATTCATGCCCCGAAATGAAACGAGCCAATTCAAACAGACTACAATATGGCTTTATGATTTACGAAATTCTTTCTTTTTGTAAGGTATTGTTTTAACTTGAGTACCATTATTTTAGTAGGTACGTCTTAAACCTAGATTGGTAAGTATGTCATTAGGGTAACACTGGGCAAAATATGCATATTTAAAATAATTTTTGCTTTACAGAATTCATAAGTTTACATTTAATAGTCTTTCACTAGTTACAAAAACTTTAACTTCAACACACTTTTATTGCGTCAAATGAACATTTTTTTCATTTGTCAAAGTCTATTTGCAGTTAAACATTCCAAACTGTCTACAAAAGAGAAATATCTTAAGATAAAACTTCCACTTCTACATTCCTCTGATAAACGTTGGTTATTAAAAAAACCATTAACAGCTAAGATTAGCTCATTGCGTAAATAGCTTATAATTACATGCACATTAGCGTAACTCTTTGAATATCAATTAACACTTACACTTAACAATAAAAACCTTTAACGAAGGATTAGCAAATACGAAATTACGTAGCAAGCAACACTAGATGTTGCTTTCTACGTAATTTCATATTTGCTAATTTGTTTATTTTTTTTTCTTATACGCTTATATTGTATAACAATTATTCAAAGCAATATAATTCAATTAGCTTCCTGAACAAATTTGGATCCATAAATAGATCAAAGTAATTGGCAATAAATTACATTAACAAATAAAAAAAAACATTTACAATATCTATTAGAAAAAAACTTATAATGCGTTTTAGTTATTTCAATTTCATTCTTGTTTTAAAAATAGTTATATACTACTGGTAGATTGGTAGAGGTTATAATCTTTAGTTGTTATGCCAAAAGATATTACACAAAATAATATGCAGGTCATTGTATAGTCTCCGTTTTTCACAGCCACTAAAAGTCAAATGTAGCAAAAATTAGACTTAAACAACGTCTTGTACAATACATAATTCAATGCGAATGAAACAACGACATAAATAATGACTGGATTTCACAGTACATTATGCAATATAATAAATCTTAAAATCTTTTGTTTCTTTTTTTTTTAAATGGAACATTATATAAGTATATTCTCGTTTTAAAACATATTCTCATGACTAAATTGGGTTATAAGTGATTAATTCTTTGGTATTCTTTCTTATAATAAATGTAAGTATGTATTTAGTCACAGTTTCATACATATAATAAATAAATAAAAAATATTCAACAATAAATTATTCTTTTTGCACGTTATAAAATAATTAAAAAATTGACATATATTATATGTAATTGTTTAGTCATAATTTTGTAGCTTCCCCATGTCGTATACTGACTTACCTACTTCATATGCCTAGTTTGTGATCCAGAATTAGCAAAGTAGTATAATACTCTGTCCCTGGTAAAAGACCATTCTCCATTTACTCCTTATTACTATAAAGCTGGTATTTATGTATGACTGGCTGGATAGCACAAGCCTAGTCGAGTGCACTCGCCTCCCGTCTTGCCGCACACTTTAACTCACGATTGCAGGAAATGTTTAGGCTGTGGTATAACGTACTTAAAGGAATTCCATTACAAAATTTACTATTTTACCCCCTAAGAGATGATATTTCAATAACCGAAGAACAATTCATTTTTAATTTACATCTAAAATGAAAGTGTGATTTGAATATGTCACATACATTTTCATTTCTTTACTGATATCACACTATTATTTATTTTAACCAAATTTAGTCATCAATACGCCACTAAAAACATTGAAGTGGTTTGTCCAGTCACGCAATTAGTGGCCATAACAGACGTTACGGTAACTTGGAATAGTCTGCTCTTTTCTGTACCAGTTCTCTTGAAAATTCAATAAAGCAAAAAAAAGGTATCTACATGTATAAATATGAGTATCAACGGACAAAGAGTTAAAACCAATAAATGACCATATTTTACACTGGTATGATATATCGGCACATCATAACCCGTTAAGTATGTTCGTAAAAACTTATGTACTTAGTCAAAAGAAAACATATCCTTGTGAAATACAAACACGAACGTCATAGGCTGTTGAACTATTTGGTTTATTCAAAGTCATTATTAATTTAGGCTAAAATGATTTAATGTGTTGGTTTGTACCTATCTTCCTTTTTGCACTATAAATGCTGTAACTGGCCAGACTACCATGTGAATGTTTCCCAATTCAAAAATCTAGAAAAAACTAAAACTATAATAAGCCTATAAAGCAGACAGAACTTAGAGCTATTGACGTGTTTTCTTGTCTTTCGGTCAAAGTCCAAAACTTTTAAACAACTTATCTTTGATTTGATATCGAAAAAAATTGACGCCATATCCGCCATCTTGCATTTTAAAAGCTAATTAACGGTTCGAATTCAGCGCCCTCAAAACCTAACACCAGATATTTTCGTCGTCGAAATAAAAAAAGCAAACAAATGGACACCATAGTGGATCCGCGATTTTGAATTTTAAAAACGAATAAAAGATAAGTCTTAAGCACTCTCGAAAACCTCACAGAACTTAGTTTTGTATTGATAAAAAACGAACCGCTGGTTTAATATTATTGAAAATATGTTTATATGTGTCTCCTGTCTTTTTTTAAATGAGTTTGAGATTTTCCTGACATAATGTAAAAAAAATCATAATTTAACATTTAAAAAAAAATTCTAAAAAAAAAAAAACTCAAGTTTTTTAAAATAAAATAACAAATAAGGTGAGGAAAAAATATACTGTAAAATAAAAATAAAATATATATATATAGATATACAGTATACAGTGGTATATTAGTTTTTTATAAATTATAATTAAACGACAGTACTTAGAACGCTAATATTAACTAGGAATCAGCACAGTGTAATACTTTATATATTAAAAACAAAAGTATTCCGGTAAGATGAATCTTTCGACCAATTTCTCTGCCACATACATGGTCACATAAACACAGACTCACGGACGTCCAAGAATGATTAGTTTTAATGTTATTATTTATTATATTAAACAAATTAATTGTTTATAAAATGTACCATATGTGCTAGACAGATTATTTAACTTCATATTAGTGCACTCATATTATCCTGAAAGTGTTATATTAAAAAAAAAACGTCATTTAAGTTTCGAAAGACTGGGTTTTTTGACATGTCGAGAGTAGAGCACTACCTCACTGCTCCGCTTATGAGGCGTGCAATAGCATACTATTAAGAGAAGGTAACAATACAGTAAAAAAACATTACAATGGAAGATTCTAAAAATACTATATTTATTAGTACCTACCTATTCAAAGCCTTATAGGATTTCGTTTCTAATTAATATTTTTAGTAACACAGTTGTAAGCTATGAAATTTACCTAAATACTTAATTTCGCACGATAACTAACGCAATAAAAATGACTGGTTACGAAACTCATATGAATAATAAATAATTTAAATTGATTATCAATTAATAATGCCAATTTCTTAACACTGCCTATAAGTCATAAAGTAAACCTTTTCTAAAGTAAAATCTACTTTATAATTTTAGTTTAAGGTTGGTAGTAACTTGCAGCATTGCCCCAGATTAGGAATTTCGGTAAATGTAGATGAGTCATTATTTTTTGTTAAACGGTGTCTTATGTATTATCTAATAATATTGAAGTCTTAAAAACCTATTTGCCGATTTATAGATGGCCGTTAGGGTTGCCAGCTGTCCTCTAAAATAGAGTATTGTACACTATTTTATATAGGTGTATAATCTTTATAATCTATGACACTTATAGAGTACGCTAAAATACTCTATTAACGTTAACTATGACTTTTCACTATTGACAAGGTTGTATGACTTGGTTGGTTGGTATATAGTCTCTTCCTGGCATCTATTTGTAATACTTTTATTTTTACCGACACAGCAACACTAAAGCTACTTGACAATAGATGGCGTTGTTTAAAAAAAAACAGCAAAGCTCGGTCTCCAGGTACTCTAGATTAGTCGAACTAAAAACATCCTCGTAATAAAGTCTCATATTTTTCGGAACAAAATTTCATCTGACCCATGTCACAACATTTAAAGTGACAGGAAATAGAAGTTAGGAGACGCAAAAAGAACAAAATTAATCGAATTCAAAAATAAAAATAAAAATATTATTTTTATTAATGTGTACTCTTTATTTCCCCTTTTTTAACCCAGATATATACCCTATTTTGTTTCGAAAAAGTTGGCAACCCTAATAGTAGCAGTAAACAAGGCCTTTTAAATCTACATTCACCTAACAAATCTACTTATGAATCAAAATGCACCTAACAGAGCTACTCTTGAATCAACATGCACCAAACATAGCTACTTTTGAATCAACATGCACCTAAAATAGCTACTTTTGAATTAACATGCACCTTAAAAAGCTACTTTTGAATCAACATGCACCCATGGGCGTAGCGAGGTACAGGCAGGGGGGACAGCTGCCCCTAGGTGCCCATTACCTGAAGGAATTGGCTCAAAATGAACATTTTTACTATATTAAAATGACATTTTCTATCTTTCTTTTCTATCCAAAAGCTGGCTACGCCCATACATGCACCTAATCATAACTAATTTTGAATCAATGTGCACCGAACATAGCTACTTTTTCATCAACATGCACCCAAAATATCTGATTTTGAATCAATATGCACCTAATAATGTTAAGTAACAATCATCATAATATAAATTTTTATAAATAAATTTATAAATTATATGATCATTTTAAATAATTGCAATGCTTATTTTATGACGTTCAGTGACTGACAGTTTAAATTACTCAATAGGACACTTTACATTTATCCTTGTGGGATAGTGAGTGGGATAAAAAAATCAGCCAATATCTATAAAAACGGCTTTTTGCCGATTCACGTAAAATTTGTTTAAAAATATTAAAATATTTGTTCAATTTGAATTTAATTATTTATTTTTAACGTGACTATATAACTAAATATTCTGTGAATATTTTAAGCTTCTACCTGTTGCCGTTATCAATATCAATAAAATATCAGCAAAAAAAATCACGTTTGTTGTATGGAACCCCCCAAATATTTATTTTATTCTGTTTTTAGTTAGTTAGCGGCAACAGAAATACATCTTCTGTGAAAATTTCAAGTGTCTAACTATCACGGTTCATGAGATACAGCCTGGTGACATACGGACGAACGGACGGACAGCGGAGTCTTAGTAATAGTGTTCCGCTAATTACCCTTTGGCTATGGAACCCTAAAAATGTAGAAATTACCTAACAAATTAACGTTGATGACAACATTACCTACACGAAAAAAAAACAGATAATTGATTTGAAATAGTTGCACACTAATATTTCAGCATAAGGTAATCACTTCCCGTACAACCATAGACTAAACAAATCCCCAGACAGTACAGAGAGATCATAGGTCAAGAGGTCAAAAGATGCGGCACCTAAGCGAAAGCACATCGAACATTCATTATTGCATTTAAGAAGTCAATTGCAGAATAGTACATACATGTAAAGGTCGATAATTATGTAAGTTCAGCAACTGCATAGGTCTATGTTTATGTTACATCAAAGTGCATACTAGCCGCCTGCGTTTATTTGACAAAGATGTTATTCTTTTTTGACGATTTCGTCAACAGTTTGTCAATTCTTGTGACCTAGAATGGAGTACTAATAAATGGAGTACTAATAAATGGAGTACTAATAAATGGAGTACTAATAAATGGAGTACTAATAAATGGAGTACTAATAAATGGAGTACTAATAAATGGAGTACTAATAAATGGAGTACTAATAAATGGAGTACTAATAAATGGAGTACTAATAAATGGAGTACTAATAAATGGAGTACTAATAAATGGAGTACTAATAAATGCCATTAAAGCACCTTTAGCTTTTTACTAATATCATGAATATTTATGTTTTTATTTTTATTTTTTGTTTGTTTGTTTGATACTTAATAACAATAATTCTTATTAATGTTTATATAATTTATAACCTTAAGACTTACACAACTTTTAAAGATCGGTTCCTTTCTATGAACCTTGAAACATATAACGAACAATTAGTCGTATTTGATGCAAACTTTGTAATATGACAGCAGTCGTTACGCCAAGTCACAGGCATTATGGGATATATGGCAAAACTCTGATAGTCGAGTGGCCACTAGCTGACGGACCTGCACAGGGTCAGCGTAGTCAACTATGGCCTAAGCCTCCTTCTTGAAGAAGAGGCAATTGCCCCTGCAGTGGGCCATATAACGGCTGAAGCGAGATACAGACTCAGCGTACAACTTAGTTCGTCTTTGCTACGAAGAAAGCAATCAGCGTAGTACACAATTGACGGAACTGCTTACAGTAGGTTAATTAGGCATTGCATTAACTGCTACCTACGTTTGCAGTAAAGTCGCATAAAGGGGAATTTTATACAGCCATTTTAGCTTACAATCTATGTATCTATAAGTCATCTGTGAGGAATAAAATTAGGCATAGTATTAGTAGATATGGAGAAAGAAAGTACTTTTCATATTATTTGACTATTCCCGTGGCTAACAGAAATTATATCTGCAATTAGTTATTAGCTTAATTCTATAGTTGTCTGGAAGAGAATGCCATAGAGCATTAAGTCCACCATTGTATTGTACTTAAGTTTGTGCTGTCAGTAGTAGAAATTATACAAACATTTCATTTATTTATAAAAGCAACATAAACCAGCAACGAACGTGTTATTCGTTACCTCATTGCTAGCAGAATCTGTGCTGAGGCAGCAAATCTGCATATTACAGCAAAAAGATGCTGGCAATTGCCTATTGTCTGCTATTTTTGACGGGAATTTTTAATATGTGCTTCGTAATTTCTAATTAAATAACATAAATAATTATTTATTCATTGTTCTCTGATATGTTAATGTTACAAATGTTTGTAATTTTTATTTTCTTACTAGAAAGTTATTTCCTATGTATATAATGAACGCGTGATATTACTTAATGAATAATATTTTGATTACAGCTGCATAATTCGCTTAAAATTATTGTTACCCTCTGTTATCAAGTGTCATCTATTCTGTGTCTCTGATGTGATTTCACGTTTTATATGTATGTATCAGGTTTGTTGTATGAGAGCCACCCTTAAATATTTGATTTATTTATTTATTTTTAAAGTGAATATATAACTAAATGTTGCCGTTATCAATATCGAGCAAAACCGAGCAATAAAAAATATCACGTTTTTTGTATGGAAGCGCCGTTAAATATTTATTTTATTCTGTTTTTTAGTGTTTGTTGTTATAGCGGCAATAGAAATATATCATCTGTGAAAATTTCAACTGTCTAACTATCACGGTAATGAGATACAGCCTGGTGACAGACGGACGGACGGACAGCGGCATCTTAGTAATAGGGTCCCGTTTTTTTCCCTTTGGGTACCGAACCCTAAAAACCAACACCCTATCCACACACATACAATATATCATCTAAATCGTTACAGCCGTTTCCGAGATTGCTATAGATTACCAGACAACGGATATAAATACATATATATCTTTTTGTTCGTAAAAACATACATATAACACATAAAACCGCCCAGTCTCAAAACAAACACAAATAATAACTGTTAATTCAGCACTTGGTTATCCACTGAGCCACGGAGCCGACCTATAGTTAATATAACTAAGTGATTAATCTAGTGAAATCATGCAAAAAAATGTTACTAAACATTGTTTGGAAAAGTTATATTCTGACAAAAAAACCGAAAAAAATGGCCAAATGACGCTTACATACAAAAAGCAAAGTGTAGGTCAAAGATGACTTTGTTGTAGGTAAAAGTTTCAAATTGATCCGTTCAGACATACTTAAGTTACAAAACGACAAACTAAAACAACGAACAAACATTTATCTATCAGCACAAATTAACTTTAAACGTAATATTTATACATTACATATATATATTACATACTGTGACAACAATACATACCTACATAGATCAATAGATAAAGAATATATCAAAGTACCTAACATTTATTAAAGACACGTGTGTCTCAAACCGTCACGCTATCTAACATCTTGATAGGTTTTTAATAGTTCAAATATATTATGTAGCGACTATAGAAGTATATAGGTGATAAATTACAACTTTTATTGATTCGTCCAGCGATTAACATACACAAAGAATATAAAAAAGATAATTTATAAGAAACTAAATTACATACTATATCTAAGATATAACTCATAGGTTCTTTGTTTTTTTTTGACGTGACAACGTCTTTTAAATTGGTTTGCCGGGTGACACTTCAAGAAACTGCGTTACGCTCCGCTCACGTTATGCGCTCACAATGAGAGCGAGTGAGAGGCACGCGGCATGGTTAGCCCGCCTAAGAGCGAGAGAGACAGACATAAAAAGTGAAAGGCACAAGTTGTCACGTAAAACTTTCGCCCGTATACCGACTTTACAGGCAACCAGTTTTTTTCTATAGCGAAGAGCATGAATTACAGATTTTTTTTATTTTTTTTTTCAATCAATTCAGTCAATCGATGAATCAATAGTAATTCAACTATCGTAAGTATCGATTGTCTGAAAAAACTATCAATGTATCTTTTATATTCGTTCTCCACAATACTATTTTTTTAAGGCACCTGAACCATAGATCAAAGCGATATGTCTTATTGGGAAACCCTGTGCTACGTGTACGTAGAACACAGGCAGTGTTGCCTAGTTGTTAGAAATTAATAGTGTAATGCGGCTCTCAGAGCATCCATACTAACAGAACTACCCGAAATACAAGCTACAAGTACGTGTCTACAAAGACTAATTTCGTATCTGATGATCTTCTTTTTTGCCCAATTAGGCACAATCATACATCACCAGTCGATGAATCTAGAATTGATGTCTATCAATATTAAAAAGAACCAGCTTTAGATAAACATGATTCTACTTTAAAATATACGGCAAAATCAACTAATGTATGATGGCATGTAAATATTTTTGCCGTAAAGCAACAGCTGTTCCCTCGGAAAGGATATTTTCCAATGCGGGGCGCATTTTGGGTGATAAAAGAAACCGGCTGGAGGAAAAGAATTTGAACACATTAATTTACATAAATCAAAATTTAAATGTATTTTAATATAACTTTAAGCCTTCGTCAGCGCATTTAAAAAACATGTAAAAAAACAATTAATATAAAAATATACAAAATAACTAAAAGTAATCTACCTTTTTGTCTTGAACGTCCATTTTACGAAAATGTGAATGAATTGAATGGCAAATATTTTAATTCACAATATCATTACAAATAAAATAAAATTCAAGTTGTGTCTGCCAAGTTTTTTTTTTAATTTGTAAACAATCTCTACTCTGTGGCAATAAAACGTTATGACTAACTAATTAACACTATAAATTTCTTATAAGGAATGTTACCTTGCTAGTATACCTAAAATGTTTTTATTTACAACCTAGCAACTGTTAAACCAATTATGTAAAAAATAGCTATAATTAGCAAGCTAAAATAATGTTACTTTAAAATATTACACTAAAAAAGTGAAATTGGAGTTTTAAGTTTTCGGTATGGTATTTCACTAAAACTCAAACATATATGCGGAAATTTAGTTCTTTAGCCATAAATATTGAACGAACACAGCTTGTACCAATAAGCCTTTTTTTTAATTTTATTGATTTTAATTTTCAAGAACTGGCAAAAGGTTTACCCTAAGTACCTATATTATTTTGTTTCTGGTGGTACAGTTTAACCATTTACTTTTCAAATATGGTGGTTAACGATAAGGGTCATATAATATAAAGCCACCTGGGTCCAGATGCCAGAGCCTATCGCCGCTCACCCACTGTCACGCAGGACTAAAATGGTTTGTGAAAAAAGGCTAACCTCACATTAAAATATGTAAAGCCGCTGGTAACCTCCGGGGGAATGTAACCGTATTTTACACACATACAAAATTTTTTTTAAAAAGTTTGTTTGTTTTTTCAAAACACGATGGCTTTTTATTGAAGGAAAACATCATGTGGAACCCTGAATACGTTAAAAAGACGTATTTAAAGTCCACAATCCGACTGCGCCCGTGTGATGCACTATGTCTCAAATTTCCCTTCCATCAAGCTGAAGGAACCGGGTTAAACTATTATTTATCTGGCGGTCGAGTTATCTCCTATGTTGAAACGACTTACGTGCCATCTATTGTCAAAGAGTTTTACTAATTCAGAAACCTTCAACTAAAACCGGCGTGTGCACAAATAACAACTTACCTAAATAAAATGTCATTACAATCGCATGAATGGTTAACACTTAGTGCGCGAGTCCGAGTCGCACTTGACTTGTTTTTTTACTTAAGTGGAAACATCTCGCGGTTTTTCCCCATACAAACTAATTTCCCTGTTTCCACCCCTTTGGCATTAGAGTATTTATTTTTATGTATAATAGATATACACAATCACTATATCTGTATGTTTTTTTTTTTTGATATGCCATTTGTATAAAAAACTAGGGCTCTGCAAAAGTCTAAAAAAATGACTCTTTTTATGAGATCTTTAGAATTACGAACACAAAAACAAAAAATTATCCAAATCGATCGAGTCTTTTTTTTTATTGCAAATAATAAATATACATTACGCTCGTAACACCGTATTCCGTCCCACAAACGTGATATGTCTATGTAGTAAGCCTATCGTTGTATCACTACTGGAGCTCAGGCCTCTCCGTAGAGAAAGGAGGTTTAGTTCATAGTCCACGTCCAAGTTGATGGTTCACGCAGATAAGCGAACGTTACAAGCTACTATTCCCTCAACTGTCAGATTTACCAAACCGCCCATAAGTCCTTTGACACTTGACTTAACAACTACCATAAAACAATAAAAATATATTCGTCAAAAACGCATATTATGTGAAATAATTGTGTCCATATTCTAGTTTCCACATACTAGGCGCGAGTTGTAAAATTTTCATTATTTCGAGCAGGGCCGCAGTTTCCTAAGCTGTTGGCCAACGAGACGTTGCGCTGTCTTGACGCTTCGCTGAGCGCACGCCCGCTGACTTTATATTTGCTTAGGTTTAACCTACTTTGTGTTTGTTTTTCGAAACTGATTTAAAATATTCTAAACAAAACAAAGTTTAAGTCTGAGGAGAGACTTTGCCTGACTGTGTGTGTTCTACCGCTTGTATAATGGGATGTGTTCTAACGAATTGTTCGAAATAATGCCCACGGCTACTTTTTACCATCGCAGCGCTCCCCATCGCCAGGATATGCATCCTCACACCTTGGAACTTAAATGATCACGTACAGTGCGGTTTCAGAGAAACTTTCTCCCGCGAACGGTTAGGTTGTGAAATGAGCTCCCTGCTAAGGTTTTCTCTATAAGGACTACAGTAAGGGGTTCTACAAAAAATAAGTTATTAGATTTGTAAAGGGTAGGCAACGCGCGAGTGATACCCCAGGTGTTGCAAGCGTCTATAGGCTGCGGTAACCGCTTACTATAAGATCGACTGCAAGCTTGTTTGCCACCTTAGTAGTATAAAAAAAAGTAGCCTATGTCCTATTCCAGGATCTAGCCTATATATGTGCCAAGGTCCGAACCGATCCGTCCACGTGGTTGAAGCATGATTGAGTAACAAACATCCAAACTTTCACATTTATAATATCAGTTGGAAATAGAAAGGATAATACTATTTATAATATTTGTAGGATTGCTATATATTACTTTTAATTTTACAACATATATCGTAACTCAAACTAGTATAAATAGTTGACTGTTAAAAAAAATTACTAGATTTACCATATCGATTCAATATTATATGTGACAATATATACCTAAACCTACACTTGAATTTTTATTTTGAAAAAGGCAATTCTGCGAGAATAATTAATCTAACGTCGGTGGTGTCCAAGGGTTTTAAATTTCACTTCACGTCCCAAGTGGAGGTTCGAACCCCGGGGTTGGCGTGTACCAATGAGTCTTTTCTTTATTTTTCAAGTACACTGATTTATTTATTCACACCACTGGCTTTTCGGTGAAGGAAAACATCGAGAGAAAATATGCATGCAAGCATACGTCAAGAAAAAAAAAAGTATGTGAAGTCCCCAATCCGCACTGGGCCCGCGTGCGGACTACGGCCCAAATCATATACAATATTATAAATAAATAAACACATACGTAACAGTTACGTAGTTAGTATAAAAAAAACCTATCATTTACTTATCACCATGTTTTAATCATGCCATACTCTATCCAACTCGGATGTGATAATCGATAAATCACATAAATATTGTGTACTTTAACGTGTCACTTTAAACATCCTAAAATGTTCATAAGTCGCGAAATTGATAGGGTACATAGATATATGTTATTCTAGTAACTGTGTTACTAGGAAATTTTGCTCACTGATTGTGGTGTTGGAGAATTTGACCTATAAATTCAACACGAGTAGGGTTCAAATCCCGATTTTTTTAATATTTTTTTTTGGTTTTTAGGGTTCCCTACCCAAAGGGTTAAAAACGGGACCCTATTACTAAGACTCCGCTGTCCGTCCGTCCGTCTGTCTGTCACAAGGCTGTATCTCATGAACCGTGATAGTTAGGCTGTTGAAATTTTCACAGATGATGTATTTTTGTTGCCGCTATAACTAACAACAGCATAAAACAAATATTTAAAGGGGGCTCCCATACAACAAACGTGATTTATCTGCTCGTTTTTATAGATAATGGTACGGAACCCTTTGTGCGCGAGGCCGACTTGCACTTGGCCGATTTTTAAATTACGTTTGGTTTCTTTTTTAATCCTTTTTAAAAAAGTAAAGCATTTTTATTAAACTATATCTGTGTAAGGTAATATAATAATAATATACAATTATATATCTAACAATTTGAACTACCTAAATAGGCTTATACGTACACCTATCCACATTTTTATGTGGTAACGTTCTGTTTCAACACTACACAACTAAATTTACTACTTTTGATATTTGGTATAAAATTAATCATGTACCGTATTTATAATGTAAACAAAGACATATTTAAACTATTAAATCTTTATTTTTCAACAAAATGATCCAAAACCCAAAGGATTGGTACATCCCACGCTGATGTATGAGTCAACGTATGATTGCTATCACTTACCAAAAATGGTAAAAATTGTATAATGTACTTTTCAACCCAAAATGCGTTATTAACACGTTTTATGGACAACTATTTAGTTTTATATCCATTACATTAAGAATACGTAAGTATATGTTAGCAGGTATATTCAGATCTTACGTAATATACCTATTCTACTAATAATAACTGTGAAAGTTTGTGAGTCAGTATGTTGGTTACTCCGTCACGCCACAACTAAAAAGGTTTAAAAATAAAACAGATACGACTGAAATTACCTGTAGAGATAACGTATGTATTTGAAATTAACACAAAGGCATTAAATTAAAATTTATATATGTATGCGTATCTCGGAAACGACTTAAACGATTTTGATGAAATTTTGTATTCAGATAGGTTTTGGCTTTTTTAAGTTTACCTATATAGTTACATTATAGTAAAAATACGATTTTTCAAAAAAAAATATACTTAGCAAAACTTGGTCGCCCAGGTCACATAAATCCCGGTAAAATCCGTATTCCTCCCTACCTACATCTATATCTATAGCTTGCTATAGCAAACTTCCCTACTATAATTATAATAGAAGAATGAGTAAGTGAACAATGCATTGGAGTTACTTGATTTTTGACACAAGGATTAGCTGAAAAATTAATTACAAAAAATATCCCTGTCAATCAAGGCCATGCCGATAACCGAATTTAGCACGGACGGAGTTACAGGCAAAAGCTAGTAACGCATAATTTTTATTTTACGCTAAGAATTTTTTTTTATCTAACATAAGTACCTATATATTATAATTTTAAGATCTCTCGTCATACTACCTACCTACTATTACATAATTTTATCTTAATTTGATGATTTTTTTATCTAAATTGTAATAAAAAGGAAACTAGGTAATTTTTAAGGATTATTTTATTGAAATCAATGACTCAACTGCTAGGTATTTAATAAATAAAATCGGCCAAGTGCGAGTCGGACTTGCGCATGAAGGGTTTCGTACCATTATGTATCGTTCAACGTTCGTATCATTATTAAACGGCAAAAAATTACGTTTGTTGTATTGGAGCCCCCCTTAAATATTTGTTTTATTTTAATTTAGCGTCTACGTGTTGCCGTTATCAAAATCGAACAGAAAAATCACGTTTGTTGTATGTGAGCCCTCCCTAATATTTATTTTATTCTGTTGATCTGCTGGATGGACAGAAGAGTCTGATTTTTTTTTTTCTGAACTGACAATGCAGTTGGCTGTTGCAGCCATTACTGCTTCACCGGGCTTTTTGGGGCGAGACTCTGAAGGTGCCTCATAAAATGCCCATATAGCGCCCAACACTCAAGGGCTCTCCGCGGGGGGAGGCCTCGGCTTGTGTTGTCGCTCTCGGGGGCGTCCCTTCGACTGGCGTGAGTCTCGAACCCGAAGGTGAGTCATTGCCAGGAGGGGAGTTCCCCGTTACGCGGGTGCGGTTGCGATTAAATAGGGGCGAGAAGCGCCCCGGCACTCTTCGATACCTCGTCTATCCTTGCGGGGGCCGACGTACGCGGGGACGTCGGCGTCGTGTTAGAGGGGAGGCCCTATTAGGGGAGGTCGTAGAGACTAATCTCGCTATCCGGACAGCGAGATCGTCATCTGGAGCCGTTAGTGCGTGCGAGTTCGGTCGGGGGGATGAACAGAGTCTTAGTAATAGGGTCCCGTTTTTTACCCCTTGGGTACGGAACCCTAAAAATTTACACCAGTAATAATCCATCAAAAACAAGACCTATAAAAAAGCTGATTAAACTTAGATACATGTTTTTTTAGATATTACTTGTTAATTAAATTACGATGTCATATAATCAGTAAATGTTATTTCCTTTATAAATTATTTATCTGAAGCTGCTAAAAGTATTTTGAACTTATAGTTGATGGCCGCAATTTTGCTTGTCTTGAATAATAAATACTATACAGTGGTCGGGCATATTTTTTACCCAACTAACCAAGAAGGAGGATAACGTATTTTGCACGTTTGTATGTCTGTGGGTGTGTCCGTTCCATTGTGACCTAAACGGCTGGACCAAATTATTAGTAATATTTCTGTTTAGTTCTTAATGTTTTTATACCCGAATTTTTTTTTTTAAATTATTTTTAACCATACCTTAACTCATTCCTTTTTTTAAAAAAGAAATGCCTATATTTTTGCAGTCTGTTAAAGTGCTGAAATAAATATAAATGAAACTTCTATCTATATAGATATAAATCAATTGCCACATGCATCACGGAGCATCACTTGAGAGCAGCTTGACCGATTTGGATGATTTCTATTTTGGGGTGTTCATAATTGTCACAAGAATTCGGATTCGCGGTATAAGGATAACTTATTCATCCGATTGTAATGAAATATTGTTAAGTTTTTGTGCACACACCTTATTGTAGATACCAATTGAAATACAATCCTTTGACGTTCGCCGGATCAATAATTGTTAAACTCGGACAAAGTCGGGCCAAGCACTAGGTTACAATAAAAAAACACTTTATTATTTTTATTATTAACAGTACTAGAATATAATTATAGCAACATTACCACCATCGATACAGGGAATTCCAGCAGGGGAGTTATGTATTTAAACCATAGAAAAAATCATAGGAATGTTATGTTATAAATGCTAAGGTAGGCAGCTAAGTAATGCTTGTTACTACCATCCGCATTACGGATTTTGCGGGCCCTCTTACAGCCCACTAGCGCTGCCATTAGATATCCTCAATTTTCTATTCGTAAAAAACGAATTTCTAAAATCCAAATGTTGGAAATATAAAACAAGTGTCATAAGCTATTTTTAGAAGGTAGGAACGGCCACTTTTAGCAGAAATGCCAACTACAACTCACATTTAGAAACTATATAAAACCTTCTGAAAATAGCATATGACTGGTTATATATTTAGATTTAGAAATTCGTTTTCTACTAAGATAATATTGAGGATATCTAATGGCGGCGCTAGTTAGCTGCTATATGCCCCTTAAGCGCCTCTTATATTCTATGTATTTTTTCGCGGGTGACACTACTGGACGCAATAAGTCTTAAATTTACCTTGCTCTTTGCCGTTTTGGCCTCGTCAACTTAGCGCGAATAAATCGCGGATATTCTTAAATAGAAGCCAAACGTGATATATCACCTTTAAGATGAATCATTTGTATTCAAATAACAAGATTATTTTATTAAGATTGCGACGTGTTTTACTGTTATTGAGATAAAGACTGTCATTCAATAATCTCTCAACACTGATATACTCCGTGCGTAAAAAAAAGATGGCCGCCGCCACATTGATTTATAGATAGAATTTGAATTTTTATTGAATTTTCTTATCATACGTTCATCTTTGGTTGTAAAATGTAATGCTATATATTTATTTATTCCGTAGAATCTTTACGCATGTAATAATCAAAATTTCGTATCTTATTGTTGGATAACTAGTTTCATAACAAATTATATAATTTCTAAATATTATGGTCATATTTTTACAAATCATTCATATTAATATAAATTTTATTCAAATTAATCATTAAACATACATAATTTCGACTAATAAATGTATATACATATATAGAAGCCAAATACCCTCGTGCACAACTCACTAAGTTTTCGGAAGTACAAAGGCTGTTGATATGAAATTTACTAAGTTTCTGGGTTCCTGAGGCTAGTATTTTTTTTAAATTATTTAAACTTATTGCACAAAAATATTTGTACAATTGCAGACTTATTGGCAATTTTTACCAATCCAATCAACCATGAAATCAAGCAAATATCTTACTAACGGTATATTGGTAAAAAACCGGCCAAGTGCGAGTCGGACTCGCGCATGAAGGGTTTCGTACCATTATCAATAATAACGGTAAAAAAACGTTTGCTGTATGGGAGACCCCTTAAATATTTATTTTATTCTGTTTTTTAGTATTTGTTGTTATAGCCGCAACAGAAATACATCTTCTGTGAAAATTTCAACTGGCTCCTCCTCTCCTCTCCTATCACGGCTCATGAGTGACAGACGGACGAACGGAAGAAAACTCCATATGCGTCTTTTTGTTTGTTTATAACTAAATAGCTGTCCTAGCAAAATTTCAACTGTCTAACTATCAAGGTTAATGAATGAGATACAGCCTGATGACAGACGGACGGACGGACGGACAGCGAAGTCTTAGTAATAGGGTCCCGTTTTGTACCCTTTGGGCAAGGAACCCTAAAAAAAAAAGAAATTGTTTGCAAAATATTAGTATCTATTATGTATGGTGATGCTATAATTATATAATAACTAATATAGATACTAAAGTATACATGTCTGGTTTAATATTTATATCAATATTATAAACAATATTAGATATGTAAATAGTATATATGGATATATATATGTAGAATCCTGCAGCTGCTTAAGAAATTATTCCTTCAACTGTTTTTTTTTTGAAATAGGCTTACTTTGGGCTTTGGAAATAGCTTTAGGGAGTACGCTCCAGAGTCCTGTAGCCTAAAGAGTAAAGGAGTATAGACAAACCCAGTACGATCTCGTGGGGTAGAAAGCAAAAGGCCGTGAGAAGAACGAAGTGAAAGTTCATGGTCTTTGGGCTAGTATTCGCAAAGAAATATTTTTTCGAAATTTAACCCTAAATAATAAGCCTTTCATCTTTTCATCTCAATATACAACATATTTTATTTTCGTATTGATATAGAATGATTATGCTTTTAAACATATTTTTTATAATGTGTTTTTAATTGTGAATAAAAAACAAATATAATTTTATTTTTATCGCTTGCTAATAGATGATAGTATATATTTTTTTAATATATTAACCTTGACAGCTTCATGAATTCCAACTCTAAGAAAAAAATAGTCAAACCACTTATAACACATTCCTTAGCAACCAACCATTAAAAAAGGTAGAAAACATAAAAACCTATTTCGCGAATACATATATTAAATATACTTAACTCTGTTAGTAAATATCTATATCTTATTACTGTACCACAGACTATGTATATAGTCTATACTAAGGTTGAGTTTTTTTTTTATTTGAATACGCTAAGAGGAGGGGGGACAACGTTTGCTAGGACAGCTATTCAGTTATAAACAAACAAAAAAGACGCATATTTTTTTTTTGTTATTTTAATAGAATATTTCGTATTTTTTTTTAAATACAAATAAACTAGTTCATCATTTTTTAAACGATTTCTTATTATAAATTTAAATCATAACAAACAATTATATTTTAATTTAAAAAAGAAAAAAGAAATTATATTTTAATTTTATAAATAATATAATCACTTATTTAAATGTAACGTTGAGCGGCTATCAAATCATTCCTTGGCCTAACATTAAGAAAATATGTTATTGAAAAAGAAAAAAATTCAAACGTAAATATTATTCAGTAGTATTCTGCCGTGACTAGGGCGCGTACCCGGGTAGACCCGGTTCCTAAATTACCCGGGTATACCCGGTTCTGGAGTACATTGGATGGAACCGGTTCCGAATGTAGTGAAACCCGGTTCTCCCGATTTTCTAAAAAATGGATAGAATAAAATACGTAAGCATGTAAAACCGTTGTTTGTCTGTGCGCATACGCAGCGTTCCCAGCTCGCTAGTGACCCCAATCCTTGTCCTACTCAGTTCTCAGTTATTCGTCGAACAACTGTGAATCACGTCGTGGCCAATCTGTTAGTTGTAACGTGAGTGTTAGTGTATATGAGTATGTATAAGTGTCTATGTGGATATCAAATGAAAGGGTTTGTTGAAAAGAATATGAAAAATAAAATGACTGCACTCTAAATCCAATATGGCGGACCACCCAAAATGGCGAACAAGTAATTTTAAGCACACCTATAATAACTATTAAATTAAATCTATTGTCATATTAAATAATAGATTATATTATCAAATTACAGGGTTTACTGAGAAAAATATAAATTGTGTAGTGTAGTAAATTAGTGCCTTTGACCCAATTCAAATTATTTTTATTTTCTTCTTTTTAGAGCATTTAAATAACAACTTGTTTTTAAAAATATTTTTTATTATTAATTTATATCAAAATTTAAACCACATTTTAAAAACAACCGATAGAACCGGGTATACCCGGGTTACCCGTATGGAACTGAGTATTAGAAATCATGGATCCGTTACCAGTTGTGCATGCCCTAGCCGTGACGTTGCCCTCGTATCTTGCGGAAACCTTAACTTTTCAGAGTAAAGCTTAGCCTGTAACCATCTGAAATAGAGTTCCTTTCAAAATCGTGTATGATTATACCTATGTGCAATGGTAACACTTGGGGGTTTTCCCTCTAAATTTAAGGGGTAGACATGTTAAAAGTGGGACTTTAAGGGGCAGGAATTCTTGACCGCATCTAGTCGTGAGCACCGCGTTGTAGGGGGTGGGATGTGAAATAATAATTTGCGGTGTTAGTTAATTAAGAACCATTAAGGGTTTTGTGGGAGTTTTAAATTTTCTTGGGTGAATCGAAATTGATGACCTATTCTCACACGAGGTGCATTTAAATTTGGCGCCAATCGCACAAGATTCAAGTCAGTGTCAATATCGTTGGCGACCAGAAAAAAACACATAAATCGATTCCATTATCTTTTTTTCTGACCATTTTGCATTTAATGCTTATTAATACATTTTACCATTAATTAAAAATCTACTATTATATCTTTTTTTATATATTAGGCATAATTTCGCTCAAAACATTGGCACCTATCCACTGGTAACCCCCATTTGGGGATAAATACCGTGAAGCAATACATACATATGTCATAGTATAATCGGAATAACGGATCATTGCAAAAATTCTAGGACGTTTGCAAACGACCGGATAATTAGGAAATAAGAATGAATTTTGTAATCTTCCAAACTATATTTAAAATCATTTAAAAAAACTGTGTGTGATTTAGGACGAATCAAAATTTGAGCGCTAATTTGATGGCATAAGTTACGTGTAAATCGTCTTTCTGATTGGTCAGTACTTAATTGGCTTCTTCGTAAACAACTAGAGTTCGAAAAGTAAGGCAACATTATTTTTCGAGAATGACATCCGAAGCTAAGCATCGTCGAGAAAAAGCAATCATAGTTTGAGGGATAGGGGATGGGTTAACAGTAGTGTCGGTCCTCGCTGTTTTCTTAAAAGAGTAGTAGTTCAGTCAGAGACCTCAGGGGCGGATTGAAAATTTTTGAAAGTCGAACGACCGTTAGCTCCACAGCGTCTGCGAATTAGCACTGGACAAGTGCGGTAGACAATAGCCTAAGCCTCCTTAAGAAAAGGCATGTACTCCTGTAGTGGGGACAGACAACGACAGAAACAACACTTTGCTAACATTAACAGTCGGTTTTCTTTCTTGATAAAACAACGTTGAATAGCTATAAACCCTGGATAGAATTATTTGACTACAAAAAAAGGCCGATCATAAATCAGAGTATAGTCTTTAGCCAATAAGCACTTCTGTTATTTTAGAAAGTTCATACTAGCCAATCAGCGCTCACGATTCAGAAAACGTGAGTAGTTATTCGCGATAATCCTAAAATGTACTTGGAATTTAGCAATAATCCTAAAAAGAGCTCGAAAGATGTGATCTTTAATTCTTATTTTCCGGTCATCCGGTCGTTTGCAAACGTCCTAGGATTTTCGCAATAATCCGTTTTTTCAATTATTCTACGACACATACTCTAAGTACATCATTACCAAATCACTACATACAAACAAACCTACATTTAACTAGACATATTGCAATAATTAATCTTTTGATTAGTCTCCATTCATCAAACCGATAGTCAAAAATAATTTATTATTGTTATTTAGAACCTGAACATAACAATCTGCATGACCTGACCTCATATTTTAATAGCCTTAAATATGATTAAAATATTTCTAACCTACATTAAGTGTCAAACAACGACTAACATTCGAGACTTACTCAAATTGAAAACTTTGATTAACGTTTCATTAGTCTTAATCTAGGTTTAATTATTATTGCTTAGTCAGTATTAGAGAAATCTATATATATATATATATATATATATATATATACAAAATCGAATCCCTGTTTCTCTTGGTCACGCCATAACTTCCAAACGACTGCATCAAATTGTTAAAAAATATTGTTAGGGCAAGATTTTTATAAAAGAAAAAAAGGGTCAAGTGCGAGTCGGACTCGCATACTAAGGGTTAACCGATTGTAATAAAATTTTGGTAAATTGTTGTGCACACGCCGGGGAAGGTGTCTGAATTATTACAACCCTTTTCGTTAGGTGGCGCGCCAGTTGTTTTAAAAAACAGAAACAATATTCGCGGTGTATGTTAGAGGTTTATAAAAACACGTCATTATAATCAACATAATTCTAAGTTTTATGCATCCAGCGATTTACTATTAGGTACCATTGACACATAGAGATTGGACAGAGCATTACCTAGACAGCTGAAAGTAAAAACGGTCGCAAAAGTGCAAAAGTGTGAATGAGACAAAGCGAATCTGCGGTCTCTTGTCTCTTTCTAACGTTTCGTTTTTATTAAGAGGGCGATATAGGCCAGAAAGCTAATTTCTGTAATTGTAACGTTGTGTATGTCAATGCACAATAAATCAGTAGATAATGTCATATACATTACTATGAGATATTTATGTTATCTTAAGTAATTTATATCATAAACTTTTAATTTTTTATATGGAATTTAACGTTATAACCGTTTTGTTGTCACATTTATTGTCTTTTTGCTACAACTTAGAGTCAATGCACTAAATAACAAGCTATTCTTATTATTTAACCAACTTTTATTACAAGCAAATGCAAAACACGCTTTAAAAATCTGCACAAGTGTTAAAACAATGGTCACTTCTAGATTTTTTATTGCATTAAATACAATTAATGAAAATCATTCAGTAAGGTAATGCACTAGAAAAAAACAAGTTTTATAACATTTTTTTTTAGTCCTTTAGATGCTATAGCTTAGCCACAAAATTTGCATAAAAACGACGTATTTTTCTAGCCTATACCGCAGCCTTAAGAGAAAAGAGGCAAGATTTTTTCTAATCAGTGGTCAATTTTGTAAGGCTATTGCGCAGTCTAAAAGACAGAAGTCTGTGGCTACTACCTACTACTAGTTCGTAAGATAGTCTAATTACGAGATAATTATAATCTACGTTGCTTCTTTTCCTAACGTCAACGTGTAGAACAACTTTTGTTTTGTTCCTAAAATTCACCATTCCTAATTTTTTATCTAAAAGTTGTCATTTAAAAAAACAAAAAAAAAATGGGTTTGGTAGGCAAGCGTTCCCTGATCGATATTGATTTTTCAAAATCAAAAAAGGAGTGTTAAATTTTATATATAGTGGAAATAGTTATTTTCTTCAACGATTAACGTGGGAAATAACACCTCTGTTTTAAATATACTACCGACTGCGCCATGTGTTGTATGCCGAAGAGTGGTTCTTTACCTTGCCTACCCTCATTAGCGAGGGCATGATTTGGCCCATAGTCCACACGTTATAACAATCCATAACCATAGATATCTTACAGGCGCGTTTAGCTTATACTACGATTATAACATTTAAATTTAAAATCACACACATTTGAATCACTCGCTCCGTTTCGAATATTCTACTCTTGAACCACTCTCTCGAGATTCAACTTGAATCATCGCATGAAATTTGCCATTTTTTTCACTAGTTGCCCAATCCACTATTACACGCTGGTAATACCAGGAGGCACTAGCTAAAGGTATGTATGTATATAAATATGTATATATGTAAAACACATGCATAGTTCTTTAGCAACAATTATTAGAATACTGAAACGTGTGTTGTAGGTGATCATAAACATTTCTCAACTCCATTTACCTACGCACAAAATATTAATTGTTTTGCAAGAGTAAACCTTACGTTAGCTGTTAAACCAAAGGTTAATGGTTTAGGCTATTAAAGAGTTGGCTATAGTCTATGACCAGCCATCGGTCCCGTAGTTAAAACTTACGAGCGCGAAGCTAAACAATCAAAAGTGTGGTCATACACACTACGGCTGCAATATTTGGTTTTATAAATTATTCTTTTATATTTACTAAACTTTTTAAATGTATGTATGAACAAATCTAATAGAAGTTACTGTTAAAATAACTAACCGGTATCGTTATATTAATCCTTATCAGCCTCACACGTCCCCACTGCTGGGGCACGGCTTACCCTCAAAGAGATATGGGCCATAGTCCACACGCGGGCCGTGTTCGGATTGTAGACTTCACATACTTTTTTTGACGTATGCAGGTTTCCTCACGATGTTTTCCTTCACCGAAAAGCCAATGGTGTGAATATTCAATGCACTTGAGAAATTAAGAAAAAGACTCATTGCTACACGCCGGGTCTCGAACCTCCGCCACTCAGGACGCAAAGGGAAATCGCAACCCCTCGGCCACCACCGACTTTTCGGATCGTTATATAATATTTATACATTATATATATTATTAAAATTTTGAAAAATATACTATTTTATTTGAAAACATAAAAAAAAATTCCTTGTTATGTAGTTGATTTTAGTAAGTGCCTTATTCCTTACTACCCTCATACTTCTTCACTGTTAAAGCTTGGCCTGCCCTCACCTTGGGTGAGGACTAGGACGATTAAGACCATGATCCACACGCGGGCCCAGTGCGGATTGTGGACTTCACAAACGTCATTGTTTGTCGTATCCAAGTTTCACCTCAGGATGTATTCCTTCACCAAAAAGCCAGTAGGTGAATATTAAATATACTTTAGAAATTAAGAAAAAGACTCGGACTTGGAGCTCGAACCTCAGCCCCTCAGGACGCCAAGTAAAATCAAAACCCCTAGGTCACCACTATAGAGGTAACCTTTTTAACATTTATGTAATAGGATGTCTATACACAATAAATCTACTGCACAGAGTTGCAGAAGTTTGGGAAGAAAATATAGTTTAAGAGACTATTGAGTAATTAAGAAAAATACTCACTGCTTCATTCTGGGCTCGAACTCACTTGCTCAAGACGCAAGGTGATATCAAAACCCCTAGGTTACCATCGACCTTTTTGCCTATTTACTAATATAAATTAATTTTGAGGTAACCTTTTTAACCTTTCTCTCTCTCTCTGTGTGTTTCTGCCTGTGTTTTTATACGCGAGAACGACTTATCCAATTTACATTTTTTTTAATTCATAGTAGCATTCTGGCTAGAAAATAGTATATATATTAAGGTAGGTATGTAATAGCCAATAGCACAGCAATCAAAACTCACCGTTGACATCTTTAGAAGAATTCTGTTGTCTGTCCATTATGTTGCTAATAAATACCATTCAAAATAAGCAGTGACGATAATGATGAATCAAGCGAAAAAAGACGCTGTTGTAGCGCTTAAATGGCTAACGCTAAGTAAACCATAAAAGATAAATCAAAATAATGTAGATGGAGCCACAGGAAAAACGTAGTAAAGTTATAAATTATAATAATAAATTTATTATATTTGAACGGTACTCTAAATAGATATTACTCTTGCATTTCTCTGTAATCTAAAGAAACGTAAGCTTTTTCAATAAATTCTCAAACTAAAGACAGCCCAAATCATTGTGTAAACGTCTCCGTTAAACCCACATGCAGTTGAAGGATATCTCAAAATTATGCAATTGTTTGCGTAATTATTTTTAATGATTAGGGTTCCCTAAACTAGTTATATAGTATCTGTGTAAAAAAAAAAACACTTTTTCCATTACTTTTAATAAATTAATAAATTTAATACAGATAAAGCTAAATTAAATACAAAAATGTTTGTCGATCTCTATTAGTATATTAAACGTACAAACAGACATAAAAATAAAAGGGTAGGTTTATATGTGATTGATATGGAATAAAAGGTTACTCCATTAAATAAATGCGTCATAAAAAACACACTATCTGAGCACATATTTTGCCGGCATATGCCGTTCATTTAATTTATAAATTAAGAAATAATTTATTAAATTGTAAGTCAATTTAAAATATTAACAAAATTGCTGGAGTCTTTTATATATTAATTATGAATATGTACCTGGAAAAGCTCTGCTCGATTTTTTTTGACAACGCCATCTATTGTCAAGTAGCTTTAGTGCAGCTGTGTCGGTAAAAATAAAAGTATTACTATTCGCCAAAAGATGTCAGGAAGAGTCATATTTTTCAGTTTATTATTGCCTGAAAACACGGATAAAACGACGTTTTCTTAAAATGAAACCTAGCTAGATCGATTTATCGCCCCCGAAACCCTTGCATACTTAATTTCATAAAAATCGTTGGAACCGTTTCCGAGATACAGATTGTGTAAAGATATATATACATATATACAAGAATTGCTCGTTTAAAGGTATAAGATATATTTTTGACATACGTTTGTAGATTATAGTCGATACCATGCAGAAATGTTTTATGAGGCGATTGTACGAAGAAACAGTAGGACGACCACAATAATAATTATTTACAATAATTAACAATAACCTTGCTCGTTATATATATAATTACTATGAAGTGTTTAATGTTAAATTTAGATAAAAATATGAGTTTATATTTACTAAAATTGTTAAGCACCAAGAATGGCATATTTGTTATGATTTTTTTACCTAACTTAAAATCAACAAAAGCATATTTAATGTATGGTTCCCCCCTCTTAATTATTTACCTTTACTCCGGAATAATAACACATATTCTGTCAATTTCAGGCTTCTACAGGCTTTGTTAAAGGGCTCTGTTGGCGACCTATGGTAAACAACGTAACCCTAAAAATCAACAAATGTTGACAGCCATTGTATTATTTCTAAATTTATTTAAGTCACATAAATTGATATATACTATTGTTCCATTTCAAATACTTAAACATACCTAAAGCTACGTACCTTCCTAAATACTGTACCGTGTTTCACGACTACGAAATTAATATTTCATAATTCCGGGGCAATGTGACAATAAAACTGAATTTATTTAGTGAGTAACGTGACACACAAGAGTTTACCTAACCTCCATTTATCAAACTGCTGATAAAAATAATTTGTTTTTCTTATTTATTTAGTGATAACACAGAACGATCTTAATCGTCTGCCCTCAAATTTTAAAACATTTAATATATGACTTATGCAATTATTGTTACTAATTCTATATTATCGGTGGTAACCTAGAGGCTTTGATTTCATCTTTCGTCCTAAGTGGCGGAGGTTCGGGCCCGGCGTGTACCAATGAGTCTTTTTTGCGGCAAAGAAAAAGAACGTGAGGAAACCTACATACATTGAAGAAAATAGATATATGTACGTGAAGTCCATGGCCCGAATCGCCCTCTATGAGAGTAGGCCAAAGTGGGGACGTATGATGCTGACAAGCTGAGCCCGCGACTTCATACTCGCAGAACACAATATTTTAATCAAGCACGGTAAGTCCCTAATTTATATGTATAAATCTTTTTTATAGGTAAAATTTCAAACTCTGATATATTTTAATTGCAACAGTCAATTACAATGATTAAAAAACTAAATTTCATGTAAAAATTGCCTTGTCAATATAAAAAAAATAGAATACGTTTAGCGGTTTTCACGTGATACGCGCACAAACAAACAGACAGAAATTCCAACATTAATTCTCATACATGTTTTTGCAAATATTACAGTTCTAAAGTTATATTATATGTATGTTTAGATGGGTATGTGTTTACTGTTGTATAGATCAATAAGTATGGCTTTAACCTACTTTACCTTGCAAACAAGAACAAAGATAAATAAAAATATGAAAATCTTCTAAATTCACATGCATAGGTATAACGTGTAAAACGGACATCGAACCCGGAACTAAAACTGGTATTTAATCACATCATTATACCTATATTTTTTTCTTAAAATGAATAAAACTAACTTGCTTGATTATTAATTTAAAAAATCATAGACAAAGTTGTGTTGAAGTTTCATCTACATCCTAATCTACAGTTTCTTAATGTTTTTCCAAAAGAAATATTATATATTTGCCCTACGGTTTCATCGGCAAAAAACCGAAAAGGAATTGTTCGAAATGATGCCCACGGCTACTTTCTACCATCGCACCGCTCGCCATCGGCAGGGAATTCATTCTCACACTTTAGAACCTAAATGGTCGCGTACAGTGCGGTTTCAGAGAAACTTCCTCCCGCGAACGCTTAAGTTGTGGAATGAGCTCCCTGCCAAGGTTTTCTGCAAGGACTACAGTATGGAGTTCTTCAAGAAAGAAGTTATTAGATTTCTGAAGGGTCGGCAACGCGCAAGTGATACCCCTGGTGTTGCAAGCGTCCATAGGCTACGGTGACCGCTTAGCATCAGGCGGGCCGTAAGCTTGTTTGCCACCTTAGTGGTATAAAAAAAAAAAAAAAAAAAAAAACCTATTCTCGTGGTAACTATTGGAATTGAAGTAATTAAAGTAGTTAGTTAAAATCATGGTGCCCCACAAAAAAAACCCATGGGAACTCTCGATATCCTTTTCAGTCTCCTAAGCTGTCCCTGTGGTTAAAACTAGATAATAATGCCTTTTTTCTAACGACTAAAAAACGAGCGAAAAAATTACAAGAATCGGTTTGTTGTAGCAGAGAGCCCCATACATTCAAACAAATGAACAGACAACTTAAAATATTAATATAATATCATTTTATTACCAACGTTATGTGGATAAATTAAATAAAAATAATACCTATTTACCTATTTGACCTAAATATGTTTACAAAAACTAAAATGTATTAGTCATTTAGGAGTCACAGACAAGACACAAGGAAAATACTTATGAAGTATACAACGCAATCAGTAAAAAATAAAAAAATATGTATCTAAAAACCAATTACTTAATTTTAAAAAAAAATGCTATTTTTTTTTGTAAAGGTATGTTTCTGTACTTAATTTCTTTTCGTAAATTTTACTATTAAATCAAATCTAGATATTGTAATCTATGATCTGTTTTTTTTTTTATTTTTCAGCCAAACTCAAGAACAACTAAAAACAAAATATATTTTCTAACTAACACACCATCGAAATATTCATTTATACAATTATTAAAACAAGGATCTTCTTCGAATAACCATTTAAATAATAATCGTCCAATAAAAACTTCATGTAAGTAAAAATTATGTAACGTAAATACACAAATAAAGGTACATTTACACTCGTCATCATTATCAAAGCTTATGTAAGTAGGCTTTAAAAGGATATGATATCAGAGGTGAAATTAACCATTTCGATTTAAAAAAACACTAGTTTCCATAGTTCAAAGTTTAAAAAATCTGGTTTCATCGTCTGATATACAGAAAAACCGTAAAATATTATACAGAGAAGAGTCTTTATATATCATAAGTCATCGTTAAATTATTCATATAAAGCATTGTTCACACTGTCTGTGACTTATACAGTCACTTGGGTATTATAAAAATAATAATAGTTAACCTTGTCACACAGTTGAGCAAATTTGCATTTTTACAAAAGTTATAAGTTAATTTGATTATTCTTTGTGAAATGTAAGTATGAAGTTTTAAATCTTATATGTGATTTTTTTGTTATACTAAAAAAGCAGTTGTTTTACATTAATTGAATAACAAGCCTTATACTTGCATTTTGACAATAATAATAAGATAGTTTGATTATTATTTGTGGTTATTGAATTTAATGTCTGATTTTTTTTTTCGTTATATGGAGTTAAATTGAAAAATCTGGTTTTTTTTTCTTTGTCGATAATTAAATAGGAGAAATTGGACTAATACGTATTATATATATATATATATATATATATATATATATATATAGGTATATATAATCAATATAAATACATATTTTCATAGTAAAGATGATATTAACCTCGACCGATACATTATTTTCTATGTATGTATATTAAAATTAAATTGTATTTCTTAATTTTATAAAGATTTTATGTATTTGTAGGATTGATGTACTAGGACTTTACAAATCACTAAGAGTTGTTTGTAATATATATTATGTATCATGTGACACTAAATAACAATTATAATTGGCATATTTATTAAATGGATATAAGACTTACTACTATTTACATAGTATACAGCCTATCACCATATATATTTATTACACGTACGCTACAGTCGATTACTACTAATTACAGCCGTAATACTACCGCTAGAACCGCTGTGTTATTCGCAGAATACTAATTAATTAATCACTACCAACCAAATCGCTTCCCATATTATGGTGAACATAATAGTTTTTGATTAAATTAATTTTATAATACTTACTCGTTATAAATCTTCCTTATTTTTTTTTGTCAAAAAATAATTGTTTTTTTGTTTTTTGCAACGTTTTATATTGACTCAACTTGAATTTTCTAATGAATCATATCTTTATTGTCTGTAAAAAATTTCACTCTTTAATATCCCTGACTTTATTATTAATCCGTTTTTTGTGATAGGGAATACAATATCTGCCGTTTCCGTAACTGACTTTATGACTCTAAGAGATATGTAGTAATTACTATTTTATCCGATAGGAAACAAAAAAAATATCCTCGCTAGTCTCGGAAAACGGAAGTTTCTATAATCCAATCCTAAGGGCAAAAACCGTGTTTGAAATTAATTAAAAGAAACAAAAAACATCAACAATACTCCAATGTAAATGCACCTTTATAAAATCTAATAAGGCCACCTATTAGCGTCTTGGACGCTAAAATTTAAACGGATATTTCAACTACAATCCTTTTGCAACACTTTCAGTTTCAAAACATTATCTCGCGATCACCGAAAACGATTGCATAAAACAGTTACACAACGACTACAATATTCATTTTTGTCCCATTCTCCTCGCATCTAACAAGGCGTTTAAAAATACATTAGGTTTGCTTTAACATAGTAACTAATTTCTATATCCAATACACAGAAATTAACTATTTAAAACCTATTTCTTTTGATAAACTTGATAGACTAAAACAAAAATAGACACGGAAGGTTTTAGTTATTTGAAAAATTTAAACTAGTTCTAGGTGTTAAGTTTGTATGTACTTACGTGTCTAAGAGTCTTAAAATAGAGGAGGGCCAGGAGCACTAACGTAGAAAAAAACACTAGTAAAACACTTTTTATCAGCCATACACATAATCCATCACGAGAAAAAAAAACAATTTCAAAAAAAGAACAGCCACAAAGTTTTGATAGTTTTTTTTTTATGAGGGCAAAGGTCCCGTGCCGTGCGTCCGCGGCACTCGCGACACAATTTTTCCGTGTTGGGAAAACTGATGCCGCGCGACGCGAACTGCGCAAGCGACGGCTGGCGGGTGACTGGACGGCGCGTGTACTCCCCCACACAATAAAACCTTCGCTTTTCAATAGTGGGGCGTCTGTGTGACGTTGTGCTTTTCAAAAAAAAACATTCATCTTTACTGAATATAGTGTGAAAAAAAACGTTTTTTCAGCTGGCTGATATTTTTTTAATATGAGAAAGATCTATTTTGGCTGGCTGAATGTCTTTTCTTCGAAGAGAACAAAGTTAAATCCTGTAATTTTATTATATTATATAATAAAAAACGCATTATACAATGTCACACACTTATGTTTAGATATATATTCGTTCCATACCTACTTAATTAATAACAATTACGTCATTTCCATAGAATACACTGTCAAAAGTTTTGTCCTCTGCCAAAACTTGAACCTGCAAGCCACCGAGGTATAATTCTGGCTAAAGAAAATCTTGACTATATCTTAGCTTTGAAAATAAGCTTGTTGCGAAAATCTTGAAACTTTCCGTTTTTTATACGAAATTTGACGTTTTTAACGTATTGTTGGCACACATTTTGATCACTTAAAACTATTGTGTAACTCACTAGATAACAACAGTTTGTAAATATTATTTATTTCTTTTTATTTCTACCAAATGTAACAGAAACGCTTTACGCTTTAAAGATTTGCGCAACTGTTAAAACAATAGTAACTTTCTGATTGATTTAAGCAGTAAATACAGTAACTCTAAATAACGCATTATATAAGGACTAGAGTATGGGGTTATTCAAGAAAGAAGTTATTATATTTTCGAAGGGGCGCCAACGCGCGAGTGATGCCCCAGGTGTTGCAAGCGTCTATAGGCTGCGGTGACCGCTTACCATCAGGCGGGCCGTTAGCTTGTATGCCACCTTAGTGATATAAAAAAAATGTAACTTTTTTTTTCCATTCCTAAAATGTAATCTATAGTTTTTTTTATAAGTAGGGTTTATTCATAGACATAGAGAACTTTACAGTACATTTCCTAGCCAGGTGTGAAAAAAAAAATAGGTTGCATAGTGTGACAGAAACTAAGTGAAACTGTGGTGTCTTGTTCAATAGAAAAGACACCACAGATAAACTTTGTCTCTTTTTAAAGTATGGCCAATTTTGTAAGGTTATTGCGCAGTCCATAGGACAGAGTAGAAAACTCGAGGTCTATGGGGTTATTAGACTGGCAGGTGACTTGCTTAGCGCCTAGGATATAGGGGTGGGCAACTTACGACCCGCGGGCCAACTCCGGCCCATGAGGGCTTTCAATCCGGCCCATGAAGGCTTTCAATCCGGCCCACCAACTTCACATGGATAAAAAATCACAAACCAGGAAGCCTATTCTCAAGCGATCGAATTGATCACATTCGAAATAAAGTACGAATTTTTACTTTTCTCGAAAGTGAAATTCGAAATAAAGTACGAATTTTTACTTTTATCGAACGCAAATGTAGTTAAGCAATTCTGGTAATGTCGCATCCGACATTCGAGCGGTCGGGACCGTTCACGACTACATCTCGCATTCTAATTATGACAAATATCGTTCAAAAAATTGAGGTTCTAAACATTAATTGTACTCTTAGCGTAAACTATATGTTCTAAAATCTAAAGTAATAGCCCAAAATGTAGGTCAGATTTATTAAGATTAGATAAGAAGATAAATATGATATTTCTTTTACCTTTATTACTTTCATTATATATTATTAGCCTCTTCTCAATTGATTGATTGGCCGATCGATTTTTGTATTTATCAAAGTCGCCCATGACAATAATATTTTTCTATTTCTATTGATTTCCATCATAACAAACACTAGGTTACATCACATAAGCTGACAAAAATGTTTGAGATCCGGCGCCGCCATCTTTAGTGCTGCGTAGTATTTAGATAATACTAGGTGGTAAATTACGTGAAAAAAATTAAATAAACACAATTACACCTTTGAAAAATAAGAAAAACTTATATTTCTCAACCAAATAAAACACTCAACAAAAACAGAGTTATTTTTTATTTATGTCGAAATACTTTTCCGTTTAAAGATTAAAACAATTTCTCGGAATAAGGATTTAGTTTACAAACTTAGTTATACTTATTATTTCTAATGATGAAACACACGTAAAATGTTGTTTTAAACATTTTGTAGTTACCGAAACCTTTTTTAATATATCAAAAGAGGCATATTAGAGTAGGCGTTTCTAAAAACACCCTAAAACTGTGCAACGGTACGTACCTTGCAGCGTAACCGGTTCACAATGGCAACATTTCACCGCTTCGAACGACATTTTGTTCGAAGGTTGTTTCGATTGATAATGGGAATACAGCAAACGAGAAAATGATGTCGACGATCGAAATTTTACAGTCGAGATGGTATCTTCTAGATTATCTCTAATTCGAAATTATCTCGGATGAAGTGAGAATAAGGTCGCTGGTTTCAAGATTCAAAAATATATGTGTGTACATAAATATATTTTAATAGCTTTATTTTCAATTTAACAAAGCATAAATCTCATTTTTGAAAGCCCAGAATATCAATATTTGCGTCATCATGCGATGAAACGTTTTCTACAATAAGGATGCGGAAGAATAGCCTTCGAAGTTGGCTTACCTACTGACAGGCATCTTTTCTAAGTGCTAAAAGATTCATCATCTACTTCGAATTTCATTCCGCACACACCAACATGAAGAAATTTTAAGTCTAACAGCATGGTACCGATTTATTCATGGTAAAAAAATCCACCGGACGAAACTTCATTCAGAGGATCCGATTTAGAGCGCCTCTCAGCGTGCTTCATACAAACGATTTTTCACTTATTTTTGACATTTCCAGATAAAATACCATAAAGTTTGAAGACATGTTCAGGTAATACATATCTAGATCTACAGTGTATCAGTTTTCTGTTAAATTTAACAGTTCAAAAGTTATACAAGATTCTAGTTTTCATAAAAATGGTTTCAAAAAGATTTCTGGTTAACAAAAATATTTAAAAAGATTTTGGAAAACCATAGACATGAGTTGGGATTTGGCTTGGGATTATGACTAAGAAATTTTACAGTGATTGATCAGTTAATGTCGAAAACAAATGACCACACTGCAACCACCAACTTCGTCTGTAATGACCATCTTTGCTCAATTGTATCATGTTGCATACATAATATACTATATTAAAATCGATTCGACGTGGTAATCAGGCCCAAATGATAGTCCAACACCCGATTTTTATTTTTTCTTTATAAGTTTAATAGGCAATGAATAAAAGGCTGTATTAAAAAAGATTTCTGCAAAGTAAGCTTAGCCAATCACGATTTTCCATTTGCCCGTGCGCAGCAGAGTGATTGGTTTATGGTTAATGAAATGGATTTTTCATAAAACACTTTCGCACTAACGAATGAAATATATTTTCATACAATATCCCTCACCTTAGGCGAGGGCGATTTGGGCCATAGTCCATCACTCCTGTCCAGTTTTAGGATTCTGGACTTCACATACGTCTTCTTTTTTTTAGACGTATACTGGTTTTCTCAAGCCGTTTTCCTTTACTCAAAAGCAAGTGGTATCAATAATCAATGTACATGAGAAATTACGAAAAAGACTCGAACCTTCACCGCTCAGGTTACATTTAAACTTACTTTTTTTTCGTGGCATTGTTACCTACTTATTTATATGTTTTATTATTCTCAATTTTATTTAACTGTTTTTCTTTTTAAATACATAGCGCCTTTTTAGGGCCTACTTATTGAATAAATAAATAAAAAAAAATTAGGAACAATATATATTTGCTCTGCTTATAAAAGCAAAAAAGGGAAATTTTTACTTATTTATTCTTTGTCTTGGTAGTGTCAGTAAGAAATTGTCTACAGCTGTATCAAAATGTATTTAAATCTAAACAGCCGTTTTTAGGGTTCCGTACCCAAAGGGTAAAAAGTGGGACCCTATTACATCGCTGTCCGTCTGTCACCAGGCTGTATCTCATGAACCGTGATAGTTAGACAGTTGAAGTTTTCACAGAAGATGTATTTCTGTTGCCGCTATAATAACAAATACTAATAAACAGAATCAAAAAAATATTTAAGGGGGCTCCCATACAACAAACGTGATTTTTTTGCTCGTTTTTGCTCGGTATTTATAACGGCAAAAGGTAGACGCTTGAAATATTCACAGAATATTTATTTATATATTCACTTTAAAAATAAATAATTAAATTAAATTAAAACAAATATTTAATGGGGGGCTTCCATACAACAAACATATAAAGGAAATATAAAGAGTAAACCAAATCTTTATACATCTATATATGATTGAGCTGGGAATACCCATTGATTTATAAGCGATCATAAAACTAGCTTTATATGGAAAGATCTATCCAAAGCGATGTAATAACATTTTTATTTTAAGTCACATATAAAATCAACACAAGTATTGTACACCATTTTGTACTAAAACGTATATTTTTTATTTATGTACAACTATTTGAATCTAATATACTTTCCTAACTATGTCATATAGAACTTTTAGTTTTTTTTCATATAAAAGACATCAACGCGCTGTGGCTCTAAAATACTTATTCAATGTCAAAACTGATTATTTTTTATACTACTAAAGTGGTAAACAAGCTTACAGTCCCCCTGATGTTTAGTGGTCACCTTATCCTATCCTATCCTATAATATAGACGCTTGCAACGCCAAAGGCATTACTCTAAAAATAGGCTACGGTGATCGCCTACAATCAGGCGGACCGTAAGCTTGTTTGCCACCTTAGTATTATTAAAAAAAAAAAATCGAATAATTTCTTTCTTTCATCATATACACGTATATATTTAGGTTCTTTCTACATACCTAAGTATGTTTTGAAGAAACTTTGTTCTCATTTGCCGTCAATATCAACCACGACGGATGATCATAAAATATAAGCACCTGACTTACTTCTTATAGCTGATCAGGAACTGGCACAGGGAGTATGTTGTCCTTTTCCCTGATCGTTGTATTTTACTCCTTATTGATCCCAAGCTGGTGATTTACGACTTACAGGACATAATATATAAAACCACCATAGTCCAGACTGCTATTGGAAGCAATGTTGTGGCGATGAGCTCAGCCCTGTCACGTAGGACTAAAGTGGTTGATAAAAAGAGACTGTCTACCATATTATGCCTGACTCCCTCGCAGTCTAGTTGGTAGTGTGGTCGACTGCTGTGCAGAGGGTGAGGGTTCGATTCCCGCACAGGACAAACATTTATGTAATAAACATTTGTGTTTGTCTTGAGTCTGAGTGTAATTATGTATGATATGTATGTATTTACAAAAAAAAAGTAATATATGTATTTGTATCCGTTGTTTGGTATCCATAACACAAGCTTTGCTTACTTTGGGGCCAGACGGCGCTGTGTGTAATGTCCAAATATATTATTATTATTATTATTATGGTATCCAGCCAATGGTAACCCCATTTAAGAGGATACAAATTCGCGGCGCCTCGCAGCGGGCTTCATACAATATTTTTTAAACCATTTGTATCGGAAACTAGAATTCTGTATAACTTTTGAACTATGAAATTTAATAGGAAACTGGCACACTGCAGACCTGGATATTTATTACTAGAACATGTCTCCAAAATTTCGTGGTGTTTGATCAGCAAGTGTCGAAAATAAGTGAAAAATTCGTATGTATAAAGTACGCTGAGAGACGCTCGAATCGTATTCTCTTAAGGGATCAAAAAAATCTTATAAATTTCGTATTGAATTTTCAGGGGAAGCCTATGGCCTTTTTCGTGTCTTCAACCATCTCTGTGCAAAATTTCAGCTCAATTGGATGCTTCGTTGCCGCGGGCTTGAGAAACAAACGTTATTTTTATTTTCGCAAGAATAAAAAATAGCCTATGACAAAATCTATCACTGCGTCAAATTTCATCCGGATCCGTTCTGGCGTAATAGAGTAACGGAGAGAGATCCATCCAAACTTTTGCATTTATAATATTAGCAAAACTATTTTTTTTTTTTCATTTTTTATTTTTAATCAATCAAAGTAGGCACCGTTGTGATCTATGCAGTTTTGCAATTTTATAGGGAGTTCATTGATTCCTTTGCTGAAAAAATTGCGGGAGCGAGAATCAACAAAATCTTAGAAGGTGTTTTGGACTGCCTTATCTGAATTGAATTTTATTCCAGTTCAACGGCTAGCTTTTCCATCATGGTTTCCAATTGTCGGTAATACAGATCTGCCGTAATCGTCTGACCAGATCTTAGGAAGCTGTAGTGGATGACACCAACGCTGGTCCGCCAGACACTAACCAGTCCTTTTTTTTGTGTCAGGATTGCATTGAGCTTGGGGCAGGATTTAGCCGGTTCAACTAGATTTAACCACTGTGATGTGCGTTTCCGATTATCGTATGGGTTCCTTTTTTTTATCACAAGTAATGATACGATTCAAAATCCCCTCGTTATTGTGACAGTTGAGTAACCAAGCCTACGGTCCGCTTAATGGTAAGCGGTCACCGCAGCCTATGGACGCTTGCAACAACTGTGTCATCAATCGTGCGTTCTTACTTGAAGAACCCCATAGTGAATATTTCGGAACTCATTTCAATTACCTATATAGATAAAAGTAATTAATTAACAAATTTAAAAACAATTAACTATATTTTAATTAATGAAAACTGCGTTTGTTTAGTTTTAAGTTGTGTTATGAGCGTTTTCCGAGATCATTTCGATGTTTAAATTTCCTCATCAACAGTTGTTAGGTGTCAACTTTAATAAATTGTTTTTAAATGTTTATCAAATGATGTAAATAGATATATTTTTATACATTCTGATTTTTATAGCTTCCCTTTTAGCGAATAGCAAATTACAAATAATGACCATTTCCTTGGCTACTTATCGAGTTAGTGGCCATGATTATTGAAGGATACTGTAGCTGATACTTTATAATCGTTATTGAATCCACAAATAAGCTTAAGGCTATACTATCTCAATTTAATTTTTTTGGGAAAGGTTTTCCCGGATCCGCTGAGTAGATCCGACGAAAATTTAATAACTGTGTTCTGCGTAACATGGTTTAAACTTAATTATTTGACTTAAGAGGGCGATATAAGCCAGAAAGCTAATTTCTGTTATTCTAACGATGCTAATGTAAATGTACTAAAAATTATTACACAATGTCATATACATTACTATTAGATATGTTTGTTATATACTTCCTTAGTAAATTATTCCATAATGACGCCTTGAAACTTCATTGTATGGGATTTAACGTTTTTACTGTTTTGTCTAATTTTTTTGTTTTTGCTACAACTTAGAGTCAATGCACTAGATAACAAGCTATTCTAATTATTTAATCAACTTTCATTACAATAAAAAGCAATACACGCTTTAAAAATTTGGACAAGTGTTGAAACAATGGTCACTTCCAGATAGGTATTGAAATCCCGCGGGATTGATATGCGGGGTTACTCAATCCCGCATCTTTGAAATTATGTTTTAAATCAAATTGAAACTACAGATTTTTGTGTAAAAATCAACTTTTATTAATCATTTCTTACATTAAGCATGAAATCATTTCTTTTCTATCAATCAATTAAGTAATTACTAAACTGTTTTCTTAGATTCATCTTTAAATGTTTGGCATATTCAATTAGTTTTGTGTAATTTTATCCTTACTCCGAACAACAGTTTTATATATTTAATTCAGTTTTATTTATATGATAACTAATAATCAAATCATAACTTTCTCTTAGATGCTATTACTATGATATCAACCTATAGTGATAATTTATAAAAATACGCTGTTAAGAGAATACGATTCGGAGCGCCACTCATCATCTGCTTCATGCAAACGAATTTTTCATTTATTTTGTAAGTTGCTGAAACAACACCTCGAAATTTTGAAGAATATTTTAGGAATAGATACCTAGGTCTGCAGTGTGTTAGTTTTCTGTTAAATTTTATAGTTCAGAAGTTAAACAGGATTCTAGGTTTAAAAAAAAAAATCTAGTTATTAAAAAAAATTACAAAATTTCGGAAAACCACAGACATATATATTCGGCTTGGGATTATGACTAAGAAATTTCACAGTGATTGATCAGTAAATGTCGAAAATAACAGAGGAATTCGTTTGTATGAAGCCCGCTGCAAGGCCCTGCGAATCGTATCCTCTTAAGAATCAAATGGTATTTTTTGTATCGCTATATTAAACGCCGGACGGTGAATACGAAAACAAAACACTCGTCACATACAGAAAAACGTGCACAGGCGCAGCGCAGTGCCAGTTATGAACAACTGAAACGTCGCACTCGTGCTACTCGCGATTTACGCGAATGTTTAAGTGCGAAATTTACCAATTGCGGGATCCGCAGATCCGCGTTTTGAAGGTGCGGGATCCAACAGGTTAATAAAAGCAGCGGGATCCCGCAGGATCCCTACTTCCAGTTTTTTATTGCATTAAATAGAAAAAAAAAATCACTAATTTAGGTAATGCACTAGAAAATACGCAAGTTTTATAACATATATTATTTTCAATCCTTTAGGTGGTATAGTTCAGCCACAAAATCTGCACAAAAACGGCGTATTTACGCGGTCTAGCCTATACCGCAGTCTTAAGAGAATACGATTTGGAGCGCCTCTCAGCGTGCTGCATACAAATGAATTTCTCAATTATTTTTGACAAACACCACGAAATTTTGAAGACATGTTCTTGTAATAAATATCCAGGTCTGCAGTGTGCCCATTTTCTATTAAATTTCATAGACCAAATGTTATACAGGATTCTAGTTTTTCATACAAATGGTTTCAAAAAAGATTTATAGTTAATAAAAACATATTACAAGATTTTGGAAAACCACAGACATTGATATTCGGCTTGGGATGATGACTAAGCAATTTTACAATAATTGATCAGTAAATGTCAAAAAAAATGAGAAATTCTTTTGTATGAAGCTCGCTGCGAGGCGTTGCGAATCGTATCCTCTTAGTAAATAAAATTAATGGACTTAAGTAAATAAACTTTATTGGACTAAAGTAAAAAAACTTTATTTGACTAATTAAATAAAGAGTTCCGCATGAATATTTTCAAAGAATATGATTTTTTACCAATAAAAGAATATCACCAATGAAATTTAGTGCACCTACAAAGTTGCGGGCACAGCTAATACGAACATTAATGTATGGGATACGTCGGTCGATTATTATTGGTCAATAATTTAGGTGTCTTGACAGATTATTTTCGATCGGCCGTCTTTGCGATTGTTCATGAGTGGGCAGTTATATAAACTGTGATATTTAATAAATCGATTATTTATCTGTTGTGTTAAAAGCTAGCTTTCCTATCCCCGTAAAGCAAGTCCTTTGACTTTAGTCAAAACTTTGGTTTTTAAAAAAAAAAACCCTCTTCGTCCCTTACCTTCGCTCACCTCTGCTTATTTTTAGATATCTCCAAGTTTTGGCCTTCGCTTGTGCTCGTCCTTTTCACCGGCATGCCCTAGACTCTTGTGGTGATCGCCGAAGGAGCAGTTCGCAATGGATGCATGCCGGAAACTCTTCAATTCCATGACTTTATATTTGTAACAGTGGTGACGACCGTATTTCTAGAGTACAAGGGCACAAGATTTTCAGTGGTCAGACTTGTGTCTTAATAGTTCAAGTGGTAGAGCACTTACTCGGTCTGTAAGGTTTCTTGCAGGTTCGAGTCCTGGCTTTATGTTAATCTTTTGTCTGCATCTTTGATCATTGATGTAACTATATTATGAGATATGCTATCCTAACTAATATATTTTTGTGAAACACTGTTTGTAATTGATTAACTCCGCTACGGAGCAACCTAGCTAGTTGTTAGTTGGCTAGTAAAACATAAAAAAAATTATCCTATTCTGTAAAATTGAAAATTATATGAATTTTGGTAAAAAAAATTAAAATATAAAATATTTTTAATTAAATGTGTTACTAGGTACACTTTTGCATCGTCAAGAGAAATAACTTCAATTTGCTTAAAAACTAATTACACTACTGATTTATTGCCAGCATCCAATATCCTACTCTGACCACTCTTCGTAAAACTACAAACGAACATAAATACTCTACCACTGGTTAACAATGTTGCCCTATCACTCTTTCTAAGAGGTCACCTTTGAAAAGAACATATAACATATATTTTGTGTTATAAAAGGCCATACATTTTGGTTTTGTTTTGTTTATTTAAATATTCATCTACATTATAATATGCTTTCATACATAGCCGATGTTTAATATAGCTAAAATTTAAACCGACTTCAAAAAGAGAGGTTATCAATTCCACCCGTATGTATGTAACATGGGTTTTTGTTATGTTTGTTTTTTATGCGTATTATTAACTATGGAACTTCAATACAGAAAATTCTCGTATTTGCCTAACGGCCGATACATTGACCTATGTAAAGTTTAATTATATATTTGTCAAAATAAATCTTAGACCGAATCAACATAAATTATTGAGTACTCTGAAAACCAGGTAAAATTCGTATTTTAAATAAGATATCGCTTTTAGACGCAGCTATAGATACATAAATCTCATAATATTGCCATGTCTTTGGTCAATACGTGTACCGTCTATTTTAATATCATTTAGATTCCAAGAATGTCCTTCATTGAACCTAACAGGTTTCATATCGCGTGGGCCCTGCTGATAAGATAGCGTCAAAATCAGCCATAAGTTGAACTCTGTATATGCGCTCTAGAGTCGTTTACACTTTATAGGCACCAAAATTGGCGAATATTATATTATACAATTAGACAATAAAATGATATTAAAACTTCGACTAAACTCATAAGAAAATCTGTACTATTGCAAAGTAGTTTTTTCACTAATAGGAAACGATACCCGAAGTCAGTTACTAGATGGTTGACCGACCCCTAAAGTTGCACCCTGTTTTGACGAAGGATTTAGTGTTGCACCCTCTTGGTCTATACCATAGAGCTCCTACTGCGCCTTATGCTCCTGCAAAACGGTATATATTAAGCTCAGTAATTTTTAATAGAAATATGTAATGGCTGTTGCTGTGTTTTCGGTGTAAAGAAGGGCCCGGGGTTCAGGCGGTCGGGGTTTGGCTGGGCCCGGGTAAGGTGCGAAATTTTTGCAGTTTTTATTTTTTTTGACAGTGATCCGACAGGTCGCCTAGGTTGAAAAGTTGGAATGCTGTTCCAACATTATAATGTGGGTAAATATCCACTGGCAACCACCTCTAGGAGATTAAAACCATGACATTGTAGGTACATTGTACATATTACGGATATACGTAGTGGAACTGGAAAGATTAATAATATAAAGTGGCAATGGGCAGGCCATTAAACTTGTGAAACTGGTAAGCGATGAGATAGAAGGTTTTCTTCAATAGACTGTGTTTTTTTTAATTTTCTATGCTTCTTATGAAGCTCAGGAAGGATGTTGGAAATTTAATCCGCATAGCCTAGCATAAACATATTATACAATTACGCCAAAAATCTGGTACCAAAAATCTTCATTTGTCGCAGCGTTAAATGAAAATTTTCACAACTTTGCATGCCGTTACTTGCTTATTGTTTTCAATTCATCCTCTATTCTCTATTCGATGCATAATTTGTCACAGGTCTTCATAACATTGTTGAAATGTTTCGTCGAATCTTACTAGGCTAATTTAAATATATATATATATATATATATATATATATATATATATATATATAATAGCAAATCACGTCTCCATTGTTTAAATCCGCACTTAACACTCCCCAAAAAAGACCGAGTTGCGAACTTGCGGAAAACGTAGTGTGGACTGAAGATCTAGTCAGGGCTTTAGACAGTCGATGAAAGAAAGCTGCTCAGAACCGTTCATTTTGAAAATTTATGGTGGAGGCGTATAACTAGCAGTGGAAGTCTAGTGATTTTGATAATGACAGTATGTTAAAAAAAAACTAATTAAACTGTACTGAGCAATATTCGTGGTGCAAGACAGACATAGTTGGGTTTCGGTCACATCACAGTTTTTATTTTATTATGTTAGCAGATGAAAGCTGAGCAGAATCATAAGGGTGTAACATATGGACAGGATTTTGCCGATGGGTGCGGAACACTAAACATAGCGGTAGAAATCTGGGCCTGGAACGAACCCTCAAGATATTTTACTTGTAGTAAAATATATCTATAGGAGCTAGAAATCTGGGCCTCAAGATATACTGTCACAACGATAGGAGCTAGAAATCTGGCCCTCAAGATATACTGTAATGACTATGGAAGCTAGAAATCTGGCCCTGAATATACACTGCCACAACTATAGGAGCCATAAATCTGGCTCTCAAGAAATACTGTCACAAATATAGGAGCTAGAAATTTTGCCCACAGAAATCTGGGCCCATAAAATATTTTATGGGACAAATATAGTAAAATAATAAATGAGTTAGTCGTAGCTTTTTTTATTTCAAATGGGCACTTACAAAGACAGTTAGAAAAAATTGTCAGCCTAACACTTGCGTCAGTATTCCGTTTTTGCTTTCTAACAACAAAACCCCCTTTAATTAATACAATAACAAACCTACCTAAGCTATCCGTTAATTGTTCACAATAATTGTGCCAATTATACTCCTAAGCTATTATTTTTCAAATTAAATAATATAACGATAATTATTTGGTTACTTAGGTATAAATTATTTTTTCTATTCATTGAAGTTACATACTCTGTAACTGTGGAGCATTTAAAATACATAATATTCGATTACTTTAATTACTTAGATTTTGAGCCTGGAGAAACAATGATATTTATATTGTTTAAAGAAACTTAAAAAACGACTCATTAATTTTGGCTCAATCAGATTAAATTTGATTTGTTGCTGACCCTTCAAAAATCCAATAACTTCTTTCTAGAAGAACCCCATACTGTGGTCCTTGGAGAAAACCTTGACAGTGAGTTCATTCCACAACCTTAGCGTTCGCGGGAGAAAGTTTCTCAGAAACCGCACTGTACGCGACCATTTTGGTTCTAACTATCTACCTTCTCTGCAAAACAGAAACAAAAAACCATGTAGTTTTCTCTTTTCCTTTTAATTTTTTATTTCAAAATATATATGTATCAACAAAAAATATAGATATGTTTGTATTTATATTCGTTGTCTGGAACATGTAGTACAAGCCATGATTACTTTAGGGCTAAAAATCAGTGTAAGATATTTAGGAATATTTATTATTTAAATATCTCTAACATTTTTTTCTCCCAGAGACCTTTTTTATCAGGTCGGTAAGGGTAATTTAATATGTATTAAATTTTATTCAGTATCAGTCATCATTGGCTTACTAGACTTACTAATTACCAGAACAACACCATTAATATCCATATTTCGGGCCTACCTATGATTGTCTCTATTCCCCTATGTTGCGGCAAAAAAATCAACTTTAATCAGGTTTTTATTTATATACAAGTAATTTCCTGCGACTTACTTCGTCCGCGTGGGCTTTTCCTACCTATAAAAATACAAATTTTTGCTGATAGGTAATGATTTTTCAAATTCGGTGAAACACGTCAATCTTATTTTCAACCAAGGCTAAATACCAAATTTATGCCTTTAGCTTTCATACAAACTTCCAATCCATATTAAACCCCTTTATAACTATAATTTAAAAAAAATCTTAGGTATGATCCCGCGTGCAAAATTTCTAGTTTCTAGACCTAGTTGTTTGGACTCTGCGTTAATAAAATATGTTATTTATTTAGTCAGTCGGTCTGTTTCTTCTTTTATACATAAAGATTAGTTTGATTAACGTAACATTTTGGTAGCTTGAGGGCACCCCTAGTACGGAAATCTAATAAACACACATAGACATACATAAAAACAATTAAGATGCAACAAACATAGACATATAGAAATTTATCTGTTCTTGAAGGATACGTTGAAAAAAGATAAACACATTATATAAAACATATTTTTGGCTAAATATATATATATACTTATTATTTTTTTTAAAGCAAAACTTAGAACTAGAACCTGCGAACTTTGGAAACCGCCCAAATGCGGACAAAGAACCATAGCAGACTACCAGTCCGATACCATATAAAGAATTTGTGCACCTATCTCTTAGTATATTTGTTGTTTTAATAGATTTGAGCATATAGGTATAAAAAAATAATAGTTGTATATTTTTACAAGTTGGCATTAAAAGGTACTCAAATAACGTCAAAACTCTCTTAGATCGGCTAAAACGATTGTTGCCAGGCTATATGGGTTTAGCTCCCAACATCCTTTCAAGCTTTAAGAATTTAAGTCGTGACAATTATAAATTAACAATTACTAAAGCTATATATGTACATCTCTTTTTAACAACTAATGTATTGCCGTAAGGAAATTAAGGAAAGTTATATGTCATCTTCTTCTTCTTAAGGTTTAATAAACAATACCTATAAGTTTTATTTTCCTCATTGGAAACTGCGATTTTATATAATTTTTTTTTTCTTCGCCCATCTTTAAAAAATATGATTTAAAGGCTAAAATGAACACCGATAATAAACTTAAAACTTACCTAACTTTGTCTTTGACTAACATACGCTTCGTATTTGTTAAAAAATTGTGACATCTCGAAATTTTCCCAGACTTTGACTGACAAATAAAATGTTCAACAGTTGACTTGCTACGATTCTCTGAAGAGGCAGTACTACGTGACAGAAAACTTAAGTAAAAACAAACGATGAAGCGATAAGTAACTAAGCGGGCGTGAGTAGTGCAGCTACATCGCAACTTACTGATATTTTCATTGAAATATATGAAATAAATTAATAGTTTATTACACATCAATGTTGACAAAAAATGCTTTTTCTTAATGTCTAAAGCACTATCATGGCTATGTTTCAGCAAAGTTGTACAGGGAAGCTAATAGCACTTAGAACTTCAAAGATATGTTTGCTAAAACTTAAAAAAAAAACAGTGAAAAGGGGTCAGTTAAGGATTTTTTTATGGAACAAAAGTTTGTTAATCGTCTTCTCACGATCTTCAGGGCCTGAAAAATATCCTAAAGAACACATTTATTACATTTTAGTCGTATCTGCTCAGCGGATCCTGAAAAATATATGCCAAAAAAAAGAAATTTAAGTAGAATAGCTTCTAATGAATTATTATATATATAAATACCTATTTACAATAATACGGAACACTATCGCACCATAGCCTTCTCTCGCCAAATTTTTACCGTGCGTGCAACAACCGGTCGGGATATCGAAGCGTACGCAATAAAGTAGGTCGCAGCGAACCGACCGACAAACCAACAAATTATATATCATACTTGTACTTTGTTACTCAAGTGGCCGGTATCACGCGAAGTTATTTAATATCGCAGGTATTATTTTCATTATGAATTGAAAAGATATTAAACTGATAAAATGTAAAACAATATCTTTCAAACTTGTGTAGCAATTTTAAGAATCGCTGTTTTTCCCCCTAACAAACGTATTCCCCTGTTTCCTCCCTGGTTTTTGGCATTAAAGCAATATTTTTTATGTATGATAGATATACACAATCACTATGTCTGTATGTTCTGCTTATTTAATTTGCTATTTCTATAAGAAACTAGGACTCTGCAGAATTCCAAAAAAGGCTTTTTATATGAAATCTTAAGACGTGTGCTATACAAATATGAAAATTAATTTTTAAAAAACAAAACCTACAAACACGAAACAATTCATTACCTTTAAGGGGAAGTATTTTTTATTTAATGTGGTTGAGATTTGGAAGAGGAAAGTAGGGAATACGATACCCCGTTTTTTGATGATTACGAATACGTAAAACAGCCAGAGGCGCAGTTGTCCCTATCGCACATCCGTACCCTGGACCGGGCCCTAAAGTGACAGCAAATGTTTTTCAAATACCTATTGCTGCATTCTCTTGGTTGAGATATTTCCTTAGGCAATGATGAGTATTTCCAATCCGCACTAGGCCAGCGTGGTGGACTATCGCCTAAGCCTCCTTCCCCAAGAAGAGGCCTGTGCCCCTGCAGTGGGGCGTAAAACGGCTGACGCGAGTATTGCACAGTAACGTGCAATAATCATCTTAACTGCTTTTGACGCAAAGTTTTAAATTCGTTGCGCACGAAGTAGCTAAAAAATATAAATTCGGAAGCGAAAAAGTTATCTATTTAATTTATTAAAAATAAACTTATACGAATATCAAAATTCCCAGCTGTTGAATTTTAGGTACTATTGTTACCTACATAATTAATATTCTGAAGAATTCTAGCCCTAACGTAATAATAATGATATTCGTTTTAATGATTTTGAAGAGATTATTTCGAATAAAAAACTATCGAAAATCTTCAAATCATGTTTCTGAGCTAACAAAGTTCGAAGGTCGGAAAATACATGACGCTTAGTTTCAGATCAATAGCTTATATGTTGATTTGTATTCCCTAAAGTACCCTTTTTTCAATTCAATGCCTCGCCTTAATGAATGATCCTTATTCTTGGGACTTCCCTTTGAGGTAAAAATTTGATCATAAGGACCAAAGATGGGTTACAAAAGCCCTCTCACTGGCATGATATGGCGATTTTACCAGCGGCGTCACCAAATAAAACATAAATAGGTTTTTGTAATAAAAATACAAATGTGATTTTTGTTATAAAGACTCACCAGACCAGTAGTGTCTAAAAAATGTAAATATTTCTGTAAATGTAAAATGTAAATGTTTCTGTTTCCAGAAACTGCATCTCATATATGTAAATATTGAGGAAGTGATATTTCGCTTAAATATGTATTTATTTACATACATGGACGTTTGTTAAGGAAGGGAGGGCAGGGAGAGGCAACTACCCTCCCTAGACTAAGGACTTGATTTTGCCTTCCTCTAACCGAAAGCTGTATAAGCCAATTGGTTACATAAAATATCTCTTTTTTGACTGTTAGAACTGAAATTAAACTTCCTCATTACCACTTGGCTAGCAAGTTCACATATAATCGAGTAGGTACCTATAATTTGTATCACAGACCAATATAACCTTAAATATAAATAATAGATTTGTAAAGCCTTCTATGGAACAAATTTCTATTCCAAGCACGAATAGCATCACTAAAAATGTCGTAAAAGAGAGACCATTGCTATATACTGCCATTTTTAATATAATTTAGATTCAGATCAGATGAGGTGTCGAATTGCGAAATACATATTCAGGCTTACGAAATCCTATTATTTTTATTCATATAAGGTAGTAAGTAATAAAAAACCAGCCAAGTGCAAGACAGACTCGCTCACTAAGGGTTCCGTACCTACCACCATTAACGTAAATTACAGACACAAACGAAAACAAAAAGTGTGCCGCTAAGTGGTCACCCATCCAATTACTGACCGAGCCCGACGTTGCTTAACTTTGAATATCGTTTCCATCAAACAAATATGTTTCGCTTAATAATAAATAGATGGCGCTAAAACGGTGATTTAAGATGGTAAATGGCACGGGCCAGCTTACACACACTACGATCACTGCATGTGTTACTATGGTGATTACGTGATACTAGATTATAAGTTTGTATCCTGGCGAATTCGAACGTTAATATTGTTATCTAGTAATTTAGTGTTAGTATTTTATTTTACATGGTTCATTATCTTATATTAAATACCTGTTTAACACAAGTTCCAACTGCATCTAAGTACCTTTTGATGGAATTTGTACGAAATTTTTACTTATCCGACAAAATTTTAAAGTTGGTCGACTATTACTCATTAAGCTGTAAAGCCTACTTAGCTATGATAGTTTTCCTTTTTAAGTTTTATATGCTACTCTCGTGATTTTTCTCTGCACAACCAAGAACAGCAATTTAGCTGGCAACGGGAAGGGTCACTGGACTGTAACAAAAATTTGCACTTTTAAGCTTAATATTACGCAAACGCATCGCTGAATCGAAAAATAATTTTTACACACCACCAATATTTTTAACCAGCTATCCAACGACACCCCAACCTATAGAGTAGACGGAAATAAAATTTATCCCCACTTTACGTGTACGCTAAAAAAACATTTCTTTTTAATTTTATTTTTCCCACTTTGTCGGCCTAATTAATATGTATATGCTAAATTACAGCTCTCTAGTACTAATGGTCTCTGAGCTAAGCCGCGAGCAAAAATACTTACCGACATGGTGAAACTATAAGGGTTCGTTGTTGATTACGGAACCCTAAAAAACGAGCCAAGATGCATGCTACGGCATCCTAGCATGCAGGGCAATGCTAGAATGCCGTAGCTGTTTACTACTTTCGTCGCTTAAGACCGAAAAAAAATCTGCCTTGCAAAGTATCACAGAGTCATAATATGTCTTAAGTTCTGGGCGCTTAGAGGGTAAACACCGCAGATTGTCTCGATATAAAATTAATTTGTCATCTCTCATACTCTGAAAGTAGACCATATACCTATTATCTAAAAAGCGGGTGGGAAGTAGCAAATGTCGGCCCTAGGTCCGAAAAGTAAACAAAGTAAAATTCAGTCACATTGGGCAAAGTCAGTCATCTATACAGCCACATTCCGATCAACACCAGGTATATTTATTCTCAAGATACCTGGTTATACCAGATATGTGGTTAAATACCACCGGACAACCGCGTTTATTATGAAATATTTGATACCTAAGAACGCTTATACTATGCCTAATAAAAATCAAGTAATCTTGAAATGAATTTAACGCCTGATTTAATTAGAAAAGAGACTGTCCTCATAGTCGCAATGAAAAGCAGAATAATAGTAAGTTCTTTTTCATATTTAGCTTGTGTTTACTATCCTCATATTCGAAATGAAAAGTAGAGTGTTTAATTCGGGTGAAAGGCCCAGTTCAACCTTGAACTATTGAAGTATTGGCCAAAATATCTCGTCAAAAATAGGCGCCTTTCTTGCCATAGGTAATATTCTACTATTGCCATTATCTGCGAAGTTCCCTAAATTTTACTTTACATTTCGATTTAAAAAAAAACAACAAAAATTTAAGAGCTTGCCGTTTGGTTTCAAGAGATTCTGATAGGCCATTAAATTTTAATAAGTTTTGCAATACCGGAATTTCTAGTATGGAGTGATTCACAAGCAGTACTTGAAAAAAAATGGCTTTAAATTTTTTGTTCATTTTCTTTTTTTTTTAAATCAAAATACAAAGTGTAATTCACGGAACTTCGAAGATTATGGCAAATCATTTTTTTATGAAAAACAACTTACGGGGTATTTATCATGTGCCAACCAACGCGCGAGTGATGCTCCCTAGTGTTGCAAACGTCCATAGGCTGCGAATAACTGAATCTCTGAATAACTGACCATAATACAGAAAATCTCTATAGGATAAGAAAAACATTTCTGAGTCTTAAATTTCTGAAAAAGGTTCTCTTATTATAATTTTAAATACGGATACCCCAAAACGGGTACTTTTGTTATATATTTTACATATACTAACAACTTGCCGCGCCTTCACCCGCGTTTAATGATTGAGGTGTGTGACAAGAGTTCGTTGCCACTCAAGAAAGCCCCACCTACGTAAGCGTATAAAACCTACGAATATGTAGACATACGTTACTGTATATTTTATTTTACATTATTTATATAGTATACTAGAATTATCTAGCGGCTCCGCCCTCCCTGAATTCGCTTATCGACGTGAAACTCTTTAATATACTAATGAAGTTTGGTATAGCGAGCTAGAGCTGTGCCCAAGTTCGTTTAACTCTGTTTTAACTATAACCCGTGGGAACTTTTGAATTTTTCGGGATAAAAAGTAGCCAAGTTCCATTCCGATTCGTCCAGTGGATTCTAGAATACTTTCGCATTCAGAATATTAGTACAATAGTAGGATTTACATTTTAGCATGTTATGTATGAAACTCTGAGAAGAAGACAAAAAATTGCCTAAAAAAGGCAAAGTTAGTGGACTAAATACACATAAAAAAAAATTACCCTTCGTTTTATGAGGGGTTCTCAACAAATCATTAGAAATACCTCACAAAAAACTATGTTGCCGTGTCGTAATGTTGAACGTTCTTAGGAAATACACGTTAGACACCCCTGCAATTTATATTTACTATGTCCTTAAGAATTATCAGGAACAGTTTAAAGGCATCAAAACTCTTTATGACAAACTATATTATATAAAGGAATATGATAAACTATTACTATTACTATTAAATCCGCTGTGAGACTGTAATATAATTTATAACGATACCGATGCAATGGAACATCTTAACGACATTTTTGCATTAATCGAAATTGCCATTTTTCTCAGTGTATAGGTAAGTTGGACAGATGGATTAGTTACGAATGTTATGCACCAGAATTCCTTGTCAATTAAGTAACTATCTCTCTTACTTGAGTTTTTCGGTAAATTTTTAGAAATATCGATTCTCGAATAAATATATATATATTGGATATTAAACACAGCGCTGCTTGCTACTAAACTAAGCAAAGCTTCTGCTATGCATACAAGAAAGCAGATACAAATATATATATACTTTTTTTTTGTACATATATACATAACATCACGCCTGTTTCCCAGAGGGGTAGGCAGAGACCAAAGACTGCCACTTGCTACGATCCTGGCATACCTCTCTTGCCTCATCTATACGCATCAATGCTTTCATACATATCCTACGGTTCCGAGTACTCCTGACCTGACCTTTTCTGAGAACGTACTCATTTTGATCTACATACGTTTGCCGAGGTCTACCTCTACCGACCCTACCAATTGCTTCAGATTCATAAATCTGTTTCGTGCTTCTATTTTCGTTCATTCTTTTAACATGTCCAAACCACCTTAACATACCTTTCTCAATCTTTGTCACCACACTACACCTATTATAAAGATAATATATATAGAAAACACCTAGTCCCAAGACAATCACAAATAATAAATGTTTGTCTTGTGCGGGAATCGACCCACGCCCAACGATTCAGCAGTTGCTCATAACCCACTGAGCCATGGAGCCTACTTAGTCAAAAACAAGTCTTTTATCTCCCCTACTGGTTTCTTGTACCTAGAGATAGGTATACTATACCTAACACACATGTTTTTTTTTCAATTGTATTTTTATATTTTTCTTCTATTTAATTTCTATTATTTTACAATTACATAATCTATAGTATTTATTTGTTTATTGCGCATATTATGTCATGCATATGTGTGTATGTTTATAAGATATTCATTCTTACTTTAACCTAACTCTTTCGACACCTCACCACCTACATATTTTTTTATTGCCTCTAACCAAAGGTTTGCCTGGTAGAGGCTTTTTAGCGATAAGGTCACCTATTAGTACCTTTTTCAACTAAGCTTTTGACTGTATTTCATTTGTATAATGTGCAATAAATAAAAATAAATGAATGAATATTCATTCATATAAATATTATATGAAGAAATTAGGATTTGTGATATTTATCAATAAAGGACTTATGTATGTAGGTAATCTTATAATTTTATGCAAATTTATTTAGGTACTGTGTAGGATTCTAACAAATATTAATTCTTTTTTAATTCTACCTTTTTATATTTTTCATTTAAAATAATTTTAAGCTTCTAATCTGACAGGGGTGTTGCGAAGTTACAATATGCTAATAAGGTGATTATGGCAGACATTCTGGCGTTGTAACAAGAATTATATGTTTTTTTTATTTAATATAGATATATTTTGCGGTTTAAATCGATATGTTAAGAGTAGGTACTATATTACATCATTATAGATCCGTCACGCTGAATTACAAAGCGGAAAACCGGTGGAAATAGTGATTGATGGTAAATAATTAAGGGTTTTTTTTTTGTTCACATTAAGAAAAAACGTATTTTTCCTACTAATTGCAAACAATAGTGAATTATTTGGCAGGAACAGTAGTGACAATATTCTGTTCCGCGAATCTTTTGTCAGATCTTTAACGTTGTTTGAATGAACTTTGTTTCGATAACATGTTTGAAATTGCTGTTTTTCCTATGCTTTATTTTATTTATTTATATTACGTGCAACATATGAAATAAGTGCAATCTATAGTTAATTGGAAATATTAATAATAATTTTAGTACATATCACAGAGCGCCATCTGGTCCCAAACTAAGCAAAGCCTGTATTATGAAAACCAGACAACGAATAGAAATACTTATTTTTTTTTGTTTTTGTAAATACAAACGTATCATACGTAAGTAGACCAAAAACTCAAGACAATAATATAATAAATAATAAATGTTTGTCCAGTGCGGGAATCGAACCCACAGCACAGCTTGGCAAGACTACCAACTAGGCTGCGAGGGTGTAATAAGCAGAATTACTAATAGCTAGGGAAAAGAACATAAGTACCTACATTATTAATATCTGTGGCCACGCTACCAGCAGTTTTGGGCGCTAAATGAATCTCATAAAACCAAAAACGACGTGCACTTAATTTTTGTTTTTTTATAATTTAGAAAGTGTAAATCAGAGAACTTTAAACTTTGAAGATTGTGAATGCCTAGTGGAAAAATAGTGCATTTTTAGGGTTCTGCAGTCAGCAAGAAACCCTTAGAGTTTAGCCATATCCGACCGTCAATCTGTCCGTCTGTCCGCGGCTTAGCTCAGCGACTGATAGTACTAGAAAGCTGTAATTTGGCCTGAGTTTACTTGTAATTAGGCTCACAAAGTGGTAAAATATAGTGGTAAATTGAAAAATATTTTTTTTGGGGTACCTCTCCTACACGTAAAGTGGGGATGAATATTTTTTTTCTCGTACGGGGTGTATAGTGTGGGGTATCATTGGATAGCTCGTGGCTCGTAGGCTGTGTAACAATTTTTTTTCGATTCAGTGATGCGTTTGTGAAATGTTAAGCTTCAAAGTGCAAATTTTTGTTAGAGCCCAGTGTGGGGGACAGCCTCCTGCCAGCAAAATGGCTGTTCTTGGATGAGTAAAAAAAATCATGGAAGTAGTATATGAAACGAAAAAGGAGAACTATCATAGCTAAGTAGGCTTTACAACTTAATAAGTAATAGTCGACAAACCTGTTTAAGAGCTATATAAAGTATAACAACAAATAATAAAAATCGGCCAAGTGTGATACGGACCCGTGCCATTTACCATCTTAAATCACCGATACAGCACCATCTAGTTATTATTAAGTAATCCATATTTGTTTGTTAGAAACGATATTTAAAGTTAAGCAAATTTGGGTTTGGTCAACCATTGGATGGGTGACCGCTTAGTGGCACACTTTTTGTTTTTGTTTGTGTTTGTAAATTACGTAAATGGTGGTAGGTACGGAGCCCTCGGTGCGCGACTCCAACTCGCACTTGTTCGGTGTATTTGATTTTTGATATGGCAACACATTTAGTTTAACCCTATGATGAATTTTATGAGACTTGGCTCAGATTTTAAGTTAAGCCCTGAGCTATCTAACGATAAAAACAGTATCAAAATAAGATATTTTAAATTTTTTTGTATGGTTCAACTAAATCGATGACAGACAATGTAGCTGGCGCATAATAAGTTTGTTTTGGTGAAAGTCTCGTACATTAAAGACGGACAGAAATTATTGGCCAGGGGAGCAAAAAAGTCTTCACCAGTTATAAAGCCGATTTTTTTTATATATCTTCACGACAGCGCCACCTACCGGATTCTAGCAGCTATGAACCATCATCTCGACAAAACAAACATAGCGTGTGAATATGACCTCAATCGGTCAAGTTCTTCATAAGTTACAAGGTGACAAACAAACGCACCAACGATTATCTATATATATATAAAAATTACGTGTCACGTTGTTTGTCCGCGATGGCTCCTAAACTACTGAACCGATTTTGATCAAACTTCGTAACTATCTGTTATTTGATCCAACTTAAAAGATAGTTTTTATCTCGATCTGTTAAGTGCGAGCCAGACTCGGGCACTTTAGGTAAAAACCAACTTTCGCCGGGTAACGGAGGGACGGCAGCGTTACAACGTTCGCCGCGACCGCTAGTAGGTATAAAAAGAATAAATAAAACAAATAGTAAATAATTCAATCATCCATAAATTTATTGGTATTGCTTATATATTAATTAGAAAGCTATATTTTGTTCCCGTCATTGTCTGCGTAGGTACACTATCGTCATTAGTGATAAGAATCAGAATCTATTTTATAATATAAATAAAAGTTTTCACTTCAAATATAAATTTTTGAAGTGAAAACTTCTTAAGCGGCGATGTGCACTTTTTTTGTGATGGGTAAAAAATGTTAAACTCGCGTCAGGACACGTGTCCTGATCGAAAATTCGTAAGATGTCACTCGCGTTAGGACACGTAACCTTTATTTACATTAGGTTAGTAGTTTTTATTTTTAGTATATGGCGATTATGAGTAGTACAGGGAGTTTGGATATGGGATTTAAATTCTATGACAGATTGAGCTGTCAAATATACAACGTCAAAAAAGTAAATAAACAAAAGTTATTATTTTTAATAAATAAATATGGATAATAAGTGATGGGAAGTAAATAGCGAGTATGTTTTCACTTCTGCCGGCACTCCCGGAGTGCAACCCGTTTTTTTTTTTTCTATCAATTCTTGGATATGATGAATAATAAACCTTACTTCACACCGCCAGACCAGCTGGAAGTTGACCGCAGATCTGGCGATGTGAAACTTTTTTTTTATATAATTGATACACAAAACGTGAGTTTTTTTTTCAAAATTGAAAACGCTTCATCAGTAGAAAATAAAAAGATAGCTTCATGGAACAAAAAGTATATAAACAAGTGTTTTAATTTACATATAAATAATTGTTTAGGAAATTTTGTCGTGTACAAAGTGACTAGTTATTTTTGCACATCAGTGTTTAAAACACAATTAAACGTAAAGAGTTTTATTTTTGCAAAACTAGAAACCTTATTGTTATGGGGTTTTTCAAGAAAGAAGTCATTGGATATTTGAAGGCTCGGCACCATCAAGCGGACCGTGAGCTTGTTTGCCCCTTGGTGGATTATTAAAAAAAAAAAACATTTCTGCCTGGTCCCGCCACCTTATGTCACAGCCTTATTATTCCGCCACATTTTAATTAATTTGATTTTTTACTTCAACGTTTCTTACGTTAACTCCCATACACTTTTATGATGAAATTGAAAAAAATATGCTCAAAATTATGCAGTCAACGGAGCTTATTTTTGGTCTATGCGAGCTTTGAACAAGCATTAAAGTGCCATACCAATTTTATTTAAAAGAGGATTACAAACCTGCCAAGTGCGTGTCGTACACGTTTTAATTACGGTTCCGTCGTACTAGTAGCACAGGATAAGTAATTAAGGGACTTCATGCCAATAGTTTATACCATGAAGGTGTTATGTTTATTTTATTATGACAATTACAAGCCATGTATACTCAAACTTTATCCCTTGTATAAAACATTCTCTATAAGCCTTGTAGTCCTTTATATTTACGTGAAAAAATAAATTTCATGACTTCTTTAAATCAACCTGTGAGACCAGTTACTTCATAATTATTGAAAATACCACGTAACGTTACTGACTTTTTTAATAATTCATTTTCTGTTCAGGCAGCTATTCTGTAGAATTCTCTTCCGCATACGCTTAGAAATAGTTCATCGACGGAAATTTTTAAAAAACGCTTAAAAGAGCACTAATTTTGGAATACTTGAAAATATAAACATTAATTTTAGTACCATCGAACGCTATGTCAGTTATACCTACTTATTTTAATAATAATTTATTTTTTATCTAGTTTATAATTATGTACTTATTTATGTATTTATAATATTTATTTATGTATATGAAATTATATTGTTATTAAATATCATATGTTATTAAATTAATATTCTGTAGATAAAACTTTGTTGTACAAGCCCTTGCCACCTTTTTTTGTAAATTTATTCTTCTAGAATTATAATTTCTTGTAATGTTTTTTTTTGTACAATAAAAGATTAACATAAATAAATAAAATAAAATATTTGTTAAAATAATAACGCGGAATTCTGCATTACTACAAACATCAGATGCAGCGAAAAATATAAATACATGACTAACAAATGACACAGCTATAAATACAACCCAGAATAAATAAATAAACACATAAATAACTATGTTATTCTCGTATTTAATTTATATTTAACACATTTATTCGACGTTTTTGGGTTCGTTATCAAAAAAGTGCCCTTATAGTTTCACCACATCCGTCCGTCCGTCCGTTCGTTCGTATATCAGAGGCGCGAGTAATGCCCTGATGTAACAAGCTGCCATCAGGCGGGCCGTATGCTTATTTGTCACCTGAGTGATATTAAACAAATTTATTATTACAGTACTGAAATATGGTAGTTACCTAATTTGTAAAATTTGTATCAAACAATATTTTAAAATAAAAAAAGTAGGCTACCTATCTCCCCTGTATGTAAAGTCGGTTCGAGTTGCTTTATAATGGCATCTATCTTAAAATTGTGGCATAAGATGAGGTCCGCCCCTTGCACCACCTCCTAGGGGCAAAAGTCTCTGCAACAAAAGTAAGAGGTATGTAAAAATCGCCGGTAGACAATTAAGTAGTTGGACATCAACAACATACATTGCTATGCAGATGACAGTACTGGAGACGCTTACTACACGGACCGTGCAAACATCCCTCGTTCCGTTATGGAGGAGAAACGTGAAGAAGTTGTGCCTCAAATCGAGATCAGTCTGTCCAAGGTCTCTGACTGGGGACGGGAAAACTTGGTCCGATTCAACCCTTCAAAGACACAAGTCTGCGCTTTCACCGCTAAGAAAACCCCATTCACTTTGGTCCCACAATTCCAGAACACTCCCCTCTCCATCTCCAAGAGCATTGGGATCCTTGGTGTTGACATCTCCAGCGATGTTCAGTTCCGAGATCACTTGCTAGACAAGGTAAAGCTGGCGTCCAAAAAACTTGGTGTACTCAACAGAACGAAGTCGGGGCAAAGGTTGCTGCTTCACAAGTCGCAAGTCCGGCCCCATATGAAGTACTGCTGCCATCTCTGGGCGGGGGCACCTGGATACCAGCTTGGCCCTTTTGACTCAGTTCAACGACGGGCTGTGAGAATTGTCGACGATCCCAAACTCACTTGCGGTATCGAGCCCCTAATTTTGAGGAGAGACTTTGCCTCCCTGTGTGTGTTCTACCGCTTGTACAATGGGTTGTGTTCTGAGTAATTGTTCGAAATGATGCCCACGGCTACTTTCTACCATCGCACCGCTCGCCATCGACAGGGAATTCATTCTTACACTTTAGAACCGAAATGGTCGCGTACAGTGCGGTTTCAGAGAAACTTGTGGAATGAGCTCCCTGCCAAGGTTTTCTCTAAGGACTACAGTATGGGGTTCTTCAAAAAAGAAGTTATTAGATTTCTGAAGGGTCGGCAACGCGCGAGTGATGCCCTTGGTGTTGCAAGCGTCCATAGACTACGGTGACCGCTTACCATCAGGCGAACCGTAGGCTTGTTTGCCACCTTAGTGGTATAAAAAAAAAAGTAAATAATCCTCTGCACCGGAGATCGACGCGTGCGCGACACCCCTAAATTTTTTCGACATCTTTACAGAAAACAATTTTGTAAATATATTCATTCGCCCGTTTGAGGCGCACATATAGTTCCCTTCAACCGCGCTCCATGACGAAAGCTGCGAGCGAAATCAATCTTAAATGATAGATAGATGGTTCAGCAAAGTTTTTGTAGGTCATACATGATGCAGCTTCCATACTAAACTCATCCCCCCGACTGACCTCGACACGGTCGTAAAACTATCGTTAGGCGGCCTCGGCACGTAAGTACTGACGGCCCCAGATGTCGATCTCGCTGTCCGGATAGCGAGATTGGTCTCTACGACCACCCCTAATAGGGCCTCCCCCCTAACACGACGCCGGCTTCCCCGGGTTCGTCGGCGCCCGCAAGGATATAAGAGGTATCAAAGAGTGCCGGGGCGCTTCTCGCTTTCACTCAGTCGCAACCGCACCCGCGTATCGGGGAACTCCCCTCCTGGCAATGACTCACCTTCAGGTTCGAGACTCACGCCGGCCGAAGGGACGCCTCCAAGAGCGACAACCCGCGGGGAGCCCTTGAGCGTTGGGCGCTATATGGGCTGAGGCTCCTTCACAGTCTCGCCCCAAAAAACCCGGTGAAGCAGTAATGGCTTCAACAGCCAACTGCATAGTCAGTCAGAAAAAAAAAACTAAAACTAAAATAATTTATAAGCGATTGAAAAATATGTACACATATTTCCTTACTTTGGTTTTCTAAACTAATCCGGTTTGGATGAAAATTGGCAGATAGATAGCATGAAACCTGGCATAAACATAAAGGGTCATCCATCACACTTCACACTAATATTATAAAGGCGAAAGTTTGTGAGTGTGTTTGTATGTTTGTTACTCCTTCACGCTAAAACGGCTGGACCAATTTTGATGAAATTTAGATAGTAGCTGACAAAAAACTGGCCAAGTGCGAGTCGGACTCGCACACAAAGTTTTCCGTACCATTATCCATAAAAACGGCAGAAAAATCACGTTTGTTGTATCGGAGCCCCCCTTAAATATTTATTTTATCCTGATTTTTTGTATTTGTTGTACGGCAACATAAATACACATCATCTGTGAAAATTTTAACTATCCAACTATTGCGGTTCATGAGATTCAGCCTGGTGACAAACGGACAGCGAAGTCTTAGTAATAGGGTCCCATTTTACCTTTTGAGTACGGAACTCTAAAAATATAAGTAATACAATAAAATATATGTATAAGACTGGCTGTACTATCGCATTAGGAAGTAGAGTAAAGTCGCGAGTAACGGCTAGTTATGTATAAACTAATAAGTATAATCCACGCAAGCAAGTCGATATGCATACAGGATTAATAAACAACATACATTAAAAACCCGCCATATTTAGTTTGGCCATTAATTCCATCATATAAGGTTGAAATCCAAACTAAATGTTTGGTATTTAGATGAAGGGACATTGGGTGGTGACATATCGATGGTGGTGACTCAAATTATTTATATGACGGTCTTGCCTTTTTAATATCTAAATTTAAACTATTGGTCTCGATTAATATTTTTAAAAATACATATTTTTTTCCAGCATTTTACCCGGAACAGGAATTTAACTTATTAGCCCCTAATATTAAAATAGTTGACAATATTAATCTTTGTTTTTTAGGCTTACCTATATTTCACGAATCTTTCTCTCCATTTTATGAGCAATAAAATTCAAAATTTCAGTTTTGCCAGAATTCGAAGTATCTATTGGTCCGTATGCATCCGCGATGTAGCTCTGCAAATCTGCACCCTTTATTCTTCGTAACGAACTGAAAGGTAAAGTAAGTAAGGTAAGTGAGTTTGAGATCGTAATCCATACCCTTAGCTCTTCGTTGAATGGAGTCAAAAGTGACAAGCTGGTATCCAGGTGCACCTGCCATACATTTTCAGATATGTGGGTGCGTGCGTTTACTGCTTTATTGAGACGATGCTCCTTGCGCTTTTATTATCATACCTGTCAGTATATTGTTGGACTAAAATCTAGATATTAAGATATTGTGCTATTTCCTCTATTGTAATTTTTTTTGTGTATTTTAAACTGTGCAATTAAGAATATTCTATTGTATTGTATATATCCTTTGACTACACACTGTTCCTTCGCGACTAGGGTTTTCCGGATTTATTTGGCTTTATGTCCGTATTCTGTCCGGACATGACATTTATTCGGACTTTTGGCTTATACAACATTTTTTACAAATTAAAAAAAAACTACTAGTAAATCAGTCTCACTCATGACAGTCATGACTCATCTCAAATTAAAACAATCAACGCATGGTTTTAAAACATTAATATAAAATAGGATTTAGTAATTTATTTGATTATGTGACTACGTCCGGAGTTTTTTTGAAATTTCAGGCTTTTTGTCAGGACTTTTAAAATATGGAAATGGTAACCCTATAAGTATATAGGTAATGTTACATTAATACAATATAAACACGTTTTCCGTTGTGAACGAAAGTGAAGCACTTAGCGACATTCATACCACAGATTATATAATACTATACTAGTAATTCATACATAGAAGAAAATATTACTAAGGCTTTTATAGCTAGTAGGATTTTATAAACTTTTTCATCATACATTTTATATTACTTGTACCTAAATATACTGATTTCTGTTCGTTTTTTAAACCAATGATACTCGTCTAGTTTAATATTGTAAAAAAAAAAGTTTATAATTCAAGGCAGGTGACACATAACCTTAGGTCTTAGTTAATTAATCGGTCAATTATCGTAATTTAGCATTCAATAATTGTACCTAAATACTTTACGATTTCCTTATTTCTTTTAACCGGATGTTCGACACTTTAAATCGGTATCATATTCTGCTTTTTTTTACTAGGCCATAATTTTCTTTATCATTTTCCTGTAAAGTCTGACTTTAAATCGATTTAATAAGTCACAATTCATGGGGTAATTTAAGTTGGAGCTTAATTAAAAACATACACTTAGGTACTTAATGATTTCCTTGTGGCTCTAAAAGTTTTTGAGAGAAAATTGAATTGTAGAATGTGTACTAATTATTTTAAGTTTATAGTTTCCTGTAAACAGACGATTTATCTGTAATCTATACATGCCTAGATATTAAATTTATTTCGTCTCTATACATTTTTTAATCTGTCAAAGAATACAGTGAACACGGTTGACATTTTATTGTATTTGTTGGTTTTAGTTTTGATATTTTTATCGATTTTTATTTATGTTCGTTTTTGTTTTGACATTTTTATTGACTATTAATTTTTATTTATGTTTGTTTTTAATTTTGACATTTTTAAATCTTTACCTCAATATTGATTTTATTTATATGTTTTTTTGTAATCGTTGAAGTCTTATCTTAGAATATTTCGTTATTTTATTTTATTTTTTATACTTGACGATCTTTTTGAGAATTGATTAAGTATTATTTTAATGACATAATGTAATTTTTTAATGAGAAATAAATGACTTCTGACCTATATTATCATCATTGGCAAACTCCATTCACTGCTAGACGTACGCCTCTCCGATGGTACGCCACTTTGCACAGTCCTGCAAATCCGCCATCACGCCATCTGGCTAAAAGACTTTCCACACTACCGAGACGTGGTCTGCTCTCTAGCTGGTCTCCACTCTAGAACAGTTCTCCACAATCGGTCATCGGGTCTGAGAATAATGTTGCCAGCCTGCTGGTCCTAGCGGCTACGTGTGTTTTACTAGTTTTTAGAACCAATTCTAAAGCAATTTTAACAGAAGATCAGTTAACAAAACATTTCCACAACTTTTATCTATTTTTTTGAAACTTACTCATTTTTTAAAATCAACCACTTTATCTCCCTCGCAAACTCTAGAAAATTACTTTCTATATTTTTTTTTAAAGGATTTTAATGTTTTCTTTAGTAAGTCTTTAATGGCTTATATAAATATTGGACCCGGTAGGTAGCGCTACAATCTTGTTCTAGGACTTTTTACTTTTTGACGATTTTTTTTCAATTTTTAACACACTGCGCATCGAAAAAACATTTGCTGAACCCGCTAACAGCAAGCAAGCCATCTTTAAGGCGGGACATCGTCTGTCGGGTCCGCTAGTCTTTAGATATATAATTCTTGAGAACGTGTGTCCATTTTAAAACTTCCCCTAAACGGCTGCACCGATTTCGATGATTTTTTTCGTGTGTTTGAGTGGATTGCTGACAGCGCGGAGAGCCGAGATATGGAGGACAGGTGATAAAGGTGAGGGTTCATTTAGGGTGTTTTCAGAGATATGCGTGTTACATCACGGACTCGGGGCGGCTTCTCAGTTCTAGCTCAGACCGTTCCGAATAAGCCCCCTGAGAAAGCCGATCCGCGTCTGCGTGATGTAACACGCATATCTCTGAGAACACCCTAAATGAATTCAGTGGATTACTCGACGTTGCTTGTTAAAAGCTAAATTACTCATACAATTTAATCTGGAGTTAACCAGTGCAGACGTTTTCAACTACCTATCTGAAAGAAAAAAAGGGAAACTTTAAAATAAGTTAAATCTTTGGAAAAATATAAATGAGTAATCTGTAAGTAGTTAACGCAGACGTATTTTTATTAAAAAAAAAAATATCTATGACTATCTTTCTATTAACAAAATTAGTAAACTTAATTTGAAGCTCCAGAAAAATAATAATTAGTAAAAAAGTATTAACTGATTATTTACGTTTTAAATTTGTCCCGCTTTCGTCGTAAAAAAAAATCTGGCAACACCGGTGCACGGGACTCAAAAAGTGCAACCCTACCTAAACAAATACTAAACAAGTCTTGTCCTTACATACCTACTACGGGTATCAGACATCGGATACAAATACTTATATTCTTTTATTGTAGATCATATATAAGTAAAACTCGTAGCGGTCTAGTGGGTTCGATTTCACCTTGCGTCCTGGTCGCGAAGGTTCGAGCCCCGCGTCCACCAATAAGTCTTTTTCTTAATTTAAATACATTGATTATTCACACTACTGGCATTTCGGTGAAGGAAAACATCTTGAGAAAACCTGTATATATCAAAAAGAAAAAGAAAGAAATATGTGAAGTCCACAATCCGCACTGGACCCGCGTGTGAACTATGGCCCAAATCACCCTCGGACAAGCCGCGCCCCAACAGTGGGGCTTATAAGGAAGTAAAACACACCAGTAGTTCATTATTATAATATTGGCATATTATTTTAACTCAAGGAAATATGTCTCTTGTACTCATTACTGCATCTTCCATCTTTAGTGCCTACATTCATCAGTCATTTGCACTGTTAATAACTTGCAATACTATTAACAGTAAAATATTATTTATTATAATACACATGCGATTATATCACTTCCGGTATAGTTCTTCCGGCACCGTAGGACACACAGTAGGATAACCTCCCGGTACAAAGGACACCTATTTGCGTGCTCATCACTATACCTACTGGTAATACCTACAGTTATCTGATGTCTTGTCTTGTATTTCTCATTTCCTTCCGCGTTGTCATCTGCATGTTTCAACAATTACATTTACTGCATTTATGTACCTTGAAAATGTTTTCCGTTTTCATATAACTATTTGTTCCTATACTATGTTTTGTCCGCGGCTCCGCCCGCGCTTATAAGATTATCGGCGTGAGATTTCTAATTTAACTCCTTGATTATAATAAGAAATTTTGTTGTGACTATAGTTAAACCACTTGGAATTTGGTTTAGCGAAATCTTTTTAATTTTTTCAGGATAAAAAGTAGGTCCATTTCCATCTCATTTCGCACCGCTCGCCATCGGCAGGGAATTCATTCTCACACTTTAGAACCGAAATGGTCGCGTACAGTGCGGTATCCGAGAAACTTCCTCCCGTGAACGCTTGGTTTGTGGAATGAGCTCCCTGCCAAGGTTTTCTCCAAGGACTACAATATGGGGTTTTTCAAGAAAGAAGTTATTAAATTTCTGAAGGATCGGCAACGCGCGAGTGATACCTCTGGTGTTGCAATCGTCCATAGGCTACGGTGACCGCTTACCATCAGGCGGACCGTAAGCTTGTTTGTCACCTTAGTGGTATAAAAAAAATCTCTTGAACTACCTATGTGCCAAATTTTAGCTTGATTGTGTGCTCCGTTATGTCGTGGCCAAAGGACAAACACACAAACTCACTTTCTTATTTATAATATTAGTAGGTATAAGTAGAACAACAAGAATTTTAATTGAAAGGATAGCACGCAGCGTGCTCCATACAAACTAATTTGACCCTATATTTGACATTTACAAAACCATTTTGAACCATTTATCAAATATCCTGAAAGTCCCTACAAATGATATTTAAATTAATTTAAAATATTTTTGTGGCCTATGACAAACAAGAATCCTGAAAAATACCTAATACACTGCAAAAGGTTTTTCTTAAGCGAATAAAAAACAGTCAGCAAAAACACCAACTAATCTTACTTATATAATAAATGCGAAGGTGTTATTATAATGCAGGAGTTGGAGTAAGGATCCCACGCCAATAACCATATTTAGGTTGGGGGGAGCCGCGGGCAAGAGCTTATTTCACAAGTGCATTCACTGTGGTATATTTTCTGATGTAATGAAATAGAGTAAGGTTGTAACTTCATAATATAGGTATACATATTCATATCAGATAATTTCGACCTACTGCCCTTTAACATGAAAAATCTAACTTTTTTATACCACTAAGGTGGCAAACAAGCTTACGGTCCGCCTGATGACAAACGGTCACCGTAGCCTCTGGACGCTTGCAACACCAGGGGTATCACTCGCGTTTTGCCGACCCTTCAAAAATCGATTAACTTCTTGCTTGAAGAACCCCATTCTGTAGTCCTTAGAGAAAACCTTGTAAGCAATTTAACCGATGCTGGTGTTAAACTTCTCAGTGAATACCTATCTTAGATTTATATGAATTATCTGACTGTATCCAAGGTGAAGTCCTCATCAGGAAATTACACTACGTTACCATATAGGCACACATTGTTAAGTTTTATATACATAGAACAAAACAGGACTTGAGACAAAAGAAAAAGTTAATCACTAAATGTTGGCCCTGTGTGGGGATCGAACCCAATGTTATCTGCACAAGCACTCCCAACTGAGACATCACACACTATTGTATTTTCAGGGTCATAGGTAAAAGGGTAGGAATGATCAAGTACTGCTTCGGTGTTGTTTTTGCGTCTTAGTTTTAACTTCTATACAGTTTCAATTTCATTTCTTTGGAAAAAAAACAAACGTACCTGACACGTCTTTTTCATCCCAATAATACGCACCATGAATTATTCACTTAAGAATCGTTCGTTTTAATTCAATTTCAAAACGCACGCGAGCGTTAGTACCCATTGTTTCGCGTCCTTAACTCGTTTAGGAACTTAAAACTGTGGCTTTTAACACTACTTTGTTTTAGATCATAGGAATAAAGTCTAGACCAGAGGTGCCCAATCGCCAAATATTGTTTGAGCAAAAAATAAATAATTTGTTCGAATAAAATATTATCAAAAGCATTATGGTTTAGAAAGCAGTTAAGGTCCCTCGAAAACAACGAAAAAAAGCCGCGTAGGTGCTCGGGTTTTTATTGTTAGATGTTGCATGTTACAGCCTGCATGCGCATAGCTTTAATTGAAAATTATTCCTAATTTGAAAATTTTTCGGAGACCACAAATGTCATACCGGAAGTTATATTTTCAGCCGCAAAATGTAACATTCATATTGTGCTTATCGCTTTCTTAAAATTTGCATACATGTCAAAGTTGAATTGAAATAGTCACCTTTGATAATAATAACTAGTTAAGCTCGGTAACGCTTTGATGTGCCTCACTCGCAAAACGCCCGTTACCTAGGGATTTTCGGTATAAAAGATATAAATATATATATATATATATATCTGATTATGGTTTCACCTACAAAATATGGGAACTGTTATACGAATATTCATCCCTTCTTTTGCTCTCTAGGGGATGATTTTCCAAAAGCGGTGAAACAAGTCCGAATATCATTTTTGGACTTGTTTACGCCTTTAGCTTTAAAAATGACAGATTTTCATACAAACTTCTAACCTCCACTAGGGGTAAGTGGTCTGAGGGTTGAATCTAAACACGTTTTAACTTAGTATTCAACCTAAAGGCCAAATAACATTTTTATACATTTAGCTTCAAAAATGACGGCGTTCCATATAAACTTCCAACAAAACATTGTAAGAGTTTTGTTGACAGTTTGATCTATATGTAGGTTAAGATGTAACTTCTAGCATAATACCTAGGTCTCTAATAGACAGAACAATGCCTGGTCTAGTGTTACAAAGGGCATAATCGAATTTTATAACTTTTTTTTTTTTTTTAATTTTGTATTTACATTTAAGCAAATTCAATTGTAATGTTATTATGTAGAGCAGGGTAGATTTCATTATAATTGCAGTAATTTTAAAATTTATTCCTGTGGGCTAAATTATCCGATATCCATCTCCATTCCTCTACCATTCTCTGTACTAATTACTGTTGCAAAATTACAGTCAAACAAAAAGTCTTTCTGATATATATATTAGTTAGAATTAGGATAAGATCGTCGGTTTATCTATATATATATATAATGAAATCCCTGTTTACCTTGGTCACGCACGCCATAACTTTCGAGCGACTGCAGAAAATTGGATATTTAATTATATGGATATTTTTTTGGATTGTTCGTTACTGTCGATAGCCGGTAAATAACCATCGACAAATAACTGATCAAGTGCGAGTCGGACTCACGTACTAAGAGCGATTGTAATAAAATTTTGGTAAGTTGTGCACATATCGGGAAAGGTTTTTGAATAATTCGTTAAACCCTTTGACAATACTAGATGACACTGTGGTCAAGTTATTAATCTTTATAAATTAAAATGAATTAGCACGAATTCATGTTTTCGTAGTAAATAAAACACGGAATAGGAAAAGATACAAAAAGTACTAAAGCGATACATAGTTAGAGGGTTCCGGTAGTGTATAAGTGTGTATAATATATATGATACGTAAATACCTTCACCTTCAGCGTGTCCCATCATATATGCCTAGGTCATAGATGTAATATTCGCCTGCAAATGTCTAGGTTAAGGATGCGGCAAGACGTTTACATTTACATAGATTAAGTCTCGACTAGACAATCAAAACATACCTTTTATGTATATTGGACATGTCCTCTTATAATTACTCATATTCCTGTCATTCCATTTCCTATTTTAATAATTACATTTATATAATATTATGTTTTAGTATTATTAAAGCAATTAAACTACTTCTTACTTACCTATGTATATGTCGCAGCCATCTGGTCAAATCAGCCAGTTAATTGGATGCCCAGGCAGATCGTTGAGTATTGCAAAGAAAGGAACAGAAATCGCAGTGTCTAAGTCATGTATGTTGGGTAAGGTTCAGTTTCCCTTTTGTATACGTATATAAATATATAACAATAAAAAATATAAAATGAAATATAATAAAATATTAATAATAAAAATCGTTTAAATCACAAAATTGCCGCAAGGAAAAATAAATAACTTTTTTATACCACTAAAGTAGCAAACAAGCTAACGGACCGGCTGATGGCAAGTGGTCACCGCTGCCTATGGGCCCTTGCCGACCCTTCAAAAATCTTACCAATTCTTTTTTGGAAAACCCCATATTGTAGCCCCTTAAGAAATTTTTTTCTGGGAGCTCATACCACAACTAAGCGTTCGCGGGAGGAAGGAAGTTCCTCTGAAACCTCACTGAGCGTGACCATTTAAGTTCTTAGATGTGAAGATGAAATCCCAATTAATGGCGAGCGGTGTGATATTCGAAAGTGGCGGTGGGCATTATTTTGAATAATTCCTCAAAACACAGTCCATTATACCTACAAGCGGAACACACACGGGGAGGCAACCTCTCTCCACAGACTTTAGGGTTTAGTACGGCTTGAAAGTTTAAGATCGTCGACAATTCTCTCAGCTTGTTTTTGAACTGATTCAAATAATATTGCCTAATTTTATGGCTTTCAAGCCTTACTTACTGTGTCATGGAACTAATATTGACTCGTTAGTAAGATACTAACTCTTGCCATATACGACAACCACCAACGTGCTCTCTTTCTACGTCCATGGCTTACACACTGCCCACTGAATCCATTGTTAAATGGTCCAACCTATTTACTAATCTGTGGTAAATGTCAGAGTCGGTGGACAAAGAATTAAGCAATATTTGTGCCATGTTGCGCCATTAACAAGCCAAAATAAATAAATTGTTACTCAGTATAATATGCTTCATCGGCGCTGTATTATAGATGTAACTTAGTTAGGTACTTTTTTTATATATATTTTATATTATTGCTGCTCAAATAACTGTTGCCTGTTTCCGCTTTGGACTTGTATAACAAATTCCAAATAATTTTGTTTGCCTAAATTTTAAGGATTCCGTACCAAAATATAAAAAGACTAGCTTTTGCCAGGGGCTTCGCCCGCCCTAAATTTGGTTATCGGCGTAGGATTCTTACGGCAACTCCTCAATTATAGAAAAAAAACTTAGAAGGTGAAAATATTTTTAAATATGTAATAGGTACCGCCCTTCCCCCTCATGACTGCCCGCCGGCCTTGCACATCATAAATGCGCGCGCTACTGCGTACTGAACATTATTTTGCGGACGTTATTTTAAAACTGCGATATTTCCTAAGATATTCATTGAAATCGAATGATGTAAAGATAAATTTGTTTTAAATTAAAGTCTTGTGATGAATAACGTATTTATTTATGAGGATTAATATCATGTTTATAGAAGCACCTTCGCAAATAATGCATTATTTAAGAACAAATTTGGTTAGCATAATAAATGTTATAGTGAGCCAACCTTAAAAGATAGACATATGCTGTCGCGGACTTTTTTTTAGAACTTTTAAAGGGAAACAATTCTGTCATAAATGATTTTTGCGAAACTTTAACCGTTTACGCAGCGCACGGAGCGAAAGCTCTCAAAAAGAAAAAAACTCCTTTTTTTGAAACATTCATCATTACTCGGCACCTATTGGTCTTAGCGTAACGACATATAGCCTATAAGCCTTCCTCGATAAATGGGCTATCTAACGTTGAATGTTTTTTTTTTAAATCGGACCAATAGTTTCTAAGATTAGTGCGTTCAAACAAACAAACTCTACAGCTTTATATATAAAAAAGTATAGATCATATATTAGTATAGATTCCTTATGGTAAGACATTGGTGTCTATCTGGGTGTTGCATAGACTTAAAAGTATTTGATATTGACTTCAGACATCATACCGCCACACGTTTCTGTGAAGAAGGGTTTTGACAGACAGACGGCCAACCAAGGGATCCTATAATGATTCGGTTTTATTCCATATGAGGTACGAAACCCTAAAATAAAACATTTACAATTCTTTTTTAAGGTTCCGTACCCACTAGGTGCCAACAGAGCCCTATTACTATGCCCGCAGTGTCTGTCTGTCCGTCTATCTGGAAACGATACTTAAACTTAAGCAACGTCGTGCTTGGTCAGTACCAATTTTTTTTTTCTTTCAAACCAACTTTGAGACTAATCATTTTGATAACATTTATTATTTTGTAATTTAAAATAAGGCTTTTAAGGATTCCGTACCAAAATATAAAAAGGATGATCTGTAAGTTTTCTTTCTGTAAAGAAATGTCTTGACAGCAGGCGGACTAGTAAAGGATCCTATAACGCTACGAAACCCTAAAATTAAACAAAACAATTATTTCTTTCTTTCTTTGTAACTAACACTGAGACTAATCTGTGATAGCATTTTTTTTTAACTGCTGTTTGAGATAAGAAATTATTTTAATGGTTTCGGAAATCGGAATTGCTGTAATTGCTAAAGGGGGGCGCGAAAAAAAATTGGTCCTACCCCATTGAGTGGGGTATCATTGGTTAGATCCCGTTAAGTAGACTGTATTGTTTGTTTTAATAAATTTGGAAAGCAAAGGAAAGAGAAGCCACCAAAGTCAACTTTATTTACTTTACAAATTTTTTTCCGAAGCATTTTTTTACTTCCCATTAACCTATTATATACACTACTATATTGAAATTTAGTGATACTGTTTATTATTACGTATATTTTACTAAGAAATACCAAAATATTGATAAATCAGATTTTAATTTTGAAATTACCTCATTTTTTCCATTACAACCAACTTAATTTTGTGGTCAATTGCGTAGCACAACAAGGATTCACTTGCCTACTACTTATGAATACTTTTACCGTTCTTAGTCAGGCTTACATTTTTCATTTGGTACGGAACCCTAATGAGCGAAGTCCAACACGCACTTGGCCAGAATTTTTATTCAAATAGAAGTGCTTGTGCAGTAGGTGCTGTCGAACCAATTTTTTTCTGTTTTCATGCTATGTCGTAACCTCATAAGCATAGATTAATATTTCCACGTCGGTGACGTAGGTAAAGGACGAGAGCTACAAATTCCTTTACAATAAATCGTATTAAATAACACTTTCAAAAATACATTTCAATATTATACGATATCTTTACTATAGAATATATCGATACAATAATTAATTTAGGAAACATAGAAGCTTATTGTAAAAGTTTTGAGTACTCGGGTCTCGCGTTTTCGGGGGTAAAATGTACCTTATCAGTCTCATACGTCCCCACTGTTGGGGCACGGCCTACCCCCACCGAGGGTGATTTGGGCCACTGTACACACGCGGACCTAGTGCGGAATGTGAACTTCACATGTCTTTTTTTTATATATGCAGTTTCCCTCACGATGTTTTCCTCCAGCGAAAAGCCAGTGATGTGAATAAGCAATGTACTTAAAAAATTAAGAAAAAGACTTATTGGTACACGCGGAAGTCGAACCGCCACCACTCAGGACGGCAGGTTAAATCAAAACCCCTGGGGTACCACCGACTTACCTGCTACTTACCACCGGGTAAAATGAAGTACAATTCCTTGTTGTAAGTACTTGGAATACATACTTTCATACAATTTGCCCTCTAGAATGCGAGACCTAAGTACTTTTCACAATAAACTCCGTAGTTCTGCGCCAAAAAAGAAATAATAAATAGGGCAAAAAATATCTTTAGCAAATATTGCTAAAACACTTAAAACTTATTTCTTCAAAACGCTAGGTAATTGAGTAAGAATGACTCCGTATGTTAATAGTATGAGCTCTGACATAAACTGAATACCGCTTCATTATCCAACCATAAAACGGCTGCACAAAACAACCTGCCAAACTAACGTAAACGTAATTACTTAACAAGTGTAGATATAGCTAACCAACAATTATAGCATAATCTACTAAACCTGCGTGATGAGATAACTTTTCAACGCGCTCCATTTACCGCAATTTACACTGCATACTGTTCCATTGCCCGAGTACCAAGTGACTGAGCGCCATGTGTTTATTATTATTTATTTCAATAATGGCCACCATCAACTAGGGTTGCCAATCGTACTCTAAAATAGATTATTCTACTGTTATTGCATGTAGGTGTTCTTTATAATCTACAACACTAATAGTGTACGCGAAAATACTGTTTTTACGTATACTATGACATTTCATGTATGACTTGGTTGGTTGGTACACGGTATACCTTTGCATGTTGAGGTCAGGGGAGCTAAAAATATCATCATACTCTTATGATTTTCAGACCAAAGTTTACAACTGACCTTTGTCAGAATATAGTAGAATGAAAATAGACAGAAGTAATGTTAAGCAAAAAATGCAAAATAAATCTATTTAAAAAAAAAAAATAAACAATACTTACCCTTTTCACAAATGCGTAATCTTTATGTACCCCTATAAACCCAGATTTATATTGGTATATAGAGTATCTATTTTATAAAAAAGAAGTTGGCAACCCTAAGACCAACCGTCACGCCAATATATTCTTTTGTCACGCATTAATCAGTGCTAGCATGCAAATATGCCTCAATAAAAATCCTACAGTGCAACAAACTTTCCTGACCCGGTGTCTGTCGCTAGTGTCGCGTAAGTTCGCAGCATTTTAATAAGGCGACTGTAGTTTTATGTTTGACCACCGGCACCATGTCAGGTAAATGCCGAGTCTCATGTCAATAAACGACAATCTACATATACACACCGGCACAATTAGCGAAAAACAAAAAAAGGATTTGAACGAATGGCAGCAGGTTCTCTTTACTGATGACTGCAGAGTTCTTTAAAAACAGATCGATGGGAGACAGCGAATATGGAGACGCAAAGGAGAACGCCACATACAGTCTAATTTTGAACACACAGTGGCTTATGGTGGCGGCTCGATTATGGTTTGGGGAGGGATATGTTTGGGAGCTCGCACGGAGTTAGTGATAGTCACAGGAGGGACCATGACAGCAGATCGATACATCAGAGACATTTTAGAAGAACATGTTGTACCATTTGCCCCATTTATTGGTGACGACTTTATTCTAATGCAAGATAATGCTCGTGCTCATAGTGCACAATCGGTACTGGCATATCTGAGCCACGTAGGTATACCGGAGATGCAGTGGCCAGCACATTCCCCCGATATGAATCCGATAGAGCATGTCTGGGACTTGCTAAAAAGAAAGGTTAAATCCAGAATGCCACCCCCAACAATCTGAATGAACTTGGAAACGCATTAGGAGGAGTGGGAGCGGTTGCCTCAAGAAATCATCGATAACATAATCTGTAGCATGCCCAGACGAATGGAAACCGTAATCAGAGCAAGAGGGGGAAACAATCGTTAATAATTTTGCTTTAATTTTATTGTTAAATCATTTAATGCTTACTTTTTTTTATTTTTTGTGATGGTTCATAATCATCTAAAAATTTCACTTATTTCAAATTTCTTTATTTTTCAATAAAAAATAACGAAGACTTTTCAAAGTCGTTGTTAAAAGATGTTAATCAATTTGTAATTTTGTGTCTAATTACATTTTCGTCAAATATATGCGTTATTATCTCATAGTCTCACTTTTTTTTCTGTTCCGCTAATTGTGCCGGTGTGTATATTATACTTATATAATAAAGCTCAAGTGCTTGTTTGTTTGAACGCGCTAATCTTTAGAACTACCAGTCGGATTTGAAAAAATCTTTCTGTAATTAATAGGCAATTTGAAATTCTTGATGATGCTTATAAGCTTTTCAACATCACGCTTCTACCCTAAGGAGCCGAGCAAAAAAATGTGACAGCGCTGACAAGCAATGCGACGCAGTGGCGCCACAATGCAAAAGCAACGGGAAGAACATCCGCCAGGTCGGCTAGTCAGTATAACCAAGTAACAAGTATTTTAATACGAAAGTATATAAGTAAGTTTTTGATCGCTTTACGTCGCAATGGAGCATCCAACTGACCAGATCTTTGGCACAGAGTACGCTAGACACGTGAATTCGGGAGTAAAATGTATGCAAGTACGTACCTATATTCATAGGTCTCAAGGGGTAAGAACTACTTGCATACATTTTTCTCACGAATTCACGAATCTGGCGTACTGGAGACTGTTATCAATAAGCTGTCAGTTTTTTTTTGACGTCGCAAAGGTGCTACAGGTGACTTGAGGGAATATAACAAAATAGGTACTTTTATTCCTGTAACAATAATCAATGCCGCGGCGATAACCGAAAACATCACGGGCGAAGCCGCTGTTAAAAACTAGTAGTTTTATATAGTTGAGCTGGCAATAACTACATTGTTCTAACTAATGTAAATGAAACATAGCCACGTCGTGTGCATGCGCAAACTTAGCACTTTCAACGCAGATAGGTAATTACAAGCAACTTGCGTAATCTTGCCCCCAGTCGCTTCTGCAGTCACGATTACTCACTATTATAATACCCCCACACTTACCATTACCCTTCACAACACAAACAAACATCTTATTCCATCGCATTACGTATTAAAATTGCAAAATTAGGCGTAAAAGTAACTTTGTTCTGAAACAAAACAAGAAGGCAAAGCAGTAAAAATTATATCAAAACGTCAAAGGTAGCGGTTGCGTAACCTCGTTCTCAATGCAGTAATAGTGGTGTCGCAGAAAAAAAACGAAAGTGTTTGAACTGGGGCGCGCCCGGGTCGCGGATACAATGGCAACACAGACACGATTTAGTCTGTGGTTAATTAGAAAAATATGGGAAAAATAAAACAAAAGAAGCTGTGTTACTATTTTTTTTTTTATGTGAGTTTTTATACTTATGTACAGAAATTAATATTATTGCAATCAAGAGGATAACGAAAGCACAGTGGGCACGCTAAAAGTAGACACGCTGACTATATGTATAATTTATCCTTCAGCCTTCTCACTGTTGCGGCACGGTCTACACTGTTCGGGCCTTGAGCGGGGGCTATTGCGGCCATAGTCCACACGCGGGCCCAGTGCGGATTGCGGACTTTCATTCGTTTTTCGCCGTTGAGTTCTGTTTGAGTTTGATGTTTTTTTACGATGTTTTACGAACAAACAATAGCTTAAGGAATTAAAGAAAGCCACATTGTGGTACACGCCGGGTTCGAAACTTCGCCTTTCAGAACGCGAGGCAGAGACCAAAGCCTCTAAGCCGTCACTGATTTTTTTTTTATCTCCAAATCCATGTAACCTCTTTACGACAATCCCAATTATAATCGTATAACTAGTCAATAATTTTAAAAACTTTAAAATTACATTGAGTGGTGTGTTAGCCTAATAATATTAATTGACGTAGTATAAAAAATTGTTATAAATTATTTATTTGATGTCAAATTCACAGTGAAATTGAGGTTGAGTGTCGAGAGTTACCTCACTAGCATGAATATCAGCATGTTCTTATCATGAGCAAGATTTTGACTCGTATACTGAAAAAAAAACATACTATAAACTTGTATGTACTCCTCCGAAATCTAAAAAATACGTCAAATTTTAAATTACGTAAAATTCTGGGTGCTAGTTCCTATCAGTGTGTTGATTTTTGTTTATTTTTCAACCGACGAAAAATAACAGGCGGAGGTTATGATGACGCAGAACTTTAACAAAATAGCCCGATTTTGATGATTCTTTTTTTATTGGATAGGGTATACTTTAAAGTTGATTAGTTGGGAAAATCCATACCTACGGGTATCAAAATAGGGGATGATTGATTTAACACCTACTTAATTTTTGTTTTCTTACCCAATCTTACGTGGGGGAGAGTGGGGTTTCGCCAAATGTCACATTTTTTTTTTATTTTTCTCAAAATTCACAGTAGATTGGTGAGAAAACTGCGTTAAACCAACTGTGTTGCCAAATCCAACATAATAACAATTATTATCTCAGCTATGCTAACGCCACAAAGTAGCAAGCTATGTTATATCCAACGCAATCAAACACAGATACACATTTAAAAAAAATCTCACGTAAGATTAGGATAGGGGGGAGGGGTTCGAGCCAAATCTCACTATATCTTACCAAATAATAAGAGATAAGAGAGTGTCGAAAAATCGCCATAATCACCTTTTATAATTTTATGGAAGCAAAAAATCTAATGGCAGATTTTGCAGTACAAATTTATACAGTCTATCAGTCGTTGCATATTCACAGTATAGTTCTGTGCATACTTGAATAAAAATCGGCCAAGTGCGAGTCGGACATGCGCACGAAGGGTTCCGTACCATTATCTATAAAAACGGCAAAAAAAATCACGTTTGTTATATGGGAATATAATATTTAAATATTTGTTTTTATTTTTTAATTTCAATATTTATTTTTAAAGTGAATATATAACTAAATATTATGTGAATATTTCAAGCGTCAGCGTTTCGTTGCCGTTATCAATATTGAGCAAAAACGAGCATAAAAATCACGTTTGTGTGTTTTCTGTTTTTTTAGTATTTTTAGCGGCAACAGAAATACACCTTCTGTGAAAATTTCAACTGTCTTACTATCACGGTTCATGAGATACAGCCAGGTGATAGACGGACGGACGGACAGCGGAGTCTTAGTAAAAGGGTCCCTTTTTTTACTCCTTGGGTACGGAACCCTAAAAACGTATATGTTGGGATTCCTACGTGATATTACGTTTGTAAATTGTACATGACATTCACTGTTTTTGTTTACTTTATTCAATGTGCGCAATGGAAAATTGGCGTAAATTTATTAGGAGACGGTTTTCGACTACAACAATAAGTAGATTGTTAAGTAAGGGATGAAAGGCACTCAATTCTGACGAGATATTTTCACTCGATAATAATAAATAATAGTTCAAGTCTGATATGGGTCTTTTACCTGAATTAAACACTATACATTCGCTTTAATATATAGATTAATTAATTTAATTAGCTTTATCTTCCTTAGAATTTGCACTTTTCACGTTTTCCCACCCTTTTTAGGGTTCCGTACCTACAAAGGAAAAAAGGATCACATTGTTGCCCGTCTATTTGTCTGTCTGTCTATCTGTTTGTCTGTCTGTCTGACTGTCAAGACCCTTTTTTCAGGAACGCGTGATAGTATCATGTTGCAATTAATATAAAATAAAAAAATTGGTGGACATACAAAAAAAAAAATATACCCGTCAAACATAGAACCTCCTCCTTTTTTGAATTCGGTTAAAAATAAAGCTCAAGCTTGCGTTGACTTCTTCAATCAACCAAGTCAACGCAATAAAAAAATACGGCCATTTTTGTCGCATTTGTGGCATTCACAAAAAAATCAAAACCTATGGGGAACCTCCCGTTGTTGGTCTGTTGGTCTGACAAAACCCTTTTACTTAAGAGCGCGCCGAGGTGTCAAGTTGAAATAAATACCAAATACTAATAAAAAAGTATACAATCACTTAAAGTTTAAAAAGAATCAAGCTTCTAAGGCAATGCAATAACCAAATATGCCCAAAATACATACATTTTTGTCGCATATTGTGATACAAATAAATCAAAACCCATATGGGTACTTCCCGTTGACTTGAACTTTGGCCAGAAGCAATGCCATGTAGCATACATCAAGAAAAAAATCTGAAAACCGTAAATTTGTTGTTACATCACAAAAAGAAATTGTTATTACAAGGTTACTATACTTTGCCAGCAACTCCGCCCGTCCTAAATTCGGTTATCGGCGTCGGACTCCTTTATTTAATCACAGTATTAAAACTGTGATTTACTCCTTAATTAGCCCACCCTAAATTCGGTTATCGGCGTGGAACTCCTTTATTTAATCACAATATTAATACTGTGATTTACTCCTTAATTAGACTAATGAAGTTTACTTTATCAAGCTGTAGTTTTTCTGTAGTTTTAGCAAGCTTGTAGTTAGCTATAGTTCGTCTAAGCTCGTTTATAGTTATTCCCGCGGGAATTTTTCGGGATAAAAAGTGTGCCTATGTGCTATTTCCGGACCTTATCCGATCCGTCCAGTGGCTGAAGCGTTATTGAGTAACAAACATTCACCCATACTTACAAACTTTCGCGTTTATAATATACTAGACTTTGCCTGCGGTTCCGCCCGCCCTAAATTCGGTTATCGGCGAGGAACTCCTTAATTAGGTATATTTATGAAGTTTGCTATAGCAAGCTATAGGTGCAGCTATTGTTTGTTTAACTCTGTTATAGTTATTCCCGCTTGAACTTTAGAACTTTTCGGGATAAAAAATAGCCTATATGCTATTCCAGAACCTAACCTATATGTATGTCAAGTTTCATCCCGATCCGTCCAGTACTTGAAGCGTGATTGAGTAACAAACATCCATACATACCAATTTTCACATTTATAATATTAGTAGGAAGTAGGATATAAGTAGGATTTGCAGTTAATAAACTAACCGCGACCTTCGTTGATGTATTCGGACAACAGTTGCAAAAGGCAAAGTTAAGGTTGTCCCTCAATACAGTTTACCTTTAACGGAACCCTCGGTGCGCGATTTCTGGCTTCGCATTCTGGCTGGCATTATAGATTTTCAAGCGCTATAATGCCAGCCAGTATTTTTGAGTTGTAGTTAATGCTTATTGATGAAAAGAACTTACTATTACAAATTATTTTTAATCTGTCATGATCTACCTGAATTAACCAGAATTATTTAAACGAGGTTTTCCAGCAGTATTAAACCACATATCTTATATTACCAGTATCTTAAATAACATCACAAACAAAAAATCTACAACCGAGTTAAGGATAAATAAATTTGGAAAATCCAAAAGTGCACGACTCATAGCGGTCATTCACATTTAAAAAAAAATTCTAAAACAAAAACTCAAGTTTTTAAAAATAAAATAACAAATAAGGTGAGGAAAAAATATACTATAAAATAAAAATAAATAATATATATAAAGATAAACAGTATACAGTGGTATATTAGTTTTTTATAAATTATAATTAAACGACAGTACTTAGAACGCTAATATTAACTAGGAATCAGCACAGTGTAATACTTTATATATTAAAAACAAAAGTATTCCGGTAAGATGAATTTTTCGACCAATTTCTCTGCCACATACATGGTCACATAAACACAGACTCACGGACGTCCAAGAATGATTAGTTTTAATGTTATTATTTATTATATTAAACAAATTAATTGTTTATAAAATGTACCATATGTGCTAGACAGATTATTTAACTTCATATTAGTGCACTCATATTATCCTGTAAGTGTTATATTAAAAAAAAAAACGTCATTTAAGTTTCGAAAGACTGGGTTTTTTGACATGTCGAGAGTAGAGCACTACCTCACCGCTCCGCTTATGAGGCGTGCAATACCTAGTATTAATATAATCGGGATTTGGCTGAATAGGTGACTGACTTTGCCCAATATGACTGAATTTTCTCTGTTTACTTTTCAGCCCTAGCCCTAGCGCCGTCATTTTACCAACCTGCTTTTTAGATAATATATGGTCTAATTTCAGAGTATGTTAGATGTATTTCTTTTTATCTTAATTTAGATGTTAACTTAGTTTACTGACGACATGCGCTTAGCTAGTTTTTAGAATTTCGTAGCCAAGTGGCAGAAACGGAATTCTCATAGTTTGGTTATTTAATATAATGACACAATCTTTTAATTCCGCCATCTTTAGATCGATTCTGAAGAAATGTTGCAGAATAATGTCTAATGTGATTTGTAACTGTCATACAGATTTGTTAAACAACTGAGGTAGGTATTTCTTTTTGCACACTTTGATTACAATTTCACTGAAAACTACCTACACATATTTTAGTGTTTGCTGATAATACCTTCACCATAATTAAAATTTATACTGAAATCGATTACAAGTACCTTATCGATTTATTTCGATTTTTTGTTTTTTTTTTATCGACTTCAAAAAAAATTTTTTATGGGGTTTGTCAATTCAATACTGTTTGTAATACTGTCCGCAGTACTGTCAGTCTATGTGGACTATTTTTTTTTTCTGTATGACTCCTGCAGTTGGCTGATCCAGCCATTACTGCTCCACCGGGCTTTTGGGGCGAGACTCTGAAGGAGTCAGCCCAAATAGCACCCAACGCTTAAGGGCTCCCCGCGGAGGGAAGCCTCGGCTTGGGTTGTCGCTCTTGGGGTCGTCCCTTCGACCGGCGTGAGCCTCGAACCCGGTGGGCTATTAAACAGATGTGCAAAATACCGTATGTGTTTGTCCACGTTTTTCTCAGACATTAATGATTGGATTTTAATAATTTTAAGAACAGTGCAAGTTTCATTCAAAATCGGCTCAGTGCTTAGGCTGTTAAGTCTATACTAGTGCCTAAATTAACAAATCAAGTCATCGGTTAACAGCGCAATTCTAACACGGTATTTATTGTATGTATGACATAATACTTTATAATTTGAGGTGTATGTAACCCGATATCTTCGCCGATTGTAAGCAGATGTTATACCACTAGGGTGGTAAACATGCCACAGCCCGCCTAATGATAAGCGGTCACCGTAGCCTACGGACGGACGCTTAAAACGCCATCTAGGATCATCATTACGCATTGGCGACTCTTAAACCATAATCACTCCCATCTTGAAGTACCCCGCAATTTTCAATTATGAAATAAGGGTGTTTCCCGACTGACATGTATGTGTAAGTACCAACTAAAATATAAAAAATAAACGACATTGAATAAAAAATCGGCTAAGTGCGAGTCGTACTCGCGCACGAAGGATTCCTTACCATTATCTATAAAACCAGCAAAAAAGAAATCACGTTGTTTTATTTTAATTTAATTATTTATTTTTAAATTGACTGTATAATTTTTATACCACTAAGGTGGCAAACAAGCACATGGTCCGCCTGATGGTAAGTGGTCACCGTGGCCATCCTCGCGCGTTGCCGACCCTTCAAAAATCCAATAACTTCTTTCTTGAAGAACCCCACATACCGTAGTCCTTAGAGAAAACCTAAGGATATCTAATTATTATTATTATTATTATTATTAATTTATTTCAGATTATCCATATATTGTTAGTACTTATACAATCTTAGAAATATGTTGTAGTCAAATTAAAAATTACAGATTAGAAATGAACAGTTACAAATAAATATTATTCTGTTCTAGACAAAGCCTAATTGTTTGTCTAGCACTAAATATTGCTGGCCTGGAACATTAATATTCTGTGAATATTTTAAGCGTCTACCTGTTGCCGTTATCAATTTCGAGCAAAAACAAATTTCGTTTGTTGTATGGAAGCCCCCTTAAATATTTATTTTATTTTGTTTTTTAGTATTTGTTGTTATAGCGGCAGCAGAAAAACATCTTCTGTGAAAATTTAAACTGTTCATTACAACAGACGGACGGACGGATATCGGAGTCTTAGAAATAGGGTTCCGCTAATTATCCTTTGGGTACGGAACTCTAAAAATATATATACCGCCTTCAAAACCACAAATACCAAGTTTGACGACCTTGAGGAGAAGAAAATACCTACACATAGCTCAATGTTATTATAGGCACGATGTTTATTTTTACCTGTGTGAAGTTTGCAGAAAAAGTTAGCTGAAAATTATATCCCAGCTTAATGAGGAATACCTCATCAATTTACGGTAATGATTGTAAGTTTATATTGATATATCGTTATTTTTAACACAATAAATCAACAAACAATCAAACAATTATACGAAATTAAAATTAATAGAAAATTGCATAACAGCATCTCAAATGATGCTCGCAGACGGTATATAGGACCTAAATAGACAAAGATTTCTGATAAAAAATATTAAAAAGACACTATTACTCATCAAAAAAATGAGGTTCAATTAAGTTTGATAAATAAGAAGGGTTCCAAAAATTACTGAAATAATGTTGTTAATATTTTTCCAAATTTTCCAAGTACATTTTGTTGTTAAGCCTACTTAGCAATGATAGTTCACCTTTTAACTCCGTTATACATATATAACGGTTAAACCTTTCCAAACTTAGAAGCACAAAAAGAGCATTTAAAGAATTAAACTTGCATAAAAATTGGATTCATAAACTTCAAAACCAAACATCAGAAATTAAATCTAGAAAAGATATCATCGCATATGCAACATCTTTCTACCAAAATTTATACAGGAAAAGTAGTAAAGACAGCAGCGAGCTACAACACAATAATATTATTTATGAAAATGAGTCTAATGTAATTGAACCCATCAGCGAACTAGAAGTACTTAACCAAATTAAAAACTTAAAACCAGATAAAAGTCCCGGACCTGATGGAATCAACAACGAAATGATCAAACTAGGAATGCCGATTCTGCTCAACCCTATTACTCACTTATTCAATATGATCATAAATACAGAATCTATACCTGAGCAATGGTGCACCTCTGACATTATACTCCTCTACAAAAAGGGAAAACCATTACAAATAGGTAATTATCGACCAATTAATCTACTGGCAAGCACGTATTCTTCGATAGTACTTCAACGAATTGCCCAAAAAATTGACGACTCGTTAACAATAACACAAGCAGGCTTCCGCTCGGGTTTTAGCACAATGGACCATATACATGCTTTAGAACAAGTGATTAGCAAATACAGGGAATTTAATAGGCCCTTGTATATAGCCTTTATAGATTATTCTAAAGCATTCGATAGCATAAGCCATGACGCTATTTGGAATGCGCTGAAACTTTTCAAAGTACACAAGAAATATATCAATATGATAAAAAGTATTTATGCAAACAGCAACAGCAAAATAAAACTGGAAACAAGGGGAAGCAAAATCACAATAGAACAGGGAGTAAGACAGGGGGATCCTCTGTCACCAAAACTATTTATAGCGGTATTGGAAATAATATTTAGTAATTTAAATTGGAAAAATATAGGAATAAAAATAAATGGTCATTATCTAAGCCACCTTCAGTTTGCAGACGACATTGTGTTGCTTTCAGAAAAATTGGAAGAACTTGAAGAAATGATATGTTCACTCAACAAAGAAAGTTTAAAAGTAGGTTTGCAAATGAACGCAAGCAAAACTAAGATAATGACAAGCAGCAGCAAAAAACCCATCCAAGTATCAGAAGAAATTATCGAATACGTCGAGAACTACATTTATTTAGGAAAAAAGGTATCATTTTCAAAAACAAGTAATGAAGAGGAAATCGAACGAAGAGTGATAGCAACATGGAAAAAGTATTGGTCACTGAAGGAAATAATGAAGGGAAACTACAGCCTAAACTTAAAAAAAGTGGTATTCGACACATGCTTCTTACCTTGTCTATTGTACGGATGCCAAACTTGGATACTGACAAATAAAGTTAAGCAAAAAATCAGATCCACCCAACGAGCAATGGAAAGAAGCACATTAAAATTAAGAAAAATCAATAAAGTACGCTGTGACCTAATCAGACAAAGAACCAAATTTACCGATGCTCTAACCCAAGCTCTCAAATTAAAATGGAAATGGGCGGGTCACATTTCACGTAGCATTGACAACAGATGGACCATTCAAACCACTCGATGGAAAGGACCAACAGGCAAAAGGAGTGTTGGCAGACCGCATAGCCGGTGGTCTGATGATATTATCCAAATTGCTGGGAAAGACTGGATTACAGTAGGAGCAGACAGAGAATCGTGGAAAAAGATGGAGGAGGCCTTTACCCAAAAAGGGATCCATATCTCATAACATACTAACAACTACATTAAAATAACCTATGTATACTAACACTTAACTAACCTATAATTGTACCTTACACTAAGAGAGATAAGGAAAATAAAAGGCTATATTATTATTATTATATACATATATACTACTGCCATGGATTTTTCACATATTCAAAAATAACCATTTAGCTGGCAGGGGGAAGGAACTTTGCACTGAAAAAAAGGCCTTGTTGACTACGGATCCCTAAACAAGAGAAAATTGAGTAAAAAATCTTGCAATTATATTTGTAAATGAATAAACAAGTGAAATTCACATCAAAAGGTCAGTGAGTAGACGTGACTGACGAAATATCAGTCACTAAAACTGTAAGTTGAAACTGCTGTAGTATAGTAACTATTTTTAAAAATGTTTCCTTGACAACATTGCAAAATTTAAAGCGACAAGATCAAGGTTCTTAGGGTTCCGTAGTCAACAAGTCCGACCGTCTGTCTGTTTGTCCGCGGCTTAGCAAATACTACTATTAGTACTAAAAAGCTGTGATTTGGCATGGATAAAGACGTTATGCAATAAAATTCATTTAAAATAAGAATTCTCAGCCAACCATAGAAAAATTACATTTCAAATGCCCATATGTAACTATAGAATAGTATTATATATATATAGAACGGGAAGTTCATAGGTTAAGACCTATTATTAGAAAAAAAGTACCAGTTTGGTGTAACAATGTTAATTTATTTCATAGGTTTTAAAATTTAAATCTAAACGTTACCGAAGGCAAATGTGATATCCAGATAAGTTGACTAGCTACGTACAATAAATAAGTAAACTAGCTAATTTTCAAGTCACAATAAAATAATTTTTTACTGAATCTGTTGTAAAAAAGATTTTTTATGTAGATAATTTACTTTCATTTTGTTTATACCACAAGCTTACGGTTTGCCTAATGGTAAGCAGTCATCGTAGCCTATGGACGCTTGCAACACCTGGGGCATCACTCGCTCGTTGCCAACCCTGCAAATGTATTATGTAGTCCTTAGAGAAAACCTGGGCAGGGAGCTCATTCCACAACCCCAGTGTTCCCGGGAGGAAGTTTCTCTGGAACCGCACTAAACGTGACCATTTCGGTTCTAAAGTGTGAGAAAGAATTCCCTGACGATGGCGAGCTGTGCGATGGTAGAAAAGAGCCGTGGGTATTACTTCGAACAATTCCTCAAAGCACAAGCAAGCTCCTTAGACTTATGGGTTCGATATAGCTAGTGTGTTTGGGATCGTCGACAATTCTCTCAGCCCGTCAACGACCCGAGTCAAGTGGGTAATTAGCTAGTTGATACAATTTTTTACTCAATGTTCCTAATGGCATAATCAAAATAGCAAGAAAATAAAAAATAATCTAATGAACTGAAATGAATCCAAGTCAGATTTGATTTACCAACATTGTTTATTGTTTAAGGTGAGACGGTAGTTCACACCTGGACAGCTTCCCACCTTATACCAAGCACAGGTCAGATCATGTGTACTTATGGGATGGATCAGCCCGCTACCAGCTGGATGCTTTGAATGCCTTCGAGCGACGTGCCCGGAGACTCATTGATGAGCTAGTCAAAAACAAGCTCCAAAGCCTTGAGCATCGCCGCAAAGTCGCTTGTCTATTGGTGGTATCGGATTCATTTAAGACTGTGTCCAAGAAATGTGTGAATGAGGTCGTTATTCCACCAGCTCCATTCCACCGTCAATCAACGAGACGGAGTGAGGGCTTCCATCCCTTTGTTGTCGATATTCCGCCTTTCCGCACGTAGATTCATTATGCGGTCAGCAAGGGAGTCGAACTGCTTACTTCCGTCAGTGTTTACCGATTTTTACAACTTGGAACTTTTAAGGCGAGAGAAGATAGATATTATTTTGAGTTTCCATCCTTGACTGCATCGTCACTTTCCATCAGGTGAGGCTGCAGTCAAATTTATAATAAAATAAAAAAACTTATCACTGTATACTGACTTCCATACTACGTCACACTACTTATGCACCTAGCTTCAGGTTGTTGCCTCATCAACCACTCATGCATACCAACAATACATAACATTGTGCAGAACAAGGCGAATACCAACATGTAAATAAAGTACGAACTTAATTTGATCAGGAAACGTTTTGTATGAAGATGAATACAACATTGATAATTGCTAATCTGGATTGCGATTGGATTTTTCCTCTATACATTTTCTATTATATTCCATTGGCGGTTTAACGAATTAGAGGAGGTTAGATGGCTACTCTTGAAACCATTTTAATCTCAAACAAATCGTAAGATACGGATAAGCAAATGTTTATGATCTATCTCTTCAATGTTAGAAAAAACTAGCGCTATCTATAATTTATTATTACTTTTGACTAGCTTTTGCCAGCAGCTCCGCCTGCCCTAAAATTGGTTATCGGCGTGGGATTCTTATGACAACTCCTTGATTATACTAAAGAAGTTTGTTATAGCAAGCTATAGCTGAAGCTATTGCTAATTACTCCCGCGGGAACTTTTGAATTTTATGGGACAAAAAGTAGCCTTTGTCCTTCTTCGTATCTTCAACTATCTTTTTCTTTTAGCTAAATTGGATGCTTCGTTCCAGCAGGATTGAGTTACAAACGTTAAAGTTATTTCTGCAGGAACTTTTGAATTTTTCAGAATGAAAAATAGCCTATGTCCTTCCCCGGGACTCATACTATCTCAATACCAAATTTCAACTAAATCGGTTCAGCGGTTCCCGATCATCCCAATTCATCCAATGATTGAGGAACAAACAATCAAACATCCAAACTTTCGCATTTATAATATTAATGGGATAAATTTTGCTAGCGGCTCGACCCGAATGAAATTTATAGTTATTTTAGTTATTCCCGCGGAAATTATGAATTTTTCGGGATAAAAAGTAGCCATTGTATCAATCCAGGGTGTTTATTAAATTTTCAAAATTGGTCCAGTTTGAGCGTGCAGAAGTAACAAACATACAAACTCGTAAACTATCGCTTTATAATATTTGTTTGATAACTTTTGTTGGTCCACACAAAAATACCACAGAGTTGACAAAATACAAACGGTACTTGCGAAGTATTGTATATAAGTCTAAGGCACAGATAATAGGCACAGATAAAAGTATATGTCTAAGGCCCCTACGAATTCTTGGACCGTTGAGAAGTGCTATTCTCAATTATTGCCTAGGTGGCGCTTTCATCACCAAATGTGAGCACAGCTACAGTTATCACAGTATTGCCACAGACTATATAATACCTATTGCATAAAAATAAATAATTGCAAAGATTTACACTTTTTATAAACGAATTTTCTTTTAATCTATTTTGGACTCTGTAGAAACGCAACTTGAATGCGGAAACAATTAAAAACACAAATTCTGCTCGCGTGAATAATCTATTTACTCTGTTACCTAAGTCCGTTAAATCTCCGGATAGCCTGGACTTTCACTAAACCCATAGTGATCGGACAAAACTCGGTCGTGATCGGATTACTTCCTTGTCCTAGTCGGTCACGCTTGTAGCTGGTCACAGATTTATTTTCTAGTTGAATAAGACATGTATCTACTTACTAATTTTTATCTTGTGTTTAACTTTTGTGTTTCAAATAATAATCCTTTTTGAGCTAAACCAATTTTAAGCTATAAATAAAATTAATTAATTTTGACCACAAATGGAAACCCCTGTATGTCCCGGCTAGTTCTCTTTATCTTTACTCAATATTTATTATAATACTGTTCTTAATCTAATATAATATAACTAGTGAGTTTGTATGTTTGAAAAAAAAACGCTGATAAGCCTTAGAGTCGTAAATTAAAAAGAGAATCCTATATTAAACCTTCCTTAACAAACAGTCTAACACACAAAGAATTTTTCAAATCGGATCTAACAATCCGTTCCTAAAAAAACATACAAACTCACCAGCTATATTGTATATATAGAATAATATAAAGGAAAAAGATATTAAGTAAAGATATAGATAAGAGATAGATGTATAACTAGCCAGTGGGATTACGCACGAGGGTTTACTGAGATTTGCGGTCAAAACTAATTAATTTTATTGATAGGTTAAAATTGGTTCAGGAAATAGTAAAAACAGAATTAAGTAATGGTGTATTAATTGGAAAGTAAAATTTAAACACAATAATCGATTTTCACGTTTTTAATGAATATTTTAACTCTTTTGATTTAAACAAAAATCTTATAAATTACATTAACGAATTATCTTCATAAACGGTTTATCTAGTTTTTTTTTTCTTCCGGTGAATAAAGGGCAGAGTGTTACCTCGTACAAGGGCTTAGTTTGCATTTCAAAAACGTAACGCCATGCGCCAGTGTCTTCTGCGCAGTAGCGCATTGCCAGTATTGCCAGTGTTCTTTTCGTAATACAATTTTCTTATTATGAGTGTTAAGGTTTTTTTTATTTGTTGTTGTTATTCATTGTATAGGTAGGGTCACCTTTTCAATTTTTAAGGTTATTTTTTTTTTTAGAAATATTTCAGCGTATATTTTTTTAATTGAATTAATTTACTTCTTAAATATAATTGTATAATTTTCATATACAACATAAGAATTTCTGAAATCACATTGAATGTGCTATTTTTCCTTCCATTCATTTGATATGCAAATATATGTCCTTCATTCAATTTATTTGGATTTGCCTGCGTTTTAATGGATTACTACTAAAAGATAACTTAAATTACAGATTTTTAACGACAAGAAATCTCCTAACCTCCTGAGATTAAAGTATTTAGCCCACATTTATGATTGCTAATTTTTAAAGCCAGGTACCACTCGTTGTTACAAAAACACAATAAAAAAAATCCTCCCCCTCCCCAATTGATGCAAAGGATAGTATCACAGGTGATACTTACATAGGGCTTGCATTCGTTTAAAACAAGGCAATTACTATCGTATTAATTTTAATTTACATCGAATAATAACAAAAAAATTAGAGCTTTATATAAAAGAACTACTCATAAGAATAATAGCAAAATAGGAGTTTTTGTTCACATTATAGCAAAGAAATATATTTTTTTCAAATGTCAAATTTTTGCATCCCTTTTTATGACATTTGATCTGTTGTTTTGGACTTCCTTGGCACAGGAAGCAAATGCTTTGTTCCTTTTACTCTTTTGGCTTCCTGAGGTAAAGGCTCGATGAGACTGAGTCTAATGGTAGAAGAAAGTCTCTAGTATAGTTTGAAAACAGGACTGTTACGAGAGCTTGGCCTGGAAGAAGAGCTTTGCTGTAGGCTATTGCGCGTCAGGCGTGCTCATTGTGAGCTCGAAAATAGTAGCTGTGATTGATCAGAACCGTTTTTCCAAGTCCAGCTTGAAGTCAAAATATTGCAGCATCTAATTACTATTTTGGGTCTATGGCGTAATAGATTAACTAAGAGTGTTGTCATTGTATTTTGTAGTAGTCATTGTAGTTTTGAACAAGGATTTGAGAAAATCTAAAGAAACAGGAAGGGCTTGTTCGTGTACGCCAATTATTACCATTTCAAAATTATAATAGCGTATTAACTTGTATCCGACAAAAACAGAAGGAGGTATAACATGGGTACAGAGCATTTGTATTCTATCTATAAGTTTTTCCCTAGTGTTGAAAAGAAGCGTGTTTATCGTCAGCTGGATATTTTTAAAGCATCGTTCAAAGTTCACTTTTGCTGAAATGCTGGAAGCCTCTAATTTTTTGAGAATGCACTATCAAGTTTCTCTGTAAATAACATGTACATCATGTTAGTAAGTAAGTAGTTTCACTTCATTTGTTTCCAATTATATTTTTTTACAGATGATTTTAAGATTTTTATTTAATTAGTAACGGAAGAGTAATGGAGTGGAGGAGTTTCTACGAGCGTATTATAAGGAAAAGAGGTTGATGGGAAATGGTATTCTAAAAATAAATAAATAGTACAGAAATAGTAGTTGTATTTTCTTGTTAATTTTTTTACAATTTTTGATTAAGTATTAATTTATTCCATTCTAATATTATTCCAGAAGGTTTTAAAATTACCTATTAGAAGTGAAAAATGGGTCATGTTGTAACATAGTAAACACTATAAGTACCTACTAAAACACATGGTAAAATAAAAACTTATTTTTTTTTATTTTGTTCATAGGATATGTATAAATTATTTGTAAATATATTTCTCAAAATTGCTTTCAGTTTTATGTTTTTTGATAGTTTAATATTCAAAAAGTTGTTTTATTTTTATGTTGATTATGAAATTCATTTAAAACATCTTGTATCTAATACAACTTTATGAAAAATATGTTCAATTCCGATATTAGAATGGGAATTACAATGTAATATTGAAAATCAATATCGGAATCAAAAACCTTGCGCTACTACATGCCCTAAACCTGAGGTATTTTTTAATACATAAATCTCCACAGATTTATGAAAAAAGCATTTGTGGCATGGCTCTTTTAGTCGCTTAGCCCCAACCCGCGCATGGCTAAATACGTATTATGAAAACTTGACTGATAGATTAATGCGGCAAGTTCGAATAATGCCAAGTCATTTCAACAATGAAAAGCCCAAAAAGATAATATACGAACGAGCCATGTCCTAACTCCCCTCGATTGCTATTTACGAAACAATTTGGCATCCAGACCTTTTACTCTAATGATATATTTAAGATTTCGACATATGTCTGTCTGAGTCGGACTTTTGTGAAATCTTCTGAGATCTTAACCTATAGTTCTATCAAATGTTGTTTTTTATTAGGAAACTAAAAAACACGCTATAGTCTGTATTGCTTCACTAGTCGGTAGATAATTCAATTTTTTATTTAAACTACTAAGTAAGTAGCTACTTACCAACCGAATCTAACACATTTTGACAGTTGACTTGTGAAATCACTAACCAACAAGAAGTATCTTTACTTCTCATAGTATTACGTTGCTTGCTAAAAGTACATTTAGCATGACCATTTACTTAGACACACTAGCAAATAGGTATAAACAAAACGCTAACGACCACACTTTAGGGAGGGCGGGGCACACGGGTCCGGTAAACTATTCTTGTTAAACAACGTAAGATATAGGGCGCGTTCGTTTTGGGATTAAGAGTTCCCACGAATGATACTTTTTACACTTTTAATAACGCTAGTTTGAAAAGTTACTGATAAAATTTTTGGTTGCAAAATTTGCAAAACACACACTACGATAAACAATGAATATGTATAGGCAGGTAGACAGATTGAAACAAAAACCCTACCTCTAGACATAGGCCTAAAGTTTCATATTTCGGTGGCAAAAGTGACAAAAATAACAAAAATACCGTAAACGAGCGCATTAGAGTTTGTTACAGATGATACTGAAATTTGTATATTTTTGATACAAATGCTAAACGAACGGATGACAGGTGACAAAAGTAATGAAAATAATGAAACTGGACTCCAAAACGAACGCGCCCATAATGGTTCTATTTTAATTAAATTTTGTGAAATGTTAGTACCTACATATTTTACAACTAACGTTAAATTATTTGATAACCCATTATTTCTTTAGTATTAATATAAAATAACAAATGTCGAAAACGTTATTTCACGTTTTGACTTCTGTACCCCATATGTAAGGTAAATGTAAAAGATCTAGTAGGAAAAAATATGTGTAATTGATTTTACAGGCTTATTATTGAAAAGTTTTGCACATATTATTGTACTGTATCAAATATAGAAAAAACAGACAGAGGAATTAATTATTCGCAATTGGAACAAACAATAAAATTGTCTTCGTCATCAGCAACAGCAAAAGTGTCATGTGCCCATTATTAACAAATTGGTATTAGATCTATTTATAATACCTACTAGGATTCAAGAAATCTTCCACAACAGTAAAAACAAACACAAACTATGCTCCCCGTCATCATAAATGGACCCCTGTGCCCCTCAGGACCAAAGTCAAAACAAATGTAATTGAACTTAAAGGTAGGTAAACATGAAATGTTTTAAAAGTACTAGGTACTACGTTAAACCAAAAAAAACAGAAAAAAAAAAATCCATTTCAATTATAGATAGATAGGATAACACAAGCAACAATCAATCATTTTCTTTTTACCATATTAGGTACCCTAATATTCTCATTTTTGTTTTTTCATTGCGTAAACGCCCGGCACGCCCTAAATGTCAATCAAGACAACACTTCGAAATCATAATTGTGTTCTTAGGTATTATGTTTATATTATATACAATTATGTTATGTTTATAAATATATGCGCTACAGATATTGATTTTATTTGGTCGGAGCTCTGTGCCAAGACTGACCCCTCTTTCCCCTAAATAGGCACATTATAAGGCCAAGGCCATGTATGAGTTCCATGTCTAATGAGAATTAGTATCAAAATTACGCCTCGAAACTTAAATTCCTTCTAACCTATTATTTTATACCACCAAGGTGACAGAAAAGCTTAGGGCCCGCCTGATATTGCGCAGCCACCATAACCCATAGACGTTTGCAAGAGGTATATTACGTACTCAAAGTAGTGGGAACACGAATTTTTTTTCCCACTAGCATTTGAGAAAAAATAAATAATCCTATGTGAGTCTTTGATCGATATAAAAAGTATACTACTAATGTCAAATTGCTTGATTATAGATTACAGTAAGAAAGTGTGTAATAACAAACTAAGTACCTATAGCTATGCCTGCAAGAACTATGGGAGGGAAATTTCCCAACTTTTAGTAGGGGACATACATGGGGATTACAAGACACATTACAAAATGACACAGATGCTAAAAATGTGTAGTTTACACGCCAATTTCCTCCCTGCAGTAATAGATCACGCGCAACGGTGTGACCTGGCACAGAAAAAGCAGATAAAATGAAGGACATAGGTTACTTTTTTTAAATATAAGCAAATTCCACAAAGATGAACTATATAGCTATAGTGGCTTGCTATAGCAAACGTTCTTACTATACCTAATCGGCTATAATCAAGGAATTCCGAGGTAATCCCACGCCGATAACCGAACTTATCACGAACGGAATAAGCCCCTCAGCCATTACCTCAAGTACTAAGTAAGTTTTAATTGACCCCCATTCCCCATACCTGCGTGACAGACATCGATTATTATTGACCGATAGTGACGGATTAAATAATTCCCCATTCATCTAGTCTAGGGGCCAGAAGATTGTTTGCTTGGAAGGTAGTACTGCTGCAATCTCTGGGCGGCTGCACCCGGATACCAGCTTGGCCCTTTTGACTCGGTTCAACGACGGGTTGTGAGAATCGTCGACGATCCCAAACTCACAAGCCGTATCGAACCCTTAAGTCTAAGGAGTCTTTGCGTCTGTGCGTGTTTTACCGCTTCATGTATAATTGGATGTGTTCTGAGTAATTGTTCGAAATGATGCCCACGGTACTTTCTATCATCGCACCGCTCGCCATCGGATTGAATTCATCCTCACACCTTGGAACCCAAATGTCAAGTATAGTCCGGGTTTATAGAAACTTCCTCCCGCGAACGCTTAGGTTGTGGGATGAGCTCCCTGCCAAGGTTTTCTCTAAGGACTACGAGTAGGTACAGTACCTATGGGGTTCTTTAAAAAAAGTTATCAGATTTTTTAAGGGCCGCCAAAGGTGACCGCTTATCATCAGGCAGATCGCAAGCTTGTTTGCCACAAGTGGTATATAAAAGTAACCTGCGAATTTAAACAAAAGTTTATCCATTGTATAAAACCTGTATAACAACACAAAAGAACAAAATAGCGTTAAATAACTAAACGCACATAAATGTTATGTTTATAAGTGCCTGTTGATTTAAACGAGCAATAGTGCTAAAAATAGTACATTATGATACAAGTGACCTAGGCTTATCATTCCAGACGAGGCTGTTGTTGTTAAATTAAAAAAATAACTGGGAAGTGTAGTGCACTTGCGCGATAATTTTCATTACTGCACAAGTGCGTAATGGAGTAAAGGCTGCTTTATATGAGCAAGTGTTGGAATATTGAAAAACAAACTGTAATGTAAAAGGCACTTATGCGGTAATAGTTTTTGCCGCACAAGGGCGTAATGGACGTTAAAGTCCAAAAGTTAGTGGCCTTTATGAGCAACTCGCCAGATTCGCAACTCGCCAGATTCGCAACTCGCCAGATCAATGACAGATCAGATCGCCAGATCAGACAATCACTAACAGATAGCTTTACTCAAAAAAAAACTTTTTATACTTTAATAAGTGCACTTATGGATTTTACTAAATTAAAATTAGTCAGCTTTTTAAGCCGACTCTAAAAAGAAAATGTCTTCAAGGGATTTTTTTTTTAGTGTGTTCAATTAACGCAGTTAAATTGGTTTTTGAATATAAAAATTTGGTTTGATTTAATGGTTTTGTGTCCTTGTAATTTAAATATAGTAAATTGGGATTTGTTCCTCATTTTATAATCATTTTTTGCATAGTGATAGGTCGAAATTGAGATTTCTGATGACAGCTGTCAAACTATATCTCCGTAACTATTGATCGTAGACTAATATTTTCCTTACAGAAGTTATAGGTCTTATCGAGATCTTCATTTTCGATGACAGCTGTCAAACTATGAATCGCTATCTCTCTGTAACTTTTGATCGCAGACTAGTAGTTTCCTTACAGAAGTAATAGATCTATTTAAGAGCTTCATTTCTGATGACAGCTGTCAAACTATAAATCGCTATATCTCCGTAACTATTGATCGTAGACTCATTCTTTTTGTACGGAAATGATAGATCTCATCGAGATCCTGATTTCTAATGACAGCTGTCCCACTATAAATAGCTATATATCTTTAACCATTGATCGCAGACTAGCAGTTTCTTCTTAAATACAGATATTAACGAGATCTATCACTTCTGTAAGTAAACTTCTAGTCTTCGATCAATACTTACGGAGATATAGCGATTTATAGTTTGACAGCTGTCATCAGAAATAAAGATTTCAGTGAGATCTATAAATTCTGTGAGGAAACTACTAGCCTACAATCAATAGTTACGGAGATATAGCGATTAATAGTTTGACAGCTGTCATCAGAAATAAAGATTTCAGTGAGATCTATAACGTCTTTAAGGAAACTACTAGCCTACGATCAATAGTTACCAAGATATAGCGATTTGTAGTTTGACAGCTGGCATCAGAAATAAAGATCTCAATGAGATCTATAACTTCTTTTAGAAAACTACTTATCTACGATCAGTAGTTACGAAGATATAGCGATTTATAGTTTGACAGCTGTCATGCAAAATACAGATATTGACGAGATCTATCACTTCTGTAAGGAAACTACTAGTCTTAGATCAATAGTTACGGAGATATAGCGATTTACAGTCTGACAGCTATCAGAAGTAAAGATCTATAACTTCTGTAAGGAAACTACTAGCCTACGATCAATAGTTACGGAGATATAGCGATTTATAGTTTGACAGCTGTCATTCGAAATAATAAAAAATAATTAAAAACAGTACATATTTACATAAAAGTGCGTTAATTAACACTTGATTTTTATATAGGTACAGTACAAACCTACTTTTAAGAACCTACTTAGTTGAAGTCGGTTAAAAAGCTTCAATATTCTAATTTACTGCTATTTTGTAATTCATTGTACTTCTGGTGAGTTGAGAATCTGGCGAGTTGAGAATCTGACGAGTTGCTCATAAAGGGTTAGTAACGGTATTCCCGTAAGGCTAGAAGCTTGTTCAGTAATTAATTAAAGCATGCTTAGTAACCATGGCCTGGCAGGCCTCAGCCCTGCACATCAGCGGACCCTAAATTTCTAGCCTTACAGGAATACCGTTGACTGAAGGGTTCACTAGCTCTTAGTCTATTCTTAAGAGGCTATACTACCTAAATTACATTTTGTTTAGCAAGTTTAGATCTGGCTAAAATGTAATAACTGTTCTTGGGGATATTGTTCGAGCCCTGACAAACGTGTAAACACGATTAATCAATTTTTGTTCGATATAAAAAAATCCTGAACTAACTTCTTTTCACTTTTTTAGAATTTTTGTTAAAGAAATCTTCAAAGTTCTTTTAGTTTACAATTTAAGTACAACAAAGCCGTGATAATACTTTATAACCTTACAAAAGATTAAAATTATTTATTTATTTCTTGTATTTTAATAAAAATCTCAGGGAGTTGAGACGTAGCTACGCTACAACGGGAGTACGGGAACCCAAGGGGGGCTTTTGCAAGCTACTCGAGAGCGTCAGAAAATCATATAAGGAGAAACCTGGCACCATGTAATGTCCCCCTACCATATTTATGTATATTATTCCGTCCGTCATATTACTTAAAAAAAAACGATTATCAGAAAAAAAAAGATAATTTAAGTACATGCAGAAAAGTATATATTTGAATAATCTGACAATTTGAGCCTTGTCAGGAAATAGGCGTCACAAAGCTTTAAAAAAAATCGGCCAAGTGCGAGTTGGACTCGTGCACGAAGGGTTCCGTACCATTGTCTATAAAAACGGCAAAAAAATCACGTTTGTTGTATGGGAGCCCCCCTTAAATATTTGTTTTATTTAATTTTTTTATTTTTAAAGTGACTATACCACCTGGATTTTACTGACTGCCTCAAACGAAAACCTCTGCTTCAGTTTATCATTGGTAACTTCAAAAAAAAAGTTTCGTAAATTTTATAAAAAAAACTGATGACTTGATGGATTGAAGCAGAGGTTTTTGTTTGAGGCAGTCAGTGAAATCCAAGTGGTATAACTAAATATTCTGTAAATATTTAAAGCCTCTACCTGTTGGCGTTATCAATACCGAGCAAAATCGAGCAAAAAAATCACGTTTGTTGTATGAGACCCCCTAAAATCTTTATATTATTCTGTTTTTTAGTGTTTGTCGTTAAAACGGCAACAAAAGTACATCTTCTGTGAAAATTTCAACTGTCTCTCACGGTTCATGAGACGGAAGGATGGATATCGGAGTCTTAGTAATAGGGTCCCGATAATTACCCTTTGGGTAAACCATCAAAAAAGGATAAAGCGTACTGATGCTGAGAACTGTGTGTTTTCCACTCCGCGCCTCAGTTTCCTTCTCACCCTTTCTCTATCTCTCACTCTCTCGCACCTTCCCCACACTACCGTCTCAGCCGATCGTTATAATGATGTAAGCCAACAGAGAACATATTAAAGCATCGGTAAAAATTTGGATTGATCTCGGTGTAGGGAATGCACGCCAATATATCGACATTTCCGCTCTTTCTGCTAAATTAGGCGTACTTGTTTCACAAGCACTACCAGGAGGCAGATACTACTGAGATAGGCCCGTAGTCAGGATTTCTTTAACAATATTTTTTGGGATTTGTACCTATTTTTTAAATTTACGAATAACGTGTACTTAATGTGGCATATTTTTAAGTTTGTTTTTTATTTTAGACTATTTTTTTTATTATAGATTAGATCAAAATTGGAATTGTTGAAAATTTCGAGGGGGGGGCGGGGCCCTCTGTGTACGAGCCTGCGGATCCGAATCCGAATCCGGAATGAGGAAATCAGGAAGAAAACTAAAGTCACCGCCATTGCTCACAGAATCAGCAAGCTGAAGTTGCACTGGGCTGGTCACGTTTATCGGAGGACCGATAGCCAATTAAGCAGATGTGTCCTAGAGTGGAGACTCAAAGTACAAGGCGAAGTGTGAGACGCCCTCCAGCCCAGTGGACTGACGACGTAAAATGGTGGGCCGGTGGTGGCTGGAAGCGAAAGGCTGAGGACTGGGAGAAATGGCGCGCCATAGAGGAGGCTTATGTCCAGCTGTGGACGAATATAAGCTGAGGAACTCTGTGCCAAGTGTGAGTTATTGTGAGTTTCTGACTCTAATATTGCGTTGGCATCAGCAACATTTAAATGGAAATGACTGCTTCATTCCAAACTCAAATTCATTTTTTTTTATTTAAATTAGGTTTTTACAAAAACTTTTGAATTGCCAAAGTTATTTAATAGTATTTTTATTTTTGAAGATTCCATCCTAGCACACATTCTTTCTCATAGGACTGTTGTAAATCCTGTAAATAAGGTAGCGCACAGCAGAATTAGAAATAAATAAAAAGGCCTTTATTGCTGCGTAAGTTTACAGTATATATATTTTTTGGTATGTAGTTTAGTGTTATTTTTTTTTCAGGAAATAGGCATCCTATATCCTATAAGGATTTCCATTCTTCTCTCTTTTTACCTTTTCACAGTCATATTGTGGGGGCAGTTCTTTTAATGTCATCTTCCCATTGCTTTATCTGTCTTCCCCTGTTCCTTTTTCCATCATGGAGGAACCATTCAGTTCTGTTGAAAACTTCTTGTTCATTTTCCCTTTTCTCTCTCATTAGGTGTCCAGCCCGTTTCCATTTCAGTTTCTTAATACAAGTGTTAAATTTTATATTAAAATGTATGGATCATCTTTGCTGGAGATCAGTTGACGCCATCTAGTAGTAAACCTATGTAGGTTAAGAGAGTTGTTGTGTGTGAACCACAATAAAGTCAGTTATCTGTGGTTGTACATGTTGTTCAATTTTAATTGGTTTTGTAGCAGGCCAGCTTTTTAAAATTTTGTATTTCCATTAATCATATTTTTAGTTTAATTGTGTCTCCCAGCTTTACATCTAAAACACTTCTCTTTATACAAATTTGGCATACCTTTTTCTTAGGTTGTTTTTTTTGTTAGTGCCCATTTTTCACAGGCGTAACAAAGAAAAAAAAAAATCTCAAAATAGCCACAGAATTTTACAATAAGCTATAAAGTAGGAATAATGAGTAGTAGGACAAATTTACAAAATAAAAATAATATTGTATGAAAATAATAATGGATTTGTACCACCCATCCTGATTGTGAGTCTCTAACAAATAAACTTAGCTAAAACAAGAAGGCAGTTACGATAGCTTATTAACCATAACATAACTTTGATGATATAACTAACTAGACCTTCGCAAAATGTCAACAAAAAAAATTGGTACACAGCATCTTTATCATCTTTGCATTGCTAGAACTTGTTCATTGATCTCAGCTAACTTCTGTGCTGATTTCTGGATACTTTCAAACTGGTAGCCCATATGAACAGCAATTAACTGCATCTTCTTAAGATTCTCTTGACTGCTTTCCATTAAGTTCTCAGTAAGCACCATATCTCGAGTAGCCTTTGTGAGAAGCTGGAATTAAAAAAATATATTCAGTTTTATAAGACATTCGTGTTTTCATTACATTATTTCTTATATGCATTTTAGATATGATATTTATCTTATCTTATAATTATTATCTTATCTTATAACTGGTGACAAGTGGTCATCTTACAGGCCGAGTGGCACCAGTAAAAAGTAATTTAACCCCCCTTCATCATGCTCTTTTGTTTACGAGCCTGAGTAGCATCGACTTCAGTTGCGTTCACGTTATAGACAGGGAAAGCTGCGTCGGACAGGCCCAAATTAGTAAGTAACTTACGTTCCGCGACTTATACTTGCGATGAATAAATCTGGCCAAAAAAGAAGCGTAGGGAGTAAAGAGCCAGGAATCTGGTGTCAAACACTAGTGAACAGTGTTCAAGAGTCACGAACCACATAACCCCAAGAACAGACTTAAAACACTAAAAACCTGTTCCAATTGTCCTCCTAGTTGAATCGCAAATCTAGCTACCAATGTCATTTCTGTGAAAAACATGTGTGCTTGCAGTGTGCAAAACAATTATGCCCTGACTGCACTGGCATTCAATACTGAAAAAATTTAACTGAAAAGATTGCAGAGACTACTTACATAGTAATGGCAAGTTCCTAATTAAATTTGGAGTATACTATTGGTATGATTTATTTTATCCTTTATATGTTATATAAACTGTTTTTTAACACTGCAATAGGCTACCATACCCAATTTCTATGCTATAGACCAGATACTCAGGGTGGCCACTCAGACCGCTTGTCACCAGTTACATTACACAAAAATCATGTCACCAGTCAAAAGTTAAAATACACAATAAATATTTACTTCACTGTGATGTGAAACTTTATAATAATTATAATTGATTTAAGAAACATTTCTTCATACCCAGATGGAAATCAGAAATCTTACAGACTAAAAACACACATCTGTAAAACTTAAAGCTAACATACACTTACATTTCTGAATACTCGTTGTTTCTACAGATTTTTTGAATCGAGGATTCTTCTCTATCAATTAAATTTGCCATAAACGGTTGGTATAACATTGTGCATTTGTTGCCGGGCTGTTGTGTAGGGGCTGGGCCACTTTCGGTTGTGCGACGTGTGTTTGAATGTGTGTGTGCAAATATGTATATGTGCATGTATGTGTATTTTATATTATCATTAATATGTATATGAATACCTATTTATTTATTTACATATTTGTAAAATGTAAATTTTTTTTCATTTAAAAATGCCTTAATTTACTTTGAAGGTCAGTTACAGAAAATAAACTCCTGTTAACCCTAACTTTATTCGGCCTTGTTTTAAAGTTTAATGTCTTAGGAAGTTTTAAAAATTACTTTGAACGCACAAGTCTCCCCACTTCATTTTTTTTTGATACTTTGAAAATTTGTGAGTACTGAGCTAAAATCTTAATTTTGAACTTTCGAATAAATTCTAAGTAAGTTCTGCAATTCCTAGATAAACCATATTTTTTAGGGTGTTAGGTTAGACTATGGTAATTAGTTATCACAAAAAAACTGAACCAGAAATGTACAACATAACGAAAAAAAATCGAAAACTGATGTTAGGTGAAAATTACGAAAAAAATCATTAAAAAAAATCTATCTCAAAAACTACGAAAAATCATAGAACATACATGGGGTTGATTCTGATACTTCTCATCATAAAGTATCTAAATTTAACGTTTGAACGTCAACTCCCCGGCCACCCTGTATATGTATGTCTGCTGTGTTATATTATATGTTATATGAATACAGTACAATCGAAGATTTATTGGAGTTGCTTGAGTGTGTCATGCTTTCTCAAAGTGTCTCTGCAGTGGTGGCATGTGCGTCAGGTCGTTATATATCCTAAAACATGGTTGAGCGATACGATGGCTGATTTATGTGTCACACTTGTGAACGGGTGCCGCCTGTGGAGGCTGGTCTGCTCTTGCAAACTTCTTGCAAACTCCTTTGTATTTTTAGTATATATTTATATGTATATGTATGTCTGCTCTGTAATATCATATGTTAAATGATTTTTTTTTTCTCGGGAGTTACTTTAATTCCCATCACAGCGTAATTGAAGACTTTTAACGTATCACATGGTGCCCCCACTTTGAAAAACAATAGGCAATTAAAAGTCCAAGCCTTAGGTCTAAGAGGTTTTAAAGTACTGCTTTGGTGAAAAAAATATGGTCACTGTGTATAAACCCCTACGAAAGGAGGTCAGAGTAACTAAAGGGGGCACATGGGAACAATACTAGACTAGAATATTTACACGTTTTATCGTGTGCTTCGTCGAGAATTTTAATTTTTTTTCTTTCCTTTCACTCAGCGTCTCCTTTAAATGTCTATAAGGAAGGTGCAAAGGGTAAATCCGCCTCTTCTTAGAACCAAATTCCTTGAAAAAAAATCCCTGACCAAAATATTTCGTGTAAGTACCTCGTTAGATTTAGATCCTCGTTGTATTTGACGGGCCAGTGAAGAGATGTTGTTCATATTTACTTGAACCCTTTCGGCTAAACGTTGTTTTGATTCAGAAAATAAAGAGCGCGCGCTACTGGAAGAAGCAGACGTCATTGGAACAAGTTATTTATACTAGCTTCTGGCGTACTTATTGAAAACTATATAGTTCACGGATATAAGCTGATTAGCTAACCCTAATCAGTCAGAATCAAAGAATCACTACGTTTTACCTTAAGCCTATCAACATTTTACAACTTTTGACAGCTTCAGCCCTGATAGTGATGCCCAGTGTTGCCAGCAAACTTATTGCAAGCCCACTAGATGCCGATCCTAAAACCACCAGAAAACCACCAGATTTTTAGCGTATAATATGAAACCACTAGCAAAACCACTACAACTTTTTTGATGAAAAATAAAGGAATTATTAGTCAATATTGTAAAAACAGGAAAACAAAAGAAATTATAAAAAAAAATTTTTTTTTTTGAAATGTAGTACAAAATTTTGCATGTTTCAGCATAAAATTTGAAAATAAAAAAATATTTGCGAAATAACCACTAAAAATAGTTGCTAAGACCAGATAACGAAACTTAATAAGTAACCCAAAACAAAACAAAGTTTCGTTCGTTGACTACGATCTTTCTGTTCATTCATTAGAAGCGATCTGTTTCTTACCTTTTTATTTTGTTTTTCTGTCTCACTGTGCAATTGACTGTTGCAGCCATTAATGCTTCACCGGGCTTTTGGAACGAGACTCTGAAGGATTCTCAGCCCATATAGCCGCTAACGCTCAAGGGCTCCCCGCGGGGAAGCCTCTGCTTGGGTTGTCGCTCTTAGAGTCGTCCCTTCGGTAATTTCGCTCAGTTGCATTTTCAATGGGCAGTTAGGTGTGTTGCTGTTTGTACAAGTCGAACCAAGTACCTGTAAACAGTACTCGTCTTTCGTTAATGTTTGTATGTGCAAAGTTGAAACATTTTTTAGTTATTTTACTTTTTACGTAATAAGTCAGAGCTCAATTCGAAACTAACTTTTATTTTTATAGATAGGTAGATACTGAACAATAACTGCCTGAGTCCTATATATTGCGTATTTAATCTTAATATATATAAATCTCGTGTCACAATGTTTGTCCTCAATGGACTCCTAAACTACTGAACCGATTTTGATCAAACTTCGTAAATATCTGTAATTTGATCCAACTTAAAAGATAGGATAGTTTTTATCTCGATATGTCAAGTGCGAGCCGGACTCGGGCACTATAGGTAAAAACCAACTTTCGCCGGGTACAGAGGGACGGCAGCGGAACAACGTTCGCCGGGATAGCTAGTTCCTTTATAAAGTGGTAGGTCACTCGTAAAGATGGCGTATGCAAGTAGTGACAACCCTATGACGTGCTACTCGCTGTTACCGTAATGTGACAAACTTCCGTGCCATTTTCAGTGGCGCTAGTTTAATTCGCAATGAATCAGTTCAGTATATACAAGAAAAGTTTATGACTGTCGCATCTACCCCGTATTATTTTATCTATTGTCAAGGTCAGAAAAACTTAGAGCGCCCTTTTTATGTAAATTGTCGTTTTGCCAAATTGCCAAGGACGTAGTTAACTATGACTTTAAATTATTTTTAACTTTTGAATATTGGAAAAAAGGGAAAAGTATGTACACCGGTAAATAATGTTAAAAACAAAGTTTTTATCACAATAAGCTTGTTATTCGTGTTAACTTAAAGGGTAATAAAAACAATGACACTCAGAGCCCCTGTTTTCTGTACGTATGGCACCTTAGGGCTTAAATGAAAAATTTCTACGTCCCTATTTTATTACAATGAGTATTTTTGACAAGGATTGAGGGGTTCCATGTGCAGCTTTCTCTTTTTTCGCTCTGTAGCATTCACCAACGGGCCATGTCGGTTCTTGCGCGGTCTAATCTCATAGACATAGATACTGCACAGCGCATCTTCTAGTCAGTTGTAAAGTAAAAATTGTTATTGTTGTTGAAATAAATGAAGCTAATCTGTACCAAGTAGTTGTCTATTTCTAATCATTTGTTTTTACTTTACCAAAAGTAGAAGGATAGTTAATTTTGTGGTGCTTCTGCGCACATAAATGTGAATGTCTTGATAATGAATCATGGACCTTATTTAGCATGACTGCAGTAACTGCTAATGTTCTTTATAACACCAATCAAGCAATCAATAGCATAAGACAGAGAGAGACAAAGACAGCTCTCCAATTAATCGAAATAAATAGAATATCACCACTTTAGCTATATAATGACAACTATATTATATAAAACTGATAGTGTTGTCTGTTATTCGTATTTTGTTAAAGATGAATTGTAGCGATAAGAAATATTGAGAAAGGTCAAACAAAACCAATTGAAAAGTAGGCAGTCGCATTAATATCATGAATATGAAAGGGTGATTGTTGGTTGATTAGTCCTTATTTCACTCAAAAATGAAGCAACTAAACACCATAAAATTTGATTTATAGAATAGAATACAGTCTGTGGGCTGGAGAACTTAAAAAAATAAGTTAACACTTGTGATTAGTCACATTTAATAGAATTAAACCAGCTACTTACAATTTAATTTCAGAAATTTTTCCCCCTTCAAAACATCCACTTACTCGAACAACTGGGAACGGTAAATACCATAGCATAGAAACTACAAAATATTTTTAAAAACTTAAAATGTCACCTTGCTATCAGCTGGTCACAAACAAATATGGCTGTCTATGGCTGGCAGTGCGCACTGCTCAAAGTGTTCAGCTTATTGTAATATTCACAACGGCTGACGACTGAAATGTAGTGGTTATATCAAGAAGCTTAATCGATATATAAGCTTCTTGGGTTATAGTTTTTTTGATGATAGATAACAAATGACAAAATAAACGAAAACAATGATTATTTATCCTTGGTACAACATATACAAAACTTGTGATCTATCCCAAAGCGAACGCACTTTTAGGGTGCGTGCCAAATCGCAATGAGGAAGTTAAAAAAGTGGTTTCGGGACGCCCGGGGTAGAGTAATTTTCCAACTGTCAAGGTGAATTCTTTACACTGCCATAGAAAAGGTTGAAAATCACTCCTGTCAATGCGAAAATTAACTGTCAAACGCTCGTTCCAGAACGGGTTAATTTTTCAACTTTACCGGGCGATAATTACTCGGCGTGATTTGGAACATAGACAGGGTGTGTTCCAAATCACAACGAGGAAGTCAAAAAAGTGGTTTTGGGACGCCCGGGGTAGAGTAATTTTCCAACTGTCAAGTTGAATTCTTTACACTGCCATAGAAAAAGTTGAAAATCACTCCTGTCAGTGTAAAAATTAACTGTCAAACGCTCGTTCCAGAACGGGTTGATTTTTCAACTTTACCGGGCGATAATTACACGGCGTAATTTGGAACATAGCCTTATAGTAAATAATTCATATTGTAATTGGCAATGGTAACTTTTGGCAACACTGTACTGTGCTGACTTTTCGCTGATCACGGAAAGATTTTGCTTAAAAATTTTCGTAATTGTATTTATTTTACCGAAATGTGTTTCATTAAAATTTCTAATATACATGTAGTTAAACTTCATTCCTTTATTTTATTACTTCATTCGGCTTTATTATAAAACAATTTACTGGACTATCGTGAACCTGTTTCCTTGATTCTTAATAATTACGTATTTATTCTTCAACTAAACCATTACTATTTACAATGGATAAAGTTGTTACCTGTGAACATCTTAACAAACTCGCTGAAAATTTCGATAAGGAACTATGGCAATCTAAGGAGGTACCAGATAATACAATTATTTTGATAAATTCTAACCTCTAAGCAATAGGCAATTAACATTCCTTACTCCACTTACGGTTGTGTAAAACATTCCTTACTCCACTTACGGTTGTGTAAGTCATGAAACTCCACTTGTATTAGTTCTTTGTGTAAACTGAGATGTAAGGAGCTTCATATGCATATCAGCTCATAAGGAGTTAGCACTTTGACCTTTATGACATACCTACTGTTTACTTTTAACTAGTGCTAGTGCGTACTAGTGCATACAATATATTTTTATAAAAATCTGATTTCTATTTCTTCACTTTATTGCAACTCTCAAAGTATTCTGTTTAAAGGCTACTTTCCTTAGTTCATCACTTACCTATTAAACAGTTAATTTCACTCTGATAGAAGTAAATAACATTAGACCTTCCATTTAGGGCTATATTCCAAAATGCAACATGGAAGTTGTAAAAGTGGTTTTGGAATGCTGGGCTCAGGGTAATTTTCCAACTATTGAGTTGAATTGTTTATACTCCCATTAATACAGTTGGAAATCACTCCTGTGAGTGTGAAAATTAACTGTCCACAGTCCAAAATGAGTGGAAAATCAACTTTACTAGCCAATAAATACTTGGCAGAGAGTAAAAGTTAATTAGAACATAGCCTTAAAAGCAATGAAGAAGTTTAGAAAGTGTTTCTTGAATTTATAGCTTAGGATAATTATTCCACTGTTAGTTGAATTATATATATATACTTTAGCGTTGTTCAGAAGCTGTGACTACATGTGAAAAACTGTGTTTTGAAGAAAAATAAAAAGTTTCATTTAAAAATAAGAAACAAATTAGTAGAATTTATTATATACTATTTTTCATTTGTTTTTCTTTCTGTTAAAATTAGTAAATCTAATAAAGAAATTCAATACATATAAAAATTTTATTACAACAAAAAAAAATGTAATACAAGTGGCGAAAAAAAAATTGGGATGTTTATGGACCTGATTTAGTGTCAGTAAGAGTAGCACAAAGTTGGTTTAAGCATTTTCAATCTGGTTTTTTCATATCAAAGATGGAATTCGCTTTAAGCTCCCTTGTGAAGAAACTTTTTCCATAACCTATTATATTTCTTATTTCTAGGAAAATTTGTGTATTGGATTTGTTTTATTTAAGATTGATCAAGTGACTCATGAAGTCCTAGTAGAAAGTGGTTTGTGATGTTAGTAACAAGCACATTTCCAGAGCAAAGATGTAGTTGGTATTTCACTAGTCTGAGTTGTGCCTCAATAGCTCAATTGGTAGAGTACTTACTGTAAGGATTGTTGCAGGTTCAACTCCTGGCTCAATCAATCATTTCAATGTATCTTTGCTATAAAATTTATTTACATTGAACAAGTAAACTGTCTAATTCTGCTCAATCTCTTTCTGTAGCATTTAACATGCTTCGACTGTGGATGTCCTGGCCCCAACCTATGGATCTGTCTGCAGCCAGATTGCCACCACATTGGATGTTCAGAAGTTACCAATGACCACAGCACTATACATCAGAAGGTAAATAAATATCCTTAGCCTAAAAAAAACAAAAAAGTTAATCCGAGCGGCTCAGTGTCACATTTAAAATCTTATCAATCAATCTATCAAGTAAGCTAATTGATGCCATAGTTTGTGGGGATTGTCTGAATGGTTGATTCACTCATACATAGATGCGGGTGTTTGCAAATATCAGTCTATTTTTTTTGAAGGTGATTGAATTGTTGTCATTAAAACAACAATTAATTCAGCATCAGTAATTTTTACACAAATAACATGTTCAAGTCAATGCTCATAATTACGCAATTGTAAAGTGTCCTCAGTCAGAACAAACAATAATAACAATGAAAAAATATACAACCAAATGGAGAGCATTACCCTTTTTTCAAGATGCTACTAACAAGTAGTTATTTTTCAATGATAGTCATATGAAATTAAAGTAAATTTTCGTCAAATTTAAACCAGCCTTGCACAAACAGCATGGGTTACCTTGTGAAGGTTGTGGTTAGGTTAGGCCTTATGTCCAGCAGTGTATGTCTATAGGCTGATATTATGATGATTTTTTATATTATATAACGGTTTCAGTTACTCTTTCTGTGGTCAGATAACAGATATTAATTCTCAAATAAAAATACTGTCTTCCATTATAAAAAATTTAGGATATACCTACCTTAATATTAGCTGCCTAACTGTATCATTCTAAAAAAAATTTAATGAACATAAAATATCAGTAAATGAAAAAAATATCAAATGCAAAAATGTATGTAAGCAATATTATTTACATGTTTTTAAGTACTTATTATCCTATTACCTTCTTTTAGCTGGGAGAAGAGCATTTATGTCAATGTGAGATATTTTTTGGATCAAATTCCTTCAAATAAAGATTAGTTTTAACCATTTTTTCACATTGATAAAATGTATTTGTTTTTACCCAAATTTAAAGGTATATAGGTATTCTATCTAATTAAAAAGGTTTCTAAGAAATGAGCATAGTGTCATTTAATAGTGTATGTTACAACTCTTAGTAATTTCTTTAAAAATAAAATGAGAAACTTTTTCTTTATTTGATTGGATGTCAAAGTGAGATCAATACTCATGGCAAAAGCTTAAAATATTTTATGACAAAAAAAAATACACTTTCTATTTATCTTCTAAGGTTACAGAACAAGGAATAAATTTTTACTGCAACACAAATTTTAAAGCTAATTAGTCTGTTGTTGTCACATGAGTATGTGTGTGTGTGTGTTTGTAACCGAATTTATTATTATTATATATATATATATATATATATATATACAAAAGCTATGCTTGCCATAAATAAAAGCTGTGATCCTTCTCAATACTAGCGACAGTTATGTGCCACAGCACAATGGTTATATGTCCCTTAAAAAATCGGCCAAGTGCGAGTCAGACTTGTGCACAAAGAGTTCCATACCCATATCTATAAAAACGGCAGAAAAATCTCGTTTGTTGCATGGGATTTGGCCTTTAATATTTGTTTTATTTTAATTTAATTATTTATTTCTAAAGTGACTATATAACTTAATATTCTGTGATTATTTCAAGAGTCTACATGTTTCCGTTATAAATATCAAGCATAAAAATCACGTTTGTTGTATGGGAGTCCCCCTTAAATATTTATTTTGTTCTGTTTTTTTAGTATTTTATGAAAATTTCAACTGCCTAGCTATCACAGTTCATGAGACACAGCCTGGTGAAAGACGGACGGACAGTGGAGTCTTAGTAATAGGGTCCCGCTAATTACCCTTTGGGTATGGAAACATAAAAAGACAAAGGGGCCAAATAATTATAGAGCCACCTCTGCATGACAAAGGCCTGCTTAGGTTGATTGAATTATACTGCCATCAGTTTACTGTTAAAATAAGGTGCATATAAAGCTAGTAAATAAAATCTTCTGGCTGTGAGCTAGAACCTGACTAGTTGGGCTAAAGCTAGACGCGAACTTTACAGTGAAAAAACTGAAAATTACTTTATATTTAGATTGGTTAGGCATATGGGCAGTACAAATTATTATCACAACCCAAACATGCATTTCATTTTTACAGTCTATATCTATTAATGCGTGTAGACAGAGCACTGACAAGCAAGAAGAGGGACTAAGCACACCCAACTAGTCTATGTCTTAATATAACATAATATATAAAAGGGCATACATATCTCTGCCATAGCGTGGTCACTACTTTGATGGGTGACCGCCTAGCACATTTTCTTAGCTCCTTCGTGTTCCGGAGGGCACGTAAAACTGTCGGTCCTGGCTGTTGAAAAGCTTGAAAAATGTGACAATTGAGTGGCAACTAGCTCGACAACGTCCGCCAACCCACACATGGCCACCGTGGTATACTAGAGCCCTTATCAATCAGAGGCTTATTTTTTTCTGAACTGACTATGCAGTTGGCTGTTGCACCCATTACTGCTTCACTTTGAAGGAGTCTCAGCCCATATAGCGCACAACGCTTAAGGGCTCCCTGCGGGGGGAGCCTCGGCTTGGGTTGTCGCTCTGAATGAGAAGCCTGTGTCCATGCAGTGAGGCGTATAACGGCTGGGGCGAGATTAGGTATTGCAGTTGATAGGTATAATTCACCTGTAAAAATCTTACGCGAAATTATAGGTAAACTACGGCTGAGTAGGAAATTAACCCTTAAGGCTGCTCTTAAATAATCAATCAGTAAGTAGCCTATGTCCATGCAGTGAGGCGTATAACGGCTGGGGCGAGATTAGGTATTGCAGTTGATAGGTACAATTCACCTGTAAAAATCTTACGCGAAATTATAGGTAAACTACGGCTGAGTAGAAAATTAACCCTTAAGGCTGCTCTTAAATAACAATCAGTAATTAAGTAACATTAACGATAACTTTGTCAACATAGGACATCATATAAAAACATTAAACTTGAAATGCACTAAGCGTTAATATCGAAGTTATGGAGGTGTCAAAATAACCTTGTAGTGCTTCAAATAAAGAACACTTAGCACATTGAAACATTTGGTAGTGTGCAGCTGTATACTCAGATTGACTACCTTTTTCCCTAAACTTTGTCTGTGTTTTATACACTATGCTTTATATACCTTATTATACTGAACAGAATTGGATGAAACATGATTTAGGATTTAAATTAAACCTAAAACTATCAGACGGCAAACCACATTAGAAACCGGTCGGTAGTTTTGGTGTGATGCTATAACAGACTTACAGACAAACATACACGAATTCTACATAATGTTTTGCCGTTTTTAGTTTGGCATGGCCACATTAGCCTGGAGTAAAATAAAAGGCGGTATTAAATCATTGATTGACTGGATTTTAAGAGTCTACAATCACGGTAAATTTAAGCTTTATATGGATAATTTATTACAAATTATGTAACCAGATATATAGTCCGGCCAACTTTATTTCAATTTAACATTACCAGTTACTTCTCCATCTTCTGATAGGATGCATGTAGATTTTTCCTATACAATTCATTCAGTACACTAAATTACTATAAACACAAATATTGTACTACCATAAATACCATAATTATTAACCATAGTCGAAAATATATCAGGACATTACTCACAGCGCTATGGAAACCAGAAATTGTATCTATCATATTATACTTAAAAACCGGTGACCGCTTAGCGGCACACTTTTTTGTTTGTGTTTGTAAATTACGTTAATGGTGGTACGGAGCCTTCGGTGCGCGATTCTAACTCGCACTTGTTTGAAGTGTCTAATGTACAGACACAACCCTGTTGCAGTTTTATAATTACTGTCAAAGATTGGCCCGGGGATAATAGCTCAGAGGAAAAAAAAAATTAGTTACAGGATAAGAGTAGGCGGAATGGATGGCAAAAGGGGTTCGAAAAAAGAGGAAAAATAAATCCAAGTGAAGTTCGAAAAATTTCACGAAAAAATTTTTGATTTTTGACTTCTTTGACGGCTCATTTTTTTCGTCTTGAAGTAAAGTTTTATATAAGTAAAAAAAATACCTTTACATTTAAAAAGTACCTTAAAAATGCGAAAAACTAAAAATACCGATTTCCATTTCCAATATACGCAACTTGTCACCAATTGTTCATACTCCTTGCAAATCATAAAGTATTGCGTCAAAATACAAAAATAAAATACATCTACTTTCATTAATTGAAAATTTATGTTAATTACATGATTTTAGTACCTGCAATGCTAATTAATAGAAATAAAATGCAGCAAATAAACAGTTTTTCGGTTACGATTTATGTTTACTAATTTTATTTGATATTTTAAAAATTGGAAAAAATATTATTAAAAAATATAAATCATTAATCAAAATAATTTGAATTTAATTTGGTTTTTTTCTAACATTGGTCCATCTTCGTCATCTGATTCAATAGAATAGCCTTCGTCGTTTTCTTCTTCATATTCATCTTCAATTTCATCAGTGGTCAAACTGACATTCTCCAATTCTTCGTCGGCGACATCTTCTAGATCACTTGCATCTCATAGACTTGTTTTTCTCTATTAGATCAATTTTCCGAGCCATGACAATGACCGCACAAATTTTTACATTTGAGTTCATGCTTTCGACAGCCGCACTTTTTATTGTCACAACCAGTTTCGCAATTACAACTAATAATTTTTAATAATTTTTCTGGTATTAAATCAAAGTCTGTAAATTTAGGCATCAGTATTCCGTGATTATTTTTCCATCCCCATTCCTTTGCTTTATCCATATCAAGCTCATTGCCTAGCCAAAGTTGCAGTTGATGGTTTACTCTGTAGCTATGCTGTACATGTGTAGCAGCTTCTTTAGTTGGAGGAAGCTTTTCCATTTTGAAGGTGGATTTCTTTGCTGCAGCTTGATAATGCAGAAATCTCAATTTATTTCACGAACCCCAAAACCCAGACCCAGATCGAAAATATATTTTCGATATATTTGTGTCAAGTACACAAGTATACCACAGAATAAATATTAATTTTTATTCAATCATTAAGAAAACAATTACGAACTTAATGTAAAAATTTAAAATCGGTTACGCAGCATAAATCGGATTCATAACAGAAGTAATTGAAAAGTCATTTTAAAAGTTTGCTTATTTATTTAAACAATTTTGACTACTTGTTATAAATAATCAGAAATTTTCAATTGATTAAAGTAGATATATTTTATTTTTGTATTTTAACGCAATACTTTATGATTTGCAAGGAGCTTGAACGGTAGGTGACAAGTTGCGTATATTGGAAATGGAAATCGGTATTTTTAGTTTTTCGCATTTTTAAGGTACTTTTTAAATGTAAAGGTATTTTTTTTTTACTTATATAAAACTTTACTTCAAGACGAAAAAAATGAGCCGTTAAAGAAATCAAAAATCAAAAATTTTTTCGTGAAATTTTTCGAACGAAAAAAAATCTGTTTTTTCGAAAATCGTTAATATCTCAGAAAATATTTAACTTACAGCGTTCGGGCAAATTGAAAAAGTTGAAGCACTCAAAAGTGTACATTCAGCCCAAATTTTGAATATATTGAACATTTTTTTGGGGCAAAAAACGAAAAAAATCGAAAAATCGGTTTTTGCCAATATCTCGTAAAATTTGAGGTTATGTCGAAAAGTACCCTGAACCAAAATCGTAGATTTTATGATTATCTACAACTTTTCTGTAGACCATTTTGTGATCTGAGCAGATGCTCCGCCAAAAATGGCAAAAAACGATTTTCAACCCCTAAAACCCACCGCCACCACCCCTCGCCAATCAAAATCACTTGGATTTATTTTTCCCTTTTTACGAACCCCCTTTTGTCATTCATTCCGCCTACTCTTATCCTGTAACAATTTTTTTCGTTTTTTGGCTAAAAAAAGTGCTTTTATCCCTGGGCTAGATGGATAAACTATCAGTTCCCCTTTGGTATCTTCAAACGGAATCATAAATAGATAGATATTTCTTTATTTCACACAATTAGATTTAGAAATTCTTTCTGTATTCTGTATTAGTATACTATTTCCTTTCTAGTAAGCTAAGTTATTGCTAAGGAATAAATAATATGCAGAGTTATTTATTCATATCCAACGAAAACGGATAATCGCGATATTGTGAACCGGAGGGAGGGTGTTAGGGTTCAAAAAATAATATTTCATAACTTTGACGATTCAAAAGCGATTGTTAAATCCTAATTTGAATAAAACATTTTGATTTTGACTTTATCATTTCTGCCTAGATTCTGAATTTTAACCGATGTTATAAAAAGTAGAATCCAAGTTGAAAATGGCCCCGACTGATGTGGGAATATTAATGTTACATAAAGAAAACACAGTCCATATAAACAGTATTACTTTTTAATTATCAGTAGATATAGATAGAAGTTTCGATATGAAATAAGTTTATATCATTGCATCAAACTAATTAAGGTACAGTAGTATTCATTCATTTAAATAGGTTATATTTTTGCAAGTCACAATACGGTTGTTTTGCTTACATTGAGGCTCACAATAACAGAATACATGCATATGAATTATATAAGTACATACTAGTGGTTCTAACAAGTTGACTGAATTTCATTTGGTAGATTTATATTTATCAAAACAACTAGCCTGGTTTGAAGTAAGAGAATTGAGTTTAATTTGTAAAGGAACCTATATACACTGGTATTATTAAGGTTGCGTAGGAACGGTGCTGGTTTAATTTTTATTTGGGATAACAAACAGTGGTCACAATAAAGCTTATTCACTATTCACATTAATATTTAATACATTCATTTTTTTGTAAATTTATTCTTTCTTTTGCGGCAAGAAATCTCTGGCAGCGATACGTGGCGTATGTATCGTTTTTTTGTATTATTTTTCTAGAATTATATTTTTTGCAATGTTTTTTTCTTGTACTTTATAGTACAAATAAAAATAAAATAAATATTGACTAAATTATTGATATTTTAACAACGTTATCCACGGATTCGAATGACTTTGTGGTGCGGTTTCAGAGAAACTTCCTCCCGCGAACCCTTGGGTTGTGGAATGAGCTCCCTGCCAAGGTTTTCTCTAAGGACTACAGTATGGGGTTCTTCAAAAAAGAAGTTATTAGATTTCTGAAGGGTCGGCAACGCGCGAGTGATGCCCCTGGTGTTGCAAGCGTCCATAGGCTACGGTGTCCGCTTACCATCAGGCGGACCGTAGGCTTGTTTGCCACCTTAGTGGTATAAAAAAAAAAAAAAAAGTATAAGTCAATTTAAAATTCTATAAAAATATACTAATAGAAACATACTATTTTTGCATGCATGGCGATAGAAAGAATAATCAATAAATAAAATATCACACTAATATTCTAAAGACAAACGTTTGTGAGTGTGTTTCTATGTTTCTTACTTCTTCACGCTCAAACGTCTGGACCAATTTTGATGAAATTTAGCATGGAGGTAGCTGACACTCCAGATTAACACATAGGCTACTTTTTGTCCCGAAAAATTCAAAAGTTCCGGCGAGTATAACTATAACCAAGCTTAAACGAACTATAGCTGGAGTTATAGCTTGCTATAGCAAACTTCAAAAGTATAATTAAAGAGTTCCACGCCGATTACCGAATTTAGAGCGGATGGAGCCGCTGGCAAAATCTAGTAAGTTAATAAGGATGACATTAAAAAACGTTTCAAGTGCGCGTCGGACTCACGCACCGAGGGTTCCGTAAAAGGTAAACTGTATTGAGGAGCAAATTTAACTTTGCCGTTGGACATCTGTTGTTCCAATACATCAACATAGGTCGCGGTTAGTTTACCAACTGCAAAACAGTTTTTTCGATATTTCCTTTGTGTGCTACATGGCATTTCTTCTTGCTAAATATCATGATTATAGCTCAACAAGAAGTACCCCACAGGTTTTGATTTATTTATGACATAATATGTGCAAAAATAACCGTATTTTAGATATATTTTTTTAATGCATTGACTTTGAAGCTTGATTTGTTACAGCTTAAAGGGACCGTAGACCTTAGAATTTGATATTAATTTCAACTTTATACCTTCACGCGTTCCTAGGAAAAAGGGTCTTGACAGGCAGACAGAGAGACGGACACCAAAGTGATCCTATAAGGGTTCCTTTTTTCCTTTTGAGGTACGGAACCCTAAAAATTAATAATCTAAAATATTTCATTAAACATTACAAAAAGTACCTATATAAGATAATATTAAAAGATTACAGGGTAAATCAATTTACTTTAAAATATTCGATACAGATTTTTATAAATTGTCATGCTGAGAAAGCAAAAATATCCAAATCAGTTATTTTCACATTGATAATAATTTTACTAGTGAATCAAGTTGAAAAACTGGCCATGTTGGAGTCTCACCACAAAACACGCGAGCTCGACTCGCACTTGACCGGTTTTTATCATTTTTTTTTATACTATATAGCCGCCACTATAATCGTTTTATGTTTAAAACTTGTATGTGTTACCGTTTTTACAATAGAGCAAAAACAATTTAAACCTTAAGAAAGTAGGTAAAATGACCCGATTGCTGAATCAAGGGGCGTGGGTCCGATTACCGCACAAGACACATGTTTTATTTGTGTTTGTCTTGGGACTGGGTGTTTTCTATTTATAATATATTTACGTATTTACAAAAAAATTGTATATATATTTGTATCCGTTGTCTGGTATCCATAGCACAAGCTTTGCTTAGTTAAGGACCAGACGGCGCTGTGTGTAATATTCGAAAATATTATTATTATATTTTTCAAAAATTTCAGGCTTCTAGGGACGGACAGACAGACAGCGTAGCCTTAGTTATAGTAGTTGGCACTGTTTGGGTTCGGAACCCTATGCTACATAAAAACAAAAAAGTAATGATTGACATGTTTGACTTTGTTTTTAGTAGCTTACTAAACTTTTTTTATTACCTACTAAGCGTTTCGGTACATATCGATACTCTTTAGCTGATTATCAAAGTATTGTATTGTTACTTTAAATAGAACTTCTTGCTGGCTCTTTTTGGCAGAGGTTAACATTGTTTACATTGTATTGAAACTGCTCTCAGAAACCTATTTGAATAAATATTGTGTGATTGATATAATAAGTTTATTTTTTAATCTGCGATAAAGGCCAGATCGCGTTAATAAGCCGTTTTTGTGCAAATTTTGTGGCTAAACTATAGCATCTAAGGGATTAAAAAAAAAATATGTTATAAAACTATATATGAAGTCTTATGGGTTATAAAGTTTTTCCTCCTTTAATTAAACTTCTGGCGTTCCATGTCATCCTTAATTCTTGACTCTTCTTTCCTAAGAATCGCTTTATAGCTTTTTGTTAAAACATTAAAAATGTCCACGTCAGATAGTGACATGGAATCCAAATATTACAAAGAGAGCAAGAAGTAATTTATTTATTATAAATTATTTTCAATAACATAGGTACGTTCTATTTTCTCAGTCGTAATTAAAATCGTCGATACAACTGCACGATATTGCTATTTTAATACTCGCGCCATGCTATTTCGGTTCTCACTTCGCTCGTAACTCGCTCGCTCTCGAATATTGAAATTACCTTCATTCCGTGCCAGTTGCATATAAAATAATTATAGTTTAGATAGTATAATCACTGGTTTTTAGTAAGTCATAAATCAGCGAAGTAAAACATGAATTTCTTAAAAATGGGATCGTTATAAACTTACGCAAAATCACATAATATTTAACTTCAAACAATTAATAACAAATTAAAAACATTATTAAAAACTTTAAGAAGTTAAAATAGTAATAACATTCTTAAATTATTAAAAATGATAAATAATTTACAGATATTTAAAAAAATCCGAAACTACTTAAGCTAGAAACATTATTTTTTTTTAAATGACTTTGCGAAAATCATTCCTTAAGGCTACGGTATAGGCTAGACCGCTAAAATACGCCGTTTTTGTGCAAATTTTGTGGCTGAACTATTGCATCTAAAGGATTGAAAAAAAAAATGTTATAAAACTGGCTTTTGTCTAGTGCATTACCTTACTGAATGATTTTCATTAATGCAATTAAAAATCTGGAAGTGACCATTGTTCCAACACTTGTGCAAATTTTTAAAGCGTGTTTTGCATTTGTTTGTAATGAAAGTTGTTTAAATAATTAGAATAGCTTGTTATCTAGTGCATTAACTCTAAGTTGTAGCAAAAAGTCAATAAATGTGACTACAAAACGGTAATAACGTTAAATTCCATTCAAAAAAAAAAAGTTTCAAGGCGTCATTACGGTATAAATTACTTAAGAAGTATATATAACATAAATATCTCATAGTAATGTATATGACATTATCTAATGATAATAGTGCATTTACATAAACAACGCTAGAATTACAGAAATTAGCTTTCTGGCCTATATCGCCCTCTTAAGGGTAAACGCCGTTGATTGTTTTCATACAAAATGAATTTTGGCATAATCTCCGAAGTACCCAAAAATTTAATTTATATATGATAACAAAAATTTAAGAACTCACCGTTTTTGATTTCAAGAGATTCTGATAAGCGATTTATTAATAATGTTTTTGCAAACTTCCCCTATTTTCTGGTATGGAACAATCCAAAAAAGTATAAAAGATAATGCCTCACGGAACTTTGAATATTATGGCAAATCAATTTTATATGAAAAACAATCAACGGCGTTTACCCTTAAGCTGGTAAAATAGGGTTTAGAAGACAAAATAAGTCATTTATTAAGTGATATTTGGTCTTTACGTTAAAAATTAAGAATGATCTGTTTCATTGTTTTTAGAAACTCTTCCTTCCTTTAGTAAGAAAAGTTTTTATGTTTAGTTCACAAATTTTCAGTTGTAAATAAAGAATGACAGTTCTTAGTGCATTAAAATTTAGGGACCTGAGTAGAAAAATCAAAAATTTTCGCTGTTCGGGTAGTAATGTGTCAAAAACTTTGTTACAGTGTAAAAGTGTTTAAACAGCTGAATATAATAAAATGGTAAATAACAAAAAATATTTAAACTACAATATTGTATGTGGAAGGTAATTTCCGGAACCACTGAACCAATTTGAAAAAATGTTGATAAGCTACATTATTTCCCTGATGGTTATAGGCTATGCTTTATTAAGGATATTCCGTTATATACGGGGACGAAGTCGCGGCGGAGTGCTATTGATAATGAGCCAATCTAGGCAATAAAATTATAGGTACTTATTTTTTAAAACATTTCAATATTATTATAAGATATATTTCATAATCAGTTGTTGGTCTGGCTACCTGTATATAATGTCTGGCAAAAAACTTTGAACAAGGTTATATTTTTACCTCATCGGAGCATTTAGTAAACCTGCGCGCGACTATATTACTCCTTACAGCCAAAGCCCTGCGTTCCCTTTCGATGTCACAGTCATCCTTGAAGTCCTCGGTCACTAAACAACATTTCAATATTATAAGATATATACGCGGCAACTTTGAACGACAGGATAGTACAGGGTAATTTCTAAGCTATATTTAATAAAAATATTGTTACAGAATTTTCCATTCCATTGTGTGCACATGAACATATCAACTGAACGGATATGGTGCTACTTATGCGAAAAAGAGGTGCACGTGAGGGCGGCGTTGACACAGGGAAAGGTGAGCCCTTAAAATTATACTTTTATTTTGTTTTTAAGAAATTTACATACCTTACGTATCCTAGGGCGAGTTCCAAAACACAAACGAGAAAGTAAAAAAAGGGATTTTGAAACGCTAACACATTATTCGACTGTAAAGGTGAAATATTTACCCTGCCGTAGATACGGTTGATATTCCAAAACGGTTGGAAAATCAACTTTATCCTACCCTACCTGATCCTAGATTTTTTAATCGAGCAGAAACCGGTCTAACAATTGGAATAAAATTATTATAGGGAATGTTTTACTTTCTAATTATTAAGGTAAATGCATCATTCTTAAATGGCGATGTCGATTTTAGCCATGGGAATTCAAATAGGATAGGGGAAATAGAGTATTTGCTTGTCAATTTGTGCTATGTTACCGTATTGTGACCAGTTGCCATAGCCATATGATTACAGAAATTCAAAAGTAACCCAAAATTAAATATACTGGTACCGAAACGAAAACCCCTTTAGGGTTTTTCTTTTCTTTCGCATTTTTTCATGTTTTCTAATGCTAACTTAAATATATTTATTTTTAGGCAAATCCGGACTCAACATCCTTAGGAGGCTCGTCAGGCAACACACGACTTGGCTCAATGGGGTTCGGTATATCACCTGACGATGATCTGGATCCTGAAGATATGGACTTTGATGAAGAAACGCGGCCTAGGGGTAATTAGTATTTTGTATTTTCGAGCCTTACACGCGATAAATTATATTTTTTCAGTAGATTGCTAAGGCTTGGCTAAGTTTTTAAAAAACTTCAGAAACAGGATAATACAACTCAAAGTGAGCAAGAAAACATAAAATTAAAGTATTAAATATTTTTTTTATTTAGTCCGTCTTAAATGCATCCATCAGGTAAGTGTATTATTCCCTGATGGATTGAAATTTAACTTAAACAAAAAAAAAATATTGTTTAAGTTTTTTAGAACCATTTATAAAGGCAAAAATAAAAGTATTAAATTTTCTCAAGTTCAAATAATAAATGTAAATATTTGATATCCCTGAATTTGGCGTGATAACAAATCAACAGACTGGATGTAATTGTTTTATCCAGGGCTGGTAGGTCTACAGAACATGGGCAACACTTGCTACATGAACGCCGCATTGCAGGCTCTTAGCAACACTGCGCCATTGACTTCTTACTTTCTGGAATGTGCTGCAGTGGTTTCCGTGTTAGCAGCCGACAAGAAACCGGGGTTAAGTCGGTAAGAATGTTCACTAATATATTTTTTATCCCACCTATTCGAAAAAAGTTGATTGGTTCGCCATGAGGCGGGAGCAAAGTGCGGGCTGCTCCCACTCCCGAAGCGCGTAGTAATGAATTTTGATCAATTTCTAATAAAAAAAATGCGAACTGCGTCCTTATTCTGTACTCTTTTCAACAATAGTTCATTAAATATAAATCGCCAAAATGTTGCAAATGTAAATATAAATTGTTAATTATAAATTGAAAAGTAGAGTTTATCACTCATTACACTCCGGATTCATCTTTAAAATCCTTCGCTACGTTCTAGATTCAAAATAGTACCCTCGCCGTAAAAATATTATTTTGCTCCCTTGTAATACAATCGTCCAATCAAAAGTAGTACAATCCCGCGTAATAATTCGTCTCAATATCTGAAAGAAACATTCTTTACTGTTGAAAATCCACGCGCAAAAGTCCATATTATCTGCTAGGGTGGAAATTCGAAAAGTGTGTTTTCATATTACTACCTGCATGCATTCTAAAACGCTATAAGAAGTTCGAATTACATTCGAAAAATAAAAAGGGAAGGACATAGACGCAGGATTGCTGATAAAAATTAAAAAACTAAAAACACTTTTCAGGACAAATAAGGCGACTGTAATTTTCTATACGATTTTCTTCGCTTGGCTTGTTATAAAGCACGCACTCGCGTACTTATACCAGCTACAAGATTTTATCTTTTTTTAATCGAAGTATCCAGTGTTAATCGACCCCGCTGCCACAGACACCGCTGGAGATGGATTAAAAGTAATAAAAGAAGGAACGCGAATTTTTTACGTTCAATTTAATTCTTTAATTTGATTTTCTTTTAATAATTGCACAAACATGAATAACAAAAGATTTAACATAAAATAATCTTCGACATTTTTACTTTTATTAAACCTTTTCACAGCGTTATTGCGTAAAAGCTCGGCCTTACCTACAGTATGGTATATACTTATCCTCCAAAGGCTTTCTTTCGCGGCCTCGTCAGTAATTTACTATTACACTATAGTATACTCAAAAGTTCTATTCTATACTTACGCATAATATATGAAAATTTGTACGCTGATTAATTAAATTTAAAATGTTTCTTGTATCTTCCTCACTGGAGTAAGATAAAAAGTTGAGTGTTTCGCATAGCTGCTAAATTATGTACGTTTCGTGCCTTTGAATCCCTCGCTATGCTCGTGATGAATGTTAGTGTCCTTTGCTTGCACTCACGCTTTGCAGCCTTAATAACAAACAACTATTTCGTCTTGCTGGCTCAAAAAAGCTTTATTTAGGGCCCGGTCAGACTGAGAGCTACAAACTGTTTGCTAGTAGATAATTAATAGCTCACAAAGAGTAAAACTGCAATTTGATTTACTAGGTTAGAGCGAAATGGCAATATATTAGCTCAATAGTTTCCAGTTTCACATTGTGAACTATTGAGTTTCCAGCTCAGCTTGTGAAACTAGTGTAAGTGCATTGAGCATGGATATACTCGCATGCAGATACAAGTCATACTCAGTTAGTGAAGCGATGTTGGTTTTGTTCAGATTGCTTTATTCAGTTCGCTGCATTACATCAGAGCAGCAGGCCTACAAATGATATCAGTTTCAATCGTAAAATCCTACGGCGATCGAGAAATCTACTAAATTGGTACTCTTGAACGTTATTGTAGCGCTCAATCCAGAACGGAGTTTGGTAACTAATTTCGGAACTCTTGACGCCATCGGATTGAGAGTCAAATTAGGTACGATGACATGTGAAAAGAAATGTCAATATTCTAAATCAACAAAACAAAACTATCCCTACGAAGATTTAACTTTCACTTAAATTTTTATTAGTTTCAGATTATTTTTATATTTGGTGATTCTGAAATGTGTGCAATCCCAATTTCAATCCAATCGCAATTTGGTTTAGGAGTACCGATAGATATCGAGTTTAAGCTTGCTGCGAAATTGGATTGAAACTGGATTGTGATTAAAATTGATATCAGTTGTAGACCTGCAGAGGTGTTAAAAACTGTGCAATTGTGATTAAAACTGAGTTGAAGAATAAATTTGTTACTACTGGATAGTTTGGAAGATGAGGATGATAACGTTTTTGACTAAAACTCCTGTTTTATAGCCCAACTTTATAGTTTTATCTCAATCCATAAATAGTGTTACTCATCTTCTAGTTCAGCTAGTATAACCGCTATGCGCTTTTTTTTACTAGCACACTATCCACTAGTTTTAAGCTCGCTAATCTGACCGCGCCCTTATTGTAATGAATTCGCGCGCACAAGTAAAATTTGTGTGATAGTGTAGAAAAACTTTATTCGAAATTCGGATGCAATGAACTGTGATCTAATTTTTTCTTTCTTTTAAAAAAGCAGCTTAAACGCTTAGAAACGCAGTTCCTTAGAGTATTCATACACCCGCGCTATATAACGTCTTTGCGACGTAACACAACAAAAACTGTACTAGTTTGGAAAAGTATATTAACTTAATGAAACAATCGATAATAATATAAGCAATCTAAGCCAAACCATAAAAATTTCCAAGTAGCAAACGTCATTAAATTTCAATAATTGCTCATCTTTAACTAATTATTTCCTATTAATATTAATTGTCTTAGTATTTCCATTATTAATAAAAAAATATTCATTCTGTTTTTGTTTGTTTTCTCATAACAATTGAAAGACGTCGTGTGACACACAGGCGTGAAGGTTGTTGCAATTCTCGATGATTTCAACTTGTTTGCAATAACCTATTTTCCGCCCTTGTGTCGCAATGTTCTCTTTTCTTTTTTATGCAACTCGGTAACATTTTATAATAGTAGTAATTAATTTTCAGAGCATACCAAAAACTTATACAAGATATGTGGAGTAAGAGAACTAGAGGCTATGTTGTACCTAATACTATTTTATACGGTATGCGAAATGTAAGTACTATTTTTTGTTATCATATTTTTGTAAAAACTTGGCCTGTGCACTACTTAACATTCTTTAAATTATCCTTAAAACTTATATTAACGTCAACAGAGTTATATTAAGTAACTGATATTAAGATAAATAGGAATGGGTCAGAATCAGAGGCGGCTCGTGACAATTTTTAATGGGTGTTTACTAAAAAATAAAAACAAAAGAGGAATTGCTTAAATGCTAACCTTTTATTATGCTATTTATGACTCAAAGTTATTCGCATATTTAGATTTACAAACGCGCGGGTGAATGCTATCGTGTCACATTTTTGTGACCCTTTATTTCAAGCTGAATTACTAAAATCTTTTCGCTCTGTTTAATCACATCACAATAATCACATTTTTTTTGCTTAAGTTACTTATTAGACAATAAACAAACTGTTTATGTAGGTCTGTACTTATTTAATCTGTTAATCAAAAACTCGCGCGCACGAAGAAAACATGTATTGTGATAAGAGTGGCAACAGCGTGCCGACGCGGCGGCGCCGTCGGACCGAAGGCGGGGTTCAAGCTGGCAAAAGTATTTTTCTTACATAGCCCAGGACCGGCGCTCCTCATATTCCTAATTTTTCATACAAAATCTTCTGTTTCACGTGTGAGACTGTATCGAACTTTCTCTTTCACACTGGTGGATTTTAGCTCTGTATTGAAATTCGTTTCATAGGAGCGCAATTGCTAGCGCTCCACTTAGTGAGACAGTCCTCAGTGCAATTCCATAGTAAATCTTCAGTAAGCTGTGTGTGTACAGAATGTTTTTAGTGAAATTCTATTTTAACAAAGAGTAATCGGAGCATAATAATTATTTATTTTAAGTAAAATCTAAAACACATTGTTTTTTAAGTAGTATTTAAGTAGCATGTATTTATGGAAATGTACTGCACCAGCGCTTCTTAGGACGAACCGCTTCTGGTCAGAATCGCGCAAGTGATGCAATCGGTTAGCATTACGCGGGCCGTAAGCTTGTTTGCCACCTTAATGGTATTATAAAAAAAAAAAAAAACAACTACTATTTTAGACATTTTTATTTGTTTTCTCTTTTTTTTTCAATGATTGTAATCATTCATTGAGTTAAGATTAATTTACTAACTGCCTTTTGTTATCACAGGTACACCCAATGTTTCGTGGTTACCACCAACACGACACTCAGGAGTTTCTTCGCTGTTTCATGGATCAGTTGCATGAAGAGCTAAAAGAACCGGTAATTATAAATACATGTCATGATGTGGCCAATTTAAAAATAAAATTAATTTTTAGAAATGTACTGTTCGAACCACTACTCTTGGGGTTTCAAGATTATGTAATGCGCATGTACACTGAGTCACACAAGTGTTCAAAATATTATTCATATCTTTATTAGTTATTTAATATTGCAATTTTTTACACATTTCTTTATTCAAATATACTTTAAACAAGTGTACTTATAAATTCGCCATTTATATATATTTATATTTTTCATCATGGCATTATATTTTATTTCAATTTCGAAGGATTCTAAGGAGTATAAGATAGTGTTGTTGTGATTATCCACGAAATCGAAGTAGTTCTTTGTGTAGCGCTAATAAAAATTTTAAAAAGTGTATTTTGTGTATATATATATATATAAATTAATGGACCACGCCAGTTTTGTTATCTGGAAGTACCTACCTATTTGTTAAATGTCTTTGTGAATAGTTTGTATAATATGATAATCTTGTGTGTGTAAAACAGAAATAAAGATCATGTATTAAAAAGATTGACGCTAAGAGCAGTCCAAATGGAGAAAATAAAACTCAATTGAAGTATTTTTTTATTAATTCCAAATGTTTATGAATATATTTAAACATACTATATATAATTGATCTTGTTTAGTCCTGGTCCCAAATAGGCAACTAGTGACTAAATAAATGACGATTCTTAAGTGCCCTTCGCATAGGATATCCGGTGCAAAATATCTTTACATATTTATATATATCTTAATATATATAAATCTCGTGTCACAATGTTTGTCCTCAATGGACTCCCAAACTACTGAACCGATTTTGATCAAACTTCGTAAATATCTGTTATTTGATCCAACTTAAAAGATAGGATAGTTTTTATCTCGATATGTCAAGTGCGAGCCGGACTCGGGCACTATAGGTAAAAACCAACTTTCGCCGGGTACAGAGGGACGGCAGCGGAACAACGTTCGCCGGGACAGCTAGTATATATAAATATATATATGTAATTTATAATTGCGATGTACTTAGGTGTGGGATAATACACCTGAGAGCAAGCTTAACACAGAGGCTGATGGAGATCACGAGCCAAGGAGTATACATATACGGCGTAGAGCGGCTTCTTCTGGAGGTTAGAACATTTATAAATTATATATAATAATATTGTAATAGTATAAATAAATAAATAAATATTTTTGACACACAGCGCCGTCTTGCCCCCAAAGTAAGCAAAGCTTGTGTTATAGATACCATATTACTTTTTTTTATATAAATACATACATATCAATTTATATTTATATAATTACACCCAGACAAGTGCGGGAATCGAACCAACACTCTCTGCACAGCAGTCGACCACACTACTAACTAGGCTGTGAGGAAGTCAAAGTATAAAAAAGGACGTCTCCGAAAAACAGGCGACAGAAGTGTGGTGATGCAGTGCGGTGCGGAAGGGGACGCTTTCCCCTATACGGCCTTCATTCCCGGAGGAACCTATTATTAGTCAACGCATAGATTATGTTACGCACACTGATTTACTTGATGCATTGTGTATGTAGTATACAAGATGATATACTTAGGGAATAGGGAATTCCCCCTAACGTGCGTTCGAACATACAATCTCACCTTTGTTTGTAGTTCTGTCAATGAGTAACAGAACTTCAGTGAGTTTTTTTTTGTTTTCAGCTAATGACGCACCGTTCTTCGCGAGAATGAGACGGAAATCTCCAGCGCCATCTTGCTACAGCGAGTCGCGAGCAGAAACTTATTTGAGGTAGGCTAATCACTTTAGTTTCATTCATAGATTATCCGCTGCTAGATGCCCACTGCTGCAGATAAGCATCATTAGATTTTGTAAATGGGCTGTTATAAAGCTATTGGCGGTAATTGTAATTGGGTTGTCAGTTCTGTACATAAGTTTTATTGCTATACTCTGTAATTCATATCTATTTTGGCAATTCATTTATTAAACCTCCAAATTAAAGACAAGCCCCCTTTACCTTTAGCTTTGTTGGAAACGGTTCGTTGATTAGGCTTGGATTTGAAATTCTCTAGAGTTATACTCAGAAGCTTTTAGCTTAATTGTTTTTTAATCACACAAGAGAAATCGATAAAAAGAACCAAAAAGTAAAATTTTAAGTAGATTTGAATGCTTTTGATTGTAGAGTTGGGCCACAATCGGAGGGTCTACCAAACCGACACCGACGGTCCGCCAGCTTTGCTGGCACCCACCACGTCGCCTACACAGTACACAATACACACCACATCACGGGTAAGTCAGAATGTCTACTTTTTTGTTATTTTATTTTTTAATATAAGCAGTGAATGTTGTTTCTCTGTAGACCCTTCTGTAGTTTTTTACGTTTCAAATACTTCAGGCGCAGATACTACCCAACTAGCGCCACAAAGATGTTCTTAATTTCCTCTTCGCACAAAACACACAACCGCACAAAGTCGGTGGTGGTCAAGGGGTTTCGATTTCACCTTGCGTCCTGAGCGGTGGAGGATCGAGCCCCACGTGTACCACCAATAAGTCTTTTTCAAGTACATTGGTTTTACGTTAAAGAAAAACATCGTTAGAAAACCTGCATATGTCGGAAAAAAAAAGACATTTGTGAAGTCTTAAATCCGCACTGGGCCTGCGTGTGGACTTTGGGCCAAATCACCCATGGTGAGGGTAGGCCGTGCGTCAGCAGTGGGGGGGGATGAGGTTGATAAGGGACAAAGCACCTTTCAAAAATGTTTAGCATCAGTTATTAGCTATATTTAGAACGTTACATATCGTTTCTGCTAAAAGTGGCAGTATTTAGCTAGTTTTTACATTCGTACAGTCGGCTAAAGCAATCATGAGGTGTACAATGGTTATAATGACAGAATAAACCAAGAACTACGTAGGTGTCTATACTGTTTTATTTAAAAAAATAGTATATAATTCAGCAGCGGATTCCACGCAACGCGATATAGGTTCGGAGTCTGACCTGTCGTGTTCGAGTGACGCTGAAGCGGAGGCGGAGGAACGGTACGAGACTTGCTCGAGTGGGGCCAGTGACGCGCCAGATCCAGCACCGTGAGTTATTGAGCAAATTTTATGCTGGCTACACGGTTGTAAACTTCAATGTAATTTAGCCTTGCGGACTGAAAGCACGCCGAACAAAATGGCTCCTACATTTTCGTTATTAATAAAAAAAAATTAGATCGGTAGCAAGTACCGCACAAGCAACTTCTCTTAAGAATATTTTGTAATATTTGAGAATTTATGCATGAAGATTATTGCTTCTTTAAAAAAAACAGTGTTTTAGCAATAAAAAGAAATCGCTGGACCCATTTTGCTTACATTCTTTTCAGATCTAAGTCATGACGTAGCTTATCGATTGAATTGGTCACGAGAGCAATTTGGTCCATTGGTTCTTGAGATATCGAGGGGGGAAAAAGCTAACAAACATACACACACACCCTCAAACACACAAACACAAACCCTCACATACACACACGCGGATTTTCGGACCTATTATAATAACTTTACCAGGCTTAATCAGTTACCTTAGCGCAAGTTAGATTTAATAAAAGTTACAGCTAAAGAGTTTCTTTGATTTTCTAACCGGTAGTAGTTTTGCCAGATTTAATTTTAAGAGATTCCAACCAAAGTTTATGCCCAACCAAGGGCGGGTTAGTGGGAATTAGTCCAACTTTTCACAAATTTTGTTACTCCTCGTTTGTTTCAGGAAGCAGTTGATGTCTTGCGGCGAAGGGGACGGGTGCGGGGGGGTTAGACACAGAAGCGTCATTTCCGACGTGTTCGATGGAAAACTGCTGTCGTCAGTACAGTGTCTTATCTGTGACAGGGTAAATTTCTGTTAACTTCGTATTAAATTAGTCCATTATAATACAAGTCAGCTAAACTGGTTATTAATTACCAGACAGAATTTTAGCCCGAGTCACAGGTGAGGGCGTAATGGTGCCAAGTGTGTAAAGACCAGTGATCGGAGTAGATTTTTCGCAGACGAGTGTCATACATTTTTCATCACACTTGCAATAACTCATTTACTACTTGAATAACTGTGTTCTAAAGTATTTTATACCAAAAAGAAAGTTACTTTTGCTATTGTTTTCCAGAGCACATTTTAACCAGTGGCTTGACACACACCGACACCATAATTTGGGGGACAACCTCATTTCACCAACCACTTTACTCCTGTGTGGCAGGTGGTCAGCCCGTAGACGCAACACTGTTTCCGTCACAACAGTGTATCTGGTTTAATATTTGTCCCATAAGTCGTAAATACCAGCTTTATAGTAAAAAGCTGTAAAATAAAAGACCGAGGGCAGAAAAATATACCCCCTTTGCCAATTAAAGACACACTATAAGAAGTAAGTCGGGTTTGAATACGGGAGAGTACTTATGTTGAAATAGTGCAACTCATGGAAATCAATTTAAAGTAGGTTTCATTATTCCATACGCGTTTCATACACTTAAGATATATTATTAAAGAATTATAATAATAATATACCATCACAACACTTATCCACGTAGTGGTGGTCAGAGATTTAATGAAAGTATGCCCGTAGCATCCATGTTTCACCGATTGGTGATAGGTGGTGAGCCTATCGCAGTGCCGGGCACAAACCAGGATCAATGAACAAATTGTAGCAATATTGGAAATCGAACCCTGACACGTTTGACATGACAGCCGCACGGTCTCACCACTGTGCCACTCGGTCATCTCTAACTTCTCCAAAGACGTCTGCCATTTTTAGTTTTTAATTTTTCGCAGGTGTCGACCAGAGTGGAAACCTTTCAAGACCTGTCTCTACCAATACCTTCAAGAGATCACTTGGCAGTGATTCGCTCACAGCAACCGATATTGAACCATCACGCCACACAATCCACACAGGAATCATGGGTAAGTTGTACACAGTAGCCTTCGCAAACCGCACACACCTTAATTAGTACTAGACTGTTTATTCCTTCAACTAACAACAAACACGTTCTATAGCACGGACGCTAAGCAGGACGAATTTCGTTCAATGACCGGTCACTATTTGTCTCTGTTGCACGCGCATATTTATTTGCCGTCGCGCTCGCACAGATGCGATGACCGACCGCTGTCATCAGAAATTACTACTATTTTTACAACTGACAGTCTGGTCGAGAAGTGAGTTTTCTGCGAAAAATAGTTAGAACAAATTTAAAAATATGGGGTTTGGTTTTTTGGATTCAGAATTTTATTCTGAAAAAGGGGAATTTTGGAATTTTTTTGCTATTAAATATTGCAATTGTTATTAACAAAAACCAAGAGAGAAAAAGGTGGTCTCCGTTTTTTAACAATTACTTCAAAAATATTGAAAAAAGCTCCATTTTGTAAAAAAAAATCTAAAAGGAAAATAATCATAAAAAAAAGTCCCGACTCCCGAAATTGTAGTGCCATTATTTATAATTTTAATTTAACGTTGAAAATAGCGTTCCGCGCGGCAGTTTCAACGTTGTGACGTCGCCGCCAAACAAACTAAGCGTCAGAAAATATTTTTTTTATAATATTTATTATCAATATAAAAATTTGAATAAATTATAGTATCATTTAGACACTTGAAGGAATACAATCCAGTTTACAAAAATTTTTTAACTCGATTTTTGTTTAACTTATCCAATTGTTAATTAAGTTATTTTTCATGAACTTAAGATAACATAAAATCTATCATAAACGTTTAAATAATTTAGCTAAAAATCTTTTTCCTCTTGGAGCTTACTCTGATATACTCAATAAACAAGATTCCGGTAAAAAAATTTATAAAATTTTTTTTATTTGTTTATTTTTTTTTTTAAGTTAACAAAAAATGAAAAATCCGGAAAATATAGTTAAAAAAGAATGTAGTACATCAAAGTAGTGAAAAAAAATTTTAAAATTTTAAATTTTTTAAAAATATAAAAAAAAAATTTTAACTACTTCGATGTACATAACTATGTTTATAATTTTTCTAAGTAACAAAAAAAAAATTATATAAAAGTCAGAATTTGTTAATAACAAATTTTTTATGAAGTAAACAATGAAAATATTGTTAAAAAAAATCGTTTTTTTAAAATTCTATTTAAAATAAGAAATTATGATTTTTAGAAAAAAACCGATTTCTTAATTAATAATTTATAGGTCAGATAAATGAAAAAAACGGTTATTAAGAATTAAAAAATTTTTTTTAAGAAATTTTCATTTTCTAAAAATCATTATTCCACTTTGACAATATAATGGCAAAAAAAAATTTTTTAAAAATAATAAATTTGCCTATTTGTTTTTCAACTAAGCAATGAAATGTAAAAAATAGATACAAAAACAGTGAAAATCATAGATTTCGTAAAAAAAAATTTTTTAACTACATTTTCCGGATTTTTCAGTTTTTTTAAACTTAAAAAAAAACATTATAAACAAATAAAAAAACTTTAATAATTTTTTATACCGGAATCTTGTTTATTGAGTATATCAGAGTAAGCTCCAAGAGGAAAGTGATTTTCAGCTAAATTATTTAAACGTTTATGATAGATTTTATGTTATCTTAAGTTCATGAAAAATAACTTAATTAACAATTGGATAAGTTAAACAAAAATCAAGTTAAAATTTTTTTGTAAACTGGATTGTATTCCTTCAAGTGTCTAAATGATACTATAATTTATTCAAATTCTTATATTGATAATAAATATTATAAAAAAAATATTTTCTGACGCTTAGTTTGTTTGGCGGCGACGTCACAACGTTGAAACTGCCGCGCGGAACGCTATTTTCAACGTTAAATTAAAATTATAAATAATGGCACTACAATTTAGGGAGTCGAGACTTTTTTTTATGAAATTTTCTCCTCTTGTAGAATCTTTTTTCAAAATGGAGCTTATTTTTATATTTTTGAAGTTATTGTTAAAAAACGGAGACCACCTTTTTCTCTCTTCGTTTTTTGTTAATAACAATTGCAATATTTAATAGCAAAAAAATTCCAAATTTCCCCTTTTTCAGAATAAAATTCTGAATCCAAAAAACCAAACCCCATATTTTTAAATTTGTTCTAACTATTTTTCGCAGAAAACTCACTTCTCGACCAGACAGGCTAAAAAGTAAAAGTACGAAATTCTTTTGATTTTCGGTTTCTTCTGGGCTCTGACACTTAATGGGTGTTTTCGTTTTGAGATGAAGAATCATTATTTTCTTATTTTTAACACTTGTCATCCGTTCGTTTAGCATTCGTGTCAAAATATCAAAATTTTAGTATTTATTTCACTGTCAAGCGTTCGTTTACGATATCTTTGTCACTTTTGCCACCGAAAAATGAAACTTGAGTCACATGTCTGGAGGTGGGGTGTTGGTGTGAAACTGCATATACATATTCATTATTTATGGTAGTGTGTGTGTTATTATCGTAGTATGTGTAATACCGTTCTTTTTGCAACTAATAATTTTGTTAGTAACTTTTCAAAGCTACACGAACTTACGAAAAGCGTGAAAAGTATCAAACGTAAGAACTTTTATCCTAAAACGAACGCACTCAATGTGGAACTATTCCTATAGCCAGAAAGCTTAGGCGTTTTTAAAACTATCGAAATTAAGTGTACTATAACAGTAATTTTGCTGACAGCTGCTTTGGTAAAACTTCTTATTTCCATCCAGGTATGGTGGTTACTGAGCTGGCTACGGTCTTGGTTCTACGGCCCGATGGTTTCGTTACAGGACTGCCTTGCTGCATTCTTCAGCGCTGACGAGCTAAAAGGCGATAATATGTACAGGTATAATTATCATAATCCATATTAAAAGTGAAAATCTATTTACTACTGCGCCTGCGCTAAATTTAGTTATCGGCGTGGGATTCCTACGGCAACTCCTTGTTGTAAGGGAAGTAGCTATAGTTGTGGCTAATTTTGTTTATAGGTTCTTTTTCTTGTGAAAACTTTAAAATTTTCGAGATAAAATAAGGCGTATGTGTTAATTGGGGGTATGAGCTATCTCCACAGCTAATTTCAACCAAATCGGTTCAGTTGTGGCGTGAAGGAATAACAAATATATAAACTTTCTCATTTAATATATATTTGTAGGATATCTAGAAAGTTTTTAATTATTCACAAATAAAATCATGAACAAACAGACAGACGTGACAAGTGGCAATTACTATGTAATAAAACTGTAATTTTTTTACCATTTTCTATATTTTTTTACAGTTGTTCTCGATGCAATAAACTCCGCAATGGCGTTAAAATGTCAGGCGTGATCCGTCTTCCGGAAGTGCTATGCGTGCATCTAAAACGTTTCCGCCACGAACTCATGTTCAGTGCAAAAGTTGCCGCGAGGGTATCCTTCCCAATACACGATCTAAACATGGCGCCTTACACGCATAAAGGTTAGCAACTTTATATAATTGTAGTGTTCCTTAAAATAATAATAAATTGCACACTTTATTTAAAAAAAGAAACAACATCCAGCTGACTTTTGTTAGCTAAAAGCTAAGCTATTAAATATTTTATTAATTGTAAGATATGTTGTGTACATATTAAAGGAACCTAAAAATTAAAAATTGGTCCTTCGAGCCGGATACTACATTAAAGTTAGATGCAAGCAAACTCCGAGTCATAATATTCTTAGAGCAGATATTCGATTTTATCTCTAAATCATCTGGTAATCTGTACGTAGCTGTAATTCAAGAACCCTTTTAATTAGTGGCTATTACTTTTTGGTCGACCACTTAATATGCTATGAACTGTGTGAGTAGAAAAAAGAATGTTAAATCAAATGTTCAAAACGCCGGATGTAGGAGTAATTTACCGCCGTGACACTTGTACACTGTAAAGACTTGTTCATAATTAAATCGGGTCTTTTTCGTTATAATATGTGCTTGCGCAATAATTACCTAACGACCGCTGGCTCAACCCAGTACACTTCTTACAGCTGCATGACGTGCTTTTATTCTAAACCGCGCGCAACTTACAGTTTATGGTCGAACATTAAGTCATATTTTCGCATGCAGCGTTTAAAAATAAGCGACAAAAATCTCGTTACCCATTTAATTAATTTATCAAGCAATAATCGGTATTACATTTTTTTTTTGTTTATTTAGATTGCACGTCAAAGATTACTCGTTACGACCTTTGTGCTGTGATATGCCACACTGGGACAGCGGGAGGTGGCCACTACACGTGCGTGGCGCGCAATGGACGGGGGTGGTACACCTTCGATGATCAGTGCGTTATACCCATGTCGCCACACCAGCTCGTTAACACGGAAGCCTACGTGCTGTTCTACAGGTAACAGTGCGTAAAGTTTCACTACACTATATGGCGACCCGACCGTTTAATTCTGTGTGTATGAGAGAGAGAGAGACAGAGATGGAAATAAGGCAGCTAGAGTGTGTGAATGGTTTTCTAAACATACCTCCATACTAAAACAACAGTTCAATTTAGTGTTTTGTCATTGTTATACATGAAGAGATCTAAGTAAAGTATAAGGGAGACTAAAACTTTGTATATACACTCGTTAAACAAGGTTTTTATTAGTAAGAAGGATACATACATATGAATTCGTACCATAGTGTCTATATATGCGTGCGGGTATGTATGTGTTAGCGGCTTGTTTTGATGTGTGGGTGCATGCATAACAGGATATGCATTATTGGTATATAAAGCAAAACCGCCTTCAAAGCTTATCTCTTTTCCACTGGTCTCCATTACTCGTCCTTATTTTACAGAAAAGTCAACCCTCAAATGACCGTGCTAAGGCAGAAAGCTGCGGAAATTATGGAGTCAACCAGCGTCGAGCTCAATGACATAAAGTTCTATATATCGAAACAGTGGATAAACAAGTAAGAGAGAAAAATATTTTTATTGCTGAAAATTTTTTCCACCGTACACTACTTTAGAGGATTCCTGACGTCCACTAGCGCCGCCAATTGATTTTTTTTTTATTTTCCTCTTCGTGCAAAGCCAATTTCAAAAATGTGCTTCTACAGAAATATGTTCTATATATTTCATTAAAAAAAACTGTTTTGTGTAGGTTCAACACTTGGGCCGAACCTGGTCCAATAGACAACAGTGACTTCCTCTGCTGGCACGGCGGCATTCGACCAGACCGGTCCAATCAGCTAGCCAATCTTGCTGCAGTCGTGCCACAAGCGCTATGGGAGTTCCTCTATGAACAGTCAGTCTATTTATTTTTATGTATCCATAAATAAAAGTCGACATAGGTATGTTTATATATGTAAATACATATATACATACATATGTGTATAAAGATTCTGTACATTAATAAATATTAGAGCTTTGAATGTGTATTTAATGCCAGCCTCTCGTTTTGTGAGTATACATCACAAATGCATGATTTTGATAAACGACATCGGTCGTATTCGGCCCAAAATTTTAAATGCTGGCCAGTCCAAAAAAATGTGTCGATTCTGTGCAAAACGTAAGCACATATTTCAATAAGAATTAGTCTATACATTTTTTCTTTGTTGGCCAGCGCTTAGAGATTTGGGACCAATTTAGTATAAAACGTGAAATTTCCTTCCCCCTTTAATTTTTGTTATTTTTAAATTTTACAAATCTTAAATTGATCTTTTTCCACAACAGAAATCGGAATAAAGAATTCAATTATTTTTAATTTAAGAACAAAAGTTTAGTGTTAAAAATAAATATATGTTTCTTTACCTTAATATTTTAGTTTTTTTACATATAACACTAATGTTGATTTTAGTATAGTATAATTAAAAAAAAAACTTGACTTATGTTAATAAATTTGTTAAAAACCACCTACTGCCTTAAAATAATTGATTGAAATCGACATTCTAAACAAAGGGGTAGGTGACGATTTAAAAATACCTTAGAAAATTTGATATGTCGCAGCCATCTGGGTAAATTAGCCAGTTAATTGGACGCCTAGGCAGATCGTCAAGTATGGAAAACAAAGTAACAGAAATTGCAGTGTATAAGTCATGTTTCATTTAATAATCTGTTCAGTTATATGATAATCTGCGTCAGATACATACGTACTATCACGACTGTCTCCCTAAGATTTCCACTTGATACGATACAGGCACTTCTTTGCTTCATCCATGCCTTGATTTCTCAAAGACCAAATGTCGATATATTGTGGAATGGCACGTGACATTAAAGTAATTTAATAAATATATTATTTAGGGTCGGCAACGCGCAAGTGATACCCCTGGTGTTGCAAGCGTCCATAGGCTACGGTGACCGCTTACCATCAGGCGGGCCGTAAGCTTGTTTGCCACCTTAGTGGTATTAAAAAAAAAAAAAAAAAAAAAAAAAAAAACTAATGACATACCCAAATTTTAGAATCCAATTTTTTTATCAAATTATTAGTATTCATTTTTCTTAACAATTGCTATGATTTTAATTTAATGTACCTATTGGCATTCCTATTATTTATTAATAAACTGTTGTTTCTTTTAATAATTTAATTTGTTATTGTATCTTGCATTATTATTGTATTTAATAATTCTAACTCATAGTGCGTTTTGGATCACGATCACTTTGAGTAATAAATGTAAACAAATAAATATATAAAAAAATCCGCCCATATCAATGCTTTCAAGCAAGTTCGACAGTTCAGGGTACTCCTAACCTCGCTTTCCTTGTGAACGGACTTCACTTAATTCACTTAAATTTTTTTTTTAATATAAACAGTTTTGGTGGTGGTCCGGCGTGTTCACATATGCATGAGTGCACAGTGTGCGCACGCGCCGCGCAGTTACTGCGAGCCAGGAGAGATCACGAACTGCGCGCTTTCTGCGACCTGCACGCTATCTTTCAAGTAAACTAATACTTCCAATATAATAAATGTGAAACTTTGTAATTGTAAAAGTTTATAACTCTTTTTACGCCCAAAAAAATTTCTGAACAGATTTGGCTAAAATTTGGAATGGTGATATTTTTTATCCTGAATTAAGGTGTAAGCGACATTTTATCCTGAAAAATAACCTTTTACCCTATAGTTTCAGCTATAACAAACTCTATATAATATATAGCTATAATTAAAAAATTACAGACTGATAACCGAAAAAGCACGGGCGAACGGAGAGGATGACTGAAGGACTTTTTTTGCGATTATTTTCATTTTCTATAATTTTACAATATTTCGTGTTTCTGAAAAGACAAAGACTACTACTACTAAATATAGTACCAACTAGGAAGGTGGCGCCCCGGGAGCTTTGTAAGTAGTTGTTAGGGTTCCGTAACCAAAAGGTGAAAACGGTACCCTATTACTAAGACTCCGTTGTCTGTTTATCTGTCCGTCTGTCACCAGGCTGTATCTCATGAACCGTGATAGTTAGACAGACTGTTGCCGCTATAACACCAAATACTAATAAACAGAGTAAAATAAATATTTAAGGGGGCTCCCATACAGCAAACGTGATTTTTTTGCTTGTTTTTGCTCGATATTGATAACGCTTAAAATATTCACAGAATATTTATAGAATATATATTCACTTAAAAAATAAATAATGAATTTAAAGTAAAACAAATATTTAGGGGGCCGCCATACAACAAGCGTGTTTTTTTTGCCGTTTTTATAGATAATGGTACGGAACCCTTCGTGCGCGAGTCCGACTTACACTTGGCCGATTTTTTCATTTTGATTTGTAGTTGGTTTTTGATGAGGTAACTCACCTTAGTATAATCACGTTTATTGTTTTATGATAGGAGCAAGAACGTCCCCGAGCTATTTACGCAATCAGCATGCATTGGTTTCGACAGTGGCAGGCTTTCGTACGCAACAAAACGCACCAACCTCCGCCACCTGTCGATAACACAGGAATTGTCACCAAGCAGGTAACGATACTGCAGGAATACTTTGCTATTTCAGTAGACATGATACGCAACATGTGATGATACATGCGTCGTGACCGCCACAGTACAATATTTGTGTTGACATGATACGGCTCGTGTGACGATACTGCCGCAATACTGTACTATTTTGGTTGACATGATACGTAACATGTGATGATATTGCCGCAATATTTTACTATTTTGGTTGACAAGATACGTAACATGTGATGATATAACCGCAATATTGTACCAATTTTCTTGACATGATACGTAATATTTGACGATACTGCCGCATTACTGTACTATTTTGGTTGACATGATACTTAACATGTGATGATATTGCCGCAGTATTATACTTCTTTATTTATATGATACGTAACATGTGACGATATTACCGCAATATTTTACTATTTTTGTTGACATGATAAGTAACACGTGACGTTACTGCCGAAATACTGTACTACTTTTGTTAACATGATACGTAACAGGTGACGGTACTGACGCAATACTGTACTATTTTGGTTGACATGATACGTAACATGTGATGATATTGCCGCAATATTGTACTATTTTTTTTACATTGTACGTAACATGTGATGATATTACCGCAATATTGTACTATTTTTGTTGACGTGATAGGTAACACGTGACGGTGTGCGTCCACAATACTGTACTATTTTGGTTGACATGATACGTAACATGTGATGATATTACTACATTATTGTACTATTTTGTGACATAAAACGTAAAACGTGACGTTACTGCTTAAATATTGATTATTTATGTGTAACAAGAATAGGTAATATGTAACTAAACATGTGTCGATACTGCCTTAATTGTGTACTAGTTTAGTTGATATTATGCGTATCATAACATGTGACGATACTGCCTACATTACTATACAAGTATACGAGAAGCCACGTTACGGTCCCGGGATCTAGGTACAAAGCATTTACGACGGTCCTAAGCCCGTTAAAGTATGAAGGAAAATGTGCAATCATTGAATTTCTTCAAACGGACAAATTGACACCAGCTGAGCGAGTCAATGACCTGTACGACGTATGCATACGAAAGTAACTAACTCGTGGCGCTACTACTGTTTTCACGCACTTTGCTGATATCACAGTTACTTCCTATCTTTTTTATTTTAAGAGATATAACCCAGTTGAAGTTGTTGATGAATAGTACTATAAAGTACTGTAAAGTAAACCACCCATCCACGGCATTAAAAAGTTTAAAATTTAACGGTGTATATATATGTATATATATATATACCAGGCAGGTGCACCCGGATACCAGCTTGACCCTTTTGACTCGGTTCAACGACGGGCTGTGAGAATTGTCGACGATCCCAAACTCACTTGCGGTATCGAGCCCTTAAGTCTGAGGAGAGACTTTGCCTCACTGTGTGTGTTCTACCGCTTGTACAATGGGTTGTGTTCTGAGGAATTGTTCGAAATGATGCCCACGGCTACTTTCTACCATCGCACCGCTCGCCATCGGCAGGGAATTCATTCTCACACTTTAGAACCTAAATGGTCGCGTACAGTGCGGTTTCAGAGAAACTTCCTCCCGCGAACGCTTAAGTTGTGGAATGAGCTCCCTGCCAAGGTTTTCTGCAAGGACTACAGTATGGAGTTCTTCAAGAAAGAAGTTATTAGATTTCTGAAGGGTCGGCAACGCGCAAGTGATACCCCTGGTGTTGCAAGCGTCCATAGGCTACGGTGACCGCTTACCATCAGGCGGGCCGTAAGCTTGTTTGCCACCTTAGTGGTATAAAAAAAAAAAAAAAAAAAAAAATATATATATAGAGATGTATCGTTTGGAGTCTGACCCGGTATCAAGTATGGCCAAATCTTTTATTGATCTTTTTATTTACAGGAAATTGACGGCAACACCTCATACGTGTTGAAACAGGGCTCCGATCACGCACAACTCAGCGAAGAGCTGTGGAGGTTTTTTACCGAAATATATGGTGGTGGGCCTGAGGTCAAGCTGAAATCAAATACAATTCACACTCTAGCACATCAAACTATACACGGTAATCAAAACACAACAGTTATAGAAAACCGACAAGTTTCTAGAAAATATTCTGAGTCCGACAAAGAAGATTATTGTTCAAAATCAACCTCAGAAAGCAATATAAGGGACTCAATCCACAGTGAACTACAAAAGAACCAATCTCTACAAAATATTAATAGAAGATACAAAATATCAAAAACTGCCACTGATTCAGATGAAGATGGTAACTACAGACATGTTTTTCAACATGAAAACCATGAGCTAAATGGAAATTATGACTCTGATGAAGACATGGATGTACATCATTCACAAAATTATACCAATACTGTAAGAATGGAAAATGGTATAGATAGTTCTGACCATGATGCAAATGATAACCCAGTACATATAAAAAAAACGAGTACAGAGAAAGCAGGAGACTACGAATTGCCAAATTTAGACAGTATATCGTTAAAGAATATACCATCGAAAAGTGGTAAAGTGAGAAAAATTAAAAGACGGACTGCTAAATGATTTTTTCTTGCTTTTCAATTCGTTCACATGTTGAGAAGAAAAGTGACAAGCCATAGGGACTATGTGTGAATTCTAAACATTCCTTAAGGTGAAACCAACTCAGGTTTATTCCATACAAACTTCAAATCATTAAATATTTATAACAAAAAACAGTTGGCTACTCAAAATGCGTTATTACCATTTACCACTTACCATAAGCGAAAACCTTCAGGAAATGCCAGTAAAATATGTAATAACTAGTATTCTTGTTGAATTCATATATTTAATTATTTCACTAAGAACTGTAGAGTGTAGTCGGGTTATTAAATATTTCGCTGACATATATCTGGTTATTCAACAATTCACTGGCATTTTTGGATGAATATGATTTTTTCGACTATGGAAATAATGACACATTTTGATAGTGAAATGTTTCTAGCTAAGATATAAAATGTTAAACAGTAAAAAAAAAAACATATAAAAAAATTGGGTCGGATTCACCTTAATTTTGCATTGACTGGTGTTTGAAAAATGTGTGCATTTAATAACAGTTTGAAAACTTGTGTCCAAATTGAGGTTACGGAATTTTTAAAGACTATTTTTGTGATAAATTACTAACATTATTGCACTTTTGTGTTTGGAATTCACTATTAACAAATTTCAGAGAGAAATTCGTAATGCAATAACTTTTTTGACAATAACCTATTTATTTTTTTAGATGTTATATGTTTTTAGTGCCTCTTATCTGTAGATATGTTTTTAAAACATGTTAAATGTGGCCTCCGAGCTTCAATGGGGCTTAAGGTGAATTTGACTCAATTTTTTTTTCCATAAAAACTGCTACATTAAGTATCTTTAACTATTCACATTTTGCCAGTCAAAACGCTTTATTTTTATATAACGCTACTTACCATAGTCAAAAGCATAAACATTTATAAATGCCAGTAACATTATTAAATAATCAGATGTCTGATTAATTCGTAAATTTACATTTAATTAATTTAATGAAATCGATGATTATTCAATAATTGACTTGTATTTTATCGATGAATATACTTTTTTAGACTTTGATAAATAGTGATATATGATAATATCGCATATTGAGTGGGTAGCGAAATGTTTATTTATAGTTAAAAACATTACGTAGTTCGTATGAAAAAAATAACGTGAGTATTCACCTTAAGTTGTTTTTAGTACAATCTTAGTTCGAATTCAAATCTTGATAGGCAAAATTAGACACTTGGATCGAATATTTCCAAAGGGAGTGTATAAGTGCTAATTATATATATTGTATATCATGTACATTATCTAAAATATAACATGTGATGTGTATAGTAAATTTTATGTGTATAGACTGTATTTCTGACTGCATTTCTTTAGGTTTTTTCTCTGTTTTACCGCGGATTAAGGTATTTATTTTCTTGTTTTTGGTTTTGAGTCTAAGTGTTTATTTGTTATGTATTGGTCAACAATATAAATATATTTCGTCTATATTGACTGTATTGCGTTGTTTTATTTTTATTTTAATAATTTAATCATATTAACTTTTTCCTAACTAACGCGGTAATTTGTGTTTTTGGCGTAGGATTCTTACGGCAAAGCAACTCTTTGATATATATATATACTAGCTTTTGCCAGCGGCTTCGCCCGCCCTAAATTATGTTAGCGTGATGATATATAGCCTATAGCCTTCCTGGATAAATTGGCTATCCAAAACTGACAGATTTTTTTAAATCCGACCAGTTTCAGTAGTTCCTGAGATTAGCGCATTCGAACAAACAAACTCTTCAGCTTTATATATAAGTATAGATATACAGGGTGGAAACGCTAAGTGATCTCACTCGATTATTTCTAAACTATCGAAATATCGAAATACTGATTATTGATCGTGATAGTGCTTCACGAGTTCTATCCAATGGCATCAATAATCGTTTATGAAATAAACTGGATCTTTTCGAAAATGTTTCTGTTTCCATACAATTAGTATGGCGACTTGGAGTACCATTTTTTATTGTTTAAGTACGTACTTAAAAATAAATTATGCACCTATTAATATCTGTATCAATAATTGTGATGGGTAGTAGATATAAGTGTCTCAACTCTACTTTGCCATTATAAAAGAGTACCTGCAAACGTTTATAGAGAGTCAGTAGTCTTCCACTTCAGACATTACTAAGTGCAGACATGTATATCAAATATTAAATTATGTTAAAATAAACATATTATAGCTAAGCAAAACTGTCCTTTAAATGCATAGATAGTGAATTCATTGTTATCTTACGGACTTGTGTAGTTACTCCGCTTCAAAAGTGAGTGTGTCAGTTCGCCTCGCGGGTCAAGCAACTAGTGGCCCCGCGCTCCCCCTCGAGGAAAAGAGAAAACATCTGCAGATCGATAATAATAATTGCCGGCCCTGTCGCACACTCCGTACCTGTTGCTAAGGAAGGAAACGCAGTGCTACGAGAGTAGCTACGAAAACATTGATAAGGCTGCTACGACACGTAGCACTCTTGCCACCAACTAAGGATCGGTACGTACAAACATAGTGTGTTTTATTTAATGGCCAAAATTGTCATTGTATCCGAAAATAATTTACTTGGAACTGCGTCGACAGAAGATCTGTCTAATATACAGCGAAGCAAAAGACGCAGCCAGAGTGATGAGAGCTTGAACGAATTCTCCACTTTCAAAGAAGAAATTGAAACAATGATTTCTTCGTTATTTCAAGCCCAACAACAACGACTAGAAAAAATAGAAGACCACATTAAAGAAATCAAGACCCAGAATCAAGATATTCGCTCAATCAACGAGGACATTGAAAAATCGATGAGTTATATGTCAGATCAATTAAAACACTTAGATCAGAACATAAAAGGGCTTGATAATGAAAACAAAACCCTCAAATTAGAAATTAACTCCCTAAATGAAAGGATTGATTACCTTGAATGTATCAACACGAAATATTGTATTGAGATTAGAAATGTCCCAAAATTCCAAAAGGAAACTAAAGGCCAACTATACGATATGATATATTCACTGGCTAAGAATTTAAATATTCAAATCCAAAAAAATGACATAAGTGACGTCACTAGAGGCCCGAGCAAACTAGACAGTAAACAATCTGCACTCATAATTGAATTGCAAACCACATTATAAAGAAATAAAATTATCTCTGCTTCTAAGGCTTATAATAAAAACAAAAATTATACTCGTCTTTCAACAATCCACCTGGGTCTACAGGACTCTGGCAGACCAATATACATATCGGAATTACTACCTATTAAAGAAAATAAAAAAAATTGTCATATGAGACAAAAAACTTTGCAAGGAACCACAATTACACATACTGCTGGATAGCAAACGACCGTGTCCTACTTCGAGAAAAAGGGGGAATCCCATATATCCCATTATAGTCAAGAATTTAGAAAAACTAACCGAACCAAAATATACTATCAAGTAATAATCTTATTAAATGTAACTGCAGTTTTAAGATTTTGTCATTTTGTTTTCGAAAACATAATATATAACTCTATACTACTATCAACAGGTAAATATAATATTTTAACACATAACGGTAATCAAACAAACCACAGACACTCAGCCTACATTATCCTAGACATGCTCATAAAATAAACAAAAAGTCATCTTACAATACAAAAAGTCTTTTATACAAACAAAAAAATTAAATACAAACCGTGAAATGAGACAGATTTTTACAAATAATCTTTTTAAATCAATACTTTTCAATGGTTTTATGTGCTAATATTCCTATTTGTTGCAACATAAACAAAAAAATATAAATATCTGACATCCAACAAATCATAATCTTATTACAATATACTTTTGACAAGCTTTATAAATCAGACATGTATATAAATATTACAGAAAACAAAACATCTATCGATACCCTAGGACCCTCTTCCATTTCAAACTAACTACAATATATGTCATTATATATGTCAGCCACAAGTGCTCACATAGGAGTAATTTTAGTCTTTTGCAAAATGTTTATGTGCTCAAGCTGCCCACAAACGTCACAAAAAATATCTTGTATTCAAGTAACAGTTGCCAAATATTAGTACACTATATCTATGTCGTATTGAAATTGCTTTATCATTCATTTTATTTCGTAGCATTTAGAAATTTTAAATACATTTGTCTATATGTACATTTTCATTTTACCCAATTATTCTTAAAATGTTTTTAATTCTATAAATAAAAATGGATTCAATTAATGAACTTATGAATTATATGGACAACCATGACACGTCGACTTCCTTACAGTGTGACCCAGACGAGATCCAAACAATAATTAAAACTTTAAACAGCGACTAACAGTCATGATACAAAACATTAGAAGCAAAGGACGTAATATTAATTAATTTTTGACGACAAGACAAGACGACTTTCTTCCTGATACAATAGTTTTTACTGAATACTGGCTTTTAGCAAATAGCTCCATTCCGGTCTTGGAATCCTACTCCGCATATAAAATGGACGGCATTGTAATATACATTAAAAATAATTTACAAACAGTAACGTTTGAACCTGACTTCTGAGATGCAAATTGTCTGATTACTACTATTAATAAAAAAACAGCTATTATATCCATATATAGGTCCCCCACATATGTTAATATCAACAACTTCTTAAATTCATTAGATCAATTATTGACTTCCTTATCTAGCTATTCTGATGTTAAATTATTAGGAGACATGAACATTAACATAGCACCGAATTCAACTGATAAGAACGCAGCTGTAGGTATACATAAATTTACTATCCACGCATGGACTTTCTCCTGCTCACTATGAAAAAACTCGGTTAAATAGCTACCTAGATCATATTAACATCAGAACGCTTTCGCCCTCAGATACCTTTGTAATTAAATCTACTGTTACGGACCACTACCCAGTTTTATTTGTCTTGAACCAAAAACCGGAAAGAATGATAGAAAACGTAACTGTAAGCAAAATAAATATATTAAAATCTCAGAAGACATAAAAAATATGGACTCTAAGCCTATTTTGGAAACTCACGACCCCAATAAAGCTACTAATTATCTAATTACTTCATTAAGTACTATAGTATATAACAACACTTCAAACAAAGTTATATCTAAGCGTAATAGGTACACCACACAAACCATGGATGACTCCAGGGTTGATAAGGTGTGTTCAACATAAAGATAGACTCCATCTTATGTCAAAATAATCTCCTAATGATGAAATACTTAAGATCTCTTATAAAAGATATCGCAATTATTGTTGCAAAATTCTTAACAAGGTCAGAGCAGATTATAATAAAGCTTGTTCTACCAATGCTAAAAAAACATGGGAAATTATTAATAAAATAACCCAGTATAAAACTACAAACTCTAAAGCTACAGACTTGTTAAATATAACTAGTAACAAAATAAAATCTGTAGAAGAGTTTAATGAATTTTCACAAACGTACCTTGCCCAAAGATTACAAAATCAACAAACCCGAATATCTAACTCTCTCATTGACTCCTCATCTTGTAAAAACTCATTTGTTCTCTTAAACAATTTAACCTATCAGTTCTTGCACCGTAAATTACCCATATCTGCAATATTTTGTTTGCCTCGGTGACACTAAATCTCCAAATAATTACAGACCAATATCCATACTCATTTCTCTTTCAAAAGTATTAGAACAACTAATAAATAAAAGACTTGTAAATTATCTTGAGGATTTGGGACTGCTCTCTCCAAACCAATTTGGCTTTCGCAAAGGGAGATCGACGAATGATGCAGTGTTAGAGTTAACGCAATTTTTGGTAACAGAAAAGGATGCAGGACGCGAGTGTGTTGGCATTTTCCTTGATTTAGCAAAAGCTTTTGACACTGTATCCGTGTCGCTTCGCCTTCAAAAACTTAAGGCGATCAGGGTTCGGGGAGAGCAGCTCAATCTCTTTAAGAGTTATCTCAGTGAACGCCGACAATCCACTAGAATCGATTCAAGAATTAGTGAACTCCTCCCTGTTAATTATGAAGTACCTCAGGGAATTGTCTTGTGCCCCACCCTATTCTTGGTTTATATCAATGACATAATAAACACACCATTAGATAGTGGCAAAATAATATCCTTTGCAGATGATACAGCGCTGGTTTTCAGCGGAAGTGGTTGGAATGAGGTATTTGAGTATGCTCAAGCAGGTTTTAGTAATATTCGCGACCAATTAAATTCAAATATTTTAACTTTAAATACTGAAAAAACAAAATTCTTCTCAATATCAAACAAAGCTCAGCCATGCTCTGACGTATTCAATATCAAAGCTCATGACTACAACTTAGACCACAGTATAAATAACACCTGCAGTTGCCCTGAGCTGAAAAGAGTGTTCACAACAAAATGCCTTCGTAAGCTTACTGTCATTTTTAGAAAAATTAGAAATATTGCTAACAATAATAAACTTCTAAAAATAATGTACTTTACTTTATGTCAATCAATTTTGACATATTGCATTAACGTTTGGAGAGAAGCGCATAAGACAGTTCTTCTACCATTAGAACGGGCGCAGCGTGCTGTACTTAAGGTTATAAATTGCCTTCCTTATAGACACCCTACTACAAAACTTTACGCAGACTATAAAGTACTCACTGTTCGCCAATTATATTACCTACAAATATCTCTCCAATATCATACTTTAGTTGATGTTGGCAACTTAAACCTCATAGCAGACGACAACAAATATCTTTCGCAACTACTTTACTCAAAATTTAATTTTCGGTTAAAATCGGTTTCCAGAATATATTGGTCCGCTTGTATAGGTACAACAGATTTAAAAAAAAAAAATTAAAAATATGTAAAAAGAGCAAATATATCTGCAAAATAATAAAAGACAATTGGCTTCTTACATTGGACTACACTGCTACTGAACACTTATTAACTGTTGTGACTTAATTAAAACGAAATTTTAGATCATCGCATGCTCTCACATACACAAACACCCTCACACACCCACGCTCACACATTAGTCCAAACACACTTACAATATGTATACAAACATATACTATGTTTATAAACATGTACTAAGTAAAAAATTTACAAATGTAACCTTTTTGAACAATAAAATTATTATAATTAGTAGATAGAGCGAGAAAATCCACAGAAAATGAAGGACGCCACTTCAAAGATAATTAAATATACTTTTAAGAAATGTAATTAAATAAAAATTATAACCTCGTAAATTTAAAATTATTTACGGGAATAATTTATGTAAGTACCTATATTAGATTTTAAACTTGCTAATGTATTAGGTATTATGCGATGAGTCCCATGTCGCCATACTAAATGTATGGAAGCTGTAAAAATCAACTTTTCGCATTGATCCAGTTTATATTGTAAACGATTATTGATACCATTGGATAGAACTCGTGGAGCACTTTCACGATCGTTAATTAGTATTTCGATATCGTGTATGATTAAGAAATAATCGAGTGAGGTCAATTAGCGTTTCCACCCTGTATATATATATATATATATATATATTTATATAAAGTAAGGAAGTTTGGTGGTTATAGTTGATCCACGTGGAATTCAGTGATTAAATTTTTCAAGATATAAAAGATAAAAATATTCTAAGTTCTCCGTCTCTTTAACTATCTCTGTGCCAAATTTTAGCTCAATCGGATACTCCGTTGCGACTTGAAGTAAGAACAAAAACATTCAAACTCACTTTAACATTCATATTAGTATGTACTAAACCTTTTAAGTATTAAAATTTCACAGATTTTCAAGTATTTTAGTATAGTAAATATTTTTGTTATAAGGATAAAAAAACTGGTTAGGAACTGCGCACCGTCAACTTAATAGGAATTTAAAGTATTTCTAATAACACAAAAATATATAAATTTCTTGTAAAATATAACTAGCTTTTGCCCGCGGTTCCACCCCCCTAAATTCTGTTATCGTTGTAGGATTTCAACGGCAACTCTTCAATAATATAATAAAAGCTGACACGTTTTTAAGTAAGTAGCCTATGTCCTTCCCCGGGACTCAAACTTTTATTTCATCTTAATCGGTTAAGCGTGAAGAAGCAACAAGCAAGGTTGCTTTCGCAGTTATAATATTTATATAGATAATAAGTCTGAATTGCTTTAAATTTGGAAACAAGTAGGGTCATAATTTGTTTAGTACATTTCTAAGGAATTTTTTAAAAAATTAAAAAAAAAAAAAAATACTAAATGTGTAAAAAAGCACTCCAATCATTGTAGTAACCCCACTTTTTATATTTCAATCCCCTATTACCAATAATTATAAAATTATGTTCATATTTTTCTAAGTACTTAGATATTGCGAAAAAGCAAATTCTACAAAATCTAAAAAAGTTGCTTAGATTTACAGATATGACATGCACCCCAAAATCTATAAAAATATCAGTGTTAGTGAGGAAGCAGTTATAAGGATGAAGAACAATTAAACTATTATTATCCTTTTTTTTTATTATTATTTTAAACATTAAACACTAGATATACACGTTGAGGTTGTGGATGACGATAAGAATTTGATGTTGAGGTAAAAAGAACAGAATATCAACTTAGAAGTCAGTTAGAAACGGTTACACAAATACATATTTCTATCTGTTTTTTTGGTTTAACACCATATGTGCAGTGGAGCACAGGAGAGTGAGCAGGTCGAGAGATTTAATGCGATGCGGTGTGAAGTAAACTAATGTTATGAAACAGCTCATAAATTTCTTTTAAAAATGAGGAAGCGGAAGAGTAATTTATAATCCCAATTTGTGAAGTAGAGGATGAGGATGCGGAATCTCAAAAATTTTATGAACTTTCGCATTAAAAAGAATAGGAATCCTCATCAACCCTTAATAACATAATAGAAAACATTAAATAGTTTCCAGAGTTAAGAAGAAGAAGACAGAAGTTCATATCACGACAAGAAAATCTTTTATCCCGGTCGAAAGTTCCCAATGTAAAAGTGTGACAGAGACGAAGCAAACGTGTGGTGTCTTGTCAAATGTGCTACTGTTTCTCTTAAAATAAGCTAGATGGCGCTGTATCCGTAATTTTAAATAGAAGATGACTCGGGCCCGTCTTACACTTAGCCGGTTTTTATTATTTATTGTTATACTTTTTGAGCTCACACACTTTAGCTGCAAGATTGAAGGTATGAAGCGAGTTTTCACGATAAAGCAACTATGTTATTAAGAGTAATAAACAATCATACTTTTTTTGTTCGAAACGATATTTAAAGTTTAAAGCAACATTGGGCTTGGTCAGTAATTGGATGGGTGACCGCTTAGAGGAACAATTTTTGTTTTGTTTATGTTCGTAAATTACGTAACCCACGGTGCGCTAGTCCGACTTACCCTTGACCGATGTAACGCATGTAAATTTACGAAAATGACAAAAAAAAAAGTGTGCCGCTAAGCGGTCGCCCAGAAAGTACTGACCAAGCCCGACGTTACTTAAACTTGGCAAGAAGCATGAAGCATACATAAAGGACATATCTGAAAACCGTAAATTAGTTTTTACATCACAAAAAAACGCTTTTTTTGCGATTATCAACTTATTTGCAGTTGGTAAACTAACCGCAACCTATGTCGATCTAATATCTATCTAGAAATAATCTAAGTTGTCCAACGGGAAGTTAAGGTTGTCCCTCAATACAGTTTACCTTTACCGGAATCCTCGCCTCGGTGCGCGACTCCGACTCGCACTTGACTGGTTTTTTTAACTTGTATTTCCCAAAAACGTGTATTGTTTTTTAAATAGGTATATAGGTAATATACAAATAGTTATATATGCCAAATTTATGATTTGAACCCTAACGAAAGGCTAGGCTCCTTTGGCAACGCCCATAATTAGTACCTATGTTTAAGCCTTAATAAGTAGTCTTAAATTTAAGTACCTTAATGTACCTAATCGTATTAAATACTTATCAATTTTGTAGAAAATTTACCTGTCTAATGCAGCGTCCTTGCTACAAATAGGTAGAACATGTCAATTTGTATCAAAAGCTATAAAACCACTATTTACATACGTATTTTACTTATTAAGTATCATATCATTCAACTATAATAAATAAAAACAAGGTTGAATTGTAAGGCTCCTAGATAAGGATCCTTTGCCCGTTGCATATGGTATATGCAACCAGACTTTCGTTATAACTCGACTTCCATAAGGTGTAGTTTATTTTTTAAGTCGATAGAAAGGTGTCTTCATTAATTCAAGAACACAAATTGAAATGATACAATTTATCATTTTAAACTACCAAGCAATAACATACATTATCTTTCTTTCGATCATCGCCTATGGTCGATAGATATGCGCGGTGAATGTATCAAGTTAATTGGCTATAAAATTAAAAATACCACCTTAATGATGTCCAAAATATTTATTATAATCAAGATCACTTTCAACATGATAATAAAAACCAGGTACAATGCTCATTTCATTATAATAGGCTATGTTGCGAGGGTCTGTCTGTTACACAGTTTAAGTAATAGCAGTTCATGTCTCGGCCACACTACTCCTGTCGCACCCGAGGCCAACATTAAAAAACACTGGCTTGTAACATTAAAAAAAATCCGTGCGTTAACGGGTAAATGTGGGTTACGTCCAATATCTTCATCATCATCATCATCTTTCTGTTCAACCAGTTGAACATATTAGACGATATTCGTCCATTTTTTTCAACTTTTAAATTAGTTGAACTACTTGGAAATAAAAGTGCAAATAGTTCAATTGTAATTTATTATAATAATTATAAGGTACATTCTAACATTTTATTATAAAAGTTATTGGCTTGTACTATTTTACCGTTAGCTAATTGTACTTTCAATACCTGCATAAGAGACACTTATATAAAAAAAGTGTTAAAGAAGTAAAGTGTTAAAAAGTAAAAGTGTTAAAAAAGTAAAATGTTAGGTGACATCCCTCGACAATATCCATCTATCCGTCTTTGCAGATTCTAATTTAGCAAAAAGGTGTTTTTGTAAGCCACCATACAGATTTTTTTTATGAAATAAATAAAGATATTTAATGTTGGTACTTAGTTGGTTATTATTTGAACTTTCTTTTCTAGAACGATAAGATTTTAAAATTCAAAATACACAATGTTCATTGCAAACCCGACAGTGGCAAAATTTTAACGGTGAAATAAGTGCAATCCAATACCTTTTATAATGTGTGTAGATAAAATGTTAGAATGAACCTTATAATTATTATCATAAATTACAATTGAACTATTTGCACTTTTATTTCCAAGTAGTTCAACTAATTTAAAATTTGAAAAAAATGGACGAAAATCGTCCAATATGTTCAACTGTTTGAACAGAAAGTTGAACATATTGGACGTAACCGCAAATGTGTAGGTACGTGGTCTATGCTAGTCACAGAAATGTAACAGAGGGGCGCGGAAGACGTCCACTAATGCCGCCAAGGGTCGTTTTTGATTTCCTATTTGATCAAAGCTAATTTCAAAATGTGCTTCTACAGAAACATATCAAAACGGTCACTTTTAGCAGATATGCTATCTACAACTCAGACTTTTATCCTAGAAACAACACAATTTGTTTCAGAAACAACTTATAACTAGTTATATATTTCTGTAGAAGCACATTTTGCTTCGTGCAAAGAGGAAATTCAAAATATTAATTGGCGGTGCTAGATCTTAAGAGTGGAAAGTGCCCATACTATATGAGGTGCTACTACTTACACTGTGCCCGCGGCGTTATTACTTTAAATTTGATCACAATAGCACTGTTGAGAAGTTAACATTGCTTTCAAAGTAGTATTTGAATGTTAAATATTTAATAACAATATTTAATTGTCTTAAGAAACCTATGGAGTCATCCATATAATTATTATATCCTACATTTAGGGAGTGCCAAAATTTATCACAATAAAAAAGGCGCAACAGAGGTCTTCTGAAGTTGTAAAAAGTGTGACGTAATATGTGAATGGCCCCCTGATTATTGTGCTTACGTTGCGGTCAAAGGCTGAAAAGTCCAACTAAAATGCAAAATTTTCTCCAGTTTAATATTCTTTTTTGTTTCATTACAACAATCAACTTATCCTTTCACGTGTTCTTATGAAGATTTATCACTTCACCTAGGGCAAGCCTAGATATTTTTTGATCGTCTGCGACTCCCAAAGTTAGGAAACGATGAACTAACTTAACCTTCAAGACGTTATTGGATTTTTGAAGGATCGGCAACGCGTGAGTGATACCCTTGGTGTTACAAGCATCCATAGGTCACGGTGACCGCTTAGCATTAGGCGGACCGTGTGCCTGTTTGCCACCTTAGTGGTATATAAAAAAACTTATTTCTCGGTGTGTCTTACATTTTTTTATTCGTAATCGTATGATATAAAGTCAAACTGGTTGAGTTACATATTCTCTAATGAAACCGTCTACAACCACGCTTCGGACTTTGACGGTATCATGGAACAGATGTTGGATAAACTCATTAAATTTTCAGTTTTAGGGCCATTCGTTGAATACATTAAGTATAAAGGGGGAAGGGCGAGTCACCCAATAATCAAATTATTCATACAAAAAATAGAAAAATATAACACAAGGAAAGGGGGTCTTATAAGAGGAACAGAAATGTTGGTTACGTATGGATGACCCCTTTTACAAAATTCTCTTCTAGCAATACATAATATCTCAACAGTAGTTTTAAGCTGTGGTTTTAACCATAAATTCTTATACAGAAAATATTTGGACTTCTGGACGAGACCAGCGGAAGAGTTTTGAGGTTAGTATTTATTATTCCCATTGACTTTCTTGAGTTCTGTAATCTGTCTTATAGATTGTGCAATAGCATTCTTTAATCACAAAACTAACCATCCTTTAAATAAGAGATTAAGCAAACCTGTGATCTGTCTCTTCTGTTTCTTTGTTTTTAAAACGAGTTAGAAAGAGACAAGAGACCTCAGTTTCATTTCGTCTCTGTCAGCCTTTTTTTTACATCTGGCTAGGAAGGCTAGGTGTCCAGTTTTCTTTATCAATATTTATTTACTTTTCCAAAATTAGAGAAAAACCTGTAAGATTTTTACATGATCTATTTTTTGCTCAACTTAATTTTGTTTTTTCAATAAAGAATTAGCTTTTCTCTGCCCGTCACATGGATCGTGGATATTAGAGTACGACAGATAAAATAGAATTATTATAATCGTCTCAAAACTTTAGTATATATATATATATATATATATATATATATATATATATATATATATTGTAATGAAGCTTGATTTGAATCTTTAAAACAGAAAAATGTACAGACAGACTTTCTCGCCTTAATTTTGTTTAGATTTGGGACAAGAATAGGTACTGTAGATATGTTACGTCAGTCGTATGTTCCTACTGCAGGCTTCTCTTTTGAGAAAGGAGCCTAAAGAAAGATGTGATTATCTTATTAATATTCTTTTGAAATTTTAATTGCGTAAAAGTCTATAATGAGGCTTTAATGATAGCACTACTAAAAGTTTAATAATTGCTCCTAAAAAGAAAAGAAAAACAGATATAATCATACTTCATTAAATAAGAAAAACAATTTATATTGCTGTATTATGTAAATAGGACTTGTTTGACGTCAAAATCAATTTTAAAGAACATCTGCATTACGCATTTTAATACAATAGTAAATTTTGTGATGTCATTACCATTTTTTCTATGTTAAATTTTAACCCTAAAACCTCATTATCCTCCGTTTAATCTCGTCATTTAATTGTTGCTTATATTTTAGAAATCATCCTTAGTAATGTATAGGCATACCTACGTCAAAATAGGTAACTTAGGAAACTGGTTTTCATATTTTAACCCTTAATTAGGCGCATGGGGTCAAAACAATTTCAAATTGAAAAAAATATTTGTTTTAAGTGCGCCAGCGGTGCTTCTAGCTTCCTAACATCTTGCAAGGTTTGCAAAATATTCGCGACCAGTTTTTTTTTTTTTTTCTTTTTCAGTATTTTTTTTGTTATTATAACATACACTATCTTGATATATTTCATAGTAAAAATTTGTTTTATTTACTCCTTATTATATTATATTTTTATTTTGTTTAGGGTCACTAGAGACCTCATGCGACTAATTATGTAATTTTCTTAATGTGCCTAATTAAGGGTTAAAACAAAGAAATAATATTTATAAGAATATAAATATGAGACACCTTACAATATTTTCTAATAAATAGTAAATAAGTAAATCACAAAAACTATTTATTGCTGAAATATCGAGTTATTTTTACAATTAATTTAATGGCTTGGCTACAAAAATACCAAGATGTTCCTTTACATTACTAGGGATCAGAAAATGGATGGAAAGTTATAATTGGCACAATGTCAGCAATTATCATATTAATTAACAGGTTTACGAAATTATAACATGTTATTTTGGTATCAATAACTATTGAACAATTGTAACATCAATATATAATTTGCCTTATTACATGAAAATGCGTAACAAAATAGATACATTCTATCAAAATATCTAAAAATATTTTTTCTCCTCTTTATAATTCAAACAATCATCTATTTTTTTTTTTAATTTATTAAGGCCCCTATTTTATTTACCAAAATTATACAATTACAGATTAGTGTAACATTTTCGTTGTCACCAATCTTACTCATAATATCTACACAAAAGAAAATATTCGAACTTTTACATTATGTAAAATACGAAAAAGTATATTATTTGGTATTACACAATTTTGTAATTACAAAAAAAAAAATAATGAGTCAAACTCATTATTTATTAAAAAATAAAACTATTACAACTGGGACAATAAATCTAAATACATAGCGATAAACGTGTTCCGATAAAAAAAAGTACACTTTGAGTGTTGCTATAACAAATTAAAACAGAATATTTTTATCGTCAATTTGACACTGTTCGATTATAATAAATAAATATCAATTTTATTGTAATGCAATAACATACATATAATTCAAAAACAAGACAGAAAATATAACAAAACGGATGTTAAAAAAACTATAGTCTTTGATCAACTTAATCTAGAGCTTTATGAAAATATATTTCATAGCATTATCGTTGTATAGAGGTATCAAATACTAAAAAAAAATGATTATGCTTTAATATTTTGTACTGTTTGATTTGCACCTTTTATATTGTTTAAACTATTTTATACCCGGTTTAGTCTATTGAATATATTAATCAGATTGGTAAATATCACTTGGTATAACTGCCTATTTGAGAATACATTGCGTGCTACTATTGTATATATGACTAGCGGATTAAGGATGTAGACTGATATTATTATGTTATTATTATCTAGTATCATCTTAAGGTGAACACGACGCATATTTTTTTAAACAACTTCATTAAACTAATGTAGGTACTCAAAATGCGTTATTTTTAATCATATCTCGCTATTTACCATAGGCGTAAAAACATCAGCGAATTAATAGGTAATTAAAGGTATTGATTAAATCAACCATTTCGACCATGGTTAATAGCGATATATGATAATAAAGCATTTAGAGTAGCATATTATATTATAAAATAATAGTGAAGCATATATATATAATGTAAGTAACGAAGTTTGTATGAAAAAAAAAAATGTTGTTTTCACCTTAAGTAAAGGTAATAAACTTTTTTAAAACACAATTGAGCTATATATATATATAAGGCTCTTAGAATCGCATTTGATTTGTACTAACTTGTTATTTTAACCATAAAATTGGGTTCTGGGTACGGGAAACAAAAAATTGCACAACCTTGTCACAAAACGGCTGTAAAACATTATTCAAAGCGCGACCTTTTATTGATAAAAGTTTTATAATTAATTTGGCATACTTTTCATATATTTTTTCTTTAATAAAGTGTTGCCTGATTTCTCAAATCCTTGTTAAAATTGAAAACTAAAGTGTCCTCAGTCTACAACCTTACGGGGTATTACAGGAAAATGCTTTCTAGTATTACACAAAAACATAATACATACTAAATAAGCATTCTGTGAAATCTTTTCTGATATTTTTGAGGTAAAAAATATGTACCATATGTATATAAAAAATATTGGATATATAAAACTCACATTTAATTCTTTTTTTTTTTAAATTTAATTCCAGATCTTTAAAAAAAATTAAGTATATTTTTGTAATCTTTTCCGAGCACTTCTATCCAAACATTTTATAATAAAAAAAAATGAATCAAAGAACAATAAGAAAGCGAAATATATGATCATACATACTTACATATTTAAGAATCATATCAATAAAGATTTCAATATTGTAGCACACACCAACATCAAGAAAAAAATAACACAACAAAAATTATGTTGACTGTACCATCCCTGTGGTCGCTTGTATTCCTTAAATAGAATAAAAAGAACCTAACTAATTAAATTTCTAGCCGTAAGAATAAGTTGCAAATGAGGTAGATTAAATTTTTTACAGTCCTATTACCCTAAAAAAAGATTAGAATTATTTACAAATTCAACATTGGATCTCGCCTCTTTTGATGTACTTTTCTGCCATTATCAGACGCCAAACATTGACTATAATTTATGTATTAAAAATAATATTGAACATAATAATTAAAAGACTTAAGATTTACGTATATAATGTTTAGTTCTAGCAACATGTGTGAGACAGTAAAATTCCCTTTGCAGTTTAGACTTGATTTTTGTGCTATTTTTTATGTATACCTATAATAATATATTATTAAGTATTGTTTTAATGAATAATGGTTAATATATCAATATATAAAATATCACTATTAAAGTTAAAGTTTTACGGGGTTCTTACAGTGATTAGCCGAGGAAATAAGTTCACTTTAATAGTAATATGGTATTATTCCAAATTCATTTAGAATCACCATTTCCCACATGGCCTGCCAACGCGTTTGAATTTGCCTGCCATTGTGAGATCCTACTGGTACACAGCTAGCTAGTGTTGCCATAAATCTTCATCAGCCATAAAGAAAATTTTTGCAAAGTTAAAAATACCCTGTCTGCTTTAATGTATACTGTAGAAATATTATAAATACTAAACAGTATGAGTTTCATATAAGTTTTGTGTCTACATCATTGTATTCCGTATTTGCATTGTGGTCTGTAAAAATAGGTTTCTTCATAATAGAAAATCACAATTATTACATAAACAACTCATAACAGCCACAGACTTGTTGACTTGCTGTAATAACATAAAATTTTATGTAAAATTTTTATTTTATCATATTAATCAAAATTTTATTTAAAATTCCGTTTGAAAATTATTGAGGCGTAAATAAACTCTTTTTTTTTATATAAACTGTATTACACTTAATATCCTTAACCATAGACATTTTGCTACTGAATACTTGTTATTATCATAAAGTGCTTTTACTTTAGACATACACATATCCATCAATAAAATGCAAGTAGGTAAATCATCAATAAAACAAGTTCCTATTGAATTATTTAAATGTATGAAATAAAAGAAAAAACTTTAGTTATTTCATAATTCAATGGCATTTCATGAATAAAAAATATGCATTTTGCGACAATGATAAATAGCAATACCTATATGAATGATGAACACAATTTAAACAGCAAAATGTTTCAAATGCCAACATAAGCTGAAGCACAAGCAGTCTAACACATCGGCAACGGAAGCCGACAGGCGACGTGACCTCTCTTCCTGATAGCGCGTCGCGCAATGAAGATTCAAAAAATCTGTTCTAGTATCCGCCTAGAGTTATTCATGTAGACCTGTGGCCTTAATTTGTTTTTTTTAATAATACAGTTTTATAAATTTATATATGGCGGAAAGGAATAACTAAAAGATATTATTTTTTGGTTTTTTGACCGATAAAAAATTAAATGTATGGATTATCTATATTTGATATTGCAATAATTAAATGATAATAACTTTCAAAAACCAACAAAAACACAAAAAGTAATCAGATTTTGTCTAAGTGCACTTAAGTTATAACACAATAAGTTATAAAAGTAAATTTTAAAGAGGTTAAATTATCCTGCAAAAAAAAATCGAAACCAAAACTGTAAAGGGCTCAAGAGTCTCGTTCCTAGTTGCTAGAAATGAAAGGCACCTAACAAGCCATTAAAAAACAATTCCATCTTCCTATTTCTTTAGAACCATGTTATTTGAATTCTCACTATCTATCTTTTCAATTTTCCAATACACACACTATCCACTTATAATTTTTTAAACTATAAATTTTGGCTTAAAACCTAAAACATATATGCCAAGACAATTGCTTTTTTTTTGAAAAGTTGTGTTTATCACTGATTTTCTTTTTTCTTTTTTTTTTAAATGCATAATCCTATAAATTTTTATTGGCTCATTATTTTTATTGGAAGTCTAATGAGCAAATTATTTCTTAGTAATGGTAGTGTAACATTCTATATGACTGTTTTTATAATTTTGGCACATTGTAATTAAAAAGGTAAAGATTTTAATTTAAGTGTGAAACAGTGTAACAATACCTAACAAAATGCCATTCATATCTGATAATACCAATGTATTCTCTTTAAATTATAATATTCATAATATAGGGTTCACATTGAGCAGCAAATAAATTGTTACACTGGTTTTGCTTTATAGTGCGTATGTTCACTGGACTGTACATAAAGATGGATATCTTATGGTTTGTAATAATTTTGGTTTTTGTTAAATATTGTTACATTGCACCGATATTTTGCTCATTAGACATAGACCCATGTTATTGTCATACTTTATTCTAAGGAAGCATAAGTGCCTCTGAGGTATATTGTTATTATTGCATTTTGTTGCTTTTTAGTCCTAAAGATGAATTTAGGAAATCAATCACATTCTATACTTATAGAATAATATAGAATTGAATCCTACGATGTAATTGAGTCTGCTTTAAATTCTTACATTTAGCAATAAATCTTTACACATAATACAGATCTGATGTTATATACTCCAGTAGAATTTACAAAATCAATATTGTTGTCAACAATCCCAACTAAAACAATTGAATCTGCAATTATTTTTGTTGGGACCGTCAATGTGACTCTCAGTTGTAATACTTATTTCATGTGAAAAACAGCACACCTCTCTAAAACATATTGTACGGCATGCTGTTCTCAAGAGTCATACTACCTTCACACAAAATTCTGCTCATTGTTAACATTGCTTACTACAGAACTCAACTTCAGGTTCTGAACGCCGTAATAAACTATGCACTAACTGTATTCCACCTAATAGCTCACAGGGTTGGTCCCAATTATACTCCCAACACATCACACTGGTATGCTATAAATAAAAGATATTGTTTCCGAAAAAACATACACGACTAGATCACATATTCATGTAGAATTCGGAAAAAAATTTTGGTATACCAACACATACAAATATACAATTTGGCAATTTCGAACCTGAGAATCTCTCCTCATGCTCACAAACCTATATTCTTACAAGTAAAGTATTCCAGTCCTTCATTTCTCACATAACGAGACTACACTGCACTGTACCAGACTATTTACAGCTTAGACCAATCTTACTTAATGAGGTAGGTCTGTATTAAATGAGGGTAAATGCAGAAATGTTAGTGGGGTGGTGGTGGTGGTGGAGGTGGCTTTGGACTCTGTGCAGTTTGAAAAGCTTGAGTAAAGGCTGGCAACCTCTGTTGAACTCTTCCGTCCTCACTGTGTGTATACGTAGGTTCTCTTTCCTCTAATAGGTCCAGCATTTGACTTGACAAGCCCGATGGACCCTCTCCTGGGTCCATTAACAATGATTCAACATTAACTGGGTCCAATAAATGAACATCTGACGGGTCTGGCAATGATTCTGATGTAATATAAGGCAGTTCAGATGAAGATTGACCATACGCCTCAGGGACTACATATACTACTGGATACTCTACAGGCACTGTATATTCACTGCCAGGTGAGGTAGGTTCTTCTATCTTTATATCTAATGGCTCTACTTTTATATCAATATCTGATGGTATTTCAACAATTATATCTGATGAAGGGACCCTAGTTGGACCTTCAGATGTACTTTCAGTTGGACTGGCTGGTTTCCAAATACTGTACTCAGTACCCTCTGCAGGAAAACTAGAAAATGTTTCCTCAAAGGAAGTGGACTCGGCTGGCAGAAGTTCTTTAGAAGTACCCACTGCTGCAGATTTCCATGACTCATCTGGATGAGCATTCTTTACATGCCTTACTAAATGATCTTTACGTCCAAACTTCTGAGGGCAAAAAGGACACAAAAAATCGCGTCTACCTGTGTGCACTACTAGATGTCTACGTACATCTTTAGCTGTAAAAAAACGTCTACCACAAAAATTGCAAGTGAACTTTTTGTCTGTTTCATGTTTTACAGTACGGCTTCCTGTGTGAACTTTTAAATGGTAAACTATGTCTTGATGAGAAGTGAAAGTCTCATCACACATCTTGCACTGTAAATCGCCTTCTTCTGCAGAGTGAAGAGCAGCATGCTTTCTATAGCTAAGTAAAGATGTGTAAGATTTTTTACAGTCTGGTCTCTCACATGTGTACAACTTCTTAACAGGATTGTGCACTCGTATGTGATTTGTAAGATGATCTTTACGATTAAATGTTTTTCCACAAACGTTACATGCAAAAGCTCTAGCTTCACTATGAATCAGACTGTGTCGTACCAGTTTAAATTTTGAATTAAAACGCTTATCACAAAGATCACATGAAAAAGGAAGCTCACCAGTATGAGATAGTACGTGCTGAGAGAGTTTACCCGGACTGGAAAATCGCTTGTCACAGGTGGTACAGACATGCCGCTTACTTCTGTCGCGGCGAGGGCGACGCTCTGGCACGGGCGCCGAGGGTCCAGGACGCTCACCGGACTCTGAAGGGCCGGGGCGGTCACTGGAGCCACCTGCGGCGCCCTCCTCAATTTTCGGCCTACGAGGCAGCGTGGGCACACGTCTGGCAGCTTTCACTGTGCGAAAACATTGTTTGATCCCACTAGGACCGGGCGCACCTAGTGCGACGAACTGCAGCTTCGTTGGCAGCTGCGAGGCAGGCGGCGCTATGAAAGTCTTCTGCGGGGTGGCCTGGCGTTCCCTGCTCGTCTCCTCCGTGAACTCGGATCCGCCCTCCTCGCCTTCTTTAGGGTTTGGTGGCGGGCTGGCCATCTCGCGCTCATTTTTGACGCACTTTCCCTATAGCGCCGTTCTTTTATTACGCGTAGTGATAGAATCGGGTGCACAGTGGCGCAAGCCCGTCGAGATGGCAGAAAACATTTCTGTCACATTGACGGTCTGGAATGGCCCGTTTTCGTATTCGTGTCACATGATTCTTGTAGATTTTCAGAAGCGTATCAACTAAATCTAATGGTATATGTAACCAATCTATATCTCGACGCTTTTATTCGAGTAAAGAAAGTAGGCAAAAATCCAAAAACGATAAAAAAGTCTCTTTTATCAAAGAAATACGTAGCGCTTGACATCGAAATGTCAAACAATCGATAGAAGCAGTGTTGCCGCTTATGAAAAAAGAAAGTCATCAAATGTTGTTTTTTAAAGAGTCCACAACACATAAACCAAGGACAATTTTAACTACAAATGAACAAATGACGTCAGAACCATCTTCCAATACCTTCAATCTTAAATATTACAAATTAAACCAAGAAGTTTATGTATGCGCAGTACCTATGAATATGTTTTTGAGGCTCAATTTTTTTGACCTTGAAATTGCTTTAAGTGCATTGATACCATGAGAAATTACGATAGAGATATTTTTTCCACATTTTTGTAAAACTTTTGTAGGTACATAGATTTACTACATTTTTTAGGGTTCTGTACCACAAAAGCAATAACAGAACGTCCATCTGTCCGTCTGTCACAGAGTAGGGAGAGACAAATTTGATGAAATTTTTCAACTATTGAAATCATTCGAAAAATATCATTTTGTGATTGGAAATTTCAAGTTTGACGTGAAAAATATTCAAGGATCAATTTTATTTTAAATCATTGCTCAAAAAACTGCTCGTTTAATAGTTCCTTTAATGAGTAGATTTTAATGATCATTTTGTTACTTTTTGTCATTTATAAAAAAAAACTGTAGTTTTATAACAGACTCATCATAAATTTTTATCAACATTTGACGTTTCCTTATTGCGTATCTATCTGGTAATAGATATTAGGAAATTATGAACAAATTAAAATGTACACAATAATTACTTAAAATAACAATGTATTGTGTTAATTTATGTCGTATTTAAATATATAAAGAAACACATTTGACACGGTCGTTTAGCTAGCTGCTAAGTATGATAATAAAATTGGAGCTGAATCAGCATATTCAGCCTCGTAGACTGTACCAAAAATCAAGTCACTTCATTGCTTGAGCGTTGTGAACAAATATTAGTTTAAATAGCAGTTTTATGCGTGGAGAACTGTTTTCCTATGGAAATACTATTTTACAGTATTTCCTCGATTAGGATAAAAAGTAATATTTCCTTCATCATCCCTAGCATCGAAAATAAAATTTATTAAATGCTTCGTAACGAGGCAAAGGAAAAGTCACTGTGAAAATTTATTCTCTTCTTATTTCACCATTTTCTCAGTTAGCTCAAGTTGAGCAGTTGAGTCAAAGCTAATGTAGCGGATCATATCGTACCGCTTCAAGCAAGGCTGACGTCACGCGTCCTACATCGTGCTATCATAGATTCTACATCAGTTCAGCTGCAGCAGTTATATAGAAATCGAATCACAAGCTAAGTGGACAACGGCGGTCCCCAGGCAGTGTGCGCCTGGCAGGCGATCTCCTCTTTGCCGCCACTCCATACTAGCTCAAGCTAATTGAATTCTTCGTGAGGACCTGATGAAATAATGCTCCATATTATCTACGAAAAAATATGTTCCCCTCGAGAAATCATCTTGATCTGGATCAAAGTATCTTAAAATCAGGTTATTTGGGGGCTGCGTCAAGCAAAAACAAACAAACAAACTATCAGATTTATGCATTTGTTAGGATTTATTGCGGACACCTAGGAAAATAAATAATGTACTGGAGTGTTCTCGTCTTAGCTATTTTCAAAAGCTAGGACTTCCACATCGAAATTTTTAAGGAATGTCGAAGGACTCGCGCTGTGCAAACATCTACAAAATGATGCTTTTTTCTGTTTATTCGAATTGTTGAGCAGCCCAGCACTTGAATGGTTCCGTAATAAAAAATAATCTCTCTGACTGGGACAGCTTAAAATTAGTTTTCCTTAAGGATTTCGAGATCCCTGATTCATCGGCAAAAAAATTGAGTCCCGTGTCCCAAAAGAAGAACGAAAAAACGCTAGTTTTATCGCCGAAACTCAAGGTCTGTGTGAGAAATAGAAAAACCTATTTTATAACATAGAAATAAAACCCTAAACTTTCGCACCATTTTATTATAGCGACTGTAGTTATGATTTCAAACTACCAGGTCAGAAAACTTTAAATATTCTAGGCTTGTAAGCTAACAGTAAGTAGCCAAATTTTATTTTTTGGCAAGAAGGACTACTATGTAAATGCGACCTAAATTTAGTGATCGTGTTCCAAAAGATATAATTTAAATCCTGAAAAACGTAATTACATAATAAAAATATTGTTTTCGTATAAAAAAAAAACCTACTTCGACAACTTTTAATTGGTTCTTAAACTGTTTTGGCAAAGGAAACACTTTACAACTTTGAGAGTGTATGTGTGTATTTTTGTTTTATCGACGCCAGTAACTTTAGTGAACTGCAGCCCATACACTTCAATGTTTCAGACAACAGCAGTACCAAGTACGGTGTTACCTCTAGTACCTACGAAGTACATAATAACTCAATTTTTAAATCTACAAACATCTTGATATGGTTATTTTATGGCCAGTATGATTTAGAATGTCAACTTCAGCGAGTTTAGTTTTATGTATAATGTATTTTAAATGTGAATATGAGCATAACTAATGCACTCCTACATAAAAAGTTGCTATGTTTGTTGGGATGTTGAAGTTAAGCTGAGGTTAAATATGAAAATTCAAATAACCTAAATGTAAATAAATCACATTTCTAATCACGTACCGATCTAAGAACGTCTCCAACTATGAAGGGCACGCCAAAATTTGTTTGGAACGAAGAGGCGGGCATAGCACTGAAGTTCAAAACACTGAAGGAACTTAATTTTCTTATTTCTAATTGTCCTGCCCCGACTTCTCAAAACCTTTCGCAGTTCATTGCAATGCATCTAGTTACGATCTTTGAGCGAAACGAATTGCGTTTTTGAGCAAAACATTGATGGTTCCTCAAAAGAACTACTCAACGTGAGTAACTTATTGTTATTACTGCTGTATAAGGCCCATGGTGACATGGGACTGCAGGATATGCTATGATCAAGATATTTCCAGGAGAGCAAGCGGCCTAGGCAATAATATGTACTATAAATATATAACAGTAGAAACTAAAAGTTGCACTATGATGTGCTGCGTGTGTCATTTTTTTTAAATAAACAAACAAACTTTTTTAAATCCTCGAGTTAAATAAATACAATGGAATTAAAGTACGATGTGTTTTATTAAATTAAGTATTTCCCATATTAGATAAGAAAATTAGACATATTTATAATATTGTTACGAGCTAGGGTAACTAAAATGCCGTTTGGTGATGATCTTTATCGTAAACCTAAATTCAGTATTCCGTTTAAACCTCGCAGTAGTCGTATTCAGGTGTAATCGCTTTCCGAAGTAATTCCGAATGCAGTTTACAACCAAAACTGAACTCCACTGCGGCGACTTGCGGCGTCTTTTATACCCGCTGACAAGAGCAGGGGTTGCGCTCGCGTATTCTAGACGCTTGGAGAGCTACCTTGTACTTTAATTCGTAAACAAACCATCCGTCGTGAACACTGTATGAGTTTTAAACAATATCGCCCTCAAAGCAAAGTAAACCTTACGTTTTTGCCTGCACAGCAATCTTCTCGTTAAATCTTGAGTTGAATCGAAGCCCATTAGGATGTAACTTTTTTATGTTGTTTGTCGACGACCGATGTTTCCGGCAATGTACGCGTCTAGAAGGTTACCGTCCGTTACAATATGAATAACACAGTTCAATCAAGACCACAGACCTAGGATTTTTACGCTACGCTACAGACCAACACTGTGCGGAAAAGAGATTTACTCATTAGATGAACGCTGCTCAAGAGAGAAAAAGACAGACAACCTGTAGCATAGAACCTTTGTAGAGGTAAGTGCCAACCTCTACAATGCTTTTTTTAATTTATACTTCTTTTTGGCCTTATTTTTAAATTCAAAATTATTTTGCAATAGGAATAACGACGCTTTTTGTGTTAGCGCGAGTCAGTTTTTGAATTTTACATTGAAAAGATCTAATTTGTTTAGAAAATCTTTACAGGTCCTATAGGACCTAACCATCTGTTATGTCCATATATAACGAACATGTAATGAACATGTGAACAAGTTTATTTTATTTACCAGAAAACTCGCAACCAAGCAGTTAAAGACGCCATCCCGCGACAAACCATGTACAAATGTGTCAATTATTTTCGAATAGAAGCCCTTATCGGTCCGGTTGTTTTGTGACATTACGTGTTTACATAATTATCACGAGAATCCTGATAACAAAGGACTAAAAATTGTAGTGCTCAGCCATGGTGTCTTGTTGTTTAGCTAATTATTACGGAAGAAATAAATAACCCGGACAATCATATGTTTACACGTAAATACGAAGTTTCCATTATTTTATTCAAACCATATTTTGTCGAATTTCTGTTAAAAATTGGCTCAGAAAACAGTTTTTACGTAATTATATTGCTTTACTTTATATAACTTAGTATTATTACGTATTGAAAGGGTCTAATTGATGATATTTTAAGCAAAATAGTAAAATTTTTGGTTACGCTAGGGCTTGACAAAACGATCACGTCATAAGTATCAGTGTGACTAATGTAGTACCATAAAAACCCGGCCAAGTGTGTGTTGGTTCACGTAGTTAGAGTTTTTTATTGTAGTAACTGAAATTTATATTAAAAAAAATTATATAAAGTTTATCAATTGATACTCAACTCAAATCTATCTAATCTAAACCAAACCTTTGCAGTGCAAATCAAAAATTTATCTAGGCATAAGGTTTTCGTGAGACACATCCGAACAGCATGCGCTTATGAGCGCATCTGCCAATCGCTAGATTTGTTACTACGGTTCGCCGCCGCACGGCGACGCGCCACCGCGCTGCCTAGTTATTCGAACGTAAATATAGTTATTAATTTAGTAAGTATTAGTACTTATTCAGAATGTTTTAATCCATAAATAAGTAAATACATGTTTTACAAAAGTATCAACGTCTTTTAAGTGTAACCTTTTAATGGAATTTGTACGCAATTTTTACTTTTTCGACTTCATTTTTTAAGTTACTTAGCTATTATAGTTTTTCTTTTAATTTCGTTATAAATGCTACTACCATGTTTTTTTTTATACACCCAAGAACAGTAATTTAGCTGGCAGTTCGGGGACACTGGGCTCTAACAAAAATTTGCAATTTAAAATTTAGTATTTCGCAAATGATTTTCACATTCCCTTAGTATTTTTATACGAGGTATCCAACGACACCCCGCACTATATTAGTACAGAGCGGTTTCAGAGAAACTTCCTTTCGCGAACGATTGGGTTGTGGACTGAGCTCCCTGCCAAGGTTTTCTGTATGAACAGTTTTGGTTTCTTCAAGAAATAAGTTATTAGATTTTTGAAGGCGAGTGATACCCCTGGTGTTGCTAGCGTCCATAGGCTACGGTGACCGCTTACCGTCAGGTGGACTGCAAGCTTGTTTGCCACCCTACAACAAAACACCATGGTTGAGCACTACACTTTTTAGTCCTTTGTTATCAGGATTCTTGTGATAGTTATGTAAATACGTAATGTCACAAAACAAGCTGGTTGCTATGGGTTATTAAAAAATTAATGGACATATTAAATATGGTTATCTGTCTGTTGTTGGCTATTATTATTATTTTCGCTGTGTGGCCTTTATTGTGCTTTAAAGGCACAGTATTTCACCAATGTCAACGTGGTGAGAAAATCACTGTATATAATTGATCGGTTTCCTAAATTATCTAAAACTTCAGAATTGTTTTCTTCTAAATTGAGGTTCCATATTAATTGCCACCACGTAAAACAAAGGATCCACGTCACACACACACACAGCAACACAAATTCATTGGAAAATGGCATATATTAGGGGGGAGAGTTTTGATATATTAGATGTATAAATTGCCGTATTTACAAGGGATAATAAGAATTGCATATTTACAGGACGTGGGATTTCGGTTGGAAGGATATGATACAAAGAAGTTTAATCTTTCCTGATTCACTAATTATTACATTCCATGCGGCCTTTATTTTATAATCAGAATTTTTAATTTCATTACTTAAATGTATTGATTTTGCATCTCTACACCCTTTTTGATACTTTTGAATTGAATACATTTTGACATAGTCGGTGAACATGGGCTTGTGGTTATATTGTTTCATTTCATACAACTCATACAACCTAGTTCGACTTCGGTGCATTCCTACAGTAGCCCAGTCCTTAAATTTCATATTATCATTCGGCCTAAAAGTTTTCACTTTTATTACTTAAGAAATTAATTAGCATTATCATGCATGAAATGTAAAAATGGAATTTTCTTTTCAATATTTGCTTCAAAATTGTCTAATCGAGCAGTGGTCAAAACTATTTCAACACAAGCATAGTATGTTATAACATGTCACTATTCTACAACTCAGAAAGCAAAAAGATTTGTATCCATAACCTTCCTTCGTCAATAAATACATTCTATTTTTTGATAAATAAAAAAAGAATCCATTGTCAAATAAAAAATAACCTCATAATTTGTAATAATTTGATTGGTTATTTTGTCCAATTTTATTGTTTTTTTATTAATAACGTCTTCATTTCGCCTGGTTCTGCTTACAAAGGTAATTAATTGAATTTTCTTACTTTAGAAAGATGGCTTAAGAGGATACGATTCACGGCGCCTCGCAGCGGGCTTCTTACAAACGAATTTCTCATTTGTTTTTGATATTTACTGATCAATCACAGTGAAATTTCTTAGTCATTATCACAAGCCGAATACCTATGTCTGTGGTTTCCTAAATCTTGTAAAATGTTTTTAATAACTAGAAATCTTTTTGAAACCATTTGTATGAAAATCTAGAATCCTGTATAACTTATGAACAATAAAATTTAATAGTAAACTTGCTCATTGCAAACCTAGATATTTATTAATAGAACATGTCTTCAAAACTTCGTTCTGGTGCTTGATCAGCAAGTGTCAAAAATAAGTGAGAAATTTGTTTGTATGAAGCACACTAATAATAATAATAATATAATAATAATAATAAGCCTTTATTACTGACAATTACATACAAGTTGGTGAATACATATATGTAAATACATTATTAATTTATTTATGCTATTAATATGCTAAAAAATAAAATAAAAATAAAGTTTCTTGCACATCATTCCGGAGTTTTGTTTGTGTCAGCGTGTTCTTTTAACACATAGGCCTCCTCCAACCTTTTCCAGGACGCTCTATCTTTGGGAGCTCTTGTCCACAAAGCAACTGCTGTTTCTTTGAGATTGTCTGACCACCTTTTTTTTTTGTCTACCTCTTTTCCTCTTAGTGTTAAATCTAGGGGTCCACTCTGTTAAGGTTTTGCACCATTTATTCGTCTGGTCTCTTAGCATGTGTCCTGTCCATTGCCACTTTAGTTGTTTTGTTTTAGTTGTAATATCTTGAAGCTTTGTTATTTTTCTTAGTTCTACTGCTTGCTTCTTGTCTTTTCTTTTGAACCCCAGGATACTCCTTTCCATGCTCCTTTGGCAAGTTTGGATTCTATGCTGTAGTTTCAATACATGTGTTAAATAGTTTTCTTTTCACTTGCATACTGTATTTGACATCTTTCATTACATGTTTCAGGGACCAATATCTTTTCCATGAGTTTGCTATTCTTTGCTCTATTTCTTGTTTGCGCTGGTCATTAAAAGGGATAAGTTGCCCTAGGTATATGTATTCGTTTACATACTCTATAGGTTCACCTTCTAACTTTATAATAGTCTTTGATCTATTGGTCATTAGTTTTGTTTTTCCTCTATTCATAACAAGTCCTACTTTTCTGCTTTTTAGGAATAGTTCTGTGATCATGGTTTGTAAAGTTTCCGCACAGTCAGTGATCAGCACTATGTCGTCAGCGAACCTAAGATGGTTGAGCTTTGTTCCGTTGATATTTATTCCCAGGTTATCCCAGTTTAATTCTTTGAACACTTCTTCCAGCACTGCGGTAAAGAGTTTCGGTGAAAATGGGTCACCTTGTCTCACTCCTTTTTGGATTGGGAAGCTATCTCCTTGTGTTTCCAATTTCACTTGTGCTGAGCTGTTTTGGTAAATGTTCCTTATTAACCTTATATATTTATAGGGTACCCCCTGGGTTTTTAGCGCTTTCCATATGTAAGAGTGTTCCAGTGAGTCAAAGGCTTTGTGATAGTCAACAAAACCTAGATATAAAGCGTATCCATATTCCTGGCTTTTTTCTATTAATTGTTTTAGGGTGTGCATATGGTCTATAGTTGAATATCCAGGTCTGAAGCCTGCTTGTTCAGGTGGTTGTTGTAAATCCAGAGTTCTTTTGATGCGATTCAGGATGATTTTGGAGAACACTTTATACACATTTGACATCAAACTGATGGGTCGGTAGTTACCCATGTTACTTTTGTCTCCCTTTTTATGTATTAGGATTATGGTACTATTTGTCCACTGGCTAGGGATATATTCTGAATCCAATACCTTGTTGTAGAGTTCCGTTAGTGTGTATACTTTTTGTAGTAGGGTCATTTTTAATGTTTCGTTTGTTATGTTGTCCGGGCCCGGTGATTTGTCATTTTTATGGGTATGTATAGCAAAGATCACTTCTTCTTCAGATATCATTGGCACAGTCTCCTCATTTTCTTGTGTGTCTAGTCTAATGGTTTCGTCTTGTGAGATTTGAGAGGTATATAAATTTCTGTAAAAGTCGGTGGCTACTGTTAGGATTGTCTTTCTTTCAGTTATTAGTTTTTTGTTTTTGTTTAGAAGATTTGGTATCCATGATTTATGCTCTTTTAGTTCTTTTAGGGCCCTTTTAATACCTCCTGTTTTGTTGATATAATCATTGATACATTCATTTTGTCTTTTTAATCGGTCTTTTTTTATATTTTGTGTTATTTCCTTATTTTAGCTATTTCTCTGGCCACAAGTTTATCCTTTTTATACTTAAACATCTCTTTTCTCTTTTGTAGGAGTTGCAAAGTGCTTTTACTAAGTATTTTGGATTTGTTGTTTCTAATATTTCTATTTTCGTTTAAGCTACTGATTTCAAGGTTGTAAATTTCTTGTATTGAGTTGGTTGCGTATTTTGAGCTGTAATTTTGTTGGGAAGGAACATTAAAGAACTGATTTCTACAGTTTTTCCGAAATTTCCTATCTTGATACTGAAGTGTTGCTCTAACCATTCTGTGGTTTGTGTTAAAATTAAGTTAATTAATAATTTTAACATCTTTGAATGTTATGATGCTAAGAGGCGCTCCAAATCGTATTCTCTTTAAGAAACAAACTATTTCAACGCTGTATAAGAAAACCTTGTATTTGTGCAGTCTGAAATAACTTTGTGGTTGTGCGGCAAAAGTTTGCTGTTACTAAAAAATTATAATGTTTGATTTATCCCATCATAGGCCCAGAGGCCAAAGACCTAGCCATTATGAAAAAGTCAAGATCATTTAAGAGTATGCTATTTTTGCCAAAAATTATGTGGTAAAAAGTTAAAATTAAGTAGTGGTAGTGGTACACTTTGTGTAAAATTGAAAAATAAATTTGGTGGTAAACAATAGTGTTTCGTAACACAAAATTGGAATTAGTTTAATTCAAAAATCTATAAATGACTTTATATATTTTTTACGTCTAGATTCCATGTTCAAGCACTGATTTTTCAGATACTTGCCGTCACCACTACATAATATGTAATCCATGAATCAACGCAACCTGTGCTCCCGTTGCCGTCACCACTACATCATATGTAATCTGTGCATCAACGCAAACTGTGCTCCCGCGTTAATAAAAATGACGATTTGTGTAATAGAATCGTGTAGAAACTATTGACTTAAAAAGGAAATCACTTTTCGCAAATTATTACACTAATGTGCTTGCTATATTTGAGTTACAAACTTAATTTCAAAATAATTATTCGTAAAACAAACAACAAATGTTTGTCTGTCTGTGTTGCCAAGTCTGTAGGTACCTTCATTTCCCATCCCAACTTTAGTAAGACAAACACAGAAAGACAATACATATTTTTCACCAAACATCACTTACATACATTACATTATTTCAGGTTGGTAAAGTATTTATGTATGGATGACCCCTGTAACACATTGTATCTATAGAACATAAACCTTTACCCCGGACTTCTGCAATGTTTAAATAAAAAAAACATAACAGTAAGATGTAAATATCAATAGAAAAAGTAGTGCTTATCATGTGTTTTATGAACTATGAAATTAAATAATTACCGTATCTTAAAAAACATAAATAATTTGAAAAAATATCTTTTCTTTACAACAAACTGTGACGTTAGTATCATGCTTTGGGCTCTTTATATAAAATTTCAACTTTAGTTACCTAATACTAAGTACTTTATTAGCAAGATGGTGTTTGCCCACGCGCAAATGGGGTAAAATTATAGGGCGAGTGTAATTTGCATTGTTTGTGTAATATTCTGAGACGTCAATCAGTTACATAAGTTATTCAATTACAACAATAGACTTATTGGGTCTTAAAAATAAACAAATATAATGTACTTATAATGATTTTTGTTTGATGATATAATAAAATTTTATACTAAAATTTTTCAGGCACCGCAGTTCTGGTGATAATTAAATGACACTGTTACCTTCAAAACACTGACGAGTAGGAAATTCATAATAAATGTTAATTGAAAAAATTGTACACATTTAAACAATAGCATTGTGATTTGACTCCTGCCCTCTAACAATATCATCAATATCGGTATCATATAAGAAATTTAGTAATTATTCTAATATTTATGCATTGAATGTGCTCAATGCTCTCTGTGTACGCATTCGATCTATCTGTTGACAAATAATGAATGCGCTCTATGTTAAATTTGTCGGGGACCGTAAGTGCCGCCGCATTTAACGCGTTGGCTGCACATGCTCAGAAGGAAGACCAGCGGAGGTTCTTTAAAAATAGTAAACAGCTATTTTGTTTGTTGAAATTTGGAGAACAAAACATGACTATAGTCACAATGCGGGACGCCATGGTAGAGTGGGATGGATTTTATTTTGTTCACGCATCTATATTTTAGAACTACAGTATATAATAATTGGCACCTACTTTAAGGTTTTAACAAGCATTATATGGCCATGGTCAACGGATTGCTACATTCGTAACAAAGGCCACATCACCTGTCACCACAGGAGGTCATCGTGAAAATAAATTATAGTACCGAATAAAAGTAAGATCTCCCCAATTTAGGGTAATCACTTTAAGGTTGTTGACACCGAAATTACGCACACAGATGTAAAATTAAAGTCGTATTAGCTGATTTACACACACATTGATAGGAAATTGGCTTGCAATACTTCGTTTGATGTTGTTTCGGACACGGTATCTAGACATATTAGTCATCTTTGCAAAAAACAATTAATAGAATTAGTAACTATTAAGAACTACAACTACAGTATTAATGTGATAAAATTATAATTAAACAAAGAAATTAAATAAATAAAAAATTACTATTATTGAGAAGGTATTAATTTACAGTCACTTTTTTTTATTAGGAAGCGTGGATACAAATCCTTACCACTAAGTCATAAAACTCAGATGTGCTCAGTTTAATGATTGGATGGTATGGTTTAGTTCACTATTAAATTTGTGTTAAACACAACATTATGTAACATTGGCGACATTTGATTCTGGCACCCAGCAGCCGCTGGAGCAGTAAGCTTTGCGTGGCTCATGTGCTATTCATAAAATACAAACTAGCAGCTCATTGCTATGTTCCTCACTACCCATCTTTTCCTACACATATAAGTATCTAACTGAAGAACAAACCAAAATCTCTAAAACTTTGGCTCAATTTTTTTATTACTGTGCAACGCCAAAAAATTTGTAAAATAAATTTAGACACAATTGATTTTAAAAATATCCATCATCAGAGTGAGTCAAATACATTTAGTACATTTAATTTTAGTTGTAATATAAAGATTTCAGATAGGTTTTAACAATTACTTAAAGATTTTGAATCTATTTTCTTCTTATTACATCACAAAACACTTCTAGTTCTAGTTCTTGTCAAATAGTGTTATATTTTGGGTCCTATTTTTTAAATTTACAATTCAATTACTTGCCTTTCTTTGTGGAGAAGCTGTGCAAGATTGTACTGTTTGTAGATGACACCTCTCCTTTATTTAAAAAAACACAACACAGAAATAAAATTAATTTTGATGATGTAAGTATTGTACTTTCTTAAGTTCTACAGTGGTTTACGGCGAATAACTTACTTCGAACTACTACTACTAGAAGACTAAGTAATGGAAAGTGTCCTTTTATGATAGGGAGGGCATTTTCCAATATTTTAATTGGACGCTGTAAAAGAAAGGGAGAAAAGAAATGCCCTTGCTGAGTTTCTTGCCGGTTCTTCTCAGTACAAGGTCTCCCGCCCTGTAGACTTACGAACCGATGGCGTAGTGACATTCATAAGTGCTCAATTATTGTAGCCTAATCTGAATAAAATTATATTGAATTGAATTGAATTGATTAAAATTTATGATGCCAAACGTCAGAAACATAAGTACAAAATTATCCTTAAACGTAGAAGAAATAAAACTATTAGACTCAATCGTGTTTCTAGGTATTTAATTGTTCTTGCAGGGAAACTTAGGTCAGCTGCTCATACAGTTAGAAAATTAAGCAGCTTTCAGATGTTGACGCTTTGCTTGGTCTACTTTAGCTATTTCCATTCTGTCATTACTTATGGCATTTTGCTTTCGGGTAAGGCAGCTGATATTAATAGTCTTATTTTGCAAAAAAGAGCAGCATGGTCAATCTTTAAATTGGGACCTTGAATTTCTCTTATTTTAGGGAAATTGATATTTTAACTGTTCCTTGCCAATATGCCTTCACTTGTATAGTGTATGTACGCAAAAATTGATACTTATTTGCTGTAAATAGTGACCTACACAGTGTTAATACAACGAATAAGGATAAATTGGTAGTTCCAAAATGTCATCTTCAGAATGTACTTAGTACTTTTGCAATAATAAATATATAAGATTTTTACAATAAAATTCCTGAACAGCAGTAGCATGTGTGTGTGTTACGAAATTGTATGTGTTATACTGTTTTTAAGATGGAGCAACTAAATAATAAAAAGAAATGGTTACACATTTGTTTATTAGAAACAATATTCAAAGTTAAGCAACATCGGGCTTAGCCAATGTTTATAAACTCTTAATAATAGTTACTCTATTGCAGAGATGCCCAAACTATTTTAGATAAGAGACCCCTTTTCCAAAATTAACTGATACCTCAGACCCCTATAGCCAAATTACTTTAAAAAAACCGATATCAATCAATCGAAAATCAACCACTTTGGGAATTCCTGCTCTATCGTAAAAACAGTAATACATACAAACTTGCAGTTAAAAAAGTGTGAACTCAAAGTATTACAATAAATAATAAAAAACGGTCAATCCAAAAAGGGCCCGAGTCATTACCATTTTGAATTACCGGTAATTAGTGCCATCAAGCAATTTTTAAGGGAAACAATAACACATTTGTTTGTTGTTAACGATATTCAAAGGTAAGCAACGTCGGGCTTAGTCAGTAATTGGATGGGTGACCGCTTGGCGACTTTTTGTTATTGTTTGTGTTCGTAAATTACAACGAAAATGAGTTTCTTGTATTGGGACACCCCTTAAATTTTTTCATTTTTAACTTTTTATTATTTGTTTGATAATCCCCTAGTGATGCCATTGATATTATTTTATTTGAACAAATTACTTTTTTTGCTTAAACAATATAAGGCGATCGACCGTTTGGGCACCTCTGATTCATACCATTGCACTTTCAGGATCAATAATCAGTATTTCGTTATTGTGTGTGGTTTAGAAATAATTGAGTGTGAGTGTATATGACATTGTGTAATGGTTACATAGTAATGTATATGACATTGTTTAATGGTTACATAGTAATGTATATGACATTGTGTAATGGTTACATTGACATGCACATCATTGGTATTACAGAAAATAGCTGCCCAACTTATATTATCCTCTTAATCAAAATAAAACATTAGTTTGCAGTCAACATGTCTGAACAAAACATCAGCGGGGGCTCAGCTCCTGCGTCAGCAGCTGCCTCAGCTACTAACACTGCAGAAGAACAACGTTCTGCCAGCTCTGGAGCCGTGTCTGGCACCACGTCTGGTAATTACCTATAATTTGTAATACAACATATAGGTTCTCTGTATTAGCTTAGATCTGAGGTTTCATTTGCGGGGAAAGCTTATTCCCACGGAAACTCACACAAGTTGGATAAAAAGAAGCTTATATATTTTGATTCAGGTTTCTGCCAAATTTCATTCAATAACCAATTTCATGTTGTTTCAGCTACCTGCTTTATGTCATTATGTATATATAAGACACTAGAAAAACATAAATAGGCAGTACGGAATGTGGTGGCCTATGGGTTTTCGATTTCAACTTGCGTCCTGAGGTTCGAGCCCAGAGTATACAAAGGAGTCTTTTTCTTTTCTTAATTTATCAACTACACTGATTGTTTACATCACTGGTCTCTCGGTAAAGGAAGACATTGTAAGGAAACCTAAATACATGAAAAAAAGAAGTGTGTAAAGTCCACAATCCGAGTCCGCGTGTGGACTATGGCACAAATCGCCTACGATGAGGGTAGGCCGTGTCCCAACAGTCGGGTAAGGCTTGTAAATAGTGAAACTTATTTCAATTATTGAAAGTCTTGACTACAAAAAACACCAACCCTCTCACCTTTGTAATGCGATATATTTAAGAAATGCTGTACAAAACACTCTAGGTAACTGTTTCATATAAATTTACGCATAATTTGGCAATTTGACTCTGTCATTCTCTCTTCTTTCTTACTCGGTAGTTGTTATCCCATCCAAGTGGAGTGGGTTCGACCCCGCACAAGACACATTTGTTGGAAGAACTGTTTGAAAGTGTGCTAAGTGTATTTATTCATTTAAATTTATATGTATTTATTCATGTATTCAACGTGAAGATAGAATCAAATGACTTTGAATGGCCAACCCCTCCATATCCGACGAATGTGGCATAAGATTAACCATACATCTACTACCCCTTACAGTCAGTTATGTGATTTGCAGATTATCCCAAAGTCTAGAATCTTACTTGCTGAGTACCCACTTACTACACTTAACACATAATCATGCCTTCATCAACGTTTTGTAACATAGGTTCTGCAGTATCAGAAGAGAAAGTGTTTGGAGGGTGTGAGGGACCAGATGCTATGTACGTAAAGCTGGTTTCGTCAGATGGGCACGAGTTCATTGTGAAGCGGGAACATGCACTTACTTCGGGTACCATCAAGGCTATGCTGAGCGGGCCTGGACAGTTTGCTGAAAATGAAGCCAATGAAGTTAACTTCAGGGAGATACCGTAAGTATTTATAAATACCTAAACTGTTTAAAAGACTTGTTTGAGGTAAATCTGACTTGTTTCATACATACTGCATTACATTTAATATTTCGAACTATAAAAATATTGCTACCTCAAAAGGTTTTATTATGATACAGTCTTATTAACTATAGTCGGAAAACCCATAAAATGCCATTGAATACCCAATTTTTTTATTAAATTAATTAAATGTATAAAATAAATAAAAATTCAGGTGATTTAAAAATTAACTGGTATTTCGTGATTGATATGCTTTTCCGACAATGCTAAATAGCAATGAATGTCAATAACGCATTTTAAGCAGCAAAAAGTTTATAGATAGACATTTAATTCGTCGGCTCCGTTCCTCAGTGGGTATGACCCGACTGCTGAATCGAGGGGCTTGGATTTGATTTCCGCACAAGACAAACATTTATTATTTGTGTTTGTCTTGAGACTGAGTGTTTGCTGGTATTCATAGCACAAGCTATGTGTGTTTTCCTACCATTAAAACTGTTATTAAGTTTCCTGTGACGTCTGACATCCATTATTATTACGAGATACACCAACGCCATCTAGCGTAAGTCAACCAATTTAACTTCGTTCGCGCCTTGCTTAGCCCCCTCTCTCACATTCCGAAGCGCAAGTGGCGCCACCACAGCAGGTACAAGCCGCCCTGCAGAGAGCCTTGCTGCATTTAATTCATTGTAGGATCAGTAATAATGCGCCAGGTAGAGCTTACCTGGATGTCAGACGTCGCAGGAAACATAATAAGAGTTTTAATGGTAGGTAAAACTCATATATTATGTGTTCCGTTGCGACGTCTGACATCCATTATTATGAGATCTGTCTGTTATCTCCTGGCGGCTTGTAGGATTAGATGCAATAATGTGATTAATATAAGTAATAATTTATTATAATCATATCATCAATATCAACTATTATTAACAACAATGCTTCAAAATATAGAGATAATGATTGAGCTTGGAAATTTTCAGACCCTAATGTAACAGGCCTTTGGTAAAATTTTTGAAAAGTGGCTTCATGTTGCCAATTTGCTCGATACAGTTTATCATTGACAGAGTATTTTTCAAGCCAGTTGAGGGATGATACTGCCGCTCTCGTGCTACCGGGTGACGCGTTTATGCTAGCTTGTTTCAACACATTTTTTACCCATCCGCCAATGTTTGTCAGTGTTGCCGGTTTACACTCACCCCTACAGGTAACAAACAGTTCTGTTAATTGTTTCTCTTGTCGTCTATCACGCGATACTATCAATAACTGACGTAACCAAAACACAACATCAATATTAGTTTCTGCACCCGATAACAATTTCCAGCTAGACTGTTGATAGCTACTGGAGTCTGTCTTAGACCCAAATACAGGATGTAAAATAATAGAAGAATCAAGATTGGTAAAGTGATCAGTATCACATCTGAGAAGAGTTAGGTCATGAACCCCGCAACCTGACGTTAAAAGTAACAGAATTGCCGCTCTACTGGAGACTTCATACAAATAGCTTTTGTTAGGTGTATGAGAAACTAAGTATTCGATAAGATGTCGGGCATCCCATATGGGTGCTTTTTGTGGAAGCGGCCTGGCTATAGATATAGTTTTAAGGATATGGTCTTACTATGGAATTGTGGGAAATTTTTTCTACGCACCTGGGTTCGCAAACACTAGAAATCACAGACTTATGTAATAATATGGTTCTATAAGCGAGACCATCAACTAAGTGTAAAGATGCCAAGTATTTTGCTACTGAATTGGGGACGGAATCAACTTATTTATATTTGAAATTTCGCACCATTTTGACCACCGTGACCAAATAGGTATGTAAGTTTTTAGAGTGGACTTGCGCCAGGCCGTTTGAAAGAGTGACTTTTCTTCTTCAGACCACCCTTCTAAGATGGTATCCCACCCAAAATTAGCCAGGCTTGAAGTTCCAATTCTGCTGTGGAGGTGGTAGCCCCGTTGTCTGGTCTACTAGGTTGGCCGGCAAGTTCTGGATTAGCAGTGGGTTGTCCAGAGCTCTCAAGCGCAGGTCTGCCGTCCAAAAGGGTTTCTTCCAATTTGGAGCAATCACTATATATCGACCGGTCGCCGTGTTGAGGTGATGAAGTACTCGGGGAATTAAGTTGGGAGGAGGAAATACCCACGCTACGTTACATATGCGGGTACGATATGTGTCGTTTTGGAAGCGAACAAAGTCGGGAAGGTATTGGGGCAAGAGGTTAATATTCAACTCTTCGACAAGGTCTAATAACTGTTTTGTCATTTCCAATAGGTCTAAGGACCGCGTACCTCCTTCGCGTTTTATGTATGAAGTGACTGTCTTGTTGACTGCTTTGTAACAGAATCGTTGAATTCCGTAGTTTTTTCGAATGCGATATTATCGCTACTATTACTGCGTACATTTCTTTGATATTGCAATGCCAATTGTTCTGGTGGTGTTTCCATTTGTCTTTGACCTTCACATCGTTCACTAATGCCCCCCAACCTACATCGGAGGCATCCGTGGTCAGGTAATTGTACGGTGTTTGGGGATCGTGAACGGGTGATGCAACGTCTACATTGTGTAACCACCATCTCATTTCCGAGATCACTTCTGTGGGTATTGAAAAATCCTTCTGTGGAAGATTTCGCAACAGGCGACAATGACGTTGCATCTGTCGGCAATGCAGCTTTCCCCGCCGGGTGATGAAGGCCGCAAAGTTGAGTTTCCCTGAGAGGCATTGCGCCTGCTTGAGGGTCCAACTGCCGACTGTTAGGTAATAAGATAGGGCCTGACAAAGATCCGTCACCTTCCTCGGGGGTAGGAATTTACAGTTTGCGTGTGTGTACCACACCACGCCGAGGAATTCCAATGTTCTTGTCGGTGTGGTGACGGATTTGTGAAGGTTGACGTGCTAGCCTAGTTCTTGGAGAGTGGTGATGGCGATGATTCCCTGCTTTGCCAATGTTTGGTAAGACTGATTTACCAGACAAAAATCGTCGAGGTATACAACGAGACGGATACCTTTTGATCGAAGCAGCTCCGCTATCCAGTTTGTCACTGTTGAGAAAATCTTCGGAGCTGAGGCAAGGCCAAATGGCAGGCACGTCATTTGCAGCAATTCTTCGTGATAACCGAGTCTCTAAAGCCGATGAGATGTATGTATTTGCAGATGGTAGTAAGCATGGTGAAGGTCCAGCTTTAACATCCAGTCTTCTCTTTGTAAGAATGTGTGCATTCGAAAGTGACTGAACAGGCGGAAAGGTTTGACGCAAACATGCTCGTTCAAACCCTTCAAGTTGAATATGGGTCGATACTCGCCCCCTTTCTTTTTGATTTTAAACATCGGCGATATGAATGATGGGGTCAAAGGTGCTGGCTGTAATACCCCTGATTTTTTTAACTGAAGTATCAACTTCGACATTCTTTTGCACACTGGGGTCTGATATCTGTCTATAAGGTTCTTTGTAGGTAGAATTAATGGAGGCTTCTTGAAAAATGATATTCGAGCGACTGTGATTAATCTGAGAATTTTTGGAGGAGAAAGAATTTTCCAATTTAAGGTTTTAAACAACCGCCCGAAAAGGTACTCGAGTCATTTTTTATAATGACGTTTGTTTGAGGGTCTGCTACGAGGTTTTCCTTTGTCTGGTTTCCTCCCACTTTTGTTTTTGGCATGAAAGGGCTTGTTGTTGAGGAAGGTTTTATTGCCATTTTTTGCTCGCTTAGGTTTGGATAAAAACGAGTCTCCTCTGGAAGTAGACGGTTGTGGCTCGAAATCGGGTCTAGTTCCAAAATTGGGGGTAGTTCTCTTTTTGAGTTTATCGATATCACCAATCTTAGTAATATATTGGGATAGTAGAGTCGAATTAAAAAGGTATTCAGATAATGGAGGAATATTTGCGAGCGCGACCCTTATATGTTTGTCACTGATGCATTTTAAAATAGCTCGTCTCCTAGCTTCAATACATTCACTACGTTTTCTACAAATTAATTGTAAAACATCTTGAGACACAGTTTTATATTTTGACTGATTATCAAAAACTTCTTTCATTTTCGTGTAAAGAGAGTTTGTGGTCAAAGTAGCATTATTATTAGAAACCCAATCCAAAAGGCAATGTAAAGATTCATTTACTATTTCGTTTTGGGTAATAAAGGCATTAGAAAGTGCAGCAAAACTACGCTCCATTTGAGGCCACTGAATATAGGAATACGATTCTTCAACAAAGCTACCTATTTCTTCATTAATTTTTAATTCGACAAATGAGGCTAAATAATTTTTCTGTGTTTCCACATAACGGACTGCCTTCCAATCATTTTTGATTGATTGCGGATCCGGGGTGCCTATTGCTTTGCAACCGATCTCCGATTTTATTTCACTTTCCTCAACATTATCTTTTGCCATTATACAAAATTTTGCGAGACGCGAACTCTTGCGCTTCGGAATGTGAGAGAGGGGGCTAAGCGAGCGAACGAAGTTAAACCGGTTGACTTACGCTAGATAGATTAGCTTACGCTAGTTGGTGAATCTCAGAATAATAATGGATGTCAGACGTCGCAACGGAACACATAATATTTATTATTTATTTATTTAATTCACGGGAGGTAGTATGGGAAAAGTTTGATTCGTTTTCACCTTACTGGATTCTTGGGTCTTATTATGGATATGACATTATATTTTAACCCTGTAATAGGGTCCATTGATCACAAAGCAGAGTTACCTTAGTTGTGACAATAACGAGGCAGATAATTGACTGGTATAATTTAAGTGAAACTTCTTTACTTTGCCCGTTTTTCAGTGCTATAGACAAATTTGCAGCAAGGATGCAGAATAATGTTTATTGACATCGGACACGGAAGTCAAATAAAACACTTAGCTTAATGTTCTGTCTGCTTTAGGGGCTTATGTTATATAGTATGTTATATATATAGGTGCGAGTGTATTTGGCGAGCCAAAACCAAAGGATCAATCACGTAAACAGGGCTGGATTTAGAGGTCTGCAGGCCTCGGGGCAACAAGGAAGTGGAGGCCCCCTGGCCCCAAATTGAAATCAACAATCTTTTTCAGACGAGGTTTTCAATAAATCATTTATTGTGAAACCAAGTATAATATAATATATTAATCGGAAACTTTTTTCCGAAGTCTGTATTGTGGGGGCCCCCCGTTTGTTGAGGTTCCGGAGCTTTCGCCTAAATCCGTGACGTAAAGATATACATACATATACATTCGTGTGTTTTGATGCAGAAAAATACTGTAATGTAAAAAAAATTACATTAAAACTAAATAAATAAAACTAAATAGTGACTTACTAGATACAAAAAATAATAATATTTCTATATTTTAATTTATACTAATATTATAAGGTATATAGCACGGACGCGAAGCACAAAGAATTTTATACATTGACCTTTTGCTTTTTAGCCTGTGTCAATTGTCAAAATAGTAGTGATTTCTGATGACAGCGGTCGGTTATTACATCTGTGCAAGCGCAACAGCAAATAATTTTGTGCGTGCAACAAAGACAAATAGTGACCGGTCATTGAACTAAATTCTTCCTGCTTCGCGTCCGTGCTATAGTCTCTGGAACACTGGACTGATTATAAAAAATCTTCCACTATTAGAAAACTACATTATTCCAGATAGTTTAAGGTTATGCTTTTTTAGAATGTAGCGTTCCGTAAGGTATGGAGACGAGCAGCGGAGTACAGTGCCTTTTCTACTTTTAAAAACTCTATCTCTTTGTTTACAGCTCTCATGTACTCCAGAAGGTGTGTATGTATTTCACATACAAAGTGCGTTACACCAACTCATCGACTGAGATACCTGAATTCCCAATTGCTCCAGAAATCGCTTTGGAACTATTAATGGCGGCTAACTTCCTTGATTGTTAGGAAATTGTAATCGAATTATGTGTAAATTTAACATTTGTGGTTTTTTCTTACAAGATGGCTTCCAAAGGACCCTAAAATATTGTAACTAATATTTTTTCTTCAAGCTAATTTTGCACCTTATCTATTTATTAATAATTCTTGAATTTTTATATGATAAGATTGAGCTAATAGTTATTTAGAAATTAGAAATAATTAGAAATTTCAATTCACTTTTGCTCTCTGTCGAGTAATTATTACCCTGTAAAGTTATTCTTTCGACCACTTTAATACAAGTAACAGTTTATTTTTTAGAAGTGAATATTAACAGTATTTTTGGCACCGTAAATAACTCAACTTGACAGCGGGCCGTTCCAAAAATACTGTTCTAACTTCCTCATCGCGTTTTAGAACACCCGCAAGAAATTAGAATCATACTCAATACGCGAACTTTTTTGTTTGTTCGTTGCTTTATTATATAATTCAAGAACTTCTTAACGGTATAATTTGCTTTAGGCTATAAGTAAAGCAGGTAAAACTGCGAGAAAATGCTAATAGGTACCTAATAAAAATCTAATAGATGCTAAGTTTTGCTTTGTGTAAAATTATTAGTCAAAAAACGATTTATTTATAAATGTATATAGATTTTAACATGCACCATAATGACACCCAATGTAAAAAAAAGTCAGTGCTTCATTTTTAAATTCAAAAATTGATAAATACATTGTCTAGTTATATAAACTGTATTATTAGTCATGGTTAGCAATCTGAAATAATAATTGAATATTCAATAAAAAGTAGTGCATGTGTCTAGTATTGGTTTGTTAGTCTTCGAATTGTTTCTATTTCATCATATATTTAGTGCGACAAACTTTTCTGACCGGTGGTAAAACAACAAAACCACAGTCGCCATAATGTAATGGTGTGAACTTACAACGACACTAGCGACCAAACACCCAAGGTCAGAAGGTCAAAAATGTTTTTTACTTTAAGTCACATACGTTTTATATTTTAAACCACAAGCACAGCGGTTTTAAGTGATTTCGTCCAGTGATTCGGTAATGAAACTAAAAGCCAAACTACAATCTTTAAATATTCTTAAACTAAACAAATGTCAAGAACTCTAGAGTTGTGTTTCTGAACGCAACTCTTGGTTGATTCGTAAATACGTTATGCTTGTGGTGCCTATTTCAAGTCATATTCCACTATGAACCTAAATTTATCGGATTTCTGTTTTGTATTTTTGAAATAAATAATGTAATAAAATTAATTTAATAACTTTTTGTTTTTTTTTTCGATGTGTCATTTGTCTTAATATTAAATCTATTTTTTACCCACGACGACGGAACGAACAGAGGCCGTGTATGCAATATGTATTTAAGGTGGAAAGTTGGTTTTTTTTGCAAAAGCTACTAGACCAATTAATCCCACAGGAAATATACTACTGTAAGTGCTGTATTCCCCAAAAATGGCAGATGACAATAAGGGCGTTCCATCTGGCGATTTTTTAACACTAAGCAGCAGAATTTTTAGCGGTTCGCGTTTCATTAGCGTTTGGTAGCAAAATCTAATGTTGACTTTTAGCGTTTTTTTGAGCAGTTTTGCTACAAACTACCAAAAACCCATGGGGGGTGGGTATTTTTCGCTACTTTTTGACAGCTGTCAAATGTGAAAGTGAATCCTTTGAGAAAAATACTTATAAAGTTGTTTTCTTTAGAGAAAGTTTATTTTTGTGTTATGAACTATATATCTTTGTTATTAACTACGAAAAAATTAAAATAAAATACTCAAACATATACACAAACGGAACTGTCAAAAAATGACGCGAAACGCGTTTCGTTTGGTCAATAATAGCGCCGCCGAAATTATCAGATGCGCTCAGACGAAACGGGTAGTTGGTGCTAAAATGAGGTTTTACTATTAAATTTCAACTCGGCCCAAAAGGAAAACCCTAAATATTAAAAAAAATTCCGTATAAGGTAAACTGTATTGCGGGACAAACTTAACATTGCCGTTGAAGAACTGTTGTTCCAATACATCGACATAGGTTGCGGTTACTTTAACAACTGCAAATAAGTATATAATCTCAAAAAAAAAATTTTGTGATGTTACAACAAATTGACGGTTTTTAAATTTTTTCCTTTGTGTGCTACATGGCATTGATTCTTGCCGAATTTCATGATTCTAGGTCAACGAGAAGTACCCCATAGATTTTGATTTATTTGTGAATGACAAAAAATCCCGTATTTTGGTCGTATTTTTTATTGCGTTGATTTAGAAGCTCTTTACAGCTTCAAGGGACCGAAACATATTTGATAGTAATTTCAACTTGATAACTTCACGCATTCCCGAGAAATAGGTTTTTGACAGACAGACAGACAACAAACGGTTCCTTTTTTCGTTTCAAGGTACGGAACCTTAACAAAGATCAGTATTCAATTGAATACGTTTATTCTATAATAAAAAAGGTTGCCTGCCTTATTTATTTATTATCTAAAACAACTTAGAGCACATGTAAAGAAATTGTCAAAGAAATGCAGTCTCGGGTGTAAATTGATCGATAATATATATTTGAAAAATTAAATCCCTAAAAAATAAAACCATGACATTGTCTTATTTGCTGATGACACCTCTTTGCTTTTTAAAGTTAAGAGACGACAGACATATTATAATGAATTAAATAATGCCCTTTCTAAAATTGTAAATTGGTTTAACGCTAATAATTTGTTACTTAATGAAAAAAAAACCATATGTGTTAAATTTACATTACCAAATGTTAGTCAGAGACAGACATGTATCAATATTAATGGCGAGCAATTAGAACTTGTTAATTCAACAGTCTTTTTTGGCATAACGCTGGACTCCAAACTTCAATGGGGTCCTCATATTCATAACCTAACCAAAAAACTTAGCTCTGCGGTGTATGCAATCAAGAAAATAAGACAATTGACCGATGTCGACACTGCAAAAATAGTATATTTCCATAGTTTAATGACATATGGTATCCTATTGTGGGGTAGCGCTGTTGATGTAAATACAATATTTTTGTTACAAAAAAGGGCAATTCGTGCTATTTATAAATTAGGATCTAGGATATCTCTGAGGGATAGGTTTAGGGACGTAAAAATTTTAACTTTAGTGTCGCAGTACATATATGAAAATCTTTTATATGTACATAAAAATATCAATAGTTTCAGCAAGAAAAGTGAAGTTCACAAAGTAAATACTAGAAGTAAAATAAACTGTTGGTGCATGATACACGTCTACACAAAATAAGTCACACTTTTATGGGGCAATGTATACACTTTTACAACAAAGTTCCCAATAAAATTCAAAATCTATCAATAAGTAAATTTAAATCTTTTAACAAGCAGGTACTTTGTAAAAAGGCATAATACAATATTTCAGACTATGTAAATGATAAAAATCCTTGGGACTGATGATGCTCAATTACAGGATGCATAGGTAAACCAAATTAAAATGGAAATAACATAAAATTGTACGACTAAAAAATTTTAGTTTATTTGTATTATTGATAGTGTTTTTTAAAGGGTAACTATCGAGTTTCTTGCCGGATTCTTCTCGGTAGAAATCAACAACATTGTGAACCGGCGGGAAGGTGGGAGGGTTCAAAAAATAATATTTTATAACTTTGACGATTCAAAAGTGATTGTAAAATCCTTATTTGAATAAACCATTTTGACTTTGACTTTGACTTTGAATGGTATAGCCCAAAAATTATGCTTTGGCAATCTTACGTATTTTATTTTAGATGTTTATTAGATACTTATGTTCATTGCAACAACATACATAAAAACATAAAATACAAAACTACTAAGATTAGAGGCGAAAAACTTATTTAAATAAAATTGTAAATAGTTTAATTGGATATGCACAGCAATATCTATCTTTTTAATATCTTTTAACGAGTAATTCTTGTAAATATGTATTAATATAGATATCTCCAACAATATTCAGACATATAGCATGCGGGGGTTTCGGGGGCGATAAATCAATCTAGCTAGGTTTCATATTAAGAAAACGTCGATTTATCCGTGTTTTCAGGAAATGATAAACTGAAAAATATGACTCTGACATCTATTGGCGAGTAGTAATACTATTATTTTTACCAATACAGCAACACTAAAGCTACTTGACAATAGATGGCGTTGTTAAAAAACGAGCAAAGCTCGGTCTCCAGGTACTATTATCTCAATTGTTGAGGATGGATATATTATAACGGTCCGATACAAACAAATGGTGTAAAGAACTATTCCAAGTGCACTATGTGTCAATCCTAGGAGTAGACTTATTTTTTTTCTAAACCAGTTTGCCCTTTTTTTTAAGTATAATGGAACTAAACAGGTAGCAGCGCCTTGACACACCGCTTACTTTACTCGCCAGCATATATGAAAAGGCCAGATTGTCCCGTTGCAAGTAAAATTATAGACAGCGTTGCACTATATTATGGGTGGCAATTAAATTGACTTCTATTTAATAGCATTCTCCTCTAAAAATCTACATTGTTCTCTACATTGCTAAGTGAGCCACCATCAATACGCTTCTAAAAAATACAATCTACCTTAGCCATTCGATGTAAGCTTCTGTATATACAACTTAGCATGGTAATTGTATTGACATCTGGTTTTATAACTGAGTATGTTTAAAAATTCAATCATTAAATACATTTAATGCTCATCAAAATTTACCTAAAATTATCATCTAATAGTAAATTATGGCAACTTAATGTTAGAAACTATATTGAGGGGAGACAAAATAAATACTTTATTTAAAGAAAATCACTTTGTATTATAGCATACTATTATTTATAGTAATTAAAAGATAAAATATTGGAAATATTATTAATGCAGATCGCGCTCTAGTTGGCCTAAAAGCTTCGTGTTTAGGGCTCTGTACCCAGAGGGTGCCAACGGAGCCCTATTACCAAGCCTACGCTGTCTGTCCGACCATTAAATATCTTTTAGACTGAAATAGGTAGAGGCCTGAATTTTTGACAGAACATGTGTTATGGGGATTATCTAATAAAAAATAAAAAGATAAAAAAGTAAAAATTTAAGGTCCCTCATACAAGGGAACATAAAAACAGTAATACATACAAACTTTAAACTTGCAGAGGAAAATAGTGTGAACTCGAAAGTATAACAACAAATAATAAAAGCCGGCCAAGTCTGAGACGGGCCCGAGCCATTACCACTTTAATTTACTAGTACAACACCATTTAGCAATATAATTAAGAGAAATAGTAACACATTTGTTTGTTGGAAACGATATTTAAAGCTAAGCGACGTTGCGCTTGGTCACTAATTGGATGGGTGACTGCTTAGCGGCATACTTTTTGTTTTTGTCTTTTTTCATGGAGGCATGGAGCCAATCTGCATAGGCGAATTAAACACAAGTTCAATTTCTCATCCTTTATTTCATTTCAATGCATAAACAAAAACCTTTTCATTTCAATATCAGATATCTCGTATAAATTGAAAATAATCTCGGACAGTTCACTACATCACAAATACACGGACTATGGGGAACTGCTTACAATATCATATACTTTGGAATGACGTTCCTCTTATACACTAACACAATTAGGTAAAACAACTTTACAAAATAAACCGTAATGTTCAATCAATAAATAAGTTACTCATCTAATTAATGTTCTATAACGCTAGAAATTCCTTCTGAGATCTAGGATTAATAATTAAAAAAAAAACTTTGGATAGAAATTATAATAATTATGGACAATCGATTTGTTTTGTACATTTTTACAAATAAAATAAGTATCGTTTAACCCAAGTTTAGAATACTGTAGACTAAAATGTTACTATCTAAATGCAAAGATAAGAAAATTATTGTGACAGTGTAAACGCACCTTAACTTATTGTATATGAAAAATATACATAAAATTATGACATATTAATTAATATACATGAAAAATAATACTATGAAAAAAATGTCAAACAATGTTTAAAATTATTGTTTTATTAATGGAAGAGTTGATTTGTATAATTGTCCTTCACATACACACACAAAGGTTCAGTATAAATGCACCAAAAATATAAATATTCTTATTAAAATAATTTACTTGTCAAGTGCGAATTTAAGGAATGTGCTCATTAATTTATTTTACTGCTTTGTCTCGGATTACATCATTAAAATTGTATAATTATTTTTACAAAAAATCCATATTGAAAGCGAAATTCGTAATCAGAGATGAAAACAAAAAGAGATTACGGAAATAGAAAATACGATTAAAATAAAAATTTTGTTTTGTTTTATAATAACGTTTGATAGTATGAGAGGCTCTCTATAAATTACATCACGCCTTAGCAAAGGGGCATATATCGTAAATGTCGAAAAAAAGATTTATTAAGTACAAAAAATGATTTTTAATAACGTGGTAAGGGGGCGTACATAAATTACGTAACATACTTTGGGGCAAGAGATACTTTGCCGATCGTTACGTCGCGTTACATGGGATAACGTGGTTCTCCGTTACGTTACGTTATCCGTTACGTAACGTACTGTCTTCGTCATTGATAATTTTTTAGTTAAAATATACTGACCTTGGTCTTTAACTACTTCTCTAAAAAACACTAACGCGTGATATACACACTTAAAGACATAATTTCCAAAATCTTACAGTTTTTAAGGTCATCTGCGCACATCACGCAGGTTCGTATTCATCAATGGTGCCTCACCGCGCATGCGTTTGTTTGCGTTCACCGATTGGTTTTCATTTGAACACTTAAGTAAAAAAAATGTGTAAAACATTTTAATAATAAATAATTAATATAGATATGAACTATATTTTAAACACATATATCTGACTCAGAGTGCCTGATAACCTTGAACTCTCAAGATCCGTGAATCAAACTTTACGTTACGCTGGGGGGTGGGGGGTTTACGTTACGTTAAGTCACATTCGCCCCTTAGGTCCACACTAGTACTAAAAAGTGTCACGTAAGTTACAGATACCCCCTATTGTATAATAATATTATTTATTTATAATGCAACGAGTAATATTAATTTGAAGCACAACAATGCCGATGATATGTCATTATAGATTATGGTATAATAGTTTTTAAACGTAAATGTATGAGTATAAGAAGTATCTATATTTTATAGTAAAGTTATGCACTGATTACACATTCAAGCGGTTTTTTAAATATGCAAAACCAAAATATTCATGAAATACCTATTGATATTTAACTAAATAATGTTATAAAGACACACTCGGCGATGTTAAAAAATAGCTATCGAATAAGAATTTATCTACTCAAACGTCCGAGTTCGACAGCTATTATTGCGTTGAACGTGCGCCCGCGCGATCCAAATTTTTGCACCGAGGTCTTCGTACCGTTTCCAACATAAAGCGTATTATCTAGCAAACTACTACGGCTATACGAAAACAAAAAATACGTCTGTGTAGCTAAAACTCTACAAAATCAACATATGTGAAAATTAAAGTACCACTACTAATCCAAAGTACTTTAAAAATAGGTTAAACCTGAGAATTAGGGTTGAGTTTGAGTTAAATATTTGTTCTACTTAGTTTGTCAATATAACCTATTTATAATTAAAATAGACTGAATGGGATTTTTTTTCCGATGCCAATATGTAATTACTCCGAAAATTTTTTTTTTATTATTTTTTATTATATTACACTAATATAATGATATAATATTTAAATCGTTAACACAGAGCATACAAGAAATTTTTTCACACTGACTTTGTAAACATTTTTTGTTTTAATGTTAGTTTTGGCTTGTTAGACTGTTTTACCGACCGAATTTTAGGAAGCTCCACAGAATGTCCACGACGATCTATAAAAAGGAAACAAGTCAGCGAGGGTGCCATTGTCGCCCGGACGTTTGAGTGGATATTGGTAGAAAAAAAAGTATGTTGAAAATATTATGTTGCCAACCAGCAAATATTTGCCAGAATTTTTTTAATATAGACAGAAAAACAAACACATTTGAGCAGACTGATAAAAACTGCGCATTTACGTTACTATTTTGGACTGGACCAATTTTATTTAAAAATTAATCAAATATGGCCGGTTTCTATTAAAAAATAACAACTTTTACGAATTCCGAGATCAGAAATGGATAGGACTTAGAAAATTATTGCCTAATAGAAAAAGAGTTGAAAAATGTAAATGATCCTTATTGTTTTTTTTTTTCATTTAAAGATAGAGTCCAATATGACTACACTACCGAGTGTGTTTTGGGTTAGGACTTTCGATTTTTATCAAACTATCTGCTACAACAAATATTGAGCAATCATGCTAGATTGTCTTTTAAAAAAAAGCTAAGTATTCGCACTACACATTCTAAAGCAGCGTAAATTAAAAAATTGTACATAAATGCTGTTGATATACGCGCCAATAAGTACCTAAATCACTTCGTTAGCAAAAAACTGCGTCAAAGCCTCGACCGTTTCGTTAAAGCTGTAAGTGCCCCGTTTGGGGGCGCTGCTGTCAAAACATTACTACGACAGGAGCTCGAAATTACTTATGATCTCGATTAGTAATCGAACTCGACAAACTCGAACGACCGATTCAATTTTGAAGCTCTATTAAAAGCGAAATAAAACATGATAAACTGGCAACATTCATCCCTGATCGCTGTGCCCTATATTTTGATCAACCGGAATCACTTTTTTGGTCACAGAATAAATTGGCGGTGACTCTATTTTCCCTGATATAGCCTGGACACGATTCTTCACAGAATCCATGGGAGCCAGGTCGATTTTCGCGTCGTCAGTGATGCTTGAAGACGAATGTTGAAAGGGTACCCCTGCTTCTGTGTTGCCATATATAGGTTGTGAGTCTCTTACATTACCATAAAGGTTATAATTATGAATTAAGGTCGAAACTCTATTCGCAGTAAGTGGTAGACTAGTGGGTTCTTTCGGATAATTCTCAGTTACTGTTATTTGGCTAGTGGTGACAGGGTGGTTAACTTTGAAATCGGGCTTAACATAAGATTCATCTTCTTGTATAGATGATTGGGTGCTTAGATTTTGGGGGGTGAAAGATTGGGGTTGAGAGTTCTGGGGGGTGCAGGTTTGAGGTTGGGAGTTTTGGGGGACGGATGTTTGGGGTTTAGGACTGGAGGGTGTGTGGTCAGCTTCTAGGGCAGCTCGCCAGTCGATGTTAGGATGCCTCCGGCGAATACAGTCCACTACGTCGAGTAAGTTCTTTGCGTCCATGGCTAGGACGTGTGCCGCTGCAAGCATGCTCCTGGATTAAGAGAAAAAAAGACACTTTCAAATTTACTGTTAAATTTAATATTTATTTTATCCAAAAAACTTTCCATCAAGTCAACTTTGTATCGCAAAAAGACTACCTTTCTTGTCTAGCAAATAGTTTTACGAGATTAAAAAAATATTACGAATTTTAAGACATGCAAAAAAATCACGTTTGTTGTATGGGAGCACCTTAAATATTTATTGTATTCTGTTTTTTAGTATTTGTTGTTATAGCGGCAACAGAAATACATATTCTGTGAAAATTTCAACTGTCTAACTATCACGGTTCATGAGATAAAGCCAGATGACAGACGGACGAACGGACAGCGAAGTCTTTGTAATAGGGTCCCGTTTTTTACCCTTTGGGTACGGAACCCTATTAATACATCTGTATATATGTTATCATGTGTTGAATAATGCACTGGAACTTAATACACGCTTATAAGCTACCAGTGTATCATCACATATTATCTGGAAGATTTTTAATCAGGAAACATAAATAAGTATTAACTTTGTATACTCGTGGTGTAGTGTAGTGTTGGCGTACTGCAAAGCCAGCCGCATCGCTTCCACTAACGCAGCCATATCCTTGCTCAGAACTTGGTGAGCCATCTCCACTTCCCTGTAAGTAAAACATAGCATATATTTATATATCCTTACGGATATTTTCAACGCAAATGTTAACAGGTTTGTCTGTCCGTGACTTTGTACATAGACGTATAAGGCAGATTGTGCTTGTACTATGCTCTTGAGTAATAACAGGAAGATTGTTTGAGTCTTTCCGTACAACTCGCCTAAATACACAATTGTGGTACTAATTTATCATATAAAATAAAAATAATATTTATTTTTTTGGACATTACACATAGCGCCGTGTGCCCCAAAGTAAGCAAAGCTTGTGTTATGGGTACCAAGAAAACTGATACAAATACTTAAAAAATACTTTTTTTTTGTAAATACATACATAAATACACCCAGACTCACGACAAACACAAATGTTTATATTATGACATAAATGTTTGTTCAGTGCGGGAATCGAACCCACATCCTCTGCACAGCAGCTGGTCACACTACCATCTAGGAAGTGAGTGAGTCAAAAGTATGTCTGTGTTATGGTTACCTCTGCGCGTGATGCGGGAAGGGCGCGACGAGCAGATCTACGGTGGCGCAGAGGTGCCGCAGGTCTGTCCCCACCCCCCGCACCGCGCCGAGCACCTCCCCCCCGTCCCCTCGCTGCGACACCGTCGCTAGTCGCATTACACGTTTGACCACTGCAGTCGTCGCCGCGTACACCGGGTCGTTACTGTCGCACCTCTGATAAGAAAAAAAAGAGAAATAAAATACTGAAGATTATGATGTAATTGTAAAAGTTTTTAGAAGCGTTTAGACTAGCGACACTCGTCTATCGAAAAAAATATGCAAAGTTAAGTGACTTTGGGCGTGTTCAGTCATTTGATGGGTAAACGCCCTGTGGTACCTTTTTCTAAGCACCTCCGTCTATCGCACGGCACGTTAAACCATCGGTCTTGGATGGTGTCATATGGCAACAGTCGTTAAGAGGCCGTATGGGCTTAAAAACTCTATAGTCGAGTAGCTAGTTCAGCAACGACTACCATTCTGTGTCAGCATGGTGGAGTATGGCCTAAGCCTCCATTCTTTAATAAGAGGTCTGTACCCCAGTAGTGTGGATAAACAACAGCTGAGGTAACATTACCACTTTATCGTAGTTTGTAATACCAGAAGTATTTATTGACGACCTTAAAACGTTATTTGTTATCTAGAGGAAAGTTTACGTATTTTTTTTAACTGAAGGAAAGTTTACCTTATTTTTATCCAAACGAAAGTTTACATTATTTTATATCCGAAGTAAAGTTAACGTATTTTTGATCTAAAGGAAAGAGTACATTATTTTTTATCTTAAGGAAAGTTTACGTCATTTTTTTTCAGAAGGAAAGTTTACCTTATTTTCCTTAGACTTGTACTCTGTTGGTTTAACAGTATTGGCTGGACTTGTTTCTGTTGAGTTCACAGCTGAAAAAATAATACATACATTACTATTTATATCTGAAATAATAATAAAAAAACCTCTATGCTTGTAGAATACTTTTATTTCGCAAGTACCTTTTTTTTTCTTACGGTCCGCCTGATGGTAAGCGGTCACCATAGCCTATGGACGCTTGCAGCACCAGGGGTATCACTTACGCGTTGCCAACCCTTCAAAAATCCAATAACTTCTTTCTTGAAGAACCTCATACTGTAGTCCTTGGAGAAAACCTTGGCAGGGAGCTCATTCCACAACTTAAGCGTTAACCTAAACTTTGTGTAACTGCATAGAGTTTTAAATTATTCTGATTCAACTTTTTAGGGTAGTACGTCCCAGTTCCAACCCTTATTCCTATAACGCACTTGCCTGTCTGTCAGTCCGTCTGTCACAGTCAATTAGCTCCGAATGTACTGGGCCGATTAAATTGAAATTTTGACATACACATATGAATTTCTGTGACTCTAATGATTTTTTAAGGTCACTTTTAGGGGCAAATTAGAAAAAAAAATTCAAACTGTACCGAATGACATCAAAGGGATTGTTGTGAGTCTAATTTTTTTATAATTTTAAATTTATTTAAGAAAATTGTTAAACATCACCTTCCGCCTCATTTAAACTACTGAGCTTAAAATTTTGAAAAAACTACGGAAAATAGTTCTCTAGTTATAGAATTCAGGAAAATCTATATAATAAGGCTGTGGTCGTAAAAAAAACTGAATAAAAATATATTTCTTATACGCCTAAGATTAAAAAACAAAGGCATGATTGCCGAAAATTGTTTATTTCGTACAAATTTGTAAGCATAAGATTTAAAATTATTTGCTGGTACAGAACCCTTAATGCACGTGTCCGACTCACACTTGACCGGGTTCATAGGTTAGTTATGATATAAATAATATTTATTTGGTGTGTATGTAGTGTCATCAGTTTCTCTTCTTTTATGAAATCAGTTTCACACAATTCTTGTTTTTCTATGCCCCATTCTTAGCTACTAAACCACTTTTACTAAACAATTTTATCACATGATTGTAACCTGAATGTGGATGACTAGACGTTCCTGGTTCAGTACTGTGCGTCGATTCAGATAGCTTAAGATCACTGGGCTCAGATTCACCAGGTAACTGTACGCTCGATAGCCGCTTCTGTACAAAAAAAAATAATATAAAAATAATAAAAATAACAGTTGCCATTAGGAAGGATTTGAAACCACGACACCTCTTTTATGTCGGTAATTTTTATTTTATTATTACCTCTCCTAGATCAGTCAAGTAACTTTAGACATACGGGAATAATTTTAGTATAAAACACCACTTTTTAGCTAGTTTGCCCCACCCTAGACAAGAGGGGTTAGGATTATGCCCTCCCTTAATCCATAATCTATATTAGTGTATGTACTACGGTTATCAGCAACCCTTATTCTTTTCCTCGATCTAGTTGTCAAAACACGTTTAAACAAAGTTAATTTTTCAGTCCATAGCAGGCCACTGCTGGACGCATAACTTTTGGCGAATTTCTGAAAAAATGAAGCTATATTCATTCAAAAACTTACCAAATTATCCTCCTGCATTTGTAGCCATCTTCTATCTTCTTCACTTTGGTGTTGTTGTTTCGCCAATTTGGCTAACAGCCGCCTCTCTACCACCTGCTCGGTGTCCAATTCTGGACTCTGTCACACAAAAAATAAGATTAATTTTTGCCTTCATGTATATGTTCTAAATTGAATTAGTACCAAGTTTCTATACATTCATCAATTGCCTTAATTTTATGCAGAAGCTCTTGACATATATGTGCTAGACAGAAATAAGATCAATTATATCTGTATTTAATGTGCTTTTAGGTATTATCGAGGAAATTATTCGTGTGCGGAAATTGACGACACGGGTAATATTCGAGTTACTACTTTAAGTAAATAAGTACAATTTTTATTGAAATCTCGAGTGTGCATTACCATTTTTCTGTAAGGGTCTATTTACAATAATGCGCACATATTTACACACGCATTACTAGATTAAAAAAAAATGCTGATCTTCATGCTACCTCTCGAAACCAATTTACATCGCAAAATACCACTGCGTTCGAAGAATTAAAAATAGGTTCTCTTGAAACCGCTCAATAGCGCTCGTTTAAGGTAGCTGAACAAAGAACTAAAAGACATAAGAGAAGATTAAGTACATTTGATATCTTTGTGTTTCTGTATAGTTTGAAATTGATTTCAAAAGTCTGCAGACATATGTAGCTCAGCATACAGGCTTTTTTACAAGCTTTTCTTTAGTTTCACCTGTCCCGTTGTCTGACCGTTCAAATCTTGAAATTTAAATTTGACCCACTTCCTGGTGTTTGATTGAGTTGAAATTTTGCATACACACGTAAATCGGATGACATTGCAATATAATGATGTCATAGAGCTGGTCTGATGATGGAGCTAGAAGGTGGCCATAGGACCTTTGTAACGAAACTACGCTACCCCCATCGAGTTTGGGCTTCTTTGATTTGTCTGGACAAGTACTCTGGTCTTAAAAGATAACCAGGGTCTTTACGTATATTATTTTTATTTAACAATACAAAAACTTAAAGAACTAACGTTGAAGTTGAAATATTTACAATAATTGAAGAACCAATTTAAAAGATCCGAATTAAATTAAATTTAGTATGTTGGAATATACAAGTTAATTTAGTTAATTTTATGTTTTCATCCAAATACCTTGTTGTTATCAACAATGTTAGTTCTGTTGTTTAGGAAAATAAAGATCATACATGAAATTTTTTTATAAATTGATTAATAAAAATAAAAAAAAAATTAATTTTATTTGGCACCAGAAATTAAATGCATATTAAAGATTGATCTGTGGGATTGTGTATATTTTTTTTTTAAATTGTACATTTCAACGTCCATAGTACATTTAATTTTGTGAGCATTGAATATGACAAAATGGTATTCATATAGCTTTTTCACGCATGATCTTTTTTAAAGAAAAATAAAAAAAAAAAATAGAACAAAAATAAAAACCAAAAATCTACCGGAGAACCCAATGGACACACAAATACTCTGTAAAAAAAAGAAAATAAGGATTCATTTACAAAAAAAGTGCTGAAATATAACGTGTCAGGCATGTGTACAAGTTTTTCATGGATTCGTAAGTGAATTTGCTAATATTATGTACACATTTTTATATAAAATGGACAAAAATCAAATAATATACAACATTAACAATGTATGTATAAATTTACATTCTTTAATCTATATCCATTATTGAACATACACAAGGAATTACAAGCATGCATCTATTTATCAATATCTAAACTCAATTTTTTCTTACTAGTCATATTTTGTAAACAACATTCTAACCTCAAAATAATAAAATATATGATAAGACTTAACTAGGAAAGGTCAATATTTAAAACATAGGTAATTAAATCTCTCATTGTCTTTTATACATGTATTTCGGCTTTTTGATTTTTTAGGCTTTAATTATTGTTTCAATATTTTTGAGGTTAGAATTTTATTTACAAAATAGGACAAGCACGCATACCATCTCTAAATCAAACAAAAAAAACTACAATATATCCATGCTAATCTAACCGAAAACCTACAAACAAAAATAAAACCACATGAAATCACCTGCACGCTTTCAGCGACAATTTGTACGGGCGTACACTCTTGTAGGTACGCAGCTTGCGCGTCCATTGACGTCGCGGACGCAAACTGCGGGCGAGATTGCCCTTGAAAATCGGCAGTGGACGCAAACTGACCAGCCGCTTGTGAAGTAGCCACTTGAGGCCTGTACGACATTGGCTGAGGACCTTGTACTACATTATGACTGTAAATTTGCTGCGAAACATAAAAGTGGGGACTAGTTGACCTTTGGAAGAACCCTGGACTAGAGATGGGCGGCGAAGGTACTTGTTTCGATACTTGAACCATAGATAAATGACTAGATTTACTTTGGTTGTAAGGTACACCTTGGACAACGCCTACTGGTATTCCGTATGAAATCGGGTGGCTAGCGGCCATTCCGGAAGCTGAGGGTCTATACGATTGTTTAGGTAGGCCAGCTTTTTGGGCAGCAATGGCGGCACAGCTTTTTACATTATCGCCCCCAAAATCGTAAATTTCCTCAACCATAGGGGGTTCAGGTTGCTGTCTCATTTTGTTCATAACGCTAGCGGCTAACTGAGCATTGAGGGTGCCTTGAACTGAAAACTGTCCAACATCTTGGTCTCTACGATTTCTTGGCGGAGGTGAAGCAGGGACCGAATGTTGTCTCGTGAATGGGGCTATAGAAATCGGCGATCCCCTATGGGATAGACTTCCTCTAGCATTACGTTCCAAAGACCCTACCCTAATTGGGGTCTTTTCAACTGTGGTTAAAGTACCCCGAGTGTTTCTTTCTAAACTCCTAACTCTGCTAGCGTACGTTTCTGACGTTTCAACCTCGCTTTGACTTTGAGGGGAAGAAACATCTGTTCTAGGGGACACTTGGGAATTTTGACAGAGATTATCGCAGCTTTCCCTAGCACCTACTACCAAAGTTATCTCTTCTGCTGGCTCCGAGGGAGTTGGGACGATTGGGTCCAGTTTGTGAAGGCTTGCGGCAGGAATGGAAGTAGTTTGTAAAGGAATGTCGATCTTTTCATCTGGTTTGGGGTGAATAATCTTTTCCACTAAATTGGGGTGGTTCTCCGGTAGTTTTTGGGCGAAGTCAACGGCGACGGTGTTGAATACCGAGGCGGGGGTGTTGTAGGCCTGCGGGTCGAGGGCTCGGGACTGGTTTTCGCGCAGCAAGTGAGCTAGCACGAGAGGGTTTTGCGCCACTATGTACGTTTGCGGCGCGGCACCGACTGACTGGACGGATGTATTATCGACGGCTGTGGACAAAAATATTTAAAATTAATATGACTGAATCCTACTAATATTATAAATATGAAAGTTTGTTTGGATGGATGTTTGTTACTCTTTCACGCTTCAACCACTGGACGGATCGATACAAAACAGTAATAATAAAAAAGCAGCCTTATCGTTGAAAAGCTATATCTACCAGGCAACGTTAGGGTAGAGAAAAAGTATTATTGTAGAAGGTTGAATTTACCAGCGAGGTTGTTGTGGGGTCGCGAAGGCTTCGGCGGAGGCTCGTCCCCCCACGAGGCGGCCGCCACCCGTCTGTTCTCGCGCCGCATCGTGTCCCATGCTGAGTTGCGTTCCTCTTGCAATATCTCACTGTCAACAACCGATTACTATTTAAGAGTGACTGATAAAGCGAGAAAAGTAAATACAGTAATAAATACACAAGAAAAGGAGCAGTATATTTTGTGTTCCCAAATGAATGTAAAAATATAGCAAAATTGCTTAAACATTAATAGAAAAAGTTTTTATGAATATTTCTTCGTCACCACCTCGACTAACGTCATAACCTTTTTTTTAGTGTCTCTATAAGGTTTTGGCTTTTCCCTACTAAAGTAACTTTGTGCAATCATGTTTGGGGCTACGTTACATATACGTACTCTATTAGGGCGTTCCTTCTGAGCCACGTTGCAATTTAATAGTAAAACCTCATTTTAGCACCAACAACCCATTCCGTCTAAGCGCATCTGATTACTAAGGCGGGGCTATTATTGATTAAACAAAACGCGAATCGTTTTTTGACTGTTCCGTGTGTGTACATGTTTGAGTACTTTATTTTGATTTTTTTTATAGATAATAACAAAGACAGAGTAAAGATAAAGTTCATAATGCGAAAATAAACTTTTCTTTAAAAAAAAACACCGTTATAACTATTTTTCTCAAAGGATTCACTTTCACATTTGACAGCTTTCAAAAAGTAGCGCAAAATACCCACTTCCCGACATGGGTTTTTAGTAGAAACATTTCGTAGCTAAATCGCTCAGACAAAACACTAAAAGTCAACATTAGATTTTACTATGATACTGCTAAAAAGTAGTCAGATGGAACGCCCTATATGCTACTATGGTTTTTTCTTCAGGTACATACAGCTAGGAACAAAAGTTAATCTTGCATATGAATTACGAACCCTAATTTCTAAATCCTAATAAAAATGACACCAATTTCTTATAACAGTAGGCAGAAACTAAAAACTTCCACTTGTTACCACCCTACAACATTACTTTTGCATACATTCCAGTTCATCAGTTGACATTTCATTATCTTTATCTATATATATAAAAATTACGTATCACGTTGTTTGTCCGCGATGGATTCATAAACTACTGAACCGATTTTGATCAAACTTCGTAACTATTTGTTATTTGATCCAACTTAAAAGAAAGGATAGTTTTTATCTCAATCTGTCAAGTGCGAGCCGGACTCGGGCACTTAGGTAAAAACCAACTTTCGCCGGGTTACAGAGGGACGGCAGCGGAACAACGTTCGCCGGGACCGCTAGTACGCATATATATATATATATATCTATACAGTCCACTTGTACTCACAACATGGTCTCCTTCAGCTTGTGTGCGGTTGGTCGCTGCGAGGGTTCATAGGCCCAGCAGCGCGACATCACGGAGTACAACCGCGGCGGACAGCGTGCCGGTAGCGGAAGACGTTCACCGTTCTCCAGTTTACCGATCACGTCATTATTTTTCACACCACTGAACGGTTTTACACCAAGCATCAGAATTTCCCACATGCATACACCTGAGTGACGAAGTTTCGTATTTAGGTTTAAGTATTTACTCAAGACACTGCTTAGAACAAGCTGTACTAGATGCACCAAATAGGTATCAAAGAGTACCGGGGCGCTTCTCGCCCCCACTCACTCGCAACCGCGTAACAGGGAACTCCCCTCCTGGCACTGACTCACATTGGGTTCGAGGCTCACGCTGATCGAAGGGACGACCCCAAGAGCGACAACCCAAGCTGAGGCTCCCCCTGCGGGGACCCCATGAGCATTGGGCGCTATATGGGCTAAGACTCCTTCAAAGTCGCGCCCCAAAAGCTCGGTGGAGCAGTAATGGCTGCAGCCAACTGCATTGTCAATTTAGAAAATAAAAAAACCTTTTGAAATTACTACAGGGTACAGAGGTCACCAATATTAGGTTTATTTTCATCTACTTTATCAACAGTATCCTATCATAGGAGCACAGCTTCATCGTTCGTTTCATTGTATGTCTGTCTGTTATTTCTCAAGGCTTAACCGCTGCACTTATCTGATTTCGATGAAATTTGGCAAGGTGATAGCTGGCATCTTGGGGAAGGACATAGGTTACTCAAAAAAAGTTAAATCCCGCTCCGATAACAGAATTTAGGGCGGACAAAGCCGCCGGCAAAAGCTAGTGAGATATATTACAAAAAACGATGAGGATTAACTACTTTACAAGTCATTAAGCCAATTTTATAGATTTTTTGTCTGTTTGTTTGTCACGGCAGAATTTGACGCGGTTTTCGAAATTTGATAGCTTGGGCTTTCTAACTATAACTTAAAAATATACTTACATAGCTAAAAATCTAAGCTACGTTTCATCAATATCCGTTTTGTATGAAATGACATATAGTGCACTCGCGCAGACGAAGTAAAGTAGGGGTAAAAAGTTTAAATTTCAAATCAAGCTAACCAAACATCCAAACATCAGAAGCAGAGGTGAATCTCCGAAAGTTTATTGACTCTGGCGCCATCCACTTGATCGGCAGCTTCCCTCTTGACGCTTTGTAGTAAGATTTGTCTTCCACCATTTTTGATAGACCGAAATCTGCCAACTGCAAAATTAAATCCATTTTAACTAATGTACTGCTAAAGCTATCATAACAAAAAAAATAACACTACTATTTATTAAACGGGTTAGACTGTCTGTCTGTCTTTTTGTATCTCTGTAAATATTAAATAGGTTTCTATTAAAACACTTCTTCTCATAAAGAATTAAAATTGTAAGGAAGAAGTGTTCTAAGAGGAAATAGGTCGGTGGTGGCCTGGAGGTTTCGATTTCACCTTACGACCTGAGAGCCGGAGGTTTGAGCCCACTATGTAACAATGAGTCTTTTTCTTGATTTCCCAAGTACATTGATTATTTACTCCACTGGGTTTTCGGTGAAGGAAAATTCGTGCGGAAACCTGCATGCGACGAAAAGACAAAGACTTATGTGAAGGTCACAATCCGCACTGGGCCAGCGTGTGGACTATGGCCCAAATCACCCTCGGGCAGGCCGTGCCCCAAGAGTAAGAACGGCTGGTATGGAATAGTCTGTCAATTAAAGTGCATAAGGAATGTTTAAAGGTATACCACAGACGCGAAGCAGGACGAATTCGTTCAATGACCGGTTACTATTTGTCTCTGTTGCACGCGCATAATTATTTGCCGTCACGCTCGCACAGATGTGATGACCGACCGCTGTCATCAGAAATTACTACTATTTTGACCTCTGAACACAGGCTAAAAAGTAAAAGGTCAACGTACGAAATTCTTTGTGCTTCGTGTCCGTGCTATAGTACCTTTAATGCTAAACATTTTCTTTAGGTCATTAATTATATTTGAAGGAGCTTGAGCATTTAGACTGTTTGCTTGCTAAATAATTTACTGTTTCCCATATGAACACGGTTTGATTTTCTACACTGTGAAAAATCAGATACAGGCACAACAAGAGTTGTAAGCAAGAATTTATTTCAGGGTTTCTAATCTAGGTCAAATATTTTTTACAGGTAAAAGAAAAAACAAGTTGGGGAGATTTTGGGACGGGTGAGTTGAATCCCTAAAACTTTTCACCCTGCCTCCGGTCATGCAAGAGTATGTTGTACCTTAACACAAGTAGGTGTTGAAACTAGAACATTTCTCGCGGCAATGTCGCGATGTACGAACTTCTTGCTCTCGAGGTAGCTGAGGGCCGTCGACAGCTGGTAGATGTACAGCACCAACGTGCATGTCTCTAGCCTGGAACAGTCAAGTGTTGAGCAAAATTAATACCTGGCCATAAGATACAGCACTCCAATGTGGACATAAAACTTTCGCAATGACCCCTACGAACCCAATACAGAGAGTATTTCCTTCAGAGTCTCGCACCAAAAGCCCGGTGGAGCAGTAATGGCTGCATCAGCTAACTGTAGTTGTCATACAGAAAAAAAATAATCTTAGACACCCCATGCTACCCTTTTTAAGTCATCGGTCTACGTGGCTTGAGTGATAAAAACTAATAGTGGGTTAACTAGGCCATTTGACAAGGCCACGATAAGGTATGAAGGAGCAAGCTGAATTCGTACATTTGGTCACACCACCAGGGCGCGAAACCGGTTTAAATAGTTCACAAAACCGGTTAAATTTCGTTCACTCATTAACCGGTTAATGAAGAGAACTGTACCTAACAAACCGAAATTATTTAGGTTACCGGTTACATTCAACAGTGGAATTATACATTTGCGGTTACCTGTAAAAACCGGTTAAACTCAGAAATAAGTCAGCTTGCCGCACATCGAGTTTTGTCGTGTTTGGACGACGTTGTCTGAAATCAAAATCTTAAGAGTATAAAGTAAAAGACTCTTACATAAAATAAAATAGTTGGGTTATTAAGGATTGTGTAAAACATCATAAATGCAAATTAAAAGTTACCGGTAATTGTAGAAACGGGTATCACTCTTTTTTTAAATGCAAATTTAAATCTGCACAGGTCAAATATATAACAAACGCATAAGATATGTAGAAATTCAAGTATCATAAATAGCTAAAGTTTATTTGGAATAACATATCATCACTGACAGGATGCACCAAAGCGTTAAGCTAGCGTAAATTTTGGCAGGTAATAGTAAAAAAAAAACAGCGTTTACCTTCAAAAATCTTTTAGATTTGAAGAAAGTCACCTAGTGAGATCCACTTTAAGATCTTTGCTACCTGTTGTAGTTTGGAATTGCTTTAAGATTAATAGAGCGTACAACTTAGTAAAAAAGGTGCAGAAAGTTTAATGATATGCACTCAGTGTCTTCCTCATCATTGTGAATTTTAAGTTCTTATTTTAAATATTTGGATAAGCTGGGTGGTAGAAAACTTTTAAAGGTTAGTGACCTGATAGGAAATAAGCAGGGTAATTTTAAAGTCGTTAAAGGCCACGGTGACCGCTTACCATCGGGCGGACCGTGTGCTTGTTTGCCACCTTAGTCGTATAAAGAAAAAAATCTTTCTGGACAGTGGGAGCCCGTAGCGCTGGCTTAAATTAGATACAAATATTTTGATTCTTGTCAAATAATAAGTACCTCTATCAATATTTTTCTTTCTTATACTCAGAAAGTAGACCATAGATGATCTAAGAAACGGGTTTAAAAGAGATGTTTGCACATGGGAGCGTACACACATGCAGTAAATTCTTTGCCGCTCTCTAAAATCAATCCCGCCACCCCTCCGTGATAGCGGATTCTGTTATCACTCGTATAGAACAGGCACACATTTCAACGTATACAAACGTCATTCGTATAGTATTAGTAATCACGAATACCGCAGTTTGTTCTGAACTGACCTGTGCGAGTTCTGCTGCAGGTATGCTCGCATCTCACCCAGGGTTGCCAGCTCCATCACGATCCAGATGGGTGGCGCGCTACAAACTCCAACGAGACCGATGATGTGCTGGTGCGAGAACTGTTGCATTATATCTGGAAAAAAATTAAGAGAAATTAGAATATTCACTTCTTAGCGTGTGGCTTTTTTAAGAAATTGTCATTCTGTTACTGTTCTAAAAAAATAAAATCAATCTTTCACAAACTATGTATAAAGTGCAAGATAAATTGGAGCGCAGTTTATTTCTAAAATATGTTTAAATTGTTGTCATCTTGATAAAAATTGGTTAATTTTATATAAAACCTGCACATATATCATTATTATATAAGTAGGTAGGTAGGTAAAATCAACTCATTTTTATAAATATTTCCTTAAGAGGATACACTTCGCAGCGGGCTTCATACAAACGAATTTCTGATTTATTTTTGACATTTACTGATCAAACACCGCGAAATTTTGAAGACATGTTCTAGTAATAAATATCTAGGTCTGCAGTGTGCCAGTTTTCTATTAAATTTTATAGTTTAAAAGTTATGCATGATTCTAGTTTTTAACACAAATTGTTTCAAAAAAGATTTTTAGTTAAAAAAACGATTAACAAAATTTTGGAAAAACCACGAACTAAGTATTCGGCTTGGGATTATAACTAAGAAATAAGAAATTCGTAGGTATGAATCCTGCTGCGAGGCGCCGGGAAGTGTATCCTCTTAAATACGATAACTATATTAAATAAAAAATATAGTTTGATATCAAATATCTATTGAGATATTATCAATAACTATTGTATGTGTTTTATCCTTAAAAAATACTCCATGAGGTACATCAGCCGGTCGATTCCGTGAAAAGATTGCTATCCTTTTTGAAAGAAATAAGATATACATTGCGGTTTCGCCACAATCGATGAATTTCATACGTCATTTCAAATGCGCAATGTAAATCTTATTGCTATGGATTTCAAACGAGAGTTGTTAGCTGTCATTTTACGGAATCGAGCAGCCGGTATTGAAGCTGTTTTATCCTTAAAAACACACCATGACGGCATTATAATTAAAAAGAAGATTCGGGTGGCAACATAGACTTCGAGTTCTGTCCTATCGATTGCACAATAGCCTCACAAAATTGGCCACATTTTTGAGAGTATTTTTTTTTTAAATACGCTGTCCAGTTCTTTATGTCTATGATTGGCAAGCAGCGCGGCGCGGCGCAGCAGGAGGCATCTCAAAATACATTATTATATTGGGCTACAATTAACAATGAAACGTGGTTTATAATAACAATTACATACACTTACAATTACATTTCACTCTTATCACTCTAAAGTATTATGAGTTTTTTTTGATACGTACAAGCCTCTTCGAGAAACTTCTCGGCTGTGTCCAGATCAGCGTCCAGTTTGCACGTCTTCACGGCTACCGGTAGGATGTACTCTCCGGCACTACATTTCCCTTGCTGCTTCTGAATCGCTAGCTGGCGCCGGAGTGACGGATGATTTGCTGAAGTTACTCTACACGTACCTGGAAAACATATATAAAAATTACATACAAAATAACATATTTTTTTATTACAATTCTTCTAGTGGATTCACCTGCCTTTATTTACTGCCATCAAAACCTTCCGCAATAAATGGGCTATTTAAGGCAAAAACTATCATTGAAATTCAACTGGTAGGTGCACTACACCTAAGATTAGCAAGTTCAAACATTGCATGTTTTATATACTAGTATAGATATGTAATAGTTGACATGTTGGTGTAGTGGTTAGACAAAAATACTTTCTAGGTTCGAATTCCGGCTTGGACATGATGTATGTGCCGTTGTTGTAGCTAATCAACATAATACAGGCTTTGCTAGTTCGGGGCCGAGCAATGTATGTGAATAGCTTTGATTTCCTCGCAGCCTAGTTGGTAGTGTGGCCGGCTGCTGCGCAGAGGGTGTGGGTTCGATTCCCACAATGGACAAACATTTATGTAATAAACATTTCTGTTTGTCTTGAGCCTGGGTGTATTTATGTATGATATGTATGTATTTACAAAAAAAGTTGTCTGGTATTCATAACACAAGCTTTTGCGAACTTTGGGGCCAGACGGCGCTGTGTGTAATGTCCAAAAATATTTATTTATTTAATATTTTCGAATCGGTGAACTGAAATCTTGCATCAACCATTAGATTATAAGGGTTTAACAATCTTTACGCAAGTAACACACAATTAAGACAATCGTCCCCCTGCTCAATCCTGACTTACTTTTTATAGGTAATAATGATAATAATAAATATATTCGGACATTACACACAACGCCGTCTGATCCCAAAGTAAGCAAAGCTTGTGTTATGGATACCAGACCCCGGATACAAATACTTATATTACTTATTTTTTTTTGTAAATACATACCTATCATACATAATCACACCCAAACTAAAGACAAACAAATGTTTATTACATAAATGTTTGTCCAGTGTGGAAATCGAACCCAAACCCTCTGCACAGCAGTCGGTCACACTACCAACTAGCTGGTCAGAAACTAGCAATATGGTCTTTTGATTACCGGTCATTACTTAAGAGCTGGTAATTTACGACGTATGGGACATATACGAAGCCATCTTAGTCCATATACACTGCTATCAGAAGCAATGTTGCAGTGATAGGCTCACCCCCTGTCACGTAGGACTGAAGTGGAGACTGTCCCCCACGTTATATAACCCTTTTGCGGATAAATTCCGTGAAGTGTACAGTTAAAAGTTGTTTACCTTTATGTACGTCACCGAACTGGCCCTCCCCTATAATGCCCGTCAGTTCTATCTGATTACGAACCAACTCGTAGTCGCGAACTTAAAAAAAAGAAAACATTTACATTATAACCTTTTATATTAAGAAGTCGAGTTCTTGAACCTTAATAAAAACAGTAGATACATACAAACGTATAAACGTAGTAACGACTTCCACTCACTAAGAATGTTTTATCGCCTTCTTAGTTTTCCAACTTAGTGTATATATAACTATTTATTTTCATCATATCAGCTGCTCAAAGTCCATTGCTGGACATAGGCTTCGTTTTGTGAAGTCTCGTCCTCATCCCAATGCATAAGCGACTTACCGCTGTTAACTCATCAAACAAATGACGTGTATATACCGCGTAAATAAACCCATTTTTAGTTCCATGTTTAGGTTCTGTACCCAAAGGGTAAAGCGGGACCCTATTACTAAGACTTCCCTGTCCGTCGGTCTGTCACCCGCTGTATCTCATAAACCGTGATAGTTAGACAGTTGAAATTTTCACAGAAGATGTATTTATGTTGCCGCTATAACAATAAATACTACAAAACAGAATAAAATAAATATTTAAATAATCAATTTAATAGCCCATACAACAAACGTAATTTTTTTGCTTGTTTTTGCTCGATATTGATAACGGCAACAGGTAGACGCTTGAAATATTCACAGAATATTTAGCTATACATAAACCGTAACCGGTATTTTTTTATACATAAACCTCTATTCTTTTTCATATTGAGCTTAAATAAAAGTTTTATTGATAAAAATTTCGTTTCCAAAATAAAAGCCCATCCGGTCCTGTGCCAACAGCCTCTTCAAATAGATGTAGCTTTTTGTTTATGCAGATAACTTGCAACTATCTTAGGTACTAAGCTTATTGTATAAACTCTATGTAATAAAAAAAATATACTTATGTAAATCTGTTTAAAATAAATGTAAGAACAGGAATGAGAGAGGACACTGACTGCTTCGTTCCACAGAAGTCAGAGACTTCCTCGTGTTTCTTTTGTAAAATACATATTTGTGAATAAAGATTTTTATTATTTGTAAACATTCACTTGGTCATATGTTTACTTTTTATATCAATGGATAAAAATAAGAATTCACTTTGTCTGAGCAGCAGAGTGGCCATTATGAATGTAGTGTATTTCTTATATGCTAAGTTAAAAAAAAAAAGGTTAGTTTTGTTTAGGTATAAAGACTGACCGGCGGGCGTGGAGTAATCAGCATCCTCGTCGACGATCTCAGCGTAGTCCTCTGAGACCAAAGTCGCCGTATTCGCTTCCCAAGAACTCGTCTTACCTTCCGAAGAACTACTGCTCATTTCAGCTGAAAAGATATGTAACAATTCTTCATTATCAAATCATTAATATATATTTTTATTAGTTTCCAATCATAGGGATCTTTGCAATAGTACTAGAATTAACGCAAAGATACTATTTTATTAATTATCTTATCTATTTTTTTTTTTATGTACTTTTTAATATATCAATAATCACACGTATACTTACTTCCTTTGCATTGACAACTTAGCGGTTTCCACGCGGTAGCTTGTAAGGAAAATTTTAAAGTCAATTTAAAAGATGGTGAGAATATAAAATAAATAAATATTTTTGGACATTACACACAGCGCCGCCTGGCCCCAAAGTAAGCAAAGCTTGTTTTGATACAAATACATATATATTACTGTTTTTTTTGTAATTAATACATATCATACATAAATACACCCAGACTCAAGACAAATACAAATGTTTATTACATAAATGTTTGTCCAGTGCGGGAATCGAACCCACACCCTCTGCACAGCAACCGGTCACACTACCAACTAAGCGAGGGAGTCTCATATCTAAATTGATAATTGATTTTATACAAAAAACTGTCTTAATCACTATAGAGGTGTAATTGTTAGTTAAAACAGTCTTAAACTGTATTATGATTTTTTTTGCAACAACATTTACTGGTGATGTTAGATAATAATGTAATAATATTATATTATACTTATAAGTGTTAAATTTTTAATTTATTATATTTAAATATATAAAATTTATTATATTATATATTTGAATCCCTCACAAAGTGCAAAGAGTGTAGGTTCGATTCCCGTACTGGACAATCATTTATTTCATAATATAAACATTTGTGTTTGTCTTGAGTCTGGGTGTATTTATGTATGATATGTATGTATTTACAAATACATATATATATATATATATATATATATATATATATGTATTTGTATCCCTTGTCTTAGTACCCTTAACACAAGCTTTGCTTACTTTTACAAAAAAGCCACTAATTTAAAATTAAAATGTCTCATTGAGATTGGATTGTCATAACTGACTAAAATATTAAATAACTACGAAGCCAATATCAAAGATTCTGAAAATACAAAAAAATAATCACTCACTTGTCCTGTTCCACAAAGAAGTCTGCGAGTCTGTGACTAGTCTGCAATAACCGTCTACTAAATCTGCTAAACTTTCTGCAGCCTGAAAATTAAACAAAAACCATTCAGACATTATAGGTGTTTTCGTTTTGGGATATGTTATCAATATTTTCGTTTCTTTTGTCAAAATTTTAGTGTCATCCGTAAACTAACTGTCAAACGTTCGTTTACGATATTTATGTACCCTGCGTCACGGAAAAATAAAACTTCAGATCTATATCTGGAGGTAGAGTTTTGGGTTATATCAGTCAAAGTGCCTATAAATTCGTTGTTTATGACAGTGTGTGCACATCGACCGTTCATTTTGCGACCAATAAATTTGTTCGTAGCGTTCCAAAGCTACACAAATGATAGGATGGCAAAACTGGCGATATCAAAAGGGTAAAAAGTATCAAACGTGGGAACATTATATTTTAAAACAAACGCTCTGTGACAGACACCAATATACTTAAATCTAAATGTAAACTATATTGATGGAGAAGTATTACTTCCAAATCCTGTACAAGCTAAATTCTACCTTACTCTTGATCAATAAGTATTCATTTTAAATGATAGTCATTTGATACATTTCTAGTGACCTCGAAGGGGCCTAGTTCTGTCTGGATTCGTCCAAGATGATCCAAAAGACAGCAGTCTTTTCAATTTAACGTTACGTTAATTAGTCAACAGAAGTATCACTTCCAAATGAAGTGCAAACTAAAATGAACCGTATAATATTTTTGATAAAGTTTAAATTGCATTGATTTTCTTTTGTCCTATGTTCATATGATTTTTGACGGTGTATGTCAACCTACCATTCGGTTAATAGTCAATTTAAATCGAAATACTCATTTACAGAATAATCACTCCAAAATCTAGTACAAACTAAATTAAACCATAATGTGCAACCAATAAAGTCTAAATTTCAATGTTTTTCTTTTCTATTTCTATTAAGCTTGAAGTGGCCAAAAGTTCTTTCTGAACTACTACAATAAGACAGTGCATAACTTTGTCAGTCAAAAACAAAACAAAGCTCGTGGATTACATCATTACAACCCCGTGTCTAATACTGACTTACATCACATTTTGTCTAGAATTGGTAAAGGGGTAAATTATTATGTCTCTGGTCATTTATGCAACTGCTTATTACTATGAAGCTGGTATTTATGACTTATGGGACACATATATAAAGTCAGCACAGTCTGTATATACTGATGTGTCAGGGGCAGTATGACGGCGATGGGCTCACCACCTGTCACGTAGGACTAAAGTGGTTGATGAAACGAGGCTGTGGGTGTGTATTCGGCCACCGGTTAGCCCATCGGGATTAAAAACAGTTACGTTATACATAATAAGTGGAAAAAACTATTAATTACCTCTACACTGCTGCACGTGATTGTTAACGTTTCGGCGGCACCTTTTACCCTCAGTTGTAAGGCGGCTTTCCCGCAAGAACCACTCTGTAAAATATAACAATACCGTTTTACCGGACATTTTTTCTCTTCAAATAAACTTCAAACAAGCTAATAGGCTGCGTTGACCGCTTACCATCAGTCGGACCGCAAGCTTGTTTGCCACGTTTATGGTATTTAAAAAAGAAAGACAGATGGCTGTACTGAAAACTAGAAAATCAAGTGATCGCACTAGCTCGACAACGTCCGCCAATCTGCACTAGGCCAGCGCGGTCGACTATGGCCTAAGCTTCCTGTTTTCAAGACGTAACAAAAACCAACATAAATCTCTTCGCTACAATGAGCACATACTATGGTTTCAAAATTCATTAGCTACCTTTCAACGCTAAGGTATATAATGAATATTTACTCACATACACATAGACACATATAAATATTAATTATAATAAGGTAAACGTCATCAATCAAACAAGCTACGGCAATGTTGGACACTGGCCTCTTCTAATAAACGTCACCACACCCGGTCTCCGATTTTCTCATCCGGCTACACCCAGCTACCTTTTTATATTATTTACTAGCTGACCGGGCGGAAGTTGTCTTGCATGATACCGACTGCAGCGCCATCTGCCGGGCTGATCTGTGAATCTAAACCATCCAGGGCGCCATATTTTTGATATGTTTTGACCGTTGCCCGGGCGCGGGGGGGCACACGTCTTGCAAGTTGCCAATCAAATAAGATGTATGGGGCGGTAATTAGTCTAGCAATGGTTAATTTATCGAAGTCATGTGTCATAATAGGTTCGGTCTCTTTGAATATTGACCTACCTACTAATGGTTCGCGTCATTTTGTCACTCAAGCAAGAATTTATTATTATTTATAAAATAACATGTTATTTTTTTTTTTTTATCTTTACAAATCGATAGTGTTTCATGCACCTGATCACCTCATCATCATCCACGGCATTAAAACGATTAAAATTTAACGGTGTATATAAAGAAGAAGAAGATATAACTTAAGGAGTGGGAGAAATAACCATAAACGTCAACCTATCCACTCTCACCTGTGTTTGCGACTGCTGAGTGCAGTTGGACTTGAGTGTCTGCACGGCGACTATGTCGCCGAAAGACGCTATCTTAGTGTACGTCGCCGGCTCGCCCGACTTGTGAGACACGTACGATATATCTATAAATAATGAAAATAGTTATTTTTGAAGATGTTTTAATTCAAGAAACATTTCTCTATCTCACTTGCACATATTAAGACAAATATTCTTTATTAACTTCATTAAATTATGAAATAAATAATGTTAAGTGGCGATTTCTACCACATAACCTCAACATCAACAGATTTAATAATAGTATGAAGTGCAATATTGAAAGAAATTTTTATAAATATCACACATAGACTTTAGAAGAAAATTTCATTATAATATTAATTAGCACTAACAAACAACTATTACTAAATCGAAGATGAAGCCAATACCAAGTAATGAAGATATAAATAATGGGGTAAATATAAGTTTAAAGACAATTAAGGCTCGCCAAAGAAGTAACATTGGACACTTTTCTCATCTGCAGCTGTTGCCAATTCAACTAAATTTAATTCAAAATAATAGCAGTCGTTAAGCAAAGTTAGAGGCCTAATAAGTGGCTTGCAAAATCTGAAGGCCGAGTATCCACTTACCCCACAACGTCCTCCAACCCACACTGGGCCAGCGCAGTGGACTATGGTGGAAGTGGGGACATAAAACGGGTAAGGCAACAAAAACTTATCATACATGACGTCGGTACAACGTTTTTAAATAATGCTTACATCTGTCTCACTCGCACATATAACAAAAAGTATACAACGTACCTATGTCGGGTCCTATGGCCAGCTCTAAGGGTATCGCCCAGCCCGTGCCGAGCGCGCCCGTAAACGTCTCTCTGTCGTACCCGTAATGCGTGTGCATCGTCTCTAAGTACTTTAGCATACATTCTGTGTCGCTCATATTTGCCACCTGAAATTCAAAATAGAACAAAATTAACTAAATATTTTAATAATTAATAAAGATGAACACAACATTTAAATATTTAATCTAATATTTACCAGGTAAGTATAAAAGAATCAATTCATTTCAAATCATTAAAATGAAATACATTTGAGCTTCGCAATTTTAGTTTAACTTATAAAGAAATTGTCCGACTTACTTTTTAGTTTCATAAAAATTTAGTTTTACTCATAAATAAATTGTCAGACTAACCTTTAAGTTTCATAAAAAAATAATTTATCCCAGAAGAAAATTGACATATTTGGCTTTTAATTTTTACAAAAAATTAGCACTAACAAACAACTTCAGACTTACCTTTTTAAACTGTTGCTGTATAGCTTTCTTTAGAACCTTAGGCTTTATGGACTCGAGTACTGATTTAGGTAGGAACTTGTGAAGGCCGAACTCTTTCTCTAAATACTCTATATTAGACTTCTTGTCCAACGATATCTGCATGTCCTTACAAAAGTATCTGAAAAAACAGAAGTTTCGTTTTTAATTTTTAATTATTTTCACCTCTAATCGGGTTTTACACGGGTTATAAAGTGTTTTTTTTAACAGATTAGTTAGCTTGTATAATTTCAGAATTTTAACGCTATTATACAGTGGAGTTTCAGAGAAACGCGTACGCTTTGATTGTGGAATGAGCTCCTTGCCAAGGTTTTCTCTAAGGACTACAATATAGGGTTCTTCAAGAAAGAAGTTATTAGACTTTTGAAGGGTCGGCAACGCGCTAGTAATGCCCCAGGTGTTCCAAGCGTGAGCTTGTTTGCCGCCTTAGTGGTAACAAAAAAAGTCAAAACGACGCTGTAATCTTTGCTTTACTGTTTAATATTAAATGCGCCAAAAAAGTTAGTAACGAATGGTCGTTGGTTGTATTTTTTAGGTTCTAGTTAATATCTTTAGTATTTAGTGTAGTTTAAATGTGTAAGCTAAAATAAGTCTTTAAAGGGTACTCACTGACTTAAGACTTTTGACTGTCTTGGATAATACCTGCTTACAATTACGCACCTAACTTCAATCGAGGCGCATTTAAGTTTGGCGCGAGCTATACCTAAATCTCATTTGGGAATCTACTCATATAAGGTTTGAATCATGATAATATAACTTTACTTCATCAAAATCATGATAATAATCATAATAATTTTTTAGGACATATCACACAGCGCCATCTTGTCCGAAACTAAGCAAAGCTTGTATTATGAAAACCAGACGACGGATACAAATACTTTATTATTATTTTTTTTAAATACATACATATCATACATAAATACTCTCGGCCTCCTAAATTTTAAAATACGATTATTTTTCCGTTTAACATCAGCTGAAAATCGAGATAATAAACAGAGGTATTATTAAAAAAAAACTTACTTAATTTCTAAACAACATATTTGTACCGCCAACTCCTGGTCTACCATAGGGTGGTTGGCGTTGAGGTAGTCATGGCGCACCTGCAATATAAAACACATATTATTTAATCTATACGACTAAACGTACAATAATATGATAGTATTTCTCCACTAGCTCATTTCCGCGACTTCATCCGCCCTGAATATAAACAGCTACAGTGTTAGTATGTATGTCGCAGTCATCTGGTAAAATTAGCCAGTTCATTGGGCGACTAGGCAGATTGTTAAGTATGCAAAAGAAATTATCATATAACTGATCAAATTATTATGTAAAATTAGACTACAACGCTCCGCTTGCTTTGCTCGCTCCGTATCTATGTTGACACAAGAGAAACTGAACCTAACCCAAAATATGTCACGGTGCAATTTCTGTTCCTTTCTTTTCGTCGTCCAATTAACTGGCTAATTTAACCTGATGGCTGCGACATATATACAGTGACGTATATATCCAGACGGCTAAACAACATCAAAGGAAAATAAACAACTTATTAGCGTCACAACAACAAAGATTTACATAAGAAAATATTGTTGTTTAATTTATTCCTACAACGTTATATCTTTCCGTCACGTAAATATACCTGCAAGTAAATATTTCCTGTATTAGGTACATACATTGAAGCGTTGTATTTTCGACAAAAGGTCCAATTAGTTAGTACAATAAGGTTGATAAACGTAAATAGAGTTGTTTTTTTTAGTCGGCATGGGAAATTTAGACACTTTAACAGTAATTAGATGAATACTGTATTTACGAATGTAATTCTATACATTTCTATGTACAGTATATATAGTTCAATGTTTCTGAAAATTTAGGTCAGTAGTATAATAGTAGGCCATAATTATGCAACTCGCATTTTACATAAAATAAATTAATATAAACTTATAACGAAAAAACTCCTAGTGACTTATAAAGTCCTAGTACATCAATCTTACATATACAAAAATCTTCATAGAATTAAGAAATATAATATAAACATACATACGTCGAAAAAATCTTTTTTCGTCTTTGACTCCTTGAAGGTTATTTTTTGACGTAAATATATCATAAAGGCAATAAATATCTATGGCAAAATCCTCAATGTAAAAAAATATTTTATATTGGCCAGACTCGATAGCTCAATTAGTAGTGTAAGTGACACGTACCGGTGGTCAGAAATCAAACAAAACTACAGTCGCCATAATGAAATGGTGTCAAGTTACAACGACATCACTATCGCCTAAAGTCAGAAGGTTAAAAAAGTTTGTTAAACTGTGATGTCGATATTTAAAAAAATGTTAGTTAAAATTTATTTTGTGGCTTTTGTTATGGCAGCAATCAGCAAAAGGTAAAAAAAGCAGTACCTATATGTATGATGTCAAAATAAGTTGGTTCATATCCAATAAGTAGCTAATACTACCAGGAATCGAACCCGGAATTAGCGGCTTGCAAGATTACTACGAAATACTACGAACCAAGCAATCAGTCATCCATGTATCGTTTTCCTCATACAAAAACACAACTTCTCAGATTTCCTATACCCCAAAATTCTGATTTAAAATATGTCTTATCCAACAATGTACATACATATCATTGAGCTATTACGACTTAAACAATTTTAGTGTATGGACTGCAATTCACTTAGTCACTGACTGGAACAGGGCTTCCCGCACATGAAAAGTAACTAGAATTTTATCTGTGACAACACGTTAATACGTTAACACGTTCATAGCTTCTTCTCTTGTCTAAACATAATAATTCAATGGTACCTATCAATATCTTATTGCTTCGTCAGAAATTCTGTTGAATTTCTAAATTCTATGGTCGTATCTTGCTAGAGTTTAGAAAAAGTTAAGTACCTGGTCATAGTAATAGTGGAAAGTGACTCTGTCTGACTCGCAGAGGTCTCTGAGGTTCGCGGGCAGGTAGCGTACTCGGAGCTCGAGCCGCCACTCGCTCACCGGCCATTTCGTCAGCAACTCTGACACGGGAGTGTCTTGATGGACCCATCTTGTCTGTAGAAGAAAAGACTCCCATACTTAGATTATCAAATTATAAAATTAAAACTAGTATCATATTAGTAGTCAGGACCTGGAGACCAAGTTTTGTTAATTTTTTTTAACAACGCCATCTAATTTAAGGTAGCTTTAGTGTTGCTTAGCAACGCCATCTATTGTCAAGTAGCTTTAGTGTTGCTGTTCGGTAAAAATAATAGTTTTACTACTCGCCAATAGATGTCAGAAAGAGTCATGTTATTCAGTTTATCATTGCCTAAGAACACGGATAAAACGACGTTTTCTAATGACACCTAAAAATTTATCGCCCCCGAAACCCCCTGCATACTAAATTTCATGAAAATTGTTGGAGCCGTTTCCGAGATTCAGATTTATATATATATATATATATATATATATATATACATACAAGGTATTGGATCAGATTTCACCAGCAAGTTTCTAAAAGTATATACCTACTTGCAACCTTTCACGTAAAGAAAATTTAAGTGCGACACGCTTCCGCTAGATGGCAATGATTGACAATAGTACTTAGATGTTAAAGTTAACAAATAGATGGTACGACTGGTACGGACCATTGCCAAAGCGCGTTTGCAAAACTGCCGATGTGTTACCAATGAGGTGCACTTGACTACATATTACTGCTACAAAAGGCTGTGGCTTAAACTACCTTTCCCGTGGTGAGTCTCCTGACCCTTAAAGCGTAGCACGACGAGTATACCCTCTCGCCCGTAGCCAGCCGCGAGGCCAAGAGTCGCAGCACTGACCTAACATCTTCTTCAGCGGACGTCCTGACCACGTTGAAGCCTCCATTTGGTAGGTGGACCTTCAACGTGGACTGGTCGGTGGTGTCTGTTAGAATATAGTTTAAAATCAATCACAGATCCGTCAGTTTATGGTGCTGTTAATCATTAATCAACTTGGAATCGAAACGTTTAAATCTTGGACAGTTTTGTTATACTCTTATTGATAGATAGATAAATGGAAATGAATGCCTTGGGACGCAACTGCTTTAACACACGTTCGAGAAAATAAAACTTTCTATCATTGGTTACTTTCAAACACATCCTTGGTGACCATCTAGGCGCTAAGCGCTATTATAAGCAATGGGCCTGCATTGTCTATAACTATAACACATCATCACAGGTCTAACTTGTGAACCTAGCCACGCTATGAAAAGATTAAATGATGAAGAGTTCGACAGGAGCAATTGAAGGGGTCATATCTATTCTGGATCTTGTTCTGTCCTTTTCATTTTACCTCTTATTGCTTCCAAGTTATTCACGACTATACTCCATTTCACAAAGCAACTAAATTCTGCCCCCTGTCACAGTCACCCATGATGACTTATATCAAAGTGCAAAGCGCACGCCCGGTAAGTATATCATCTTGCATACTGGCAACTGTTCACGAAATTTAAACGCAAAATACGGTTAGGGCTGACGAATGTTGCTATGTTGTACAAACGAAACAAAAAAACCGTCAAAAACGTCAACCAATGACCATAATCTATACTTCATCCACGGTTAACTTCACTATTATACAGGTATATGCAATATCCAAGGAAGCCCACCCCTTCCCTACCGCACCGCCTCACCATAATTGGGACACCCGTTTTCTGCAAAGATGTTCTCTATTTATAGTATTCTAAGTACTTTGCCATAATGAAGTGTATTAATTAATATGTAGTTTTGAAGATATAAAAATTATTTTTATTAAATCTGGCGTTTATTACCGCCCATTGATTGAGGAAATCAGCCAAGTCAGCGTCTATCCGCTGCAGGTAAACGTAGCAATTGAGTTATAGCTTTAATTTTTGACGAGTATCATTCTTTTGAGCTAAGCTTTTCATAATGTACTTGTATTTGCAGATACTTTTTAAGCCGTTTGTGCACTATACGGATTTATACCATCAAATACAAATACCTCTAAGCACATTTTTTTCTTTCTTTATCAGCCTTATGCCATAGTCCACACGCGGGCCCAGTGTGGATTGTAGACTTTACATACTTACTTCCTTTTTTTTGTCGTATGCAGATTTCAGCGCGATGTTTTCCTTCACCGAATAGCCAGTGGTGTGAATAATCAATGTACTTAAGAAATTAAGAAAAAAGCTTTGATAATCGCCGGGATCGGACTTCCGCCATGAAGATATACATACATACATAATCTAATAAGGTTTATACTTACTGTGCGTGGGCGCAGGGTTAGGGGTGCGCTTGGGCGAGCCGCCCGGGGGCGCTTGCTGCATCGCGCGCGCTAGCGCCCCCTCGCCGCACCGCCCACCGCCCTCCGGTTCATGGCTGAAACAAATAAAAATAAAAACATCAGAAAATCAAAGAACCAATAAGCAAATGCTTTACATATTTTGTTTTTTGAATATATGACTACCATGTAGGTATATATACATACATAGTCAATTCAATAAATTTATTTATATAAAATAAGTTATTTTAAATAAGTTACATATAATAATAAGTATTTGAATTAAGTTAACATTGAACCTAAAAGATGCCTACAATCTAGGTACCGATATTTACATACAGAGTTAATTAAATGAATAACATTATTTTAAACAAGTTACACGGCTCATACAGTATATAATAATATGTATTTGAATTAAGTTAACATTTAACTAAGATCCATTAACTATTCGGAGCGCCTCTCAGCGGGCTTCATAGAAACAAATTTCTTACTTATTTTTGACACTTGCTGATGAAACACCACGAAATTTTGAAGACATGATCTAGTAAAAAATAACTAGGTCTGCAGTGTGCCAGTTTTCTATTAAATTTTATAGTTCAAAACTTATACAGAATTCTAGTTTTTCATACAAATGGTTTTAAAAAAGATTTCTAATTTTTAAAATCATTTTACAAGTTTTTAGAAAACCACAGACATAGGTATTCGGCTTGGGATGATGACTAAAAAATTCACAGTGATTAGTCAGTAAATGTCAAAAAAAAAAGATAAATTCGTTTGTATGAAGCCCGCTGCGAGGCGCCGCGAATCGTATCCTTTCAAGTATGCTTGGCTCTGAATTGTAGAAATTTCAAGCATCTTGAATAGGTCGACCGTTATGGTCTCTAACTTCGTACTTTTGAACCCGATAGGATCAGAAAAAGTGAAGCTTTAGTGATGTGTTAAGTTACCCTAATATCATATTTCCAATGTTGATTCAATACAATCGGGTTAAAAAGTACAAGGCCAGCCGCCATAAGGTTTGCATCTACCAATAAACACCCCACAACAATAGGTAATTTACAACAATAACCTAAAACAGATATTTTTTTGCTAGGTAGGTAGATAGGCTTTTGTATACCTACCTACATGATATCTACCCTATATATACCGGACTACGTAGTACGTAGAAACATCAAGTTACGTTAAAATGTAACACACGAGTCCTCGAGAATCTTATAGACTTCAAACGAGTTTACCTTTACGACCCGTACACCTGTATATACAAGATGAGGTAGCGTGTAGGTAAAGGAGACAAAGGTGGTGTGATCGGTCACCGCGAAAATACGAATGGCAGACCTGTCTGCACATTGTATAAACCTTCAGCTTGAACCCGATTTGGGTTTAATAACAATGGAGAGGTTGGTTTGGTTGCTGAAACGGTCAAGAAAGCTATTTAATTTATTAATTTTTGGTAAAAAGAATTTTGAAATGAAATTAAAATAAGGAAACCAGAATAAAAAAAATGATGTGCAGAGACTTTGGAACAAGATATTTTTATAATTCTTATAATTGTCGGATCGACTGGAATGATTTCAAAGAAATTCGAAAAATATATCAAAGTTTTAGATGCTGATAGAAAAGAAATCATCCAAAAACAAGCAGCAATTGCTACTTGTATCATTTTTTAATAAAAATTCTCAACACATGACGACCAAGATGAAGAGGTGCAATGCATTAGTTATTAATTTAATCAGCAATGAAAGATAAAACATTTTCACCACTTGAAATATTTCTGAGCGGAACAGTTTTTATTGCTTACTATGAAACGGAGTATCCAACATCTCGAGAAATAAAAAAATATATATTTATATTATTTTTCTACATATTTACTATTAGGTTGTCAAAATTTATAATAAGTTTATATAAAATTTATAAAGCCTGCCTTGGATTTATAGTAAGAAAGATGCTATAAGCAAAGCTATAATTCATCGAATTGGAATTAGATTTGGTTACAGTTTTTTCCTGTAGGTTCTTTAAACAATTCCTGGATAAGCCTATGCCCTTCTCCGTCTCTTTAACTATTTCTGTGCCAACTTTTACTTCCCTATTTATAATATTAGTATGGATAATTAAATGAGAAGCATCACGATAATTATTATATAAAAAATATAATATTATAGATATTATACATACGAATTTCGACTACAGAATCTTACAATTTCTATGCGATCACTTTAGGCACCCAAATATATTCTAAAATCACCTAAATACGTTTAAAAATGCCGAAAAATCTAGCTACATATGGTACATAACAATAATCTAGATATTTGCACTTCACCAAAAAAAATAGGTTCAAATTACGTAAACTTATAAAAACAAAACAATAAAAATTTAATTCTCTACATTATTTTTTTTACCATAAAAAAAATCTAGGTGATCCATTCATCAGTAGATTTTTGGTGATTCGTTTGTACCATAAGTAGGCAAATAAAGAACAAAAAAAAAAAGCGCCAAAAATAAATTACCTGATTGAATCGAATAGGGGCCATTGGACGACAGATAAACGTCGATAGATTTGTTATGGAGTAGGATATAACGACAAATGTAGAATATTAGGATGGTGTTAATGTTAATTAATCTAAGAAAATTTGGGGCATGTAAACCACATGTATTTAAACTACTACTAGTATCTATTATGTTCGTTATTTTTTTATAAATATAACTAACAATTATAATTTAGCTCCAGCAATAATTGTCTATCAAAACTGTTTTACGATAGTTCCTTTTTTTTTCTTAGTTTAATTAACTTTAACACCATCCTAATTTTATAATTTTTTTCTACATGGTAAATGACGCTAATTTGCAGTTACAAATATAAAGTTATAAATAACAATAATATTAATGGACAGAAATACAATTTGACATATTGATACAAAAACCAATACACATGTTTTGTATAAATTTCAATAAATATTGCAATATAAATCTAAATTATTGTCAGAGATATTAATATCATCAAATGTTACAATGAACAGTTTAGCCATTCCCTTAACATCCGTTTTATCAATTAAGTCCCACAAAGTGATGGAATTTCGCCTCTACTCGCTATTGAACCCTGGTCCTTCGCCATGGCAATTCCATCATTCACGATTCCTAAGTAAGATTCGAAAGTTCCATTTTAATATTCAAGAATTCAATTAACGTTCCGACGTTAATTCACATAAACAGACGTATTCCCAGAAAATATAGAATCAGAAAACTTAATCCGGCCCGACAAATGTAATCCCCAATTTCTATCTCTAGCCGAGGTCCAGGAAATTTTAATTATCCGTATACGTCGGTTATTGAACGTCCAGCGGATAGCCATGCTCTGTTTCCGGGATGTACCACCACAGCCACCCCATGGCTTCATCCTCCACCCCTGTCACCCACACGCATCGATTTGATTTCGGCGCATGCAAATGCATAATAGAAATGCAACTGTTTAAACCTGCTAGGTTACTGTAGAAACTCGATTTCAATTCTATCGTAAATTCAACTTCGGAGTCTTCGAGAGTCTTTCGACATAAAAAAATATATAAATTATGAAATGCTGTTTGTTATTTCTTAGCTTCGCTACGGAGCAACCTATTGAGCTGTTTCTCTCCAGAAAGATTGTTAAAGGAGCAAAGAAGGACATAAAAAGTTCCCGTAGAAAAAACTATAACCGGATTCCACATGGACAAATTACAGCTACAGTTATAGCTTAATATAGCAAACTTCCTCGCTTAATTAAGGAGTTTCCGTGAAAAAGAACATAGGTTTTATCCCGGAAAATTCAAAATTCCGCCGGGTAACTATTACCGAATTCCACTTAGACAAACCATAGTTGCAGCTATAGCTTGCTTAAACAAATTTCTTAAGTAAAATTGAGGAGTTGAGGTAAGAATCCCACGACGATAACTAAATTTAGGGCGGGCGGAGCCGCTGGAAAAGCTACTAGCTTTAGTAACACAATATTTTCTTTCTTCATGTGATCAAAAAGTTTTGGTATCATTTTCCATAGACATCGAGAACTAAATACCCTTTTTGTAGCCAGATGTGAATAAAAAATTGTCGCAAAATTGTGACTAAGACGAAGCGAAACTGAAGTCCCTTGTCTCTTTCTAACTTGTTTTAATTAACATTAGCAAACAAAATGGCGGACGTTGATAGGAAGAGAAAAGGAAGGTACCACAGGTTTGCTTTGTCTCTTTCTAAAGTGTTGTCAATTTAGTGAATATTGCGAAGTTTATAGGACAGTTTAGAGAACGAAAGTGTCTATGGTATTTCCGCACTTCTTACGCGTTTGCTCATTGACGCGTGCGAACTTTCGGTCACAAACTCCTTTGTCCACGCTCTCCTCTTTTTGTACAGGGACTTTAAACAAATCAATCTTATCGCGCCACCTATCATAAGGCGGCAAACGATAATTGACAAGCCAGCTAGCCATTATTGTTTTGTGAAAATAAAAAAATGACATTACTTATCGGAATTCGTTGTAAACCCAATTTTAAATACACAACACGGGTAGGTTTGGGGCTTTATTGCTTAAATTATAACGGTTCGAATATCCTAGGACTTAAACATAAACAATACCTAATGCTCTAACGGAACGCATCAGCTAGTCGAGGTTTCGAAATAAAACACTAAAACTAACTCGAAGCCATATTTCACTTGCGGTTTATAAATGTCTTTTAGACGTTCTAAAATAATTCTCGGAATACTTCATTTTATAAATCGTATTACACACAGGAACGGAGAATTGTTGACGGAATTAGGTACCTACCCAATTATTCGGAAATTATAGAAGACTAGCTGCTGCCCGCGACGTCGTCTGCTAGAACGCTATACTATAACATCATTTTTTGTGAACGAAACCATAGCGCAATCTTATTCAACGCCATCTAGTTAGTAAATAGGAAACTATTGAAAAATTATTAGTGAAAAGTAAGTTATGACTTTACACGATTTTTTAACATAAAATAAATGGCTATGTGTGAGTAGAATAATTAATAATAAAGAAGCAAGTCAAATATGCGTCGTTAGATTACACGTTGTTACAGAATGCGTTGAAGAAATAAAGGTTCACTGCTCGTTCCCCGTAGGTGATAGCGTGATAATATGTAGCCTATATGTTAACCCGACTTAAAAAATTTGAAGTAAATCCATGCAGTACTTTTTGAGTTTATCCCGAACATACAAACAGACAAAAATTTTAAAAACTATATTTTTGGCTTCGGTATCGATTGTAGATCACAACCCAAGTCTTCTTTTTAAAAAATATTCAATGTACAGTTTTGACTTTCCTACAATTTTATTATATGTATAGATGCTATATATATATAATAATAAATTGCAATAATTTTGGCAAGGGTTTTTTTAGGAATATGGTTTAAATGTGAAAACTTTTGTTCCCAACTCTTCAAGATTCCAAGTGCCTTAAGTTTACAACTTTGATGAAGCATAGCCGTGAAGTGTGTGATAAAGCATGGGCATTGTTTAAAAACACTGATGTAAAAATCCATACTAATATTATAAATGCGAAAGTCACTCTGTCGGTCTGTCTGTTACCTCTTTACGATTAAACCTCTGAACCGATTTAAATGAAATTTGGTATGAGGATAGTTTGAGTCCCGGGAAAGGACATAGGATAGTTTTTCCCGATAGGAAAGTTCCCACGGAAATAACTATAACTGAGTTTAAACGAACTAACGGTACAGCTATAGCAAACTTCATTAGCATAATTAAGGAGTTTACGTAGGAATTCCACGGCGATAACTACACTACATTTAGGGCGGGTGAAGCCGCAGGCAAAAGGTAGTGAACTATAAATTTATGTCTAGTTTGTTTATTTATATTTATTCATATAAATTAATTTCAATAAAAAAATTAGTGAGTTGAGATGTAGCTGCACTACTCACGCACCCTTTGGTTTATATCGCATCGTCCTTGTTTTTACTTAAGTTTTTTGTTACGTCAAACTGCCTCTTTATCTATACTAATAAATAAAGAACAAGGGGATATTTCAAGAGATTATTAGAGACTTTGGAAATAGGGTCGACTCTGTCGCAATGTTCGTAACAGTGTATTTGTAATAAATAGAAACTGAAGTGCTAGGTAAAAAAAGGCTCACCCCTTCATTAACATTATAATGCGGAATTTAGTCTAGCCAGTGGCCCTCCCTTGGGCATTAAAACTGTGACGTATACGTAGTATGTACATAATGTAATTTATACAAGGTCTTGTCAAAATAGTTGCCTAAATTCTAGAGTGAAAGTACTCATAAGAACGAGTAATTTAAATTATGGGACCAACTCTGAAATTGCGATAAAATCAGCTGTTCCAAAGATTTTGGTCCAGTAGGTTTTACAAAAAAAAAAAAAAAATGATAGAGTTGACAAAACTTGACTATGAATAAATTTATGGTCTTGTTAAAAAATACTTTTACCAATACGATAAATATTATCAATAAGATAATTTAAAAAAAGAAAATTTTACTCCGATTCTACCTCCTGAATATACCTTAGAAATCAAAATTTTATTTGAAAACTTTACGCCTGGAAGTGGGCAATTAATTTTTTAGGGTTCCGTACTCAAAAGGTAAAAACGGACTTTAATAATAAGATTCCGCTGTCCGTCCGTCCGTCCAGACTGTATCTCATGAACCGTGATAGTTAGACAGTTGAAATTGTCACAAAAGATGTATTTCTGTTGCCCCTATGACAACAAATGCTAAAAAAAAGAATAAAATAAATATTTAGGGGGGCTCAAACGTGATTTTTTTGCCGTTTTTATAGATAATGGTACGGAACTCTTAGTGCGCTTAGTGCTAATAAAAATACAGCAGCGAATTCAATTTAAGCAAAGAGCATTAAGAAAGTTACATAAGCTTTTATGTATGTCTTATAAGTTTCTAATACATTTAAATACATACGCAAATAAAAATAAAAAATGATACAAACTCAAGAAAATTTTAACACCGGTATCAAAATAATTACCATATTATGAACAAATCGCAGCCTAAAGGTTTACGTGGGTGTAACTACAAAATTGTGTATGTAGGACACCCGACAAGCTTTTACTGGTTCGGGTGAATCACCAATTACACAACACATCACCAACATTGCAATTGAGTTAATAACCCTACGGTCGAGAGGTGATACGGTGATACTGACGAAGTCATCGACCACGTAATTTCGTTATAAGGTGTCCTTAAGAAGACAATATACCGAAGATAGTAGTTATAAAAACGGACTATCTTACGTATCCTAGATTAAAGAAATGGCGCACATCACAAAAATATATAGAAGCTGAATAAAGCATAGCGAAGTCATGTAATCTGTCCTGGGGTCTCTATTCTCTTAATATCAATGTCCGTCATTTTGTTTGTTTACGTTTATTAAAACAAGTTAGAAAGAGACAAGACACCTCAGTTTCGCTTCGTCTCTGTCACACTTTTGCAAAAATTTTTTATTCACACCTTGCTAGGAAATGTGTGAGACATTAAAAAGAAAAAAATCTAAGAGAATTTGAAGAACACATGATTGGAAATTAAGAGAATAAATTTAAAAATAATTTAAATATTTAAATAACTTTGTGGTGATAAGGGGACCCAATTAATTTTTAAAGTTATTTTTTTTTTGTTGTTTTTGTTTTTTGTTATAAATTAGAAACGCAAAAAAAACCATCACAAAAGTGTCCTAAGCAAAAGTAACAAAAAACGTGACGCGGAAAGTTTAACCTTATGAGAGCACATTTGAACTGATTTTACCAGTAACTAAAATGTGTCGAGAGTAAACTAATTCTTGAATGTACGCTAAGCTGTCCTCCAATTTAAAAGACATCGACAACTTTAGCTTAAGGCTTTGGCATACCCTAGGACAATGATTCTCAACTTGCGGGTCGTGTTTATAGTTAAAGGGGTCGCAATCTGTTAAAAAAAATAAGACTTGTATGTGTAAGTTTGTATTTGGACGCATATAATCATACATTAGGTTAGGACTTATGATCACATGCTGCAGCATATTAGAGCCTGTCTGAAAGAGTCTTGACAGTTTTAGCGACTAAATAAACTATTAATTAAGATATTATTATAATTTTGACTGAAGGGGTCGCGAAACTTTTTACTTAATTCGTGGGTCGCGTTATAAAAAAGGTTGAGAAACGATGCCCTTGCAAAAGCGTGCCGCTTCGACCAGTGTACAAAGACATATTATACTATAAAGCATACAAAGAGACACGGTTCCACGTACGATAGGCGCTAGCACGTACTGCACGTTGAAAATATCGTTTTTTTTTTCGTTTTTTGTCGGTATAAAATTCAAATATTTATGTAGAACTATAACATTAGCAAATTTCTTTGGTCATATTTATATATATTTTATCAAATAAGAATGAAGAGAATATCACTCTTAGTTTTCCAAACAATTTCAATTAGACCCCAAAAATAGTGTCAGAATTATTTTTATTTCTAAATGTTTTAATAGGCAAATTATTATAATATTTGCAAATTCACATTCTTAGATAAGGTTTGAATATTTTTTTACATGAAAAATTGTTCTCAGGACTGTAACAAAATAATCAAATTCTTTCAAACTTAACTTGTTGGGGTATGCCCATCACCTTAACGCCCACTAAGCAAGGGGGCCCTTAGGCTGTGAAGCTACTCGTTTTCTCACAAAATGCGATACTATTTGCTCCTAACCACTCTCCCTTTCATAAACCTGGTCCAAATTTACCTACTTTTGAAAATAAAAGTAGAAATTATGAAAAACCATGTTGTGGTACGTTTAAATTTTTGCCGCGATTTGCACTTTTGTGATTGTTTTTTGTTATAAATTAGAAACACAAAAAAAAACAATCACAAAAGTGTCCTAAGCAAAAGTAACAAAAAACGTGACGCGGAAAGTTTAACCTTATGAGAGCACATTTGAACTGATTTTAGCTACATACTCTACCCCCTTAAATTGGTATAACGCCCCTTTTCAATTGGTTGTAATAGGGTTACTATAGAACTTTTAGTACTAAATAAAAAACAATCAAGTGCCGGTGATACCAACTTAACAAGCCTACCTTGAACTCTGCAAATAGCTATAAATTACAATACACGAAGCCATGCTGTCTGGACTGGAATTTAGGTTGAGGTGCGGTGGTTACTGATAGCAGAAAGATTAGTAAAATCAGCCAAGTGCGAGTCGTGTCCATAAAAAAAGGCAAAAAAAACACTTTGTTGTATGAGAGCCCCCCTTAAATATATATATATATATATATATATATATATATATTTTAATTTAATAATTTATTTTTAAGGTGACTATATAACTAAATATTCTGTGAATATTTTAAGCGTCTACCTGTTGCCGTAATCAGTATCGAGTAAAAAAAATCACGTTTGTTGTAAATATTTATTTTATTCTGTTTTTTAGTAAGTACTATTGTTATAGCGGTAACAGAAATACATCTTTTGTGAAAATTTTAACTGTCTAACTATCACGGTTCACGAGATACAGCCCGGTGACAGACGAACGGAGGGACAGCGAAGTCTTAGTAATATGGTTCCTAATTACCTTTTAGGTACGGATCCCTAATAAAAGAGTAATAGAAACAGTTTTATCTAAAGAAACCGGTTCGTATCCAATATCGTTACACATCAAAGACTGATGTGAAATATGTAAATCATGACATCTTGCCAAGAAAAGTTTTTAAATCAATTTCCAAACTTACATCGTTATATCTTTACATTTAGTGGCATACCTTACATATATGGACATGGAATTCGGATGCCTTTTTTGAGCACGCAGATTTCTCACAAGTGTCGAAAAATTACGATATATTTTTTCTTTGATTCGGGTTTAACATTTTAACTACAAGCACGCAAAGGCCTTAAATCACTTATAATGAATTCTATTTTGTAGCGAAGAAATATACTATATCGACTGTTTTAGTCAATTTATTGAAGCAATAATTAAAAATACATATTTCTAATGCTTCACAAATTCTGTGAAATTTAAGGCTCAGTCCAAAATCAGTCGGTAAAATAAATCTACTTTTCGATATTGCTTTTAATTTAAGGCAAGGTAACTACACTTTTTGCGCAGTCTAAAATCTATAAATACCAAAATATTACATTTTCTTTTTAAATCATAAAAATATATCTTTTGAAGTTTCATATATATATATATATATATTTATATATAGTAAAAAACTAAATAAAAGGCGAAAAATAATAAATATTCTTTGAATTGTTAAAAATATCATAGTACGTACACAAGCCAGACGTAAAAGCATTTCCAACTAACGATAAGGATCCGTACGAAATCCATCAATCATGCTGCTGGGTAAAATAATGACAAATGGCGAACGAGAAAACTACTCCGATATTTATCAAACTGCCGCCATCTCGCGTCAGAGCGGTATAGATATTACGAAAATGTTGACAACAAAAATATATACATTATGAATTGAGGCGAAACGACCACGCGGCAAAAATTTAAACGTACCACAACATGGTTTTTCATAATTTCTACTTTTATTTTCAAAAGTAGGTAAATTTGGACCAGGTTTATGAAAGGGAGAGTGGTTAGGAGCAAATAGTATCGCATTTTGTGAGAAAACGAGTAGCTTCACAGCCTAAGGGCCCCCTTGCTTAGTGGGCGTTAAGGTGATGGGCATACCCCAACAAGTTAAGTTTGAAAGAATTTGATTATTTTGTTACAGTCCTGAGAACAATTTTTCATGTAAAAAAATATTCAAACCTTATCTAAGAATGTGAATTTGCAAATATTATAATAATTTGCCTATTAAAACATTTAGAAATAAAAATAATTCTGACACTATTTTTGGGGTCTAATTGAAATTGTTTGGAAAACTAAGAGTGATATTCTCTTCATTCTTATTTGATAAAATATATATAAATATGACCAAAGAAATTTGCTAATGTTATAGTTCTACATAAATATTTGAATTTTATACCGACAAAAAACGAAAAAAAAAACGATATTTTCAACGTGCAGTACGTGCTAGCGCCTATCGTACGTGGAACCGTGTCTCTTTGTATGCTTTATAGTATAATATGTCTTTGTACACTGGTCGAAGCGGCACGCTTTTGCAAGGGCATCGTTTCTCAACCTTTTTTATAACGCGACCCACGAATTAAGTAAAAAGTTTCGCGACCCCTTCAGTCAAAATTATAATAATATCTTAATTAATAGTTTATTTAGTCGCTAAAACTTTCAAGACTCTTTCAGACAGGCTCTAATATGCTGCAGCATGTGATCATAAGTCCTAACCTAATGTATGATTATATGCGTCCAAATACAAACTTACACATACAAGTCTTATTTTTTTTAACAGATTGCGACCCCTTTAACTATAAACACGACCCGCAAGTTGAGAATCATTGTCCTAGGGTATGCCAAAGCCTTAAGCTAAAGTTGTCGATGTCTTTTAAATTGGAGGACAGCTTAGCGTACATTCAAGAATTAGTTTACTCTCGACACATTTTAGTTACTGGTTAATTACAAATATAGTAATTGCTAGTATATATCTTTAGTATATAGAGTTCAATATCCTTAACTTTAGTAGACATTTCGCTACTCAAAACATAGTACAAATTTATCGTAGTCGTAAAACGCATATTCATACAGAAAATGACCGTGAATTATTTAATAAAAAAAAGTTTTTATCGAATTAATTAAATGTATGGAATCAACAAAAACTAAGTTATTTCATACCGCACTAGGATTTTAAAAATGAATGTTTATTATTCGTCAAAAAATTGCATTATATGGTAATTATTAATTTTGATCAGCAAAATAATAATAATAAAAACACTTTATTGCAAAAAAACAGTATTTACTGTTATGGTACAAATGGCGTTCTTATCGCTATGGAGCGATCTCTCCCAGATAACCTTTGGGTGAAAGAATTGATAAAAAAGTTGAAAGTTCCAGGATAGTGTGTGAGCTAAGATAAATAAATTAACGAACATATGTGTAAATATAGGTTTATTGTTATGGATATTCAGTACATTGAAGGTTGTATGGAAAAAATATGATTAGGATTGGGACAGTTCAAAATTTGCAATGAAATCGTTTTTTTTAAAAAACAATCAGAAACTGCACATTTGGGTTAGGCACACCCTTAAATATAAATTGCACACTAAAGAGACTTCATCCAATCGTGCTATGTCTCCAATAAATAAAACAGGAAGAGAAAGATAGTTTAGCAATCTGCAATCCAACGGTAATAAACAAAACTATGAATATTCATATCACGAAACGACTACGGCGTAGCGAACGATAAAGCATTTGACGCTTTTTGCATTTTTGTTTTCCGTGTCGCAGCCAGTGTTGCCATGTCAAACGAAGCAATATTTCTAATTTACGATGCGACATCGATTTATTACGAATTTTAAATTAAAGAGTAGCCTATGTTACTTACCTATAGCTCGAGCCACGGATCTTGGGGTTTTAAGAGTTACCTACATTGTCACATAAGTGTTTAATATATTGTTTTTATATTTATTTATTAAATTTTCTTTGACCAAGGTGTATTTGGAAATTAAGCCATTTAGCCAATCCCGGTAAGGGACCAATAGATGAATACGAGATGCGATCTTCGCAGATAAAGCGCCAAGATCCGTGGTTCGGACTGTAACTTTAAGTACGCCCCTTATTGAAACGTCGGATTTCTTTTTATTTAATACTATACTGCAACAAACTTTTTGATCCGGTGTCTGTCGCTAGTGTCGCGTAAGTTCACAGTGTTTTAATATGGCGACTGCGGTTTTGATGTTTGACCACCGGGTCAGAGAAGTTTGTTGCACTAAACCTATATTTTTTAATTCTACATATTCTTATATTTGTTGTAATGCGCTGTGCTGATCTCAATGAAAGTGAATTATACAATCATACATACAAACAAGACATTAAAAGAACTAAATTCAAAAAAAAATGTACAATTTGCCATCATCTGCCGATTCAATAAACAATGCCTACTATACAAAAAATAGGACCTTCAGAGAATACGATTCGGAGCGCCTCTCAGCGTGCTTCACACAAACGAATTTGACACTTCCAGATAAAACATCACGAAATTTTGAAGACATGTTCTAGTAATAAATATCTAGGTCTGCAGTGTGTCAGTTTACTGTTAAATTCATGTAAATGGTTTAAAAAAAGAATTCTAGTTAATAAAAACATTTTACAAGATTTTGGAAAACCACAGACAAAGATATTCAGCTTGGGATTATGACTAAGAAATTTCACAGTAATTGATCAGTAAATTTCAAAATCAAATGAGAAATTCGTTTGTATGAAGCCCGCTGCGAGACGCCGCGAATCGTATCCTCTTAAACTAATGTACTAAAAGGACTTTTCAGATCGATTACGTAATCGAAACTATTTACTAAAATTCCGATTGCCTGTCAAAATTCTTCTAAACACAACAAAACTATTCTAACAACATCCAAACGAAAAATTGAGTGCTAACCGTTGTACAAACGAGGCGTTCGGGATATTAACATTTAGAACACAAACAAAAAAAAAACATAGAACTGCCAGACCGTTCTCAATAAACAACTTCTTTAAATGCTTGTCTATTATTAGATAATGAGATAATAAATTCGCCGAACAGCCTGTCAGTTTAAAATCATCTCTTGCCACGTGATTATTATGTGCGAAGACGCAACAGTTTGACTGGTTAAGTGACTGTAGGTAATTTATTCAACTACTTCTATGGGGTATTTTGTATTCTATGACCAAGGTGATGATTAGCGCAGTGATGTAACGTCTCAGGAACTTCTGCAGCTAACCATAAATTAAAGACGAAAGAGTTTTAAGATTTGCTACAACCAAATTAGTGACCTGCTTTAGTAATAGAGGAGTGATTGATTTCATTCATTTCATTCAGCTAGCTTATCCTCTGCCGTATGTTCAGTGGTTCTGGATACTACCCCCCACATATAGACAACCTTACATGATCAGCTCTTCCTCTTTATAATCTGCTAGCTTTTGCCAGCGGTTCCACCCGCCCTAAATTCGATTATCGGTTTAGGATTTCAACGTTTAACTTGGCTGATTATGACATTAAAGGCATTGAAGCAGTGAACAAAACGTACCTTTAGTAAATCTGACTTACTGCACTTGCTGTTGACCGTTTTATTAAATAAAAGATGGAAATCGAAAAGATATTTTTTGGAGCCGACTTAAAATCAGCTACTAACATTCCTTTAGGAGGTAAATTAGTAAGGCCAAATATTTTTTTCTTTTATGTTTTACGTCGGTTTGATTTTTTTTTTTAAAAGGTTTTACCTAATGTAACTTACATTAGACCTTTTTAATTAACTCAATAAGAGAAAAGAAAATTAATAGTTATCGTCAATAACATTAACAACAGTAATCGTCACTTAACAATAACAAGGAAATAACGGACATAAAAACACCGATTTAGAAAAAATAATCGCAAAAATAATAAATAAAATGAGTTTCGTAAGGTAAAATTTGTAATTTATGTGTAAAATGCAAAACACAATGAGATGCTGATAAAAAAGTCATTAATACAATAATTACACGGAAAGTTGCGAGTCTTTATTTCCATAAGTAGTGAGTTTTTATTCAACAAAACGGTCAATCGTAAGTCGGGCCACGCTCAGAGTAGTGTAAAAAAAAAGGGTCGGCAACGCGCGAGTGATGCCCTTGGTGAAAAAAAAGGGTCGGCAACGCGCGAGTGATGCCCTTGGTGAAAAAAAAGGGTCGGCAACGCGCGAGTGATGCCCTTGGTGTTGCAACCGTCCATAGGCTACGGTGACCGCTTACCATCAGGCGGACCGTAGGCTTGTTTGCCACCTTAGAGGTATAAAAAAAAAAAAAAAAATGTAAGATGTAAGATTTTTATAACTTTTGTGTCCGACACGAAATTTTCTTCATAGAAATCACCTTTCGTCGATAGCATTTTTTTCATTCATACTTTACATGTTAGTTTATAGTTCTTTGTATAATTTTAACACCTGATCAAATTTGGGTTTCTTCTTATAGTGTGTCTAGAATTGGCAAAGGTCATATTATTCTGTCCCTGGTCTTTCATTTTACCACTTACAAGTTATTAGATTTATGAAGGGTCGGCAACGCGCGAGTGATGCCTTCGGTGTTGCAAGCGTCCATAGGCTACGGTGGCCGCTTATCATCAGGGGACCGTTAGATTGTTTGCCACCTTAGTGGTAAAAAAGAAAATATAAAGATGGTATTTATGACTTATGGAAATGAAAAGCAGTCTTACGGCGATAGGCTCACCCTCTGACACGCGGGGCTAAAGTGGTTGGTGAAAAGAGGCTGTGGCCATATTATAATGTGGGTGGTTTCCATAATTATCGTTACATATGGCAAATTTACATAGTCTCTGAATAAAATTACTGACACAATGTGTAAGTCAAGTCATACAGTCTGACACAGCGAAAATATAAGGGTCATTTGATTACGGAACCCTAAATCCCACGCTCATTCATCGAAAGGACGGCTAATTATGACCGCCATTATATTTAAAACGCTTTTTTTGAAAAAGAACCAGTAACAAAGGATAATTGTTCCATCATAATGTCGCATCTAAACAGGTCTAGTAGTTTGAAGCGCTAACGGACGGACAAATTAATTTTTAAAATGTTCGAATCGAAACGCAAAGATAATATAATCTAATATCTTAAATCAGACAACAACTGCTATATGAAAGTTATAAGACCATACTTCCTATCCTTAAGAGTGCGCCTACGCAGAGACGTAATCAGAGACAGCGCTATATAACTCCTGCCTAGTGTGACGGCGACAGCCAACGCGCAAATCAATAAAACGTCGTTTATTAAAAAACTACGATGGTTATCAAAAAACTGGTTTCGGCATATTAAGACATTGTTATTGCCTATCAATCATGTTAAAAAATAATAGAGAAATAGGCTTTTAATTTTAAAGATTCAACAAAAATGTTTTTCGAAACGTAAATGTATCGAGTAAAATGTCAAAAATCGTGTTTCGACGTTCAAGCGATTAAAAATTAAGAATTCAAGTTTCCTGTATCGAAATACTTAACTCATTAATATCATACAAGCTGAGATCCAGATCGACAAACATGACCAATATAAACCCTTAAAATTCAATCTAATTGACGACAACTTTTATATTGTTTAATAGAAATATAAAAACTATGTGAGTTATTCATACTGTAATTAGTTGTCAATAAACGTTGACAGTGTGTCAACAAAATTAAATTATCGAACCCTATTATTCAATTGACACAAAAAGTTGCGCCATGCCATATCGACAAAGTCAATCAACACCTACGCCTTGCCTTCGGTCGAAGAAAAATCGGTATAAAGGCAAACAAGTAACTTTTTGTTAATTCAATTTGGCGTAACCGACAGCATAACAGTTTTATACAGTTACAGAATTTTGATATTGCAGGTAACATTAAGCTGTATTCGCATATCGACTTTCTCTGACCGTCTTATATCTGTTTTGACAAAATGTCATATTTGACATTTATATAAAGGACGTTTTGGTGATCTGTATGCGCACATTCGATCGTTCCGTTAACCAAAAATGAATGCGCTATGACGTCACAACCGGACCGCATTCAACGCATTGGCTGCACATGCTCGGGAGGTAGAGCAGTGGATGCGATGTCAAAACAGTGAACGGCCATATTGTTTGTTTACATTTGGTGAACAGAATGATTTCAATGCCTATGCGATGTCATAGCACTCAATGCCGTCAATAGAACGCACCTATAGTAACCAAATGTTCCCTGCTGATTCACCCGCGCAAAATAAAAAAGATCATTAAATTCGATTCTCGTGGGAGTCCAATACCTTCCTCAAGATGCAACATATCATGCTGCCAAAAAGTATCCAGACCGGTTCTGTGGTTTAACAGTGAGAAGATTATAAGACAGCGACTTTTCCATTTATAATATTTGCATGGATAAAAGACGGGACATAAACCATTTTAACGTTCACAGAACACCTACAAACTACTAACTAAACTACAAAATTTCTATGGCGATAACGTACAGTTTTTTTTTTTCTGACTGACTATGCAGTTGACTGTTGCAGCCATTACTGCTCCACCGGGCTTTTGGAAGGAGACTCTGAAGGATTCTCAGCCCATATAGCGCCCAACGCTCAATGGCTCAATGGGTCGCCCCTTCGACCAGGGTTAGCCTCGAACGCGAAGGTGAGTCAACGCGTTCAGTAACGCGCGGACTCAGAGTTGTGTGAACACAGACGCTGGGCAAAATGATCTCCTACTGAAAAACATTATCCTAGCATAGTGTTCGTATACAAAAACCGGCGTGACCACTTTAAGGCGCAGAAGTTAGCACCAGCTTATTTCAATAATATTGATTGACATTATAAATCTACACCCGTGCTCAATCAAACAAGTTGCAATCAGGTATTCAAATATTTGTTTAGTAAATAAGGCGTGCGTGACGTCGTTAATTCATGAATTGGACACGTAAGAGTGAATGCGGTTATTGAACGAAACTTACCACAATGACTTTTTCCACAAACGGGGTCATCCGTATAAACATCGTAAGAATAAACTTTATTCGTAACCAACGTAGGTCGATAACGTCAAAGTTCCTCAAAAACTTTTCACTGTGTCGCTTAAGAGAATTAGTACATTGAAATGTTACAATTTAAGGACCGAATATTGCAGTTTTTAGAGGACGCAATTTTATTTTTGGGACATGTGTGGGGGGTCAATAGAAGCTTAACGTCAAGTTTGTGGGGTCGCCACCCTTGTCATCCGGCCGCTATCTTGGAAAAAGGGGCGAAAACACTTTTTTCGCGATATCTCGGGAACTATACGTCTTACGAAAAAATCGTAAAGACATAATTTGTAGCAAATTGTTTTGCCTACAAATATGTATATGTAACTTTTTGCCCTAAATTAAAAATTAAAGAAGTTATAAGCAAAAAAGTGATAAAATGTTTTTAAAAATTTCTAACTTGCAGTTATAACGCGACGAAATTTTGAAGACATGTTCTAGTAATAAATATCTAGGTCTGCAGTGTGTCAGTTTTCTAATAAATTTTATAGTTCAAAAGTTATACAGGATTTTAATTTTTCATACAAATGGTTTAAAAAAAGACTTCTAGTTAATAAAAACATTTTACAAGGTTTTGGAAAACCACAGACATAGGTATTCGGCTTGGGATTATGTCTAAGCATTTTCACAGTGATTGATGAGTAAATGTCATAAACAAATGAGAAATTCGTTTGTATGAAGCCCGCTGCGAGGCGCCGCGAATCGTATCCTCTTAAGTAATTTTTTTAAATAAATAAAGCGGGCTCAGTCACAGTTTTACAAAAACTATTTCACTGTCTCTTAAGTCATTTTGTTTTAAAAATAAACAAAGCGAGCTATCTCCCTGTGACAAACGTCGTTAGAGACGACATTATGACGTACATGGAGCTATCTCTTGCAGAGACTAAGCTCCAACAGCGGCGTCTCAAGAAAATATTCCCAACATTTTCCTTTTAATTCTTTTTATCACAAAAATTCGAGATAAGAAGACGTCTGCAACATTGTTGACTCTGCTGCAAGTTTATTTAAGCAAAGTTTATTATTTTAGTACGTAAAGCTTTCACCTCTCTTGAGTAACGACTTGAGAAAAGCAGATAAACTTACTCGAGTGATTGCAAAGGAAAGTTAAGCCAACCGGGTAATTTAATTAACTTAATGGCAGTCTAAGACTTTCTGCAGCCCGACAGCTGATGACTAATTAACAAAAACTGCTACGTACGTGCAGTCAAGCTATATTTTGTGTAAAGCTGTTTTTGACTGGACAAACAGACATACAAATGGTAAGGTCAAAACCACAGGACTAAGTTAATTTAAAGGATCATGCCCATGAAACTATGCACCTCTGAACAATGTTGCGTAAAAAAATTTAACATATTATTCTGCACTTATACTATTACCACTCAAAGTTAATTTTAAAAACGAAACATGGTCTTTAAAATAATATAATAACAAAAAAAATAGTAAGCATATATCTATTATGAAAACTGAGTTCTACTATTTCTAAGTATAAAAGGTCATTCGTTGAACCGATGCATTCTTAAGAACATACGTGTAGATTTCTCGGAATACAAGAACAGATAGCCTAACTTAATTGATTCAAATAATAAAAATACACAAAGGACTTGTATCCACCGTAATAATAGCTGAATAAAACAAATTTGAACGTTTTTCGGTTTCAAATTATGATTTTTAATTAATTTCAAACCCAACCAGACTTGGTAAGATGAAGAAAATAATATTATATGATATTCGTGAATGATAATGAGCTAGTATTTGGCATGTAGATAAATTTTACAACAAGGGATTTACTAAAAAAGGAATTTTGCAAAATGTAACCTGGTAAGTTATGCTTTTCAAGCTGTAGTCTTGTTACTACTCAATAAATGTAGATAGGAAAAAATACAAACCTTCTCGACCGTACCCTGGTGTATCTCCATGTGTTGCTACTGTAATGACCCGAGCTCGAAGGACAGAGCAGCACCTGCAAGCTATTCGGCCTCGGCTGCCTCTGCTTCTTCGACCTCAACTTCACTACGTCCTCTTTCTTCTGCTCTTTTACTGGAGGCCTCTTTGAATCCACACTCCATCTTTCCTCATGTCTATAATCTACAAAATTATCTTCCAGATTCAAGTGATCCAACCTATATTTGATCACATGTCTAGACCCGATCAGGTCCGGTGTAACATCTATTTTGACGTTGTTCTTCCTAAATTCTATAGGCGAAGTCGGTGGTCTCCTTGGCTCAAACACAACCTTGGAATACTCATTGCTTCGGCGCCATAATCGAGGCGATAATGGCCAAAATCGCCCAGCGTGCTGTGCCGGCTCCATAACCATTTTCGTTAAACACTTTCTTCTTAAACACTTATTATAAACAAATATTCACCACACTTTATCGATTCTATTTAAAAAAATATATAAATTAGAGCAAGGCATTTGACAGCGTGAGATCCTCAACGTATAATGGCGCAAAATGATATAAGCAATCCCCTCAAAGAGCTCTCTTGCGCAACGTCATCAGACAATTTCCTGCTATTGAATATTAAAGAGACGTTCACAACATCCGAAATCAATTCTAACACTGAACAAAGAGGAAACAAAAGTGCATAGTGAAGCACCATCGATTACTAATCATTACGTGACGCCTACCAGTGGTCTCCTGATAAAGGCAGTGACAGGGAGTGAATGACTCAAGAGACAGGAGGCAGGTGGTATCGGTGAAAACAACGGTAGGAAGCGGACCTTCTATCCGATCCTAACAATAGATGCGTCTTACCACACTAAAACTTTACACGTCGACTTAGTGAACATGTCACGTAGTTTCTATGCAAGTTACTAGCATTATTGAGACGTTTTAATTTTATCGGTTTACAGAGCCTTTATTTTTTTTTTCTTTGACAGTTTAGTGTGCTATCTGATAAGAACAGAAATTTTAGTCCGAATTCTGAAAGAATAACCGAATGGGAATAACTTTTGAAGAAGTACTTGATGACGCAAATTTCTGATAAAATATTGACACATTTATTAAATGATGCAAGTTATTGATAGGAATATACGTTAGAATCTTTTGTCAATAAATACTTGAACGTCATACGTGACAAAACAGACGACAGAATAATTCGTGAATCAGCTAACTGATTGACGTGAGAAAAAGAACCGTATATAGATAAGATAACCGTATACAGAGTAATGCCCCATGTGTTGCAAGCGTCTACAGGCTGCGGTGAATCAGGCAGACCGCAAGCTTGCTTGCCACCTTAGTGGTACAAAAAAAAGAAAGATAAATAAATATCTGTGATATAACAACAAAAATGACTGCAAGTGTGGGGCAATCTCACAGTTACTAAGTGAGTTACTGAGTGTACTTAACTCACATTAGGTAAACTTCTTAAACGATTTCATGAGCTAATATCTGTGTCAAGTTCATAAAAGGAGGTGTTGGGCTGAGAGAGCGATCATAAACAAAGCATGTGACGGCCTATTTCATATGTATAAACGCCTACGTTCAATAATATCAATTTTAAAAAGCTGCAACCATAGTGTACAGTAATCTGTTGCATAATAGATTATTTTTAATGCTATACGAATATACAAATTAAGTTAATACATAATTCTCATGCCACGGGCCCAGTCATGACTTATTATAGTTTATATAGCACAAATTGTTTATTTTTCTGGTTCCAGGTATTTTATTTTACCACTTATTTTAAAACTGGATATTACGTTAATATTTTAAGTTTTTATGGGAGATATACAAACAACCTTAGTCCAGATGCAGTGATGTGACTATTGTGGCGATAGGCTTACCACCTGTCACGCATAGGCTCTGAAGAATTTATGCCTGACTTACGAAGTCTGAATTTAACGAAAAATACCGGATTATAAGGATAATAAAACAAATGTATAAGTACTTAAAAAAAAAGAAATTGCTGAATGAAAATTTTATTTTAAAACAATAATTTTCACATACATAAGAGTAATTAGAAAATCAGACAAATATATGATTTGTTTTGCTAGTATATAATAAAGAAATCATGTATTTTTAAAAAAAAACATATTGACTACCTACGTAGCTTTAATGATATTTATAAAACGCCTGACTTAGAATAATGCCGGCCGGACGCCTGATCAAGTGCTAAAATGCACTGAATGCATGGCAAATCAGGCAAAAGCCTGGCATATGGTAACCGTAGTCACGCAGCCGTGGGTGTTGCCAGGTACGGGCAGGGGGGGGGGACTGACCCCCCTAGCCGGGCATGGGTTGGCATATTTTCGGGATAATTTGGTCATTTAAAAAAGTACCTATTCGGATCACCCGCATTTTTTACTGCTTCAACCTTCCACATGTAGAGAGAGAGGCAGTTCGTAGGTGTTTTGATGTTTAGTCGTGTTGGCCCGCCATTGCTTCAGTAGCGATTTTGTACGGTCGCCACTACAGGATCGTCTAAAGGTGCGTACAGATTATTTGCAACACAACATTTCCTATACATTTTAATGTGTTAGGGAGCACTAGAATCAACTGTTCGCACGCTACGTGCATTCGCAGGGCGCGCGTTGGTTCCCGCCTATTGTCGGTTTTTCGACTCGACAAACGCTTTGAGTGCGCGCAGTGTAATCTGGACGGCTAACTCGCGGCGGACCTGCCTACTGCCCGCGATATTTGAAATGTAGATGATGACTGGGACTTTTTTTATACACTGGTGTAATAAAATAATTGAAACACCAATATAGTCATGTACACCTCAAAATCAAATGGCTCCATGGCGTGCGCCCTGAACACTGCCAGGAATGGCCGTTTTTGAGGGGCGCAGCGAGCGCCCGAACCGTCCACATACATTCTTGTTGCATTGCATCTTGTGTTGCAAATAATCTGTACCAACCTTAACAGTCAACTGTTCTTCCAACCTTTCACGAGTACAGATGTAGTTCGTCAGTTTTGATGATGTCAGGTCGTGTTGACACGCGATTGCATTATTTATTATCTACTAGCTTTTGCCCGCGGTTCCGCCCGCCCGAAATTCCGTTATCGGTGTAGGATTTCAACCATCTTCTCAATTAAAAATCTGACGCTTGACGTTTTAAAGTAACCTATGTCCTTCCTACGGACTCAAACTATCTTCATGCAAAACTTTCCCGCGGTTCTACCCGCCCTAAATTCGATTATCGGTGTAGGCTTTCAACGGCAACTCCTCAATTAAAGAAAAAAAAAGACTCACACTTGAGGTTTTCAAGTAGCCTATGCCAGACAGACAGACAGAGTTACTTTCGCAATAATGATATAAGTATGGACTACTTGTCCCAAAAAAAGCTGGTAAGAGCACCGCAGTATGGACGACGTAAAGACGTGACGAAGCTTCCTAAATCCTGTCCAACTTAAATGGCCCCTCTAATTTTCGGCTTCTTTTTAGAAATAATTTTCCTTCAGGACGACTTCGTCCACTTTCCCAACTAGTCCTCTTCACAACTCCACGGGTAATTAGCGTTCCTAACTTGTCCAATTGAAAATCCGTCCAAATTTCTAACTAGTCCACTTTTTCACTTGTCTATTTCCTAAGTTTTCCACTATTTAAACGACTCAGATCAGTTCTCTTGTCTTTCAAAAACATTTACCTACATTATTGTCAGTGTCCTTTCATGGGTTCTGCAAGGACCCTTTATAAAGTATAATTGATATAAAATACTAAGTTCTTTGAATTTTATAAAAATTTCAACTTGATACCTATTTTTGAGGAAAATGGTCTTGACAGACAGCTGGACAAACGGACAGACGGACAACAAAGGGATCCTGGGTTCCGTTTTTCCGTTTGAGGGACAGAACCTTTAAAATAAAAAATAATGGTGAAATTATAATAATTTTAATAACAAAAGATTAAAGATTATGCTAAAACTAAACTTATTTTGGATCTTAACATAAAAATGAATGGGACTGTTTTTATTTAATTGTGATAAAAAAAAAACCCTAGACACTTCAATTTAATATGTATAATTTCTTAAAGGGGACGAAGTCGTCCTAAAGGATGAATTTTACCCAACTGCACTATAATTTTATTGTCAGAAAATTGTAGGTGTGAGATTTACTCGCTGTTTAAATTTACTTATGCCATGTCCTTTCCAGTTATCAATACTTAAATGATTACAGTACGATTGTAAACTGTTTCGAGGACATGATATCCCCCGTTTGTTTGACTGTTTTGTAGAACTGATTTCGTTGTCGAATCACACACACATCTCAAACACCTCGACGTATTGCCAGTCAACTTTTTCATAGTCCACAGCTGATCTTTCAAGAAAGGCAAGAAGATTTCCAATCTATTAGTGATAATGACCCTCGAAATAGCTTATAAGCGTGGCCAGATATGGCAATAATTTTTCAGCTGGGTGTTATCTACCGTATTGAAAAATATTTTCAAAATATAAAGTATCAAAATCAAGAGCAGAACTAGCTTTATGCCTATGGAGTTTTACCATATAAATAAAAATTAAAGGAGTAAAGTGCCTACAATGCCATTTTGGCTGTATGAAAATAACATTTTGTACCAAGCCTGCCCCCCCCCCCCCCCCACCTAGCCCAAAAGCTGGCCTTGCACGCAGGGCTAAAGTGGTCCGTATAACAAGACTGTCTCTCACATAAGGATATGATATGGATGTATATCCAGCTACTGGTAACCTCTTTCTGGGGATAAAACCGTGAAGATATCAATACATATACAACATATAGAAGTATTTAATGTCAAAGAAGTATAAAAAGTTCGAATGTTACTTTTAGCTGGCAAACAATAAGCTTAAGTAATTAAAAGTCTGATAAACCTAGATTAAGTAGGTAAACAAACTGATACAAAGCAACTTTTAAAAAATATTTGCTATTTCTAGCTAGAAAAAAAAATATCTATTCCGGAATTTCGAGATTGGGTCTTAAATATCGTAACTCAGTTCCGGTATTGTGAACCTTCCGATATTGTAAGCTATAAGTAATATGGTATGGTATTCCTTATCTGCATTTTATATTACGATTACATATTTATAAAAAAAACGAAATTTAAAAGAAATAATTTTGCAAAATTCATTCTCTAAGGTAAAACCGGGTTTAACAGTAAGAAGAGAACTAAGATTGACTTGTTACATAGTTTTTAGAAAATATTCTCTGGGAAACAAAATAGGGGTTGAAAATTTTTGTATAAGTATTCCAATAATTTTGTAGGTATGAACAAAGCTTTGTTTTTTTTTTCTAAAGTCCACCCACGCGGACAAATCCGCGAACAAAGCTACCTAGTAATGCTTTGAAGCTTTGGACTAATGAAGTCGTCCCAGGCTAAACTTTGCTTTATCCACATTTGTATTCAAAACATTTATCGGACTCAGGACGCATAATATGTTTCCTGGCAAACTTTATTGCATATAATTGTATATGCAGGAATATACCAAATAATTTTGCTCATATCGTAAACCTTAAAACATGGCGTGCGACGAGTATTAATGAGCAATAAGTTGGAATACTAAATGTATTTAAGTATAATAAAGCGATTTACGTGTGGAATGACAATTTATTCAAAATGCAATTATATGCTAACAGAAATTGGAATATGGCATGATGGCATTTCAGATTTGTCCATTTTTTCTCGAATATTTGGGATATTTTTCACCTCCTTTTGGAACTTGGAATCCTAGATTAGAGTTGGATGTTTTTTTGTTTCGTGTCGTCGTTGTTTTTTTGTCACCATTATGCAGGGTTTCCGGGCTTAAGGAATGTTATTGCTAAGTTGTTTATCCCTACCACTATGGAGAGCTTAGATAAAGGAGGCTTAGGCCATAGTCCACCGTGATGGCACAGTGCGAATTAACAGAAGTCGTTGTCGAGCGGCCACTTGACTAACAAAATTTTCAAGCTGCTCCCAAGGTTTCTGACATAGCTCAGCCAGTAGCATGTCATATATTCAGACAACAGTCAGGAGTGACGACACAGTGTAGCGTCCTCTTGAAAGTGGAAGCAAGGAGGATTTCAGAAAAATGTGTCACTAGTCCTAGTCGGTCCCCCATCCAGGTACTGTCCACGCCTGACGTAAATTTTGCATATCGATTCCAAACAGTTCCGATTGAAAAATCCATGTGTAAATGTGAGCATTTAGTATTTATTATTTTTTGAACTTTAGCAAGTGGAAATCTGTGGATTCTGAACTCTGTGGGAAACAGGTATGATGTTTTCCATGTATGCATACAGTCTTTAAAATTTCCAACTACCAATTTTTCTGCATGTAGCTAAGATTTATTTTTCGCGTTCCGTGTCAACAGAATGCATGAATTCTCTTTTTTATCCATTCGTCATTCATATGTAATTTTTCCAAATATTAAAACGTTGAAATTTTATTCAACGTATATGTAGTTGCTACATTATAGCATTGATTTAGTTATTTAGCTAAAATGTTTCATTACATGTATAACAGCTTTGATTTTTAATATGGTAATCTATATCATAAGTATCAAGCTAAAACCATTTCAAGCGTGCTTGTAATAAGGTTGAACTTTGCAAATCAAGTTCTATGTTACGCTTACCGCGACACGTTTTTGGGTGGATGTTTTTATGTTATTAATTAATATAAAAATATATAAGAATAAAGCAATATCTAGTTAATGTATTTAAAAAAATAATTGGGTTACGTAACTAGATATCTTTTATATATTTTTTTTGTTATTATTTAAGATTAATTTTCCTAACTTCCGTTTATTTTTTTTAAAAATCTATACGATTTTTCTTTTTACCCGACTGCCTACGAAGTAAAACTCGTTACAACTCGGTAAAACATTACCCATGTTTTACGAGTGTATGTATATCCATTTCTTTGGCACGCCCTTAACGGCTTGAAGGTTTTTAACATGCGAGGTGTCATTTTATTCGTCGTGATTGTCTTAGTGACACTGGGAATATTAAATTCAAATAAATCAAAACGGTGGTTTTTGCGCGGGTTAAATAAAAAAAAAATTTTAAGACCCTCGAGTTGGGTATTCAAATAAAGGGCTCTAAAAGGTGAGTACGAAAATATATGACACTTAGTAAAATAGTCAAGCGCGAGTAAAAAAACACTAAAAATCTGTGAATAAAAATAAATTAAAAAAAACCCGACTGTTAGAAGTAAACAAGTGCCCCTAAAACATACCAAATATCAACTATAAGCAGTCGGGACTCATTTTTAGGTAACTACTACATTTTGAGCAACCTGTACTACTAGTTGTTCTTGCATTTAAATGAGTCCCGCTTGCTTACAGTTAAATATTTGGTATGTTTTAGGGGTACCACCTGTGTACCTTCTTTTAGTTCTTTCAGTCGGGCTCATTTATTTATTTAATTATTTATTGTGTATTTTGTAAGATAGACCGTTTTGGGATCTTAGGGTAGATTGTGGCCTTTTTGCTGACAGTGGAATGCTTAATGACGCAAAAGCTTTAAGGGGGGGACAGGATGGCTAGGCTCATTTACTAGGAACAAAAAAAATGAGTCACAGAAAAGTCACACAGCGACCGCCCGAGTCGCCTGACTCACTCAATCGTTTACTGAAAAATGCGTAACGACAATTGAACACATTTTATTTTTTTACAGAATTTCTGATACAGCGCCATCATCACACTTATCCTTGAAGTAGTGGTCAAAGATATTACGAATGTTATACTTGCTGTTTTGGCGTATGAGACACCAATATTCGTCATCTGCGTTTCGCCGATGGTATTGCGTTCCACAAACGTATTAGGTGGTGAGCCTATATCGTTTGCCCCCTACCGGAAATCAAACACGGGACCTTCGACATGATAGTTCGACGTACTACCACAGCCTAAACATTCATTTTATTAATACAGTCGGCCATAGCCACGTCTGGACGTTAATGGCGCAGCGACCAAACGTACTAGCAGAATGCCCTTATGTTAAGTCATAGGTTATTTATTATAGGCAGGAGAGGTTAGCCCCTCACCTGCACCTCACCATTGCATAGCTCTGATTGCTAGACGCCTTCGATGACCGACTGTATGCATGTAATAAAGATTAGGGTGTGGTATTACTACTTGCGTCATCGGTCGTCTAATAAATATTTTGCAGTCGTTTGGTCTTTTCTGAAGCTGAATAAGAAACAAAATCTATATTTTGCGGTGACGAAAATATCTCAGCATCAGGGTATTTTGGATTCATTATTAGGTAGCTTATATTATTTTATTATATAAAAGTAAAACACACAATAAATACAACAATCTCTGTGACCAAAATGTATGACAACGCATAAAGAAAAAGAAAAATTTGTCAATGCCCAAGCCGGAGTAACAACACAGAACTCTTACTTAGATATTTCATTTTAAAACAAAAAAAACAAGTACACCAAAGTCAGCAAATGGAATTGCAGTTGTAATTTTTTTCGTATTTAAGTGGGAAAATAAAAAAGGAAGCAAAACAGATCTCTTTTGTCTAAGACATGAATTAGTAATGCGGTGCGTCCATACAATGACAAGAAAGACATGGCGTGTGATGCGAGAGCTGCTTGACCGAAGACAATCGCCGGAAGACGGCTCGTCGGCGTCACCAGGGGGCGTGGCGACACTCACAATGTCCCAAGCTAATAACGTATGCAACGTCGCTGGGGTGACACTCACTATCGCCAGGAAATCGGAACCTCGATGGCTCTTTCATCGCAAGCGCCTAGTAATGAACCATCTAATCACTTTGAAAGTGCTTACTTTTATGATCAGTGAATTAAGGCTGTATTCACACGGGAGAACGGAAACAACACATTTTCTATAACAACGTCTTCATATTCATATATGAGCTACAAATACAGCAATAGGACATTTTGTATGATTTTTTTTATACCACTAAGGAGGCAAACAAGCTAACAGTCCGCCTGATGTTAGCTGTGTTCTGCAACAGAGGCGAAACTAGCGCGTTACCGACACTTTTAAAATCTAATGAGTCCTTTCTTGAAGATCCCCATACTGTAGTCCTTAGAGAAAACTCTGGCAGGGAGCTCACTCCACAATTAAATTCTTAGTGAGAGTAGGTTCCTCTCAAACCCGATTGGACGCGACCATTTAGGTTTTAGTACCTTCAATACTTAGAGTAATTTCAATGTTCAAAGTTACGTCAGTGAAATTTTCACAGATGTATTTCTAAAAAATAGAATAAAATAAATATTTAAGGTGGCTCCTATACAACAAACGTGATTTATAGATAATTTTACGGAACCCTTTGTGCATGCGCGAGTCCGACTCGCACTTGGCCGATTTTTATTTATCGTTAGTTTTAGATTTATTTTAATTGTTTTTTTGTTATTTAGTTATTAAGTTTTGTATAAGCTAGAATATTTTTCTGTAACTTATATAAAAGGTTAAAAAAATAATATAAAGAGAGAGAAAGAGTTTTTATTGAATTGATATATTTGATTAATGCAATTAAAATTAAAAACTTTAGTTATTCAATAATTCATTGGCATTTAAAATAATATGCTTTTTGCGACTATGGTAAATAACGATTTGTATTTGATAATAACGTATTTTCAGTACTTAGCGAAATGTATAAAAATAAATTAATCACAATCACCTTAAAATTACGCAAAGAAGAAACGCTATTTTAAGCTAAGCTAAAGTTAATGTAGTAGAAAATATTGATTTAATTCGCGCGAACGCAGCTAAGCTACAAACGGTAACTTAATTACTAACTTAATTACATTATGGCTGTTCTAATCAACTTCTGTTGTAATTAAAATTAATATTCGTGTTACTTGATTAAATAATGGTACAATTAATATGTAAATAACATTTCTTCAAATAAACTTAAGTACTAAGTAATAACTACTATGGCATAGCAAATTGTGGAAGGCGGCATGCTACTGCACACTTGGCTATTTGTGTTTGCCTATTTGGCAAATAAATGCCATGTGTACATGGTATACTTGACAAAACATTGGCTTCATTTGCCTATTTGACAAATAGTACCAGTAACAAACACGCGTTACCGTACCGCTATTGGTTTTTCGGCGCGCATCAAAGAAGCTACACACCGTATTTACAAGCGTGCTTGTACGGATTTGACTAGTACGGATGTCTTTTAAATACAGATACCTATCAATTATTTTTTCACAGTACCAACAAAGTAACTATTTCCCGGACTCCAGACTACAGGCCATAGAAATAAAAATATGCTAACTTTTCTTCGATGCAACTAAGAAATTAGTTCATGGCGCAAACACTCTAAAGATAAATCCATAACAATTCTATAAGAAAACAAATACAGTACAAACCTTTTTATTAAATAAAATAAACATTTCAGATAAAAATACTTGTATTTCATTTTAATGATTAAATATTTCCTATCTATTATTTTTCAAACGTATACACAATTCTTCTTTTGTTTAATATCCATGTTTCTCGTCTTACAAAGCAAATAAACTGTTGTGGTATTCACCCGCGTGGGTAGGTACTTTAGAGCACATGTTTCTACTGTACAACTTTTCCAATATACGGAAAGTATTGTTTTATTTTACCGTTAACTTAGTTCGTGCCGCATTGTGCTTACTTATTGTAAGTTATGATTTTTTTAAACTAGTAGAAAAGTTGTAGCTCACAAATGGGGGCTAACTTTATATTGGCAACTAGAGGTCGGTCACATTGTGTCACAAATTATTCACACCACGGGCTTTTCGCTGAAGGAAAACAACGTGAGGATAAGTCATAAAGACGTTGATGCAACAACTTCAAGTTACAATTTGACCTGCAAATCAGCATCCGTTTTTTTTCACAAGATTTTTTTATACGACAGAATCCTTAGCGTTTAGGTAGCAGTCCAAACCAATTAAAAGGACACTTAAATTGTATGTATTGTTATCTATTTAGGCCCACTGTTATTTTAACCGGTTACTTATCGCTAAAGTAAAATTATGTGCATTAGACACAATAGCATGTAACTTCTTCGTCATATATGTATCTGTCGCCTAATGATATGTGTTACTAAATTGTATGACTGGGAGTCATTTGGAACACAGCCAAAAGACATGATGATGATTCAGGAGGCGCAAGGACTTCTGTTACATTACTAGCCTTTGTAATATTGGCGCCAACAATGGACAAGGCTCTTCAAACATTGAATCATATTGGCCTCTATAATTAGTTAGTTGGTAATAAGTACAACGTTTCTCAACCTTTTTTTTTTTCTTGTAGACCCCTAATAAGTCAATACTGCAACTTCGTCTTTGTTGGAATTTAATAAGCAATTCTATTTATTTTTTGTAAGAGGAATGGATACCCTGTGTTTATCTTTAGATTTTCAGCTACGTCTTATTGCTATTATTTTCGCAAGTCGTTTCAGTAGTTTAGCTACCAAGCGTGACACACAGACAAATAAAAGCTTTACATTAATAAATAGTTTCCATAATCTATGCATTAAAATCTTTTGAATGAAAGAAGTTTCTGCAATAGTTATGTACTTATCTTTAGTTTAAATTGTATTAAGTATATCTTTAAGGAGGAAGTGGGGACTACAATCTGATCCAACCGACCCCTATAGGCGTCCACTGAACTGAAACACAGGTTAAGAAACTTTGGGTACTTATGGGTACTAAGCCATTAAGTACATATATATTGATATATAATTTCCACATTAACTTGTAGTTAATAAGAAATAAATAATATTGGTACTAACGATGCACAGAGTGGTAAAACCGCCAAAAACCTGGCCAAATGTCAAATTTCTCAAAATGGTCAACTACACTACAAACTTAATCTCATAAATGGTAGATAATCCGCGAGTCACTGGGCAAAATTTCTACCAGCTCCCTAGTCCCTGTCCGCCACACGAGTACTCGGAACCCAACTCTTGTTAACAACACTCGTCTGTAAAAATATCATTAATTCTCCGTGCCCTATTTTATGTTCAAAGTGATTTGAGATACAAAATTGCTATGGATTCTATCAATCAAGGTATGTACAACATTATGTCATCGGTTTTGTTTTTTAAAAGATCTTATTTATGTCATACCATGCAGTCTAACATACCTAAAAATATTGGATTTTTCCTTTATTGTTTGGCAAAATTGGTATTTTTAAACATGTGCAACTCATCGCAACTGCATAATAGTTATATTTAAATAAACTTCAGGATATGTTCAATCATACTAGGTAGCAAAAACAGTCACATATATTCACATAAAAGATAATTTTAACTCTAAAAACTGTACCTTTGACTGCGATTTTCTAACGATATTTTTTATTGTTTCAGACTCTTTACATTCTGTCAAATCTATGACCAGGAAAGAGCTTTATAAATTAGTTATAACAAGTCCACAGCAGTTGCTTGACGGAAAGCTCCAAGATTTGGACCAGCAGTTAGTGAAAGTGACAAAGTGCCCCGCTGAGTGAAATGACGAAATTTTTTAAAATAATTAAGTCATTTAAAGCAGTATATAAATGGAATGGGAGTGGTAGTACAAGAGCAATAGTACTGAGACACTTTTTCTTGAAAAAAACAAGGATTAGCTTAACGAAGACGTCACTCTACCTGCCAGGCTGATTCCAGGATGTTACAAGGGTCGTCTAATTAAAGAATTCGGTGAATTGAGAGATCGGTCAAAGCGTCGTAAAACATTGGAAATTAGACAAAACGTCTCTGTGGAGGAACTCACTTACCCGGCACAGATGAGTAATAGAGCTGCACGTAAAAATGATGTTGCCTTTTTCATTCAAGAACTGAAGAAAACCCTACCCGAGCAACTAAGTTCCGCAAGGCAGTGGCTATCGGTAGAAAAACTACTACTACCAAAAAGCATATGCCAAAAGATGCCCTAAGGATTTTCGTGGAAGCCGATATGATCTTAAGTCAATACAAGATGACCCTTGTTAAACGTTTATCCAGAGGGCAAAACAGGATTGGTATCCACCGAAAGAGGTGAATGAAACGGTTGCAGAGATGATGCTGCAGGGTCTGCTTGGTCAGGGACAGCTTCGCGGCTCTGCAAATGTTTGGAACCAGTTCTTGAACAACTAGAGGTCAAATATATGTTTTTGATGACTTTGGATGAAGGATAAAAATAAAAAAAAAATTAAAAGAGAAAAACAATTTTTGCGGTCAAATACAATAAAGTTATGACTTCTTAAACACAAGATTTACAGAAATTTAAATAATAGGATACAAAAGTCAAATAAAAATTTAAAATGTAAGTCCAAAAAAAAAATATCATTTCTCGTCATGGGACACCCATCTGATAAAGAAAAAAGACCCAAATATTTTTGGCCAGGATTTCGGGTGTTTGACCACTCTGTGCGGTGGTCAACTTCATAACTTCCATGCACATTGTACAAACATTGGCTGCAAAGGTTGGCGACAATGTTGGTATAATATAACTGGAGCTGTAAGTTATTTATACCCTTCCGCATTAACGAAGTCAGGTGATGAGATGTGTTCTGTCAGAGTTTTAAAGGGATTCAAAATTATAAGTCAACAGAAGTTCTGTAACCAATTTACTACGTGATCCTTTTTCAAAAATAAGGATGGCGACAGCCAGTTTGTTTATAAAAGATTGGTTTAAAAGTTTATACAGTAACTGTATATTTAAGGCCATTAAAAAGCAACTTTCACCTAACTGTATAAGTATAGATCTAACAGTCAAAAAATTAGTATCTAAATGTAAATGTTTTTACCAGTTATTTTTTTTTTAAACGAGAGCAAATTCCAACGAACGATGTCGTTAGGTTGTTGATACAATACTTTGTGTACTTAACAATGTGTTAATTTATTTCTTACTAAAGTGCCAAACAAGTTTACGGCCCGCCTGATGTTCAGCGGTCTTGTTATTAGAAACTTACTTAGGGGCTCTACTCACTCTTACAAATGTAATTAACATCTTCCTCCATGAAATACATAATCTATTTTATCATTAACATTTAAATGCTCAACGTTCAACGTAACATGGCCGACTGCAAATATCTTTCTTAATACGGGGTATAAGTCACAATGAAACGCTAACTGATACCTTACACTCGGTACACTATTCTGAAACCCGATGAAATTTTGCGTCGTTTTTTCATGTTTTTCTTAATTATTTTTTTTATACTAAAAACCACAGGTTGGTACTGTAAAGAGGCATCTAAAACACAATTAAAAAAGAATGTTTATTTAAAACACTGGACTAAAGCGGAAGACGCAGGTGAAAAGAGGCTAAATGATTTGGATGTGTTTCCAGCAACTGGCTGATCCCTTCAGGGAATAGGAACCGTGATGTCTTTGCTAACACAACGTAAAAGTGAAAATATTATCAAACAACACAACGCGCCAAGTAAAAAAATAAAACTAAAGAGTATACGTAAGAAACATTAACAGAATATAAAAACGGCATAATTAAACCAATTTATAAAAGTGGAACACAGTGTCACGCAGTTGTTGAAAATCGGCACATCCTAAAACAGGGTTGATATGAGACACGAAATATAATAGAATTTAATTCGCCAAATGATACAATTAACTAACGCACGCGCTGGCACGACCTACTTATTAGCTAATTGGGCTAACATATTTTAGTGGGTCGTTTTGTAATCTACTGTGACTATATTTGTGCATCGTTCACTATCAGTTAGTAAACAAACCGATTAATGCAACTTTGTGTGGATTTCGGAGACGAAAATAATTCCAATGCTTAGGAATAAATAGAGCAACCGTCTTTCATGAGACTATTGGGATGTAATAAATAGGTCAACTGCTGGCGTACATTTAAACTTCATAAAAATCGACCTCGTGCGAGTCGGACTCGCGCACGAAGAGTTCCGTGCCATTATCTAAAAAAACGAACAAAAATATGTATGGGAGCCCCCTTAAATATTTATTTTATTCTGTTTTTTAGTATTTGTTGTTATAGCGGCAACAGAAATACATCTTCTGTGCAAAATTTTGACTGTCTAACTATCACGGTTCATGAGATACAGCCTGGTGGCAGACGGACGGACGAACGGACAGTGGAGTCTTAGTAATAGGGTCTCGTTTTTTACCGTTTGGGTCGGAACCCTAAAAATCAGAGTTTTTTTTATTAAAAGAGTGGGCATGTATGCCACAAAAATTAAGCGTATAGTGCTGAATATAAATATATACTTAGGACCAAAAGAATAACACAATAATAACTCGGATTTAGTACACAATTTTAAAAATGCACATTTTAGCCTTTGGTTCCACATTGGGTAATATTTTAGTAATTAGAATTAGACGAACGAAGGTTATTTTGTAAATTTTGTAATGATTTTTAAAATCTGTTTTTGCTATTGTGAGACCTTGCAACTATAATAGATAGAGTTGGGTCTATCTATATGTTTTTATTTTATTTGGACCTTATTTACTCAGGTTGAATTCAAATCTACTTTGGCCATTTATTCTAAATTTCTAAAAAAAAATGTTTTTAAGGCGGTATAAACAAAAAAACGAGTTGCACTCCGGGAGTGCCGGCAGAAGTGAAAACCTTTACACACGATTCGCGCTTAACACTCAAATATGTCACAAGACATGTCTTTGACATTGTCAAGAAATAATAATGTTTGTTTATTTACTTTTTTGACGTAGTATATTTGACATCGCAATCAGTCATAGAATTAAAATTCCATATCCAACCTCCCTGTACTACTCATAATCGCGAATACTTAAAATAAAAATTATAATAGGCGTGGCATTACGGTTTCCGTCTTACGAATTTCCACGATTAGGACACGTGACCTGACGCGAGTTTATCATTTTTTACCCATACCAAAAAAAGTGCACAACGCCGCTAAAGAAGTTTTCACTTCAAAAATATTAAGTTAAAAATTTGTAGGTGTTGGCACATTTGACACCGTCATGTTTTCATAAAAACTGCGTATTTCTTGATCGCCGTAGAATTTTGCGATTGAAATTGGTTTCAATAGTAAGAAGTTCTCTAGAACAATCATCCAAGGCTTCCACGCGCACAATACAATACAACCTGCCGAAAGGTTATGATGACTCACTACCATTCATTTCCGGTGTACACGTTCCAAGCTTTCGCACCTTCTCGTTCGCAGTACCGTCAAGAAAACAAACAGAAAAAAATATAAAAAGGGTAGTATATGCAAAAGATAGACCCGATTTTACTACTTAACTTGAGTTTTTACTGATTTTTTATGGCCTTGCTCAAACATCCTAGACAAAGAAATTAAAAAATTAAATAGTACCTTTATATGGTTTACGAAGACGGGCTTTTTTTCTTAATTTTACCCCTTTCAGTATTAAAAGGGATATTTAAATGTCTATAAGAAAATAATTAGTATAATTTGCGTATCAATCTGAGTTAAGATTCTGCAAAAAGAATCTGTAAAACAAATAATAAAGTATTGTTTTATTTTATTTTTCAGTTATAGTACCAAATTAGGTTCAGAGTGTTGAAACTCCAAATTATGCCGATGATACTAATTTAACCTCGAAAGTGAGAATGTGTAACATAAATTAAATGAAAAAAAAAGCAAGACATCAAAATCGAAAAAGTAATACACACTTTCGATCAATTATATCGAATCTCCAACTACTAACAAACAGGTGCAAAACTGGGTCAGTTGTAAAACAAAACACTTCTGTCCAAAGCCCAAAAGCAAATATTTAAACATAAGAAGCGCCACTTCTGTAACTCGACACTAACTAAACCAAGAAAAACACTTCGGTTAGCTCAAGATTAAATAAAAATAAAACTGAGCGTGACTCAACCCGAAAGTGGCTCACGATCATTTGTTTAACAACACTTGGGTCGCAGTTGACAAGCGTCCGCGCATAAATATGAAAAATACTGGCAGGCTATTCGCATTCTTATTTAGAGACCTAAACGCTAAAAAAAAAGAAAACCGAAGTGTTATGTGCCACAGATGTAGAGTTCTGCAATCTGTGCTATAGACAAGACGTAATTTACCACACAATAGAAAGAAAAAAAATTAACCTGTGGTATCTTTTCTCTAAGAAAAGACACCACAGTTTTGCTTCGTCTCTGTCACACTTTTGCCACCATTTTTTTTTTCAGATCTGGCTAGGAAATGCGCTGTCTAGTGTTTTTTTTGTCTATGTTAAATGCAAAAAAAGATATAGTGCAAATTTCCACAATGCAAATGATACAATATGTAGGTAGATCCGAAAAAAAAAAAACGATTAATAAATTCCATAATCGATTTTTTCGATTTTATGGAAAGTATTAGCTTTCCAGCTTAGATTGCAAGTTGGAACACCGTCTGTTAGAATTAGGGCTTAGTACATAACTAAATTTTATTTTTTGTCAGGATAAGAAAATAGTAAACCATTTGTATTGTTGTATCTGTATCCCTCTTATAATACTGATCAGATAAAAAGAGAAAAAAAACTGATTAGTTGATTAGCTAATCGTTTTTTGTTGTATCTCATACATTTCCGCAAATCAACTACCTACTGATTATATTAATTCAACTCGTGCACATTTTTTTTATTTCTTAATTAAACAGGAAGTTACAATGTGCAGGGTAGCATAAAATATTTAAACTTAATACACCTATGTCTATTGTATTGTGACACAAAAAAAGTCATTTAGAATAAATTTTAGTAGCAGTAGAAAGTGAAATCTTTATATTTCTAAAAATGGCCAGCCCACTGTTTAAGAATAAAATATTTATAGAACGTTTCATTCTATTATGACATCTTTAAAGTCAGCAGAGGCGAGAATATATTATGAAGTTTTATTACCAGCTAGGCGTCCCTCACAAAGTTGGACAGACTACGTTAAATAAACAAACTCCAATATACGGCTGCATCCGACAGGACGATGTAGTCAAAATGTCGTCGTTCTATTTCCGGATAGTCGTTCCAACAGTAAAATGCTGGCTGGAAATTGTTCGTATGTATTAGAAAAAAAAAAAAATTAAGTACATTAAGCTTTGGTAAACTAAAAATAAAACTGGTTTCTTATTTTTAAGCGGTAAACCTAAGAGTGAGGTTGTGTTTTAATTTTTTTCTAGTGGAATTTGACGACAAATTTTACCATTGTTTGTGAAGATCTGTAAAGTATTATGCATCGTAGTTATTGAACAAGATGACAATGCCAAAAAACGAGGAAGTGTGTAATAAACACCACAAAGCCTTGTTAGGCAAGCCCAAAGTTTATCGCCAGGCTATATGGGTTTAACTCCCAGCACCCTTACTTGTGCATCTAAACAAATGAGATCTAAAATAATAAAGAAACCAAATAAAAATGGTTTTCCCTTTTAATTTAAACCATATTTTTTCTGTTCACGCGTATAAACATAAGTGGCATTATCATTTCATATGACAACGACCTAAAATGATACTGTTGACCTTATTAATTCCAAAAGTACAACATGAACATTCTGACCATTTTCGTAAAGATAAATAAAAGAAAGTACATAAAATAAATAGAATCAGAATTTCGTCGGAAAATTATTCTGTTTCCTAACTTGTAGATTTTAATTTATAAAAGTTTCAGATCCTGAGACATTATTTTTATAACTTCAAAATATTCATATTCCGTGATATTATCTTACTAGCATTTTCCCGCGATTTCATCCGCGTGTTTTTGTTAATAAAGGAAGGTTTTAATTGTTAGGTTATACCTGCAATTACAAATTTACGTTCCCTGTTTTGCCTCCTAAGGGATAATTTTTCAAAAACGATAAAACATGTCAATTATAATTTTCAACCTTAATGCTTAATATCAAATATCAATTTTGCTTTCATGCATTTATAGCTTCAAAATTGACATATGTTCATATAAATTCCAACCCTTATTTTATATCATATACTTACTTTATAATTTGAATGATGACACAACGAAACAATTTAAAATTTAAAGCAAATTCACGGTGGTCAAAAATCAAAACTGCACTCGCCATATTAAAACGGTGTTAACTTACAACGACACTAGCGATCACGGAAAAAAATCTTGTACTTTACCTCCAGCAAAATGCAAAAAAATGTGCGTATTTATGTACAATTATGGATATGTTTTTTATTTTATTTTTGAATTAACAGATTATATTATTTTTATACTTAATATATTTGAATTAATTATTTAACTCTTAACAATTTAGTATCTTATGTTGTAATTCGTTTTTTCGCTGTAAAATAAAAATGCCAAACCTAATTTTAGTGCATGCTGAATTTACCTATAAGTAGTTATACAGTTAGTTTTAAAATGTCTGTTCACCTAACCATTATTATTGTTACAACTGTTGGTAGGTCAATAAATAAATAAATATGTATTTATTTAAAAAAAAAAATCACAAGCTTTGCTTATTTTGGGGCCAGACGGCGCTGTGTGTAATGTCCAAAAATATGTGTACATTTACCTATTTAAAAAAAAATATACATATAATTACATTATATATATATATCAGCTAGACGGTTTGTAGACGGATATTGCCCTCAACGACGATGCTCTATCTAAACATGCATTTGTATCAGAAGAGATAAAAAGTTTATGGTCTAAACATAAAAGTTCGTCTTACAAGAATCTTTATATGATCGTAAAACTTTAGATATACATATACAAACAAGTTATAACACGATAAAATAGAAGGCCCCAAATGAATTGAGACTTAAAATGTAAAATTGATGAATAATTTGAAAGTTTTGACAATAAATTTAGTCATGGCACGACAGAACACGACAGAAGGCGATTATCAAGGGAAAAAGTTGTGTTGTGTGTAGGTTTTAATGTCATTTATAAAGATATTTGTTCTCCAAATCTAGCATGAATTTAGAACATGATTTCAAATGCACAAAAATATGAAGTCTTTTATTTTAATAAAGTAAAAACATAAAAAAAATGGCCGAAATCGCGTGAAAAACATAAGGACGTGATCCGGAAGTTCTACCTTATACTTTCAGCTAGCTTTAAACTTGAACAAGTTCACTGGCATCTATCGTACCCTTAACCTTTTAGCTCAAAATTTAGTAATTTTGAATTTCGAAAATCAATGTAAGCGCTTGAATAACTAGAAATTTTATTCCAAATATTAGAGACAGATACAAAGAAATGCTAAGATCTGATAGATATGTATAATCGAGAATCGATTAACAGGCATGACATTTCTTAGGAAAGCTACGAAAGATAATTAATCGGATACAAACAGATCTAATAAGCTAAATTCAGTTAATAGCTAATAACCTTCTTTCTTTGATTTAGGCATTAGGCACAGTAAAAAAATCTGTATGTACTATATGACATAGTTTTTAATCTAAAGTGAATATTAAGCTAAAAAAAAATATCTGATTCGATCCGCTGCAATCTAATTTAGATAGTTATTTTTTCACTTGCGCCCCCTTTTAGTTACTCTGACCAAGATCTATATTTATTGTTGGCGCTGTTAATTATATTTGATGATACAACGGGGTCAAAATGTACGTTATTACTGTATTAATTGTACTCATAAGGTCCAACAAAAGGGTTGCCAGCAAAAACACTAGTCGAAAAATAAGTTTGATAGATTAAGGATCCCAAGCATGTCATCAAATTAAAAAAAAAAACGCACACACAATCACAAAAGTCATTCGATAAGCTTTATTTTATAATTTCGAATTCGGAACGATCGCGTTGATTCGTTATAATTTGAATATCGAACAACACCCGTCGGAGTCGCACGGACCGCGCCGCGGTCGCAGCGGCCAGAGACTGGTTGGAGACGAAAGCTGACGAAGCCCAACGCATGCATCATCATTCACCTTTGTCTTCCATCCTACTCCCACTTATAGAACTGAAAATTAAATAAACAAAGACAGACGTAGAAAGTTGGTTAATGATTTTGCTGAGGTATTGCGCGGGCGTCAGTTTCGCAAGGTACAGTATAGTCAGTCAAGGACGATTTACAAAACTTTCATACAAACAAAATAATATCGAAGAAAAAATGTTTTAAAATGTCAGCAATAAGACAGATATGGAGTTTAATGACACTTTGCTGTAGCTGTAGGCCGTTTCTATTTTTATTTTATGGTGACATATTAAACAATATGTCTGACACATGATTGGCATAATCAATTCAAAATGGCTTTAAATAAAAAAAAAAAATTGACTATCGATACCGGATACCGATGCAACTTTGAGCTTGTATTTTTTTTGTATTTCCGTTTGTTTACATTTTTATCGCCAGTAGTTTCAGGATGTTTTTTTGCTTTTTTTTATGTTTTTTTTTTATTTTAACAGAACCGGAGAAGAGGAGACAATTGTCAATTTTTTTTATTAGATATTTTTTTTCTTGAAAAACTTACCACCAACGACGTTTACGTAGAAAGTAATAATAAGTCACAGCGATATAAAAGGCAGCGAAAACAGTATTTTAATAACTGAACCGGATAAAATTAATTCACAAAAATGATTAAGCTGCTGCCTTAACGGGACGTAAGATATAAGCAACATGATATACAATGCGATAAGTAAAGGAAAAAAGTGCAAGATTTATAAGTAGGAAGTGCATAAGTCAACAATTTATTTAGATAAGTGATCAAGGAAGAAATTAAGTTGTGAATGATGCAGTTTAAAGTTAATCTACACTTCTACACTAATATAATAAAGCTATAGTGTGTGTTTGTTTGAACACGTTAATCTCTGGAACTAACAGTCGGATTTCAAAAACCCTTATATATAGGCTATTTAACATCACGCTATGTTATATATCGCATAAAGAGCTGAATGAAAAGGAAAACAAAGGCAGAAAGAACCCCAACTGCAAAAAGTACTAAAATAACGGAAAGGACAGACCAACAACTGCCAGATCTATAATACGATCTATTATTTTATAGAGCATTCGATACCATTTTGAGGAAGCTTATAGACTATATAATTTCACGCTAGAGCCCTTAAGAGCAAAGCAGTAGATAAACCCAGGTGAAAACACTAGGAACAACTAGGTAGTTAAGTAGTTCTAAATAAGTCATCTCATACCTTTAAACAAGCAATTATTGTATATATATATATTTATAATATAAACCGGAAACGGCTTTAATAATTTTACTAAAATTAAGTATGCCGGGGGTTTCAGGGGCGATAAATCGATCTAGCTAGCTAAAAGAACTTGTTGAAAACGAAATAATTCACAAAGAATAGATTATTAAGATTAAAGAACCAATATTCAGTTCGATTCCAGAAAAAAGTGAATCGATTGAGAAATCGATGAAGCACAAGATATATCCGATCACAAAACAACACAAACATATATTGAGCATCGTGCTATAAGTATAGGTATACAATCGTAATAAATATTATGAATAAGAATAGCTAACGATACACCTTACATCGTAAACAAAACAACCAAACAAAAACTAAACTCGTGAATAAATGACGTCATCAGCCTGATAATCTATCATCATAACCATATACCATAATACACGGAATAATAGCAGCCTCCATCAACAGTTTCGGAGAGCCTTGACCTGTCCAAACTGCCTGAGTGGATGCTAAGTGATACGACTCATCTCATACGCAATTCTCATATATCTAGAGATATGTAGCTGCTTGTGCCATAAACAAAGGGTTAATGTATAGTTATATCGCTTACATTATATACCATAATCATAAACAAGTTCATTAGAAAACAAGAGACCACCGCAAGCGGAGAGTCTGTTACAGTTACGACCTTGTTGAATTATCTCTATGAAAATAATAATTAAAGGAATGATAAATTTTAGCGTTGTTATATTAGTTATAGACACTTTTATAAATTTTACTGCTGATATTTCATTTTAACTCTGTAAGGCAAAAACGCGTCCGAACAGTGTTTTTGTGCAAGTTTTATTAAGAATGTATATTTGGAACAATAAATAAATTGCTTTTCTCGTTATTTTGTACTAGCTATTTATTGCCCACGACTAAAATTGCCGGCGCTTAATTTGGTTATCGGTGTGGGATTTTGACGGCAAATCCTTGATGATAAATTAAATGAAATTTTGCTATAGGAAGCTACAGCTGTAGCTATAGTTCGTACACGTGTAATTTAGTTATAGTTATTTCTGCGAAATTCCGGGATAAAAAGTAGCCCAAATCCTTTTCTCTGTGCAAAAGTTCATTTAAATTGGATATTCCATCAAGAGTGTTGCAACTTTAGACCAACTCACTTTTGTATCTATTATATTAATATGGATTTACCTAGCTCTTAAAAAAAAACATAATAATAGTGAATTTAATGTTCCTTTCATCAAAGAATCATATTAGATATATTATTGATCTAAATATTACAATTTTACTATTTTAAATAAGATTATGTGTTTTGTGTGACGGACATCTGACATCAATGTATAGTTGATATTACTATAAAGCAACTACCTGTATATTTCTTAAAAAATATAAGTTCTGTTAGCCTTTCCTAAATTCTATTTTTATTTTATATTTCCCTATGGGTTAGCAGTTTATTTATTGCATACTACACAATTAATTAAATATATATACGCGTAAACGGGTACGAAACTAGCGTCCGTAATAAGAGAAGCCCCTACATGACACACAAGCGTATGCTATTAAAAGCTGGCGATTTGCATAGTAAAGTGCCAGTTGATTGGCCTATAAGCACAAAGCAACCTACCGTACTACCGGCTTCGATTTATATTTAAATTATTAATCGATGCATTGGCCTATAAGCACAAAGCAACCTACCGTACTACCGGCTTCGATTTATATTTAAATTATTAATCGATGCATTGACCTTATGCATTAATCGATGCTGTAGCGGTATAGACGTAGTGGTAGAGAAAACTGAATAATTAATTAAAATGTTATAAAGAACGTTTGTCTGCCTACATTGTAATAGGGTATGAATATGCATCAAAAATATAACACAATCTCATGATTTGATCATCAAGTTCGGTGTTTAAACTCATTCCAGAAATCATACTAATCTCTCTCTGTAACCATTCCAACCAAGTCGGATTTAAAAAATCCTTTTTGCATTTACTCGTCCTATTTAAGGGAAAGCTTATGCTATTTAACAGCACGCTGCGAACCTAGGACCTAAGAAAAAACAAAGAATATTTAAAGGAACCCTAAGAGAAAAAACAAAATAAAATCAGAAGGAACCTAAGCGAAAACGAAGAAAAGGGGAGCAATGCGACGGGTTGGTGGTCGGGGGTTGCAACAGAAAGGGCAGAACAACGTCTGCCGGGGCAGCTAGTTACCATCATATAATCAAATGTGAAACCAGTTAGTTAATAACTAAAGTGGGTAAAAATATAGAAGTACATTTACCATGTTACGGTCCTAAATAGTTACTCTCGATCAAAATAAAGGGAGTTTTTTAAGGTTGTCTCAACTACTACTAGAATTTTGAGTTTCAAATAATTTATGTTGCGTCAACAATGGAACGCGAATATTTTGTAGTTGTCATGAGAAAAGTTTATGGTTAAGTTATGCAGCGTTTTTCAATAGAGCAACGCTTACAAATTGTGAAAATGGACTACCGAAATGGTGAGAACTTTACAGAAACAGTCAGAAGATGTCGCACATTTTTCTGTCATCATCATGCATCAACTCAAGCTACTATGGAGAATTTAATTAATTAATTTGAAACTCATGGCTCTGTTCAGGATATCAAAACAGGTGGCTGTCCTAGTACGGGTAGATCGCTTGAAAACATTGCAGCAGTTAGACGAAGTGTACACGAACTCCCATCCACCTCCATTCGTCATCGTTGTCAACAATCAAACATGTCCAGAAGCTCTTTTCAACGAGTTTTGACTAAAGATCTGCACATGAACGCTTAACAAGATTTAATCAACAACATCTAAAGCCAGCAGACCATGTGCATGCGCAGCGCCGAACATTCGTCAATTGGATACTAGGGCATCAACAAATCGAGGGCGATTTTTGAAAAGGAATCATCTTTAACAAAGAGGCGCACTTCCAACTTGATGGGTACGTCAATAAACAGAACTGTCGAATTTGGGGAACCTAACCTTCGTTATTATATCGCTCCTTAAAAACCAAAACAACATTTATTAAGAAAACAAAACTTTATCTGCTAATCTTCTTAGGTACTTTTTTTTCTTTTTTTATCCTTGTCAACCAAAACAAATATTAGTAGCTGATCACATTTGTATATTTTCTGTTCCGGTTTCTGTATGGAGAAAGAGTATTGTATTATATAATAATGCTTATAAATTATATAATATTAAGAGACTAATAAATCTAAAAGATTGGCAGTCCGATCCGACACTTACCTATATTTTCAATTAGTTTGTTAAAAACGTAACCACTATTTTTTAGGGCAAAGGTCATATTATATATATATAATTTTTTTATTTTATTTATTAATTGTAATATAACTTCCTTTAAAGAGGCAAAAGTCTTAGTGCATACAGCCTCTTCTGCTTTTTTTTTTTTCTTTCACTTATGTCCGTGAAGTGATGCAGTAAGGGGTCCCACTGAAAATCAGTATTGTACTTACATGGAAACAAATCGTGCCGAGAGGGAGGGCCTTTTAGCTCACGCACTTATTTATATTTATTTTGTGTTCCTTCTTATTGCAAAATGCTGACTGACTTTTGTTAAAAAAATGAAATTGATGTTGATGACATTTGGTATTAACAGGATGGTGGAACATGCCATACTGCGGCTGAATGCAATGCAGTTATTAAGACGAGTTATCTCGCGGCGCGAGGCTATGTAAACTGGCCACCAAGATCGTTGTGATCTGACACCTATGGACTTTTTTCTTTGGGGTTTTCTGAGGGGAAAAGTGGATGCAAGTAATCCACAGACAATTCCTGAGCTCAAACAAGAAAGTTCGTCGTGGTATTGACAAAATTAAAGCACAATTATGGCAAAATGTCATCGAAAATTTCATAAAAAGGGTGAACTTTTGCCAGCTTACTGCCAAAATACGGCCATTTTTGTCGCATATTGTGTTTAACTCAAATAAATCAAAACATTTAGGGTACTTCCCGTTGACCTACAATAATGAAATTTGGCATGAAGCAAGAATTATTAAACTTAGGCATAAACCTGTGAGGTTTGAGCTCGTGATGGAAGAACTATCCACATATAATAATTACTCATAGAATCAAGCGTTACTATGCGGAAGTTCATTATTATGATAAAATGTTATAACCTTGCAGATTGTTTTTAGCGGATTCGCAAGGTAATAACATTTTATCGTACATATAATAAGTTTGTACGGAACCCTCGGTGCGCGAGCCAGACCCGTACTTGGCGGGATTTTTGTTATATACTGTATATTTCTAGTAGTTACACCGTAATTTTATTCTAGCGTGCGACTTTACATGAACTGTAACATTTTTGAAATTACTGCATTACTTTCTTCTACTATATAATGGCAATGAATAGTTGAATTCAATAAATAAAAAATAATATCATAACATAAATCATAAGGCTATAAAAATAAGTAACGATACGGATATACAAAACAAATACAGTGTACATGAATTAAATTAATGATTGACTGAATAATCTTATTTTAATTACTGCCTGTATATGAAATTAAAGTAGATTCATACACTGTCATGGACGAAACTCAAAGCGTAAAATAAAATAATTAAAACATACTGTATTTCTTTTTAATTATAATGTAGTTTTCTAGTAGTAACACTGTAATTTTACTTTTACAATCTAGAAGCATTGATTGAACATGATGTATATATGTGACGCAAACATTTTTTGATTTACTGCATTACTAAAATGGCATTGAATAGTTTATTTTAATAAATAACCAATACAAATAAATAGTAATGTCATAAATCATAGGGCTATAAAACTAACGATACTGATATGATTCCGAGCTCTCTTGTAGGGCCCGAGGTCGCCAGTGTCCATACATGGGCGGATAGGTTAGCCTGCCAAAGTAACCTGAGTCAACAAGCCGGTTGTGGATGTAAATAATAATTACGTCTATACAAGGTTCTTTACATTTTAATATGTTATGGATATTTCCGCTGATTAACCGGTAGATATTTAAAAAAAGACAATGGCGCTGTTTCTGTTGTCGCGGGAGTCTGTAAGGATTTTTAATACCACCACGGTAGGAAACAAGCTTATACGCAGTCAGCGGTAGTCAAATAGATTTTTCGACCCTGCAGTCTTATTTAAGAGGTACATAAACCACTGAGTATATTACATGTGACTGTCGCTAGTGCCGCGTAAGTAAGCATTGTTATATAGCGAGTGTAGTTTTGATATTTGCCACAAGGTCAGAAAAGTATGCTGACACGTAAAGCTTTGTGACCGACACGGTTCTTGGCAAGTGGTGCATCAGAGCCATATATAACTATGTACGAGCCGCGGATTTGAACGAAATTGTTCCTGATTGTGAGAACGACATTATACATTATCCGGGTGCATCCGGATATCAGCGTGGCCCTTTTGACTCGGTTTAATGAAGGGCAGTGAGAATTGTCGACGATCCCAAACTCACTTGTCGTGTCGAACCCTTAAGTCTGAGGAGAGACTGTGCCTCCAAGTGTGTGTTCTACCGCTTGTACAATGGGATGTGTTCCAAGGAATTGTTTGAAATTATGACTACGGCTACTTTCTACCATCGCACCGCTCGCAAATTATTCTCACACTTTAGAACCGAAATGGTCGCGTACAGTGTGGTTTCAGAGAAACTTCCTCCCGCGAACGCTTGAGTTGTGGAATGAGCTCCTTGCCAAGGTTTTCTCTAAGGACTACAGTATGGGGTTCTTCAAGAAAGAAGTTATTAGATTTTTGAATGGTCGGCAACGGCAGAGTGATACCCCTGGTGTTACATGCGTCCATAGGCTACGATGACCGCTTACTATAAGACGGATCGTATGCTTGTTTGCTACCTTAGTGATATAAAAAAAAATATTTATAACTATGTACGAACCGCGCATTTAAAGGGAATTGTTCCTGATTGTGTAAACTACATTATAGAGGCATTACACACGCGTTAACAATAACCTTATTATAACACTATAATATTCATAGTCCCTATACGAAACCTAGGCAAGGAGCTCATTCCACAACTTAGCTTAGGAGGAAGAACCTATGAAACAAAAAAGTGCGTGACCATTAAGAGTTTAATGATAATGATAAACTATCACTCCTTAATATTTGAAAAAATTAAAGTCGGTCGAAAACAGCTAAGATTGAAAATACTATAGAATATGGTAAAATAAAAAAAAAGCATACCTAAGTAGCTGTTTTGAAACAATATTAAAATCGCGCTATAACCAGTAGCCGCTGGCAATTTGACAATCTTTTAGTTCTTAATTCATGAGAACGAAGGCAGGTAAGACAAAATAAAAAGGTTTTTTTTTCGAAATATCATCAAAAACTAGTATATAGGTATTGTATATTTTGATTGAAGAAAAACATAAATCTACCAATTAAGAAACAAACTTTTCTATAAAAACTTATCAGGCATTTTAATAGAAATAGCGTGAAACTAAAAAACCGGCCAAGTGCGAGTCTGGCTCGCGCACAGAGGGTTCCGTGCAAACTTATTATATGTTGTTGTATATTATTAAAAATATTTTTATTATATGATGTAGCTAAAAGTTTACGGTTTTTGCAATTTTTCCTTTATCTTACTATAAGACGTTGCTCCGTACCAAATTTCAAGATTCTGAGTTCACAGGAAGTACCCTGGAGGTTTTGATTCCCTTGCGAGTTTCGAAAATTTGCGGCATAAACGGCTGTATCTTTTGATTGCGTTGGCTTAGAAGTTTGATTTTTACACAGCTCCAAGGGACAGTAGACTTGAGTATTTGATATAAATTTTAGCTTGATACCTCCACGCGTTCCTGAGAAAAAGGGTCTTGACAGACGGACAGACGGCCGAACGGAAAGGCGGACAACAAAGTGATTCTATAAGGGTTAACCCTAAACAAGGAACCCAAAAAAAGGCGAAGAGAAAGGCGGAGGATCAAGTGTTGTGGGATACATTAGAAAAAGCATATTTCCAACAGTGGACTATTACAGACTGATTGAATAAATAACGTCACAAATTAATTAAATCAATTATCAATTCAAAGCCATTATCAAATAGATCGATTTGTATCTGCTGTCTGTCTGTTTGTACATATGTATTTACATAGCTTATCGCACAATAGTGATTACACATCAGATATTCTAGGCGCGAGTTCAACAACCGTGGCTAATGTTTCCAAACACTATGTATTGTTCAGAAGGTACTGTACATTTAATAGTTACTTTTTTTACCTACTTTTGAACTACTTTTAATAAAAGATTTCTGTTTGTGATCATTAGGTGTATAAAAGTCCTATAGAAGGTATTTTAGGAGGCGTTTGAACAGATAGAGAAGAAAGATACTGTGTAACCAATAAAATAACATAAGATAACAATATTTACTTATGTTTCTCATGTGTACAAAGAAATTTTGGCGGTGTGTGATTATTAAAATCGTCTATAATATTTTTTTATCATTCTTTTGCTTTTCACTCTTAACTTCCACATGAACTGCTGAGCCCGCTACATTCACGATAATTGAATAGTGCAATCGAAAGTCGTTTAAAGGTACGGCGGTCAATATTTATTAACATTTGAAATTATTATTTAGAGACTTGACAGAAGGGCCACAATTCTTTTTAGTGCCTAAAGAAGAGATGAAAACACTTTTACAAAATTGTAGATGTATCAAAATATTTTCCTTTTACGTTAGTTCTAAATCGGGCCTCTATGTTTATTATAAATTTCCCCACCCGCCTAGGTTTTTTTACCACAAAAAAGTCTCATTTGGCACTCAAATTACCACTGCGTTACCAGTCCCAGTCAAACCAAAGAAGTTTTTTTTGAGCCCAAATATTTCGACAAAAGTCGCCATTCGGGTATGCGTATGTCTGAATAAGAAAATAATTTTTTTTTAAAGATTATCTGAATAAGTAAAAAATTATGGGTTAAAATGTCCACGGGACGTTTGTATAGGCCTCAAAAAGAATTTTGTCCCAAAAATTGCAAATTAAAAAATGTGCGTGCGTATGTGTTTATTATGCAAAGCCTAGAAAAACCGGCCAAGTGCGAGTTGGACTCGCGCACTGAGGGTTCCGTACCTACCACCATTTATGTAATCTACAAACACAAACAAATATATTTTAATATTTGAATTGATTAAATGAAAGGTTAGCAGTTTGCATGGTAATGTACATCATATATTTTTTTAGTTTTATCATTCTCTTATTTTAGCAGTTACACACTAACTAAGGGGGGCGGACACACATTTTACCACTTTGGAAGTGTCTCTCGCGCAAACTATTCAGTTTAGAAAAAAAATATATTAGAAACCTCAATATCATTTTTGAAGACCTATCCATAGATATCCCACACGTATGGGTTTGATGAAAAAAAATTTCGAGTTTTAGTTCTAAGTATGGAGAATCCCAAAAGTTTATTGTTTTTTTTCTATTTTTGTGTGAAAATCTTAATGCGGTTCACAGAATACATCTGCTTACCAAGTTTCAACAGTATAGTTCTAATAGTTTCGGAAAAAAGTGGCTGTGACATACGGACGGACAGACAGCCAGACATGACGAATCTATAAGAGTTCCGTTTTATGCCATGTGGCTACGGAGCCCCAAAGAGGTATAAAATATAATAAATTTCTATGCTAAACGCAGTTTTTTTTTATCCCTGCACTCCAAACTTTGCCAAATTGAAAATATCCCAGATTTCCAAAACAATATCTGCCTACATTAAATTAAGTTAAACTCTCTGAAAATTTCTACAAAACTATTCTTTGGCCGCGCAGCAGTAACCGTCCCATTGGCGTGTTGCCAGACTCCGAGCGATTTTATTAAAAACTCGACTCGACATGCTTAACATGTGTTGCGTGAATGCAGGCGTGTCCAAATGCTGGCGCTTGTTAATTATTCGCACATTTAGCTCGGTAATCAACAAAAGTAATAAACATTTTAATTGTTGCATTAAATTTTTATACCTACGAATACAAAGTTTAGAGTAACGTTCGTTTGAAACCCGTTCTTTAACATTAGTTATTCGGCTTCAGTTCTTGTACCATCAGTACAGGGGATAGGTGTCTCTCTAAAGTAAAAAGACTTAGGCCATAGTCCACCGCACTGGCACAGGGAGAATTGACAGATGTTGTCGAGCTAGTAGCCGTTCCTCTGCCAGAATATGAGGCCGCTCATAAGAACTCTAACTTGGCTTAACGACTACTATCATATGATAGTCACAGCGCCGATCGACAGTTTAATGTGCTCTCCAAATCACGGAGGAGCTCAGTAACGCCACTAGGCAACACGCCCGACGTTGGTTAAATTCGGATATTGTTTCTGATAGACATAAGGTACCTACAGGGCTGTTTGCATAATATATATCCAAACAAACCTAGTTTTTAGTTATACAAATCAGTATAAGACCATAGATCACCAAGTCCTCACTGTACAAGTACCATTTTTAACACAAAACAGTTTGTTAAATAAAACAATACACAAACTAACATGTTAACTGACTGTTTTGACCATTGTTTACGACACAAACCACTTAGAACTAGTCTTAAAACTCAAGTGTTTAAAAACAAAAAGCTGCAGTCGAGTGGAACAGCGATAAACACCCCGTTGACGAGGAGACATTATGGCCTCGGCCCACACACTTATTGTTCCAAAGCATGACAAGGTGACGACTTCTTAGAACAAAAGAGTATGAAATTACCAGTTTGTGGGCAGGTAAATGGTATTAGTGCAGATTTCCATGTAAACAAATGTCTAGTTTGCGTGGCTAAAAGATAAAATAAACAAAATGAGCATAAATACATACCATTTTTGATGCCTTGACTGTCGAGCGTTTAGTAAAGTACCTATATATGACGAGTCGAGCAGTTTCATCGTCAAAACTCTACGGGTTAATGTGTGGAATAATTTAAAAGAAAGTACCTGGGGACCGAGCTTTGCTCGTTTTTATTTAACAACGCCATCTATTGTCAAGCAGTTTTAGTGTTGCTTAACAATGCAATCTATTGTCTAGTAGCTTTAGTGTTTCTGTTTCGGTAAACATAATAGTATTACTACTCACCAATAGATGTCAGGAAGAGACATGTTTTCAGTTTATCATTGCCTGAAAACACGGATAAGACGACGTTTTCTAAAAATGAAACCTAGCTAGATCGATTTACCGCCCCCGAAACCCCCTGCACATAAAATTTCATGTCAGTGGCGTGTATAGAGGAGTTGTTATTCTATAGCTAGACTATCATTAAAAAAAAATCAGTCAAAGCAAAGAAACTACATGGGAAAACTGTATGATGCTATTTCTAGTATATGTACGTAGTTGCTAAATAATCTTATATTTACTACTAACTAGTCTATCTACTAAAATTTACTACAGCGCTAGGTTATTATTACTCGGCTCGATAAGACTCAAGTATGTACAAAGTTTAGGATTACGAACAAATTGGTAACATTTAACAACTGTTAGTAACGCCCACAGTTCTGTTGTTGACTTTCTTAAAACTCTAGGTGATACAGAGGTCACAAAGCGGCTATTACTGGTTCTATCACGTCATTATGAAGTTGTTTAGTAGCTACTTAACTGTTATAGTTCAGTTGATGTCTATTTAGATTAGATTAGAGGTTGTATAAAGGAGGTCGTAGGTCAATAATATCGTCTATCGAACCCTATATGCGAAGTTAAACAATGTAGGCGTGGTCAGTCATTGGATGGGAGACCGTCGTGTGGCACATTTTTTTGAATGAAGGTATTCATTATAAATATACTAGCTTTTGCCCGCGGTTTCAGCCGCCCTAAATTTGGTTATCGGTGTAGGATTTTCACGGCAACTTCTTAATCACAGAAAAAAAACCGACTTATGGTTGACGTTTTCAAGCAGCTTATGTTCTTCCCATGGACTTAAACTATCTCCATGCCAAATTTGACCGCGGGTCCACCCGCCCTAAATTCGGTTATCGGTGTAGGATTGCAACAACAACTCCTTAATTATACAGAAAAACCGACTAACACTTGACGTTATCAAGTAGTCTATGTCCCTTCTCGGGACTCAATCTATCTTCATGCCAAATTTTATCTTAATCTTCATGCCAAATTAAAGAATATTCTTTATTTCCTCTTTGTACAAAACACATTTCAGAAATGGTACACACCAAATATTTGGAACTAGTAACCAGCTATTTTCAGAACGTTATACGTCGTAAAAGGCCACTTTTAGCAGAAACGCTATCTACAACTCACAGCTACATTCCAGATACAATACATTACGTTCTAAAAATAGCTTATAACTAGTTCTAAATAATTAATTCGTAACATTTTTGAAATATTTTTTTTACAAAGAGAAATAAAGAATATATGTTGACGACGTTAGAAAAGTAGTGACTGCTAAACAAGTTAAAGGACCATCTAAGGTTAAGCGGACACCGTAGCCTAGTAAGTTACGAAAATGTATGGTTTTATAGGTAAGTACGTCGACTTTAATATAAGGTGTAATAACATCAGAACGAACCTAGATGGAAAAAGTACACGTATTACAGATATTTAAGGAATATTGAACTAACACAACCTAAAAATCTCATTACAACTTGATCATTTTGTAAATTAAGTAGGTACTAATGGTTTAAGCCCGCTTTAACCCAAAAGTAGATTGATAGAGGATGCCTTAGGGATTAATGTCCGCTTTATATGCATGAAAGAAAGATAAAAGATATTAAAAATATGAACATAAAACATGTACAAAAAAAAAAATAGCAAAAGCTGAGTGGTTCGCGTGGGCGGGCGGATGCTGTGTTGTGGATAACGTATCGCGTGCCGGCCCGATTATGCGACGCTAGTGGCGTCAAGAGTCTCGTTAATGGGCTTATCGATAAATTTACGGATTTTTGGATCGTATTATTGCTGATAGCTAGTGACCTTAATTAGTACAGCCGGCGAAAAAAACACGATATAATTAAAACAGCAAGTACCTACCGATGGATTAGGTTGTAAGTTAACGAACTATGTGTTAAAGTTTGCTCTTAACACAAAAAATATTGGTGTTTGCTCTTATATGAAGAGCTAAGGTAATGAATATGATATAGGTAAAGTGAGTTGGAAACTTTTTATCTACACTATATACTGTATAGCACACCAATAAATGAGATATCTAAATGTCATATTACCACCTTGTATGCTTTTATGGGATCATAAATGTATACAGGGTGGCCGGTGAAGTGGCGTCCAAAGGAATAATTTAGATGCCTTACATTAGGGGTAATTAAATCACTTATATGTACGTCCGCAATTATTTGTAGTTTCCTTATCAAACTCACAAGTCTGCAACTATTGGGGCACTGTCTACCCTTACCGGGTCATAGTCCACACGTAGGCCCAGTGCGGATTGTGCACTTTACATACGTCTTTTTTTGACGTATGCAGGTTTCCTCACGATGTTTTCCTTTACCGAAAATTTGTTGTTTAGGAAATCGGATTACTTTTATTGTAATAACTTTCTTCTGTTATGATTTTTTTCCTTTTCAGGAACAGAAAGAAGAAAGAACAGATGACAGAATTTACAAAAGTAATTCTATCTTCTAAACTATTCATAATCGCGAAACAAACATGGGGGTAATTGGGTTATTATACCTTTAGACGTCACTTCATCGGCAACCCTGTATGAAACACTCTTTTTTATTATTATTTTAAAGCAACCATCTTTGGTAATTCGGCACCTAACATACTTATATAAACTAGACTACTAAACTCCAATATTATTTTAGGGTTCTCCCGCTTTTACAGCACATTTGTCTATAATCAAATCTACACGAAACATCGATAAACTTAAATCGATTTTTAGAAATCACTAACTTGAACGTCACCTAACCAGCGCGATACCGGCGCGTGTGGTGTCGCTTGAGGCCGTATATCTTAATCTCTGAGGTATATCGACGAATCGCCATACTACGAGAAAGAATGGTAATTGACAACTCTTTGTTTGTTAATTAAGTAGGTATCGTGAAATACATCGTTGTACCTAGATTAAGTTTTTTTAGACCAAGAATTATATAAATTTTTATTCCACTACGATGGCATATAGCCCGCCTGATATAAAGCGGCCACCGCAGCTAATGCACGCTTGCAACACCAGAAGCATTACTCGCGCGTTACCGACCCTTTGCAAATCACTCCCTTTTAGAAGCACCCTATTATTACAGCAGTCCCTAATGGAAACCTCGTCAGGGTGCTCATTCCAAACGCTATGCGTTCGCAGAAGGAACAATATGTCTATACTAGTTCCACCCGCCCTAAATTCGGTTATCGGTTAGGATTTTCAACGAAAACTCCTCAATTATTGAAAAAAAAACAACTCACACTTGACGTTTTCAAGTAGCCGACGTTACAAAATTTCACCTAAATCGGTTCAGCGGCTTAAGCGTGAAGAGTTATCAGACGGACAGACAGAGTTTATTTCGCAATTATGATAGTAGTATGGATCTACCAACAGTAATATACCTATTAGCCGACACCGCGTCTTCGCGCTAGTGCAGTTATCAAAGAGACATAACAAAAACGCCCTACCCCGCCTATGCTTCGAAGTGATGTCAATGCATCTTCATTCATTATCATCATTTCATTTCTCTGGCCAAATTTGTTTCAATAAAACATAAATTATATCTACACTAAAATTAATTATATTTATTAATTATTGAAGTACAGATAAAAAAATATTAAAGAACAGTGAACTAAAAAATATATCTATTATGTAAACTTGTCCAAACTAACAACAGAAAAACACACACGTACCCGAATAGGTGCAAATATCCATGTCACATTTAGTAAGATATGTATTATGCACACAGATCGGGGAAATGCAATATCCCATCCGGCTGCAGGCAATCCGACCCTGATTGCTAGCCACAAATCAATACCCACCCTCTCCTACTCTCGGTGACGATATACTTATATACCTGGTCTAGTACTAACAAAGTAATTATGGCATATCTATCTACTTCTAACTAAAGAAAACTTTATAGTGGCTCAGTGGGGCTGAATCGAGGGGCGTGGGTTCGATTCCCGCACAAGACTAACATTTATTTTTTTGTATTTATAAAGTATATTATACGCAATTGTATCTATTGGTATTATATGTATTGGTATCCAAAGCACAAGCTTGCTTAGTATGGGACTTGACGGCGTTGTGTGTAATGTCCAGAAATATTTATTATTTATTTATAATATTGAATCGTTCCAAAAACATAAAACAATAAGATTAAAACATAATGTATTAGCAAATATCAGAATTTTTTAATTATGTATTTGGACTCGATTCACTTACTGCAAATTCAATTCTGCTATGGGTAACTTACCCTAATACCCCCTCTTAACAGAATACGTTCCGCGGCGCCTCGCAGCGTGCTTCATGCAAACGAATTTCCAACTTGTTTTTGACATTTAGTGATCAAACACTGTGACATTTTGTACAAATGATATCAAGTCGAATATATATGTCCGTGGTTTTCCAATATCCCAAAAAAAAGTTTTCATTAAGTTGTAATCTTATTTTAAACAATACAATAAAATAAAAAACTGTCACTCTGCCTATATTTATACCTAAAACACTTGATTAAATTTTATGATATTTAAATGGTAAGTGTCCAAAATAAGTGGGAAATTCGTTTGTATGAATGAAGCACGGTGCGATGCGACGCGAATCGTATTCTCTTAAGTTTAAGATTTAAACCAGTATTGGAAACTAACTCTAAATCTGACTTAAAGCAATCACGAAGCACATCAAAATGTAGATTACTTTATGAATATCAACTCTATGAAATGTAACTTAATATCTATCACAACTACAAATGGTTGAAGTTTCTTTAACTTAATTGATATAGCGACTTGAGGGAAACAACTTAAGTTTGTAACTTGTTATAGTGATTGAAATATTTGAACAGTTTTGAGTTATGCGATTTCAAATCAAAGTTAATTTTACTTTAATTAAAAGATAGCAGATAGTAAGGTATACACGATGAGTTCAGTTTTAGTTGATAAAAAAAACGGCCAAGTGCGAGTCGGACTCCGACTGGACCTTCCGAACCTTTATCTATAAAAACGGCAAAAAAATTACGTTTGTTGTACGGGAGCTCCTTTGAATGAATATTTATTTTATTTTGTTTTTTAGTGTTTGTTGTTAAAGCGGCAAAAGAAATACATCATCTATAAAAATTTCAACTGTCTAACTATCACGGTTCATGAGAGACAGCGGAGTTTTAGTAATAAGCCCCTTTGGGGACGGAACCTTAATAAAAGTGAATTCGTGGGCCAGTTACATTTGTGTATAGGAAAATATATCTATATCTATTGGATGGATGACCGCCTGGTAGCACAAATCAGAAGTGTCACGGGCGGCTTGAAAATTATGAAAGTCGAGTGGTAGGCTGAGTTTAAGGCCTAAGCCGCCTTCTTCTAAGGAGATACCTATGCCCCTGTAGTGGGGACATGATTATGACCTTTTAACAACTCTATCCTGACTTACTTACCGTAGTTTATGAATTTAAATTAATAAACATCCTACTGATTGCGAGGATGCGCCATGGTAAAAAATTTGAAACAGTTCCTTGGACAAATGCCCATGCACGACATACACGGTAGAACGGACACTGAGAGGTTCGGAATTATTCGGAAGTAAATACCGCAACGGTGTGCCTAGTGTGAGTTTACCCGTGTTTGTAACTCAACTATTGCGTTCGCGTATTCACTAATGAGAAACAGTCGTCTCCAAACGTGTCCGCTAGAGGCGCTTCTTCATTTCCATACGTGTATTACGTTGACGCGATAGTAGCGTTAAAAACTCACGCACACTGTTATCCTATAGTGAAAGTTCTACCACAAAATTAGCAGTATAGGTACCTATTTAAGCGTGTACGTAAATTGTGACAAACCAAAAGCCACGTCCTAATTTTATGTTTTGCAATTACAGACTTTAGCTTAACAAACTGTTTAGGCGTTATAAATGTGTTATAAGTATATTATAAGTATATTATAAGTAAATATACGTATTTTATAAGCAAAGTTTATGTTATAACTTTATAAGTAACGTAATAAATGCGGAAGTTTGTGGGTTAGTGTGTTTGTTACTCCGTACTCCTTCACGTCACAACTTAATCGATGTGGCTGTTTTTTTGAAATAGAGATAGCTTATACTCTGAATGGACACATAGCCTATAGCCTTTAGCAGGCTCAGGCTTTCAAATATTTCATCCCGGAAAATAAACAGGTCCCGCAGAAAAAAATCACTATAACCGAATTCCAATAGATACAACTACGATAAGTTACCAAAGGTTAAGGTGGCAAACGAGCTCGGTGCGCTTGATGGTAAGCGGTCACCGTGGCCTATGGACGCTTGCATCACCAGGGGCATCACTGGTTGCCGACCCTTCAAAAATCTAATAACTTCCATACTGTAGTCCTTAGAGAAAATCTTGGCAGGGAGCTCATTCCACAACCCAAGCGTGTTTGCTTTCGAAAACATACTTAGGTTACGAAGCTGCGGTAACAGCTAGTATAATATATAATAACACTTATAAACATTATTTCAATATTTATTACAGCCATGAAAAACAACACCAATCACAGTTTCCGGTACCAATAAATCCTTCTGATAAAAACAACCTAATAAAAATAATAATTCACACGCGTATTACACTAAAAAACGAATTATCGTTTCATTTAACGGGCATCGACCGCGACGATAGGAAATAGAACATTACAGAGACCAGAACCACTTTGTATTGGAAACACGAACAACTTCGTGACAAAAATGAAAATTTTCATGTCCTGTCGATTCGAGATCGTAAGGATAATAAATCATTGAGCTATAGCATGTATTCGTACGTACATCGTGCATTTACCATGATTACTTCCCTTTTTGATGTCTGCCAATTCTTTTTGGCGTAACCAAGTATGTACGACTCCTTCGCAGCCTTGTTGATAGTGCGGCCGCACTGGGAAAACATTTGATAAACATTTGTTTTTGTCTTGGCTCTGGGTGTATTTATATATGATATGTATGTATTTACAAAAAAAAAGTAATAAATATGTATTTGTATCCGTTGTTTGGTATCCATAACACAAGCTTTGCTTACTTTGGGGCCAGATGATGCTGTGTGTAATGTCCAAAAATATTGAATTATTTATTAGTTTCCGAATACGTGATAGAATCAGAAATGAGAAGAGCTATAATGTTAACACTAGAGGGGGCGCTATAAACAAAAGTTACACCTCCTTCAGTATGATCGCAGACGGAATCACGGAGTCGCAAAGTACAGTGAGACTGAGCAGACCACATAGCTCAAAGAACCAATGGTAAATGGGAGAGCAAAAAGTTATCGGGTACCACGTACCGATCACCCGTTCGATAGACAGGATACCTTCCTACCTAACGGCCATTGATTATCGGAGACACAGGACCGCATGCTGTGGAGGAAGTTTGATTAAGCTTAAGTCCAGCAGTGTTCGTCTGATACTGATATAATAAATAATACTGATATATATAATACACAATACTGATATGATAACAATGTCAGACGTACCGAACTATATAATATCTAATATATTTATATTTAAAGTTAGCATGTTTGTATGTATACACGCGCTGATGTCGGAATCTTCTTACAAGTTCGATTTCAAATCCTATTTTTGCGTTAGATTGGAGGAGAAGTACCTTTATTTGAGTAAAACCAATGGGAAAAAACATAGTACCAAATATATAACGATTAAGACCCAAAGGGCTCCTATTAAAAATTTGCTAGCTTACACAAAATTATAATGGTATTATACATAAGGGCCCTAATCTGTAGCGATTGCGTGGTATTTTAAAACGTGCTTATATTAAGTTTCAATGCGTTTCCCACGTTATATGTGAAACCATTAACCGTGTCCAATTCTGACTTAGGTACTTCACAATAGTTTGTCTTGAATCGACAAAGGTCATTCATTTTACCGCTTAATAATAAAGCTGGTATTTATGACTCATGGGAACTATATAGAGCTACTGATTATTTCGCTAAACGATAAAATGATAGTGATGGAAACAATAGAATTAAATCCATGCCAATATTATAAATGCGAAAGTAACTCTGTCTATCTGTCTGTCTGTTACCTCTTGACGCTTAAACCGCTGTACCAATTAAGATAAAATTTGGCATGGAGATAGCTTGAGTACCGAAATAATCCACCATATTACATTACGGCCGTTATCAAAAACAGGGCCGTTTTGAAATGCGGCGGTTTAACGATTAGCCGGATTGTCATTGCGAAACGTTCTTCAGTAAGGCGGGCCAAAGAATATATATATGTATACCCTTTGGTAATACCGATGACGATACAATAATACGGTTTCTCTTTTGTCTTATTCAGTATCCAACATTGTAACCTCACAAATAAGAGAACTATCATTATGGCTCAAATAATAAAGGCCACTACGTAAAATAACAGTAGGTAAATCTCTCATTTATTTTTTTTGAGTCCAAAATTGAAATAGGGTTAAAATTAACATACATACATTCACGTATAAGTAGTACCTTGAGGACGGAGCTTTCTCGTTTTTTTTAAACACCGCCATCTTTTGTCAAGTAGCTTTAGTGTTGCTGTGTCGGTAAAAAGAATAGTATTACCACCGCCAATAGATGTCAGGAAAAGTCATATTTTTCAGTTTATCATTGCCTAACAACACGGATGAAAGGACGTTTTCTAAAAATGAAACCTAGCTAGATCGATTTATTGCCCCCGAACTCCCCGCATACTAAATTTCACGAAAATCGTTGGAGACGGATTCAAATTATAAAAATATATACAAGCATTGCTCGTTTGAAGATATTAGATATTTAACTTTAGTTTTGCCGCATTGAGCCAGCTAGACAGCGCATAAAAATACCATTCTCGAAATTCTTCCAATTTATTGAAACCTAACAAAAGTGTCATAAAACTGAGAACCCTCAACAGATTCAATTAAAACCTTAACGTCATTCCCCAAGTTTAATTAAAAACGATTGTATGTATGAGTTGCGTCTCTAATGCCCGCGGCACGAAATGTATCTTTATTTCGTGTTCGTCGTCGGAATATTAGTACTTTCCCGCACCAATTGAAGATTACATTTTGTGAACAGTAAGTTACATTACATTACATATTTAACACAAGCCTTTAGTTTTAGTTTACGCGTTTGGTTCGACGACGATCTCGCATAGCGAGACTAGTCTCAACGACCTCCCCCAGTAGCCCCCCCCCCCCCACCTCACAAGACACCGACGTTCGCGAGTTCGTTGGCATATGCACGGACCTTCAGTCAGCTCCTCCTCATATACGAGGTATCAAAAAGTGTCGAGGCGCTTATCCCCTCCACTCACTCGCAACCCCGACCGCGTAACTGGGAACTTTCCTCCTGGCGCTGACTCACCTTCGGGTTCGATATGGGCTGAGACTCCAACAGAGTCTCGCCTCAAAAGCCCGCTGGAGCGGTAATGGCTGCATCAGCCAACTAGTTATCATACAGAAAAAAAAAGCGTTTTATTCAACGTAGTGGACAGCCATTACTCTGTCTCTTTCGCTCACACGCGTTGGGTGAAATTAGTAAAGGTAAGCTAATCGGTATACGTTTTTTTGCTCTTTATAATAAATACTTTTAACAGTTTGTTCTCTCTGACGCCTACAAGTAATTAATAGATAAGATTACAAAATTAAAAATTACAATACATTAAATTACGATTAAAGTTGCACTTTGAATTCCTAGGGACGCAAAGTGATTTCAATTTCGAATGTGGATTATAGAGATCGATCAAAAACATTGTATGAACAAGTAGCTAGCATCGATAACCTCCTAATCGAAGAACCATTAGAAGACCCACAGGGCACAAACAAATCAAGCCTGGCACAATCGTATAATAGGTATTTCTGTTTACGATTGTGCTATTAAATGTTTGAATGTGTGGTAGTGCTGTTTCTAATAAACGTAGCTGTATAATTAAAAAAAAACAGTCTGACCGCGCGCGGACCAAATAAAAAAAAAAGTTTGTGAAAAAGTAAAAAAAATTTGGAAAATCCAAAAGTGCACGCCTCATAGCGGTCATTCACATTTAAAAATATAATTAAAGTTTTTTATAAATTATGATTAAACAACAGTACTTAGAACGCTAATATTAACTAGGAATCAGCACAGTGTAATACTTTATATATTAAAAACAAAAGTATTCCGGTAAGATGAATTTTTCGACCAATTTCTCTGCCACATACATGGTCACATAAACACAGACTCACGGACGTCCAAGAATGATTAGTTTTAATGTTATTATTTATTATATTAAACAAATTAATTGTTTATAAAATGTACCATATGTGCTAGACAGATTATTTAACTTCATATTAGTGCACTCATATTATCCTGTAAGTGTTATATTAAAAAAAAAAAAACGTCATTTAAGTTTCGAAAGACTGGGTTTTTTGACATGTCGAGAGTAGAGCTCTACCTCACCGCTTATGAGGCGTGCAAAACCGCGTGAAATGTATTCGCTTCATCCCCACTCTGGGATCAAAATAGCACCCTCGCTGTAAAGATATTATTTTGATCCCTTGTGATAAAATTTACTATTGGACATAGATATTCGTATTTATAATTATTATCATGTTTACAAAATTTCATGGTATTGTCACAAAAAATAGGTTAATATAAAGCAAATAATTTTGCTTAAGGAAAAGGAGAGATGGCTGCCCATCAGACATTATAGTCCTAAATAACATTACTTACACACACACAAGAGACTGACACTTGACAATTCCACCACCAATACGAATATTAAAACAATTCCTCTTACCGTGGCAGTGCAAATGTCACTCGTCTACTTATCATCACATGCAGGCAAATGCGGAGCTTACCTGTAAAAAAAAAGAAATAAATTATTAGTCTGTCTGTGGAATAAAAAAAATATTAAACAAAAACAAAGTTAGTAGGTAACGTTATAATACCAACATAACAAATCAAAAACACAGCATTGTCGGACCTGAGAATTTAGAAACAACCACACTGTACAAGTAATATTTACTTCTATGTTGGATATGCAAAATTTAAAGTAAAAAATGATAATGATAGGATTGTTGTTACCGTCGGCTCGATTCCGTAAAATGACAGCTAACAATTCTCGTTTGAAATCCATAGCAATAAAATATACATTGCGCATTTGAAATGACGTATGAAATTCATCGATTGTCGCGAAACCGCAATGTATATCTAATTTCTTTCAAAAAAGGTTAGCAATCTTTTACGGAATCGACCCGCGTATCATATTATCAATGGATTGGGCACGACGCGAAGGTGCAATGAACTGTTTGATCTCAACGATAACAAATATTAATAAAAAATTGCCATTATCACACTTATATTATTAATACATACGTTTTCTGTGTTTCTTACTCCTTTACGCTGCACCAGCAAATTTTATTCAAATCCGTCCTGGATTTGGATAAAATTTGAAATGGAAATAGCTAATATTCTGGGATTAATATTACATTTTATCCCACAAAATTTAAAGTTAATCCTTTATTCTAAAATTAAACACATATGCCTGACGCGGTTTTGCCGCCATGAATGTTGAATAGTTAAATAAAAGTAATATCGTAGTAACCAGTATTATTTATCTGTGGTAATGTTAATTTTATGACATATATCAGCCATTTTTTCAATCAAAATTACAGTCTTAATAATAAACAAACAACTGTAAATAATTGATTTATCGATTCATCCGAGAAACTATAACTAGCTGAGATAAAAGGTTTTATAGCTAAAGTATTAAGAAAAGAAATGAAAAAATTTATTTAGCAATAAGCGCAACACAAGTACATACTTATACCTACTTATCTTAATAACCACGCAGTATTTGCGTAGGGCCAAAAAGGACCTATCTCACTCAGCATAAAGCTGCAGCCTAAGCCACAGAGCTTTCTGATTCGCATTAATGTATGTATGATATATGTAGTATAGTATGTAGATATATGTAGTATAGTATGTAGATATAAATGCTGAATCAAAGGCCATTTCATTGGTACGGAGACGTCCTCCATTTTGTTTATTTTTTATGTTTAGTGTACTGTTATTTTAAATTTTGTGTTTTAAATTGTAAATTATTTATGTATGTTGTTTTTCTTTCTTTCTATATGTAGAATAATTCATTAAGCACACACATATATTCTAATTTATTGAACACAATATATCGTTATTTTAATTCATTACCAAAGCCGCCTTTAAAAGTTAGAAAACCGTAAGAGCAGCAAAAACACTTAACAAATTCAAAGTTAAAGCCCAAATTGTTACTCGTAAAGATTTTTACTATGAAAAACCACATCATTATTCCGACCCCTGACGCTGGCGTACTTCTGAGAATCCGGAGATCAAGGAAAAGTGCACCAACATAACGTTACGTACGTACGTGCTAAAATAGCTTTTTTTTTCAGAGAGGGTGAGGTAAGAAGAGTTTATTTTTGGGGATGAAAGTTTTCGCAAACTGCTAGGGAAGGTTAAACAAACATTGGGGAGGTAAATCAAATTATACCTTTATTTATTTAATGAATCACTTGAAAAACTGTTCCGTTTGGAATCAAATGATATTTACCAAATGAATATATAAATGAATATTTTAGGTTATGACACACAATTTTTTTGACACTTTCGTTACATTACAAAATCGTTTATATTTATCAAATTTCTATTTGTATGTCTTCCCACGATGAAGTGACTCAGTCTCAGTGCAGTTCCATAGGTACGAATAATCTTGAGTTAACTGTGTTTGTACGGAATGTTTTCAGTAAAATGCTATGTTTATATATAATTAATTAATTTAAGTAAAATCTAAATCTTTGACTCCCACGCAGCCTAGTTGGTAGTGTGATGGACTGCCGTGCAGAGGGTTTGGGTTCGATTCCCGCACTGGACAAACATTTATGTGTTAAACATTTGTGTTTGTCTTGAGTCTGGGTGTACTTATGTATGATGTGTATGTATTTACAAAATAAAAAAAAAAGTAATATATATGTATTTATATCCGTTGTCTGGTACCCATAACACAAGCTTTGCTTACTTTGGGGCTAGACGGCGCTGTGTGTAATGTCCAAAAATATTTATTTATTTAGTGTTCATAAGTAATTATTTACGGGAGTGCGCTGCTTAGAACGAGTCACCTCTGATCATCACAAGAGTGATGAACACTATTATACCGTTGTATTTTATGATTCAGGTAAAACGACCAACAACCAACAGCTGTAATGTTCTTTTTGCAGTAAAACTTCATTGGTGCGTTGGAAATACTATTTCTAGGTCAAATTAGACCAACGCTTTTTTGAATCAAGTTTAACGCGAAGGGGACAGTAAACAATGTTTTACCATTCGAAAAAATACGGCATCATGTGCTAAGTTGGACGCGATTCTTATTTATTTATTTTTTTTATTTTAAAAGAGCACTCCACATTTTTGAACAGCCCCTATAAGTACCCAGCACTAGCAGCTCGCAAATTAGTTGCATAAAAGATAAAATTACATAAGTTTTCTTTTCTTTCTCGGCTGCCTGACTGCTAAATACCATAAATTGGACATTTTAGTGCACTAAGAAGCTGAAAAACATGTTAAAAGTGCACATTAAACGTGGCTATTAAAATTTCAACGGCGGCGCGGCGGTACATTGCAGCCTCGCAAAACTTTAGTAATGAGACGGCGAATACAGTACACGATAAAAAAACTTGGCTAATTATACTGATGGTATTTAAACTTGATATATTTTCTTCAAAAGTGCTAGAGGTACGCAAAATACTGAACTTATTATATGTATTGTTATGTTAACCACGTGTGTAAGTCACGGAAGGTGTCAGCAGAATAACAGCGCTGCAGCTAGCATTTAGTATTAAATTGTTTTACAGCTTTATTATATATTCTAGTTTATTTATTTATAATGTTACTAAGTAAATTTATTAGTTAATTATGAGATGTAAATGTGTATGCAGCGTTGAATAAATGATCTATTACTTTTAGTGTTGGAATTGCTCGTTCCTTGGGATGTTAGTTGAAAATGTTTAGGCTAAAAATGTGAGCATAGGTACAATGGGTTTAATACCTTATTGGACCAAAAAATCCATGCTAATATTAGATCCTTATATATAAAAATTGACGTTTTATAGAACTGGCCACTTTTATTTTAAAAAGCCGGCCTCACTCCAGAAGATTTATGATGTGTACGGAGAAGCCACTGTAAAAGAAAACACAGTACGTTTTTGTTTCCAACACTTTCGTTCTGGAAATTTTGACCTCCAGAACAAACCTCGTGGACGGCCGGAGAACCTAGTTGTCAATGAGGTATTAAAAGGGACCGTGGAATCGGATCCATCTCAAACTACGTCAGAATTAGCTGCATGCTTCGGTGTGAGTGATTAAACCATTTTAAATCATTTGAAACAAATTGGAAAAGTGAAAATGCTTGAAAAATGGGTACTGCATGAACTAAGTGAAGCAAACCAACAAACAAGCGTCACAATAACGAGGGTATTTTGAATCGTATCATTACTTGTGATGAAATATGGATCCTTTACGATAATCGGAAATGCTCATCACAGTGGTTAAATCTAGGAGAACCGGCTAAATCCTGCCCCAAGTGAAAAGTGACTAAAAAAAAGGTACTGGTTAGTGTCTAGTGTCTGGTGGACCAGCGTTGGTGTCATCCACTACAGCTTCCTAAGATCTGGTCAGACAATTACGGCAGATATGTATTACCGACAATTAGAAACCATGATGGAAAAGCTAGCCGTTTAACAGCCGAGATTGGTCAACCGCTCTAGCCCACTGCTACCTCAGGACAACGCTAGACCATACACTGCACAACAGACGGTGGCGAAACTAGAGGATCTAGGATTGGAATGTCTCCGTCACCCACCATACCAGTGACCAGCGTCACAAGTAGATACACAATACACATCGAAATCATAACCTCCGCGGGAGATAACATTTCATTATTAGGTACCAACCACTTTAGTCTTGCGTAACAGGGGGTAAGCTCTGACCAAGGACAGAATAATGTTCCCCATGTGCGAGTTCATGACAAACTATAAGTCAGGGCTGGACAGGAAAGATGTACGCTGATACCTTTTCACGATTAAACCACTAAACTCATTGATAAAATATGGCAGGGAGATAGCTAGCTCACCTTAAGAAAGGACATGGACAACTGCAAATATAGATTTAAGTAATATATCCAATACTATAAATATTGTAATAAAAATAATAATGTTTATTATAATTATTATCCAATATTAAGCAGGTGAAACCGTGGGAAACCGCTACGATTTAAATGAGCCAAAGAGAATGAGCTAAGATTTGTACAGTGTGTCGCACAAAATTTATGTCTTTTTAACTTGGCTGGATAGTGACATTAAACGCATTGAAGCAGTGAACAGAACGCACCTTCAATAAAAGCGATAACGATGACGTAACACCAAGTTACATGTTACACATCCTTAGTCCCGTAACGATAGTTCGCCATTTTTCTTCTTAAGTCTCCCGCATGACAGCGTCTGGGAAGACATGAATTATGACCGCGTAATGTTTCACACTAACAAACGTATAGCTCACCGACGAAATTTTTTCTAGAATCAAACATTTTAAAGGCGTTGTATAATGATATCTACTTTGACTATTTTTATCAGAAGCTATCAATCAGCATGTCAACATTAGTGTTACTATAAGCACGGACGCTAAGCAGGAAAAATATCGTTCAATGACCGGTGACTATTTGTTTCTGTTGCACGCGCATAATTATTGGCCGTCGCGCTCCTCTAGGACAGCGGTCATAGCATCTGTGCGAGTGAAACGGCAAATATTTATACGCGTGCAACAGAGACAAATAGTGTCAGGTCATTAAACGAAATTCATCCTGCTTAGCGTCCGCGCTATATAAAAGGTTACTGAAATCAATCTTGAAACCTCTCTCGGTGAGTTCGGTATTATTATATTATTGATTAGTCCTACTTACCCAGCCTCAAAAATAAAATCCGTGGTTACTGAAGCTCTGTTTGAAAAGGATTGCTTCGTACTAAGGATCTACCAACTGTTAAATTGGACACTCGACAGACAGAGGTCGCTCGCGACTTGCGGCGAGACAGACTCTTGAATAGACGAGATGCGAGACGATTTTATTTTGTTTTTTTTTTTTACAATTTATTTTATTATACACAATAAGTACTTGTGTAAATCACACAATACGTTGAAACTCGAATCCTTTTTAATTTACGTATATTATACTATATTATATTACAAAAACTGCGACGTATTTAAAACCAACCAACCAAATGCGGGTCGGACTAACGCACTAAGAGATCCGTACCACCTTCCAATATACCAGTTAGGTCAAACCATCAGGAAACTAGAAGACAGTGCCTAAAAGTAATAATTAAATACAAAAAAGAAACACACGGAAGACACGGCAGGATCACAATAGGATCCAGAAGAGCTATTCTTCCAGTCTACTAAGTAGATCTCAAGATAATCTTATCAAAAAGTCATGTCCATTGCACACATATATTGGCATTTTTAAAAAGACACTGAAAGAACTGAAAACCTTTTATTTACTTAAGCGGTATGTAATTTTCCTTTTTTTTATATATATATTTTCTATTTTAGTTGAACATTGTATTGTTATATGTATTAGGGGAGCCCCCTTTGGAAATGTAAGACGTAAGTAGGTTCGAAGTGCCTTGGAACTCCCCCATCTAGTTACTTTATATAACTCTTCCATTAGAAATTGACTTGGTAGTTGGGATTTTCATCAGCCAGACTTGTGCCTCGGTAGCTCAGTGGTAGAGCACTTACACGGCATGTAAGAGTCGCAGTTTTAAGTCCTGGCTCGAGGTTAATCTTTTGACTGCATATTTCCTATGAAAATATTTATTTATATTGATGATATAGACATAGATGTTGCATTTATAATATATTTTCTTCTTAGACTTTAACCTTCAGGGAGTCATAAACGAAGAAAGATTATTTCTATGTATGTATATTTTTATTGTATTTCTTACTTCTACGAAGATTTTGTGTGTTTATAAGATTGATGCCCTAGAACTTTATAAGTCACTAGAAGTTCTATTAATAATTTAACTACTCTCGTATTAAAATATTTCGTAATTAACTGATCATAACTCGATATAGTGAAACTGTCTGATCATGTTAGAAAGTTAACTATAAAATACAAGTTGTATCATGGTCTGGCGTATAGAAAGACATGTGGGAACGTAATTTACAAGACAAGAGTTGTGCCAATATTTACCGTAAAGCACTTAAGCCGAGGCACGGGGATTAACGATACACTAGCAAGCTTGGTGAAAGGCAAAAGAGCATGGTTTTACTACTTATCAAGAACCCATGTGCCAAGTATTTATATATATATATATATATATATATATATATATATATATATATATATATATATATATATATATATATATATATATAAATAAATATCCAAATATCCATAAAGAAACACTTAATTAGGGACGTCTTCTAATTTTATTTGTTGTTTTTTACATACATTATTGCTAATATAGAAGATATACCTAATTTTACGTTTGTTACAGTTAATTTCTAAACTTCTCTCTTCTCGTTTTAGCCTCTCTTACGCTTTGTTCAATGAACATTATTCTTATAAATTTATTACCGCCAACAGATCTTACCAGATTGTGCATACGTGCCTAAGGAAGATCAAAAATGTATGCAGAAATAGGATAAGCCTAATATTGGAACCCTGTGGGCACTCATTTAAACTTAAGACCAAGGGACGCGCTTCCCATTTACATCAACTTACGGAATACCAAGTTAGGAGGAGCTAATGAGACGAGGGCACTTAGCAACATTAGACACCTCCTAAACTTTCTAGACAGAGTTGATATGGTATGAATAACTAATATTAAATCTTTTGGTCACACTACTCCATGTTTTTTCTTACTTGTCTCTAGTAAAGTCAAAATCAAGAAATCTATGATTTTTTCTCAAATTATGAAAAAGGCAAAAGGCACAATCAGTGCTATCAAGCAACGAGTGACTTTTTTTATTTGAGCCTAAATCAGAATTTTGACTTTAAGTTTAAAAAAAAAAGTATTCCTTTAAATCTATAGCATTATAGTGTATTAAGTTAACAGTTCATTACTTGCACCAACTGTGCACAAAGGTACCGGTGGTGATCCTACATAATTTCTTAAATAGATTTGCTCCGTGCCTATCGGCGCTTGGCAAGTTCTCTGGGATTTTATTCCACAACCTGGAAAGCGTTCACTTTGTTTACACTGTTATACACAAGTGCCCTCTTACTAACTTACCATTGATTAAAAATACACCACAGAATTCTTCGTTAAAAGTTTGTTTAATTTCGTCCTATTAACATGTAGTGGACTTTAGAGAAGATTTCGATGACAGTAACAGAATCCACATAACTTATGTTCATTAAACTCTTTTTTTTTTTTTTCCCTAATACCACTAAGGTGGTAAACAAGCTTACGGTCCGCCTGATGGTAAGCGGTCACCCTAGGGGTATCACTCGCGCGTTGCCGACCCTTCAGAAATCTAGTAACTTCTAATAATCTAATAACAGAACCTCATACAGTAGTCCTACGAGAAAACCTTGGCAGGGAGCTCATTCCACAACCCCAGCGTTCAGCATTTTGTTACCTCGTGCACGACTGCTTATAAATTTTACCCTGATTTATACATAAACAAGACAATAACACCCAAACAAAAATACTTTCTACATCTAACCGTTTAAGTTATTAGCTATGAAAATTTTAGTAGCTCTAGTTTTATTGGTCACTACTTTAGATGAAATTTAGTGAACAAGAAAGAGAAAGCTTAACTTAAAGACCTACATTACTTGACAAATAAATGACTTCATTGTTAGAAAGCTTTATACTTCATTCCAACGAAACGAATTTTCAATTACGGAAAATATAACATTATCTAAAAAAAAACCGGCCAAGTGCGAGTTCCGTACCATTATCTATAAATAAGGCAAAAAAAAAACGTTTGTTGTATGGGAGCCCTCTTAAATATTTATTTTATTCTGTTTTTTAGTATTTGTTGTTATAGCGGCAACAGAAATACATCTCGTGTGAAAATTTCAACTGTTTAACTATCATGGTTCATGAGACACAGCCTGGTGACAGACGGACGGACAGTGAAGTCTTATAGTAATAGGGCACGCTTTGTGGGTACCCTTTCGGGTACGGAACCCTAAAAACATGACCACAACAAATTTTAATGAGAATCACAGGCTAGTGATTTTTTTTTATCTAAAAAATCGATATCTTTCTTGGTCTTATTTGCATCATAGTTCAATCGGCATCCGGTTTGGGCACAAAAAATTAAAATCTGTCGTTTTATGATTTTAAAAGGTTAACAGGTGCATTAGGAATATCTACAATACATTGGTGTAGTCTGTTAATAAAAATTTAGGCAATAAAGTGCCCTTTTTTAAAAATATAATTTACAAAGTAAATAATTATCGATTCCAATTTATCCATACAATGTTTTTTTATTTATTTTAAAAAGTAGAGTTTCAAACAAATGTAATAAGCCCAAACTCAATAAGTACACTTGAAATTGGGGGTGGTTTTCGGCCTCCCGAGACCATTAAACATAAATTTCTTCGAAACGGCTCAATACTTTAATTTCAATTTTTTTTCGGATTTCGATCATCAGCCTGACTATCAGCCAATTCAGGTTAACAATTTTCCACCCACCCTAAATTCGGATATAGGTGTAGAATTAAAACGGCAACTCCTCAATTATAGAAAATAAAACCGATTTACACTTGGCGTTCTCAAGTAGCCCATGTGTTTTTACGGGACTCAAACTATCTCCAAGCCAAATTTCATCTCAATCAGTACCACGGCGCTCTTGTAGCGTGAAAAGGTAACAAACAGACAAAGTTAATTTCGCATTTATAATATTCATATGAATTTATACAGTTGGTATAACAACCAGAACTACCTAGGTACTTGTAGTAATAGAACCTACGAAACTGTTTCTATTTTAACTTTACAGTTCCGTTCGGACTCGACTTCGAAGCGAAAAAAACCATGTTCCACGTAAACCAATAATGCTCAGAACTGCTCGTGTCAGTAAAACGAACAGTTCTATTCATTGGAAATAGTTAACATATTTATTCTTCTCTCGTAACTTCGTAACCAGTTCACGAAATGCAAGCTAAGGTACGAACGTGACAGACGGCAAATAAACTAAAAAATCAGCATATGTAGATATCCCCTGCTAACTACCGATACCAATAAATGTTTTTAACTTTTCTTTGTACTAAGCTAATTTTAAAAATATGCTTTAACAGAAATGTATGACTGGTAATGAACTATTTTTAGAACATTCTTTAATTGTTCCTAGGGTAAATCTTCGAGTTTTAGATAGCATTTCTGTAAAAACGGTCACTTTAAGCAGATAAAACTTTATCCTAGAAACAATATCAAATTTTCCAAAAATAGCTTGCAATTTGTCAAATAATTCTGTTTAAGCACATTTTTGAAATTCGCTTTGTTAAAATAGAAAATCATAAATAAACATTGGCGGCGCTAGTGTACGTCAGAAACCCTCTTATCATTATTTTTATAGCAAAACCACAGCCAAAAGCTTTGACATTAAGCCAAGACTTGAACCAGCAACCCTTAAAATACGTCTAAGTACTCTTCCAATTGAGCTATTGAGGTACTGGCTAGAGAATTTAGAATTTCCCGAATATCTTTGCTCCGAAATTACGTTCCTTACAACGTAATAAGCGCACAAACTATAGGTAACTTATACGCTCCTAGTACATAAATCAAATATAATCTTAAAACTTGGAGAAACACGTATTAATATCATACAGATAAGGATTCTAAGAAGTTCAGTCAGAAAATTCAAAACATAATTTAATACAAATAACTTTTACAGGAAATAATTCATTACAGTTTACATATATAAACAAGCAACACAAAAAGCGCCAAAGCAAAAACAAATTTGTAAAATATTAAAATTTAAAACAACCATGACAAGGGTTAATAACTTTTTGTGTCGTGTTCAGTTTGAAGCAGATATGATTAAATGAAATGAGACCTGGGCGCTTCGCCAGCCACTAACCACTGCCGCAGCCACGGAAGCAGGCGGAAAGTCAGATAATCCGGTCTGTTTTGGCATCGGTGTTTGTAGACCGACTATCTTGTCTGCGGTACATTTATCTTTGAAATCCAGTAACGTAATATTTTGGCACTTTTAAGGGTTCCGTGCCCAAAGAGTAAAAAACGGGTCCCTATTACTAAGACTCCGCTGTCCTTCCGTCCGTCTGTCACCGAGTTAATCGTATGAACCGTGATAGTTAGACAGTTGAAATTTTCACAGAAGATGTATTTCTGTTGCCGATATTACAAAAAATACTAAAAAAACAGAATAAAATAAATATTTAAGGGGGCCTATACACCAAACGTGATTTTTTTTTTTTGCTGTTTTTATAGATAATGGTACGGAACCCTTCATGCGCGATTCTGACTTGCACTTGGCCGGTTTTTTATAAGAAATACAAGAGCACTTAGTACAAAAAAAAACTACCGAAGTATGCGAATTAATTCTAATAAAATGTAACATAGTACAAGATTGGTTTCGAGTTGCAGAATATTAAAAAAAGTCCTAATTTCCACTTCACAGTTCGTTCGGTCTTCAAATCGTTTCGTTTATCTTTATAACTATACGTCTATATATCTAATAATCAGTGATCAGAGTAGGCGGAGCTATTTTTGGTACTTGCTATAACAATATGAATATGCCGTTTTATAAAACGGTCAATAAAAGAATTCGAGTTATTTACAAGGGAATGAGTTAAATATAATTTAGGCAGCGATGTATAATAATAAACCTATTGCTCTTAAAAGCGTAGATACAAACTTAGAAATCATCATATTTTGGTCCGACCATGTTAAAAAAATTCACTATTTTTTTTACTCATTAAAAGGGTTACAAAACTATCTCGCAAGCCGCTGCTGGTTCCTCAATTCTACTACAGACTACTACACTAAAAAGTGTGTGTGTGTGTGTGTGTGAGAGAGAGATATCTCAATAAGCAATGGACCAATTTCTCTCGTGACCATATCAATCCAAACGCCAGGTCATTACTTATATCTGAAAAGACTTTGAGCAAAATCGGTCCTTCGATTTGTTTTTATCGGTGAAAATCTATTTTTTTTTTAAAGACGCAAAAAATATTCTCAAGAGAAGTTGCTCCTGCGGTACTTGATATCGAACTACTTTGTTTAACTTTATAATTTCCTCTACCCAAAGGTTGTCTGGAAGAGATCGCTTTAAAGCGATAAGACCGCCTTTTGTTTTTCTCTATTTGTAAATATGTTTTGTTTGTAAATTTTTTATGTTGATGCAATAAAGTATAATAATAATAATAATAATAATAATAATAATAATAACCTTCTTACATATAGACTGAGGCTAAATTTTGATTGACAATTGAGATAGTAGGTATCTGGAGCTAGGAAACCTTGTATCTCAGCGTACAGCCCCTTAATATCTCCTTAATCTATTTTAGCAAATTAGGAACTAAACTGTTCGTAGATATCAATTATGTTATCTAAACAGTAAACAAGAGAAGGTAATTTAATAAAGGGTGACCCGCAAACCACAAGCGGGAGTGGGAAACGAGGAGACAAACCGAGCTTAGTAAAATTTAAAAAGCAACATGATCCAGCAACTGACGAACACGTAGCTTGGGAAATGAACTAAAGGAGGTATTCTATGTCAAGACCTTACACTGTTCACAATTTGAAACGTTATCTCCTTTTGTATCTTTAACTAGTTGGTTCCCGCGGTGTTAATCGCGCGATTTTATTTTCCATACAAATTTTCTGGCATCGTATCAAGCAATAAAACCCCTGTACAAAGCGTCTTTCCGCTATTTTATCTCTTTAGGACATCAATTTTCAAAAATCTGAAACATATAAAAATAAGTATTAACAACGGAAAGTCTGGGTTCGTGTTAAAAATATCTATTATCGCGATTTTTTCAGACTAGGAGACGACGACAACACAAAATTGTACACCCTTGCAAGCCAACAACTCACAAAGAGTTCGCCCATTTTGGTATAAAATGTTTCCACGTTTGATACTTTTCGCACTTTTGATAACGCCAGTTTTGCTATAAAAACTTTAGTTCGGGTAGATTTGATACATTACAAACAATATTATTGATTGCAAGACGAACGGTTGACATACACACACTACCATTTTTTTGAAGTGAAAACTTCTTTAGCGGCGTTGTGCACTTTTTTTGGTATAGGTAAAAAATGATAAACTCGCGTCAGGTCACGTGTCCTAATCGTGGAAATTCGTAAGACGGAAACCGTAATGCCACGCCTATTATAATTTTTTTTTTTTTCTATTATATGTGTTTTTCTCGTGGGGTTGCCTTACCGCTTACATATTTCGATGGCTTAACGTCCCGTCCCCCCCCCTTTTTTTTTTCTTTCGTGGTTGAGTAAGTTTGTAAGTGATTTACTTTTCTTTATGTATATGTGTATTTAATGGTCTGTCCGTCCGTTCGTCCGTAAAGAAAATTGAAAACAAACATGTGTGTACATTTAATACTCGTATTTATCTATTTACACGTATAGCTCCCGCCAGGGGCTTTGTCCGCGTAAACTTTTTTACAAATAAAAAACGTTATAATACGTAGATAGCTCTTTCATCATGAGATCGAGTCTCCTATGTGAAAGGTTTTGATTTATTTGTGTCACAATATGCGATGAAAATGACCGTATTTTGTGTATATTTTTATTTTTAGTATTCGCGATTATGAGTAGTACAGGGAGGTTGGATATGGAATTTTAATTCTATGACAGATTGCGATGTCACATATACTACGTCAAAAAAGTAAATATACAAACATTATTATTTCTTGACAATGTCAAAGACATGTCTTGTGACATATTTGAGTGTTAAGCGCGAATCGTGTGTAAAGGTTTTCACTTCTGCCGGCACTCCCGGAGTGCAACTCGTTTTTTTTTTCTGATCTGAGTATGCAGTTGGCTTACCGGACTTATGGGGAAAGACTCTGAAATCTCAGCCCATATAGCGCCCAACGCTCAAGGGCTCTCTTGGGGTCGTCCCATCGACCAGTGTTAGCCTCGAACCCGAAGGTGAGTTAGCGCCAGGAGGTTGCGATTGAGTGGGGGCGAGAAGCACCCCGGCATTCTTTGATACCTCGTATATGAGGTAGGTCAATACACTACCATAAACGATGACTATGTATAGGCAGTGTGACAGATTTACACTAAAACCCCATCTCCAGACAAGTGTCGAAAGTTTCATTTTCAGTGACAAAAATACCATAAACGAACGCTAGACAGTTTGTTACAGATGATACTAAAGTTTTGATATTTATAAAACGAATGAAGGACAGGTGACACAATAAAGAAAATTATAATTTATCCCATACATCTTAGAAACTTTTCAAAAACATTTAATGCTCAAAATTAAATACCTAGCCAACAAAATTTCACTCTTTTCATTTTTTAAAAGGACTTCAAATTAAAAAGTAAACATTATATCAATACTTACAAAAAAAAAAACGAGTTGCACTCCGGGAGTGCCGGCAGAAGTGAAAACCTTTACACACGATTCGCGCTTAACACTCAAATATGTCACAAGACATGTCTTTGACATTGTCAGGAAATAATAATGTTTGTTTATTTACTTTTTTGACGTAGTATATTTGACATCGCAATCTGTCATAGAATTAAAATTCCATATCCAACCTCCCTGTACTACTCATAATCGCGAATACTAAAAATAAAAATTATAATAGGCGTGGCATTACGGTTTCCGTCTTACGAATTTCCACGATTAGGACACGTGACCTGACGCGAGTTTATCATTTTTTACCGATACCAAAAAAACTGCACAACGCCGCTAAAGAAGTTTTCACTTCAAAAAAAAAAAAAGGGGACGTTAAGCCATCGAAATATGTAAGCGGTAAGGCACCCCCACGAGAAAAACACATATAATAGAAAAAAAATAAAAATTATAATAGGCGTGGCATTACGGTTTCCGTCTTACGAATTTCCACGATTAGGACACGTGACCTGACGCGAGTTTATCATTTTTTACCCATACCAAAAAAAGTCCACAACGCCGCTAAAGAAGTTTTCACTTCAAAAAACTAAAAATGCCGAACCACATTGCAGGATTCGAGTTCGTGGACTCTAGCGTGGTAGACGTACGCTCAAGCCTCTAGGTTATTCAGGAGGTGATCTTTGTCGATCGATTTTCCGAACCTCTATATTGTAAATTTCATCTAAACCGTCAGAGCGGTTTTGAAGAACGCAAAAACAAACACACCCACATATTTTGAAGAAATGAAATAGTTAAGGGCACCTCTACATAAGTAAAATATATTTTTATATTATTTCATGTGATGGTAATTGTTAAATATGAAATTAATAATCATTGTGTGGTTTATTTGGCAATTTTCTTTCGAATGCTAGATCGTGTCCATAGAGATCACACCCTTAATACACTGTTAGAAGTACAAGTAGCACATAGACTAAAAATTACTTTTAAAAATAATATATTAAACTAAAGACAGTTAGAATTTCTGAAAAACCAGTGTTTAAAATAACAATTAAATCCCAAATATACAACAAAATAACTTCCATATCAATCTGTTAATAAGTTACTAAGTCACTAACTTTAACGTAGAGCAGTCTTCTTCAAAAGCTTATGCTTAAATCAGTTGATCGCTGGATCAGCTCGCTCAATGCTCAATTACATTATGACTGAGTTAAATTAAGCATAGTTGAGCAATTAACTGAACGTGTAGAATAGAAAATCAATTAACTGAAAGTCAGTCTTAAATTAAATATTAAATGTGCAAGGTTTTCAAATAAATATTATAAGTACAAAAATTTGTTCGTCTGTCTTTTTGTTACTTGATAACTCACTCATACATGGACCCATTTTAGATAAAATTTGGTATGGAGATAGTTTGAGGTAGAATGAAAACGATAAGTTAATATGATGTTCAAAATATTCAGCTGCAGCTCTTTGATAGTCGTAAAAGAGAAGATAGAGATAACGGTAGAGAAGACCATATTTAATTAAAGAAAGAAAATGTATAATACTAATACGTTAAGTCTGTTTTTCTGGTTCACTTTCCTACCTTAACAAACGGTTTAACAGATTTTCAATACCTGTAGGTAAGGACGGCCCATGAAATGAGCCCAAATTCGAAGGTTTTACTAATAACCATTAAGGAGTCTCCATCATCAGACACAGGCCTCCATGCGTAATGAAAAAGGCAGTTTGAAAATCGAACGTCAACTTCGTCATGTGTCCCATTACTGCAATAGAAAAGCTACATGAATACCCATGAAGTGAATTTTGAGTTAGGGAAGATGGTATCCAAGTATGAATTAATTCATTATAGTCCACCCTTACAATTCTCAATAAGTGAATTGATGCTAATAATACTGATTCAAAAATTAATTTCACTGATCAGATTAATAAGTTAGTATTATGTGACATAAGGGGAAGGGGGGTCCAAATAATCACAAAAAAAATACTTCACGTAAGAAATGCAATTACTACTACTATACTAATTCTTTATTTTTCAGTAAAGGAATTTTCATATACGACATTTTTCAGTGCTTCTCTGTTGCAGTGTTGCCTGGACCGTATTTCCAGTATCCCGGAAAATATTTTCCCTAACATTTTATCCTTTTTGCTGGAAGCTTCAAATTAGTTTGCGCAACACGCCACTTTCAGCACTAGCGGACGACAAAGCATTTAACTTATAACTTTAACTTATATATCATTATTGTAAATATTGAGAAGGGAACATTTTACGGAGAATCTCACATATTTACTTACTTTTGAGTTTCTTGTACAACTTTTTAGATATTGAATCTGTTACTTTGTTGCGTAAATAAAATATCATTCCATTCAATGAATATACATATAATATATAATAATTATAATAATATTTTTGGACATAACACACAGCGCCCTCTGATCCCAAATTAAGCGAAGCTTATGCTATGGATATCCGACAACGGATACGGACAGAATACATACTTTTTTTTGTAAATACATACATATTATACATAGAAAACATCCAGTCTCAAGACAAACACAAATAGTAAATGTTGTGTATTGTGCGGAAATCGAACCCAATCTGCCCTCGATTCAGCAGTCGGGTCATGATTACCCACTAAGCCACGGAGCCACGCAACACGTACAAGTTAATAGTGCTTAAATTGCTTAGAATACAGTTTAATTAGAATGAAATGGAAAATCTGTCCTAAATCCTTTTATTACAAAAAATGCAATGATCTGCGAAGGTAACACGTGAGTTTTTAATAAATAACTACACCTGGTGACCACAATAAGATAATGAATATTTAGTTTTGAAGATATAAACTATATAATTTTATCATTCAAAATTATTATAATAATATACAATTATAATTTATTATCAGAAACAAAATTACACTATGATACGCACCATGCCATGTGAAATGGAATATTGTATCTTTGTTACTCCTTCAACACAGCAACTTAACCGATTTGGCTGAAATTTGGAATGGTAATAGCTTAACGGAATTTAACGCGGGCAAGCCACCAGCCAGCAAGCACACCAAATATAAAATTAATATGTTAAGATTTCAATAAGTAAATTGTATTATCGAATAGAGTTCTAGAATAGAACTCGGCAGTGGCCTAGGGGTGTCCATTTTGCCTTGCGACCTGAGTCGCGAAGGTTCGAGCCGAGTTCGAGTGTACTAATGAGTCTTTTTCTTGATTTCTCAAAAAAAAACATCGTTAGGAAACCTGCATACGCCAAAAAAGTCATCCGTACTGGGCCCGCGTGTGGACTATTGCCCAAATCGCCCTCGGCCAGGGTAGGCCGTGCCCCAATAGTGGGACGTATAAGGCTGTTAAGAATAGCGCTTTAACTAAGTTTTATGAAACAACGTTTTCAATAAAAAAAAAAAAAATATTTCAATGATAACAATAGAAATAAGTATTCTTTCCACAAGCGCCTTCCACGAATCACGCGGTAAAATTATGAAAAAAATATTCATAAATTTGAAAAGACTATTTTGCGGCGAGCTTGGAACGTTTTTTCATTAATTCTTGAGCAAACAAAACTATAAAAAACCTTTGTATTAGCAGCGACTGGAAACGACGGACGTACCATCGTCACACGTACAGGGGTGGGGTGGCAAACCCTCCCTCTGTTGAGCTAGCAGCGGTCGGCAACATTTTTTAGACCAAGAGCTGCTTTGGTCATAATTTGTAAACTTAGTAAGCCCTAAGAGCCATAAACTAATGCTCTAAGAGTAAGTCGCAACATAAAATAGATCATGAGGGTTGACTATAAAACTTTCAAAATCAGAAGTTCTGAAGAGTTTACAGTTTTTAGGGTTCCGTACCTCAAATGGAAAAAGGAAACCTTATAGGTTCACTTTGTTGTCCGTCCGTCTGTCTGTCAAGACCTTTGAAGTTAATATCAAATACTAAGGTCTACGGTCCCTTGAAGGTGTAAATAAACCGCGCTTCTACGTTAACGCAATAAAAAAATACGGCCATTTTTGTGTCATCGTTTGATTTTGACAAATAAATAAAAAACTATGGGGTACTTCCTATTCTCCTAGGAACATAAAATTTCACGCAAATCAAGGTCATATATCACAACATTAAAAAAAGTTTGTCCGTCTGTTTGACAAGACCTTTATACTCAAGAACGCATGGAGGTATCAAGTTGGAATTAATATTAAATACTAAAGTCTACGGTAACAAAATAAAGAAATATGCCCAAACCGTTTATTTTTGCCACATATTGGGAAAGAAATAAATCAAACTTATGGGGTACTTCCCGTTGACCTAGACTCATGAAATTTGGCAAGAAGCAATGCCTGAAAAAAAACCTGAAAATCGTAAATTTGTTGTTACATTACAAATAAATATTTCTTTGGCGATTATAAAATTATAAGTAGTTGGCAAACTATGACGATGTATTGGGACAACAGTTGTCCAACGGCAATGTTAAGTTTGTCCCTCAATACAGTTTACATTTTACGGAACCCTTGGTGCGCGATTTCGACTCGCACTTGACCAGTTTTTTTTATAATTTAATATAATCTCTTTAATAACAATAAAAAAAAAATTTAAACAGTACCAACTTAAACATCATATAAACCAATTCATATTTATTTATAATTCTTAGTAAATTTGTCTTTGATTTTGTTATTTATTAATACTCGATTTATGTGTTGACTACAACAACCAAAGAAATAAAAAAAATTACTATTCAATATTGTTAACATTTTTCTATTTTTAACTTATACTGACCGTTAGTGTGAACTTCCAATTATTTTTTTCTTAAAAATGATCACATTTTCAAAAACATACAAAGACTAATCATTGTTATTAATAAAAATTTAAATAATTAAAGCTCTCCGTAATACTCAGTACTTAGGTACGAACATTTTTCTATAAAATTCAACAAACGTCTTTTTTAACTTACTTAAGTATACGTTAAAATGAATAACGATAGATAATATAATTAATAGGCCTGGGCTAGTTAAGAAGCTACAACCAAATTGTAATAAAACCGACTGTCATCTGTCAAATTCTTTACAGAGTATACCTCAAATATTTTTCTATATATGTTTTGTGTTTTCCGCACTCTTTGGCTTCTGAAAGTACCTGTTCACTGTGGCACCTATACTTGGGTATTTGAGAAAATATATTTTATTTTAATTATATGCCGAAACACATGTTGCCGACACCTGGTTTAGGGGTGAATTATTTAAAGAGTCTGCTTTCAGCCGCGTACATCTAGATTATTCGCTTATTTACGACTGTTAGAAATTCCTTTTTATCAAACCTTTTACTGTTGATAATCACACCGTTTTTATTAATTACGTAAGTAATAGCTTTTGGCCATGGCTCCACGCTGTTTGTTCTTTGATTACTTATATATACTTAGCTAAAGCAAGCTGTGTAATGGCCACTTTATTGGATGAAATTTATTATAGGTATACTTTAGTTTTTAAATTTTTAATTTTTAGGATAAAATGTACTCTACGTGTTAATTCTCCAATTAAAACTTCAGCCTAATCAGGTCAATTATATGATGAAGTAACAATCGTACTATCCTACTTTCGCATACATAATATTAGTACGATACCATTTGCCTATACGGGTCATCAGTATCCGCCCTTAAATCTAGCTAGCTTTCAGCCGATTCCCATTTTATGCATTTAATGTGATGCGACTAAAATACTTAGTGCCTTATATTTTCCTTTTATTTTCATTTGTTTGTTTTTTTCATCTTATATTTTTTGTTTATATATATACCTAGTGCAACAAACTTTTCTGATCCGGTTGACAAAAATCAAAACTCAAGTCGCCATAGAACTACCTAGATTTAGTCTAGAACTAAAAAAATTACACCTTTTTAAGAAACGTTTTTGAAATCTTTAGAAAAAGTTCATTCTCTTTCTTAGTCCTATTACTTAAAAAAGAAATATTTAATTTATTGAATAATGTTTTATTGGCTAAGCGGTAATCTATACTAATATAATAAAGCTAACAATGTTGTATGTTTGTTTATTGTTTGAACGCGCTAATCTTTAGAACTACCGATCAGATTTGAAAAATCTTTTCTACATTTGATAGCCCAAATTCTCGAGAACCTAAGAAGTCGAGCAAACAAAAAAAATCAGAGAGAACGCTAATCGAAAACGAAGGAAAAGCGCCAATGGGTGGGAAAGGGCAGAAAAATTTCTACCAGGTCAAACTAGTTTAGTATATTAGATTTAAATATATTTGTTCCTATGTAAGTATGTTTGTAAGTATACGCAATTCTAAAAAACTAAACAGTTTTATTAGAAAACAAATTTCATTCAGATATAAACCGTTCAAGGAATCTTACTCGATTTAAATTCCTTTGTAGAATAGCGGGACGGAAAAGGATCGGAAATTTGTACAGACGAGATACAGCAAGTACAGATTCGCAAACAGCCCGTTCCTGAAAGATTCAGACACGCTTCAATTGAATCTGAAAAAGCTGTACTAAATCGTAGCCTTGATACGAAATGGTTGCAAATAGGTACCTATATGTTATGTAAATTTGTATGTACATTTTTATAAAGAATAATATAGAATCGGCTAAGGATTGTATAAAATAAAACTTTGGCACATACATATATTCTTAGGAATAAAAAGCAAGACTGAAAACACCACGAGAACACATTGTAAAAAATCCATATTGTTGCAAAAGCTTACATTGCAGTCAGTAATAATGTAGTGCAGTAAGAAATAATGTAGTGCAGTAAGAAATAATGTAGTGCAGTAAGAAATAATGTAGTGCAGTAAGAAATAATGTAGTGCAGTAAGAAATAATGTAGTGCAGTAAGAAATAATGTAGTGCAGTAAGAAAGTTACAGATAGTCTAGCTAGTGTGTTTTTTGTTTCTTCAACTTAAGCTTTGATAATAGAAGAGGTCAAAATTATAATAATGCACACGAATGTGTGGAACTCAATTGAAAATTTAAGAGGCTATAATTATATTAATGCGCACGAATATGTGGAATTCAGTTGAAAATTTAAGAGGCTATAATTATATTAATGCGCACGAATATGTGGAATTCAGTTGAAAATTTAAGAGGCTATAATTATATTAATGCGCACGAATATGTGAAATTCAGTTGAAAATTTAAGAGGCTATAATTGTATTAATGCTCACGAATATGTGGAATTCAGTTCAAAATTTAAGAGGCTATAATTATATTAATGCTCACGAATATGTGGAATTCAGTTGAAAATTTAAGAGGCTATAATTATATTAATGCTCACGAATATGTGGAATTCAGTTGAAAATTTAAGAGGCTATAATTGTATTAATGCTCACGAATATGTGGAATTCAGTTGAAAATTTAAGAGCTATAATTATAATATTGCTCACGAATATGTGGAATTCAGTTGAAAATTTAAGAGGCTATAATTATATTAATGCTCACGAATATGTGGAATTCAGTTGAAAATTAAGTGACAAAAATAATAATAATGATCACAAATATTTGGAATTCAACTGAAAATGTATGAGGCCATAATTATAATATTGCTCACGAATATGTGGAATTCAGTTCAGAATCATGTGTTAAAAATTATAATAATGCACACTAACATGTGAAGAGGCCATAAATTATAAATATGCGCACGAATATGTGAAATTCAGCTAAGAATTAAGTGTCTAAAATTATAATAATGCAGACGAATATGTGGAATTCAACTGAAAATTCAAGAGGCCATGATTATAATAATGCGCACGAATATGTGGAATCCAAAACTCACACGACACATATAAATCTTTTATTTATATAAAATCAAAAAAATCCGTAAAATGATTGCTAACAATTCTCGTTTAAAATCCATAGAAATGAGATATACATTGCGCATTTGAAATAACGTATGAAAATCATCGATTGTCGCGAAACCGCAATGTATATCTTATTTCTTGCAAAAAAGATTAGCAATCTTTTTACGGAAACGACCCGCTGATTAATTTACATAACCCCCTTGAAGCCCGCTAGTTAAATAGCCAAAGTATTTCATAATTTACTAGCAATGTTAATATCTTCATTCAAGATAGAGTTTGCTCACAGACTTTGTTTACAGAACCGATGCATTGGTAATAGCAGGAGTTTGCGGAAGAGCTTACACTTCATTGAATGCTTCACTACGGCTATGAGCGCCTGGTATAACTTAAATATGAGCTCTTTTAATAAAAACATTTTAAAGCTTGAAAAAGTGATAGAAATTCTTGAATATTAAAGATGGAAGTTTTATTTTTGCACTAAATATACATGGTGGAGTTTCACTCATTACATAATATGATAATTTACAGTTTAACTTTGTATAAGCAAGCATATTATACCTTATATCATAATAAGGTTTTTTTAATTTAAATGTGATTGGTATATTGTAGTTTGTTGACAAAGTACTTCTTGAGTTCTCGTTTATAATTTTTCGTATAAAATATAGTTCTTGAATGTTCTTCCGTAACTAATAACTCCATATGTGATAATAAATTCGATCGGTCTAAAACTGACTGACATATCAACGCACAGCCCAATTCATTCTTTTCTAGAAACTTTAAATTTGCCAAATAAGTTCCGTAAACAACGTCAGAAAGAACTGGGAATGGATTTTTTTTATATCCAACTCTTATATACTCCTATGCATATAATTATATAATGACATTTAAACGTGAAATCTATCAAAAAACCATCGAATGTCATTATTATCATAGGTTCATCATCATAAGCGCGCCACAATACCCAGTCTTTCGCTTCTACCAGCAACTTCCTTCTACTTTTGCCACGTCTTCAGTGAAGCATCCGTAACTACGCTTTCCAAGTCCATTTGGACATTCATAATCCGGCCTTCTTCGGGATACTTCAGAAACGATATTTCTACTGCCACATACTTAAGCCGGCCGATTCTTGAGGCCTCCGTTTTCCGGAGGAAAACAAGCCTACGGTCCCCCTGATGGTAAGCGCGTTACCATGGCCTATGGAAGCTTGCAACACCAGGGGTATCACTGGCGCGTTGCCGACCCCTTAAAAATCTAATAACTTCTTTATTGAAGAACACCATAATGTAGTCCTTAAATAAAACCATGGAAGGCCTCATTCCACAATCCAAGCGTTCGCGGGAGGAAGTTTATCTGAAACCGCACTGTACGCGACCATTTACTGTGAGAATGAATTCCCTGCCGATGGCGAGCGGTGCGATGGTAGAAAGTAGCCGTGGGCATCATTTTGAACCATTGTTCAGAACACGTGCTATTGTACAAGCGGTAGAACACACACAGAGAGGCAAAGTCTCTCTTTAGATTTAAGGGCTCGATACGGCAAGTGAGTTTGGGATCGCGACAATCGTTGAACTGAGTCAAAAGGCCCAAGCTGGTATCCGGGTGCACCCGCCCGGAGATGGCAGCAGTACTTCATATGGGGCCGAACTTGCGACTTCTAAAGCAGAAACCTTTGCCCCGACGTGAAGTAATACTTCGCTCTGTTGGGCGCCAGGTTCATCTTGTCTTGCAAATGATCTCGGAACTGATCATCACTGGAGATGTCAACACCAAGGATCCCAATCATCTTGGAGATGTAGAGAGGAGTGTTCTCGAATTGTGGGACCACAGAGAATTGGGTTTTCTTAGCGGTGAACGCGCAGACTTGTGTATTTGTAGGGTTGAATCGGACCAAGACTTCAGAAACGTTATTTATGCTACCACATACTTAAGCCGGCCGCGATACTTCTTCGGGATATGGTTCGGGATAGGTCAGAAAACTTATTTCTTGCCCGGTTATACACATTACTCTTTAAAGGTACCCTAACCATAGCAAGAGAGCTAAAGATTTACAACTCACTGTGCAACTTTAAAGATATAGGTTTCTGGACTAATCATGTAGCGTCATCTCGTCCCAAACTGAGCAAAGCTTAAACCACAGCCGAAACAATCATTTCATTTACACAGACGCCCATTGAAGGCGTCTAGACAGAGTAATCGTGAGGTTAACGTACGCGGCGACACCCCGGGGTAACGGGGGGCGAGCGCACCCGAATAGCTTATGTCTACTCGTCACATTAAGCTATTCAAGTTCTATCTAGCCAATCAAACATTTTGACTATCTCGACGTTGTCGGATTTATAAAAGGCGATGACTGATTCTATGAATGAAACGAATGTATGGTTGCGAGAAATGTGATACAAATGCTTATATTTTACTTATAAGAAAAACACTTTTCATCACATAAATGTTTGTCGTGTGCGAAAATCAAACCCGCGCCCTCAACAAAGCAAGCTACATCCACTCTCTCTCTACTAACGGAGGAACGATAGAATAATAAGAGCATAATCCGGTGCCATCATCAATTTACAACACTTTGTTTCGAAAATTTGATCTTTCGTAAGAAGTTTTTACATAAATTTTAATTAAAAGCTTTAATTATTCATTCTGAAGACAATGTAACAGTGGGAAGAATTAATTAAGTTGTTAACGAATCATCAAAAAGCAATTAAATAGAACAGAAAAGTCGCAATTGTTCAAGAGGCTTTATTCAGGGTCTAAAGCACTATCACGGCTTTGCTTTAGCAAAGTTGTAAGACAATAGCACATAGAACTTTAAATAATTTCTTTTCTTTGCCAAAATTGTGCTCATGTCAAATATTAGGCACAGTTCACACAGTCATTTCATTCAGTTGGTCATCGATCGAGACGAAGGGCGAGGGCACCCGACTGCGTTACATATGGCTAGTCGGGTACTGATTTATCAAAGGCGATGACTGTATGTATGAAAACAATGTTAAGGCTGTGTATTAAGTACTAGTATAAGCAATGATCATTTAATTTTTACTGCTTCAAGCACCGAACCTTACATAAGGTATGCCTCGATTGTCACTATAACCTTTTTTCCTCTACAGCTCTTAGCCAAAAGGCATAAAATGAAATCATGTGAATTTATTTTTCTCTAAGTAAAATTGGCTGACAAAGGCACAAAGGAAACGGGAAGGAAATCATTTTATTGCTTTAACTATAACAGGAATTCGCTTTAACATGTTTGTTTAGCATTTCTTTTTGTGAAAAAATTGGGATAAGAATGAGTCTTTCATCTATAAAACATTGTGAATATATGAAATGAATACATATTCGCACAATGTGTACTATTTACAAGAACCATTTTGAGACAATAACGACCCACTGTGAATCCGGTTCAAGCTAATAAAATGGATTTTTACATAGGGGTTGATTTTACTAATAATAATCACCATATAAGAGAAGACGGCGTCTTGCTGTGTTCTTTTTACGAATGTATTACTAACTTATTTTTAACATTTACAGATCAAACATTGTGAAATTTTGTTTTCCTAAATCCTGTTAAATGTTTTCATTAACTTGTTATCTTAGTTTGAGACCATTTCTTTAAAAAACTAGAAACCTCTTTAACTTGAAAATGACAATGAATGAAAAATTGGCAGAGACTAGATCAGGTCATACATGCATGCATGCAAAGGCCAACTTGAACTATGACGCAGCGAAATAAACACTAAAACTAATTGACAAATTCACTGATTCAACTTCACAAGTTTTCAACTTATTCTACACTTCACCAGATAGCTCAGTGTTTATTTCGTTTCATCAAACCAAATCTAACGACACCTAAAGGCTGTGTTACCTTATTGAGATAAACAAGAGACTTGACATAAGATTGAAATTCTCAGATTTTTTTAAGATTTTAAATTAAAGTTTATCCCGAAACTAGCCTGCTTTTAAATGCATGATTTAGATAGAATTAACTTTTTAAAGTAACTAAAAAGGAAACGAGGATATATTTTAAAATATCGTGCCTTAATCTTTAAATTCGCAAACAAAATAATAATGGAAGTTGTTTTGCAAAACTTGGCTGTCGAGTATTTTAAAGGAATATTCTATACCTCGAAAACATTTTTTTTTATGACAAAAAAAAAAAGAAAAAGATTGTATGGAATTTTCATTAAAAATAACATTGGCTAACTGGCATTATAGCATACCTTAAACTACAAAGTTTAAAAATGAAAGAGTAAAGGTACAGATAGGATATGTGCGTGTACAATTTTACTCTTACAGTAAAAAAATTCAAACCAAACATAGCGTGTCCAAATGGTGTCTAACGTCTTATTCGAGATAGAGACAAAGATGTACATTTACCAGAAAAACCCATTTGCCGAAGGCAGAGCTGTTGCCAAGTACAGTTGGCATTACACGACACAAGGGAGTCTAAAATATTCACTTTAGTATCCTGCCACTGCTGACCGCAGTTTTATGTCAAGCACAGATTTTACACAAGAAATTCTCTTTAAGAATTTATAACTATTTACTTGTCATTAGAGAACATGTTATTGTATACATTTTTATTTGTAAGTAGCTTTGCGATGAAAAAGTATTCTTCGTTAGTTTTCAGTACGGATGTAAAAGTTTCCTCAACTATCCTTATGAGCCTGTAACAAAAATCAACTAATTCCTGTTTCATCGCTAGGACGTGTAAGATTAGTGCCTCGCAGCTTTACCCACGAAAGGAGATATTTCTGTGGGAACTCTTGATTACGATAGATAGTTTTTCAAAAGTCAAAGTCAAAATGGTTTATTCAAATAAGGATTTTACAATCACTTTTGAATCGTCAAAGTTATAAAATATTATTTTTTGAACCCTCCCACCTCCCCGCCGGTTCACAATGTTGTTGATTTCTACCGAGAAGAATCCGACAAGAAACTCGATAGTTACTCTTTTAAAAACACTATCAATAATACAAATAAACTAAAATACAATTAATGTTTTAAATAAAAAATTTTTAGTCGTACAATTTTATGTTATTTCCATTTTAATTTGGTTTACATATGCATCCTGTAATTGAGCATCATCAGTCCCAAGGATTTTTATCATTTACATAGTCTGAAATATTGTAGTATGCCTTTTTACAAAGTACCTGCTTGATAAAATATTTAAATTTACTTATTGATAGATTATGAATTTTATTGGGAACTTTGTTGTAAAAGTGTATACATTGTCCCATAAAAGAGTTACTTATTTTGTGTAGACGTGTATCATGCACCAACAGCTTATTTTTACTTCTAGTATTTACGAAGTTGAGTAAGAAACCGGCTCTTTTAGACAAAAATAACATTGTTAAATAGATTGTATTGACGATTAGAAAGTGTTCTCAGAAAACTACTTAAATAATAATTATTTGATTAGTATTCTATGTCTTTTGAGCTATTATTATGCCAAAATTTAAGTTAGCCAGTTGATCCGTTGCGACGCAAAGGCATTGTAAGTAACCTACTGTTTGTACCCGCGGAAAACTTTGGTGGGAACTCTAGAGATGCGCTTAGATAAATCGAAAACAATGTACGAAATTTGAGTTTAATTTTAAGGCCTGGAACCTAACTAACAGATTTTTTTTCTTAATTAATATTAAAATGCTATGTATTTTTACAAGAGTATACAGTAACTATTGTTGTTCAGAAAAGAAAACGAACAAGGAAAAAACGTGACACAAAATAGGTTATAGGAAACCCATTACATTACACCGTGAGCAATTTGTTAGCAGTCCAACTATTGTCCGTCGGCACGATGTTGATCTAAAAAAAACTAGGTAGTATTTTTAGTTTCAAAATTAACGTAACAGAAATGTAGATTGGGACGTATAGGTTGTCGTTGAAGACGGTTGAATTTGTTAAACTTAATCACTTTCTTACGCTTAAGTCGAAAAATATAAGTCACACGGTAAAGAATTAAAGGACTAAAGAATAAATAGCTTATAACCTTCTTCAAGGTTGAGGCTATCAAATGCAAAAAGAATTTCTCAAATCCAATTGTAAGTTCCAAAGATTACCGCGTTCAAACAGAAAACCAACCAAACTGAAAAGAAAAACATCGTAAGGAAACCGGCATATGTCGAAAAGTCAAGTACACTTTTTCGTGTGAAAAAAAAAGAAGCAACTAATGACCACCATTGAACAACAAAAAATTAGACAACATATTCTTAAAATAAACACAATGAATGAATATAATTTAGTCGAGAAGAGGTACAGCAATTAAAGCTAAACAGAATGGTAATAATGAAGTGAATCTCTGAGGGGCGTAAATTCACCCTAGAAATCGGAGCATGGTGCGACGAACAAAGGAACTAGGTGGGCGGTGGGTTTACACTGTATTGCTGCCCATCCAAGGGAGGGCCAGTCGCTTGTTCAGTGTTCAATAACCTGTGAACTAAATTAGAGAAAATCTAAAAGCTTTTTATAATCAGAGAATACAGTTTGCTAGTTTCACTTATTTTATTTTATCAGAGAATACAGTTTGCTAGTTTCACTTATTTTATTTTATCAGAGAATACAGTTTGCTAGTTTCACTTATTTTATTTTATCAGAGAATACAGTTTGCTAGTTTCACTTATTTTATTTTATCAGAGAATACAGTTTGCTAGTTTCACTTATTTTATTTTATCCGACTGCTGAAGCAAAACTTTTTTTAAGCGCATGTAGGTTTGTCTATTTCTTTAGCACGTTTTGTAATCTAAACAGTTTGACAAATTTTAATATGCTTTTAATGACTGTGCGAGCAAACAGTACCGTGTTTTTAACTAGACGCGGACATACGAGGTTGGCCATAACAAAAGTGCTTGATTAATTTCATATTACCTTAAAGCGCTACGTAACCCTACAAACAAACATAACCAGAAATGCTCTTGAGCGTTTTTTATTTGGAAATATTTTCACACCACAAACTATTATTTATTTATTTATTTATTACTAGACAAGAAACGGTCATAACTGAAATTTAATCTCGCCAGCCTTCATACGTCCCCACTGTTGGGAAACGGCCTACCATCACCGAGGGTGATTTGGGCCATAGTCCACACGCAGGCCCAGTGCAGTTTATGGACTTCACATTACGGTTTTTTTTTTCTTGACGTATGCAGGTTTCCTCACGATGTTTTCCTTCACCGAAAATTCAGTGGTGTGAATACATAAATAAGTGTACTTTAGAAATTAAGAAAAGTCTTCTTGGTCATCGGTACACGCCGACCCCGGGGTTCGAACCTCCGCCACTTGGAACGTAAAGTGAAATTAAAACCCCTCGGCCACCACGACACATTAAAGAAATTTAATAATACATTAAAATTAAAAATATACATTAATTAGACCTTTAGTGTCGTTACAATATTATTGTATGTATGTGAAGTCCAATTGTGATTATAGGATTTTTTCAATTACGCATCGAAACCCTGTAGTGTTCGGGCTTGCTAGATTTGTCTTCACCAGTACTAAAGACCTAGGTGGAGCCGGAAAGTGGTCATAGGAACTATTCAATTAAACAAGTCAATACCTAGACAATCCTAGGTACTATCCAGGGTCTGTTAATGATGCCCAAAGGTAGGCATAAAAACTATTTCACTAACCAAGAACTGTCGTGTTTGGGCTCTATTGATGTCTCTAGACGATACTATCTATGCCTTAGTTGGTGTCTTGGGTCTAATAAACCATTTTTCCTAAATAACATTTTCAGAAGCTAATACCATATACACAATATTCTGTTCCGAAACGATTCCTTATTTATCAATCTATATTTATCATACTATATTGTTTATAGTATACTTAGGTATAATAATATATTTATTATACTTACTAGGTATAATTACTATTCTACTCGTCTATTCAACATGAATAAACTTTAAGAAATACTACCATAATATTCGTACCGTTATGGGCATAGCATGCAAACTACAGAATTTATGGACAGACAACTATTTCACTGGAAGTTGCAAGCGGAACTTGAAAGTTTTCATGCGGAAGGAACTTACAAAGATTCGCGCGAACTCGGCGCTTACAAAACGGAACTAGTTTCTGGACAGTCACCCAAGATAAATAAACTAAAATATATGTAAGCCCTAAGTTTTCTTACTTGAATTTGGTTTAAAATAATTTTTAACTAAATTTTAACCTCAAAAAGAATAAATTCTACTAATATTATAAATGTGAAAGTTTGTATGTCTGAACGGATGCTTGTTACTCAATCACGCTTCAACCACTGGACGGATCGGGATAAAACTTGGCATACATATAGGTTAAGTCCTGGAATAGCATAAAGGCTACTTTTTATCCCTAAAAACTCAAAAGTTCCTGCGGGAATAACTATAGCAGAGTCAAAAGAACTATTGCTGCACCTATAGCATGCTATACCAATTCATTAGTATAACTAATTAATTAATTAAATGGAGTTAATTAAGGAGTTCCACGCCGATAACCGAATTTAGGGCGGGCGGAGCCGCTGGCAAAGTCTAGTAAATAAATATTTTTTGACATTACTCACAGCGCCATCTGGTACTAAAGTAAGCAAAGCTTGTGTTATGGGTACCAGACGTCGGATACAAAAACATGTACATACTTTTTTTTGTAAATTCATGCATATTATACATAGATAACACACAGTCTTAAGACAAACATAACTTTTAAACAACGTAATCTAAAAATCTGGAAAAAAATCGGTTATAGGGCTTCATAAATACTACCAAGGAAAATTATTTTAGACAAAATCCGTTAATAAGTTTCATAGATATCCGCAAGTAATTGTTAGTATTGTCATTCTACGGTACCGTAACTCAGTGCTTGTACAACACGCACTTGGCTGGTTCATACTATAGAGTTGCTAACACGGTTCCCTCCTATACAACCTTAATTTATCCCCTTTAAACACCTTGTCCTCGTCAAAAGGAATCTCGACTTTTACTTTGTTGAGTACTTTTTTTTTAAAAAAAAAAACAAGTGCTATGTTTAAAAATAAAAGTCTTTCCGTGATATTTTCATAAATAGCTAAACAAATCATACCTTGTTTTTGTCTATAATAGTTTTCTTCTTACTTATAAAAGGTTTATGCAGGTTTAATACGTACCTGTAACAAAAAAAATAAATAAATATCATACTCACACAGCGTTTATATTGGGGTGAATACCCCTAGTGTTGCAAAAAATAACATTATATATTTTTCAACTGCCCCTCATACATACTGTAAGGGATATCCAGGAGGATTCTAGGGTGAGACGGAACCTCTCATTTTTGTTTGTAAACATGTGTTTGAGGAGATTCGTCTCTTCATTTCACATATTTGATCACAATTAAGTACATTTGATTAATATATTTGTTTATTATAAAAAAACAAGTTATCATTATAATTATTACAATAATAGTTTTAACAATATTATTACAATTTAAATTCGCAACCCTTTTTCCGTGTCGGAGTATAAACTACGTAACAGAGCGTATTTCTAACATGGTCGTGCAATAAAACAGTCCATTAAAGATATTTGACGCTTGAAGCGTAGTGGTAAAATTCTGAACAACAAAGTAATTTGTCTAATTGACGTTAGGACACGTACACGATCACTTTCGGACATAAACTGCATCCATCCGAGTCTCGGCAGTGATTATACTGTATGCAATTACTTAATTGGAAAGTTTAACTTTACTAGCGAGCACCAGAAGCTACGATTTGATGTGAGACAGAAGTAGAGTGACCTAAGTTGTCAGTAGAAAGTACCTCACTGCTGTACTTTAAGTAACTTGTTGATTGTGTAAATTTACAGAAACTATATAGTCAAAATCAAATACAAAAATGGGCAAACTCAAGGTACAAACAAAAAGGCAGGTTTGTTAGCTTGACCAACAAAATAATTGAGGTCATCAGTCTTCTTTAGTCAGATTGTTCTGTATCCAGCCCAAAAAGATGTACAAACGAAGCGAGGTGAGATAACAGACAAACAGACGGACAAACTACATTCTATACGTTCACAGTTCGTGTACGAATTCGCCGTTACATCGCTAGCAACAAAATAAGGGTAGCTGTGCCCAAATTGCTTAATAAAATATTTTAGTTATAATTTGATGCAGTACATTTATTATAATAGATAGGTATCAAATCCCATTAAAGCTGAAACTCTATATATCAAACCCATACTAACACGTGCAAGTCCCCTGTTACCCTCAACTACCCCAAATGGCAGTTAGGGGACAGAGTGTAATAAAGGGGCTTGCAGTTTTGATACAAATGCACTCCGATATATTTACACACTTACGGACCGCTTGATTGAAAATATTAATGTCGTGAAAAATTTCAATACATGATGTATATTGCTACTATATTACCCTACTATATTGTGGTTTTTCTAATTAGGGATAAGTAGGTAATTTCATTTAGAAAGCCATACAACGCATCGCTTGTTGAATCGGGCAATAAAGCGACGTGAAAACTTGGAAATGTTCGTTGGAGATTTATCAATTGGGAAACGACACTCCACGAAACAAAAGAGAAAAGATCCAATTATAACGTAAGCGAGCACAAAGGGATTTTATAAAATTGACTCCCTCGCAGCCTAGTTGGTAGTGTGGCTAGCTGCTGTGCGAAGGGTGTGGGTTCGATTACCGCACTAGATAAACATTGATGTGATAAACATTTGTGTTTGTCTTGAGTGTGGGTGTATTTATATATGATATGTATGTATTTACAAAAAAAAAAGGAATTTATATGTATTTGTATCCGTTGTCTGGTATCCATAACACAAGCTTTGCTTACTTTGGGGCCAGACGGCGCTGCGTGTAATGTCCAAAAATATTTATTTATTTAAAATCATGTTTCCTTTTATTTTTAAATAATCCCCTAGGGCGCGAAAGTAGGGAATGAAAATTTGTATGAGAACTCTGTTTTTATGTCTATAGACTTGAAACTTTGCAAAGAAGATCAAGTTCTTCAGATTTTTCGTAAGATTTTTCCCTTAAGATGAAAAATTGGTGTTGGAAGTATGTATAAAATCCGTCATTTTAGAAACTTGGGATATAGCCTTCGGGTTAATAGTTAAGAATGGCATATTTTACCGTTTATAAATAAACATCCCCTAATGGGTGAAATAGGGAACGACAACTTACATGAAAGAATCAGATTTTTTTGTGTTAAAATATTGCACAAAGTATATTGTTATTATGTAAACAAGTAAGAGAAAAGTATTTTGTTAAATTAATCCCCTAAGGGTGTAAAATGTGGCTTGAAAGCTTGTATGGAAATCCGTCATATTTGAAGCTAAATACATAAAACTTGGGAGTTGGCCTTAAATTATACCCTAGTCGGCAAAATAGGGAATAAAAATTTGTTTGAGAATTCCGATACTTTATATTTTAGATAAAATCGAAAACAGTCTTTCACGACACTCGATTTAACGTTACAATACATTTTAATGGACACACGTGTTGAATACATGAAAAGGCGTTAACTTCTTTATTTTAAAAGCCACGCGGACAAAGTCGCGAGTAAAAGCTAGTCGCATATAAAAACGTTGTTTACCCCATATCTGATTCAATGAAAACACAACTGTTGGATGTGTTTACAATTCCATTAAACCCACGAATTGAACACGCATAGTTTAGGAGTCCGCAACCGCAATAATTTCAGGAGTAAATTAATAAGGAAAATGTTTTTATTACTATTCTAAGCTAAACTCCGAATTCAAATATTTTATTTCGCATCATACTACTTTTTTGAAGTCAACAAACTATAAGTTACTAGTAACTACCGTTTCAAAGTCAAAATGGCGTTCTGGTGAGAAGAATTGTCCTTTGAATGATTTATCTATTTTGTTGAGCAAGTTTTTGTCTATTTTGAGTATTGGGATTATGAATTTCACTATGCTTTTTTAAACAACAATTATTTGTATGAATATTTTTTTTTTCTTTTGCCCGTTTAAAGGCAATAAAGTAATAATAAAAAATAAGCACTTTCAATCTGTAAGCTGAGGAAAACACTTAATAACTTCTTTTTACTTGGTACAGTGGTATCTGTGATTATAAGAGCGAACTAGCTTCAATTTGAAAAAAATACTCACTATTTACAAACAACAGAAAACATTATCAAAGCTTGTAATTATTCGGTACAGCGCCATCTATGTTTATAAAAGTGAATTATTATTTGTTAAGTAAATTTTTACGTGATTGAGAGGCTGCGGAGCGAGTATTTCACGAGTTAACGCTTGAGAGGAAATGACTGAAAAAATATACTATCTGGCTCACGGACTATAACTGAAATTTTGTGACACTACCTTAGAATGTATTGGTTTTACTTAGCTTACCTTGTATTTTTGTCTTTCTCGTCACTGGTTTGGAATGAGTCCTTCTAGCTTATTTCGATGTGAAAACGTTTCGGTACGATGACAGTTTGAAACAGGCATATCTTGTTGTTTATATCGATGGTATGTGCTACTAAAAGACGTAAACTAAGTCCAATCATATATGTAGAATAGCCATTGTTATTTAAATCCACCTACCAACCCTATTCAGTCCACTCACATTTTAAGCGACTCCTATAAAAAGCTCAACAAACTACTAAGCGCTTTTAAAAACACTTAACTCCCCTTTGATGTTCTAAATTTAAAAGTGCGTTATGAAAACATCCCACCCTTTGGGTTGTTCAAAAAAAGAACAGACGAACGTTAATTAACGCTTACTTATCTTTTGTCCTTAATTTAATTTCCTGGACCTTCATTAGTGCGACATAATTACGTTAGTTCAAGTGCGTAACAAGAGTAATTTCAGAATGTTTTTAAAGATGTTCAGTGATTTTTGTTATTTTTTTTTAACATTTATTTACCCTAATTTCTTAAAACATTTTGATCTGCAAGTTTTTTATTTCTATACAATATTTCTTTAAAACAAAACGTTCCAGCAACTCTAGTCTATAGGTACTAATATTATAAATGCGAAGATTTGGATGTTTGTTACTCAATCATGCCACGACGGCTGAACGGATCTGGATAAAATTGGTACAGTTACTGTCTGGAATAGCAAATAGGCTACTTTTTATTTCAAAAATTTCAATGGTTCCCACGGGAGTAACTATAACCGTATTTCCACTAAAACGAACTATAGCTGCAGCTATCGCTAGCTATAACAAACTTCTTTAGTATAATTAAGGAGGCCATTCAGGGAAGGCGGAGCAGCTGGCAAAAACTAGTTTCTCGTAATCTCAATTACTTGTACCCCAAGGTTGCCCATAAGAGATCGCTTTATAGCGATAAAGCTGCCTAGATGTAGGTACTCTAAATATTTAAAACTAGATTTTTTTGTTTTAAATTCTTTGGTGTACACAAAAGTATATTTTATTCTATATACTAAATTCGGCCAAGTGCGAGTCGGACTCGCGCACGAAAGGTTCCGTAAAAACGGCCAAAAAATCACGTTTGTTGTATGGGAGCCCCCCTTATTTTTTTTTATTTTTATTTAATTATTTATTTTAAAAGTTATTATTATCATATTCTGAGAATATTTCAAGCGTCTACTCGTACCTGTTACCGTTATCAATATCGAGCAAAAAAATCACGTTTGTTATATGGGAGCCCCCTTAATAAATATTTATTTTATTCTGTTTTTTAGTATTTGTTGTTATGGCGGCAACAGAAATACATCTTCTGTGAAAATTTCAACTGTCTATCACGGTTCATGAGATACATACAGCCTGGTGACATACAGACGGACGGACGGACAGCGGAGTTTTAGTAATAGGGTCGCGATTTTTACCCTAAAAATGGTAAAAATCGGACTAAGTTTAGGTGTGGGATAATGTTTATGCATTTTGTACGAAGACGTGCAACATTTATTAAGCGAAATCGGGTAAAAAAGGAGTTTTAGTGTTGCTTTAGTACAAAATAGGTAAGGGGTATAGGTAGAGCATTTAAGAAGGAGATATACGTAACAGACTGATATCGCATGCACTATAAAGATTTGCACAAGTGTTAGCTGAGGAAGGACACAGAATCCCATGGGAATTGATGTCAGTAATATTTTCAATTTGACACAACGAAACCACGGGTTCATTATAGTCGTGTTCAGGTACTTAAGCGTCAGATAAAATAAATAAAAAAATCCATAGACTGAGAACATTGCGGATGTCTTACTAAAATTATGGACCGATTTTTTCCAAAACAATTTTTATTTGTAGTACATTAATATTTTAAAATAGTATAAAAATAAGGCCCTATTATAGTATTTTTCTGATTTCACATCACTCGGTTTAAAACTAAGAGGGAGACACCAATATAAAAAAAATAAGTCTAAAATGCTGATGCAATGCAAATGCATTTTTAAAGCAATCTAATGATATACCCCACATGATAAGGTGCGCGAAAAAAATTTTTTCATCCCTCGGTTCAATATATGTAGAGCCACCACTAAAAAGGTGGGCCATTTGTATATATCGTGTCTTTTCCTTCAAACAACAATATTTAACATTCAGGTAAATAAAGGAAATATTCAATTTAATAGACACACGTGTCGAATACATGAAAAGACGTCAATTTCCAGGAAAATCAAACGCTGTATCGTCATGACACGTTTGCCTATTGTAGTCTCCACGTTTTCGAATGTTCGGACCGGATATGTCAGGCTTCAAAAACAGCCTTGTGCCAGGTAAGTGACACAACACGTTTTCATACAAAATAAGATAAAATATTACAGTTCGACATTCCAATAAAAATTTTATTTAGCTACAGCCTTAGTTATATATGTATACTATCTTTTGCCAGCGGCTCCACCCGCCCTAAATTCGGTATTTGATGAATTTCTACGGCAACTCCGAAAGAAAGAAAACCGATTCATACTTGTCGTCTTTAATTAGCCATATGTCCTTTCCTAAAGTACAAGCTATCACCTTGCTAATTTTAATTGAAATCGGTTCAGCGGTTTAGCCGTGAAAACATAGCACTTTCGCATTTATAATATTAGTAATGGATATGGATGATACTATTCCCTGTGGTTTCGTCGTGTCAAATTAGTAATACTCCTGCGATCAATTCCCGTGGGATTAAATGTCCTTCCTTAGCTATCTCCTTGACAAATTTCATAAGATTGATTAAACAGTTTAGCCATGAAAAGTAACAGAAAGAAAGACAACCAGAGATACTTTCGCATTTTTCATTAAATTCGATTCAGTTGCTTATAACTTTATACACTACCTACATGTACCGAACCGACACTTATTTGAATATTCATTATTTCGATTTTTTCAATACACTAGGTGGCCAACAAGTGTATGGTCCGTCTGATATGAAGCAGTCACCATAGCCTACGGACGCTCGCAACACCAGTACATTACTCACGCGTTGCCGACCCTTTGAATATTTATAAAACATCCTTTTTTGCACGTATCACTGCTCAGTAAGTTTTAAAATTGGCTTTTTGCGGTAGTAAAGCTAATTACATTGATAAAGAAGTTAAGGTGAAACCGATTTAGATACTCCTATACCAACTTCATTTGCTCTAAATATCTGTAACCCAAAAACATTCCGCCACTCATAATACGTTATGAACATATGTAGCAAAAAGCATGTTTTTACGAGCTTCACCTGTATGTTTGTATGTTTGTTTGTAACCGACTTCTTTGGGCGCGATTTTGACCCACTTTAAACAGCCAGATTTCGTTCAAACTTTGTAGATTTATTGAGGACCGATGACAATACACTAATTTGATAAAATTATTCCATTTTTCAATTTGCAAAATATGATTTTTGTTAATTTATATAATTTTCATCTATAGTCGATAAGGTAAGAAAATAAAGCACTCTCTGATGCTTCGCATCATGAGTCGTGCAATAGTTTAAAATTAAAAAAACAAGCTATTATAAATAATCCAAACTAAAAAGTAGAAAATAAATAATAGTTTAAAAAAACTAAAAAACACGCTTTTTATAGAAAACCGAACTAAAAAATAGAAAATAAATTTTAATGAATTTATTTTGTTTTCTTTAATTTAATCGTTTGCATAGGTATTACCAAATTTGTCCCATTTTGCTATACCTGCCACCTTAGTTGCAATTTATTTTGTTTTCTTTAATTTAATCGTTTGCATAGGTATTACCAAATTTGTCCCATTTTGCTATACCTGCCACCTTAGTTGCAATAAGTACTGAATTTGAAACCAACACAAAAAAAAAAAAATTTTTTCCCTTCAATGCTGCTTATTCAATACACAATAAAATAATAAATACTTACGTTTCCAAATACTGAAAGACTCGATACACCGGCTTCCGGTACACCAGAAACCCGTCACACCTTTCCATTGTGAAAGCCAAGCTTCAAATCTTCTATCACCAATAAAAACCAATTAAGGTTGGCACTACACCAATATAGAGTAACACAGACATTTTAGGTGATTTTAAATCACAATAATCACAATTCCAAGTCACTCTGAGTGACTCACACAATAAACACTTTACACATATTTCACACCGAGTAAAAAAGTTACAACTACTAAATGTTTCCAAATGTGTACAAAAATTTTTGGTCCTTTAAGGTGACTTCGTTTTTCTTTAAATATAAGGCTACACGGTATATAATTAATATTTGTTAAACAAGCAGTTTTCACGCCCACTGGCAATCACAGTTTTCCTTTAACTATAAAAAAAAATCGTCTACTTGTCATTCTTTTCACTGATCTAAAATCACAAATCACTGTTTATTACTTAGAAAAAGCTTATATTTCCACGCAGAATTTCTAGAGAATAGTTATAAAAGAGATTTTCAACTAGAAATATTAAACGCCAACGCTACCCGATCTTAACTTTTTGCCTCCTTTGTCGCCGTGCCCTCGCTTTATCATTAACGACATCAATATTTTCCCCTTCTCACCCTTCCTACACCAAAGCACACTTTATAACTAAAAGCTCTGTTAAGGTGAAACCGACCCAGAATGTTTTTAAACAAACTACATTGCATTAAATAAATCTAAAAACGGCTGCAAATGAAATATGCAAGACAGGTTTTTTTAATTATTTACTGGCATTTACACTCGACGTCACAATAATCACAACTCAAAAAAAATGTCCTTTAAAATACATTTAACCCTATTTAATTACACAATGAGGTATCATCGGAAAGGCAATTTATTCAGATTTCAGCTAAAATAAATAAATTTCGCTTTTTTACCAATTCATACATAACAAAGTTAATTGTGAATGAATTAAAAAAAAACGGTTTCATATCGTAAGCAAAAATAAGAATAATTTTAACGCTGCCTTTGGAATTTTATTGTTATTTTTGCTCACGAAATAAACGTGATTGTTTTATTCATTCACGATTAGCTTGTTTTATTTTATAAATTGCTAAACAAAATCGATTTTCTTTTCTGGAACCCAAACCAATTACCTTTTAAAAATGCCTCATAGTCATACCCTTACCACTGATGAAATAAATTTAAAAGTATTTTTAAGGACATTTTAAGGACATTTTTGGTGAAACTGAGTGTAGATAAACACACTTTTTGCAACTATTTTATAGATAAAGGTAGATATTATAATAACGCATTTTGAGTAGCCAAATATTCATAGTTAAAGATATCTAATGTAACTGCAGTTTATGTTAAAAAAAAATAGTTCAATTTCACCTTAAATAAAGCGCCAAACACACGCCCGAATATACAACTACGTACGTAATAATAAAGTTGTTGCCAGACAGATGTTGGTAACTTACTTATCAGTACAATGTTAAGTGCATTGCACCCTTGGTGTAGCACGTTTTTGGGTTAGTTGAATTCATATACTATTTATATATTTGCAAAATAAATATTTGCACGAAGACTTTACTTGCTTAATAAATAAAATAGTTAGTCGGTTGTTTAACATTCAAAACTGTCAAAGTGCGTGTCGGACACACATTAAGTTTTAATTCCGTTGAATAAGAATTATTATTAAATCTTTTGTTCAAACCCAGTAGCGTCAAGCGCCATCCACTCCAATGCGTTATTCGAGCTTAAACACGATTACTAATTTAGGAATTATATTATTTACAATGTTATAAATTTTTTCCATAACTTAAATCCATACTATACATAATATACATGCGGAAGTAACTCTGTCTGTCTGTATGTTACCTCGTCACGCTTAAACCACTGTACCAAATAGGATGAAATTTGGCATAGAGATAGTTGTAGTCCCGGGAAAAGACATAGGCTACTTGAAAACGTCAAGTATGAGTCGGTTTTTTTCTATAATTCAGGAGTTGTAGTTGAAATCCTACACCGATAATCGAATTTAGGGCGTTAGGAATCGCGGGCAAATTGGCATGGACATAGTTTGAGTCCCTGGGAAGGACATAAGCTACTTGAAAACATCAAGTGTGAGTCGGTTTTTCTCTATAATTGAGGAGTGGCCGATGAAATCCTTTACCTATATACGAATTTAGGGATCGTGGAACCGTGGGCAAAAGCTAGTGATTCAAAAACATATATTTACTACCTATTTTACACAGATAACAACTTCATCTTGTCTAAGTAATTTTTATAAGTAGGTCGATTATTATTGTTAACAAAATGTTCGGTAATAGAAACTATGTCCTACGGCTCAACTAGTTAAGCAATCTAGTTCAGCAGTAGGGAAGAAGCGCAACTGGAGTCCTAAAAAAAAATAAGCACTTAGAAGCTTAATATTTCGCAAACGGATCCTTGAATCGAAAAATGGTTTTCACACATCAGTAATAGTAAGTAAAACGACCTATCCAACGACACCCCCAAAATGTGAGACGAGAAAATTTCGGTTCTTCAGCGAGTTTCACCATTTGGTTTTTATCGCATAGGTAGCTCTCTCTACTCTCTCTCCTATATATAGGACTCCTCTCATGCACAATATACCATGATGATGATAATATATTGTTCTATACCTAATTATACTTACCCCAATACTCGTTAAACAAACATCACATTTAGTTATACGACATTTTAACATCACAATTTAAATTGGATGTTGATTTTAGTATATTTCATGCGAAAAGTATGAAAAAAATACTGATACAGAATCTCAATGCATCCGGTGACCATTCATTCATTGGTTCGCCACTGATAACACCAGTTTTATTGTAAAGGCGTGATGATATCGCAGACGCGAGACAATGTTGTTACAAAGCTCAACAATGCTGTATAAAATATTTATAATTTACTGATAAAAATATAATTATAATTTGCTCTGTAGTGACATCATTGCATGTTGTCACTGCCACAGTTCCTTGACTATAAGGAGAGCGTAATAATAAAGGAATTACCATTATTGTCATATGATATGTATCATTGGTAAGATGATTGAAGCATGGATCACCTTCTAGAAAATATAGCTGTTGGCAGCGGGAAGCTTTGGAGGTTCGTATTTGTTAACGAAAATTAGAAAGTATAGTCAACCATTTAGCTCGAACATCAGATCTTTATCAGCCTCATATGTGCCCACGGTTGGGGCACGGCCTACCTTCACCCAGGGCGCTTTAGGCCATAGTGCACACAGACGGGCCCTGTACGGATTGTGGACTTCACATACGCTTTTTTTTGACGTTTCGAGGTCGAATCTAAACGATGTTTTCCTTCACCGAAAAGCTAGTGGTGTAAATAATCAATGTACTTGAGTAGTTAAGAAAATCGGCCAAGTGCGAGTTGGACGAAAACAAGCATTTTAGCACCTCGATATACCGATGATCAATACGGCATCTCTGTAGAGCCTGTAGCACTGCCCATGTTTCCTTTGACTTTTGTATAATCTGCCTTAGCGTATGTATGTGGTCTACGGTACTATAGCCTCTTTGGAAACTGGCTTGTTCGGGAGGCTGTAAGTCGTCGAACTTGCGAGCGAGACGGATCGTAATTACTCTTGAAAACAGCTTATAAACATGGCTCAGAAGCGTGATGGGCCTGTAATTCTTAAGAAGGGTATTGTCATCTTTTTTGCAGACAAGCACCACCACGCCCCTGTGCCATGCTTGTGGCGAAGTACCTTCGACTATGACGGTGTTAAAGAGCTTCTGAAGGACTTTTAGTACCGGTTTTCCACCCGCTTTCAGAAGCTCAGTCGTAACTCCATCATCACGCCGTGCCTTATTGTTCTTAAGCTGTTTGAGAGCCATACTAATCTCGTACAAGCTGACGTCCGGGATGTCCTCAGTATAGTGTCGAGTCAGTCTAGCTCTAGGGTCTAGCTGGACTGTCAACTGGTTTCGATGTCGACGTGTATAACTGTCCATAGAATTTTTCGATCTCCTCCAAGACCTCTGGTCCAGACGAAACAATGCTGCCGTCTTTCGTCTTCAGCCTTGTCAGACGGCTTCGCCCAATAGCCAGATCTCTCACGAACACTTTGGAATCTTTGTTCCGTTCTATTGCCTCTTCAATACGCAAAGTATTAAAGTGGCGTTTGTCGCGTGCAAGTGATTTTGAGATCTGTCTATTAAGCCGCCGATATGACACTGCATCATCCGAAGACTGCAGCCTAAGGTTTAGTCTCTCGTCCATAAGTCTTTGAGTCTGGTCCGAGAGTCGTTTGTTATATTTGTACGGTGGGTTTTAAAGAACTTAGACCCAACCGTATGGACAGTTTCCACAAACATGTCGTTGGTATCGTCCACTGATGCGTCTTCCTTCCTTAAGCATTCAAAGCGATTTTTAAATTGGAGCAGAAAGTTTTCTAGGTTTTGGATTTGGACGGTTGTGGGTCGGAGCGTGGACTTTATCAGTCGAACCTATCAAGCCTTATGTTGAGGTTCAATGTGCCTCTTACCATACGGTGATCACTCCTGGTTTTGACCGTGTGGCTCACAGATACATCATTGAAAACTTGCTTTTCCGTTGACATGATAAAATCAATCTCATTCTTCGTGCAATCATCCGGACTCATCCAGGTCCACTTCCTGTGGGGGCGCTTCTTGAAAAAGGCATTCATCATAAAGAGGCCTTCCTATTCCATGAAGTCGGCCAGCATCTGCCCTCTGGAGTTCCGTTGTCCATATCCAAATTGCCCCACTCTCAGCTCGTTGAAGTCCCCCATCACGACGTTATAGTGTGTTTTGGAGGAGTGTATGGCTTTAGAAATATCCTCATACATCTCCTCCACTACGTCGTCTGGGTGTGTCGAAGTCGCCGCGTAAACCTGTGTGTGTGACCTTCAACTAATATCGTTTTGATATTCTGAGTATCAGGTACGCTACCCTGGTCGACATACTGACAACTTTGATGATATTGTTGACAAGGGACTTGCGGACGATAAACCCGACACCACCATGGGATAACTGGTCACCTCCCCGGTAGTACAGCAAGTTACCTGAGTTGAGAACTATCGTGTCCTGTCCCTGTCTTCGGACCTCCGATAGCCCTATAATGTCCCAGCGTAACTTGCTTGTAGCTTCTTCCAGTTCTTCTATTTTCTCGTCTTTATATTATATTTTTTTTATTTTAATCAAATTATCCATTTTTAAAGTGACTATATAACTAAATATTCTGTGAATATTTTAAGCGTCTACCTGTTGCCATTATCAATATCGAGCAAAATCGAGCAAACAAATAACGTTTGTTGTATGGGAGCCCCCTGAAATATTTATTTTATTCTGTTTTTTATTATTTGTTGTTATAGCGGCAGAAATACATCTTCTGTGAAAATTTCAACTGTCTATCACGGTTCATGAGATACAGCCTGGTGACAGACGGACGGACAGATGGACAGCGGAGCCTTAGTAATAGGGTTCCGCTAATTACCCTTCGGAACGGAACCCTAAAAAGGCTCGTTGGTACACGCCGGACTCGAACCACCGCCATTTAGGACGCAAGGTGAAATATAAACCCCTAGGCCACCACCGACTTAACAACAGGTAACCTTTCAGAAAAAATAGCTATCAAATGGCAACCAGGCATCGAAACATAAATTAGGACTAAAGTCTTTAGTCAGAAGATGCACTTAGATCCGATAATGCCCCATATTCAAGTTCGTATACCATCATCACTGATCGCCAGACATACTTGGGTATTGTGGTTGATTGGCTGAGTTGCCAAATTAATTTTATGAAGACTTGTGTCTTTTTTTTAAGATTGATGTATTATGACTTAATAAGTCTAGGATGTGTTTACTATGGATCTTACAATTACTGATATAGTACAGGACAAATAGATAGATAAGCAGATGGTCAGAGAACCACGTAAAATGACACGAATGTATGGACGTATGTATCCAAGCTTATGTAAAAAAAAATATTTTCATTGTAAAAATTGACCATTAACAGCTGTTTAGTAAAACAAAGGGACCTCGCATTCCATGTCCGAAAAGTGCGCAAGCGCATGCCGGAAGCAGGTACCAATGCGCACCACCTGTCATACCAAAATGCGAACAGCACGGTGCATTCGGCAGAACAATGACCTGTCAAGTGTCGACATAACAGTACAAAACAAAAGTGGCTAATTAGATACCGTATACGGTTATCGACACAATCTTAATATCATAGTACGATTCACCTTCGACTATTTAACACTTGTCGACTATGTTCACGTTTTACGCATGTTACCTTATCAAAGTTTATACCACTAAGGTGGCAAACAAGCTTATGGTTCGCCTGATATTGAGTGGTCACCGTAAGGACGCAACCCTTTAAAAATCTTATCTCATCTAAAATCTTTTTTAAAAATCACCAACTGTAGTCCCTAAAGTAAACCTTGGAAGGCAGCTCATTCCACAATTTAAGCAGTTACTTTAAATGTTCCTTTTTTTTTTATCTGACAACGCAGTGCTCCACCGGGCTTTTGGGACGAGACTCTGAAGGAGTCTAAGCCCATATAGCGCCCATCGCTCAAGGGCTCCCCACGGGGGGACCCTTGGCTTGGGTTGTCGCTCTTGGGGTCCTCCCTTCGAACCTGCACCTCTAAAACAGCGATATCTGTTCTTAGGTGTGAGGATAATATTACGAAGCCTTGTGGGCATCATTTTAAATAATTACTTTACGTAAATTCAATCCAAGCTGTAGAAAATACACAGGAAAGCAAGGTCTTCCTCAGGCTAAAAGGCTCAACACTGCTTGTGAGTTTAGGACTGCCAACTATTGTGCGGTATCAGATGCATGTCCTTCTGCGAACGCTTAGATTGTGGGATGAGCTGTTGAAAGTTTCGACCCCTCATTCTTCAACAAGGGCCTTATAGGTAGTAATATTTTACAAGGTCGGCAACGCGCAAGTAATGTCCCTAACGTTGTAAACGTCCATAGGCTACCCCAATTAACAACAGGCGGGCCGTATGCTTGTCTGCCACCTTATTGGTATAAAAAAGAAACACAAGTTTAATATTGCAAAAAAGATATAATTTACAAAGTCATTACCTAAGTAGTCTTTCATTTGCGACAAAACGTTACAGCCTATTTGTGCTGCATCCAATTCGGGCTGAGCTTTAATTAGTGACGATTCAGTTATCGGGGTCGTTAATGAATATAAAACAACCGATCGCTACAAACGTGCCGCCTGCTTGTCTAGCGCTATAAGGGTTATTCAGTGTACAAGACGCCATCTCGTTTCAATACGACTCTATCATATGTATACTATGTATGAAACTTTACGATTTTTTTAAGATTTACAGGGGGTAACCAGTGGTTAAATAGCCACATGATGTTGTAGAGGACAGCTTCTTTTCACAAACCACTTAAATGTCAAAAGTGCCAGGTAGTTTTCTGTTTATAATTTACCTGTATTGCAACGTTTATAGTGATCGATTACCACAACGTCAAAAGAACGAGTTCTTAATTGTTGACATTTTAAAGAGATCCAAAGGAACTTACGAAGTAAACATAGTTTTAATAAAAGAATGATTATGAATGTAAAAATTGTATTGCTTTAATTTAAAAAATCCTATACTTCAGTTATTAATTGTTGGACGACTGAAGACTATTACAAAGTGATCAAAATATTTCTAAAATCCGATTTATTGTTTATTATATTTATATATTATTTATTATGATAAATATATAAAAGTATATAATTATTTTTATAATTACTTACAACTACTCCATTATTCCTACCATTCCGTTAAAATTAAATTAAATCTGCATTCGGAATCCCAAAAATTAAAAAAAAAAAGTAAGTACCAAACAATCCTTTTCTCCGTTATATCTTGCGGAAATCCGTCACATCGGCAACACTACCATGTAACAATATCAGAACGATATTCATATGTCTTCAGCTTACAGAATAACTCAGCGATGGTAGTGGGTCGCTGAACCACGGGCTAATGACTCGCTATAAAATTGCTGTTACTCCCCATCCAGAATTAGACATACATGAACACATTGTCTTGTCTATGTTTATTATATTCCAAGCGACCCTTCGCGCTTATTTCAATGGGTAGATATTTACTACAAAATTATATATTCTTTTTAGGGTTTCGTAGTAATATGGTGAAAAAATTAAACTTGTAGTTTCGTCATGTCCGTCCGTATGTCACAGTCTATTTCTGCGATCTTTGCATTGATCACAAATAAATTTTACAGATCTGTATAACAATTATTTATTCTTTTTAGGGTTCTGTAACCAAATAAAACCCTTATAGTTTCATCATGTCCGTCCGTCCGTATGTCACAGCCTTGTTCTGCCATCTTTGCATTTGTGATTATACCTTTCTTTAGTGAGTAAGTATTCGAATTCGGTTTAATTTTTCTTACATACAATTTTACTTCTATAAAAGAGCAACCAACTGAGCTGCCTAGAAACACTTTTAATATATAATAATAATATATTATTTTATAATTCTGTTTGAACACTTCCATATATTCTATCTGACCAACATTCACTTAGAAATTGAATTCCCACTACTGTTCTAATCAAACTATATTATGACGAGAATTCCCATCAAAATATAAATTCAATGCACCGTATCAAGAGATACCCCAGGGAGACGAGACAGGCGACACAGACAGCTTCGATGATAATAATACATTCCCCGGGGAGAGGCTGGAACAATGCCTGCCACAGTCTACGGCCAGTTATGGCACGCCACTACCACTCACTGCGATCATTTCACCGGCCTTCCGTTTTAATGGAATTCACTGCAAAAGGTATGAACTAGAAAACTATTTTTATTTCTTACCGAAGTACAAAACTGCCATTGTTAGTATAGAATATCTAGTATATTATTAACACTAGCGTCATTCTTTGTAATTAATAACAAAAATCAAAATGAAGGTTATGCTAATTTGTAACTTTGCCTAAGGAAAGAAAATGTGGCAAACACCCTTACGTTCCGCCTGATGGTAAGCGGTCACCGTAGCCTTTGGACGCTTGAAACACCAGAGGTATCAATCTAATAACTTCTTTCTTGAAGAATCCCATACTGTAGTTCTTAGAGAAAACCTTGGCAGGGAGCACATTCCACAACCCAAGCGTTCGCAGGAGGAAGTGTCTCTAAACCGCACTGAATGAATTCCCTGCCGATCGCGAGCGGTGCGATGGTAAAAAGTAGCCGTGGGCACCATTTCGAACAATTCCTCAGAACACATTCCACTGTACAAGCGGTAGAACACACACAGGGAGGCAAAGTTTCTCCCCAGACTTAAGGGCTCGAGCACGTGAGTTTGGGATCTTCGACTAAAGGCGACACAATAATACAAAAATCTTACGTCAGAGAGACACAAATATAGGCATATAAATAGTTTCATGACAAAAACTGTTTAGAACATGTGCCCTCCCTCCCTGTCAATTGTTTATATAGGGCATATAATCTGTGGCCAATTCATACAAAAACAAATGGCTACGAACAAAAAAAAAATCGTGTTTTTATGCGAAAGTAAATAGGTGTTCTATGCGAGCGTTCACAGGATCGTAATAGAGGCGCGACAAAGTCGAATCTAGACAGCAGCTAAGCGACGAGGAGTAGCCACACTGTATAAATCTTATACTGTGTACAGTAAAACAATGCAATAATTTCACTCTTATTATGTTGGTGTAAACTAAAAATCGTGCAAAGAAAACCTATTACGACTACGCTTTTATTTCTTACTCAACTACCAAGAGCTTTTAGCACAAAATTATAGTATTCTTCCATCGCAGTCTAATTGTACGTTCTACACGAGTGCGAGAGGGAACAGCGTAGAAATACTTAAGTAGGCCGTAAAGAAGACGTCCACGGAGAATGATGTTCAAAGTTTTGTTCGCATTGTCTTAATTTAACCATTAAAGTGGAATTACGAAAGCTATAACCGCGAGCGACATCTACTGAATGGTTAGCTACAACCTTAAATGACTGTAATGATAGAAATTTATTAGAAGTTAGGTTTCATTTATTTTGGTGGCAAAGATTGGTATTAACGTTTTCATTAAAACTTTGCTAACAGAAATTTAAAGTCCTTTTTTTTTACACGCGCATATTTTTTTATACCACTAAGGTGGCGGACAAGCTTACGGTCCGCCTGATGGTAAGGAAGCCTATGGACGCTTGCAACACCAGAGGTACCAATCGCGCGTTTCCGACCCTTCTAAAATCTAATCATTTCTTTCTTGATGAACTCCATACTGTAGTCCTTAGAGAAAACCTTGGCAGGGATCTCATTCCACAACCCGAGCGTTCGCGGGAGGAAGTTTGTCTAAAACCGCACTGTACGCGACCATTTCGGTTCTAAAGTGCGAGAGTGAAGAATAAACTGCTATAACATTCTTTAAACAAATTAAAAAACTGCATATTTATTTTCGATTTATTAGCGGCCCATTAAAAAATATATATGTAATTTTAAATTAACGAAACTATATAATTATTTAATAAAAAAAATGAATATCTTTACGGTTTTAATCTCAAGAAGGAGGAAACTAGTGATTGTATACCTGTGTGGGAGACATTCATAACTCAAACTCATTTTTTTTTATTCAAATAAGGTTTTTACAAACACTTTTGAATCGTCAAAGTTATTAAATACTATTTTTATCTTTTGAAATCTATCGATAGGATTTCTATCGAGAAGAATCCGGCAAGAAACTCGATAGTTACTCTTTATAATCATCCATGTTTTAAATAAAAAAAATTAAATCTTATATTATTTTTATTTTTATGGCTTTTTGATTATCTACAATATTATTATAAATAGGATATGTTGATTGTTTGTTTGTTTGTATTGAATAGGCTTCGAAACTACTTGACTGATTTGAAAAGTCTTTTACCATTAGAAGCCGACATTATCCCCGATGAACATAGGCTACTTTTTACGGCGGGAAAATGCTTCATTCCTACGGGAAAACGGGTAATAAGACAACGGGTAGTAAGAATTATCCTTCCGTACTTATCTTTTTCGCATAACTTCTAAACGGCTGAACCGATTGGATTAAAATTTTATACGGGTATTTCGATGGTTTCCTGGAAGATTTAAAAATACAATAGGACCCGGTTGGTGGCGCTGCTGTCGATATGTCAACTATTAAACGGCTTGTCCGATTAGGTTGAAATTTTGTATGTGTATTTCCATGGTTTCACAGACACGAATGTATTATGCCTACCTAATCTATCTTTTTATCTACACTAATATTATTAAGAAGAAAGATTTGATTGTTTGTTATTATTTCTATAATGGAGGAGTTGCCGTAAGAATCCTACGCCGATAAACAAATTTAAGGCGGGCGAGGCCGCTGGCAGAAGCTAGTCGTTTATATAGTCTGAAATGTTGTTGTAATAATGCTTTTCTACAAAGTCGTTATTTGACAAAATATTAAAATTAGCTAATTGATAGTTTTTGAACATTATTAGGAATTTTGTTGTTTAAGTGTATACATTGCCGCGTATTCTCTTAAAAGTCAGGATTTGGCAGGAAATAACCTACAAATCCATACTTATATTATAAACGCGAAAGCAACTCTGTCTGTTTGTCTGTTCGCTACCTCTTTATGCTTAAACAGCTATACCGATAAAGATGAAATTTACCATGGACAGAGTTTGAGAGATAGTTTTAGTTTGATAAGAACATAGGCTACTTAAAAAAGTCAAGTATGAGTCGATTTTTTTCTTTAATTAAGAAGTTGACGTTAACATCCTTACACCAATAACCGAATTTAGGTCGGGTGGAAACGCGGGCAAAAGCCAGTCCTTTATAAATCTGCACGATGAAGTAGCTATGTTTACAAGTGCTTAGACTCTTAACAAAAAATGGCAGTGGTACAAAGTTTGTCACTGGAGCTGGATTCAAAAGGCAAAGGACCACGGGAAGCTGCTTCAAGCTCTATGTCCACCAGTGGATGATGATATGATGATCTTGGTTAGGAAACGTAAATTATACTATATCTTCGTTATTCTGCGTGGTAGTCATCATGAAACACTAAGGTATCATGTTGCGCAATCATCTCCTAGCTTGCCGTAATACAATACAACTCAATTCCGACTGTGTACATCTTAAACAATCGGGTTTTGCAACTGACAATATTTACCTTACGATCCGATTCGACATCAAGGAGATACCGATTCGATTCCCCTTCAGATAACACTGTTTCGAAACTGTCCCCTTTGTTTTATTACAACGAAACACAATACAATTGCAATGCAATTTTCGCAATTTTTTTCCGGAAATTGACATAAGATTGCGTGATTGTTCACCGTATAGTTATTGAAAACGGTCAACCGCGCTACGGTAACAAACAACAATGATTTATGATGACCAACGACATTGAACCCACTGTCCACAATAATAAGTCCCATTTACAAGCCAACCAACCACGCTTTTGTCATAATTTTAAGTGGGTAACAGTAATATTAACACTGTGCCGAATCGTTTTTTTTAATAATACGCTATTTTTTCCTATTTGTCTTTTTTAGTTAAACAAAATAAAAAATGTTGTTAAATAACTGTTTAAAGTGAAAAGTTCTTTAGCGGCGTTGTGCACTTTATTGTGATGGGTAAAAAATTATTAACTCGCGCAAGCTGATCGAAAATTCATAAGACGGAACCCATAATGCCACGCCATAAAAATTCGCAAGACGAAAACTATAATGTCACGCCATAATAGGATGATTAGGCCAGGCGGTATACCAGCAGTGGTGCTTTAACAGTGTGCTCCTGAGTTATATCCTGTACTCACGCTCACGCTCTTCGTGCTTATTTACACACTTGGCAATTTCGCACCCGGTCCCCAAAACTGGCAATAGATCAGATCCATCGCACTATAGGCCTATAGACCTCCCGACTGTCCAAGACAATATAGTGTGTGATCAACACACATTCTAAGATACCTATAAAAACACGACCTGGTCAGTGACCGTCAATATGGCTTGCGCCACGGTTGCTCGACTTTCTAGTGTATCTCACACACCCATGGGTACTAGCCATTGAGAGTCAGGAGGAGTCATTAGCATGTAGCCTGGACATAGCGAACGCGTGCGTTCGGGTCTGGCTCCGGGGTCTTCTATCGAAGTTGCCATCTTACCAAGTGCCCGAGGGTTTGTGCAAATGGGTGGCTAGCTTTTTGTCCGGCAGACGCATACGAGCAGTTGAGTTTTTATTTAAAGTATATGGCGATTATGAGTAGTAAAGGGAAGTTGGATATGGGATTTTAATTCTATGACAGATTGAGATGTCAAATATACTACGTCAAAAAAGTAAATAAACAAACATTATTTGTAATAAATAAATATGTTTACGAAGTGGGAAGTAAATAGCTAGTATGTTTTCACTTCTGCCGGCAGTCCCGGAGTGAAACCCGTTTTTTTTTATTTGATAGTTAGTCTAGTCAAATTAGAAAATTAGATAACATTAATTGGTAGAGTTTTGAATTTTTGTGTACATGTTCATTGAGACCTCCCGTGGTGCATACTAAAAGTCCCCAATCAATACCTGTTGCGCTCGCGCCGCCATCTTAGAAAAAAGGTACCCTTGTTCAGTTTTTTGCTTATATCTCGGCAATAATTATTAATACGATAAAATCGTGTATACAAAAACTGTAACTTATTAAATTTCCTATAAAAAAGCTAAGATATATTTTTTTTGTATCTCTAATACTTTAGCTGCAATCCGACATTGAAAAGTTTTTTTTTTATAGTTTTGCTATCGATATACAGTTTTTTTTTCTGTTTACTCCTAAAATGTTCATATATAAGTATCTTCAAAAACTTATTCCATAACACTACCTAGAGATACAAAGACCGACAGAGATGATAAGAACGAGAGAAGGGGAGAGATAATTCAGGGGCATATGCATTATACGACATGTTGTGTATAGCAGGGCGGAGTCCGCTTGGTGAGTAAGAAAAGCCAATAGGCTAGACCAACTAGCCATCAGCCGATCATCATCGCGTCTGATTCCGATAAAAACCACCTATCCTGAGTAGAACAAAGGTGAGGTTCTCAACAGACTGATAAACAAATACAATTTAAATATTATGACTGCTACTAACTACGCCGTAAATAACAACCATGGGAACATAGCATTTCTACAGAACATAAGCCTAAGTTTGCACTTCATGAACTTTGCTGTAACAATCCTTGGTTATTATGTCCCTTGGACCTTGGTGTATACTGGCACAAATTCAAGAAAGCTCTTAAACTAATCAGCTTACCACAGCTATCTCATTTCTCTCATTAGATCTCTAATATTGATGTGATCATCGATTCTGTCACCCAACAGTCACTCGCAAGCTACTATTAGCAAGTGCATAAAATAAAAACCAGTTAAGAGCGATCTCAGTGTATGTGGAACAGCTTATAAATGCAACAGCTTAAAAACCGTTGTGTAGTCTTTAATGAACGCTGATATATATATATATATATATGTATAGATTATTATAGCAAATTTCTACAAGATTATTATTGCATGTTTAAAAAAATCAGTTTTTTAGCGATAAAAAACAAACCGCTGGACCGATTTTGCTCACACTCTTTTTAGACCTAAGTCATGAAGAGGCGTATCGATTGACATAGACATGAGAAAAATTGATCCTTGGGTTCTTGAGATATCGAGGGGCAAAAAAAAACTAACATACATTCTCGACTGACAAGTCTTAAAGCGTAAAGAAAACGCAAATTTAGCGATTTCGATGTTTCGAACCTATTATAATAACTTCCCTCAAGAGAAGGTTAAAATCCTAGTAAGTAAGTACCGACTGGTACTTGACCGGTTTTAACGAATTACTTTTTTCTATTCCATATCTCGTATTTTATTTTTGTTTAATTCGTATTTTCATTGTGTGGTAGAATAAAACCTCTGCTCTAACTCACTCACACACTTGACCGGTTTCCTTAAGTACAACGCCTGTAACCGCAGGCGAAGCTAATGGCGTTTTCTAGTATAAAACGAATTTTATACGTCTACCTTCAGGTTTAGATTTTCCACAATAAGTTACACACAGACCTTGCGATCAACAGTATATATCTATGTAGAAGCCCCATTTTTCTATACCGCACCTTCATTATCTTTCACGACTTTCCATTTCACATCCCACCAACAAAAGGTAGACCACGACGCGAACGATATTTTATTAGTATCATCAAAAATATCTGTATATTCCTTATATTATTTCCTAATGATCAAAATATAATAAATGCGCACACAATTTATGTTACTTGTACATACTGTGATTTGTTTCTAACATGAATGATGATCGAACTTTTAAAACCACTATATAAATAATCTATCTTTTATAAATATTTATCTACGTACATACACCGACAGTTGAGCTGCACACCCAGCAAGGACTGATTATTGGCCTCGTGTTTTCATATCAAACAAATGGCTACCCAATATATATTTGTAATTTATAATATTTTACGGAATTTCTGTAATCTCACGGAAATGACGATATTTTGGTAACCTTCAGAACTAAAATGAAATCTGCCAACATAGAATTCTGAAACATATATAGAATATTAAACGTTATAATTTCCTTCGTTTTCAATGTCCGTTTATTTGTGACACTATACGCGGTAAATATTTTTGACATTTCGCAATTTTAAATACCACACTTAAGTAACGTATCACAGGACATGACTTTTAAGTCTTATATTAGGTAGGTACAATGGTTAGGTTATTTTTACTTTGTAATATGAAAAATCACACTAATCTTGAATAAAATATAACTTAATCTAACTTAAATAGTAACTTAATTTTATCACTGAGGTTGGAAGCACTCAGACTTTGAGTTAAAATTTGACACAGGACATAATATACGGTATATATTAACTTCGTAAGGAGCAACCAACAGCGTCTGCAATTGGACGTAACCTTTTGACCAACGTCATTTTATTAATTGGCGCCAAAAGTGTTAAAAATTATTAACAGATGGCGCAATTTTTGCCTGGTATGAAAATTGAACTTATAAAAATCAATAGTCATATCTTTTTTTTTTTCAATGACACAGGAATACTTGAAAAGACGGAGAAACGGATTTTATGCTGAAAAAATTCAAGCTTTCCATAGGAATAACTGTAATCGAATTTTACAAAGACGAACTGCAGCTACATTTATAGCAAACTTTATTACTATATTTAAGGAGTTGCCGCGCCATAGCCGAATATAGAGCGGACGGAGTCGCGGACGAAACCTAGTTGATATAAATAAGTAACAAGAGATCTTATTGGACACGAGTTGATACCTAATGAAGAATTGTAAAGCCCGTCAAAGCAATCTGCCTACTTCGACTTTTTTTCTGGATTATTTTTCAAGTAGATTATATTTCGACTGTAATTAATTGGCCTTGTCAGTAACCTCCTTATAGTTGATGATCGTTCCTCACGAACGACCCAAATAGAAAATGTAGTAAACAAGTAATTTGATGACAAAAAAATCCTATTCGTCAGGAGCGGTGAGTAATTGAAAGCTTCAGAATTTAGCAGGTTGATAAAAAAAACATTTATTAAACTACCAGCCGTGTGGCTGGTGGGATTTCAGTCTTCAGCAACATCTCGAAAACCAAACGGCTTCTCTCAAATGAAATAAATTACAACTTTCAACCACGTTTCAAACTGCAAATGACGCACATCCAATTTTTGTCTTTTATCTCACGCTCTTGAGTAGGGAATGCAATCTCGTTTTGCAAGATCTCTTGTTCGTAAAATATTGACAGATACAGATTAAAGATTTTTACCAGGAGCACATCCTATGTTAAAAGCGCGTTCGTTGGAAGTAGGTATGGGAATATTTCTATTACCACTCAACTTATTAATTTTCATATGATTACGTCATTGATTGAAATAGTTGTAATATATAGAATATTATGGGAATTCCTAAAATATTGTTCAAGACAACTGTTTTTTTTGCCAGTGACCTCTATAGTACCTTTTAAATTGTGATTGTGATTTCATTTTGTTGTAGTAAGATGATTGGCTATGACAATGTATTTTCTTGTAATCAATTAAAAAATAATGTATTATCAACTTACAACGTACTAAAGGAAGTTCTTTTTAGATGTCATACTTAATTAATTACTATTTTATTAGGCTAACACAATTTTAATATTAAAATACACAGATCAAAACGAAGAGAGCACGAAAATGTTCAACCACTAAACACCAAACTGAACATGTCAAAACACGCGGCGCGGCGTGGGAGAGAGATCACGCGCTGGCCGAATACTTTTGCCATTTGGCCAGAAAGCTTACAGAATATTCGGCACTCAACGTGTGGCCGAATATACTACGCAAGTCTCATTTTGTCAAGTCAAGGTATAACAGTACTACCTAAGTATAACATTATACTGTCTTAGAAATAAATATGAAAGCGCCACCCCTGCTGAAAAGAAACCAAGTTTTTAAATTGAATTCCTAACTTGAGAGTCGAAGCCATGAAACGACAAAGAAATTATATAAGTCAATTTCCCAGTGAAGGCCTCGTGAGGAATCGCTGCATGAAAATTGTTATATTTAACTTACCCTATAAACAAACTCAATAGGTTTCGTTTTGATATGACTTCGTATAGCACTATTTTCATTATAAGTCTTTCTTATGTAAGTATATTAAAACAAATTTTATTAATGGAAAAATTACACATAATACCTAGGACCATATTATGTACAATAGCAGTTTACAAATTAAAATAAATATTGAAAAAATCGATTCGAAATCGTAGGTCAACTTCGTTTGTATGGGAATTTGAGAGTTGTCTTAAGAGTAAAGGCAAAAAATGTTAAAGGTGTTAAGGTGAGACTCAGTTCATTATAAACCAAAATAAGAGCCAAAAACCAGTGATAAAAACGCCCAATCAAGTTAACTATTAAGTAATGATCCTACTACATAAGAAGGTATACTTTGACCACTATTAAAAACAATCTCAAGTACACATTCATAAAATGTAAACTAAATTCTCTCCAATAAACTCCAATAATCCATCCCTTAAACATCGTACCAGTTTTCAGAACCCCCAATCAGGTCTGACGCAAAACAAAGGCGGCAATTTGGTAGAGTTGAGATTTCGCTCAAGTTGAGTGAGACGCTCAAGTAGTACTTTTTCAACAGCAGACAAAACTTCAGGGGAAAATATTAATTTCTCTAGAGACATTTGCACTGCTTTCTGCGGAATGAGTTTGACATCCAATGAGGGACTCAAATCTTAATGCAAGAACAGGGTCGCGTTCAAAAACTTACTGTATCGGGGTAGATTTTCTTGCCGTTTCTTTCTGTATTGTATTTTTTTTTATTTATGAACGCGGCTCAAGTCCACTGCTGCTTGGATTTCGTAATTTATATATATTTTTTTTATGGAAATCTAATTACGTAACTTCGAAAAAACAATGATATTAATATGAATTAACAATAACAGAAAATTATCAGTACCAAAATTTATATATATTTTGCCTAGACGTTTTAAAAATGGACCCTTGTAAAACAATATATGACCTGCGAGGTATCTAATACTAGTAAACGAGCAATTCTTGTATAAGTATATGCTCCAGCGTTTTTTTGAAATTTAACATGCAGGGGGTTTCGAGGTCGATATATCAATCTAGCTAGATTTCATATTTAGAAAATTATCGTTTTATCCGAGTTTTCAGGCAATGATAAACTGAAAATATACAATAAAATGTACTGTAGTAATACTATTACTTTTACCGACACAGCAACATTAAAACTACTTGACAATAGATGGCGTTGTTAAGAGAATACGATTCGGAGCGCTTCTCAGCGTGCTTCACACGAACGAATTTCTCACTTATTTTAGACACTTGCTGATCAAACGCCACGAAATTTTGACGACATGTTCTAGGAATAAATATCTAGGTCTGCAGTGTGCCAGTTTTCTATAAAACTTTATAGTTCAAAAGTAATACAGGATTCTAGTTTTTCATACAAATGATTTTAAAACAGATTTCTTGTTAATAAAAAGATTTTACAAAACAACAAATTGATCAGTAAAAATGTCAAATACAAATGAGAAATTCGTTTGTATGAAGCCCGCTGCGAGGCGTTGCGAATCGTATCCTCTAAAAATAAAAACGAGTGTTATCGGTGAAGGATTTTAAAAATAGAATATACCGACTAACACTTGATGTTTTCAAGTAGCCTATGTCCTAAATTTCATCTTAATCGGTACAGCGGTTTAAGGACTAGGTTACAGACAGAGTAGTATTTATACTAAGCCTTGTGAAAGGGCGTTGTAGGTAACTTTGTGATGTAAATGACTGGCATACGTTAAGTTCTAATTTTGACTTATATTTTTTTACTTATATAAAACATCTTCAATGTACAAACAGACACGCGACTATAGTAGCGTTATACAAACATAGACGGTAGGTACAGTTAAGGCGAGCACACCCGCTGCGGTAGTTATTATCTGAAATTACATTGAGCAGTCAACTTCTGCACAGTTTGCATTTAATAAATGCCAAAGAGAAATACTTGCTGAAGTGAAACAAGTGTTACTTGGCTAAGTTAGGTACAACTAGTATTCAATAGTAATATGAAAAAAAAAAAACCGGTTAAGGTGTCTCTGATGTTTTCTTTTTTTATATAATTTGTATAACACTTGCCTAATATCCTTAACTAAAAACATTTCACTACTCAAAACGTAGTAATATCGTAAAGAGCTACTTTACCATTGTCGTAAAACACATATTCACCCATAAAATACCAGGAATTACTATGAAATCAACAAAAACTTAAGTAATATTATAATTCGATGCACTTTAATGTATGAATATTCATTTAGCGACAATGATAAATAGCAGTATACGATAATAACGCAATAAAACCAGAAAAATGTTTGGACATTTAGTATCTACACCAATGAACAGAGTACATACATTATTATGGGAAAAATCTATTTCGGATTGACCTTAAGATACGATTCGCGGCGCCTGCCAGCGGGCTTCATACAAACGAATTTCCCTTTTATTTTTGACATTTACTGACTAATCACTGTGAATTTTTTAGTCATAATCCCAAGCCGAATGTCTGTGATTTTTCAAAATCTTGTAAAATTCTTTTATTAACTAGAAATCTTTTTTCAAACCATTTGTATAAAACACTAAAATCCTGTATACCTTTTGAACTATAAAATTTAATAAAAAACTGCTGCTACAGATTAAGATATTTATTACTAAAATATGTCTTCAAAATTTCGTAGTGTTTGATCAGCAAGTGTCAAAGTTAATTACGAAATTCATTTGTATGAAGCACGCTAAGACCAAGCCCAAGGTTGCTTAACTTTGAATATCTTTTCCAAAAAACAAATGTGTGTTACCGTTTCTCTTAATAATATAAATATGGTAATGGCTCGGACCCGTCTTACACTTGGCCGGTTTTTATTTTTGTAGTTATACTTTGCTCACACTGCATTGGAAATTGGAATTGTTCGAAATGATTCCCATGGCTACTTTCTACCATCGCACCGCTCGCCATAGGCAGGGAATTCATTTTCACACTTTAGAACCAAAATTGTCGGGTACAGTGCGGTTTCAGAGAAACTTCCTCCCGCGACCGCTTGGGTTGTCGAATGAGCTCCCTGCCAAGATTTTCTCGAACGACTACAGTACGCGGTTCTTCAAGAAACAAGTTATTGGATTTTTGAAGGGTCGGCAATGCGCGAGTGGTAGCCCTGGTGTTACAAGCGTCCATAGGCTACGGTGACCGCTTACCATTAAGCGGACCGTAGCTTGTTTGCCAATTTAGTGATATAAAAAAAAAAACACTTTAATCATGTCAAGTTTGAGGCTTGAATCAATTACTGTTTTTACGATCGAAAAAAAAAACAACGTTAACAGTATCTTGTAAGGTTCCCTTAATTTTTTACATTTTTAACTTTTTATTATTTGTAAGATAATCCACCATTATAATATTCTGCGAAAATTTCAGGTTCTAACTATTTCGGTCTAAAAGTTAGAGCCCTTAATTGTCGGGCAGACAGACAGCGTAAGAAGCTTAGTAATAGGGCTTCGTTGGGTACGGAACCCTAAAAACTACACTAACAATAGGTAGCGATGTAACCATTTATACGCCTGGTCATTTGGATGGAGACCAGACTTCAAGACCCTTGTCAAGTTTATCGTGCACATATTTGAATAATAAGGTGTCTCGACGCATAATCGAATGATTATGTAAATTTTAATGTGGTACGTTGAGGCAGACACGGCTGTTAATTTTTTATTGGAATCATTCGTTTTAAAAACAAATTAGTTCTGGTTTTTGAAGTGAAAACTTCTTTAGCGGCGCTGTGCACTTTTTTTGTGATGGGTAAAAACTGTTAAACTCGCGTCAGGTCACGTGTCCTGATCGAAAATTCGTAAGATGTCACTCGCGTTAGGACACGTGACCTTTATTTACATTAGGTTAGTTTATATTTTTAGTATATGGCGATTATGAGTAGTACAGGGAGTTTGGATATGGGATTTTATTTCTATGACAGACTGAGCTGTCAAATATACAACGTCAAAAAAGTAAATAAACAAAAGTTATTATTTTTAATAAATAAATATGGATAAGAAGTGATGGGAAGTAAATAGCGAGTATGTTTTCACTTCTGCCGGCACTCCCGGAGTGCAACCCGTTGTTTTTTATTCCTTTTTTGTTCTTCTCCTTTGAGCAGCGAGTTTATTTTGCTGTTGTATATGTTACGGTTAAAAGGCGAAGAATGGTTACACATAGTTTTGGCTGGCTCGAGCTAGACGCAGCCCATTGTTACACTTAGATCGATCCTACTTATCTTTGGTTAGAACTAAGTTTAGCCTTTATCATACCGGCTAGAACTATACTATTTATCTTCGGCCAGAACTAGTTTTTAGCATAGTTAAGCATTTTAGTTTTGTTTTGAGATTCTTATCTAATCGATTTAGAATTAAATTTAATTTTAAACGATCGTTTCCTAATCGATTCAAATTTCTTAGTGCCCCCGTAGACAACACATCTTACCCTAGACAAGCCGTGTCGTGCGTTTTTAAATCACGCGTTTTGAAAGTAAGCAAATTTTCAACTTTAGAAATCAATACATAACAGGCAAAATAAATTTCTTCAAAACCTCTTATCAATTCTAAAAGCCCCATCCTATAATACATACCCTGTAGCACCTCAAAAATATCCTTCAGTTCAATTGAAGGGATTTCTTTTGTTTATTTCCGTAACATATCCGTATAGCGGTTCACAAAATACACATCTCTGTAAAATTATCTTAGGCGGCGGCATATATCGAAAATGAACACATCTCTGTAAAAGTTCATTAGAATATTAGGCAGCGCGGCGGCATATCTCGAAAATGAACACATCTTTGTAAAATTTCATTAGAATATTAGGCAGCGCGGCGGCATATCTCGAAAATGAACACATCTTTGTAAAATTTCATTAGAATGTTAGGCGGCAACATATCTCGAAAATGACGAATTTATTCTGCCATTTGGCAACGGAAACCTAAAAAACATTTTAAGAAAATGGTAGCAATTGTTTTTGAGAAGTATATTTTAATGTATCTATTACCCTAAAGTTGGTGGTTTAAGTTATGACTGAACTTATGGGACTTATATAAGAATCTATATTAAGGCGACGGGCTGACTACCTGTCACGCGAGACTGGACTGTGGTGATTGGTGAGAAGATGCTGTCCCCCAACGAAGGATGCGGAAGTGTCTCCAGCCACTAGTCACACGCTTTTGGGCTTTAAGTGAACCGTACATACGTGATATTTTGAATTTAGAATAGTGATTTCAATTATAAACCAAAAAAAATTACACTTGACAACTTTGTATAGAAGACCACATCCTCTAGATGTTTGCTTATAAGTAACACTAAATTCGATCGCACGGTTCGATTTTCAAATTCAAAACTTCGATTCGAATTTATAAATAACTGACTATATTCTCAACACATGAGTCGATTGTGTCGTTCAAGTGTGTAAACTCAAAAGAATGACGCAACGGACTTTATTAGCGAGTTGACACAGAAAACATTTGACTCACCCGAAGTTTGATACAGTTAAAAAAAATGACTTGCATTACATCCAAATAAGTAAACAAATAACTTTATAAACGTAATACAAACTACTTGAAAAAATAAATGCCAAAGTTTGTGAGTTAGTATGTTTGTTATTTCTTCACGCCACAACTGAATCGATTTGGATGAAATTTGTAATGAACATAGGTTAGACATTAATCCCGAAAATGCAAAAGTTCCCGCAGGCAAGAATTAACTATGACCGAAATCCCATAGCTATAACAAACTTCCTTACTTGATTATAATCAAGGAGTGCAGTAGGCCAATCACATTCAGGCGAAGCTTGTACATTATATACATATTTTATGTACCTAAATATGTGTAGTTAAGGAAAAAAAAAATTTGTACTGACACAAAAAGATGTATTCTTACAAATAAACACCACTGCAGAAATGGAATACAAATACAATACAAATAAACACCACTGCAGAAATGGAATACAAATACAATACAAATAAACACCACTGCAGAAATGGAATACAAATACAATACAAATAAACACCACTGCAGAAATGGAATACAAATAAACACCACTGCAGAAATGGAATACAAATACAATACAAATAAACACCACTGCAGAAATGGAATACAAATACAATACAAATAAACACCGCTGCAGCAATGGAATAAAAAATTATTTGATAAAAAAGCTCTCGTTCTTCATTTTAAACTCCAAATGCAAGATATTTTGTTAATAGGAGAGGTTCAGATAATTTTAAAAATCTGACCGTTCCAAGAAAATAAAACGGTCGACAAACTAAGATCGGGCCAGATATCTAATCCTCAAGAAATAAATATCAAAGGGAACGCCAAGTGACAGATTGCAATAATTGGAAACAAACAATTTAAGACTTGAATAAAGTCACGTCCACAGAAATGAGACCCAACGATGAGAAAACAAATTCATTAATTAGTTGTTTTGTATATCACTCGCTTGTAAACCTAACATAAAGCATGTTTAAATAATTAGCATTCGATGACATAGATGATAACATATGAATATTTTCATCGTTAAAAAGTCCACATAGTTCTATAACCATGATTACATATACATATTAGTTATTTGTTTTTACTAAATACTACCCTGTCCTGTCAAAACAAAAATCTCCCTAAATAGTTAATATTCAAATTATTTTGCCCGCGGTTCCAGCCGCCCTAAACTCGGATATCAGTGTGGAATTTCAACGGCAACTCCTCAATTATAGGAAAAAAACCGACTCACACTTGACGTTTTCAAGTACCCTATGTCCTTCCCCGGTACTCAAACTATCTCCATGCCAAATTTGTCTGCGGTTCCATCCGCCCTAAATTCGGTTATCGATCTAGGATTTCAGCGGCAATCTCCAATAATAGAAAAAAAAAACTAACTCACACTTGACGTTTTTATGTAGCCTATGTCCTTTACTTTTGCATTCATATTAGTATGTATTTCAAAATTATAACCAAAAACTCATATCTTGCCACAATCGAAAACTCATTGATCATTGAGTTATCTTATCTATAATATTGATAAATTCAATTTCAACCGACGCGACACAACAAAAGGTAGGAAACCCGATCTAACCCCAGGTGTACCAACTCCTGTCGCACCAACAGCGTGGGAATCGAAAACTAGGCCTTCGGTAGTAGTCAAGATGTTATCAGTTAGAAGGCTAGGTAACGATAATACCGTTATTTAGCTCGTTAGCTTAGTTTCTATGTCTTATTATCTCTTTCGACTCGTATTTAACAACACCTTATATTTACAAACAATTTCCGCTTTATAGAGCCACTTTAGTTTAATTGGTAACTTGGTGTTAACATTTAACACCCAAAATGGGGTACCCAATTACTAGATACACCACTAAATTAAAATGTGGGGACAGTCTTTTACTCCTACGTGACAGGTGGTGAGCCTGCCGCTGCGACTCTACTTTAGATACAGGATATCTGGACTAAGGTGGCTTTATTTACCTATGTCCCATAATTCGTAAATCTTCAGCTTTCGAGTAAGGCGGCGCCGTCCATTAATTACGTGAGGAATTTAAGGGCAGGGGGTCGAGCGGAATCTCACCCAATCTTACATGGCATAGAGGAGGGAAGGGGTCTCGTCAAATATCACGTAATTTTGTTTTGCAAGAAACAGTGTAGAATTGCGAGAAAACTGGGTTAAATTAAGTAAAGCATGTTGTTATAGTATAACATGGCTAAATCTTAAACAATAATAATTATCGTGGCTATGCGAACGCCAAAAAGTGGCAAGATCTTTTTTTATCAAGCTTATCCAACGCAATCCCAGATTAACGTATTTACGCTAAAGATACGCATTTTGAAAAATCTCACGTGAGACAAGAATGAGGGGGAATCTCACGTCATCTCACTAAAAGGGGACGGGGCGTCGCAAAATCGCCTTACTTAATTACTGGACGCCCCCTAAAAGTGTTTCAATAGAAGAACAGAGACAGTAAAATATACCCCCCCTTGCCATTTTTCTTATATTTAATTATGTGCATGACAAAGAATAAATTCCGAAAAAAAAAAAAAAAATAATTAATGTTAACGAATGAAGTCCAAATTTAAGACTTAAAAAACCAAAGTCAACAAATAATGTTTAAAATTTATAGGACGACAATTACGAAATAAACACGAGGCACGCGATGACACGAGCGCTCATTACGTCCCCTAATTTGGAACCGTCATGAAACAGGGTCAAACTCTTTGTAACGACGGAAATGGGCTTAATTTACACCTGTCACGGAAATGACAGCAACAAAGCCGGATTAAGTTAAAATTCAATTTCTTTTCACGAGCAGTAGGTAGCTCTGAAAATTACCTACCTAATGTACCTATAATACGTATTGTAAATGTGTTTGCCGTTATGACAAAAAGAATGAGATTTAGATAGTATAGCCTCTTAAATGCCGATTGCAATTACATCTTATCAGTTGTATGATTTCCCTATATTACTGGCATAGTCAGTCTGTTTGTTTATTATTTATTTACGTCATACTGGAACATCCAATTGAACTGATTTTTGGTATAGGAACAGCTAGATGGACGGAACAGAGCATAGGACTTACTTCGACCGAGGGCGCATTCGTTCTGGGATTAAGAGTTCCCAGGAATGATACTTTTAACACTTTTTATAACGCCAGTTTTGCCACCGACACCTACCGTTCGTGTAGCTTTGAAATATTACTTACAAAATTTTTGTTTATAAAACTTACAAAACAGACGGTTGACGTACACACACTATGATAAAACACACTACCATAAACAATGAATATGTATAGGCAGTTTGACAGATTAACAAAAAAAAAAGCCACCTCCAAACATGGTTCTAAAGTTTCATTTTTCGGTGGCAAAAGCGACAAAAATAACAAAAATATCGTGAACGAACGCATGACAGTTTGTCACAGATGATACTAAAATTTTAATATTTTTGATACGAATGCTAAACGAACGGATGACAGGTGACAAAAGTAATGAAAATAATGTTTCTGCATCCCATAACGAACGCGCCCCGAAAGTTCTTGGGTAACTACCATTGCAATAAGAAACTTCACGCGGGTGTAGTCGCGATGAAAACCTATTCTATTGATAAAGCACAGAGGACACGACTGTCGACGGAACACACAAAGCGTGACGTGCTCCATTTCAGCTTTGACAGTTCACATGCAAATTGGCGTTGAATCAGATAACGAAAGGTCAGAGTTTGCAATAAATAATGCCCTATCCTTTAGGTTACATCACTAGCGACATTTCTAATAGGTTAGCAGGCCATATAAACATAAGTTCTTATTTTTACTTTTGTAAGTTTTTAAGAACTTAATAACATGCGTTGTTTAAAATTAAAAAGTAGTAAGTCATATTTACTTTTGAATTATTTTCACGGATTAGTATTGGTTTGTAGAGAGGGACACCAATAACGCATTCCTGCCCTAGGCACTACTACGTGGCACTAACAGTTAGTAGTCTCATGGGAGTTTTTTTTTTTTTTATGAAACTACTATTACAATGCATAGGCTAGGAAATGCGATGTCCATTTCTCTATGTCTATGATTTTTCAAACTATTGAATATTTTTGATTGACCAAAAAACCTACAATACAAAAAATTTCATTTTAATAGCTCGTAATGTTATGAACCCCAAATTTAGGGGTATTTTCAACCCCCCTAATTAACCCTGGGGTAAAAATTTTCATAAAGTATATCAAGTATTGAGCTACGAGTCCAAGCATATTTTTTTTCGCAAATTTTAAGACTAAAATTGTCAGTAAACAAAAACACCCCTTTAGGGGTAGTTTCAACCCCTTAATCAACCCTCGGGAACAAATTTTCATAAAGTATAGCAAGTATTTGAGCTACGAGTCCAAGCATATTTATTTCGCAAAGTTTAGGGCTTAAACTGTCAGTAAGCAAAAACACCCGTTTAGGGGTAGTTTTAACCCCCCCAATTAACCCTTGGGTAAAAACTTTAGTAAAATATATCAAATATTTGAATTACGAGTCCAAACAATTTTTTTTTCGCCTAATTTAAGGATAAAACTGAAAATATAGCAAAAACACCCCCTTTAGGGGTAGTTTTCACCACCCATAATTAATCCAAATGTTTCAAAATTTTTCATGTACTTTTGTACTCCAAAAAAACGGAGAAAAACGTTGATTTAAGGCATATAATAACAATTAAAGTGCAAATACATAGAAAAAACCTCTATTCTGGGGTAGTTTTTGCTAATTTAAGGGTGCAGCCCCAATTTCCTGAAAGTGACACCCCGATTTTTGTGATCAGCGACCCAATATACCTATACCAGGCCAAATCGCATGGTGGCCACAAAGAATACAACCAACCAAACCCGTATACGGACTGGACTATATGGCTAATCAGGTACTTGTCCAGCCAGTTATACTCATTGTGGGATTTATCTAAGGCAATGACGAACTGTATAAATGAAATGAATGTTTATCTGTGGTAGAACTATATACACACTACATATTAACGCAAAAACCTTATACGGGCTTTAGACTTGAAGGAATTTAAATTTAATTTAAAGAAGTTATTGGATTTTTGAAGGGTCGACAACGCGCGAGTGATACTTCTGGTGTTGCAAGCGTCCATAGGCCACGGTGACCGCTTACCATCAGGCGGACCGTGTGCTTGTTTGCCACCTTAGTAATATTTAAAAAAAAAAAAAAAAAAAAAAAAAAATTCACTAAATGAAAAAAATTACAAACAAACATACGGCCGCCTATTAGTGTTGCTCCTTAACAAGCGCTAATTGTTAACCATGTCTCACTTTTAAACAGAAATCGTTTTTAGGCTAAATATATACATTTTTAGTCTATATTTCAAAACTAAAATATCCAAATATCCTACTGTCTCATTGTCGGCAATTAAGGACGAAGGCCGAATTTCAATTCGGTCGGCATTCAAACACGAGTCCATTGTATCGACCAGCGAGCTGGTCTACCCTTGTCATGCAAATAGTCTTCGGTGACAATACCCTGGCATCAATGCCCCTAAGTTGCGTCAAATCACTGTTACCTTACTTACTGTTGTGGAATACACAATCAGGCAGTTCTTCAGTATCTCTAAGTACAAAACATAAGGCTATGTTATTAATCCTTAGCTTTTTTTTAATACCACTAGGGTGGCAAACAAGCTCACGGACCGCCTGATGGTAAGCGGTCACCATAGCCTATGGACGCTTGTAACACCAGGGCTATCACTCGCGCGTTGCCGTCCCTTCAAAAATCCAATAACTTCTTTCTTGAAGAACCCCATACTGCAGTCCTTAGAGAAAACCTTGGCAGGGACCTCATTCCGCAATCCAAGTGTTCGCGGGAGGAAGTTTCTCTGAAACCGCACTGTACGCGACCATTTCGGTTCTAAAGTGTAAGAATGAATTCCCTGCCAATGGCGAGCGGTGCGATTGTAGAAGGTAGCCGTGAGCATCATTTCGAACAATTCCTCAAAACACATCCCATTGCACAAGCGGTAGAACACACACAGGGAGGCAAAATCTCTCCTCAGTTTAGGATCGTCGACAATTCTGACAGCACGTCGTTGAACCGAGTCAAAAGGGCCAAGCTGGCATTCGGGTACACCCACCCAAAGATGGCAGCAGTACTCCATATGGGGCCGAACTTGCGACTTCTCTCTGTTACTGTTGTGGAATAAACAATAAGCTCTCTTCAGCATCTCCAAAGTCAAAGTGCACAGTTACACAATGTATCTAGGAGTGCCCGGGCTATTCTCGCCCCCACTCAATCGCAATCGCAACCCCTCTTGGCACTGACTTCGGGTTCGAGGCTCACACTGCTCGAAGGGACGACCCCAAGACCGGCTACCCAAGCCGAGCGTTGAGCGTTGGGCGCTATATGGGCTGAGACTCCTTCAGAGTCTCGCCCCAAAAGCCCGGTGGAGCAGTAATGGCTGCATCAGCCAACTGCAAAGTCAGATCAGAAAAAAAAATGTAGTAAAAAGCTATCTTGGTTTAGATACACCGTTATCAGAAGCAGTGTTACGTCGATAGGTTCAGGTACTGTCCAGCACACTCACGCAGGAGTAAAGTGGTTGATGAAAAGAGGCTGTCTCTCACATTTTGATGTAGGTATTTGTATCCAGCCATTAGTTAGCCTCCATAAATTACGTGAGATAAGTAAAAATTGGGGGTCTAGAAAAATCTCACCAAATCTCATCTTAATGGGTGGGGGCTCATTGAAAAAATTACCTCAACTTCTAGGTTTAAAGAATATACATATTATAGTCTAAATATCCCAATTAGAACCTGTTTCTTATTTACCAGTATGTTAATTATTAAAGTCTGAACTAGACCATAAAGCGTTGCCATATTTCTCACTTAGCAGTTTATGAGCGATCACGCCTGCCTAACGTTAACCGAAAGTAGGTACGGTACACACAGCAGTCGACTGGAATACGGAATTAGGCATTACAGGAAGTGAATTCCACAATCGAGTTCGAATTGGAAACAATATCAATTGATATATGAATAGAATATGGAATGTAAATGATAAAATTTAGAATTGAGTAGAAGTGTTTTTTTCTTACTAAGGTTAAGTTTTTTTAGCTCAAGTCCAAGTTTGTGGGTATTTTAATAATGGAATGTGTAGCTGACACAGTATTTATAGTTTAAAAGGCGGCACGCACCTAATAAATAACACAGGGGGCATGTACCTTATAATACAGTATTTATATTTCACAAGCCCCTTCTCAAACGTGCACGTGCCTAATAATACAGTATTAATAATTGGAATGTTCTTAATAATACTAAATAAATAAATATTTTTAGACATTACACACAGCGCCAAATATATAATATATAAAGCTTGTGTTATTGATACCAGACAACGGATACAAATACATACATACTTTTTTTTGTAAATACATATATATCATACATAAATACACCCAGACTTAACACAAACACAAATGTTTATATTATGACATAAATGATTGTCCAGTTCGGGAATCTAACCCATACCCTCTGCACAGCAGCTGGCTACACTACCAACTAGGCTGCGAGGGAGTCAAATTAAAGTCTAAAAAGCCATAATACAGTATTTATTGTTGGAAAGGGGGCACGCACCTAATTGTCTTGTCCTTAAAATGTCTGTAAATATATATATGTTATATCTCATCAGACTCAACAACTGTTGCTCTTGGAGTAAATTTGTTCGCTTTGAGGTTTCGATAGATTTAGACATATAAGTCCCCTTTTAGTACGCGGTTTACGCCTAACGTTGTATCACTTGTATCTATAAAATAACTTTACATTATTTGTGATACGTAACAAAATTCATAGCATATATGAAGATTAAAGGGATTGACGCCCACGGTACTCTTCCAGCAAGTTAAATGCAGATCCATGGTATGAATGATTCATCGCAGCCATACCCCGTAATAACTACAATAGATATGTTATAGAGCAACTGTAGCGTATGCTTATATAGTGTACTGGGGTAATTGAGTAAGCCTACGCGTCGTAGGGTTATTGCAAGGCAAAATCGACAGACTAAAACTTTTTTTAGAGTTCCGTACCAACCAACCAACGGAGCCCTATGACTAAGCCTACACTGTCTGTCTATCTGTCCGACCATTAAAGTGATCGATAATTCAGACCAAAGTAGGTAAAAGGCTGAAATTTTCACATAAAATGTGTTTGTATTGCTAAATGACGGATTACTTAACAAATATTAAAAAGTTCAAATAGTAAGTCAGGAATTTAGTGAGAATTTTTAAATATTATATATACATTGCTTCTTACACAGGAAATACTTTTACTTTAGCTTTTACAGAAAGTCAAACAGGTAAGACAAGTGATGATAAAAACACACAAGAAATCTAGAATACGGGTTCTACTCGATATAAGTTTAGAGAGAGGAAGTTTCACAAACAACCGATTTTCGCTAGATAAGCAATTAATTAACAAAGTAGTCCGCTGAGAATCAGATCCATACGCAATTCTGCCCAAATTGCTTTCCCAAATATAGTAAACAGTTTGAACGATAACATAAACTTAATTTACTCGGAAACGACCTAAGTTCAGAAATACACTTTAGCCAATTAAGTAATTTATAACACGCAATTTTATTTAAATTGTTTTTTATAGCACTAAGGTGGCAAACAAGCTTTCGGTCCATCTGAAGGTAAGCGGTTACTGTACGCTGGCTATGGAAGCTTGCAATACTCGGCGCATCACTCGCGCGTTGCTGACCCTTCAAAAAACTAATATTTTTTTCTTAAAGAACCCCAAACCGTAGTCCTTAAAGAAAATCTCGGCATAGGAGCTCATTCCACAACCTAAGCGTTCGCGGGAGGAAGTTTCTTTAAAACCGCACTCTACGTGACCATTTAAGTTTTAAGGTGTGAGGATGAATTCCCTGCCGATAAGTGCCGATGTATGGCGCGCGCGATTTCTAGAGCGTTCCATCTAACTACTTTTTACCAGAAATTGTTAGCGGTTTGCGTTTCATGTTTTTGGTAGCAAAATCTTATGTTGATTTTTAGCGTTTCGTCTAAAAGATTTTGCTACGAAATGTTGCTACCCAAAAACTCATGTCGGGAGGTAGATATATTGCTGACTTTTTAACAGTTGTCAAATGTGAAAATGAATCCTTTGTGAAAAATAGTTAGGTATAACGTTGGTTTTTTTTAAAGAAAAGTTTATTTTCGCATTATAAACTATATATCTTTGTTATTATCTGCAAAAAAAAAACTACTCCAACATATACACACACGGAACTGACAAAAAATGACGCGAAACGCGTTTCGTTTTAACAATAAAAGCGCCGCTGAAATTATCAGATGCGCTCAAATGGAACGGGTTGTTGGTGCTAAAATGAGGTTTTACTATTAAATTGCAACGCGGCTCAAAAAGAACGGCCTATATAGAAAGTAGACGTGAGTGGGCATCATTTCCAACAATTCCTTAGAACACAGCCCATTTAACAAACAGTAGAACACACACCTACCTACTTAGGTAGATCACCTACGAAATCGAACCTTTGTGCTGGCTGACACTATCACAGTCACTTCATGGCACAATGACACGTCAAAAGCTGGTAAACCCAGTGTATAAAACCCAAATGACAGTGCCTATAATAAGTTAATGTACTACATACAGGTTAACATCAATTTTTCCTTTAAAACATTAAATCAAATGAGGCTAAACTCCACGATAAAATTTCTTGAAAACACACTATAAGTGTGGCCATAATATGTCCGAATAGGTACCTAAAAGACGATTTATAACAATAGTTACGAGAATTCATTATTGTTATGTTGAAGAACGGACACGTCACCTACAGTATACATCGTTCATGCTATGGATTTATCTACTTATATACATATGAATTTGTCCTAGACCTACTGACTGACAGATAGGCGCAAAGTTTTATAAGGATTTCCCTAAATTACCAACGTAATTAGAATTGGAACGCGCTATATATACTTCGACAAAGCAAAGATTACGCGTATCTATCTAAACGGTCCTAAAGCCTTATACATTTCAGTTTTATCTGGATTTATTTTTGCATATTAATATCTCATTAAGTACGTGTGTGACAGGCTTAAGGGGCAGAACGGGGGCGCGCTCTATATGCCTCGAGTACGCAACGATAAGGCGTATCCATCCAAAGGGCCTAAGGGGCAGATACAGAAGATATAAGTGGTAAAAAAAAGTATTTTAAAATTGAATTACTATAATCAATAACATTTTTGTTAAGATTCTAATACATCACTAAAATTGTCCGATCGCGATGATATTAAATTCCGTATATTAGTACAAAACATTGTTTACCTACATAGGTAATTATTAGAGATAATATATGATTAAAAATGTCTAAAGTCGTATTTATATACGTATTTATATTTCTATACCATATCCTAATTTTATTAATTTGATCATTCCTTTGTCGAAGAAAACTTATTATATTTCATTGATTCTCAAATGATATAATAAAATTTTCGTAAACAAACACATAGATAGATTGTCTATCGTAAAAATTATCAAATATTTTAACGAATTGATTTCGTTTTATATATTTTGCGGAAATATAAGCCATTTCAAAATAAATCTTTGAAAAAACATTAATACGTCGGTATTTTACTAACCCATACCCAAAACTTTTAAAGCCAACATTTATCACGAAACAATAACGCACTAATAAACTGGATTACATTAACACTTGAATATTATTACATATACAAAAAAGATTTAATTAAACACTAGTACACATCAGTGTCTCAAACCCTAAAATATTATGTATAAAACTCACATAAGCTTTTTAAATTTTTTTAGTCGCAATAACATAAAACCTACTGCAACGCGGCGTCAGTTATCGAACGACTGTCGTAAGAAAATACCGGAAAAGAAAATTCCGGGAGCCGGCAGCACAAGTATTGGAACCGGCAGCCGGCGCGGCACTGCGGGTTTGCCGGCGTTGTGTACACCCGCACAGAGTTCAAAAACCTTACGACCTATCTCTGTGCATGCTCCGAACGAAACGCACCCTTAAATCTAGCCGCTAAGTGCTAAACTAGGACTCGAAAAAATGAGAACACCAATCGATGTTCCTGAAACAGGACAACAGATCTTTCCGCCTCACCTACCATTAAGGGTTGCCAAATAGAGAAAAACAAAAAGTAACAAGACAAGAGAATTTAAAATTAAAAAAAATGTGAACGTCCACTTAAGTACTTAAATGTGTTTTTCTTTAGAATATGGTCGTAAAACTAACATGTACTGATATAATACTACACCCTCAGATATAGCTGCTAAGTGCTAAACTGAGTTTTGACCTACACCAAACAATAGAAACAAATATTTTTATAAATAGCAAACATGCAGTTAAAAGATTAACTTCCAGTCAGGACAATTTGAGTTTCTACACCAATAAATGTTCCTGAAACAGGACTCCAGATCTTTCCATCTCGCTTACCATTAGGGTTGCCGATTCGAAAAAAAACAAAAGATTTTTAGATAAAAAAGTATGTGAACGTGTACTTATTGACATGAATTTTTATTTCGAAAATACTCGTAAAACTAATATTTACTGATAAAATAGTACACCCTTATATCGCTAACTATAATTGCTAACTAGGACTGGCTGAGTACACAAAATCGATATAAAGAAAAAATTGTATTTTCATAGCAATATTTATTTACACAATTCGATGTTTTTGAAACAGGATAACAGATTTTTTTCCGCCTCAACTATTATTAGGGTTGCCAATAAAGAAAAACAAAAAGTAACAAGATATTTTTAGATGAAAAATACAAAAACGCACCTGACTATCATTATGTCGTTGCATATGGCTGGTCGGGTGCTATGACAGCCAGTCATACATTTTGTCCGGCGCCAAAACTTTCTTGACGTTGTCGGATTTATCAAAGGCGATGACTGACTGTATGAATGTATTGAATGTTTTGTCTGTGTCTGTACATTGAAGATATCACCCACAGACAGACATAAATATCTCCAAAAAAAAAATGTAACGATATGGTGTTTAAATGTTTTTTTTTTGTTTTTGATCTGTATGTTTCTTTGACTTTTACTTTTGACTCTAAATGACAGGATAAAAAATAGTGTGATACGAGAGCGTTGCGGTGTGAAAGAAAGTGGTTTGGACACGTTGAAAGAATGAACGAAAATAGATGCACGAAACAGATTCATGAATCTAAAGCAATTGGTAGGGTCGGTAGAAGTAGACCTCGGCAAACGTATGTAGATCAAATTGAGTACGTTCTCAGAAAAGGCCAGGTCAGGAGTACTCGGAACCGTAGAAAATGTATGAAAGCATTGATGCGTATAGATGAGGCAAGAGAGGTACATGCCAGGATCGTAGCAAGTGGCAGACTTTGGTCTCTGCCTACCCCTCTGGGAAACAGGCGTGATGTTGTGTATGTATGTATGTATGTTTCTTTGTTCGAGCACTAAGCAAAAACTACTACACCGACTTTGTTGAAACTTTTTGCGTTAAAAAAATCTGAATAAAAATTAATAAGACTCAAAAACTAGAATGTATTTCACCTCGCTAAGATGACAATAGTCCATGCTATGCGGACAAAGTCTGGGCGAAAATATAGGTAAATAACAACTTCTCCAATCAAATAATTTTTAGTTCTCTATCAGTTAACCATCCATCTGGAGACTGCACAGCCGACCATTCTTTTTCTAACGGAGATGCAGATATCCTACAAACATAGACTAAAAATCTGAGCACAGTACAGATTTTCCGTCTCAGTGGATGCGCCTTTGTAGAGCCAAACCATTGTAGAGCATTGGAAGCTGTAAAATAAGCTGCAGTGAACAACAGTGTGCTAATTGAATTAAGTCTGAGGAGAGACTATGCCTCCCTGTGAGTGTTCAGCCACTTGTATAATTGGTTGTGTTCTGAGGAATTGTTCGTAATGATGCCCACGGCTACTTTCTACCATCGCACCGCTCGCCATCGGCAGGGAAATCATACACACACTTTGAAACCGAAACGGTCGCGTGCAGTGCGGTTTCAGAGAAATTTCCTCTCGCGAACGCTTGGATTGGGAAATTAGCTCCTTGCCAAGGTTTTCTCTAAGGAATACAGTATTCAGGGGTTCTTCAAGAAAGATGTTATTAGATTTTTAAAGGGTCGTAAACGCGCGTGTGATACCCCTAGTGATGCAAGCGTCCATCAGCAACGGTAAACGCTTACACGTAGGCGGACAGTAAGCCACCTTAATGGTATAAAAAAAAAGGCTTTTTATCCCGGAAAATTCAAAAGTTCCCGCAGGTATAACTTCAACCACAAAATGGATCAAAAGCTCACTCCGCACTAAGCGTTTTAAACTCTTCCCCCTACGCATACACTGCGTTAATCCGAGTTTGAGGAAATATCATAGACATCTGCTTTTAAAATACCTTGAATTCGGAAGTACTCAGCATTTAAAGTGCTTAGCGTGGAATGAGCATTCCGATATATTCTGTGCTTTACCCGAATTCGACGTGAATAAGCTATATGCCAAAGCAAACTTCCTTACTATAATCAAGAAGTTACCGTAAGAGTCCTACGCCAAGAACCGAATCAACCGCTGGCAGAGCCGCTGGCAAGGCTGGTATTTTATATATATTCTAAAACGAATAAGTCTGTGTTTCCGCGAGTCGTTCCGCGACCGCAACCATTAGGAGCGAACCGATCCTTATTTGATATCGAATACGAAACGACTCGTGTTACCGATATTTCAACACCGGTCGTATTTTATTTGCATACATATTTTACGTCGGGGTGGCACGGCAGCTAGTATGGTAGCCACCTTTTATGGAGTTCTATCGGATAAACATAACAGATTATGTCGGAATTATGAAACGATTAAAGCTGTAGATCGGTGAAGATAGTCGCCAATAAAAGACATAAAAACATCTTAAATTTAGTTTCTTATTTAGCGGCGAACTTTAAAATAAGACCACAATAGACACAAAGACATATGATTAATAAATGGCTGATTTTAGAGTTTACGGTAGGGGCTACAACAATGGTCTATCTATTAGAACCTATTAAGAGTAACATACACTCAGATTGCTCAAAATTTTGGGCCCTATCTGCCTCAACCATTCTTTATAGATGATGACACATATACCATGGGTATTCTCCGTCGCATTTAGCGCAGTGAGTCACCCCCTTTAGCTGCTGAAACACAATTACGTACAAACAGTAGTGTACAGGCCAAGTTGTCAAAATGAAGCATGCTTGCAATCGGAACGATAATGCGCGAATAATTCATCGTGAAGAAACTGATTGACTGACTGATTCAATGACATATTAACTCACAGCTCAAACCGCTAGATCTTGAAAATTGGAATTTGGCATGTAGTTTCCTTGCTCAACGTAGGGCTTCACTAATAAAGGAATTTCCTTCATTCCCTAAAGACGTAAAATTGGGGTTGGAAGTTTGTATAAAAATCAGTCAATTTTCAAGCTAAATGCATAAATGTTGGGAACACATAACTGCAGACAAAAACCGACAAACAAATAAATCAGCCATAGCCGACCATCTACTCAATAGCTCGCAAAATCACTGGATTGAACTTCACGAAACGAAAGTCCTCTCCACTGAGCGCCACTATTATCCAAGAGTTGTACGCGAAGCTATTGAAATAAAGAAATGCGACAAAAATTTCAATAGGGAAGATGGATATAATCTTTCGAAGGCGTGGAATCCTGTTATTCATTTGTTTAAACCGCGCGACAGTAAAATCGGTGATAAACACAATATGGACATCGTCAGTGTAGTGTGTAGAGAATATTTAAACAATGTGAGGGTTGTGGAAGAAACTGCACGAGCGGCCAGAAGTCGACGCCGCGCTCTTCAGCCGCAGAACAGCCGTAACCACGATAAGGTGCAATCCTTGTCCAAACATCAGCACCCAATACAGGTACGTTTCCGTATACGTACTTACGTGCATCGCGTTAAAACCCGAGTTCTATAATAATAATAATGTTGGTATTTGGTGTTAAGGTTGAAAATAAAGATTGACATGATACACTGTTTTTGAAAAATCATCTCAAAACAGAGAATGATAGTTTGTATTAGAATTTCAATATTTTTGCATCTAAAACCATAAATAGTTAAAAGATTTCTTCTTTTCAAAACTCCAGGCAGACAAAGTCGCGGGAAAATGCTAATAAGAATGGAATATATAAACCTGCTGCAGACTTAAGAATAAACAATATTGATTCATACCTGTATTTTATGTTCAGTGTATAGAAAAGCTTTATAACTTAGACTTACGCCTATGCAGAGACGTAAAGAGACGGCTTTACAGAATTGCTGCATAGTGTGACGGCGACAGCAGCATAAATCTTGCGAAAAAATAATAAAACTTCGTTTATTAAAGAATCTGCCATAGTTATCAAAAACTGGTTTGAGCATATTAAGGTTATGTTATTGCCTATCAATCATTTGTATAAAAATCGTGAAAAAGCCTTTCGTTTTAAAGATTCTACAAAAATGTGTGCGAAACAAGGTTTTTTCGAAAAATAAATGTATGGAACAAAATGTCAAAAATCATGTATCGACGATCGAGCGATTAAAGCTGAAGAGTTCAAGTTACCTGTGTCAAAATATTAAAGTCTTAAATACCATAAAAACTGAGAGACTAAGAACTAGATCGACAAACATAATCAATTTGACATAAACGGACTCTTAACTAGACTTTCAAAAGTGTCAGCACAACAATAAACCAACTTGGCTCCTTTTTAACAATTGTTTTTTTCGATAGGATTACAACAACTTATCGCACCTCAAACAAAATAAACAACAATTAAAAATCGATCATATCTTAAAATGACAGACCTCTGAACCCCATTGTAATAAGACAATACCGTTTAAATCTGACAAACAGTTAATTAACCGAGATCAAATAACCATTGTTAACCAGCTCAGAGTAGATCTTAGATTACACAGTTTAACCATAGTTTAACTGTACAAGACGTGTTAGACGTGTTCAAAAACGTGAGAAGTCTAAACCGGGTCCTATTGTTGGTACCTCTGCTAACTGTGAGCGTAATTATACAAGTACTAACCATACTAATTAGCTGTATATCGAGGACAATCTGCAGGTATTTGCTAAGTAGTGGTTACAAGAACAATTCGTGGCGAACTGTCTATTATGTGAATGAGCAAAGTAAGTAACTACGTAATTGTATAACAGATAAGATATAAATATAAAACATTGTCGTATATCTGTACATTCCTTGTGTACGCAGTACCTTATAGCGCAGTACATTCCTTGTGTACGCAGTACCTTATAGCGAAACGATCGGTAAAATACGAAACAATTGTTTGAAAATTATTTGGATAGCGGGATTTGGTAGGCTTCTTGAAAACCGTCGAATGTGAGTCGGTTTTGGTTTCTATAATTATAGGAGCTGCCGATTAAAATCCCTACACCTATAACCGAATTTAGGGCGGGTTGAGCTGCTGGCAAAAGCTAATAGATACAAATAGGGAATACTCTTTATTAATTAAAAATCTGGGATTTTTTAAGAAGAGTGTTAAAGGGTCGCTAATGCCAGATTAATGCCCCTATATAACGTTACAAATGCCGTAGTCTTAGATGACAGCTTAACATCTGGCAAACCGTCTGCTTGTTTGCCACCTCAGTGGTATAGAATCGGCTCTTCGGCGAAGATGTGTTTTTGTTGTTTGTTTTGAAACTTATTAGTTTCAAGTTAGTAACGCCTTAAACCAATGTGTTTTTCTAGTTTTAGACGTAACAGTCTACATATAAAAAAACTACAGAACCGATTTTAATGAAACTTGCACTGTTTATAAGTTGAACGGTGCCTAATTAACTAAATATACAATAAAAAAAAAAGTTAAAAGAATAGTTTTTAATTCGCCGATAATTGTGGAAGCAATATAGGTCATCTGGTTCTTTACGGCATTTGTGTAACTACTTTTCTGTACAGATACATTACCCATTAACGCCGTCATATTTCCAGTACAGGGGTCAAAAGTCGGAGGTCGCAAACCTTTTCTTAGACCCATATGATATAAGGTTATTACAGAATGCACCACTACTATTGTACGGCACTAGGTTTTTCGTAATTTGATTTTAATAATTTATCAACTAGAAGAAAGCCGTAGAAAAAAATTAGTCATAATTGCGGAAAATTGTTTCTAGAACGACCTGCCTTCCATCTATTACTTTAGAAAATACCGGATGCCGGAAGTGTAGGTTTAAATATGAGATTCTAAAGACTTGCTTACCTTTGTTGGGATGAAAAATTGTCTCCTATCTTTGCTCCAAATTTTTGGTATTCGACTTCAAAGAAAAAAAACACTTTGTCGGGTATTGAAGTCAAATTTTTTTTTAAACTTGAGTCTCTGCCTATGTCTATAACTGTATGTGATCCTATGACATTATACGTTGAATAAAATTAGCTTCGACTTTTAGAGAAAACGTAGTGATAAGTAAAAGTAAAAGCTTTAATGTTAGGACTAATGGAATGTAAAGATAAATGTGCGAGTATCTATTGTACAAAAATGTCTACCTTGTAATAAATAGAGCTAAGTAATCAGAATGTCACAAGTACCAAAAGACTACAATAATCTTTTCATCGCACTTACTGGTAAACAGTGTCTTAATAACTCCCACGTAGGGAATGCAATCTCGATCTCGCGAGATTCCGATCTTCCGAGATCTCGCCCCATTTTTCGAAATCAATCTCGAATGATTGATTTCGAAAAATGAGGCGAGAAATGACGAGATCTTGGCCGAGATTGACGACATCGAGCAGCGGTAGTTAGAGACGCATGACGCATGTTCTCTGCGCGCGAGCGAGTCGCTGACTAGCGATGGAAAGTATCTGACTGCATACGCAAACTATCCCGACTACTCCTGAGTATTCACTGTTTTTATTCGATAACTGAAACATGATTGAAACTGCTTAGTAGTTGTGATTATGATGCTAGTAAGATACAAAATTAATTATTGAAAAAATGACGTTTAAGAAAGGAAATTAAGAATATAATCAGACGATTACATCGTAGCACTACACAACTAGATACTTTTTTTCAAGCCTTGAGCTCAACTTCTGGTAATGAAATAAATACCGGTACTGCAGCAAACGAGGATGACTTGCCTCTTTCAATGATTGCAGAGGATATGATTACGTGCTGCTGTAAGATCGAATAGAAGTCTTCAAGAGGAACTAGAAGATACGTTGAAAGCCTGTAAAAGTCCTTTCTCGCGGGTTGCTACTATTACAGACAGGCTAGAGTGCGTGATTAAAAAAGAGATGGATCTGTATGAGTGTGGAGGATCGAGAGGTATGTTTTTGCAATTTGCATTCAACAGCTTGCTCACCTTGATACCAACTAGCATTGATTCTGAGAGGGCTTTTTCAGCCGCTGGCTAATAGCGACTGACATAAGATGCCGTTTATCCGACAACACTCTAAGCACTATTTGTTTTTTAAGAAGCTATTTCCAAAATCACTTTTAATTTAGTGAGGAGTGATCACTCGTAATCACTAAATTTTGTTTTCACTATCCATTCTCTAAATCTAAATATCTTTTTTAAATAAGTACTTTCTTTATGAGATATGAATAAGGTCAGAATTTTTGTGTTAATTAACATAGCATGAGTAAAAATTATAAAAATAACATTTTTTCAATAATTCATTTTGTATGTTACTAGCAACATAATCACAACTACTAAACAATACTTTTCGAAAGCCATTCGAGATCTCGAAAATGCCGAGATCTCGCCGAGATCGAATTTCTGATCCCTCGAGATCACGACTTAGCGATCTTGTCTCGAGATTGCATTCCCTACTCCCACGGGCTTTTTCTTTGCAAATTTTACTTCTCTCATAGCAAAGCAGGCGTTCATACATATAGAACCAACGGGCGGTAATATACGGGCGCCTATTCTATCAAGTTGGAATAAAAGCTGTCTTCAAAATATGAACGACGCGCACACTATAGGCGAGAAATTACAAGTTTTAACTTCAGACAAAACTTTTTAATGCATAAATTCTCAAGATATTTGGCGCCAGCGTTTTTTCTCTACTTCTGTTCCCGCCATCTCAATTGTGTTTTGGTGAGCTTATTTATGTATTCACTTTATATTTTTATTTAATTACTGGCAAATCCGATGAAAAACATTGTGTGTAACACGGGCGGTATGGAAATTACAAACTCGAGTCTTTAAAGCCTTAGGCTTCTAATTAGCCCCTCGTTAGTAATTTTCTCCTCACCACCCTTAATACACAATTGACTTTCGCAGGGACATATTCGTATAAAACAAACCAAAACCCAGTTCTTAGTCATAAAGGTTACCTAAAATATAATTATAAACCTATAAATGTTAGGTACTTACCAACAAGATCGAGTTGAGGTCCCAAAAATGCCTGAAATGAAAGTTATCATTAATCTTAATATGAGATAGGTCTAATATCTAATTTATTAATTATATAATATACTAGCTGACCGGGCAGACGTCGTTCTGCATGATGCCGACTGCAGCGCCATCTGCCGGGCTGATTTGTGAATCTAAACCATTCAGGGCGCCACCCAAACGAATACGAAAATTCATTCAAATCGGTCCAGCCGTTTAGGAGGAGTACAGTGACGTACACACATTCAGTAGAATTAAATATATAAAAATAAACTAAGAGGTCGGTAGTGGCCCAGGGATTTCGATTTAACCTTGCGTCTTGAGTGTCGGAGGTTCAAGCCCTGCATGTACCAATGAGTATTTTTCTTGATTTCTCAAGTTAACATTAATTATTCACACCACTGGCTTAAACGTGAAGGAAAACATTCTGAGAAAACCTGCATATGTCAAGATACATGTGAAGTCCACAATCGTCCCTGGGCCCGCATGTGGACTATGGCTTAAATCACCCTCGGTGAGGGTAGGCCGTGCCTCAATAGTGGGAATGTATGAGGCTGATAAGGTAGTGAGGTAATAGGTGGCACAATTAAACGTGCATATTTAAAAAATAAATAAATAAATTAAAAAATTAATACATTAGGTATAGTTAAAATAAAACTGAGAAATTGTAAAGTAATAACTAAAGTTTATTATTTGAAAATAACATCATCTAAATGATGGCCCCTATCTACAACAACACTCCTCACAAATTCTTCATCTGCCAGAGATTGCTGTCCATACTGTCACTTTAGGAGTATGCAGTTTCTGGTGTTTGAGTTTAGGATTCTCACTACTTCAGTTACGACAATTTTGACAGATTACGAACCCATTGATATAGAAATAGGCCTTATCAGGAAAAAGGATATTGTCAAAATTGTATAATTGATGAAGCATTTCATCATTAGTAAATGCGAGCCTGGCTCTGAAGTCCTACACTTCTTCAATTCTAGTGTAAATTGCAGCTTGTATGGATGCAGTTTAAGATCCGAGTTTTAAATTTGTTGCAAACTTCGTTGTGATAAGTGTAAGACAGATGATCTCTTGCAAGTAGATATTTGTTGATCTTCTCATACAGACTGCATAACTCTCTAAATATTGTCTTCTGTCCTAGATGTTCTTGGGAAACCTTTTGCTTGTTGTTTAAACATTGAAGGGGTCTTCAAAATGCTAGACCCATATTTTAATTAAATTTGCACTTGGAGCTTCACTAATTTGCTGTAGTCCATATTCAGAACAATATAGTCACCCAGTAACAATGTATGAACAAGAGTTCTTGTAAAATGCGGGACACTTCTCGTTGAAGTAAACTCATGGTGACTGAAACTCCGCAAGCCCACCTCTCCAATGATGGTAGGTTTTAGTACCGACGCATGCTTTCTACCCCTCAAAACAGATGAACCCTAGAGGATCTAGGCTATATCTAGTACTTATTATTGTATTTAATAAATATCTTAACTTATGAACTACTAACATTTTAAGTTTAAGACCAGAGGGTTCTGTGTGATTGATCAAAAATATTACTAATGCCATTTTAAGACCCCAAGGAACATTTTATCTTATCTCAGCACCAAATGGCTACTTTTTGAGAAGTTGTTGTACTGAAATATTAATTTACTGAATTCAGCATTTTTCAAAAAGCATTTTCTTGAAATGTTGCTGAACTGTAAAATACTGTATGCTGTTCAAGCATTTTTTTATGGACAGCACTAGCTTATTTTGAGATGTTGATTCACAAAAAAAGTAAAGCATTTCAATTCAAAATTGTTGACATATAAATCTCAGTATTGAGAAACTCCACTGTGACAAAAACAAATAATATTCAAATGGCTGTATGTATTCTTAAATTTAAATTAAAACATTTTCACGTACACATTCACGTATGTATTACTAATAAAAAAAAGGGTAAAACATACTTACAAAAGTACATGGTAAACATGAAGCTGGCAGACTTACACACATTTGACACAATTTATCTTAATCTATATACATGACTATCTAAACATTCGTCCTAATACAAAGCAGAGCAGTTTGGTGTAGCTATCTGGACCACATAATATACTTAAGTGCAAAATTCACAATACACTGTAAGATAGCTAAAACGCACTAGTCAGCATTTGTTTAGCTGATAAGTAGCTGGGAATAAACAGCTTTACACAAATCTGCAGGTTCAGCAATATATTACGTCGGCAATAGTGTTGATTACCCAACAAAGTACTAGACTGAAGGTACAAAGTAACAGGTTATTCTAGACACAGAAATGACTGGCATTTATGATAACAAAGACGTGTCTTGCACACTATATTAAAATAATTCTAAATAAAAACTAACACAATTCTAAATAAAAACTTGAAAATTCCACCCTCAGTAACAACATACAACACCCTGTCTTAAAACAACATAACTGCTCGCTCACCTGCTGTAAGTCACTGTTTGACCAAGTGAAACATCAGATAATAAAAATTATGGAAAAAATTGCGATTAAACTATTGGTATTAAGTAGTAACTATCGTGAATAATAATGCATTTTTATGAAAACTTTGTATAAAACATCACCTCCACTATATTATTGACATTTGCACCCAGTGTTGCCACCAATGTTGCGAATAAAAAAATGATTTAATGACAATCTAACATCTGGGGGCCGTTCAAAAACCGACTGAGTCGAGTAGAGTTATGACTCCACCCGTTCAAAAACTCACTGAGTTCCAACTCGATGCCGTTCAAAAACGCGTAGAGTTGTAACCCTAGTGTCGACTCAAGTGAACCGTACTCGACGCGGGTTCGACGGAGTTGACGGCCATATTTGATAAAAAATGTGAAAACAATGTTTCAGAATTAAGATACAGATTTGTATTAGTAGTAATTTTTGTTCTATAATAAGTTTTAATGACTTGTATTCGGAGGGTTTTAAACTTGAAAAATTGATTTTTTTTTAATGTTTTCACTGCACTATTAAGTTTTAGTTTTTCTTTAGATTCTTCAGTAAATCGTCCTAAATTCTTCAAAATTCAGAATGTAAAGTTAAGTTGTTTAGAAACAAAAACTCTATTTATTTTAATTTTTTTTTGAATTAAGAGCGCTTAAAAATAGAGCGAGCAATCAATGCTACCACTCCAAAAACGAAAACAATTTTGTAAATGATTAATAAAATGAATAGATAAATAACAAAATAATAACAATAAGTTTAATAAAAATGGAAAAATTAAACCAGCAAGCTAGGTACTTACTAGTTGGTAAAAACCTTATTGAAAAAATTAAGATGATATTTGATATCTTGTTTATACTCAAATACTGTCAAGAAAAAATTAAAATTTCAATTTAAGTTGAGTGTTTTCTTGGCCCTACATTGGTACTTCAAATTAAAATATGGCCCTTAAATGGGCAAAATTCCTAAAAGCGGAAACATTGATTTAACTTGACGGATGCAACTCGGTTAGCCGTTCAAAAACTTTAGGGTAGAGTTCCGAACCCGATCACGTCATTTTTAACTTAAGTTACTCGTTTTTGAACGCAACCCTGAAGTAGGTAGGTACTCAGAAAAAAACGATTCAGGAGGGCCACAAAGCGAAAATAATAAAGAGCATCTCAAACTTGCTTATGACAAGAATTATAAAAATAAGAAAAGGAGTTCCTTCTTCTCCAAGGCTCCGTTTTGAGCCCGCTATGATCTTGAGCATTCCGTCCAAACATTTTGCTGTTTTACAATATGAAAATGATATTATCCTCCTCCCCCATCATAGACAATGTATTTCATAGTTTAAATTCTGCTCTTTTCTACATTGGAGAATAGTTTGATGCTCGTGGTTTTTTTCCTTTCTGTTGCTAAAAGCAATGTTGTTATATTCACAAAAGGTTCTTTCTAATCATTAAAATCAAAATTGGAGATAATTAAATCCTAATAGAAAATAAAGTAAAGTTCTTAAGTGTTTTCTACGATTCCAAATTAAGAGGCATACCCCACTTCAACTCAATAACAGAAAAATGTAAGAAAGGAGCAAAAAAATATTCTTAGAGCCCTATCAGGTGTATAGTGGGGTTCTCATATATATTGACAAAAATGTTTATACAATCCTATTGTTCACAGTTATCTTAACTATGCATCCTTTGTCTCGGAACCATATAGTACGGTAGCTTTTGACAAGGTAAACAAAATTCAAGAAAAATGCCTTCAAATAATCTGTGGGGCAATGAAATCTACCCCATTTAATGCTTTACGAGTGTAGTCCAGTGTCCCCGTTGGATTTGCAAAAACAATATCCGTGTGACAGTCTCTTCAAAACAGTCCAGTTATCCTCGCACCCTCTCCTGGCCCCACTAGAGGCCTTTGATAATATTATTCCAACTTTTGTCTATTGGAAACAGTCCATAAGCCCTTTAAGAAGCCCTTGGATTTATAAAAAGATTTAGAAAACTGACCTATCTTCAATTCCCTATTGTCCAAACTAATCACTTCTTTCTTGAAAAACGCAATACTGTAGCCTTTAGAGAAAACCTTGGCAGGGAGCTCATTCCACAAACTAAGCATTAATGGGAGGTAGTTCCTTTGAAACTGCACTGTACTTAACCATTTAGGTTCTAAGGTGTGAGGATGAATTGCTTGCCGAAGGCGGGCGGTGCGATGGCAGAAATTAGCTGTGAAAGTAGGTTGAAATTGGGGATACTGCATCAGGCACCGAGCGAAGTCTATTTTGACCCTATTCATGATTCTGTTCGTTATAGAACCTACTGATAGAATCCGTCCCAATTATCACAAACACGACACCTCTGCTGTAGGTTGATTAGGAGATTCCAGGTATGTCAATGTTGATATGGAAGAAAACTCTCGTTCCATAATATTTTTTTAACCATTTTTTAGCAAGATCATATGCTGGAGCTCCTATATAGGAACGACTGGACGAACAGGGATATTATCTTTATATGTTTTTTGGGAGACCGTATAGTATTGGGGCATTAGTGTAATTTTTGGATGACTGTGTACTAAGAACTATTTGAGAGTTGTTAACAGAGGTTCTAACTTCTTTGTGAAACTTTTTGGTGGGGTCAGAGTTCAAGTATATTATGAATGCACTGTAAAAAAGTGATCAGACATTTTATTTGTTTACATTTAGCGAACGATTTCAGTGCTTGTGGAATATCATACCTCTCTCTGCGAAGATCATGTTATCAATAAGCCTATTATTTTTATCAGTATAAATATAAAATAAATGAATTGTTTATATAAGATATAAAATGTGGTATTATTTCAATTTAAAATTAAAATATAGCAAAACATTAATTATACTAACCACGATTTTCATTTGATTTATTTTTGGCAACGCTACTCTAGAAAACAAAAAATTGTAAGATCTGTCGATTAAACTAAGAAGCACAAATTAAAAAGTACATGTTGTACCATTTTTATTTATTTTTAAATTAATCGATTCGGACTGCCAGGTCTTTAAGATATTGGGGAATCGTGGTGAGCTCAAAGTCCCTATGTATGTCCGCATTTCGGACGTACCAGGAGGCTCCGCAGGCCGTTCTGAGGAAGCGGTTTTGGAGGATCGGGATTTTATGGAGGTTGCGCTTTGATAACGCATAGACGACGCTAGCATATTTTAGTATGGGGCGAAGCAAGTGACGTAAAGAGTCAGCTTATTTCTAAGCGATATCTCACTGTGCTTGCCTATCATGGGATATAGACAACAACGGCAAAAGCGGCTCGGTTTCTAACAATTTTGGTGTGATCGCAGAAGTTCAAACGCCTATCCAGGGTCACACCAGGGATTTGGTTTAGTTTTGCCAAGGAATGGTATAGCTGAAGAGTGAAAGGGGAGATGGTCGCGGAGGGCGGCCTGCGGTGAAGAGAATGGCAGAGCTTTTGTCGAGATTCACTTCGATTCTCCATTTCCGAAACCATTCGCCTATGGCGGTGATAGCGGATTTGAGTCTCTTAGTGATTCGACTCACTTGCCTATCGGTGGTGTAAATAGCGGTATCGTCCGCGAAGAGGGCTAGTTGGGTACCTATCGTCTTAGGGATGTCGTTTGTGTACAGAAGGTACAAGGTAGGAGCGAGCACGGACCCTTGCAGGACTCCTGCTTGTATGGGACGGGGGCACGAGAGAGTGCCTTCGACTCTATAGCGAAAGCTTCGATACGACAAATGTGACCCTGGATAGGCGGCTGAACTTCCGCAATCACACCAAACTAGTTGCTGCTTTACAAGTAGCAAGTCTGGCCCCATATGGATTACTGCTGCCATCTCTGTCAGCTTGGCCCCGTTTGACTCGGTTCAACGACGGACTGTGAGAATTGTCAACGATTCCAAACTCACTTGCGGTATCGAGCCCTTAAGTCTGAGGAGAGACTTTGCCGCGCTGTGTGTGTTCAACCGCTAGTACAATGGGTTGTGTTCTGAGGAATGGATGCCACCGCTACTCGGCAGGGAATTCATTCTCACACATTAGAACCACACACAGGTCGCGTACAGTGCGGTTTCACAGAAACTTTCTCCCGGGAATGCTTGGGTTGTGGAATGAGCTCCCTGCCAAGGTTTTCTCCAAGGACTACAGTATGGGATTCTCCAAGAAAGAGTTATTAGATTTCTGAAGGGTCGGCAACGCGCGAGTGATGCCCTTGGTGTTGCAAGCCTACATAGGCTACTGTGGCCGCTTACCATCAGGCGGACCGTGGGCTAGTTTGCCACCGTAGTGGTAAAAAAAAAAAAAAAAAGACCGAGCCGCTTTTGTCCTCAGTCGTCTATATCCAATGATGGGCAAGTACAGTAAGATGTCTTTTAAAAATAAGCTGACTCTTTACACCATTTATATCCACTCCATTCTAGCATACGCTAGTGTTGTCTGTGCGTTGTCTAAACGCAACCTCCATAGACTCCAGACCCTCGAAAACCGCTTCTTCATAGCGGCCTCTAGAGCCACCTGGTTCGTCCGGAATGCGGACCTTGACAGGGACTTCGAGCTCCCCACGATTCCTCATCCCTAAAAAACCTTTTTCGAGCGTACACCCAATCTCCCGAATCCGTCCCTGATTCTCTACTTCTTACTCACTTAAATTGAACACCTTATGTCTCCTATCATAATTAACCGGCATTTTTTTCCCTGTTTTGCGTCCGTTTTGATACAAATTGCTTTTGATTTTCTGGTAACATGGGTAGTGTGTCACACAGCTTCCTTTTAAACATTAAATTGCTTGGACTGTACCCCTAATCTCCTGGAGTGTTTCTATAAACCAATAAAGCTAGTTTCGAGTCCTAAGTTTACTTTAATATTGACTTAGCCATTTTTACGTCTGCCTCTGCCCAATCATTGCTTTGGGCATATTAAAGACTACTAACAATGTGAGTAAAATTGTAACTCATTCAATGGTTCCAATATGTTTTTTTTAATTAGCACAAACCTTCCTACATAATTACTTACCCTCAAAGTAGCATTAAATCTTTTTTGTTGCTTAGTTTTTTGAATTTCTGAATACTTTCTACTCTATCTGGATCTAAAGCAATACCTTCAGTGCTAATAATGTGACCTACGTAACTTGTTTTATTTACTTTAAAAACACACTTTTTCTTATTGATAGTTAAACCTTACTTTTATAGCCTAGTTAGTTCCTCCTTTAGTAATCGATTGTGGATGACCTCATCCTCTGTATCTAATAGCAAATCATCTACATGTATAACTACACCCTGGAAATTCGTGAATAAATTGGAGAATTTCATAGAGAAATATTCTGGAGAACAATTCAGACCCATCTGTAAGCGGTTGTATATAAATCTGCCAAATAAATTCAATATAGTTGTTAACTTTTTTGATGGTCATCTAAGTGATTGTGATGGAACCCTGAAGTGGCATCAATCTTATTGAATACTTTAGCTTCTTTGAGTCTAGTTAAGATAGTTTCTACCTAAGGAATTGAAAATATAGGACGTTCAATGTTTTTAATAACAGCTGTATAGTCTCCATATTTTTTGTTCTTTTTTTATATACCACTAAGGTAGCAAACAAGCTCACGGACCGCTTGCAAACTCTTCCAATACTTTTTGGTACGACCACTGTTGTTTCAACAAACATTGTTGGCTCCTCCGCTGTTGAGATAACTCCTATATCAGTCAATTTATTTAACTCTTACTTAACCCTATCTAACAAAGGTATAGGGACTACTATTGGAGTATTTTGTACATATGGTTTTGAATTATCAATTAATTCTTAGTTAAATCTTTTTTGGTATTTATTGAATTGAATATTGAAATGTTTTTATGTTTTACGTAGGTACCTAATTTTAGTTAAATATATTGTGAAAATATTACGAAAAAATATTTTTGTACCGGGAATCGGTCACATTTACTTAGAATCGGTTAAATTAGAAATTAGATTAATCCCTGTGTTACAGATTTTAAATAACATCACATTTATTTGAGTGAGTTTCGTGACGCTAAATTTGAGAAGTCTAAGCCTTCTGAAACGTCAAAAGTTTCGTTTGTTCCATTCTGTTCGATTTTAACATATTTTTTTTTATTAATCGAACTATACAGTAAGAACAGTAAGAAGTTATTATAGAAAATACAGTAAGAAGCTTGGTTTTTCTTATGTAGAAATAGTGGAATAACGATTCTATCGCTAATCTCACAGAGGAAAAATATCATACGTTTCGTTTATTCCATTCCGTTTGATTTTAACCAGTCGAATGGCATGGTAGAGTTATAACACGGCGTTTTCGAATGTACGCAAAGTGGACTTAAGACCAATCGCTAAGCTCAGCGATCACAAATGTCATTCGTTGCGTGACGTTCGATTTGAAAATATTATTAAAATAGTGTAGTGGGACACGCGATCTCATATAAAACTGTAGTCGGAATACAATCGACATAGTTAAGTATGTCATTGTAAAGCAATCGAATCGTAATGGCAAAATCGTATGAAACACATTATATTACTGAATTGAATGAAAAAATGACTGAAAATAAACATTCATTCAATTTATCAAAAATGTTTGAGCACCTTCAATGTAACCAATGGACACGGGTCAAGGTCATTTTTGTTTACCCGAATTGCAGAAAGATTCCGAGTCCGGCTAACAAAGATGAATCTTATTCAATCATCACAAACTACGCTCACCTAGTGATGTTCTACATCCCTAGTGATGTGCCTACTACAACATTTACATGTCTATTTTAACGCGCTTCTCCAACTTATACTGGACCCATTTGCATATATTTGCCATTTGCGACCAACGCTCGCTATCTATCTCTATTTCTATATAATCTCTAAAACCACAGTCTGAACTTTTAACCTCGGGCCCTCTTGAAAACCCAGCGCTAACCTCCCCTAGTGATTGAATCTCTGCCAAATTGGAGACAACATTTTAAAATTCTTTAAACGAAGCTAGGCCACGCTCCAAACGGATGACCTTTTGGTAAAGGTGTTCGTTTTAATCCAAATTCAGACGAGGAGTATAGGACCGTCCAGCAGTATTTGACATCGCTGGTCAAAGACGAAAATATTTCTTGGTTCTCATACTCCCTCCCTGCCGAAAAAAGACTAAAGGTAGCGATCAGAGGCCTTCCTGCTGACACCCCTCCTGAGGATATTACGGAATAACTCAAAAGCCTAAATTTTGAGAGTGAATATGTCCGGTCGCACAACAAATACCACTCCGGCAATATTTAAGGTACAGGAACTCTTCTGTATGCCAGGTGTGAAAATTGAAACCTGGCGCGGAAAGCAGGGACCATCACAATGCTTCAGCTCTGCAATCAAAACCTGTACGCGCTGGAAAACCAAACATCGCACGTCATATAGAGGAGATGATTTTAAAGAAATGACGCTTAAGAAAACTTTGGCAACAAACCCGCTCCGACACTATCAAAAATGAGCTTAAGTAATGGTCGGCAAAAGTGACACGAGCTCTAGATGAAAATGCTGCTGAAGAGTGTCACATAGATGCCATAGATGATGACATGCCATCAGTCCATATGTTGGCGACGCCTCTCGTTGACGAAAGGGGTAAACTTAAATGCAAGGCAAAATAGAGCAGAGATCCTATCAAACAGCCTGTAGACTCAGTTCACCCCAAATCCCACTGAAGATCACGTACAAGAAGCTCAAACACCTTCGAGAGTACTTCGAACAAACAAAGAATCCAGCAGACGAACAAATCTTTTTCTCCCCTGGTAAAGTTCGCAGGGCGATCATGAAGACTAAACCCAAGAAGGCTCAGGGCGCAGACAAAATCACAAACTCTGCACTTCGACATCTCCCCCAGAAGATGATCGTGGCAGTGACGCGTCCTCTAATGGTATTCTGTGTATCAGGCATTTCCCGAAAATTTGGAAAACGGGAAGAGTGATCGTCCTACCAAAATCGGAAAATAATCCGAAGAAAGCAGGAAGGTGTTTGAGAAGCTACTTCTTCAGAAATTGCAGCCACTTATCGAACCCCGGTCAGAACAATATGTTCTCCGCGCACGACCACCGGATAGAGCCAAGAAGAAACCACTTAAAACCTACCACAACTGAAATTGAAGCCAAAAATACCTCAGGAGAACCACCACCAAAAAGGAAAGCCTAAATTCAAGGACATGAAACCAAAGAAAATGACCATGACCTGCTCGTGTTTACGAGCTGAGTCGAAGCTTGTGAAATAGGTAAAAATCTGCCTAGAAACACAGAACCCACTCGCCTTAGGTTTAGAAAGAAGAAGTCCGACCGCTAGCCGGCGATCCGTTGAGTTTTGGATTTTGGTGTACAAGTCAAAGGGAATTTGCCGTAAGCCACAAGCTACAATCATACGTTGGCCTAGCGTTCAGTACGCCACAGCCGTCGATAGCAGTGTTAGTATTCTGACGAAATTTAAAATAAGTTATTTTTACGAACATGGCGTCATGGAATAGCGATGAAATATTTCGGTTTATTGATTTTTATCACAGCCCTGATTATATGGAACCCAAAACATAAGCATCATAAAAATAATAAACATGTAAATCACACTAATATTATAAAGGCATTATTTTTTACCGAGGAAGTAACTATGACTGAGCTTTGGAACTATAATGTGGTATAGCAAACTTTACTAGTATTATTAAGGAGTTCCACGTCGATAGATTAGATTTAAGGCGGGTCGGCATCTACGTCCATCTTCATTGCCAACGAAACGCAAAATGAAACACGCCAAAATTTGTACGGCCAACTTTGTACTGGAGCTTTAACAACGTCTGAAGTTTGAATGTGCCCCTCTAGCTGATCGTACTCTTACGCAGTATTTGTTTCCTCTATGATCGTACTTTTAAGCTATTCAATACAAACTGGCAACACTATTTAGCTATTGTTTTCCAATGTTTTTCCATAATTTTCGCTTATGAATTGAAATAATTAGAATTATTCATTTATGTAGTGATTGCAAATAGATTTTCAATTGAAATTACAAATTTATAATTAAAAAGGTTAATGGATGTATGTAGGGTATAATTTTACAATTCTTATCTACCTATCAGAAGTTAAATTTACCTATGATAATTGTAGGTCGTATCCAATATGAGTGCTCCAACTAAACAATTTGAAGCCAACTTTGATCCTAATTTATCAAACGCAGCAAAAAGAGGTGTTGCAGACAACCCGTCTTTTAGAAATCCTATGCCATCGACGTCAATTAACACAACTGGACCTCCTGTTTTACCCCCTAGACCAGATCTTGGCATTCAGCCAGCCTTTGGAATGAATCAAGGCTATTCTTCCTATGGAGGAATGGGTGGTTCATATGGGATGGGTGGTTCATATGGAATGGGTGGCTCCTATGGAATGGGGGGATATGGTGGATATGGAGGATACGGTGGCTTTGGTGGATATGGAATGGGGGGTATGGGAGGAATGGGTACGCCTTATGGTGGATATAACCGATTTGGACCCATGCATGGAGACATAGAAAGCAGGTGAAGTATATTAGTAAATAAGTAGCATATATGAGGATTGTTAACCATTTGCTGCAATAGTTGATATCATCATATTATTGGGAAAACAAATTGCAGAAATAAGATATTTCATTGTAAAAGATTGATAAAGGAAATCTCTATTTCAAAGAAAATTATACTTAAAAATTAGGTATGTAACTCAATGTAATAAAAATGTAATTAATAGTACATAAAGGAAATGCCCAGAACATGTTTGAGCAGAAAACCCAGCATTGACAAGACCAAATTGGTTACCAATGGGTTCATTATATTAAACCTTTGTCATCACCAAAAGGGCAACCCTGAAATCAGTATAGCATAGGAGCAATGAGCCAACAAAAATTTATATTCAAATCATAGTAACTTGACTGTAAAATTTAGTTGCTAGTGCTATTTTTACTTTATGAATGTTTTTACCTTTTCTTTTTTTTATCCCACCAAGGTGGCAAACAAGCTTATAGCCCACCTGATGGTAAGCGGTCACCTAGCCTGTGGAAGTTTGCAAAACCAGGAGCATTACTCATGTGTAACTGACCCATTAACTAATCGCGCGTCGGGTTAATTAGTTAATGAGGTAAACTAATACGACTAAACACCATATTGGGGCGTTGCATGTGCGACGGGTTAAAAACGAATTACTTTCTCTGCGAAGAATCCTATACTGTAGTCCTTAGAGAAAACCTTGGTTAGGAACTCATTCCACGACTGAAAAGGTTGCAGGAGGAAGCACCTCTGAAATGGCATAGATTCTAAGGTGTGACGATAAATATTCTGACAACAGCGGGTGGTGCGATGGTAGAGAGTAGCCGTTGGCATCATTTCATTGTAGTTAATTTCAGCAGACTATTTAAAGAAAAATTAAAGTAATTAAGTAGGTACTATACAGGCATAATTACTGAAAAACAACTGATTTACTACCCTTCCTTTTTTATACCCTTTATAACTACCAACATTAGTGATTGAAGTAGTTATCATTTATTGACATTAGTCTTATGTCATCCTTACTACTCCTCATACTAGGTAACCATGGTGAAACCATGGCTTAATCTTCCTTGGCTCTGATGACAAAAATAGGGAATTTGTTATAAATATATCAGTAATATATATTATTATTACACTAAAGCATTTCACAGTCTAAAGCACACAAAAATATGGTAAAGTCTGGACCAACAAGGGATAAGCAAAGTTAAAATTTAGCTTGATTCACTAGGAAATGAGTTTCCTATACATTGAGGACTGAGGCAGCGAGACCCTTTGTACCACAAACTATTCTCAGCCGTACTTAAAAGATTTTTTGCTGCTTAGACTGGGATTTTTGTGAATTTGGACTTAAAATTGATGGTTGTCGCTTAAACCATCACAGATTCGCCGACGATATTGTCTAGGTTGAGGAAAACTTGAATTACATAGTAAAAATGATCCAATCACTATGGGAAGAAAGTCAGATAGTAGTATTGGAGATGAATGCAATAAAAACTAAATTAATAACCAACAATTAATTATTATCATATCAATTAAACTTAATGCAAACAAGTGTACAGTGCTGCACTTGGGGAGCAATAACCCCTTTTTATTAGTAACATAAAGAATTGCAAATGGGTGGTAAATAAAGGCTATTCATTGATATATTATTCTATTACTAATATATTATTAAGGAACAGCCTTTAACGATTTACTTAAATAAGTAACTATTAACTATGTTTTAAAATATAAAAACTTTCACAATGTTGTGCAACATGTTTGTACATATTGTGCAAATCAGTTCTTAATGTGAGTTTTCCAAGATGACTTGAATTGGGAGATGAAGCTGGTAAAAACAACTAACACTAGATAACATGTTTTGCCATCATTATATAGCATAATTCAATTATTGTCTTTTTACTAATCATCATCAATCAAAACCGATTGAGTCCTGGTAGTGTGTATTATTTGTAGATCAACCGAGTTTTATTAGATATTTTTTCAATCTTACATGCAAACAAACTTTTCCCTTTTTGGTTCTCAACTTTTGTGTTTGATTGATTGAAATGCAGTTGGGTTTGATGAGTAGATAGCTAATTTTTTTTAAAGAAAATTAGTATATTTAACTTAGTTTTGCATAAATCAAGATTTAGTTGGTTTTTGCATTAACACTACAATATCTGGATGAGTGGCACTCATCACACTTATCATTTATTTGAAAGTGGGATAAAAAAACAGATTAATAGTGCTCTTTCAAATGTTACATATTTAATAGTACTGTACCTTGTGTTTAAAAATAAATCTAGTACATTTGCAGGTTCATTCAAATGGCTGAAGAGGGCTCTAGGCCAACTTTCAACTCAATACAAAGTGTAGTACATGCAGTTGGCAGTGTTGCCATGATGTTGGAGAATACATTCTTCGCATTGACTAGCTCTTTTAGAGCCATATTAGGTAATGACTTTCGAAGCAGAAGGGTTTTAATACAATGGTTAAGATAAAGATCTTTGAACACAAAGCATTTTAACATATTATGTCTTTTAGACTTAAAGTGTATTTATCCATTTTTTTTTATACAAACTTCATTACACTATATTACTTTAAGTTGGTGGTTGTCTTGGGGTTTTGATTTCACCTCGCATCTTGAGGGTTGGAGGTTTTGGGCCTGGGAGTACCAATAAATCTTTTTTTTAATTTCTCTAGCACATTGATTCACACTATTTGCTTATTTTTATTTTTGCTCTCGGATAAGGAAAACATTGTGTGGAAACTTGCATATGGCAAAAAAACTTATGTGGTGAGAGTAGGCCAAGCCCCAACATTGGGGACTTTAAGGTTGGTATCAATATTTTTTTTATACCACTAAGAAGACCTTATTCTTGTTTAAGCTTAAGGTCTGCCTGATGGTTAGCAGTCACCGTAGCTTTTGGACGCATGCAACACTAGGAGTATCACTTGCGCGTTCGGCACCCTGTAAAAATATTATTATTTCTTTCTTGAATAACCCCATACTGTAGTCCTTAGAGAAAACCTTGGCAGGGAGCTTTGTCCTATCTGTGTAAGTGCAGTATGTAAACATTATCTATGACGTTAAATAACCATAGTGAACGAATTTAATTATGATTTACAGGTGTAGCCGAAAATTTTGGAAGATTAAGATCATTGTTTGCTCAATTTTGGTCAACATTCGCCGTAGTGCGAACCTTGAACTGGCTGGTCAGGAAGTTACTGGTCATTCTTGGTATCAGAACTGAAAGTGAATTTAAAGTAAGTATTAAATTTTCTTATACTTATGTATGTATTGACACCTGGGTGTCCTTTGTCTTTATATTATAAAACTAACATAAAAATACCTACCCCCTTGCCAGTTGTACACACAGCTCCGTCGGGCCCCAAAGTAAGCAAAGCTTGTGTTATGGGTACCAGACAATGGATAAAAATACTTAAATATTACTTTTTTTAGTAAATACATACATATCATACATAAATACACCCAGACCCAAGACAAACACAAATGTTTATATTATGGCATAAATGTTTGTCCAGTGCGGGAATCGAACCCACACCCTCTGCACAGCAGCTGGCCACACTACCAACTAGGCTGCGATAGACAAATAAAATAAGATTTTGCTTTCTTTGCCATGACAATATTAGACTTATGTTTTACTTAAATTGTAATGATAAGTGTTATCTATATTTTTTTAAGATATTTTTTTATCACGGTGTCAATGTACAGCGCTATCAGATATGTCACACGCATGCAGATACCTGACCTTGAGATAGCAATTCTTCAATTACTTACAACTCTAGCCTTCAGTTTAAGGGGCTAACATAAGTGAAAGTGGCGTCCCCATTAATTTTTCAATTTGTATTCAACACATAAGGAATTTTAAAAAGTACTCAAATTAAAAGTTTAAAGTTCAAGTAAGCTATTTTTAGAAAGTTTTAGTCGCTATATATTATGCATGTGTAGGCTAGAAAGTTCATTTATGCTTAAAGTGGCTACTTTTAGCATAAATATACTTTCCAGCCTGCAGGTCAATGATATGTAGCAAATAAAACTTTCTAAAAATTGCTTACTTCTACATAAAACTTTTAATTTGAGCACTTTTTTGAAAATGAATTTGTATTTAATGGAAATTAAAAAAATGTATTGTGATTTGCTACATAAACAAAAATTTTAAAATATAAGAGCTATAACGCCGAGCACTTGAGGCACTGGACTGCTAATGTGTGCTAAAGCACATAAGACTAGAATGAGGAATGCTATGAGAAATAATGTCGCCGATATTGTTCGAACACCTTCTAAATCAGTAGTAAAGGCAAGGCCTTCCTAGTTTTTCAGATTTTCTCAAATTCTTGGTCAAAAGTCATATCACCCCTTGTAGTGGTTGGGTAGTTACTTAAATCGGAAAGCAATAAAACTATCTTAAAATAGTCTTTGTTTCTGTGACAGCTTCAGTGCATACAGGGTTTGCATTATATTTGAGGTTTAGGAATACGCATTAAATATTTCTTTACTAATGGTTTGAAAAATTTGTCGCCTTTTGAAGACAATAGAAACTTTAAGAATTTTAAAGGTTGGAATGGTACTACTGCTATTAGTTGTCATCTTTTGTATTTAGCTTTTCAAGTTCATAGCGAGCCATGAGCTTCTCAAGTTTACTGAACACGAATTTCAATATTGTGTCTGCTATATACTATAATGTAGTAAGTCGTATTCGCGACACCAGTCAAAAAATGTGGAGAATGCCTCCCTTATGACTTGGGGACAATAACTGACAAAGTCCGGAAGTCGTTCAAGGCAAGGCGACGTTGTACGAAGTATTGATTTGTCTTTCAATACTCTCGTCCTCGCCCTTCGTTAGCATTAGCACCGACTCTATGGTGCCTAAGGATGCTCGTGCCTCAAATGTTAAGTGTCTGCAGCCCTAATATTTTATAGTCTTACTATGATTTCGGGGACTCGGGCCCCCCTAAGATTTTTTTCATGCAATGAGCCTGTTCGTGGTTAGTGTACTATATGACAGTTACGATATTGGACTACTTAGTATCAGACTTAAAATTCCGAGATTTCGATATTTATGCCTTAGTAGACACAGCTAGTGGGGGAATATAGAAACTCACATATATACAAAAATTCACGAACCCAGAAAATACTATATATATATATATAAATAATAACTTCTTTTTTGTGAAATCTATCTATTTATAAACAATTGAAATTATTTTTAGGCATGGGCTGAAGCAGTTACGGCCACTCAGTCAGGCACTGGGACCCCTGAACAACATGCTCAGGGTTCCAGTTGGCCAATGTTATTGTTCTTCGGAGTCATAGCGGCTGCGCCCTACATCGTTCTACGCATGATGAATGGACTTTCCTCCAGCATCAATGAGAGATGTAAGTAATGATTTCCTCAGTTACACGGCGGTAGAACGACACGCATGAAAAACCCCAGCGTAGAATTTTCTCATAGAAAATTGATTTGCCATAATCTTACCTAGTTCGCTGAATTTCACTTTGTATTTTGGTTTCAAAAAAAAAAAACAAGAATGAAGTGCTCTGCGTTTTTGGTTTTATAAGGCATTATTTTTTGAAAGTTGCTATGATGATTTAAGTTAAGAAGTTAATATGAGAGCTAAGAAACAAATAGGTAATAGGAAAAAAAACCGTCAATGGGCTTTGGTCCTTATTTTTTTTTATCCAATTTCTGAATTGCACGGTATTGTACCACCTCGTCAATTGCGTTTATTATGTTTCTATTTTATTTTATAACGTCATAAACAATTTCTAGTGACTTATAAAGTCCTAGTACATCATAAGTGCTAAATGTTTATTTCATAATAATTTGATTGACCATAGATTATCTTTTTTCTAATATGACAATCAAACGCTGTAGGACAGGGTTGGCGAACCTTTATTAATGAATGTGCCATTTTCTATGAAAAAAACAATACTGTACCTATAACGTGCCGTCAAAAAATCTGGGTTACTTAATAATAATGGAGAAAAATTAAACGAATTGCTGTTAACTTAAAGCTATTTAGATACTTGCAGCTCGAAATGTTTACGCAATCGAAATGTTTAATATTTATATTCAAATTTTAAAAAAAATAGTGTGATTTCTGCTGTTGCAAATTAGGTGCTAAAAATCTCACATTAGGGCAGGCTCGTACTTTGTAAGCTTCTTAAGTTCTTTTCTAAAAATGACTTGCAAAGCAAAAAAAGTAGGTGAAAATAGAAATTTCATAAATGATTGGCGTGCCCGAATTGCCATGGGTTCGCCATCTCTGCTCTTGGAGATGGACTGACTACTATCAAGTTTTAATATGTAGAAAACCTTCTAGAAAATCTTACAAATACACAAATCTTCATAGAATTAAGAAATACATAGAAATAATGATATTAATATTTTTGCCAAAGAGTTTTACCTTCAGGGAGTCTCAAACAAATAAAGGATAATTCTATGTATGAATATTTTTTATGTATTTCTTAATTCTATAAAAATTTTTGTTGTAAGATTGATGTCCTATGATTTTATAAGTCACAAGGATACAAATACCTTTAGACCGCTATACAGATGTATAAAGAATACAATAAAAACAATATAAATAAAGTGATATTCAGTGAAAAATACGGTGTTAAAACCAAAAAGACATGACCTAAAGGCAAGGGCGTAGCCAGTTTTGGTCTAAAGGGGGGGGGGGCAGACTTGGTACAAAATGTTGTTTTTATACGGCAAAATTGGCATTATTATTCATATGGTAAAACTCCAGAGGTGTGGAGCTACTTCTGCTCTTGATTCTGATACATGACATTTTGATCCTATTTTTTAATAACGCAGATCTGGCCACATTTATAAGCTATTTCGAGGGTCATTATCACGAATAGATTAGAAATCTTCTTGCCTTTCTTAAACGACTACATCATCTACCTGAATAGGCTGGGTTTGGGGGGTTACGGCACCATACCACATCCAAACATTGAGGCAGACTATACAGAAGACGTGGTCCTCGGACATCAGCCCATGTGTCAAGCCTCTGTGTGGACTATGAGAAAGTTGACTGGCAATACGTCGGGTTTTTTCCGTTCGTCCAAGTATTATGTCCAACTGTTTGTACGAACAAGGTTTTTTCCCCATGGACCAACTATATAGTTAAACATTAAAAAACCGAAATTTACTGGGTCTTTCGAACAACTGGATGGCCAGCAGCTGCCTCAAAATGATAATATTAAAGCTTTTAACCTAAAATTAAAAAGGAGGTTCTTAACTAATGTTTTATGAATGGTTTATAAAGACTTAAAACTATTCCTTTTTAACCTACTTTGAAAAGGATGGAAGTTGTTGTTGTTATGACACGTCAAGTGTGAGTCGGATAACCGCACTGAGGGTTACGGAATATAAATAACACAGCTTTTTAACCAAGTCCAATTGAAGACAGGGATTTGCACTCTAAATCTCAAAGCTTTATTCCCAGTGATAGTTTGAAAATGGCTACCTATATCTCCAAAACCATTGATCGTAGACTAGTAGTTTCTTTACAGAAGTGATAGTTCTCATCAAGATCTTCGTTTCGGATGACAGCTGTCAAACTAAAATATATAGATAGATAATAGAAAGCTGTATAACTTAACACGTCGAGGTGTTTGAGATGGCAGGATTTAGGAAGCGTCGTCACGTCATTACGTCGTCCATACTGCAGTGCTCTTACCTGCTCTTTCTGGGAAAAGTAGTCCATACTAATATCCTAAATGCAAAAGTGACTCTGTCTATTTGTCTGACATAGGCAGAAGCCTCAAAAGAAGAATCAAAACGTCAAGTGAGTCGGTTTTTTTTCCTAAAATTGAGGAGTTGCCGTTGAAATACTACACCCATAACCGAATTTCGGGCGGGTGGAACCGCAGGCAAATGCTAGTAGATAAATAAAGCGATGGCTCTACTCGAGAAAGGTTGGCCGAACAGTTGACTGTTAAGTTGGGTAAATAATTGAAACACCAATATAGTCATGTACACTCCAAAATAAAACGGTTCCATGCCGTGCGTGCTGAACACTGCCGGGAATGGCCGCTGTTAAGGTGTCCACATACGTTCGTGTTGCATTGCATGTTGTGCTGCAAATTATCTGTACGCACCTTTAGACGATCCTGTAGTGGCGACCAAAAAAATAGCTACTGAAGCAATGGCGCGCCAACTCGAGTTAACATCAAAACACTCACGTACTGCTTCTCTGCATGTGGAAGGTTGAACGAACGACTGTTGGAAGATGGTGAAGTGTAGTAGCAGTAAAAACTGCGGGCGATCCGAATAGGTACATTTTTAAATGATTAAATTATCCCGAAAACATTTCAGCTGCCCGCCCCCCCCCCTGCCCGTTCCTCGCTACGCCCTTGCCTAAAGGTCTTTGATACCAGGTCATTAAATTTAAAAAAAAAAAGAAAGTTGTTTGTGACGTTCTTAACAAGCGTATTTCCAGAGCAAGGATGTAGTTGGGATACATTGTTATTTTATTTTAGCCATTTTATAAGACAGTATGGTATTTCCAAGTAAAAGAATATTAATTATATTATAGATAAATTAAACCAAACTCATAATTTTCAATGATACAAGATACAAGACCTATATTATCGTTAGTTAATCTTAAAAACTATGTTAGTAAATAATACAATTTATTTTTAATAATTGATTTAATTTAAACATACGTGCAGCCGAATCCAGTTCAATAATATTGGGCAGTCCATTTGTCATCCACTCCATAATGTAAATACCTTTTTTCATTACAGTAAATGATCCAAGCACATGGCAGAATCCTCTCCGAGCAGTCGCTCAATACGACTTCCAAGCAACATCTCCTCAGGAGATCAGCTTCAACGCTAGTCAAGTGCTAGCTTTAGCTCCACAGCACCTTCAGGGTCAGTTGTGGAATTCGGGTTGGTTAATGGGCTCAGCGGACAGGCAGACAGCTGGACTAGTACCTGTTAGCTATATAAAGGTCATAAAGCCAAATGAAGATCAAAGTAAGAGTAATATGGGATCAGCTGAAGGACAAGGTATGAGCAGTGTGGATAGCAGTGCATCAGAGAAGCCAGCAGAACCAAGTATAGCGGATTTGGACAAGTTCTATAGTCAAGAATTATAATGTTCATAATAGGTTATTTTGTTTTATAATTTTTTTATACGGATTGGGATACAAGGCTTTTTTTTTTTGTAGATTTGTCTTGGTTGTTGTACATAAGCCTTTTACTTATTATATGATTGGACCTATTTTTATTCGTCACTCTTTTTATAAATCCATATTTGTACAATAATTGCTTTAATTTTGCATTTAATTAACTTGATGTTATTCATTTACAATTATCACAGCTGACTGCAGCATTGTAGGAAGTATGTAGTATCTTTTATAAATATTTATTAAATTATGTGAACAGTGGCGCCGACGCCATGCATGTGGCCTGAGGGTGCTCAAGTTCTTAATGTTAATGTTTTTGTTCATGAAATTTCTTGAATTTTTGAATTGAATACCTACAATTGTTGTAGGTCTGTGGCCTAACATCAAATATTTTGCTATGGTTATCGCAATGAAATCTACATAAAATATCTACTCGAAATTATAAAGTCTCATTTCTGCATGTAACCTTTAAGATTTTTTGCACAGTATAGTGGCTCCATTTTGTAAATACACCTTAAATGCTTTACTTAGTGTTACTGTTATAGAGAGCGGTCCACTTGTCCCGGCGCACACTGGAACAAAAATCGACTTTCAAAGACATAGGAATTGATTTTTTAAGTATCGTTTTTTGCGCTTTTGGTTAATGATATAGCTTCTGTTTACCATTACTATGTTCAAATAAAACATGTATGTTCATTTGGCATGAAAACAAACAACTTATAATTTTTTTACGAGAAATTTGTATGGAGCTGGTACGAAAAATCAGGATATCTCTGGAACCGCATAGAAAACCGTAATATCCTTGGAGATGGTTGTATTACTAATTACTTGTGATTTTTTGCCTAGTCTTAGTACTAATGTAATAAATACTTATTGTGTGAGGATAAGTCACTTGAAAATATGAAAGAAAAAAGGTCATAAAAAAAATCTTTTTAATCGATGATTTTAATAAAAAAAAGGGTTGAAATAAACAAAAAAAAAACCGCAGCAGTTCGCGTTATATGAAGTTCGTCAAAAAATCTCAAATAATTAGTATTACAACCATCTCCAAGGATAATACGGTTTTCCTTGCGGTTCCAGAGATATCCGGATTTTTCGTACCAGCTGCATATAAATTTTTCGGTAAAAAATTCTAAGTTGTTTGTTTTCATGCCAAATCCAAAAACATGTTTTGTTTGAACATAATAATAGTAAACAGAAGCCATATCAAGCGCAAAAAACGATAATTAAAAAAGTCAATTCCTATGTCGTTGAAAGTCGATTTTCGTTCCAGTGTGCGGCGGTCACAATTGACAATTTTAAAAACATTGACCATATGACATCACAACCACGGTCCTTAAACTTCAATCTAAAATAACGCAACTTAATCAATTCACTACAAATAACAACAGGATAGGTATTTTATTTTTTCTTATAGCAAGGTATTTTTCAGCTGTCAGTGTCAAATTTGACTACCGGTCCATTTGATTTAATATGAAACCGCATAAAACAAATTTAATCTGTGGGTTCTCGTGGTCGGCCATACGGACCGCTACCCAAGTAAAGTTGCGACCACGGTCCATAAACTTCAGTCTTAAATAATCCAACTTAAGAGGGTTCCTGACTAACACTAGCGCCGCCAATGGTAATTTTTGTTTTCCTATTTGCTTCTACAGAAATCAGAAATATAGAAGACACAAGCAATTTTTAGAAATTTTGTATTGTTTCTAAGATAAATATGCGAGTTGAAGATAACACATCTGCTCAAAGTGGCCGTTTTTAAGCAGATATTCTTAGTGGTTAGTAAAGTAGAAGTACTTGTTACACTGATCGCATCTCTTTTGTGTCTACCTCACCTCCACTCTGTTACGATCCTGTGACTGTTAACATAGGAAACGTACTTACTACTATTTACTTTTGTAGTGTTAGTAGTCACGTGTAATGCGGCACTTGTATTTAGTGGCCAGAATGTCCTTATATCACGAAAAATACCATCAAGTAAAGCATTTTTGCCGGTCCTAAGCCCGTGAGAAGTATGAAGGAAGAATTGGAGTCATCTGAAGTCATAAAGGAAAAGACTAAAAATATATTTGTTTTCAATAATTTCAATAGTACCATTGGCAGATTTATTTAATATTAAAGCCAATAAAATGACCTAAACAGGGTAATTTAAGTAATGGATGTTTAATCGTGGGTAATAACTTTAAACGATCCAAAAATCTCAAGGTAAGGTTAGGCTGGCTGAACTAGGTCTGGGCGCTCCCAGATTAGAACGGGAAGGCTGCTACCTTTTTTTTTTTACGCTCATTTTATTAGGTAGTAAGCGATACACATAATGCCCGTTGGTCTATATAAACCTATTATTAATTATTGAAGATTTTTAATTAAAAGGAATTAAAATTCTTATCTTGCCTGTAAAATACTCTCTTATATGTAAAAAAAACTTCTAGATTGACGACAAATAAACATTCTTATTTTTAAACTAGGCGTAACCTTTTCCCTACCCTCCCCTTTAATAAAAAAAGCTCGGTACGTCTGTAGACATACCATTTATTTAATATGTCCTGAAAATAAAACATTGAAAGTTTTTTTAGTATAAATAGCAGCTCTGTTTTGTTGTTTTTAATAGTAATAAAAAAAACAAAAACTAAAGGTGGTCTCCAAAAAAAAAAAAGTGGTTTTGCTCAAACGTCAAAATGGTAATACATACAAGTACAACTTTGAACGATTATAGAGTAGGCTCTATAGTAATACAATAAAAAATAAAAACCGGTCAAATGCGAGTCAGGCTCATGAATTCTGTTGGGGTACGACGAAACCCTCGGTGCGCGAGTCCCAACTCGCACTTGGCTGCTGCTCTCATCGAGAGCTGGTGAAGGTTATTCTGTCCCTATCATTGTACCACTTATTACTCTAAACTTGGTAATTAACAAAATGTATGAGACATATACGAAGCCACCTTAGTTCAGATACACTACTATCACGTAGGAGTAAAGTGGTGGGTAAAACGAGGCTGTCCTCCACATTATGATGTGGGTGTGTGTCCAGCCAAAAAAAGGAATTCTTCTTGCTTAGCGTCCGTGCTATAGTATGTGTTACTGTTTTCACGATAAAGCAATTGTGTAATTAAGAGTTTATAAACAATTACACTTTTTTTTTTGTTGGAAACGATATTCAAAGTTAAGCAACGCCGGGCTTAGTCAGTGATTGGATGGGCGACCGCTTAGCGACACACTTTGTTTTTGTTTGAGTTCGTAAATTACGTAAATCGTGGTACGAAACCCACGGCGCTAGTTGGACTTGCACTTGACCGATATTAATAACAAGAATGTAAATTTACAGAAAAAGACAAAAAAAGTGTGCCGCTAATCGGTCACCTATCCAAGTACTGACCAAGCCCGACGGTGCTTAACTTTGAATATCGTTTCCAACAAATGTTTTAATGATTCTTGTAATTTTAAGCTAGATGGCGCTGTACCGGTATATTAAAATAGGCCGGTTTTTATTATTTGTTGTTATACTTTAGAGTTCACACTATTTATCACTGCAAGTTTGAAGTTTGTATGTATTACTGTTTTTACGATAGAACAAACACAACGAAAGTGTGTTTCTTGTATGAAGTCTCCCCCCAAGCAAATGTTAATATGTCTCTTAATACTATTGCTTGATGGCATTGTACCAGTAATTTAAAATGCAATAGCTTCGGCCCGTCTCACATTTGGCCGATTATTATTATTTGTTGTTATCCTTTAGACTTCATACTATTTTTACGATAAAGCAAAAACAACGAAATTGTGTTTCTTGTATGGGGACCACCTTTAAATTTTAACTTTTTATTATTCGTTAGATAATCCTCCCATTTAAGCACATATTCTGTGAAAAATTCAGACTTACTTGTTTCGGTCTAAAAGATAGAGCCTTTTAATGGTCGGATAGACAGCCTCTGGGTACGGAACCCTAAAAATTACAGATGGAACCACTGCGACAACAAAGTGACGCCGATTAAACGTACACCTCGCCGTGTACATACATATACGTATTTCTTCTTCAAAATTTTGATATTTTTGGTGTTATTTTGGTTCCATCTGTAATTTTTAGGGTTCCATCCGAACTTTTCATTTGATCTCAGATCAACAACTATGCAAATAATACAAATACATACACACAAAACAGTTCTTTTATTTATTGGGGGTGCCAAGATTTTGTAGACATGATTATAACTTCGCAAATTATTGTTTATCAGTTTTTTTTATACCACTAAGGCGGCAAACAAGCATTATTAAGCATTATATATATATATATTTTATTGTTTATCAGATATCACTACTATGTGATTTATATTAAGATAATTTCAATGTATTCATATTTGTAAATACGTACTTTTGTGGGATTATAGACTGATAAATAAAATTGTATTATAAATGTGATTATTGTTTCATTTGTATTTTTCATAACTTAGAGCTGAGATGAAAACAACCAAACTAGTAAGTATATACTCCATACAATCAAATACTGTGAAATTTTGCAGGCATTATTTTAAGCCGAATATCTACGTAACTGGTTTTCCAAAATCCTAAAAAAAGATTTTATTAACTTTTAATCTTACTAGAGCTCATTTGTATGAAAAACTAGAATCCTGCATAGCTTTTGAACTTAATAACTTAATGGAAAACTGGCACACTGTAGACCTAGATATTTAATCCTAAAGTACATCTTCAAAAGTTCATGGTGTTTGAATTCTAAGTGTCAAAAATAAGTGGTAAATTTGTTTCTATGAAGCACGCTGTGAGGCGCCGCGAATCGTATCCTCTTAATTGCACTGGCCACAATAAAGTTATAGTTATAATAATAAAGCCTTTTTAATTGATTCCTTAAACATGCATATTTTGTCTTAGTTATTACAGAATTTGTTAGTGGTTAGGTTAGATTGCTTACTCGCTGTGTTAGTATTTACAAATTCATATAGATTATAATAAGTTAGTTTAAGGACCACTGCTGCTGGACCTCCTGTTTGTAAAATCGACGTTTTCTCGTGAGAAACTTTTCTTGAGGCAAATAAGCCCCTTTAAATAAAAAAAAAACCTTTTTTTTATAGTTTTATTAACTTACATTTTACAAGTATGGTTCAGGGAATTCAAAATTGACTTCACGACCTGTTAGTTTCTTGTACACCGATTGGAAAGTGTCCACCTGTAATCAAAGAGATCAGTAAACTATTGATTTGTTTTCTAGCTTTAGGTACAAAGATTATGATATGCATGATGAAGTCCCCAAATATGCAAAAATAAAGAAAAAAAAATCAGCCAGCTTCTTTTTATCGAACGTCTGTCGCGGACCTCCGTTACGAATCATCGGTGAGGTGATCCGTATTACCAGTGTTTTGTCTCCGGCGGAAAGCAACTGCGACTGTACAAATTATTCGCTCGACAGAGCGTCCACGACACTAAAGGGCATCATACAAATAATCTAATACCTTTAAACGAGCAATTCTTGTCTGTATATATATATTTATATCATCTGAATCTCGGAAACGTCTTCAATGATTTTAATGAAATTTGGTATGCTAGGGCTTTCGGGGGCGATAAAGCGATCAAGCTGGGTGTCATTTTTAGAAAACGTCGTTTTATCCGTATTTTTAGGCAATGATAAACTGAAAAATACGACTCTCCGTGACATCTATTAGCGAGTAGTAAAACTATTATTTTGACAATAGACGGCTTTGTCTAAAAAACGAGCAGCTCCGTTTTCCATAGGAACTAGCTCTAAAACTATATTGGATTAAAGCCATCTATATAGCCATTTGCGACTGACGAAGCTCGAAGACAAACAGCGGACTAAATGTTTAATAAAATTATGGCTAAGTGCGAGTCGGACTTGGATATAAAATAATACTCAAGAGCCAACCCACAACGATTTAAGTTTCAATGACTAGATCATAACCTAAAACTCACAGAAAATGGTTTACATGCATTTTCTGTAAATTACCATTTTCTATGCTTTGAAGGGCAACGTCTTTATTTCATACTGCGTACCAGTATTATAATAAATCTCAGAAACCCACAGTCTCTCTGATGAGTTAGTCACAAAACCAATTTTAATACTCCACTACTTAATGACGTCATCACTCGTGCTTGGTTGGGACAGTAAGTTTTATTATTCTTTATAATGATTTTTAAGGTGTACCTGAACATGATTTTTTCACACAAACTAAAATTTTAATAGCTTAACCATAGACACTTTGCTACTTCAAACGTGTAACCATTTACCATAGTCTCACAGCACAGATTCATCCATAAAATTACTGTGAATCTTACATATAGTAAAAGAAGTATTTTACAAATTAATTACATGTATGAATTCTTTATAATTAACTGGTATTTATGATTAAATATGCTTTTTGAGACAATGATAAATAGCAATTTAGTATCATAAATTTTAAATGTTTAAATATATATTTAGTGCACTGAAAGTTGTATGGGAAAACCGCTATTTCAGATTGATCTTAACTTACTTGTAATATTTAATTTCGAATTTGTATTTCTTTAAAAGGTCAAATATAAGTTCCAACCAATAATTTATGCATGTTATGACTTTACTGATTAAAATAGTTTATAATGGAATTCTGGATATCACTTAGTTTCCTAGACAATTTGAATTAAAGCCCAAAAATAGAGTATCGGCATTAATTTTTTTTCTGTTTTAATAGCCAAATTCATCTGCATAAAGGTGGGCGACTTGCGACCTATTCCTCCGGTCGCTTGATAAAGCTGCCCAATGGAACTTTTGCCAGTTGTCATTACCACCACTCCGAAAGACCGATGGTGACTTGGCCCATAGTGCAAAAGATCAAGCCGATCTATTAGGCAGTATCTTTGCCTCTAACTCGAATATGAACGACAAAGGCGTTGTACCACCTACTATACCGTGGTGTGGTAAGACCATGTCGGACATCTCCATAACGCAGCGGGAGGTCCGGCAGGGCGTTCTCTAGACGATCAAAAGTTGAGTGGGCCAGACGGTATACCAGCAGTGGTAAATATAGTGTGCTCCTGAGTTATGTCTTGTACTCACGCGCCTCTTCGCGCTTTCCTACCACACAAGCCAATTTCCGTCATATGTGAACACTACCCGGTCAGTGACTTAATATGGCTTTTGCCACGGTTGCTCGACTGGTGACCCAGAGATGGCAGCAGTACTCCATATGGGGCCGGACTTGTACTAGTAAGTATATACTCCATTTCAAATAACACGGTGCGCGAGAAACCGGGTTCTAACTTAAGAGGATACGATTCGCGGCGCCTCGCTGCGTGTTTCATACAATCAAATACTGTGAAATTTTGTAGGCATTATTTTAAGCCGAATATCTACGTAACTGGTTTTCCAAAATCCTAAAAAAAGATTTTATTAACTTTTAATCTTACTAGAGATCATTTGTATGATTCTCCTGCATAGCTTTTGAACTTAATAATTTATTGGAAAACTGGCACACTGTAGACCTAGATATTTAATCCTAAAGTACGTCTTCAAAAGTTCATGGTGTTTGAATTCTAAGTGTCAAAAATAAGTGGTAAATTTGTTTCTATGAAGCACGCTGTGAGGCGCCGCGAATCGTATCCTCTTAATTGCACTGGCCACAATAAAGTTATAGTTATAATAATAAAGCCTTTTTAATTGATTCCTTAAACATGCATATTTTGTCTTAGTTATTACAGAATTTGTTAGTGGTTAGGTTAGATTGCTTACTCGCTGTGTTAGTATTTACAAATTCATATAGATTATAATAAGTTCGTTTAAGGACCCATGCTGCTGGACCTCCTCCAAATATTTCCTCCCTATCGTTTTCTCTATTCTATTTGGTCCCGCAATAAATGTGATGTCATCAGCCCATCTCAATTCCAAATTCACTTGCGGTATCGAACCCTTAAGTCTGAGGAGAGACTTTGCCTCCCTGTGTGTGTTCTACCGCTTGTACAATGGATTGTGTTCTGAGGAATTGTTCGAAATGATGCCCACGGCTACTTTCTACCATCGCACCGCTCGCCATCGACAGGGAATTCATTCTCACACTTTGGAACCAAAATGGTCGCGAACAGTGCGGTTTCAGAGAAACTTCCTCCCGCGAACCCTTGGGTTGTGGAATGAGCTCCCTGCCAAGGTTTTCTCTAAGGACTACAGTATGGGGTTCTTCAAAAAAGAAGTTATTAGATTGCTGAAGGGTCGGCAACGCGCGAGTGATGCCCCTGGTGTTGCAAGCGTCCATAGGCTACGGTGACCGCTTACCATCAGGCGGACCGTAGGCTTGTTTGCCACCTTAGTGGTATAAAAAAAAAAAAAAAAAAATCTTAATCTAGGTCTTTCTGCTCTTTTTTTCCTTGGGGTCCCCACCACTTGACTCTATTGGTCCGCCTTTTGTCCGTCATTCGGGCTATGTGTCCGGCCCAAAGCTATTTCTGTTTGGTAGCAATTTCATCTGATCCTTTTGCTGTTATCCTTAAACCTCAAACTTTTCTAATCTGGTGGTCAATATTGTCGCCTCTCTAGCGACCATATACCGGGTCATATAAGTTGCACTGTACCTATGTAATGATTTCTTTAAACGGAAATTACAAAATGCTACGCACCATGCTTTGTGAAATGGAAATAGTTGTATTTATTTTTTAATACATTTTCTTGCGGAACAATATATGGTTGATTTCGCATTTGACATCTTCACTTGACATTTTTTTTACTGGTCATATTTTCTGAATTCTACAGAATGTTAATTTCATAAAATACGTAAAAGTTCTGTTATATTCAGGTTTGCTGTAAGAGGGTAGGAGTTGCGACGGACCGTTCCTCAAGAAAAGTATGGTTTAATTAATAAAATTAAAATAAGTATACAAATATGATTTTTTTAAGCAAACATTGATCTGAAGCCAGCTTTTAAAACCGGCAATCCCTTTTCTTTCTACTGTATTTGTATTGATGACCTAAAGATTGTAGCCAGAAGATGCTAGATAAGAATGGCAGAGGACAAACTGGTGGCGATTCTTGAGAGAGGTTATGTCCAATAGTGGAATGTTATAGGCCGATATTATAGATAGATGATTGATTTTGTTTCATACTCTACCGTGTAGTGTGAAGTCAGCTGTACTGACTGTATGTCCTGTGCTAGCCTTAAATGCGTGAGGGGAACCATTATATATCTGCCATTTAGTTGTATAAGTTTGTAAAATCGACGTTTTCTCGTGAGAAACTTTTCTTGAGGCAAATAAGCCCCTTGAAATAAAAAAAAAACCTTTTTTTTATAGTTTTATTAACTTACATTTTACAAGTATGGTTCAGGGAATTCAAAATTGACTTCACGACCTGTTAGTTTCTTGTACACCGATTGGAAAGTGTCCACCTGTAATCAAAGAGATCAGTAAACTATTGATTTGTTTTCTAGCTTTAGGTACAAAGATTATGATATGCATGATGAAGTCCCCAAATATGCAAAAATAAAGAAAAAAAAATCAGCCAGCTTCTTTTTATCGAACGTCTGTCGCGGACCTCCGTTACGAATCATCGGTGAGGTGATCCGTATTACCAGTGTTTTGTCTCCGGCGGAAAGCAACTGCGACTGTACAAATTATTCGCTTGACAGAGCGTCCACGAAAGGGCATCATACAAATAATCTAACACCTTTAAACGAGCAATTCTTGTCTGTATATATATATTTATATCATCTGAATCTCGGAAACGTCTTCAATGATTTTAATGAAATTTGGTATGCTAGGGGTTGCGGGGGCGATAAAGCGATCAAGCTGGGTGTCATTTTTAGAAAACGTCGTTTTATCCGTATTTTTAGGCAATGATAAACTGAAAAATACGACTGACATCTATTTGCGAGTAGTAAAACTATTATTTTTACCGAAACAGCAACACTGAAGCTACTTGACAATAGACGGCGTTGTTCAAAAAACGAGCCCCTCGGTTTTCCATAGGAACTAGTTCTAAAACTATATTGGATTAAAGCCATCTATATAGCCATTTGCGGCTGATGAAGCTCGAAGACAAACAGCGGACTAAATGTTTAATAAAATTATGGCTAAGTGCGAGTCGGACTTGCATATAAAATAATACTCAAGAGCCAACCCACAACGATTTAAGTTTCAATGACTAGATCATAACCTAAAACTCACAGAAAATGGTTTACATGAATTTTCTGTAAATTACCATTTTCTAGGCTTTGAAGGGCAACGTCTTTATTTCATACTGTGTACCAGTATTATAATAAATCTCAGAAAACAGAAACCCACAGTCTCTGATGAGTTAGTCACAAAACCAATTTTAATACTCCACTGATGACGTCATCACTCGTGCTTTTTTATATATATTTAGTGCACTAAAAGTTGTATGGGAAAACCGTTATTTCAGATTAATCTTAACTTACTTGTAATATTTAATTTTGAATTTGTATTTCTTTAAAAGGTCAAAAATAAGTTCCAACCAATAATTTATGCATGTTATGACTTTACTGATTAAAATAGTTTATAATGGAATTCTGGATATCACTTAGTTTTCTAAACAATTTGAATTAAAGCCCAAAAATAGAGTATCGGCATTAATTTTTTTTCTGTTTTAATAGCCAAATTCATCTGCATAAAGGTGGGCGACTTGCGACCTATCCCTCCGGTAGCTTGCTAAAGCTGCCCAATGGAACTTTTGCTAGTTGTCATTACCACCACTCCGAAAGACCGATGGTGACTTGGCCCATAGTGTAAAAGATCAAGCCGATCTATTAGGCAGTCTCTTTGCCTCTAACTCAAATATGAACGACAAAGGCGTTGTACCACCTACCATAACGTGGTGCGGTAAGACCATGTCGGACATCTCCATAACACAGCGGGAGGTCCGGCAGGCGTTGCGTTCTCTAGACATTTAAAAGTTGAGTGGGCCAGACGGTATACCAGCAGTGGTAAATAAAGTGTGCTCCTGAGTTGTCTTGTACTCACGCGCCTCTTCGCGCTTTCCTACCGCACAAGCCAATTTCCGTCTCCATGAAAGACTGCGAATGTGCACCCGGTGCCCAAAGCACAGCTTCTTAGATACCTAGATGAACACTACCCGGTCAGTGACCATCAATATGGCTTTTGCCATGGTCGCTCGACTGGTGACCTTCTAGTGCATCTCACACACCGATCGGCACTAGCCATTGAGAGTCCCCTAACTGGCATTGGCTTGTAGCCTGGCAAGCGTTCGATCGGGAATATACCTGTCGAACGAAGAATAATTAATGATCAATTTTTGAATTCAGTTAAAAACTTGTCTGATTTAACCCTATAAAGACACAAGTCTGCACATTCACTGCTAAGAAAACCCCATTTACTGTAGTCTCACAATTCCAGAAAGCTCCCCACTCCATCTCCAAGAGCATTGGGATCCTTGGTGTTGACATCTCCAGCATTGTTTTGTTCCAAAATCATTTGCAAGACAAGGTGTAGCTGGCACCAGAAAACTAGGTGTACTCAACAGAGCGAGGCAGTACTTCACGTCGGGGCAGAGATTGCTGCTTTACAAGTTGCAAGTTCGGCCCCATATGGAGTATCTCTGGGCTCTGGGATTCCAGCTTGACCCTTTTGACTCGGTTCAACTACGGGCTGCGAAAATTGTTGATGATCGCAAACTCACTTGCGACAATCGAGCTCTTAAGTCTAGGGAGACTTTGCATCCCTGTGAACATCCTTCCGCTTGTAAAATGGGATGTGTTCTGAGGAAGTGTTTGAAATGATGCCCATAGCTGCTTTCTACCATTGCAGCGCTCACCATCAGCAGGGAATTCATTCTCACAGGTTAGAACTGAAATGGTTGCATACAGTGCATTTTCAGAGAAACTTCCTACTGTGAATGCTTGGGTTGTGGAATGAGCTCCCTGCCAAGGATGTCAACTACAGTATGGGGTTCTTTAAGAAAAGAGTTATTGGATTTTTGGAGGGTCAGCAATGCGTGAAAGATACCGCTGGTGTAGCAAGCGTCCATAAGCTACAGTGACTGCATAAAAAACTGTACTTAGGACTGTAACAAAATTAATCAAATTCTTGCCATCTTAACTCATTTGGGTATTCCAACACTTTAAATAAAACATTTAAATCAAATTTATTGTAAGTATTAACATATGTGTTATTGTCATTACAAAGGACCAAACAGAGCTTGATCAACAAAATTTACAAACTTGATCAGGAATTAAAGTCACCCACCCAATGGAATTTACTGCCGTAAGTTGTTAGAAATAATTTCTTACTTTGTGTTCAATTGTGGTCTGCTGATTCTTATCAAGGTGCACTTTGGTAAGCTGTGAACCATCCAGCTTGACCCTGATGCGCTTGCCAACAATCTCTGCTGGGAATACCAGGTCTTCCAAGATTGCATCGTAAACTGAAGTCAGAGTCCTGAAATTAAGTAATGACAATTTTTTTTTTAAATGCAACATAAATGGTTATCTTGTGTAGAGATTAAATTGATGCCCCATGATTCTCGCTGAGCCACTAATATGACTTTCAATATTGCAATACAAATTTTTTATCACAAAAGAACATTCTAAATTTAACATTTTAATATTGCATCAGGTTTGCAAGTATATTACAGTTAAATGGCATAGAAAAGACAACTATAAATAAATATATAACTACCAATTTATGGAATTCACTAAACAAAATAAATATTTTTTCATCAAATTACTGAAATGAAAAATTTGGATTAATGTTTGAATAGAAGAGAACAATGCTCTTGCCAAGAGCAATATTTTATTGTTTTTTTGTTTGGTAATTTCACGACTGAATAAATCAATGAGGTACACACCTAGACCTAGGCCTTTTCTGCTTATTAGCGACACGTGTCTTGTGGCTGGGCTTGGGTAGGATTTTGCGGTCACCAATGAAGACAACATGTTTACCACTGAATTTCTTCTCCAATTCACGAACCAATCTAATCTGAATCTTTTGGAAGGCTTTCAGCTTAGGCATCGGCACATAGATGATGATTGACTGTGAACAAAAAATTACAAAAAACCAAAATGTAACATATGATTAAGACACTACTTTTTTATAAAATAGCCTCAGGAAATATACTATGATTAATAAATTCATTTTACACACAACAAAGGTTTTAAGCAAAACACAAAACTTTTAAAATAGTCCTGATTTAGCAGTTATAATCTATGTAGGTATATATCTAGCTAAAATGTTATTACCCACTTTTACCATGAGAACTTACTCATAAACAAATTAATCGCATTACGGCTAAATTTGGGTATGGAAATATCCCCCACAATAGTAATAATAGTTACTTTTTTATTATGTAGTTCAATTTCTTTAGCCTTAGTAATGTACAGCTCCCTCAACTGAGCCTTGAGGTCTGAGTTGGTTTCCAACTCCACCAGAGCCTGCGAGATGGAAGTCTCGAAGGGATCGGCCTCCACAGCACCAGCTTTGATAATCTTCGTACTCATCTGGGAAGCACAAGAACGACGGATCTTAAATTTAGAGGTTAGAAAACATAACTGTGTAAACTTTGAGATTTCTATCACTGCCACATCTGAGTATGCCACTTCACAATTGTTTTAGACTGCTACATATTATTATCACTACACATAGTAAATAGATCACTAATAAGAATAAGTTTTAATCAAAATGATGGTCGTGAATCGGGACATATTATCATGAAATATCTGGTTCATCTTTACCCTGAATAAATTTTAAAAAGAGAAACTAACTCTGTTATTGAAAAATAATGCAGAAATATCTTATATTTAAACTTCAATCATAATATTTTTCGAAAAAACTACAAATAAATTCTGAGCTGAACTACCTTGACAACTATTCGGGAGCGAAAGAGAGAGTAAGATAAAATGTTACCAGCCTTTTATTTGTCTTCACATTTCGAAAGGTTGGCATACATAAAAGTTTTAGGGTTGGGTCCTCCAATAATAAAGGAATCTTATATCTACGGTGAAGTAAGTAAAAAAAAAAATGTTTGATTTTCAGTGTCATTCATACAATGGTTACCTTTTAAAATATTGTATTTATGTATATATTATATAAATAAATAAAATTATGTAGGTACATAAAACTCACAATATATGAATTATTAGTTTAATTTATACACAAAATTCCTTATTTTCTGCCCATTGGCCAAAATTTACAAGCAGTGTGTCAGCGTCGAGCTAAACCAACGGTAAGGACTAACTCAGGTACCTGAAAAAAAAGAAAAGAGCACTCGCTATACGTTTTCTATGTAGAAGTGCGCACGTACAGTTCGCCCGTTCATTTTTGTTTCAGATAGCCAGGTGGCTAATAGTTAATACTGTCGAGATGGGTAAATAAGTAAACCAATAGTGTCGCCTTTTATACTGTTTTAGTGACAATGAGAGTATAGTAGAAATTCATCATCCATATGAGTACTCAATAAAGTGTTTTATGTTCTTATAAGAGAAGAGGTAGAAAGAGAGTGGAATTACCCATTTATGCTCGATGCTCTTACGATTGGGTATCCAAATTGGATCAGGTACTTGATGTGTTCGGCCAGACTTATTTTAAAAAGTCAAAGAATTAGCAGCATAGTTTACCTTTACCTTTTAGCCTTAAACTGTGTTCGTTTTGGGTTATAAAGTTACCACGTTTGATATTTTTCACGCAATATTTACAGAATACGTCGCCGCCAGCGCCGCGAAGGCGACAGAGCTCTAGACAGATCACTCAAGCGCAATATACAAGGTATACTAGATTCACTAATATACCCGGCCACTTAGACTAGTTAGATTTAATAGGGCTGAAGAGTTTCTTCTCTTCAGAACGTCTTTGCTTTTCCGAAACGGTGATAAATTTAGTCAGATTTACTTTTAAGAGCGGTTGCGCAAGCCGAGGCTCGTGTCCAGGACATCGCTGTGCGAACCACCAACTTTTTGTAACAGAGAGCAAGCAGCACCACAGCAAAAGTTAGTCTACGTGTAGTTGCAGGGCCGTAGCTAAGGGGGGGCATTGTGGGGCAATGCCCTACCTTGAAATACTAATGCCTTACCTTAAAAGTACCATAAACTAAGGTATAATATATATAAATTATTTACCAATAATTTAAAAAAAATTTTGGTTGCAAAACGAACGGTTGACGTACACAACTACGATAAAACATACACACCCTACCATAAACAATGAATATGTATCAGCAGTTTGACAGATTAACACAAAAACCCCACCTATATTACATTACACATATTTTGGATATCAATGCTAAACAAACGAATGACAGGTGACAAAAGTAATGAAAATAATGATTCTGCATGCCAAAATCCTTATTTAAGCTGCTTGATACTATAAAACGGATAATAAGTAACAAAATAAACTAAAAATAAACATTCTTTATCCTGAAACGAACACATTTGAGTAAAAAAAAAACTGTTTGTAAACATTACAAACATGTACGTATGTAAAAAAATGTGCAAGTTACAAATTAAATAAAACGGTCAGAAAGAAATTAAATTTGATGAAAATTGAAAATCCTTAAGAAAGTAGAAAGTATAGTTTTATTCTTGCCTGCAAATGAGTTATCAAGGACACTGGTATGTAATGTAGCTTTCTGGTGGTATTCTTCATGCGTTTAATAATCCTATTGCTTAGCGTCCCAATGGAGCAACCAATTGAGCTTATTCAAAGTACCTGGATGTATATTTTATGCACGCCGATAATAGAGTAGTCTTTTGCTGACCGACATGGTCCGTTACCACGACCAAAAGAAACCACGGCTTAAGTTGGTTTAAGTTGGCTCACATTGTAGCAGTCAATGTAGCAGTGAATAAAACGCACCTTCTATTGAGAGAGTGGTCTACTACTGGTTGAATACAAATGACCAAATGATGTCACAATTTAGTCCATAAACTTAAATAATCCAACTTAAACCATGGTTTACTACAGGTCATAGTAAGGTGTTTCAATTATTTTCATAGTTGTATGTCAGCTGTCAATATCATAAATTGACTATTGGTCCATTGGTTTTAATATGGTAAGAACCACTTTGAATCAACTTAATCCGTGGTTTCTTGTGTTTACCCATATTAACTGCTACCTGTTTTTACATACATCTAAGCATAGTGACAAACAATTGAATTGTTGTCACATAAGGGACGTTTCATCTATCAACTAAGTAGCATACATGTTAGCAGTTTGCGTTTCATTAGCTTAGGTAGAAAAATCTAATGTTGACTTGTGGCAGTTTTGCTAGGAAATATAACTCCCAAACACCCATGTTGGGACATGGGTATTTTCAGTTTGAGTTTGTGAATCCTTGCTTTTAAGTATATTTTCAAACTAGCTTTTGCCAGTGGCTTCGCCTACCCTAAATTTTGTTGTCGGCGTAGGGTCTTACGGCAACTCCTATGGGCTTAGCGAGGTACATGCAGGGGGGGGGGGCAGCTGCCCCCCCCCTAGGTGCACATAACCTGAAGGAATTTGCTCAAAATGAACATGTTCACTATATTAAAATGACATTTTCTATCAGGTCTGCCCCCCCCCTAGCCAAGCCTGCCCCCCTCAAATCCAAAAGCTGGCTACGCCCATGGCAAATCCTTAATTATAAAAAAAACAAAGATCAAATCTTTCCTAATGATGGCAAAATACCTCGTGTCTGTGCAAACATCCAGGAAACCATTAAAATACCTATATAAAATTTCAACCCAATTGGTTCAGAAGTTAGATATTATGTGAAAAAGATAAGTACAGAAGGATAATTATTACTACCCATTGTCCTATTACCTGTTTTCCCGTAGGAAAGAAGCCTTTTTCCTCGGTAAAAAGTAGCCTTTGTTCATCAGGGATAATGTCCGCTTCTAATGGTAAAAGAATTTTTCAAATCGGTCCATTAGTTGCAGAGCCTATTCAATACAAACAAACAATCAAATCTTTCCTCTTTATAATATTAGTATATATTTAAAACTCTTTATCTTTGGTATGTACATCAAAAAAATTAAAATAAAATATTCAAAAATATCAACAAACCTTTCCTGACCTGGTGGTTAAAAATAAAGCTACAGTCTCCATATTGCTATTAAAGAGGTTTTGTTATTGAATAGCAATGCTATCATAAGGAATGCACCTATAGTATAACTTTATGGTTAATGGTTATCCATCCTTATGCTCATGATGTTTTCCTTCAATGAAATGCTAGCGGTGTGAATGATTAATGCACTTGAGAAAGAATATTTTTATATTGCTGCGGTGTCCATCCAATTATTGTGCTTATCCCTCAGTTGGGCTATTTTAATCAGAATTTTACAGAAAACTGTGCTGATACATCCAAATTCCCCTTATAAGACATTCTCAAAATATCATAAGTACAATAAATGATAAAAATCACTAACATTTGATGTAAACAAATAAATCTAAAAATATGTCAAACATACAAGTTTTTATTAACTAACTAAACTTATTTAAACATTTTTCACAACACACAAAAACAACAAAAATAATAACACATTGAAGATATTAGTAAAATTTGTTTATAATGTTTATCCATATTTTAAGTGATAGTTTTGAAATGGTTATATCTCCAAATCAAGATCTTCGTTTTGGATAACAGCTTTCAAATTATAAAGAGCATGTAGTTCAGGTGGTAGTGCTTTACAATAAACTGTAAAATACATATCCTTTTAATAAATTTTGAATGAAATAATATTTTTTTTTATATTTTGACATTATTTTATCTTTTTGAAGACCGTTTTATTTATTTTTGAATTATGCTTTTTCTGTACACATTGAATCCCGTTTTTTGTAATTTTGATTGCTTGTATGTCTGTTTCTTTTTTCACTATAGTAATAAATTGGAAAATACTGGGTTTTGAAGAAATTTTAGACTTAATTTGTCTATGCCAACCCTCAAACCAGCACTGTGTATAGACATGTAATGCATTAAAACCAATTTTCTTAGACATTCGTCAAAGTTGTATTATTTGCAACTTCAAAGTCACACTTGAATAGCATAATATTCATGCCAACTTGTTATGCTGACTTTTTTTCAGCAACAAGCAATTATGGCACAAAGCAAATAGTTCCATCATTTTTAAATAGATCTACGTGAAACGTAAACATTTGGTAAAATGGTTTGTGGCCACTCGAAAAGTGCCGTCGCCGTAATAAATTTCATTTATTTTAATAATTCTTCAGCTATTGGATTGGCAAAAACCAAAATTTTATCTGTAGTTCTCTCATCATAAAAATTTTAATTTCCGACCACATGTTCTGGTAATATAAAAGCAGATAAGTTTGAAAGAGAGCTACGGTTCAAGTTTAAATATTTTTTGCGTGCTCTGTATAAAAAGTCCGTTTTAGAAGAAAAAGATGGGATTGCATGCTTTATTGTCTGAAACTGTACTAACTGAACTGAAAAATTTGTGCATATTTCTTTTTACATTTATGTATTATAACGGCAATTGTATTTCGTAAATTTGTAGGGGCGCATGTATGTCTGGCTTCTTTCAATAATTTTATTATTTGTATCTACCTTGATTATGTAACCTTAGGCTCTATCCAAGTTTTGTTTTTTAACAATCACCAATGGAATAAAAAATATTCATTGAACTAAAGATCCAATAGCTTATAGTTTAGCAATTACAAAGGATATCTACATAGATTCTTCTATTGATTCAAATTATACTTGAAACACGTCTATTAGTTTTTTTTTTATCACAGTTCCTCGTAAACAGTTTCATTACGTCCTGGTAAAGCGGGTGGTAAGACCTTAACTACTCCCACGGGCGCTTCCTTTGTAAATTCTACTCTCCTCAAGGCAAAGCAGGAGTTCATAGAACCTACGGGCGATTATGACATACTCATATGAATGCATCGCGCGCGCTCTACGTACAGCCTATTCTATCAAGTATATATTTAAAACGCCATATGAATTACGCGCCAAGCGAGCAATTACAAGTTTTATCTTTACCCAAAACTTTTTAATACATAAATTCTCTAGATATAGCCTAGCCTAGCGCCATCAGCCGTTGTCTAAACTTCTATTCCCGCCATTTCAATTGTGTTTTTATTATTTTTTCATCTTATATTTTTATAGTCGTAAATGTGACGAAAAACATTGTGTGTAACACGGGCGTTACGGAAATAACTCGAGTCATTAAAGCCTTCGGCCGTAGGCTTTTATATAGCCTCTCGTTGGTAATTTTCTCCTTAATACACAATGTTGTACTATTAAATGTTTGAAACACGCGAGTCATACCCGTGGAGTTACAAACGTCTTAAGGCATGGTGACCACTTACCATTAGACGGGCCTTATGCTCATTTGCCACACTTTAAAGAAATAGCATTTAAAGTAACTCTTCCTTTAAAATCGATTTCTTGCCGTTTCTTCTCTTCACAACGCTTTTCCGCGACGGCGGTAAATTTGTCAGTTTTAGTTTTTAAGAGCGGTTGCCCAAGCCGAGGTTCGTGTCCAGGACACCCTTGTGTAAACGGCCCCAACTTTTCGCAGCATAGTGCAAGCAGCACCGCCGCAAAAGGTAGTCCGCGTGTAGTTGTCAAGGCCATCTGCGGCCAACAACAGTAGATGGTAAGAAAGAAAAAGGAGTACAATCTACTATAGTAGGTATAATAGATTGGGGAAAAGTTTTTTGCATTTTATATCAAAACTTAATAGAGCTTAAGAGCGAGGTGCATCTTTGACATAAACATTCCCGGATTGAAAAAGGTTAAACTAACTTTGTGCTTCCTTAACTGACACTGCATTAGGTCCATAAACGTCACAATTTTTTTCGCAGCTTGCGTTGCATTGCACGCCTCATAAGCGGAGCGGTGAGGTAGTGCTCTACTCTCGACATATCAAAAAACCCAGTGTTTCGAAACTTAAATGACGTTTTTTTTTTTAATATAACACTTACAGGATAATATGAGTGCACTAATATGAAGTTAAATAATCTGTCTAGCACATATGGTACATTTTATAAACAATTAATTTGTTTAATATAATAAATAATAACATTAAAACTAATCATTCTTGGACGTCCGTGAGTCTGTGTTTATGTGACCATTTATGTGGCAGAGAAATTGGTCGAAAAATTCATCTTACCGGAATACTTTTGTTTTTAATATATAAAGTATTACACTGTGCTGATTCCTAGTTAATATTAGCGTTCTAAGTACTGTCGTTTAATTATAATTTATAAAAAACTAATATACCACTGTATACTGTATATCTATATATATATTTTTTATTTTTATTTTATAGTATATTTTTTCCTCACCTTATTTGTTATTTTATTTTAAAAAACTTGAGTTTTTGTTTTAGAATTTTTTTTTTAGATGTGAATGACCGCTATGAGGCGTGCACTTTTGGATTTTCTACCTTTTTTGTAATCAAATTTTAAAATGTATCGAATGTCTTCGTTAGATTTACTCATTTTGACAGAAAGAGAAACAAATGAAAAATATTACTAATTCGTTTCTATTTTTGAAATGTAACATTCTTAATGTCATCAAAACCAGCCAGATACAAATACTATATGCGAAAAGACTTTTCTCTGACCTAATATAATGTTAGGAATGTTAGATATATTATGTTTTTATTTGGATTTAATCCTAAAAATTTACATTGTAAAGAGGAAATGATTGATTTAAGCACCTAGATTCATAGGTTTATCTATCTAAACTGTCACACCAATACACACACATCCACGGACAAAGACTATGCTATTTTTATCATAGACCATTGTATCTATTGATTTAGTTTATCAGGTTTTTACGTATTGGCTAATCGATGGCGAACCCTGTTGAAGTGGTGAAGGGGCATGTAGCAGCTAGCTAGCGTCCCACCACTTGATTTTTATTATTTTGTTTATAAAAAACTTACCTATTTCAAAAATGAATGTTGAATACATTTTAATATCTTTATGACATATCTAAAAATTTTAGCGTGGATGGCACAACCATCAGCCAGATCATTACTTTCTCAACTAATCACCTAGTATTAATTTACAAATTTTTAGCCAAATTTTAATACTTTATAGTTATTAGGCTTTTTTTTTTGAGAATTTAAATGTACATATTTAATATTAGATTTAAGTCTTAAATCTAAGGTTAATGAATTACGGTGATGCATACCCAAACGAGTTAAGTTTGCAAGAATTTGGTTAGTATTGTTACAGTCCTAAGTACACTTTTTGACATGAAAAAAATGTATGTTATAGTTCAAACCTAAATTAAGCGAATTCGCTGATATTATAATAAATTGCCTATTAAAACAGTTGTAGAAAATAATCTATTTTTGGGCTTTAATTGAAATTGTTTAGAAAACGAATAGTAGTATTATCTTCATTCTTATTTCATAAAATATATATGAATATATTATATTTCATAGTTCTAAATAAATATTTGAATTTTATATTGGCAATGATTTTCAACTTCTCGCGCCTATCGTAAGTCTTTGTTTGCTTCAAAAGTGTAATATGTCTGGACACTGGTCGAAATGGCACGCTTTTGCTAGGGTATGTCGTAGCTTTAACCGCCACAAAACTCTACACTAAGCATCTCCCGACATGCTTTTGTCCAAATTTTTACTATAGTTATAAGTAAAAAATAAGTAACATAATAAAAAAATCTCTGACTTTGCAAAGTTCCTTCAGTCGTAAATATCTCACTTTAACTTTTTTGCCTTTTATTTAATATCAGAGTATTATTATTTTTTTAATCTTACTGATATTTACCACATCATATCAGCCTACAGAAGTCCACTGCTGGATATAGACTTCACCTAATTTTCTCCACCGCCCATCTGGCGTAGGTCGCTCACGTTGCGCTACGCGGGCGCCGATTGATATTTCCCCCCTTCGATTTAGCCATAGGGTTCGATTCATCAAAATCGATTATTATATATTAAAAACACAAGCAATCAATCGAAGCTTAACGATACGTACAAAACACTATTTAACCACGTTGATACAAGTGTTGATAAGGTAATCTAATTATAATATGACCAAAAAAAAAATATTGATGATAACAGTTCACTTCGCTCCGCAGTGACTTGGCGGAGGGCGTACTCGGCACACGCTCGACGTATCGTTGCCTCGGAGAAATAAAAGTTAGTTTTTTTCTTCGTATTATTGGTTGTGGTTTACATGTTATGGGTTGCATGTGGTTATTTAATTATTTGTTAGTTTAGGAAATATGTACGTTTTATTTTTTTGATTTGACTTGCACATATGGTAGCAAGAATACTAGGATACGCAATGTTCTATGATAGTGTACGAACTGTTGTTATGCATTAGGTAGGTATGTATGTAGGTTTATTTAAACTTGTGATGTGGCCTCTGATATGTGACAGAAATAAATACTAAAATAAAATGATTAATTTCTGGTGTGGTTCCATTTCAAATATTTATTGGAAAGTCGAACGCGACGCGATTTCTTATAGAATAAGTGTTTTTGCTTTTTACTTAACCTTTTTTAGATGATTTTGTGAGACTTTAGAAAAAAATATTTGTGGTCGAATTTTATACATTTTTGTGTATATACCTAAAAAACATATTATAATTTATGTTATATGTGTATAAAGAAGTTGAAGTCGACCTTGCGCAGTTGGTTTTTTGTATAAAGAAAATTCTCGTGTTAGTTTGGACAAAAAATTTTAATAAACTGCATAGAGTTTGTTTTTTCAACCTACTTCAAAAAAAGTAGGAGGTTCTCAATTCGTCTGTAATATTTCTCTCTATTAGTTCTTAAAGAAGTTGCTTATTGTTAATATGATAGTAACGTAAACATCTATTGAGATGCTTAGAGCAAATTTCAAATTTTCCAAATTATTCTCTACATAAGTAGTTCCCAAAGTAGTCCAGGGGTCCACGGGAGACTACGTCAACGGGGGTCTACGTTTGCGTGACGTAAAAAATGGGCGTGCACAATTCGTAAGCGGGGGTCCACGAAAATTTGTCTGCTTTCGATAGTGAAGAACTAAAATGCTGGCTTGACTTCAGCTATCAACGTAGGCAGATAATATATTAAGAAGCTCGGCGACTGTTACTTGTAAAAGCTTGCATATCTATATTTAGATATAGAGCAAATTTGCATAGTTAGATCTAATCTTCACATTTTTTGTCAAGTTTTGGGAATATGGTAGAAATGTAGCATGTAGGGGGTCCACTGGAACCAGCAAAATTTTGAATGTGGTCTATGAGAAAAAAAAGTTTGGGAACCTTTGCAGTCTACACCATCTTTCTCAACTTGGGCGTCGTGTCCGGTTGCAACCGATCAAAATTCAGGGTTTAATTTTTCGACATGTAAAACCGCTAGGTAAGCTAAGCTAGCGAAAGACGGTGAAATATACACAATTATTACGAGGTACAATCTTTGAGTTAGGATAGAGGAGGTTATCTCCGAAACTACTTTATAATAACTTTTAAAATTATTTCACCAATATGAGAGAAGTGAGAGAGAGCGATTATTTGAGAATGAACTTTCAAAATGGGTTTTAGGCTATATATTTTTTTTTTAATTGCAAAAGTTTAGTTCAAAATATCCATATTTTTAAGTCAAGCCAAGCAAGTTTTTATACTGACCAAATCAAAACAAACAAATTTTTCTTCGAGAAACTATCACTAACGTCCTAAACATGCTTACAAATAACCTGCATTTTGGCACAGTGATAGCTATATGGATAAAATGTTATTACCTTGTAAATCCGCTAAAAACAATTCAGTAGCACTCACGTACAGAAGTACACCATCCACACGTGTAGCAGTGCATCTCCCTCCCTCCTTCCTTATGTGGACGATGCCAACTTCACTATAACACTACACCACTAAATTGCTAACAAAACTCCACACGTGTTTCGCCTCAACACGAGGCATTTTCAGAAGACGCAAGTTGTTCGTGCGCTATACCTTCAACAAATGACGTAAAACAGCTGTTGTTGCCCTTATATAAACAACCCCTACTACTCCCCCTAATCGGCCTATTTTAAATAATTAAAACATCCGATCAGGGGATCATGGTGTACTTCTGTACGTGAGTGCTACTTAATTGTTTTTAGCGGATTTGCAAGGTAATAACATTTTATCATAATAATGAATTTTCGCAAATTAACTCCTGATTCTATCAATAATAGCTATATGGACTAGGGACCGAGAAAAATGATGAATACTTTTATTGCGATCGAGAGTGATCCGACAGAGGATCTTCAAGAAGAATGTGTTGTTTTGAAACAATTCTTGACTTTCAATAAAAACATAATTAGTTTAAGGCAACTTAACCAATTTTTTACACTAACGGATACAAAGGAAGCATTTCTTTTACAGAATTAGCGTTGCGTAGGTTTCTGTGTACTGCGGTGCGGAACGTTCGTTATCCGTACTTAAAAGAAAAAACGGACAAGTGCGAGTCAAACTCGCGCACGGGGGATTCCGTACCATTATCTATAAAAACGGCAAAAAAATCACGTTTGTTGTATGGGAGCCCCCTTAAATATTTGTTTTATTTTAATTTAATTAGTGAATATATAACTAAATATCCTGTGAATATTATGTGACGTTATCAATATAGAGCAAAAACGAGCAAACTAAACACGTTTGTTGTACGGGAGCCCTCTGAAATATTAATTTTATTCTATTTTTTAGTATTAGTTGTTATAGCGGCAACAGAAATACATCATCTGTAAAAATTTCAACTGTCTCATTATCACGGTTCATGAGATACAGCCTGGTGGCAGACGGACGGACGGACAGCGGAGTCCTAGTAATAGGGTCCCGTTTTTTACCCTTTGGGTACGGAACCCTAATAAAAAATATTTTCGATCCAGAATAAGCGACGAACGTTTAAACAGTTCATTAATCTTTAATATAAAAGCTGACTGAACAAAATCCGTCGATTATGACAGTGTCATTTACGAATTCGTCAACCAATTTGTCCATCGCAAAAATATGTAAATATTTAATGAATAGTGTTTATTTGGTTAACGGCGTGGGATTCTTACGCCAACTCCATGATTATACTAAAGAAGTTTGTTATAGCAAGCTATAGCTGCGGCTATGGTTCGTTCGTGGAATTCGGTTATAGTTACTCCCGCGGTTACTTTTGAATTTTCCGGGATAAAAAGTAGCCTTTGTCCTTCTCCTTATCTTTAACTATCTCTGTGCAAAATTTTAGCTCAATTGCCATTGCGGCAGGATGGGCAGGATTGAGTAACAAACGTCATTGTTACTCCCGCGGGAACTTTTGAATTTTCCGGGACAGAGTTACTTTCACATTTATAATATCAGTATGGATTTAGCACTTACGCTTTTTTATTAATTTATGGAAAACCTTGTACAGGGCCATTCAAGTATTACGTAAGCAGATTTATTACAATTATTTACTAACCCGGGGGGGGGGGGGCTTACGTAAACATTTTTATAGACATTTTCTTTTATTGTATTCTGTTCTACTTTTAACGTTCTTCTCTGTTTTCCGTTTCACATAATATTCATTTTAACAAACTTTTTTGACACGGTATTCAACATATAGTAAGATACAAATATTATAATCTTAAGTGATATTACGAACAAAAAAAACCTCTATTGAATTTTTGGTATACATATTAATTACAATTAACAGTCTTCAGTCCATGGCACCCGAATCCATTGTTCTTGTTTTCGATGATATTGGATGTTTGCTGTTCAATGTTGTGTGTCTGCTGAATCAGCGGTAACACAAACATTAACATTAGGTTGCTTATAGATTGAAGGAGGAAGTGTATAGCGCGCGGTAATTTCCCCACTCGGTTCTAAGCGAGTACCTAAACGTATACGTTATCTGTGGAAATCCCCGGAAGTGCGTTGCGTTTCAAACATAAACAATGTGTGGGTTGCCATTTGAGTAAAAAATTTTAGGGGGCATTTGGTTGACAAGCATTACACGCATTGAATGCTCTCAATGCCGTCAATACAACGCACCTTAAATAACTACTGCTGACGTAATCACCATCTAGACCCCCCACCCCTATGTCATTAAAAATAAGCAAAGCAAAGACCCCCCCGCCCCCCTATTGTGTTTACGTAATACTTGAACGGCCCCTAGGTAAAGGGCGCAAAATTTTTTAAAATACGACCCTGGGAGTAGGTCTTTTCGCGCGTGAAACCTTGGGCATCGTCTTTTGTATAATCAGAAGGTTTTAGGGGTGACACACAAAGGGTCGAGAAACGATGCTTTGAATGTTACAGTGATTTTTGATCTCGGGTATGCATGAATATTAAAATTACAGGAATGTCACCTAGAATACTACAAAATTAGTCATCGGCATAGAATATGTAAGAGAGATAACTTATCAGTGAGATAAAATTCTTAGTTTAACTAGACTATTCTAAAATAGAATTGGGAACATTCTCAGAATTATTAATTTTGAATGGATCCTTTAGGATGATTAATAAATATAATTTTATTTTTGTAACTAATTAAATCTTAATGACTTTTGCAACAATCTAAATGACTTTGACCTGGTTAGTTACTAGCCGTCGAATCGAAGTAGATAATTTTTTTTAAGGGATTTAATTATCTTCGTTGATTGTTTATATAGCACCACATTATAGTATCTACGAGATTCAGCAACATTTTCGAGGAAGCATATTTGGGCGGCTGGTTTTTTTTTTAATTTTTTTTACTTAATGAAAGCTTGTTAGGGACGATATTTACTGATGCGCATCCATTCATCATCACCATCCATCCATTACCTATCATCGCGTGTAGAACTAAAGTGAACGGTGAATAAAGGATTCTTCCCCCACATTATGATGTCCATGTCATTGGTTACCCCCCTTTAGGGATTAAAACCGTCGTCGTTATACATAGAAATTTTACATAATTAGTTCAATGTGGTCCTTATTCACTGAGGTCCCACAATTTCAGAACACTCCCCTCTCCATCTCCAAGAGCATTGGGATCCTTGGTGTTAACATCTCCAGCGATGTTCAGTTTCGTTTTTAAGACAAGATGAAGCTGGCATCCAAAAAACTTGGTGTACTCAACAGTGTATGCTTCACTTCGGGGTAAAGGTTGCTGCTTTACAAGTCGCAAGTTCGGCCCCATATGGAGTACTGCTGCCATCTCTGCGCGGGTGCACTCTGATACCGGCTTGGCCCTTTTCACTCGGTTCAACGACGACTTGCCCTCTTGCTCCCTAGCCCTTAAGTCTGAGGAGAGATTTTGCCTCCCAGTGTGTGTTCTAACGCTTGTACAATGGTATCTGTTCTGAGGAATTGTTCGAAATGATGCCCAGGGCTACATTCTACCAGGCAGGAAATTCATTCTCACAATTTAGAACCGAAATGGTCGCGTACAGTGCCGTTTCAGAACTTCCTTCCTTCCGCGAACGCTTAGGCTGTGGAACGAGCTCCCTGCCCAGGTTTTCTCTGAGTATGAGGTTCTTCATGAAAGATGTTATTAGATTTTCGAAGGGTCGGCAACGCGCGAGTGACACCCCTGGTTTTGCAAGGGTCCATAGGCTACGGTGACCGTTTACCATCAGGCAGACCGTGAGCTTGTTTGCTACCTTTGTGGTATTAAAAAAATGTATACTTGACCTAATCTTTTCAACCTTTTTTTATTATTTCTCATTTTAATCTTTTTACTGTGTACGAACGTACTTGGATAGATAATCTCTGTTGTGCACCTTATCCGATCAAGTAATCGTATTGATAATGTTGCTAATATTGACATTAATCTTTTGCTGATATCAATTTAACTTGTTAACATTTGCAATGATTGGTAAAACACGGTTTTTAATCTTTAATACTGACTAATAGTATGTTAGCCCTAATGCCTCACCCATACATACTTGCGTGACAAAGCTTTGACTAATTGCCGCGCTAAAGTAACGTCTAAGATTATCACGAGGAAAGCCAAGTTTTAAACGCTCCGACAACTGTATGACAAAACTTGACTATACTTGTCGCTTTTCGCGGAGCTTGTAGGGGAGACCGAGGTGTTTTGAAACAAACGTGATTTGAAACAGCACTGATTTCACGAAACTTAAAATCGTAAGAGAGCTGGAAACGTCGCAATTCAACCCTTTTCCATCGCCCGCAGGCCCTTTTGTTGTTCTTAGTTTCACATCGCCAAAATCTTGAAAAGTAAGTTTTAAACGTCTCTTTCAAACACCTTTGTTTGGATAATGCGTTTGTATTTTGGTTTAGATAATATATGTTCCGAAAGCTTCTTAACTAACTATTCAATTCATAGCATTGGTTTAACTCAATTCTATGTGTTTTGCTTTTTGGTTTTTAATTAAATAAAAATCGGAAGTATTTTCCTTACTAAGGAGATTTGAAACAGAGTGATTCAATTCACCTCGTTTAATTTGTATGGCTGATTTGCTTATATGGTTTATATTTTTAATTATTTTTATTGTGTTTTATTTGTTGATTAGAATCAAATATCATACTATTTCAGTACATGATTTGAATTAGAAGAGATTATTTTGATAAGATTAATAGTACATTTTAATAGTTAACTATTAAATTCTCAATCTAACAAAAAAATATCATACAAAATGATTAAGTTCTATCTTTGAAAGTTTTATTTTATTAAATACCTTTAAATTAAAGCGTCATTTCTACTTTACAACCCTTAATTCTACCAAAAAAAATCTTCTGTTAACTCAACTTACTCGCCTCGACCCCTGTTTCAACTTACCTCGGCATGAGGAGAGTTGAAACAGAATGACTTGTGATGTTCAAGTCGATTTTTTGCCACAGAATTCACACTTACACTTTCTTTGTGTTACTCATCTTCAAGACCAACAAATGAATTATCGATTGACACTTATCACATGCGATTTGTGTGAATAGTACTTTTTCTATTAAGCAAAATATCAAAATTGTTTCAACTCCCCTAGGTCCCCCTTAGCTTTTGCAAACGCTCTACCACCATTTTGTTAGTCCAATTCACTATCTACATTTTAAGCACACGCACGGCTGCTGCGCCGCCTTGAAAATTACTAGAAGACAGGGATGCAGTTGTAGAAGAAAACTTAAAATAAGCGTCCTCGTAACTCCATTGATGTTTGAAATCGCCAGAACATAGAATAAAGAAGAGTCATTTAAATTATTAAAACAATTTTCTTCATATTTCAGTATTGCCACAATGAAGCCCGCTATTTTAGTAACTGGAGGTGCAGGATACGTCGGCTCCCATACAGTTGCAACACTGTTAACAAACCAGAACGACCAGAAGGCCGATGTCGATATTGTTGTAGTTGACAATTTATCGAACACTTACAAGAGCGATGGAGAGAAAAAACCCGAGTCGCTAAAAATTATAGAAGAAATTACAGGGAAGTCTATACATTTCTATGATGTTGATATAAGAGATGTAAATGGACTAAGCAGGGTGTTTGAAAATGTAAGTAGTATTCATGTATCTACTCATGCGCGCTACCTATATTGTTGTTGTACTAATTCAGAAACCTTCTCGGCCTGCGTCCGACAGTTTATCAAAGTTCCATTGCAATTGGCGCATGAGTGCGGTTTAGAAACAATTCCCATACAAACTCTCAACCCTTATTGGTATATTAGAAGAGAATAGAATATATTTCACTCACAAAACAACACTATAAAAGTACCTAACAGAAATGAGGACACAGAATATGTACCTAATTAAAAAAAAAACTTAAAACTAATATTATAAATGTGAAAGTAACTCTGTCTGTATGTCTGTCTGTCTGTTAGCTATTTACGCTTAAACAGCTAAACCGATTGAAATGAAATTTGTCATGAAGATAGTTTGACTTCTTACTACAACTACTACTACTTTCGTAGGCTACTTAAAAACGACAAGTGTGGGTCGGATTTATTTCTACATATAATTGAGGAGTTGCCGTTGAAATTCTCCACCGACAACCGAATTTAGGGCGGGTGGAACTGCAGGAAAATTTAGCATGGAAATAGTTTGAGACCCGGGGAAGGACATTGGCTACCTGAATTCGCCAAGTGTGAGTCGGTTTTTCTTTCTATAATTGTGGAGTTGCCGATAAAATCCTTCACCGAAAATCGAATTTAGGGTGGGTAAAACCGCGGTTAAAAATATTAACTATCATCTTCATAATTATTTTTTCGTGTCGTGAGTTCGCGCACAGTTGCAACCCTAGCAGCTCCGGCGCGCCTGCCGCATGACCCCATTGGGCCGACCGGTGAAGTGTAGTGTTATATAGCGGATCTCTAATGGGCGTAGGGGACAAATCGGCTGACACTAAATGACTTAAGATTTAAAGTATATTTTTCTAGTTATTTACACGTTTTGAAAGTCAGTGAGTTCTTTACGTTGGTACAAAATTTCATATTAATCGGTACAGGGGTTTAAACGTGAAGAGTAGTAATTGACAGACAGACTGAGTTACTTTCGCGTTTGTCATATTTATATGGATTACTTATTTCGAAAGTCAGTCAGGGCACTGCATTATGTAGGTACTGAATAGTCATAAGGGGTTCCTTTAAAGATTGTTCTAGTGTTCTATGTTAAATTACAGCACCAAATAGACAGCGTAATACACTTCGCAGCGCTGAAGGCAGTCGGCGAATCAGTTCAGAAACCGCTCGAATACTATCAAGTTAATATATCGGGGACCTGCACGCTTTTTGAGGTAACACACTTTTTTGTTTACATTTTTGTACCACTAAGTTGACCAACACGCCTGCGGTCCGCCTGATGGTAAGCGGTCACCGCAGCCTATGCACGCTTGCAACACCCGGGGCATCACTCGCGCGTTGTTGACCCTTAAACAATCTAATAATTTATTTCTTAAAGAACCCCATACTGTAGTCCTTAGAGAAAACCTTGGCAGGCTCATTCTACAACTCAAAGGTTCGCGGAAGGAAGTTTCTCTGAAACCGCACTGTACGCGACCATTTTGGTTCTAAAGTGTTAGGATGAATTCACTGCCGATGGCGAGCGGTCCGATGGTAGAAAGTAGCCGTGGTCATTATTTCAAATAATTCCTTAGATCACATCCCATTACACAAGCGGTAGAACACACACAGGGAGGCAAAGTCTCTCCTCAGACTTAAGGGTTTGATAAGGCAAGTGAGTTTGGTATCGTCGACAATCCTCAAAGCCCGTCGTTGAAACGAGTCAATCGGGGCAAGCTGGTATTACTACTTATTATTCTAAAGTTGGTGTTTTTTGACTTCGGGACATGATCAGAACCAGGGTTGTGGCGATGGGCTTACTGGCTACCTGGCACGCCGGACCAAAGTGGTTGTTCGATATAGGCTGTCCGCCAGATGATGATGACGAGGGTGGTGTATCCAGTAACTAGCCACTCCTCTTTGAGGAATTTAATCCGTGTATATGTTTTTCTATAGGTACTTCATACTTGTGTTTATTAGGTTCTGTTCTATGCTGAGTGCTGTGAGTAAATTAACCTTTTTATTATAAGGTAATGCGTAGGTTCGGAGTGTACAAACTAGTGTACAGCTCATCAAGCACGGTCTATGGCGAGCCGGAACGGCTGCCTATAGACGAGGGGCATCCCACAGGAAAGGGACTTACCAGTCCATATGGAAAATCCAAGTATTTCTGCGAAGAGATCATGAAGGACATTTGTCGTAGTGATACGGTAACTACTTATATGACTTTTGTATAAATTGCCTTTGGTGACAACCCAAATGCGGAATGATTAAAGCTAAAGCACGGACGCTATGTAGGAAGAATTTCGTTTCATGACCGGCCACTATTTGTCTCCGTTGCACGCGCATAATTATTTGCTGTCGCATTCGGACGGATGCGATGACCGACAGCTGTCCTCAATATAACTACTTTTTTGACAACTGACACAGGCTAAACAGTTAAAGGTCAATGTACGAAATTCTTTGTGCTTCGCGTCCGTGCTATATATTAAAGTTAAATATTTAAATATATCAACCTCAGTCTTACTATTTTGAGAAAAGTTTTGACGTTTGATGTTTTATTGTCTATGCTCTGTAATCAATCTCTAAAGATATAGTATAAAATAGATCAGCAGACTATTAATAAATATTTAAATATATTTTTGGACATTGCACACAGCGCCGTCTGGCCTCAAAGTAAGCAAAGCTTTTGTTATGGGTACCAGACAACGGATACAAATACATATAATTACTTTTTTTTTTTGTAAATACACACATATCATATATAAATACACCCAGACTCAAGACAAACACAAATGTTTTTACATAAATGTTCGTCTAGTGCGGGAATCGAACCCACACCCTCTGCACAGCAGTCGGCCACACTAACAACGAGGCTGCGAGTAGTAGTAATAGTAGCGACACTGTTCAGCTAAACACGCTGAAGGTCACACTAGTATCCTACAAAATGTTAGTGGGATTCCTTGCAGATCAAGGGTGTTAGTTTGATATGTAAGTGGGTGTACCTTACCAGCCTTATACGTCCACATTATTGGACCACAGCCAACCGTTACCTTGGCGATGCGGATTGTGGACTTTACCTATGTTTTTTGACGTATGCACGTGTAAGAAACAATTTACTTGTGAAGTTAAGAAAAAAAAAAGTGGTATACGCTAAGCTCGAACCTCTGACCCTCAGAACGTAAGGCAGACATTGAAACCACTAGGCTACGTAGTATACAAAAAGCCTTAATTCTAGTTTGTGCCGCCAGCTGAAAAAATTTTGTGACAGTAAAGAGTTATTTATTTTTGCGATATTAAATCATCAAAGAAAGTGTATCACTTCTGGGCCATTTATTTATTCTTATGACTAAAGTTATGTATACGAAGGTAAAACGAATATAATATCTGATAAATTACGGTATACATGGGATCAATTCTCATACGGCGGCTTCGTGGCTCAGCGGGTAATGACCTGCCTGGTGAACCGAGAGGCGTGGGTTCGGTTCTCGCAAAGGGCAAATATTTACTTGATAAACATTTGTTTTGTTTGTGGTTTATTTATTATACAATATGTTCTTACAAAAATGCATTTATGTATCTATTGTCTGGTGTCCATAGTACAATCTTTGCTTAGTTTAGGACCAGATGGCGCTGTGTGTAATGAGAAATACTTACTTATTATTATTATTTGTGATGAAGATAGTTCTAAATCTAAAATATTTAAAAAAAACACATAGATTCACTCTTCGCTTACAAACGATTACGTACATAATAATAATTTTATTTCCAGAAATGGCAAATAGTATCACTGCGCTATTTCAACCCGGTGGGGGCTCACCACAGCGGTCGCATCGGGGAAGACCCTTCAGGGATACCGAATAATTTGATGCCTTACATAGCGCAGGTAACCAACTTATCTTTTATGTCACGTACATTGTAAAATTGTGCTAAACCAAATTATCCTTTAATATCTTGCTACAACTGTAAATGTGTGAATATTGAGCTGGCAAGTTAGATTAGCCGCGTACCGACCTGGCCATTCAGCTTGGTTAGCGGAGGCAAATGCAGAGACCTCCTCGTATGAGCACTGCTGCGGTTAAGCCATCGGGATTTTGGTGATGCTTGAAGGCGCCTCTGTCGAATTTGCTTGTGTAGAGGTCGCACAGCATCGCTCGCTCGCGATATGGAGAGCAGCCTTAAAAATGTATTGCATTATATGGGAACTGGAGACGCTTTTGGGACTCCCAACGTCTACAATAAATGAATAGGGGGCTGAAGAAAGACGCACGAAGAAATAAGTATACGAGAAATGAATCATCCAGTAGAGGAGCTAATCCCAACCTTCTAGATTTTTGTTTTTTTTTATTCTATATAAGTTGATGACCATTAAAAAACGCAGTGTCCGAAACGGCGATATAAACTCCGCGTAGTTTGTCACTCGAGAACCTTCCTGGCCTTTCTTCCTCATCGATTATCTACTTTAACTTGGTGCTTAGTAATAAACATCTAGCATAGAGCTCCTAGAGATTAAGTTTCTATAACAGTAACTTATATTTATAGGTAGCAGTGGGTCGTCTAAAAGAACTCCAGATCTTTGGAAACGACTATCCAACAGAAGATGGGACCGGAGTGAGGGACTACATTCACATAGAAGACCTTGCGGAGGGACACGTGAAAGCTGTCAAATTGTTCCAGCAACCAGGTTTCAGTGGCTTCCATGCAGTTAATTTAGGTAAGTTTATGTGGATTGGGATAAGATTGCAGTTGATATCTACGTTAAAGTTGTGGAATGATATTTTCAATCTATATTTGGCGTGGTTCAAACCCGGAGTGAAGTTCACTGAGGGTATTATTACACAAGAGGTGGGAATCACATTTTCTTCCGAGTGATACATAGTGAATTATGCTACACCTGCTAGTTTATCATAGTTCACAAAAATAAAGAGAAATCAAGTGATGTTGGCTCAAAAGTACACGTCTTCTTCACGGTGGGTAGAAGACGTGTACTTTTCTGCCGACAGTGATGACGTACGTTTTCACTTGATTTTAGAAAAGTATATAAAGTAAGGTATTTGTATACACACATACACACGTGTGTTTTATTTTTTTGTATCTATTTAGGCCCCTCTTGTGGCCGGCATAGTGAAAGAGCTAATTTCACGCACCGTTTATGTATCCTACTGTCTTTTGTTATAATGTCTGGATGGATGTTTGTTAATTAAGAACGCTTCAGCCACTGGACGGATCGGGATGAAGCCTGGCACACCTATAGATTAAGTCCTGGAATAGCACATAGGCTACTTTTTATCCCGAAAATTTTAAACGTTCCCGCGGGAATAACTGTAACCGAGCTTTTAAACGAACTATAGCTATAGCTACAGCTTGCTATAGCAATCGTCATTAGTATAAAAATTAATGAGTTAATTAAGGAGTTCCACGCCGATAGTCAAATTTAGGGCGGGGGGAGCCGCTGGCAAAGTCTAGTATGGTTATAAATCCGTCCTCTACAGTGTCTTCTTATCATTGGAGGGAAACCTTTACCTTTTTAACCATTCTAGCAGCCGTTAGGCGGCCACTGCTGGACACAGGCCTCCTTAGATTTCTAACTGGTTGGCTATATTTTCCGCGGTCCCAACTAGGTCAGCCCACCTAGTGGGTGGCCAATGTCTTTGCTCTAAAACTTTTCTAACCTATCGTTGATAATTTCTACGAGATATGTAGCCTGCTTGTTGCCACTTTAGCTTACTAATTCTTTTAAGTTATAGGCTTCTTTATTTCTAATTTCTCGTTCCGGATCTTATCAAGCATAGCTCTTCCCTATGTCCGCTCATTTATTCAAACGAACAACTAGTTTAAATGGTTGTACTGATTAAGAAACCTACCTGGCTGTGTGCATGTAGTTCTCTTTTTTGTGTAATAGAATAGTTTCATCACAAAAGGAGAATGGTTGAGGATTGCGTAGGGGACAAAATTTAATTTTTATGTAGATAGCCAGACATATGTAATTTTTTTATGACATTTACAGGTACCGGAACGGGCTATTCAGTTCTGCAAATGATAGCCGCGTTCGAAGCGGCCAGTGGTCGCAAGGTTCCGTACAAAATAGTAGCGCGTCGTCCAGGAGACATAGCAGCTAATTATGCGGACGTCTCTCTCTCACACAGGCTTCTTGGCTGGAGAGCGACAAGGACGCTAGATGACATGTGTAGAGATACGTGGCGTTGGCAGAGTAGCAACCCTAGCGGGTTTAAGAAAAGCTAATGTTTTTTCATAGTAAAATGTGCTTTATAGTTAAAGCAATACTGTTATTTTTTGTTTGTTCTGTCTCGAATTCTTAGAATAGGGTTGACACTATTTCGTTGCTATAAGATTACATATTTTTATATGAACTTTTTAAATAGTTTTAAAAAAAATTATTTGTCTATTAGTACAAATTAGAATGTTTCGTATTTACCAAGCAATAATATTTATTTGTTTTCAATGTTCCTATTGTGTTGCCATAGCTATTTTTTATTGTTTAATTGTGTTTATTTTTATAGTTTAATTTAATTATAACCAATTACCAAAAACAAACCAAAGTTTGTGCCAGTGATTTATGAATTGAAATTTTAAATTAAGTGGGTACATTGTGTATTTAGTTATAAATTTGGTGCCAAAAATGATTTTTTTGAGAAATTTATATAGAATTTATGTTTATTTAATTAATTTTTTTATATTGTTATGCGTGGTTTTTATATTTTTTAGTCGTGCTCATTTTGGAGACCGTTAAAATGTGATGTTACAAATGGCGATATTTCACCCAAGTCTGTGCGTTCGCCGTTAAAAAAAACCCTTTCACTGAGGTCCCACAATTCCAAAACACACCACTCACCTCTAAGAGATTTAGGGTCATTGGTGCATCTTCTATAAGAGAAAATAAGAGGTACATCTCTAGCGATGTATACTTCCGGGATCATTTGCAAGACAAGGTAAAGCTGGGGTCTAAAAATGTGGAGTATTTAACAGAGCGAAGCAGTACTTCACCTCGGGGCAAAGGTTGCTGGTTTACAAGTTGCAAGTCCGGCCCTATATGGAGCACTGCTGCCATCTCTGGATACCAGATTGGCCCTTTTGACTCGGTTCGACGACGGGCTGAGAATTTCGACGATTCCAAATTCACAAGCCGTATAGAACATTTAAGACTGAGGAGCGCGGTTTCAGATGAACTTCCTACCACGAACGCTTAGGTTTTTAAAACGTTTAAAAATATTGCTTGCATTCATTTTGTTTTACGTCATAGAGGTTACTATTTCCCGAATTTTTTTTGTCCAAAGGAATCTAAAAGTCTAAAAGACACGCACGTTTCTTTCCTAAAGCCATGATTGCAACTAGCTGTAAAATATGGTATTTTAAAGAAAAAAAAACTGCAATCGCTTACATGAAACTTATTCGGTCTTACCCAAACTACAGATTAAAGTTCAGAAACGTCAAATCCCGCCGTTGTGACGTCACTATTTTTACGGTCTATAATTAGACTGTGAAAGTGTAATGTCAATTTAGGAAAAAAAAACCACTCTATCAAACTTGTTAGTTTTTCCCAAACCACAGATTAAAGTATAGAAACGTGAAACTTGTGACGTCACTACTTTTACGGTCTCTAGCCAATAATTTGCAATGAGAAATTCCTTATAGGCAATCTTATAACGAATTAAAACCAGTATGTCAAAAGTAGGTACGGTCCAGGCTAATTAAACAATAATTTTATTTGATAAATGAATCCAAACGAATCTAAACCAAAGATTACAAGTTTTGTTTGACTAATCTTTTTTTTATAATTTAGCATTCCATACTTCTATGCATTTCTTATTTAGTTCCGGCTTTAAGCTAATGTTTTCCAAAGAAAGTATTTAGGTGCTAAGATTTAATGGTTATTTTTATTTCTTGATTATAATGAATTTGTAATAAATGTTGTTTTAAACTACTTGTTTTATTCCAACCTTTTCTGAAACCACTATATACGGCATAACCTTTTAAACAGATCGAGCAAAGCTGTCGAATCAATTGTTAGAGAAAACTTTGCTGAGCTGAAATACAGTTATTACGGCATTGACGGATGGCTGTGGCAAATGCGTAGCAAAAAGCCGGTAACTTATTTTTCGCAATGAATATTCGCCCTTTTTCACCCAGAGCAGGCGCTCCTCTCACGGACGGCTCTTACTCTTATCAGGGTAAAGAGAGATCGCCTTCATAAAAACCTGTAGAACTTTATTTGCATGTATTATGACATCCATACCACTGCAGTGATGGAAGTGGAACACTATTGATATGGCCCAAAGCAAATTTCCTTTCTGCGATTGATGATTTCGATTTTGCCGCCACTTCTCACCTAGAGCATCGATGATCTTGTGGCTCAAACCTCTAAGGTCAAACAATAACGATTAAGGTGTATCTGAACATATTTATTCACACAATCAACATCTGAACATATTTATTCACACAATCAACATCTTTCGCTACTCAAATCGTACTTCTATATATATATATATAGAATATATAATCGAACTCTTAAGAGGATACGATTCGCGCCGCCTCGTAGCGGGCTTCATATAAACGAATTTCTCATTTGTTTCTGACATATACTGATGTGTGAAATTTTTTAGTCATAATACCAAGCCGACCTATGTCTTGGTTCTAGAAGTTTTTTAAAACCATTTGTGTAAAAAACAAGAATCCTGTATAACTTTTGAACTATAAAATTTAATAGAAAACTGGCACACTGCAGACTTAAAATATTTATTACTAGAACATATCTTCAAAATTTTGTGGTTTTTGATCAGCAAGTGTCAAAAATAAGTAAGAAATTCGTTTGTATGAAGCACGCTGGGAGGTGCTCCGAATCGTATTCTCTTAACCATATTCGCAAAATGTATATTTATTTATAAAAAATCAGTCAATTTGTAGCGTATTATATTATATCGTACAGCTACAAGCCAGGCTAACATCACGCGTCCTACATCGCGCTATCAAAGTTTCTTCGGCAGTTTATATAGAAACTGAAGCGCAAGTTAAGAGGGGGATCTCCTTTTTGCCGCGGCACCACAAATATTAGAAAAAAGTTTTTATAGAACAAATTATGAAATCAACATTTCATGATTAAAAATGCGTCTTGCGACAGTTATAAACAGATATATATGATAATAACACATTTGAAGCATCAAAATGTGTCTAGTTATGGATATTTAGTGCACCGCAGGTTGCATGGCAAGATTAGTATTCATCTTAAAGAGAACGCATGAAATGTTAAACAGTTTGTGTTTTTATATATCTTAAATTGTGTAAGTAAAAAAAACGTATTTATTGATATTAATTCTCTGTATTATCTAAAATTACAAATCTTTCATAATTTTCATCATTACAAACTAATTCGCTTGATTATCCAGCGCAGCACTTTGGCGCTTAAAAATATTCTTTTTCTTTACATTTTTACAATCATTCACATTTAGGCTACGTTCCAAAAAACGTGAAAATTAAGAAAGTGATTTTGAAACGCCCGGCCCTGGGATATTTTCCAACTATAAAGTTGAATTATTTACATACCCACAGATACGGTTGGAAATCACTGCTCTCAGTGTGAAAATTAACTGTCAAACTTTCGTTTCGAAACGGGTGGAAAATCCACTTTACCGGACAATAATCACTCGGCAGATAAAAGTAAATTGAAACGTAGCCTAAGTGAAGTGTGGGAAGGGAAAATATTGCTTATATTCTCGCACACTGCTGTAATAGGTATTATCACAATATCTATATAATTTGAAATATTAAAAGCAAAAAAAAAAAGAATTGTGCTGGCAAGTAATCAGTGTGAAAATAAAATAAGAAATAAACAATGATATTCATATAAAAGAGGTAATGTATATTATTTAAATTGTGTGTTAGTAACCACACTTGCTGTAAGTAAATAAAAATAAACATTACATATAAAAACATTGAATTACGATACACAAATAGTAGGTATATATATAGTGATGCATTAAAACTTGAGTCATAGTCAAGATTAGCGACTTATTTTTCCGTAAATGTTTAATGTGGCCTGTTCCATTCTAATACTGTGGTCAAATCCATTAATCGATTAGCTTTTAACTCCATTTTAAACTGACTTCAAAGATTTTTGGCAATAAATAATAAATTTTTCCTTTTTAGTGCATCTTTTTAATTCCGGTTGTTTTTTTTTGTTACAAAGGTTTGAAATCGAATAAGGTATTTAATGCTATTTTCATAAGATGGCGCTTATATTGTAAATTTTCCTTACGGTCTATTGGGTTCCACTTGTGGGTCCTAGTACTATGTTTTGACACTTTTTAGTTTCATCTGTACCGTGTCTAATCAAATCTTGTAAATTTGAACAACTACCCCGTGTCCGATTGAGTTAAAATTTTGCACACACGTAAATCGGACGATAAAGCAATATAATGATGCCATATAGTTGGTCTGATAATGAAGCCAGAAGCTGGCCATAGGACCTCTGTAACGAAAAGATGCTACCCTATCGTCTTTGGGCTTGTTTGATTTGTCTTGACAAGTACTCTGGTCTTAAAAGATAGCCAGGGTCTGAACGAAAGCTTGCTTGTAATTTTTTTTACGTAAATACATATTCATGTTTACGTTTTAAGCACGCACCTGACTCAAACTTGCTTATTAAGATTCAGAAGGTAAAAAACCATAATTGTCGGCAAGACAGACAGCGTAGGCATAGAAATAAGATTCCGTTGGTAGCCTTTGGTACCTTACGGAACCTTAAAGAGAATGAATTAGATAAGGACCAACTATTCCAATCTAATCCTGTTTCTAATCGGTCTAAGGTAATAGATTATAATGGAATCAAAAGCGGAATTTAATCCATTAATGGATTTAACCTCTTAATATGAAACTATCATGAACATATTAATTTTTAAAATTTTAAATTTAACGTTTAAAGGATCTCTTTCACACAAGTTCATACAATTACAAAAATAATATTGCTAGTGTAAATTAAAAATAAAAAGAACATTAGAAAAACTTAGTTACTACATACTTAAAATTATGTCTTAACACTAACCAAAGATTTTTTTATCAAATTTTGTGTAAAACCAATACCAACACAAGTTACTTATAACTAAATTCAGAAAAATCAAAATAACTACACTCATGGTAATTACTCTTGTGCCTACAATCAAAAATAATGTAATAAAATAATTATCATTGGAAAGCGTACAGGAATAACAAAATAGTTCTCGTCGCATACATTACACAGAGTAAAATCATATGTACAATAAACTCTAATAGAATGTGAAGAAAGAAAGTAACTGATCTTCATACAAGCCGTCACACAAGCATGCGGCCCGTCGGTACGCACACTCCCACACACAGATGTTACTACACTCATGTGCTTGTCCCCCCTGTACAGTGGCTTGTGGTAAAGACACAAAATACAGCGACGCGTGAGTGCGAGAGAAATGCCGAATCTAGTGCTAGCCCCGCCCTATTAGCCTTGATAATAGTGGGTTAACTCGACCTTTTGACGAACCAACGATAAGGTGCTATATGAAGGAGCGAGCGGCGTCCCCTGTCACCCAGGTCAGAGCGCACGTAACGGGATATGGAACTGCAAATCGGTACTTTTAACACTATTGTGAGCAACGAATAAAGACTATTCAAAGTTAAGAGATGTCAATTTTAAGAATATTGAATTGGCGGTGTTTTTACACTAATAGTTTTTTTTATTCATAAAAAAATATTAAGAACCGACCGAGATATTTCCAATCAAAGGTTGAAGTAAAATGCATATGTACTGTTTAATACCTCTAAGGTGGCAAACAAGCTTGCGGTCCGCCTGATGAAAAGCGGTTACCGCAGCCTATGGTCGCTTACAACCCCTGGGATATCACTCGCGTGTTTTGCCGACCCTAAAAAAATCTAATAACTTCTTTCTTAAAGAACCCCATAATGTAGTCCTTAGAGAAAACCTTGGCAGGGAGCTCATTCCACAACTTCTAACTTAATTAATTTTTATTAGCCATCAGGTTGCAACAATTTCAGTTTTACTGAGTTTTTACATATATAAAATAAAAAAAATATTAAATATTCTAGGCATAACAGATAGCGTGCCAATAAAAGGTAACCTACTATTAGATTTTATTGTACATATAATAATAATACAATAAAAAAAATATTCCAAAATTAACTTTTCACATTTCTAACAAGCGTTAACTCTTGTGAATTCAGTTTGATTTCATTCTTATACATTGACAAATAATTCAAAAACCTTCATTGCTTCATTAATAAAGGCATCTCATTAGTTTTTACTGACCAAAGACAAATATTACAGAAAATTTAATAGCAAGAATATAAAGAATGAATAAATTTTAGGTTCATTTGCTGGTCACCCTCGGATACGTTGCAAGTTTTGTTTAAGTATTTAGTTGCACGAATTTCAGGGAAAAGGGATCTTGACTTTATCTTATCACCGCTTCGGAATGAATCTTTAATTTTTTACTAAGAAGAGCCGGCAATAAACTCCAGTGATCAATATTTAAAAAAATTCAAACATGCAACATTTCCGAGTGTAACGACTGTTTTAATTATATTTAAACTACATTCTTTGTAATTTTAACATCTATTCTGTAAATTATAAGGCAACTAGTGGTGGCTAGATCTAAGACGGCATTAGATATGCTAGCATATAATATTGATTTAACGAAATATTTAATTGAAAAGGAATATTATACTTTTTTACACTTTGGTCATTAGGTAACTTATGGAACATTAAGGAGTGAAGAAAATAGTAAGCCACAACCGAAACACACATTTCATTCATACATCGCCTCTGATAAATCCGACAACGTCCAGACAGTCACAGCCTCGCGATAAAATGTATCACTGGCTGGACAGCATTCGGCTAAAGCACGGACGCTAAGCACGAAGAATTTCGTTCAATGACCGGTCACTATTTGTCTCTGTTGCACGCGCATAATTATTTGCCGTCGCACTCGCACAGATGCGATGACCTCTGTCATAGAGGAGCGCAACGGCAAAAATTATGCGAAAAGATTGTTTAGGCAGTGACTACTGAATATGCTAGCATATCATTTCTGTAGAACATATATTGAAATCCTATACCTAGTCAAATATTAGGTAGTTACTATTCTAAAAGTACCTGGTTTATTTTACGGATATTTTCAATAATTTGTGGGAATAATGTTACACAGGCCTATACTGTTTTTTGTAAAGAAAGATGTCTTGAGTGTCGAAAAAACCCATGTTAAAGATACATGGGGTTTAGGTTGAAATTGACAACTTGGGCGAATTTCCAAATTGTATTGTATTTAAAATCAACTATAAAGTATTTTTAATTTTCAATAGCAATAAAGATAATCTTTTAATCTTTTGAATGTAATAAATCGATGGTGATTGGTTTTTTCTACCAAAGTTATATTTTTTTATCACAACTATCTTTTGTTTAGGCAAATTACTTTTAACTTATTGGTGGAAGGTACAAAGGCAAAAATGAAACGCTTAGAATTTTACGATAAAATATTATACAATGGGATAGTTTTTAATAGATTAGAACAAAAACATTTTTTAAACTTTACTGTGTCAAAATTGTGCTTTTTGCTCTATTGACTATTTTGTAAGGTACACTTATTTTGGTAATATGTATATTAATTTTTTTATATCAAATTCATATAAAAACCCATATTTTAATGGAAATCAACACTCAAAAACCTATATTTTAAAGGCCTGTGTGATTTGGTTTTTAACATACTTCAAAAAATAAGGAGGTTCTCAATTCGGCTGTAATTTTTTTTTTGATTATCAATATAATTCGTCGTATTTTTTTTATGTTATTTTTAGGATAAATATTTTTTTAACAATGTAAGTTTTTTTAAACGAGATTCAGAGGTTTTGTGAATGAATAATTAAAAATGTCCATAAGTAATGCAACATATAAAATTATAAATTTAACACTAGGATTACACTAACAAATGACTTGTTTTTTTGTAAAAGACAATACTAATATTTAATAAAAAAAAAGGGTGCAATACTTGCGTATTTATTTATTTTTCCTACCAATGGTTGTATTCAAAATTAGCATAAGCTGTTCGCCAATGTTTATAGTCAAAAATATTTAGTGTAAGGCAGTTTGTATATATAATAAATTACGTTGGAGTCACCTTTAGATTACGATATAGGCTAGATCGCGTTAATACGCTGTTTTTGTGCAAATTTTGTTGTAAAACTATTTTATCTAACGGATTGTAAAAAATATCTGTCTTAAAACTTGTTTTTGTCTAGTGCAGTAGTTCCCAAAGTGGTCCAGGTGGCCCCCAGGGGTCCACGGAAGACTCAACGAGGGTCTACGTTGGCGTGACAAAAGAAAATGGGGGTTCACAATTCGTAAGAGAATTCGTGGAGAAAAGTCCACGAAAATTTATCTACTTTCAATAGTAAAGAACTAAAATACTGGCTTGACTTCACCTATCAATGTATGCAGATAATATTTTAAGAAGCTCAGCAACTGTAACTTGTAAAAACTTGCATATTCCATATTTAGATATAGAGCAAATTTCCATAGTCATATCTAATAATCACATTTTTTGTCCAGTTTTGGGAATATGGTGGAAATGTAGCTGCAGGGGGTCCACCGGAACCAGCTAAATTTTGAAAGTGGTCTATGAGAAAAAAAGTCTGGGAACCTCTGGTCTAGTGTATTACCTTACTGAGAGACATTTTAGATTAAAACGAAATTCTGCTTTGAGATCAATATTTTTTTATTTTATTTTTTTGACTATATGAAGTTACAAATCCCTATCCCATGTCGACCTAGTCGACCGGTTTAGATACAGGTCTTGCCAGAGATAAACTAACCGGTCAAGAACGCAAGGCTTCGCGAAAGGGATCCGTATATTAAGGACGGAACACCTTATCAAGTGTTACCGAGAGTCGGTTAAATAATTAGAATTAGTTGTTATTTAGTGCATTGACTCTAAATTGTATCAAAAAGCAAAAAAAAAAGAGACTACAATTAGGTAAAACCTTATTTCATACAAAAAGGCGTCCTTATGGTATAAACTACTCAAGAAGTATATAACAAATATATCATATATAATGCCTATGATATTGTATAATGATTTTTAGTATATTCAGATGCACAGCGTTAGTATTACAGAAATTGGCCTTCTAGTCTATATCGCCCTCTTAACAGGAATATAAGTAATGTAAGTATATTTTAATAATGGTTTATTATTAAAAATACAACAAGAAAATATATTTGCAAAACGTACTTCAGTACGTACAATTTTTTATGTGACACGCATATAATACCTAAATATAAAAAAAAACTTATGTTGTGTTTTTTAATAAAGATTTCAAACATAGGTTTACCTAAAGTTAAATTTAGTTTAATGGGCAACTAGCAAACTATGAATTAGAAATAAGATTTTTCATACTCAGAAACTGAATATTAAATTTATTTTTGATAGGTTGGTTTTTATTAAATTCAGTTGGAAAACAATGTGTAGTAGATTCTTGCGCCGAGCGAAAAGCGACTACTTGCTGCATTCAGTTCAGTTTTTCTTAAAACACAAGTACAGTAAGAAGAACTCAAATATTAAGACCATAATCTGCATTTCTTTTTATTACAGTGAAAAAAATCGAAGAGTAACAACAAAGAATTTGACTATCTATTACGAACTACTTTTTTGTTTCCTTAGATGTTAAGGAAAACACCTTAGATAAAAAAACAGCAAAAGTAATTATATAACTAATGGCTTTATGTAATTTTGATTATATTAATTTTTTTTCTCTTAACCCGAGATTAAATGCATTTGCAGACAACATTTCTGCACTATAAACCCGGGATGAAGTGGAACTTCAAACAATATTCCTGCACTATTTTTATAGAACTAAAGCAGGAAAAAAAACACTTTCTGAACTCCATTCAGGTTAATAATTATGAAATTCCTTGGTTGTTGCAAGAAACACATTTATATTTTTATACCAATACTACTAATTGAAAAAGAAGGTAAATAAATAATAAAAAAAAACATCTTAAACAATTGTTGCAAGTTACCTTATAAAATATATTGATCATTTTCCACACTTGTGTTGATCTACTTTTTCTGTCCTCAGTTTTAGTCTACATTTGGTGCTCAAAACTTCACAACTCTTTGACTATTAATATTCAAATAGTAGCTTTAATAAAAAAAATAGTTTAAATCAACACATGAACATTGTTTAAAAACATAGGCCCGAAATGGTAAATGTCCTTTTTAAAGTAAAACTAAACAGGTATTAACTGCCATACGTAGTGTATTTAGTTATTGTTATGCTACATTGGTGTTTCTCACGTGTTCACTAAAGTCTTTAGGGCACTCGTACACTGTCTAGCTGTTAGCCTTCTCGCTTGATGCTCGGCATCTGTGGTGGAGGTTCAGCAAGACCTTTAACCTGAAAAAAGAGGCTAAGTAAATCTTCTACTCCATATTAGCATTGAATTTCTAGATTTCCAATTCATTGCTATAAATACTTTTTGTGTAGGTAATAATTTATTATTAGATGCTGCAAAGAATTTTGGTCGATTAAACATTATTAAGATAGATCATAATTTTGAGTAAGGTATCAAAATTTTATATAGTGCATATTTTAGAAGCCACTTTGAGTATGCTTGTCAAATATGGGACCCTTAGTATTCAACCTATAGTAACCGTGTCGAAGATATACAAAGAGGTTTTCAACTATGAATTACTATGTCGCAGGTTTCATATCCTTCCCTTATATATGGGTAGGGTAAGTGACATAGCTGATATAACTTTGCTGTCGCGAAAATTAAGGGCGCGGTTAGATCTGTGAGTCTTAAACTAGTGGTTAGTGTGCTAGAAAACTTACAGCGCACGGACGGTCACATCACTGAGCTTTAAATATGTGGATAGTGTGCTAGTAAGATAGCGCTTAGTGATCATACTAGCAGAGCTACTAGATAAAAGACAGTACATTGGTAAAACGATTGATGGAACGAGATAGAACTATAAAGTTGAGCTGTATAGCAGCAGTATCAGTTAAGGACGTCATCATCATCTTCCGAGCTATCGAGAACTTTCTCTTCTTCACTCTTACAACTCATTTGAAACACGATTAAACAGTTTTTAACACTTCTATTCAGATGCAATGCAGCGAACTGAGTGAAGCTATCTGAACAAAGCCAACATCGCCTTACGAGTTTACTATCTTCTATTTAATAGCTCAACTTCTACACTAGTTTTACAAGCTGAGCTGGAATCTCAATAGTGTCGCAATGTGAAACTGAAAACTATTGATCTATTACAATGCCATTTCGCTGTAACTTAGTTAATCAAATGGCAGTTTACCTTATCTATGCTATTAAATAACTTCTATAGCACGGACGCGAAGCAGTGAGAATTTCGTTCAATGATCGGTCACTATTATTCTTTGTTGCACGCGCATAATTATTTGCCGTCGCGCTCGCACAGATGCAATGACAGACCGCTGTCATCAGAAATTACTACTATTTGACCACTGAACACAGGCTAAAAAGTATAAGGTCATGTACGAAATTCTTTGTGCTTAGCGACCGTGCTATAGCTTATAGCTCACTAGCTAGCTCTCAGTCTAAACGCACCATAAGGGGATGATCGACTTTTGCATAAAGGTTCCTGTTAATGTGAAGGCGAGTACTAAGGAATTTGCATAAAACATGATATATTTTCTAAAAAAAAACGAGTTGCACTCCGGGAGTGCCGGCAGAAGTGAAAACCTTTACACACGATTCGCGCTTAACACTCAAATATGTCACAAGTCATGTCTTTGACATTGTCAAGAAATAATAATGTTTGTTTATTTACTTTTTTGACGTAGTATATTTGACATCTCAATCTGTCATAGAATTAAAATTCCATATCCAACCTCCCTGTACTACTCATAATCGCGAATACTAAAAATAAAAATTATAATAGGCGTGGCATTACGGTTTCCGTCTTACGAATTTCCACGATTAGGACACGTGACCTGACGCGAGTTTATCATTTTTTACCCATACCAAAAAAAGTGCACAACGCCGCTAAAGAAGTTTTCACTTCAAAAATCTGTAACAACGTGAGCGAGTGCTGAAAAATATATTTTGCATAATTCATCCCTCAGGATGGTTAAAATGGGCTTTGGTACGGAACTCGTCATTTTTTAAACTGCATAAAATTTGGTATTTGACCTTAAGGTAAAAAATTTAGATTGTTGTATTTCACAATTTCTTTAAGACGGCATAATAGGGGATGAAAATTTGTATGACAATTTCGATATTATGGTAGGTAAAATTATTAAAAGTTAAAATTTGTCCGTTTTTTCAAAAGTCCACGACGACGAAGTCGCGAGCAAAAGCTAGTACATAATATAGCAATAGATTTTTTATTAAATTAAAGCTAAATGTAATGTTTAATTAGATAAAATGAATACCCAGCCAAAAAAGCGTCGTAGGTCTCGCCAAGGAAACAATTTATTTATTTTTTGCTGCGCGTAATATTAAATTTATGATATCTTCTAAAGTATTAATTTTAACGATATGCAGTTAAAAAAGAAGCATATTTATTCTACATTAAATGCTTAGGATAATTAACATATTAAAGAAGATAATGATCAATATACTATACTGATCAAAATAGTTCCCGAATAACCTTAACTTTTTCTCTCACTTTTTAAAAAGTAAAAGGGGTTATTGTGAGTAAACCGTAGGAGACAGGTTATACCATCACATACATCTTTGTAAATCGCAAAATCTAGTTTTTTAATAAAGATTTTTGTAATTAAGACTTTACTTAGCGCACGCCATGTAAAGCTCCCAGTCAGCATATTTTTTCCGATATCTTCAACAAATTTACACAAAAAAATATTAGGTAAACAACACGTATAAACCATCGTCTTGAATAACTCTATCTATTGATGAAAACCGCATTAAAATCCGTTGCGTAGTTTAAGAGATCTAAGTGTACAGAGAGACAGGCGGCGGTAAGTGACTTTGTTTTATACTATGTAGAGATATTTATTATTTGAAGAAAATTTTAAATGGCTTACATATAACTATGTATTCTATAATCTTTGAAATAACTGTCAGATTCTTTTAAAAATAAAAAAAAAATACACTACATAGTTATTCAAACAATATTATAACTGCATTATTCACTTGACTGTAAAGTTTATTTTAAAAAATACACTATTAAATTTTTTCTTATCTTGATTTATGTTTATTCTAATTTAAAATCTTACTAAGGTGACAAACAAGCTAACGGCCCAGCTGATGTTAAGCTGTCAACTTAGTCTAGATTCTTGCAACACTGAAACACAATCTCCCTGAGGTAACCGGCAAGTTAAAAAAAGATAATCACTCGATTCTTGAAGAACATCATACAAATACATACAAAAAACAACTTATTACTTGCACTTTCTATATAATAATACTATCACCTGCAGTTTCTACTTGCCAAATCATACAAACTGTGTTACACCTAATATCTTTAACTGTAGACACTTCGCTACTCAAAACGCGCTATTTACCACAGTCGAAAAAAGTCATATTCATCCATAAAATGACCGTGATTTATTAATAAACAATGTTTTTATCAAACTAATTAAATGTATGCAATCAACAAAAACTTTAGTCATTTCATAATTCACTGACATTTCAGGACTAAATATGCTTTTTGCGACAATGATAATTAGCAATTTATGATGATAACGTATTTTAAGCAACCAAATCTTTATAGTTATGAACATTTAGTGCACCGAAGGTTGTATGGAAAAAATCTGATGCAGATTCACCTTAAGGCAAAGAGAATCTAAGCGATCATTTCTTTATATGTAAGATCTCACCTTAAGTCTGGCCGCAGTCTTAAGGAAGGCAGGCAGCTGTTCCTGAGAAACATTCACTTCTCCAGCGTACATGAATTCCAGGATTGCTTGTAGATGCAGATATGATACGTCTTTCAAAATTATTATTGGGTGTTTTGATGGATTTTCCTAAAAAAAAAGAAAACAAATTAAAGAAAATGGTAAATTTATGTTTATTTAACAACTGTTGGCTCTTAAAATACGTAGAGGATTGAATCAAAGTCACCAACATAATTTAAACAGTTAGCATGTAGTAGTGGCTACAGGCAGGCTAAATTAAAAGCAATACCATGTTGGTTAACAGGCCTTTTAATAGCCATTAAGAAATTTAAAGCTGTCCTAAATGTTATGTGGATAAGAACACCATAACAGCAAAAATATCTGTCAAATAATATTATTATTTGGGCTATTATCTTAAGAATCCACTGATCTTCCTAAATGACATCAGAATCAATACTGTACAATCATTAAAACTAAGAAATTGTAACCAAAATATACTAATATATAACTCTGTAGGCTTCTGTGACTCAGTGGGTAACGATCTACCTGCTGAACTGGAGGCGTGGGTTCGATTCCCACACAGGACAAACATTTATATTTGTTTGTCTTGAGTTTATGTATAATATATATTTATTCACAAAAAATGTATGTATATGTATTTGTATCTGTTGTCTGGTTTGTCTAGAATTATTATTATATTATAAATTTGAAAGTGAGTATATATTTGTTTGTCCTTTCTTTGTCGAAAAGGATTAAGAAGGGATAGTTAGAGATCCAGAAAAAATACAGTAGTTCCCGTAGGGGTAACTAAAACCGAATTTTACATGGATGGACTTTAGATAACTTATTTCCTTCCTACTATTATCAAGGAATTGCCGTAGAAGTTTTACGCCGATATTTATCATATATCAGAATGTTGAATTAGCAGTGCAACACTATGCCTTGTTATCATTAATGATTTCCTTTGCAGTAAATTTAAATATATCAGAAGCATAAATTTACTGCAAAGGAAATCAATAATGATAACAAGGCATAGTGTTGCACTGCTAATTCAACATCTTGCCTTAAAATATGTTTACATTGAGTATCCGTCGTCTTGAACTATTTAGACAAGGCTTTATGTTTCATGTAAAGATAAGAATTTTCATAATCTAGTAACTCAGAAGTACTAACATATTACTAATATAATAATTATTACTAACTAATATAGTAAGCTCAGCAACTTCTGAATCAACTCTTAAATTCTTTAATAGAAAAGCTATACTATTCCAAAGTAACATAAGCTGCATAAATAGCTAGGCACTGTTAATTGCTACTCCATTTCTAAAAAAGTTGACTTCGTTAAACCGTTACATTTTGAAAGATATCCCTATCCCTAGTTTGCATTTTATATTGTTGCGTTATTAACCTACTTATAAAAACTGTTGGTTTGGGTTCTGGAAGTTGACAGGTAAGGAACAAAAACAAAAGACATGTTAAATTTGAGTGTGTAAATAAGTAATCTGGTATAATATGGATATTATACTATATGGATATTATATTAAGTATGGGGTTCTTCAAAAAAGAAGTTATTAGATTTCCTGAAGGGTCGGCAACGCGCGAGTGATGCCCCTGGTGTTGCAAGCATCCATAGGCTACGGTGACCGCTTACCATCAGGCGGACCGTAGGCTTGTTTGCCACCTTAGTGGTATAAGAAAAAAAAAAAATATTCCCTTTCATAAACATTAATATGTTGAAGTTCTCGTCTGAAAGCAAGGTGCTGAAATATCTTAAGCCATGGAAAAAAGATGTTCAACTGCAGAACTTAAGGGTATAGCATTATATAAAAGTACGTAGTATTTGTATACTTAAAAAAACAAACAAACAAAACACTCGCGCTAAGTAATAAAAAATTGAAAATTTGAATCAAATTCCTTCCCAGTTTTCTTACTACCCGCACCGGCACTAATACTTACCTAGTTTCTTTTTGGTAAACTGGTACTGGCTTAACGATTTACGAAATTGGGGAAATATGACAGAAGTTAACAAGTCCGTTATCATATTTTTTAAGTACACTAAAAGATAATCTGTTAGTCAAAATGTTAACTTTGTTATTTAAGGATTAACAAGTTAATGCCCAGCTATGCTTGTACATAATGTTTTGATTAAAATAAGTTTTAAGCTTGCTAAATCAAGTCAGAAGCAAAAGGGCGCTATTTGTTTATATTGCAATGAAGCGATGGGTGACCTGATTAGCTACAACCCAAGCCGAGGCTTGGGCGTTATATGGTCTAAGACTCCTTCATAGTCTGGTCCCAAAAGTCTGATGGAGTAGTAATAGCTGCAAAAGCCAACTGCAAAGTTTATTCAGAAAAAAAAGGAATATGTTACCTATATCAAATTGTCAATAAATAAGGTTCATAATTGATAATGATTCGTTAAGTTAAGCTGCAAACTCCATCACCCATTCTTGTATTATCCTCCTATAATATGTTTTTTACTGGAGATCACTATAAACAATATATATTATAGCAACACTTATGTGCAAGGGGTAGGTAAGACATATTGTATATATACTATCAATATCCACTTTCATTAGTGCAGTGGTGCATCCCATCTCAATGTGACTGGGGGTTGAACCTATCACAGTTTATCTGGCACGAAACAGACCCAAGACACAATACTACTACTGGGATTTTTTTTTTTTTCACTTGTCTTCTCAGATGTCAAGTTGTAATTAGGACATCAGGTACCACAAAAATTTAACAATCATGTTGGTGATAATACATAAAAAATAAAATATATATATTTTATATTTAAAATATATTTAACAATTTATTGCATTTGATGGATATCAACTATAGCATGGACGCTAAGGAGGAAGAATTTTGTTCAATGACCGGTTACTATTTGTCTCAGTTGCATGTGCATAGTTATTTGCCATGGCAGTCACATAGATGCGATGACCTCTGTCATAGAGGAGTGCAGCTGCAATAATTATGCATGTGCAACGGAGACAAATAGTGACGGGTCATTGAACAAAATTCTTCCTGCTTAGCGTCCATGCTATAACACAAATATCTTTTAATACAAAAGACAAAACTTACAGAGGAGTTTAGTTTACTTATCTGGCCTCAGGGCTACTAATTAAAAAAAGCTTGTATAATGGAAACCAGATAAAGGATGCAAAGACATATAGGTATAAGTTTGTTTATAAACATACATATTATACACAGAAAACACCCTGACTCAAGACAAAAAATTGTTCATTACATGAATGTTTGTCCTGTGCCTAGATCAAACCCGTGCCCCTTGGATCTGTAGGTAGTCACAGTAGTAGGTCAAACCACAAACAAAAAAGCTGTCTGTTTTTTTCAAAAGTATATGCAGAAAAAGTTATGGGGATAAGCTAGTATATAGTTATCTTACAATAAAAACATAGTTTAGGGTTGATTCATATATCACATAATTTGAATTACACAGTTTTATAACTCTGAGACTGTGATCAAAGTAAATCGATATATTAAAAGATGTTGTGATTTTTGTGGTACTGATGTTATATCATTATCAATCAATGAGATCTTTTAGGATCTATCAATCAAGGTTTGCATAGATGTCAGTATAATTAAGATTGTGTCATTGTAAACGCTATTCTATGCTTTCAAAGCCCAGTAACTAGCCAAAAGAATGTGAAAGGGTGGGTGCCAGAGAAAGTGCATAGCCCTATGTGTATTGCAGTAATTTTAAAGTAGGTCTTAGACCTACAAAGCATATCCGTATGATACAAAAGATATCTAATGATGCACTATAGAGACATTATTGACTTACCTCTAATAAGCTTTTGAAGTATGGACTACAAGCTGACAAAACCATTTTGTGCGCTTTACACGTCTGCCCTTCACAAGCTAGTGTAACCTGAAATTTAAATGCAGTTCAACTTATAGAGCCTATGGGTTATATATAGAGGTCTATGCCTCATACTCAGTTTATTAACAGCTTAATTTTTCTATGCCCTTTCAATGAGCATTAAGCTTGCCTTACTTTTATTTATTCTTAAGATAAGTCTCTACATTACCATAATAGAGCAAAAATACATCAGATGAAATTAGGGAATCTACAATGGAGTTCCAATTTAAGCAGCTACTCAGTTAATTTATAAATAATAATAGTAAGGTTTGGGTTTTTTAGCATGTAGGTTGCACACACACCTCAGTAACTACATGTTATTAGGACATTTATTGGTAAAATTTTAGGTTATAATATACATCAATTATTTATACTTACATCTGTAAAACTTTTTTCATCCCTCAAATGCCTGAATGATGTCACCATATTAGTTTGGAAATCATTCCATTTTAAGAAGAATTGTTGATCGCCCATTTTGTGTATTTTTTAAGAGACCTGTGTTTATAATTATCTTATAAGTAACCTAGTAACATCAAAACATGTACATAGCTAGACGATAATACACAAATATTCTAAAGCAAATAGAACGAACTGTAATCTTGAAGGTCAAAGTATGTTAATAGGAAATATTGCAGTTTTGAATACATACGTCATTATGAAATGCATAGGAAAGCTACGTCTATGAATGCCATTCTATGTGGTAAATAAAAATTAAATTTAGGTTTTTCTACGTACTTTCGGTCTAATGAATTGTGTATTATTTACCAAACGACTATTCTATACCTACCTTAGTAATTTTTTCACAAGTATAGAAACTAAAACTCAAAATAAAGACGCCGTCTCGCATAAATTAACCAAAGATTATAAAACGTAAATATTTTTTTTTATTAATTTGTTTGGTATGGACACAGGGTACATTAATTACAAAAACAAAGAATATATAGGGCATAATTTTTAAGCTTTTGCGGCTACATTTGCTTTTGTGCTGTCTCTTGCTGTTTAGTTAAAATGTCTATTTGCTATCCTGCTGTCAGTGTGACACGTTTGCCAAATTTGCTAGATTTGCGAGAAATTGCAAGCTAAAAAACAGGCTCTAGTAATATGCCGTGCTGAATAGTATATATTTTTTATAGTATACTAGCTGACCCGGCGAACGTTGTTTCTCCGCACCAACCTATTGTGGAAGGGTTGTACTTATTCAGAAACCTTCCCCGGCATGTGCTTAACAACTCACCAAAATTTCATTACAATCGGTTTCCCCTTATTGCGCGAGTCCGACTCTTTCTTAGAAACATTCCCCGGCGTGTGCATAAAAACTTACCAAAATTTCATTACCATCGTTTCACCCTTATTGCGCGAGTCCAACTCGCACTTGACCCTTTTTTTATTTCTCAGAAATCTTCTGCGGCATGTGCATAACAACTTACCAAAATTTCGTCAAAATCGGTTTCCCCTTATTGCGCGAGTTCGACTCTTTCTCAGAAACATTCCCCGGCGTGAGCATAACAACTTACCAAAATTTCATTAAAATCGGTTTTCCATTATTGCGCGCGTCCGACTCGCACTTGACCATTTCATAAGAACCTTCTCCTGATAATAATAAACACAACAGAAAAAGAATTAGCAAAATCGGTCTAGCCGTTCACGCGTGATGGCGTGACCAAGGGAAATAGGGATTCATTTTTATATATATATATATATAATATAAGATATAGGCCGAAACTAAAAATATCTGGGGAAATCACACAATCTGCCCCTACGTTAACCTCTTGACGATAGATACTCGACCAATACAGGCAGGAATTCGTAAAATAACCATAAAGTTACCCTCTATATTTGGTCAGTCTGCCCCATCCTAGCTCACTAGCTGGCTACGCCCATGCATTCTACGGATCCTTCACTTAATGCGTGTAATACACACACTTTGCAATTAAATCATTTGTACCGTATTTCGACACGAAATATTTAGTTTTGCTGCTGAGCACAATATGTCGCTATACTGGAAAAATACCTACCTCATCGAGTACTCCAATGGGCCATGTTTATATAGTTAACCAACACCTAAACACGTAAAAATAATCAGGACTGCAAAGAACCGATCCTGCCGAAACTTTGTAATGTTGATAATTTTTTGACATATTTTTTTAGTGAAAATTACGTCATAATGTACCCGAATTAAACTGCTGGCAACAGGTAACCATTGACTAGTTTTGTCAACATAAATAATGTAGATATATCCCGCGTGATAACAGTTGTGATATGGTGCGACGCCCTCTTGTCTCGTATCCACAGCAACAGTTTGGATTGAGGCTAGATCACCATTTTTCCGCTCTCACCAAGGAGCATTAGCATGCCCTGCGAGGTTTTAGGAGAAGTGCAAGGAGCGCACCTGAAGCTGTACCGTAGCCACACAATGGGAAAGTATGTATGTTGACAAGCGTTGAGGCTGACGCTTAGTTTCAGGAACTCCATTAAGTGTAGTCCGCGGAGTAAGGTAAGTCGCTTTGTTTCAATTTACAGCATGAGAAATGTATGCTCACGAATGAGCTAGGCATTACGTTGATGACCATGAGAGGCTTCCGACGCTTTAGGACCAAAACGCAAAAGGACAAATATACGCATATGGACTAATTCGCTTTTGGACACATTCGCATTTGGGCCACTTCACATTTGGACCAACTCGTATTAGGAATAAAATTAAGTTGAACATGTAAATTAATTAGATATGAGTAATAAAACTTATTTTTTTAGCCGCTAGTATATAAGAGTAAAAGAAAAATATACATATTATTTGAACCTCTCGGCGTATTCTTCGTATATCCTGGTAGGATTCCCGGATAAGTATTAAATGCCTCAAGCAGCCAAGTGAAGTTATAGCTGGTTGCAGTACCTACATATATATTCACACTACTTGGTGAGAAGACCTAGTAGATAACATATGTGAATATTATTTAATTCCATCAATATCATATATACAACAAACTATATTTACAACACAATAGGTATTAGGTAGAGGTCGGAGAATATTATTTCGCCCGGAACGGCTAAATAGAAAGATCGGGCTCTGCCTACGATGATTCACACAATAACAGGTTCTACAGTCAGAAGCATACTTAGTTCCCTAAACTCACAAATACAAATTTCAAATTCAAATTCAATATAATTTATTCAGTTTAGGCTACAATAATTGAGCACTTATAAATGTCACTACGCCATCGATTCGTAAGTCTACAGGGCGGGAGACCTTGTACTGAGAAGAACCGGCTAGAAACTCAGCAAGGGCATTTCTTTTCTCCCTTTCTCTTACAGCGTCCAATTAAAATATTGGAAAATGCCCTCCCTCTCATAAAAGGACACTTTCCATTACAAACATAAAAAAACATGAAATATAAAGCACAAGCACAACATAAAAAAGTATCTAATATAAACAAAAGACAGTTTATGTATTCACCACTAAGAAATAATCAATGTCTTACAGTATTAATAAACAAAACAAAAAAGTAAGACTAAATACTAAGAATACAAAGAAGTTTGCAAGAGCAGACCAGCCTCCACAGGCGGCACCCGTTCACGAGTATGACACATGAATCAGCCATCGCTTCGCTCAACCATGTTTTAGGGAACGTAACGACCCGACACACACGCCACCACCGCAGAGACACTTTGAGAGAGCATGACACACTCAAGCAACTTCAATAAAACTTCGATTGTACTAGTTACAATGTGTGTAGTAAAGGAACAAAATATAAGAGGAGAAGATTGGAAGGTTCGTAATGCTTTACTACCGAGAAGCACCGGCAATAAACTCACTAGTTAATCTTTTATACATCATATAAAAATACAATATAGTCTTACACTAGGTAATAACATAATAAACAATGTTTAAATTTAAAAAAAAATTTCAATTGCCCCAATACAAATCAATTAAGTTCTAATTTTTCCGAGCATTTGTATCATTTATGTATTCATCAACTTTGTGATAGCTTTTTTTCATTAAACTATCTTTGACACATATTTTAAATTTATTTGAGCGTAAATTAACCACATGTTCTGGAATTTTATTGTAGAAAAATACTTTGTATTGCGAAAGAGCTATGTACCTTCTGAAGACGACATTTTAGAACTACCAATTTATCCTTATTCCTTGTATTAACACTGTGGAGGTCACTATTTTAAGCAAATAAGTGACAATTTTGGTGTACATACATTATACAAACGAAGATATATTGGCAAGGAACAGTTAAAATATCAATTTCCCTATATAGTTCCCTAAGAGAAATTCGAGGTCCTAATTTATAAATTGACCATACTGCTCTCTTTTGCAAAATAAAGACTGTATCAATATCAGCTGCCTTACCCGAAAGCAAAATGCCATAAGACATGACGGAATGGAAATAGCTAAAGTAGACCAAGCGAGCAGTGTCAACATCTGTAAGCTGCCTAACTTTCCTAACTGCATAGGCAGCTGAACTGAGTTTTCCTGCAAGAACTGAAATGTGAGGGTTCCACTGCAGCCTATTGTCTAATGTAATACCTAGAAACACTGTTGAGTCTAATAGTTCTATTTCTTCTCCGTTTAGGGATAATTTTGTACTTATTTTTCTGACATTTGGCATCATAAATTTTAAGCACTTAGTCTTTTTCGCATTAAGAAGTAAATTATTTGCCGTAAACCACTGAAGAACCTGAGAAAGCGCACTACTTACGTCGTCAAAATTAGTTTTATTTCTGTCAACTTTAAATAAAATAGATGGGTCATTAGCAAATAGTACAATCTAGCACAGCTTCTCCACAAAGAAAGGCAAGTCATTTATGTAAATTAAAAATAGAAAAGGACCTAAAATAGAACCTTGAAGAACTCCTAATTTTACTTCAGAGCCATTGGATTTTACTTCATTGATTTGAACCTTCTGCATTCTACTACTCAAATATGAGCGGATAAGCTCAAGAGCCAAATCTGCAATACCATAATGCCTCAGTTTCCGTATAAGAGTTTCATGTTGCACGCAGTCGAATGCCTTTGATAGATCACAGAAGATACCAATAGCATTTTGTGACTGTTCCCAAGCAGCAAATATATGCTGTATAAGGGAAATACCTGCGTTAGTTGTGGAACGCCCTTTTGTAAAACCAAACTGTTGAGGATGAAGTAATCCATTTAAGTTAAAATGTTTAAGCATCTGATTGTACATAATTTTTTCAAAAAATTTGCTTAAGGTAGGCAGTATAGAGATAGGTCTAAAATTATTAGGATCATCTTTACTTCCACTTTTAAAAAGTGGTATTATTTTACTAAATTTCATTAAGTCTGGGAATATCCCTTCGTCAACACACTTATTAAATATTATGGCTAAGATTGGTGCTATAATATCAATAATTCCGCTAAGGACTTTGACTGATATACCCCATAGGTCACAAGTTTTTTTCTGAGATAGTAATTTAAATGTTTTTATGATGTCTTCAGAGGTAACATGCTCAAATTTAAATATAGCCTTGCATTTATTTACATTACATTTTAAAAGTAACTCTGATTCTAATGGAGAGGAATTTAATGCATTAGTTGTAATTGTAGGCATTTCAGTAAAATATTTCTCAAAAGAGTTAGCGACATCAAGACCTGAATCAATTATTTTTGAATTTACAGTAAGTGAATGATGATTGTCACGCGGTTTAATTTTTCCTGTTTCACTATTTATTAAATTCCATGTGGCCTTTATTTTACTATCAGAATTTTTAATTTTATTACTTAAATGTATTGATTTTGCAACCCTTCATACCGAATTTAGGTGACTAATACACCACTTACAAAAATTTAATCAAAACTTAGCTTTAATTATTGTACCTATATAGTACCTAAGTATGTTATTGTATTCGTAGTTATTGATATTAAATTTTAAATATACACCTTTTAACGCTTCTTGTTTTATTTAATGTTTTGATAAAAATGCCTTTAATAATATTAAAATTTAGATACCAGTGTTTTTTTGACTTTAGGTGAAATTACGCTGCGTACCAACTTCAAATGCTTTGAACACTAAGTTGCGGCAAGGTAAGACCTGGCAGACCTTTTGATCCATTATCATCTTGGTTATTATATAGCGAAGGTCCCATCGAGGTACTCGATGAGGTAGGTTTAGAGTGTCAGAAGGGCATATTTTTAGGGTCTGCCAAGTACTTTCGGCAAGGTGCGCAATGGCAGACCTACTTTTTTTAACATTACTAATCAATGATTTCCTGTTGCCGGCAGTTTAACGGGTACTTCATGACATAATTTTCACTAAAAAAACATGTCAAAAAATTATTAACATTACAATGTTTCGGCAGGATCGGCGTCGTCAGTCCTGATTTTTTACGTGTTTAGGTGTTGGTTAACGATATAAACATAGCCCATTGAGGTAACCGATGAGGTAGGTATTTTTGTAGCCGGCTCCCCCACTAAAAACACTGTTTTACGGAAAGAAGACATTTTAAATTTTATTGTAAAAAAATAAAAATGTAATATTAGTGCCTAAGTTATAGAATGTACTGAAAAAATATGGTGTCAGAAACCCAAAGTCTGTAATAATAATAGTGAAAATAATAATAGTTTTGTAATTGATCTGACTCCCTCGCAGCCTAGTTGTGAGTGTGGTCAGTTGCTGTGCAGAGGGTGTGCGTTCGATTCCCGCACTGGACAAACATTTATGTGATAAACATTTGTGTTTATCTTGAGACTGTATGTATTTATGTATGATATGTAGGTATTTATTTACAAAAAAAAAACAAATTGTTGTCTGGGATCCACATCACGAACTTTGCTTACTTTGAGGCCAGACGGCGTGTGTGTAGTGTCCAAAAATATTTATTATTATTATTCAAAATCGAAAAAAAACAAAATCTTTTTATTTAAATGGGTTTCAAAGAATACTTTCAGATCTTTAAGTGAATTACCTACAACTAGTTTTACAAACTAAGTAATTACAATGCTGTTTTATTGCGTGCGTCCAATAGGCACTCTTTGTAAAATCAGAAACGCAACATAATATTATTGTAAATCAACGTCCGCCATTTTGTTTGTTGATGTTTATTGATAATAAATATATATGTGTAATATATATGTGTGTAATGTCCAAAAATATTTATTATAATATGTTTATTGAAAAAAGTAAAAGAGACAAGAGACCATCGCCTCGCTTCGTGTCTGTCACACTTTTGCGACCATTTTTAGCGTTCCGTACTTTTTTGTCCTTGCGTCTGTCTGTATGTCTGTCAAGGACTTTTTTCTCAGCAACGCGTAAAGGTATAAAGTTGAAATTAATATTAATTACAAGGTACTTCTTCTACAGCCCTGAAGCTGTAAAAAAATCAAGCTTCTAAGTCAACGCAAAAAAATACGACCAAATACGGCCATTTTTGCCGCATATTTTAGCATTTACAAATAAATCAAAACCTATTGGGTGCTTTCCGTTGTCCAAGAAATATAAAATTTGACAAAAAGTAAGGTGTTACATCACAAATATAGGAAAAACCCGAAATTCGTTAATTTGTAGTTATGGTAATTGTTCGGGCATTCACCAGCAGTGCCGAGTACCGCCGATCAGCTGCAGCCCAAACAGCAGGAGCCAATCGAGAGGGTTCTAGCGGCCCTCAACCGCCACTCATCACCTGACAGTGACAACACGCGCGCACCGCGATTCTTCGTATAGAATTTACTTCTATATTTATTTAATATAATCTATATACAGTCCACTCATCGTATTATTTAAAGGATCTAGTTACCGGACACTATACGTATTAGATCCCAGCAGTAATAATACATTAAAAAAAAGTTCGTCTGTCTGATTTTCGGGGCTTATTGGGAAAAGTCTGGAGTCTTGCTTTCTCGGGAGCAAAATGTATGGAAGAATATCTCGCCTCTCGACTCTGGATAACATTCCGCAATTTGAAAGCTAACGAATTTCTCGTGATATCGCCTAATCGAAGTCTCGAGCAAGTAACTCGAGAGTTGAAGTGTCAGTTCATACTAAATCAAAATAATCGGTATTATGAACGTACCTTTTCGGTACAACGCAAAGTTTTTCCATTGCATGTCACGTGACACTTGTTGTCATGAATTCAAGCGAGAGTAAAAAGTGTGCTGAGAAGCAAATTTTCTGCAGAAAAGTCATATGTATTTAAGTGTTTATATTTTAAAACGGTGTGAAATCGTATCAATAAACTACCTACCTATATTTGTAACTAAAAAAGTCAAGTTCGTACCTTCAGAAACGGAATGGATGAAAAATCTGACAACGAAAATCTTTGTTCATCAATTGTAATTAAGGCTAATAATAACTATACAGGATATATAAATAATAAATGTTAAACATAGTTTTACCTTCCTTTAGCAAATTGTAAGTAATACATTTTTTACCTAACAGTAATTAATCTAACCTAAAACATGAAAGGCAGTTTTAATAACGTATTTCTTACTTTTGTTACAGTTTATGATGATAACCGTATTAGTTATGTGATGTCCATCTAGTATATTAGAAATGGTGCTTATATGCTACGATTCCACAAAGATTCATTAACAACATTCATAAGCAACCTGCATTCTGTTGAATGGTTAGTAGTTTTATTTACTATTTTTTTAATTTCTATTAACATAATTAATCAATCCGATGCTAAGCTAGTTCATGAAATTGCTTCAAACATTTCTCTACATAAATAATGACTGGGTAGGTATTTATAATCTCAAACAAATAATGAAATACCCTATTTATTATGTTTTGTTTCCAAATATGTTTAGCAATTGTTTGAAGCTATGTCGACCATCAGCATATTAGAATAGATAGTGAAAAAGGTGAGCATGTTATCTCTTATAGTACTATGACATTAGCTTTGAGGCTACTCTTGTTAAAGTTGTATTGTTTATGTATGTTGGCAAAAAAAAAATGTGTACATTTATTGTAAATTGATGAACTCACAAAATATTTTCACTTAGATGTATATTAATCTTTAAACAATAAATTATTTTTAGAAATGACAGTAATTTTTTTCATTTCTAATACTAGATGTTGACAGTGTCTGTATTGCATACATGGCGGCCCACTATGTGTATCCTAAAATCATTTCTGTAATATATTTTTAAACCATTTATCTTTGAAAAGGCTGTCTTTGCCAAATTTCATAGTTCCGCTACTTAGACTGGTGGTTATCTGCATTGAAAATCCTTGAACGCTACCAATAGGTAAATACAGCCACATTTCAAGCTAATATATGTATGGCCATAACTTAATGTTTAATTTTATTGCATACTTATAAAGGGTAGAAGACTTGTTGAATTAGGTTTGATATATTTTTAGCAGATTTAGTTGTTTAAAATATCAAAGTTGTAAATCAGCAATCAGTGTTTTGTTATGAACCATGTACCATGTACATGGTCCTGAAATCTTGAGCACATTCACTAAGGCCTATGCAAGCTGAAATGGCAATGGGTAAGCAAAATCGCTCTTCAAACCGATAACGGATGGGAAGCAAGCTCTCAAATGGCAAACATGGATAGGGAAGACTAAGCATGGAACAGCCTCTTACTATATGAATAAAACGCCTTAGGGCCACAGGTTGCTTAAGACTGGTAGTATGCAGTATTATGTGGACATGGAAAAAGCCTATGTTCAATGTTGAACAATGTACCTATATATTGGGATGATGATTCCATGTTAAAAACTTTACTCTAATTGCAGACCAAATTAACAATCAATGTAAGCTGTTCAGTAGAATTTGTATAATGCATTGCATATTTTTTGATGCCATTTTAGAAGATAACTTTCAGCATAGTGTATTTTACTTTTAGACTTTATCATTTCACACAGATAAAGTTTACTTTGTTATTATGCTTGTTTTATCTAATAACTTCCATTTGTTGCAGGTTTTTGTTGCCGGTGTATGAAGTTGTATTTCACAAGGTGTCATTCAAAGAATCAAGACCACTAGACATATTGGTGTGAATAATTAACAAAATTTTGTAAATAAAAGTAGAAAAATCAAAACTTTTTTTTTATTTTACAGAACAAACAACATATCTTGTTATTCCTATATTGTTGGTGAATATTTACCACATTTCAAGTATGGCTAACAGTTATTTTAGGTGTCTTACAAAGCAGCGCGTTTATTAGATAATGTTAGAAAATTACTAATATTTGTAATTTATAACACACTAAGGGTGAGTTACAAAACACAACATAGAAGTTGAAAAAGTAGTTTTGGTAAGTCTGACTCATAAATTATGCAGCTGTTAAATTAAATTCTTTACTCTGTCATAGATAGGGTTGAAAATCAATCCTTTCAGTGTAAACATTGTGTGTCAAACACACATTCAAAATAGTTAGAAAATCAACATTACCAAGCGATAATCACAAGAGTAGAGACTAAAAGTAAATTGGAATATAGACTTATTAAAGTTGTTCAATTCATTTACAAATTTCAAAGTACAGGCTTAAACACATTACCTGTAGGTAAAACCATAACCAAATAAACTTTACTTTTTAACAGTTGATCAGTTAAACAGTTACTGATAGATAGTTAAGCTCAAATGCTTCTACGGTAGTGTAAAGATTTCAACTTCAACATTAAAATATACACATTGCATTCTTTTGCCATCTGGGTAACATTTAGTACTGTGTACCGAGTAAAAATATTCACTTTTGGGATGCCCCTTAAAATTGATACACCACTCCGTCTTCAGTTTCATATAAAACTTCGTTTAACGTAAACTTATGCTGATGTTTGGTTTAGCATAACGGTCAGCCAGAGGCACAAGTTATATTTATCTACACTGTCATTAAATATAGTTTCAGCATGGAAGTTAAAAGATTCATAAGGGCACTGGATTGAACCAATCAATTGCTTTGCACATACGGCAGACAAATTTGTCATTGTCAAATAATTCACAAAGGTTTCTTGAGACGCAGTTATTTCTTTTGTTACACATTTGTGCTTTCTTCATCCGACTGTTCGGTTGGGGTGTACAAAAAGGGGCGCTAAGAAAAAAAGACTTAGAAAGTTTTTCGATTTTTTCCCTTGCGCCCCCTTTTAGTTACTCTGACCGACTGTTCTGTTCATCATGCATTTCCTAAATTGGTTAATCTGTCGAGACCACTGCCTGCAAATACAAAATATTAAGGCTAAGCTAAATGTTGTGAACCTAACATCAGACTCAGACCACACTGTTGTTTAAAAAAAATACCTTTTGGGAAGTACTTATAACCCAATATCACATATTTTACTGTCTTGATTCAGTAAAACAGTGCCGTTTATAATTTCGAATATTGTACATATTGTAGGTATATTCTATAATACAGACGAGTATAAAACATTCTGCATAATTCCAAGAAGAAACCTTTTAGGTAATTAAATCATTGACATTTTACTTAACGACAGCATTTAGTTCCTCATTCGAGACTAATTCTGCGTAGTCTGGAGTAGTCGAGGGTAAGAATGTATCGAAAAAGCCGTTTCATAATACCACAGTGTTATCGATATCGAGACCTCCAGAGTCGAGAGAAGGCAAAACTCTCGAGTAAGTCGAGACTGTTCCCAATAAGCCCCAATCTGTTTACACAAGAACCCGTGGAGTTATCAAGTTGAAATTAATATCAAACTCTAAAGTCTACGGTCCCTTAAAGTTCTAAAAAATCAAGCTAAAAGTTAATGCAATAAAAAAAATTGCCCAAAATACGGTAATTTTTGTCGCATATTGTGACACAAACAAATCAAAACCTATGGGGTACTTCCCGTTGACCTAGAATCATGAAATTTAGCAAGAAGCAAGATGTTCACAAATATAGGAAAAAATCCAAAAACTAATTATTAACCTGTGAGACTTGATCTAATGATGGAAGAACAATCTACATATACCCTAATTAGTTTGTACGGAACCCTTGGTGCGCGAGCTAGACTCGCTCTTGGCCGGTTTTTTTTCACAGCTGGCTAGGAAAAGCGCTGTCCGGTATGTCTATTTCGAAACCGCATGGTTACATAGACCATAAAATAGTGTAATACTCTTTTCGCTTCTATTTTTGACCTAGTTATAACTATAAGTAAAAATTTAGATTATTATGTGACTCCTGTTTCGCTTTTCAAAATTAATGTTTTTGTACATCGTCTTGTTGCCCAAAAACTGTACGAGATCTTAATACAGGATCTCAAAAATTTATAATAATAACAGTGTAATTGACATTTCAGCCAAGTGTTCAAATAACAGAGGACAACTTTGGCAAAAAATTTAATACTTCATAAATAATGAATACCTGCAGGACCGAAATTCACTCGTTTATTTTTTAAAAATCGCCATCTATTGTCAAGTAGCACAAGTGGTGCTTAACAACGTCATCTATTGTCTACAGACTATAGCTTTAGTGTTGCAGTGTCAGTAAAAATAATAGTATTACTACTCGCCAATAGATGTCAGGAAGAGTCATATTTTTAGTTTATCATTGCCTAAAAACACGGATAAAACGACGTTTTCTAGAAATAAAACCTAGCTAGATCGATTTATCGCCCCCGAAACCACCAGCATACTAAATTTCATGAAAACGTTGGAGCCATTTCAGAGATTCAGATTATATATATATATATATATATATATATACAGATATAAAAGAATTGCTCGTTAAAAGGCATTAGATAAATCTATATCTAATCAAGTTCTACACAAATATAAACAAAAACTAAATTTTGTCATAGTTAAATGTATTTATTTTTCACGATATATATTGAAAATCTTTTGTGTAATTGCTACAACTGATCTTAAGAACCTGGCTAACAATATTGTCCAACTCAAGATCTATTAGACATACTTAAGCTTGATTAAAGTGTGTGTGTGTATATTAAAAGAAGCACGAGCCCCAACTGTCTATACCTTAGAGCACAGTGTCAAGGCCATCTGTGGCGAGCAGTAGCCAGTAATTTGAATGAAAAAGCAACTGTCTCGCAGGTTAATGTTAGGTAGCTAGTGTTATACTGCCTCAACACGCTACCTATTTACTTCCTATAGTGAGTTGAGCTGTTGCCCTCTGCTAACTCAGCTGAGTAGCTCAATAGGTGCCCCATCTTAAAACTCTAAAGGTTTATACTTTACAAAAGAGTAACTTTACACTTTATATTAAACTAGCTTTTGTCAGTGACTTCACTTGTCATAAATTTGGTTATTGACGCGAGATTCTTACTATAGCAAGCTAAAGCTGTAGTAATAGTTCATTTAGGCTCGGTTATAGTAATTCTTTTGACTTTTTCGTCATAAAAGCTATCCTATGTCCTTCCCCGGGACTCCAACCAACTTCGTATCAAATTTCATCTAAATCGGTTCAGCGGTTTAAGTGTGGAGAGGTAACAGACAGACAGATAGAGTTACTTTTTAGATATGTGATGTGGTCACTACTTAAAAACATTTTTAAATATGTGAATGTATAGAGATAGCTGTAAATAATAATAGCTGACAAATAAAATTCGTACATTTATTTAATAAATCACAATGTATTTCACATGTATTAAACAACACTCATATTGCAAAAAAGAAAGAGGCAAAAAATGTGAATAGTAAAACATTACTATTTAATAATTATATTATCTTAAAACATGCTTGCAATATAGATAAAATGTAACTTTATTATTAACTTTTAAGTACTTAATAATATAGGAGCAATATTTAAAAAACACGCTAAATACTCACGAACACTACATTTCAAAGGCCAAGCGGTGTTGCCATTTTTTTCTTATCTTTAACTTAGCATAACTAAACACTTAACTAAGTACGACATAAAAGCTTATTTTCTATTTTTATATGTAACACCAAGTAATTTTTAAAGTAACGATACGTATTTAAAACTACTGGCCATCTCATAGCAAGTCTATTCGCCAAACGAAATATAATTACACATATTATTATACAATGTCGAAATTTTTTTTTTCTAATTATAATTGACATAAAGCAGGATTTACTTTCAATTAACACAATCATATAAAGTTACTTTGGTATATCTTTACAGTTTATTAATGAATAAGTACACTATTTTCCATTTCACTACACTATTTTTTTTACAGTTATAAATATTATTGCTTACTTTGTAAACATTTTAAAACAAAGATAAAGACTGATAATGTTAATGTAGACATTATAGTAGAATTAATTAGACCACTAGTGCGTTTAAAAATATACAAAGCGCAATTGGACTTAGGTATATTCTAGCGTATGAACTATCAATCCTATTTGAGGAGACAGTTGTACTAAATTTAATAAAGTATTTATTTAAATTAACCATATGAGTTTAAAACTCTTGTTAAAATAATAATATTGCCACACCAATACGATACATTTTGGAAACAAAAAATAAACTAAACAAAATATTCTCCAAATTGGTTAACAAAAGTCCACCTATACTCTTTGGTGTAAATAAATGTTTCAAACTAGTAGTTACTATTTTTAACGAAATGCCTTAAATATATATTATGTTATAGTAGAGATCCTAAGCTTTTTAATCCTATTATTTTTCGTGTAAAAAAATGCCATGAATTTGAGCAAATTAAAGTCATGTTTGGTTCAATTCTTAATGCAAAAAACTCAGTACAATGTTAAGACAATGTTTAAGGACATCGTAAATGCAAATAGAAAGTGAGGAAACTAATGACAGCAGAAAAGTATTATCCTACTTATATAGGTAACTTTATTTTTATTTTAGTTAGAATTACTAATTTGAATTATGAACCTTAACAAATATTTAAGTACGAACTTATAAACTATTCATTGGTAGCCAACTAAAGAATTATTTAAGGTGCTAAATTGTCAAACATTTTGGTGTAAACTTACTGTCAATAAAAAGAAAACTTCTTTAGGTTTTGACTAGAGAATTTTGGGTTTTATTTACTTAACATTTTGGCTGAACTTTGATTTGTATTTGATGAATATTTTTAGGTAGATACTATAATAAAATGGAATGTGAATGAGAATGAAAAAATGTTGATAGGTAATAGGCATAAACAATGAAATAGAAATATTTACAAGAATGTAAAAATAGTAAGAATGTGACAGATAAATATTTATCGACTAGATGGAAATGCAAATAGAAATAGAAAACCTAATTTACATTTTTTATTTAGTGTTAATAATACAACGTAACATTATTTATTTATCCTACACACTTATATTGATTAAATTCTTACCCTAGTTGAGTAAATTCTTAATTTAAAAATATATTACCTTACAGTTATTTTACCTAATCAGAAACAGCTTATGTACTTTATTTAACTGATTTTAACAAAAATTCGTTGTTAATACCCACACATTAGAATATACAAAGGCAGAATTCAGGACGGTTTTATAACTAAACAGTAAGGCAAATAGTTAAAGGCACCTAGTTATTTGATAATATTTACAAGTTTCTAACATTATTGCATTAAATCATCCGTAATTACAATTACTAACCTAGAATGACTAAAGCGCCAAAATAAACGGCGTTGCTTAGTGCATCTACTCGTTGCCAGATGGCGTTGTATAGTTTTATTCATCTACAGTTTTATTCGTTGACTTTTGATTTTCTGATAATACTAATTTAAGTCCAAGTGGTGCTAGAATAAGTCTATCAGGTGCCACAAGGACTATAGCGTACTCTCATTTGTTTACTCCCAAAAATTTAGCAGCTTCATCTGCAGATGATAGTAGTTTATTAATAATTGTTTTATCGGGAATTCCCAATAGTTTACCGATGAGGTCGCTGCCATTTTCTCCGTCATTTTCCGTTTCAGAGGAATATTTTCGTGTAATTTGAAGTTTGATCTTTTTCTCGTAAGGTGCTGCGGGAGGAGAATTATTGTTGTTGACGTTGGTTGGAATTTCGTTGCCAGAACTTTCTTCATCTTGATAGTGATACCTGAAGAGATGAAATCATAAATAATAATTTAGTTTTACAAACATAATTAAATTAACCTGGTGCACATACGGATACATTTAACGCTTTTTATTTATAGTTTCTTCGTGTTGTTTTTGTGGTCTAGATAAGTTGCTAATTTACATAAGAATATATAATAACTTATTTTGATATCGAAAAATACATGTAAGGCGCTGATAACAGGCTCTAAGATATTTGTATTCCTCTCTTCGTACAAAGCATATTTAAAAAAAAAAATCCATAAAAAAAAAGTGACAACGAATTTTAAAACGTTTTGTAATGTTTCTAGAATATATTTATGAGTTAAATAATTTTTTTTGGACATTACACACAGCGTCATCTGGCCCCAAAGTAAGCAGAGCTTGTGTTCTGGGTACCGGACAACAGGACACAAACACATATATAATTTTTTTTTGTAAATACATACATATCATACATAAATACACCCAGATCAAGACAAACACAAATGTTTATTACATAAATGTTTGTCCAGTGCAGGAATCGAACCCACACCCTCTGCACAGAAGTCGGCCACACTATATGAGGGAATCAAAGAGTTAAAGGTAAAACTTTTGTTACAAGTGACCGCTTTTAAAAAATTTTGAATACGCTTTGTGCCAAGACGGAATTCAAAATATATAGAGGCAGCGCTAGTCAGCAGCTATCTGGGCCATTATGGCAATTTGTTCTCTGGCACTCTAAAATTTTATATAATAAAAAGAAACAGTAAAATTTCCGTTTCACAGCGACGATGATACTTTAATAATGTCCAATGGAAGGTAAGAAAAATTTAACATACCCATTAACAACATCCTCTTCTTCTGGTGTGTTGAGTGGCGACTGTTCTTCGTCATCAGTTATCTCATCCCTATGCTTCTTTCGGTGCCGCAGCATGCTGTGCTTGAGAGTGAAGCGACGACGGCAGAGGTCACAAGCGAATGGACGTTCGCCGGAGTGGGTTCGCATGTGCCGACGGAGATCCTCTGCAGACCAGAACCGACGAACGCAGAATGCACACACTACCTATAAATAAATAAAAAAGTAAAAATAAATAATACCAATATTGGTAAAATAACATACCCAATTGTTCCTGCTAGAATAAGTGTTTCGTATAAAATGGTCGACTGCTTAGTGATAAGATAACTTTTTAAATGGCTTAAGATTTCTATTGAAAGATATAAATAAGAATCTACAGTAAAAATACAGTTATATAAAGAGTGTAAGAATAAATTTTTGTTTTTCAAAATTTATGAAATTTGATGAATAGATTAAAAATAGTTCATTGCAGAGAAGGGATCAGTTATAAAGATTAGAATAAAAATTAAGCTGCAAATATTCTTTACCTTTCTGTTGGTGTGATCTGGAAACTTTCCTCTCTCATCATCATCAGCGCTTTCACTCCTATCACTGGCTGCGTCTAGTGCTCCTTTGCTAACCAACTGCTCGTACTCTACTGAATGCGCCGCAGCCAAGTGACCTAAAGCGCCAGTTCTCTCACCAAAAGATGCTTCACACAAATGGCATTTGAAGGCCAAACTACTATCGGGTAGTTCGTCGTTGCCTTCAGGGTTGGGTGATTCAGGTTGAGATTCGCCTATTGAATGTCTAGAAGACATATGTTTCTTTAATGTTTCCAAAGAAGAAAACGTGCTTGACGGACAAGATGCACATTTAAAAGGTCTTTCTGGAACAGATCGCATGTCCATAGCTGGCTGAGGTGTTGGTATTGTTTCTGGAATAGGTTCTGCCTGGATAGCTCTGGCAGATCCTCCATGTTTCCTCAGCAGATGACGGTCACAGTTAGACTTAGTAGTAAAAAGCAGCGGGCAATGTGGGCACTTGAAAGGTTTTTGCCCGGTGTGTGTAAGAACATGTCTTCGTAGTGATGAAGACCAAGGAAATTTCCGATGGCAATAGGGACAGGATACTCTGTTTGGGGCTAGGCTGTATGCAGATTTCTTTTTTGGGGGTTGTGCATTTGTGTCCGATTCAGATCTGAAAATAATAACTAATGTTATTTAATGTGCAGATGGACTAAACTATTAAAGGTGTAAAATTTTGATATATTTTTATTTATATTTATGCAATCACTGGAGGAAACTGAGTAGAAAAGTAACCTATGTATTTATATAAGAAATTGTCTGTTTTTGAGTGAAATTTCATCAAATCCGTTCAACCTGTTATGTGTGGTGTGATTGGGTAGCATACATAATAATATATGAACATTTAAACATATTGGCAGTTTCTCTTTAGTAGGTAGGTACTTGAATTTTGAGATAAATCGATATAAATACTCTGATTTTGATGAGTGTGTCAATGAGTTTGAATTATTTTTATTATGTTTCAGGTTGTATGTAAGTATGAATATTAATTTGATAGTTTTGTCTGTTCCTGAGAAAAAAAAAATTGGATTGATAGAAAAATGGAAAACAAAATCCACAAATCAATCATACGTGTTTCATTTTTACCTTTTGAATATTCTTAATCAGAAGCTAGGAGGTTAGCTTCCGATTTAGACTAGTTAGGGTTCCGCATAATGAGAATTATTGTGGATATCTAAAACACTTAAGAAACTTTGTCCACAACAATTTTCGTTGGTAGTATTTATAAAGCTGTATTATCGTGATAATATTCAGAATTTTATATCACTCAGTTTAAAAGTTAGAGAGTTTAACCCATTGAAAAGTAATAGTGATAGTGACTAATTTAACGATTATAAATCTGTGAGTATTTTTGCCTCCGTCTTACTTAACTTTTAATTTACTAGTGGAGTCAGTACGTATATATACTAATTACTTACTTATTTTCGTCGCTTCCAGAGTTATTGCCCTCACTAGTTGAAGCAACCAAGCCTTCTTCATCTTCTTCCTCATCACTGCGAGTGGGGACTATAGGTATTGGTAGGGATCCTGATCCAGACAACTCTACAAGTTCTGCCTCAGATTCTGTCTTCTCAGTAGTTAGTGAAATAGATTTGTTGATAAGATTTCCAGCTATTTTGACATCAAAGTCTTTGTTAAGTTCCTGTTGACGTGTTGCCATTAAGATTTCTGCAGCAGCTCTGCGAGCTGCTGAATGCTCCTCCGTCTTAGTATCAGATTCCGGTTCTTCATCTATGATTAACGTATCTTCTTCGTCTTCTTCATTGTCAGCGACTTCATCAGAATCCCTGCGGATTGGAGACCTATCATTTTGTTGTATCGGACGTTCTAGATGTCGAGCCAACAGAGCATACTTAACGCGGTCCGTTAAGGTATCAGCAGATGGGTAAGGAGGTGGAGGTCTTGTAGAAGGTCTGCGAACGCTCCAGTGTTGAGGGTGTTGCTGTTTTACATGACGTTCCATGTTTGATCGAAGAGTAAATCGTGCTGAGCATTGAGAACATGAAAAAGGCCTTTCAGTTCGATAGCGTCGTTGTTTTTGTTTCGGCATTAGAACTCCGTTTTTTATAACCATTTTTACGGAATCACTTTGGGGGATAAGGTTGCTGTTTAAAGGACGGGGTGACTCCGGACGCGTTGTTATTGATGGTGGTGGTGGAGGAGGAGGAGAACAGGCATCTAGAGGTTGAAGTTTCTGCTCTTCATCATCAGGTTCCTGCTTAGGTTCTGTCTCCATTTCATTTGTTACAAGCCTGCCACCAGACATGCTTAATCCTCGAATTATTTCTTTTTGTATGCGTTGTTTTATATCAGCTAGTTCTTGTGAATCTGTAGGGTGAGGAAAAAATGAGGATTGCAGAAAGTAGGGGTGAATAGGGAATGAAGGTGGAATAGCAATCCCTGGTAATCCTGGCAATGTATTACCATATAGTTGAGATAGTTGAGTAGCATAATAAGCTGGGTCAATTTTAGGAAGTGTTGTTTCAAAAAGTCTTTGTTGAGCTAAAAGAAATCTTGTCTTTTCAAACGCTGTCGCGGCAACAGTTGTATGATCTGGTTCAAATGCAAATGTTCGTGGATGTGCTTTAGGTTCTTCATCTTCCACGTCACGCTTCTTTTTGCTAAGGTCGAGTACATCACAAATACTGTTATCACCTATACTTAGATCAACTGGTGTTTCTTCTTCATAAGTTTCGGAATGAGTTTCGTTAGTCTTGAAGGTGATTTCCGTTTGTGGTCGGAATTCCGGTATCTGTGTGAGTTGGCCGATTCCTTTTACTTTAATTCTTGGCAGTGGTTGATCTGCTTCTCTTGGAGTAGGTGATTCAGGTAAAGGTTTAGGAGTCAGCGAAGTCACTGGGTGTCTGTCAGTAATAAAGCTTGGTGCAAAATGTGTTAGTGGTGTTTCACGACCCGTAGAATCACAACGTCTTTCAACTTCAGGTGTATGGAATGCAAGGGATCTTTTGACTTCTTCTCGAGCAAGTTTTGAGTTTACCTCATCATTGTTAGGATCTTCTGAAGGATGATAGATTATGGAACGTTTGACATCTTCTCTCGTTACTTTTGCATGTCGGTTTCGCAAATGTCGTTCACAGTTGGCTTTTGTAGTAAAAGCATAATTACAGACAGCACATTCATAAGGCCGATCACCATTGTGAGTGCGCATATGACGCACAAGAGCTGCCTTATCTAGAGAAGCATGAGGACACATATTGCATTGGTAAGGTCCAGGCCCAGTCCCACTAAGATGCACTCTATTGTGGCCTTTTAAGGCTCTAAGGTTTGGAAATTTGGCAGGACATAACCTACAAGGAAATTCTCCCCGAAGTTTCATTCGTCTAAACTCGGCTGCAAAATTATCTTGTGTCTCTTCTAAGTCACGTTCTTTGATTATAGTATCAGGAGGAGTTAATACAGAATGTTCCAAGGGGACTCTAGTCCCAGTCAACCTTTCTAGAAGACCTCCTGTAGAGGTAACATTTAATATAGATTGAATATCTGCCAGATCCCTTGCCGCATCCATATGTCTTATGCCGTTCGTAGAAGGAAAGTGGTTGTCTTCAAATTTTGGTGTAAATCTTTCCATAGGTGGTGTTAGTGTGCCAGGAATACCAAAAGATCTATTTCTGAGATCTAATTTAGCAAGGAATTCTTCCCTACGGTCACGTTCCGGACTTGTGATTCGAGTAGTGATGGCACATGATTTTCTATGGATGTCTAAAGCTTGCCCGGAAGGAAACTCTCTGGAACATAATTCACATCTGTTTCGTTTCTCTGTTATAGTCAGATGAGTACTACGTTCACAAATTCCTCTTATTAATTCAGGTACTTTTTTACCTGAATAATCAACTAAATGTCCTAAGTCATTGACACCCATCCTCGAATCATCACCGTGAGCTGTGAAGCGGTGAATTTCATATGCATTAGCTGTGTCAAAGCGTTGTCGACATTTGGAGCATTCAAATCGAGCTATTCGCTTATCTAATGGTGTCGGCGAAGGTGAGGTGGAGGCAGCTCTTTTTCTGCATCTCCTAGACTCTTCTTCTTGACTTCTATCAGATTGATTATCACTGTCAACACTGGTTGTTCGCGCACTACGTTGCTCATTTTTTTCTAAAATCATTTCGTTCATTTCACCAATAAAATTCTTAGACTCGATTTTAGCCTCACTGATGACCTCTGTTTTGATATCTGTAACAAAAAAAATATACGTTACAATTGATTGCGGCTACATGTTTGAATAACGTTAAGCGTTTTCATTTTCCAATTCCAAGAAAAGACGACAATAGATGAGTCAATTCATTTGTAATAAATTACGCAGAGCGCCGCCGCTGTGGTATAATAGAAAATTATATAATAATATGTCGCATTGCAAAAGAAATGTCAACGGGAATGTTATAAGACACACATAGATTTATTAAAAGAAATTGTTACAAACAATACCAAACTCATATCTAAAGTTAAACGCCGTCAAATTTTTATATACAAAATAAAGTTTGCCGTTATTTTCGTAGTTCTCTTAGTTTTATTTTTATTTTGTATTATTTTTAAATATAACAAAAATTAAAGAGCTTGTCGTTTTCGGTTATATGCTTTTAATTTTTCTTTTTTTCAGCTCTAAATAAAAAGTGAAATTCAGGAAACTTTGAAGTATCTGCCAAATGAATTTCGTATGATAAAAACCAAGACGCGGCGTTTACTCCCCAGCGCCGCCACAAGTTATTTTTTATTTCATCTTTGTAAAAATCGTTTTTATTCAAATGTAACATAAAAACTAATCATAACTCATGTTTTGTATTGTAGAATGTTTTGGTTCGCGTTTCTACTAAAAGTGTTATAAAAGACAAAACTGAAGTTGCTACTCAATAACAGATGGCGCTACTCACACATTCCGTGAACATAAAATTTACTACCGATAAATGACTCATTAAATAATACTGTCTCTAATCGCTTCAAATACTCAACCACACAACAGTTGCGTAGGTAAAAGCACATTGTCGATACACAAAGAAATGTTTTGAATCATTGTTCATTTTATTTGCGTAAGCTTGTCCTCTGGGTGGTGGGAGCAGAAAAATCAATAAGTTACTTGCTCACTGCGGCTCGAGGTACCTACACAGAGTACAAACCATAATACATTAGCAGATGAGTCACGTAAGTAAAAAGTACCTGGCTAGTGATAATTGATGGACAGATATTTGTAAGTATATTTGTACAATTGCACCATCTACCTGTAACTATACGTACCTTCATAGAATCACATACGGATGATAGCGGGTAGACTAATAAATTTATCGAGAAATGCAGGATTAAGATAGCGATGACCGTCGTTTTAGGATTCACGAAGTTGTTGTTATATCGTGAATGGTAGATGGATCTAAGGCACGTGTTTGTTGTGTTGTATGTACCATACATGAATGTAAATTCTAAACTAAATAACCTATAAACATTTATTTGTCAGACATAATATAAAAGACCATTATTTTTTAAACTTTTGTTAGTTTGTTTCAAAGCATAATAACTGTCTACGAATCAGATTTGATGCGGATTTTGCCATCAAAAATGGTTTAGGTCTATCGTAAAATCTAGATTTATTTTTTATTTACAAATTAAATATACCCATGTACTTAAATTTCACACAGTTACAGTATAGTAAGATTTTTTATATATCGATTACTTTTTGATTTTTGTGTAGGTATGTCTTTTCGTATAAATAGTGTCTTCGTACGAAGCAGTTTATATAGGTAGGTACATAATTATATATTTATAGAATTGACCTATTCGATGTGCCAGTAGAATAGGTTACCTTTAAAACTGCACTAATGAGAGGATTTTTTGACTAATGGGGTTAAAACCTGGGAGCTTATTGGGAACAGTCTCGATCACACCAGACTCTGGAATTACAGAGAAAAATGTATGCAAATACTTTCACGACTGCAATACCACTGAGTACCTCCATAATTTCTCGCTTACTAGTGTTCCCATTAGAAAAGAGGACTTTAGGTGATGTTTTTAATTCCACACCAAAGGATCTTAGACTACAGTAAGTGATTGCGAAGTTTCTCGATGATTTCTAAGTAAAAATTAAACAAGTAGCTCTTCAACTCTTGAGATCCGACATACTTACATACATTATTTTACTTTAGAATTCGATTCGAGACCGTCGATTAGTCGAAATATTTCGTTGTCAAGCCTCTTAGATATAGCCACAAAAAGGGGTGTCTCCCTAAATGGTTCCAAAATGGTTTTAAATATGAGCATTAAAGCGCTGAGCACAATTTTTTTAATCGCTACCACAGAGTACCTATTCGGCGCCATTTTGTATAAGAAGTGTCCCTGCGATTGCGACTTATATTGGAAAAGTTACTAAAGAAAAATATCACGCAATAAGTTTGATAATCTGCTAGATTTTGCCAGAGCGGCTCCACCCGCTCTAAATTTGGTTATAATCATATGATTCTTACGGTTACTGCTTGAAAAAGTTTGTTATATATAATAAGTTTTTAAAGTTTCAGGGACAAAGAGTAGCCCATCTGTCCAGTGGTTGAAGCGTGATTAAGTAACAAACATCCAAACTTTCGCATTTATTTTATTAGTAGAATAGTTTTTTTCAGTACAATAAATTCCTTAAACGTTTCCTGATTAGCATACTTTGATGAAACGAGCTCATTTAGGTGCTCTTTTAACTCCACACTTCATGCATTATTAAGTGTTGGCGTAATTGGACGACACGAAGCGCCGGATGTCGCTATCGGAAAACGGCGGCGACATTGAAGCAGGCGAGGCGGAGTGCAACCTGACTGCTTATAACTAATTACTAAGATACCAATACGTGGTGGTACGATTTGTAATGCATTTCGTAATACCTAAATGCAATTAGGTAAGTACTTGCAAAAAAATATAATAAAAAGACGGGGCAATGCACTGTAAAGTGGCTACGGATTTTTTTATACTTTTGATATAGGTAGGTATCCATCATCATCCTTACCATTTACTAGAGGTATACTTTTGATATTCGTCGTTACTTTTTCAATAAATGTCGCAGGGTCACTTCTGCCACAAAATGCCGCCCATGCATGGGTACTCGGTGGTATAATTATAAAGTTTACAACCATTAAGGGGGATCCTTCTTACTGTGGCTGCATATATCCATAGGTACTAAAATGTATGTAAGTATGTCAGGTATTTTTTATGCTATTTGCATAAATCTTACATAGGAATTCTCGAGAAACTTCGTAATAACTTACTGTCGTTCAAGATCCATAGCGTGAAATCAAAAACATCATAAAAAAGGCTACTATTCCCATGGGAACACTATTAAGCTAGATCTTATTTTCGTACTTAGTGGTATTGTAGTTGTTCTAAATTACCAAGGTTACTTCCAATACTTATTCATTGCTACAAGTTTAGCCGAGCGGAACTGCGAAGGGAGACAAAAGCCGTCAGGTGTTTTAACCATCAAAGATAAGGAAATGTTAAAAAATATTGTATTTTAAACAATTTACCTTGTACATATGACTAGAATTAACAGCTTTTACTGAAAATAAATAAATGTAGCAGTACCTTAAGTAAGTATATTGTTTTTCTTTGTGTAATGTAAATCTAAAAATAAAAAACCAGCCAAGTGAGTGTTGTACACGTATTATGTGAGGGTTCCGTACAATGACAATTATTGATTTTGTTGAAACTAAGTAATAGAAAAGAAATAACTTATTTTAATTAGAAGATTTTATGAAGTTATATGATGGTGATTTTTTTCTGGTTTTTAAAACAAGTTGTAAAAAATAAGAGGGGTGGAACACGAATCTTAGTGTTAAGAAAAAACTATAAGGAAACCTCAACTACATTTGCAAAGACCTAATCTAACTGTTAGGATAAAACTATTAGATCTAATTGTTAAGAAAACTCAACTACATTTTCAAACACCTAATCTAACTATTAAGAAACCTAAACTACATTTTCAAAGACCTATCTCTTAGTTTAATGGATGGAGGGCTGCCCTTAAATTTTAGCCCAATTAAAAAATCTGCATGACAGTTTCAAAAAGAAACCTTCCTAAAACTTTATTAGAATCACTGTGAAGACAGCAAAATTATTAGCCTATGCGTACCTGCTGGAGATGACGATACTATAAGGTTTCTGTTTTTGCCATTTGGGTATGGGATGTGTTCTTTTGGTATAAAAAGTTCCCACGTTTGATACTTTTCACACTTTTGATAACGTCAGTTTTGCAACCGACCCCTATCGTTCGTAGCTTTAAAACGTTACCAAAAAGATTTTTGGTTGCAAAGCGATCGGTTGGAACATACACATAAACATAAACATACACTACCATAAACAATGAATATGTACCTTTCGACAGTTTGACAGATTAACACCAAACCCCCACTGACATGAGTCTAGTTTAATTTTTCGGTGGCAAAAGTGATAAAAATAACAAAAATATCGTAAAAAAATGCTTGACAGTATTTGTTACAGGTGACAAAATAAACAAAAATAAAGATTCTTCATCCCAAAACGAACAACCCCAAGTAGGCACCGTCTATGCCTCATACATAAACTTATTCAAGAGTTTATACAATTACCAACATTACTCATCAGTTACAAGAAATATAGTAAAATTAATCTTTTCTCTTGAAATATATAGCTTGTCACAGAGTTACAAAATGGACAGAAATATAAAACGTACCCATTATTTTTATTTTCCAAAATGTTACGTTATAGATAAAGTCTACCAATTTTCAGCGCTGAAATGACTGTGATATACTGAAGAACAGACACGGCATAATTATCATAAGTGGTTCTCTTAGGAAACCCTGTTTGACTACGGACTACCCTAAAAGGGATATATATCCATTTTCTTACAAAAGGTCCAAGACACTGGATTACATCGACTAAGTAGAGACTAATTACTATAAACAGACTCGTCAAAAAAAAAATCGTGTAACATTATCAAATGCTAATCTAACCTTGTCCATTTGGTCCGGTTATGCACAGTTACCTAGAGGAGTCAGGCCTATGTACCTACACCTCAAGAGGACAAAAACCTAAGTTCACTATACAGTTGAAGGTTAAAAAAGTGCTAAAGCAGGTATTTAATCACAAGAACTTATGTCCGGTAGGTACACCGATGTACCCACGTGCCAAAAACAGCAAACGCAGGGTTTTGAGGAAAATTTCTGCTAAGAAATGTACATAAGATATCATATTTTCTTAGCCATAATTCAGTTTACGTAGCGTAACTCGACACGTTAACAATGTGAGCGAATTCAAATATTAATTGGAATTCGAAGATTTGGGAGGCGTGTTCCATAGTATACTTATGTGTTACAATGTTTTATTTGTCATATCTACATATATGAAAATGCACTCTGTCGCACTCGACTATACAATATAGTACATTACTGCCGCGGCCCGCAAACGCGGCATAACTAGGTAGTCCACACATCACAAAGTCCGGTTATGCTCAGTTATAACCAAGGCTTGTATAGTGCTTTTCTCAAACATATGTGTAAAAAAACTAATAATATTGACAACTGTATTGACAATAATCGAAATAGTTTAGGTAATTTTGCTGCCGATTCGCCGCGTTCAAATATCGATTTCTTTTACTTTACCTTTATAAATTAATTTAATGGCGCATTATTTTTGTTGTGACAGTCCGAAATATAAATAAAACTTTATGAGTTATCTTTTTAGTGTTCAGGTTCATTAATGTTCAGGTTTAAAAAAGTTCGTTCCATTTCCAGATTTCATATTTGACCGTTCGAGCGGACGGCAAAAATATTGCGGGTCGCTCTGTGGTACTGTATATTACACAAGTACGATTTATCCCAAAGAAGCTTATGCAAGATACGGTCGCATGTTTCAAAAAAGTATATTTATTCATTCATTTATAGAACAGTATATTATTTAATTTAAAAATTGTTTATTTTAAAATTATAAGGTGATTTTATTTATTAAAAAGTATTATTGTATCTATAATATATATAATTAAATAAACTGTCGTACTGATATATCAAAGCACAGCTCAAATTACTGGGAGCGAATGGAATAAGCATAACGCAGGGGGGTAAAATGGGGGTAAGAAATTTGTATGGAAATTTGTTTTAAGCTAAATGCCTTAAAAAATATATTTGGTTTTTAGGATGAAAATTAAGATTGACGTGTTTCCCCGTTTTTGGTAAATCATCTTCTAGAGGGTAAAATTATGGATGAAAACTTGTATATTACCTATTTGTATTAGGGATGTGAGCTAGTTGATATATTGTCAGGTCCATGGAAAACTTACGAATCGGCCTCCTTCCGTAAGTCATTTATCATTAGGCACTTATCTAACTTCGACCTAAGATAAGCGATTTAAACTATTAAATCCTTTCGAAGGAGTTCACCAAAGTTCATATACGGAGAAAAGGTGTGACATAGATGCGTGCACGCTTCGTGACTTCCTCCTTCCTTCTTATACGGAATTTAAATGGACCTATCGCCATCTCCTTTACAAAAACAACCTTACTAAATCAGTTATGGAGAGAAACTTTTTTCGATTTTAGTTCTTATTGCATTGTTAATAAGGAGGGTGTGTCAAACAATGGTTGGTAAGTAACGGTGGGCGGCGCACGCGCATATTATAAGCGTTTTGATTGATATGGCGAGGACGTAGCGGTTACCGCTGCTTTCTTTTACACTCCAATGAGCCCCAACGTTGAACGGTACTCAATTACACCGTGTCGGATCTCTAAGCCCTCATTTGGTGTCGCCATCGAGTATTACCTACCTACCACAGTATTATAAAACCTTAAAACACAGTGTCAGACGACTTTAAGCTTTAACTTTTCATGAAATAAGTGTATAAGGAGAAAAGTAGCAGGTAAGAGTAAGTTGGTCCGATATGTGACAACCGTAAGAGACTGCTATTGTCTAGAAATTGATAATTTGCGTTCTTTGAACGGTCATTTTGTAAGTCGGCGGTTATGTAAAGGCTGAGTTCATTCAATCCTTAGGAGACTTTGGAAAATGATGTCTTTTGATTTTTTATATTGGCAAAAGTTTGTAGTGTTAAAAACTACTTATAAGTTACTTAATATCAAGAAAAGTTAGTGGCTTAGTTGCATTCGTCCATCGGATATTGGATATAGATAAGTTAAGCAACGTCGGGGGTGGTCAGTCATGGGATGGGTGACCGACCAGTGGCATGTTTAAGCAAGTTGAACCATCGGTTTTGGCTGTTGTCTTAAAACAGCATTCGTTAGGCAAAGACAGAGGCCTTATGGGCAGCCTAAAAACTCTGGCAGTCGGTAAGCAACTAGTTCGACCATGTCCACCAATCCTTACTGGGTCAGCGCGGTGACTTATGACCTAAGCCTCCTATCTCGAAGGCCCTTGTAGTGGAGACGTAGATGGGTCTGAGGCAACTAACTGCTGGATTTAGCATGATAGACTATTTAGTAGAATTTCTGAGGCGTTCTTCAGATGATATATCAGAAATTTACCACAAGGAAAAGGAGTTCCAGCTAGGTAAATAGAACCCCTATAGCACCACTATATAATATTAAATGATCACGGTATAACTGGACTTTTTGATTACTTTATTTAGAAGTTTTATAAAGGTTATTAAAGTAGCTAACTACTTAAAAAAGAAGCAGTGTCAGGTAACCTTTACATTGATAGTTTGACAGAAATCAAATTACATCTACGTAAGAAACGTATCATTAACAAAAATATAAACAACTGGAAATATAAGTAATAATTTTTAGTAAGCAAGATACATTATTGTCTATCAAGTCTACGCGGCGTAGCACCTCTACGGCGTAGTAAAGTGTGATGCGTCTATGTTACTTGTTTTAATATTGACTCAATAAGAAATATCGACATTCACATTTATTTTATTTATATATTTATATATATATATTTGTACGTAGTTTAACAAAAAAATATTATATTTTTGGGACTCAATTTGCTTCAAAACTACATTTTGCCAGCGGCTCCACCTGCCCTAAAATCGGTTATCGACGTGGAACTTCTTAATGATACTAATGAAGTTTGCTATAGCAAGCTGTATAGTTCATTTAAGATCGGTGATAGTTATTCCCGTGGGAACTTTTGAATTTTTTGGGATAAAAGGCCTGAAATAGCCTATGGTCTATTCCAGGACCTAACCTATATATATGTGCGTTCATACCGATCCATCCACACATACTTTCAAATTAATACTATAAGTACGATAATAATTAGGGCAATGAGAACAACTATTGAATAATATAAAAAAGCTAGTAATATAAAGCTTACCCGTATATTGCTACAAGTTTTCTCAAATGTTTTTGGTCTAACAAACAGCGCGACAACAAAATATGATTGGGACGTAAATTGTTTAATCGAATATTAACTATAATATATAGGTATATTATAAGTTACTTAATACCTTAATATAATATTATATAACAGAAAATTACGATTTTTTTATAATTTTTTTTAAGCCGTCATCTTTCTGCCTGCATTTTGTAAAGGATAACACATTTTTATAAAAAATGTATAAAACTGAGACAATGTGTTGTGTTGTGTCTCTTACCGAATCCACACCTAGGCTCAAATGTTGGCTTGTAATAAGGCTTTCTATCTAGATCATGACTCAGTACCTGCACGGCCTAAAAGTTTATTTTATTCATACAGTCAGCCATCGTAGGCGCCTAGGCAGAGTTATCACGAGATGTAGTGCGCACAGAGAAGGGGACCTAATGCTTCCGACTAGTCAATGTTTTGATTAACATATGGCTAATACAAAACTGTCCAAAAAATCAGTTTTTTCGCGGTGCTATGCCCCATGACTGTCAAGACGTTATTGAATTTTTCTTCAACATCAAAGGCGATGACCTACAAACAAAATTAATGTATAAGCTCTCGATCCCAACGCTCGTTCGAGTGTTGGGGCCAACATTTTGCGTTGGTCGGTTCACACGTGGCCAACATGTGGATCTGGAGTTAGTCCTTAGTACTAATCAGGTATGCATGTCAGGAGCAGCGCTTCCTTACCAACTAACGGTACTAGTTAATAACAATCCTACGTTTGTTTTGACCGTTGCTTGTGAATGTAATGTGGGTTTTTGATTTAGACACATTATAGGATCTGATGAAGTCTATTAACCTGTGTATTCAAGCTTTGCTAGATTAGGTAAAGGAGAAAACACTATAGTTATATATATTATACCGTAAGTGCTTTTACGGAGCATGTCGCTCGGTTACATTTGTATATCGGAAAGGATTTGGGAAGTTAAGTAACGTCGGGTGTGGCCAGTTATTGGATGGTTGACTGGCGTAATTGCACATTATTCTGGGCAGAGTGAGTCGTAGCTGTGGTCATATTGGCTGCAGCCGTTTATGGGGGCAACTTAAAAATTCTGACAGACGAGTGGCCGGCCACGAGATCGACAATGTCTGCCTATTTGCACTAGACACGTCGCAGTAGGCTAGGCCTAAGCATCCTTTATCTAAGTACAGGCCGACGCTCTATAGTGGGCAAAAACATATCCTTCTTGATTCCTTAAAGATGTAGGTATCAGGAGCGCATAAATTGCCTACAGCTGTGAGTTTACATAAAAAACTAATGATATTCGTAATTACATTTAGCCACTCGAATTTTATTTCCGGCTTAAGGTTTTCATTCATTCGACGTAGTGGGTTGACGCCACTCAGAATCACTGACTTGCTAGATATCTGAGTAGCAACTTGTAACTTGAGACGCAAACCGATCGCTCATGTCAACAACTTCATTCACTCACTTTGCTATGCGGATACTTCCTGCCTGCTTATGCCAATGGTGGATTTCATTATCAATATTACATCTACACTAAAATTTGCAGAAAATTAGCTTGCTTTTAACCTCTGACACAGAAATACGAAACATTTTTTGGTTAAACAACATATTTAGAATCTCAAGTTCTTTGCGATGTACTTTCTAAAAAAGTCCAGACCATTCTTCGGTAAAACACATGTCTAGAACCTTAGGTTTTTTAAATGTTTTTTTATAGAATGTGAGTATGTATGTATATATACCTGAGTGGTTTTTATCTTGAGAAGGGGTAACCAGTGGCTGGACACATACCTACACCATAATAAGGTAGACAACCACTTTAGTCCTGCGTGGCAGAGGGTGAGCCTCTGATGAAGTGTATCTGGACTTCAAGCCACCTTGGCTTGCTATATGTCCTATACGTCGTCTTAAAGTAATAAGCAGAAAAATATAACACCAGGAACAGAATAATATTCCTCCATTACCAGTTCATAGAATACATATTTACTAATTATAATATTTAATTATGTTAGGTATCTCAAAAGTTGCAAGGAATCGAAAAATGTAAATATATATATATCCAAAAATTATCACAAGAAGATTTCTCCTGGAACCACATTGAGAACAGTCTCGAGCTATTCGGACTCTGGAATTCCAGACCAAAATGTTTGGAAGTCAGAATCACCTCTCGAAATCCGTGAATGCAATTGCATACATTTTTCTCTCGAACTCCAGAGTCCGAATAACTCTAGACCGCTCCCAATAAGGTCCCTGTACAAAACTCTGGAGTCTAAACTAGTTTGTAGGTAATTTTAAATCATCAGGTTCCTATTCCTCGAATCTCTCTTTAAACTCTTCACGCCGCAAATCTCACTCTTTATTCAGTTTTCTATATTCCAACAGTTTTTCGAGAGTCAAATAGAAAGAGTCAGTTGCTAATTCCTAACTTTCGCTTGAAGAATAAAGAATTATGAGTACCAGATTTGCATCACGGAATAGACCCCAGGACTCTGTCACTACAGTTTACATTTTTTATGACCTAGATCAGGGGTGGGCAAACTACGGCCTGCGGTCCATATCCGGCCTGCCAACCTTACACTGAGAAACTTATTGTATGTATTTGATTCTCTTGAAAAAAAGGAAGTACTACCTAATTAAGGTATCGATTTATTTTAGGTATTTAAATATAAAAATAAAATGTTTTTTTTTTGTTAACACTTCTTACGTTTTTTTTGGTGTTTTTAATGATAAAAATTGCGCATATTTCGTATGAAAAAAACCAAATAAAATTATAGTTTAATACAATTTACAATAACGACAAAATTATATTAAACAAACAGTAATAAATATTTAAAGATTGTTCGAGATAATTGAAAAAAACCCTTTCAACCGAATAAACAATAAGATTCAATCAATTATCATTTTAATCTCTTATCATCAGTGATAAAGACTTAAAACAAATTCCATGTCAGGTATCTTTTATCATTTTGCTGTGTGACTAATTTTATTATCAACAACTAAATTCAAATATTCTGTTTTCATTGAAATTATTTCGACTAGTCATGTCCGACGATTTGGCTCGCACTCTTTTGCTAAAGTTGGGCAATTCTTAAGTTGTTCTCGACTTTGTTTCGCTGTTATAGCAGAGTATAAAATTCCAACTAAAACTTTTGATATTTGTTTTACAAACAATTTAAAAATAGTTCTAAAGGTAGACTAGATGTGATTGGTTTTATATTTTTAACATTTAGATCTCAAAACTTAGCGTTCTACGTAGAGGCAAAATGGCGGAGCTAATTCACTTTAATTCGATTACTTATTTTTCAAGGTTTATATTTCTATTTTTATACTATTTCCTGTAAAAGTCTTGTCTATTTATTTTTCTGATTCTTATCATTTAGAATTCTTTTAAAGAAAGAGATAAGGGAGTTACTCAAGCCGGCATAGTGAAGGAGACCAATTAAAAATATACAATGTATCTGTTTTCTAGACAGATTGAGTTCACAATATGGGTAGTGTCTAATCAATGCTTGTCCATAACTCGATGACCTCACTGTTGGTGAAAGTTCTTATCACAATCTCCGATGTCTACTTTTATACAAGCTCGATGGTATCTATCATAATTATTGTGTTGTCACCACTAACGTTGTGGTCATTAACAAGTATAGATCGTATTTACTAGAAGTTAGTAGGTTTTGGAATAAAAAGACTGACACACAGAAGGAAAGGGACGGCCATGGCAGAAAAAGGCCTTTTAAATGGTTCAGTAACTACTGAAAAATTGCTGAAAGCTACCTAAACGGTATCTTAAGGTGCACGTGGCACGTCGGCCATGAAATATAGCTTACCTACTATGTTTTTGGCAAAGGAAACAAGAAGGGCGGCATAATAGGTCGGGGCCAGAGCACCAATTTAAACAAACTCGCTACTGTAAATTTTATGGTACCGGACTTTTTGTATCTATACAACAAATATCATGCGTGATGAAAGAAACAAGTTAAGTTTTTTCCCATCCAAATTTCAAATATCTATATTTACCTTTCAATAATAACATATTTATTATTATCATATATTGTTATTTACTCTAGTCGCAGAAAGCATGTATGTATACCCTGTTTGTCTTACTTGACTTATTTTCAAATCAAGAAAACTATGATTTGGGCTCAAAATATGAAAAAAGCGATATGCACCATAAAATAAAAACAGAGATATTTAACTACATTCTACAAGTGGCTTTTGTTATATAAGGCCTAGATCATAGTTTCCTTATTTAAAGTTCACAAAATAAGACCAGTAAGAAAAAACAGAGATTAATAAATTCAATATATTATATAAAAACCCTGGTTATTTAACTATTCACCATTTTGTGGATAAATATGTTTTTGCGCCTATGGTAAATAGTCCTGCATGATAATAACGCCGTTTAAGTAGTAAAAAAATAAATTTAATGTAACGCTATTAGTATAAAAAAATTGCGTCGAATTCACCTTAAGGTGAAATCGATTTAGATTTTTCCTAATCAAATTTCAATGCATAAAATTTCTATTTCGTTAGGTAGTCACAAATGCCATTTACCACAATCGCACACAAACATCATGGGTACATTTATAAGATATCATAATTCATCCTCTTATTATGATTATTTTTATGATTTTAAAGGTATGTAATATTATATAACGCTGTTTGTTTGAAGAAAATAGGGTGGATATACCTTAAGAAGCAGCTTAAGGCCCCTCTTACACCCCACTAGCGCCGCCATTAGATATCCTCAATTTTCTCTTCGTAGAAAACGAATTTCTAAAATCCAAATGTAGCAAATATAAAGCTAGTCATAAGCTATTTTTAGAAGGTTTTATATAGTTTCTAAATAATATCTGTGAGTTGTAGTTGGCATTTCTGCTAAAAACGGCCACTTTTATATAAAACCTTGTAAAAATAGCTTATGACTAGCTTTATATTTGCGACATTTGGATTTAAGAAATTCGTTTTCTACAAAGATAAAATTGAAGATATTATTATGCGCCTTAAAAAGTTTGCCCAAGGCGTCATGCAAAATCATCACAGCACGTTGCAGCGCATAACGGGCACTGTTATCTGATAAACCGTTTATGCCCTAGTGTGTTCCGGTCCCAATTGCCCTATGTTTGCCTTCGGGCAAAGTTGGACAATCGTTCCAGTTTGATAACAGATGAGTAAGAGTTTAAGGATAAAACCGTTTGGTATTTACTATTGATTTATTTAGTGCTATCAATGACGTGTCGACGTTTGCCTGGAGACACATATGGAGATACCTGGTCAATGGCACGATGGACATGACTAAGTTGATGAGATAAATCATAAATACTAATTATATAATTACGGAATAAATTGTAATTAAAAATACAAAGTACTTACTCTATTTCATATTTTTGTGTATATCTAGTGTAAACTGTAAGTTTCGGTTTAAAGAAGCTTTAATTAGCCAAAAAACATTAACACATTCACTTACATAAGTAAATTTAAATGAAAATAAGGTTTCCTTCAGTATTTTATAAATATAGATACAATAGGCATATTAATATATGGCAAACATACATGGGCGTAGCCAGCTTTTGGATTGGGGGGGGGGCAGACCTGATAGAAAATGTCATTTTAATATAGTGAACATGTTCATTTTGAGCAAATTCCTTCAGGTTATGGGCACCTAGGGAGGGGGCAGCAACCCCCCCTGCCTGTACCTCGCTACGCCCATGCAAACATATGTACATATTTATTTATTAGAGCTCAGTCACACACAACAGCTAATCAATAATCCAGTGTAACTGCAATATTAGTGGGTATTCTCGTTTTGTGCGAGGATAAAATATCGAGCGTGGTGCATAGTGGTGCCACCGGCTAGCTTGTTACGTACGATGGTGATAGTAGAAACAGGTGACTGGACACTATTACGTTTTGATAGGCACAATATGTGGTCGGAATCGTCATAGTGGGTATATGAATATGAATTTTAAAACTGTTGCAGAAAATCTTATTTGTCTCAATTTTATAACTGCACCAGGACTTCTGTGCTGTATAGGTACGTATTACCTACCTTATGTTTCTGACTTGTTTTAAAACGAAGAAAACTATGATTTAGGCTCAAAAATAAAAAAGGTAAAATGGACAATAAGATAACAGTAGAGAAATTGAACTATATAATAACTATTCATAGTAATACTAACAATCCGAAAGTAACTTTGTCTGTCTGTCAAATACCTCTTCACGCTTAAACCGCTTTACCGATTTAGATGAAATTTGGCATAGAGTTAGTTTAAGTCCCAAAAAAGGACATAGGATACTTAAAAATGCAAGCGTAAGTCAGTTTTTGTTCTGTGATAGAGAAGTCGCCGTTGAAATCCTACACCGATAACCGAATTTAGAACGGGTGGAACCGTGGGCAAAAGCTAGTATTTTATTGAATAATTAATTAAATAATAATAGATAAATGAATTTTAAATCATTTTGAGGTTTCTTCTGTCAATAGATGTGTTTTTATTTTAAATTGTCGTCTCTTTTTTAAAATATATAGTGTATCAAGAAATTTTCTCCCGCGAACGCTTGGGTTGTGGAATGAGCTTTCTACCAAGGTTTTTTCCAAGGACTACGGTATGAGGTTTTTCATAAAAGAAGTTATTCGATTTTTGAAGGGTCGGCAACGCGCGAGTGATAACCCTGGTGTTGCAAGCGTCCATAGGCCACGGTGACCGCTTACCATCAGGCGGACCGTAGGCTTGTTTACCACCTTAGTGGTATAGAAAAATAAAAATAAAAAAACTGGTTGCCTGTAAAGTCGGTATACGGGCGAAAGTTTTACGTGACAATGATTTTATGTCTGTCTCTCTCGCTCTTAGGCGGGCGCGTGCCTCTCACTCGCTCTCATTGTGAGCGCATAACGTGAGCGGAGCGTAACGCAGTTTCTTGAAGTGTCACCCGGCAAACCAATTTATAAGACGTTGTCACGTCAAAAATTAAATGAACATCAACGAATAAAATAGTTTTAGCATTTTATTGGAGTCATAACCAAAAAGCGCCTTCAACCGTTTGATATACAGTGGCTCCATCGCATAAAAAAACAACCATCAAAAAGCAAGAGGTTAAATAATACCTTGGACATATACTAAGACACGATAGGTACCACTTGCTTTAACTAATAATGATAATGGTGAGCAAAATTGAGGCCAAAAGACGCGCTGTGAAAGAAGTAATGGATGCGAAACATTACGGAGGGACCGAAATAGCCACTGCAGAGCAGTTGTTAGTCGTTGGCTAACGACAAAGGCAGATTTGCAGAGCACGGTCAACATCCAGTAATGGAAAGGTACTTCAAGATGAAGGAACATTATTAGAAATTGGAGAGAATACCAGAAAACTAAGGTAAAACAAAGCAAAAAAAATTGCTGATTTCAAACAGATACATAACCTGATATCACCCGAGACGTCTCATAAACTAAACAGCTGTCAAATGTTACGGACTTATTATGATAAAAATATTGAATAAATTGTTTTACTATTGACGCAAACAAATACCTTTATCACAATAACGTATTAAGTCCTTTTGTGATAATAGTACTTAATACGTTTTCATCTGTACCATTTTTATCCAAAATGGCGCAACATTGCCTTTGTAGACACAAGTGTCTTCGCACAAAGAGATGGCGCTCCCTTCCTCTCTTCTCGCGAGATCCGGTACCTCACAGGCTGAGCAAACTAAATTCCAAGTAACTAGTTCTATCTTTGCCTGTTTGTCTCTGAATTATAAATTTTTATAGTCAGTGTTTTGATTCAATACAATTTTGTATATTTTTTCTAACAAATTAAATTTTGAAATTTTTAATGTTTACAACTGCCCCAATGATTTCCATAAAGAAACAGATACTTTTATCTGTTTGAAAGAAAGCACGTAAACACTATATTTATTGTTTGTATACGAATTGAAATGTCATAGTTTGTAAATTTTTCAATTAAATTTATATTAACAATTTATCCCTTTTAATCTGTGAATATGTGCTAAATTATTAAGGGCATATTATAAGAAATAGTAGGTGCCAAAGAGTTAGTCAGTTAGTATCTTATTAGGCACGTACCTTCTGAGTGGCGGTGTTGCAATTTCATAGCAAAACCTCATTTAACACAAAATACCCGTTTCGTCAGAGTTATTCGTCCGTTTTTTGACAGTTGACAGCTGTTAAAAGTAGTGCAAAATACCTACCTCCCAAAGTGGGGTTTCGGTAGCAAAACCGTTTGGCGAAATGCTATTAAGTCAACATTAGATTTTGCTAAGATTTTGTAACCAAAAGATAATGAAACGCAAACCGCTTACAATTCTGCTACGAAGTAGTTAGATGGAACACCTTAATTGTGAACATATATAGTTAGGGTTGCCATACGTCCCGTATATACGGGACTGTCACCATATTTGAGAACCTTGTCCCTTATTGGTATTGCGTCCCGTTTTTTGGTAATATACACGTATGCAGCAATGCGACTGTCGCAATTCGTCAAGTTAATGATTTTTTAACTAGTTTGGGATTCAGGATTCATAATTATCTTATGTATCAATATCTTGTTAGTAAAAAATATAGTTCTTTGAAACTTATTGCTAATCTCGAGAAATATTAGCATAGACGTCCCGTATCAGTTCCCCATAATTATGGCAACCCTATAATATAGTAAAAAGTCTCTTGAAAACATTATCTGCCAGGGTAGACAGCACCGTAATAAGAAGCTGTGTTCAGAAACCTTTAAGATAACATTAAAAAAAAATATGCTACTAAATAGTTTTAAGTAACTACAAATTGTTACTACCAAACATACCATTGTCTGATATAAATTGAAATAATAATAATAAAAAAAAAATAGCAACACTATTGATATAGTCATAATCCATAAATTTCTAAAATTCACACGGTCCAGAAAAAAACCATTCCTGGTACTGATTTTCTTTTGTTTATCGTCTTGCGTTAAGCTAATCCTTATCTTGCTAAAAATAGTTGAACTATGACTCATGATCACTATGAGATGCTATGCTACACGAGAATGCGAGAAATATTAGCAACAAGGACATTAAACTAAACAATGCTAAATTCTTCTATCTTTACATAACTAAGAAATACAGTTAAAGATATGTCGCAAGCGCAACCATTTGCATTACATCGGACCCGGGTATGGCCATAAAGTTTATCAGCTGTTCTAAAACGATGCTATTAAATACTGAGGGTAGTCGTAAAAATTCTCGGGTGTCATATACCGCGCGTGCTGGTCGTTTAGTCGTCGAATTACTGCAATTGGACCTGCACGTTTGTCCAGTTGTTTGAGAGATGTGATGGATGAGATGATTGTTTTTTGCACTAAATGGTGTTAGCACTAAAATTATGTTTTTGTATCGAATGCACATCCTGTTGTTATATTAGTATGGTGCCATCTTGTTTTTCTGTATGGAGAACGAATTTGTGTTGTATACGTTTGTTTTTGTAGGCGCTATATGCACAAATATTTTGCTGGCGTAGCTGTTAGTTTTATAAAGTGTGTAAAATTATTAGGATAATATTGCTGTTGGTTGTTTTAGCTATTTATTACATACATTAAAGCTTTTTACTGGCCATGAAGCGTTCACCTGTGCACCTAAAGTAATTTAAAGGACATCACGATGTAAGTGGCCATAGTGGCGATGTAAATTTTTCGAATATAATTATTCACGTTACTTTATCTACCAATTTGATAGGAACAAGAGTTGAGACCTCAGTATCTACTTGTATCTTAAAAACAATCAAAAACACATCGCCGATAAAAAATATGTAATAATTTTAAAAATCAAATATGATTAGAAATCACATCTTCTATGAAATCAAAGATGAAATAGAAAGTTCAAATCCCTACTAATGTTTAAAGTCGACTAACGTAGTGATGATGAGTTAAACTTTTCAGAGGGCATAGTTTACTATAGTATAAAGTACTGTTACGTTAAGTGGCGTCAAGCAAGATTTTGTATAAAAAGCCTAATTTTTTTTTCTGAACTGACTATGCCGTTGGCTGATGCAGCCATTACTGCTCCACCGGGCTATTGAGGAGAGAATCTGAAGGAGTCTTAGCCCATAAGCATACTACTACACTCTTAAGTGTTTTTATAAAAAAATATTAGGAGTGGCGAAATAATACTAATGTATCACAGATGCATGTAAAATGAGACTAGCATACCTACATGTTGAAAACCCTTTAATTTAATTATTAAAGTTGACTTACGCTGTGAAGCCGGGGGCTCGGCGGCCGGTGCCGCGGGCGCACTGCCCGCTCCCTGCATGGCCCGCCCCTTGCCACCGTGCTGCCGTCTACGCACACATCATAAAAGTCACTCAGTAAAGCTTTATCGAACTACACCTTTACATCACATCGTACTCTTAAGAGGGCTTAGCATGACTTTATTATCAAAAAGTGTTTGTAAAAAACCTAAATCCATTTTGACTTTGAATTAACATACTAATTATGTGTGTTAAATACCTAAATTACTAATTTGCAATTTGCATCAGGTAATTTAAGTAGTTGATACAATAATATCTGGAATATTCCAGATATATATTTTTTTTTTAATTACCTTGGTGACAAACAAGGTTACGTTCTGCCTGGTGCTAAGCGGTCACCATAGCCTAGGGTCGTGTAAATAACGTGCATTAATCTTATCTAGTCGATTTCCTATTAGTAATGATTGTAACAATAGATAGTAATGAGTCAGAATCTGTTGAATCTATCCAAAATCATTGTGCTTCATCTACTTGTCTTCGACTCCTACTAGTAATTATTAGGGCGTTCCTTCTGAGCCGCGTTGCAATTTTGTCGCGTTGGTAAAACCTCATTTTAGAACCAACTACCCGTTCCGTATAAGCGCATCTGAGAATTTCAGCGCCGCTATTATTGTTAACAAGAAACGCATTTCGCGTAATTTTTTGTCATTTTCGTGTGTGTATATGTTTGAGTATTTTATGTTGTTTTTTTGTAGATAATAAAAAATATATAGAGTTCATAATGCAAAAATAAACTATACAATAACGTTACAACTATTTTTCTTTAAGGATTCACTGTCCCATTTGAGAGCTGTCAAAAAGTAGCGCAAAATACCCACCTCCTGACATGAGTTTTGGGTAGCAAAATTTCGTAGTAAGATCGCTTAGACGAAACGCCAAAAGTGATCATTAGATTTTGCTACTAAAAGCATGAAACGCAAACCGCTAACAATTTCTGCTAAAAAGTAGTTAGATGGAACGCCCTAATTACCTTTTATGAGAAATACGACAGAGATACACAACACACACCTATTGACTATGATCTATGGTACGTGAATAAAATACCTAGGTGTGTTAGTACTTATATTATCACAAAATAATTAAAATAAATAAATATAAATATTGATGTAAAATTAACTAGTGAATTTCCTGAAAATTAGTAATTTATTTATTTTTAAAACGTCAAAACCAGATAACATGAATTAAAAAATATTTTTTTAAGATGTGCACCCAAATAAAGTTCGAACTCCCATTTCCCGCAGCAAACTTTCAGATTTTGGCTGCTGATTACAGGTTACAGGACTTATTTTCAACATCTAAAAATTTATTTCATATTTTAAAATGCACACGTAAAAGCAAACTGTAATGCCTACAGAAAGACAGACCAAATGTACCGATGCTCACAATAAAGGGATCTTTAAACCAATTTAAAGACTCTTTTAATAAGATAAATAGAAACATTATTATAACACAGAAAAAAGCAGATAGAAAATCGGTAAGTAATCTATGAAAAGCACCTACGTCACACTTTGTAGCATGTTTGTAATAGTTGTAAAGAAATAGCAGCTACCTTCCATTTTTAATTCAAAATATGTAGATATTTATATAATACAAAGCTGGTACCTATATATACCTATTTAGATGAAGTCCATTCTCTTATGTGGTATAAATCAGAAACGAGATTTGATTTTCTAAACAAAGTACTGCGGTAACCATGATTTTGACGTGAATTTAGGATTTCTCAATAAAAATACAATAAAACGGCAATAGAGTTAACATTACTATAGATATTGTTATTTATGGTAGTCACTTCTATGCATGTATGTGCCTACAAATATACTCCTGATATAATGGTCGACAAGTTACAATACTATTTAACAATTCCATTAAAACTAGCGATATATGTACTACCAATACGTTATTACGAAAAGCGTTCGTTTTATGTACCTCAGAATACAGTTTTGTACAAGGTCTATAAATATGTTAAAACCAACATATTGTGCTTTATTGATATTGAATCTTTTGTAGTTACCCTTCAAAGCCCTCGAGCCCATATGCGCGTGCGCACCTTCGAGTCAAGCGACCTATTATAGGCCAGACAATGCGTGCTAATAACCTGTCGACTGGTATGCGACGATACATAACTACCATCAGACTACTTCGCGCACATAATGAATGTATGTATGACCACATGTATACAGCTATTGGTAGCACAATCTACTTGTTTATAATGATAATTTCTATTTCTATACTTTGTTACTTGTCTGTTATTAAAGATGAATAGAGGAACAGTGAACATACACAGCATTTGGAGGCATAAGACGAGCAAAATGTGATTTTGATTTGGTTTTGAAAAGTTAGGAGAAACTGTTTTTAGGTGTGCCAATGATATATTGACATGTGATGAAAATTGTAAGTGGTTATTTTCTATGTATATGCATAGATACCTGTCTTTTAAAAAAAATTGTTTCTATTTGAATTATTCCGTTGTCTCCTATCCGTAGTACTTTACTAAATTTGGAACCAGATGGCAATATGTGTAATATCCAGGAATTTTTATTTATTTTAGCTACTGTCAATTTTTTTCATATCTAAATGCCGAAAACTCAGATAATGTACAATATATAATGTGATCTAGAATATATAATGTACAATTTATATAAGAAAATGATCTAATGTGGTAACTAGCAACAATCGTGATGCATTGTCATCAAAGAATACATATTTTACATCCATATACCATGATCATACATCATTGTTAAATATTTTCCCTTTATAAAACTGGTAATTGTTTTATATTTAAACTTTGCTGATCTTGACCCAATTTGTGGTCGTATCAATCGACTAGTATGTAAGTACGTACTTTAAATTTATCAGATACAACGGGAAATAACCAGCTAAATTTTATTATTATCCTTATAACATCCACAGCTTCTCGTACGAGAACAATTTAATTAAACATACATTTATCATTACATTAACTTCATTGCTAATTTTGCATACTTCCTTCTGATTTCTCTGAAATTCCCTAACTGGGAATTTCACTCAGCATTCTCATTTTTCTCGGATTCCGCTATCATAAAGCAAAGGAAAGCCGCCTCATACGTCGGCTCCTTTGATGACCAGGATTACGTATTACTAAGAAATATGTGAGAATTGTAATACAATATAATTACTTATCTTAGCATTTGCTGTTGATAAGCTGGCCTCTTTTATTTTAGAGGCAGAAATATGAGTGTCCACTCCAGCGTTTCGCTTGATACCTAATTTCTAATAACTTATAGATAAATTATTGAGTAGAAAACGAAGATATTTATTGGTGCATAATCTTCGGTTTTGTGCTTCGCAAAAATTTTGCAGACTTTCAGGAATGAATGTCCATTTGACGTTTAAATTATAGAAAATTATCTTTATTATTCCCGTTTTTAAATTGAAAATATGCTTTTTATTTGGTATGTTTATCAGGTAGGTATCAGGACGGGTGTCTAAATTCTCTAGTAAAGTGTATGGAAAAGTTATTGTAGTGCTCCAATATTATAGTGATTTAATGAGTTAAAAAATCTGCTCAGAGCCGTAGTTGCGTAGGTTTTGGCGTCTAACTTGCGTTCTAAAGGGTAAGTTTTCCAACCCGTGATGTACCATGTGGTCTTTCTAAGTACTAAAGTTACTATATAGGTATTTGTTCACGCCACTTGTTTTTTCCGTTATCACTATGAACAAACTTGTATACATCTGAGAATGGATTAAGTCTCGGATGTGAAGTTCACCAATCAGCACCGGACCTGCGTGATGTACTATGACCTAAATTGATCAGACCCAAGTTTTCTGAGTGTAGGCAGATAATAGTTGGAACGTGTAACATAAACTCAGATTCAAACTTATTTTATTTAAGTTGACTTTTAAACAGCACTTTTGAATCGTTAGTTTATTTATTAATTTCATAAAATAAAAGCTGATATCACCCTACTGATTGTAGGCTCTGTCTGCCAAATTATACAAATTTGTAGTATCTTCCGCATTTTAAGATGGAAAATGATTAAGAGCGACTCGATAGATAGTAAACTCAAGAGAGTTTCATGCTAAGGAAGGTAAAAACGATCAAGTATAGATATACAATTATAAGCAAGTTTAGTTTTATTAGAAACTCATTTGTTTTCAACGGTTTTTTTTTAAATTTATTCATTGTTCTTTTGAGTATTTTAAGTTACTCTACGTAAAAGGAAGGTAAGGACTAATCAATTTGATGTAAGAATTTGCTCGTAAATAAAATAGAACCAACAAAGGAAAAAACGTTTCTAATTTGTGTGACAAACTAAATATCGGTTTTCGTCATTTATAGACCGTTTCCTTCAAGTAGCTGTAGATAACACACAATATACAGTGCCAAAAAGATTATGGTAATGAAGATTGAAGGTCTGCTTCGATATTTTCCTTAATTGAAAACTTTCAGCCATTTTGTTTTGTAAAAGAAAATAATATGTAGTGTATTTTATTAAAATATACAGTAACATTGAGAAAATGTACAAATCAAAATTGGGAACAAAAATGTTAAATTTGGGCCAGTCAATAGATATAAGACATATAAAGCCTATTAATTTAGTTGATGGATGAGATTTATGTTCGTGTTTTCAAAATTAACAGATTTATTTAATCGATTTGATTTCAATAACTGAGTGTTGTTTTCTAACAGCCGTTTAGATGCTAAACCAATGTTTAGTTTTAACAATTTTGAATCTACAATTCAACAACTCAGAATTTGTTGAATTTTCAAATCCAAAACAAAACAAACCATTGGATTAGCATGTTCTAGGTACTTACTGTCACTATTACTCATTAGATTCATTGCCTCTACATCATTAGGTTACAATACAGCAAAGACAATTCAATTAACTGATTTCATACGTCACGTATGCCATGAATTAATTTCTTTGGATTAGAATGTGTCATCACCAGATACTAACTGATCTCTGGCATCTATTGGGTACTTAATGCTATACAGAGTAAAGGTCTGCGTATTATTTCTTATATTTATGGTGCTACTTTTGCTCCTAAGATGTTTCATTTCTTCTTATTTATTAAGTTACCAAATACTCGTAGCAAAGACAATTCAATTACCTGTTTCCATACGTCACGTACGTGATGAATCAATCCCTTCAGATTAGAAGGTGTCATCACCAGAAAATGTTACAGAACTGCTCTTTCCAAAACAGGTACCTACCTGATCTTTATCAGAAAATCCGTGACAATATTGCTGTAATGTCCAACAAGAGTCTGTTTTGACGTAATCGCATCATTAGTAACGCCAGAGATCTGTCGTGCCTCAGTTTGAAAGATAAACAGTTGTTTAAAGATAGCAATGAGTACATAATAGCGTTTTTCTCAAGAGGACATCATGGCTATCTCAACACTTGAGATTATCGACATTACGAGATATCGTAGTATGAATGTCTTAATTTAAGATGAAATTGATATTGTATCACTCTGGTTAGGTGCAGGTATTTTTGAAGTGATATTATAAGGTTAATTGTATCATTTAACGCTATTAACTTGAATGACGGGAAAGTGAAATTTTAAATTTTAACTGTTCACTTGTCTCGTAAAGTGAGAAGTGTCTATGGTAAAAGAATCGTTTGCTTTTAACTACGTCTCTCATGGTCGTTTTAAAATGTTCTTCTAATGGTTTTTCTGAATCTTCATTCAGAAGTCACTAATAACGTAATTAACAAAATGATATACTTACCGGAATTTTATCTTTGCGAAATTTTCGAAATTGCACAAACAACTTTCATTGCATCGTTATGAATTGGAGATTAGTATCTAATTATTATACGGCATTGGAGGCTATATGGCTCAGCGGGTAATGACCTGACTGCTGGACCGAGGGGGCTTGGGTTCGTTTCTCGGACAGGATCAATATTTGTGTTTGACTCGTGTCTGGGTGTTTTTTATGTATAATATGTACGTATTTAAAGGAAGTTTATGTATATGTATTTCTATCCGTTGCCTGAAATCTATAGTATACAAGCTTTGCTTAGTTTCGGTTCGTTATGAAAGATCACCACTTGAGAATTCGACTAATTTGCTTGATTTTTCAAGGTGTTGGTAATTTTTAGGAATGATTAAGAAATTTCAAACTAAAACAAAAATTACCCTTGTGACGCTGGGTACAAACATCTAGAGAAGAGAGACCATATGGTTTAACACGTATAATTATAGGTATATATTATATAGGTATAATCCTATAGGTATACTTTATATATGTTGGTAGGTAACTACTTCAATTTTTAATCAGATTTTTTGCCCATTTATTCAGAGGTTTAAAACTTCACGCTAAGGTCCTAAAGAGCGAAGCAGTACATTAACGCAAGTGAACCTGCTAAAATCGGCTCTCTTCTCGCCTGTTTTTTTTAAAAGGTTAGCTAGAAAACTAACGTCTTAGTCTCTTTTCACTCTTTTAAATTCGTCAAGGGTTTTGATTAATTTGGAATAAAGTTTTTAACATAAAATAAATGCACAAGGAAATAACAACAAAAAAACAGTTTTTAATGGTTAATTTTAATTTAATTAAATAGAAACATTACCCGTTTATTTTTATCGAATGACTGTAATGACATTGCAATTTTACAAAATCATTTCAAACTGATATTTTAAAAGAATAGTGGTTAATTATTTAAGAAACACATTAACTTAATTAAATACTTCTAATTATATTTAGGTTTTCCTATTTCTTAATCAAAGTTCAAATGCGAGTTAAAACGATTTCACTAGAATCTGTTGTAAAAAAATTCTGCTATCATCTTCAGATACATGTTTATTTTCATTTAAATCATTGATAATAATTATCAGAGTTATTTTTATTCATTCTTTACAATATCTATTCTTGTATTTTCTTGTTTTTTTGTTATTTGGTAATTATAAAATTTCTAGACTCATTGGAATCCTTTAAGATAAGTAGGTATTTAAAAAATATGAAAGCAAATGTGATTACCTCGGGGTAAAAAAAGTTGCAAAGCTATTTAGATTTTAAATAGCTTTGCAACTTTTTTTATAGGTGAATTAATTTATAAAGTAGGTAAAATAATTTGACTTGACTTAGCTAAATTAATTTTAATGGGTCTAAAGTTTCATAATTGACGTAAATAGTGTAAACTAGTGTATTGATTGGTAACATCAAAAATCAAGTAAATAAATATCGTTGGGTAAAATTTTCTAATAAGAATCCGATAATTATTATAAATATTTTTAGGTTTAATCAGATTATAAAAATCTTCTATTGGAATTCATTACAGATATATAGAAAAAAAAAATTTTTTTCTTCATATTTTAGGTACTAACATTTTAAATTCTATTTATTTTACAAAATTAGTTAGTTATCGTAGGTATTTAAGTATGTAGAAACTAGACTTGTACGAATGGTTATTAATCATTCAAAGCTAATTACATCATTATGGTATAAATAAAATAGGGAAATTAAATTAAAATGTAACTCGTCAAATTGTGGATTATGAATGAATGTCCTACTTTTTATGAAATCATTGACTTATTAGAGGTGATTGAATGATTATGTGAACCTACTTGCCTGCCTATAGTGACTGGAAAATTTAATGTTAGGAGCTGTTATTTTTATATAGTTAATTATTGAATTTGCTTTTCTATATTTAGGCACAGTTAAAACTAACATTAAACCTATTTATTTACAGCATTTTACTTATTGGAAAGTAAAACAATAAATTTTGAAAAACACGATAATATCTGTTAAGAAATTGTTTGTATAAAATTTGCAAGTAGGTCCTTTTTTTCACCTTTTAAAAATAAATAACAATTAATAGAAATTTGACAGAAAAAAATTGTATAAGCGTATATAAAAAAAGAACTTCATATTAAAATTTCTGACACACTTACGCATTATACGAAAATTTGCGGTTCAACGTGTTTTTATTTCATTAATTTCACAAACACAACCATTTAAAATCATATCTCTATTTTTCAACAATGTTTGAAGGGTAACGAAGACTTATTTTTAACACAAAATAGGTAATCGCCTAAAAACCGGTGCCGGCAACAAAATATTTGAATATCGCGTCGTTGTAGTCAAAGCCTACTGGATATTGAAGGTGCCAGTCTAAAACAATTGGCACAAGGGGCTGATGGCCGTCGTCACAAACGATAATTTGCATTGTAATCTAATCGAAACGACAATACTACTTACCCAATCGTGGATAATTTCTCGCTATCAGACGCCCGAATTTAAAGAAAAAGTCCAATTACAATGAAACAATCTTACAGTCTCTCACTTATCACCTTAAATAAATTTTTGAGCACAGATTTTCAGTCTTTAAAACACAAAATTAAATTATTAAGGCACTAATATATAATTTTAAAATAATGTTTTTGTACGTATTGCGACAGTAGCGCATCTTTCGCGGGAATGACAACCTCGCGCGGCGAGATATTGTCTCCTTGTGATGACTTGATGAGAGTACGCACTGTCGCTCTGCTCTCGGGGGAGCAGAAGATGCTCACCGATTGGTCGAGAGCGGTGGATAGGTGCGCGGGGGAAAGGAGAGAGCGAATCTCTCTGAGACGGCGAGTGAGCGGGACAGATAGTTTCGCTAGTTGCGGCGCACTGCTACAGATTGCCACAAGCGCTCAGGTGTATTTCTTTTGAGAGAACGTAATGATAGTATGGAGATGCCGTGTCGTAGTTTCTGTATGGAAATTGAAACAGTATCTTATTTCTTCAATAGCTTTAGGGTTTTTTTTCTAAAATTCATTACTTATAATTATACATAATTCATAATAGCATTTTAATATTTTTAGATAGTAAATTATAACTTATCTAGTAGATAGTACGTAGTAGTATTTACTACGTATTTTTTTAAAGATTATAATGTAGATTTGCAAAAAAAATGTGCACAAAATTATTGAGTTATTTAATAAGCATATAAGATGAAAAAAGCTATTTATTCCTAAAATCGAATAAGCATGGGCCTTCTAGTCCTAGCGCAGATTAGTAACGAAATGTATTAAAATTAAAATACACTCACCTACACGGCATTTTAATTATATTGTTTCTATTAATATTTAAGTTTTATATTTATTCTTTTTTAGTAGGTAGTTAAAATAAAAACAAATTAGATCTCAGATTTTTTGCGAGAAATACAATAATGGGTTAGGTACATTATAAGTTATTCACTTAAATTGTTTAGGTGGACACAGACCTTTTAATCTTATTTGATTACCGGTATAAAAAAAATACATAAAAGGTTTATTTTTAATTGAAATTAAAATTCTCTTTTCAATTTCACTCTGATTTAGTGTACAACATTTTAAAATTACTTAGTTTCTTAAAATGAACTGAAAAATGTGTTATTTTGTAGTTAATGGGATAACACTTGAAATATTTTATAATTCATTAAGGGGGCGTCCATTAATGTCAGATTTCGTGAGATTTGGCTCGAAACCCCTAATCTCACATGAAATTTTTCAAAATAAGTAAATTTTAGTGTAGGTACCTAAATACCTACGTTAATTTGTGCTTTATTTGCACAAAAAACATAAAAAACATAATTTGCTACTTTGTGGCGTTTACATTATCGCGATACATATTATTATGTAGAATTCAGCCATATTTTAGTAGAGAAACATGTTTTACTAAATTAGGGTTCCGTAGAATGAGAATTATTACGGATAACTAAAAAACTTTTGAACCAATTTTGTCCAAGACAATTTCATACTGCCAATTAATTAAATTGAATTTTATAAAGCCCGGACATCGTGATTTTTTTCATATATTTAGATCATGCGGTTTAAAATTCTTAACTTACAAAAAAAAATGTTACGTACCTACATACCTCAAATGCATTTTCAAAGGCCTATCCGATGATACGCTACAAAAAAAAAAGTCGTAAAAATACGTTTTCATCCCTCGGTTCAATGTATTGCAATCTATCCCTAAAATGATTCCAAAGACAACCGGAAAAAGAGTAAAATCACCAGCATAGCACGCACAATCAGCAAGCTGAAGTTGAAGGGCTGGTCACGTATGTCGAAAGACCGATGGAGCAGGTGCTCTAGAGTGGAGACTGCGTACCGATAAGAGAAGCGTGGTACGGTTTTAGCCCGGTGGACCGACGACCTTAAAAGGGTTGCTGGATGCGGGAGGCCGAGGACTTATGTCTACAATATAGGCTTATATGATGATATGTATAGCAGTTCACAAAGAGATATTTTTTTATTAGAATCTACCCAAAGATCGTTTTTGCCATTTGGCTACGGAACACTAGAAACCGGCCAAGATACACGTATTGTTAGGGTTCCATAGCATGGCAATTACTTATTTATAGTAGATACCTAAAAATATTGGGTACCTTCCAATGTTATGAAAACCTTTTTAAAGTTAAAAGTATTTATGAAGTTCTATTAGTTCTGTTCTATTTTGCATTTTGTTATCAGATTTTGCAAGATGGCGGAATATCATAATATTTTCCTACTTTGGGGTAGTTTTAAGAGGATAGCCGGTGGTGGTCGAGTGGTTTCGATTTCACTTTGCGTCCTGAAAAGCGAAGGTTCGAGCCCGGCGTGTACCAATTATTCACACCACTGGCTTTTCGGTGACAAAAAAAAGATGTACCTATGTGAAGTCCACAATCCGCACTGGGCCCGTGTGAGTACTATGTCCCAAATCACCCTTAGTGAGGGTAGGCCGTGGCAGGGCGTTTAAGAGAATGAATTACGTCGTATAAAAAACCCATTAGGTTCTTCTTGAGTCTGGGTGTTTTCTATGTATAATATGTAAGTATTTACGAAAAAAAATATGTATATGTATTTGTATCTGTTGTCTGGTATCCATAGTGTAAGCTTTGCTTTGTTTGGTACCAGATGGCGCTGTGTTTAAACCATGTAGTTAGAACCAGCGTGGTACCACAAGTAAGTGGTCGAACACCACACAAGCAATTGTAATAGTTTTAATAAATGCAGTTCCATTTTTTGAATCAAAGTAAACACACTTATTTAAGTCTACCATATCTAGTTTGTTCCTTATTACTTACTATACTTTTGTTTTGAACTAGTGAGGGGAGTATACTACGCTTGTCACAATAAAATTGGTGTCAATCTTTTAATTGGCGTCACATGGTGTCACCCTCTCGATTAGTGTCTGCCTTGTTACCGAGGAAGCTGAGTATCGTCGGAAAATCCAGTTCAGCGTGAAGCTACGTGACCCTTACGTACGAGAGCCTACGGACCAAAATGCATCGAGTGGATTCTGTTGTCAGAGGCCAGCAGATTTATTGGTGAAACGGTTCGGTGGACACTTTATTGTGCTGCCGGGACTGCACTTTGTGCGACCATTGGATCTTGGTTATCGCACAACTGGCCTGCAGCTTCGTAGGTCGTAGGTTAATTTGAACGTTGTAAGCCAAGAGCGACCGCCTTGGCTTGACTGTCAGTGCCGCGAGGAGAGACAACTATAAAATCTTGGTGAATGCAGGGGCGTGAAAGAAGAACTTTCTTTTAAAACTTCATTGGCGCTTAAGGTAGTGGATATTGGTACTTAAATCCCATGCAGTCCCAGAACTTGAAGGAGACATTTCCCCATGTATAATTCGTGAGTTCTAGGGGTCCAGGAACATTACAGCGCAATAAAGTTTAAAGATATGGTTGATTAAAAAAGGTGTTCTTAACCGAAAAAATAGTTTTATTCTGTCTTTTAAAAATATTTACATAGAAAAGGATTTATAAATCCTAATTCAATTTTATGTAGTAGGTACTGATTCTATCAAAGTAAAGCTATATAATTATATTAGGACTATACTAGACTATATATTAGGTATATAGGATGTTATAGTCTTTGTAAGGAGTTGCCCTTCATAAATATGGTGGCTGATGAACACCGTTGGGTATGGACAAATAGTTTAAGGACTTATATAGGTACCTGCCAAAATTATCCCATCTACGTTATATATATACGTATTTTAAGATATTGCGTACATAGAGGTACGTTTAGTATCAATAGTTCTGTTACACATAACATTATTTACATGTATTTACAATCATCTTAATTAATTTGATAAGAGAGACTGCTAATTTGGAACATTGTCATATTCCGGTATTTTTCCAAGAGGGTAGTGTGTTTTTTTTTTTTCGTTTTGTGTTTTTGTCTTCTCAATGTGGCTACATTTTGCTATACGTTTAGGTTAAAGCAATCATTTTCAAAGTGACTACATTTTATTACTTATACATTTTGTCACAATTATTTCCAAAGTGCCTCCATTTTGTTATACATTTAGGTTGACATAATCATTTACCAAGTGGCTACCTATTGCCATAAGTTTAGGTTTACGTTTACGCGAACCTTCCAAAGTCGTTGATGCAACGCTATCGTCTCTAAGATTTTGTTATAGGTACTTTTTAGTTAATTCAATGGTGGTTACATTTAGATTGACAGAATTCTTTCTAAAGTCGCCACATTGCTATACGTTTAAGTTAATACAACGCAATCCTTGGCAAAGTGGTCACATTTTATGTACGTTTAGATTGAAACTGTTCCTTACGAAGTAGCAACATGTTTCGGATTCATCTTGAAATATGTTAAAATTGATCCGTTCCGTTCCAGCGACTAACCAGCTAGCGTTCAAGGGTCATCTAGGAAAAGAACGGTCGTTGAGAATGTTCTGTAAAGTGGTCCTGCGGGCTGGAACAACGTTGAAATTTGTCTTTAAAAATACACTAAATACCTACACTGAATAACTCCTCATAAAACCCAGTAGTTCGATATATTATAAATGGTGTCACTAGAATCTGTCGAACAACAAACACATTTATCTATCCCCTGTGTAAACTCCATCTCGAAGGGTTCAGCCAGCCTCAACAATCGGTCAAACTGTAGTGTCATGAGCAAATACGACGTGGTTCAGTCAATAAGCCATTTGCCCATATAGGTCTACAAGTATAATCTTGACACAGTCACTGGCACCACTGTCTATACCAAAATGGTCAAATAGAAAATTTTACACGGACGATGTTAGTTCACTCAATTGACGTCTGCCAAAATACTTGGCGTCCGTGATGAAAATACGGGTATTTGTAAAACTCTATTAAAAATATAACCGATTAGAAACTGTTGCGTCTTGTGAGCGATATATTTAGGGTTGCCATCTCTAAAATCTGGCAACTATGACAAGAAGCGTGATAACCACGGACTTTGGAGCTTAGAACTCGGACATGTCAACGGTTTCTTTCCTAAAGTTACTCAGAAAAAAATATTAACTAAATTTCGTCTTCTTAAACGTTTAAAGATACTGTAAGCAGTCTTAATACATTTTTCACTCTATTGCCAAAACGAAATGTTCAGTTTAAACCCGAACTACGGAATGAAACTCCACCCGGACGCTCCCCGGTCGCACTCTGAACTAGGACAAATCCGGGGAACCCGGATGGAAGGCAAATGGATATATTACGTATAGGGAATTTTTTATATTATGATATATGCAAATGAAACCAAAGCTATTCTTTTGTTAAAAGAATACTGTTTAAGTCCTTGATGTATAACGAAGACAGTGGCCATAGTAAACAGGTCACAGTAGGTAAGTTAAAAAAAGGGTATTTTTTATATTATGATGTATGCAAATGAAACCAAAGCTATTCTTTTATTAAAAGAATACTGTTTAAGTTTTTTTTTTTTTTTTTTTTTTTTTATACCACTAAGGTGGCAAACAAGCTTACGGCCCGCCTGATGGTAAGCGGTCACCGTAGCCTATGGACGCTTGCAACACCAGGGGTATCACTTGCGCGTTGCCGACCCTTCAGAAATCTAATAACTTCTTTCTTGAAGAACTCCATACTGTAGTCCTTGCAGAAAACCTTGGCAGGGAGCTCATTCCACAACTTAAGCGTTCGCGGGAGGAAGTTTCTCTGAAACCGCACTGTACGCGACCATTTAGGTTCTAAAGTGTGAGAATGAATTCCCTGCCGATGGCGAGCGGTGCGATGGTAGAAAGTAGCCGTGGGCATCATTTCGAACAATTCTTCAGAACACAACCCATTGTACAAGCGGTGGAACACACACAGTGAGGCAAAGTCTCTCCTCAGACTTAAGGGCTCGATACCGCAAGTGAGTTTGGAATCGTCGACAATTCTCACAGCCCGTCGTTGAACCGAGTCAAAAGGGCCAAGCTGGTATCCGGGTGCACCTGCCCAGAGATGGCAGCAGTACTCCATATATATATAGTTCTTGTGGTATAACGAAGACAGTGGCCATAGTAAACAGGTCACAGTAGGTAAGTAGGTAATTTAAAAAAAAGGGTTTTTTTTATATTATAAGAATACTGTTTAAGTCCTTGAGGTATAATGAAGACAGTGGCCATAGTAAACAGGTCACAGTAAGTAAGTAGGAAAATCTAATATAATTTGCATAGGTGTGTTTGTTTGCTGAAACATATATATTTAACACATAACGGCATTAAACAATGTGTTAAGTATTAGCAGTTGCTACTTAGCAGAGTGTATATTACTTAATTAGCCGGAAATATCTAGATAAAGTCAAAATGTGAGTTTGTGTTTCTGTTTGTTAATATTTTATTTTTAGAGCAAATATATGAATACCCAGAAAAAATCACTTTAAGAGTATTAATTTCCTGTTTGTTCAAATTCATTTTAAAAATGTGCTTCTATAGAAATAAATTTACTGGTTATAAGCTATTTTTTTAACGTTTTTCATTGTTTATAGGATAAATCTCCGAGTTACAGAGAGCATATCTTCTAATAACGGTCACTTTTAGCAGAATCAGATATGTATAATCTAGATTTTTTTTCAAAACTAGCTTGCAACTAGTTAGGTAGGTACCTATATATTTCTGTAGAAGTACATTAGTCAAAGCTTTGTTCAAAAAAGAAATCATAAATGACCATTTGCGGCGCTAGTGTACGTCAGGAACCCTCTACAGCTAGGACTCGAACCTGCGACCTTTAAAATCTTTTGACTATGCCTGCTCTAAAAAAAATATATCAAATATAAATATAATTCAGCTAAAGATATGGCCTAGAGATTATATCTATGTTTATTTTCATTGATTCATTCATTTTATAGCTGAGAAGACACATGACTGGCCAACTACTCTAATTTGTGAAATGTCTATATGTCAAATTTCATGCCTGTAACTGTGAAATTTTGGCATTTTGTAAAAAATTAATTCTACGGGCAGTAGCATGCAAGTAGTGTAGTACTGCCACGTTGCAAGTTACTGGTGTGCCATAAAGTAGTTGCATGGAATTGATTGCTACTTGTAAATTGCTTTCTCATTGTGCCATCTATTGGGGCATGCCGTTGTTTGGCATGCAAGCTACTGCTCCAATTTGGCATGTGTTTTCTCGGCTTGTAAGATACCTATGTACCTATATACCTATGTATGTACCAAGAGCACTAAGCTACCTAGATATTAAATTAGGCACTCAAAGTATTGAAGGATATTTGTACAGTGCAACAAAATATTCTGATCCGGTGTCTATCGCTAGTTTCGCGTAAGCTCACAGTTTTTTAATATCACGACAGTAGTTTAGACGTTTGACCACCGAGTCAAAAAAGTTTGTTACATGCACATTTTTGCAACTTATCTTAAGACAATAAATTTCAGATATATTCACATTGTAAGGTAACAAACAAGGATTTAAATATCAATACATGAAACGTATAAGATAAAAACTAATCCGAGAGACTGGACAAAACGAATAGAAATCTCATACAGATAAAAATTTTATTAAAACAACAATATTTCTTATCATTTGCCATGACATTAATTGATATTTTATATCGCATGTGCTGATAATATCGATCTTTTGTCGAAAATGTTTCTTCGAAGAAATACTGCGGATATCTGAGGACATGAAATCTTTATAAGACATTAACGTGATACGTCACTATTCTATATATTATAGAAACCATTGATATTTTTATATTAATTTAGAAAAGTTAAGCAAAGTTAGGTGCGGTTAGTCTTTGGATGGGTGAATGCTACTAGGACACCTTTATCTACTTGCCCTTCATGCTTTGGAGGACAGTCATGCCCAGCCGTCACGTCTCGTTACATAAGGAAGGGTGTTCTGGCTACTTTTATTAGAGCTAAAAACTTAATCAATTCCAAGTTAAAATAAACTAACCATGCCTTCAAAAAAACACAATAACGCACAGAATTAGGGTAACTTATATATTTATAATCCGAATTTCCCTTACATTACGTTACTTTTGGATAGGGGTTGAAAAATATCTTTTTTTGTGTTACGTCATTTATGGTCATCCCTTAAGCTTGTTTGCCACCTTATTGGTATTAAAAAAAAACATATATTCAAACAATTATCCGTCGATAATGTTAATCTCAAATGGAGTTCATTTTTCTGTGTCTAAAATGTCTTACAATTTGGCGAACAGCTTAGCGTAAAAAGTGGAAATTAATTAATTAAAATTATATCACATAAGATATAAAAATTTAATTACAGTAATTCCTTAGATTTATGGTTACTTAACATTTTATGATATACATTATGTTTACGCTTCTAGTTAATAAGGAGTTATGGATTCAAAATGGAAATACGAGAGGTTCGGCTGTTATTTTTTTTTTTTTATCTTAAAACAAATACAGTAAGTTTTTAATTTAAGAATGTTTAAAGGCATGTTATTTTTTTATAGCCTTAAACTTGCAATAGCACAATGGAATCGATTTTAAAAACGAATGGTAAAATTGCACATTTGAGTAAGTCGCATCCTTAAGTACAAATTAATGTGTTTTGGTTTGGCAATAAAGAGGCGCTGACTAAAAAAAATTACTGTTAACTTCCTAAACTGAGACTTCACGTCATACTAGAGACACGCGTATGTGTAGTTCTAACGGGTTTCACCGATATGGTGCCAGCGTCAGACTGAAGGAAACTATAATTGTAGTATTATCTCCGATGACCGATATTGAGCAAACAACGCGGTGGTACTAGGAAGGAATCTTATCTTTGACGCTGCCTTTGTACTTGCTCGTATCTGGTCGATCCTTCATTGGTAATAAAATTTGAGGTTAAAAAAATAATTTTCTTTTTTTGAAGGTTGAATGGCCAGAAACGCAAAACGAACTTCTTAAAAAAATTTAAACATTTATAGAGGCGTTTTGTAGACAAGAAAAATACGCATTGAATGCGCTCTATGCTTTCTATGCGCACATATATGACTGTGAACCAAATGAATGAATGCGCTATGACGTCACTTCTAGCATTTAAGGCATTGGCTGCACATGCTCGGGCCATATTGTATGTTTACACGTGGTGAACAGAACGATTTTAATGCCAATGCGATGTCATAGCTCATATTGATGTCAAAAACACGCAGCTTGTGTAAACCGCAACCCTTATATTTCGTCTTCTGATTACCGACGTTATCAGAAAGGACCATTCTACCAGAGGAGTTTATTTCTTTAAGATCAAGTTCTCATTTCAGTTTAAACAAACCAAGGGGCCAGTAAGCCACATTATTAGAGCCGATAACTGTTGAGCTGAAAACATGAAGAGGCCAAGTCTTATGAAATACTTAGATTAGGTCACACTGAACCCGACTAAAATGTCAAAAATGTCAAATGTCTTCGTGAGAGGTTCTTTTAGTTTTGGAGTTGTGGGTCGGCGGCAAAAAGGAGATCTCCTGCCAGGCGAGATGTTATGCCTGGGGACCGCCGTGGTCCCTTTGAATCGAGACACTGGTCTGAATTAGCGGCAGAAGCGACGAGCAGAGAATGCCACGCTGGAGTGAGAGTACTCGACAGGGTGGTGTGATGCTGCACAGTGGAAGTGCCAAGCTGGAGTGTGAATCCTCAACAGGTTGTGGTAGAATGCTGTACAGTTGCGTCGCCGGAGAGGAGCTGCAGGAACTAGGAAGCACTGAATTGCTGCGATAGGTCCTGATGAAAGCTCTGAGATGCGAAGCGTACGATTGAAAACGGGTCCGTGTACCTGGTAGGAAGGAGTAGGCTGCTGCTGCGGAAGGTGCGTCAATTGTTCAGCGCTCGGGGTCACCAATGAGGAGCGGCGGTAAAGAGGTGATCTCCTGCCAGGCGAGGTGTTATGCTTGGGGACCGCCGTAGTCCACTCAACTTGTACTTCGGTTTCTTTTATATACTGAACTGAGAAGGAAACTTCGATAGCGCGATGTAGGACGCGTGACGTCAGCCTTGTTTGTAAGCGGTACGATATGATCCGCTACAGAGTTATAGGTGACATTGAAAATGTCTGGAAATAGTATTTTAGTAACCCTATCAGCCATAAAATTAAAAAAAAAAAACAAACGAACCGGGTTACTACTTCACATTCACATTTTTGAAAATACGCTCGCGTAGGCCAGATTTTATAATAATTTTTTGGCTGACAGGGTTATTAAAAAAACCGTATCCAATCAATTTCAATGTCACCTATGTGTACTCCAAAACTAAAGTTTGACATGACTTTGGCCGTAAACCGATACATCATTTTAGTCGTCATCTCTCCTACTATACATATACAAATTTTTGTTTTCTCGATACGTTTAAACAGTGACAGAATATATGCACTATGAAAAACCGACTGTAGGTAAATACTTCATCTTGAATATATTATCAGCACTTAATTATCAAAATTTTCTTTTGTTTTGTTTCTCAGCACCATGTAACACATAATTTGCGTAACATTATACCTGGAATTGAGATAGAGGTCGGGAAAGTACGTAAATATTACTCATCACTACTAATATGCCTACTATTTCTAATTATTACTATTATTGTACGCAAAATTGTAATGTAAGTGATAAATTTAGTAGTTTACAGATCACATGAAATTATTTTGTATCATCAGAATACCTGATGCTGCCACCCTACCGAAATGTGCAGATTTCTGCTCGTTGAAATCGATTCCGCTGCTCTATTATAAAACCTTTAACGGCTTAAACCTCTGAACCGATCTCGATGAAATTTAGCAAGGTTATGGCTTGCAACTTGAGAACATAGTTACTTAGAAAACGACAAGTGTGAATTAGGTGACTTACTACAGTCAAGAAGCTACCTTAGGAATCCCACGTCGATAACAGAATTTAACGCAGGCGGAACCGCTGACACAAGCTAGTAACAGGGGCCATCTATTTAATACGTCACGCAAATTTCCGTAATTACGGACACCACCCGTCTGTTAAGCGTTTTTTCTAATTTTAGTATGAAAGTTTGCCTTTATGACACTTTGCTTGACCATCCTTCCGCCCTAAGCGTATTTAATGGAAGGCCTCAATCAGACACAGAAAATATTTTAAATTTTACTCTATTTTTGCACTTTAATATATTGTAGTTATAGTATGTACCCAACTAGCACATTGGTGTTGACTGCAGCTTATTTTACAGCTTCAAATACTAGTATAGCTCTACAATAGTTTTAATAGCAGCTAAGAAGGGTTAACAAGCGATACTAGTTGCTTTTAGATGTATATGAAAGCATAACTATCAACTACTATAGCAGGTTATTGTATATTAGTGGTAGCTGTAGCTACTATATAGGTTACTACTACAGATATAAGCTAAAGCTGTGAAAAGGAGTAACCTGACTCTTATAAACTACTTAAGTTCTTGTATAGTTGTAATAAGATCAGTGAGTTTTATATCAAATGCTTTCAGCGTTGGATAAGATCGTTATGCAACCTAAAGCTATACAATGGATTTTAGAAAAGTTATTTTATCCTTATTGTAACAAAAAGGGTTGCACATAAAGGCTTATTACTGATATTGTACAGGAATCAGTGCTATAAAAGTGCTGAAGGAAGGCTTAAGCATTAAGCTCAATCACCAATATTACACAAAAATTGTTATTCCATAATTTCACTAGATTTTACAAGTATAGCTATGACTTTTATAACAAAAACCAAATTGAGCATAAAATCAAGCTATAATTATTTAAAATTTAGTAAATTTAGTAAGTTTCATGTAAAATTTTTAATAAACTGAGGCCGAATTAAGATTGAGATAATATTTATATGATAATATTTACGGTGAATTGATGCGCAGTTGAATAGTACTTTATAATAAGGCAATTACAAAAAAAAAAATAGTATTCCATCATAACATTATTGTCACTGCAAATTAATATTGATGAATTTTAACAATTTGTCAAAAGCTACATAAATGAAAAATATAAATACACAAATTCGTGACATTATAAGTTGTGATTGCTTCAGTAATAACGTTTTACCTAGTAAGTACCACTACTGTATCTCAGTACTAATGCTTTAAGTGGTAAATACCACTATTGTGTCTTAGTAATAACACTTTAAGCGGTAAGGATTACTATTGTATCTCTGTTTTAACGCTTATAAAACAGTAAGTAACGCCATTGTAGCACTTTTGTTACTAAGCTTAACTCTGATATATCGCTATTATGTAACTACTAAAGAACTTTCAGCTCCACGGAAGTGGGACTCTTTCGGGGTTATATTATGTAAGCTATAGCTATATTACTCTAATTCTCAACACTGATATGTCACTTTAAACATTAGTTAGAATCACTGTACAGGTCATATAACGCTTATCTTAGCACTAATGTGCTAAATGTGTCCTTGAAAGATAGCTTTTTTATACCATGTCACCGCTAGTTTTAAATAAAGATTTGGTAATTTGACATAACAGGAAAGACTATAGCATTTTATGTGTCTCTAGCACCTAAAATAATTAAATCTTGACTATGATATTATAGACTGTCTATAATTTCTTGGCACGCCTTCTAAGTTTATTAATATACCTACCACTAAGGTGGCAAAAAAGCTTGCGGTCCGCCTGATGGTAAGCGGTCACCGCGGCCTATAGACGCTTGCAACACCTAGAGCATCACTCGCGCATTGCCGACCCTTCAAAAATCTAATTATTTGTTTAATGAAGAACCTCATACTTTAGTCCTTAGAGAAAACCTGGAAGGGAGCTCATTCCACAACCGAACTGTTCGCGGGAGGAAAGTTCTCTGAAACCGCACTGTACGGGACCATTATTTTAGGTTGTAAGGTGTGAGGATGAATTCCCAGCCGATGGCGAGCGGTGCGATGGTAGAAAGTAGCCGTGGGCATCATTTTGAACAATTCAAACAACAACAAACAACTCAAAATGTACTTTTTGAGGCTGTGTATGTGTAGTCTATAATGAACGAACTGTTTTGTATGTGTGTGTAATATTCGCATAATTTGTTGTTTACTAAATGACAGTTTTGCTCTGTAATTACTGACAACACACACACACACACACACACACACACACACACACACACACACACACACACACACACACACACACACACACACATACACACACACACACGTGCCAAGATATTGTAGACGAACCATTACAACAAATACCATTTGTCGTTCGCTGCACTATACCTAAGCCGTGAGTGACTCTACAATGAATACATAATTTAGATAAAAATAAATAGTTGCATTTTCCTCAATCCAAATATGTCTAGGTTAATGTTTTACCGCAACCAACCTGATTTCATAAGGTTTTCGATGAAAACCTAGAAGAGCGGAATAAATAGGGGCTCTTAACAATGACCTTCTCGTGGGAGATCATTGGCTCATAAAAAATCATTTATCGGTGGTTTTTCTTTGATTTGGAGAGATCACATCACAACTTTTTACGCGTAGCCGATCCTTCGAAAATCTTACCACTCCCTGTTTAAAGGCTTCTTTATTGTAGTCCGTAAGGAAAACCTTGACAGTGATTTAATTTGACATCCTTAGCGTTCATGAGAGGAATCTTACCCAATCTCACGTGGGGGAAGGGTGGATTTCGCCAATTATCACGTAATTTTATGTTTTGCAAAAAAACAGTGTAAAATTTCGAGAAAACTGTGTTAAATGTTAAATATCGCCAAATCCTACAATAACAATTATCTCAGCTATGCTTTCGCCACAAAGTAGCAAGTTATGTTTTTTAAAATATGTCTAAGGCAATCAAGCACAGATCAAAGTATTTACACAAACGATACGCATTTAAAAATCCCACGTGAGATTAGGGTAGAGTAGGGTAGGGGAAAGGGTTCGAACCAAATCTCACGACATCTCACCAAAAGGGGGAGAAAAATCGCCAAGATCACCTCACGTCATTTATGCAAGTCAGGGAAATATTTTATTTTAAGCAATTCCTTACACAGAATTTAACCTATTTATGAAGCAGTAGAACATAAACAGGGAGGCGAAGTTTCTCCTCAGACTTATAGGGTTCAATCTCGCTTGTGAGCTTGGCATTGTGAACTATTCGACGACTATTCGAGTGTAAACGACACCCTTATATCTTTTATTTATCGCCACTAGCTTCAGCAAACGTCAGTTGCATATATTGTTTCAGCTATGGAATTATTGTTAATAGAGCTACAAGGGATCCGGTGTATTGATATTGTACATTGACTCGATCTCGCGCCATATCGCGGAAATCAAGCGAATTTCATTCACCAACCGGCGTTGAAGGTTTACAAACAATACGATGCTAGCGGAAAAAATAGACAGACGGGATGTCCAGCGGATAGTTTACCAAATATAGACTAGGGTGGCTCCAAATTCTAAAACAATAGCTAACTAATAACTACAATATTTAAGTACTTCTAAATTACTTCATTAGCACGCCATGGTACGCTATTCTTTCCGGCCTTCAGCGACCGGCCACAACTGGCCACTCTTTGAAGGTTGTCGGTCGGTACATCGGGCTGAAGGGCGTCCAACGCTTCGCCTTCCGGTATACGGTGTCCACTCTGAAACGCGTCTACTCTATCGACTATTCATCCTTCGACAGACGTGATTTACTTATATTAGGTGCTGGCCCAGAGGTTTTGATTTCACCTTGCGCCCTAAGTGGTGGTTCAAGCCCGGTGAGTATACCAATGTAACTGTTGCTTAATTTCTCAAGTACAATAATTATTCATACCGTTGTGTGAATTGTTAGGGAACCAGCATACGTCAAAAAAAGACGTGCGCACTAAAATCGCCCTCTTTTAGGGTAGGCCGTGCCCCGACAGTGTGAAAGGATGAGGCTGATTGTTTACATATCAATTTTATTCATTTATGAAGATTTTATGCATAATGACGAAAATAAAAGGATGAACCCTGGAGAGAATAGCAAGAAGTGAGTGGAAAACAAAAAGAAAGTTGAAATGACAAATAACTCTTCCTGTACAATCTAAATATTCCTATTACAATTATGAAGAACATTGACTTACTGGTATTGCGTTTGTGATTAAAATAAAATTATGACAACAATAGAATCGGTGGCACACGCCATCAGTGTTGCCACGAGCAGTCATCTCGCATGTAAGCGCCATTTATCGCATGATGCACATTTAGTTTTTTTTACGCAGCCAGCCAGCAGCGGTAACTGACACTGGCCGGTAGGAATGTCTGCTGTAATGTGCGCACATAAGAAAAAAAGTTAAGATTCTATTTCGCGCTCATTCTTCCGCCATGTTGTTCGCGTGATGAAAATGATGCATTTGTTCAACAAACCTATTACTTTCCTTTACTTTCGTTTGAGACTTATTGTGATATTGTGAGTTCTTCCTTATATGTCTAAAAGATTGTTGACTTTAGGAAGTCATGGAATAAAGGAAGCGCGTAAAGTAAATCGTAAACGTACACGTAGAAAAGACAAAATTTTACGGTTAGATTTTCTTTTTCATAGTTATATTTTAGTAGTTAATGGGTAGCTTAAAATATATTATTGTCTTAGTAACCTCTATTACAGGTACAATTTCAGAAAATCCAATTGATTGTCATAAAGAAATATTATTCCAAATGGATGAAGATTTTTTTAATTTTGAAATACGAAACATAAAGAAACGAAATCCGGGCGGAGTAGACTAGGAGTACTAGGATTTAATAAATACGGGAAAGTACCTAGGTTTGGTACAATAGTTACGCACAGCTATAAAGGTGGTTGAACCCCTGCACACCCTTCGATCCTAGAACTCGGAGTAAAATGTAGGTACAATGTGTAAGGGTGTCGTCCTAAAAGATATTACGAACAATTCAAGATAGGATTTTTTTAGGATTGGCAGTTGTAGATCCCCTTTTAAAGTTGTCTTCCTCGAGTGAGTAACATACATAGTATAATTTATAATCTAACATTTATATGTAAACAAGGGACTTGTCAGAGATTACATTGTGTAAAATTAGCCTAAATTGGAATATGTGACAACCCTGGATGCTATCTGACCATGTTCATACGAAGGATTCCCTAAATAGAGCCGAATAATAATAGGGACACATCCATTTAGTGTATTTGATTACAATATTGTGGATATGGAAACACTTAACATATAAGTGCGGATTTACACGATCGAGACGCGTTTTTGCTTTTTGCGCGTTTGTTTTTTAGCAGGTCAAGGACTAATTTCAGCAGATTTTACGAAAATCTTGCAAGAATTATGCATCGAAGGCTTATAGAGGATAAAATGAAATCAATAAGCAAGTAACGCCGAGCAAAATTGTCAAAATTTTCAGTTAAAGCTCCGACGAAATTGGCGTCATAATGTGTTTATGCTAGGCTATATGGATTCAATTTCTAACAGCCTTCCAGAGCTTCTCATGAAGCCTGCATAAATAAAAAAAATATGAATCAACAGGGTTGCCTCACAGGACATTTATGTAAGAATTTAAATAAGTGACAACCCTGGATGTTATCTGGTCGTCCACACGCAGGATCCCCTAAATAGAGCCGAATGATAACAGCCCTAGGACACATCCCATTTATCGTATTTGGCTACAATATTTGTTTGAGACCGATATCGGTTCTTCTTGTTTGAATCAATATTATTAGACCGGGCGATGACCCCGCGACGTTGCAACGCATACAGAATAATGCGCAACTGATTCTTGTACGAGTTGATTCTAGTTAAATAAAGTATAAATATAGACTGATAGTTTACTTTATAAGGAGTATTGTACCCAGGTATACATCGCAAATTGTAAAACCTACTTGAGCCTATACTGACAAGAATGTAAGGTAGTCTTTTCGCAAACAAATCGATTTAGTGACTTTACTGCAACGATTTTGTTATATATGTAGATACCTACACCAATACTAGGTGGTGGCCTAGTCATTTTGGTTTCTGCCTCTAGCTTATTGGTAAAGGAAAACAGCGTGAGGAAACTGTATACGTCAACATGCGTATGCGAAAATGCGCTCTAGGCCCGCGTGATGCGCCCTTCCCTAAGGTGAGGATAGGCAGGGCTTCAACAGTGGGGACGTATGAAGGTTTATACTTACATCAAGAACTGGTGCATATTTTGGCTGCTTCATGACTCTGTTGATGTTGGTTTGTGACCTGCCGATCTGAGTGGTGCGTGTTCGATCTTCGATTCATGTAAACAAAGTCGCAGTCATAAGTTAGACTCAAATATATGAAACCATTGTGTCGCTGATTGATTAACGCACTGACTAATAAATAATCAACGTGCAGCCTAACCCAGAGGTGATAGGGACGTGACATTTTTAGGGTAGCTTACTTTGCTAATGTAGGGGATCACTGAGAAAGATAATTCTCGAAAAATGTGTCAGCTTATTTCTCCCAGAGAAACATGTTTGTATTTTAAAAAATGAATGGTCCATGTGCTTAAAACTGCGGGGCAATAAAGTGACTTGACTTTTGTACAGGGATAAATGTAGGGACAGAGAAAAATATAAAATACTTTTTATTCAATGAGTTCCCACTGGAACCTAACCTACAGCTATAACGGAGTTTTGCGCATGTAAAGCCTGGGTAGTAAAGTCGGTGGTGGCCGAGGGGTTCAAATTTCACTTCACGTCCCAAGTGGCGGAGCTTTGAACCCCGGATTCGGCGTGTACCAATGAGTCTTTTCTTAATTTCTCAAGTACACTGATTTATTTTTTTACACCACTGGCTTTTGGTGAAGGAAAACATCGCGAGGATACGTCAAGCAAGTCAACCTGCATACGTCAAGAAAAAAAAGACGTATATAAAGTTCAGTTAGTGTGCACTATGGCCTATGGCCCAAATCACCCTCGCTTGTGAGAGAGTAAGCCGTACCCCAACAGTGGGGACGTATGAAGGCTGGCAAGCAAAGCCTGGGTAATTACATTTGGAATATGGGTTAGTAAGTGTTTATGATTAACCACTAACAATGATAACTAAATCAGGCCGATAGTTATGACCCACACTGTAATATGGTTCCCAATTAAAGTTAGTAACACTTTAGCCTAATATGGTAAATGACTCGTTAAGGATTATAATATGATCATTGACACTGGCCGACGTGATATGGTTCATGTTGTATTGTTAAAAAAACCAAGATAACAAAGTATCATACTATGTTAATACTAGAATATAATCAGCTATCAAATTTTGTTCTAAATATTATTATACAATATGGTTATCGCGTGTTTATCGAATAGACAGACAGACAGACAGACGAACAGGAAGAAGACTGATGTTTAAACAACTTGTAATATTCAAAAAACATAGCATTGTATGATATATTATGTGTGTGAAAAAGTGGAAATTTAGAATGCAGATAGGTTCCTATAGGAATTACTATAACCTTATACCTACAGCTATAGCTAGGGTTGCCATTGTTATTGGTACCTGATACGGGACGTTTAAGGTCATATCTCTCGAGCCATTTGATACCATTTTCCATTAAATTGTCGATTTGAGACAGTCATATTGCTGCATATGCGTATTTTATCGAAAAACGGGACAAAATAGCAATACAGGACAAGTTTCTTAAATATTGTGACAGTCACGTTCATATGGGACGACGGGCAACTCTATTATAGCTTGCTTCCCTACTATATGCACAGATTAGGTTGCCAGGCCCAAAATTGCAAAAGCTGGACTTGACATTGTATTGCTAGATATTTTGCCCTAAAAGCCTGACAATTATGTTTTTTAAAGACCTATAAGCATCCCTTTTTGAAGCCAGACATCACTTTTATAATTAAGAAAAAGGTCGGTTAGGTTTTTTTATACCACTAAGGTGGCAAAGAAGCTTACGGTCCGCCTGATTGTAAGCCTACACACCGTAGGTTCGTGGTAAAGTGGTGGAGGCTTGTTAATAATGTCAAGTTTGAGTCGGTTTTTCTTCTAGAATTGAGAAGTTGTGGTTGAAATTCTACACCGATAACCTAATTTAGGGCGAGGGAAACCGCGGGCAAAAGCTAGTAATATATAAATATTTCTGGACACTTCACACATTCCCATCTGGTATCGAACTAAGCAAAATTTGTACTTTATATTCTTCTAAACGGAAAATATGGTGTAGGTACCTATTCAATCGTACAGCGTAAGTCGTGTTAATAAATATATACCTACCTATAATGTTATCAGGATGCTGCGTATGGAGTTGGCATTACGTGGCGATACGTATTACGTAATATGGGTTTTTTAAGTGCCTACATTTATAGCGGGGCAGGTCCACAAGTTCAAAGTCGCACAGCGGGCAATGGAAAAGAGCTATGATCGGAGTGTTTTTGAAATAAGGACACATCGACGTGAACTTAAGTCTCTGACACATCTAGCAGAATCAGTAAGTAGCAGTGGGCATCGGTTTGAGAATCGATGGCCTATGGCTACTTCAAAAAGTAGAGACCGCGTAGGTACAAGAACGCACCTGGTGCGCCTTCCAGGCCAATGGACCGACCACTTTAAAACGGTGGCCGGTAGTGGCTGGAAGTGGAAAGCAAAAGACCGGGAGAAATGGTACGCCATGGAACAGGCTTATATTCAGCACTTGACCAAAATAAGCTTTTATCTGTATGCACGGTACAAGATAGTATGTTCTTATAATATTCATTAAACATTATATATATTATTGGTATATTCATAAGGTACCTAGTTACAGTACATGATGTATGCCTGTAGTTAAGCTTATTCACTTTTAAATGCATAGGTATATGTACGTAGATATTGTTTAGTTCTGAATTTTGTGTATACGTATATAGTAAATATACAGTCACAGTGAGATGTCAGCATTAAAACGGTATAGGTATACCATATCAAGATGTATTTCACATGATAGATGAATGTGCGCCATGCCGTTGCGGCCATTTTGATTTGGTTTAACGACGAGCTGTGAGAATTGTCTATGATCCCAAACTTAACAGTGGTGAGCTTTTATGTCTGAGGAGAGACTTTGTTCCCTTTGTGTGTTCTACCGCTTGTATAATGAGTGGTTTTCTGAGGAATTGTCCGACATGATGCACAGCTTCTTCTCTTATTCATATTCATTCTCACACCTGGGTTGTGGACTAATACTATTAGGTAAACCCATATCTTAGTATACGATTATGGAATAGTTTTCGCCCATGTTTGTTTCCTATCTCAAAAACCGTTTGATTTATGCATAGTAGGTACCTAAACAGTTTAATTTCGCACGCAAAGTTTCTGTTTCCTTATTCGAGACCCAAGTTATCGCTGTTACACATTACACCAAAAATAATAGGTAAGATAACATAGAATTTAAGGTCAAAGTGATTTAATCGATTTCTTTAAAACCATGATGGAATGAAGCCGTAACAAAAATTATAGCCTATTTGTTATTGTCATTCAGACTAGAGTAGTCAACCGCTGGACACAGGCCTTTCCCAATCTTAATCATCCTGCCACTTTCATCTGCCTATAATACAGGTTATCGGTTCACCTGGCTGAAGGGCGACGCCCACCAAGGCGTAGTCTTCACCTTAAAACTTGTCTGCCCCAACCCTTGGTTCTGCGACAGATGATGCAAGGCATTAATTCATCAGCTTGCTGTGAGCAATTTCGTTGACTTTAGTTCTTGGTATCTCCCCATTTCTCATCATGGTACAATGAGCGACTGACAGGTGGATCAGACCTACCTTTAATGTCCACTTTTGCATGTAGGCCATGACGGATTGGATGGATTGATTGAAGACCATGGATCTTCGTTCTCAGCCATTGAGATATAGGTAACTGGCACACTTTTAAATTTTGTGTTCGTAAAATGCACTTGATTGTTTATTTTGGTTTTCCGGCCCTTTGAGATTCGTGTGCAATTCAGTACCTACATATAGATATAAAAATGTATGACTTTCAGCTTAAAACAATTGACACTCTTTGACGATTCAAAAGCGTTTCTAAGAACCTAATTGTGAAATAAAAAAAAGGAATTTGATTTTGACGTTTGGCCGCAAAACAAGCTTACAATTTAGGATAAAGTTTTAATGAAAGCTAGGGTTCATAATATCAATAAATAAATACCCTTAAAGCAGGGGGGGGGGGAGAAGTACCATACTAACAGTACTTGGATTAATTGGAACTTTCTATTCTTCCTGTCTATTATACCAAAATAATTTACCATCGGCTCTCAAACATCAAATGGGGTCGGCAATTTGAAAATAAAAAATTAACAATAATTCAGAAACTGTATATCCTAAAATTTAAAAAAAAATTTGGGCACAATCTTTCCTTCTTTGATAACCGATCTTCGTTATTAAAAAGCTTATTAGATAAAAGGTTTAAATGGAAAATGGAAATTTTCCTATCTTCTGACTGTAGATAATTTATTATATTATAGGTTTTTCATAATGATTAATGAAATAATAAGGCTTTATTGTAAAAGTCAACAAAGGCAGCCATTGTTGTACCCATACATAAAAGATTACTTATTATAGTAATGAGAGAGATTGTATCATGTATGGGCACGTGAAGGGGATTGACCTATACCATATGTATTGGTAAAACCCAGTATATTTCTTTAAATCGATTTAAGACTATTGTACATAGCGCAAGTTTTTTCATGGGTAAGTGCTCCTAAATTCATACATAGTTGGCTCCGTAACTCAGTGGGTAGTGGCCAATGTCCTAAACAATTTTCGCTGGAAGAATCTGTTATTTTTCAGATTTTTCAATCCCTCGATCTAAAAGTTAGAAGAGAGGACACATACAAATTTTATAACATTGGATGCCAATAACTCGCAAAATATAAATCTTAGACAAAATGTTTCTTAATAACCTCAAAAATTTTTTAAGCCCCATATCCAATGATACCCCACGTGATGGAGTCCGCGAAAAAAATACCCGTAAAAAATATTTGCCTCAATTTTTCATAACATATCTGTATGGTGGTATACAAAAGATACATTTCTGTAAAATTTCATTAGAATCTACTCAAAAACGCCGGAATTATACGGCTGTGAAATACAAATAGGCGGACGGACAAAATGAATTTATAAAGGTTCCGTTCTTGCCATTTGGCTACAGAACCCCTTTAAATAACTGTGGTCAAGTCAAGACAGTTACTGGTCATATAACAAGTGAAGCAAAAATTAAGAAAGCTTGAATTAAGAAAAATATAGTGAAAAATTGGTATACCTCTATAAAAATGTTTATTACAGGATAACAGTTTTTTATTATTACATAGATTCCATACATACAATAGAAAATACAGAAACTGATATTAGAAAATAACTTTATTAATAAATCCTTGAAACTATTGTGTACTTACACCTTCATTGACCTTGCAGGTGTAACTGTATTAGACGTCTGCTAATTAATTCTACACTTTTGTTCTCAAATGTACACGGCATATGTAAATATTAAAACATAAGCATATAGGTATTGCAAAGCATTATACTATTATGATTATGACTGACGAAAAGTTATCGTTTTTGCATGTTGCTATTTTAATATATTATAATATCAGCATAATAACTAGGTCTTTACTTCATAACACAGTTGAAATCATAAAAAGATAAATATTTCACACCTCTTGTATAAAACATACTTACGCTCTCATTAAGACCTCAAAAGTTAATGTACCATTCGATTTAATAATTAAATAAGTTTTTACATAGCTATTGATAAATTAAAGTATACATATTTAAATGAAGTACATAAATTATAATAGAGCAGAATTTTCTGTTCTATACGAATGGTGAATGACATCTTGTAAACCTTAAGCACACCTGTGTATACACTGTACAGTCAGGTGGAAAAGAAGAGAAAAGTTTCGCTTTGATTTCTATTGCAGCTAAGATCAGCGACCCCGTATTGAATAGCCAGTTCTTGATACAGCCAAGGCTAAATGCAGCTGCTGAATAATCAAGGTCTTTTTAGAGTTTAGAAATATTTTTTTTTTTCATTATTTCCTTTTAATATTTGTTTTAATTTTTTTTGTTGTATATTCGTCACGGTCAGCATAATGCTTCTGCTTGTTAAATACTGGGATTGTATTTAATTAACTGTTCAACGTTTCCTAACATGTAGTACGTGGACCACTAGGGGTCCTTTACTGTGTTATTAGGGGTCCGTACAATATACACTTGCAATTTTCACGAACATCAAGCTAGAGAAACTTATTTTGATTGTATAAGTTTACTTGTAGTTGTAGTACTTAGGTGTGCTGGCGAAACTATAGCAACTTAAAGAAAATTGTGTTACAGCGAAACCAGCATATATCAATATGTCTGTCATTTAAAAAATATAGACAATGCAATTCCACGCATACAAAGTTGTAGAAAATAGCTATTAAGGGGACCCCGAAAACAACATTTATCTTACAAGAGGTTCGAAATGAGAGAAAGATGGTAGGAAACTTTGATTGATTTCATACTATCTTCGATCGTGGTTCCGCTCCTAGATTACAGTTACAGTTGTGCAGGTACAGTCAGTTACAGAAGGTTTTATGATTTTACATGTTATCAGTGGATACACCTATCTACGGATACAGTAGTTAAATATTCCAGCTCCCACGTCCCTGTTATCACAGGCAGATGTGGTTTGGGAAAAAAACAAATGCGGTTAGACGTATCAGAAAAAGATTAAGTCGTAGAGGTCATTCTCTTGATAACAGAGAATGAGTGCAAAATACTAGTAAAATATATCACTTAGACAGCCTACTGCCTTTTTTTAAATCAAATAAAGAGTCCGTCGTATTACCATTATGACTTAGGCATGGCTTGCACCCAGTAACTCTGCAACCCGCATTTTTAGTACTTTAGACAAGGGAATTTGAATCGAGATTTTGGAGACCCCTAAAACTGTCATACTTGCTTATATTTCCACTTTTCAGTTTGGAATTCAGAGTCTGTGGTTTGAGTAGATTCTGTTAAAAGCGAATTTACCTGGTAAATAAGTGTTACGTATGTTTTATAACTGTCTTTTTTCTTTTGCTTATAATATAATTATATATATATATATATATATATATATATATATATATAATTAATAAAGACGTTATTGGATTTTATAAGGGTCGGCAAAACACGGGTGATGCTCTAGGTGTTGCAAGCGACTATAAGCTGCGGTGACCTCTTACCATCAGGCGGACCGTAAGCTTATTTGCCACCTTAGTGGTATATAAAAAAAAAAGATGACGCTGCAGACAAATCAAGACATACATCTTGTATTGAAACGTATTTTAAACGTAGCTGTAGAAATACGAGACGCGGCCGGTTTTATATTTTGTGCAACTTTGTTACGGACGCAGGTGCAGCCTTTACATTAGATTATTCAGATTACAAAGTAAAGTAAAGTTCGAACCCAGATAGATAAGCTAAGAATGCTGATAAGGTTGCAAATATACGTTCACCTTTGTAAAAAGTTTGAAGATTAATTAGGTTCTGATTGCAGTGGCAGTGTTCTATTTGAATATTTTATACACTCATATCGGATATCTAGAAGTGGCAAGTATAAAATTATTGCGGGCATAGTTAAAATATAGCGGGCGTAGTTAAATCAAGTATAAAATTAAAGAAGGCGTATTTAAAGTATAGCGGTAACGGGCGAAGTTATAGACGCGCGGTGTTGTTATAGTATATAGCGGGCGTATTTAAGAAGTTGAGGTGAAATATAGAAGAGGGCAATCTAAAGTCAAAAAGGTGTTTAATGATTATTTTTATTAATATGCAGTACATTATTGTTAATATTAGGTACTGATTTTTAAAAAAAATATAGAATTGTTACAAATTTGTATGTAAAGCATACTGTGCCAGATAAAAAAGTCATCCAAGTTTTACTTAGGAGCTTTCCTTAACCGCCTCATACGGCTCCACTCTTGGGATACGGCTTCACACGAGGGCCCAGTGCGGATTGTGGACTTCACATACGTCTTTTTTTGACGTATGCAGGTTTCCTCGTGATATTTTCCTTCATCGAAAAGCCCGTGGTATAAAAAATTAATGCAATAAAGAAATAAAGAAAAAGACTCATTGGTACATGCTGGGATCGAACCTTCGACTCTCAGGAGGCAAGGTGAAATCAAATCCCTAGGCTACCGCCGACTCATTAGCTAAGAGTTTTACGGTGTTAACAATCTTAAATAAACTTATCCTAACTAATATTTTAAAGCGAAAGTGATTTTTTCCTTTTTTTATCCCAACGGATAAACGAGAAAACAGTAGAAATAGTTGAAAGGATAAAGGGGACACACACACATATAATGATATAATGATTGAGTTCCTTGGACGCGTTTAGTTATTATAGAAATAAAAGTGAAAAGATATTGCCATTGAATGTTGTCTTAAAATATTTTCCTTTTTTAGATAAGGAATAGATAAGACGAATTCGTACACAGTTTCCTAAGGTTTATTTATGTCCTTATTACACCTATAATTGGCAAATTGATGACTTAAATGACATAAAGTAGGTAATAAGTACCTATAAAGTTTATTCTAAATCGTGAGAGCCTTTTTATGTACGGGTGGTACGTACCTACCACTTTAAAGTGAATCAGACTTATTTTCTCATACATTTGGCGTTACATCGATATCTTTGACAATAAACATCTTGCAACTCAAACCTATCGCTCTTTGTATTAGTCGCAAAAAGTATATTTATTCGCAAAATACCAGTAAAAGGAATGGGATTCAACAATAACTATGGTTTTTATTAATTTAATGGCATAATTATAATAATACATTTATTTCAGAGTTGCAAATTGCTCTTAGTTATAGTGATTTAGTGTACCGAAGTTTGAATGGAAAAATATAAATCAGTTTCACCAACGTGTCACTTCTATATATTTTATAAGATCTATATCTGTGTAGTGTTTAAGTTTGCGTTAAAAGTAGTTGCAAGGTCTACGCATAGTGTGTCGTGTGTAACGAATTAAAAATTTAAATTCATCTTAGTTGCATTATTGCGAAAAATGAGAGTTGTTTTTTTTTTGTATTTAATATACGCAATGTATTTTGTAACGTACTGTACACATTTTATGTTAAACTAGTAATCCGTCACTCGCGTTTTCGTCCTCGCGTTTCTTAACGAACCCTAAACATTTTGAAATCAAAAAGCCACTTATGCTACTAAATTTTTCTAGATCTCAAACACGCACTGAAAAGTATGGCACAAAACTAAATGCCAATTTTTTTCCAAAAAGACCTTTTGATCAATTTGTCAAAAAAATCTTTGTTTCAAAAAAGGAATGCCATTTCGTAAAGTTGCGAATGTTCGCAAAATAATTGATTGGCAATTACATCACATCACATTATTGTAGGCAATGGGATCCGCGGGTGCCCATTAGTATCAAATATATGTAATCGTCCATTACTATTTTTTTGTAAAAATTTTGTTTTTTAGAATGTCTAAACAAATAATAGGTAGTAATTTTTGTATTCTTTGTTTGTATGTAAGGAGTGGGGGGCGGGAACTGATTCCTAAAATATTTTACTTATAGTTAGCTACCCCCATGTAACTTTAGTTATACTTCGTTGCACCTAAAATATATTTTTTGTTTACAATATCAATATTTGTTAGTTATGTCAATACAAAAAACCTTCTAAATGCGTGTCGGGCTCCGCACATTTAGGATTCCGTACCAAATTTAGAATATAAGCCGGCCGAAATTTAATCAGAAAAATAAACGTAATAATAAATATTATCAGTAAATTTCAAGTTCATAGATCAATGGGAAGTTAAAACATTCTTCAGAACAAAATTTTGCATAATTGGTGGCTTCTCATACAGTATTTATCTACTTAATGAGCTCTAAACAACAAAACCTCACTCGGTGTGGTAGTTCAAATTTTTTATTCGCGTCCCCCTTTAGCTTTATGGCCCCTTAAAAACATTTCAAAATATTTTTTGTCAATTTGTATGGCTGATGTATCAATGTATCAATGTATCAACTAGATGAAAGAAGTGAAAATCTGAATACTGTAGCTTCAACCGTTTGGCTGTAAAACCTGTGTGACAGACGACGGACAGACAGACGGACATGTTAGTGACAGCAATAGGGCTCCGTTGGACTCCTTCGGGTCCGAAACCCTAAAATTGATATAAGCGCAAGGGATATAGCTAGAGGAACAAAAAGTCACATAACTTTTCTTCTTCTTATCGCCACCAAGACTACCCACGGGAATAAATTTTCTGCACTATTCCTCACGTGCCGTAGCGGTGAATACAATTAGCTTACTTAATTATTGCCACAAAACTTATAATACTTTTATTCCTATCATGACTTCTGGTGAAGTTGAAGGGTACCTCCAGTCGGAATGCAATATGCGGTATCATCTCGGAGTAGAATTGTTGTCGCAAGCAAGAGTCGTTTGCGAAAGTGTGCGGATGTCTGTGCGTACGCGGCCCGTGCGGTGCGCGCATGCCTAATTATCTGTCAAACTTTTCTTATGAATAATTTGACCGTACTCTACATTTCATTTGGCAATAAAAAAAATAAAATCGGCCAAGTGCAAGGCGGACTTCCGAAAAAAAATCACGTTTGTTGTATAGGACTCCCCTTAAATATTTGTTTTATTTTAATTTAATTATTTATTTTTAAAGTGACTATATAACTTAATATTCTGTGAATATTTTAAGCGTTTACCTTTTGCCATTATCAGTATCGAGCAAAATCGAGCAAAAAAATCACGTTTGTTGTATGGGAGCCCCCTTTACACGGAAAAAAAAGAGTTTCCAAGTTCTATTCCACCAAAGTAATTTGCATTCAGTCAAGAAATCCAACTATTTTGGACATATTTTGTTCACAGAAGGCAATATTATTTCCCAGAAAAAAAATCATTTTATCAATCGAAATTGATAAACTTCTTTTCGTATGAACAAATTTTTTTTTAACCAAATAAATGTTCGTTTTAGATCAACCAAACTTAAATTAATTACCCTAAGACAGTTAATGTTCTTGTATAAAATAAATACATTTTTATATGCAAGATTTTATTTTTCTTCGTTTGAAAAAAAAATTTATTTTGCTTTAATATAATTTATTTTGCGCCAAAATCATGGTTTTCTTAAATCTGCGACGTCACTTATTAAAAACTATATTTTTCGATTAAAAAAATAATTGTATCTTAAATCAAAGCCAGTGAAATGTTCAGTTAAGATAATATTGTTTTGAATTAGAGAAAATAATAATTTTAACAGAATTTGTTAGATTCTTGACTCAAAATCTGATATTTTATGCTAAAACTATTGTTTTAGTCGAAACAAATAAAATACCTGCTTTAAAATATTAAACATTTTCGTTGAAATTAATCAACTAGTATCCCTTTGAACGAATTTTCTTTTCGTTTAAGTAAATACTTGCATTTTCAAAATTGAATGAATCTCATCACTGTCCTTCATAGGATTTCGTGTTGGCTTTTCATTTTAAATAATTGTTTATTGTAGGGTTTTGTGCGTCAAATTAGTATCAGTTTATGCGAGAAACCTACATTTAATTATTTTCTGAGAATTGTAAAGCTTGTAGCGGATCATATCATACCGCTACAGGCAAGGCTGACGTCACGCGTCCTACATCGCGCTATCAAAGTTTCTTCTGTCCATGAGTATATATAGAAAACCGAACAGAATGATAAGTGGCCCACCCCATAGGTGCAGGTGTCCCCCAGGGCTCCGTGCTTTCCCCTCTACTCTATTCCCTATTCACAAACGATATACCTCGTCCCTCGAACGTTAATGTGGCGCTCTTCGCGGACGATACGGCGCTCTACTGTTCTCACCGACACGTCCGTCGTATAAGCCTGGCCCTCCAGTCTGCCGCCAACGCCTTAGGCGATTGGTTTCGGAAGTGGAGAATCGAGGTTAACCCCGAGAAAAGTGCAGCAGTGCACTTCGCCCGGGGCCGAAAATCGGTAAAGGTCACAAGGCAACTCACCCCAGTCCACCTATATGGCCAACCCATTCCGTGGGTTAAAAAGGTCAAATATTTAGGGGTCACTTTAGACTCTCGTCTTAATTTCAGAGCCCACATTAAAAGAGTAAGAGATCGAGCAGCCTTTGTTCTCGGTCGTCTTAAGCCAATGTTAAACAAGTACAGTAAAATGTCTCTTAGAAATAAGGTGACGCTTTACAAAACTTGTATTCGGCCCATACTCACATATGCGAGCGTAGCGTTTGGTCACACCAACACTACTTCCTTGCAAGTCTTACAAAATCGCTTTATGCGAGGCGCAGTCGGCGCCCCGTACTATATGCGTAACATCGATCTCCATAGTGATTTCGAGCTTCCGACCATAAAAGCCTTCATCAAAGATGCGTCTAAACGCTACTTTGAGACGGCAGCCCTCCACCCCAATCCCCTAATTAGGCAATCTTGCAACTATGCCCCCATTAGAGGGGCCTTAGGACCGTTTAGATATCCGAGGCACGTCATAATTGACTCCGACGATGATATAACCAGCAGGCTCAAAGCTCAAGCGCCTTCAGCGCTCGCGTCCGCGATCACAGATTATAGAAATATATACAGAATACGTCGCCGCCGGCGGCGACGGAACATTAGACAGCTTAGTTTTAACACACACACACACACTCGAGCGCGCGGGTATACTAGGTTCACTAATATACCCGGGCGCTTCGACTAGTTAGATTTAAATAATAATAGGCGAGTGCTGAAGAGTTTCTTGCCGTTTCTTCTCTTCAGAACGCCTTTGCTATTTTCCGAAACGGCGGTAAAATTTAGTTAGATACAATTTTAGTTTCTAAGAGCGGTTGCCCAAGCCGAGGTTCGTGTCTAGGACACCCTTGCGCAAACCGCCCCAACTTTTCGCTGAAGAGTGCAAGCAGCACCGCAGCAAAAGTTAGTCCGCGTGTAGTTGTAAAGGCCATCTGCGGCCAACAACAGTAGCCAGTAGTTAGAAAAAAAAAAAAAAAATGATAAGTGGACCACGGCGGTCCCCAGGCACAACACTTCGCCTGGCAGGAGATCTCCTCTTTGCCGCCGCACCACAAGCATCCAGCAAACAGTCGCATTCGTCTATCAGAAACGATAAGCGAAGTTAAGCAACGTCGACCGTGGTCAGTATTTGGATGGGTGACCGCTTTTCTTCCATGTTTAAGAAGGATCGTTAAATAGTCATAACAATTGTAATTAAACATAACGCTGTATAATCAGCTTAAGGCGAGAATAGCTACCTTAGCTCGACAAAGCCATATAAAGGCAGTGCGGGTAGACTGCCTATATGGCCCAAGCCTCCAGAAAAAGAGGCCTGTGCCTCTGCAGTAGGGCACTACTAGCTCGACAACGTCCGCTAAGACACACTAAGTCAGTGCGGTAGACCCTATATGGCCCAAGCCTCCAGAAAAGAGGCGTAGGGCTTTTTAAAAAAACTTTATTTAATCTTGACGGTTAACTATGTCATTTTGGACCGAAACATTTTTTGTTTTAAACTAAAATATAATGTTATTAATTTAAGAGCTGATGTAGTCTAGTTAAGAGCACTATTCTCTTGTGTGAACTAGAAATTTCTTCCGTGCAATAAAGCACGAAGTTCTACGCCCAAGAAAACTAAGTGTTTCAAATAAAGAAGCATATTTTTCTTCAATGAATTAAATATTGTTTCAAATTGATAGAGTTTTATTTACTGGTTCAATGAAATTTAATCTTGTGATAACTTCATATTATTTTAAATATTTAAGAGAAATAATATCTTAGATGAAGTAAATATTCGTTGGTGCATATATGAAACGATATTCTCTTGGCTCAACTAATTCTTTTTTACCGTGTAATATTTGTTTTATTCTGTTTTTTAGTATTTGGTGTTATAGCGGCAACATAAATACATCTTCTGTGAAAATTTCAACTGTCTAACTATCACGGTTCATGAGATACAACCTGGTGACAGACGGGCGGACGGACGGAAAATTTGGCATGGAGATAGTTTGAGTCCTGGGAAAAGACATAAACTTCTTGAAAACGTCAAGTAATAGTCGTTTTTTTTTCCATAATTCAGGAGTTGCCATTGAAATCCTACACCGATGACCGAATTTAGGGCGGGTGGAACCGCGGGCAAAAGCAAGCATATTTTAAATGCGATAGTATGTCTGTCCGTTTGTCCCTGCACCACGTCACAAAGGAGCATCCAATTGAGCTATATATAAATAGGCTATTTGAAAACGCCAAGCGTGAATCGGATGTTTTCTTTAATTGAGAAGATGCCGTTAATATCCTACACCGATAACCGAATTTAGGGCGGGCGGAACAGCGGGCAAAAGCTAGTAAAGGTTGGACGAACAGTTGACTGTTAAGGTAGGTACATTGCCGGACAACGTAGTCTTATTAATAGGGTTCCGCTAATTACCCTCTGGGTCCGGAACCCTAAAATATACAAACGGCCAAACCTAAAAGTATACCATGTGAACTCTGGCCATTTAGCCAAACATTTTAAGAGGACGATATAGAACAGAAAGCTAATTTCCGAAATACTAACGATGTACATTGTAAATAAACTAAAAATCATTACACAATGCCATATACATTGCTATGAGATATTTTCGTTATATACATCTTAAGTAATTTATATCATAAACAGGCCTTTAAAATATTTTTTTTTTTTGATTTTTTTTTTGTATGGAATTTAACGTTTTTACCATTTTGTAGTCACATTTAAAAATTCGCACAAAACTGGCGATCTAACCTATATCGCAGTCTTAAAAATAAAAAAAAAAAACTACTTACTGTACATTTCCATTATCAGATTTAAGTATTTAATGTGAAGCCAAAACATATGGATGATTAATAGAGGATTACGGAATAATCCTATTCCTACTAATATTATAAATGTGAAAGTATGTCTGGATGGATGGATGTTTGTTACTCAATCACGCTTCAACCACTGAACGGATCGGGATAAAACTTGGCATACATATGGGTTAATTCTTGGAATAGCATATAGGCTAACTATAAAAGAGTTATATTAAGTATAGCAGGAGCTATAGCTTGCTATAGCAGACTTTATTAGTATTATTAAGTAGTTAACTAAGAATTTCCTCGCCGATAACCGAATTTAGGCCGGGCGGAGCCGCTGGCAAAGTCTAGTAAATAATAAATACCTGATTTAACTGAACAATTACAAAATCTTTACGGGGTCCTGAAGGTAATTCACCCTGTTGCCAGCCGTACAAAGAATTTGCACAGTTTGTGTATGGTTTGTGTTTCGTACGCCGCATTGACTAGGGACTATGTACTTATGTTGCCTAGGCCATTGTTTATTCCCACTACAGCGCTCTCATCATGGCTTAGGCCACAGTACACCGCGGCACGAATTAGTAAATACCTATATAATAAAACAAAATGCGAATTGCTATTTTGCTCAAAGGATAAGCATTGCAGTCCATCGAGCAGCGAATTTGAAACTGCGTATTTCCGCGGACTAGCCTATCGACGGAACACAGCCTGTATCCTTGGTACTATGTAACGCGGCCTAGTTAGTTTTTTTTTTATATTAGGTATTAATAGTTATTTTTCGTGTAGGTGTTTATTTTACCGCTTGTGAATTGTTTCTATATAGATAAATGAAGTACTTAACTATATAAAATAACAAATAATATATGTAGTGATTTTAATATAAATAAAAAGGTGAATAGTTTTCACAACAAGTTAGTAAAGTTAAAAGAACAGAAAAATTGTAAAGTCAACAAGATAATTTGTAAGGTCAACTAAATTTTAGTTATCATTACTATATTTAATTTGTTAATTTAAATCATTACTTTTTCTTCGTGTATACTTGTATGTAGGTTTCTAACGGAAGTGTATGGATAAGAGAAAGTACATTACTTAATAATCTTGAGGCCTGCCGAGAAGAATGCTAATCATGTATGCGAGCTGTGCAACCGATCATTATCCTAATGCTAATTAATTGTGCGATAATACTGCACAATACCAATACAAGAATCGACATAGAATAGGAAAAAACCAACCAATCGCTGAGCACTGCTCGATTATCAATCGGCCGATTAAAGAATCGATGATTTACGACTACTGTTTTATATGGGACCGCGCGCAATGCCCGATTATTTATTGTGTGATAGTTCATAGTATTTTAAGATACAATCGGCGGATTATAAAATCAGGCAGTGCGTGGCTAGGCTTACAAGTTACACATTTATCGTAACAAAAAATGTATTTAAAATTGCCTTTTTTACTTACTTTCGTACCTACCTCATATCATTAACGATAAAGCAATTTTTCGGTACTTAGATTTTTACTGTTTAAAATTGTAAACCTAACCAAAAAACAGTTAAAAAAAGTTGTTTTAATATTTGTCAAAAAGTACAGATTCCTAACGTTGTATGGTGCCGGTCCCAAGTCCGGATAAATGGGGAGGGCACTGGCCTACATTTTCAAGGAGCCTTTTGGGCATACTTGGAAATGTAGTCGTCAAACACACATACACATAAACACACACACACACACACACATGCACACACACATACATACATACATACACACACAAACACACACACACACACACACACAAACTCACACACACATATACACACACACACACACACACACACACACACACACACACACAGCTGCCTGGCCATGGCCTGCTATTGCTCCGAAGTATGTCCTGGTGACCCTGGAAGTACGTGCCGGGGCTCCCCCAAAAGTGCGGGCTCCATGGAGGGTGGGACGCCTCAGAGAAGAAACCAAAAAACAAAATTATGGATTTTCTAAAGCCATACTCAACCCACCGGCTGCGGGGAACGCGCCAACCAATACCAAAACCAACACTACCACGTTGAACCTATCGGAACTGTCTGGTGCCGTATCGACAGACGAGGAACAGAACTACTGGCATTTGTGTCACACAAAAAACGAGGTGACGGCAAACGCAGCCCCCAAAAAGGAAGCGCGAAAACCGTAACCTCATCAACTAAATCGGACAAGTCCACCGGTACCCAAAAGCCTAAAGCTCAGGCGAAGGTGGTCGGGAGCAAGGCAACCCAGAGGGTACCACTAAGAAAAAACGGATGAGAGGAAAGCGCGGTAAGAGAAGACCTGACGCTAAGCCTGACTCTTCGACAAGGGCGAAGCGTAACTGACCCGACGAGTCTATTTCTCCGAGGAACGGTGCCAAACGCGCGGAGGTCGATCTTCACAGTAAGTCGACAGCGCCCAGCGGATGCCACCAACATCGAGCTACCATAAGGGTAGCCATCAAAGATGCTATCTTTGACACAGTGGAGACGACGCTGGCAGCCGGGGCTCTCTACGCACCTACGTTCAGAGGTAAAGCCTTCCATAGTGAAGGTTGCCTCAAACTGTGGTGCGAGGACGAGCGATCGCTGAACTGGCTCAAGTTAACTGTGGCCAAAATAAAATCACCACGTGAAGGCACCAGGCTGAAAGTGATCAGGCAAGTGGACATCCCCAAGATGGTTAAGTCCGCCGTTCTTATACCAGGTTATAAGAGAGACGTGAAGTGCCTGCAGAACGTCTTCAGAGGCCAAAACCCTCAATATAAGATAGGCACCTGGTCACTGTACAACACCACCCGCCAAGGCGACGACCTATTCCTAACCTTAGGTGTCCCCGAGGAGGAAGTTAAGAAACTGGTTGACAAGGACCGGAGACTATGCTACACCACCGGGTCGGTGTACGTGCGCTTCTTCTCAGACGGTGCACTGGTTGACACCCCTCCAGAACCAAAGGGTAACTTGCCTGGCACGGACTTGGCGCCGACCTCTGGGGATTCGTCCACAGAGTAAAGTGCTGCCTTTCCGGAGACGGCAAAGACCTCTACTCCGTCTGAGAGGGAGTGCATGGCGCGCAGGCCAGAGGTGGACGGCAGCAGAACTACGGGGGATGGAGGCGGAGTCGGATAGCGACAATGGCCTGTCCTCAGTCAGTTGGAAAGTGGAAGTCAGGTGGAAAAGAAGAGAAAAGTTTCGCTTTGATTTCTATTGCAGCTAAGATCAGCGACCCCGTATTGAATAGCCAGTTCTTGATACAGCCAAGGCTAAATGCAGCTGCTGAATAATCAAGGTCTTTTTAGTGTTTAGAAATAAATTTTTTTTCATTATTTCCTTTTAATATTTGTTTTAATTTTTTTTGTTAATTTCGTCACGGTCAGCATAATGCTTCTGCTTGTTAAATACTGGGATTGTATTTAATTAACTGTTCAACGTTTCCTAACATGTAGTACGTGGACCTCTAGGGGTCCTTTACTGTGTTATTAGGGGTCCGTACAATATACACTTGCAATTTTCACGAACATCAAGCTAGAGAAACTTATTTTTATTGTGTAAGTTTACTTGTAGTTGTAGTACTTAGGTGTGCTGGCGAAACTATAGCAACTTAAAGAAAATTGTGTTACAGCAAAATCAGCATATGTCAATATGTCTGTCATTTAAAAAATATAGACAATGCAATTCCACGCATACAAAGTTGTAGAAAATAGCTATTAAGGGGACCCCGAAAACAACATTTATCTTACAAGAGGTTCGAAATGAGAGAAAGATGGTAGGAAACTTTGATTGATTTCATACTATCTTCGATCGTGGTTCCGCTCCTAGATTACAGTTACAGTTGTGCAGGTACGGTCAGTTACAGAAGGTTTTATGATTTTACATGTTATCAGTGGATACACCTATCTACGGATACAGTAGTAAAATATTCCAGCTCCCACGTCCCTGTTATCACAGGCAGATGTGGTTTGGGAAAAAAACAAATGCGGTTAGACGTATCAGAAAAAGATTAAGTCGTAGAGGTCATTCTCTTGATAACAGAGAATGAGTGCAAAATACTAGTAAAATATATCACTTAGACAGCCTACTGCCTTTTTTTAAATCAAATAAAGAGTCCGTCGTATTACCATTATGACTTAGGCATGGCTTGCACCCAGTAACTCTGCAACCCGCATTTTTAGTACTTTAGACAAGGGAATTTGAATCGAGATTTTGGAGACCCCTAAAACTGTCATACTTGCTTATATTTCCACTTTTCAGTTTGGAATTCAGAGTCTGTGGTTTGAGTAGATTCTGTTAAAAGCGAATTTACCTGGTAAATACGTGTTACGTATGTTTTATAACTGTCTTTTTTCTTTTGCTTATAATATAATTATATATATATATATATATATATATAATTAATAAAGACGTTATTGGATTTTATAAGGGTCGGCAAAACACGGGTGATGCTCTAGGTGTTGCAAGCGACTACAAGCTGCGGTGACCTCTTACCATCAGGCGGACCGTAAGCTTATTTGCCACCTTAGTGGTATATAAAAAAAAAAGATGACGCTGCAGACAAATCAAGACATACATCTTGTATTGAAACGTATTTTAAACGTAGCTGTAGAAATACGAGACGCGGCCGGTTTTATATTTTGTGCAACTTTGTTACGGACGCAGGTGCAGCCTTTACATTAGATTATTCAGATTACAAAGTAAAGTAAAGTTCGAACCCAGATAGATAAGCTAAGAATGCTGATAAGGTTGCAAATATACGTTCACCTTTGTAAAAAGTTTGAAGATTAATTAGGTTCTGATTGCAGTGTTCTATTTGAATATTTTATACACTCATATCGGATATCTAGAAGTGGCAAGTATAAAATTATTGCGGGCATAGTTAAAATATAGCGGGCGTAGTTAAATCAAGTATAAAATTAAAGAAAGCGTATTTAAAGTATAGCGGTAACGGGCGAAGTTATAGACGCGCGGTGTTGTTATAGTATATAGCGGGCGTATTTAAGAAGTTGAGGTGAAATATAGAAGAGGGCAATCTAAAGTCAAAAAGGTGTTTAATGATTATTTTTATTAATATGCAGTACATTATTGTTAATATTAGGTACTGATTTTTAAAAAAAATATAGAATTGTTCCAAATTTGTATGTAAAGCATACTGTGCCAGATAAAAAAGTCATCCAAGTTTTACTTAGGAGCTTTCCTTAACCGCCTCATACGGCTCCACTCTTGGGATACGGCTTCACACGAGGGCCCAGTGCGGATTGTGGACTTCACATACGTCTTTTTTTTGACGTATGCAGGTTTCCTCATGATATTTTCTTCATCTTATGGCCCCTTAAAAACATTTCAAAATATTTTTTGTCAATTTGTATGGCTTTGGGTCAACTAGATGAAAGAAGTGAAAATCTGAATACTGTAGCTTCAACCGTTTGGCTGTAAAACCTGTGTGACAGACGACGGACAGACAGACGGACACGTTAGTGACAGCAATAGGGCTCCGTTGGACTCCTTCGGGTCCGAAACCCTAAAATTGATATAAGTGCAAGGGATATAGCTAGAGGAACAAAAAGTCACATAACTTTTCTTCTTCTTATCGCCACCAAGACTACCCACGGGAATAAATTTTCTGCACTATTCCTCACGTGCCGTAGCGGTGAATACAATTAGCTTACTTAATTATTGCCACAAAACTTATAATACTTTTATTCCTATCATGACTTCTGGTAAAGTTGAAGGGTACATCCAGTCGGAATGCAATATGCGGTTTCATCTCGTAGTCGAATTGTTGTCGCAAGCAAGAGTCGTTTGCGAAAGTGTGCGGATGTCTGTGCGTACGCGGCCCGTGCGGTGCGCGCATGCCTAATTATCTGTCAAACTTTTCTAATGAATAATTTGACCGTACTCTACATTTCATTTGGCAATAAAAAAAATAAAATCGGCCAAGTGCAAGGCGGACTTCCGAAAAAAAATCACGTTTGTTGTATAGGACTCCCCTTAAATATTTGTTTTATTTTAATTTAATTATTTATTTTTAAAGTGACTATATAACTTAATATTCTGTGAATATTTTAAGCGTTTACCTTTTGCCATTATCAGTATCGAGCAAAATCGAGCAAAAAAATCACGTTTGTTGTATGGGAGCCCCCTTTAATATTTGTTTTATTCTGTTTTTTAGTATTTGGTGTTATAGCGGCAACATAAATACATCTTCTGTGAAAATTTCAACTGTCTAACTATCACGGTTCATGAGATACAACCTGGTGACAGACGGGCGGACGGACGGAAAATTTGGCATGGAGATAGTTTGAGTCCTGGGAAAAGACATAAACTTCTTGAAAACGTCAAGTAATAGTCGTTTTTTTTTCCATAATTCAGGAGTTGCCATTGAAATCCTACACCGATGACCGAATTGAGGGCGGGTGGAACCGCGGGCAAAAGCAAGCATATTTTAAATGCGATAGTATGTCTGTCCGTTTGTCCCTGCACCACGTCACAAAGGAGCATCCAATTGAGCTATATATAAATAGGCTATTTGAAAACGCCAAGCGTGAATCGGATGTTTTCTTTAATTGAGAAGATGCCGTTAATATCCTACACCGATAACCGAATTTAGGGCGGGCGGAACAGCGGGCAAAAGCTAGTAAAGGTTGGACGAACAGTTGACTGTTAAGGTAGGTACATTGCCGGACAACGTAGTCTTATTAATAGGGTTCCGCTAATTACCCTCTGGGTCCGGAACCCTAAAATATACAAACGGCCAAACCTAAAAGTATACCATGTGAACTCTGGCCATTTAGCCAAACATTTTAAGAGGACGATATAGAACAGAAAGCTAATTTCCGAAATACTAACGATGTACATTGTAAATAAACTAAAAATCATTACACAATGCCATATACATTGCTATGAGATATTTTCGTTATATACATCTTAAGTAATTTATATCATAAACAGGCCTTTAAAATATTTTTTTTTTTGATTTTTTTTTTGTATGGAATTTAACGTTTTTACCATTTTGTAGTCACATTTAAAAATTCGCACAAAACTGGCGATCTAACCTATATCGCAGTCTTAAAAATAAAAAAAAAAAACTACTTACTGTACATTTCCATTATCAGATTTAAGTATTTAATGTGAAGCCAAAACATATGGATGATTAATAGAGGATTACGGAATAATCCTATTCCTACTAATATTATAAATGTGAAAGTATGTCTGGATGGATGGATGTTTGTTACTCAATCACGCTTCAACCACTGAACGGATCGGGATAAAACTTGGCATACATATGGGTTAATTCTTGGAATAGCATATAGGCTAACTATAACAGAGTTATATTAAGTATAGCAGGAGCTATAGCTTGCTATAGCAGACTTTATTAGTATTATTAAGTAGTTAACTAAGAATTTCCTCGCCGATAACCGAATTTAGGCCGGGCGGAGCCGCTGGCAAAGTCTAGTAAATAATAAATACCTGATTTAACTGAACAATTACAAAATCTTTACGGGGTCCTGAAGGTAATTCACCCTGTTGCCAGCCGTACAAAGAATTTGCACAGTTTGTGTATGGTTTGTGTTTCGTACGCCGCATTGACTAGGGACTATGTACTTATGTTGCCTAGGCCATTGTTTATTCCCACTACAGCGCTCTCATCATGGCTTAGGCCACAGTACACCGCGGCACGAATTAGTAAATACCTATATAATAAAACAAAATGCGAATTGCTATTTTGCTCAAAGGATAAGCATTGCAGTCCATCGAGCAGCGAATTTGAAACTGCGTATTTCCGCGGACTAGCCTTTCGACGGAACACAGCCTGTATCCTTGGTACTATGTAACGCGGCCTAGTTAGTTTTTTTTTTATATTAGGTATTAATAGTTATTTTTCGTGTAGGTGTTTATTTTACCGCTTGTGAATTGTTTCTATATAGATAAATGAAGTACTTAACTATATAAAATAACAAATAATATATGTAGTGATTTTAATATAAATAAAAAGGTGAATAGTTTTCACAACAAGTTAGTAAAGTTAAAAGAACAGAAAAATTGTAAAGTCAACAAGATAATTTGTAAGGTCAACTAAATTTTAGTTATCATTACTATATTTAATTTGTTAATTTAAATCATTACTTTTTCTTCGTGTATACTTGTATGTAGGTTTCTAACGGAAGTGTATGGATAAGAGAAAGTACATTACTTAATAATCTTGAGGCCTGCCGAGAAGAATGCTAATCATGTATGCGAGCTGTACAACCGATCATTATCCTAATACTAATTAATTGTGCGATAATACTGCACAATACCAATACAAGATTCGACATAGAATAGGAAAAAACCAACCAATCGCTGAGCACTGCTCGATTATCAATCGGCCGATCAAAGAATCGATGATTTACGACTACTGTTTTATATGGGACCGCGCGCAATGCCCGATTATTTATTGTGTGATAGTTCATAGTATTTTAAGATACAAACGGCGGATTATAAAATCGGGCAGTGCGTGGCTAGGCTTACAAGTTACACATTTATCGTAACAAAAAATGTATTTAAAATTGCCTTTTTTACTTACTTTCGTACCTACTTCATATCATTAACGATAAAGCAATTTTTCGGTACTTAGATTTTTACTGTTTAAAATTGTAAACCTAACCAAAAAACAGTTAAAAAAAGTTGTTTTAATATTTGTCAAAAAGTACAGATTCCTAACGTTGTATGGTGCCGGTCCCAAGTCGGGATAAATGGGGAGGGCACTGGCCTACATTTTCAAGGAGCCTTTTGGGCATACTTGGAAATGTAGTCCTCAAACACACATACACATAAACACACACACACACACACATGCACACACACATACATACACACACACACACACACACATACACACACACATACACACACACATACATACACACACACACACACACACACACACACACACACACACACACACACACACACACACACAAACACACACACACATTTTAGATTCAGGCGCCGAAACGACGGATGAAGGCACTGACAACATGCACTCTTTGGTCTGGATTTCGGACGAAAAACGGTGCTAACCCACCCCTGGGTATTCTGCTTGGGTCCAATCAGATCCAGGGTAGCGGGGTAGAATGATGGGGCAGGTAGCCGTCGATGCACGGGGCAGGTGGGCGTAGGCTAACCCTCTGTATACCATGTGTCGACCCGTCTCGTCTGCAACTCATTCTGGCCTGCTATTGCTCCGAAGTATGTCCTGGTGACCCTGGAAGTTCGTGCCGGGGCTCCCCCAAAAGTGCGGGCTCCATGGAGGGTGGGACGCCTCAGAGAAGAAACCAAAAAACAAAATTATGGATTTTCTAAAGCCATACTCAACCCACCGGCTGCGGGGAACGCGCCAACCAATACCAAAACCAACACTACCACGTTGAACCTATCGGAACTGTCTGGTGCCGTATCGACAGACGAGGAACAGAACTACTGGCATTTGTGTCACACAAAAAACGAGGTGACGGCAAACGCAGCCCCCAAAAAGGAAGCGCGAAAACCGTAACCTCATCAACTAAATCGGACAAGTCCACCGGTACCCAAAAGCCTAAAGCTCAGGCGAAGGTGGTCGGGAGCAAGGCAACCCAGAGGGTACCACTAAGAAAAAACGGATGAGAGGAAAGCGCGGTAAGAGAAGACCTGACGCTAAGCCTGACTCTTCGACAGGGCGAAGCGTAACTGACCCGACGAGTCTATTTCTCCGAGGAACGGTGCCAAACGCGCGGAGGTCGATCTTCACAGTAAGTCGACAGCGCCCAGCGGATGCCACCAACATCGAGCTACCATAAGGGTAGCCATCAAAGATGCTATCTTTGACACAGTGGAGACGACGCTGGCAGCCGGGGCTCTCTACGCACCTACGTTCAGAGGTAAAGCCTTCCATAGTGAAGGTTGCCTCAAACTGTGGTGCGAGGACGAGCGATCGCTGAACTGGCTCAAGTTAACTGTGGCCAAAATAAAATCACCACGTGAAGGCACCAGGCTGAAAGTGATCAGGCAAGTGGACATCCCCAAGATGGTTAAGTCCGCCGTTCTTATACCAGGTTATAAGAGAGACGTGAAGTGCCTGCAGAACGTCTTCAGAGGCCAAAACCCTCAATATAAGATAGGCACCTGGTCACTGTACAACACCACCCGCCAAGGCGACGACCTATTCCTAACCTTAGGTGTCCCCGAGGAGGAAGTTAAGAAACTGGTTGACAAGGACCGGAGACTATGCTACACCACCGGGTCGGTGTACGTGCGCTTCTTCTCAGACGGTGCACTGGTTGACACCCCTCCAGAACCAAAGGGTAACTTGCCTGGCACGGACTTGGCGCCGACCTCTGGGGATTCGTCCACAGAGTAAAGTGCTGCCTTTCCGGAGACGGCAAAGACCTCTACTCCGTCTGAGAGGGAGTGCATGGCGCGCAGGCCAGAGGTGGAGGATGTGGCGATTTCCTCTACTTTCAAGGGCAACCAGTCGACCAGCACCCAGTGGACGGCAGCAGAACTACGGGGGATGGAGGCGGAGTCGGATAGCGACAATGGCCTGTCCTCAGAGTAAAACACCGATAACCGTCGTACAAAGCAGCCACGGCTACCCTGCGCAGGCTGCTGGAGGTTGACACATTGACCATAGCTCTGATTCAGGAGCCGTGGATCAGAGACAACAAAATCTGTGGCCTCAGCAATTTAGGGGGTAAGTTACAACTCAACACAACCATAGAAAAACCACGCACATGCATATACATACCTTAACGCATACTAGCTGCGCTACTAACCCAATTCTGTTCCAGAGACCTAACATCTGTTAGAATTAAACAGGATAATGACGCATGCCCACTCGCGCTAGTTATCGCATCAGTGTACATGCCGATTGACGGAGACATTCTGTCACATAAACTAGTGGAACTGGTGAGATACTGCGAACAAAACAAAGCGGATCTGATCATAGCTGTAGACTCCAACACCCAGCACGCACTCTAGGGGTGCAAAAACACAAACAAAAGAGGTGAGGGAGGGCAAGGCAAACCCTAAGAAGGCTCTTCAATAGGGCCAAAAACACTAGATCAGAACAAGACTGAGAAACCTACAAATCAGGACAAACCGAATACAAGAAACGCATCAGAACTCGCAAAAGAGAGAGCTGGCGACGTTTCTGTAGTTCTATCGAATCTCAAAACGAAGCTGCAAGGATAAGAAAAATCCTCAGCAACGACAACTCGATAAAGCTCGATGACGGCTCTTACACGACATCGGACGAGGCAGCATGCACAATACTACTAAAAACGCACTTTCCCAGCTGCACAATCACGGACATAGACTGGGAACTTTACCAAGAGGAGGAACCATCGGAGGAAGACTGGAGAGCCGCGCAAGACGTATTGGACAAGAAAAAAACAGTCAGGGCGATCCAAAACTTCCTCCCCTTCAAATTAGCGGGTTTGGATGGCATATTCCCAGCTCTACTGCAGTTGGGATGAAACCTTATTGCCGAGGCCCTGGTACATATTTTCAGAGCTTGCCTCGCACACAAATACATTCTTGTGGCTTGGAGGGAAGCAAAGGTAATCTTTCTACCCAAACCTGGCAGGAGTGACTACACAATCCCGATGTCTACCGACCAATAAACCTCACCTCCTTTATGTTAAAGACTCTGCAGAGACTCTGAGACCGACACATCAGGGACGTGACGCTAACAAGCATACCACTCAACATCAACCAACACGCCTATTGCACCGGAAAATCAACAGAAACAGCCCTTCAGTGCGTTGTGGAAAACATAGAGAGGGCGCTGGCAAATAGGCAATCAACACTAGGTGCATTCATTGATATTGAGGGTGCATTTGACAAAACGCTGTTTAAAAGCATAAACAGCAAGGCCTCATTAAACGCAAGGTGAATCCTACTTTAGTCAGTTGGATGACCAACATGCTAAAAATGAGAGGTATACAGTTCACCGTGAACACCAGCACAACCAGGGGCATAGTAGCGAAAGGATGCCCTCAAAGTCACGTCAAGTCACCCTTACTATGGAATCTAGTCGTAAATGACCTGATTGCCAAGCTCAACGAAAGCGGCCACTATACTGTGGGCTATGCTGACGACCTATTCATACTTATTAGTGGCAGAGATGAAGGCATACTAAATGACCTCATGGAAGAAGCTCTGGTAAAAGTGGAAATTTGGTGCAACGAAAACCAACTGGCGGTAAACCCCAGCAAAACAGAACTAATCCTTTTTACCAACAGAATAAAAACCAGCAAAGCAATCGCCCCTAATTTTTTTGGCACAAGTCTGTCTCTCTCACAGGAAGTCAAATACCTGGGGGTAATCTTAGACAGCAAGCTGAACTGGACCAACCACTTAAAGAACAAACTAACTAAGGCTAGCATAACCTTCGAACAGTGTAAAGGCTGGTGGGCAAGAACTGGGGCCTAAACCCCAAGACGACACAATGGCTTTACACAGCAGTAATCAGATCAGCGATCACCTACGGAACCATCGTCTGGTGGCCGAGGACAACTCAACCTACAACGTTTCCAGAGATTGGCATGTGTGGCAATAACTGGATGTATGAGAACAACTCCCACTGCAGCCTTAGAAATTCCTACCTACACATTCAACAGGAGGCGGCGATGGCAGCCCTGTGACTAAGGCAGGCAGGACTATGGAGAGGTTACACAGGAACTAAGCACAACAGCATCCTAGACAAGGTAACAGCTGCATTTCCTTTATTGCACGCTCCCTGCGACAGGATATCGAGAAGGTTTGTTTTTAACAAACAATACACCATCGAGCTACATGAAAATCAAGAGGACCATCCCGGACTCAATGAGGTACAAGTATACACCGGTACAAGGGTACGGGAGCCGGTGCGTACTCTGCTGACCTAAACTTACACGCATCCACAGCTCTGGGGGAGGACTACTATTTGAATGCCACCAAGCTCAACAGGTAATATCACTCAGTAATACCGTTACGGTGGGTTGGATGAAGGGCCACAGTGGATCATTAGGCAACGATGCGGCTGATGATCTAGCCAAAATCGGATCAAACTCGACGCCGATAGGGCCGGAGCCAATCATACCCATACCGTTCAACCAGCTGCGGTCTTGGCTGAGATTTTTTCTTATTTTCTTATTCGATTTTTTTTATTTGCTACTTTGGTTACAAAAGACAACGAGTGGCTAAGTAAAAACTTTAAACTTTGCACGGTGCAGTTTCAGAACACCTTCCTCCTGCGACCGCGTAGAGTGTGGAATTAGCTCCTTATCAAGGTATTCCCTGAGGACTACACTACCGTTCTTCAAGAAAGAAAGGAGTGATTATATTTTTAAAGGGTTGGCAATGCGGTAGTAATTCCCCGAGGTGTTGCAAGCGTCCGTAGACAGTAAGCTTGTTAGCCACCTTAGTGGTATAAAAATAGCTACATAATTTGCGACAGTCAAAGTAAATTTATTTCAACGTTTTCATATATTTATATATTGCAATTGAATTGAACGTTTCGTAATCAATTTATACGACTTCGACATTGCACAGTTGATAAAATTGACTTATTTACGGTGTTGAAAGACGTAATACAGATCGACAGAATACTTGTTATTATGAATATTCATTTTGATCGGGACCGTTCGCGACACCCCTGACCCCACGTCCGTTGTAAAGACACAAAACGTCAAAGATTAACTAACATTAATAGAGTATAATAAGAAATAAGAAGAATTTGGATTTGCGCCTAGTTCTGACAGCCTCTGAGATGCAATATCTGAATATTTATGTTGTCTACCTTTAAGTTTAAGTAACTCCATTCGTGGGTTAAGATTTGATTTTTATAAGGAAGGATTAGCTTAGAAGTAAGTTATGATCTATTTAAGCACATACATATATAGTTAATCGGTTTAAATACTTCATAATAATATTAGATATCAACTTAGAAATCTTAGATTTTTTTATGGGATAAAAGATGCTGCCATTTAGCCTAGTCTGCCATAGAAAGAGAGACAAAAGTGATTTTGTGATTTACTTTGTATAAAAAAGGTTTCTATTAATATTAATTAAGTATCTAAGGTAATCTTTATTATTATTAATATGTACGTTCAAAAGATTTTTTTTATAAAATTTATAAATTATACACATACGAAAAAAAATAGATTATTAATGGAATTGCTTTAATGTCTGTCACAGTCAAATAATACGACTATCTAAACGAGACAACATTTATAATTTGATTAGAGATATGATTATAATAGACATATAGCAATCACGCTTTGTCATAGATATCGTTAAAATAAAGGTTTAACATTGCAGATAAGATATTTCTTGAAGAAATACGATTAAAAGAATATAATGTGTTAATAAATATAGTTTTATCCATTGAATTTCTCGTTTGTTTTATCTTTCTACATAATTTCACAAACAAGGTAATAATTATCAGGTTACTAAGGTATATATATACCTACTGCATACTTATAACTAAATGCTCAAGCACATCATGTACATTTTATTTATACAGGCGGTCATTGAAGTTGTCAAGACAAAGCAATGAGGGATGAGACGTGCGATGCGCGACGAGAAAGAGGACTTTATGCTCCCAACAGTAGACTTTATGCTAGTTGTCTAACTTTTTTTTCAGAATCAAAGGCGATTAAGTGAATGATAATGCTGTGATACCGCGGTTTAGCCGTAACAAACTAAATGTAACAAATAGTAAAAGACGTAGACACGGTCACGAATGTTTTAAGTGTAACAACACTGATAAAATAGTTGTGACACTAAGCTAAAATATAGTTTACTAAAAACAGACGAGTGTAGTCTTATACCGCTAACTTTTTAAATATGTAGGTATACTTTCTATTATATTTAATACTTGTCAGTGCTTTCAGTTTTTTTACTGTAATTTTAACTAGTCTACTCTATACTGTAATGAGAATAAAAATAAATTATATGAAATAAATTAGTGTAATATTTAAACATGTTGTCATTAAAAGAACTACAACTTTTTGTCAGTACTTCCAAATTCACTGTAATTTCACTACTGTACTGAGAATAAATAATACATTGTTTCAAATTTGGTTTTTTAAATGCATAAGTACTCTATGAGAAAAATAAACTATATTTAGGCAGTTTGGTTCTACTTATATAAATTTTGTATTTCTGCACCAACTCGATATTTCATAATCTTTGAGCAATTCCCGGCACATTATATACCTATGAAACAAAAGTGTACTGTTTTTTCTTTACCACTTTTAACCTTCAGGTATGACTTCCAACATATCTTTACATATAAAGTGGGTAATCTCCATAAAGTTAAGATTTAATGATTATTTCTTTTATAACTAGCCCCGTTGTAAGTATGAAGACTCTGTAAAGACGGCAAGACTTGACAATTCATGCCAAATGCTGCCTGCCCTAGCTGAATTCTCCTATCGGCTTTCTTCTCGAAGTTGCTAAGTAAGGCACCAGCGACGTATACTGTAATATTAAAAAAAAACCTTTTGAATAAGAATGAAATCGAAGTCATAAAATAAAGAGCAATTTATTAAAAATCTTTAAATGCAGATTTACTAATTTAAGAAAATTACGGAATGGCTCGCTTAGGTGAAATTTGCCAGCATCAATATTGTAGGTAGGTACTTTCTGTCCAATGACGGCCTTTGCTTTCCATTATAAGACATTATAAAACGCTGTACATGTGGAAATGTGTGCGTGCTCTATGCTATTGAAACTCTACTACAGACAATTGAGCACAAACAGATAGACAGAAAGACAGATGCGACGTGGGTCTTCATAGTAGATAGGTATACTATGTGTATATTTATGTATACCTACTGACAAACATAGCATTTGAGCTGATTGGATTAGCCACCTGTCCTTGTAATGTCACTTCTCACGGTTGGTTACGTTTACTGGAATATATGCGAGATGATCTCATATAGGGTTGTCACAACATAAAGTAACATTTTAATATATCACCAATCTGACAAAAGTCTTCACGAGCTTCATATTATTTAATATTTTGTAAAAGTAAATAAATTAGTTTATCTTAGCTAAGCGACACATGGATCCCATGCCAGCAAGCAGAAAGCTCATCTTGGTAAAAAAAATTAAGTTCAATAAACGATTTTCTAACTTATCTTAGTTTATAAAAGTATAATTTTACCTAGCTTTAAGTAAATGCATTAAATTTTATACACACAACCGACTTGGAACACTATTTTCAAAGTGTAGGATATGTGAAGGTATCCAGCACTACAACCCAATATAATCTTTTTACCTATCAATTGCGGAAATTTAACTTCGAGAAAGAGGTGAACTGATAAATCGCTCTATTCCTCTCACTCCACATCCTAGACTGCGAAGTCTTACACTACCTGCCCTATCTACGCCGTCTTACTGGTGTTTTGGGCAGAGGTAATAGGCACACATAGGAATGCCATGAGATGGACGAGACACTACTAGAATCACTCACTAATGCGGTATGGAAACGCCGCATACCTTCCAGTGGTTGAAGACCGTCCGTTCCTCCAATTACCACCTTTTTGAACGCTTGCGCTGTTCCAGCCCGCAGTTTTGAGCCCCAGATAAAACAGAACTCTACAGAACCCCGCCATTGACTGTTTTTCTCATGTGACCCGTTCCTTGAACCTTGATAGTCTAAAATATCGATTTCTTAAAATGTTTGCTATAATAACTTTTCCATTTACTAAAATTGATAAAACTATCCTAAATAAAAAATAATATCTAACCTATATTTTTTTAAGGTACTGCCAACCCTAGTGTAGTGCAAAATCAACAAGCGGTAAAGGCAAAGCAACACCTGAGCTTCTCATGCAAACATCTCCTGGGAAAGCATCGTCGTCTTAATTTATTGAGATACGTACTTACCAGCTATCTTGGGTACAATACACATTACAAAGCAATGTAAATTTATAGTATTCAATACATAGATACTATTTCAAAGTTAAAAAAAAGTCGGTAGTGGCCCAGGGGTTTCGATTTCAACTTGCCTCCTGAGTGGCGAAGGTTTGTGTCCCGCGTGTACCAATAAATCTTTTTCTTAATTTCTCAAGTAAATTCATTATACACACCACTGACTATGGCCCAAATTACCCTCGGTGAGGGTAGGACGTGCCCCAACAGTGGGGACGTATGAGGTTGAAAAGCAAGGAAGTATACTCCTAAAGTGGTCCTATTGTTACCAAGTCCAGATCTGATGAGATATTAGGGAAATCGAGGTAAAACGACTGTTTTTTAATGCTCTCTCAAGTTATTTCTATGTATTTCACCGATTTCTCGGCAACCACATAACCGATTTCAATAATTTAAACGATATTTGAATAAGCACCTTCCGTGGTGGTTTCATATAAAGTTAAAGTGGGATCGAATCATTGGGAGCGGAGGTATTTAGGTTAAAATATGTGGTTCTAAGATATTTATATATGTCAACCGATTTCTACCTCAATTGTGGACCGATTTTAAAATTTCTTTTTTAAAATTTTAAAATTTGAAAGATTGTACTGTACTGAGTATACGGGACAATAGTCACCAAGTCAGGATCTGATGGAATCCCAGGGAAATCGAAAACCATTTCTTAGGCTCTTTCAAGTTATTTTTGAGTGATTGCGTTTGTGAGGCATCATTAACCTAGTCATGCTGCTGATAGCATGATGGAAGCCAGGATTCTGTATCAGTTAATGTAACAAATGCATTATAATTTGATAATATGGGTTTAACGTTGTTATACCATAGTTTTAAAAGAAAATTAAACGATGATAAAAAACTAAAAACCATTGTGAATATTGGTGTTAAGTCGCCTTAATAAACAAACTTTAAAAGAAAAAAATAAACTGACTTCATAAACCAGATGAAACAAAAACCAAAAAAAAAACTCACTAAAAAGCAAAAAATAATTTATATTATATTATATTTTTGTATATATTAATCAATATTAACACAATTACCGACTATGTGACAGTTCTTGTCTAAACCTATTATCTAATGGTATAAATTTAAATAAAATCATATACCTATGTGCTACCTACATCTGACCTGTTTGAAGTCGGTGCTAAGCACAAAGAGAACAAAATTAATAATGAAACCCAATTATGATTTGATATTATGACAGCTTAAAATAATAACGAAACGTAATTATTAAGAAATACTTAAATATTTCTGTTAATGGTCAAAGACTCTTTAACGACTGTAAGCAACTGATGAATCTATCAAGAACCACGGAAATTGCAAAAAAAAAACTGGTTGCCTGTAAAGTCGGTATACGGGCGAAAGTTTTACGTGACAATGATTTTATGTCTGTCTCTCTCGCTCTTAGGCGGGCGCGTGCCTCTCACTCGCTCTCATTGTGAGCGCATAACGTGAGCGGAGCGTAACGCAGTTTCTTGAAGTGTCACCCGGCAAACCAATTTATAAGACGTTGTCACGTCAAAAAGTGTAAATAGGTAAGTAGTTTTTATAAGTATGGTTTCTGTTAGTTTATTTAGTTATTGTAAGTGATTGTATAGTATTTGATAGTACATATATAAAATATGATTACTATGTACTTACATACGTTATTTTTAACAAAATTAGACAATAATAAAAATATAATGCTTATTTTGTTTCTTTAAATTAAAAGTCTGTATATTTTTGGTTTTTGTTTCATCTGTTTTTTGAAGTTGGTTTAATTTTTTTCAATAAAGTTTGTTTTCAAATATATGTTATTATAAAATTCTAAATAAGCGTCATTTTTTAGACCTACAAGCCCCGAGGACACACTAACTCTGAATTACTCTGAATTACTCTGAATTACTTCTTATGTTCATCTAAAATTGGCAAAGGGGATATGTTGTAGTGTCCCTGGTCTTTAATTTTACCGCTTTTTACTATAAAGTACTGGTTTTTATGGGACATATATAAAGCTATCTCAGTCCTGATTAACCACCACCTCCACCTGATTATTGGCGAAATGCTAGAACTTGGGAGTTCTCGGGTGTTGCATTCTCGTGGGCAAAATGTATGGAAGTACTTACATCCCACCTACCTAGATCTTGTTTTCTACTTTCATCCTTACATGTGGCGGATCTAGGTTTTTTTAAGGGGAGTTGGGAAATTCATGATTTTAACCATATCATATTTGATTATCGGTATGTTACTACTGATTTGGGGAAGATTTTAAACTTGATCCAGGGGGGGGGGGGAATCCGCCACTGCTTCCTACCTTCTTCCGTACTCCCGAGAATTATCTCAGATCTTATTTTACAATAAGCTCCCTATAAGTTGGGGCTTCACAGTTGTTACTAAACTTAGTAATACGCAATGCTTTGCGTTTTAAATGAGTTGGTCCATAGCCAGAGAGAATAGTACACTATAAAACGATTTTTTGCTGCATAATATTTAACAAATCACCATCTCATAGCACATTGCAAAAGTTATAAAAAATTATCGTGGAAACGTTGCTCCATCTTCGACTGATGTAAATAACCGTTTATAAGGCGCTCCGATTGAAAACTTAAAAAGCATTCTAAATTTAAATCAAACAACCAATATGGACGTCGGTGAAAGCGCGGTCATTGGTCGAAGAATATTTCTTCGTGCACATCGTAACACGATTACAAATCTATTGTTTCAGATTCTCTTACACTTGATGCTGTGTAATAAGATTCAAAATGTATCGAATCAAATGGTAAAATAATAATTGTCGAACACTACCGATCTTCGGCACGCGTGTGCGGGACGTCATAGAAATAATTGCCCTTTTGTTTGTTTGCTTACGTCGCTTTAGACTTAATTAAAGCATTGTTTTTAAGTGTTTGTTCAGATTTTAGTAGTTCGGACAACAAGTGATGTCAAAGTTACGTTATTATCATCGATACAGTTTAAATAGATAAGTAAGATATCACTTTAAAATAGGTAGGTGGATAGTTAAGTCAAGTCAAGTTAAAAGTTAAATGATAATATTTTGCGTAACGATAAGAAAATAAATTGTATGGACTTAGTTACTTACACTGGGTTGCACTAATTAACTTTGACGTTAACCAGCCGTCAAAAATGGGAGATTGTACGAAAATTTGCATAGTTAGCTGTTTTTAAACTTAAACGGCTCGTCAAAGTTTAGCAGACCACTAGCTGGAAAACTTTAAAAATAGCAGACGATAGAAATTTGCATACAATCTCCCATTTTTGGCGACTGGTTAACGTCAAAGAGTTGGAGCAACCCAGGCTTAGTTAAACTTAAGTGACATTAAATAAAGTACCTTTTTGTAACTATTAAAATATATAAACTCGCGGTGTCGCTAATTGGCTGACTATCAATACAGAGGTGATTAAGACAGGAAATTTTCAGGGGAAAATCCAGACTAACAAAACGTTATTTAAAGCATTAAAGACATGTTTCAGATTTGAGATGAAAATTTACATATGAAAGGTAATGACATCTTTTTGTAAATTAGACTTCTTACAACAAAATACCGTTCAATTGTCATTGTTAAAGGATAACCTCACAGTCGCGCAACTGGATTTAGTTTAGAGAAAAATCCGATTTCAAATAGTTTTGTTCCTCGCATATGTCCATCTTGGCTAGTACTTCTACTAAGGGGAACACCTGCGTATGGGTTCAAATTTCAAAAATGTTGAATATTCTGAAAACTGAAAATGATAGGCGCTTAAAAATCAATACGTAGTTTTTTTCCAGAGTAATGGGCTAGGTTTTATTGTGTTTTTAAGACTTAAGGACAAGGTGTCTTATTCCGCGGTCAGGCAATATACCTTCACGCCGCAATGGTGCTAGGAGGTGACCTTTTACTAGGCAAAGGTGTAGCAAATAACATAACATAATTTTTACGTGTCGGTTATTCAAGGAGTACCAGCATGAATCCTACGGCGATAGATAACGTAATTACGATATTTTGCGCAGGCAAAAAGTAACCTAGTAACGAATAACAATAAGGACCGTAATAAGGCTCTGGATGTACCTCACTTAGCACTATTCATGAAAAGTATACGACATACATTTTTAGTTGTTTTCTCGACAGCCAAAAAACCGACTTTGAAAATCTGTTCGTGAACCTTTGAAAATCTTATCACTCCTTTCTTGAAGTACCTCATACTGTAGTCCTTAGAGAAAATGGTAAAAAGTATAGTCGTGGGCATAATTTCGACCAATTCCTCAAAACACATCCTATTATTCAAGCGGTGGAAAACACACAGGGAGCCAAACTCTCTCCTCAGACTTAAGGGTTCGATAAGGTTTGTGATTTTGGGATCGGCGACAACTCTCTGAAATATCCATGTATTATATAAAAGGTAGGTAGTAGGCAGGTAGGTATAGGTAAAGTACTGCTTTACTTACTTTTGGACGTCAGCTTCACCTTGTCCTCCAAAAGATTGTGGAACTGAACGTCGCTGGAGATGCCAACACCAAGGATCCCGGAGGGAAGGATGAGCGGAGGAGCCTCTTCCCATCAAGGAAGGAAGTGGTGCCCTTTTTGCACATTTTTGCCTCAAGTCAAAAACTTAAAATTATTACAAAAAATATTTTGAAATATGCAAACAAAGTCGGTTTATCCTATTTGCCGTTGTAAGAAAGCCCACATTTATATGATATCCCATTTGCCGTAGTAAGTAACCCCACATTTATACGACATCCCATTTGCCGTAGTAAGTAGCCCCACTTTATATGACATCCCATTTGCAGTAGTAAGTAAACCCCACATTTATATGATATCCCACTTTCCGTAATAAGTAACCCCACATTTATATGACATCCCATTTGCCGTAGTAAGTAAACCCTATATTTATATGACATCCCATTTGCAGTAGTAAGTTAACCCCACATTTATATGACATCCCATTTGCTTTAGTAAGTAACCCCCACATTTAAATTACTACCCCCATTTCAAAACCTTTTTCTACAACTGTAAAATTATATTCTTATTTCATTTATACCTTGAATAATGAAATTTTCTACTGTATTATATTTCAAGTCGATACCTTTTGTATCTTTTGAAAAAACAGCTGTGATATAAAGACAGAAAGTCAGGAATTTCAGGAATTTGTGCCATATCAAAATTCTTTTTAAATTTAACCAGAAGGTAGTATAAAAATAAAACAAAAATATATAATATTGTTTTTTTTTCGTAAATAATTTTAAATCCGTAAAATGTCGAAATTATTCTCTGTTAAGCTAAATTTTTCCCTAGCCGTGTTCTTTAAGTATCTGCCTACATACTATAAGTAATTAGTTTCGTCAAAACCTGATGACCTTGTCAACTTTGTCAACTACCCTATTGCAAAAACTTTTTAGATTAGATTTTCTCAATTTAATTTTAAGTAGGTTACAATTCTCATGAGGCATCTATTTAATTAAAAAACTAAAAAACTGTCTATCTCAATAAACGGCGAAAACGTCATTCCGGAAAATGTTTGCCTTTTAAACTAGACAAACGTATAACACATTCATCACAGCTTGTTATATTATAACAACAGTGATTACACCAGTTTTCCATCTCGAAACTTGTACCATAACGTGCCTAATAGGCAATAAATTGCCTCTAACACGAATGTAAGTAATATGGCCGACCGCACTGCGCACCAATTCGCGCCAAAATTAAAAAAAAAACTTGTTTGCAACACGATTTATATTATCTTTGATAATTAGGTATGTAGTGTTGCCAATATGATGTATCGATTGCTACTAATGTGTAGCGTTGCCATACGTCCAGAATTTCAGTAAATTGTTTGGAAACTATGGAATGCGGGGAATATATAAGACGTCCAGATTTCTGAAAGATGAGACACTTTTAATTAGGTACGATTACGGACGTATGAAGTAGGCTATATTTATGTAGTATAATATTATTACTTATATATTAGAGATTTAGCAACATTCTATAACAAATCTTTTATATATTTTGTTAAAAAAGTCTATTATGCAAATTCGGAAGGCAAAAGAAGGATTAAAAAAAGGAAGCTCTTTGATTGAATATTTTTATTCTATAATCTCAAAGATAACCTTATCTATCGTTTATTATTATTGAATCAAGAACAGCTTAGTGGATGAGCTATAGTAAAATTAAAAATAAAAACTTGCCTGAAAAATCATCGACATAAATCGAATACCTTTTATGAAATCCAAACAGTCATCTGAATGACATTGAATTGAATTGAATTGGTAGCTCTAGGATGTCTACAGCAAAACATCTGAATCTCTGCAGAATATTTTTATTTTACCACTAAAGTGGCAAACAAGCTTGCGGTACTACACACACTGTTCATCGCAGTCTATGGACGCTTGTAACACCTGGGGCATCACTCGCGCGTTGCCGACCCTTTAAAAATTCAATAACTTCTTTCTTGAAGAACCATATACTGTAGCCGTAGAGAAAAACCTTGGCCGGTCGGAGCTCATTCCATAACCTAAGCATTCGCGGCACGAAGTTTTTTGGAAAGAGTTTGATCGTTTCATACATACATTAGGTATGATAATATAGGTTGTAGCACATTGTTTAACATAGGTCGCCTATTTGTTTATTTCAATGTTACAATTGTATTTATCTACCTAATTATTCAGCTTCTAGAAAACGAAAAATTCTAGAAAATGTATAGAAAATCTGAAGTTGGAAAGCGATAACACTGAGCTATGTTCGAAATGTTTTTGTCATGAAAGTGTAGTAAGATTAGAAATGTTAAACTTGATATTCACTGTACAAAAAAAAAAGTAATAAAATTTAAGAGAAGAATAATTTATGGAGAACTCTGCAGAAGATTATTTAGGTATTTTAAGTAAAAAGATGAAAGAGTAGAAGGAAATATTTCAATTCAAACAAAAATTACAAAAAACTGGTTGCCTGTAAAGTCGGTATACGGGCGAAAGTTTTACGTGACAATGATTTTATGTCTGTCTCTCTCGCTCTTAGGCGGGCGCGTGCCTCTCACTCGCTCTCATTGTGAGCGCATAACGTGAGCGGAGCGTAACGCAGTTTCTTGAAGTGTCACCCGGCAAACCAATTTATAAGACGTTGTCACGTCAAAACCGAATAGTTAGCGAGTAATTCGATAAAGAAAGAAGTATTTATTTTCAAGTAAGTAAGTTTTTTTGTAATTGCTCATTTTACTTAATTTTTAGATAATTCAATGTATGAAGTTACAATTTTTTCATTACAACTACTTCTAGAGTGTGTATAAAGTAGATCAACTCGGGCCGAAACGGTTAGCATCGTTGCGGTGAGGCGGTGCGATGGGGGTGCTGGTGTCGTACACCGCACAGCGCATTAACTGGTGGAGTCCTAAATCCTAATCATGGTTGGGGACGCAAGATTCCTCTGTTACCGTTGGCATCTTTAGTTCTAATCAGGAACTGAATAATTGGGTGTTAACTAACCGCTGGTCGAGTGACGCGGGTCACCTGCTGACCCGTGCGCGTCATTTGAATACAATACGCTACACGCGCGCAAACGCACGCCAGCCACTGAACGCTCGCTGAGTTCGTGCAGGCCACCACGAGCGAGTTACACCACTTTTGATTTATCGATAAAATAACACTTGAAGAAATGAAACTACTAAATTTAGGTATTCAATAATAAAAAAATATCTTTTATAGCATGAAGAACAAGAGAGCTTATAAGAAAGAAATTTGTAGGTAAATTATGTTACTAAATATAGTATATTATCTTTTCAAAGGTTGTTTTTAAAAACACGGAAAAACATGAACATACTAACACATTTTAAATCTAACCTAAACACACGCTAAATAACATCAGGTAGGTACTTTACCTAGAGTACCATAATGCTTGATATATTATATTTTTTTTATGTACTTTGGCCTTGGTCCCGTAAAATATCTCGGTCTATGTAGGTGCCAAAATATCTGCAATATCTAGGTGCCGAAATGCCTGCACTATATGAAGTGTCAAAATGTCTGCAATATCAAGGTGCAAAAATGTCTGCACTATCTAGGTGCCAAAATGCAATACATAAACAATATGCAAACATTTTCACAAACCTTTACTTAGATAATGATAATACTTAATTAATTATTTATTTTGGCTATAAGTAATGTAATATGTTTTTTAATACTTATAGGCACCTAGTTTAGGCATTATTAAATATGTATGTATATTATACACGAACACAATCAAGTCATTGCCTAAAGGATCCTATATCAGCAAAGTAGCACCGCCATTAGTTATTCCTTTTTTCCTTATCGAAAGACTCTCGATAGCTATGTATTTCATACCTTTTATAGTAGGTTTGTATATTGATCTATGCAAATGAATACATAAACTAAACTCCTACGCTTTCTGTTAACCAAAAAACATCCCAATTTCTTTAGGAATAGAGTCTGAGTAAGCCACAAGATGAGTCAGGCATCTGCATCTCGAGTGAGACAAGGACGCAAGATGGCGGCGAGATTAGAAGCCATTTCGTCTGAAGTATTGATCGTGCTCCCGCCCGCCCAGCCGCCCAGCCGTCCAGGTGGGTGAGGGGAGAGAGAAATGGGAGCAGGCGAGAGAAAGGAGGGCGGGCTTGAAGCCATTTCGTTAATCTCGTGCTATGTCTGTTAGGGGAGAATTTTAAATGGGTTTTCTTTTCTGTGAAAAGCTGACGCATAGGTATAGATAGATACCATACGCTTGTATGAGTTTTACTTACCTATATATATGTAGTTATTTAGTTGTTGGTATGTTTGTATTGATGATTGATTGTTTCAAACCAGAAAAAAACACATAAATAAATGCTCTCAGGCAAACAAATAGATACTATGTATATTGAGTATAAATGGTGTCCTTTATTAATGTTTTATATGCTTAAAAAGGTAAAAAACTTTACTGTGTCAAGTAACTTATAAATATAATACTATATAATAATTTTAACAAGTGAAATATATAAGTATGAAGTAAGACGTTAAGTTTCGTACGTAACTACCTACATAAGTTAAATTTTAACTCATTATTTTGTGAGTATTTAGGTCCTGATGGTACTTGTGACCTTTCTTGGCAATCAATAACCCAATAACGATATCTCTGCCTATTTTTATCATTTATTGGTGATTTTATACTTTAAATAACATATTTGACATGCCTTGTCTTTTAAGATTCGAACTTATTCAAAAGTAAAAACAAACGCTAATTACACCCATAGGTAAGAAAGTTTGAATCTTAATTTTTAACAGTCCAGCCTCGACCGCAGTACCACAAAATAAATAGGTAGATACAGAATACAGAACGGTCACCCTACACTACTTAAGCGCTTACAGACCTTTAACTATAAGGGGCACGCATAACCGTACCTAGATTAATACACATTTACTGGAAGCATCCGAGCTCAAGGAAATTTGGACGCAGCTGCCTTTGAAACCACAATTCCCTTCACGCTTCGCTTGGTTATCGAACTACGATAAACGAGGGTACAAACACCAACACGAGAACGGGTTTGTTGCCTAAGACCTTAACTGCACTCTAGAACTAGTATGCGCATTATTCCCGTCTTATTTCAGACATTGGCAAATTCACGCAGTTTCAATCAATGTTTATTAGATCGTGATAATTGTTAGGTGCACGTTTTGCCAGGATGTATTGCAAGACATAACTCGTCTTTCAATTCTAGTTTTTCTTTTCGATGCGTTTGTAAAGATGTTTTTTTTTACGTGTTCCTTGGGCAAGTTTGTTTTGTAACTTCTGTTTGTCCTGAATTGATAGATAACATTGTTGTAAAGGAATACGATTCTGTGATATTGTCTTTAATACTAACATAGAAATGTTTAATAGGTTATCAAAGTAAAACTTTTCAACTACCATTACTTGTTAATTTAAATAGGTATGAAAACTTACTATTTAAATTGCAATGGAAAAAATATTTGCTGAATTTACCTATTTAAAAGGTTAATTTTGATCCTGGATGGCTTTGGATACGAAACAAACAGTATAAATAACCTTGAAGTTTAGGAATTTTTACAAAAGTTTTATGTAGGACGTATATTTTTTTGTACCACTAAGGTAGCAAATAAGCTTACGGTCCGCCTGATGGTAGGCGGTTTGCGCAGCCTATGGACGCTTGTAACACATGGCGAATAGTTTTTAATTAAGTACGTAGTTTGGAAATCAAGTCACGTTTAGTCGCCTACAGACAACACACACAGCCCTAGAATGTCGACCTAGCCTATGCCTGTTGTATTCTTTATTCTATGCCCTAGCCTGTTCAGGCTATCGCAAGATTCATTTTCGGCGCCCTTTGATCGACATCTTTTAAGGAATAGCAGTTACTTAGAAATCTATACACATAGATAAACATATACATTATATGACTGACTTATCATCGTTGATACGAAACTACTAAAACTAAAAACTTATAACAGTTATGACGTACTCACGTATTTTGACTTATGGTAATAATTAAGAATGACGTGTTTACCCGTTTTTGAAAAATTATCTGCTAGGGATGAATACGGAACTACTATTCTAAATATATTCTATGGGAATTTGGTTATTTCTGTAAATATATATTTTGTAAATAAACCATGAAAATTACTATAAAGACTCTCAGTTGCAAATTAGAATTACGTGTTTCAGCATTTTTAAGAAAAACATACCTTGAGTGGTTAAAATCAGGGAGGGAAGTTTGTATAGGCTCCACCGCTTGATACGACGGAAAATCGGGCAGGTAACACCGAGGGAAACCAGTCAGTTATATATATAATACTGTAGGTACTTGATCACATTCGCTTTGAATAGACAAATAAATAATTAATTGCGCCCCCTCCCCGCAAATATAAGATAGCGCCCCCCACTTGCACCCAACTTGATCCTTTATATTTACACTGTGGTTAAAAATGTTTTTAATAGAAATTTCCTTTATTGTTTTTATTATTAATTTATTCACTATAAATTGTAGCTGACTTTACGCATTATAAGCCTTACTTATTAAGAATGTAATCCACTAAAATAATTCTTTTATTGTTGTTAATATCGTGCGATTTGTCACCGGTCGTTCTCTCCAGGGAAGGAGGAACTTTTGATGGAGATTAAACAGTAGGCATGCTATATGCCAATAATTTAGTAACTCTGATCACCCATAGAAAACTATATTCCCGTGGGAGATTTCAATTGAGGTGAAAAGTATCTTATGTCCTCCGTTTTTTCAACTATTCTAGTGCAAATCAAATTACCCCGTTGAGCCGTGAAGAAAAAGTGTCCAGTATTTTCATCAGTGAAAAAATATATTCCAATGAGAACTACCTCATCAGAAATCTATATTTTTTTTCAATCCCTCTGGCTGGCTTTATATACCGTTGCCAAAACCCGCGTAAACCCTATGTGTGTAATTCTTTCAATCTACCCCACCAAGTGCGCTGAAGCGTCCTGCTAGAGCACGAAACATTCCGCGTGATATTGCGCTATATATGGCGTCCAAGTTACTCTTCTGAATATTGTAAACCATTAATAACTAGCTCATTCCCCGTGCGTAGTAGGACTAGTAAGTAAGCGGTGACGTTCCGAAAATGCTAAAACACGTTATTCCTTACTTGCAACCTAAAGTCTATAAGCCCTTTTCAAAGTCTTATTTACGTAAAAACACCGGATTATTTCAAACTAAGTTTCATCCCCTATTTCCCCCTAAAAGATGATATTCTGAAAACGGTGAAGCACGTAATTTAGATTTTAAATCACAATTCCATTTACAAATATTAAATAAATCTAATTTTAACAATGTTTTAAACAAACTTTCCTTTCAAAATTTCTTTTTTCGTAAAATCCTTCCTTAGTAGATGCGTACACCATAAGTTCATCAGTCTATTTCGGTTAGGCGATGTTAAGTCAGTGAGTATGGATATTGCATAGGTACCTTAGATATAGTGTGATTGACAATTTCTGAGTAAATATGTATGTATATAAAACTAGGTATTTAAGAAAGAAGAAAGCTGGAATTGGCTCGAATATTAATTATCGAGAATCCCCCTTGATCCGAGTTCCCTACACAGGGGAGCCGGGGAGGTAAACGAAGATGGGGTGAGTAAGGGGGAAACGGGAGAACACACTTCTTACAGACCAGCGCCTGGCACCGCAATTGTTAGTCTAGGAGTCAGGAGACTTAGAAAAAGGAAGTTATTTAAACAGAAGTGCCAAATTTTTTAAACGTATGTATGTATGTTTGTCTACGCCTTTCTCAGAAACTAGTAATGGGATTTTATTATTTTTAATTAAATTAGGTACCTTTTAGCTTAGGAAACAGTAAAGATTTATCAAAATCGGTCTAGTAGTTTTCAAGATATGATCTGTAACGTGTAAATCAATCACTAGAAAAACATGTCGTTGCCCTAACGCATTGGTGTAACGGCGCAATTGCAACGCAGAACTTATTTGTTGCATCTTACCTACTCGATACTTTCGCCAATCGTGAGCCAATTTAATACCACCAACATTTCTATGATAGTATTATAGACAAAATCACTAGCACAATCATCTTCCATTACATAAAAAACAATGTTATCTATTAATTCAGGATAAAGTTACGAAACAAACTTGCCCTAGAAACACGAAAAAAATTAATCTTTACAAATGCCTCAAAAAGAAAAACTAGAATTCAAAGACGAGTTATGTTTTGCAACAAGACAATATGTGACATATTTATATTATATTATATATTTTAACAAAATTCCTCGACGGACCGATACACTCAGTTACGTGATATTTATTGCTATGTACCTACTTACTTACTATGAGATACCTCCAACCAGCGGTACCTATGTATGTTTCATCTTCTGGACTATTTTTAAGATTTGACAACAAAGGAAGGACAATGGCTTTTGTGAGAAGTGGTGTACGTTGTAGTGTAGTGGTTGATAGGTTTCGTGTGGAGGTGTTTATATTGTATGTTCAGGGTTCTTTGAAAGCTAACACGATGTGGGTGGAAGGGCGGGGAAGTGGTGTTCGGCCGAAGTATTATATAGTCTGTGACCGAGATGATATATGTTACTATACATTGGGTGACGTATCAGACAATCAGTCTACTGTTGGAGATAGGCCTCTCTTAATTAACGCCACCACACCCGGTACTCCGCCTATCTTATTCAGCCACTTCTGGCAACCTATTTCAGGTCATTAGTCCAGCTGGCTGAGTGGCTGAAGAGCATTATAAGAATCTTTCTGATTTATGTCACATTTATTTTAAGTTTTGGTACCTGCCTAATTTTCACTGAAAATAGCTGGTATTATAATTTACGTGAATTTTCAATGTTTATCGTACTTGTGTCATTTCAGTACGCTTACTAAGCAGTACCCCTGATTATTTTTTTTCAGCTACATTTCTACCATAAACCCAAAACTCGACAAAAAACTAAATTCGCTCAAGTAACAGTCGCTGAGCTTTTTTAAAATATTATCTGCAAACATTGATAGGTGAAGTCAAAACAACATTTTTAGTACTCCACTATCGAAAGCAGGTACATTTTCGTGGACTCCCGCTTACGAATTGTAACTGTGAACCCCCATTTTATTGTCACGCCAACGTCCCGTTGAGTCCCCCGTGGACCCCTGGGGGTCCATCTGGACCACTTCGGGAACTACTGGTCTAAGGTATGATAATGAATTCACTGCCGATGGCGAGCAATGCGATGGTACTATTTGAAAAGTAGTACATTAGTCCATATGGACATAAGTTATATATTATGTAAGTATTTAAAGGTCAGCTAGGTAGGTAAATCTAAATATTCATAGACATTTTATATTTATATGTATAGTAGGTACCAATTGCAGCAACAAGGTATCAGTAGCTATATAAATGTAGAAGTGGGGATTGTATATATTTTGTAACTCTATTTACAAATGCTCATCCCATCCCACTGAAAATCTTAACCAATACGTTTTATTCCGTGCTCTTAACACATTGAATACATCTATTGTAGAGACATTGTAATATATGCTCTCTTTTCAGTTGCGTAGCAAAATTACAACTAACTACTTAGTATTAAAAGTCTACTTTTCAACTACAACAAATGTTGTCCTTTACTGTTTTTTCGATTTAGCTGGAAAATGAGATCGATTCTCTTAAAATTAACGTTACATTACAAATATAGACCTTTTTATTAGTGAGATAAGGTATAATTTTTACTGTTTTAGTGAAAGGATAGGGCAATTTTAATATGGGACATTGAAAGATGGTTCTCTAGGGAAAAACGGGCGGATCGTCCACGTAATTTTACTCTTTATTCCTAAGGTAAAAAGCATAGTTAAGGTTGAACATTGCTTGTGAATATGAAAAAGTTACGATGTTTTCGAATAAGTTCATGTTGTAAGATCGATTTGCTCTGGGGAGAACGGGCCACGTCAGATATTGCGGCTGAAAAATAGACTATTTGAATGAGGTTTTTCCCGAATGCGTCATACATAGTGTAGATAAGGGGGGTTCACAATACTGTTTTAGGCATCTGTAATGATTTAGATGTTTTACTTAAAGATGATCGGTCGATGTTGTGGTATAACTTACTTTTTTATTTGTGTGCCGTGTAGCAAAATTAAGAATACAATTAAGAACATGTACGTTGATAAAGGTCATAGGTTGGAAAAGAAAGGCATGGTTGGATGGAAGAAGGTACCCTAAATAGGTATTGACTATGGCCAATATTGCTAAAAGAAAATATTCCTTGGTTTTTTAAAATAAGTAAAATTGCATTCAAAAATTTTTGAATGTATCACCTGTTAGAGCCAGGAATAACACTTGTGAAATATGAAAAGTAAACACCTACCTAAAGCGCAGGTATTTTCATCTCACTTACACTTATATTTTATAACATTTCTCGAATGGATAAATTCATAAGGATCAATATCTTAAAAGTAACATAATATTTATAAGAAAGATATTTATAGGGTATAAATAAAAGTTAGTAGGTTCTTAGTTAATTTATAACAGTGCAATAATTAATAATATTTATCTTACTTGATCTTGTTTTATATTTTATTCTTATTAAAAATATTATATATTATGTAAAAGAAATTGATCCATATGAATAACCCTTTCGACCGATGTTAAAAAAAAAATACGTGTCGTTTTTTCCGAAATCTACTGACTTATATAATTCCATTAATTAAGTCAATAAGATAAATAATAAAAATAATTTATAGAACCACGTGAGCGTGCCCGTTTGCTAGCCGTGTCTGAACGAGAATCAGGCCACTGGTTAAGGGCACTGCCTTCCGCGACGATAGGCACTCTGCTCGACAGACAGACTTTATCATTAGCTGTGTGCATACGCCTTGGGCTTCGATTAGTGCAGCCACACACCTGTATTTGCGGCAAAAGGGTCGAGCATTTTGGCTATCACGGCCTATCCTGTGGAAAAAGCGCCGGCCGCTTTTCGCGACACTCGGCCCTAAATGATATTATCCGTCGGGCCCTAACCTCGTCTCGGCTCCCGTCCATTTTAGAGCCAAGTGGAATTTTCCGCACCGATGGCAAGAGGCCTGACGGTTCTACTTTGGGGTCATGGAAGTTCGGTAAGTCTTTGTTGTGGGATGCCACCTGCGTTGACACGCTGGCGGCGTCTCATTTACCAACGACCTCAAAGAACGCTGGCGCCGCAGCGGCGTATGCTGAAGCCCGCAAGCGGCGTAAATATGCCAATCTTGAGGCAGGTTTCATTTTTGTGCCGTTTGGGGTTGAGACTTTGGGCCGTGGGGAACGGACGCAAAAAAACTCGTCCGTGCCCTTTCCGCGCGACTGGTCGAGGCATCGTGTGACCGGAGGGCTGGCAGTTTTCTCTGCCAAAGGATCAGCGATCCAAAGAGGTAACACTGCCAGCATTCTGGGCACCACTATGCCGCATGATTTTTTAGAGGATATTTTTTATTTATAGTTAGGTTATTTTTATTGTATTTATAACTATATATAACTTCTTTTATATTAATAAAGATATTCCCTATAGTAAACGAAAAAAAATAAGATAAATTGAGTTGTGTGCATGACAGTTGAGTTCGAACGAGACATTGGTACAAACAGCCAAGACGCGTATCCACTGAAACGGAATATCGGTCGGGATATGTAGTCAGTAGATATTTGGGAGCCACTGAGTGCCAAAAAACCACGTCGTATATACGTTTTTAACGGCCATTTTAGTTGTTAAGGTCAACGCTACTTAAACTTGGTGGTAGGTATTACTTGGTATGGACTTGTTACTAACTGTACTAATATAATAAAAGTTGAGGAGTTTGTTTGTTTTTTTCACGCGCTCATCTCTGGAACTACTTGTCTGATTAAAAAAATCTTTTTGCATTTGATAGCTCAATTCTCAACGAAGTTTGCAGAAAATACAATAGCGCGGACGTAAACATACAATACAATCTGCTCATATTTTTCTTACTCAGAAAACTCATGTGGATGAACCTAACACCTCACTCAGAATCGCTCATCCTCACACTCATTAGTGGTCAGTCACTCTTAAGCTTCGCGTGGCTGATAGATATGTGGAACAAACTTGAGGTAAACTGATTAAGACGAGGATATACCCTCATATTCCAAAACATTATATCTTACTTGTTCTGGATTGAAGAAGTGGTACATACTTCAAATCACAGAAAATTATAAAGGTTAGGAAAGGAACTAATTTAAAGGAAATTCTGATAACTTAAGAAAATAATTCTTAAATAACTTGCTCAACTGACATCTATCGTCCACTTAATCAAAATCTGTAAAAAGTTTTATATGTCAACTGGATCTATGGATCGGAACAAACTCCTGACTGAATAAAAAAAAGACTGCAGAGATGTAGACACATCAGAAAATTTCTACTCGTTTATAATTAAATAATAATTTTACCGGCGCATTTTTCCACTTAGCAAATCATTAGACAAGCAACTTGGCTAGAGTGTAAACCACGTGTGAACGCTACATTAGATGATTAAATTTTAATGGTCTACCTGCAATGTGATTGTTTCGTAACATCTTGTGACAAAAACCTATCTGCTGTAATGGAGGTAAAGAGGAACTCTATTTGTGGAGAAACATTATCATTTGGAGTGTCTATTACTAACGACTTACATGTTTCTGGCAGTGAGTAGGTATAACACACTCATACCCGACTGATAAACCGTGTGGGATATTCTCAGTTTTTTTTATACATTTTACTTAAAAAAAAATTTATACTTTTAGAATGAAAGACTATTGAAACCAATATTGTTGGATCTGTTAAGTACCTTCAGATGAAAATTTGATATGTTTAAAAGTTATATTTTCTGTTTTTACTCAACTTATGCTTTATCATTAAAGCTGCGAACAAATCATAGGACGCGTCCGTCAGCGAATGCTGCCCATGGCGACTGAACAGTGTGCACGATTGACGGGACTTTCTAGAGACAAATTTCGTTTGGACATTCCAACGCTGCAGGTCACTTCCACGTCTTACGACCTATCGCGGCGCTATGTCTCTATGGACAACGCCTTCACCTCACCCGTGCCTAGGGATATTCGATATACATCGATGCATCGAAATCACTCGATGTTTGCAATACGATACATCGAATTGATCCGATGTTTTGAAAAGCTATGGATACAATCGATGTATCGATGTATTTTGATAAAACATCGAATCGATAACATCAGTTAATTTCATAAATACCCATTAGAAATTTGGAATGATCTCAAAATTCAGCTTCCTAAACTTTATACAGTTGCTTATAAATACTTTACCATGGTAGGAGCTTCAGTCCCATCTGAACGTTTGTTTTCTAAAGCGGCACAAATCGTCAACCAACAACGAAATAGACTGAAAGGGAAACGTTTAAATAAACATTTGTTTTTGCAAAAAGAACACTGGAAATGCGACATTAATTCCAGAGTGTCCATAATTGTAGATGATTTTTATTTAATATGTACCTTTTATAATAATAATTCTATATAAAGATAATTCTTATACATGGCTTTTAGTTTTTTTTAATAAACAACATTTGAAACAGCGATGGTTTGTATGAAAAACGCCATTCAAGATGTCAAAAACTCTTAATTGTTCATTTATTGGTGACATTACCCTATATAATTATAAAAAGACGTTTGCATGGAGTGTCAGAGAGCTGGCTATAGCTTTATGACCTAATGTTGGAAAAAGTACTCGATTATCAGAAAACATCGATGTTTCTAACCGATACATCGGAAGACATCGATGCTCAGTTCCGATATATCGCATCGAATAAAACATCGATGTTTTTTCGAAGTCGACACCCCTACCCGTGCCGCGATTCCAGTATATGAGCGTACTGCAATTTCTCTCTAGAATTTCCCCAATACTTCAAAGACTTGGCAGTCCGCTTTTCGAGCGTACGCAAATCACCCGAATCGATTAATTGTGCAATCCACAACGTATCATCCTCCGATCGACCCGGTCACGGTCGTAAACCTATAGTTAGGCGGCCTCGGCACGTACTAACGGCTCCAGATGACGATCTCGCTGTTCGGATAGCGAGATTAGTCTCTACGACCTCCCCGATAAGGGCCTCCCTCCAAACACGACGCCGACGTCCCCGGGTTCGTCGGCGCCCACAAGGATACACGAGGTATCAAAGTGTGCCGGGGCGCTTCTCGCCCCCACTCAATCGCAACCGTACCCGCGTAACGGGGAACTCCCCTCCTGGCGGTGACTCACCTTCGGGTTCAAAACTCACGCCGGTCGAAGGAACGCCCCCGAGAGCGACAACCCAAGCCGAGGCTTCCCCCGCGGGGAGCCCTTGAGCGTTGGGCGCTATATGGGCTGAGGCTCCTTCAGAGTCTCGCCCCAACAAGCCCGGTGAAGCAGTAATGGCTGCAGCAGCCAACTGCATAGACAGTTCAGAAAAAAAAAAAATCTTTAGAATATTCAGATACGGCACGCCGCCGCTTGTGCGCCTGCGCCTCGACGCCCGCGCCCGCCGCGCCACTCTTGCTCTCGTGTGGGCGACGGGCCTTTAGGGGATTTTCCGATAGTTTGTTTGCAGCTTTAGCCTTAGGCTTGACCCGGTAAAAAGGAAACATTTTTTTGTTTTATATAATTGCTTGAAAACAGTCTGTAGACGTTAAAAGGTTGTCGATGATATGGACCTACCTAAAGCGCAGGTATTTTTTTCTCACTTTAACTAACTTTTAGGTACATTTAAATACCGCTAAATAGAGGACTGTTTTAATTAAGTTTACATTTTATAAGTGAATCTAATTTTTGGTTAATTTTAATCTCGATGAATAGGATAATCACGCAAAAGCACAGCTGCAGAAGACAGGCATGACTTTATATCGGGTATCTTACCTCAAAAAAGTAATTTTGCCGTATGAAAAAAAATAATTGGTGAGGTGAAGTTTCTAAACGCAGACATTTTATCAATTCTCTGAATGTACGATGCCTTTCCGTAACTTTGGTTAAATTTCTTCTTTTTGAAGAATGCTACAACTGATAAGGTGAGTCATGGCCAAGCCTGCGCCGTATGCGGGTTCCGGTATACCTAGAAAACTACGTGTCGCTTCTAGTTCTTTATTGTTAGATGTTAAACTTCTCAATGTTGTAAGTCTGGTACAGTTTTTTGATCACCAGTAACAGTAATAGGTACTTAATAGATAAAAAAAAACGGGTTGCACTCCGGGAGTGCCGGCAGAAGTGAAAACATACTCGCTATTTACTTCCCATCACTTCTTATCCATATTTATTTGTTAAAAATAATAACTTTTGTTTATTTACTTTTTTGAAGTTGTATATTTGACATCTCAATCTGTCATAGAATTAAAATCCCATATCCAACCTCCCTGTACTACTCATAATCGCCATATACTAAAAATAAAAACAAACCTAATGTAAATAAAGGTCACGTGTCCTAACGCGAGTGACATCTTACGAATTTTCGATCAGGACACGTGACCTGACGCGAGTTTGACAGTTTTTACCCATCACAAAAAAAGTGCACAGCGCCGCTAAAGAAGTTTTCACTTCAATAATTGGATTTTTCTTCTAATTTTTACAAATTTAGTGATATCTTCTAATCATAGCAACTATTTGTTGTTACCCTACTGCCAAGGAAACGTGGGTAATGTTTTTCTTGACGGATTTTAACGTGCGAGGTGTCATTTGATTTTTCGTTATTGTTATATTTTCGTGATTTGAGTGATACTAGGTAAATCAAAATTTCTAAAAAATTAAACTGGTGGATTTTATGCGGCTTAAAAGGCATTAAAAGGCAGTTTTTTATGACAGGTTTTGGGTACAAAAATAAAAGGCTTTAAAAGGCGAGTAGGAAAATATTTGACACGGGCATCTAGCGCAAGTAAAAAAAATGGAAAATATATAACACTAAACAGCTGTAAAAAAAAATGATTAAATAAATAAAAAAACCCGACTGCAAGAAATAAAAAGAAGTACTTAAACGAGTGCCCCTAAAACATACCAAATTTGCATAACTACATAACTTTAAGCAGGTAGGACTCATTTAAAAGCAAGAACCAAAGATGAATTGAACAAATGGTAGTACAGATTGCTCGCAATATAGCTGTAGTTAAATATTTGGTATGTTTTAGGGTCACTTGTTTACTTCTTTTTGCTTCTTGCAGTCGGGTTTTTTATTTATTTAATCATTTTAAGTTTCAGTCAAACTTAGCTTTAGATTTTGGTGTTTAGAATATTATTGGAGATACCTTTACTTATCAAACGCTACTCCTCTTTAGGGTTCCGTACCCAAAGGGTAAAAAGCGGGTCCCTGTTACTACGACTCCGCTGTCCGTCCGCCCGTCCGTCTGTCACCAGGCTGTATCTCATGAACATGTACATGTAACTCATGAAACGAAAGTAAGACAGTTGAAATTTTCACAGAAGATGTATTTCTGTTGCCGCTATATAAAAACAGAAAAAAATAAATATTTAAGGGGGTTCCGATACAAAAAACGTGTTTGTTTTGCTTGTTTTTGCTTGATATCCATAACAGCAACAGGAAGACGCTTGAAACATTTACAGAATATTTAGTTATATTTCCACTTTAAAAATAAATAATTAAATTAAAATAAAACAAATATTTCAGGGGGGCTCCCATACAACAAATGTGATATTTTTGCCGTTATAATAGAAAATGGTACGGAACCCTTCGAGCTCGCACTTGACCGAATTTTTCTACAAACCACATTGTTTCTAGTCTCAGGTCCTAAATCACTAGCTTTAATGTTTTACACCTAAGTGGTACGATGAATGACCAAGGATAGTATGATGTTAAGGAGTCACAATTGGACAGCAATGTAGATCTTATCAAACTAAAATTTTAACAGTTGTAGAAGCATTCACGATGAATCAATAACTGGAATGATGTCTGTATATGGAGCGAAGTTGACGCACAAACTAATTTGACGTCACACTGTGACGTAGCATCGTGACTGATCCAGAGTCGAGGTCAAATTATGTATTTAATTCCTAAAATCGCTGTCTGATATGAAACTTATGTCACACACAATAACATATATCACACCGCAATTACCTTAACTCATTCATAAATGATTAGGTTTAACCGCGACGTGTCATCTATAAACCAGGTAAGTTTATTAGAAACTAGCTTTTATCCGCGTCTCCGCCCGCGCTAAATATCAAGTAATGAGTAGTGTGTTAAGTACTCAATATAGATAATGTGTTTGTGGAGACCATAATCTAACAAACTACCAGCCGAATACAATTTTATTATATGGTTCAATGCACAAAGTTAAAAGCACTTTTCAAGAATTGGCCAGGCTTTGAAATGGTGAGAATTTTAAAATATGAACACTTGTAACAACAAAATAAATATATAAATTAACTTTTCTCATCTTTACGAAACAATTAACATATTATCGAAAAATATATTTAATTTCTTGGCACAATAGGTAGTTAACTTTTATTCGCAGCGTATATAGTTGGTAATGTGGCCGACTGCTGTGCAGAGGGTGTGCGTTCGATTCAATTCACAGCTTCTAGGATACCTAGAAAAACATGACCTGGTTAGCGACCGTCAATATGGCTTTCGCCGCGGTTGCTCAACTGGTGACCTTAGTGTATCTCACACACCGATGGCCACTAGCCATTGAGAGGCATTGACATGTAGCCTGGACATAGCGAAGGCGTTCGATCAGGTCTGGCACAGGGGTCAGGAGAATTCATTCTCACACTTGAGAATCGAAATGTTTGCGTGCAGTGCGGTTTCAGAGAAACTTTCTCCCGCGAACGCTCGTGTTGTGGAATAAGCTGCCAAGATTTTTTCTAAGGACTACGTTTGGGTTTCTTCAAGAATGAAGTTATTTGATTTTTGAAGCGTCGGCAACGCGCGAGTGATACCCCTGGTGTTGCAAGCGTCCATAGGCTACGTTGACCGCTTACCATCAGGCGGACCGTAAGCTTGTTTGCTGTCTTAGTAGTATTAAAAATTAAAAATTTTTTTTTTTTATTTTTATTATCATATCATATTATATATATTACATTACATTATATAATAGAATGTTTTTGACTAACTATGCCGTAATTTAAGGGCGAAATCCTTTTTTTATAAACTTTACCATAGAGTGAAAAATAATGACAACTCGTTAAAATATAAATTTATGAAGTACTAAGTTACTTAAAATAGATCTGACAATCTTATCATGGCGTAATACGCTCTACAAGAAAAGTGCAGGCCCTTCCTTGGAGAAGCAGGCTGAGGGCAGGTAGTCCACATTGGCCTACGCGTGTTTGCGGAAGAGGTCTGGTTAGTGATCAGTATACTGTTAGGGTTCTGAAGCCGCCCGTTATGCCTCTGACTTGGCTTAACGACTGCTGTCATATGATAAACAGCCAAGACCGATAATTTGACCCTCTGAAGCAAGAAGGGGCTCAGGCCCATGTGCCACTTGGCGGTCACCCAATCAATTAGCATATCGTTTATAATATACATGTAACTAGCCCATGAGTTCCATTCAGTCATTGTTAAAAACTAATTTAGATACTTTTTTGGTAACCAAAAAATGACTGGTAGCTACTTATTCAGTTTAAAATACTTATAAGACTGTGTCAAGTTACACAACAGGGCTACATCTCGAGTGCTCAACAAACACTTAGTTCCTGGCAGATAATCTTTAAAACGAAATTATTGAAACATTATCTAGATAACAAACCTAACCTACTTTCGTAGATATTGATAACTTATCATCGGTAGTATGAAGTGTCACCAATTTTAAGAAAAATAGTTTTCGATACCTGTCCGAGTACTTAAGAGTGCAGATAAAGTACAAATTAGTGTACCTATTCGAAGCCTCTATGCGACAGTGATACCAGGTAGATCTAAGAGACAAATGATGCCACAGAATATTTTTGGTTGTTAGTAAAAAATTAAGGTTACAGAAAAAGGCGATTCATTGAAATTGAATATCAGTGGAAGTCAATGCCAATGACTATTATAAAACAAATGCATTGAATAATGGCAAAGCGAGAGCTATATGCGAATAGAAATACCTTTACTCTACATTTATACGACTATTGCTCTCCATACAATAATCTTATGATATTTACATCATCTAAATTTACGACTCTGCGCCGAAATTGCGTCGAGAGAAAGTGCCCTATTATTACTTGACTGTTTAAAGACTTGTTTAGAACTATAATTTTTTAAAGTATGAACGTGCGCTCAACATACGACTTAGTTTTGTTACTTCCGTGACTAGGTTTAAACTGAAATAGTTAGCTATTTTCTCTGAAACAAGCAGAGTTTGGAGTTGAATTTTAAATAAATTAATACGACTTAGTATAATGATGTAAGTATAAATTTAATTTCAATAATAAAAGCTAGCAACACTTTAAAACAAAATGTTGAGTATTGTATGTTGAGTTACCCACATACTACTAACCACTAAAACCTTAGTAGCTGATGTGGGATACTTATCTGATAACAAGACATACCTTTTCAGCACAACGCCGCCGCCGATATTATTTATTAATAGGTGCGAATTGGATGAAGTGAAAAGTGACAATCTTTCCAAATTCTACACTTCTACGAGGTTCATTCTAATGTTTTTAGGGTTCTGTAGCCAAATGTGAACCTTTGGCATGATGATATGAATATGTATGTATCAAAATATGTTTTAAAAAAAATAAGGAAAAAATTCTCTCCATACATTAAATCGTACTATAACAATATTTTTTCCGCATACCCCATCATGTGGGGATTCATTAGATAGGGATTTGAAAATGCATTCACAGTTCTGCGGATTCTAAGGTAGCATTCGGAGCGCAGCGAGAAATTTAAAAGACGGCGCACGAGGTAAAATATTTTTGCGACCGTGTGATTTTTTTTTTTTTTTTTTTTTTTTTTTTTTTTTTTTTTTTTTTTATACCACTAAGGTGGCAAACAAGCTTACGGCCCGCCTGATGGTAAGCGTCACCGTAGCCTATGGACGCTTACAACACCAGGGGTATCACTTGCGCGTTGCCGACCCTTCAGAAATCTAATAACTTCTTTCTTGAAGAACTCCATACTGTAGTCCTTGCAGAAAACCTTGGCAGGGAGCTCATTCCACAACTTAAGCGTTGCGGAAGGAAGTTTCTCTGAAACCGCACTGTACGCGACCATTTAGGTTCTAAAGTGTGAGAATGAATTCCCTGCCGATGGCGAGCGGTGCGATGGTAGAAAGTAGCCGTGGGCATCATTTCGAACAATTCCTCAGAACACAACCCATTGTACAAGCGGTAGAACACACACACACCTTGTGATACACTTTACTTTTTATCACCCTCTATGAGAAACGAGATATGAATATAATTAGTTATAAATAGAAAAGTACGTTTATTTATTTCATTATCACTACTCGAGGAAAAGACATTTTTTTATCGTCATAAATACAAATACGAATTCGTGTAAACAATTATAAAGGCGGAATACATTTCACGCGGTTTTTACTTTGTTTTTACAAACTTTTTTTTTTTATTCGGCCCGCGCGCGGTACGCCAGTTTTATTGTTACTAGTTCATACAATGTTCTTGGTCAATCTCTATAATCTCGATTTTAAAATTAAAATCACTTTACAATTTCAAAGTGCAACTTTAATCCCTGTTTATATGAGAAACCAATAGGCTCATTTTGATCAGATGTGATGAAAGGTATTTTTCGCACTTGGTACGTAGCTTCTGAAGGCAGCTCACTGTCGACAACATATAGTAACTATGAAAACACTTTTCATAGAAATTCATAACTACACTCGCTACTGGGTATCGACTTTGCAAACTTACATTATACTTATACTGTTCCAGGTATATACTATATTGGACCCGTAGATATCAATCACATAAACCATAGTCATACAGAACTGGACTGGGGTTCCGTTAAAGGTAAACAGTATTAAGGACAAACTTATCTTTGCTATTGGACAACTGTTGTCCCAATACATCGACATCGTTCGTGGTTAGTTTACTAACTGTAAATAAGTTTATAATCGCAAAAAAATTTAAGGTTTTAGGATTTTTTTTCTTTATGTCTGGTACATGGCATTGTTTCTTACCAAATTTCGTGATTCTAGGTCAACTGGAAGTACCCCATAGGTTTTGATTTATTTTTGTCACAATATGCGACTAAAATAACCGTATTTTGGGCTTATTTTTTTTATTGTATTGAGTAAACTTTAGTAATTGATAGTAATTTCAACTTGATACCTTCACGCGTTCCTGAGAAAAGTGGTGTTGACAGACAGACAAACAGACGAACAACAAAGTGATCCTATCAGGGTTCCTTTTTTCCTTAAGAGATACGGAACCCTAAAAATGGTTGCAGAAGTGTGACCGAGACGAAGCGAAGCGAAGGTCTCTGGTCTCTTACATACTTGTTTTAATAAACATCAATAAACAAAATGGCGGACGTTGATAGAAAGGGAAAAGAGACCACAGGTTAGCTTTGTCTCTTTTTAAGTGTGGCCAATTTTGTGAGGCTATTGCGCAGTCCAAGAAGCTTAAATATATAAGCTACTTGGCGCAGTCCATAGGACAGTTAACAGACTACAAATTTCTATGTCACATACGCAACACGTATGCTGTTAACAAAGAAATACAGTGCTTCCACTTCAAAAGAAAATTCTGTAAAATTTAACACGGCCTGGAAACTAGAAACCAATTTTCACCGTCTGAAAAGTGGGTAACACAGTTTCTCAAAACAATTTGATCCATCGCCATTCTTAGATTTCTCTTATAGTTAACGAAGTATTGACAATTACTGTCACATCCCGTGACATTTCTCTGAAACAGTTGAATGGGCGATGTCCATTCAAACCGCACGTTCAATCATTGCGAAGTAACGGTCTCATCGAGCCGGTGACCACTTTCACCGGACCCTCGGTCTACACCAGCTAATATCTTGTGTAAGGCGAGAGTGGAGAAAAGGAGGAGGCAGGATAGGTCTGAAGTTATTGGTGTCGTGAGAGTGGTGTTTGAATTCAGCTCTCGTTTGACGGGCTTCCGCGAAGCAATTGTGGACGTATGTTACAACCAATGGATGTAGGTAGTACATGATCAATGGATATTTGAAAATTGCCTCATCATAGGATTATAGATCAAAACTTGTCCGACGAAAGCTGGTAGATAAAATAAATATTCATATAGAAGTTAGTCTTAAACATAACTTTAAAACATACATGACATAGTATATATGTATATGCATATATTATAAATGTACACATAATAAAAGCTAGTAAGCCTATAACTAAGAAAGCGAATACAAACTTACTAGATTTGTATATAAATAATGATTATAGTTTATTTCTTATTTTAAAATCTCAAGTTTCTACGTAAATTTATTTATTACAGCCATAGACAATAGAATCTGGCCTGCACTTTCCCTGCGATGATGCTGTAAAGTATTTACAGGCGATGTGAGTAAAAGAGACGAAGCGATTTAACATTACACCCCGAGACCTGCCGTGTTGTCGCTTTGTCTCTTTCTAATCAGTGGTCAATTTTGTAAGGCTAAAGCGCAGTCTATAGGACAGATAACAAAACTTGAAGTCTATGATTACAAGAAACTGCCATTTAATTATGTAATAAAATAAATTAGAGTAGGGAGCTCTTTACTGCGATTCATTGAAGTGAGGCATAATTTTTCTCACGCTAAACCACGTGTGTTCTAGTACCTACTAGTACCTAATCTAGAAAATGCTGATAATAGAACAATTCAAATAACCAGCTGTTGCCCGCGGTTCTACCCGCCCTAAATTCGGTTATCAGTGTAGGATTTCAATGATTAATCCTCAATTATAGAAAAAAAACCGACTCACACTTGACGTTTTCAAGTAGCATATGTCCTTTCCCGGAGCCCAAACTATCTCCATGCCAAATTAGCAAGCGGTTCCACCGGCCCTAAATTGAGCTATCGGTGTAGGATTACAACGGCAACTCCTCCATTGTAGAAAAAAAAACCGACTCACGCTTGACGTTTTCACGCGGCTTATGCCCTTTCCCGGGGCTCAAACTATCTCCATGCCAAATTTCATATTAATCGCTACGGTTTAAGTGTGAAGTGGTAACAGACAGACAGAGTTGCTTTCGCATTTATTATATTGGAATGGATTACAACGAAAATAATTTAAAAAAAAAATTAGGTCCATATTTATTTAAGTATTTTGTAAAAATCATGTAGGCACTTGGCCGGTTTCTTTTAGATACAGACTATGTTTCCTGTCACAGATTACAAGTCACCTATCCATAGAACTAATAAACGTCGGATACATTAAAGGCTCACGAATATCACGATCCTAATGTCTATGTATGTTAAGAATAAGTTGCTATCTAAAATGAGGGGAAGTGAAGTGAGAAAGAGGCAAGGCGCGGAAGCGACGGCCATTGCCTCCATGGTGCGGTGCCCATACTGATCAGCGCGAGATGAGAAGAGCCAGGCAGATGGTAATGGAGAATCTATCTGCTGGGCTTATTTACATTGAGCGCGTGTGATTTGAATTTACACGTTTTATGGTTCCGGTCTATCCAACCCGAAGACATTTTTTTGTCAGACATTCTCTTCTAACTTAAGTATTTATGTCGCTTTTACAGTGAATTTGTTTGAAAGATTATTGGTAAGTATTTATATACTTATGTATAAATACCCATAACTGTCGCAGCTTGTTTGTTTCGGTTAGACTGCTGAGCCGAAGTTGATAGTTGGCAAACAGGGGATCGAACACTACAATAATGGGAACTCTAAACATGGTTACGCGTCTGAACCTTACAACTACACCACACACAGTAGGCAGAGCAAACGGACTGTTGATAAACCAAGGCTGCTCTTATACCCCTGGACAAACAAATGTCGCACAAGATATTACAACTCAGTAGGTAAACCTACGCTACATAATTGGCATACTAACAGGTAATTGCCCTCTAAACAACATATTTTCAACATTGGCGTTACCCCTGTCTAGGGAAAGGGGCAGCATCGAGGCCGAGGAGCGACCTCAAACCAGACTATCGGGTAAAGCTCCTTAATCCACAAACCATGATAGAGGTACTAAATAATATCAGACACCTCCCATATTTCTGGACAGAGCTGAAGTAGTATGGGTTACCAATGACATGTGAATTGGTTACCGTAGTACAGTGGTCCTATTATGAGTCTAAGTACGAAAAACATACGCCAAACCAGCTAATTAACAAAGAGAGTTGCCCCTAGCTATTTACCTATTTGGGCGTATATGTTTTCATTGCGATTGATGCAATTTATTTATTCCTAAAATCGTTCAAGTGCTAGTCGAACTCGGACATCCTGGGTTCCGTACTACAATTTTTAAAATGTTTTGCATTGTTAGTAGAATAGGTCTGTGGCAATTTTTAGTGTATAGTAAATATTATTATTATTCAATATGAGTTCTAAGAGTTATTTTTATTACTATTAGTATGTAGCTTTTGACTTTAGGGACATAGATATTTCTTAGCACCATAATTATTTTAGTTTAATTGATATCTCTAGTCATCAAAAAAAAGCATTGATAAAGAAACAGAAACCCAGGCAGACGGAAAACAAATCGATTCTATAATGTTCCCATTTTTACTATACGAGGCACGGAACCCTAAAAATATGCATAACAATTCCTAAAATGATAGAATTAAGAACACAACCACAGACTAATTTAGTATTCTATACGTTTAGAATGCGTAGAGAAGAGGCGCCAAGAATAAATATAATCACAATAAGATCATTTAAAGAGGACATTCTCTCGCATTGTCATAAAACGCTTTTAGTACTTACCATGAATTTATGAACTTTATCTTGTATCTGTTATCTCGTTCTAACAATTTATAAAGAAAGAGAAAGATGTACAAAGTAGATATCTGCAGTCTGCAATTCTTGGTAAGCGTTTGCTGTGTGATTTGAATTTTAGGAGCGATGTGTACGCGCGGGATGAGAATGACTGATCAATTGTGTTGACTGACAGTGTGCGGTGCGGCGGTAGGACGCTGATTTTAATCTTTATGTACTTACTGAGAACTAATGCAATTTTTATACGATTTATCTGACATAAGAGATTACTAAATGTATTAAATACTGTTTAACATGATACAAGTTGCTACCATTAAAAAGATTACCAATTATTTGGTACCTACATTTATAAACAAAAGAGGTTTGAACCCGTGTGTTTGCAGCCTTAGCAGACGTCCCGATATTGTGGCGGACGTTACTTGGTGTGCCAAAAACTCGCTTTTAGTGACCCATATCAAAAAGGATCGATTTCGTGACCCATGTCATAAAACGGCCAAGTGCGAGTTGGACTCACGCACCGAGGGTTCCATACGTACCACCACTTTGAAAAACACAAACAAAAAATTATGTTTTTTTTATTTCTATATTTTAGTTGATTAAATGAAAGGTAAATTGCGGTTTACGATTTATGACGCATTAAAAAAAAACTACTTACTAGATCTCGTTCAAACCAATTTTCGGTGAATTTTTTTTTTTAGTTTGTTATTCTCTTATTTTCGAAGTAACAGGGGGGGGGGGGGGGGCATTATACGACTTTGGAAGTGTCTCTCGCGTAAACTATTCAGTTTAGAAAAAAAATATGTTAAAAACCTCAGTATCATTTTTGAAGACTTATCCATAGATATAAGTTTTTAAATTTACGCGTTCCATTACTAATTTAAAAATAATTAAATTAACCGCGTTTTTTTAACGCGTCATTTGGCAAAATACCTTTTTCCCGACGTTTCGGCTGGGTTACACCCTTGTAACCGCCGCCGTGAAGCCGAACCAGGTAAGCCTTGTCACGGGTAGACTGGCGGTGCGCGGCGTCGTCGGCTTCGAGTGGCGGCGTCCTGTTGAACTACCCTCACATTATCATTATAATTGTCAAAATCACTACACACAACACTAACGGTGTCCTCTGGTGCGTTCGTTGGTAAAACTCGAAAGCTGTATTTTCCTATGACTGGATTCCATGCAGGCGACAGTTTGTATCCATCCTTACGATTGAAGTTCTTATGCTTTTTTATTTCAATCGCTTCGCGTACCAATCTACGGTAATATTGGCGATCGGTGGATAAAACCTTAGGCTGGTAGAGCTCAATCCAGTGGTTGGAATTTGAGTTAATTAGATGTTCTGCTATAGCTGATTTTATCGTCTGGCAATTCTTTACAGCAGCAACATGTTCTTTGACCCTGTCCGCAATTGTGCGTTTGGTCTGGCCAATGTAAGAACTGCCGCAGCTACAGTCAATTTTGTAGTCACCTGGTGCTTGGTACGGGATTACGTCCTTTGGTTTGCGCACCTGCTGTTCAATTTTGGAGTATGGAACATATACCGTCTTAATGGAGAATTTATTTAAAAGCGATCCAATTTTATCCGTTACTCCTTTCATATAGGTCATGAACGCTGGCTGTGTGCTCACCTCTGGATTCTTCGTACGTGTGTTACGGCGATCTGAACTTCTTCTACTCGTTTTGTACCCGTTTTTCTTAAGTGCCTCCTGAACGTGTTCCAGCTCAGTATCTAATTGTTCAGGGTCACAAAGGTCATGAGGTCGGTTAGTCAAAGACGTCACAACTGATTGTAGGTGACGTGGGTGATGATGCGAGAAGGCGTTCAGGTATCTGTCCGTGTGTGTGGGCTTCCGATATACATGGCTCTCTGGGGCATACTTTTCGGGACTATCCCATGTCCTTCCCGGGGACTCAAACTATCTCCATATCAAATTTCATCTATATCTGTCCGTGAACGAGTGTCTTATGAAGTAACAAACAGACAGACAGCCAGACAAACAAACTTTCGCATTTATAATATTTATAGGATAGTGTTCTTTGTTTGAAATATTATGTTCCACTTTTCCCTAATTAGTCGCAAGTTTTTTTGTCTTGAAAACTAATTATCCCTCTTTGGTCGAAAACAAATGTGGTAATGCTGCTTTTTTGGTTAAATCCAAGCAAAATAATAATAATAATCTTGTTTATTGCACACTATGCAAGACATACATTTTAAAATATTAAATAGTAAATACAATAAGGAAACCTTCAAAGACAATGTTCGAGAAGAGAGTTTAGAGAAGTTTTAAATAGACTCTAAGGTTTGTTATAATCAACACTAAGGTGGCAAACAAGATTACAATCCGCCTGATGGTAAGCGGGCACCGCAGCCTGTGGACGCTTGCAACTCCTGGGGCATCACTCGCGTGTTGCCGACTTTACAAAAATCTAATTACTTCTTTCTTGAAGAACCCCATACTGTAGTCCTTAGAGAAAACCTGGGCTGGGAGCTCATTCGCCAACTTAAGCGTTCACGGGAGAAAGTTTCTCTGAAACCACACTGTACGCGACTATTTCGGTTTTAAAGTGCGAGAAAGAATTCCCTGCCAATGGCGAACGGTGAGATAGTAGAAAGTAGCCGTGGGCATCATTTTGAACAATTCTTCAGAACACATCCCATTGTACAAGCGGTAAAACACACACAGGGAGGCAAAGTCTTTTCGCAGAGTTAAGAGGATCGGAAAAGCTATGCAGGATTCTGGTTTTCATACAAATGCTCTCGAATAAGATTAAAAGTTAATAAAAAGTTTTTTTAGGATTTTGGGAAACCACAGACATAGATATTTGGCTTAAGATTATGCCTACAAAATTTCACACTATTCGATCAGTAAATGACAAAAACAAGTAGGAAATTCGTTTGTATAAAACACGCTGCGAGGGCCCTGAATCAGATCCTCTTGTGAGTTTGGGGTCGTCGCCGATTTGGGCTTCATTGAATCAAAAGGGCTAAGCTGGTATCCGGGTGCACCCACCCGAAGATGAGCCGTTTGGGCCATAGTCCATCAAGCAGGCCCGCGCATTGTGGATTTATGTAAGTTTCCTCACTATATGTTTTCCTACACCGAAAAACCAGTGTAGACGAACATTTTCACACGCTGCGTTTGAACGCCCATCCCGCCTAGACCACTAAGCCACCACTAAAAATATAGGTATGGTGATAAATATCGTAAATTTTTGACCGAGTGACGTTTGACAGCTTATTTTCTAGATTTATCCGTTGAAATCCCAATAAGTTCCGATAACCCTAGTTGTTCTTGTATGTAAAAAATTGATTCACCGAAGATTTTTGATGACAAGAAAATCTTGAATAATGATAAAATGCAGCAAAGTATAAATATTTTAGCCTACTGACTTCTGATATCAGCTACTTTGTACTGATAACGTCCCTGATATGATAAAAGATCGATCACGCAGCTCATAATGATGTATTTATCAATATTTGTTATAGAGATTTACCTATATTAAACCCGTTCTCAGGATTACGGAGTTGGAAAGAAACGTTCTATTTACAACTCGAAATATATATATTTATTTAGAGTAATTTAGAGTAATTTAGAGTAATATGCATATTATTTAATTTCTTATTTAAATAATTTTAGCAAATCTTCCCACCCGCCCACTCAATTTACACCGAAAACACGCAAACTGTCGCTAAATTACAAATGATCAGTTTTTAGGGTATAGTACCCTAAGGGTGCCAACGGGACCCTATTACTAAGTTATTTTCTTACCTCCAAAGAAAGGGATCGAAAAATGTATATTGGTAACTACTAGTGTCCGACTAAATATTTAGCTTCGGTTTCGGTTTTGGCCAGTTTCTGCTACAAATGTTGGTTTCGGCCAAATAGCAGCCGAAGCTTCGGCTCGGCGGAGACTATTGTTGGTGAACCGTCGTCATATGAAGTGGGGTTACCGTCATGATCGAAAGGGTAAATGCCGTAGATTGTTTTCATACAAAATGATTTTTGCCATAATCTATGAAGTACCCTTAATTTCACTTTAAATTTTGATTTCAAAAAAAGAACGAAGATTTAAGTTCCGGAATTTTCTGTACAGAGCAACCAAAATCCGCGGGCTTTTTTGATCTTTTTTTTTTATCAAAAATTGACGGAATTTCGAAGATTATGAAAAAACAATTTACGGCGTTTACCCTTAAACATTCCATCGTGGTGTGAATCGCTGGTACATAGCGGATCATCACATTCCCCGTGCGTTTGGAGTAAACAGTTCGTTCCTGGTATCACATAATGCCGCATTGTGTGCATCTCGCCTTATCAATGGATTACTCGATACAGGATCAGATTTGCACAAGAAAATCACCTTGAGATACGAGACTACACCGTTCACTCGCACATTGATAGGAATTTTACATTACCTACCTTTGTTAAGAAATAGTACAAATAGAGGAGTAGGTATTGTAATAACCAATCTTTAATCTGTAATCCTTGAAATAAACAACTGGGCAGCGTTCGAGATTTTCGTGCTATGACTTCACGGTGTTGCTCAGCGTTGCTAGACGTCCCGCTTTTTAACCCAAAAGCGCGGGACAAACGAAATCAAGATTTTAAAACTACTACTAAATATCTTAAAATACGTTTAAATCAGACCGTCTAGGCGTAACACTTGTGAAATCATAGTTACCAGGACCCTACACACTGTAAGCGATAAAATGGTACTGGAAAATTGTTTAAAGATATTCATATTGGCTGTCGTAAAATAATGAAAGCCTTTATGTTACCCGATTTTTCCACTGCCGAAAGTTAAGAAGTTCGACTTGTTCAAGAACAAATCTGGCAATGCTGGTGGCACTAGCCCGTTTATTGAATGCGCTCAACGCTGTCTAATGCGCACATTTGATCGATCTGTTGATCAAAAATGAATGCGCTATGACGTAATTTCTGGACCGCATTCAACGCATTGGCTGTACATGGTCGGGAGGTAGAGTAGTGGATGCGATGTCAAATAGTGAACGGCCATATTATTTGTTTACATTTGTTAACAGAACGATTTTAATGCCTATGCGATGTCATGACTCTCAATGCCGCCAATTATGTAGTATTTTTGCTATTCCGTAGCGGGTCAGATGGGGTCAAAAGTTGGCCATGATTGACTCTGCTGGGATCACATAGATGTTTTTAAGGATGATTAAGGGCTGATATCTCTAAGCCGCCTCGGCTTGAAAGTCGTTGTTTGGTAAGAATCAGCTAAGTGTATTAGTGCAATGGACACTGTAAGCGCATTTGACACTATGTAGTCTGTAGTCTGGTGGCATCGTATCTACTATTTTTGAAAGATACTGGATGTCTCTATCTTTGTCAAGAGTTGTCTGCGTTTGTCATGTCTGAGACTATTAGGAAGAGTGAGAGTGGGATTAGGTTTGATTTCTCTGGGTTTTTACTTGGTGTCGGTGATATTAACTTTGGATTGCTAAGGTGTTGATTTATTGATGTTGAAAGGCTTTGCCGTTTCAAATTTTTTGAATTCTTCTTTAATAAGTTCTTCTGATTTATAGACTGATTTATAACGCTATCCGCTGGTCAAGGTTGTTGAAAAAAGTGTAAGAAGAAATCGGTAGTCAGTATAAATAGCTCCTCCTTTTACTACCTACCCGTATGAGCTGATTTCCAAATGGGGCCAAAACATGTATGCGTTTGTTACGTTTTTCAAAGTATTGAATTATGAACAATGGCTTATAAGCGGGAAAACAAAAATTTAACTTCCGGTTCTTGGACTGGTGAAAGGGTTTAAATGAAATCGGTTACATTTACCATTACCATTATTTTTCGTTGCCGTACATGTGTATTGCATATTTGGCCCTCGTGGGTTTTTGGGGTGGAGTGTAATGCCAAAAAACAAACAAACAAACTATGGACGGAGGCCTGTCTTAGGGCATAACTCGCGGGGTTGAATCAAGTAGGAGTCGCGGCACCTCGCAGCCTACTTCATACAAATGAATTTCTCATTTTTTTTTTGACATTTTCTTACCCATTAAACACAGTGAAGTTTTGTAATCACAATCTCAACATGAATATCTATGTCTGTAGCTTTCTAAAATCCTAAATAATGTTTTTATTATATTTAAATCTTATTTGAGACCATTTGTTTGTCAAATTCCATTCGATTCCTTTTTAACTTATAAACTTTACAATCCAATAGAAATTAACACACTGTCCACATAGATATTTACTTTATGGTGTTTGATCAGTGTGTCAAAAACCAATGGTAAATTAGTTTTTATGAATGAAGTACGCTGCCAGGCGCCGCGAATCGTATTCTCTTAGAGAACCCCATGGTTTCAATCCATACTAATATTGTAAATGCTCAAGTAACTCTGTCTGCTACCTCTTACATCTTAAATTTGCCATGGAAATAGTTTGAGTCCCGAGAAAGGATATAGGATATTGAAAACGTCAAGTGTGAGTCGGTTCTTTTTTATAATTGGGAGTTGCCGTTGAAATACATGCCTACACCGATAGGTAACCGAATTTAGGGCAGGTGGAACCCCAGGCAAAAGCCAGTTTATACTAAAATTAAGGTCGAGATTGGATGCTACCCCAAATATGCGCAAACAAAAACAATGCAAAAATGTTAAATACTTCTGTATTATTATTTGTGAATGGTTTATTTATAACTAAGTTGCATGTTCTTGACCTCCGAAAAATAAAAAAAAAAGTAATCAGGTTGACAGGATTTGGTCCGATAGCTGCTCTGTCTGGCGCTCTGCCAAATCAATTGTCAGTGATTGACACTGTAAGACTAATTGCTCTCGTTAAGGAAAATCCCGAACAATTATTAGGTTATCCCGCATGACCACTAAAAAGGAGCATTGTTATGCACCAAACACTTAGTATCTCCTTATTCTTTTTAATTGGTAGTTAGTATATTACGTTGTATGATTTTTCCCGTTTGTGTTAGTTTTCTGCGATGCATGATCTGAGATTTGTTTTTTATGTTCTCCACTTGATTTTAATGCAGCACTCAGATGTGTTTTGGGTAATGCTAAGATCTTTTTCCATTATGGGACGTTAGCTGGACTCCCTTCGTTTCCCCTAATCTCACGTGAGATATTTGAAAATGTGTAGTTTTAGTGTAATGTTTATCTGTGCTCGGTTTGTGGAGTTTGCAAAGCCGCGATTAATATTATTGTGTAATTTTTTATCATATTTTGGTAAAGAAACGTGTTTTACATAATTAATTCCAGTTTTTTCGCAATTTTACACTGTTTTTCGCAAAAAAATACATGATATTCGCCCCCTCTCCCCCTAAACGACTTAAGTAATTAATGGACGCCTCCTTATCTGCATCGAAGAGTATTTAATTTTTTGCTAAGTTTCTAAACCATAAAGAAAATCCGTATAATAAACTTTATCCTGTACACACTATCCCATTTATACTCTTTTGGGTTAAATATCAAAGGAAACCGTTTCTTAGTTTAAGTCTTTTTGACAAGTTACACAAATTCGAAATAAGGTGTTTTTTTTTTAATAATAATAAAAAAATTATAATATATAATTTTTCAACATATCACACTGCGCCACAGCGCTCCCTGGCCCCAAAGCAGGGCTAGTAAGTATTAAGAAAAACAAGACAATATACATATATATCATAAATAAACACACCCACAGTTAAGACAAACACAAATGTTTGTCCACTGCGAGAATCGAACCCACACCCTCTGCAGGGCCCGGCCACACTTCTAACTAGGTTGCGAGGAAGTAATTACTTTTGTGCACATGTAATCCAAATATATTTCATTGCATTGTGGTTCGTCGCAGGTCGTTAAATGATTGGTTTTTTTTATTATTTCCCATGCTACCAACAAATACTATCAGTATCACATTTTATAACCGCTTTATAATAGCTACTTATTGGTCATAGCTTGGGCTGAAGCAGTCTATTCATTCGTCTCTTTTTAACTCAAAAAACAAAGGCCACATAAAGCTATAGCATCGATTTCACCTGCGTTCGCGCACCCATTGTGTGCGGATTCTGGGTATCGAGAGATCAGAGGTTCTCACTTGAATACTAATCAGGTCCAACGCCACGAACCAAGATGGAGAGATGACGAAGTGAGGTTGTAATTTAGGACATGATATGTTCATTGGAAGCTGACCAACATTGTTTCGAGAAGGACGTCGTAAATGGTGGAGTTGATGAGTGATGAGTCCTGTCGGAATAACCAGTCGGCTGTTGACAAAGTTTTTTATTGGCATTCTTCAAAGGTTAAGTATGTTTTGATGTACTTAAGACGACAATATCCCAAAACAGTCTATCTTACTTGTTCTAGATTGAGGAAATGGAGCATAATACAAATCACAGAAAAATATAGACGTAAGCGAAATAATTAGTTATTCGAAGAAAAATCGAAATTTTTTTTTTTAAAATGTTCATAAATTAAGAAAATAATTCTTGAATAATCAGAAAAAAGTGCTGATTATTAAGTTTACTTCTCTTATATTTATTTTTTTCATTTCATTTATTACGTATTGTTTAGTATTAAAAAAAACTCGGCTAGAATTTCTATGTAAAGGCAAGTTTTTTTAAAAAAATTTAAAAACATAACAAAAATAGAGGGGCTTACAAAGTGACTTATTTTGCGGCACAGAGATAGTTGTCGGAAAAGGACAAAGAATATTTTTATATTATATTCGGAGTTACGTGAAACCGCAGAGCACACCTAGTCATAAAGTGAATATCAGCATGTTGATGTAGAACTTGTAATTGCTAAAATCGCTGTTTAGTTTAGTTCTTCTACCTGTGTTTATTAGTGTTTACCTAATACTAAGTACCTATAGGCCTTGTCCATAGATATCATTCATTCCGTTTACGAACTACAGACCTGTAACATTACTCTAACAAAGTGATATAACTCCCTTCGTTTTGTCTTTCGTAAAAAAAGACAATTTCGCCACCACAGAGTTTATTGACACCATATTATCCATAATTACATCTTCAGTTTTAATTTTGCCTGCATCTTTATTATATCTACAAGTGTATTACAAAACCGCGCTTGCTGCGAATGTATCTTTAGACTCCATCAGTTCACGCAACCATTCCTCACTTTATCTAAACGGATCGAAATCAGTGGAGCGTCAAACAATGTATCTCAAATAACAACTGAATTCTCTTATATATAATTTATTCCTTACAGAGCATCAGCAGATACTCATTGTACCATAGTATAGGAAATTACACACAGACTGTATAGTAGCGACACTGCCCGGCCGAACGCGCTGAAGGTCACGCTAATAGCCTACAAAAGGTAGAAGTTTAAGCATGCCAGCCACCAGAGATGATCAGTGAGATTCCGTGCTGATTAGTGGCGCTAGTTATGCGAAAGTTTCATACGGAATTAGTTAATTCAGTTGGTTCACGACTAGCTATTATTATTGTTATTCTATCTGATAGTGTTATTTTAGTTTCTTAGGAGAGGTTGTCTCTGAAAATATTGAGCTTTATTTGTCATCACGAAAGAGGCAATATTTTAGTCCGAGCCGCTAGGCATGGAGCCTAGTGTGTAATGTAACGACAGTGACACAAGTGATATAGGACATTTTTCGACGGACTGGTGTAGAAAAACTAAACAAATCACAACACAAATATTTGTGAAAAATGGCGCGCAGATTGGACAGACATAAACATATGCGCCAATAGCCTATTTTTGCTAAGTTTAAAAAAAATGTGCCTAAAAAAAAACATTACGCACTATTGACCTTATGTAAAACAAAAAGGAACACATTTTTTATGAGCTGCATTATGATCCCTAAAGCGGTGTTAAAGCCACTTTAAAAGCCAGTGTGTTAAAAAAGTTTTTTATTCTTGCAGCATTTAAACACAAAGGAAAATACTCGTAAGTACATGAGTATCACTTCTACTTCTTATTTTTTTCTTTATTCTGTAGCATAAGTTGGTTTCTCACGCGTCTTCACAAATTTCAATGTGTGCGACTTCTTGATGTATTTGTGTAAAAGGTTATGAAGTTTATCCTCTCAATGCTCTTGAATTTTCTTCTCAATTATAGCCTTTATTTGTAGTTTCTTAGTCTATAATTTTGTTTGGACGTTAAAGAGAAGGTTAGGACATTATAAAAGTGCGATGTTGGTAATTTATTTGATGAGGAGAAGGCAGGATACATGTCCCTCCATGTCTTCACGGACCAGTGGTCCTACACTGGTCTGGGCATGTCGAGACGGGAGGAAAAAAACGCTTAATGGCCCCCCATCTTATATAGATATTTATGCGAAACTGCCATGCGAACCATTAAAACTCGATGGAAGAAACTCGTAGCACTTTATCTTTTGTTAGACTTATTTCCGTTTGAATATATTATAGTAGTATGAGGTGTCAAGCAATAATGGTTTGACAGTAAATAACCGGGTAATGTATTAAGATAACAATGAGCTGTTGGGTTAATTTTATAAGTACTGTTTAAACTTTATTATACTTAAGTATCTATACTAGTATAGTACTATAGTATCTATTAGTTACCTTTTAGTATGGACAAGGTTCTTTTATGGCATACGTAGTAGCTTCAAAATAAAATATGTAACTTAGTCGAGATTAATACGAAATTGCACCTGATTGCATCGCACTGACTTCAATAAAGCTTTCTCCCACAACTGCCTAAGATACTAAATTGCACCTAAAGATTAACGTTCGATTGCATCGCACTTTCTTCAATAAAGCTTTCCCCCACAAATGCCTAAGATAATAAATAGCACCTAAAGATTAACGTTCGATTGCATCGCACTTTCTTCAATAAAGCTTTCCCCCACAAATGCCTAAGATAATAAATAGCACCTAAAGATTAACGTTCGATTGCATCGCACTTTCTTCAATAAAGCTTTCCCCCACAAATGCCTAAGATAATAAATAGCACCTAAAGATTAACGTTCGATTGCATCGCACTTTCTTCAATAAAGCTTTCCCCCACAAATGCCTAAGATAATAAATAGCACCTAAAGATTAACGTTCGATTGCATCGCACTTTCTTCAATAAAGCTTTCCCCCACAAATGCCTAAGATAATAAATAGCACCTAAAGATTAACGTTCGATTGCATCGCACTTTCTTCAATAAAGCTTTCCCCCACAAATGCCTAAGATAATAAATAGCACCTAAAGATTAACGTTCGATTGCATCGCACTTTCTTCAATAAAGCTTTCCCCCACAAATGCCTAAGATAATAAATAGCACCTAAAGATTAACGTTCGATTGCATCGCACTTTCTTCAATAAAGCTTTCCCCCACAAATGCCTAAGATAATAAATAGCACCTAAAGATTAACGTTCGATTGCATCGCACTTTCTTCAATAAAGCTTTCCCCCACAAATGCCTAAGATAATAAATAGCACCTAAAGATTAACGTTCGATTGCATCGCACTTTCTTCAATAAAGCTTTCCCCCACAAATGCCTAAGATAATAAATAGCACCTAAAGATTAACGTTCGATTGCATCGCACTTTCTTCAATAAAGCTTTCCCCCACAAATGCCTAAGATAATAAATAGCACCTAAAGATTAACGTTCGATTGCATCGCACTTTCTTCAATAAAGCTTTCCCCCACAAATGCCTAAGATAATAAATAGCACCTAAAGATTAACGTTCGATTGCATCGCACTTTCTTCAATAAAGCTTTCCCCCACAAATGCCTAAGATAATAAATAGCACCTAAAGATTAACGTTCGATTGCATCGCACTTTCTTCAATAAAGCTTTCCCCCACAAATGCCTAAGATAATAAATAGCACCTAAAGATTAACGTTCGATTGCATCGCACTTTCTTCAATAAAGCTTTCCCCCACAAATGCCTAAGATAATAAATAGCACCTAAAGATTAACGTTCGATTGCATCGCACTTTCTTCAATAAAGCTTTCCCCCACAAATGCCTAAGATAATAAATAGCACCTAAAGATTAACGTTCGATTGCATCGCACTTTCTTCAATAAAGCTTTCCCCCACAAATGCCTAAGATAATAAATAGCACCTAAAGATTAACGTTCGATTGCATCGCACTTTCTTCAATAAAGCTTTCCCCCACAAATGCCTAAGATAATAAATAGCACCTAAAGACTAACGTTTGATTGCATCGCACTGACTTCAGTCAAGCATTACCCCACGAATGCCTAACATAAGAAATCGCACCTAAAGTTTGATGTTTGATTGCATCGCACTGGCTTCAGTAAAGCTTTTTCCCACTATTGCCTAAGATACGAAATTTCACCTAAAGTTTAACGTATAATTTTATCGCACTGGCTTCAGTTAATCTTTCTCCCACAAATGCATAAGATGGCAAGGTTGTCAAATAACCTCCTTGTCGGGTTTTTCTCAAAGAATACAGGGTTTGTTGTTAGATTACCTGATATGAAACAAAGATAGTTGAAAGGACATAAGATAGATAAAAATAAATACACCGTGGGAGATTGTCCACGGGAATAGCATTTTCCGCAAAAAGTACCATGGCGACTATTCCTTCAATTAACAACGGACAACGTAAAGACCTGTTTTTGGCACAGAGGTTGTAGAAGGCACGGAAAAGGATATAGGATGTCTTTTCATCGCAAAAGTTCCCATAGAAATATAGTTGGTGGTGGTGGTGGTTTATTTCTTCACGTGGACAACAGAGCAACAGGCTGACCTAGTATTTGGTACAGAATATGCTTCTGTTTCGGACTAGATATCTGGATTCGGCACAAATTGTATATGAACTTAGAATGAAAAAAAAAACTGGCCTAGTGCGAGTCTGCCTCGCGAATGGAGGGTTCCGTACAAACTTATTATATGTAAAAAGTTCTTCCGTCATGAGATCAAGTCTTATAGGTTTAAGTATGCCTTAGTTATCAGTTTTTGGATTTTTTCCTATATTTGTGATGTAACATCTTACTTATTGCCAAATTTAATGATACTAGGTCAACGGGAAGTACCCCATAGGTTTAAATTTATTTGTATCACAGTATGCGACAAAAATGACCTTATTTTGGACATAATTTTTATTGCATTGACTTTAAAGCTTGTTTTTTTTACGACTTTAAGTGACTGTAATATCAAATTTCATTATCCTAGGACATTATTCTATAATATTATTATTGAATGCCAAAATTTATTATGCGTCAAAAATTGCCGCATTTTTTTATCGAGTAACTTAGAAGCTTAATTTTTTTACAGTTCAAGCTGTAACCGTAAACCTTAGTATTTGATATTAAATTTCAACTTAATATCTTCACGCGTTCCCGGGAAAAATAGTCTTGACAGATAGACAGATAGATGTTGTCCGTCCAACACAGTGATCCTATAAGGGTTCCTTTTGAGGTACGGAACCCTAAAAATAGCATTACGATACTTATTCCTGAAAGGGTGGTCTTGAACGTCAGCTGCTGCTGCGAATAATCACACACTCGCAAAGTCACAACGCCACTTCACCGCCTACCACCCTATAACAATATTCCACCGTAAGTGATATATTTCCGTTTTAGGAGACACCGAGAGTCTCGACAAACATTGTATCTTTTAGTTACAGGAAATTGAACCCAATACCAAGACCTTGGACTCGGCATCCTAACGCACCATAACTAGGCCATCGGTCGTTGGTTTGAATATGCCTCTATAAATTTTGCACTTTTTCACCCATTTATAAGTCACAATTCAACAACAAAAAAAATACAAACTTTACACATTAAACGAATGGAAATCAACCAATTTTTTTATATGTTAATTTCGAGGTGGAAATAAATTCTTAAGTAGGTGGTTATCGATGTCAAAGTACATACCTACAGTAAGCGTCTAGTATTAAAAAAAAACTGAGACCGCCACGTCACAGAATTAGAAATTTTACGTGTAGTTTTGCTGAGCGAGGTTGCTAAGATCAACTTGTAAACTAAAAACATAAAAACTTATAATTAACCGACAAATACATATAAGGAGATAGGTGTATGCAAGTCCATGAAGTGAGAGGAGGAACATTAGTGCGCCTAGCAAGATGAGGCATCTGCGTTCGTCACGGTCTACCGGAGTCTCGGAGCGAGGGTCCTACGTGAGACCCGAGCTTACGGGTTATTCTTACTTTTAAGTTTATTACTTATATTACTTGTAAGTATAGGTCATATATTCTATGTATAGCAAAGAAAAGTGAACATGTTTTTAGTTTACTTACTTTAGTGTCCCATACTAATAGACGTTGGTATTATACATTACATACGATCTAATTGTTGAGTTTTTTAAAAAAAATGAATTTATGGCGAATAAAGATTTTGAAAATTTTAGTATTATGTTCTTTTGTGACGGATTTACGCCAAAGTTTTGTTGTTAACTTCTCTTAAGGTCCGAAAATCTAAATCGCTAAATATTCGGTTTCTTTACGTTTTGAGACCTGAAGAATTGGTTGCCATCATTTTTAGAGTGATGTCTGTGTGTGTAACCTTTTTTTGCTTCTCAGAATCTTAAGAACCAATGGACCAAATTGCTCTAGTTACCATATCAATGGATATGCCACGTCATGGTTTAGATATGAAAAGAGTGTGGGCAAAATCTGTTCAGCTGTTTGTTTTTTATCGCTAAAAACTGATTTTTTAAAGACGCAATGAATAATAATAACTATAATGAATAATGTATAAATTCTCAAATATAAAAAAAAACATTCTGGAGAGAAGTTGCTTGTGCGGTTCTTCCTGCCGAACTATTTTTTTTTATTTTATTTGTAACCTACTAGGTAGCCACTTGACTAACGAGTTTTCAAGACGCCCCAAGGCCTCTGATTGCTTGTCATATTATAAAAACAGAGCAGAGCAAGGACCGACAATTTTACGCACTCCGTAACTCCGAAACACGGAAAATTTTCGAAAATGGTCTACTAGCGGTCACCCAACCATCGACTAACCATTCCCGATGTTGCTTAACAATACATACACCTATGTAGATCCGGTTCTTCAACAACGTAACTGGGCCACAAGTTTCTTCGTATGGCTACGCAAAAAAATTGCTTCGAGATTATCCATACCTAATTTATTCAAAACTTCGCGGTTCTCTATTATTTGGTTCTAAAACCGTCTATGGGCCGCGGATAACTATTATAAAGCTTGCATTTTTTTCTATAAGATTACGGGACCTTAAATAATAAAGAAAACTTTAATTGTACATTAAATATAATGTAAATGAAGTAATTTTTAATGAAGTCATTGTTTATGGTCCCGCGTGTACCGTATGTAATGTCTATTTCACTACCACCTGCGTCACTGCGTCACGCGATCTTTGTGTTTTCTGTTCCCCTTCAAGACTGTCGCTTTTGTTGATATTCTTTTCTCTTTGTTTTATTTTGTACTTCTTATATTTTTAGTATTTTGTTAGTTATGTTACGAAGGTAGTACTTTTGTATGCATTTTCTTTTTGTTAGTGTTATTTGGTTAGTGCACCAGCCAATAGATTTTCTTATTTTTCTTAGAAAATATTTTTTCATCTCTCATACTCTGAAAGTAAACCATATATTATTATCTAAAAAGTGGGTGGGAAGTAGCAAATGTAATAAAAAAAGAAATAAAAAAATTTAGTGACATCACAAATACAGCCACACTTCGATTAATAAAGGTATATTTATTCTTAACTTGGTTCTACAACCATGTTATATTTGTGATGTTATTTAAGATACCTAGTTATACCACATATGTGGTTTAATACTACCAAAAAAAAAATTTAGGTAGAATTATAAATAATTTATAATAGTACCTAGTAAGTTCTTTTTATCAACTAGCAATAACTACAACTCAAAAATACTGGCTGGCATTATGGCGCTTGAAAACTTTTGCATGTAATTAAAATAAAAAAGGCGGGAAAGCGTGATACGAGCAAATTCGATGGAAGCAAATTCAGCTCAATTGGATGCTCCGTTGCTGCAGGATTGAGTAACAAACGTTATTCCCGCGGGAACTTATACATTTTTCAGGATAAAAAAATAGCATTAAAAAGTTGCATCCCGATCTATCTAGTGGTTTAATCGTAATTGAGACACAAACATCCAAACATACAAACTTTCGTACTCTAATATTACTGGGATTAAGGTTATTGAATTAATGGTTCAGAAAAAGCAATTTGTTGATCAACCAAGTTTTAGTATTTTTTAATTGGGTTGTAAAAGTGCAGTTAATACGTTTTTATATAACTAGGCTAAGTACTGTAACAGGTCTGAGACACCTGGTAGGTCTTTAGGGGAAGTGGAAGAGATAAAGTCTTTTTATTAGTAAAACTTCCACGTGTCTATGGTAAGGTATTTTTGATATAAAGAAAAAGGAGTTTGCCTTACAAAATATAAAACAATTGGTAAAAAAAAAGATAATGTCAGAGTAGAAGATAGAAAAATGTAACAAAATGGTATAGAAGAAAAATTAGTATAATAAATAAAATTCAACTCCTTTAGCTTTATAATAAGTAGAAGATATGATGTGCAGGAGTATATATATATGATGTCAAAGGCCAGAAGAAATTGGAACCCAAAGTTATGTATTTAATTTAATAAGTTGATAAAAAGTGTGTAATATGTAGTTAGTAGCGGGGTGAATAAAACAATAAGGTACACTCCGAATTCTGTTTGATTCGCTTCCTAGCAAAGGTCATCTAATAATATTACGATAAAATTAATGGTACGCCCTCTGTACCTCTTAGCAGCGTAATAAATACGGTGAATGCGAGTGAGCTAACGGCGTAGCCAGCTTTTGGATTGGGGGGGGGGGGGGCAGGCTTGGCTAGGAGGGGCAGACCTAATAGAAAATATCATTTTAATATAGTGAACATGTTCATTTTGAGCAAATTATAGGTTATGGGGAACTAGGGGGGGGCAGCTGCCCCCCTGCCTGTACCTCGCTACGCCCATGAAGCTAACCAGAACGGGTTCACAGTACCTACAACTTCTATACTAGACAGACCCATAACATCACGCAATTTTGTCGCTGAAGATGATGTCAGAGATATAACCGCTTTTAAATGTCTAATCTTATTCCGATAAAAGTCAAGGATATATTTTATGTACTATATACCAAAGTAATTAAGACACGTATCTATGTCGTAGAAGCGTGGTAACTCAGTCTACTGGTTTAGGTAAGCCTAAATTATTTAGTAGTGTTATAAAGGCAAAAGAAATCGAGATGTTTAATTTATATTTAAGAATATCCACACTAATCCAAACTATCCGAAGAAACGAAAAAAAACTAAATTAGAAAACAAGAAACAAGATAAACGTTTGGCCATTGGTTGACGCAGCGATGCCAAGCACGCACTCTGAAAGATAGTCGCAGCTTTCTCTTTTTGACCATGGCAGTTTTATAATTTGCTCTCTCTTGCTAGTCATATCTGTAAGATCGCCTTGTTTGAAGACTCAACTGAGATAAAATATCTGAGAAGCTTTGAACTTCGAACGTAAATGAAGCCAAAATTAACCACAGATTACGACAAAAAAATTACTTTTTAATCATTACCCTAAATGACACTGGCACAAAATAAAATATATGTTTTATTTGATTTATTAGTTCTATAATGACCACAGCGTAGGTGTCTATTAAAACGTTTGTGTAGCGGGCGTGCAATGTAGACACGTTTATGTTACTCCATTTTCCGTATCTGATAGTTTTGTGGTGTTGGAATCAAAGGCAGAGTCAGAGGTCGATGAGTTCAAGGTTAGCTATTGTTCTGTGTGACTCAAATGAGATCTTGGGAATTTTTGTAAAAAATGTAAATAAATAGGCAACCTAACCTATTCATTAAGATGCACGTGTTAAGTTAAACTGAAACGCAAACGGTATCTTTAAATTAAATGAAAATATATGATATAAAAAGTTTGTTTGAGTAACTATTAGCCAGCGGTAGGTAGGGATGTCAAAGTAAGAGTAAACCGGCGACCTACTTTTTGTTATTTCAGATTTTTTTTAACTTTATTATTAAAATCACATTATTACATAGAAATATAATTCAGTTATTCAATGACATATGACCGCACAGCCCAAACCGCTGGTTGTAAAAACTTGAAATTATTGTTTGGGTTGTGTTTTTATTTAGGGCTCCAACAAGAAAGGATTTTCCAAAATTCATTACTTGGAAATATTCCGGAAAATAACCCAAAATTCCGGTTTTCTCCAAAGAAATCTATCTGGACGTATGGCAACGCTATACACGACGCATATTCGATCACATATGAACCAGCCCTTACTTATTGTCTGGCCTTTCATACTTCTTATCTTAATAAGGGGCTTTTATTCTAACGTAAGCAGATTTAATTAGACTTACGCTAAAAAATAAATTAAAGTAAGTATAAGATATCTGTAACTATTTATCTGGAGTAATGTAGTCTAAAGCGGTATTGTATCTCATTCCATGCGTATAAATATGACAGTTAAAGCCATTTTACTATTGTGTAGTTATAAATATGTACATATAACTAAAGTGTTGTCAGTACATGCCTGTTTTACCCTACTTTCAGGTAAGGATTGATTTATTATTTGCAATGTCGTTGACTGAAAAATAATCTTTAGGTATTATTAGTGTTAGTATCTACGTAAATGAATATAAACCATGTAATTTATTCAATTATTCTAAACGTTCGGTTATTTAGTATTTAATCAAGTGCCTTGTGACATTTAAGTAAAATGAAAAACTGCAGGGCACTGAAGCGCGAAGGGAATATATCTAAATGGCTAGATTATGTCTAGTCTTGCGAACATTAGTATAAAAACTCGGAAAATCATGTCCAGACAATTTGCATACCAGACTAGCTGTTGACATATATCACCCATTTAGTAAATCCAAAAGTTCTAGGTCAAACAATAAAATGCACACTTCCGTGCAATGTGCAACACGTGCAAACTAGGGTTGCCAACCGTACCTACTCTAAAAAATAGTACGTTAAGGGTCCGTATACCTATGTCAGGTCTTTGTCGATCTAGATCTCAGTTTGTATGTTATTTATGAGTTTAATATTTTGATACAGAAAACTTAAACTCTCTAACATAATACTTGATACATTAATTTTTCGCTTACATTTTTTGTTAAATCTTTAAAACGATTATTTTTAAAAAATTTGATAAGCAATAACAATATCTTAATATGCTCAAAATAGTTTTTTTTAAAACGACGTTCTATTGATTTTTTTGCAAGATTTACGCGTTAGATGTCGCCGTCACACTAGGGTATAATTATATAGTTTTCTTCTTTGCTTACGTCTCTGCATAGGCAAACTTTTTAAATACTCTGATATGAATAATGAATGATACCTACACATATAAGAATTTGTGCACCTACCTATAAGTTAGGTATTTCAATTGGATGGTAATAGGTTATTATTAGGATTAGTTGATAGGATCCGAGTCTGACTTATTGTACATAATGTATATTTGCTTATGCACTTATCTTCACGGTCTAAGTCCCAAGAAAAGTTTTTTATACCACTAAGGTGTATGGTTCTGGATTTCTGACTCAACTATCCTGTTATATTAATACATAAAAGTTGTAAAATTAAAAATGAACGCGCATGCGAATTCGAAGTAAAAAAATAAGCGAATGGCCATAAGTTGATTTTTTTTTTCAAATCCGAAATAAAAATATTCTTTTAACTTGTTAGTTAGTTGGTATAAAAAAAAATTTAAAAAAAAAATGTGATTTTATTCAGTTAAGTAAGTATTTCTCACCATCTCTAAAAGTTAGTTTCTATCTCCAAAAGATAATTAAATAAAAAGGACTGTTATTATATATATATGTACTTCTACTACTACTTAATGAAAAACACTAATGCCCTAAAATCACTCACAATTAAGGATATGAAACTTACATACGTTTTAAGTATACACTTTAACTTAAGTTAGCTTTAAGCAATTAGAGATGGTGGGAAATAATTAACTAGATAAAACCACGACATAATTTATAATAAAATAAACATTCTAAAATATTTATAAATGCCTTTGAAAAGTAAAACTTGCAAAAATAGCACATATTCTTCTCCCTACAATTTGTTGAAAAGGTCAGCCGTCTTTTAGTATCAGAAGGAGATCTTTATCGTATTTTTTTATTAACCTAACTACATCTAAAATAATGCAGTCTAGCCGCATTTTGCCGCAATTTTATCTTGCGTTTAATGAGCTAATTCTTTGGGAGCTTGCAAGCTATTATTTAGCTTTAGCGAAGGGCAGAACATTCAAGAGTTGGCAGGTGAAAATGTAGGTATCGTTTGGCTTATTGACATAGCTTAAAGTCCTGAAGTTAAATGTATCAAAAAAAATAAGATTCTTTTGAAGATCTTTTGGTTTCTATGGAGTTGTTGTTAGTGAAAGGGAGATCGATAAGATTTTTAAAAGGTCGGTCGAGAGTAATGCCCAGGGGCAGGGTTAGAAGCACGGGTCGCATACTTGTTTACCACCTTATTTTTAAGAAAAAACTGTAACATTTAAATTGTAATGGCCTGACTAATTGACTCACCAATACTCAGCCAAAACTAGTGAATCTATCGAATGATAAAATATGGACTTATGTTGTAGGTACTATATTCACCCAAAACCCATTTACTAATGAAAGTTTTGCATAATTAATCCTTAGAGGGGCTAAACTGGGGTTGGAAGTTTGTATAAGGGATGAAATGAAAATTATGTAGTTCAATCCATGTACATTTTTGGTTAAAAAAAATTTAAGAAAGATGTTTCCCCGTTTTTGAAAAATCATCCCCTAAGACTTAGGGGAACCGTAATTGCGTAGTCTTCCAGAGGGCTAAGTAGTACCTATCATATTCGCAGCTCACAGGACTTAGCCCTCTGGAAGACTACGCAATTACGGCTAGGCTATTGTAGACAAATATTCGTAGTACAAGTCACTATTAGGTATATGGTCTTTCTGCTTGTTTGTCACTTTATGGCCTCCAATATAAAAGCTATTGATTCCACGCACCCACCACAATGTTAAATTCATTTCCGATAAACTTTATAACGGTCGAGGGGCTTCCACAACTGTCTCAAGAGAGAAAGGGATGTGTTTTACATGTGTGAGTTTGGTCGCGTGCGCGAACGCATCGCAACGTAGGCTTAATAATGTATAGAGGTGCCTTTTAATTTATTTTATTTTCTAGTCAGACAGGATATATAAATGATATCTTTAAAAGGAATTGTCAATTTCGAAATATTGTTTTACCTTAAATTATAAAATGTTGACCTATAATTCACAAGAAAGTCACACAAGACACAAGTCACAGCAAGGCGTTGGTACACACACAGATAATAAAATTGTTTTCATCTTACTGGCTTGGACAGGCAGGAAAAGCCTACTTTATTCGCTTGCACGCAAAAGGTTTTTTTTTAAAATCTACAAAACATTATGAAAGCGTACAAAGTGCGGTTCGCCCATAAATATTATACTTACATTAGTGATCCGTTAATAACACTTTAGTTTAATTTTTGATACTATTGCATTAATTGTATTTTGTTTAGTGTTATTTAATAGATAAATTTAATGTAGTTTGTTCAATTATTAAATACAACAAGAATAAATAAGTTTAAAGTATAATTTTTGTTCAAAGAGTTTTAAAATTGGCAAAAATGAAGAAAAGAAACATTTATTTTGAATTACGTAGTAGGTACATCATTTTGGTTGTTTTTACTATAAACTAAACAAAAAAAACTACAAAATATTACATTTACTAAATAAACTTAAAGTTAATAATTAAAAGCATAAGTCACTCCACCAGTGACGTAAAATACCTAAGTTTACACGCAAAAAATAAGTAAGTTCCTCTGAGCGTGCGATTTGTTGACAAACAAAGTGAGTTCAAACTATTACAGAGACTTATATAATGATGTTATCAAGTTATCAATACTTAATTAAACTATTTAAAAAAAGTATACTTGTTCCATTCATAAGTAATTAAACACTAATTATTTTTTTTCTTGTATCTTGTATATATTTTCTTCGCTTTAGTGAGATGAAAAATTGTGTGTTTCGCAACGGTTGAAATTTTTTTCGGGTTTCGTGACTTAGAATCCCTCGCGTTACTCAGTTTTAATTTTTTGTATCAATTTGGTTCAATCTTTGAATCCTTAGCTTGTTCGGTATTCAATATTTATAGGCACTCACACCAAAAAGCAACTTTCTAGCCTTGCATAACAAATAACGATTTATTATGGTTATTTCTTTTAAAAATTTTCTTTCTTTCTTTCCATGTGTATATCGAAGTACCGAAGTTACCGACTTAGCCCGAGGAATAAGCAAGCTGAAGTAGCAATAAGCAGGTCATATTTGTCGCAGAACCGATAGCCGTTGGGGCGGACGAGTCTTAGAGTGGAGACCAAGGATTGGTAAGCGTAGCGTGGGTCGCTCACCCGCCAGGCGGACCGATGACCTAAAAAGGGTAGTCGAAAGTGGGTAGTTGAATGACAAATGTGGAGGACCGGGTGTAGTGGCGTTCATTAGAAAAGCCCACATTTGGCAGGTATAGGCTAATTGATATGTAACTATATATTTAAGATCTTTGGGACATGTAAGTAGATTTTCATGGAGAAGTATTTTAGTGTCCCCTTAGTTGTAATAAATTCAAATTCAAATTCAAATTCAATTTATTCAGTTTAGGTTACAATAATTGAGCACTTATGAATGTCATTACGCCATCGGTTCGTAAGTCTACAGGGCGGGAGACCTTGTACTGAGAAGAACCGGCAAGAAACTCAGCAAGGGCATTTCTTTTCTCCCTTTCTCTTACAGCGTCCAATTAAAATATTGGAAAATGCCCTCCCTATCATAAAAGGACACTTTCCATTACAAACATACATATAGGAATAGGAAGTAGCTATAGGAATTCGGTTATAGTTATTCCTGTGGCAACGTTAAAATTTATGTGTATGTGATGTGATGGTAATGAGTAACACACAAACTTACAAACAACCGCATCTATTATATAAAAAAAAATACATATTGGTATAGATGTAGCTTTTCTACAGCTTCATAGGTCTATTCGACAGGTGCGCGTGCGCAAGTCACCTTTGAGAAAAAATGGCGTCGGCGGGGGAGAGCGGACACTCGACCCCTTCTCGATTCTACACCGACTTTTTATCGGAGTAATAATCACCGGACGAGTGTTGGGGCCCTGTCACATTGTATCCCTCGTCGTTTGAAAAATAAAATAATAACTCCGACCGAAAAAAAACAATTGTTTGAAGTAGTAACTCTGAAGTCTGTTGATTGCTCAGCCAAAGTAATCCATTCAAAATTGTGTTCCTACCAGTATTTACCCGTGGTTTCCCCGCGCAGAATTCAGTCTCCGCTATAGGGTTCTCACGATAACTCCTCCAATTACTTTTGTGCTAAAATAAGGTCACCCTGTTGAACCATAAGGAATAGTGCTCCTCTATTGTACCTGCCGTAAAATAGATTTCTGTGGGTTCTTCGTTCCTTTAGCTGTGCTTAATGACGACAATCCGTTGCTCTGTTGCTGAGGTATGGAAGGTCAAACAAACATAATCACTTTCGTTTTAAAAAACTAGTGTGGATATGGATATCTTACCTCTAAGTAAATATATATTCTTTGGACCACAGAGAACATGGAATTCATTTAGTTAGGATGATAATGAAATTCCATTTTAAAATTGAAGCTGCACTGGATGGACACATTTAAATAATCTTTTTTTTTTACTATAGGCTTTTCCAAACTATTCCCATCTTCAATTATACGTAGATTGAATAAAAATTATGTCCTCGTGCTTTATAAATTAAGTAAGAATTAATTTCTTGTAAGAAACAGCTCTTTACTGATTAAAGCAAGTGTAAACATATCACCTTTGAATACCACCATAATACCACTGAGCCCTATGCACTTATTAAATGCATAGTTTATTTAAACATTGTAAACACATCTTTACTTAAATGGTGCATGCATCCAGTTGAATATAAATTGACAATTTTTGTTCATCAAGTGGTAATTTTAGTGTACCATCATGGGTAATGGATAGGCAGATCGGTGTTAAAGTCTTGAGTGTGGTTGATACTAAGGTACCTATTAAATTTGTGAGGTAATTTTGATTCTAAATAAAGATATTTTAATGAATTGAATACACTTTTGTGTTAACTATCCTACGACATGCTTCACTGCCGCTTTGTGAGTTAAGAGCACAGTGGTCATTTATGATTTCCTATTTGTAAAAGCGTATTTCAAAAATGTGCTTCACATAAAGCGCAAAATTCATGTGCCCAAATATTTAACTAGTCGCAAGCTATTTTCGGAAAAAGTTGTATTGCTTCTAGGATTAATCTCTACTTGTAAATAGCATATATGCTAAGCTTATATCTGTAAAATCACATTTTTAAAATTCGCTTTGTGTAAAGAGGGAATTAAAAATATTTATTAGCGGTGCTAATACTAATAGTTACTTAAATAGTTAGCAGGGGTAACCGGCCATATTACTTAGGTTAATTACATTTTTTTACCAGGATTGCTTTGGGCCTGCTCGGTAGATCCGTGTGAAATTGAATGATCGTGTTGTAAGAGTGTTAGTTTAAACCCAGACAAACCTGAACACTTAAATAATGTCCTATTGTAGATAAAGAAAAATTCTTCTTGAATCCCTTTTAACTCTTTTTTAATTTCTTTTGGCAAAGAAATCTTTAAATTTCTACGTGTTTATTATTACTTTAGACAATAATATATAAATAAATACCCGTCGCGTCGAAAATATTCGCGTCGAAATTCCACCAATACCGTCTTACTAATTCTATATTAACTTGCAAGAAGTAAGTTAACAAGAAAAATAACCGTCAATTAAACTCTTTCACAACTTAGCGCTTGGTATATAAGTAAAGGTTTTTTATATAAAAAACCGTAATCAGTCACCATAGCAACAATTTGAATGTACAAGAACGTGCCTTGTTCCTCCCCTATGCAAGAAGGGTTCCTGTGCCGGAAATGAGGTTTTTATCCCCCTGTGCCCCGGAAGCCTGTCCGTCGAGGTGGGCAATGCACCCGGGGTACGTTCGGTGACTTCATCTTACAAAGTTACCTGTTTTGTCGATCACTTTTTGCATAACGATGTTAAACTTTTTCTTTTGAATTTCGAGAAGAAATTTTATTTTTTTTATTTAATGGAAATTATTACGACAAAACGCTCTTTATTACATGGGGTATGAAAGTATTTATTTTATTCTCAGGTATAATCAGGTCAGTTTTCAATTTTCATTTTTCAACAAGGTTGTCTTGTTGCAACATGTAAAAAAAAGAGCTCGCTGCGATATTTACCACAAAAAAAATGGCTTATCTCTAACTTATCACCGGATATAGTAAAATAAAACGTCAAAAAAACTCTTTACTGCCAAAAATAGTAAATGATCACCAAATATTAAACCCCATTTTAATGTAAAATTATATACAGAATTTAACATCTAGCTATTCTTTTAAATCAAATATTACCAAATAAATCAATGTTAACCTAAAAATAGTAAATGCCTACCAACTTTTCTACTATATTTTAATTTAAAATGTCATCCAAATATTAAACATCTTGCTATCCTATAAAAGTAAATTACTCTCTAACTCTTAAAGTTGGGCTCTATTTTTATTGTAAAATGTTCACTAAAATATGAGCTTTAAAGTCGAAATAAAACACTACCAAATATCATTTTTTCTCTTTTCTTTTCTCAATCAATTGTTCATCATCATATCAGCTCATGTAGGTCTACTGCTGGGCATAGACTTTCTCTATGGCCCGCCATTTCTTCCGGTCCTCTGCCTCTCGCATCCAGCTACTGCCTCTTAAGGTCGTCCGTCCACCGGGCTCGAGCTTCGTCTTCCCATACACGGTCTTCACCAGTCCTCCGACAGACGTGTCCAGCACACTGCTACTTCAGCTTGCTAAAACTTTAGTTCTCCTCCGGATGTCCTCATTTCGGATTCGATCCCTCAGAGTCACTCCGAGCAAAGCTCGCTCCATTCCGCTGTTTAACTTTGAACTTGTGGACCAGGCCCGCCGTAAGTGTCTACGTTGCACAAATTGCTCACAATACTCACAAATTGAACTCATACAATTTTAATTATCCTTTTATTAAAATTTTGTATTCACCTGGTCTACTTAGTTTTTTAAAATTCCTGTGCGCTTTGCACAGTGATAAATTTCCTTTCGAAAACCCAATTTTCACGTTCGCTTCGACGTCTTTTCATATGCTTTGGGATTAAATACTGTCTGCCTCCGGTTCCGATGAAGCACTCAAGAATGGAACACATGAACTCGGTCCCGCTAAGTTTTCGTTCGCCATTGTAAAAAAGATACCAACGAGCAGGGCAAATAAATTTTACACGCGACTATCACAGGTGCTCCGGCGTAACTGAATTGGAGATCTGGGACCTTATTGGGAAAGGTCTCGAGCTATTCGGACTCTGGAATTCGAGAGAGAAATGTATGCAAGTACTTTCACGAGCGGCTGCGGTGTCCGAGAGTAGAGCGGGAGAGGCTAGTAAGACACAAAATTTAACTTAATTTGGCAATTATAGTGGTTTATTTAGGTAGTTATAGCGCATAAATTTGGTAATCATTAGTGGTTTATTCAGGTAGTTATAGCGCATTAAATTGCTCACCAATATTTGGTGATCATTTACTACATTTGGTCCTTGAATACAATTCAAAGTGCAATCATGACTTAAATAGCTAGAACCATTGTCATTTTAGACTTTCTTTATTTGGTACATTTTTAATTTTTTTAGTATTTAGTATATTTTGTTGGTAAGAGAGATTGAATGTCAAAGTATTTTTTGGTGGTCAATATATTTAATCCCAAAAAAAATATTATCGTGGGAACTCTAGATTGGTATAAAAAGTAACCTATGTTCTACGTAACTAGATCTAACTATTATTTTATAGGTATGATGGTATATCTTCTGAATACACACGCACCCACATCATAATGTGCCAGCCTCTTTTTACCAACCAACCCAGATGGTAAGCCTGTCACCGCAACACAGCGGTGTATATCTGGACTTAATAAATGAAATTGCTCATAGTAGAATTGAATTTTCAGTAAACAAATCAAGATCAAATAAATAATATAACAAACATGTAGATACTACATTATATTTCCAAGGTAAATAATTAGCATGCAAAAAAACATGCAAGAAAATTTCAATTTATTTTTATAACGGTACTGAAATACAACAGCTGAAATTACATTATAATATTGTTTAATAAAAAACTAGGGATAGTATTAGCTAATTTCTAATACAAATAATAATATTCGAGTTATTAATATTTAATGCTTTTCGCCCATACTCCATTCATATTCCGTGTTGTATGCGGAATTCGTCTGGCTATATATTATCAGCTTTAAAGTAAGAAGCGGTAATATAAAAGTCCAGACACAGTGTAATATACCCTTATTACCAGTGTTTGAAGAACTTTAAGCAGTAAGTCAGGATTGGGCAGAGGGGTATAATCTATAATTCTTGCTTATTATAACTTACTGGCTTTTGCCCGCGGTTTCACTTGCCCTAAATTCGGTTATCGGTGTAGGATTGCAACGGCAACTCTTCAATAATATAACAAAAAACGGATTCACAGTTGACGTTTTCAAGTGGCCTATGTCCTTTCTCGCAACTTAAGCTATCTCTATACCAAATTTCATCTTAATCGGTAAGCGGTTAAATTGTGAAGAGGAAACAGACAGACAGAGTTACTTCTGCATTTATACTATTAGTATCGACTATGTATTGATATCGATAAGGTATAATTATACCTATTGCGCTAAAAATATAACAGTCAGGTCTGTCACAATGTGATTTTACATTATTTCTACATAAGTACTATATATGCATATAGATATAGATATCTTCTGTACTTTCAACAAAAGAGTTATTCTTTCAAATCCCCGTGTTTGAACTGAGCACGAGCGCCAGTCAAAACAAATCGGCCGGAGATCGTTGCACATTAATATAATATTTTCATTTTTGTATCATAAATATTTTCTTTTTAATACTGTTATTGGGTGAACATAAAGTGTGTTTCTTTTGCTTCCCTATTTAACTGGTATTTTTGTTTCCAACGAGCCGGCTAAAATGGCGCGGTATTGTGTTTAGATTTAGAATGCATGTATTACCATCAAACAAGATAAACCCCAAGCGTCACAGGAATTTCAACTTGGCAAGAAACAAAATATATAAAATTGAACACCAGAGACTGTAATTTATGTAACCTATATATGTCCCATTCAAGGACCTAACATATATGTTTGCCCAGTTTCATCCTGATCCGTCCAGTGGTTGAAGCGTGATTAAATAACAAACATCCAAATATCTAAATACCCAAAATTTCACATTTATAATATAAGTATTCCCATCCTTTCTTGCCTTCATACGTCTGGACTACTGGGGCACAGCCTACCATCACCTTTGCCCACCCTTGTGTAAGGGTGATTTAACCCATAGTCCTAAACATGGGCCTAGTGCGGACTGTGAATTTCGCATGTCGGACAAAAAATTTCTTGAGTAATTAATTAAAAGTCTCATTAGTCAAAGCTGGATTCGAACCTCCAACTAGCAGTAGTCGCATACTAGTCAATTATACTTTGTGATTTTTTTCAGCGTGTGCTCTGATAAAGTATACTGTGGCTGTACTCTCTTCCTTATCAGACTCATGCGTCCCCACTTGTTGGGGCACGTCCTACCTTCGCCGAGGGTGATTTGGGCCCTAGTCCACACGCGGGCCCACTGCGGATTTTGGACTTTACAAACGCCTAATTTTTTTGACGTATGCCAATTTCCTTATAATGTTTTCTTTCACCGAAAAACCAAGTGGTGTGAATAATCAATGTACTTGAGAAATTAAGGAAAATACTTAGCTCCGCCGGGCTCCGCCACTCAAGACACGAGGTGAAAACGAAACCCCTAGGCCACCACCAACTTCCCCCTTAACTCTGCATAAATATAATTACATTATTTACTTGCTACAAATCAACTAATATGTTATACAAACTGGAATCGATTTCATTAATTATCATGTCTTGTTTACAAGATTGTAGAGTGATGGGGTGGAAAATTATAAGTATTTTCATAACCATTCTAATATCAACTTCTTTCTGCAATCATTCCACTCGGTGTCCTACAATTATGGATTGAATTGTCCTCCAAAGTTCCCAAAGCTCCTTAAATTATTGTTTTGACAGTTTTTATGAGCTTTGGGAATTTTTAACATAAATTATCCTAATAATATTAAAAAATAGAAGACGAATGACAATCGGAACCGAAGTTAAGGAATGTTAGGCGTGGTCAGCATCTGGATGGGTGACCACCTAGTGCCACAGTTTTCTTAGCCGCGGAGGGCACGTTAAGCTGTTAGTCCTGGTTGTTGTCATAATGTATAAATAATGTATAGACGGCCTGAAAATACTAAAAGTCCAGTAGCCACTAGCTAGAGTCTGCCATTGGCTCTGCGACAACGCGGTGGTCTATGACTTAAGCTGCCTTGTCCAAGGAAAAGGTAATCATTATTTTCAAAAAAATATTTATATTTTTATTAGAACAGTCCCTTGCGACTTCGTACGTTCTTTACCGGAGTGTCAGAAAAATCAGAAAAATTTAACTTTTGCCAAAACTTTTTAATTCATAAATTCTTTAAAGCTCCCTGGCGATGGAGTTGTTTTTACTACTTTTGTTCCCGGCATTTCAGTTGTGTTTTGGTGAGTTTATTTATTTATTCACCTAATATTTTTACTTATTTACTCGCGAATGTTATGAAAAAAACGGGTGGTACGGAAACTACAAACTCGAGTAATTAAAACCTACGGCCTTAGGCTTCTAAATAGTTATTTCTTCCTTACCATAGTTAATAAACAATGTCTTATTCGTCCCGGTAAAACAATGGGTAAGAATAGTATGGTCGACCTACTTTGGCGAGTTGACTAAATTTAGCGCGGGCGAAGCTACAGGAAAAAAACTAGTTTCAAATAATTGTGACATGTACCTATACATATACTTCATAATATATCATTACTTTGACGATTCAAAAGTGATTGTAAAATCCTTATTTGAATAAAACATTTTGACTTTGACTTTGACTTATAACCGTCGGACAGACACTGATGTCGATAAATAAATACGTCAAATTTCTCATCTCCAATTAAAACGAAAGGAGAAAGATTCTTAAATGACTGACAAGTATAAGAGTGTTGGTGGTATATTTGTGTTCTGGGAAGGCGCGGGTGGTTTCCATGACGACGCGCCGCATCAACACAGGGCCCCCGCACTACACACAGACGCGCACGTGTGAATACACAGGTGACCTGACCAGGTCTAGAGCACACTTGGTGATTGTGCAACCTGTGCAACTTTCGACACTTGCACGAAAATAAAGCAGATTCGTGAGATTTTAGTTAAGCTTAGCGGTACTTCTTGGTTACTTCATTAAGTTCTGAGGAGCATTTCAGAGGCTCGTCTCGTCACCAATCAGGAATTACCAGAGTCTTTAAACTCAAAACGCAGAAATTCGGAACCTCACCGTCGGCCCGATCTATAAGTTAAAACATTCATAGCAAGATGATGATGAGTGATACTCCTGGTGATACAAGCGTCCATAGGCTACGGAGACCGCTTACCATCAGGAGGACCGTATGCTTGTTTGCCACCTTAGTGGTATTAAAAAAAAAAAAAAAAAAAAAAAAGATATGGAAAAGCCTTTATTGCGCACTAGCTTGGAGAAGTCTCAACATTGTAGCCAATTACTGATTGCCAGATAGGCCAATGATCTGAAAGTTATTTGAACAATTAGCTAGATGAGGGTAGCATATAATGAGGAAGGCTTGTGTACGTACAGTATTCTTCATCAGTACACAGTAATCTACTGCTGGATACAGGCCTCTCACAAGGGCAACAAAAAAAAAACCTTAATTAAGACATAATTAATTTAATGGATAACTCCTAACACTCTGTCCATGATTATGCATGCTTAGATTATTTGCTTCTTTGCCCAAAACAAATTTTCAGGTAGTTTATGCTTATTAGCCTTACGAATCTTATACTAAGCACGAAAGACAATAGTACTGATTGCATCTTCAACTTTACATGGCACTCTGCTTCTAACAGGGTACTCGGTGTGTGAGTTTGAGGTCACTGTTTATCTGCGGCAGCCACGTCACCCTGCTGTCATATCCCACCACAGTAAAGACACACCATATATCTGCACAAATTTAAATATATGTACTTATGAATTATATATATCTCTCGATACTATGACATAAATAATGACAATATTTAGAAGCTTTGATTGAGTTTCAACTGTCCCGTTATCTAATATCAAATCTTGCAAGTTTGCAAAATGCTTCGAGTGGTCTGTACCGTTCGAGACTACATTTCGCATTCGAATCATAGAAGAAATTGACAATTTGTTCAAAATGATTGGGTTACCACATGAATTATACTTAGCGTACACTATAGGTTCTAAAATCTAAAGTAAATGTCTAAAATGTAGGTCAAAGTGATTAAAAGGGCGGAAAAGTCTTATATTAGAAAATATGTTAATTTTTCCTTTATTCTTCTCATAATACATTATTAGTATTTCCTCTAGTTTTGCTTGGCCAATTTTCGCATTTATATAATAAAGTCACCTGTGACGATAAAATTCATCTATTTCTATCATAACAAATCCTAGGTTACACCACATACACTACAATATGTTCTAGGTCCGGCGCCGCTGCGTAGTTTTTTGTTATTACTAGGTGGTAATTTTACATGAGAAAAAATTTATAAACACAATCACACCTTTGAAAAATAAAAATAACTTATAATTTTCAGCCAAATAAACAATTTAAATATTTGTTGTTTTTTATTTATGTCCAAATACGTTCCGTTTAAAGATTATAGCAATTACCTACTGGGAATAGAGGTTTATTTTACTAACTTAAGTATACTTATTATTACCTTATTCATAAATAAAAAACACACGTTAAATGTTGCTTCAAACCTTTTGTAGACACCAAAATCTTTTTAATATATTGAAAGAAGTATATTAAGGTAGACTTTTTTTTTAAACGCTCTAAAATTTTTCAATGGAACGTAGCTCACAGCGTAATCCGTTCATAATGGCAACATTCCGCCGCTTCGAAAGACATTTGCATTGTAAGCGTAGTGGTTATATTCTCCTTGTTGCATTGTAGCCAACGAGAAAATAAATCGACGTTCTAAATTTTGTAGCTGAGATAGTGTCTTCTAAATAATCTCTAATTCGTAATTATCCTGGATGAAGTGAGAATTAGGTCCATGGCTTGTTAATTAATCGCCATAACTGAGTTAGTCGTTACATCCACTAGTTTAAACTAGATACCTATGCCGAAAAAACATGGCGGATATCGTTTGCAAATGGTTTATCGTACCTATTCTTAGAACCTCTCTATAGACATATGTCGTACGTTAGGGTCCATCCATTTAATACGTCACGCAAATTTCCGTTATTTAAGATCCCCCTCCCTCCTTGTCACGCATTTTTTCCAATTTTAGTATGAAAATTTTGCCTTCGTCACTCTGCATGAACCGCCCTCCCCCCTAAGCGCGTGACGTAATAAATGGATGTCCCCTTAGTGGTCGACATGCAACGAGTAGTCGGTAGCAGTAGAGATGGGATGTCACACGGAGTCAGAATTTGTGATATTAGATGAAGGCCAAATAGTTTTGATTTTGGAGAAGTGAGGGGTTACAATTCCCCTCTTTTTCTTAAAGAAATAGAGAGGGGTTTTTATGACCCAAAAGTCATTAAAATGGGAATTCATATGGACCTCTTTTGGGAAAAAAAGGGGACCATAGGATTCCCCCAATGAAGCACCTCTTTTTGAAAAATAGTGGTCACAGGACTGATTTTTGATGACCCCCTATTTGTTAAAAAACGGTTTATACGATTCTCCATTTAATGACTTATGAATTCCCTAAAAAAAGAAAGGTTAAAAAAACTCCTCATGCCTTTTTTTTAAAAACTATTTCCCTATAACTTCCTATTTTAATGATAAAAATCGATAGAGTCCATCGACACCAGCAATGTTTGCACCGAATATTTTTTCGTGACTACTTTTTTTAAAAAAAAGTAAACAAAAGTATGAATATATCTAAATATACAAAACAAATAGTCATTGAAATTGGCAATTAAAGTATTGATAATATTTACTTAGGACAACTAATATCTTTTAATCACGTGGACGATCCAGAAAAACAAAAAAAAGAGTGTATAGTGCATGGAAAAGATTTTGATCTTAAGAAGAAATCTTTGAATTTTTAATGATTTTTTTTGATCTTTGGAAAGTTTTTAATATATCTTTTCATGTTTAACGAATGGTTGCCACACCAGCGCCCTCTCTCAAAAACTTGGAACGTGTCAAAAAAGCATGGAAAGGTAAGTATGCTAGGCTTTTAACTAAAAGACCAAATGTGCGAGTACAGTGCAAGCAGCATATATATATGTCGGCGGCTGATTGTAAAATCCGGCAGATCACGAAATTCCTAGGCAGATCGTAAAGTATAAAATAGAAATTATCATATAACTGAACAGAACTGAAGGCTACTGAATTAGTCCAACCCTTTCAGAATAGGTTGTGCGGCAGTTTTTTTGAAAAAGAGAAACAACGTTCGCCGAGTCGGCTAGTTTTATATAAATTTTTATATAAAATTATTATTGTGGGCTATGCAAATACATATATTAAAGCATTATAACTTGCGTTTTTTTAAAGTTTCATTTACTTCTTTTCTAATTTATTTATTCTATCAACTAATTCGCCTATAAAATTAAGATTTTTTCCTAAATCTTCTTTAATTCACATCCGTCACATCAACTTGACGTGTGAGACAACTAACCTCGGTACTAGGAGAACTAGACAGTCAGTAGGAGTTTTTCATTAATAAAATTATCTAATGGACCCTAACTATTTTTCTCATTATTTTGAGTTACAGTAAAATTAATGTAGTACAAAGTTCGAGATGTGTTGATAAATGTTCCATACATATTTAACTGTTTCTAACTGAGGCAGTAATTGTAAAAATTGTCACAAACTCTCTAACCTAATAATACAGAACATTTCTAAGAAGTTTAAATTAAATAATTAAATTTTAACCATTTGTAATTTCTTTATTGATATCTGGTTACAGTTGAAATTTTACTGGTTGTAGATTTGAAGATAAATCCAGTCTAATTTCTATCTGCTGTTCACTTATTGCATTGTTGGAAGATGTAATGACAGTTTCAATTTATGGTCTGTTGTGCAGCAGGGGTCTAGGCAATGCTTCGTCGAGTTCTTTCGGCAAGCTTACTTGGACAGTTAGGACCCCATCTCGGGACAGCGAGGGTACGATAGACTCTGTGCTGGTCCCAACCGGCAGTAGGAACTCTCTCATATACTCCCCCAACGCAAAGCTGCTGTCGGTCTTTTCTTCATGTCTAGCTGATACGACAATCACATCATTCACAATGTTAACTGTTATCTGGAAATTAATAAAAAAGACTTAAGAAGCTGTAAAGTTTGTTTTATCTAAATAAATAAAATCGGCCAAGTGCGACTCGGACTCGCGCACGAAGGGTTCCGCACCATTATCTATAAAAACAGCAAAAAAAAAAAATCACGTTTGTTTTATGGGAGCCCCCTTAAATATTTATTTTATTCTCTTTTTTAGTATTTGTTGTTGTAGCGGCAACAGAAATACATCTTCTGTGAAAATTTCAACTGTGTATCTCATCACGCTGCATGAGATACAGCTTGGTGACAGACGGACGGACGGACAGCGGAGTCTTAGTAATAGGGTTCCGCTAATTATCCTTTGGGTAAGGAACCCTAATAAATGAATAGAATACATTTAAATTAACAATATTAACCTCAGTGGGATCACCATCGTCGTGCACCAATGGAAAAGCGATCAGGGTTTTCCCAGATTAGAAGTGGTCTTGTTGTGCAGATGTCACTCCTAACTTCATTGTGGACTGCTGGCCGTACAGATGCATCAGGTCGGAACTGCACAAAAAGGACACCGCCTAAAATTGGCGTATAGAAAGTAGTTTAAATAAGGAACGAGCTCTGGAAGAGTTCCAGCCTTCATGATTCTCTAGGATCTTTGTTTCCTCAGTTGCTGTAAGTGCTAACTTTATGAGGCACAGGCTTCTACTATGAGAAAGGAAGCTAAGGTCATAGTCTACCGCGCAGGCCCAGTGCAAATTGGCAGACGTTGTCTAGCTAGTGGCCACACGTCTTTCAGAGCCAAGCCATCCATACGGCCTTTGATTCGGCTTTACGTCAGGACAGATAGATAAACGTGCCCTTCGAAGTATGAAGTAGCTCAGAAAATGTTCTACTAGGCGGACACCAATCCAGTGACAGACCACATTCGACGTTGTCAACCTTTGCGTATCGTTCTCATAGACAAATTTTCACGACAAAGGGTCACGAGCCCTTTTGAAGAATGTGTAACGAGCATGTTTTTTAAGGAATGAATAAGATTATTATGTACACCTTAATTTTACCGTAAGTTTTTATGAAAATGAATAAGATTATATACAAAGGTAACTGAATTTTACCGTACGATTTAATGATAACAAATAAGATTATACAAAGGTACCTTAATTTTACCGTAAGTTTTTATGAAAATGAATAAGATTATATACAAAGGTACCTGAATTTTACCGTACGTTTTTATGATAATCAATAATACAATACAAAGGTACCTGAATTTTCTCATTTGTTCATCGATTTGTTTCATTTCTGTCGTAAACATCTCTCTCAGTACTGAATATTTCTCATCGAATATAGAACTTTTGGTTATTTGGATAGGGATTACTGTTTTCTTCTGCGTCGTCCTGTGAGACATCTTTTTTGAACCACTAATGCGACAGCTGAAAAAAAACTGTAGGTACGGCTTTTTAAAACTGTGAATTTTTTGTTTACATCTTATTAAACAATATTTACATAGTCCTACCAAAGAAAATATAATCACAACATTTTCAGTCCTACTTCTTTAGAATCAAAGATCAAAATGTTTTATTTAGTTCATAGATATAGAAATTCTGCCTAATTTTTCTTTGTATGTATGAAAATGTATGAAAAATCGCAAAGAAATTAAAAGGCTTTGATTGCCGTTTCTGGAAGATTGACTACTACAATTTGTTGTAGCTCTAAACGATCATCTTATACAAGTTTATTCAATGTAGGGTGTGCAAAAAAAATGGTCGGAGTAATTAAAAGGGGGTGCAAGGGAAAAAGAAGGACTAAGATTATTTTCTCGTTTTTTCCTTTTCAAAACTTTTTTCAAAAGGGGGTGTGTACCCACAACCTACCATTTGGATAATGAAAATTGGTAAAGTGCATTGTCACCAGCAACGTTTGTATAAAACTCTTATCTCTTTTAATTATTTTTCAAAATCCCAATGACGAGCCAATTTTTTGCCAGGAGCACCGGATGATGGCAATGTATTTTTTTGATAATCGTCAAAAATGGTCCGTCACAGGGACAAACCCCCGCTTAAAAAAAGTTATGACCTAGGGACCTAGGGGTCCGGAAAGGGGTCACAGACAGAAATGCTCCATAAAAATGTCGCTATCGACGATGTACTTTATGGATTCCCATCATCAAAATATATGGTTATGTGAACACCACAAATTTTCGTACAAAATTAAAAAAAACAAATTTTTCAGCACCCATTTATACACCCTAACCGTAACCAAAACAAAAGAAAAAACGTGAAAATATTCAAAGTCCGGTTTTTTCTAAGGGGGTGCCCCTTTATTTTTCTCTGACTATTTTTTTGCACACTCTACATTGAATAGACTTCACACGGCCAGGTGTCATATTAATTCGCCCGAGTTGTACACTGGCTCACACAGTTATCAACGTGGCTAAGTGCGAGTTGTATGAAATGAAAAAATATAACCGCAGTCCCACATGCACCAACTATGTCAAAATGTATTCAAAAATATTTAAAAAAGTATGCAGGGTTGCAAAATAAAAAATTCTGATAATAAAATAAAGGCCACATGGAATGTAATAAATAGTGAAACAGGAAAAATTAAACCGCGTGACAATCATTATTCACTTACTGTAAATTCAAAAATAATTGATTCAGATCTTGATGTCGCTAACTCTTTTGAGAAATATTTTACTGAAATGCCTACAATTACAACTAATGCATTAAATTCCTCTCCATTAGAATCAGAGTTACTTTTAAAAAGTAATGTAAATAAATGCAAGGCTATATTTAAATTTGAGCATGTTACCTCTGAAGACATCATAAAGACATTTAAATTACTAACTCAGAAAAAAACTATGGGGTATATCAGTCAAAGTCCTTAGCGGAATTATTGATATTATAGCACCAATCTTAGCCATAATATTTAATAAGTGTGTTGACGAAGGGATATTCCCAGACTTAATGAAATATACCACTAATAATAATACCATTATATAATATACTAGCTGTCCCGGCGAACGTTGTTCCGCTGCCGTCCCTCTGTACCCGGCGAAAGTTGGTTTTTACCTATAGTGCCCGAGTCCGGCTCGCACATATCGAGATAAAAACTATCCTATCTTTTAAGTTGGATCAAATAACAGATATTTACGAAGTTTGATCAAAATCGGTTCAGTAGTTTAGGAGTCCATTGAGGACAAACATTGTGACACGAGATTAATATATATTAAGAATAAATAATACCACTTTTTAAAAGTGGAAGTAAAGATGATCCTAATAATTTTAGACCTATCTCTATACTGCCTGCCTTAGGCAAAATTTTTGAAAAAATTATGTTCAATCAGATGCTTAAACATTTTAACTTAAATGGATTACTTCATCCTCACCAGTTTGGTTTTACAAAAGGGCGTTCCACAACTAACGCAGGTGTTGCCCTTATACAGCATATATTTGCTGCTTGGGAACAGTCACAAAATGCTATTGGTATCTTCTGTGATCTATCAAAGGCATTCGACTGCGTGCAACATAAACTCTTATACGGAAACTGAGTCATTATGGTATTGCAAATTTGGCTCTTGAGCTTATCCCCTCATATATGAGTAGTAGAATGCAGAAGGTTCAAATCAATGAAGTAAAATCCAATGGCTTTGAAGTAAAATAAGGAGTTCCTCAAGGTTCTATTTTAGGTCCTTTTCTATTTTTAATTTACATAAATGACTTGTCTTTCTTTGTGGAGAAGCTGTGCAAGATTGTACTATTTGCTGATGACACATCTCTTTTATTTAAAGTTGACAGAAACAAAACTAATTTTGACGACATAAGTAGTGCGCTTTCTCAGGTTCTTCAGTGGTTTACGGCAAATAATTTACATCTTAATGCGAAAAAGACTAAATGTTTAAAATTTATGATGCCAAATGTCAGAAACATAAGTACAAAATTATCCCTAAACGGAGAAGAAATAGAACTTTTAGACTTAACAGTGTTTCTAGGTATTACATTAGACAATAGGCTGCAGTGGAACCCTTACATTTCAGTTCTTGCAGGAAAACTCAGTTCAGCTGCCTATGCAGTTAGGAAAGTTAGGCTGCTTACAGATGTTGACACTGCTCGCTTGGTCTACTTTAGCTATTTTCATTCCGTCATGTCTTATGGCATTTTGCTTTGGGGTAAGGCAGCTGATATTGATACAGTCTTTATTTTGCAAAAGAGAGCAGTACGGTCAATTTATAAATTAGGACCTCGAATTTCTCTTAGGGAACTATTTAGGGAAATTGATATTTTAACTGTTCCTTGCCAATATATCTTCGCTTGTTTAATGTATGTACGCCAAAATTGTCACTTATTTGCTAAAAATAGTGACGTCCACAGAGTTAATAGAAGGAATAAGGATAAATTGGTAGTTCCAAAATGTCGTTTTCAGAAGGTACATAGCTCTTTCGCAATACAAAGTATATTTTTCTACAATAAAATTCCAGAACATGTGGTTAATTTACCCTCAAATAAATTAAAAATATATGTCAAAGATAGTTTTGATGAAAAAAAGCTATTACAAAGTTGATGAATACATAAATGATAAAAATGCTTGGAAAAATTAGAACTTAATTGATTTGTATTGGGGCATTTGAAATATTTTTTTTAAATTAAAACATTGTATATGTTACACAGTGCCATCTGCTGTCAAACTAGGCAAAGCTTGTTCTATAAGTAGCTACTAGTCAACGGATACAAATAGCATATATAAATAAATGATACAAATGAAACGTGTTTTCCCTTGCCCAAACTTGAATTACTTCTATGTACTTCGTGTAGAATTCGAAAAGTGGGCAAGTATATTATTTGGTCCCTACTCTTGAAATGAAATAGCTCTTTATCTAAGGATTTTAAAAACATTATCAAATCATTAAATTTTCTAATTAACTGTGATTTTACCACCGGTTCAGGAGGTTGTATCAACTGAGAAGAACCAGCAAGAAACTGCAATAAAATCAATGTAGCCACTTATTTCTCTAAAGTTTATGAAATATGGTATAAATCCAACTTGGTTGGTAAGAATTAGGTATTTGTATAATTTTAAAATAAAAAAAAAAAACATCTTTTAACATGTTTCATCACATTAACGAGGGTATCATAACAAAATCCAATTAACTTTTGACCTTTTCAACTGAGCTAAAATCTTTTTTCTCTTCATCAATTCAGAGTGTTGCCAGATAACATAATGCTCCCCTCGAGATGTGGTATTTAGGCGCCCCACAGTTGGGGGTGAACAGATTGACAATCACCCCCCGGTACTATGGCGACCAAAGTCTAAACACCAAGCCCTATTAATCTCGTAGCGAGGGCGTGTCGAATCAGAGGGATGGGCGAGTAGGGTAGCCAAACATTGATGATTTTAAATTTACCTATATTTACTTATTGAAAATTCTTAGAAATGCTTAAAATAAAAAGCTATGAAATCATAAAGATCGACGGTGTAATTTAAGTTTCCACAAGTTTTTGTAAAATTCATTGATAAGTATAATTTGGAAAGAGCTAAAAGTTGAATTTTTGTTATGTCTATTGCTCAGGAGAGTTTTAATATTTGATCTTACTATTAGATGATCAATGGTTTTGAACAGTAAGAGGGCGTGTATGTAAGAAATCACTTTTTTAAGTAAGGATTTTTCTAAAACTGCCGAATGTTATTTCTTGAAAAAAGAAACACAATAAAATAGAGCATATACTGGAGGTCGTGACACAGTCCAAAACATGATTGCGTATACTTCTCTCGAAAGATTTTGATTTGAAAAGTGATCTAAAACATTACTGTAGCAGGCTTTACTCAAAACCTATTGAAGTAAATAAGCACTGAATTATTAAAAAACGTAGTTTAGACATCATACGAGGTCACGCAAAGAGAGACATTTTTTTCGATATTTTTACATTTTCTAGGAAATAGGAACTGTACTTGTTCCTTTCTTGTGTGTTTGATTCTGTATTTATTGATCTCGCATCCTCAGTCATGCATTGGCACACTCTTAAGGAGGTTGAATATATTCCTAAGACCTGAAATGAAACGCTTCAAGTACTTTGTTTTTAATATAGTGTTTTACTTTTGTACTTAGTAGTAGTAAAACACTATATTGCACAAAAATAATAAAATATAGCAATATAGGCGGTATACAGTATATACATATGGTTCACCTAATTTTAAATGGGAACCATAGCCTATGATTGCTTGTAACCCGGGAATATTCCCAAATTAGATATTGGTCGGAATACTATCAAAGTTGATAATTGATTTTTGGAATCATGGTCACCCTATGGAGTGCTAGGGTGCGAATTGGCTCCAAATTGGCGGGAAAGCTGCTTGTTTGACAGATCATTTTTTATTCAATTCGGAAATGTGGCTTTCATTGTTACACTGATTACCAGCTGGCCAGGAAGTGAATTTAGACAGCGGAAAATAAAATATTTTTAACAACTTTTAAGTAGTCAAATTATTGAAACCAAATATATATAAATTAAATATATATAACTTCCTCCCGCGAACGCTTAGGTTATGGAATAAGCTAAAGTTTTCTTTAAGGATTACAGTATTGGTTTCTTCAAGATCGAAGTTATTAGATTTTTGAAGGGTCGGCAACACGCGAGTGATGTCCCAGGTGATGCAAGCGTCCATAGGCTGCGATGACCGCTTACCATCAGGCGGATCGTTTGTTGGTTGCCTCCTTAGTGGGATAAAAAAAAATTACACAAGTGTCGACTTGAAATTTTATGTATTAAATCAATTTGGACACAAAGAAAATGTATATCTCAATTTCATAGTAAACTTCAAGGCAGTTGAAGGAAATTGACTTAGCTGAAAAAGACTAAGACTTATTTACTACTTGATAGTCAAAATAGATTATAATAATCCATGCAACATTCGTACAGTGCAACAAACTTTTCTGACCCGGTGGTCAAAAATCAAAACTACAGTCGCGATATTGAAATGGTGTGAACTAACAACGATACTAGCGACCAAACACCTAAGGTCAGGCGGTCAAAAAAGTTTGTAGCACTATACATGCAACATGGCGACTGTAGTTTAGATCATTAGGTCAGAAAAGTTTGCTGCACTGTACCAACATAATGATTATGAATATATTACGTACGTAGTACCGGACGGATTTGTACTGATATGCCAAGATTTTTTAGGCAACTGTCAGCTCTCTGGCCCAACAAAAACGAGCACTTTGTTTAGGGAACTTTTTTCTTTCTTAAGAAAAATCATTTCTTCTTGGGATAATACCTAATCACAACAATTTAAAACAAATACATGTGATAGAGAAATATAAGTGCGCGCAAAACGCTTTTGGCAAATGTAGGATTTTTTTTTCAATCAGTGTGTTTGTTAGGACCTCAAAAACTTGATCTGGCATGTCTTTAAAAAGGGTAAGGACCTAGTGTGGTAGCGTAGCCTATGTCCAAGAGTGAACTGCTACGGGCTGATTAATTTATGTTTGTAATGGACAAAAATCCAAGATACTTACCTACTCTTATATGTATAATACAAAAATCATATTAGTGTGATACATTTTAATACCTAAAAGAAAAACTTCTATTAAATTGATCACTTATCTCATATTCGTAATCTCATTTAAATTCGATACTCTTTAATTAAGGGTAAAAGATAATTTTTATTAAATATTCCATTCTACGCCCTAAGCCACAGATATCAAACGAAATCTATAAAAAAGAAAAAAAATACACACAATTTTCTGTGCGTTATGTTATAATAAAAGGGGAGTACAGTGCAACAAACTTTTCTATCGGGTGGTCAAAAGTCAAATCTACAATCGCTATATTAAAATGGTGGAAACTTACACGACACTAGCGACCACACGACACGGGTCAAAAAGTATGTTGCACTGTATCTACGTAGCGTTTTTAATTCTCGTAAAACGCTGAGCGATATCTCAGGGGAGAGTGGGCAAACATTATTACATGCCTGTTTTGATGTGTTTGTAGTTCATAAATTGTATAAAGATAATGAATAATTTAAAGAATGTCTTTAACCGTGAAAATGTTGATTTTTTTCTGTTTTCCCTCTATTAATTGATTTATATTAAGTACCCTACTTACCTATAAATATACCTTTGATCTGAGAAATAAGAATAGATTCTCGAAAATAATTTAGTGCACACTATCTAAAGACAAGTTACCTAATGTTGAATATTAACTTAATAGTAATGTTGCTACATTACTACAAACTCCTTACGAGAATTGCTGACCAATATTTAATTACGGCTGATTAAACCATGTTATGATGGTGATACCATCCCGGGAACCCTCAATTTGCTGCCCCGCTCTGAAATAATCAGTAAATTGGTGTACGTAAACACGATCTTGTGCCGCCCCGCCACCGCCGTCGCCGCCGCTCCACTTGGGAGCACGAATAGGGTTGCTACCCGACGGTCACAAACTATTTATTCTAGTTCAAAAAATAGATTTTTCTGACTTGATCTTCGTTTTAGCTTAAAGACGTCCACTGCACAACGTAGGCCTTTCCCATATATCTTCACAACGGTCCTGAGTCGCCCACGCCCATCAGCTTCTTGCGGCTCTGACCAGGTCGTCTGTCCACCTGGTAGGAGTCTGTCCCACGCTACGTGTTTCGATCCGTAGGCGCCACTTAAGAACCTTTCTTCACCATCGGTTATCGGTTCGACCAGCGATGTGGCCTGCCCGTTGCCACATCAGCTTGCTAACTCTTTGAGCTATGTCGATAACTTTAGTTCTTCGGCAAATTTACTTATTTAGTATTTTGTCACGCAAAGATATACCAAACGATTACCTCGATGAGCGACTCCAAGCTTATTCATGGCCAATGACTTACGAGGCGTGTCAAGCCAAACTTTCATCAGAAGCCAATGACACGAGAGACGCGATGAAACTAAAATGGAAAAAATATCATATATATAGTAGACAGAAGAAAGTTGGTACAGAAACGTGTTCTCTAACGTATATTTGTAACGTTTGAAAATTATCTTTTTATTTTGAACTATTTTACCAAGGTTCTTCATTAGGACAGAAAAAAGTTGGAGACCATTGCATTGGCCCACACCTTAGCTCAGATATGCCACATTCGCATCCTATTAATGTGGCTGGTGCAGAATACGTTAGTAATACGGCAAAAAGGCGCCAATAAGAATAATTTGTTAACCACAAATTGTTATTTACAATAAATTCTTATCTTTATATCAACATTAATGGCATACAGGTACGAGAGAAATATATGCACAAATCTTAAAGGGATGCCAAAAAATAAATTAGGTCTAAATATAATAAGATAAAATTATCGGATTCCCCACGGTTTCGTCTGCATTAAGAAGTCATATCATCATGAATCAGCTCTCGAAGAAGAGAGAGAGGAACGCTGTCATTCTCAGTCCTCTATTTTCATCCAGCTACCTCCTTTTGTCCACCTGGTTTTGCGCTTGATTGTTCATCCACTCTAAAACACGTCAACGCCAATGGCCATCGGTCCTGCGACAGTCATGGATAAAAAATAATGATAATATAAACTAGCGTAAATTGTGAATATGAGAATTATTTTGTTAATAAATAGCTAGTGAGTTTGTTAATGACTCGACTACAGCTACTTGACAATAGATGGCGCTGTTAAAAAAACGAGCGAAGCTACAAATAAGCTCGTATCTCAGCTTTTATTGTTTTGATAAAAGTAATAAATATGACCTCAAACTTGCCTCAAACGGCCAAAGAGTCGTTTACAAGCTGTACGAAAGCAAACAAATGCACGAACAATTATGTACAGGTTAGCTAATGTACCCATACAGTCGCGGTATGAAAATGTTCGCCAGTTTTCAAATTGATTCATTTAACGTTCCCCGAGCACATTAAACTGAGTCACAGAACAGACTGCTCCACAGAAAAATAGGTTTAACTATTTGACAATAAAATTACAAAGTGTTTGATTTTCTATCTGGTCTAAGTAGATTATTGATCTAATGTTACTGTTAATCCTTTTTTATGATTTTAATATAATCGTAATTACTATATCCTCTTTGTTTCTGATGATTAAATTCATAGTTGACATAGCAATTTTTTTTTTTTTTACGATTAGGTATATATTTTATAATGCCGAGACCTGCCGAGTGTTGAAGAAAGATCCATAGTATATTATATTCTCTTTGGAGAGAGCAGCGATTATTGGCGAACAAAGCTGCTGGCTATAATATCAGGGGGATATCGCGTCGTCTTAATGTAACCAGGGATAGTATAAAATTCTGGATCCGGAGGCATGGTGAAGAAGGTGAAATTTTAGATCATCGTCACAACAATTCTGGTCGCCGTCCTATCTTTAATGCTGCACAATAAGCCGACATGAGACGGCAATATAAAGAAAAAGGCTTTGTGTCAACCAATCATTTTGCTCAAATGTATGTAATGAAGTCCTAGAGTAATAAGAAACGCATTACACTCAATGGTATTACATTAAAGACGACACTCAAAAAAAGTTGCTCTGACACCGACTCATAAGGAAGCACGGTAAAGATTTGCAGAGACTTATTTGAACTTCGATTGGAGTACCATTATATTTACTGAAGAAAAATCCTTTATGTCAAGCCAACATGGGAGGCCTTTTGTCAAGATATAACGGTACGAGATATTTAGAAGACTATGTAGTGCCCAATTTCAGTCCTGGACGAATTTCCGCTAATACATGGGGGTGGATGTAAGGGGATGGAGTGGGCGAGCTCGTTCTTCTACCTTCAAGGGCAAATGCAACCCACTGCCTAATCATTTCGGAAGATACCAGAGGGACGGACCTATGCTCTCGTCTTGTGGGTTCCATGAGAAAAAGGTTACAATGTGTACCTAATTGATGCTAATGGTGGTTATATTCGTTATTAAATAAAATAGAGAATCAAGAATTAGGTTAGCAGTTTCAACAAAGCGGTTGAGTCCGACAATAATATATCTGTCCATAAAAATTAGCAGTGAAGCAAAATAAAGAATGAATAAAGATTACAGTACACATAATACTAAAGTTTATTTACATATACATATATCCAAATCTTGTTGATTTGGGTTGTTGTCATTGGGGTGCGTACCAGGTAACCTCCTCGTGAGTCGGATTCTCACCTGTCTTTTTGGGAGACGCCCTGGGAGAACGGCGAGGCTGGCCAGTGTACCCTAGGCATTGGTTGAGTAATTTGCCCGTAATTGCTCACCAATGGCTAATAACGTGGACTGAAGGACCGCTCCAATGAGCCCAAGGCGTGGTCCCGTTCGGATGCGGAGGCCGCTTGCGGCCAGGTGGAGGGCTCTGGTGGGAAGGGAGTGTCTGGGCCTCCTTCCTTTAACGACCAGCCTTTAGCCTGTCCACGGCGACCTTTGCAGGGTTGCTCTGCAGTTTGCGGCTGGGTGGGGCGCGGTGGGATGGGTGAGTGTCAGAGTCAGGCTGCCACTCATTCTACCCACTGCTATCGGAGTGGGGCCGCGGTGGAAGAGTTGTGTTGGTGTTTCACACGTAGAGGTAACGCTGCCGGTGGAGTCGCGGACGTATTCAAGTAGTTTTCGTGGCCCCGCCGTAAAGGCGCGAGAAAGGAACACCGTTGGTTTTAGTCGGTCAGAGTTCCATGAGGATTTCCAACGCAGAAAAGGTTAGTTTTCATTTCTGTAAGTGACAGAATGAAGTCGTAAATAGTAAGCAAAACCTTTATTTGATAGTAAGTTATTTATTAAAATACTATAATAATATATATATAATAATAGAGTTAGTTATTAAAATATAGGCTGGGACGTAGAATCTAAGTGTTTGACCCCCAGCACCCTATGCTAACTTGAGGAGGGGGCAAAAAACTTAAAATTTGGACTTTTTTCAGTTATTCGCTCTCCTAAGCTAAGTGTTTTATGTTTACTATGTCTTTCAGAAAGTTGTAGAATTTTGAATTTTCTTCAAATTATCCCAGTCAAACGTATGTTTTGATTCAAAACTGACTCAGATACAACAGATCAAATGGACGAGCGGTAAGACTCTTAGTTGTTTACATTGATCAGTAACTAAACATGATTCATAAATATAAAAAGTTAAGGGGCAAACATCCTCGATTTTCTGCTGTTTTTTTTACATTTCGAGGTTTTTTGCCTCAAAGTTAGCACAGAGACCTGAAGGTAATTCAAAAGAAAACCTTACTTGAACAAATGTATTTTGACTTTGATCATTATAGTTTGTTTTTGTTGGGACGAAACAAACAGACTTTCGCATCTAATTCATATATAAATTCACGCTTAAACCGCTGTACCTACCAATTAAGACGAAATTTGGCATGGAGATAGTTCGAGTCCCGAGGAATGACATAGACGTCAAGTCAACAAAACGTCAAGTTCGTTTTTTTCTATAATTATGGAGTTGTCGTTGAATACTACACTGATAACCGATTTTAGGGCGGGTGGAACCGCCGGCAAAAGCTAGTATAAAATAATTAGGATCGTTCAAGGAAATTCCTTAAACAAATATCATAGAAATTCAAATAAACAAATATCATATAGGTATCTAACAGTTTTGACTGTTTTAACACCTTACTTGGATAAATGTATTTTGACTTTGACTTAACTTTGACTGGTGTATATACTGTACTTCTATCTTAATACTAACGCAACACTAAAATCGAACTCAATATCCGCTATAAAATAAACTAAACCAGCTGAATTGTGGACCATTCTCATTAGAATTATACCATTTGCTTCCAATCATTCCCCTTGTTAAATAAAGGTGCGGCAGTAACAGTCAGCTTCATTAGCGAGATGACGCTCTAGCTGCGCACGCGCACGCGCCGCCGACCCTCGCAGATGTATAATCTAATCCTGCTTTTTTATTAAGGGTCCCGTTTATGTAATGAGTGTTAGAATAATGTTTGTTAACTAGGATATATATTAACTTAATTATTTTCAGATAATTTATGGGACTTTCTCCCGCGAACGCTTAGGTGGTGGAAAAAACTCCCTGCCAAATTCTCTAAGAACTACAGTATGAGGATCTTCAAGTAAGATGTTATTAGATTTTTGAAGGGTCAGCAAGGGTGGACGTAGGTAATATTAGCTACAGCTAAAGCATTCTTATTGCAAATTTCCTGACTATATAATATTAGAAAACTAGCTTTTTCCCGCGGTACCACCCGCTCTAAATTCGGTTATCAGTGTAGGATTTCAACAGCAACTCCTCAATTTTAGAAAAAAAAAAACCGACTCACACTTTACGTTTTGAAGTAGCCTGTGTCCTCCTCCGGGACTCAAACCATCTCCATGTCAAATTTCATCTCAATCGGTACAGCGGCTTAAGCATGAAGAGGGAACAGACAGACAGAGTTACTTTCGCATTTATTATATTTATATTGATATATGGCTAACACACTGATAATCGAATATAGCGCGAGTGGAGCCACGGCTAATAGCTAGTTAATAATATAGCACAATGCAATCACTTTGTTTCCTTCCAGAGTTTTTTCAAACGGTTTTTTCGTTTCACTAAATACCTCTAATTAATATTCTATGTCAGGTAAATGACCTAATAAAACCTCTGGACGAAAGATGCCTAATCCGATATTCATATCACAGTGCAATGGCGTCTCGTGCAGCGCGCGTCGCGCAACGCACGACCAGCCATTGTCGCGCTCGTGATGCACAGCCCGCGCCCGGTGCAGAAGGCACGGTCACGCACTATCTTGGTACTTACTATCTCTAATAACAATCTAATTTAGGTTTCTCATCAATACTGGCTAATACTTACCTACTATATATTTCCCGTGATGTTTGTTACCTGCGCGATATAACTTTTCCTTTACATTTCACAACCTTTATCTCGGAACTCTTGCATAAACTTTCAACCCCTATAGAACACACTTAAGGGATGATTTTCCAATAATCAATTACATGTAATTTTTTTTATTTGTAACTGAAAATCTATTACCAATTTGAATGATTGTAATATCAAAATAATCGGATTCCCAAACAAAGTTTAATTCTCTATTTTACCCCATTTGGAAATGATTTTTCAAAAACAGGGAAAAATATAATTCTTAATTTATAACCAAAAAGTCCGAATACCAATTCACGGATTTACATACATTTCTAACCCCTATTTTATCCTTTCAAAAGATGAATTAGCAAAATCTTATCCTTTAGTAGAACTTTAAATTCTAAAATCAATATTAATCATTGACTTATATATTACTATTTAAATCATTGATATGAATACTTTTTCTTTCTCTTTTGCTAAAATTAGTGCGAAATGTGCAACTCCAAGCCAAGTATACTACCGAAACAAAAGTAACACTTTTAAGCAACTGTGTTTTTACCATACTGTGACTTTACCAAATTTATTTAAGGCCCCTTTTACAGCCCACTAGCGCCGCCATTAGATATCCTCAATTTTCTCTTCGTAGAAAACCAATTTCTAAAATCCAAATGTCGCAAATATAAAGCTAATCATAAGCTATTTTAGAAGGTTTTATATAGTTTCTAAATAATATCTGTGAGTTGTAGTTGGCATTTCTGCTAAAAGTGGCCGTTTTTAGCAGAAATGCTAACTAAAATGATCTGATAACTGATCTCCTAGATCAGGGACACACTGACTGTAGCGCCACCTACCAGGTCCAATTGTGTTATCAAACCATGCGGGGACCCAGTTGAACGTACACAATCAAGTATCATTAATATCCTCCCTGCGGCTTAAGAGAAGATCAGTGTCACACCGACTGCAGCGCCATCTACCGGGTCCAATTGTGTTTTCAAACCATGCAGGATTTCAATTGCAAAAACTCAATATAGAAAAAAAAACCGGCTCACACTTGACGTTTTCAATTAGCCTTATGTCCTGTCTTGGGACTTAAACTATCTCAATGCCAAATTTCAGCTTAATCTGTATAGTGGTTTAAGCGTGAAGAGGAAACAGACAGACAGAGTTACTTTCGCATTTATAATTTTAGTGTGGATTATATGGATATGGACTGAGAACACCTTCAGCTACAGCATATATTGATAACCACCACCTCAAATCGTTCACCTTTGCATAATTTACTAGAATATCTTACCTTTTTTATCGATCTTACCTCAATTAAAAACAGGTAACTATGCAAAATAATTACCAAACAACTTTCGGCGCTCAAAAACATTGACCCAATTAAAAAAAAAACTGACAATTTAAGAAAAGCATAATCTAACTTGGCCTCTAAAAATACTTACGGTAATTCATCATAATAATTAACATTTTGATAATACGCACGCAATATGTCCTCGCCTTTCTGTTCTTCTTTTTTATAAGGGTTCTGTAGTCAAATAAGGAACCCATAGTTTTGCCATGTCTGTTCGTCCGTTCGTGGGCCACGACAAAGACCGCAAAGGGTTCATCACACAGACGTGTGGTTCATCATGACATTTTTTTTTTTTTTTTTTGTTTTTAATTTGTCCAGGCTTCATCAGAAGCTCGAGAAGGCTGTTGGAAATTAAATCCATATAGCCTAGCATAGACACAGTATGACTCTAATAATGGCGCCAAAAATCACCAGTTCGTCGGAGCTCTAACTGAAAAATTTTACAATTTTGTTCGCCGTTACTTGCTAATTGTTTTTATTTAATCCTCTATAAGTCTTCGATGCACATCTTCATGTCATCTTCACAGATCTTCGTAAAATCTGCTGAAATTTGTCGTCGAATCCTACTATACTAAATTTAAAAAATAAACAAGCAAAAACTCGTCTTCATGGTTTAAATCCGCACTTAGAACCTCATGACAATAAAGACCCGCCAGGGTTGCCTAATCAAGAACTGCAAAATTTATCTTTTTATTTTTAAATAGTTAAATCCTAATAATCCATACTAATATTATAAATGCGAAAGTAACTCTGTCTGTCTGTTACCTCTTCACATTTTAATCACTGTACTGATTAAGATGAAACTTGGCATGGAGATAGTCACCGAAATCCTACACCGATAATCGAATTTAAGGCGGGTGGAACCACGAATAAATTTGGCATGGTGATAGTTTGAGTCCCGGGAAAGGATATTAGGCTACTTGAAAATGTATATCTATAATCTATACCGATAACCGAATTTAGGGAGGGTGAAACCGCGGGCAACAGCTAGTTAGTTATAAGAACAAATTAATTTAGATTTTTCGGCTAAGAAACTTCGGAGATATGAAGGTCGGAAAATTTTAAAACATTTTAAAAATAAGTAAAAACTTTGTTTAGACCAGATGGCGCTGTGTGTAGTCTCCAAAAATACCTATTTATTATGTTTTCTATTATCAAACATATAATTAACAGCGGCGGAACCCTACACAACGCATTGCCCGATATGCTCTTGGTCGATTTTAATTAAGACCTGCTTGCCTAAGATTGGAGATATTTCTAAGTTTATTAGTTAGTTTTATTGTTTGTTTGGTTGCTATTTATGTACGGTGTTGCCACAGCACAGCAGTTATCACCTCACTCCCCGCTGGAAGTTACCAGGGCGTATAATTTATTTTGGCTAATAGTTTATAAATGTGCTTAAATTATGTATATTATATTCACACCTTCTTACAGCATTTAGCTATGCTTACGTAGTTTTTTGCATGATTTTGCTAGTAGTATGTAAATAAGTCAAAGTTAAGAAAGACTTAGGCGTAGAACAAGAAATGATTGTTGTAAGAATGTTGGTCATGGTTGTTTCCCTTTCTTATGATGTGCGATATATACCAGACGATCCGTAGGCGGTCGCAAAAAGCTGTCAATTTTTGTGGTTATGAAATTTTAGGAAAGCTGGAGGTGGAAAACCATCGTTAGCTAATTAGATCTCGAAACATTTGGCGGTGGGTATTTTTACGTTTTTCGAAATTTGGGACAAAGTCTAAAAACTGGATTGACATGGCAAATAGGGTATTGTATGAATGGAATTTAAAAATAAATATATTTTATAATTTTACAAAATAATAGTTTATGAGTTATTGCCAATTTTTTTTTAAATATTGCCGAGCGCACTATCTTCGATGTTTGTGAGCTGATCTGATAGATAAATTAGCTACATTTTGCAGAAAAACATTCGAATTCGAATATACATAGTTTCTGCCACGTATTTCGCCATTATCTCTATCTCCCACCTGTTACCCCCTGTTTCAGGATCTAAATAGGCTACCGTAGCGACTCTTTGTTGTCATGATGAACCATAACTTTCAAACTGTCAGCAATTTTGGGACTGCTTGACTTATAAGTACACTGTGGCAGATCTGTGTAGCCATATCAAGATATCCCGTCTTCAATTACTAAAAGACGAATACTTTTAAATGATTTCAAAATAATGAGGAGGTTCTCATTTATTCGGTTGTTGTAATTTTGTTGCCTCAGAACTCCTTCATTTATAACTCCAGAGTCTCACTAGTCTTAACAATCAGCTCCTTAGCGAGCAAGTAGGCATTCTTACGTTCACGCTTGTTGGGTTCAACAAGATTTATCAGAACAACGTTGAGCAGCTCATTGGATACCACATCGGATTCAGTGATCAGAGGGCAGAGGACATCCAGCATGAAGGACTTTACCTTCGTTGAGTGCTCCGAACTTGTAGAAAACAAAATCTAGTGTTTAAATTCGTATGCACAGGTAATATTAACTATAGCACGGACGCGAAGCACGAAGAATTTCGTACATTGACCTTTTAGCCTGTGTTCAGTGTACAGTAGTAATTTCTGATGAAAGCGGTCTTGGCATCTGTGCGAGCGCGACGGCAAATAATAATGCGCTCGCAACAAAGACAAACAGTGGTATTTTTTTACGCATAGGGAAGGATTTACCTACAGATTGGTCCCATTTTAATTCAGTAAGGATTGGTCCCAGAAAACCAGATTTTATGACTTAGATGAGATAGTAATTTCAAGTTGTTTCATTTTGATTATTTAGACGAGCCCTTATCTGTATTAACGTTAAGACTGGTCATGCAAGTTTCTGCGTGGCGGAGGCACCGCTGTAAATGCGATTAACAAAACATTATACGTTTTAATTATCGTTCCGCATTTTAATACGTGCAAACTTATATGACGCGCACTTTAATGGTCAACTCAACATTAGGCTGGATGCACTGCGGCGAGGCGTGGCAAAATCGTAACGCATTACATTTGGTGCGAGCTTTAGAATTTTACTGCTAAAGTAAATATTCTGTCAGTCTCTGATTTGGGGTCTTATTTTTTTCTTTTTAAGTGGATTTTAAGTCGGCTTATGTTTTTTTTACAAAAAAATTTATTAGTTTAATAAGTTTGTTAGCATTTTCAATGTTTAAACCATTTTCGAATACTCTCAAATGTCATGAGTGTTTTTTTTTTTATTACAAGAATCTTATAATCTATAACCTTTCATAATTAGACTTTCGATGTTGTACAAAGATCTTACATGGCAAGTAGGATTTATTCCATTATTTATCATAAATATTTACTTTACCTGACGTTTTCAAGTAGCCTATGTCCTTCCCAAGGACTTAAACTATCTACTTGCCAGATTTGACTACGGTTACACCCGCCCTTAATTCGATTATCGGTGTAGGATTTCAACGGCAACTCCTCAATTATAGGAAAAAAAATCGACTTACACTTGACGTTTTCAAGTTTTAGCTTATGTCCTTTCCCAGGTCACAAACTACCTCCATGCCAAATTTCATCTTAATCGGTACAGCGGCTTAAGCTTGAAGATAAAAGCCAGACGAGTTACATTCGCATTTATAATATTTACTAGACTTTGCCAGCGGCTCCGCCCGCCCTAAATTTGATTATCACCATAGGCTTCTTACGGCAACTCCTTATTTTAAAGTACTTCGTTAAAGCAAGCTATAGCGGCAGCTTTATTTCGTTCAATTAGTTACTCCTGCGGGAACTTTTGAATTATCCGGGATAAAGAGTAGTCTTTATCCTAATTAAGGAGAAATCATGCTCTCTAAAAGTGTCTCTAGGGTGGTGGCGTGTGTGTCAGGTCGTTACGTTCCCTAAAACATGGTTGAGCGAAGCGAGGGCTGATTCATGTGTCATACTCGTGAACGGGTGCCGCCTGTGGAGGCTTGTCTGCTCTTGCAAACTTCTTTGTATTCTTGTATTTAGTCTTACTTTTTTTTTGTTTATCAATACTGTAAGACATTGATTATTAGTGGTGAATACATAAACTGTCTTTTTTTATATTTTGCAATTAGATACTTTTTTTTGTTATGCTTGTGCATTTCATGTTTTTATGTTTGTAATGGAAATTGTCCTTCTATGATAGGGAGTGCATTTTCCAACATTTTAAGTGGACGCTGTAAGAGAAAGGGAGAAAAGAAATGCCCTTGCTGAGTTTCTTGCCGGTTCTTCTCAGTACAAGGTCTCCCGTCCTATAGACTTACGAACCGATTGCGTAGTGACATTCATTAGTGCTCAATTATTGTAGCCTAAATTGAATAAATGATATTGATTATTAATGTTGATATTGATATGTAGTATGAAGTGGGAATAATTAGTTATTTAGGTTATTTATAATTCGGTTCAGTTATCGGCGTAGAACTCCTTAATTATACTAATAAAGTTTGCTATAGCAAGCTATACTTCGTTTGAGCTTGGTTATAGTAATTCCCGCGGGATCTTTTGATTTTTTCGGGATAAAAACTTTCCTTTGTCCTTCCCCGGGACTCAAATGAATCAGTTCAGCGGTTTAAGCGCGAAGAGGTAACAGACAGACATACAGAGTTACTTTCGCATTTATAATATTAGTATGGATTTTAGTGCTTGATTATTTTTTTCATATGCAAATACATATATGTATGTACATAGGATAGGTAGTCACATCACATCACACACCATTCGCTCCCAAATTTTATTTACAATACAATACAATACAATATTCTTTATTGCACAATTTAAAGTACACAAAAACAATTACAATAGAGGAAATAGCACAATAAGGCGGCCTTATCGCTTAAAAGCGATCTCTACCAGGCAACCTTTGGGTAGAGTAATGTTGACAGGAAGAGGTAGGTGATACATAAAACATCATAAGTAAAATTATAAGGAAGAATAAAGAATATAACAACACTCATAAATACCTTTGTACTTACTATATAGATAAAATACATATACATACTTAATATAATTACTTAAACAAATACATAAAATAAATGGTTATATAATATGAATACATAAACATACATACAATAAATAAAGTAATAAAGATAGATATGTTTGAATAACCAGAGGTTGGTCAAAATTATAGAAAATTAGGAAGTAGTACGTAAGTAATAAGATTTTAACGAATTCTTGAAAAAGGCAGCGACTGGATTTGCCTTATATTTATCGGCAGAGAGTTCCAAAGACTAATGGCTTTTACAGTAAAAGAATGATTGTAAAAATTAGTACTGTGTCCAGGTGTTTTAAGAAGAAGACTAGTAGACGAGCGAAGAGTTAGACAAGGCGATCTGATAAAATTAAACCGCTCTTTTAGATAACATGGTGTAGATGGATTGAATAGCACGTTATAGAGGAGTGAAAGAATATGTACATTCCGGCGAAGTCGGATTGGAAGCCAATTGAGTTGTGAACGAAATTCTGAGACATGGTCATATTTTCGAAGTCCAAAAATGAAGCGAATGCAAAGATTTTGTAGACGCTCCAGTTTATTAAGTTGTTCCTCTGTCAGGTTAGTACAGCAAATGTCAGCATAATCAAGTAAAGGTAGAAGTAAAGACTGAGCAAGCACTATTTTAGTTGACACAGGTAAAAGATTCCGTAATCTTCTCAGGGTTCCGGCCGAAGCAAAGATTTTTCGGCTAATTTCCTTGATTTGTGGAGTCCATGATAACGTGCGGTCAATATAAATACCAAGACTTTTTATTGTGTCACTAAAAGGGATAATGATACCCTCGAGTTTTATTGGGGGTAAATCAGTCCAATTAATCTTCGATATTAATTTTGGGCTACCTATAATTATGGTCTGCGACTTGAGAGGATTAAGTCGAAGTCCATAATATCCACAACATTCAACTATTTTATCATGGTCAGAGTTAATTGATTGAATTGTTGTTACGATATTTTCTATTGGACCATGTGCATAAATCTGGAGATCGTCTGCATATAGATGGTAGAGAGAAGATAGTTTGAGAGTGATAGTGTTAATGAAAACTGCAAACAGGAGTGGGGACAACACGCCTCCTTGAGGTACGCCGGCAGTTAATGGGCACCAGTTAGAGAAAGATTCCTCTACCCGAATGCACTGTCGGCGGACACCCAAGTAACTACGAAACCAGTCAATTACTGTTGGAGATATGTTAAGAGAGCTTAGGATTGCCAACAAAATGTCTGAATCCACTGTGTTAAAAGCATTGCTAAAATCAAGAGCAGACAAGACAGTGACTTGCTTACTGTCCATACCATAACGGATATCATCAATGATCTTAGTGAGAGCAGTAACAGTACTATGACCGGTTCGAAATCCGGATTGCAAGGTATTAAATAAACTATTTTGAGTTAGAAAAAGGTTTAACTGTTGATTAACGAGCCGTTCAAGGATTTTAGATAGGAATGGTAATAATGAAATTGGTCGATAATCGGAAAAAGAAGTTGGATTGGATTTTTTAGGCAACGGTATAATGTAAGCATCTTTCCAAGCTTCAGGAAATACTCCAGAAGCAATGGATGAATTAAAAATGTGAGTAATTATAGGAATAATTAGGTCAATAATTGGAATAATCATAGCACGGCTTATGCAATCACTACCAACAGCACTTGAAGATATAAACATAATACTCTTCTTAACATCACAATCAGTAAATTGACGAAAAGTAAAAGGGAGGAAGTCAGGAGTTGAGGTCATTGAAAGATTTTGCAGCGTAATCGCTTTTTTATTGCTATTCATAGCAGGTACAGAAGTGAAATGTTGATTGAGTAAATCTAAGTTAAGATCTTTTGAAATTGGTGTAGCCTGAGTTTTACCAACTCCTAATGACTTAAGAAATTTCCATATTCTACATGGATCTCCGTTGTCAACGGATTTGTGGATATGGCGTCGTTGTGCATCTCGACACATCGTATTGCAGCGATTTCGCAAATTTTTATACTTTTCTAAGTTGGCTTCAGTAGGGTTAATTTTCAGCTTGGCCTTAGCTCGATTTCTTATTGTAACTAGGAAAACGGGAAGTTCCGCATAGGTTTTGATTTATTTGTGAATACCAAAATATGCGACAAAAATTCGGCCGCATTTCGGCCTGTATTTTTTTATTGCGTTGATTCAGAAGCATGATTTTTTTACAGATTCAAGGGGCCGTAGACCTTAGTATTTGATATTAATTTCAAAATGATAACTGCACGCATTCCTGAGAAAAAACGTGTTGACAGACAGACGGACAACAAAGTGATCCTATAAGGTTTCCTTTTGAGGTTTCCGTTTTACTTTTGAAGTATGGAACCCTAAAAAACTAGGTATTCAATTAATAAAAAGTGTTATGGAATGCTTAAACCTTGAACTTATCTGTCAAGAAGCTCTTAGGACTTAGGAACAGTGACATATAGTTATAATATATAACCTTCTATCTTCTATATTTAAACTTAATGTCGCATGTTGAGCTCGCTGCTAAAACAGCTTGGTGTGTGGTTCCTGATGAAGAGCAGATTTCGACGATCTGGAAGTTTCCTCATACTCACGGGACTTTTTCGATCAAACCCCCCATACATCATTTTCACCCTCAGAGACTCCTCCTGACTAAATATTCAGTATGAGTGACCCCGAAAACCCCCGGATGCAAAGTTTCAGCCGGATCGGTAAACAAATTTTTTCGACCGCCATTTTGAATGCCCCATCTTGTTTTTTTTTTCGCCAGCAGTTGCTCCTCGTTGCCTATAATAATATTAGCACTCCCCTCCTAAGCAATCGTTTTCGAGATAATATCTCAAATAATATAAACGCTTAATAATCGTTTATCTTTGAATTATACTCTATGTTGTATAATTTTAATACATGCCTACTCTGTTATTGTTTTGACTTTACGCAAATGCAAAACATAAACTGCTGTCTATAGTTATTACGGTTATCCGTAAATTTTAATTAAAACATTATGACCGCAAGAAAAATATTCCATTTTATAAGAAAAATATACTTACATTGTTTTTATATTTAAAAAGTAAATTATTAAAAAGTTTTTTTGCTCTCCTGTAAAGTTGACGCTTGCAAGTACTTAACTGGCGATATCCTTCGTTGAATTGAATGTTTGTATGGCGGTCATGTTGTTTTAATTTTTTTTACGATTGATTTCGACCAGGGTGTAGGTATAAATCGTGAAAAAATTATGTTTCAAAATTCTATAGTTTCGGCGGGCTGCACGCGCACTCTTTGATAAGGAGCAGATTTCGATGATCTGGAAGTTTTCTTATACTCACGGGACTTTTTCGATCAAACCCCCATACATCATTTTCACCGAAATCGAAAAATCGACTCAATATTTAGTGTCAGTCAGACTGTCAGACCATTTCGATCAAACCCCCCATATTTGCATTGGGATCCTTGGTGTTGACATCTCTAGCGATGTTCAGTTCAGATCATTTGCTAGACAAGGTAAAGCTGGCGTCCAAAAAACTAGGTGTACTCAACAGAGCAAAGCAGTACTTCACGTCGGGGCAAAGGTTGCTGCTTTACAAGTCGCAAGTCCGGCCCCATATGGAGTACTGCTGCCATCTCTGGGCGGGTGCACCCGGATACCAGCTTGGCCCTTTTGACTCGGTTCAACGACGGGCTGTGAGAATTGTCGACGATCCCAAACTCACTTGCGGTATCGAGCCCTTAAGCCTGAGGAGAGACTTTGCCTACCGCTGCCGTTCTACCGCTTGTACAATGGGTTGTGCTCTGAGGTATTGTTCGAAATTATGCCCACGGCTACTTTCTACCATCGCACCACTCGCCATCAGCAGGGAATTCATTTCATTCATTCAACACTTTAGAAATGGTCGCGTACAGTACGGTTTCAGAGAAACTTCCTCCCGCGAACGCTTGGGTTGTGGAATGACCTCCCTGCCAAGATTTTCACCAAGGACTACAGTATGGGGTTCTTCAAAAAGAAGTGATTAGATTTCTGAAGGGTCGGCAACGCGCGAGTGATACCCCTGGTGTTGCAAGCGTCCATAGGCTGCGGTGACCGCCTACCATCGGCGGACCTTAGGCTTGTTTGCCAGCTTATGGGTATAAAAAAAAATATCATTTTCATCCCCTGGAAGCGCCTTCCTTGTGGAATAACGAGAAAATATTGTACACGTACATGGCTCAACTATTTGAATGAATTTTTTTTTTAAGTTTTATTTTTGGAAAAGTTGTATTTTTTGGAAAAACATAATTAATAAAAAAACTATTTTCAGCCAAAATACAGATCAAAGCTCGGTCCCCACGTACTTATTATTTATATGACTACGATGAATGTATATTTCTCTTATGACTAATTTTTACGTTGACTAAACGAATAATTGATAATTCAAATAGTGTACTGGCGCCTTTTTGAACCATAAACATGGCCTAGATTCTACTTTAACGTACAATGATCTGTGGAACAATATAGCGAATTAAATCTTATCTATTTGCAGTTCGGAAAATAATGTGCTAATCGCTAACTTACAGCAATAAGATTCATTTTAGATTGAATTTATAACTTACTAGCTGTAATAGATTTTGGTATATTTAAATAATGGTTTAGAAAAAAATAGGAACAAAAGAAACAGGTACCATTTTTGGCAGATTATGTTTAGCATTAGTAATAAATACGCGCGATGACACGATTAGAGTTGTCCAAAATTTAGTTACCCCTGTAGGCATATACAAACTATGGGTAGTTAGACTGCTGACCATTGGATAATAATAATGGTCTATTCTGCTACAGAAAACATATAAAAAAATCACCTATACACAAAAAAAAAAAGAGTTTCCAAGTTGTATTCCACCAAAATAATTTGCATCCAGGCAAGAAATCTAACTATTTTGGACATATTTTGTTTTGTTTTGTTCCTAATTTCATTTAATCAATCGAAATAAATAAATTTCTTTTCGTATGAACCATTTTTTTTTTAACCAAATAAATTTACTTTTTTTATTAACCCAACTTAAATTCATTACCCTAAGACAGTTAATGTTCTTGTATAGAGTAAATACATTTTTATATGCAACATTTTATCGAAACAAAAAATATTTTTGCTTTGATATACTTTTTTTTCTTAAATCTGCGACGTCACTTATTATAAAATATGTCTTTCGTTTAAAATAATTGTATCTTAAATCCAGGTCTGTGAAATGTTCAGTAAAGATAATATTGTTTTGAATTAGAGAAAATAATATTTTTAACAGAATTTGTTAGATACTTGACTTAAAATCTGATATTTTCAGCTGAAACTTTTGTTTTAGTCGAAACAAATACAAATACGTGCTTTAAAATATTATTCATTTTCGTTAAAATTAATCAGATAGTATCACTTTGAACGAATTTTCTTTTCGTTTTAGTAAATACTTGCATTTTTATAACTGAATGAACCTCATCACTGTTCTTAATAGGATTTCGTGTTGGGTTTCAATTTTAAATAATTGTTTATTGTAGGGTTTTGTGCGTCAAATTAATATCAGTTTATGCAAGAAACGTAAAGTTAATTATTAACTGAGAATTGAAAAACTCGTGGCCCAGTCGCATTCGTCTATCTGCAACGATAAGCGAAGTTAAGCAACGTCGAGCGTGGTCAGTATTTGGATGGGTGATCGCTTAGCGGCACACTTTTCTTTCTTTCGTGTTAAGGAAGGTTCGCTCAACTATCGTAACAATTATAATTAAACATAATAACACTGTATCATCGGCTAAAAGCAAGAATAGCTCACTTTTCTTTCTTTCGTGTTAAGGAAGGCTCGCTCAACTGTCGTAACAATTATAATTAAACATAACACTGTATAATCGGCTAAAAGCAAGAATAGCTACTAGCTCGACAAACGTCCTCCAAGTCACACAAAGGCAGTGCGGTAGACTGACGCGTATATGACCCAAGCCTCCAGAAAGAGGTATGTGCCCCTGCAGCAGGGCACTAGCTCGACAAACGTCCGCCAAGTCACATTAAGTCAGTGCGGTAGATTGACACTATATGGCCCAAGCCTACAAAAAGAAGACCTGTGCCCCTGCATTAGCCCTACACTAGCTTTTCGGTAAAGGAAAACATCGTGAGGAAAAAAGGAATAAAAAAGGACGTATGTGAAGTTCACAATCCACACTGCGTGAGGACTAAGGCTAAGGTGAGTTTTTGCGTATTTGTTACTCTATTATCGCGTTGGCGTATTCATTAAAAGTCCTATGAGAAAATACCGTCTCTAAACGCGTCCGCTGGTGGCGCTTCTTTATTTCCATACATATTTCAGTTGACGCGAACGCTATAGTAGCGTTAAAAACTCACACTAGACACACAGATCGCCTTCGGTGAAATTACTAAAAAAACTTTTTTTTTTCTATGAGCAGGTTAAAAGTGTTTTCCAGAAATAGATCATCCTTAAATCCTTAAAGTACGAAAACGATACCAAACTTGTCGTAGTAGGTACATTTGGTCAAAAATCGAACGCAGACTCGATGGCGAGAGATGCACTTTTCTGCCCCCTCCCTCGCCTAGCTGCGGGGTATCTCCGCATGTCTTCCAGGCTAAATCAGTTTAAAACAAGCCAATAATCAACTGTGCCAAGCAGCATCTTCCTAGATAAAAGTACAAGTTTGTACCATATAAAGCGTCCAATAAAACCCCCACTAAAGCTAGAAAGTGGGGCAGAATAGAGGCTAGGGTGGAGTGACGCTGTTGGAAACTGATATTTTTATATCAGCATCATCATATTAGCTTATATTGCTACACTGCTGGACATATGCCTCCTCTGTCGTGCCAGTTCTCCCGGTCCTCTGCCCTCCGCATCTAACCAACTACGAGCGCGGTCACCACTGTACGACACGTCTGCTCCATCGGCCACCGGTCCTCCGACAGGTGTGCGAGCTATGGCGGTGACTTTAGTTCTCAGGATGTCCTCCTTTCGGATTCGATCCCTCAGAGAAACTCCGAGCATAGCTCGCTCCATCGCGCGCTGTGCTACTTTGAACTAATGGACCAGCCCCGTTGTAAGTATCCCCGTTTTGGCATCGTAAGTTATGACATTTTATTTATTTAATTTAATATAGTATGTTATAAACAATACAATTAATATGCACTGCGGCGGGCTTATCGCATAGTACGATTTCTTCCAGCCAACCTTAAATTGATTCCGAATTTTTCTCTTTTTATACATGATATTTTTATGGCTAAAATATAATAAATAAACAAATCCTCGAGGTTTTAGGCACTTTGGTTAGTCTAGGGCAGCGAATATCCACTTATCAATGCCACCTATGTACATGATGATATTAAGTCGCTACTCGAAAACAAAGCAGAATAAACCAAGTACAGTAAAGTTAGTATGCGTCGCGCGCCCTTCGTCTGGACACAAAAGCTCTCTACTCCACGTACCATGCAGATGATACACCGTCACTGCATCGATGTAACATCATTACCATCGTATTTAGGTTGGGAGCAACGCACTTTACTTTGCCGTACTTACCCACTCGTATTTGATGTCGGTATTTTTAACTTAGTAACGATAATGAAGTACTATTGGGGTTTTATACATCTCCTAGTGACTTATAAAGTCCTAGTACATCAATCTTATAAACACACAAAATCTTCATAGAAGATAATGAAGTACTATGGGAAGTTTTATACATCTCCTAGTGACTTATAAAGTCCTAGTACATCAATCTTATAAACACACAAAATCTACATAGAAGTAAAGATGTATGTAGTTAGGATTTTCATCAGTCAGACTTGTGCCTTGGTAGCTCAGTGGTAGAGCACTTACGCGGAATGTTAGTGTCGCAGGTTCAAGTCCTGGCTCGAGGTTAATCTTTTGACTGCATCTTTGCTATGAAAGTATTTATTTATATTGGGAGTTTTGGGATTTAGTTGGATGTAAATTTTTGACTGGGTTTTAGGAATGTTATTTTAAGGGGGAACGCGTGTGACCTATGTGTTGATTTTCTAAGGTGAAAGAGATGTAGGTATGTGGTATTGTGATATTACTACATGAGCGATCATTCTTTCCGTTATTATTCCATGAAGAACGTCATTACATCTTTCACAGAACAACAAATATAATGCAGTAATACGATCACGACACTAACCTCCGAAGGGGTGGTCAGAGATGTTACATACGTATTTATGCCTGTAACATCCACGTTTTAGCAATGGCATTCTGTGGCCTATTGCTGTGGCGAACACGAACCAAAGGGATGCTTTGACATGGCATTATGAAGTAGTTATATTAATTTAATTTTTTTTTAATTACCTTTATATGCTAATAATAGATCTTCTAGTGTTAATAATAATATATCATGAAAAATACATGTCATTTACTGTTGCTGCCGCCAGTCATCCTTACCAGCCTCATACGCACCCACCGTTCACCGTCACCTTCACCGAGACCTCTTTGCGCCACAGTCCACACGCGGAGCTAACAGATTGTGGACTGCACATACGTCTTTTTTGACATATACAGGTGTCTTCACGATGTGTTCCTTCACTGAGAAGCTAGTGCTGTGAATAATCAGTGTACTTCAGAAATTAAAAAAATCATTGGCACACGCCGGGCTCCAACCTCCGTCCCTCAGGACGCAAGCTAAAATCGAAACATCTAGGCTTCCAATGTCTTACCTGTGTGAAATCAAGACTTTCTTATTTTTAATATTAGTCTGGTAAAACAATTAATTACATATTTAAGTAGGTATTAAAAAAAATCTTTTCCAAGACTTTCAATATTACAAAAATAACTCTTTAACTTCTAAGAATGTAATCGTCACAGACACCAACAATTGGAGAACAACTCAATATGACCCAAAAAAAGGAACTTGCTGTCAAAGTTAAGTACTCTATACAACATATAAAATTTGTTATCTATTACCGTTAACACAGTGACTTACCAAACATAAGCCAGACTTTAACCAGCATTGGATATGATTGAAGAGGAGTAAGATAAAGTCGTTGTGTTTTTGAGTGGATAGGTTTATCTAAGGTTGTGGCCAGAACGTTTTAGTGTTTATCAGTAAAGACGCAGGCTCTCTGTCGAGAATGTCGCTATTATCTGGTAGGCACGCGCCAGTGACACTATAGACACAGCCCATGTTTAGACAGAGCATTTTAATTTTTGATAGATACTTAAATTTATTTAAGGAATGTAAATTATAGGAATAATTTACCAATTTTAATTGATAAAATATCGTGTTAATGTAACAACAAACTATTTGTTTCTTGTTTTTTTTTTTGTTTGGCAGCACCTAATTTAATTCGACAGACTGCTTAAACGTATCCTAGATTAGCACATCGGATACTTCTATTCCAATTAAGATTTCTCGAGATATAAGATCATTCCGAGTGAAACTTCGAAATATTGATAAGGAAATGGGTTTTCTGTGTTTTCGATAACACGTCGATCCTAGTTTTTGGTTGTTATTCAATAGAAAAAAAATAACTCTGTTGCTAACTAGATATTTCTTGTAGCTTCACCTATTCAAAATTTACTTATCGATATAGGATTCCTACGGCAACTCTAGCTATCCCTTTCCCAAAAATCAAGTCACTCTGTTCAAATGGCCCGCCTAAATGGTGTGCCACGACGCTACGTCGCGACGTCGTGACAGCCTCTTCTATCTAACACAAAAATGTTAAATTTAAAATATTTTAATCCTACGTGTTTGTCCAACAGACAACTAAATTAAGATTGCGATTATTAAGATAGAAAAAATAGAACAAGATACGATTTAAGCAATCAATTAAATCTTTAAAAACTTTGCAAATTGTGAATTTAACGATTAAATTAAAATTAATTAGGTACCTACTCTTCAATATATTAATGTTCTACAGCTTGTATAATTTAAGGAATTGTTCGATATGATGTACACGGCTACTAATTTCTACCATCGCACCGCTCGCCATGGAAGGGAATTTATCCTCACACCTTAGAACCTAAATGGTACGTACAGTGCGGTTTCAGAGAAACTTCCTCCCGCAAACGTTAAGGTTGAGGAATGAGCTCCCAGCCAAGGTTTTCTTTAAGGACTACAGTATAGGGTTCTTCAAGAAAAAAGGGTCGACAACGCGCGAGTGATGCCCTAGGTGTTGCAAGCGTCCAAAGACTGCAGTGACCGCTTACCATCAGGCGGACCGCAAGCTTGTTTGCCACCTTAGTAGTGTAAAAAAAATAATAAAAAAAATAGTATGAAATAGGTAAAAAGTCCAGTCTAAGATTTTCTTACATCTATGGTGGATGTTGGAGTCATCTCCCGAATATGTGAACATAGAGACGGACAGACGTGTTATCTATATTGTAAATTACGGTAAAACAGTAGGCGACACTTTTTTTAACAAATTACAAATTACTTTAAGAAAAACTAAACTATTTTGGTAGACTCCTTTTTTAATGGAAATAACAGTGTTTGCGAAGTATTTAGATGAGTGTTACCACGTTTCTAATGGAAGCTACATTAGTGATTTTTTAATGTTGGAATTTGGATTTACAAAATTACAAAATTAAAAAAGCGGTTAAGTACGAGTCGGACTTTTACACTGAGGATTCCGGGTTAGGGGCGGGCATTTGACACCTTTGAGACTAATAGACTAATAGACTCGCCAGCAGTAGACCGAAATAATTTGATATGATGATGGTGCTGATGAGACTGAAAGAAAACTGAGAATTGGTAAATAAAAGCACTGTGAAATAATGACATTTACCTACTCATCAAGTTTGACCAAATTAATGTATACATCATATTATTCATTATATTTTTTAATCAATAATATGATAATAATTTCTAACGTACATTTTTTACAGAACGTGAACTAAATAATAAAGAACACAAAAACAAAAAACATGCTTCAAATAAGTTAACGGTAGGTAATAGTCGACTTATCAAATGTACTTCAAAAGGCAAAAATTTACAGGCCACACACATACATAACGTACTATAAATATGTTCTGCGCAGTATGACATATTGACAACACTCAAAAACTCCACATCCATAGGTCTAAAGAGGCATTTGCTTTTAAAAAAATAAAAATAAAAAATCCTACTAGCCGCAAGACGATACTGAGATAATGATAATCTGTCACACCAACGCCAAACGAATGGATGACAGAATTGACAGGTGACAAAAAAAAACATAAATAATGATTATTTCGTAAGTTCTATCCTGAAACATACGTAGAGACGGGTGCAGAGTGTGCAATTTTTTCCTGATTTATCTAATAAAAAATGTCGGTGGTGGCCGAGGCGTTTAAATTTCACTTCACGTCTCAAGTGGCGGAGGTTCGAACTACGGTGTCGTCGTGTACCAATAAGTCTTTTCTTAATTTCTCAAGTACACTGATATATTTATTCACACCACTGGTTTTTCGGTGAAGGAAAACATCGAGAGAAAATCTGCATACGTCAAGGAAAAAAAAGACGTATGTGAAGTCTATCCAATCCGCACTGGGCCCGCGTGTGGACTATGGCCCAAATCACCCTCGGTGAGGGTAGCCCGTGTTCCAACAGTGGGAACTTATGAAAGCTGGCGAGATCTGAAAAAACAAATATAGGTTATGTTTCTTACATACCAAACTTTCATCTGACGTACTTTTCCATTCTAAGTAGATGGTACCGTAACTATATAAGCCTTTTCAAATAATGATTGAGAATACTAAAATTGGCCATGTTAGTAATTTTAGTATTACTCCAAATTATCGTCATCAGTTTGTCAAATAAGTGGTGTCAGAGAGCGTGGGATCTGCTCTGTGTTTCCATTTCTGTCGTTGCTGGCTATTCTTAGGAATCTCGCTACTGAGATACATAGATGTTGTAGTTTTCCAATGTTACATTTAGCACGGTAAAAGATTACTTTTAAACGTATTAATACATATTATATAATATAATTGTAATAAATGTGTATCGTATTACAACTTGTTATTCAGATAGGTAGAGATAGCTGTGTCGATGTTGTTGCCATATTATTTTACGTATATGCGTAATGCGTGCACTTCTTTGTATTCGAGCAGAATATCTGCACGATGTCTGCACTAATAGATGTGACAATGTGCGTCTTAAACACTAACGGTCATCTGTCTTATTCCCCGACTGCGCAATGCAAAGGAAGGGTAATGTGTTTATCAACCTATGTATGTATGTATGTATATTTTTTCCTTTGTGGCGCTCTACAGACTAAACGCATGGACTGATTTTGATGATTCTTACGTGAATCGATTTGTCTTAATCTTTCGAGTGTCACTAAAGATATGACAGAAATCAAAATTCAATATGGTGAAAGCCAAACGCCATATTGTGAAAAAGAAAAAAATGAAAGTCGACGATCTATGTCAAGTGGGGTATCATTGAATAGGTATTTTAAAATCATTAGGTTTCTCTTATCATTTTTTATTATGAATGATCATTTATAAAATCTATAACGATTTAAAGTTGGTTAGCAACAATTCTTACTTGAATCTTCATACTTATGATTAGGGCATACAGAACCGGTACCGGTTCCATGATTTCTAGTACCCGGTTCCATTGCTTCTTTCGAAATACGGCTTTAATTTTGATATGAACTAATAAAAAAAACATATCTAAAAAACAAGCTTCTATTTAAATGCTCTAAAAAGAAGACAGCAAAGTTAAAATCGAATCAAAGGCATCAATTTACATTACACAATTTATATGATTTAAGTACTTCTTGCTAGATTTTATGAATTACATTATTTTTTTTATGCGGATATTATAGAAATGAAATTAAATTTGTTTTTGACTTACAATCGTTTAAATAAAATTTTAAACAAAAAAAATCAACAAGTTAGTCTTTATAATTACTTTTCAGAGAACGGGGGAACCGGGTATCACAACAGGCGGAACCGGTTCCATCCAATGTACCTACCTACTCCAGAACCGGGTATACCCGGGTAATTTAGGAAGCGGGTGGATGCTCTACTTATGATAAATAATCGTTTAGACTACCGCAAGCTACTCAATAATCTTCACAATATTAACTCCCTTCATAAATTTACAAGATTACGATATTTACCTTCGTATAATTCTGACTAAAAATATTTAAGGCTACATAAGAATTTATCATAACAACTTATTTTTTTTTTTTATTTGTTATTTATAGTCGATTAGTTTGGTTTTTTTTAATTTTTATTTTTATTTACCCAGTTTTCATGTTATCTGTCTACCTGGGTCCTCACTTTCATCACATTGCATGCTGTGTTGTCTTACTCTTCAACAATTTTTGATTTGTGTGATCTGACAGTTATTTATTTATTTACTTAAGATATTTAGTGTAGGTACTTCATTATACTTACTTACTAAACGTAACCTTCATATACCTACCATTTTTTTTTCTTTAACAAGATTAAACATGGTTTTGTAGATTTTAAAACCATGTTTTCTTAGGCCGAATTTATGGCTGGTAGGTAGGTACTATTTACTGGCTATTCACAACTAACAGGAAAAGTTAGAGTTAGAATTGAAGATATAACGAAAGATGTCTAAAGATTCCTGAATCTTATCTTCTCCATTTTAAGATTTCATTGAATTTTCCATAAGTCGTTAAAAGAAGCTATTCCTGAATAAAACTATCCAACAATACCATTACAAAAATTATAAACATAACAATCCATTCGCGACTAAAAGAGTCCTCTTCAAGCTTAATAAGAAGCACTTTTGTGTCGACACCAATGGAAAATAACACCAAGCACCGTAAAAGTAAGAGCATATGGTAAACAGTGTTTTACTTTAACTCAGTGTGTCACCATAGTACAAGTACTATTCTACTGTCTCCGCAACCTATCATTCCTTTGTCGGGCAGTCTAAGTATACGAAACTATGTGAAAAAAATTATACTATGATTGGACTCATGAGAAAAACAAGACGCAACAAATAACTGGATGTAATGCCTTGTTAGGGTTGACTTGTATGCAATTAATTCTTTTGAAGCATCTACTTACACAGCATACTGTTCTTTCTGTTTAGATACATCACCGAAAGTTTATACATGAATTTACTGTAAAATTTAGCAATATAAGTAGGTAAACTGACTCAAATGACCAACAGGAAGTTTATCTCAAAGGTTGAATTTAAAAAAATATTAAAATTGACTTTGGTATTGAAATGATTAAATGTAAATAATTTCAATCTTACAAGTGTATTTGTGGTTCGTTCACTAGTTTAATTCTATGGCCACCATGGTCTAAACTGCATTAAATGTACTGGGAGATTTTCGCGTCACCACGCCTTAAATGACATCTTAAAACGGGCTTTAAATATGGACAACATGCTAAGCCTTCTTGAGCCTCTTGTTCTCAGCCGCAACGAATGCAAAAGACTAGATCGTCTTACTCTGGTACCATGGTAGGTATATAGGCTACTCTATGGTTTGGGACTTTCGGGCAATTTAAGTAAATTCTTTTGCCACTACCTATCTGAACAATACCATAAAGATAGCTTGGTCAGCCGCAGCTGCAGCTAAGCTTAGATTACTTACTACTTACTTACTACTACTTAAATGACTATTCAAAGCTTCTCTCATCATATATTTTAATTCCGCTTGTCACCGAAACAGCCGGCCCATAGTGCTCTTAGGCCTTATAAGAGCTTTTACCCGTGGTTTTACCCGCCCCAAATACGGTTATTCGTATAGGATTGCAAATTCAAATTGAAATTCAATATAATTTATTCAGTTTAGGCCACAATAATTGAGCACTTATGAATGTCACTACGCTATCGGTTCGTAAGTCTACAGGGCGGGAGACCTTGTACTAAGAAGAACCGGCAAGAAACTCAAAAAGGGCATTTCTTTTCTCCCTTTCTCTTACAGCGTCCAATTAAAATATTGGAAAATTCCCTCCCTATATGGACACTTTCCATTACAAAAATAAAAAAAACATGAAATATAAAGCACAAGCACAACATAAAAAAGTATCTAATATAAACAAAAGACAGTTTATGTATTCATCACTAAGAAATAATCAGTGTCTTACAGTATTAATAAACAAAACAAAAAAGTAAGACTAAATACTAAGAATACAAAGAAGTTTGCAAGAGCAGACCAGCCTCCAAAGGCGGCAATGGCAACTCCTCAATTATAGAACAAAACTGACTCACACTTAAAGTTTTTAAGTAGCCTATGTCCTTCTCCTAGCCTCAAACATCTCCATGCCAAATTTACCCGCGATTACACACGCCTTAAATTCTGTTATCGGTGTAGGATTTCAGCGACAGCTTCTCAATTACAGAAAATAAAAGACTTAGACTTGACGTTTTCAAGTAGCCCACTCGTATGTCTTTTCTCGGGACTCAAACTATCTCCATGCCTTTGATCTTACCTTACCTTACCTTGATCGGTAAAGCGGTTTAAGCGTGAAGAGGTAACAGACAGACAGACAGACAGAGTTACTTTCGCATTTATAATAGTAGAATTAGTATTATTATGTCGCCATCACAGAGAAAAAGACCTTTTAGTAGGATTTTACCTCGTTCAGCGCATTTCTCCTGCAATAGAGAGAGGAAATGCAGCTAGTGTTATGGGTATAGTTTTAGACTTCGAGTTAGTTACCTAGTTAGCAAATATTTAGTTATTAACCTAATGTTTTTGATTTAGGTCTTTTTATATCTTGTTTCTTTCTTTTCTATTTATGTTACCTTTTTTATTTAATTATTTTAGGGTATTTATTTATATCCTAAAATAATATATTTGATTTCATTTGCAGTGTGTAGTAGATTAATATTTTTATTTATTATTATAAATTAACATTAATTTTTACTTGAAAAAAAAAAAAATTATTGCAAAAACAATCTTTTCAAAAATTGTATAATCAGACTAGGTTTAGAAAAGAAAACTTTTTAAATTTTGTATAAAAACATAAAGCTTCCAGCTGTATATGTTATCCTAGTATCAGTGCGTGCTATTAGTTTTCACTTTCCCCTTTAAAAAACAGCCTATGAGTAACCTAAGTCTAAATAAATCGCGAAGCAGTTACGTCAATGCACACACATTTCTTTGAATTAACAAACTACAAACACCACCGCAGAATTCACCGAAACCCCATAATTTCTGAGAAGTGAAAATACATCCAGCTTTTTAGCTGCACGTAAAGAACGCCTCGTCTCCCTGCGCTGAGGGAGAGCTCGCCAAATCGATATGCAACTAAACTGCCGTGTGCCGACCTACACCTGTGGTGACCATGCCGTTGAATTATGTTGAGACAAATTTATTTTAACCTTTACTATAAAAACAAAACTTTACCACGAACCTTCGCATTGCCTAGATAAATCTCGTTTTAGAAGTTTCTTTTCTAGTTTAATATTAAAAGGCAAACCAATCAATATACTTAAAAAAACCGTGGGATGAAAAAGAAAAGCTCAGACACACATACAATAGTGTATGCTGAAGAAAACCGGTCGAATGCGAGTTTGGCTCGTGCACCGAGGGTTCCGTACAAACTAATTATATGTAGAAAGCTCTTCCATCATGAGATCATGTCACACAGGTTTGTGATCAGTTCGATGTTTCCCTATATTTGTAATTTAACATCTTGCTCCTTGCTTAATTTCACGATACTAGGTCAACGGGAGATACCCCATAGGGATTGATTTATTTGTGTCACAATATGCGACTAAAATAACCGTATTTTAGGCATATTTTTTTATTGTATTGATTTAGAATCTTGATTTGTTTTACAACTTTAATGATCGCAGACTTTAGTATTTGATATTCATTTCAACTTGATACTTTGACGAGTTCTTAAGTAAAAGGGTCTTGACAGACAGACAGACAGGCAGGACAGTTTTTTAGTGTGTTATTACTACAAATTAAAAAAATTCAGTTTTTGCTATATTTGTGATGTTAAAGACCTTGCTTTGTGTAAAATTTCATGATTCTAGGCCAACGAAAAGTAAGTACCCTACAGGTTTTGATTTATTTGTGAATGCCAAATTATGTGACAAAAATGGCCGTATTTTACCTGTATCTTTTTATTGCGTTGAATTACAATCTTGATTTTTTTACATCTTCTAGGGACCGCAGACCATAGTATTTGTTATTAATTTCAACTTGATACCGTTCCTTAGCGTTCCTGAGAAAAAAGCTCTTGACAGACAGACAGACGGACAACAAAGTGATCCTATAAGGTTTCATTTTTTCCTTTTGAAGTACGGAGCCCTTAAAAATTACACTCTTTCTTTGGACAGTCGTGTGAAAAGATTTTTTAAAAAATTGCATTTTAGATTCATAAACACCTATTTGTCTCAGATGTATATTTAGCGATATTTCGTAGTACTAATAGCTCGCAAAAAATTTTTTTTCTAAAAATTTAAAGAATTGTCACAGTAATGGGCCTTTATAAATACCTACTTTCAACGAAAATTGTTTTAAATAAGGGCGGTTAACAAGTTTTTCAGATATTCGCACTTATCCGCACAAATAAGCAATGTTATATTTCGTCTACCCTCAATGAACATGGTGTCCCTACACACCCTCTGCGCTCCGTCAGGTGAGTCACACGCCTCTATCTGCGCTCATCTAGCCGTGTGTGAGTGCCACACAAATGTGTGGGTGGCAGACTTGCTGGCGTCAGCGTTTAACAAAGGATTGTTCTGAATTGGATAATTTAGCAAAGAATAAATACTGCAACATTAGTAACTAGTACTGTAAGTTAACACGTCTGCGCCATTAATTTTTTTGTAAGTACATTAACTAGGTATTGTGCCCTTCTCGCCTATAGATAAAAAAAAAACTAACACTTTTGACACCAATACAAAAAAAACACAGCTTTTAAATAACGTAGTGCCTAACATAACCACTTTAAAAGTAAGATTTTTGTCTTTGCTGAGGATATTCAGGCCCTGTTTCTATCGAACTTAATGTAACCTAAAACCTTATCAATGAAGCTATACTGACATACCTAACAACTGATTGCCATTTTATCTTCACATAGCAGAGGGGAAATAAGATGAAAACCCAAATTAGGGGTTCTTTTTAACATGTAGCAGCATGGGCGCAGCGAGGTACAGGCAGGGGGGGGGGGGCAGCTTCCCCCCACCTAGGTGCCCATAACCTGAAGGGATTGGCTCAAAATGAACATGTTTACTATATTAAAATAACATTTTCTATCAAGTCTGCGAAATTACGAACCAATATAAATCGTGATTACTATACCTGGCAGCAGAGAGACCGGTCAGCGCTAGCTAGGTGTTGTTTTTAATATTTCACTACGTTTCTGGCACGCGCCTCTCGGGGGAGAGACTCTCGCCTCGACTATGAAATTACAAGATAATACACACGTAATATCTACACACAAACACACGTACCATCCTAAGCTAAAATATTGCTAAATGTAAATGTGTGCATTGTAAACCGACCCTTTTTAGCACGCCTTTATGTTGAGATCATAGTAATTAGAATGTATGTGAAGTTTGATTGTTTTTTGTATGCTCCTAATTCACCAGGGTGGTTATATTGGGAACAGTCTCGAGTTATTCGGATTCTGGAATTCGAAGAAAAGTGTAGTTTTTGTAAAAAATAGTAGTGTGAGTATTTCTCGCAGCTTAGCCGGTAGTGTGTCTGGCAGCTGTGCAGAGGGCGTGGGTTCGATTCCCGCACTGGACAAACATCTATATCATAATATAAACATTTGTGTGTGTCTTGAGTCTAGGTGTATTTATGTATGATATGTATGTTTTTACAAAAAAAAGTAATATATATGTATCAGCCAGAAACTTGGGTGTCCACTTTTAGACAGTTTTCGTTTGCAAGCAATGCAATTGCGTTGACGCCGCCCATAAAATTGGAGACAAGTTTCGTTTTTTTTTTTTGTAAAGCCCCGTAATTAAATTCATATTAATAATGTATGTGAAATATAAAATTTGTTAATTGGTTGACCAAAAGAATAAAAAACGGTACTCAGCTGAAAAGGATATCGGTCACTGCAAGCCAAAGTCGTCTTTAAGATTTCTCTTAGATACTCAGATTTCTGGCTGATAGTATTTGTATCCTTTATTTGATATCCATAACACAAGCTTTGCTTACGTTGGGGCCAGATGGGCTGGATGTAATGTCCATAAATATTAATTTATTTATTATTAACTGTACTATAACGTTTGCGTATTCGTTGAAGGTCGTATTAGAACGACCTTGACGCAAACGAGACGGTAACAGTTAAAACTTATACTCAGTGCTCTGATCGCAGAGTCCAAGAACCAGTAGTGATTTGCAGAGAAGAAAGATTGACACAAGACAAGAAAACCTCTCCAAAATCTTGGTTACCCAAGGACCTGCGGCTAATTATTTTAAGCCCAACAATGAGATTCGTTTTCGAATCCATTAGCACTAATTGAATGGTGGAGAAACTGAAGAATACCTACGCACGTAGCAGAAACTTTAGGGTTGAAAACTAATCCCACTGGAGTTAGAAAATCACTCGGCTAGTCGTAGTAACGGTTAGCGAAGAATCCACCGTATGGACAAAGATTAATTAATCCCCAAACCTTGTCAGAATTAAAAAAAGAAAAGCCCAGGCATGTAGGTATTTGTTACATTTATTTTTGTGAATATTGGAAGTGAACCCATCTTAGTCCTCACGCTGGTCACTTGACTGTCACACATTCCAAGTCACCCATAAAGCCTCCGACTTATTTCGAAAGAAACTTATTTCCAGTCGCTTTAGTTTTAGTGAATGGGCAACCCCAGGTATTCATAAAAGTAGGCGTAAACTGTATGAATTATATAAAGAAAAAACATATGATAATAGCCAAATATTTAGGGAATATTTAAAAAAATACTCAAAAACCTTTAAAAAGGTCTTGTTGCAAAAGCAATTCACTTCAGACATAAAGTAAAAAATTCAACAAATAAAATAAAAACTACATGGAACATAATAAATAATGAAACTGGTAAAGCTAGAAATTCTTGTCAGGACTTTGAGTTGATTGTAGATGATGCTAGTTTTAAAACCAATTCTGAGGTAGCAGTTGCCTTTGAACAGTTTTTCCAACATCTCAACTCAAGTCCAATTTTAGCAGAAAAATTATTAAAAACTAGTGTTCCTGAATGTAACGTTCCCTTTGTATTTAAAAACATTAGTCCTACGGATATCATTAATACATTTAAAACATTAGAAATTAAAAAAACCACAGACCTTTGGGGATTTTCTGTAAAAACTATAAATTCAATTATTCATGTTATAGCACAACCCTGAGCAATTATTTTTAATAGTTGTGTTGATAGTGGTGTGTTTCCTGATGAGATGAAACTTAGCAAAGTTATACCTCTTTTTAAATCAGGTAGTTCAACAGATCCTAATAATTTTCGGCCTATTTCAATACTACCTATGCTCAGTAAAGTTTTTGAAAAAATCATACTTCGTCAAATGTTAAGCCATTTCTGTATTAATGAGCTACTTAGTAGTAAACAGTTTGGCTTTATGAAAGGCCGTTCCACAACCGATGCAGGAGTGGCACTATTAAAAAATATATATGACGCCTGGGAGGATTCGCATGACGCCCTTGGAGTGTTTTGTGATTTATCTAAGGCATTTGACTGTGTTCAACATGAAAATCTCATCAGGAAGCTACATCACTATGGTATTAGAGGCAAAGCTCTCGACCTTTTGACATCCTATATGAGTAGGAGAGTACAGAAAATAGATGTCAACGGTGAAAGATCTCCGGGATCAGCAGTCACTATGGGAGTCCCTCAGGGCTCAATTTTAGGTCCTTTTCTATTTCTTATTTACATTAATGATCTCCCATATCATGTAAAAAACCATGATATTGTCTTATTTGCTGATGACACCTCTTTGCTTTTTAAAGTTAAGAGACGACAGACATATTATAATGAATTAAATAATGCCCTTTCTAAAATTGTAAATTGGTTTAACGCTAATAATTTGTTACTTAATGAAAAAAAACCAAATGTGTTAAATTTACATTACATAATGTTAGTCAGAGACAGAAATGTATTAATATTAATGGCGAGCAATTAGAACTTGTTAATTCAACAGTCTTTCTTGGCATAACGCTGGACTCCAAACTTCAATGGGGTCCTCATATTCATAACCTAGCCAAAAAACTTAGCTCTGCTGTGTATGCGATCAAGAAAATAAGACAATTGACGGATGTAGACACTGCAAAAATAGTATATTTTAGCTATTTCCATAGTTTAATGACATATGGTATCCTATTGTGGGGTAGCGCTGCTGATGTAAATACAATATTTTTGTTAAAAAAAGGGGAATTCGTGCTATTTATAAATTAGGATCTAGGATATCTCTGAGGGATAGGTTTAGGGAAGTAAAAATTTTAACTTTAGTGTCGCAGTACATATATGAAAATCTTTTATATGTACATAAAAATATCAATAGTTTCAGCAAGAAAAGTGACGTGCACAAAGTAAATGCTAGAAGTAAAAAAAAGCTGTTGGTGCATGATACACGTCTACACAAAATAAGTAACTATTTTATGGGGCAATGTATACACTTTTACAACAAAGTTCCCAATAAAATTCAAAATCTATCAATAAGTAAATTTAAATCTTTTATCAAGCAGGTACTTTGTAAAAAGGCTTACTACAATATTTCAGACTATGTAAATGATAAAAATCCTTGGGACTGATGATGCTCAATTGCAGGATGCATGGGTAAGCCAAATTAAAATGGAAATAAAATAAAATTGTACGGCTAAAAATTTTTTATTTAAAACATTAATTGTATTTTAGTTTATTTGTATTATTGATAGTGTTTTTAAAAGAGTAACTATCGAGTTTCTTGCCGGATTCTTCTCGGTAGAAATCAACAACATTGTGAACCGGCGGGAAGGTGGGAGGGTTCAAAAAATAATATTTTAGAACTTTGACGATTCAAAAGTGATTGTAAAATCCTTATTTGAATAAACCATTTTGACTTTTTGACTTTGACTTTGACTTGGTTAAAAGGCTACTGTCATATGACACAATACAGGACCGACTGTTTTACGTGCCCTACGAAACATGGAGGACTTAGAAAAATGTGCCAGTAGGTGGTCACCCATCTATGTATTGACCACACTCAACGTTGCTTAACTTCGCTTCTGATATACGAATGTAACTCGGCCACGGCAGGGAACCAGCTAGTCGCCTCAACCGTTATACTCCCCACTAAACTCCTTGAAGGAGAAAGCTGAGGCCATAGTCCACCATGCTAGTCTAATTCGGATATTGTTGACCTTGTGGTCTTTGACTTTCAGAGTCAAACTTTCAAGCCGCCCAAGGCCCCTGACACGGAATAGTTAAAGAAGGCCCCTGACTTGGCCTGACGACTACTTACTATGTCATATGATAACTAGTTACAGCACGGACGCAAAGCAGGAAGAATTTCGTACAATGACCGGTCACTATTTGTCTCTGTTGCACGCGCATAATTTTTGTCTCTGTTAGTCAAAAAGTGACTGGTCATTGAACGAAATTCATCCTGCGTAGCGTCCATGCTATACCGACATATTATTATATTTTGTACATTTTATTATTAATGATATTTTTCTATATATAAATTCTATATTTCAGTCGTTTCTTTCTTTTTTCAATAATGATACCATCATTCTTCATTTGTCTGTCTGTCATACGTCACGATAATTGATAAACGTAATTCATGTAAATGTTACATTGAAAAAATTTTGTCCGTCTAGACATACTTACTAAAGTCTAGACTGTGAAGGTCACACTTTTGGTACCAATTCAACCTTTTATTCTGAAAATTCACAACAATACAAGCTCGGTTTAACGAGTAAACGATGATTAACCCATGTTGGTTCCATTTAAATAAAAACAGAATCGAATCAAGGAGACCGGAGTGACTTAGGTTAGAGAATATTTTTCTTTCTACACGACTGCGGCTCCAAAAGGAGGGTTATGTCTTTGACCTGTATGAATGTAATTTATGTCTATTCCTTTGTCCGCTCGTAAGTACTGAACGGCTCAACCGATTTTAATAAATGATCCGTCATTAGATGAGTTCAAAATTTTTTTTTTAAAACCTCGACTTGGGATTAACATAAAGGCGAGTAAATAAATATATAACACTGATAATAAAATGGTCAAGCGCGAGTAGAAAAATAAAACCGATTTTCGATTTGTTGGATCTTGATCTCGTGATATCAATTGAAATTGTCCATAGCAATTTGAAGAGAATCGGATCACAGAGAGCGGAGTTATTTAGGTATGAAAATTAGGTTCTAAGATTCGTTTACATAATGTTTGTTTGTTGGTTTAAGTAGGTTTTTTGTATAACATACACACAACAAACATCTTTGCCGATTTTAATGAAACCAACTTAAAATAAAACATAAATAAACTTCAAATAAATAAAACACTTTGAAAACGTCACCCTGCGCCATCTAGAAGTCCAACGCCGAAAAAATTGTCTTAGCTCAATGTCAACCTGTGTAACGTACAATTAGTCCAATGAAAATTTAACCCTAAAATACGGTTATTTTCGTTGCATATTGGATAAATTAATCAAAATAAATGGGGTACTTCCCGTTAACCTAGAATAATGAAATGTGGTAATAAGCAATGCCATATAGCACACATAAAGGAAATAATCTGTAAACCGTAAATTTTTTGTTACCCACATTACAAAAAAATATTTTATAGCCATCATAAACTTATTTGAAGTTGGTAAACTAACCGCGACCTATGTCAATATTTTGGTGCAAAAGTTTTCCAACGGAAAAAATAAATTTGTCCCTCAATACAGTTTATCTTTTACGGAACCCTCGATGCGCGAATCCGACGAGTTTTGAAGGCTGTTAATTTCTTTTATTATCAACTACAAGCTTTCGCAGATGCATGGGTAGGTCAGGGAGAAGGATTTTCTGTTTAATTTTCACTATAGGTCAAAAATTTCTAGTTGCATTGCACCCAACTCACCACGTATGGGGTTCTTTAAGAAAAAAGTAATTAGATTTTTGAAGGGTCAGCAACGCGCTAACGATACACCAGGTATTGCAAGTATCCATAGGCTACAGGACCGCTAACCATCAGACGGATCGTAAGCTTTTCTGCCACCTTAGTGGTATAAAAAAAACGATTAATATTTTTAGTGCTCTGTACTAAAAATGGTAAAATGTAAGACTTAGATTACTGTTCGTTGATCTGTAGGTATGCAAAATGTTACGGCTGATTATAGTGTTGTTTTGTTTAGAGAAGAAAACAAAGAGAATCAACCAGGATTTGTACTGCGTTATACAGAATTTATGTCTTTTTAATTTGGCAGGATTATGACATTAAACGCATTGAAGCAGTCAACAAAACGCACCTTTATCTCAGCAACTATAATTATATTTACCAAGTACTATATACATATATAGGTATATATATATATATATATATATAGGTATAGTTTGTTCACGCAAAATTCTTCAGTTGTAGCTATTCCTGAGGGAACTGTTAAATTTTCCGGGATAAAAACTACGATAGATACGTCCTTCTCTGTTGACTATACCTTTACTTTGCGGTGTGAACGAAGGACAAACTGGCAAACTCATCAACGCCTGACGGAGGGCAAGTTCTGTCGGTGAGGAACTCATCTGTGTCAAGTTGGGTGCATTATGAACTAGCAGTTGAACATAAAGTTACCATCCTCCCTCAGCCAGACTGCTAATTAAACAATAATCATCTATATTTTTCAGAAAAAAAGAAATTTTCAAATATAACAGTTAGCTATTTAGAAATAGGAAAGAAAACCACAATTTCTATTGTAAATGTTTGGCTAACTTATAGATGCGCAAACTCGAAATCTGAGATATTTAGTAAAATGCACATAAACCATACGTTTTCTATACAATCGATACTCACTAGCGAGTGTCGTAATGACTTTTATGACAAATGTTAATATAGAGTATCTACAACAACCTCTATGGATGATGCTAGATTTTATAGCTTTGTCCATACTTACTTTATATTAATTGGAAAATTTGGATTGATGGATGTTTGTAACTCCATCACGCCAGAACTGCACAGATAAAGATTAGAGTCTGGAATAGCACATAGGCTACTTTTTAAAAGTTGCCGCGGGAATAGACAGGGAACTGGACACATCGCATTTCCCAGCCACATGAAAATAAAAAAGGTCGCTAAAGTGAGCTAGAGACGGAAGGAAAGAGGAAAGATTACAGAACTCGAAGTCTATGATGGTACCTACTTTGATATTATAGGTATATTTAAGACTTCTAAAAAAAAAGTTTAATAAAGAATTAACGAAAAAGAAAATTATTCACTACCCTAATCTCTTCATTTAAAATACTAAAACAAATAAAAATATCTTTTACCTACCCATTTAATCAACACAGGTTATTGTAAACACAGTTAAAAACCTTAACCCTTTAAATTTGATAAAAATCTATTCATCAATTTGAATCCGTTACACCTCTAATCCCAACCCTTCTCTGTCACCCTTCTCTCAGGGCACAAAAGGTCAAGCTACGAATGTAAAGTAATTTAAAGGGTCACTATGGCCTTTGTTGTTATTGACCAATAGCTGTTTTTTTTTACACAGAAGCCCTTTGTTAGCGAAGGTCCAGATGAACCTTAAGGTCGCATTACAGTTGTTACTCGAGAAGGGTCAAGAAAAATTAAATGAGTGGTCACTTCGAATCACATGTGAAGTAATTTATTTTATATATGAACTTGCTTATTTTGTAGAAATGTAAATTTAATGTTAATTTGAATTTAAACTTTGTATTTATTTCTTTATATACTGACTAAATAAAAGAATATTGTGTTGTGTTATGTACGTGGATATATGTATATGTATAGGTATTTTTGTAATAAGTGATGGAATTTTGACATAGTTTGCAGTTTACGCTGTGATTAGGGAAACTGTAAGTTATTGGCTATCGCCAAATGTAGCTGTCAGTCGCGAATCAGTAGTGATGCAGGATGCAGTCGCACTACACTCGCCAAATTGCGCGATTTACTAACTGTACATGAGTAAAGTACGGAAAAACACAGTAAACCACAGAATTATTTTGTTGTATAGTAGCAGGTAATAGACTATCCCAAACTCACAATTCGTATCAGAACCCTTGAATCTGGGGAAAGAGTTTGACTTCCAGAGTGTGATCTACCGCTTGTATAAAGGACTGTGTTCTAAAGAATTGTTCTGAATGATGTTCACGGCTACTTTCTACCAAATCACCACTCGGCATACACAAGAAATTCAATCTCACATCTTAGAACCTAAATGGTCACGAACATTGCGGTTTCAGAGAAACTTCCTCCCGCGAACGCTTAGTTTGTGGAATGAGCTCCCTGCCAAGGTTTTCTCTAAGGATTACAGTATTGGGATTCTTCAAGAAATTAAATTTTTAAAGGGTCGCCAACGTGCGAGTGATACCCCAGGTGTTGCAAGCGTCCATAGGCTGTAGTGACCGCTTACCATCAGGTGGTTGTGGTCCACTTTGTTAGTTCTTGACTGTCTATAAGAAGTAAGTCAGATCAGAGAAGAAAGGTTAATGGCATGTTTAATGGCGACAAGCATCGTGATGAAGTTGCGCGTTGGCATTTTTTTTTTTATACAAAAATAAACAAACGAACACATTACCCCCTACTAGTATATTCGGATAAAAATACAACCACACTGTACGGTTTGGCCTTTGAGGTACGTATGTGTATTTAAATTTAGCTCTTTTTTGTCCTTTGTCGGGTAAATTACACATAAATACTTCCGAAATTGTAAACATTGTAATTCTTAATATTTTATTTTAGACACATTTTTTTTATTTATGTATGCATAGGGTTGCCAGATACCAGGTTCCACCTTTCCAATTTCATGATTTGCCTTTTTTTCCCGCCCTTCTTTACATACTCTATGTCCTCCTTTTGCTCTTCGTCTTTATTGCATGTTAATGCCGTGCGCCATTTCATTATCATTTCTAAAATCGAAAGCAGATGGCGATCCTGATGAAAAATTTAAATTTTGCATGAGCAGTGGACGATTGACTTAATCATACCTATATAATAAAATAAATATAATATTAAATAAAAAAATATTGTATTAAAATTAAAAAAACAAAAACTTCTTCTCTTAAAAATTGGCACTTCAGCTTAATCTGATTAAAATAAAGTAAATTATAAAAAATAACTTATGAATTGGAAAAGTCCTCTTTAGACTCCTCAGTCAAATTTTTCCCCTCCTTTTTCAAATTATCATTTTGCAACCCTATATGCAGGAGATTCAAATCATCATAATCTAGGTCTATATTTGTTTTGATCACATCAAATCTCTTCTTCCTAAAAGTGTCGAATTCTGGTGAAAAGAATCCATCTAGAACGAACGACTTTGCTATATTGTCTTGATCTTCATCATCCAGACCATCTCTTAAAATAGTCCTCAAAGCATTTTTAATAATCACAGGCGCCACAAACACATTTTTTTTATAAATAGTAACATTAACTTTTTGTTCTTTTAATCTGTAATTGTCTAAAAAATATAAACGGGATAGTGCGCCATTTAAAAAACACAAAATGAGAAAAATATTTGTAAGAGCTACTTCCATACTTCGATTCATAATTACTAAAATCAATAAAATGGAAAAAAAAACCGATTCGTTTTAGTATCTATGCGTGTAAAGCGTGTGATTTGCTTAATTTGTCGTTGATAAATCGATTAGTTTTTTAACTTGATGGAAAACAAACAACAACAGTCATTTTATTTTGTCTTACCTAATATTTTGCCAAAATATTACCAAAAGAATCATTCATAGGATTTGCGAGCATAAAGAAACTTCTATAAAACTCTTTAGTCCAGCTGCATACTTTTGACAAAAGATTAGCAAAGACCGTTACGTGCGAAGTTTAAATTGCAAATATTTGCATAAACGTTTCGAGGGACGAGTGCAAAAAAATATAAAAAGATAATGAAAGGATGCGTCTATGATTGATTGCGAGTGGTCATACTGGTCCTTTAAGGGGAGAACTGAGACTAGAAAAAACAACACTATAGACGTCTTAGATGTGAACAATTTATTTAAAAAATAAATTGAAACAAACAAATAAGTTTAAATATTTCGGAAAAAATCATTTGAACAAAGTATTTGTTTTCCTGTTTTTACTTGATAAGTTTTTACTTAAGTACATACGCTTTATACATACATTATGTTACGTTTCGTTACAGACCATCCTCCTCCAAATCACAATCAAATTGTTTATAAATTAATTTACAATTTCATGTTCGTATGTTTTGTTTTCTTAAAAACTAGTTTCGTACAGATTACCTTTTAAAAATGTCATAAAAGAAGGCAAAATTTTGAACTAAATGTGATTAAACGCCTCAAATTATGTACACGAAAAGCATTTAAAAAAGCAAAACATACAGACAAAGTGACTGTGTATATCTATCACTAGCTTTTGCCAGCAGCTTCACCCGCCCTAAATTTGGTTATCGGCATAGGTTTCTTACGGCAACTCCTCAATTATAAAAAAAAACACAGAAGGTAAAATATTTTTAAATAATGCGTACCGCCCTTCCCCCTCATGACTGCCCGCCTGCCTCGCACATCATAAATGCGCGCGCAATACTTGATAATTATTTTGCTGCCACGTTATTTTAAAACTGCGATATCTCCTAAGATATTCATTGAAATCGAATGATGTAAAGGGCAATAATGTATTGATTAGGATAAGGATTAATATCATGTTTATAAAAACACCTTCGCAAATAATGCATTATTTTAGAACAAATATGGTTAGCATAAAAAAGGTTATAGTGAGCCAATCTTAAAATATAGACGCGGACTTTTTTTTAGAACTTTTCTAGGGGAACAATTCTGTCATACATGATTTTTGGGAAACTGTAACCGTGTACGCAGCACACGTAGTGGAAGCTCTCAAAAGGATTAAAAAAACTGCGATTTTGAAACATTTTTCATTAGTGCTCCACTCCTATTTGTGTTAACGAAATGATACATAGCCTATAGCCTTCCTCGATAAATGTGCTATCCAACACTGAAAGATTTTTTTAAATCCGACAAGTAGTTCCTGAGATTAGCGCGTTCAAACAAACAAACTCTTCAGCTTTATATATTAGTAGAGTTTTTTATTAGCGCTCCGCTCCTATTTGTGTTAGCATAATGACATATAGCCTATAGCCTTCCTCGATAAATGGGCTATCGAACACTGAAAGATTTTTTTTTAATGCGATTAGTTTCAGTAGTTCCTGAGATTAGCGCATTCAAACAAACAAACTCTTCAGCTTTATATATTAGTATAGATATATAAAAAAATAGATAGATAAATTGTCGCGTTAAAATATTTTGACCACATATCTAAGTACAATGCAGCAAAAAAATGTGAAATGCGATTTATTCAAACGATAGAGTAATTTTTTCAAAGATGATTAGTCAAAATGTGATATTAAAAAAAAATTTAGAGGAATAGTATAAAATTAATTTTACCCTATTTACAAAAACATATTGTGGCCATGCTTACCAGTAGTACCTACTACTCTCAAATTCTCATTGGTCGTTGCTCTTCGGGCGCGAAAATTTGAAATCGTCATTAAAGTGAAAGTTTTTCGGAAAATCGCGGGCCCTTCTTAAAACTGCGGGCCTGGGGGAAAATCAATTAGTGGTGAAATGAAAAAGCAGAGAAGGGGTTTAATAACTGATTATTGTAAAGTTTCATGAGCAAATTCCGGTGGCCTTCCTGTTTTTTTTTAAAGGATGACACGACCACTAATCTCATCCTTAGAACAAAACTGCATCCCAATCTCACGTCTTCACAAATAACAAACATCCTTACACAATAAAAATCCTAAATTACCATAAACAACGCATTACGCAACGGCGGTTTCGGCATACCGGTCTGGACCGGTTTTATCAGGAAATTGTCTGATCCTATAGTTCCGTAACACCGTCTCACAATCGACCTTTTGTTTTTTTAAGCAACGGGCCAATTTGACCGAGCGGTTGCAGTTGGGGTGTTAAACGATTAGAACTGGGAAGTAAAAGGAGATGGGTCAAGAATAATGGTATGGACAAACAGCTTCACAAGGGTTGGGGATGAGATAGGGTTGAATATCATTCTCTATGATACTATTAGCCGGAAGTGTTTGATAAACGCGTTTTGTTGTGATGTATGTAATTGAAAAAAATTGCTAATTTCTTCCCACGGGATGCTGTCAGGCGGACTATTCGTGAAGATATATTTGTACATTGGATTTCAAATGATTTATCCTATTTATGTTAATCATAAAGGAAAAGGAATAGAAAACCTAATGATACAGACATTTTTTTTTTCTGAACTGACAAAGCAGTTAGCTGTTGCAGCCATTACTGCTTCACCGGGATTTTGGGGCGAGACTCTGAAGGAGCCTCAGCCCGTATAGCGCACAACGCTCAAGGGCTCCCCGCGGGGGAAGCCTCTGCTTGGGTTGTCGCTCTCGGGGGCGTCCCTTCGACCGGCGTGAACCTCGAACCCGAAGGTGAGTCAGCGCCAGGAGAGGAGTTCCCCGTTATGCGGGTACGGTTGCGATTGAGTGGGGGCGAGAAGCGCCCCGGCACTCTTTGATACCTCGTGTATCCTAGTGGGCACCGACGAACCCGGGGACGTCGGCGTCGTGTTTGGAGGGAGGCCCTATTCAGGGAGGTTGTAGAGACTAATCTCGCTATCCGGACAGCGAGATCGTCATCTGGGGCCATTAGTACGTGCCGAGGTCAATCGGGGGGCAGACATTAAAGTCCCTCAGTAAGCTATGGAGAGGGCTAGGCACGAAATCTTTAAAGATTTGCGCTAAACCTCGATGCCTAATTTTAATTTTGCTGTAAATTTTGTTACAAATAAACCACACAAAACGTTTACCAAAAAGGTTACCAAATGTAGGCATCTAAAAGTGTTGAATTTTATACGAAGTAATTTAAGATTCTAACAAATTTAGAATTGGAATTGTTGTCAAAAGTCATTCTTACGGTATGATCAGAAATGAGAAGATCCGACGAAGAACTGAAGCCAAACACAGAATAAGCAAGTTGAAGTGGCAGTGGGCTAGTTATAACTGACGCAGAACTTAATGGCCGCTAGGGCAGAGAGTTCTAGTCAGGTGGACTGACCTAAAAAAGGTAGTAGGAAGCGAGTGGATAAAAAAAGGCGGAGGATAAAAGTGTAGTTGCCTCTGTCCAACAGAGAACTATTGCAAGCTAATTTGAATTAAAAGAAATATTTTTAACCAGTAATAGACGGTATCTTCACCTCATTATGGACATTGTGAACCCTTGACACCACCAGCTTGCCACTGGTATAGTGTCCTTTACACTTTGGTGTGTGTTTTTTAATATCGATTACACCCCAAAGACCCTGTACCGAGCCTGACATAACATTATATTATTTATTTGAGTTTCCCAAAAGCAATTATAATTTTTTTTAATCAACAAAATGAATATTTCATTTTTCAAAAATCCAATAATGTCGTTTTAGTTTTTATCAAAATCGGTCCCGAATCCCCTGTGAGTATCTTTTGCTAGTCCTTATAGTTAAGTTCTTTTCTCGTTTTTCTCATCTACGCCCACTTAAAAACTCACTGTATAAGACGTTTAATACGTAACAGGTAATTAATGTCCTATGTTTAACATTGTAAGGTTCAATGAAGACAAATAGTGACGAATTAAATACATAATAAATCGCAATATTTCTTTGAAGATGATATTTTGTATATCTAAATTCTTAACACGATTCTAAAATTAAAAAATCAAAATTGTAGTTTACCAAAGAGTATAAAGTAAGCAACAATTCAAAGATCGATTAATACTTCAATGTAACATAAAAAAACATCTGCCTTCTATTACTTATTCTGTGGCTAAACTCACCTCGCTGATAACAACTACAAATATAGTAACCGCTTGGAAAACTTTAAAAGCTACCTTAAAATAGGTACACTAAGGTTGCTAACGAATGCAAAGAAAAACAACTATAAAGATACCAATGAAAACACACCTTAATGCAATTAAAATAGGGATGTCAGCGACTGAAAGTTAGGAAAAGCGTTCTTGAACCATGGAAGTATCACCTCACCGATAAAACAAACATGTCTCTTCGTAATTAATGGTTGAGCGTTGTTTTTTATTTCAAAAATAACCTCTAAGATATGGACATAATATATATATTTGACTGCAGGTAAATTATAACAGGAGTATCACTTATTTTGTGGCTGGAGTATGTTGTTTGGATATTGAGGTCAATGATTTGCACCTTTCAGGCACTACATGATACGGACAAAAAAGGGTACCAGAAGAAACACATTTTGTTTTTATTCTATATATGAGGCTAGTTTTTACTATAAAATTAAGTAATTGTTTTTTTGGTTTTTTACCTGAAAGGGAAAACCTAAAAGATCACTCCTTCCTGTCTCGTCTAGGCCAAGCGGCGACCGCTAGAAAAGCTGTAAATTTACCAATTTCTACTTATTTAGTATAGTCACGGCAACCCACTTTGGAACATGAACACTTGCGCGCGAAGCCAAGAGGAGCACATGAAAATAAGCGCGCGAAGCCGAGCGGAGCGTGCCGCGGCAGCGGCCGGCGAGCGCCAAAACCAATTTGTACTTATTTAAAATTGTTTGGCAGGAATAGGGGGGGCAGGGTAGACACCGGTTTATTGATCTAAGTAACACAAGTACAATTTGTTTCTGGCGCTCGCCGGCCGCTGCCGCGGCACGCTCCGCTCGGCTTCGCGCGCTAACTTTCATGTGCTCCGCTTGGTTTCGCGCGCAAGGTTTCATGTTCCAAAGTGGGTTGCCGTGACTATACTAAATAAGTAGAAATTGGTTCTGGCGCTCGCCGACCGCTGCCGCGGCACGCTCCGCTCGGCTTCGCGCGCTAACTTTCATGTGCTCCGCTTGGTTTCGCGCACAAGTTTCCATGTTCCAAAGTGGGCCGCCAGAAACAAATTGTACCTGTGTCACTTAGATCAATAAACCGGTGTCTATCCTGCCCCCCTAACCCTGTCAAACGATTTTAAATTAAAACAATTTGTTTCTGGCACTTCGCCAGCCGCTGCCGCGGCACGCTTCGCTCGGCTAGTGCGGTGTTCACCATGTAACCTAACGGCTCGTCGGTTCGGTTTGGTATGGATTCGCTGCCAGTTTTTTGATTTTAATTGAGTATAATATAAATATGCTTTTCTATCGATTAAAATTAGAGAAAAGTAAAATCGATTGAATCTTGTGTTTATTTTTTTCCTAAGGCTGGCAATTATTTTTTTGAAAAAAAAAGTTTTGTATTTTTAAATGTTGGTGTGTAATGGCGGGTTTTGTATGAAATTAATTTAGTTGTTTTCGTAAAAATCTAGTGTCCTCCGAGAGTTTTTAAATTTCATCCGTGTGTATAAATGTAGTGTTCTATCAGTTAAAACCATCGTTACGTAAAAACCAAGCGTTCTTGGAAAGTAAAGAATTACCCAAGTTATAATTCAAACTGCAAGTTATGTTTAAATTCACATAAACTGTTTAAGTGTGAGAAGTTTATCTCAATGTCTCCTGAAAAACGTTTTGAATATATCAAAACCAATAATTTATGTAAAATTTGTTTAAACTCTCACGTAAAAAAATGTAGGTATAGTTTTAAATGTGGTATTTGTAATTGCAGCTCTCACAATACTTTAATCCATGTTTCTACTGAATCTAAGCCCAGTAGCGACCAAGCAAGTCCATCTGGTGTTGCTCAACAGGTAACATTACACACATATCAACCTCTAGTTCCAAATGTATGAAATAGGTTCGTAGTCAAGGCACTTTTAGATTGTGGTAGTCAAACCTCGTTTTGTACTACGAGTTTGGCTGTAAAATTGGGTTTGCCACAATTTAATTTGAACAAAGATATATTAACTTTAGGTGACAATTCTTGTAAAACTAACAAATGTGTTAACCTCACAGTGTCATCTATTGTTGAGGAATTTCAATTTATCGTTACCTGCTCCGTAATAAATCAGATTACGCCAAGGTTACCACAGAAACTTATAAATTTATCCAATTTTAAAATCCCAAAAATATTTGTTTAGCCGACAATGAATTCAATGTTCCAAGTGAAGTATCACTTCTACTAACATCAGACATCTTCTTCAGAATAGTACGCGATGGAAAGGTAGAAAGAGACTCAAACGATCCAGTCTTGCTTAACACGCGTCTTGGATACGTCATCTCGGAAAGCTTTCCGTCAGTGAGTTTAGCATCAGTTAACATGCATATAGCAGAAGGTCCTGATCTTAATGTTTTGGGAAGCAGAAAAGGTTCCAGAAATTGTTCAAGAAAAAATTCCAGAACATGACTTCAGAGTAAAGGTATTTCAGGAGTCACTAAAGTTAGAGAATAATCAATTTGAACTAAAAATTCCTTTTAAAATCAGTTTACATGACATAGATCCGTCAAACTCATATCTGATTGCTTTACAGAGTTTAAATAGCATAGAAAGCAAGTTTCGTAAAGATCCTGTATATCATTAATTGTATAAAGATTTTGTACAAGAATATCTCAATTTAGGCCATGCCAAGGTAATAGATATTGACAATTGTGACAAAAAGGACAAACCACTATATTTTCTTCCGCACCATGCCGTATTGAGATTTGACAGGTTAACTAACAAGCTCAGAGTTGTTTTTGATGGCAGTGCGAAAACTAAAAGTGGCTATAGCTTAAATGACATTATGTGTACAAAACTCACTTTTTGATATATTAATATTGTTTAGAACACATAAATACGTATTACAATGTGATATTCGTCATATGTTTAGAATGATTTTAATAAATGACGAACGAAAGGTTTTTCAAAATTTTCTCTGGCGTGAAAAAGGAGTCATGCAATGCCTACAATTACAAACTATAGTCTACGGTTTAAAAAGCTCTGCATTTTTAGCTACTAGATGTTTAATTGAGTTGGCTAATAAATATAAATCCGAATTCCCTTTAGCTAGTCAAGCTATTTTGGACAGTACATACGTTGATGATATCCAAACTGGCTGTAACACGCTTCAAGACGCATTTCAGCCAAAAAACCGAGTTGCAAGCACTTAGGCAAAAAGGTAATTTCAGCTTACACAAATGGATATCTAATAATTCGGAACTACTTCAAGATATTCCTAATGAACAGTTAGGTTTTCACTGCAAAGAAATAGATCAAGAAAAATATATAACTAAAACTTTAGAACTAACTTTTGATGCTCGGAATGACGTATTCAAGGTAAGTGGATGGGTCATAACACCTAGTAAAATTCCTACTAAAAAAAAAGTTTTAAGTTCTGTCAGCAAACTATTTGACCCATTAGGTTTCGCCGGGCCAGTTACGCTTAAAGCTAAGCTAATTTTACAAAATATTTGGCAATATGATCTAGATTGGGATACCACTTTACCCAAAGAAATGATTAAGGTATGGGAAAGCTTTTACAAAAATCTTAAATCTCTAAAATACTTAAATCTAGCGGAAGCACAAGAGGTACAGCTTATAGGTTACTGCGACGCCTCTGTAAATGCTTATGGTTGCTGCGTTTACATAAAAGTTAAAGTAGATAATCAATACACGACTCACTTACTTTGCTCTAAGTCAAGAGTTGCACCTATTAATTCAAAATTGACGATCCCTAAACCTGAGCTTAATGGATCATTGTTGCTAGCGAAACTCGTATGTCATGTTGCATCATTATTAAATATATCGGATATAAATCTTTTTTGCGACTCCAAAATTGTGCTAGGGTGGTTAGCAACATCACCTTTAAAACTACCAGCATATATAGGCAATCGAGTCAAGGAAATAAATAAGCTAACCTTTGCTTTACACTCCAGGAATTTTGAATCCTGCAGATATTTTATCTAAAGGTGCAGATTTCCAAGATATTATCGGCAATTCTATGTGGGAACATGGGCCAAATTATTTAGCATCCGGTTGAAATTCATTTAGCTTGTAATATAAGCAGTTTAAACCATTATGTAGTCAACAACGACAATTTGCTGCCATTAACTATTACCAGTGTACTATCAAATAGATTGCGGTTTTGGCGGAGTTGCGAGCAAATACGGCAACATTTTTCGAAGGCCTGGTCTAATGACTATTTATCATTACTTAATACAAGAACCAAATGGCATAAGGAATATCCGAATCTCAAGGAAGACATGGTAGTTCTCCTTAAAAACCCTAACACTCCACCACTTCAATGGCCACTAGGTAGAATATCGAAAGTATTTTTAGGAAAGGAAAACAAGGTCCGGGTAGTTGAAGTTGTTTGAATTCTGACAAAAAATTACACACTCGTACTATTTCTAGCTGATAATTTTACCATTAGAAGAATAAATTCCTTGCAATTCAATAATTAATAGTTTTATTAGTTAATATTTTAATAAGTAAATACGAGTCTATCATAAAACTGTTATTATTTATTTAACATATTAAAATTTTAAATTAATAATAACATGTGTTGTATTATGTTCAAATTAATTAATTTGAGTTTTTTATGTAAATAGTTAGGGGAAAGGTGTCTAAGATGATCCCCTTAAGGAAAAATCTAAATAGGTTGAAAATAATACCACATATCAAAATTGTTAATAGAGTTTCTTATAGTTAGTTTATCTGGCTAAGTATTAGCATCCTGAATTATATAGTTTTTCATTTCAAACATATATTTTTCACGTTTTTCAAAAAGTTTACCAAAGGAACCCCGGTGTCCTAAATGAACCTTTAGTTAGGGGGAAAATGATCCCGAAAACCTAAAAAGAAATATGGTATAAATAAACATAATAAAAGAAAAAAAAAACTGGTATTTAATATAAACAAATAACAAAAAGGTTTACAGAAATAGTCTTGGTAGATATTTATTTAAGATTGGCAATCATTTTGCAACAATTCTTAAAATAACTTAGGACCTAGTTATCTTAAAATAATAAAATAAAAAAGTATCAATAGAAAAACAGCCTTAGCAGATATTAATATTATATTAAGTAAACTATCACTTCAATATCTATCACCAACAATGTTAATAATGTTATCAATACTAAGAATGGAATAAGTAAATTATCTTATCAATTAATATAAATAATAATGGTACCAAAAGGAAGAAATAAAAATTTTATAGGGCATTCGTTGAGTGACGGGGTTCAGCGCTTCCGACATAGCCAACGGCTCCCAGCTTTGACTAGTAGTTTTCCTCTTATAATTATGTGGCATGTTTCCTGAAAAAAAATGATTAACATATGGGTAAAATGATCCCGGAATTATTTTGTACACCTTGTTTGGGATCATTTAACCCCAAGGACATTCCTTATAAAAAAATAATAATAATAATCTTAAAAGTTACACACTCCATTTTGAAAATTATACGAAAACAACTGTAATCAATTTTGAATCGAGTAAACAAAACAACTAGCACTCAAGCCTAAAACCAATATAAGTAAATTGCGTTCAAAAAAACCTTACCTTAAATTGGAGACACCAATTTCAATTTTTTTGTAATAAAAACACACTCGTCACTTACAGCGCCATGACAGTTGGTCACGCGACTGAATGGCGTACAACAGACAAGATTACGCGTCACTTTAAGAGATGGCGCCAGTAATTTTAGTAAAACGGTCGGGAACCGTTTTACCTCGCGGGGTCATTTAGTATACCTATCCCCTACTGCCGCCCCCAATTTATGTATGCGACATAATACTTTTTTCTGAAGATATTCATTCCATTATCTATCTGTCATTTATACTAAAAATGTCTTATAAATTTACAATAAATATAATTAACGACTAATACTGTTTTTATACTCGTAAACAGAGTCATTACGTGCTGCTAAAGTAGGTGCTAAAGCCTTAATAATTTATTCCCACGGGCTTTTTCTCTGTCAATTTTACTTCACACAATGCAAAAATATATGAATGCACTATGCTCCTACGTAAGCGAGCAATTACAAGTCTTAACGACAGCCAAAACTTTTAAATCATAAATTATATAATTATTTAGTGGTGGCGTTGTCTAAAGGTACTTCTAATCCCGCCATTTCAATTGTGTTTTGGTTTTTTTATTTTTACCTTATCTTTTAATTTATTGACTTTAAATGTGATGAAAAACGTTGTGTGTAACACGAGCGTTACAGATATTACAAACTCTAGTCATGTAACCTCTCGTTGGTAATTTTCTCCATAACACCCTTAAACAATGCACTATTATCCATGTTACTGCAAGTAACCGTAAACACTTGTTCGCTTGGAGTATAAGTACATACATAACTGCCTTTATTAACGCGTGGTTATATACCACGGATATGTTTTTTTATTCTCCCTCTAATAATGGAGTATGTCATCGTCCATCAAATCAACCGCATCACATGCACCAAAGTACTTCCAGCACTCTAGTTGTACATGATCATTAGCTACAACACCACTATCTTCTGCAATCGAGTGCTTCTCTGCTAACGCCAGCGATAATTCTGAGGAAATCGCGATGGACGCTTGCAACATCTCAGGCATGACTCGCGCGTTGCCGATAGGTACTTCAAAAAATCGAATAACTTCTTTCTTGAGGAAAGAAAAAGTATAAAAAACGTCTTCAGTACTGCAATCTGCATATGTCATTGATATGCAGGAGAAACAGCGTAGGAGACAGCAAATTTATGTCCATACTATCAGAGCCACTACCGTTAACTACGGCTCGCATGAGTCTGCCGGACACAAAGCTAGCCACCCATTTGCACAAACCCTCGGGCATTTTCTATGATGGCAACTTCGATAGGAGACCCGGGTGCCAAACCCGATGGAACTGTTCAGAAATAATGAAATTGGTAAAAAATATTTGATCCCCTTATTAACCTCCTTAAACATTTAAAAAAAAAAAACACGAATACAATTTTATTATTCTTTATTTTTATCCAATAGTCTAAAGATTATTTTTTATGGTTTAACTGAAAAAAATATATTTGATTCCCGTTTACCCACGTGTAGCGAAAATACGCCGTTTTTGTGTAAATTTTGTGGAAAAACTATAGCATCTAAAGGATTGAAAAAAATGTTTGTCATAAAACTTATTATCTTGTGCATTAACTTCCTGAATGATTTTCATTTATTGTATTTAATGCAATAAAAAATCTGGAAGTGACCATTGTTTCAACACTTTTGCAAATTTTTAAAGTGTGTTTTGCATTTGCTTGTAATGAAAGTTGGTCAAATAATTAGAATAGCTTGTTATCTAGTGCATTGACTCTAAGTTGTAGCAAAAAGTCAAAAAATGAGACTAAAAAAACGGTAATAACGTCAAATTCCATACAAAAAATTAAAAGTTTCAAGGCGTCATAACGGTATAAATTACTTAAGAAGTATATTACATATATAACTCATAGTGATGTATATGACAATATCTAATGATTTAAAGTGCATACACAACGTTAGAATTACAGAAATTAGCTTTCTGTGCTATATCGCCCTCTTAAGGCGAACTGTAAGTGCCCTTGTGCAGTGCTCGTTTCCAAATTAACCATTCTGAAAAAAATGCGATCCGTCATAGCCTTCATATAGGCCGCTTGTGCACTGACTCGTTTTCGGTTCGTTTTCGTATTTTTCTCGTCTGTAATTAATTACCTACAGAATTTTAGAAGCAGAGAGCATGGTCAACATTTATCTATCATTAATTGTCGATGTAACGTTTACTTTATACAGTTGCTTGATCAAAAACTGGCAAAAATATTATCCCGCCCTGATGGTCTATAACTTACCCACCTATTACTTTAAAGTTGGTAATTGGTAATGAAGCAAAATAATTCATATTCAAAAAATTATGTTGCTTCAGTTCCGAAAAAGTAATCGCAAAATTCTGGATCCGACAGGTTGCGCTGCGATCAAGTTATAAAAAAAGATATATATGTTTACATTTGTATGGAATAGGACGGAGAACGTTATCCGCCCGATTGCGACAAAAACTTAGTGAAATGTGCGCACGGCACGGTGTCTTCTGGAGGCATACAAAGTCCAAACTGAGGTGATTTACTTCAGAACACATTGCAGACGCGCTCTCTGACTACGAAATTTGAACGAGACAATCACGAATCACGGATGTAGTGCACAAGTTGCATTTGTGATTTTCCGAATCGTTTTTTACGTCCGTCAAAATCACGAAAACGAATCGAATACGAATCAGTGCACAACTGCACTAAGCTTATTCGCCACGTTAGTAGTATAAAAAAATTATCATCATAAATTAAGCACACAAAGTACAATACGGTCATTTGTAACACATGCGTATCTACCTTAATATTTATATGATTGCGATAAAATCAGAATGCGATCCTGTAGGTCCAACAAACTTGTAAATACCAAACTACACTTTGTTGCTAAAAAAACATCAATACCACTCTAATCTTCAAGTAAGAGGAAGCGTCACCAGTCTATTGTTCGAATGCATCCAATTTGCGTAACCCTGTGATGCGTCCAGTAACAATGCTGCACTGTCTTCTCGACTACGGTCTAAAGTGACCCATTTCTATTTTGCAATGAGCCCTTTCAAACTATGCAAAATTTCCCACTGTCCACAACAAAGAACGCTGTCTATCTGTCTATGACCAAACCCTTTGCGTGCTACAATTTTTATGGGAAACAGTTTTCTATGCTCCATTTTCTGCATTGTCCGAGTAACATCAATAGCCCAACCAACGGATTTGCCTTCGGCGATTGTTTATGTGATTTTAATATTACATATGAATTGTAAGCATGTCTTTCAATATGTCTTGACTCTTTTGTTGTGTTATGTTTGCTATTTGACCGTTATATTTAAAATATAACAGTTAGAGACATACGACAGGTTAATAAAGTCAAAAGAATATATGAACAGAAAACCGTTATAAATTTATTTAGGTAACACTACGATGTTGACGATAAATTTTTTCTTTTCTTACACGTCGTAAAATCTTAATGTTTTATTAGTTATATTGAAAAATTGCGTATAATAAAAAACTATATTATATAATAAAACTAATCCATAAGTATTTCATTTAAGCCAGAATAGCAATTTCAAATCATATAAAAAGCATTATCAAGATATAAAATAAAAATTAAATGGGAAATGCAATGTTTAGCATTAAATAAATAAATAAATAAATATTTTGGACATTACATGTTTAGCATTGGCACTATTATAGAAATAACACTGCAAAATATCACTAATGCAAGCAAAGATTAAACGCTTTAAGGTTATCTTGATTTCTGTTACCGAACTGCCAAAATGTAAGTCTCGTTTTAATTGTCCGTTGACTGGGCAGGGTCCTTCTGACCTGTCCAGCTCCGATAGCCAACCCGTGCTGACCTCCGGACACAAAGGCAGGGTCACTACAACCCTTTACGCCAATTTAAACACCCCAAAATCGGTGCATCGTGAGTGATGGGGTCAACGCTGCGCCTTAGATGACCCAACTGACCTTTTCTTAACAAAACCACCCCTTTCTTACAATGCATTATTTGTAATCCCTTTCGCGAATCTATTTTAATTGTTCGTCTTCTATTCTGTTCCTATATTTCGGACATTTGTCTATTGGTAAAAATTTTTGCGTTCGTGAGAACGCTCTAGTTTCTTTGCAAAACTATAACGTCGAAGGGACAATACTTTAGTTCTTTATGGGAAAGTTTGGCGATTTTGTTGTCTGCTAGACAAAAAAGTGGTCTCTTTTTAATGATTCGCCATTGTGTTAAGGCAGTGCTTTGATACACTTTTGTCTGGACATTGGTGACCGTTGGCCAACGGATTTGCCGATAGTATTTAAGTTGGCAGAGTGACGGTTAAGTGACTCATAACTGGATGGCCCATCATTCGGCTAGCATTTCAGAAACAAATTTGAAGAGAAAGTTTTGTTGTATCAATTTCGATTAAATTGGGTTTTTGCCTGCAGTCACTAAATTCTGCCGTAAAGATTGCGTAATCGACGGTAAATTTTATTTTATTTTAAGTTGCGAAAAAATAAATATGTACTGAAGTATGTTCCTTTTTCCCACTTTAACGGGAAAATCTAAATTTTTTAGGAGTGTATTTTTAAGGACGTATGGCAACCCTAACTATAGGTAATACAAATTATCATTTGACCACCACCTGTACCTAGGTTTTTACAAGCTTTTATTTAGTTTCACCTGTCCCGATGGTTGTCATTCCCGGTTATCGATTAAGCTGAAATTTTGCAAACCTATATGTGTAAATCGCGTGACAATGATGACTGATGGTAACCAGGGTCTGATCTGATGATGGAGCTGGAAGATGGTCATAGGAACTCAGTAATTAAACGACATAACCCCATCGAGTATGGGCTCGTTTGATTCGTCTTGACGAGTACTTTGATGCTAGATAGTAACCAGGGTCTGATGTTGAAGCTGTAAGGTGGCCAGAAAAATAATGAAGGTGTAATTATGCTGAATGTTCTTTAATGTTTGTGGTACCTATATAATGATATTTTTCTTATCATGTTAAAATTATGATTTTTAAGTTTTTAGTTTTTTTTATTAACAAGAACATAATAATAACTTGTTTTTAAAAAGTTTTTTTCTTTTAATTTGTTTTAAGTGGCTATTAAAGATTTAATAGGAAATCTTTAAGTGGCTATTACAGATTTAATAGGAAATCTTTAAGTGGCTATTACAGATTTAATAGGAAATCTTTAAGTGGCTATTACAGATTTAATAGGAAATCTTTAAGTGGCTATTACAGATTTAATAAGAAATCTTTAAGTGGCTATTACAGATTTAATAGGAAATCTTTAAGGCGGTTCTCGGTTAGGGATCTTGGAGTAAGGTTGAGCGATGATATGTCGTTTAAATGTCACATTGAAAAAGTATGTGCCACAGCTTATCGAGCACTGGGGTTTGTATTGTGCCAATCTCAACAATTTCAAAAACTTAGTTGCCATAAGATCGCTTTACAAGTCATTTGTCCGAAGTAAGTTAGAATCAAATGCAATCCTGTGGAATCCACATGAGACTAAATATGTACTTATCGTTTTTTTTTCATACTTGTTTAGTCCTTGCTCAGCGTAGATATAATATAAGGTAGGGGAATATAATTAAATTTTATATATTCCCTAATATTGTTATGGTGTCATAATTTTTTTCAGAAACCCATCATGTGGGGTATCAAATGTAAGGTTCATTCAGTATCTTTCTCTAATATATACCTTAAATGATAGTTTATATCCTCGTTTTTAACCCCCTGAAAGCAATTTGGAAAATATTAAAATTTAATATTTTTTTTTTAATTTTTAAATACACTTAAATAACACCAGTAAACAGAAGCAGGGTACAGTACAGTTCCACATAGTCTATTAAAAATCTGAAGTTTAAGGAACCGTCTCACATTGCAATATTCAAAAATTCAAATTTTAATATTTTCCAAATTGCTTTCAGGGTGTTAAAAATGAGGATATAAACTATCATTTAAGGTATATATTAGAGAAAATACTGAGCCATCTTCTACCTGGCCCAAACTTTGTATGATTTGAAAATACTTTTTGGATTTTAAGAAAAAAGTAGCCGAAAGGTAATAGTGTGGTATATTTTTAGAACCGGCTTATCAAGCCCTTTCATTTGATACCCCACACGATGGGTTTCTGAATTATTTCTTTAAATCTCATACAAAAAAATGATGACATCATAACCCTAAGGGAATCTTGAGGAACTGCGGCTCAAAATTATTGTTTTGTCCTAAAGTATCTGTGTGCCAAACGGCTAAACTCTACATTGATTTGCGGTTTTCGAGCGAAATTGCCGTTGTACACCTGCCACTACAGGGAACAATACAGTTTTAGAGAAACTTACCTTCTGCGAACACTTAGGTCGTGGAATAAGCTCCCTACCAAGGTTTTGCTCAAAGGACTACAGTATGGAGTTCTTCAAGAAGAAAGGTATTAGATTTTTGAAGGGTCGGCAACGCGCGAATGATGCCCCAAGTGTATGGCAAGGGTCCATAGGCTGCCTACCTGCTGCCTGCGGCTACCTGGGTGCTAGCTCTCGACGGCAATCCCAATTTCAATCGTACGGCTACGTGACAGAAAACTTGTCGATGACTGAGCTGTTCTAAGCTGTGGGTCACTGTGAATTTCATTGAATACATAAAAAAAAAATTAACACATCATTGTTATCAAAAAAATTTGAATTCAAATTTCTTTTAAGGGTTTAAAGTTGTAAATAGCACTTGGAAGATTTTTTTTGGCAAAACTTTAAAAAAAACAGTTCAAAGGGTCTGACCCCCTTTTTTAAGGATTTTTTATTATCGAACAAAAGTTTATCAATTGTTTTTTTACGTTTTTCAGGGTTTGAACCTTATCCCGAATAACACAGTCATTTAATATTAGTCGGATCTGCTCAGCGGCTCCGGAGGAACATTTGCCAAAAAAAAAATGTAATTTAGCAGTAATCTTACATTATCTCGTTTAAAAGCCAAATTTTTAAATACTTACATTGCAGTTACATTAAGTGGTGTATAAAATAATGCTACTTGATTTTGTAGCATAAAAATTTACCTAGTGGCTCTTGTTAAGAACATGACACTGACCTTAAAGTTGTTGACAAAAAATAAAGTTCGTACAATTTTTTTAAAAATACTTTATTTTGGGTGCTCTGTGTTAAAATATGGCACAAATAAAAAAAATGCTTAAACTAAGTTTTTAAGTCTAAGGCTAAAATAAAAAAAAAAAACAGTTATTTGTCAGGCAACCTATTATTAAACTAAACAATACTTAAGTACGATTCTATTATTATATGGCATGTAATTATTAACACCCCAAAGACATGGTCATGTGCGTGAAGACGCCGCTGGGCCCCTGACGCAACCGTCCGCCAGCCATCTTTAGGGACCTGTCTTTGACACAATATGTTGTGTACGTTACGTATATACATATAAAGCTTTAAGAAAACGGTTATTTTGCGCGGTAATTCTATTTAACACCTTACGTTCATTTACGAATGAATAGGCTTTTTTAAGGCTTAAAACTTTAAACTATTTGTACTTTGCGTCATTTTTGCATAAAATTGGTATTTGGCCTTTATAAGGCAATAAATTGAAAATCTTTTTTTGGAAAAGAAACCTTAGAGGTGAAAATGAAAATGAAAATTTGTATGAGAATTCCGATAGTTTTATGTCCGAAATACAGACAGTCTTCGTTATTATAACATATGCGACAATTGAGAAAGGATTGGAAAGGTAAAAGGTTTTAGAAGATGAATATGGGGGAAACGATGTAAGGAAAACTGTAATTTCTGCCATGTTCCATAATTTTTTAAAAATTATCCCCTAGACGGCAAAATAGGGGATGAAAAGTTTTATGAGAAATTCGATATTATTGTAGGTTAAACCGTAGACAATCAAATAGCGAAACAACGTTCAGCTAGTTTTTAATGAAGTAATTAAAAAAGTCTTTAATTACAGGTATGGGTACCTACCTATTTTGTACCAGGCTGTTATAAACAATAGAGGCTTGGCGCGTGCTAAAGCAGGTGGTTGTCTCACAGGTGCCCAATGGCCGACAGATGCAGACTATTGGTCATTCTTCGGTTACATAATCTTTGATCTCATGTTTACCTGTTAGTTTCCGGTAATCGACTTTGAATGGTGCTAGAAATAATAGACAGTAGAGACAAATATCTCTGTAGTTGTTGTTAAATCACAACAAAAAAAAAGCCGAAAATAAATTTAGCGGAATGTTAGCTAGCTAATATTTAATTAAAATACAAAAAAATACTAAAACAAATTAAGAAAAAAGGAGAAGATATCACAAAAATTGATAAATTCCGTTCATGATATGATGATTTTGTCCATTTATCAGTTAATTTATGCGTCCGGCCACATAAATTGCTGGCATAGACAGACTGACGCCTTTACTCAACCACTTCAAACCTAAAAAACCCCTTATATAATCTTGAGTCTGCAATTCTACAAAACGTCAATTACGACAAACGACTAATAAGTCGTAAATATAATCCAAAGCTCGTGGCCCAGTCAATATCAGAAACGATATGGAAAGTTAGGCAACGTCGGGTGTGGTCATTACTTGGATGGGTGACCACTTAGTGGCACATTTTTCCGAGCTTCTTCATGCTTGTGCCTCCTATGTTTGTCATATGACAATATTCATCAAGCCAAGTCAGAGGGCTAATAAATCAGACCGCTTACTCGTATTACACCAGCGTGGTGAACAATGGCCTAAACCTCCTTCTTCAAGAAGAGGCCTGTGCCCCTGCAGTGGGGCGTATAACAGCTGAGGCGATAATTCAAAGTAAAGTTTTTCTTATCAAAATAGTAAACCGGGCTAACCTGGCTTAACCCAATGAATAGCCTTCTTATAAAGCTAGGCTATGCAACTAAAGGGGATAAGGTCAATGACTCAAGGTACAGATGTAAGGAACATCTGCCGCCCGCACCCGAGCGGTCGCGCTTCGATGACCCTAACGTCTTCTCCTTACGGCGTTTATTATCTGTGAGTGTCCGACATTGGGGGAGAACAGTCAAGGATACGAAACAACGGTCTCTTCGAACTGTTTTCTGGGACCGGACAAGCATTAGGTAAGTATTGCAATTGCTACTAAAACAAAAGTTTGAACTCTACATACACGTCGTTGCTTTTCGTCTTGGCCTTTCCGTACTGTCCCCTTCCGTCCTTAATGCGTGTATGACATGACATGCACTTGCTCTATTATTATACAATACTAACTTCTGCCCGCATCTCTACCCGTGCTCCTTCACGGCCCGGTTGTACTACATTTACCGGCAAGGAATTCTTAAAGCAGCTCTGCTTTGTGTTCGCTGCAAGCTGTAGTATTGGTTATCCTGTCTGCTCTAATTCGACTTGACGTGTTTTAAGTAGCCTATGTTCTTCCCAAAGTACAAGCGACCAAACAGCTTAATTTCATCTAGATCGGTTCAGCAGTTTAGCCGTAAATAGAACATAAACGGACAGACAGATAGAGAGCGTAGAGTTTTAAAATATAGATTGAATATATACCTATAAGTACCTTATTATTGCCTATACCTATACTTACTCGGTCAATTCTTTAAAGGCTAGGTATAGTAAACATAAACTTTCCCCTATTAGCCTTTTAACCACATTAAGATATCCTTATACGATCTTGATCAATAACGCTTAAACAAAAGCACTGGAAGTTAAGGTAGGCTTACACTGACCGATGGATTGTCCCCATGTCCGGTCACAGAATAAGTAATAGTACATACGTGTCCGGTCGGAAGGTAATCGAATATGTGGGAAGCCGTACAGCCACCGCATAGCTTCCACTGCGCCGCGGAACTGTGGTACACCGGTACTTGCAGGGAGAAAATAAAATTCATAGTATTAAAAAAGCACGTTTTTTTTACTTACACAACATTAGTTAATAATGAATTCTGTTTGTTTATCTATAGAAAGAAAATTGTTAAGGATCAATCGAGTTTGTGAATCCAATCGAATTTTAATTCATTCGATTCTTAAATCGAAATAAAAGCACGTGAGATTTTTTATTGAATATTAATCGTGTTGAATTTTGTGTTATGTTTGTTTTTTCTTTACTTACACAACATTAGTTAATAATGAATTCTGTTTGTTTATCTATAGAAAGAAAATTGTTAAGGATCAATCGAGTTTGTGAATCCAATCGAATTTTAATTCATTCGATTCAAGTCGAAATAAAAGCACGTGAGATTTTTTATTGAATATTAATCGTGTTGATTTTTGTGTTGTGTTTGTTTGCCTCTTTTGTAATAAGTTTTTTCTTTTTGACAAAATCCTAATCCTAACTAATTTATTATAAGATTTGATAAAGTCTGTTTGTTTGTTTGTTTGTTATTGCTTAGCGTCGCAATGGAGCAATCGATTTATCTGATTTTTGTTAAAGAGATTTAAATGGACAGAGAAGGATATAGAAAGAAATTTTATCCCGATTTTTTTTATTCCACAATAATTACTAAGCTATAGATTACTCTCTGTAATCAAGAAGTTGCCTCTAAAATCCCACGCTGATAATCGAATTAGCGCAAGCGGAAACGTGGGCAAAGGGTAACAATGTAATATGTTAAACGAAATGAATTAGATCTAATTAACATTGTCTTGAAGTCATTTTAAATTAAAATCAATATTTTTTTTAATATTACTTCCAATAAAATTCAACATAGTTAAGGCTTTATAAAAACTAAGCCGACAAAGTTATACGTAAATATTTTAATAAAGACATAGATTGCATAGCATAACTGATTTTAATTACCTACTAGGCCATCATCTGAGCTATCTCTTTTAAGTGATTTGTACCCAAATGGGAAAACGGAACCCTTATAGCTTTATATATCACCGTCATCCATCTGTCCATATATCACATCAATTAATATATCACCGTCATCCAACTGTCCATACATAAATATATATATATATTACCTAAATCTATCACAATTGTAGAAGGAACCGACTTAAGAATTTGCAATTAATAAGACAAAACCTTTTGACAAAGCTAAAGAATAAAGTATCAAATTTTCAACTGAAACTTGTTTAATATATATTACAGTAAATTGTTTAATATATATTACTGTAAATTGTTTAATATATGTTACTGTAAATTGTTTAATATATATTACTGTAAATTGTTTAATATATATAACTGTAAATTATTTAATATACCACCGTCAGCCATCTGTCCATATATCACATCTATCAAAATTATTGTACGAAACCGTCTTAAAATAAGAATTTGCGTTTAATAACACAGTACCTTACAGCAAAGCTAAAGGATAGTATTAAATTTATTTTTTTATTAACAGAAATAGGTATATGTAAGTAAATTGTTTTTTTTAAAAAGGTTTAATCTAAGGCCAACTTAACGGTTTTGTATTTGAACTAGACGCTTCTTATAAAAATGTTCCTACACATACCAATAGGAATGAAGTGGTGTTTTTTTTTGTGACCATCGAGAACTAAGCAGACAGAGTCGCAGGCGCACTAATGTTTATTTTGAACTCATGCCAAAACACCTGAACTGATTGCATGAATTTTTCAGAGTACACTATTTCTATTGTCCTTTTTTTACGTTTTATTATTGCGTAAAATAAGTAATTTATATTCAGCGATGCAAAGTTATATAAAAAAAAACTAAAGGATCAACGGGCAACAGTTTGTTTTGTAAATAAAATTTGTTTGTTTTGTAAATGCATAAGATATTGTATGTACTATAGGAGTACAAATAATATAAAAATAAAATGGCCATAAAGTACACAAGAATAAAAAAAAAACGGCCAAGTGCGAGTCGGACTTGCGCACGAACGGTTCCATACCATTATCTATAAAAACGGCAAAAAAAATCACGTTTGTCACGCCCCCCTTAAATATTTGTTTATTTTAATTATTTTATTTTTAAAGTGACTATAAGACTAAATATTCTCTAAATATTTTAAGCGTCCGACCTGTTGCCGTTATCAATATCTAGCAAAATCAAGCAAAAAAATCACGTTTGTTGTATGGGGGCTCCCTAAATAATTATTAAATTCTATTTTTTAGTATTTGTTGTTATACCGGCAACAGAAATATATTTTCTGTGAAAATTTCAACTGTCTAACTATCATGGTTCATGGGATACAGCCTGGTGACAGACTGACGGACGGACGGACAGTAGAGTCGTAGTAATAGGGTTCCGCTAATTACCCTTTGGGTACGGAACCCTAATAAAAACTAGCCCACGAAAGAACAGATTTTTTTTTACCCAAAAAAAAAAAAATTTTAAAAGTGTAATAATTTTTTTTTACATTGTGTTTTATCTTATCAATCAAATCCAATTTGCTACCATTTGTACCCTAATTTGAAACAGCAGCATATAGATCACTTCCGATCGTCGTCTTACATCCAATAACTGTTTCCTATTTTGTACAAAACAAAAATATTTCCACACAAAAAGGTACAGTTCGATTGTATCGATTAAATTAAAAGGAATTAGCAATCCGTCCGTTAATAAGACAATTTAAGAACGGAACTTCAAAATCGATTTTTAAAAAACCACTGAATACATAATGTATTTTCAATATCCTCTATGGGTGTACAATCTCAGTTATTTGTATGCATACAAATGCATAAATTGTCAATGTTATTACAAATGTATGGGTTACGTTCCAAATGCTAGTTTTTAGGGTTCCGTACCCAAAGGGTAATTAGCGGAACCCTATTACTAAGACCGCGCTGTCCGATACAGACCCCGATGTTCAATAGTAATTACTATATATTAGTTTGTTGGTATTGTTAAACGGTTTTATTTTGCTTCACACCGCTTTTATATTATGGTATATTTGTTCGTTTAAGGCTTAGATTTAAGATAGATCGCGTTAGTTCGCCGGTTTCTGTGCAAATTTGTGTAAAACTATAGCATCTGAAATTTTTATAGTAATACATCTTATAAATCTTTCTTTTGTTTTTTCATTTATAGTATTTAATGTTAAAAAAAAATCTGGAAGTGAAAATGGTTTCGACACTTGTGTAAATTTTTAAAGCGTGTATTGCATTTAATTGTAGTGAAAGTAGGTTAAATAATAGGGATTCGTTATGATCTAGTCACTAGATAGATTCTAGTGCATTGACTTGTTGTATAAGTTAACGTTACGTTTTACCAAAAAATTTCAAGGTTTTAGTGTAAAGTATTTAAAAAGATACATCTCATAGTAATGTATATGACATTGTGTAATGATTTTTAGTACATTTACATACACATCGTTAGTATTACAGAAATTAGTTTTCTGACCTATATTGCCCTCTTAATTCAAATATTTTATTCCATTTTTGCTTTTCTTCCCTTCTGATTTTTGGACAGAGTTAAAATCAGGTACTTATATATATAATCTTAAAAAGAACTGCATTCATTATGGTACTATTGAACTAGATCTGCATCTTTGCATCCATGTCTGCATATTTCGGACCTAAAAGGTTTAGTATGCTGGTCTGAGTAAAAAGTAGCCGTTCGGGAAACAAAATCGTATTTTTTTATCCAAATCGGTATTTTTAATATATACGGTTCACATAAATATGAACGTATCTCCAATTTCAGAACTGGTTTTATGTTAATGATTGTGTAAAATTTTTTTATGAGTATGGATATTTTTAGTGTACGAGAAAAAAAGCAATTCGTCTCTCAAAAGTAATAAATAAAAACTTTTGAACAAAGAAAATCTTCAAAAATATGCATTTAAAAGGTAAAAATAATTACTTATTTCCAATAATCTGATCTGAATTACAGTTTAAAGTTGGTGTCTTACAAAGACATAACCTAACAGTTTATAACACCCTTCACTATCGCTTGACACTAACTTCAAACTGTGATTCAGAACAGAGTTTTGTAAATAAGTAATCATTTTACCTTTTTAGTGCATCTTTTTGAAGCTGGTTGATTTTTTTTTGTTAATTTTTTTTCAAAAAAAAAAGGTTTTATATTCAAAAGACCAAGCACGTGTAGATCGTGTAGAATAAAAATTATTACGAATTGTAAATGTCAAAAAAAATGTTAAGCGATTTTTTCCTAAATAATTTTCATGATAATTATTTTATTATATATTTTTTTTTAATATTCTTTATAGATTTTTTTTAGATTTATAGTTATTTAAAAGTTAAAGGGGGAAAGTTAGAAGCCAATTAAACCAAAGACAATATGCGTCTTAGAGAAAAAACTGACTAAAAACATCAAATAAATTTTTGAAGCTGTATTCAACGACACGTAGGGGTGCGCGAAAAAAACAAATCCAAGCTACCATAAAATGTATAGCCTGTACATAAATACTTGTAAAGAACTTAGGTTATAAGGTTAGGACATACAGACGAACTGACATGACGAATTTACAAGTGTTCCGTTTTTGCAATTTGGTTTTAGTTTTCTAATACTTACCTATATTAGTATAAGCATAATTTCAGATCAGAGCATAGCTTGAGTTGTCCAGGAATATACCTATACTATTCCCTATCTTATCCTGATTTACTTTCTATACTTCGTCAGAAACTAGCAAAGACGCCCGACTTTTATTTTTTCACTTAGGTATTACTTTAAAGTTGGTAATTGCCGACGTATGGGACATGTATGAAGTCACCTTAGTCCTGATACACTGTTTTAGAAGAATGCTGTGTTGTGGTGATGGACTCACCCCCGGACACGCAGGACTAAAGTGGTTTGGGGAAAAAAGACTGTCCTCTTCATTAGGTATGATGTAGGTGTTTGCCCTGCTACTAGTTACGTCCTTATGAAGATTAAAACCGTGATGTTGTTATACAATAATTTATTAACTTTTCGACTACGTGGCTCAGTGAGTAATGAATGACCCGACTGCGTGGGTTCAAATCCCGCACACAACAAACATTTAGATATTATTTGTGTTTTTCTTGAGTCTGGGTGTTTTCTGTGTATATTATGTATGTATTTAAAAAAAAGAAGGAAATATAATTGTATGTAGGTATTTGAATCCGTTGTCTTGTATCCATAACACAAGCTTTGCTTATTTTGGGGCCAGAGAACGCTGTGCTTCTGCCCAAAAATATTTGTACGCACTGACAGACTTACTAACGGTACTACTTAGGTTGGTATGAGAGTAGATAGGAGTATTGATGATTGGTTAGGTAATCCATAGCAGAACGACGGACGACGCGTGTCCGTTTGCAAATTACTAATATCAGTCACCGCGAGTGGCGGCAAATTGAAGTGCTGGTGTCCAAGCAAAAGAAGATAGGATGGAAAGAACTACGGTATCTGGTACGCTTGTGGAGCGGTCTTGAAGACAGCGGTATGTAATTCATACACTCAACATTTGTTTGTAAATATTATACAGTTTGGTTTCCAAATAAATAAATAAATTATGTTTAGGCCAGGATACCGTAGCTCTATATAATATATTTGTCGTTGTCATCTGGTTAAATTAGCCAGTTAATTGGGCGCCTACGCAGATCGTTAAGTATGGAAAATAAGCTGAACAGATATTTATATAAAACTTGGTTGGAACGCTCCGCTCGCTTCGCTCGCTCTGCATCTACGTTTACAATAGAGAAACTAAACCTAACCTAACATACATGACTTATGCAGTGCGATTTCAGTTCCTTTCTATTTCACACTTGACGATCTGCTTAGGTGTCCAATTAACTGGCTAATTTAACCAGATGGTTGCGACATATATTTGACCCTCCGGGAAACGTTTTTACTGACTTTTATACCTAGCTCATCAAAAACTGGCCTCTTTTAAGGGTAAACTATTCTATTCCTGGACTCACATGTTTCTACTGATAATTTGTAAAGCTGGTGTTGTACAACATAAGAAACCTTATACGACAAAGTATACACATATACTTAATAAATTGATTTGAACCGTCAGTAGAAACACTTTGTTATTTAGATAATTGATCTAAAAACATATTATACATGGTCACATTGATTTCCAAGTCATCGTCAATTTAGTAAGTGTAGATTTACATTTATTTGCATCAAACTGTAATCAAAATGGCTCCTTCACAATGTGACGGAAACGCGATTTCAATCGGGTATGTTTGCGACAAAAACTTTTGTAAGACGTTTTTATGTCAAAAATATTTAGTGATTAGTTTTAGTCCTTTGTGTAGATTCTTTCTTTTGAATTGATTGAATGATGCCTACGCTTTTGGTTACTAAATTGATTCTTATAATTTATTTATTTTGTTATTTTTCACGTATGTTCGGGCATAACTCCGTCATATATAGACGGATTTTCAAAATTCTTTTTTTATTTAAAGGGGTATACTTCCGAGGTGGTCTCATATAATGTAGTGAATTTAAAGCGTAAACTTTAGGTAAAAATAAAATGCTGTTAATTCGTTACTGGTGTAACGCCTTTTATGTTGATGATTGTATAAAATTTTGTTACGAGAATGGATGTTTTTAGTGTACGAAAAAACCAATTCGTCACTCAAAAGTAAAATATAAAAACTTTTTACCAAAAAACAAAAAGAAACACTAAAAAGGTAAAAATAATTATTGATAGAATCAGGCGTCTACTCTACTTCTGCACGTGAGTGCAACTGAATTGTTTTTAGCGGATTTGCAAGGTAATAATATTTTATCAGGTAAAGATAATCCCTTATTTTCAAAAATCTAAGCTGAATTACAGTTTGAAGTTGGTATCTCTGTACCTAACAGTTTAAAACACACTTCACTTGCATGAAACCAACTTCAAACTTCAATTCGGCTCAGATTTTTGGATATAAGTGATTATTTTTACCTTTTCAGTGCATCTTTTTGAAGCCGGTTTGTTTTTTTTTGTTAATATTATTTGTTGTTTCACTACTGAGTTTACACTGCTCGTTTTAAGTTTGAATCTTGCATGTAGGTATTATCGTTTTTACGATAGATCCAAAACAACAAAAACCTGTTTTATATTTGGGGATGAAATGTTTTAAATTTTTTTTTATCCGGCGTTTTAAAGCAGCGTTCGGGAAACTGCACAAAATATTTTTTTCTAAATTACATCAGGGCCTAAACACAAAAGTCTACAACTTATGTGTGTTACTACTGGCAGCAGTGATGACTTACGAGACGGTACTGGAACATGGTAGTTAACTGTTGGCCTCTTAAATAAGCTTAAAGTCGCTTGGTGTTTCTTCACCAATCAATCCCGAATGGAGGTAATGAGAACCGAAGAACCAAAGTTAACGGCACAGTTAGCAAGCTGATGTACGCCACATGGGCTATTGGGCTGTGGGCAGGCCACATCAATCTTGGGACCGATACCCAAAGGGGAATAAAGGTTTCCGGTTCATGGATTGGAAGACGCAGCGCAGGATAACCTCTTATCAGCCTCCTTATTGCACGCACGCTCACCTCATAAACGAGGTATCAAAGAGTGCTGGGGTGCTTCTCGCCTCCATCCACTCGCAACCGCAACCACGTAACGGGGAACTTAGCTCCTGGCGCTGACTCACCTTCGGATTCGAGGCTCACGAAGAGCGACAACCCAAGCCCTTGCGCGTTGGGCGCTATATGGGCTGAGACTCCATTAGAGTCTTGCCCCAAAAGCCCGGTAGAGCAGTAATGGCTGCATCAGCATACTGCAATAGTCATACAGAGAAAAAAACCCTCCTTATTCAAGTCAGTAAAGACTGTGACATGCATTGTCCATTTACTTTACGTTTTAATGAAAAAATGTATAGAATAACGTTAAATTTAATTACCAATGTAGGTCAACGCCATCAACTTATGGAACTTATGGAAGCCGATGGGCGCTAGCGGCTCTGGACTAGCCGTTGGGGAGACATATGAGGGGAGGCCCACGTTCAGCAGCGGACGTCTTTCGGCTGAAACGATGACTACTTTTTTTATTATTTGTTAGGAATCCGCCATAATGATTAATTAAACTACTTATTCTGTGAACATTTTAGGCTTCTACCTAATTTGGTCAATAATAAAGTCAGACGGACAGACAGACGTGTGTAGGCGTAGTAATAGGATTTAGGTCCTAAAAATAAACACAATTAGAAACAATTCCTTTGTCTTATAACCAACTTTAATATAGATCAGTGATTCTTAATATATTTTTTTTAAATATAAAAAGTTTTATTAATGTCAAAATACGTAAATAATAAAAGAAATTTTTTTTTTGTTTTATTCTCTATTATTCTTTTAATGGCCTCTTCTAAACTTAAGTGGAATAGTTTATTAGAATAACTGTGTTCGTAACTATAAACAAAAGTTCAAACTGAAGCTCAAAGTGTATTTATGAATCGCCAATTTCACTTTTTCCTATTTATTCAATTTACTTATTACTGGTTCGGACTGACTTTACTACCGATAAAAAAGTTACGTTAATTTAAAGCAAAGTAATTCAGTCATCATGTGAAATTCGTTTGTACTAACAGTTATAAAATGCATTAACAATCTAATTCCTATTTAGTTATATACTCCCTTGTTTTTGCTTTGTGTGGGCTTTGTATCTATTTATGCATGCCTGTATGCATTTTGTTGTAGGCTGGACAACGAGATCGATATCGATATCGATAGGCAAATATTAGCACTTGTACCAGAGATTAGTGCTGATTCCGAAGTCAGCAATGGCTCCAGTGATGAAAGTGAAGTATACAACCGCCAATCTTCTCTACCTCCATCTATAGATTCATCGCTTAAACGACTCAGTTTATTAGATAGCCTTAGTTCCTTCTAATGATTCCTGCAAAGACGAGACTGAAGATTCTCTATCGTTGCTTCATCCAGATTTATAACACTAGGACCCAATGCACCAGATTCTGAAGTTCAAACTCCACTCACTCCTATACTAGAAACAGTTTTTCCATTGAATTCCCAATGCGATTATAATGCTATACCTACTGTATCATCTCTACTCTCCTTTCAATCTATTCAACTGTCACTGTCACCGTCACCGTCTACGCCACGATCTATATCAACACGTATCCATAGGAAACGTAGGGCTTCAACTACAAAAGTTAAAATACGAAAAGCACAAAGGTTCAGATTGACTTTTCAATGGTCAAAAAGAGAATTACAATTCACAGCAGCAATACCAAGATAAAACTCCTAAAAAAAAGGGCGTGGAGCACATTGCCAGGTAACCTGCAACAAGAACAAAGTAGCCGTTGTCTAATGGTACGATAATGAGCCTATCTTGATCAGTTTGTATGTTGATTCTTTTCCAAACGATAAAGTAAAACGATTTAGCCATGAATCTAAGACACATGTCGATATACCCTGCCCACAAATAGTTATACAATATAACAGGCCTATGGGTGGCGTAGATCTCGCCGATATGCTCATTGCTCTATATCGAACTACCATGAAAACTCAATGGTTGGTATCTAAATATATTTTCTAAAATCATAGATATCTTCATATTACAAATCTGCATATTAAAAAAAAAGAAGACCACCACAAGTAGATCAGGTACGAGGTTTATGCAGGTTTGATAAAAAAAAATCGGTAGATGGCAAAAACTGTACGTGATGAACAGCAGCTGAAAACCAGTTAATACGGTCAGGTATGATTGTGTTGACTGTTGGCCAGAACACCCCGAATATCAGAGGTTCAATTTCTGTAAAAAAGGGCAGGGTAGCACTTGTTGTACCAAATGCAAAGTACATTTATTTTGTATAAATTGTTTTGTCGCATACCAAAAGAAGTAATTTTTTTCAATACGTTTTATCAATACATTTAGTTTTTTCCTTATTATATTTTTTTTTTCACTCTTTCCGCACCAATCATACAACTACCTACCAATAACATTATATTTATTTCTAAAATCTTATTTTTAATTACTAAATCTTATAAAAATGTCACACAAAACGTAGCTTGCAAGTGTAACTTTGTGTAATATAATATACGTTCCTAGTGCTGGAATTTTACTTGTATCGGTGGCGATGTATATTATAATATACATCAAATATCTCAGAAACTAAAACACTTAGATTTTTTTATTATTATTCCTAGCTTTAATTATATGTATCATAATAACATTAAGCTGAATTTTCAAAATCTAACAAAAAAAAATCAGTTGCGACCTTAAGGGTTAAAAACTGTTATACTTACCTTCTTTTGCAGGCCAGTGTATGTAGTACTTTTTTTTTTATTACTTTTTTTTTTAATTTGTGCGAAGAAGAAATAAATTATATCTAATGCCTGCGCTTAAGAGAAGTTTTGACGAATGTCGCACACCGTTTCCTACCACTCCTTCGTAAAAGTAGGCATCAGATCAGGGGCGGATCCAGCGGGGGGCGATCGCCTAAGGACGGCCGAGGCGGAAATGAATTGTAAAATGTTTATAAATATATAACTTTTATTACATATAAAAAATACTTTAATATAGGTTTGTATATTTAATTATTCAAAAACTGCACGAGCTGGGTCGATTGGGTAACTTACGTTTGCAGATTCAAAGTTCAAAACATACCTTCAGATCCTATGATCGCCCCCCTAAACTATTGTTTTAGATCCGCCCTTGCATCAGATAAGTGGTCAATTCTGACGACACATTTCACACATTAGCATACAAAGACCGCATGCATCTAAATATGCAAACTGAACCGCCGATGTCGGCAGGTGTACGAAACGGGTCGGCGCGTGCGCATCTTTATATCTGATCTTTTTTTCACATCTGGACCAGTTTGAATTTATTTTAATGAGAACGAGGAATTTCTCAATATCTATAAAAATATGACAATAACTTGTAGGTAACCTACCTACAGAACCTGCAAACTATCAATAAAATTAAAATCTAATTCCTAACTAGTCGTAGTGTTTTGGCCATAATTGGTAGCGGAAACCCGGAATTGGGCTCTTTTAATCCACGGAACGAAAAAAAGTTCCCGGTTTATATTCCCAAGCTACCCATGTACACTACAAAACTTATGACTACAGGTATAGGCTTTCATTAATCTGTAAAATACCTATAGCTATTTTATTTAGATTGATATATAGGGTTTACCTGTAATATAACATGTTTTTACATTTAAAATGATTTAGGATGCAATACTTAAAATGTTTGTTTTTAATCCATATTCTCGTTAAATATCCTAGAATTTACAACAAAAAACACGTATAAAGTGTCGCTCATTGGAAAAGAAGATCTTACAAGAAAAGTTGCTAATTGGGAGCATGGACGATCTTATTTATAGATTTTGGATATTCAGGTATATTATTATTATACACTACGTATGTTAATGGTTGTCGGCAATCCCTGGTGTTGCAAGCGTCTATAGGCTACGGTGACCACTTACCATCAGGCGGACCGTAAGCTTCGTAAAAAAAATAATCTAAAATGGTCACTCCTTATTCATTCCGAAATTTTTTGCGATGGCAAATATGTAGGAACTTACATTTAAAAAAAACATAGCAGTTTGATCTTTTACTAAGACATCCTTAAAACCTCTAAATGCTGAAAAACCCCTCAATGAAAAATATGAAATAGAAAGTGATCACCGATCATAACAGTGAATCACCGTCTGGATTGCAGTCGGGTCACACGTTTAAAAATATTCCGGGTACCAACCAACATTGTTGACGTACAAACAGACAAACTGAGTCACCGCGGCCGCAGACAATGTGAGTGAATCATTACTGCAATATTTTGTCGAAATCAGAGTACAGTTTCACACTATAATATGCTCAAAGATCATAGTGTGTCTGTCAGTGTAGTAATTGTATTCTCTTGAGCGTGTCTACCATAGACATCGGGTTTTTTTATCACAGCTGGCTTCAGGAAATGCGGCGCAATAGCCTCAGAAGATTGGCCACACTTTAGAAAGAGACAAAGTTAACCTATGGTATCTTTCCTTAAAGACAAGACATCACAGTTTTGCTAAGTCCTTGTCACACTTACCACGTTACCAAAGGGTAAAAAAGGGACCCTATAACTAAGACCTCGCTGTCCGTCCACCTGTCCGTTTGTCACCAGGTTTATCTCATGAACCTAATAGTTACACAGTTGAAATTTTCACACATTATGTATTTCTGTTGGCGCTATAACAACAAATACTAAAAACAGAATAAAATAAATATTTAATGGGGCTCCCATACAACAAACGTGATTTTTTTGCTCGATAGTAATAACGACAACAGATAGATGCTTGAAATATTTACAGAATATTTAGTTATGTATGCACTTTAAAAATAAATTAAAATAAAACAAATATTTCAGGGCGGGTTCCATACAGCAAACGTGATTTTTTTGCCGTTTTTATAGATAATGGTACGGAACCCTTCGTGCAAGAGTTCGACTAGCACATGGCCGATTTTTTGTTTTCTTTACATCTGGCTAGGAAATGCGCTGTCCAGTTCCCTATGCCTATGAAAATAGATAAGTATAATACTTGTTTATGGATTTGGAAATCTTGCCAGATCTATCATCACTGATTAAGAAGTAGATCCAAGTAATTGAAAAAAAAAGTTTCAATAGCTATTTTGATAGTGATGAAAAATGAACTGGACATAAAACCGGAAGACAATATGGCGACGATCTACTCCTTTTTTCTTCATTATCCTTTAAGTCAATTTTATCAAACTGACCACCACCAAAAACCTGTGTATCAGACAGACGGACGGAGACAACAGTGATCTTATAAGGGTTCGGTTTTTATTGTAAGGTACGATACCCTAAACAACGGTCAGCAGTAGGTTTCTGTAAGGTAGATACGAGAACACACCACAAACCTGCAAGCTATAACATCGCAAGCGTTCAGATGCTAAGCTAAATAGAGATACCTTTGTACTCATATGTGGGGTGGTTGAAATCCCCTAGCCGGCTGCCATGACACCTGCCGGCCAAGTATTTTGCGTTCAGCGACCTCATTATACTGTTCTTTTTCTGGTAATTTTTGTACCTAATTTCGAAAATAAATAGTTTTTTATTCAAATAAGAATCTGATTGACTTTTCTCTACTACTCTTTCTTCCATGCAAAATTAATAAGGAACCTTTTGTGCACGAGTCCGACTGGCACTTGACCGTTTTTAGGGTTCTGTATATTAAAACAAAAAAAGGAACTCTTACAGGATCACTTTGTTGTCCGTCTGTCTGTCTGTCAAGACCATTTTTCTCAGGAACGCGTGAAGGTATCAAGTTGAAATTAATATCAAATACTAAGGTCTACGGTCCCTTGACGCCGTAAAAAAATCACGCTTCTAAGTCAACGCAATGAAAAATACGGCCATTTTTGACGCATCTATAGGTATTCAGGTATTCACAAATAAATTAAAACCTATGGGGTACTTCTCGTTTTTAGGGTTCCGTACCCAAAGAGTAATTAGCGGAACTCTGTTACTAAGACTCCGTTGTCCGTCCGTCCGTCCGTCTGTCACCAGGCTGTATCTCATAAACCATGATAGTTAGACAGTTGACATTTTTACAGAAGATGTATTTCTTGCTATAAATACTAAAAAACAGAATAAAATAAATATTTAAGGGGTCTCCCATAAAACAAACGTAGTTTTTATAGATAATGGTACGGAAGCCTTTGAGCGCGAGTAAGACTCGCATTTATCCGATTTTTCTAGAATCATGAAATTTGAGACTAAGCAAATGTTACATCACAAATATAGGAAAAAATCCAAAATCTGATAATTAAGGCATAAACCTATGAGTCTTGATTTAATGATGGAAGAACTATCTACAAATAATAAGTTTGTACGGAACCCTCGGTGCGCGAGCCAGACTTGCACTTGGCCGGATTTTTTTCTCTTGGTTTTGTTTAATATCCTAAACATAATAAACTAACACATCTACACATTATGATACAATTGAACTAGGCTGGTCATTACAGACGAGGTTGACAGTCGAGTGTGTATTTAACAGAGCTCACGAGTATCATAGACTGTTTTTAACACACTTGATAGACGGTAGGTAATTACATATATTAGTGTTAAAATGTTATCAATAGAAATAAATACTTTCAAAAGATTTAGATTAAAAGATTAAGATTCACATTAAATTGGGATTTTTATCAGCTAGATTTGTACCTCGGTAGCTCAGTGGTAGAGCACTTACACGGAATGCAAGGGGCGCAGGTTCAAGACCTGGCTCGAGGTTATTCTTTTGACTGCATCTTTGATATGAAATTATTTAGACATATTGATGAAATAGCCATGAATATGGCATGTATAATATATTTATTATATTGTATTTCTTACTTCGATGAAGATTTCGTGTGTTTATAAGATCATCGTATCGATATCAATCATTTACTTATCGTTGAGTGGTAAGTAGAAAACTAACCTTTTCAAACAAAATCTTGTTATACGAACAATAGGACATCACTAATGCTAAAGCCCTCAGTTGTTTGCTGCTATAATTTCTTGTACGTTACACATGATATGAGAATATTTTGATGATGAACAGGTATGCATAGGGGAAGTACGTACAAAATGACATACAGTTTTGTTTTTGGGTCATAACTCTTTAATGGTAAATCACAGCGCATTCATATTGCACACTAGTAATCTTAGGTTTCATATCTTTGAATTATAATAGATACTTAAAAGATAAACCAACTACAAAAAATAATATTTTTAAATTTAACTGAGATCAACGAAATCCATTTTGTCCATATGCTATGGACAAAATGGCATACCACATACGGACTAAATGACATACACGGCAAAACATATAAAATTACAAGCAAAGCTCACAAATGAACCGCTTGGTTCGTTTAGCAAGAAGCGTGGGCTCAATGCGAACATTTTAAACACCGCAACCAGTCTTCTCCAGGTTTTGATCGCGAATAAAGATCGTTGCAATAAATGCATGAGCAATCCTCTTCGTCATCTTGAGCATAGTTTGGACAATTTTCTTCTCCGATGTCTTCTTGAAATATGGTTTTGGTAACCTTTCGTCTCTTCTTCTCTGAAGGAGCTTTAGGCTCATTTATTGCTTTAATTTCTCCCATATTGGGAGTAGAAGTCAAAACTAAAGAGGTTTGCTGTTTCTTAGGTTTACGTTTGCCTTGTCCACTTACGTAAAGTCCTTGTGGGACAGGAGATATTACTTCAATAGGCACTGCTAAAGTATGGGATGAGGGATGTTCTTCATTACCAATAGATGGGAGATTTTGATTAAATAAGGCCTTGACCAGTGTTTGCTGTTGAATTGTCAGCTGGTTCAGTAGAGTCGGTTGTTGGAACTGTCGTGTCATTATTGTCAGGTGTAACGGCGCAGATTATTTGTTGCTGAGTTTCAGAAGTTAGGAGATCGTTCGTTCCGGGAAGTGACAATAAATCGTCTGGCTGTTGTGTTGAGGGTCCTGCTATGGGAACTGGAATAGGACATATTTGCTTTATTAGGACATTTTATTACTGCGGACTGCTTCTATAGCTTTACGCATTGATTCCTCACTCCAGGATTGACGATCAGTCTTGCGCTTATAATTACGCGGCATTGTTAAATCTGTAAAGAAATTAACAGCTGATTAACGAGAAACTGGTATTGGGTACCTACAATGAACTCATTGAGTTCTTATGGACAAAACGACATACCTATGTCATTTTGTCCATTACATATGTATGTCATTTTGTCCATAAAGCGTTATAAAAAAACAAAATTCAACAATAAATGCAAAATGATAATTATTTACGGAAAAAACTATTTGATCGCGACAATAAATACTTAAGGGATGTAATAAACGTAAACAAAAGATAATATTATGAAAAACATAATATTAATACACAAAACTCCCTGCAGTTAAAAAAAAAACGTAACTTACCAAAGTTTATCTTCGGCCATGACACCCAAACGATAGACTGGCGCGAGTTCACGTTTTGACAGGTTAGTATTACCGGCTGGAGTCACGAGATGTAGTTGTCTATGGCGGACTAGAAGCGGCAGAATTTGAAATATCATGCCTGTGTCATTTTGTCCGTATATGTCATTTTGTACGTACTTCCCCTACTTGTCGCCGCTCGGGCAGTGTCGGTTTTTTAGCACAGTCAAAGGGCTGGTGAGACAAGCGCTTGCAATGCATTTATACGTTAGCCCCCGATTAGTATTGCTTGTGAGTTTGCTACGGATAGAAGTGAGTTTGCTCCGCTGGCTGTGCGTAATTTTTATTCGCAAAATGAGAGCATGGTCCTATTAAGAACAAATGTCTTTTCTGGAATGTTACCAAAGTGAGCGATGCCTTTGGAATCCAAAGGATTTTATTTATTAGTTTTCTTTTATTTTTCTTTAATTTCAAATAAAAGTAGCTTAAAACACAAACAAGATATGCTTGGATAACCGAAACACAATGATGCGCTTGCAAGCGTTAGCAAGCGTGTAAATAACTACCAAATTTAACCCAGCACCTGTATAGGCTGAGGCAACCGATCTTAGAAACAAAATCTGGCAAAGACTACCACCGTTTCGAGAGCAAAGGCGTTCCGAAGAGAAGAAACGGCGAAAGAAATTTCTCAGCTTTCGCATTTTATTTTATATATTATCCGACCAGTTAAAGCGCCCAGGTATATGGTGTACCTGGTATAACGTACGTATTGTGATGTATGTGTTCGTATAGGCTGTGTTCGCGGAAGGCATTTAAGCCGCAAGCTTAGTGGTGATATGTTCGTCAGTGTCGATAGCTGCGTGCCTAGGGCATCTAAAGGGTAAACTATTTTTTTTTTTCAGTTTTACGAAATAAACTTTCGTGGCGCGATGTAGAACTCGTGACGTTAGCCTGGCTTTCGGCAGACGGAACAAAACAATCCGGTAGAAAAGGTAGGTCTTGTAAGTATTCATACAGACATAACACAATATTATTTGATTCATTAATGAAAATCGGCATTATTTTGTTTGGTCAACATGTTGCATTCAATAGGTAGGTACAATTAAGTCAGCACCTGGAGGACATTAGCTACATTGCACCTGGTATTTGGACAAAACTAATGTATTTGACCTAGAGACCTGTATATGTCCCGTTGTATATGGAATGTCCTTGTAACATATAGCAATCCTAATAACTGGATTGTATGCAATGAGGCTTTTTGACTAGCTAAAATTTTAAATATTTATTTGCCCGCAGTACGTGTAACCTGTGCGATTTTTTCAGATTCATACAAACTCTCATCAAGAAGTAGAAATTTTTGTTTCTTCTTTTTCTTTTTACCATAGTTTTGTAATAAGGAAAATTTCGAAAAATGCCCTAAATACGTTATTCGTAATTTTTTTACTGACAGTCTAATTTTTTGGGGTTTTATTTCAAAATAACCAGATTTTTATATAATGTTTGAACCATATTGAAGGATTGATTTCCTAAACACGCTAAAACACTTCCCTTCCCTTAAAAACCCAAAAAAAGGCTAAATTTTTATATAAACGTTGGGCCTGCTATTTGACACTCTTAGGGGATTACCGAATTTTGCGAAATCCTATATTAGTGGAGCCCTAACGCAAAGATTCTACTTAGACAAAAAATAACCCAATATATTCGAAATGTCATGTTTCAAAAACTAGTGGTTTTGTCTGGGCTCTGATGAATCTGGCTGGACCCAGTACAAGTCTTCCGTAAGACAGTTGTAACAAACAGGCCGACAGACACCAAATACCCTTTTTCAGCATTTTGGTATAAAACTCTACATCCACGTTCACTGGATGCTAAACATACTCACTCCCATACAATTGTATGGGAGTTTGTATGAGTACCTACGCTGTTTTATCAAGCCAATCCACAAATCCCTCTATAAATTCCTATCAGCATTAAAAAAAAAAAGAAAGTTCACTGGCAGCGATCAGCTGTGCGACAGGTTGCGTTGTATGTATGCGTGCGACGAGATGAGTGCTGCGTTTGTGTGCGTCAACAGATGCTGCGAACATCTGCCACGGCGCGTGCGCAGGCACAAAGCGAAAATTCTTGATACTTGTAATGTAAATTTAACTCTTAATGTTAAAAAACGTTTTTAGCTTATCAGTTATATCCGTTTCTTAATCCATATTGGAACTTGCTTGTAAGAGTGTATATATAATGCTTTTCTTGACACACGCCTACGACTTTTGATTTCCCGGCTTTTGATATGTTCAACATTATAATTAGATAAATCTTGTTGACTAGCAAGTAAAAATACCTTCTTCGTGACAGACAATGCAATTCCATAGATTCAGTGGACCATAAGTTTTACTGACAACAAAAGTAAAACCACTGTACTGGATACTGGGTCATGTAGCTGACTGAGCAATGAGGTATGTCCTTCTTACCAAAGAACTATCGGTATTAGGGGCTATAAAAAATACTTTCATATCATGTTTATACTTACCCACTTCATTTAAGGATTAAAAAGGAATATTTTCAGGTAATTATTTTTCCCGGGATTTAATTTATTTACTAGATTTTCGGTTTAGGTGTAGGGTTTCAACAGCAACTTCTCAATTAAAAAAAAGCGGTCAAGTGCGAGTTGCACTCGCGCACCGAGAGTTACGTAAAAGGAATTTATTGAGGGACAAACTTAACTATACCGTTAGACAACTGTTGTCTCAATACACAGGCATAGCAAATTAACAAATTTACGGTTTTCAGATTTTTTTCTTTATGTGTGCTACATGGTAGTCAACAAGAATTAACTTGTGAACCCCACGATAGTGTTTCATCTAAAAGTATACCCAAGGTTTTCACAGTATCATTATATGGAACAGGCATTTTATTTACATAGACTAATGGCAGTTGTTGTCTATCGATTTTGGCGATAAGTCTCTTACTCTCGACGATGATGACTTGTGTTTTATTTGGGTTTACAACTAGGCCATGAGACTCACACCATTCAACAATGCGAGAGAGGTCCTGATTAAGTACCGCAATAGCACTTGATAACCCATCGATGGAAGCTTGCGAGTATATTTGAAGATCGCCTGCATAAAGATGGTAGAGAGAACATATATGAGATGTAATTAGATTGATGAAATTAGCAAAGAGAAGTGATGACAACATGCCACCTTGCGGAACGCCAGCAGAAGTGTTGCAGTAGGCAGTCATTACCAACGGCATTGGAAGAAATGGACAGAATGTTATTCTTAACATCACAATCAGAAAATCGATTTAGAACAAAAGGAGAGAAGTCAGGAGTTGGCGTTTTGAAAGAGAGTTTATTGCAGCAGTTTTTTTGCTATTATCAATGATAACCTTAGAAAAAAAATGTTGATTGTGGACATTAATATCAATTTCATTAGGAATAGGAGAATGATTAGATTTATCAACTCCTAGTGACTTTAGAAAAGTCCAGACCTTTGCTGGATTACCGTATTCTACGGATTTATGGATATGGCGTCGTTGGGCATCCCTACGCATCCTATTGCAGCGATTCCTCAAAAGCTTATAATTAGTAAAATTGTCATCACATGGGTTACTTTTGCATTTTGCCTTAGCACTATTTCTTTTTATCATTAATGCTTTGATCTCATTTGTGAGCCATGGAGCAGGAAGATGCTTAACTTTTACTGTACGGATGGGAGCATGAGTGTCATAAAGACTCATAATTTGTGAGTTAAACAATTCAATTTTTTCATCCACTGTAGATGCATTCATGACCGAATCCCAGTTGATTTTCAGTGCATCACCATATAAGCGTTGAGTATACATCCCACTAAAATTACGTTGCAGAAGTAATCTCGACTTAGCTTTAGGAAGGCGGATTTTATAAGATAGATAAACCAAGTCATGATACGAAAAAGCGTCAGCAGCGCACTGACCATGTTCAATAATATATGAAGGAGAAGAAATTATTATTAAGTCCAGAAGAAAGGGTGTACTTTGGGGAAAGAAGTGAGTAGCATTAAGTGGAAGTATGTGCAATTTCCATCCGTCTACCACTGACTTAAGTTGAAATCTACGGTTTTCATTCTTGAAAAGACAAGTATTAAAGTCCCCCATGATGATTGTATGATCATATTGAGGTGTGAGTTTCTCAAGAAGTTTTTCAAAAGAGGTAAAGTAATTAGTATGAAGATTTGGACTAGAATATACGCCAAGTAAAATTTTAGTATTAGAGATACTTATTTCTATAAAAAGATGCTCAGCTATATTAGACGATACAGAATGATCAGACAGCCACCCCATCACCACCTTTGTCTTTTTCACTTTAGTATTTGATATTAATTTCAGATAATCTGTTTTTATTGTGTTATAACTACAAATCACCAAATTTCGGTTTTTTCCTATATTTGTGTTGTAAGATCTTGCTTCGTGTAAAATGTCATGATTCTAAGTCAACGGGAAGTACCCCATAGGTTTTGATTTATTTGTGGATGCCAAAATATGCGACAAAAATGGCCGAATTTCGCCCGTACCTTTTTGTTGCGTTGACTTCGAAGCATGATTTTCTTACAGCTACAAGATGATATAGACCATAGTATTTGATACCTACTGATTTTAACTTGATTGATACCCTCACGCGTCCTGAGAATAAGGGTCTTGACAGACAGACAGACAAACAACAAAGAGGATCACAAAGGGTTCTTTTTTTCGTTTTTGGGTACGGAACCCTGTAAATATATTTATACAAAAAGTAAAGGGAAAGAAATTAAGGCATCGCCGTGCACCTGTGAAGTAATGTGACCTGTTAAAATATATTATATATGTATATTTAAATATGTATTCTAACTTCACAAAGCGACCCACACAGCTGGCAATAAGAAGAAAATACCTAGTCGCTTAATCTGGCGACTTACGCATAAAGGGTTTAATCCTTTGCTACGACGACACACCACTGTCCACATTCACCATTATAAAGGAGAAGAAAGTATACAACATGAAAAGATAAACAAAATTCAAAAATAACATCCCTATTAATTTTGTTCACGAAATGTAAAAAAAGTTAATTTCATTTTTACTCTATTACCAAGATGCATTGGCCGCAGTACAACGCGGTCAGCTGCTGCAGACAGACGGCAGCGCGTGCTCATCTCGCGCGTAACTTGCTGGCCAAGCACTTGCATTAAAAATATTATCCGAGTCTGTAGTATGACAGCTGGTCCAATTCAGCAGAAAACAGCGTGTCTGTAGTGTAAACTTTTTCCTTTGTCTTCTTTTTTAGGGTACTAATCCAAGGTTACACTGGTTATAGTTGTTACAGTGCCAAAAATCTGTATAATGTTTTTCTATTTTTTTTCAAAATTCTATTCTAAAAAATGCTACCATGAATAAGTTTTATACAAAGCATGTGTCGTTAATAGCGTTAGGAAATTAGGATTAGGTTTCAAAGTGTTTGTACGGCGTGTGCTCACCGAGTCGCGCTATTTCTGACTGGCGGTACTCTTGGGAGGTTATTGGGAACAGTCTCTAGGACGCCAGACTCTAGAATTCTAGAGAAAAATGTATGCAAGTACTTTTACGAGTCTTGAGAGTTAAGACCGACTTGCATATATATTCCCAATAAGCTTCGTGGACTCCCTGGACTTTCGGCAAGAGCGCGACTTTCAGCGCAGTTTAGGGCCCAAATTATGGGCAGTGTCACTGCTATGCTGACGCTCAGGTCTGCGTTTTAATTTTTTAAACTATACTTTACTCGCCTCGATTTAATATTAGACATAGATAAAGAGATCGTATTTTATTTTTGACTTATATTACATAAAAGTATAAACTTTTAGACTGTATCAAAAGCTAACATTTACTCCCTTCATTGCAAAATATTAAAACACTTTGTTCTTTTACCAGTTTTGATATTGTATGGCGTATTCTTAACTGTAGATGGATTCTCAAACTATTGACATTAATGCATTATCTTTTATTTATTTTATTTTTTTAATTTAAATATAAGCATGTACAAAGTTATCCTTAAATACTGTGAAAAGTAAAACTTACAATCAAAGCTTAATAATCAATAAAATTACAAGGAAAAGCAAAAACTTATGTCCGCTAATGATATATGTCATAAATTCTCCGCAATCGGCTTTAAACATTATCAGCTTTTATTATTTGACACTAATATTAAAATAACAATTTGTACGTAAACTAATTGCATATAGAATAAATAGCTTTTAACATATATGTATACGTCCATATCTATGGATTTACAAACTAAAGTCGTCATAGTAGCCTTACGCTGCATCTAAAGCGTTTCACCCGCTATATACCTACTTATCGCTTAATTTTTATCACTTATACCACAGTATAAAATGACTCACGCGTGCCACAGCGCGCAACACTGACATTGACCGCGTAATCTTGCGTTGCGTCTTACAACAACGCAATTATAACATCTCGTGCGAACGCAACGCATCACATGCGATTCTATTTATGTAAAAATGTCGACGCGTTACATTTACGTCATCTACGATGCGGTCAATGCACTCGGTTAAACATTACATAAGTCAGGTGTGATATAATAATTAGAACGCAAAGTTGCAGTCTATTAACTTGCCATCCCACAGCAGGGTTTAGGCCTCTTATGTAAGATTTAATGCTGGCAGTAGTATTTTGGGCTTTATGCGGGGCGTATAATTTCCTTTTTTTATTAACGATAATATCTTCCAAATTCTATCTATAGTGCAACAAATTTTTCTGACCCGATGGTCAAAAATCAAAACTACAGTCGCCATATTGAAATGGAGTGAACTTACACGACACCAGCGACGGTCAACACCTAAGGTCAGAAGGTCAGAGTATAGACATAGCTACGTGGTCATAGATGCAGGTGCGCAAGAAGTAATAAAGATGAAAAATATTCCATTGTGCTACACTAGATGAGGATACAGGGAAATAAAACAAAAACGCCTATTAAGCATCGTTTAATTTTAAAGCCCACGCAAACAAAAGTAGCATGCTAAAGCTATTTTAAACATTACAAAGCTTTGATGAGCTTTAGACACGTGCATGTAGTACAAGAAATATATATATTTTAAAATACAAGTTTCCATGAATTAATTTTTTTCTGCATGTTTGTTACAAGCAACAAACTTTTCTGACCCGGTGGTCAAAAATTAAAACTACAGTCGCCATTTTAAAATGGAGTGAACTTACACGACACTAACACCCCGCGTCAGAAAAGTTTGTAGCGCTGAGTGTACCTAGTTGAAGAAATAACTAATTAACCTTTATTTTACCGCACTACGACAAATCGAAAAGGAAACATAAAATAAAAATTTAAAGCACTGTGTCATAGCGTAATAACTTATAATAACTTATTACGCTATGACCGTGGTAAAAAAAATGTTAAAACAGGCTCTTAAAGTAAGACCTCGGTGTTTGTTTATCAGTGTGTCAGCTGTTTTTCTCAGCATCTTTACGTATAACTTGCTTGCCTGCATCTATTTTAGGTAAAAATATAATAATTTCGTATTTAATTAGAAATGTGGTCGCATTCGAAAGTGAAATTACTACCGTAAATAAATTCATTTGTTTAGTTATTTCAAAACTTTTTTTTTATAGTTATGATGGCCAATGTAGAAAAAAAGTGGCTCTTTATTTCTTTATCTCCAAAGTTTGCAAACCGAAACTAAGAATATAACGTTTAGCTACACATATGTTTAAAAAAAAATCATCAGTGTTGAGATGGAAGTTACCCCCATATTAAAAAAAAAAACACTGCTAAAGTATGGATCTCTCGGTTCGCGAGTCGGACTTGCATTTGACCTGTTTAGTAGATACTACTAATACGTAGGCGGAGCCACGGGTGTATGTTAGTCAACTAACTCACTGGTTTTCAAAAAAACTATACCAAATTGATATCCTGTTGGCTCGTGCTCCCACAAAAACCCAAGTGGTTCAGCATCACTGCTCTGAAGAAATAAACAGAGTGTTCCTTTTAATTATTCATTATACCTTATCAATGGCGTCTATAGGCTGCGGTGACCGTTTACCATCAGGCGGACCGTACTGTTGTTTGCCACCGTTTGCGTGAACCAGTGATTTTTTTCTGGAATTAAACTATGTGTTTATCATTACATTAAATACTCAAAGGAAGTCAAGAACTTAGTTTCAAATTAGTTGACACTCGGTCAGGCGCCATCTTGGTGGCTGAAGTCCATAACTAGTACTAATCACCGAGAACACCGCAGCAACTCACGTACAATGTAGCGCCAACATGGCGTTTGACCGCGCGCTAGCTCAGTTAAAACGCATACCTAGTACGTAAGTTACATGTATTATTTTAACCTCAAAACTAGAAAACTAGATATACATATATATATATATATATAGAAAAACGTAACTAACTCTATTATTTTATTATGAAATAACTATCACAATCACTGAAAAAGTTAGGTAAACAATAATTCATTATTTTATATAACAAATATAAGTTTCGTGACTTCTGGATTTGCCTGGTAAAATTGTTGACATGTTACAAAATTAAAAAAAAAACCATGATAAAATGTCCTATATTAGGTATGTCCTTCTCCGTCCTTATATATACTAGCTATCCCTGAACCAAAAGTCAGGTACCCTCTTTATTCTGTTGCGACAGAAAGGTAATGTACCTCCGGCATAGAATAAATATAAAATATTAAGTGTGAAAAAAAAATTCTGACCTTCTTGGTTGTTGGGTCGACTATAGCTTTCATTTTTGACCGCCGGGTCAGAAAAGTTTGCTGCACTATTGGGCTCCGGTCCCTCGCAAAAAATACAATCTCCGTCGGCCGTACGACGAGCGGCCGAACACTCAAGGTCAGAAAGTCAGAAAAGTTTGTTGTACCTACTGTAGATTCGTATGGAATTAGTTATAAATTATTGTTAACAGTAATGGTATTTTCCACTTTGCTATTCAACAGAAATGTTTAGAAAATTATGACTTATAGAGAGTAAAAGTTCGTCTATCTTGTGTTGGTTACCTGCTCAATGAACAATGAGGTGGAAGTACAAAAAGAGAGAGAAAATTAACGGAACCGACAAAAAAGTGACGACAGATGCTGACAATGGTTATACAGTCGCTCACAAAATGTTTAGTTTTACAGTCGCTAACAAAATATTTTTTACTTTACTAAGGCGAAACATTTGTCGTTTAATGATTTTTATACATATTTTTTTTAAAGTATGTATTTATATTTGTAATAGTAAAATAAAGTCCATAAGTGATTTAATATCAACACAAAATTACTTAAAAAGGAGTAGGTAGTTTCCAAATTATTTTATTACCTTGAATGATCGTAGCGAAATTGATAGTGTGAGTTCGATCCCGCACTGGGCAAAATGTTTTTATGTGATAAAAACATTTGTGTTTGTCTTGAATCTATGTGGATTTATGAATGATATGTATGTATTTTTTTATATATTTCGGGTCGGTCGGTCTGTTTAAAAAGTAATAGAGGTATATGTATTTGTATCCGTTTTCTAGTATCCATAACACAAGCTTTGCTTACTTAAGGGCCTGACAGCGCTGTGTGTAATGTCCAAAAATATTTATTTATTATTTTACAATTGAAATAGATTTTTCTGTATGGTTTTGAAGGATTTCTTTTCTCGCCCCTGGAAGTAAATCCTTGCTAGCGACTATCGAGAATTTTCATTCTACTGAACCCTAAGTTAACGTTAACGTACTTGGCTGGTTTTTTTTGTTTAGTATTTTTAAGAAATGTTTGTCATTTTATTACTGTACTTTGTTCATATGTTTTTATTTTTGTGCAATAAATACACTGAATAGCAAATTGCTTATGTTATAATTTATTTTTTAATAAATAATTGTTTATTTAATTTTCAAAAGCTGATGTTATCGCAAGTACCGGAAAGTAGATCTGGCACGAGCTATAGCCGGGTAAAAAGTGTTCAAGGGTTTTAATCATGTTCAATTGTCTGGTATTGATGGGTGATAGAATAATGGTGCACCGTCAGAAAGTTTTTTTCTTCCAACTTAATAGATTGTGCATAACAACTTGCTTGGCCTATTTCTTAAACCATTCCTTATGTGCAGCACTTTTTAACTTCCTATTGCAGAGACATAGTATAAACGGATTTAAAAAATCAAAAGTTCTACCTTCATATAAGTCAACAAAATACAGTGCAACAAACTTTTCTGACCTTGGTCACTAGTGTCGTTCGAAATTCACACAATTTCAATATGGAAACTGTAGATTTGATTTTTGACAACCGGATTCTAAAAGTTTGATTTACTGTTATTGTATAGTCAATCAATTTCTTGTTATGATTTGGTACCTATTATAAGTATTTTATTGTACACATTTTTATGACCCGGTAGTCAAATATAAAAACAAAAGTCGCCAAATTAAAATTTTGTGAACTAACGTGGCACTAGCGACAGACATCGTGTGAGAAAAGTTTGTTGGACTAAACAATTAATTAATTAAGAAATTCTTAATCTTAACCAAAATGTATTATTGAACTTTATTATTATTTGGTGTACTTTATATTTCTTTCTCGTACCTACCTACTAAGTATATATATATATATATATGTGATAACTGTTAACATAGTAATAGATAGATGCGAATGGTAAGGGACTGCAAAAAGTGGCGCGCCATAAAGGAAGCTTGTGTCCAGCAGTGGGAAAATTATTTTTTTAATCTGTAATGACGGTAAGGTTGCCCCTTGGTACTATACGTTCACCCAGCCCAGAGCGAGTTGGAGGATTTCCTATATAGGTTTCGGTATTAGATTTTTCCTACCAGGTTAAAAATCCAAGAGGGCCAGACTACGCCAGAGGTTAAAGTTACAGCTGTAAACAGTCCTTTTTGACACTAGAAATAAAATTGTATTTATTCGAGTTGGTACCGACAACCCACCCTTGGGATCCTAAAAAATGATTTCTGTGGCAAAAACGGAACCAAAGATTCGTTATGTCTAATCAGCCGTCCGTTCGTATAACACAGGCTACATTTCCATATATTCTGATAAAATTTGACATAAAGGTGTCAACCGTTGTTAAGTTTTGTAGGTAACTATGTAAAGATTAAGGAAAAAACATACAAGTAAACGAAACATTATTTTCCGCGCACCCCATTGCGCGGGTTATCGTTGGATAGGTAAGGTCTTTAAAATGCGCTTGAGGTTTTTCAGTCACTTTTTTGCTAACATGTACTTACAGATATTTTGCAAGTCATAAGTTTCAACAGTTAAAAAATTCTATGACCGGGGTATATATTTTACTATTGTAACGTCTAATTGTATGTTTTAAAATTTAAAAAAACAACAGATTATTGTACAGTGCAACTTTTGACCCTCTGGCCTTAGGTGTTTGGTCGCTAGTGTCATAGTAAGTTCACACCATTTCAATAATTATTTTACTGTAATTTTTATTTCTGACCACCGAGTCAGAAAAGTTTGTTGCACTATAAAACTTTTGAGGAACGAGAGGATAATATTATAAGGCAAAAAAGCCGACAAATTTGTCATGCATGTTTTGTGAATAACTGATTAAGGACAGGATAATTAAGCAAGTGCTTCCGAGGTATGTCCTTAACGCATAGCGTCAGTGAAAGTGTCCTCGCTACAAGCAGATGTGGCACTTTCACCGAATTCTGTCGGGCATGATGCATGACGCGCCGCCAACGGTGACTATAGTCAAGTCAAGTCAATTAATTTAGCCATACTGCCTAGGGGTACAACACATGGAGGAGTCAGGGAGTTTATTAGCCTTGAGTAACTCCGGACAAAACTATATTTTTGGATATATATCCGAGGCCGGATATGTTAGAACTCCTTCACTTTGCGTGAAATAAATATGTCCTATATCCAGGGGGTGAACGAACTAATGCCAATAAACAGCGGAGCGTGTCGTCCGTGTTGCGGAGCTGCCGAATAGCGATGCATGCATATCACTGAAAGTGAGAGAGAGAGCTACCGTTGAAATTTGAAAGCGAAATAGTAACGTTGTCGTGTTTTGCTTATAAATAATAGATCTCAGCGCTTTTTAAAATCACGCCTGCTAAACCTAATGTAATGTATGTAATTATGCACAAGTAATATGAAATAATTAAAAAAAAGATTCTTTAAGTAAAATAATTATAATACAAAATTAATAAAAACAAAACAAAAAATAATGATAATTAATGTAAATTATTACAGATAATCATTGTACATACTATTTAATTTTTAAAAACGACAATCAAATATGTTTATTAATAACTATTTGATTCATAGTCCTAAGCCTATCAAGTATGAAGGGATATCAAATAGTATCTTTCTATAACAAACGAGGGATACACTAACGATTTGTGCACTCGTGATTGAAAGGTACGAAATCGATCCGAAGATTCGTTTGACCGCGGTGTGCTAGAAAATTGCATACTTCCGTGGATATGCGAAGCGGATATATATCTTTAATCGCAGTGATATATGACATATCCAATCTTTGTCCGAAGTTACTTAGCGAAAATACTGGAGTAGGTAGGTACTGTAACTTGTCTACTCTTATACTCGAGGGTATGGCTTCTAGATATGAGGATATCTTGGTAGAAGTACTGAATGACTGACGGATCAACGCGCAGCCTAAACCGCTGATCGTAGAGACCTGAAACTTGGAAGGTGTGTTCTTTGTATGACGTAGGCATCCCATAAAAAAAGGATTTTCCGAAAGGATCAAGTGCGATTCGGACTCGCGCAATGAGGGTAAACCGATTGTAATGAAATTTTGGTAACAATGCACACGCCCGGGAAGGTTTCTGAATTAGTACAACCCTTTCACAATAGGTTGGTGCGGCAGTTGTCTTAAAAAAAGAAACAACGTTCGCCGGGTCAGCTAGTTCTAAATAAATTTGTTTAACTTTAAATATTCAAAACTTTTTTACTTTTCGTGAATTATTTGACTTGAAATGTTGAAATTGCTTAATATTTAAGTTTAGTAAAAAACAGCTTTCCATCTCCCAATTACCTACTCACGACAGGGTATTATTCTCTTACAGTATACCTATATTTAACTGAAGAGGAGCCCACGACACTAAACCTATGTCGATAAGGATACTAGATGATATAAATACACGATAAACGAAAAGAAATGGCGATGCTGCAATGCGAAAAACCTGGCAAGGCTTTTTTAAAAAAATTAAAAATCCGATCTCTAGTACCTATAATAAGACTGCAAAGTTTCGTTTGTTCCTCGGAAAAAGGGCAGGGGTAGGACTATGAGATAATGAAGTGCTGCAAGCCCCCCTGATTGGCCTTAGTTAGTTTGTTAGTTAGTTGGACTTAGGTTTTCCGCACTTAGCCTCATAATAGGGCCATTGTACGTAGGTATCCAATACCTGTCATTGGTTACTCATACCATCCCAGCTTCATCCAGAAGTTAAGGAGGCATCTGGTTGTTAGTCAGCGTCTCTCTCGTGGTTTGTGGATTCTTAAGGAGCTTTGTCCGTTGGTTGCTCACGCTTTTGCAATGAAGAAACACGTGAGACGGTGTCTCCTCGGCTTCCATACAGCCCCTGCATAGAGGACTGTCGATAACGCCGATTTTGATTTGCGTCCAAGGATGTAAGAACATCCTTCGGTCTGTTCTGCCCACTGTTTGTTGTCTGTCACGTAACCACGTTTTGAGTTGGATGAATGGTAACGGTACAATTCGTCTCATTGCTCGTAGTGACATGAGACGCGGTGCATTCCAACGTCACGTCGTGTGACGCATCTTCAAGCGGCTTCACGTCATGTCTCGGTCTGAGCTAACCCTTAGACTCTTTTAAAGCCCTGCTTGTTAAGGAATTAAGATCTTCATTAGACTTTTATGAGGATTTTAAACCCATTTTATAATTTTTTTAATGATTTAAGCGTTTACCTGCTGTCGTTATCAATATTAAGCAAAACGAGCAAAAATTCACGTTTGTTGTATGGGACCCACCTTAAATATTTATTTTTCTGTTTTTTAGTATGTGTTGTTATAGCGGCAACAGAAATACATCTTCTGTGAAAATTTCAACTGTCTAACTATCACGGTTCATGAGATACAGCCTGGTGACAGACGGGCGGACAGCGGAGTCTTAGTAATAGGGTTCCAACAATTACCCTGTAGGTACGGAACCCAAAAAATATAAGTACGTTCCTACAGATCGAAATGTTTGTATGTTCAAAGTAAAAAAGTGTATGTGCCTCTCATTAATTCGTCAGCTCTAATAAAATATTGCTTTCGTTATTAAATATATCAAAATCAGTCAAGTGCGAGTCGAACTAGCGCACCGAACAAAAACAAAAACTATTCTGCTAAGTGGTCACCCATCCAATCACTGACCAAGCACGACGTTGCTTAACTGTGAATATCGTCTCCAATAAACAAATGCGTAACTGTTTCTCTTAATAATATTGTTATACTTGCCCTATCGTAAAAACAAATGTTATGTGCACGGTAGAGTCTCACTGGCACTTGTTCTGCATACCCTGACTAAAACCCCTGTGTAAGCCACCGAGCAAACGTCTAAAGATGTCTTAAAAAATACATTTTTTGGACTTTTGCAGAACCCCAGTTTTTATCATAGGAACGGCATTTAAAAAAAAACAAAAAAAACAGTTCTGTTTAGTCAATGATGACAAATACCTACAATCTAACCCTAATGCAAATATGAGGCGACTTGACTTATCTCTATAGGAGTTATTCTGTACCTAAATGGAACTTGTCTGTTTGTCCTATGTCTTCTAAGGGGCCCTTAAGGAGACCTAAATTACACCTCAAACTGAGAGAGGATATAAAAATAGGAAGATACAACCTAATATTTGTGGCGTGGGATCCTCACTAAACAATGGCACATCACTTTGACTCTTAACACCTTTTATACCTATAAATAACAAAACACTTTTCTGAGAAAAATAGGTTATTTTGGATAGGTTTTATTGGAGTGTTGCCAGAAGCACAAAAACAGGTTGCGTTCAGAACCTATAAAAGCGGCCCCGAGAGCAACGGAACAAAACAAGCTCTAATGCCAAAATCCAGGAAGGACACAGGGGAATAGATACGTTTGTATGAGGAGCGTGCAATCCTTACAGAGTAGGTAAGTATATATATCTACCTTACTCATACCACCACCCCTCGCTTACTGAAATTGTACACAGATAAATAAACTTCCCTTATTACATAATACTTACACAATACCTACTGCTAAAGTTGTCCCCAACGAGCGTAATCGCGTCCCCTATCTTATGCTAATACGAGATAAGTGAATACGATTGGATGCTGTGCGCTGGACCGGCGCGCCCACTGCTCGAGAGGCGCCAATCATGAGCCGCCATCTTGTAAGCTCACTGCTGCTGGGACTGCACAGATTATGTAACAACTCTCGCTTTGTTATTTGTTTTTGTATTTATTTATGACCAACATACCAGCTAATCAACTGGTTCTTAAGACTGCAAAAACAAACCTAATAAGCTGGCTGCTTACCTACTTACTTAGATAGATCGTCCCCAAGAGGGCAAAATAAGTTATAAAAATATGTTGAATAATTCCTATATTTTTGTGCCTATATTGGGACTTGAAATTTTTGGAGACATTGAACAAAAGTAAAGCAGATTAAGAGTATAAGTATAGGTAAGTTTATGATAGATAATCCTTCCCCCTGCCCAAGATCAGTTGGGTCACGTGTATCGCGTTTGTATGTTGAGTTAGAAGACAAATGGTGTTTTTACGCACAAATAGTAAGTTTTTCGACTTTAAACCATTAAGAGTTTATATAGGATCGAGTTGTGTATATCCATGTGATAATTTCTTTTTTAATTCTCCATTGATTCGGTAGTGCATTATGCGAAGTACTTACAGTTTTTGAACACTGAAGTAACACACTCACATTATAGTTTTGTCCTAATGATATGTTTACTTACATAATTTTCTTTTCTTTTTAACTGACTTCAAAAAAGGTGGAGGTTAAATGTTCGACTGCATATTTTTTTATGTGAGTACCTATATGTTCACCGATTTCACCGTCAATTGAGAACTGATTTAAAAATTCTTTTTTTTTTCGAAAGAGTACTTATGCTCCTGAGGTGATCCCACTGTCACCGAGTCAGGATCTTATCACAGGGAAATCAAGGGCATAAGATCGCTTCTTAGGCTTTTTCAAGTTATTTTTTATTATAGGCACACTAAAAGCGATTTGGATATTTTTTTAGTGTACGAAGTAATAAGCCAATTTTTTATGTCACTTGAAAAAAAAAAAACTTTTTAACAAAAACAACAACCGACTTTGAAAAGATGCACTAAAAGGTAAAAATAAAAATTTCAAAAAATATGATTACTTACAGTTTGAAGTTGGTGTCTATCTGTCTAACAGTTTATAACACACTTCACTTACACGACACCAACTTCAAACTGTAATTTAGATCAGATTTTTTTAAATATTTATTTTTACCTTTTAGTGCATCTTTTTGAAATCGGTTGTTGTTTTTGTTAAAAAGTTTTTTTAAAGTTCTGTAGCTCTAAAAAAAAAATTAATATTTAAGTAGGTATATCAGTAGATATTAATAAATCATAAATCAGAGGTACCTATATGTAGATGTTTATTTATTTTTTATTTAACCGTATCAATATTAAACTTTCTGAAATCAAACTAAAATTACAAAATATTACTTTTGTCCCCGGTCTCCCCTAACGTAGGTACCTAGGCTAGCACTAAGAAAGGATTAAAGAGACTAGGAAAGGAAGGTTGAAAGATTGTATGGAAATCGGTTATTTTTATAGCTAAATTCGTAAAAGTTGTTCATTAGCTATTTTGCCTATAGGTCGAAAAGGTTAATTAATTTGCGATTTCAGTGATGCAAAATAGCTTTTTACGATAAAACACCGAAGCGCGAGTATTATCAAAAATACAGAGCTTAAAATTTTGGATTGCAATCCAACAGCGTTTTCATTCCAGCTGGACTTTAAAGTAAGTATATTTAAGGAAATTAATTTGATTTTAATTTGATAAACTTTAATTATTTAGAATAGTCACAACAAACAGTAAAGTTTCAGGCAGTGAACTTAACTTTGATTCAGTTAAACATTCAGAATTAAGATAATTATGTTTTATGTTAAGGTAGTTAATATGATAAAATAAATCTAATATGATACTATAGAATACAAATTAATGCAACTATTGGCCTCTCAGGCAAGCTCAAATACGTTCAGCAAGCTATGGATTGTGCTAACCTAGGTGTTTCATTGCATGATAAATATGTAATGTGAAAATATGCTCACCAATGAATCCACAATCGTAGTTAGCAAGATGAAGGCCAAGGGCGGATCAAGAACAAAAATTTAGGGGGGTGATCATAAGATCTAAAGGTATTAGATCTAACTATGGAAATGTGCTCTATATCTAAATATGGAATATGCAAGTTTTTACAAATAACAGTCCATAAGCTTCTTTAAACATTATCTGCCTACATTAATAGGTGAAGTCAAGCAACGTTTTTTACTATCGAAAGCAGATAAATTTCCGTGGACGCTTACCCCAATTTACCCCTGTGAAACCCCATTTTTTTTGTCACGCCAACGTAGACCCGTTGACCCCTGGGGGTCGACCTGGACCACTTTGGGGACTACTGAATCTAAATGTTACGTAAGGCAGTGAAAAAGTACATGCGTACCGTCATCTAGTGGCGAGTAGATATATTACGATATTACTGCCATCTAGTAGCAAGTAGCTAACCACAAAAAAGAAATATTAAATGAAAGTATACATAGAAAGACCAATGTAAAACTTGAAAAAAGGTCATATGCGAGTATGTGAATGGTACCCCTGCACTGAGGGTTCCGTATTATAGGTATCAACTTAAAAAGTTATTTGTGGTTTTAGTCACAGCTTGAATTGGCGTTTTCAATCAATTTTTATAACACAGAACTACTTAAAGTAATTTTTTAAATAACAAAATTTATCTAAAACTGAGAACTTTTGATGATATAAAAAAGATTAAAAAAACGTTATTTATAATACAATGTACATAATGATAATTATTTATTTAATTTCTACTCTATTCAATAAATCTGGACAACGACATCCCACATTCCATAGAGGAAACAAATACTCCACATTCTAGGAAAAGTATTTTTTTTTGGCTAAATTGTCATTCTCCCGTTGCCATAAAACATTCTCCCGAAGCATCTACTATTTCTATGTGGCCCCGTAACAATTTTCTCCGTAACTACTTAACTACTTAAAGCATTAATAAATAAATATAGTGCTTCATGGCGAAGGTTTGGGTAGCTTTATAGTTAAATAGAATAGGTTGATTTATATACGATCATTGGTTTTAGCGAAGCAATGTTTGCCGCCTGCCAGATAGAAGCTATGTAGTAAAAACCAATCAAGACTCTTAGACAAGTGTGCATTACGGCGGTAGTGATGGTAGATACGTTATTACTTGACCAAATAGACAGGGGTCTATCATTCACACCCTTGTGGATTATTTAATGAGGTTACTTAGTTGAGTGCAATCAGCCGAATATTTTTTCTTAAACTAAATTATTTTTACAAATAAACCTTTATGGGTTTTCTAAAATTTTTTTTTGTTCGCCTAAATTGTCTATTCCATTTGTACGCCCTTTATAATTGTTTTTTTTTTTTCATTTGTTCAAGTTCTGTAACTGTTTCTGTCCTAAGTGTCATATGGACAGCGCAATAGCGTCTCAAAATTCACCACTCTCTGCAAACCATAGACATAGGAATTTTTCACTACGTTCAAAAGACCAATAAAGCGTGGAAGCGAGAAATCCGAAGTAAGTGCATAGTGCCAATGAGAAAATGAGATAGAAGAAACGGCCGAATATGTCAATAATTACATCAATAAGCGGCGATATGAGCGGGTCTGTTTTATAGCGATTGGAATTTTCTGTTTTCCTCCTTGAATCCTTGAATATTTTAGAATATTTAAATTGTAAATTTGGTATCAATTTTGTGAGCCAATGTGACGTTACAAGACTCAATAATCCGAACTAATACACGTTATACCGATAATTTATGATTTTTTTACTGCTTTGTTGTTAATTATATGTTATCGAATTTATCCGAAAAATTTACGTAAAAATCAATTTGAATTGATATAGTTTTATTATAGTTTGTTATTTTATGTGCGTAATTAGCTTCAATTTTGAAATAAACAGCGCTTATAATTTGAATTGTAGTTTACATATTATTCTCTAGATTTAATACCATATTTCATTGCCAAATCAAGATTTAGGGGATATTTTGTGTAAAATGTGTAATCATTTAGTTACGATAAAGATTGACTTAGCACTGACGTCATGCGTATCGATATCGATAATAAAGTCTATTGGGAATTCTTTTAGCGGCAAAGATATACGTTTGACGGCCCTGTGGCTCTGTTGGTAGTGAAGACTATGTACGGAAACGAGGGGTGCAGTTTCGATCTCCGCACAAGAAAAAAAAGACCAATAAAGCGTGGAAGCGAGAAATACAAATTAAGTGCATAGAGCCCGAGACAAAATAAGACAGAAGAAAATAGGTGCCTTTTTCATTTCAATGTCTCCCGCGGTAAGATCCGGTAAGGTCGTCATTTGTTTGCTGCGACTGGAATTTTCTTTTTTCTTTGTGTAATCCGTCATTAATATTTAAAATATTTTTTAGATAAAAAAGCTGTCTTCTAGTGAGAGCCAATGTTTAGTTACAAGACGAAATAATCAGAATTGATACACGTTAAACAGGTAACTTGTACTTTTTTTTTACTGCATTGTTGATTGAATATTTTATCGAATACAACTGAAAAATCAACGAAAAAAACTATTTGAATCGTAGTTTACATGTTTTTCTATAGACTTGATAGCATATTTCGTTGATCAAAATCAAGATTTGGAGGATATTTTGTGTAAAATATGTAATCATTTAGTTACGATAAAGATTGACATAGCGCTGACGTTATGCGTATATATAATAAAGTCTGTGAGAAGCTCTAACTGCGGCATAAATAGAAACACGTTCATTAAAATTATAATAAAAAAAAAGTATAAAATTATATGACTACAAGTAAGAGTACATAGCGTTTCTCTTAAGACAAAAGGATTTTTTTTTTAAATAATCCTGGATTAAAATACAAACTATTAATTTTGTAGGTAACTATGTTGTCTTGTGCTGTAAGTAAATGTGAAGTCACAACAGATAATAATCCAAATTAGTACACATTTCACAGGTAAATTATGATAATTTTTACTGCATTGTATTGCATATGCATATTTTATCAGTTTTAGTTGAGAATTTTCAAAAAAAATCTATTTAAATCATAGCCTGCATTTTTTTGTCTAGATTTACTAAGTACCATTATTTCGTTGTTAAATTAAGATTTGGAGAGTATTTTGCGTAAAATATGTAGACATTTAGTTACCATAGCATACCATAGCTTGACAAGTTGTCGACCATCAGTATCGATAGTAAATCGTTAGAATATATAATTATACATATATAGAATGTTAATAAGATAATTATTCATAGCTATCCAAAGGTGATCGCACATTTGTCCGCATCGTACGCGCCGAGCAGCATTTTGCGCGCACGGTGGGGGTGAATTGTAAGAGGTTGCATATTGAAAAATAATATTAAATACTTGGTTTTTATAACGGTGTTCTGTTCACCAGAAGTCTACTTACAGATAGTTTTTATATTTAATATTCTTATAGTTTTAGTATTATTACTGAGTGATGTTAAATTTAAATACTTTCAATGAAAAAAATTGGGACGTATCAATTAAATTTGGTTTTTATTCTTTACAATTACTCAAACAAAATTGTGCTAACTACAAGTCCGATCTGATATTCCGTCTAAGTGGATGCGCTCCTCTGACCACTCTCTCGTCCGGAATCAAGTGTCATGCACACTAACCGTTTCCTCTTCGCCAATTGATTGGCGTTATGTGTGGCATTATAAGTCAGCATATTCTGATGGGTTGCGGGATTTTTATGCATCGTACCCGTGGAGGCAGCTCTGCTTCAGCTCAGAAGATCCTGACATCTGCGTAGCCGTAGTCACTGAGACAATCCTCGCTGGCATGGAATGTTACATTCCTAACCCTCGAGTAGCTGCCGATATCAAAAAAAGACCGTGGTTTAATAGGTCTTGTAAAAAAAGCTTAAACTCTCAAGCAAACTGCATATGAGGCTTTGACCAGAGCTCGAACAATAAGGTCTGAATACGTCTGAGTTAAAAAATTAAATGCTGCCTTGAGGTAAGAAAGTAACCGCCAGAGCTAAGTTGCAATTCATCTGCAAAATAGGTATATATTCAGGCTATCCTTCTGCGAGTCGTGCTCTCTGGTCGCTTGTTAAGCTGCCAAGGAAAACTGTTGTCAGTGGCCGTTACCACCACAGCGAAAAACCGATTTTCCCACAGTGTGTAGAGAGAAAGACGATTTACTGGGCAGTCTCATTGCCTCAAACTCGAATATCAATAATAGGGCATGTAATATCGGAAGGTTTACAATTCCGATATTAGATTTTAACATCGGAATTCCGATACTGATATCGGAATTGAACATATTTTTAATAAAGTTGTATTAGATACAAGATATTTTAAATTAATTTATTTGTGTTATCAACATAAAAATAAAACAACTTCTGTGATGATTAAACTATAAAAAAAAACTTAAAACTGAAATCAATTTTGATCAATTCATTTAAAAATAGCACAACCTATAAACAAAATCTAAATTGAAAATACCTTTTGAAATAACTTCACTAAAATACTTAATCAAAAATTGAAATAAATTAACAAGAGAATAAAACTGCTAATCCTGTTCTATTTTTTTGTTTTTTAGAAAACCACCTCTTTTCTTCATAATGCGTTCATAGAAACTCCTCCACTCCGCTACTCTTCTGCTAATAAATAATAAAAAAAAGGCAAAATCATCTTTAAAAAATACAATTGGAAACAAATGAAACGAAACTACTTATTTACTAACATTATGTATATTTTTTTAAGAGAGAAACTTGATAGTGCATTCTCAATAAATTAAAGATTTTAGCATTTCACCACAAGCAAACTTCGGACAATGCATTAAAAATATCCAGCTGACGAAAAACACACTTACTTTCAACACTAAGGCAAAACTTATGTAAAATACAAACGCTCTGTACGCATATATACACTAATCTCTCCTTCTATTTTTGTCGCATACAAGTTAATTAGCTATTATAATTTTAAATAGGCAAAAATTGGCGTCAACAGCCAAGGCCTTCCTATTTTTTCAGATTTTCTCAAATTCTTGGTCAAAAGTCATATCACACCTTGGAGTGGTTGGGTAGGTACTTTTATCGGAAAGTATTAAAACTACCTCTACATAGTCTTTGTTTCTGTGACAGCTCCAGTGCATACAGGGTTTGCATTATATTTGAGGTTTGTCACCTTTTGAAGCCAATTGAAACTTCAAGAATTATAAAGGTAGGAATGGTACTACTGCTATTAATTGTCATCTTTTGTATTAAGCTTTGCAAGTTTATAGCGATATATATAAAACACATTATTGTTTTGCTTCTTAAGTTTACTGAACACGAATTTCAATATTATATACCTTTATAATGTAGTAAGTCGTATTCGCGACACCAGTCAAAAAATCTGGAGACTGCCTCCCTTTGACTCGGGGCAATAACTGACAAAGTTCGGGAGCTGACGTTGTACAAAGTGTAGATTTGCCTTTCAATACTCTCGCCCTCGCCCTTCGTTAGCAGTAGCGCCAACTCGATGGTGCCTGAGGGTGCTCGTGCCTCCAAATGTTAAGTGTCTGCGGCACTGAGCCCTAATATTTTATAGTTTTACTATGATTTCCAGGACTCGGGCCCCCTAAGATTATGAAAGAAGTATGAAAGCTGTAATAGCATTCTGTAACTATTTAGCAGCTCAATAAAAAGGTAGTGAGACAACATCAAATCGCGCGCACAACGGTGCACCGGCTGGCACCGTTTACGTCTTATTTTAAAATTTAAACAATATTTGACTAATTCCGATATTACGATATTGGACTACTGAATATCAGAATTATAATATCGGACTTAACGTTCAGAGATTCCGGGATTTCGATATTCCGAGATTCCGATATTCATGCCCTAATCAATAACAAAGGAGCTGTAGCACCTACTTTACCGTGGTGTGGTAAGATTATGCCAGAAATCTCCATAACACAGCGGGAGGTCCGGTGGACACAAGTCTGCGCGTTTACCGCTAAGAAATTCCCATTTACTGGGGTCCCACAATTCCAGAACACAGCACTTACTATCTCCAAGAGTATTGGGATCTTTGGTGTTGACATCTCCAGCTATATCCAGTTTCGCGACCATAACACTAGACAAGGTGAAGCTGGCGTCCAAGAAACCAGGAGTACTCAACAGAGCGAAGCGATACTTCACCCAGGGCAAAAGTTGTTGCTTTACAAAGCACAAGTCCGGCCCCATATGGAGTACTGCTGCCATCTCTAGGCGGGTGCACCTGGATACCAGCTCAGCCCTTTTGATTCGGTTCAACGACGAGTAGTAAGAATTGTAGACGATTCCAAACTCACAAGTCGTATCGAACCTTTCAGTCTGAGGAGAGATTTTGCCTCCCTGTGTGTGTTCTACCGCTTGTATAATGTGTTCTGTGTTTTGAGGAATTGTTTGAAATAATTTCCACAACTACTTTCTACCATTGCTCCGCTCGCCATCGAAAGCGAATTCAGTCTCACTCTTCGTAACCTAAATGGTCACACACAGTGCGGTTTGACAGAAACTTTTCCCGCGAACGCTTAAGTTGTGGAATGAGCTCCCTGCTGAGCTGCTGACCTGCTGACTGCGATATGGGGTTCTTTAAGAAGAAAGTGATTAGATTTATGACGTGATTATAGTACTAATAGCTTAGGTTCTAATGGTATGTGTACACTCTTGCATTCAACGCTATGTTATTGGGCACATGTACGAGCACAAGTGTATAAACAGTTTGCTTTGCCCGACAACGCGTTCCGAGGCTGCGTGGCGCGAGTGTAAACGCGACATAGGTAATATTTAATTTCACCAGCGCGCTAGTTTGCAATAATTTTGTGCAGGTAAAATTATCGATAGTGTTGTTTGACAACACTATTCCACTCACACATTTGCATTTTTTTTCGGTTTCGTTTTTCATTTGGCATTGTTGATCTTGTACATTCTATATCTATGCTGCAAACACTTGTCTCATTTTTGTAAAATAGAAACAAAACGTAAGAAAGAAACCACAACTCACCGCGAATTTGCAAAGAGATTTATCTTTCACACTGTAGCGACCGTTTTTATTTCACAGTTGACTAGGAAATGTGCTGTCCAGTTTCTATATCTATGGAGACAGCTGAGTGGATGAAAAATATTTTCTCTGTTTAGTTCTTAAGGCAAAGAATACAATGTGATAGTGGCCTTCGATTCCACCTTTGACTAAAGGTGCGTTCTGTTCACTGCTTTAGTGCGTTTAATGTCACAATCCAGCTAAGTTAAAAAGACATAAATTGTTGTGTGACACACTGTACAAGTTTTGGCTCTTTCTCTTTGGTTGGATTATTGACATTAAACGCATAATGAGCATAATGTCGGTCAACAAAACGACACTTAATTTAAATTTTGTTTACATACTGTAACTTCTTTTTGCTCCTAATTTGAACTTAGAACCTTCAAAATCGAAGTCGATGTTTATTATGTACATGACCGTTATGTTTGTTCCCACTGCAGGGACACAGGCCTGCCTTACAGAAAGGATATTTAGGTCATATTCTACCGCGCTGCCCAGAGGAGGACGCTGTGTCTAGTGGCCACTCAACTGTAGAACTTTCACTTTGCTTAATTGCTGCAGTCATGTGACAATAGCTAGAAACGACAGTTTAACATGCTGTACGAAGCCTGGGAGAACCTAGAAAAATGTGCCGTAACTGCTACGAGGCAAACACTTTTTTTAAACCACTGAGGTCCTATCATAGACTTCGATTTCTGTAATCTCTCCTATGGACTGCGCAATGGCCTCACAAGATTGACTATCATTTAGAAAGAGACAAAGTGAACCTGTAGTATTTTTTCTCTTTCTATTAACTTCCGCCACTTTGCTTGTTTATGTTGATTGCATAGACTTCTGCCCAATAGTTTCAAGAAATTGGCTTCACTTTAGAAAGAGATAAAGTTAACCTGTGGTATATTTTCTTATAGACAAGAAACCACACGTTCGCTTCGTCCCTGTCACACTTTGCGACCATTGTTTTTCACAGCTGGCTAGAAAATGCACTGTCCAGCTGTCAATATCTATAGTTTTTTCAAAAGCAGTTAGGAAGAGACAAAAGACCTCAGTTAATTAGTTCACCTTTGTCTCTGTCACACTTCTGTGACCAGTTGTTTTTCACATCTGGCTAGGAAATGAGCTGTCCTGTTCTCTACGTTTAATACCTACCTATCCAAGGACTGTCCCCACGTAGCTTACCTTTGCATATAGTTTCCAATAGGTATGGTATATGAATGTTACTTGGCCATGATCTCCTCATGCTTACGCATAATTCAAATTGTTCAATTTTATTTACTATGCTGTTAACACATTACACTTCTTGGACAGGTAGAATATTATTAATAACAACGCAGGTTTGAAGTATTAAAATACAACGATTACTCTCATTTTTGGAATTCCATCCAAAAGTAAACTGTATAAAAGAATTGAATAAATATTGCACAAAATCATTTTGAAGATAAAACAATACACGACGTTTTTTTTAAAATAAAATGAGAATAATAATATTAGTATTTGTTTGTGTCGCCATTACGGCAGTTTGTTGTAAATCGAGAGATCAGATTATCGACGTCACAATTCAGCCACCTGTACCATTACAAGGTAGTCCGATCGAATGCGTCGTAAATCTCGTCGTAAAATTTAATTCAATGCATCAAGAATAACCCAAAAGAATGGCAACATTGTCTCACAGATGGTATTAAGGCTCTTTTAAAATGTTTTGTAAATTAACCTCAGCCCTATTTAACTTGTAAGTAACCTATATCCAATTTTTTACTTTACCTATTATACTATAAGATTAATCCTACCTTTCTAGAGATCTTCCTGAACCTAGCTTTTCTTTAGAGCTCTGAGGAGCGTGACCATTTTATTGCGGTAGCAGAAATAATTCGTTACGTCTCGTGTGGTGTTAAGATACTTTTACCTAGATAGACGTCATTCAGATGTGTATTCCCTGGTACTTCTGGGAATACGGAGACAATTATATCTCCAAAAAAAGTATTGCCAAGGCTCAATATTCAATATCCTATAATATTAGGCTTAAAATAATGTACAGAATGATAAAATATTATTACCTTGCAAATTCGCTAAAAACAATTTAGAAGCACTCACGTGCAGAAGTACACCATCCACATGTGTAGGAGCTACACTTGTGTGATAGTGAAGTTGGCATCGTCCACATAAGGAGGGAGGTGCACTCCTACACATGTGGATGGTGTACTTCTGCACGTGTGTGCTACTGAATTGTTTTCAGCGGATTTGCAAGGTAATAATATTTTATCATAATTATGAATTTCGGCAAAGTAACGCCTGATTCTATCAATAATGTACAGAAGGCAACACTTCAAGCTACACACCTCTACATACCTACAACTACAACGTTTAGCTACAGATAAATTAAAAAGAATATTACTCGGCTGTCATACAATCATAATGTACGGTTGCAAACAGCTAATGTGAGACAAAATAATTAAATATGTCTATCCCTCTTTCATGTGCTCTTCTGTGCGTTTCGCCTTGGAATTAAAGTCCACTAAGGGTAGCTTGAAATGCTGCCCGCTGTACGTGTTCATACATATATATTAAATTATTCAAAATCACTTTTAATTGTTATTCAAAACATAGAATAAAATAAGTCCTACACGACTGCGTCACTAGCGCGAGCCGAGTAACTTTGTCGTACTTTAAAATTGCGGCCTTTTAAATCATACGTTTGTCATCCACTTTATTATGGCTTGTGTATGATTCGTATTTGATTCTTTCCTGTAATTTTTGTATGCATTAATTTTCGATTAATTCTTATCATGGACGTAGAAACCATGGATACGAACCGAATCAATTGTGCCTAATATTTTTTTATTATTATAAATACCGTTTGAACAAAAACGATACGCAAAAGATTCAAACGAGATCTATCTTTAAATGGTTTTATAAGAAAATGGCAAATTAAGCACTGATTTTATGCAAAAAGTTAATTTCACAGGATAGTGTTGACTTTGTTCTTATTTCCACTTCCTTAATTTTAAAATAATTTGTCTATTTTATTCTATTGCATTATTCTTTATCTACATAAGGTATTTTTGGTCTGATTTCAATTTTTGTAAGGTAAGTTGCGTGGTATAGTAGATGTTATTAGAGAAGAATATGCGCGCCTTAATCAAACTGTCGTAGGTATTGAAAATTGAAATATTTTTTGCAATCTACCTCATTCAATCAAATAAACAATACGAAACCTTTGTTTTTCAGATGACGACTATGTCTACGTGTGGTCTACTATATAATAAAATAGCTATTGAAATTCTATTACAAATATGGGACATGTAACTACGTAATAGGTTTTTTGTGTTCATGTTTATTAAAAATATAAAACATATTGATATTTTTTATTGTGTTGTTATGTTTTCATGCCAATAATAATCCCGTAACGACAAGGAACATAGCCTTTAAACGTCTTTATTCTGGGTAAGTTAAATCGCTAGCTCGAGATTCCAAGATTCAGCTGTGTATTTATTTTTTAACAACACTCATTTTTATTTTTAGTTTTGATTTTGAATTTTGATTCTCACAGTGAAATACGGAAATATGTGGATGTGGATATCACGGATGGTGATTTGTGCTCGATAACAGGATAAGTAACTGATAACACGCAATGTCAAAGTAACTCCAAAACACCCGTTTAGGACTTGAAATATAATATCGCTAAAATTAGTAAACATTTAAAAAACGTGGATTTTGCAACAATTAACCCAATAAATAATAATACTGGAAAAAAATATTTGCTTTCCATTTGATTTTTTAATTTCCATTACAAAAAAAAAAAAAATTGTTTTACTTTAGTTTTTGTTTTAAAACTTTTGAAAATAATGACATTTTAAACTGTATTTCTTTAATTTCTTGGTAAAGATGAGTATTTATCATTGGAAACTTGGAGATATAGCTCTGGCAAGAGTTTGTAGAAAAGTTTATGCTAAAGTTCGAGTTGTTAAAAATGAAGAAGGCCTATTCTTTGACGATAAGGGTATGCTTCTTTTAGATGTCGCTCTCCTAAACTAGTAGGTAGTTCTCCCTGCATTCCGAATTTCCATTTACTCGTTGTTACAAACAAAAGCAGGTACCTAAATACTCCATAAAATTACATCCAAAAAGCCATACAAGAATGGGAAATAGGTTATAATAGTATGTATGAACTCAGTGTCGGAAGTTCAAGGGATAGGACTATTCAAAATTTAAAGGAAAATTCAGGATTTTTGTATAAATGTAAATTTGTTTTTGTTTTGGGTCGAATTTATATTGAGGTTTAATATTTTCTTTATGATAATATCTATGTTTTAGTGCCAAGTGGTTTGTTCCTAAAAGAGTTAAAACAGTCTTAGGTAGTGGCATGTCACCACAACCACAAAAAACCAGGGCTTAAATTGGTTTAAGTTTGTTTTTACTATATCAAATCAAGTGGACCAGTAGTTCAAATTGACATTTGACATACAAACTACGAAAAAAAAACAAAATACCTTGCTACGGCCTGTGGTTGTTTGTGTTGAGTTGGTTTAACCCGTCAAGCGTCCCCATACTAAGGAAATTATCCGCCCTTGCCGCATACATACGGACATACACCTAACTTTATTATATTTATTCCTCTTTATTTATTTTTAGGTTTGTTCCCTAATATATACAGTATAAAAAAAAGTAAAAAGAATAAGTTTATGATAAATATAATAAGTAATAATAAATTTATTTACTAAAAAAATACATAGTTTTTTATATATAGCACATTACCAGGGGTCAAAATGAACTTTATGCTACTGTTAATAAAATCCAAAATCCAACTCAAAATGGCGCAATATAAATGGCGGCCGGATCAAATTACCAAAACCATATCTGATAAAAAAATATTAAACAAACAAAATATTGTCTACCCAAAAATACTAGAACGTAGGACAGGCCATTGGCTTCACTTCTGAATACTTACAATTAGCCTGTCTGATAAAAGTCGTCCTGAAGAAATTCCCCCGCGACACAATTCGCTTAGGTCCCACTGTGGGACCTAGGACGCGTGATGGGTTAAGTTGGATTATTTAATATTTTTTTTTTAATTTTTTCATATAACAAATATAAAAATTAAAATAAATATATCTCTGCAGATAGCTAAGGGGATTTGGAATGCATCCTAAGTGATTTACTATGTCAATATTGAAATTTTATGATTTTTTAAAGTTTTTTTTTTTAAATTTTCAATGCAACTCCGGCAGCTATAGATGCTTGGATAAGGTTGAGATGAACCTCCTTGACCCCCCCACAATCAAAGAATTCTCAAATTCAAGCGACTTGTTTCAAGACCCAACCCGCTTTTCTTTACGGTTACTGAAATATGCATGAATACTTTACCTATAAATATGCCTAAAATCACTAAATAGCTTTAAAACCTTACTGCATCAATATTATTTAAGCAATTAAAATACCTGACCTACATTTGCATGCATGAATTTTATTAACAGTAGATTTTATTAACAGTAGCATAAAGTTCATTTTGACCCCTGGTAATGTACACAATAAGCGGAACAGAAAAAAAAGTGATACTATGAGATAATAAAGCATATATTTGACGAAAATGTAATTTGTTGGGAATTGGCATTCTGGATTTAACCCTTCTTTTTAGCAAGTCCCAGACATGCTCTATCGGATTCATATCGGGGGAATTTGCTGACCACTGCATCACCGGTATACCTACGTGGCTCAGATATGCCTGCACCGATTGTGCACTATGAGCACGAACATTATCTTGCATTAGAATAAAGTCGTCACCAATAAATGGGGCAAATGGTACAACATGTTCTTCTAAAATGTCTCTGATGTATCGATCTGCTGTCATGGTCCCTCCTGTGACTATCACTAACTCCGTGCGAGCTCCCAAACATATCCCTCCCCAAACCATAATCGAGCCGCCACCATAAGTCACTGTGTGTTCAAAATTAGACTGTATGTGGCGTTCTCCTTTGCGTCTCCATATTCGCTGTCTCCCATCGATCTGTTTTAAAAGGACTCTGCACTCATCAGTAAAGAGAACCTGCTGCCATTCGTTCAAATCCTTTTTTTGTGTTCCACTAATTGTGCTGGTGTGTATATAAAAAACTATGTATTTTTTTAGTAAATAAATTTATTATTACTTATTATATTTATCATAAACTTATTCTTATTACTTTTTTTTTATACTGTATATATTAGGGAACATACCTAAAAATAAATAAAGAGGAATAAACATAATAAAATTAGGTGTATGTCCATTTGTATGCGGCAAGGGCGGATAATTTCCTTAGTATGGGGACGCTTGACAGGTTGATAAGTAATTATAAGTATATTACAGTTTCATACCTCACTTATATATTATAGTATTTATCTTTATGTTAAATGGAATATGTCTCAATTTCTTTTCTAACCCTCCTTTTTATGTCCACATTACTAAAGATTTATTGGAAGATAATGCCTATAGGCATTAAGTTCACCTGTGTACACATTTAGTGCAATAAAGAGTTTTATTATTATTACTTTAGATTGAAGTTGTGACGCCTTTTGATCACCCATAGTCAAAAATGGTTGTTGTTTACCATACCAGGACTGCACTCTTTATCAATGTATCTATATGTAAGCTAAAATTTTATAAATGTGCAAGTTAAGTATTTTTTTGTAGAAATATGAGCTGAGTTTTGTTACAAAGGCCTTCCATAGGTCCCAGTGAGATATATGTTATTTTATTATTTGGTCCTGTTTGTATATCATTTCAATAACCTAAACCCTCCTTCCTATTTATCATTGTTATACATCCACACTGTTGGGGCTTGGCTTGGCCATAGTCCACATGCAGGCCCAATGTTGTGGACTTCACATATGACTTTTTTTGACTATTGCAGGCTTCATTATATTGTTTTCTTTCACCGAAAAGCCAGTAATTTGAAAATCAATTTACTTGAAAAATAAAGAATAAGACTCACAGGTACACACTGGGCTCAAACCTGTGCTACTTAGGACTCAAGGTGAAATTGATAACCTAGGCCACCAACTCTTTTTCTTCTTCTCAATAAAATTCTTAAACAATGAAACAATAATTTATTTCGTATTTCCACAAATATTAATTGAGATAATATTAGGCACAATGATAATTTAGGTCTGTGATTAGAAATTTATAAGATTTTTTTCATTTTAGTTTAGGGTAGAATCTGGGGTAAATGAATAATATTTTTTTAATAATTCAAGAAAACTATTATTTTTCCAGTTTTGGGAATAGCTGAAACAGAAGATGGCAATATTGAAGTTACAAGAGAGCTTTGTTACTATGTGGAGATAATGCGCACAAATCAGAGACTTTGGCTACCATACACCAGCCTTCACTTAGCGGAACGTTCCCGGCCATTTTACGGAAGAGCTGATAAAGTGTCTCCTCCAAGTAAAATTCCAGCTCCTCCTAGAAAGGTAACATAATTACTTTTTTGACTAGCAAAACGAAAAATTACCCTAAATTATATACTTAAACCTTCCTGTTGTAACACTTTTTAATAACGGGAAAAAATTATACAGTATAATTACAGAGAAAAAAATTTAAAATACAGACACAACAAGGGACTTTATAGTATCCTTTAAGGGGTTAATAGCTGCCACTTGATATTTTTTCATCATCATCATTCATCATCATTATGCTCATCATACAATGCATATTTTTAAAAATTGTGCTTCATAGAATTTTTTGAATTGGCAGCTTTAAGCAAAAACTACATTGTCAACTTTTGGCTTATTCTAGATATAATATAAAACTTTCTAAAAATGGCATTTAACTAGTTTATCAATTTTTGTAAAGCAAATTTTGAAATACATATGCAGAGTAATTAAAATGTATCAAGTAGCTATTAGCCCCTTAAGACAAACTAATGTTATTCTAGCAATACACATTAATATTACTTATGCTTTTTAAAAAAAATTCCTGATATGATCTAAGAAAGCATCGGTTAAAATTTAGTATACTACCCCACGAATTAAGGGTGGGGGGGGAGGGGAGAGGGGTAGAACCCCTCTGCTGAGCAAACTTTGAGGAGGACAAAATTTTGAGGTTATGTCCCCCATATTAAAAACTGTTTATAAAGGCGTCCTTACACATACTCCTTGCCACCTGGTTTTGTGCTCAAAATTTTCTTCACAATACTTAATTGTTTATGGGGTTCAAACACAGTTGAAAAAGACATCCTAATGGCTTGTAGTAAACAGCTAAAGTAATCTTGTATTAATGTTATAGTTTAATTTAATGATTTCCAAGAATAATCACCTAAACAGAGGGTAGGGTGGGAAGTTGGTTTCATAAAAGACAACCTGAAGCTTCTGACATTGGTCTGCTGCTTCGGCAGCCTGTAATTTGCCACTTCAAGATGTCACCTCGTATTTAAGCAATGAATTTGCAAGGAAACCAAACTTTCAGGAGTTTCAAAAGCTGATGCCACATAAAGAGGCACCGATTACAGCTCCTAAATAGAGTGATGAAGATAAAACAATACAGTACAATTGTGACCTATTGATGAGAAATCACATTTAACAATCAAATCTTTAGAAATCATATTTCTATTAAGTCAACATCAATTTAATTTTTACATACAAACAAGTTCCTGTAACATTATTAGGTACATGCCATAGCTCATTATACTTACTAGTAACTCAGCTTAGAGCATACTATAAACTATGCAGAAGTTCTGATTAGTGCAATTTGTATCTGTATTTTTTTGTAAATAATCATATAATATTGTACTCAGGAAGAGTCAATAAAATTTGTAGAAATTAACAGTTTTAAACTGATTCTATTAGAATAGAGTTGTATTTCTTTCTATTGTAATGTATATCGGTGGCATTACTTTTATATGATAATAAGATGATGAGGATAGTTTTATACTTGCCAACAAACAAAAATGTTCAAGAATATTCCAGACACAAATAAGGTCGAACAAGTCTACTGAAGTAAACATCCTTTGTCTGCATTCTCTTAGCTAGAATAGTCAAAGTTAAAGTCAAATCTTTTTATTCAAATTAGGATTTTACAAACACTTTGGAATAATAAATAACAATGCCCTAACGTCTTGGGTATAAGGGTCAATTTCATCTATAGCGTGGTTTATCGTAAGTATTCATAGTTGAATAGACCATTACAAACAATGCATTTTTTTGTAATGTTCGGTATTTCTTGAAAATATAGGCATCGGAAAATTTACCTGCATAACACTATGTTTTAATGTAGTTATAGAAACGTCAGGTTTGACTCCGATCTCAAGATCATATTTTATTATTCTGTTATATGTAATGATTTTTATTGGGATTGAACTATGAATTTAAGGGAACTCCAATTCTTATTAAATAGTAGCTCTAATTTGGGTGTCATAGTTCTTAAATGACTATATTGCCTATCTGTCTGTCGGCCTTCAGTTTACACTTATGTTGCTGTCACTTACGTCGCCATTTTGAAACTAATATCTGGTGAGTGTGACAAATATAAAGTAAAAATATTAATAAATTCAAATTTATCTTTGAGGAAAATTTGTATTACATTTTAATGATTTCTTTTTTATTTTTATGACGTTTTGTGTTTTTTTAAGTCGGTAACGCGTCTAAAGCTCATTGAGTTTGGACTGGGTGTGCCAAGCTTATAGTTATGAATAATGTGCAAAATACTTATCCCGTCCTCCTATACACACTAACCGTCTACCAGAGTCAAGGAAAAAATAAAAGCTGACAACAAGCAATTATACACATACAGACATGCATACATACATACATACATATTCCTAATTTTTAATTCCAAAGTGATGCATGTGCACTTAGTGTGCAATCATTAAAGACTATAGAAATGCTATACCCAAATAGGTTAGTACCCGTTTTTTTTTCATACTTCCAGGGTCACTTCAAGTGAAAATACAAATTTATATATTTATATTATAAAGAGTGTTAGGGGACATCGTGACGAAAACTGAAACTATAGGTTTAGGACATGATTCTGAACCTTATAGTTTTGGAATTTTACGTCGGTCTTTTCATGATGTTTATGTATTTTTTTTTGCGTTTTTTTTACTGATAATGACTATTACCGTGTATCACAACCCCATTTTAACTAAAAAAGTAATAAAAAACAATAAGTTTATTATTTTCACCTGAAACTGCAATGTAAATCAAATTTAAAATCAGCTGTTAGATACGTTTAAAATAAATTCTTGACTAAGGTCAACGTACCTACACAATAGCAATGACCTCTAGAGGTCAGTGACACAATGGGCACAAGCTCACACTGCGGTAAAGATAAAGCAGTAGGCATCGAGGTGCGGCTATACCTACATTCTGTGTCCGCGCGCACGTTATGTTTTTATACCTACCTACTATGACGTGGTAAAGTAGGAACGTTTGCAATACATTGCGCGCTTTCACACGATACAAAAATGACAAAAACTATAATTTACCATTTCCGAAATAATCTTTTTTGTAATTTTTTTATAAACTGAAAATGCTACTTTTTGCCAAAGTTTTTGTGACGATGTCCCTTATATGGTGTATATTTATATTGGATCACTGATTGCTTTAAAAAATATGCTACTTTCAGTTCAGGTTGATGGGAATTCAATTCATCCAATCCCAAATTTTATGCAAGCAAAACGAAGATATACTGCCCTACACAGATCACACATTACCGGACACATTAAATATCAGACCACCACTTTCTCGCTAATAGCAGGCCTCTGTCACTCAGCGGTTAGTTGTATGTATAAATTTTCGACCCCTCTGTCTTATTTTAGAGGTACAGAAACCACTGCGCTGTGGCATATGACTGTCGCTACGGTCGCGTAAGCTCACAGCATTTTAATATGGCGAGTGTGGTCTTGATTCTTGTCACAAGGTCAGAAAAGTTTGCCGACACGTGCCTTACCGTCTCATGCTTACCAGATCACAATCAATCTTTGAAGAGTTTTATTGAAAAAGCTGTACTAGTACTTTTTTCTGTGTTCATTATTATGCGATTATGTCTAAAGACATAATAAGAAAGTTATACAACTTTAAGAGTCCTTTAAGAAGGGAGCAATTAGATTTTAAAAGGGTTACAAACACGTGAGTAATGCCTCTATTAATCCTAGTGTCCATAGACTATGATGACCAATTTTCTTTTTTGATTTGAGTTAGTGTAGGGCTGATTCGAATTTGTTCTTTTCTTTAATATGGTATCTTCCAAAATTTCTGCTAGTAATATTAAATTAATTCCCTCGCAGCCCAGTTGGTAGTGTGGCCGGCTGCTGTGCAGAGGGTGTGGGTTTGATTCCCGCACTAGATAAACATTTTTGTTTGACTTAAGTCTGGGTGTATTTATGTATGTATTTACAAAAAAAAGTATTTAAGTATTTGTATCCGTTGTCTTGTTTGTATAATACGGGCTTTGTTTACTTTGAGACAAGATGGCGTGGTGTGATTTGTCCAAAAGTTATTATTATAGAAGAGTTATACAGCATATACTGTAAGTATATGAAACACACACTGTTACACTATTCATGACAGATCAGTACTTTATTTAGACAGCAAAATAAGCATTATTTTTCATTCTAGCCTGGCTTCACGTTTCACAACATTTACAATTTATTTGATCCGTTGCTTTGTCGCTTGTGTCGTGTAGCTAGCGCGTTATAATATTGTGATTGTACTTTTATTACTGACCACAGAGTCAGAAATTTTTTTTTGTTAAGAAATCATACAACTTTTACTTATTTATTACAGTTGTTTAATATTATAATCTATAAAATGATTGTATGTGTTAATGTTTCTAAAAGTGTCAAGTCTAATAACGTAGGTATTAGTATTAATCAAAAATCTGTTTTTTAATTTATGAGAAAATGTCTAATCTCGAGATTTTATTATGTTTTTTTGTGAAAAAAACATAATGTGATTTACTGAATAAGTCATTATATTAGTATTTCTTTGTGATTCAGCTTGAGTTCACTGTAATACTATATAGGCTAAGAAGTAATATTTTTTAATGGAATTAAATTGGTATGTAAATGGAGAAAAATGTACCAAAATCAACCCTATATCGACAATTTAGTTTTAAAGAGATAACAGAAAATATTTTTTATGGTATTAAAAATTGAGATTTTCAACAAAAAGATATAGGACCGATGACGACTGATCTATCTGTTATAATTTAAAGTTTATTTTTATTTAGTTTCGTTATGTAAACAAAACTTACCGAAAGACACCCAATTTTTAAAAATGCAAAGGCGTCTTTAATGATTTTTTATATACCACCAAGGTAGCAAACAAGCTCACGGTCCGCCTGATGGTAAGCGGCACCATAGCCTATGGACGCTTGTAACACCTGGGGCATCACTCGCGCGTTGCCGACCTTTTAAGAATCTAATAACCTCTTTTTAGAAGACCCCCATACTGTAGTCCTAAGAGAAAACCTTGGCAGGAAGTCCACAAAATAAGCGTTCGCGGGGGGTAGTTTCTCTGAAACCGCACTGTATGCGACCATTTCGGTTTTAGTGTGAGAACGAATTCCCTGCCGATGGTGAGCGGCGCGGTAGAAAGTAGCCGCGAGCATCATTTCGAACAATTCCTCAGAACACAACCCATTGTACAAGCGGTAGAACACACACAGTGAGGCAAAGTCTCTCCTCAGACTTAAGGGCTCGATACCGCAAGTGAGTTTGGAATCGTCGACAATTCTCACAGCCCGTCGTTGAACCGAGTCAAAAGCCAAGCCAAGCAAAGGCCAAGCTGGTATCCGGGTGCTCCTGCCCAGAGATGGCAGCAGTACTCCATATGGGGCCGAACTTGCGACTTGCGAAACAGCAACCTTTACCCTGACGTGAGTTGCTGCTTCGCTGAACCAAGTTTTTGGACGCCAGCTTCAGCTTGTCTTGCAAATGATTTCGGAACTGAAAATCGCTGGAGATGTCAACACCAAGAGATGGATGGAGATGAAAAGAGGAGTGTTCTGGAATTGTGGGACCACAGTGAATGGGGCTTAGCGGTGATCGCGCAGACTTGTGTCATTGTAAGGTTAAAACGGACTAAGTGTTCCTGTCCCCAGTCAGAGACCTTGGACAGAGTGGCCTCAATTTGAGACAGTTCTTCCCGCATTTTCCTTCTCAACGAAACAAGGGATGTTTGCACGACCGTGTAATAAACGTCTCCAGTACTTTCATCTGCATAGCAATTATGTTGTTGATGTCCAACATGTCATTGATATGCAGTAGCAGTACGGGTGAGAGACAGCACTGAGCCTTGCGGGACACCAGCATTACTGTCCATGCTATCAAAGCAACTACAGCTCGTATGCGTCTGCCGGACAAAAAGCTAGCTACCCATTTCAACAAACCCTCGGGCACTCCGAAGATGGCATCTTCGATAGAAGAGCTCGGTGCCCGACCCGATTGAAAGCCTTCGCTATGTCCAGGCTACATACCAATGCCTCCCGTTGAGTCACAGTATCTAGTGCCCATCGGTGTGTGAGATACACTAGAAGGTCGAGCCGTCACAAGTCGAGCGACCGTGGCGAAAGCGATATTGACGGTCACTAACCAGGTCTTGTTTTCCTAGATATCTTGGAAGCTTAGAGAGGAGAGGAGAGAAGTTATAGCGATAGGCCTGTAATTCGATGGATCTGATCTATCGCCTGTTTGGGCACCGGGTGCATATTCGCAGTCTTCCATGAAGACGGAAATTGCCTAGTATGGTAGGAGAGCGCGAAGAGGTGCGTGAGTATAGGACATAACTCAGGAGCACACTGTTTAAGCACCACTACTGGTATACCGTCTAGCCCACTCGACTTATGGATATCTAAAGAAAGCAACGCCAGCCTGATCTCCCGCTGTGTTATGGAGATTTCCGGCATGGTCTTACCGCACCACGGTATAGTAGGTGGTATAGCTCCTTAGTCGTTCATATTCGAATTTGAGGCAAAGTGAATGCTCAGTAGATCATCTTTCTCTTTTGCACTATGGGCCAAGTCACCATCGGTCTTTCGCAGTGGTGGTAACGTCGACTGCTTCTTCGGCAGCTTTAGCAAGCGACCAGAAAGCACGACTCCTCTCTGGAGAGCTCGCAAGTCGCCCACCTATTTTCTGAACCTCGAGACAGCATTTAATTTGCGTTTTAACTCAAAATATAATCGGATAAATCAAAATAAATTATTATTACGAGCCGTGGTCCAAGTCTCATACGCAGACCAATTGAAAACTCAAGACCGATTAAATCACGGCCGTTTCTGGACACCGGCAGCTACTCGCGGGTTAGGAATAAAACATTCCATACCAGCGAGGATTGTCTCAGTGACTGCGGCTGACCAGACGTCAGGATCTTCTGAGCTAAAGCAGATCTGCCTCCACGGGTACGATGTATAAAATTCACGCAATCTATCCCAGTCTGCCGACATATAATGCCACACACGACGCTAATTAGTTGGCCCAGACGGATCGGGTTGTTTGCATGACACTTGGATCCGAACGCCACAGTGATCCGAAGAGCCAAGAGGCGCCTCCACTGAGACGGAATATCCGTCTGGACGTGTAGTCAGCAGAAGGTCTAGTAAGGAGCTTGTATGGTCTTCCATATATGATATTCTCGTTGGAGATAGTACCAGCTAAGAGAAATATCTTTGTAATAGATACATTTATCTGATACAAAATTAACATTCTATGGAAGTGTAGGTAACCTTAAAGGAATAGATTTAAATTTAGTTTTTTTTCATCAAAAAATCCTTTTTTTTGTTTTTTGTCATATACACACACCAAGTCTGTCTTTTAGAGCTTACTGGTCTGAGTTATCTGAAGATTTAAATTTAGTATTTTTTCATCAAAAAATCCTATTTTTTGTTTTTTGTCATATACACACACCAAGTCCAACCAAGTTTTAGATCTTACTGGTCTGAGTTATCTGAAGGAGATTTGTTTGTCTGTTGTGTTAATTTTTTTCATTACTTTTTTTACTGATTTCGTATCAAGATATAAAATATAATATAAAATTGTGTTGATGTTACAGATCATTACGTAAGATAAAGTCAAAACGAGGATGAATCATCAAACATCAGCAGAGAAGTCTTTACTATTACCGCGACTTATGGACCAGCTATTATCACTGCCTTCGATAAATTCAGGAGAAGGCAATACCACTTCACGACGCCAACAAATGTATTACACATTTTTAGCATTACTAGTCGTCCAACGAATTCACAGATTTCGTACTAGCATAGTTAGTTATAATTATCAAAGGAAAGACTTTTTTGATTACGAATCCTATATTGACATTGTAAATTTGTAAATAATAATTTTTAAAAATGAATTATATTTTTTAACGAACATTACCTATGTTTTATATGTTACTCTATAACGCACATTGAGATGTTAAAGGAACTTCCTCTTGCGATCGCTTAGGTTATGAAATGAGCTTACTTCGAGGTTTCCAAGGAGCACAGTATGGGGCACTGCAACAAGGAAGTGATTAGATTTTTAAAGGGTTGCAAATACGTGAGCAATATCATCTTAAATAAAAAGTTCCTACAAAGTGTGCGGAAAATTTTTTTTGTAATTCCTGAAATTCTAGTATTCAATTGGTCCCATACTAATTTTTGCTCCTTATTAGAAATTACAATTGATTGAACAGCATGAAAAAAAAGGTTTTCTGAAAATTGCCTTTAATTTTGCTGACAGTAACATTTCTCTGTCTAGAATCTCTAGCCTGCAGAAAGTGGTATGTATACACATTAAAGTAAATAATCTATAGTAAGCCATAACAAGGAGGTCTGTCTGTATACTAAAGTTATAAACCAGCCTGCGGAAGGTGGTTTGTATACACACAAAATTTAAAATTAAGAAGCAACCTATATTCTACACAGTGTGGTATGTAGATTAAAGCAATCTATAGTTCGCGAAATGTGGATTGTTTACACATCAAATTATAGGGTGATTTCTAGTCTGCAGGAAGTGGTAAGTATACACATTACATTATTTAAAGTAGTCTGTAGAAGGCGGTCCGTCTGTATACACAATGTTGTAGACCAGTCTGCAGAAGGCGGTTTGTATACACACAATATTCAAAATTATGAAGCAACCTTTATTCTGCAGAGGGTGGTCCGTATCAATCTCTAGTCTGCAGGAAATGGCCTATCTGTATACACATAAAATTATAAAGTAATCTATATAATCTATAGTCTGCAAGAGGTGGTGACGAAAAACTTTTGTTTTTGTATGACCACGTATAGTCCGCTTTTATTAATTCTTTTTTCATTCGATAGGGGTTGATTAATTTAACACCTTGTTTTACATCCTATTTGATCAGCATTTCGGCCTGCCTAAATATAAGCTTTTTATCAAAAAAAATTAAACTGACAACAAAGACACTGAAAAGAATCGCATTTAGCCTTCGAATAGAATCAAAATTACATATTTCTTTGAAGTAATTTAACAAACTTCGTTATTTCCTTGTTTAGCGCAGACTAAAAATCGCTTACATAAAAGCTTAGGAACTTAGTTATAGACTCAAGATTAGTTTATTTTCCTCTTTTCAGTTTATTTTTCGTCGGTATATTTTGTATACATGTTATTTATTATTCATAATAATACTTCGTGTCCGATTTAGTACTGTTATATTTACTTAAAATACTTTTATCTCGATACATTTAAAAGATTCCTCAGGACTCCCTCTATCTAGGCGTTGACTTTTAGCATACGCCTAGCACAGATGAAGTCGCCAGTTTATATAAAAAAAACGCAAATAGATACTCTCTGAGTTCCCGCTAATTCTGGGGTCTGTACATGGATGTGGTAGGAGTTAGGTTAGGACCTGGTTCTAGATTCCTGATTTTGACATAATGTTACCATGAAGAGTACTAATAAAGTTTGTGCAATTTATGTAAGACATATTTTTTTACTAAAGAATCATTACTAGAATTTCACGGCAATCAGTAGTTTTATTTATAGGTCAACTAAAGGAAACGACAGAGACCAGCAGGCATTTTATTGTTCTGTGTTTTTAACTCTAGTATGTTGGCGCTCAACATATCTAAAACTTTAATAATTTATTGACACTCCACAAAAGGAGTTAATTTATAGACTCGAAACTGGACTGCGATTCTTGTCAAAGCCGTTGTACCTTCCCACTGCAGGGGCATAGGCCTCTTTATGAAGGAAGGAGGCTTATAATATCTGGTTTTTCCTGTGGGAGTTGGTAGCTGGCGGAAGTCGTCGAGCTAATGGCTATTCAACTCTCAGAGTTTTCAAGCAGCCCTGTATGGGACTCGGATTTGGCCTTACATCTGTTGTAATATGACAACAAATTTTAAGAAAAAAATACTATTACTTCAAATTAATTTAGTAAAATTACAAAGCAGTGGTAATATTATTCCGGTGTCTGTATAAAAAGAGAATAGTCAATTATATATGGATAAAAAATATTTAAAGAACTTAGGTCTAAATTGATATTTAGATATATAATATTTATAGGCATTTTTTTCTAATAAAAAAAAATATAACCGTATTAATTAACGAATATAAATAATTTACAGAGAAAAATCAAAGAAGATCATACATTACCATTAAGTGTAAACCTGACTACCCGCAAAGACCCAGATTTGAACACGACGTACGACATTAGACACATACCGTTAAAACAAGGCAAATACGAAAATGCTTTCAAAGAATTCGTCCGTCGCGGCAAAGAAATGATTTTTGACGAATTCTACGCAATATTGCAACGAGATATAACATTAAATGAAGACTGCTTAGAATATTTGAGAAACGTAGATGCAAGCACAGAAGATAAATTCGAGGTAGTGATAAAAGACGTGGTGAGTGAGAAAGAGATTGAGAAGTACCTGCATCAGTGTTGGAGATACAATTTTGTTTACAAGCAGAAAGATAATAATAAAGACAGCTATGAAGGGTCTGATAGTTCTGTAAGTATTTATCTTAATAGCCTTTATTTATCTTCCATATCTTATCTGATATAAATCCTTGAAGTCGATTTTGACTTCTCGTTACCAAGTACCAATGATTCCCTCGCAGCCTAGTTGGTAGTGTGGCCGATTGCTGTGCTAAGGGCGTGGGTTCGATTCCCGCACTAGACAAACATTTATGTGATAAACATTTGTGTTTGTCTTGAGTCTGGGTGTATTTATGTATGTATTTACAAAAAAAGTAGTATATATGTATCTGTATCCGTTGTCTGGTATCTATAACACAAGCTTTGCTTACTTTGGGGCCAGACGGCGCTGTTTGTAATGTTCAAAAATAGTTATTTATTTATTATTATTATTATTATTAAGTCAGATTTGGTTTCCTGCTAAACGTTTAAAGATATCAAATCTTACCAACTGCGCGGTTTAACAAACATTTTGTGGTTCAAACCGCGCGGTTTCCACGTGCCTGAACGTCCACAGCACCACTGTTCAGTATGTATTTGTATCTGTGCTCTGGCAGACATAGTACAAGCTCTGCTTAATTTTAGACAAGGTGGTGCTGTGTGTGATGTCCAGGAATATTTATTTATTAATTTATTTTTCATTCTAGAATTCTACATCTCCAGTGAAGATGCCCATCACTCTCCACGCGCCCTGGTGTCTGGTCTGTGGAAAAGGAGAAAAGCTGCGGCAGTGTCTTAATTGTCCGTCTTCCTTCCATCTGTCATGTAGAAGAGAATGGCTGATTACTATTATACGTATGTACTTTATGAATAACACATACATAATGACCCATAGCGGATGTAGCAGACGTGTCCTAGAGCGGAGATCACCTATTGCGATAGCCTACGGGCGAAGCGTGCACCGACGACTTTAAAAGAGTGGCTGGTGGTTGCCATGGAGGACGTTTATGTCCAGCAGTGAACCAATATAAGCTGATATGATAATTACCTAATAATTCTCATAGAATTTTCTGAGTCGCGTTTAATAAGTATTTTTCCAAGTAATTATAAACAAAAATAATGTTTTGGACAAAATCAAAACGCACCAAGTATTGATAATTTACCCAATAATTTAAAATTTAGATTTAAATTAACCATAACTTGTAAAAAAACTTATATAAAATCGAATACGCAACTATCATTTCTGTATAAATTTGCATAGCAAATTCATATAAAAAATAAATATTTTGGACATTACACACAGCGATGTCTGGCCCCAAAGGATATCAGACAACGGATATAAATACATATATATTACTTTTTTTTTGTAAATACATACATATCATACAAAAATACACCCAGACTCAAGACAAACACAAACGTTTATCCAGCGCGGGTATCGAGCCTACACTAATTGTACAGCAGTCGGTCACATCACCAACTAGGCTGCGAGGCTATAGTTATCCCTGTGCCTAAAATCAGGTCATTCCCTCTTTGCTTCGTTGCAATACATAATAATAGTGCCTTATATCTTTAGAGTTGATTTACATACATAAGGTTTCCTCTGAGGACTACAGTATGGGGTTCTTTCTTCAAGAAAGAAGTTATTGGAATTTTGAAGGGTCGGCAAGGGTTGGCGTCCCAAGCGTCCAAAGGGCACGGTGACCGCATACCATCAGGCGGACCGTGTGCTTGTTTACTAATTTTTTATTAATTAATACCAGTGGCTGGCTAACATGTAAATTTGCTATGCAATTTTATACAGGCAAGAAGTTCAAGTATTGGATTTTATTAAATTTTCTTATAAGTTATGGTTAAATCAAATCTACATAATGTACCTCGCGTTTGTTTTAAATTATAAGGAAACTCAAACTGACTGAGAACTGAGCATGAAGAGGTGGGATAGAGGTATAGGGGAGAGGGGGAGGAGGAGGAAAAGTGGTAAAGAGGTTTCTAGCAATTTTTCAAGTGTGCCACAACTGGTGTAATATGAAAGAGTAAACTGACTTCTTTGTCTAGAGACTGGAACTTTGCACGGAGGTTTCTTTTCTCACGTAGGCGAAATTTGCAAAATTCAACCCCTAAAATGGGGGTTGGAAGTTTGTATGGGAAGGAAACCCGTCATTTTTGGTGCTAATTTAATTGAACTTCGTCATTTTGTAGGTAAAATCGTTAAGTACTTAATTCTTTTCAAAACTTTTCGCGGACGAAGTATGGCACAGGTTTCTGGCTACCACTTTCGGGCAACGTGCCACTTCGGCCATCATAACTATATTTTATAAGTTGGTCGACTATTACTCGTTAACTGTAAGGCTAGGTACTAAGCTGTCATAGTTTTCCTTAAGAGGATACACTTCGCGGCGCCTCGCAGCGGGCTTCATACAAACGAATTTCTCATTCGTTTTTGAAATTTACTGATCAATCACTGTGAAATTTCTTAGTCATAATCCTAAGTCGAATACCTATGTCTGTTGTTTTCCAAAATCTTGTAAAACGTTCTTTTAACTAGATATCTTTTTTAAACCATTTGTATGAAAAACTAGAATCCTGTATAACTTTTGAACTATAAAATTTGATAGAAAACTGGAACACTGCAGACCTAGATATTTATTACTAGAACATGTCTTCAAAATTTCGTGGTGTTTGATCAACAAGTGTCAACAACAAATGAGAAATCCGTTTGTATGGAGCCCGCTGCGAGGTGCCGCGCGCCGCGAAGTGTATCCTCTTAACATCTTTTATATATTATATAATACTGCCACGAATTTTTTCAACTTTTAATATTATTAATTTATTAATATTAAATGTTATGGCGTAATGTAATATGGCGTTATTAATAACTTAATATTAAATGTTTTATGAAAACTTTTATAGATCGAAAGAATCCACCGAAGAAAACTCATAAACCTGTGACCCTTGTAGAAAAAATATTATCAGGCACAAGAACCATTTGTTCCGTTAAGAAAGAGAGAGAAAATTTAGATCTCTGCCCAAGTTGTATGTGGGGACCGAGGGCTGGGTAAGTTACTTTTTTACTTGTAATTATATTATAGTACATTGTGTATCAAAAATATCAACGAGAGGCTATTCAGAAGCGTAAGGCTGAAGAAACTCGAGTTTGTAATATCTGTGCCGCCCATGTTACACACAATGTTTTTTATCACATTTACAATGTAAAATGAATAAAAATATAAGATGAAAAATAAGTAAACTCACCAAAACACAATTGAAATGGCGGTAATAGAAGTTCAAATAATGCCACCGCTAAAAATCTAGAGAATTAATGAATTGAAAAGTTTTGACTGAAGTTAAAACTTGTAATTGCTGGCTTGGTGCGTAGTTCATATTTTGAATCACAGATGGCGCTTTAATACATACATTGATAGACAGTACGAAGAGCGCGCGCGGTGCATTCATATGTCATTACCGCCCGCAGGTTCTATGAACCTTTTGCCCTTAGCAAATTAAAATTAACCAACAAAAAGCTCGTGGGAGTAATTTAGGTCTTAGCACCCGCTTTGCCTGCACGTTATGATACTGTTTACAAGTAGGTGTGATAAAGAAAATCATAAACTATTAACAATTCGCTACTTTTAACGCATTATTATCATGTATCTGTATGCTCACTGTGATGTTTTGTGTATTCGTAACTCTACGTTACGGGTCATTATCCACTGAGCCACGGAGCCAACTAGAGGCAAAGGTCCATATACACTATTATATGTAGATATTTAAGATAGTCGCTTTATAGATATTTAGTGCAACGCAGTTACAGTAGTCAGAGTTCGCCTTAAATGCAATCCAAACAAGAAGGACATCGTATTCGAATAGTTACGTAAAGAAACATAAATCATGAAAACAAAAAATAGCGCCATCTGTTGGCTCTTCTACTTACTAGAACCATTTTTTTCATATAAAAGTAATAGTTTCCCTTCGTATTCCTGTTTGCGTATTGCTTACTTGTACACAAGACGTCGCAGGACCTTTTGTCGTATTTTTTTTTGTCTGCTGAAACATGGGTCAAAGTCTCGAAAAAAAAATATTTGAAGTCTCATGCAAAGTGCCGGTAGGACTAGTCGTCTAAACAGAAATCTGTGCTATCTTACTAATCATACGTTTTCTTACTTGATACTCGCTAGCGACTGTATTTATGACTTCTATGAAAAATGTGAGATAAAGTAGACACAATAACCTTCTTAGGTTTTATATGTCTGCGGGAAATAAAGTTAAAGACTTTATATTTTTCATTACGATTCCGTTTATAATCCTATGTAAATTATTGCAAGTTTAGCTAAACAATTGTGACTTATTTTTGTAAAGGAATGAATCTTTTTACGATGGCAAAATAACTGCCTTTTTTATATTCAAAGCAATTTTAAATGGATTCCTCTTCCTCCTTCCTGTGACCCTATATGCTTACTCGGAGGTACTAGGTTCATTACTAGATTGTTGGTGTGGTTTGTGTCAGTTGTCACCCTCCCAAAAGGAAGAATAGAACCATGTTAAATGAAGAGTGATCAGAAAATAACTAACCCAATGTTTAGAGAGCAGTGAATCCTAGGGTGTGACTGTGAATTATAAGGGGGAAGGGGAATGAAGTACCTATCCACATTTCACACCTACGTTCCCAATCCAACTGTTGAATTCCTAAGTATCGCTTTAAAACTTCAAATATAAATTTATCCGTCTTCTTGAGAGCACTGCTGGTGATAAGGTGCGTGCGCCCCTGCGGGCATCAACATAGGAAGGACGGTCATCGTATCGTAACGCACCAACGCGACGTCTCCCAGCCACTCGACAGTGATCGGTGATGTCGGCAACCCTTTGCATCCACTCGGTCCAAATTTGAAATTCGCAGAAAAAAAACAAAGAACCTCCTCCTTTTTTTGAAGTTGGTTAACAGATAAAATAATAAGAATTATTTTCTTTAACTATTAATTTTTTTATTTAACAGATAAAAAAGATAATTATTTATACTTTTTCAAGATGAAAGATAAAAGGAATAGTTTAGAAAATTCCAAAGCAAAAATACTGTTAAATTGTCAGATTTTTTGTTCAAAAACCAAAAAATCTATTATAATTATTAAAGAAGCTGCTCATGTAATACCGTTCCATTGTTTGCCTCTTTTTTAAAAAAAAAATCAAATAAAAATCAATGCCACACAATTTTTCATGGGTGTTTATTTATAAAAACCCACAAAATAAAAATTCTCTACGTACTGTAAAAGAAACGGCAAAAAAGTTTTTCTTTGAATAGATTTAACACTGCAAAAAATCAAATTATGAGCATCAACTTTTCTAACATACTATTCCTACGCAAGGCCGAATAGTAAAGCTAACTAAGGTAGGTAGGCATAGACGTAGCGCAGGGATCGCTCCAAATTTAACTAATTTCTAATACAAAATATTCTGTTTCACGTACGGGACTGTATCGGACTTTCTTTCACAGTCATTGATTTTGGCACTGGTCTTTGTACTGAATTTGGTTTTATAGAATCGCGATTACTAGCGCTCACCTTTATGTCATTTTATACCAATTCTTGTGTAGCTGTGTATGTACGGAATTGTATTATACTAATTCTATGTCAACATGTTATGGTAATATCAAAGCATAATAATTAATTATTTAAGTCAAAAATGCTTGCAATATGATCATTATTTTGACAAACTTCTTCGAGCAAATTCAACCTTACCGCGCTACTAAAATAGACGCCATCAAAGTTGTATGAAATTTTATTGCTGGTGAGTTTTAGCAACCAATAATTTCCTTTGAAAAACAATTATTGTTGAGTTTTGTTTCAAAAGTTGTCAGGTGCAAATTTTTATCAAAACTCCTCATAATGTGATTCATTATTTTGACAGCTTTCTTTGAGCGAAGTCGACCTTCGAAAGCTGGTTTTATTTAAATTACTTGCATTGTCAGAGTAAGGCATTGTACAAGCCTTGGTATGAAATGACTGCGCTGCTGCTGGCTGGGCTTAAAAATTACCCACTGTTAAATAGGATTGGGCTAGGGAAGGTTCATGAAGTTGTGCCAAATTGTCGTCTAAAATTCTCAGTTCCTTAAAACAGAAGTTGTTGAAATTGTTGACGGTGGTGACGTGGTATTGCTTGCAGGTATGATGACGTTGTATGGCACAAGCTAGGTTCTTGTCCATGGTGGCCTGCCCGTGTGCTCACGCCGGGTACCATACCATCGTGCCTTTTGACGCGCTCGCACTCGCCGCATCAATGGCCCCTTAAGTATTATGGTGAGACCCCCTTCTGTATATTACACGACTTTCTGTCTTTCAGTATGATGAGAAAAGGCTCTTGTTGATTCAGCCTCATGTGTTACACACTTTTGACATATTGAAAGGAATATCTTTGACCACATTCTGTGTTTGCGATTTGTGAACATTATAGACATAGACAAACATTTATTCAACATCATTTCGCTCACAAAGTTAAAAACATATATTTAAAAATAGCTAAATTACATTACATAAAAATTACAAACGAAAAAGAATAAACTTACTTGATTAGGGTCATACAGTTTTGTACATATATAACATCACGCCTGTTTTCCAATGGAGTAGCCGGATATCAAAGACTTATACTGGCTGCGATCCTGGCCACTAGCATCAATACATTTTTGAACCTCACTTAAAAGGATTTTGGTCGGAATGATAGGGTTATGCCAGTTAATTTTTTTCTCTATTTGCACTTAAAAAAAGGATGGATTAACTTTTATTATTTCTCTCTATATCGCTTAAATTAATAGCTAATTCGTGGATTTTAGTTTTGTATAGTCTAAAACAAAAAGTCATAAAGCTAATAATTAATAAAAAAAATAGTGTCAATATATTTTATAAGTGCGATTAAAAACATCCAGAATTTGAAAACTTGCCAAATTTTTATGTCAAAAATGTATATATATATAAATATGTGTATGTAGATATATATATATACATACATATATATATATATATATATATATATATATGTATATATATATATATGTTATGCTCAAAGACCGTAAACGCTCATTGAGCGGAAAAACTGCTCACAACGCGTTATGGTCATTGTTAAACATCCACATCGCGAAATATGTGTTGTGGATTTTATAAAAACGCTCACGACGCGTTGTGGCAATTACAGAAAGACCACGTAGCGAAATTCGTGTTGTGGCTAGCATGCTGTACGACCACAACGCACTGTGGCATTGATGAAAACCCATGACGTGTTTAGAACCGCATTAAAATACGACGCACAGTGATTTGCGCTATAGGTCCTTCTAGTCTTGAAACTTTGTAGTAGATATCCTTAATATTATAATTAATCCAAAGACGGACAAAGGATCGATGGAATTATGACGCTGTAATATACGGACGGACGGACATGACGAAACTGTTAGGGTACCATTTTTGTTTTATTTAGGTACGGTACCCAAGTAAATGAGCTTGAAAATTCAATTACACTTCTGACGAGGAAATGTAGTTTCAATGTTAAAGTTACATAAATCTCAACTTTTTAAGAAGCTGAGATTGTTTTGTTTTATGAAGAGGGGGCATAAAGCCAAATGAAATCTGCATAGAACGCGGAATGTGAACGTTGTATGGATAACTCGAGTACTTAGTAGTTCGTGATTTGGTTTCAACAACTACATTTACGTGGGTAACGTGAGTGTGAAAGAAAACATGCTACCCACGACACGAGTTTCGCTATGTGGTCTTTCTGTGATTCCCATAACGCGTCGTGAGCGTTTTCATAAGAGCCACAACACGAATTTCGCGATGTGGATGTTTAACAATGACCACAACGCGTTTACGGTCTTTGAGCTTAAGATATATATATATATATATATATATATATATATATGTATATATCAACTAAGCTGGCGCGCGGTCAAGCGCCATGTTGGGACCACATTGTACGTGAGTTGCTACGGTGTGCTGGGTGCTTAGTACTAGTTACGGACTTTGGCCACCAAGATGGAGCCTGACCGGGTGCCAACTCATTTGAAACGTATAGTACTGAAGCAAATGAGACCAAAAATAGTTTTATCATATCTCATATGCTTATTTTCTAATTCAAAAAATTCTATCATCAGTACTAAAATTTTATTAAGAGCAGCTGCAACTTGAGTTATCACAGAACTAACTAAACAATTAGTTTGTTACATTAATCGATTAGATTAGATTAGGTTAGGTACAGTTAAAACTAATCAAACCCTTTCAACTGTAAACAAAATTTAATAATGTGTATTTCAATTACTAGTTGAGCTGCCAAAAGTTATCCACTTCGACATTTTGGTAAGTTTGATTTGTTATAATGTGGTGGTGGAGGTTATGGAAATATATATATTTATACTTAGGTAGTAATATTTTCTTCAAATAATAATATAGTTTTAACCATGCAGCTATAATGTACTACACTACGTAGAAACTATTGTGCACTTGCCGGCACTCTGTTTCAAACAATTGCTGTGTATAGGCCGCACATCATATAGTCACTTCACTTATTTAAATAATGAAAAAGTTTTGATCTGGAGAAGATCTGCCGAAATCTGCGACGTTTATAGCGTCTTTAGTGTAAACATAATAGCGCCATGGTTTGAACATATAACGCTGTCACTAATTAGGTGAGTTAATTCTCAGAAAGGTACAATATGATATATATTTGGTGGCGGTAGCTAAGATGCTTTGTGGGTTGTTGGTTTTGATTAACCAAGTAAAAAAAAAGCCAAGTACGTGTCGAACTTCGCACATTTAGGGTTCCGTACCAAAAATAGAAAATAAGCTGTCCGAATGGCACAATATTTATAAGTAGTAGGTGAGTGAAGTGTGCTACGCATTTGACCGCAAAATGAAGTTTGGTTGTAATAAGAAAAAAGATGGAATTTAAAAATAAAAGGACTGTTTTATCAATATATTGGCATTTGTTAGTAATATATACGTAATGATAAACATTATTATCAAATTTCAAGTTCATAGGTCAATGGGAAGTTAAAAAAAATCTCCGGAACAAAATTCAGTAAGTTTTTACTTGGGCAGCTTCAAATTCATTCCTTTGTTTTCCAATATTTAATAACAAAAAATACAATATTTATCTGCTTAGCGAACCCTAAACAACGATACCGCTCTCTATAGGGTAGGTTAAAATTATTTACGCGACTCCTTTAGCTGTATGGGACCCCCCTTAAAACATAAAAAAAAAATTTTTCACTGAAAAAACCTGTGTGATAGACGCCGGACAGACAGACGGACATGTGAGTGACAACAATAGCGCTCTGTTTGGAACCTTAGGGTACACCCAGACTTAAGACAAACACAAATGTTAATTATATAAATGTTTGTCCTGCGCGGGAATCGAACCCACGGCCTTATATTCAGAAGGCAAGTAATTACCCACTGAACCACGGACAACTGCCTAAAATCACGTATTGTATTGGCACTTAGTTGAGTAGTGTGTTTTTTTCTGCTATTTGCATATATACTATACTTAAATATGATTCGCAATCAACAATTTTATCTAGGAAGACGATCTAAATGAAATAAGACTGCATTGACGTCACAAAAGTGTGTTTGTGACACGCCAAGTAGATATAAATATAATTGGGATTTAGATTATACTTTGATAATTTTCAAGATTAAAATTTATAAATATTATCTGTAAATAGATATTTTTTTTATAAAATAATGATGATGGGAAGCTAAATTGATAAACATAGTAATATTATAAATGCGAAAGTAACTCTGTCTGTCTGTTACCTCTGCAGGCTTAAACCGCTGTACCGATTAAGATGAAATTTTGCTTGATGATAGTTTTGAGTCCCGAGAAAGGACATAGGCTGCTGTGTGTCGGTTTTTTTCCATTATTAAGAAGTTTCCGTTGAAATTCTACACCGATAACTTAATTTAGGGCGAGTGGAACCGCAGGCAAAAGCAAGTCCATAATAAAATTCTTACCGAATCGGACAATATAGCCGAAGAAACGGGCAGAAAACTTATTATATACCTTCATATCATTTAAGATATAAGAAGCGTATTCTGTATAAATTTTTTTTTACTTTACAATCCAATGATTTTAGGTTATTGTTACAATGTGTCAGTGGAATATCTAGGCTCCTTATGACGATTTTCGTTTGGGAAAAATTGTCCCTAAAACTTTTCGCCTTCTTAAGAAAAATAAAAACAAATATTATTAATTGCTTTATCGAGCATCGGAAATATAATCAATATTTTAAAAATTTTAATCATAACTTATTTTTTAGCTCATAAGTAAGTTCTAGTGTATTTGTGTATATAACTATTAATTTTTACAATAGCTGTTTCATTATTTAACGATTTACCTATTTAAGCAATGTGCAGAAGGGGTCTTCGCCGCTTTGTCACTCTTAGGCGAGAATCGCTTGCATTTTCGCGTATCGGCATGCAGCCAAGCGGTACCGTCGATGCGCGAAGTTGCAAGCAATTATATAAAAGTCTAACTAACCAGGGAAGTTATTGGGAACAGTCTCGACTACGCCAGACTCCGGAATTCAGGAGGAAAATGTATGCAAGTACTTTCACGGGTCTCGAGAGTTAAGACCTACTTGTATACATTTTACTGTCGAATTCCAAAGTTTGGACTTTGGACAGGCTTTTCCAGTTTGACCGGTAACCATAAAAATTGATACATGTAAGTGTGTCATGAAGTAGATTTTTTATTTTTCTGCATGTCATTCGCCATAAGATAGGCCTGCAATGCATCTTCTATAAAACGGAAAAGGCAGAAACAATTTTGCCAGACAGCTAGTTACAATACTATTCTCTTTGTACTATGGCAATCGTTACAAGTGCGGGCATTATTAATGGTACAGGTACGCTGAACTACTCCTGGGGCGACACAAGCCGCATGTCTCTATTTTTGCCGAGCCACACGTCGGCATTAGATGCCCCACGGGACCCGACACTGCAAAAGGCCGTTCTCGATGCATGTGACGACTACATTGCTGTGTATTTAACATAAGTGTTATTGCTTCGGGTCCATCCAATTAGTACGTCAAGCAATTACTTACTAGAGTGCGGAGGGGGGCGGGGGGATATTCGACTACGAAAATTTGCTTAACATATGTAAAAGATGGTTTTTATTTGTTTGTGAAATTGAATTTGTTAGTTTATTTGTTGGTCAATCCTTTTATTGGTCTTGAAAAGCCGCTGAGCAAAATCGTGTAAATTGATTTTGTAAGTGAATTGATTGTTTTCTTAAATTGGTATTCAAATGAACCTAGGTTAACGAGTTATTACAAAACCGAGTTTTACCAATATATCTTATCTACATTTGTAAGTATATAGGTAGCTTTATTCTAGTGTTAAGTTACGTTATATATGTGTATTACTGTAAAGTTGAACAGTAAGGATTTATTCGATTTTGTTCAAAAGCAAATTAACATTTATGCCTACTTATTTAATTACTCAAAGGTGTTGGTTGCAAAGTTTAGTTAGTTGCATTTGTACTTATTTAATAACTCAAAGGTGTTAGTTGGACATTTTAGTTTGTTGCATCTGTACTTATTTAATAGCTCATAGGTGATGGTTGTAAATTTAAGATAGTTGCATTTGTACTTTTTTAATAACTCAAAGGCGTTGGTTGCAAATTTAAGATAGATGCATTTGTACTTATTTAATAACTCAAAGGTGTTGGTTGCAAATTTAACATAGTTGCATTTGTACTTACTTAATAACTCAAAGGTGTTGGTTGCAAATTTAACATAGTTGCATTTGTACTTATTTAATAACTAAAAGGTGTTGGTTGCAAATTATAAGATAGTTGCATTTGTACTTATTAAATAACTCAAAGATGTTGGTTACAAATTTTAGTTTGTTGGTGATAACAGACTTTAGTTGTAAATACCTCCATTAACGTTTTGGTTCAGAAATTACATACACGTTTCGTTTCTCTTGTTTCGTAGGATTATAGTTAAATAGATATTATACACAGGTTATGCGTTTGTACCTATATATAAAATCCTAAACAGTAATGAAGCAAAATCAATAATATTTGACATAAGTTACTTATCCCAATATTACCTAACCGTACTTTAACTAAATTAGCGAGCTGTGGAGAGTTGTATATCGTTTTCATCCAAGTTATTCATATTCGTTGACGAACACAAAATCGCTGAAAATAATATGTCGATTAAGGGTCAGCTCAGACCGAGACGCGACGCGACATTTTTGAGATAGTAACACAATATAGAACTTGTTTACTACACAAAAAGATTTTAGTGAGAGCACATAAGTGAGAGGTTACGTGTCGAAATACACAAAGATGTGTCGCACGACGCCGTTGTATGCATCGTGTGTAGCTGGTTGCATATTCATGCCGCTTCATGTCGCGTCGCGTCTCGGTGTAAATTTTCCCCTAAACGACCAAAATGACCCACTAACCTTTACCGTTACCGTAGTACAGCCTAAAAAAATATTTAATTCATACAGTCGGTCATCAAAGGCATCTAGACAGGGCAATTGTGAGGTGCGGTGCGTGGCGAGACGGAGTGCGAATAGCCTATGTCTTTACATGTGGCCATTCGGGAACTGTCCAACAAGCCTGTTGGTCGCGTTACCACGAATGTCCAGACGATGTCGTTAAAAACAAAAACTTTAGTGTCGGTTTTTTTTTCTAACTGTTTAAATAGCCAAATTATTATAATATTAGCAAATCCACTTAATTAGGGTTCTATAACATATATTTTTTCACGTCAAAAAGTGTACTCAGGACTGTAACAAAATTTATCAAATTCTTGCAAACATAGCTCGTTTGGGAATGCCATCACCTTAACATCAAAGGCGATGTCAGACATCGCTATGTATGAAAAAAAAGAATAATGCGTAGGCTGTGGTAGAAGGCTGAAACCTAATTGCTACCTAGGTACTTTCACGGTCATGGTTACATTTGAGGTAAGAACTTATCGTAAAGACCATGAATGAACGATATCCTTTTCTGTTGAATGTAGTCTAGTAATAATAGTTTTGATACTAATAAAGTACGTGACTTTAATCACAACTGTCAATCACAAACAACCTCTGCTATTTAGGATGAAGGTTTAGTTCTAAAGGTCTTTAACAAAAAAAAATGCCTCGCAAATTTATTATCTTGGTTGTTAGAAAAGGAAATAAATACTGTACTTAAGAGGGAGTATAAATAACGGGTAAAAAAAAAACAAAATAGTAGAATTGAATTTTAAGTCAGTAAATTAAGTCCAGACAAATAATAAAAAAACATGTAGTTACTATATTATAATTCCAAGGTATCATATTAGCAATAACATAATGCAACAAATTTTCTTGATAGAAAAAAATCACAGCCATCTCTATTTTTCCGCCAAATATCACGTAGGGGGAGAGGGGTTCGAGCCAAATCACTGCACGTTATTTATGTACACCCCCAATTACATATAATTATCGAACATTTTAATAGAATATTACTAAATACAAAACCTAGGGGTTTTATTAGTAAATTTTGATTACAAATAATAATATTCTAGTGATTAGTAAGTATTTCATGTTTTTTGCTCATACTACGTTAATATTCTGCATTACGTCCAAAATGTGTCTGGCTTTATATTCCGTTTTTAAGTCTACTAGAAGCTTTTGGAAACTTTTCCCATACATTTTTGTAGAAACAATAAGATTTTTTTTCATTCCATTCGATCCTGTTTCATATAAGGATCAAAACAAAAATTTGTTTATAATTATCCTTAAAATACCTACATTACCGATCTTATTTAATCTAAGTTTATACGTAGTATGAAAAGTGCATTGTTTCTTCCGACTTGACTTACAAATATGGATATTGAACAAAATAAGCCATTGTTCCCCTTGAATATAAAAAATATTAGTGAAGGAATTTTTAATTCGGTTGTTTTGTTTCTTAGTTAACTTACCTTCAGTCAACAAAGTATCGGGAATGGATGATTTGTTTATGGTTCCAAATTCAAATTTTTGTTTTTTTTGTTGTTGTTAGATTGGCACAACTGTTTTCTATTTTGGCGCGGAGTTTGAGTTGCATCTGTTATTTATATTAAATACAGTGCTGTTTTTAGTTATATCATATCTAGTGTGTATTGCGAATTTCATAATGGACAAAAACATTGAACAAAGAGTTTGTCTTAAATTTTGCATCGCCAATGGAATTTCGTGTTCGGAGTCACTGAAAATGTTACAGAAGGCTTACGGTGATTCGACTTTATCAAAAACACGTGTTTATGAGTGGTACAAAGCGTTCAAAAGCGGTCGAGATGTGATGGAAGATTTGCCTCGCTCTGGTAGGCCATCAACGTCTGCAACTGAAGTTAACATCGCAAAAGTGAAGGAAATAGTGACTGAAAATCCTCATTCAACTTTGAGAGAGATAGCCGCCGAACTTTCTGTATCTCACGAGTCGATCCGTACTATTTTAACTAATCATTTGGGTATGAAACATGTTACCGCTCGGCTAGTCCCAAAAGACCTGAATTTTCTCCAAAAACTCAATCGCATGAGAGTCGCTGAGGACATGCTAGAACGAGTCAATTCCGACCCAACATTCATGAAACGCATTGTTACTGGTGACGAGACGTGGGTTTACGAGTTTGACATGCAAACTAGTCAACAAGCTTCGGAGTGGCGCCTTCCAACTGAACCGAAACCGAAGAAACCACGCCAAAGTCGATCAAAAGTCAAAGTCATGTTGACTGTTTTCTTTGACTATCGCGGTGTTGTGCACTCGGAATTCTTGCCGGAAGGTCAAACGGTAAATAAAGAATATTATTTGAGCGTTATGCGGCATTTAAGAGAGCAAATTCGACGAAAAAGGCCAGATTTGTGGAATGAAAATTCTTGGATTTTGCACCACGATAATGCGCCTTCGCACAAGGCCATTATTGTGAAAGAATTTTTGACCAAACACTCAACAAATACCATCGAGCAACCACCATATTCACCAGATATGGCTCCTGCCGACTTCTTTCTTTTTCCTAAACTCAAATTACCACTTCGTGGCACCCGTTTTCAATCGGTAGAAGACATAAAGGAGAATTCGCGCCGAGAACTTAATTCAATTCCGGAAACAGCGTTTAAAAAATGTTTTGATGATTGGATTATTCGTTGGCGTAAGTGTATCGTTTCTGAAGGAGCATACTTTGAAGGTGATAAAATAAATTTGGATGATTAACAAACAGTTTGTGTATTATTGATCTTTTCCCGGTACTTTCTTGACAGAGTAGTATTACATCAATACTTACAAACTTTACCCTCTACATTATTAGTATAGATAGATTAAGACATTTGTAATAGATTTTTTTTGGAAACATTTTAGCTTAAGTAAGTATGTTAAAAAAAACTACCGAGTTTTGAATCTTTAAACGAGTGCAATATACCTATGTATACGCTTTAAAAAAAACAAAAGTCTTAAGTCGTAAAGCTGTCCTTTTTTAAAATCAGTGCTTGTCAAAAGAAATCGCTGTAAAATTTAGCACAGTTTTTTATTTACTCTGAGGAAATGTTTTTTATTTATTAAGAGGAAATATCAGGCCGATTTCCCTATAAAAACGAACTCCTCTATTTCCTGACCTATCTTTTTTTTATATATGATATGCTTTGTTATGTTTTGCTTTTTTTTTAAATGCCATTCGCATCGTAAAATTACCTCTTTCTTATAGCAATTTAAGAAGTGCTCTGTACGAATATGTTTTTAAGAAAAAAAACCATACAGACATAATTCATTAACTTCCAGGATAAGCAATTTCTATACAATTCGGTTCAGATTTGTTGGAGGCAAGTGGGGATACAAAACAGCGACTCTGATAATGGACTAGGTTTAAATTTAGCCCGAGGCGCAGTTGTCTATCGGTATCTTCGCCCGAATCTAAGTGCGACAGCAATTGTATTTCAAAATACCTATGTTTGTATTCGCTTGGGTCTGATAATTCCTCTTAATATAATAATATAATATTTTCTAACTGTAGGTACAGTCACGTACACAATCTATACAACACATTAGCGATAGGACAGAAGCTTTAATGATAAGTAGGTATATTTATCACTACCTATGTTACACTCTTTTACTTATAAGTAGTAAGGTAATATTTTTTATGAAGAATTAAACGATGTTATCGATTGACAAAAGATAATTTTTAAATGCATGACATGTGACTTTGGAATTATTAATACTTTAAAATCAATTAAATGTTAATCAATCATTTTGTGTTACCTTCGTACCTATTACTTATTTACGTGACTGATTATTATCTTGTCTTTTATAAAAAAATTATAAAACGTACTCAATTTAGTGCATAACTTGTTTCTGTAATATGAATATGAGGTTTTTTTTTGTTTTATTCAATAAATCTATTACATTATAGCCTTTTTTTTTGTAGCTTTAAGGTTAGGTGCCCAAATTTCGGCCCCTTGACGTAAGGCGCAGCTTTTAGTCATGAAAAATCATGAAAACTATTTTTGATGTAGCATGGAGTGTGAAACCTTTGTCGGCGGCTAACAAAACTATGTCCTTTTTATAAGACGCTTCAGTTTTGGGAGTAGTAGAAGTCCAGTGGAGTAGTATTAGAGCCTATATAGCTCTGCACCAGATTGCGGTTTTTTAGAAATTCTTGCAGAAGTGGGAGAATCGGTGACATGACTTCGTAAGAAGTCTATGGTGAATAGTGCAAACGGCCGTGTGCTTGATTACGTCAAGATGTGGCATATTAATAAATTATTATAGGTACTTACCCACTGGATTTCTAAGACATATCCCAAAGACTTAAACCGCTGAACGCAGTTCTTGCGTCGCATGATTCCAGAGGCTACGAATCAGGGGTTTGACAATTCCAATCCAAATAAATGGAAATTTTAAATGATATCGTAAAGTTTTATATACTTACTTACATTGCATTTGGTTATAAGTAATTTTAATATTAGGTAGGTACTACCTATCGTATCTGATTGTCAAATGTCGTAATTTTAGCCAATCGCAAGTCACGTTAAAAAAATGTGTAGGTACCAGTGAGCACCTACGTGTCGCAGCGCGGGATCGTGCGATGGGTTGTCGCGAAATCAGTAAGGCTTCTGATTCATTGATCTTACAAAAACCTGTAGTCAGCAACAGTGTACCTACTGCAATCTTTTTAACTCTCTTTACTTTCCATATAATTTAGGAAAACAGCCAAAACACACCTAGTCCACGATCAGTAGGTTCGGAGATATAACCCTTTTAGTTTAACTGCTGTCTTTTGAAATGAAATCCAAGATAAGTAATTGTATTGGAGTCCCGTTGCAGGAATTTCGCAATCCACTAATCAATTCACTTAGCGTATTATGAAGAATGAAGTGCATATTTGCAAAGTTGCATCGTGATATAGGCCCCAGGTCCTATTAGTCGTGGTTGCGGAACATTTGGGAATGGATGGAAATTAAAAGTGGCGCCAAACTCTTTTGCAAAAAAAAAAAAATCAGAGCAGAATGTTAGCCTTTGGTTATCTGTTTAAGTCAGGCACCTTAAGAAGCTTATATTTGCCTTTTATGACAGGTAACTATGTAAAAATGTATATCAGTCCCTATATTTGCCACTTACCTCTCTAATAGCTTTAGTAGGTAGTCACTGCTTCCGCAACGACGCACGGAAGTTATTCAGTGGACGACACAGCCACGCGGCTGTCTGAAATACAGTGAATTAGGCCTTGTCACTTACTTTCTGTGACAGGCCTGCTTCTGTCAAGCAAAATTCGTTTTCATGGCTCGCCGCCCTTGCTTAGTTTATGTTTTCCCTGCATAGTCGGTTCTGATGCTGAATTGGATTAAATTACTTAAGCTCTCCTCATTGCCGTAAAATCTTCTGGAAGACATTCAGTGATGAACAATGGTCTCTTCCTTTCATTTGCAAAAGAAACAAGCATGAGGCCGTTGCGTCTAGCAGCTTTCTGTGGCTTTAAGGCTATGGCATACCCTAGCAAAGGCCTGCCGTTTTGACCAGTGGAAAAAGACATTACACACGATTGAAGCATACAAAGAGACCCAGTTCCACGCACGATAAGCGCTAGATTAGCAAATGCACTTGATTAAGGTTTGAACTATAACATTTTTTTTTTCATGTCAAAAACTGTACTCAGGACTGTAACAATATTAATCAAATTCTTGCAAACTTAACCCTTGGGTATCATCTTAATCAGGTTGTTAGTTAACCTTGCGGTCTTAACATTGAATACATCCACTCAATAGAATGGATCGCGTATCGGTCCTAAACAAAACATGATCACAAGCGATATTTTCGTTCAAGTACTCTACACGGATCTTTGTCACTAATCATAGTACTCTAACCCTCCAGCAACAAACCTGTCTGTTCATTCATATTGCACTACTCGAAGCTAACTTCAGTCAGAGACAAAGATCCGTATAGCGAATATTAGAGGTGGAGAGTAATTTTTAAATTCCCATTCTATCTTGATTTTATTTATTAAGTCGGTGTAGAAAGTATTGGGTGTTCTGGACAGAGCGAAGCAGTACTTTATTATTTATTAACAAAGGTTACTACTTTATTAATCGCAAATCTAACCTTACATGGAGTACTGCTGCCATTTTTGACTGGGTTTAACAAGTGAAGAAGACATTGCCTCCCTGAATGGTGTACCGCTTGTATACAGGAATTGTTCAAAATTATGCCCATAGCTACTTACGACTACTTACTATGAACGCTTAAGTTGTGAAATCAGCTTCCAGCCAAGATTTTCCTTAGGGACTACAGTACTAAGTTCTTCAAGAGAGGTGATTACATTTTTAAAGGATGTGGGGTAAGGCTACGCTAACCGCTTAACATCACCCGGGTCGTAAGCATGTTTGCCACCATGTTGGTATTTTAAAAAAAAATACAACCATCAGGAACTTCGTAATTTTATACTTAGTGCTGAAATTCGACTAACAAACCTTCATGAAGCACTCCATAATTACCACCTACTTCTACTATATATTTTTCTTTTACTAACAGTATCTACTTGTCAATATAGGCATTCCGATAACTTACCTGGACTGGCCAAAATACCAAATTACCTTTCCAAAACTTATACATTTAGAGATTTTTACTAAGGAGAATGGGCAAAATTGTATGGCCAAGAAACCGCCAAGAGACCGTGGTCCAAGAAATCAAAATTCTGCCCCCATTAATGACACCAAATGCATTTAGAAAAGTACTTTCATATAATCATTTTTTTTGTATCGGACCGTAGAAATCTAGTTTATGGGAAATTAAATATGCTGCTGTATTCACTTTTAATTAATTAAGATAAAAAAATTATAAGAGAGTCTTCATCTTGCATTGTTTATCGCCTATTATAGAAACAACTATTATTATACTATAAATATTAGAGAAACAGCTCACCTATGCACAAAGCTGTGTCAAGCGCCATTTGTATTGGTTTTGTCAAGTAAGACCAATATACGCTAGATAAGTACCTAAGTCTGTTTCAGTTAGTTCATCGATAGAAATCGTCAATGTATATTTTTTAAGAAATACCTTAAAAATATGTCATAGTAAGCTTCCGTGTCCTATTATAAATCTTAAAATAGTTGTATTGGATATGAATATATTTAAGATTCAATACAACAAATTATGTTACTAAACTAACTACTCTCCCTAAGCCGTCAATCGCGGTACAGACTTAGATTTATTTGGACCAGTTTGCTCATTCTCATTTCACTACTGCCCTAGAATAAATCTTTGTCTAAGCAAAAACCTAGGCCCAGCCTAGCTACTGCGGCATTCTGCAAAACCTGAAAAAAACCAACCAGTTGAAATAAAAAAAACATTCAATATTTACAGTTTAATTCTGATTTTTTTCAAATAAAAATACTTAATACTTTTAACACTTAACTAAAAGCATACAATGTGTGATTCATTTACATTCTTTTGTACTTACAAAAATAAAATTACATCAACGTATCGACCACAACATAAGGGTAAATTCACATAAGGACAAAATTGTTGCATATTCCTTTATGTCAGCCACAGTATGTAAAAAACAGGTATATTCCAACCAGTAAGAAATTCCCAAACAATCGTCCAACAAGCCCCAGTTGTCGTAAAAGATTGTTAAATTGTAAAAGGCATATTGTGAAAAGAACTAAATCCTACTTTAAATTAATGTTTTCACTTTAAACAACTTTTTTTAATTCCCTTTTTTTTTGCTCTTTGTTAAGTCATTATATGACAATAAATATAAGTAAGGTATTAGTTAATATTTAGCATTAGTTTAGTATACTTTGATATATTATTTGTAACTCGGCTGGGACTCGAAACGCTTGTGTTGTGGATTTAAGGGTAAATTGCCCACGCGCTGATAATAACGCCTTTAAATACGCGTCTTAAGTAGGTATAAAAGATTTTGGTTATTGAGGAGTTTCAATACTGGTATACATTGTGAATCAATCTTATGTAAATACTCGGTTGTTAGTCGATTCCCCCAGAAAACTGTTCAGTATAGTTAAAAAATAAAAATTTGGAAAAACCTACAATTTAATTGTAATAAATACATCTTAAAACAGTATTTCGAAATGCCACTAACATGTAAACAAATTAAAATATAACACTCTGTTGAACAACAATCATTCAAACAATATTTGAAGCGTAATATTAAACTAAGAATAACCAATGATTTTTCAATATCCTAATTAAATAATATTAAATGTATAAAATACCATCTCAATATTTCTTAATTAAAACATGAATCATTCAAAATCATTCCACACATAAAATTTAAAATATTTTTAAGGTAAATCCGAATTAATTTTTTTCACGTACAAACTTCGGTGCACTAAATATCTGCGATATAATAATCTACAATTCGTCACTCAAATTAGGTTATTATTTTTACCAATAGTCGCAAAATTAAATGCCAGTAAATATCCAGAATTTTTGTTTAATTCATACAAATCATTAGTTTAATAAAAACTCTGGTTACTTAATAAATCACTGTCATTTTATAGATAAATATGTTTTTGCGACTATTGTAAACATCGTCAAAGTTTAGTGTATCACAGTTTGTAAAAAAAAAATTGAGCCAGAATCACCTTAAACAAAAGTTGAAGAAATCACAACATACAAGTGATAAATCGATCACTAAGATATTGTAGAGACAGTATCTTACGTTTTATTGTCTTGTCTCTTAAGATAACAGGTTGTCAATTTGTCTGTCCAAAATACTGGTATTTCCACCGCGATTCTTTAACAATTGATAATGTGAAGAGCCCATAATCCAAATATAGGGTTTTCCCAATCTCAATTTCGTATCATATCAATCTATTTTTATTATTCATAGCTAAGATAGAGTTGATTTAAAAAAAAAATAACTGATATTTTAGTAATTTTAAAATGTTAATAAAAATTATTTCCTTAAAAAATATTGGAAATAACCGAAATAATCGATATCAATTTACCAACTAATAAAATTAACGCCTCATTAAGTACAATTTTACGAATATATTCCAAATAACAGACCACAAACTTTTCGTGCCCCTCTTTAACTCAGCAACGGTGCAACGGATCGACCATAGATCTTTGAAGTTGAAGTAAGCACTTTAACCAGAGACACACTTCACACCCGTGTCTCGCTCCTTAATTGGTTTATGACCGCGTATTGCGTAGCTAACTTCTGACGGAAAGATCGAATAATTTCTTTTATAACTAGCACAAAATTGATTTTAGCTTTTTAACTATAGGTATTAAAAAGGCTATTAAAATACTTTTTTACCCTATATTTCTTTATTATATTAGAATATAGTTTTCTGGTGCAAACCCATTGTTGTTCAAATATCTTTATCCTGCTCATTTGGCACAAAATTGACAGTATGACGCTGTTATTCAATGACGACAAGAACCGAGTCTTTATTTATACCTAACAGTGGCTAAATTTATTACTAAATCTTAAACATCACAGTCAAGTACCAGAAAAATCATTTCTTAAATGAAGTACAGTTAACTTCATTTGTAAAACTGCATAATTTTCTATGAGGTAAGTAGAATAAAAAAATTTAAACTTGAAAATGAAGTTAACCATACTTAATCACTTTTTTTACAATTTGCTACACGCGTACTATTTTTTTATTTACGCGTCATAATATTTATTAATCCACATTTAAGTCATGTTAATTTTTTAACCTTGAGTTTAATTTTCTGGATTCAGATGGTTTAATGTCATCAAGTATATTAATACATATTTATATAATCACAAAGGTATTCAAAGGTCACTTTAAATAATTTTAAAGCCCTTACCTTCTAAATAAAAATAAGGAAACCCATTTTAATTTGATAAGAATAAAATTTTAGGTCCCGGAACGCAGAAAGAGGATAGAAAATTAGTATTGGAATGGGCAATAATTCAACCGTCAATATTTATGCCTGTCCAAATTAAGTGTAGAACACGTGTACTGTAAATCAAGTTTACTGGACAATTAATACTTGACAGAGAGTAAAAGTGTATTGGAACGTAACCTAAAAAGTCATCAGCCTAATATCTTAATATAAAAAAGGTCTAAAAAAATAAAGATTGTTTAAAAACAAAATGTTTGGCCGAACAAAGCATACTCATATGGCGTCCTTACCTTTTTTTAAAAGTATTTTAAATTTTGCTTCTCAATGAACCTTTTTTCTTACAAACTTCAGATACTAAATAGGTAATAAAAAACACGCAGAGATTTTATTGAATTACTCTTTAAAGCTCTTTGACAAAAAGAGAAAGTAGAATTCAACAGGGGTCTTAATTGCTATTAGAAATTTCATCGTCTTTTATTATGTTTAATTATCTATTATAATCTATTGTCAACATTGACTTTAATTTGTAAAATACTTATTGTTTTCTTTAGTTTTTTTTGTCTTGACAATATTTTTTTTTATTTCAACACGGAATTCTAAAAGACACCCATCCATAAAATTCGTAACTCATCATTGCTTATCTTTCAAAGTCACATGTGTGCATCTCTGGTTTTTTCCCTCCGTCTTCATGTCCATGGAAGATGAACGAGTGACACAAGTTATCTAAGCATCTCTTATCAAAAATCATCTCTCGAAATTATTGTTACATTGACTTTTTTCTAGCAGAATTATTCTTCGTTATAGTTCGTTTCGTTAGTCTAACATACGTAGTAAAAAAAAGAACACTTTAAAATTGTAATTCCACGCCCTTTTTTTTGTAACCCTATTTTTGACTTCCATAATTATTAAAAAAAAAACAGTTGAAATCTGTGAATTATTTTAGGTGCGTTCTATTGACGGCATTGAGAGCTATGACATCGCATAGGCATTGAAATCGTTCTATTCACCAAATGTGAACAAACAATATGGCCGTTCATTTTTGTCAGCGCACCACTACTCTACCTCCCGACCATGTGCAGCCAATGCGTAGAATGCGGTCCGGAAATCACAACCGGAATGGTAAATAGAACGATCAAATGTGCGCATTGGACAGCATTGAGCGCATTCAATGCGTATAATGCTTGTCAACAAAACGCCCCTTTTGTAATTAGTACGTCTACAATATTCGCGGAAGAATTCAGTTATTGCCTTTAGTTCATCATCACCTGATATTTAATACTGCAGAAAGCTAAGCTTAAAAGTTATTTTGATAGCATTATAAATTTTTGAACCAGTACCTGGTTAGCAACTAAATCAAGTATTATCATAAAATAACTAGATGTTTGGTCAAGCTAGTAATGTAGATGTGTAGTCAGCCTGGTAATATAGATGTTTGGTCAGCCTGGTAATGTAGATGTTATGTCAGCCTGGTAATTTAGATGTTAGGTCAGCCTGGTAATGTATATGTTTGGTCAGCCTGGTAATATAGATGTTTGGTCAGCCTGGTAATGTAGATGTTTGGTCAGCTTGGAAACGTAGATGGGTCAGCTTGGTAATGTAGATGTTTGCAAAATAAATAGTCCAAGTCCAACAAAATTATTATTTGGTCAGCAAGATTATACAATCGGTTAGCGCGATCATAAGACAAAGTGAGATAGCGAGGAGCGTAGCGACGAAAATTTTGGTTGTATTTTAACCAGCGCACGACCCTAGGGCCAGAATTAAGTCCCGCCTATGTAACTTGGTACTTTTTGTATTAATAACAAATCAAAATTAATTTTACAGCTTGCCAAAATTTGATAAATTACGTATCACGATTTACTGCTCTGTTACATAAATTGCTGCAGATATATTTAATTTCTAATGCCATCAATTTTTAGGCTTCCCAGTATCACATTACTTGCTGATTAAGTTATTTTTGCTGACCACTAGAAGCAGCTCAATTCACTTTTTTTTTTTCACCAAAACCTATTTAATTAGCTAGCCGTTAAAATAATAGCATTAAAAAATTAAACCGTAAATGTTTTTTTCTACTTTATTCTATTAGGTACCTAATTCTTCGCCCATTACCTCATTTTTATACAACTCAAGCGTGTCATTTTAAGTAATCAATATAAAAAGAAATGTAGTCACAACTAAATTGATAACACTTAGATATCGAATGGATTATTTGATTAATTACCTTTGTCTTCGATATCTATACATAACGGATATTACGGATTTGATGACACCAACCACCAACACACAGGTAACTTAAATAAATAAGCTATTAAAAACACCGTTAAGGTAAAACCTGTTCAGATATTTTCAATAGAAATTATATTACTTTAAATATATATACCTAACTATACATATATCATTTCGCAACTAAAAATGCGTTATTATCATATATCGCTATTTACCATAGTCGCGAAACCCATTTATGAAACGACAGAGATCTTTAAATAACTAACAGTTTATGTGATTTTATACATTAAATTCAATAAAAAACTAATATACGATAGTTACGCGTTTTTAATAGCAAAATGTTTTTTTCATGTAGCGGAGTTTGTATGAAAAATATTGGGACGGTTTCACCTTAATGCATACAATTTCTGTTACTAATGTGTTAGTGTCATACCTTGTCTGTCAATAGACGGCAGCAATTCAGGAAATAAGTTTTTTTGTATACTAACGACGAGGATATTTAATGTTTTATGTGTTATTTTTGTTAAAAACCATTTCTGTTGCAAAAATTTTTTTGTTACTGAAATGCGGAAGTATAAAATTTAACATGAGTTCACATCGCATCGTTTTCGTGCAAGTGAACAAATGCTCAAATTCCCGTGTTACACTATATATGTGTACAATTGTTTAAAGCCATGTCAAGCGCTGTAAACCATGAACGTGAATTTAATTTCTCGTGCCACATTTAGAAGTTCGTAATGTTTTAAAAATTCTATTGGTAGGTACACCCCTATGGTATTCGGTATTCCAAATTTGTCAATTTTCATTGTTTAAACCTTAATGCGTAGGTGTCTACTATTGAAATCTAAGTTTAGCTTAAAGAAAAATCTTCAACTTTCACAAAGGATTTTGTCAATCAACATATAAACATTAAATGAAATATCAAATAGATTTCTATAGCGTTCATTGCTCACAATTAAATTGATTGTTCATAGGTATATTCTTCTCATCCTCCTTCTCCCTAATTGTGTTTAGAAGACGGGTTTAAATTTCAGAATAAAACATCACAAATTATTATTCTTTAAAGTTTAGATCTTAGTATGTAAGTAATAACACTGAAGGCTTGAAGACAATTAGTCTTACGTAGACATATTACGCTCTTTGAAAAAATACCTATACGTCATCATAGCGTAATAAGTACTAATATTACGCTGTGACAGTATAGATAGGAATAATTACGCTATTATACTGTTATTGTCTTAAACTATTACAAATTCACCGCCTAAAAATCCATTCATATGGATAACACCGCAATAAATAAATAAAATAAAACTTTAAAGTAAGTAGGTATCCGATTTAGAGTATTTTATATCATTAATATAGTATAGATTACTAGCAACGGCAATACGAAAAATTTATAAGCAATAAGATTACTCTTTCCATGTCTAAATGACACCATGTTCTCTTGTTATGACAAACAAACTAGTATATATATATTATACAAAAATAATCTTCACATAAGGCTAAATGCTTTTAAAGTTACAATTAAATATACAAAACATTGAGATTTTCTAATCTATCATACATAAACGTAACAACAATATACATTGTTCATATAATTCTTATTTTGTCACTTACAACACTGACTACTACGTACAAATTGAATCCTATTCTCCTGGGCCCATAACCAGAGCGGCTACTGCGAAGAACAGGAATACTAGACCACCAATTATGGTAACTGAAAAAAAAAAGTTTATTTCTTATCCGGCTCTAAGGACCACTTTTATTTTTAGGCAGCGACAGGTTCGAATATTAAAGTTATTTCTGTAGGGTATCTCTTGAAATCCTTGGGCAATATAGAAATCTACAAATTGTAACTATAGAAAATTTGTTGTAGCGCCTTATTGAAAGCGAAATTTGGTGACCAGTTTTGGTACAATAAGTATGAATAAATGTATCGGTACTTAAAATGCCAATTATATATTATTGGATTCGACATCGATAAAAAGAACTAGATATGCCCGCGACTGAAATTTTGTGTTATAACTTTAGAATGCATTGCTCTCTTTTTAACTTAGCTTACGTAGTAGTCCTTCGCGTAATTGATTTGGAACGAATCCTTCTAGCTTATTTCGATTTCGATGTGAACACATTTCGGTGCGACGACAGTATGGAACGGGTATATCTTGTTTATATCGATGTGATTCGGGAATGAAAGCTATCAAAATTAGTCAATTGCCTAAGACTTATTTTTATGAAATTGGAATGTTCATATATTTGTATTGCCACGAAAATAAACTATAATTGGATAGAGATTGTAACCAATTTCACAAGTTAGCCTATGGTTATAATATTTATAGATTACAATAAGGTACTTCAAATTTGTAATATATATATATATCAAAAGTAGAGACAGACTTTTGTCGTGAAACCTGGTTTTAAGTTACTTAGCCACCACAGACCAGTAAGTACTAAATATAAAAACCAGCAATAATACAAATAATATTCTTCCATAAGGCATGGGATTCGAACCCAGAATCTGCAGCGATGATTGATACTTATAGTAGAAACTACATATTTATGAGGGTTCCTAGCGTACACTAGTGCCACCAGTGGAAATTTTTTATTTTATCTTTGTATATAGTTAATTTTAAAAATGTATCTCTGCAGTATAAGAAACTATTTTTTAAAAGGATCTTTAATTTTTGGGACTTCTTCATACACCAATTTTAGCAGAAGTGCTATCTTAAATTTGTATATATGCTGAAAAAAAACTGGTTGCCTGTAAAGTCGGTATTCGGGCGAAAGTTTTACGTGACAACTTGTGCCTTTCACTTTTTATGTCTGTCTCTCTCGCTCTTAGGCGGGCTAACCATGCCGCGTGCCTCTCACTCGCTCTCATTGTGAGCGCATAACGTGAGCGGAGCGTAACGCAGTTTCTTGAAGTGTCACCCGGCAAACCAATTTATAAGACGTTGTCACGTCAATACACTCGTTTCACGTTCTTAGTTTTCTAGAATATATCTCTGTATCTCTCATATATCTGTAGAAATACATTTTTGTAATTCGCTTTGTACCAAGAGAAAATCAAAAATGTCCATTGTCGGCGCTAGTGGACGGAATGAGGATGGGCAAAATTTAATGAAAAAAAAAAAAACATTGTTTGAAAATTTCAAGTTTGAGGTAAAATAAAAATTTTGGTACTAAATAATATGGTGTTATGATTGATTTATTTATTTATTTAAACTAACTGTACAAACTAGTGTACAATGGCGGACTTAATGCCACACGGCATTCTCTACTAGTCAACCATAGAGCCAAGCAGATAAATTATTGGCGGTAAGTAGAAGTAAATTAATTTTACATTAACTTATAACTTAACAGAACATAAATACTAATATGTACATGATATTAAATATATAACAAAATATATATATATACATACATAATACATATATACACAATTTGTCACAATATAGGTAAAAATAAGAGAGAAGAATGAAATTTCACTCTGCCTCCTGCTTGAGAAAGTATTCCTTTACCTTTATTTTAAAAGTATGTTTACTTGCGCATTGCGCGAGTCTTTAGGAAGTGCATTCCAGAGTCTTGTAGCTTGAAGTGTAAAAAAGATTGTGAGAAGAACGAAGCGAGAGCTCATGGTTATTGCCGAAAAAATGAAATCGTGGTTTAAGTAGTCTGGATAGCTAGGATCACCTTATCAAGTGCCAAAATATTTTTAACCTCAAACCTTAATGTGTTAACTGTAAACTTACACAATGCCATTTTTCCGAAAAATCAGAAAATTGTTGATAAAATTCATAAAATCTTATACCAGAGCTAAGTATTAAAACTCCTTGTCTAGTTAAGTTTTGAGGTGAATAAAAAGAAAAGTAACTCACCAGTCCTTACTGAGATCTTCTGTGCAACTAGCCTGCCCCCTATAACGGCTATCCCTGTACATATTGAGTGTCCAAGGGAACCCCCCACTACGACACCAAAGGCGTTCTCTCTGGAGGCAAGAACCACTGTTGCTAGTTGTGACCTGTCTCCCCATTCAGCCAGGAAGGTCAAAGTAGCAGCTTGAAGGAAGACTTTGATAAGAGCATTTCGTTTCCGCCGCCTGTTGTCAGCCTGACCTTGTTCTATCATATCTAATGTTTCTTCTTTGTCCTCCTGAAATATGTACAAGTTTTGTAAAGCGAAACATAAATGTATACATTCATTATTTTTTTTTGTAAGAAATTAAAATTTCTTCGTTAAGGCCACAAACTTCTTAAAATGCCAAACCACCAAACTACTAGGTAAAGTTAAATACTTAATACTGAACCAAAAATTAAAATAGGAAATGAGTCAAAACACTAACTGTGTTATGTTACTACTAATAGAAGTAACTAGGTACTTGGAAACTAGGTCTAATTCTATATTTTACTAATATGTTAACGACTTTAAAATCTGAAACACCTTATCCTAACTTATATTTCTAAATACTTCTTTTGTATCTCACATTTCTGCCTGTGCCTGCCTTCACCTTCCTGCTGACTTTCGCACAGGACAAACATATATTGAGTCTGGGTGTGTGCTATGTATATATGTATGTATTTACAAAAAAAGTATATGTATTTATTTTTATCCGCTGTCTGGTATCAATAGTACAAGTTTTGCTCAGTTTGAGACCAGATGGCGGTGTGTGTAATGTACAAAAATATTTTTTATTATTATTAAATAATGACTAATTGCTAACCATTCAATCAATAACTGCGATCTGCACCAGTCATTCGTGTATAAATTTTCCAAATCATTAAGTCACTGCCCACTTCATGCAAGCCTGCGTTATTCGTGGCTACTTACACTATAAAAACAAATTACGTGTATGTACGCAAAAGTGTGCGTGTTCTATGCAAGAGGTAACACAATCGTCACAGAGAGGCGGTGGGATCGACATAAAAGAGTGTCGAGTGACCCTACTGCATAAAGTGCTGTAACTTATACTGTGGTTTACATTTGACGGTTAAAGAAGCGTGCATTTCTGCATTACTATGTTTTTATACATGACGACAAAAATAAATTGCAAAAGCAACATTTGGCATACTTCTATAGCTAAGGCAGAGTAAATGTATATAAAAAAATATCCGATTAAAAAAAATGGTATCGTAATGAACTCTTAAAAAAAACATTCATATCTGGCCGCGTTCCATATTCCTCATACATTTTAACCTTCATTGCAAATATTTTTATCTAGCATCACAAAAAGTCAGCCAGTGTAGTCTGGGAGCTGGTGACGCATTTGAATTAAAATAGAAATTCTATTCGGCCTTGAAACAGCTGCAATAAAATTAATATATAGCCAAAACAAAATACAAGCACGTGTGTTTTATGCCATTTAATTCATATTTTTTTTTGTATCTTGTTATTGGACATTGCTTGCTTGTGTATTGTGGCGCAGTCCTTCTATGTAAAAGTTAAGAGTTGTTTAATCTTTGACATAGATTGATAAAGAGTAGACAATATACTTTTAAACTGTGTTCTTTTTGAATGAATAACTTCTATCTAATTATTAAGAAACAAAAGCATAAATATTAATTTTGAAAGTGGAATACCCCATTATTGATCTCGAACCTGATGGTCTATTTGCGGTCTAGCTCTAAATAATCAATAGACAAAAACAACCGAAAGAAAGTGCCTAATTCAAACTAAATTCAAATACTGCTTAAATACAAAAGATGTTAATGATAAGCAAAAAAGAACAACAAACAACCTTACATATACAAAATAAATACGTTTAAATGCTGAATTCCTTTGTTTAACAACATTATTTTCTAAAACGAAACCGTCAAAAAGCTTTTTGATATGAGAAATGACATGATTTGTGCGAAAAGAAACGTAACAGGCTAAGCTAAAAAAAAAATGCTAAGGTGTCATCCGTACTGCCAGGCATAATGACGTAGCATCACCGTCTGCTGCCTCGGCTCTGTCGAAGGACCAGCTTCTGATTCGACAGCCATCTCAGGGTTGTCAGCTTTAGGGGGCTGCGAAGGTCCCGGGATTTGGGATTGTATCGATGTGGTTGACATGGCATCAGGTGAACTCGATCTCTGATTTGGCGAGGGTGATCCCTGTGCAATAGCACAATGCTGGATTGCAATATAAAACTAAAATTGTTTTTGTCGCCAAATAAAAAAGTCCATTTCGTTTTCTGTAGATTTTAAAATTTAAAATGTATTTCTGTTCTTTTCTTTAGTTGATAAAGGCAAAGGAATTCAACATTTAAAAAATGTTTTCCACAATTGTAGCTATAGCACGGACGCGAAGCAGGAAGAATCTCGTTCAATGACCGGTCACTATTTGTCTCTGTTGCACGCGCATAATTATTTGCCAGCACGCTCGCACAGATGCGATGACCGACCGCTGTCATCAGAAACTACTACTATTTTAAGAACTGAGACAGCCTAAAAAGTAAAAAGGCAATGTACGAAATTCTTTGTGCTTCGCGTCCGTGCTATAGCTAGAAATTAATATTATTTACATTTAAGTACAAAAAAACGCGATAAAACATTCACTTGAATGTAACATTATAACGTCACAGCTGATATATTGAAAGGTAATCGCTTATGATCGATAAGAACCCTATTAAGTAAATTCAGCAATTACAATAATAGACACATGTACGATGTATACCTTGTATTAAATGATAAATAGATTAGGAATTCGATTCGTATGTATCGATCTATCATTGATGTACGATAACAATGACAGTCTACGTCATCGATTCATTTATCGATAATATCAAGAATTTACTACACTGATTTAATGTAGGTATATTAAAATGTTTAGTACGTAACTATTCGCAGTAAAAACAAAAACTTACAAAAAGTTTTTTAATCTCCCGTACTTTAAATTTTTAAATTATGAAATCTACTCAACTATTGTAACACGACCAAACCGTACTGTAAAGTAAAGTTTGACAAACTTTTGCTAGATGGTGTTGATTGACAATAGTTCTTAGATGCTGAAGTTAACAAATATATGGCGTTCTGTGTTTTTTATTAATTTTCTTGTTTACTAAGCGTACTTTAAAAGTCCTTAATTGTTTAAATATTTTTTCTGGTCGTATAAATAAATGCATTGTACGCATTTGCATTTACGACAATAATTCCTTTTTTTTTATACCACTAAGGTGGCAAAAAAACTAACGGTCCGCCTGATGGTAAGCGAAGCAACACTCGCGCCTTTTCTACCCTATAAAAATCTAATAACTTCTTTCTTGAAGAACCCCACATTGTAGTCCTTGGAGGAAAACCTTGGCATCCGCGCTCATTTCACAACTTAAGGGTTCGCTTGAGGAAGGAGCTATTTTCTTTTTCTTGATGGCACACAAGCTTGTACTGTAGACTATGGTTGCTTGCAACACTTGCGTGTATAAATATAAATAATAACACGGAATGTAATATAAAGAAATACAGTGACACATAAACTTAAAATTTCATTGTGATGAGAAAGATCAATAGTTTCCTTTGTAGAAACGTGATTTAAACAAAACTGTTTACTTGGTAAACACATTCAAGAGATATCGTAATCCAGCGTTTCTTAGCCAATTCTTGACTTTACTTTTACTCTCTTACTCTCTACTCTATGATTAATTCTTTAAAACTCTATTTAAAGGTTTTAACGAATAGTATAAGATTCGGCTGCAGAATTAGTGCACTCACCGAGTGTTTGCTTACATAAAATTTTAACGCATATTTATGATTAGGTGAATATATATCTACCAGGTTGCCTATCAAAATGTGGCCGCTAGTATTTTTGATTGATTTTTCGGAAAAAAATTCATTCAGTTGTTTTTAAATAAAATATTAATAATCACGGTAATATATATAAAGACTGTGAAAAATGACGGTAGCCGTTGCGCACTTGGCCGCATCTCTTCGCAGCCAGGTGTAAACAGGTATGATTTTGATACATTTATACGTTAATAACGTACATTTATTATTTTTATTTCACATTAAAGCTATTTTTTTTTTTCTGGTTATTATGATATGGCAAACTGGCTCGAAAAATAACTTCTTTACGACAGGAAATTACTATTGGCAACAATTCCAATTAAAATCTAAAATAAATACTGTTAAAACAAAAAGTAAAACTTTTGTGTCTAACGATCTTATATAATATTCAATAATTATGTCATATAAAAAACAAAGACACTGATTGTTTCCCTGAGCGCAACCTTACATCAGAATAAAATTAAAATCGATTGTCGAGGACATTGGGTTAAGTTGTTTGATTATATATTGAGATTTAATTTGGTATGTAATATTAAAACAAGCAATCTATACAACTTGTTTTTTCGGTTATTTATAGCGTCTTCTCTAGTGTAAACATAACAGCTTCATGGTCGAAGATAACTCAGCAGCTATTAACTGTAACGATAAGAAATCTTAACGATTTAACTAATCGATAACGTAATTCTTTAATCGATTTAAGGGTACTTGTTATGATTGCTGTTACTGTCATTATGCCACGCTAGGCCAACGGTTTTTCTAAACAATGTCAAATCAATTTGTATAAAGACCAAAACGGGGAATGTAATATTCTGCCAAACCAATTCTCAAATTTATTTGAAAAGTTGGATGACAGAGAGACTTATCAATCAATTTACACACATCTCCATAAAGTAAAACATAAAGCAATAGGCTGAAGGTGCTATGCCATAAAATTATACTAACTTCTATTAGAGCAAAAAAAATATCTTTTTTAGTATGAAATTATAATTTACGCAGTCAATGAAAGAGTTTATAGGTATAACTTAGTAGTTTCTACAACTGAAAAACTAACATGCCAACATACTCCCACGTTCTTTTATTGTCGTGTTTATTTTGGTAAAATAGTAAATGCAGGTAGACACAACAAAACACGCTAAGGTCATTACAACACTACTCAATTATTAAATTGCTACTTTGCAATAGTTACGCGACCATAAAACCATGTGATTGCGCGACATTTGACGGCCTTGGTAAACTCTATTTGCAGCAATTTTTTTTGAAGCACTTTGATGTTCATGGCACCTTAAGGTTTCCAAACTAACTAATCACTAAAAAGAGAGCGCGGCTTACTTTATTTTTTAAATCTGTTTTTTTTTTATTTTATTTGAAAACTTGTATTAAAAGCGCAATTTTAACAACGCGTGTAACCTGTATCTATTCTATATGTAACTTTTTAAATGAACAAAATAGGATGCGATAAGTGAATGCTGTAGAAGCCTATTTTTTTTTCTGCATGACTAATACAGTTTGGCTAATGCAGCCATTACTGCTCCACCGGGCTTTTGGGGAAAGATTTTGAAGGAGCCTCAGCTTAGGTCCAGGTCGGGGGGGCGGTAAAAGTTTGTGGATTGCACAATTAATCGGTTCGGGATATATTTATACATAATAAATATGTATTGAAAGAATAACTTCGTGCAACAAACTTTCTGGCCCGGTGTCTGTCGCTAGTGTCGCGTAAGTTCACCGCATTTCAGTAAGGCGACTTTAGTTTTGATGTTTGACTAACGGGTCAAAGAAGTTTGTTGCGCTATACCCGCGTAAAATTAGAAATGTAATTAAAATTTAAATCGACTCTAATGCAAGCTATTTCAATAATTTCACCAAGATCGGTTTAACGGTTGAAACGTGAAAGGTTAAATCGAGTCAGTCAGATTTATTTTTGCATTTGAAATATTAGTATGGGTTCACACTAAAATTCGATATCGCATAACAAAGCCTTATATATGTATCTGTTATTCTATGTAACTTTGTTTCTGTTTGAATTTGTAAATTACGTAAATGGTGGTAGGTAAGAAACCCTCGGTGTGCGAGTTCGACTCGCACTTGGCCGGTTTTTTTAATAACAGACTTATCATATTGTATCGATTACCTTACTGTTTTTAGATAAAATTTCGTTATCACAGTAACATGAAGAACTGTTACGCATCCAACATAGGATGTTTTGCAATCAGGGAAAAATTGATAATATATATATTTAACTAAACAATAATATACAACATAATTCATACTACGTCCCACAACCATAATTAAAATGCTTTCAGCCATTGTAACGCCCCTTTGAGTCTTAGGCCATACTCCACCACGCTCGCTGGCCTAGTGCTAATTGGCGGACATCTGTCAGAGTTTTCAGGCCTCTCGCATGGCCTAACGATTGCTTTAATATGACAAAACAGCCAAGGCCGACAGTTTAAGTTGCCCTCCGAAACACGAAGGATCTTAGAAAAATCTCATATTGTGTGAAGTAGGACGTACGTCGTATGTACCATACGCTAACGTTGAATAATGGTAAATTTTCGATAATTTTATTATATCGATTTGCAAAAGCTTCAAAAACTAGATTCCAAGCCCGTTAAAAATCATTATTACGAAAAATAAAGTTTAACAAACAGCTTTTCAATTTTAAGACGGCAGGAAGGTCATAACGAACTTTTAACCTTAGCAATACGCTTAGCTTTGCCTACAAGGACATGACGCGCTGCATGTAGGTATTTTCATGGAAAATAATCATTGAAGTAAATATTTTTGAAGATTATAACTACTCCATAGGGGATAATACCCAATGACACAATTAGGCTAAAGTTTAAAGTTAAAAATAAATTTTAATTTTAGCCTTAAAATTTAGACTACGATAATTTTGATTTATCGACCTGGCAACACTGGTGAAAACTGGCCACTCTCGACGTTGCTTAATTTCGCTTATCGTTTCCGATAGACAAACGCGACTGGTACTGGAATAATTCCAGTAAAATTACAACGTCTACAAAATGCTGCATGGTGGTGGCATATATCAAAATAATAATAATTTCATTGTAAAAACTTATTAACCACAGAATTAAGTGGCTGGTAGCAAATATCAAAATAATAATAATTCCATTGTAAAAACTTATTAACCACAGAATTAAGAGGCTAAGATTCACAAGCGCGTCGCAACTTGCTTCATACAAACGCATTTTCCACTTAAATTTGACACTTACTTTAATTAAACACCTTGAAATTTTGAAGAAGTTTTCTAGGAATAAATATATAGTCTGCAAAGCGCCAGATTTCTATTAAATTGCATAGTTTAAAAGTTATAATCGATTCTTGTATTTTATGCAAATAAGATTTTTTTGGATTTTAAAATAATAAGAACTACTTAACTTATTTATAACACGACAGGTGGCGTTGAGAAATCAAACAAAAAATCCACAACGTAGTATTATTAATTTGCAATGTTAAATGATAAAGCATTGCAGCAATAATAACAAATACCTTATCGTCTTTTTGCAATATTTGTATGAAATTCTGATAATTTAGAAACGACTAGATTTTGTTTAATGATATAGAGAAAAGCATATTGAATACTCATTTCACTGTCCACTTGTCTGTTTGTCTGTGTGATACCATTTTCAGCACACTTATTGAACGGCGCTCTCGCCCCGTGTCCTAACTGGACTTAATTCTTAGTTTGTCTTGTATACATTTATCATTTTGTCCCTGGTCTTTCATTTTACCGTTTATTATTTTTATCGTTTTTTCCCTAAGTTTTTTCTTAAACAAGTCAACGAACAACACAACACCAACCGAAACGAACGTAACCGAAAGTTGCCATTTGAAGCCAGTTTTTTCAAAGATGGAGCATAATTTCAGAAAAAAAAACTAGCTATCAGAAAGGCCACAATGATTTAAAAATAAAATCCCTATTCCACTTGAATAGATAATTTTTTATTAACCTTACTTATCTCGAACATATATGGCATTAGTAGTTATTATTTATTATTTTTCCCTGAAATCTGAGACGTTATTTTCGCGAACGTTTATTTTATGCCACGATAACTACGTTCATAATATTCATAAACCATTAAAACAAATATTCCAAACGAAAGAATCCAACCTACCTGATCATCTCTTCTTTTTAATTCCGTTTGAACTTCTTCTAACTCTTCCTGGCCCTCATTCGGCTTCATCTTCCATCCGTCCCTCAACATTTTCAGTCCGAAAATGATGAACAGAGCTGCGCTTATATAATGAGTGTATACTCTAGGTATCACAGTAGCTATCCATCCAAAGGCTGCAGAGAGGACTGTCATGAATACCAAGGCAAATATGGCTCCTGCGAAGACTACGGCTCGGGGATGTTTCATTGCCATGATGGCGGCAATGAAGAATGTCTTGTCTCCAATCTCTGACACAATGACAACTGAAAGGGCTGCGACAAACCCTTGTAAGAAGCTCCCCGTTGCAGCTCTCTGAGGACAAAGAGACATTTCTGATTAATTATTAATTGGCTTGTGTTTTTTTATAAATGCATTTGTTACCTATGTTTTTTCCTATAATTGTACGGTTATTATTCACAGAAGCATTATTTCTAAATAAATATAAGAATGTTTCTTTTTTTTACTGACAGATAACATCACGAAACGCCTTTTCCTAATATTTATTAACATTAAGAGAATAGTAACCCTTCGATAAGCTAGATAATTTTTGACACATTTCAAAAATCAGCGTTTGGAAAATCTTTTTTACATAATTTAATATCTTATAGCTAATTCTTATTAAAATTTAAAATAATACGAGTTGCGTGATGTTTTTAATAGATATTAATAAACAAGTATTCTCTTAATGTAATTTTTATTATTCAGCTGAACAAAATAAAAATAAAATTAAAACCAACTAAACCTTTTACTATTTTGGAATGAATGAAATTTAAATTTTGACTAAAATATTAAACCTTACTCAATATTATGTAACATTTATATACAGGCGAGTACCGGACCTACATAAAATATTGGCTTTCGGCGATGTTAGACAGATTCTCAGGAAGACAGGTCCTTATTTAGCCAGATTCAGGGCGCCTTCGTTTTGGGATGCAGAATCATTATTTTCATTACTTTTGTCACCTGTCATCCGTTCGATTAGCCTTGGTATTAAAAATACCAAAATTTTAGTATCATCTGTCACAAACTGTCATGCGTTCGTTTACTTTAGCCATTGTTGTCACTATAGCCACCGAAAAATGAAACTTTAGACCCATGTCTGGAGGTAGGGTTTTTGTGTTAATCTGTCAAACTGCCTATAAACATTAATTGTTTATGGTATTGTGTGTTTGTTTTATCAAAGTATATTATATACCGTTTGCTTTGCAAGTTTTGCAACCATAATCTTTGTTAGTAACGTTTCAAAGCTACACGTACGATAGGTGGCGGTGGCAAAACTTACGTTATAAAAAGTGTAAAAAATATTAATCGTGGGAACTCTTAATCCCAAAACGAACGCGCCCTCAGACTACGTCAGATTCTGATTAAGTCAGAGGAACAAGCCGGAGGGTAACGATCGTCTGAAGAATAGTGTATGACGCACTGGCGGCATTAGCCTTTTCTTTTATATTTTTACAACTACTGGATTTTATTAAATGTAAATTTACAGCAGCCGATTATAGTTATTGCATAGCATGATAAGTCACAATAATTTATCTAGGTATATACCTATGTACTTAGATAAAAAAATATGTGTATGTACTGAAAGATACTGTTCTTGTAGGTAACCGGTATTCCTTACCTACACACCTAAATCTTATCTTAATATATATAAATCTCGTGTCACAATGTTTGTCCTCAATGGACTCCTAAACTACTGAACCGATTTGATCAAACTTCGTAAATATCTGTTATTTGATCCAACTTAAAAGATAGGATAGTTTTTATCTCGATATGTCAAGTGCGAGCCGGACTCGGGCACTATAGGTAAAAACCAACTTTCGCCGGGTACAGAGGGACGGCAGCGGAACAACGTTCGCCGGGACAGCTAGTATATTAAATAAATTGCTTCAAACGCACAATACTTGACATTTATTTAAGAGGCAGTACTACGTCACAGAAAACATGAGTAAAAACAAGGATGACGCGATATGTAACTTAGCGTGCGTGAGTAGTGCAGCACATCAGCAGCTACATCTTAATTCAATGATAAGTGAATATAAGTAAAGTAAATGAATAGTTTATTATATATAATTGTTATTAAAAAATGCTTTTGTCAGGGTTTAAAGCACTATTATAGTCGTAGGTGTACGCAAAAAAAAAACCGCAATTGGTGTAGAGTTAAGCCGTTTGGCACACAGGTACTTTAGGGCAAAACAGTAATTTTGGGGTTATGATGTCATCAATTTTTTAACATTTTAAACCCCCTGAAAACAATTTGGAAAATATTAAAATTTAATATTTTTTTGAATTTTTAAATACACTTAAATAACACCAGTAAACAGAAGCTGCAGGGTACAGTACAGTTCACATAAGTCTCATAAAGGCCTGAAGCTTAAGGAACCGTCTCTCAAAATTTAAATTAAATTGAAAATCGAAAATATCTGATGGCGGTGCTAGTTAGCTCTGATCAGCCCCTTAAGAAAATGCCTATTAATATTATATAAAAGCCTAGGCATAGTAGTAATACCCAAAGTAACAAAAGAATAATCAAAAAAAAATTTTTTAAGATATTTTATAAGAAATAGTTTTTTTCCCCCTTTATGTATGAATATAATTGTTATTATTATTTAGCAAATTCTTCTGGTTAAAGTTTAAAAGATTTTTAGATGTTTCTTAGTTAATTTTGGTTGATATAATTTCATCCTAATCGACAGTTTCCACGCGGAGAAAGGGGTAAATATAACCGTAATGATAAATAACCTTGGATGATCCAAGGTACAAAGCACATACCTTAATATAAAGTCAACAAAAAATATATAAATATACCTACTTAATATACCTACATCTTTTAATTTATATTTACACACGCACGTGGCAAAAACATAAGTACTCCGTTTTTTTGCATTTTAGCTACGAAATGGATGTTCCATATTGGGTGAAATAGGTACGACGGTACATATAAGCAATACGACAATAACTCGAATTCGACTCAGTACATCACCGTACAAAAAGTTAAATCTATCTTTAGATCTTCAAAAGAAAATGATCTCACCTTAAAGGCACAGACACAAGTTTTTATGGAGTCGTTTGAGGTGAAACGTTAAAGACAAAGTTTTTCCTCTATGTCCAAATACGTTTTATATTTAGGTAGATATAGAGGTGTATGCAGGAATTCGAGGTTTTAACCTTGGTTTACATAGAACAAGGCTATGTTATTTTAAACGAACTGTTTTTAACGGTTTAAAACAGGAGTGAGATTTTTTTTAAAAAACCGGCCAAGTGCGAGTCGGACTCGCGCACGAATGGTTCTGTACCACTTTCTATAAAAACGGAAAAAAATCACGTTTGACGTATCGGAGCCCCCCTTAAATATTTGTTATAATTTTAATTTAATTATTTATTTTTAAAGTGAATATACATATAACTAACCATTTGTGAATATTTCAACCGTCTATTACCTGTTGCCGTTATCAATACCGAGCAAAAAAATCATGTTTGTTGTATGGAGGCCCCTTAAATATTTACTGTATTCTGTTTTTTTAGTATTTATTGTTATAGCGGCAACAGAAATACATCATCTGTGAAAATTTCAAGTGTCTAACTATCACGGTTCATAAGATACAGCCTGTTGACAGACGGACAGACGGACGGACAGCGAATTCTTAGTAACCTGGTTGGTCCCCTTTCGTACCCATTGGGTACGGAACTCTAAAAACCTGACCCAAAAATAACTTCAGGTATTATAATATCAGGTATATAAAAAGTGATAAAGAATGAACGAAAGTAGATGCACGAAACAGATTTATGAATCTGAAGCAATTGGTAGGGTCGGTAGTGGTAGACCTCGGCAAACGTATGTAGATCAAATTGAGTACGTTCTCAAAAAAGGGCAGGTCAAGAGTATTCGGAACCGTAGGAAATGTATGAAAGCATTGATGCGTATAGATGAGGCAAGAGAGGTATGCCAGGATCGTAGCAAGTGGCAGTCTTTGGTCCTATCGCTCTGGGAAGCAGGCGTGATGTTATGTATGTATGTATGATAATTGACCACCTCCAGAATCCATAATACGGTTTTGTCCAAAATTTCTTTAGTTTTACTATAAATCACCATTGCGACACACAAGAAAACGCCAAACATGATAATATCAGCTGTAAGCTATCTAGGAATTAGGTAATCTGCAGACTGTACTGGTTTTTTTTTTTGTAATACCACTAAGGTGGCAAACAAGCTTACGGTCCGCCTGATGGGAAGCGGTCACCGTAGCCTATGGTTGCAGCCTCAGATTAAGATGTGCCTTTATATAATCTTCAGTTGATCGGTCGTGTGAATGTGAAATTTATCCATGTATGGCTGTGGTGGGATCTATTGAGGTATAAGGAATATGCTGATTATCTTGACAACCACTGAATTTGGTTTAGTGTTGTTACATAGATATATACATATAAAGTATCTTTTTAATTTGGTCGAGTAACAATGTTTATATGATCACTTTTGCCACCATGCACAGTTGCACACTCCTCTTGGGCCTCAGATCTAATAAAGTTATTTATCTTGTTAAGATTTGATTATTTTTTGCTTACTACTAAAATATAGTAATTTTTATCATTTATATTTTGCCAGATTCTTAACAATATCCTTTTTCTACGAATCCCTTATGAAAGGCCAAAATTGTCAGAAAATTCTTGTCTTCACCCACTATTCCAGTCCTATTTAAACTTTTAGGTGCTTCGTTATTTGGTAGTGTTCATTTTCCGAGATGGAAAATGTCTTTTAATATAATCGCACGGAAATGATTTCAACGTCTTTAACCATTTGGTATATTTATTTTCCTTTGCATCGAATTATTTTGTAACTCAGAATAATATTTCTAATGATATTCGACGATGACTTACGATGAAAGACAGTTTTTAGTACTATGACTGTCGACAAAATTATTGTATGTGGATCGCCCGTATTAGCGATTTCAAACGAAATATAATACGAAGTTAGCTATCTATCATCTTCTTGTATAATAAAAGAAAATCTATTTATTAGGGCCTGCGCAAACTAGGGATTTTTGTCCGTGGAGGACTGACACACGAGTATGCGGTACTTTTACAACTACAAGTGATATATTTTGTGAGACAAAAAAGGACTGTCCCACGTCTGCGCAGCACTTTATAGAAAACGAAGAACTTATACTTTTACTAGCTTTTGCACGCGGTTCCACCCGCCCTAAATTCTGTTATTGGTGTAGGATTTCAAGGACAACTCAATTATAGATAAAACTGACTCACAATTGACGTTTTCAAGTATAGCTTATGTCCTTTCCCGGGACTCTAACTATCTCCATGCCAAATCTCATCTTAATCGGTACAGTGGTTTAAGCGTGAAGAGGTAACAGACTTTTTACCATCGCATCGCTCGCCATCGGGAGGGAATTCATCCTCACACCTTAGAACCTAAATGGTCACGTACAGTCAAATTCAGAAAAAAATCCTCCAGCGAACGCTAAGGTTGTGGAATGAGCTTACCAAGGTTTTCTCTAAGGACTGCAGTATGAGGTTCTTCAAGAAAGAAGTTATTAGATTTTGAAGGGTCGGCAATGCGCAAGTGATGGCTCAGGTATTGCAAGCGTCCATAGGCTGCGGTGACCGCTTACCATCGGGCGAACCGCAAGCTTCTTTGCCACTTTAGTGGTTTAAAAAAAAAGACAAACTATTATTATTTATTATTATTTATTATTCTCATATAAATATTTCATCAACTACTATGGCCCTTAGGGGCTCTTAATTTCTTTGCTTATTTTGTGGCTGGTGAATCCAAAAACAAATATTCACTGTTGAAGAATTTTTATTATTATTGTTGTAATTTTATTTTGTTTGTAGATTACTTTGAAGTAATTTATAAAATCGCATAATTTAGCCATGCCGTATGACATTGCATAGGGTTAAAAATTGTTCTACTCACCAAATGGGTAATGCTCTATCTCCCAAACATGATACCTATTGCACTACATGTTTATACAGGGTGGTTTTTATTTATTTATTCATATATTTATGTTTTGTTTATTCGTCTGCAAGCCGCACAGGTATATGGGTAACTGTGATGAGGATGTAATTATTACATTTTTGTTATGTACGGGAAAATAATGAATTATGTAACAAAAAAAAAAACAAGATCAAATGTCAAACTATTATTTATCTCTTTATTCATCTCTATTTTTGTACCGCATAGAGCGACACGTGTTATTTTAACAAGCGCAGACCGCAGGTTGACGCGACGCGCCACGCCGCTTGCTGTACCGCACTGGCCTCGCGTCACAGTGTGTCTCGCGTCGTCGCTCTTCATAATATTATCAAAGTATTATATTATTACTTTAAAAAAAACTTATTGCTAACTTTTTTTGGCAGAGGTTGACATTGTTTGCATTGTATTGACGATTCAAAGGTAGACCTATTTGAATAAATATTGTTTGATTTCATTTGATTCTTTGAGGCAACTTTGACGCAACGCACAGTGCAGCGAAGGGCCGCGCAGCTTATGTGCGATTTGTATTATACCTACCAAATACTTTAAAACAATATATAGACGCGACTCACGCAGCGTTTGTTATCCGTGGTACCCCCCAGTAGTACCACCAGTGTTACCACGGTTAGTTTTTTCTAAGCCTGGAACCACTGATTTTGTGCATGTTGCATGTATGCGATAAATACACGTGTTTTCTTTCTTTCTTTCTACTTTTTTACCGACTTCAAAAAAAGAGGAGGTTCTAAGTTTGACCTGTATGTATAAATGAATGTATGTTTGTATGTTTGTATGAATGAATGTATAAATGTATGTTTATAAGTATGTATGTATGTATGTCCATTTGATGTATACCAAAACCTTCTCCAGAATGTAAAAAATACTTTTCTGAAAACCGCACGAAATCGGTTTAGTCAAACGCGAGATAATCGCAGACAAACATATATACATTCAAACATATAGGTTAAACTGAGAATCTAATTTTTTTGAAGTTAGTTGAAAAGTAAAAAAAAAGAAAGAAAACACGTTTATTTATCGCATACATGCAACATGCACAAGATCAGTGGTACGTTTAGGAAAAAGAAACCGTGGTACCACTGGTACCCACCACGGATAACAAACGTCGCGCAGCGCTGCTCTAGTGCGGTTTAGCCTTTAGAATCAATAATGTATCTAATAAAAATATTTTTTTTCCTGACTTTTACTTGCATATGTGTTTGTTTAGTTGACAAAATTTACATAATTATTAAAATACATTCTGTAGAAATTATATTTAAAGACGGTCATAAAATATTGCCGTTGTTCTTTATGGTAGATTTACAGTTTTATTACGGTTATAGCGTCACGTTCTCATCGAGTACATTAAATACATTTTGTATCGTATCCAACATCAATGACGCTTTGGCACAATGTTTAGGCTGATGACGCTGTAATAAGTGTTATTTTTTCGTTTCTAAGGATAGACATGTGCAATCGATTTTGACTCAACATAAAAAAAAAAAACTTTTTATCGTATCCGACACAACACTTTGGCTCAAAGTTTCTATTGCTATAATAGATTAGTTTTTTCTGTTTTAAGGGAATAACAGATATTTAAAATGGGTTTTATTTTTTTTTTTCACCTTTTTCCAATAAAACCAAAAAACCAATTTCAATAAGAAACGCTTTTCGTATAAAAAAAATAATTGCCATAGAGTAAAATAAATTTGCTCAGAACTCCAACAGCTCATAGACTATAATTTATATTTAATAGTCTATGAGCGGTTGAAGTTGTTGTTTTGAACTAGACGAATCTGGACTTACGAAAGTGGCTTAAACCGTTTTTAATAGTGTTTATCGTCGCCTTAAAAACCAATTATATTTATAGACCGAGACTAGATGTATCTAATACGATGTAATATTGTAATTTTCTTACATTGATTGCATTAGAAGGTTGTACTTAACATAGCTAAGGGCATGTAACGTAATATGTAATTACAAATTACGCAATCGGTCATGCCTTTCACGCACTAGTGACTTTATTTGAAAGTTCAATTAAAACCACCATCAAATAAAAAAAACAGGTCAAGCTGCAGTAATATCTATGTTACAATTTGTTTTCGCTTGCACACTCCGGATATAGAGGAAACAGTATTTTTATACATTTTGTCCACAGTAGGGTTGTCATACGTCCGCATTTTGTCCGGATTGTCCGGATTTTAGAACCACGTCCAGGCTTTTGTCCGGACTCGCAATACCGTTTTTGAATATTTTTTTTTAGTGTTATTATTATTTATTTATTTCAGATTATCTCCATATATTGTTAGTATTTATACAATCTTAGAAGTATGTTTGTATTACAAATGAAAAATAAAGTTTATCTAGCACTGAATATTGCTGGCCTGGAACAAACATGTAATAAGTTCCAGTGTCTTAAAATTGGACACTGAAACCTTTCAGCTATCGGCTTCAGAAGAGAATTGGGGCTGCCCCGGACTCTGTGTAGTAGGGAGGCTACTCTTTTGCGCAAAATAGCAGGAAAGCTGTCTATTCGCGCCCCCGCCATCATTCCTGAAGCACTGCAGTACCGAGGCAGCCCCAAAAGCATCCTCAAAGCATTGTTATACTGTACACTGTTAATCAATCCACAGGCTGCACGTATAGAAGGTTTGACAGTACGCCTTAAACAGTGTTAGTTTCACTCTTTTAGTACACCGGGAAAACTTACGGGCAACCATATTCGCTCTAGTCGCCAGCGCCCTACGTTCACGATCCATGTCGGCATTATCGGACATATCCTCATAAACCCAGTGTCCCAGATATTTCAATTGAGTCACCCTAACTAAATTTGTACCCCCCAACTGTACCGAAGGTATCTCAGTGTAGGTCTTTTTGCCTGCTTTAAAAATAAGCATTTCGCTTTTTTGGCATTGTATTTAAGACCATGTCTCTGCATATGTCTCACATATTTTAATGAGTTTCCTAAGAGCCCTCAAGATCGAAGGGATCAGCAGCACCATATCATCGGCGTAACTAATATTATTGTAACAAGTTCCTCCTATGTAGCAGCCGACTCCACTGCTGCTAAGCTCAACAATCAGACCGTTCATGTACAGATTAAATAGCGTAGGAGAACTTAGCCCCCCCCCTGCCTCACTCCACATTCCAACCGGTACACGTCCGATAGTGAAGCTGCCTACTTTACATGATTAGTTTGATTGTCATACCAATACCCAAAAAGGTTTATAAAGTTTTTCGGTAAAGTCGTTTCACTAGCACACTTATTCCACAGAATATCATAGCTTACCAGGTCAAACGCCTTAGATAGATCTAGAAAACATGCAAATATAGGAGTCTTCCTACTAGTATAATTTCTGACGGCATGCTTGAGGCACAGAATAGCAGTTTCAGTAGATAGCCCAGGGCAAAACCCGAACTGGTTGTCATGAATATGCATTTTAAGCTGTCTTTCAAGCAAGCCGTCAAGGACTTTTGCTATGATTGTCACCAGTGAAATTGGCCGATAGTTCTTTTTATCTGACACATCACCCGTATTATTTTTAAGTATTGGTACAACAATCGTCTTAATTAAGTCCTCGGGCAGATAAGCATGAGCAATACATAAAGAAAAAAGCAAATTCAGAACTCTAGGTAGGTGTGCACCCGCAAACCTCAGGTGCTCGATAGTGAGGTCGTCATGACCCGGTGACTTCCCACGTGACATAGAATGTATCACCTCACTTACGTCTTTAGCCTTGCAATACATAGGTACTTGTTGCCCTACCTCTTCCTTGAGCACCGAGGATCGCGATCGTAAGATTGATTCTACTTTAAAATGTTCTTTAAATAAATTTGATATTTGGTCAGGTTCACAGACTCCCTCTATGCTCGTGGGGACACTTGATTTTGGGTTCAGAGTATTTGTCTCTTTCCAAAACTGTTTGAAGTCTTTTATGCTATGATGTGTGGCCAATATGTCCATCTGTACTTGTTTTTCATTATCTTGGCACCACTTTATTTTTTGTTTAAAAATACGCCTTTTATTTTTCATGTCTTCAAAATACTGTCCTATCGGTTGCCTACCACTACTCACCCACTTTAGAAAGGTCAATCGAGCATCTCCATGAGCTTTCTTGACATGTTTATTCCATCCAGCAATACGTTTTTTAATGCCCCCCCTTTTACATTCATAGGTAGTTTTTGCTGTCTCTCTTAGGATAATTACAATTTGTTTATACATAATATTAATGATATTTAACAGTCTCTCATCTCCGCCGGAAACTCAATTAGCCGTAATTTATCACGACACAGCTTACTGTACCAATCTAATTGATGCTGTGTTCTTCCCCCCATCTGACCGTTTTTAATTGTCCTCAGTTTTAAGTGACAGTTTCACCTGTGAGAAGAACTTTTTTCTTATGATACAATTAAGGTCTAATTCTAAGTCCAAGAAACATCATAATGTATAGTAGCATTTACAACTGCCTTCCAGGCTTCTTCGGTGGTGGTCTTACCATCTTAATGAGCTATTACAGTCACTAATAAAGCTAAATGCGCCAGAGTCTTTACCTAATAATTCTACGTTGGCCAATATCCATTGATGTTCACAACTATAGGTGTTAAGTTCATTAAAAAATAATGTATTTGGATGCGCGTTAAAATCACCCATCATAACTACTGATTCCACACAGCTATATTTTATATGTATGAAAAGTATTACTGGTAGGTAATCAGAATCAGAAATACATGGCCAATGAAGGCGTGGAAATGACAGTAGGTCGAAGGACAAAATTATCCTGTTGTAGCCTATAATTATATGAATATAAGGTCTAATGTATTTTTATACTTGAAAACAAATAAACCTGTTTAATGTTATTTTTTTTTTAATATTCACCGACTAAGACATTCGTCTATCGGAAACGGAATCCATATGCGACGTTATATCCATATCGGGCGTGGAAAGGTCACTGCCTAATGGCACATTTTTAGGGTTCCGTACCCAAAGGGTAATTTGCGGAACCCTATTACTAAGACTTCGCTGTCCGTCCGTCCGTCACCAGGTTGTATCTCATGAACCGTGATAGTTAGACAGTTGAAATTTGCACTGATCATGTATTTCTGTTGCCGCTATAACAACAAATACTTTTTTACGTTTTTATAGACAATAGTACGGAACCCTTCGTGCGCGAGTGCGACTCGCACTTGGCCGATTTATCTGAACTCCCGTGCTTCGGATGGCAGTTTAAACCGTCAGTCCTGGCTGTTGTCATCAACTCAGAGGCCTTAAAAACTAGGCCAACGCGTTGGACTACGGCCTAAGCCACCTTCTTCAAGGAGAGACCTATGTCCCTGCATTGGGGCGTATAATAGCTGATGCAATTCATATATCTATCTACTACTACTATTAAAAATATTAATTGCCGGACTTGACTAAGAATAATTATGGCAACCCTATCTATAAGTCCAAAAGTATGTCACATAGAAATGTCAACGAGAAGCTATTTAGAAGCCTAAGGCCGAAGGCTCTAATGAGTAGAGTTTGTTATGTCCGTACCGCCCGTGTTACACAAAATGTTTTTCATCACAGTTACGAGTAAATAATTAAAAGCATAAGGTAAAAAATTTAATAAACTCACTAAAACACAATTGAAATGGCGGGACTGGAATTAAAAAGCTTGGCGCGTAGTTCATATCTCGAACCAAAGATGGCACTTTTATGCATACTTGATAGAATAGACAGTACCACATACTATAATAGTAGGAGTACGTAGAGTGCGCGCATTTAATTATCGCCCGTGGTTACTATGAACTCCCGCTTTGCCTTGAGGAAAGGAAAATTCTGAAACTAAAAGCCCGTGGGAGTAGGTAATTAAGGTCTTAGCATCCGCTTTACCAACGCGTAATGACACTGTTTCCGAGTAAGTGTAATGAAAAAACATTTTAGTTAAATTAGTCTAATATGATAGTACTTAAATAGTTAATATGTGAGACCATGATAAATATATTTAAACTATGATTTAAGTATATCAGTATGACTTACCTATTTTTAAGAAGTCCCACATTGTCCAAGAATTATAGCAACTCTAATACCTACGCTTGCCACCTAGTAACTTCTTGCATATTGGCCTTGAATGACTCATAGACTGGTTTATCTATTCTTCGCCGAAATAAATATCAATTTAAGCCTAGGCTGGAACTAGGTCATTATTATCGTTTATTGATAAACATTTGTATGTCCCCAATCTATTGAACATTGTATGGGTAAATTGTATAACACATATTTGAAGTAGAATGATTATACACTGTTATTATGTAAGTCACTTATCGTATATTAACTTAGCGATCCTTGCGCAATTGTCGCTAGTCTGTAGTTATTCAAGAGTTATATGTATTGTTACTATTCATCAGAATTTTTGTTCATACACACACACACACACAGAATTGTTCTAAACACAATACAAAACGGATTAAAAATAGATTATGACTTGTTATAATTTTTATGTAGTAAATTTTTGGAAAATTGTTAAATAAAAAAAAAACCGTACTCCAAAAACATTAAGAATTAAAAAGCAATAAGCAAGTGTACCATAAACATATCAAATATTTAACTATAAGCAGGCGGGACTAATTTCAATGCAAGTTCGAATAGTAGTACAGATTGCTCCAACTATAGTCGTTGTCTTAAAATTTGTCGCTCATTACTTTTTAATTCTGAATCTTTTTGCAGTCGGGTTTTTCAGTTGGAAAGCCCAGTATTCTGTAACACAGAGGGATTTTGCTTCCTGAATATACCTGAAAAGGCCAAAGTATAACCGCAGCAGCTTACGCAACTCCAAATTAAAGGAAGCAATCAACAGAGAATTTGCACAAGTGTTGAAACAATGGTCACTTCCAGATTTTTATTGGATCAAATACAATAAATGAAAATCATTCAGTAAGGATGCTATAGCTTAACCACAATTTTCACAAAACGGCGAATTTACGCGATCTAGCCTATATCGCAGCCTTAAAGAAAAAAAGGCAAGGAAAACTGACCGCTGGGGCCTTGCTCCTCAACAACGGACCTGTTCACTCGGCGAGCAGTAAAGCCGCTGCCAATAGCAGTATTCAGGACTGTAGTTTCCAAGAGATCAATCATTCACATTACAGAACTGGCGCAAAAAGCTTTTCCCTCTTCTTTCATATCCATACCGACTATACTTTGAACTCCAATTACAGTAATTTTTTTTTCTCGATTAAACAACATCAATCACTATAAATTGTTGACCGATTCCGATTGTTTGATTGTAACGTCACCTTAAAAATAATAGCAAAAAGACTAATACACAAATTTAATTACATAATCATTCATGACAGACAACAATCGGTATTGTTCTATTACGTAATCAACCTGCAAGTAACGGAACCCCGTTGCAATCAGTTTTTATTTTTTTATTTTGGGCAAACAACAAGGTCAAACTGAACGGAAATTCATTATTTTTTACGTCTTATTAACACGCTTTCTATATTAATTACACGTATAAAATAATTGCCTGGCTAGTACTGTAGTAGTACTACTAAAGTAGATAGTTACGAATGACTCAGGGTGATATACTAGTCAGAAACCTTTAAGTTACTTACTAACCATACTCAGTATTAAGGCAGTAAAGTATATTTTCCTTTAAAACCGCCAAAGGTGCCCAAAAGAATCTACACGCAACGTGATTAAGTAAGTAATAGCTTTACGAGGTTTGACCTAGAAAATGTTAACTTATCACGCAGAGCCATTAGGGTGGGTGACACCCACTGGGTGGTAGAGTTACAAATAACGTATACATCCACGCACAGTAGTACTTAAGCATGTAAACACAGACGGATCGATGTGCCTAATATGCCATAGAACCTTATTTTTGAAGGTTAATGTTCGTCTTTTGTTTAATGATAGAATTTGAACTTTAAACACTGATTTTGACTTTGTCACACGCGTCTAATCTCGATAGACTCTTTTAAGTATGAAATTAAATTTTCTTAATAATTTATTGCCAAAATTTTGAAGCCAATCAAAAGTTTCCTTCGAGTACATAAAATTTATCTGACTGAAAAAAAAAATACAAAAAAAAACCCTGACTTCTAGGTGATCCATCGATTTTACCGACTTTCCTTGACCTCCTCCGGACTTTGGCTTGACTTCTTTTAATTTTTCAGAAAGGACATACCCTGTTAAAAATCTTTTCAACGTCATGACGTATAAGCACAGAAAAATACGGCCAACTGCGAACTAAATAATCCAGTAGAAAAACAGAAAGCTAAATGTGATTAATCGAAGTGAGATTTAGAATGAGGACAACCAGCGGTGAACTAGGTTACCAACACCGCGCGTCCGGTGCAGTAAAGTCGTAAGTGCTAAAAATATTTTTGTAAGAGCAGCGTAAAAAAACCACAACGAAACAATCCCGCTTTTATAACGTCAGTGTTGTACCGAATACGGACACTGATTAGAATAAGCATATTTTACCACGTTTTTAGGATTCCGTATCCAAGGGGTAATTAGCGGAACCCTATTACTGAGACTCCGCTGTCTGTCTGTCAGGCGTGTATCTCATGAACCGTGAAAGTTAGACAGTTGAAATTTTCACAGATGATTTATTTCCGTTGCCGCTACTACAACAAATACTTAAAAACAAAATAAAATAAATATTATTTTTTTGCTCGATATTAATAAAGGCAACAGGTAAACGATAGAAATATTCACAGAATATTTAGTTATATATTATCATATGCGCAGGCGCAGCGCAGTGCCAGTTATGAACAACTGAAAAGTCACACGCGTGCTACTCGCGATTTACGCGAATGTTTTTTTTAATTTGCGGGATCCGCGGCTCCGCGCTTTAAAGGTGGTTGATCCAGCAGATTAATAAAAGCAGCGGGATCTGAAAATGTATATTTCTCCCGCAATATCGGATAAACGACATGGCTTACATAATCAGCAGGGTGATGAAGTAGTCAAGAGGCCACATGATAAAAGGCTATAGGAGCAGATGAGTTCAAGGATAAGAGTCCAGGTAGAACGTTCTTCTATTCACTGTATGGGCTGACAAACAAAAATAATAATAAATAATTTAATAATAAATAATAGCAAAAAGTAACGTTGACCGCTTGATGATGATTCATTTAATTCAATTGTAACTCCTTTCAGTATTTAGTAAGTAAGTTTGAATATAAGGACACTGAGCACTATCTACACTATAAGCTAAGTGGGACAAATTCAAATTTTAAAATGTGGACTAAGGACAGAATAAGGACAAAGCCAGAACATGTTTTACTATCGGTAAATTAAGAAAGTACTGTTCTGGCAGACTTAAACATCACATAATTATATTCATCGCAATATAATGAAATTGCAGTCTTGTGGAAGTAGATAAAAAAGATTTTTTTTTTGCATTTTTAACAATTTAAGGGTGATGATGCAACCCCGAGTTCATGGCCACAACGGTACTTTCTAAATTAACCCATAAAGAACATCATTTAATTTTTCCTAGCTTTGTTGTTGCCCCGTAACACCAGATGCCACATGGCTTACATAATCAGCTAAGTGATGAAGTGGTTGAGAGTACTCGAGAGGCCACATAATCTTCTAAATAAGAGTCCAAGTGAAACGTTCTTCTATCCACTGTATGGACCGACGAACTAAAAAGATAGCAGGAAGTGCATGTATGCTAGAAGCTGACCGATTGTCGTGACGGGTAGTGAAAAAGGCTCCTGTCCAGCAGTAAACGTTGACCGATTGATGACGATTCTTTAAATTCAATTATAACTTCTTTTCAGTATTTAGTTAAGAGGATACGATTCGCGGCGCCTCGGAGCGGGCTTCATTCAAACGAATTTCTTATTTGTTTTTGGCATTTACTAATCAATCACTGTTAAATTTCCTAGTCAAAATCCAAAGCCGAACATCTATGTCTCTGGTTTTCTAAAATCTTGTAAATTGTTTTTATTAACTAGAAATCTTTTTTAAAACCATTTGTATGAAAAACTGGAATTCTATATAAATTTTGAACAATAACATTTAATAGAAAACTGGCAGACTGCAGACCTAGATATTTATTACTAGAACATGTCTTCAAAATTTCGTGGTTTTTAATTAGCAAGTGCCAATAGTGAGAAATTCAATAAGTGAGAAATTCGTTTGAATAAAGCACGCTGAAAGGCGCTCCTAATGCATAAAAAGGAGATAAAATTCTGTATAGAACAGCAAAAGTTAAATGTCGCTCACACCGTAGGCAACTAGCAACTAAATATATAACTAAACATTACATAACTCCAGAACTAACGTTTTGAATTACACATTACGTGTAGTAATGTTCGTTCCAAATTTTTACACGTAGGAACTTTCCGTAGTGCTAGAGTTATCAAAGTCTTAGACAAAAGTATGAGGTTATTGGACTAAACAGCATAATGCCAATTTCGAAGTTAGCAAAATGTTTCAACCAGACACCACAGATATAATTAATTAATTATGCTTCAACAATGTAACTAACTGTAATCATAATCTAATGACGTAATGTAACCAGTAAAGTGAAATCAAGTAACGCAAACCCAATCAGTATGGGTTGCTTGACCGATTATCATGAGGTTTCACCTCTTTGGCAATTGTGTAGATTGGTTCTTCATTTTTTTTATACTACTAAGTTGATTAACAATCTTGCGGTCTGCCTGATGGTAAGCGGTCACCGCAACCTATGGACGCTTGCAACACCTAGGGCATCACTCGGGCTTTGCTGACCCTCCAAAACTGTAAAATCTTCTTTTTTAAAGAACTGCATACTGTGGTCCCTAGAGAAAACCTTGGCAGGGAGCTCATTCCACAACCTAAGCTTTCGCGGAAGGAAGTTTCTCTGAAACAGCAATAGGTTGTTAGCTGTGGGGATGTATTCAGAATTCACTGCTGATGGAAGCGGTATCTTATCTTGTATTACAAAATAGATCTAATAAATATTATATAATATAACATAGATTAATTTAATAATAAAAAACTGTTTAAATGTTAATAATGCATTATTTGCAATCGAACCTTATCACAGTTGCGAATGAACAATTTAGTGGAAACTAAAGAAATCGGAACGTAATTTTTTTTATCTAAGGCTAGCCGCGCCGTGCCCGATTATTTAATCGCCAGATCGTTTTTAGTCTTGAAATCCGCACAGAGTAATTTATCGGCCGCTGCTGGTCAAAAAGCAGACAGCGACTCTTAAGGGTCGGTGCGAACTGTAACCTACATAACTTAAATATATATAAACATAATAAAATGTTTAAGGCAAAAAACCTTTAAAGTTCTAATTGAATTCAGGACTAGCATAGTTGGGATAGTTATTGAAACCCTTGCAAAAACCCTTTATTGATAGCATAGCACTGAAGTATGGCGTAAACATTGTGCAGATTTTTTGGACATTTGCATTCAAAGCGTCACTATGTCCTATATCTATGTAAAGGAATAGTGCCTTGCTATGCGGTACTTAGGAGAAGCATATTTGTGATAGTTATTTAAACCCTTGCCTTAATGTCCTTCTATATATCCGTAAAGGAATAGTATCTTGCCCTACCGTTTTACACGCGACGTAGATAGTGAAGTGAAAGAATAAAAAATAAACAAACACACTTATACGAAAAAAAAAACGCGTCGTCATATAAATCATTTTACCTAACATGACCGATATAACTTCATTGTATTTTTTTAATGAATAGCATTCAAGGTTTCGAGTACGCTTAAATCCTATTACACGTGAAAACAATCTAAAATGCTAACGTACGCGATTTGGAACGCAACCTTCTATGCAACCGCCTTCAACAGCGTCCTTACTCACGATCTGCATATTTGGTAACTAAACCTGTACTTCTTATAAATAATAAATGTAGCTGTTTCATTATTTATTATTTTTTTAAATTATTTACATTTTTTGAATTACTTATTCATGATACTCGTTTCCATAGTTCCGCAGTCGAAATTCGACAGAGTGCAAGTCGGATTCGCTCGCTAAAAGAGCTAAGCCTTAACGCCGTCTAAAAATGGCAGTAGTAAAAACCGCATCTAATTTCATGTAGTTTTTGTGTGACATAACTAAACAAACAAACAGACGGACAAATAAACAAAAATTCTTAAGATAATTGTTTTGGCTTCTATTCTATTGTTCTCTTAAAAGAAAAAAGAACACCTATATGTTTTTTTTTAAATACCTCCTATGTTCAGACATCATCTAGTTACAATTTTATTAAATGTATAAATATTCATAAAATCATTTCTACAGTGCAACAAACTTTTCTGACCGCGTGTAACGTCGCTACTTAGTGTCGTGGAAGTTTAGACCATTTTAGGCTGGGTTGCACCAACTAACTTTGACGTTAACCAGCCGTCAAAAATGGAAGATTGTATGAAAATTTGCATAGGGACCTTTTTTTAAACTTAACCGGGCCGTCAAAGTCAGTTGGTGCAACCCAGCCTTAATATGCCAATTTATAAACAGGGTCAGAAAAAAAATATTGCCACGTACTTACTTCTACAATGACCTCAAAGCAAAGTCAAAATGTTGCCAGCACAAATAATTCTACGTAAAGAGCCGTAGAATAATGAAAATATTGGCAAGCAAAGTTATTTTACCGATTTTGCTGTAACTGCAGAAACGTTTTTGATTTTTAATTTTAATTAGTAACTCTAACAAACGGGTATCTGTTTGTTAATGGAAATACCTGTTAATAAGGAAGATGCGAGTATAGGACAACTCTTGAAAAATTAGATGCCTTAGGTAGTCAAGGTACTGTTAGGTATCCACATAAAAAGCATACCTAAGAAAACCTTTTTAAATAGGTATATAACCGGTAAATATCTAATATCGGTCAAGAAGATGCTACATCCGTGTGTACTAATGAGGGACGGGTGTTATATTTATAACTTACGGTGGTAGAATACTGTACCATACCTATAGAAATATTTAGGCATTGTGACCCTGTTTTCAGACATGATTCCGAGACGATATGACCTACATTGCTGCTTTACTTCGCTTATAGATGAAAAAAGGCAAGGCTGACGGGCAACCAGATTGCGTAAATACGCAGTTTTTGTGCAAATTTTGTGGTAACATTTGAAGGATTAAAAAAAAAAGCTTAACTTTGTTCATGGACTACTTTATTGAGTCATTTTTATTTACCTACTGTATTTAATGCTACTTTAAAATTTCAAGGTGTCATTATGGCATGTTTATGCGTTCCATATGGTATTCCAGACTTAAGACAAACACAAATAATAAATATTTGTCTTGTGCGGAAATCGAATGAAATACGTTTTTGCTGCTATAACAAGTGAAAAGTTTCGAAAAGAATTGAACAAAAATAACCAAAAAACACGAAGTTCGTTCCGAGATATTGAAGATTTGACCAAAAAAACATTTTCTTTAAAATAGTGCTTGTGGTCCTATCCTGAACGAGGATTCTTGCATTTTATTATATTTATTTATAAAAGCAATATATCATAATATCCAAGGCATGTTACGTTCCTATTGGAATGTGTACCTATACTACTAAGTGCCACTTGCGCGATCCAGAGTTATCCTACTTAACTCAGAGTTAACTATTATCCCAGGGTTAAATTTATAATTTGTCTTGCACCATCAAGAGTTACCATAAAACCAGAGTTAAAACGAAAAAAATTTAACCCTCCGCCGTTGGAGGGTTAAAGTCGCTAACTCCGGGTTAGCTTTGTCAAAATGGACGTTTCTAGGTTATAATTTTGTTGTTGTGAACTTGTGTGTGATAGATAGATACTATTGGTAACCAATAACTTTTCGGGACTTCGTAGTGTTTTTGAAACAATGATGAATGATTTATTAGTATTATCTGATGATGATAAGATAATCGAATATATTAATTCAGATTTTTATGACAGAAGAGTTGGAGAACGTACCGATTACTATAATTCCCTGAGAGACAAAGCATTTCATTTCGCCTCCAAAAAGAAAGTGTACTGTATTTGTTAAATAAAATCAAACACACACTACTGTACACACATAAAAACAAATACATTGCATTTTATTTTGTATGAGGTAGTGTTATTTATTAAAATATGATATATTACACAATAACACAAAACGTTATTCCAGATTCGAATAAACAAACAAGAACAGGCAAACGTAAAACCCAGCAAAACGGCTTAACCATCAACAAAATTCAAACACTGGAACGTATGCAATAGCCTTATGTAAAATAATATAGTGTAAAAGAGATAGGTGCACCAATTTAATTACATTCACGTTTTCGTATTTGGTTGGAAGTGAATCGAATGACAAAGATGTTAAAAGTTGCCAACATAAAATAAATAATTTTCGGGTTTGCCAACCCTGGTTAGTTTTCACTGGCGCAATACGATCGTCGAGTTAAAAATTTAACATTTAACCTCGGAGTTTCTTAACTATGTGTTTGATAGTGTAACCCTGTACTTCACGCAAGTGAGCCTTACTGAATATAATCTAGCAGTTGCCGTAGGAATCCCACGCTTAGGGGGCGTCCATTAATTACGTGGCGCGTTTATGGAGGGGAAGGGGTCGAGCCGAATCTCATGTGGGGGATAGGGGTTCCCAGCAAATATCACGTTTTTTTTTTTTTCTTAAGAAACAATGTAAAATTTCGAGAAAATGGATAAAATTAAGTAAATCATGTTTCTTTATTTAAATATTTCTAAGTCCTACACAACAAAATTTATCGCGGTTATGTGAACGCCACAAAGTAACAAATAACGTTTTTAAATCCAACGCAATTATTCAAGGATTACACTAAAATACGCATTTAGAAAAAAAAATCGTGAGGTAAGGGAAGGGGGGAGGGGTCGAGCTAAATCTCACGACATTTCACCATGGGCAGAGGGCAAGCTTACAGTCGAAAACATAAAATATAGCAATGTTTGAGATTTGTGTTAGTTTAACAAACAAAATTTGTTAGGAAGCTAGCCTGTTTAACAAAAATGTAATTTATCCTTACTTTAAAAGACCTTAACCATTTTTTTACAACAATCGCAATAATTGTTTGTCCCCTTGCGTCGCGAAAGCCATTGCATTGCAATTACCTCCTTCTTCCTTACGTAATATAATCAGTCAAGTGAAAAATTAACTCCATTGTTTTTCCTACTTATCTTTTCCCGCTTTTTTTTTGCGGACAAGCGGTAACAGCGGACGGTCTACCGGATTCTGGTAGAAAAAAAAAAAACTGTCTGTCGAGATGTCTTGAACAGGATCCGAAACGACTGAATGAATTTTGATGAACCTTCCAGTAATTGATCATACTGTATTCTGTCGAGGTGTTTTGTTTAGTTGAATAATCAAAATGTATATAACCGTCGCGTCGTGATTAGAAAGTCTGAATAGTTTGATAAAACATCATGAGTTTTGATAAAACTTCTAGTAATCACATTGAATCTATATTGCCACCTTATATATTAGTTTCAATCCTATGAAATTAATTTAGGTACTGCAAGTAAATTTTATTAATTCTTCAAGAAAAAAAATATTAAATTTTTGAGGGGTCGGCAACGCGCGAATTATACTACTGGTGTTGCAAGCGTCCATATAGTGCAGTCATTGGAGCGAAAAATAGGGTCTAACCTCCGAATTTTTTTACTGTGAACCGATTTGCATGAAATTTTGGAATAAGGCTAATCTTAACCTTAACTTCAAAAGTGAAAATGATCTGAGCTCCGCCTATTATTTTTAAGGGGTGTAAAAAACCCCTTAATGGAAAAATTGACATTGAGACATTTTATCGCTAGAGAACGTGTTTAATATTAAGTGGTGAAATTGTAAAGTGTTTTATAACACAATTACCTCATAATAAAATCATTTTCAACCCCTTGAAAACCTTACAACCCTTGCAAACAACCAACAACACCTAAATTGAAAAAATCACAAAAAAATACTTTGTTATGACATAAAAAGATTTAAGTATAAAGTAAATAATTTTTTATGTTCTCTATCTTAATTATCGAATTTTTAACCCCCTTTCGACCCTTAAAAACAACCCCTTGATAAAAAATTGTTTACAAAAATTTCTTTTGATGAAATAAAAAGGATTCAAATGTTATTCCACATTCTCGAAAATAATTATCTTATTCTCAAGCTTTTCAACCCTTAAATCTACCCCTAAATTAAAACAGTAAATATATATGATGGTTGGCCCCTCCGAACAATACACATACTTACCTTCATTCAAATGTGTTATATATACATATATGAACGTTGGTATGTATTCAAGCCTACGTTTCCAAAATATATGTCCATAATATATATACATAAGACAATAGTTTTGGGTCTCTATTACTGTGTACTTTCACTTTGCTCCAAATATTCACACTCCGAAATGTTCAGTTTACTAAGTAAAAAAATGCGATTAGTTTTTAGACCATAACTCCTTTAATTTTGATGCTATCACAAGTCATAAAAAACCATTTTAAAGGTAATTAAAAGCGCTACAACTTTTTTCATTACAATATATAGTAAAAAACCTTTAATTTTAAAACGGTGAAGGGTCAAAGGGCTCGAGAGTGACTGTGATTGCGCTACCGCGCGCTCTTTAAACAATCATATCTCCGTCAATTTTTGTGTGACAGAAAAAAAAGAAAAACAATTTTTTTGTCAAAAAAACACCTACATTCTTTATTATTATACTTTTTATACGTATCTTTTATCATTTTTGAGATATTATGAAAAGAAGGTAGTTTTTGTAAAAATTCGAAAATATTGTTTTTCTTAAAATCGTGATTTTTTTGAAAAATATGTGTCCTAAAGCAGCCAAACTGCTAGAATCCATCAAACTCTTTATAATAAAGTTAATTCTAGACGGAATACGATTAATTTTAATTTTGGTGGAAATGGCACTTATGAAACCCTTTAATTTAAAAGAAAAAACTATTAGATGTTCCTCTTATTTGCATTACAGCTCACTCATTTAACGTGCAAAAGACTTTTAACAAAGCTCATTTTAAAGCTTATTTCAAGCACTACAAAACCCTATTTCATTAGAATGCATAAAATGTATCTGCTCGCCGCTAGATGGCATTGAATACATCGATTAAATTTCAAAAAAAAAAAAAACGGCTTTGATCTTTCATATCTAGCCTAATATTGTACTTAGAACACTTTATAAAAAACCGATTTGTTCAATTTTTTACCTGCTACAATTTTGTTTATTAAAAAAATTTCGTTAAAATGCATATTTTTTGAGATATTTGCAAAAAACCGAAGAAAAACGTGAAAAAATTTCGAATTTTCAATTGCCAATAACTTGAAAATTATTGGGTATTTTGAAAAACTTTATAGAATTTTTTTTTTCTTAAAATGAGGTCTTCTATCGATATCTGAGGTTATTTTGAAGAAAAAAATTTACACCACCGAGAAGGGGTGGCAACCACCCCCGGGGTGGGTGCGGAGTTCAGATCATTTTCACTTTTGAAGTTAAGGGTAAGATGAGCCTAATTCCAAAATTTCATGCAAATCGGTTCACAGTAAAAAAATTCGGAGCAATTACGCTTCAATGACTGCACTAATAGGCTACGGTGACCGCTTACCATCAGGCGGACCGTAAGCTTGTTTGACACCTTTCTGGTGGTAGTGGTGTACTTTTAACTTCGTTGTCGCACAGGTTCCGTTTAAACTTTTTTATTTGATCTGAAATTAAACATTTTTTATAATCACTTTGCATGTTAAACAATTATTCATCCACTGAAACAGATACTAACAATAAAAAAATATGAGCCAAACAGCTTTGTCCTCGTTCACTGCAATTAACATAATTATGAAGTAGGTGAGTTTTCCACTTTAAAAATTAAACTAGGTACGTGTATGAATTTCAAAATATAATTTTTAGGTTACACCCTTTTAAAACCTTGGTTGCACGTCTTTATGTGACGACTAGTTGGTAGGGGTTATTCCCCTAATTCACACACATAACAACTCATTCCATTGTTAAAACACGTAGTGAAAAAATCCTATGTCTATGGTTAAAACACTAATGGCCTCCTATGCAAATTTTTAAGTAAAGCTAATGTTACGAACTCTTTTCAGTAGAAAACAACGTAATGTTGCCTTTAATACAATTAAATTCTATTAAATAAGTATAGTTCGTTTCAGCCGGAAAACGTCCACTGCTGAACGTAGGCCTCTCCCATATGTCTCCTCAACGGCCGGTCCTGAGCCGCCCGCGTCCATCCGCTTCCTGCGGTTCTGAACAGATCCACCTGGTAGGAGGCCGACCCACGCTGCGTCTTTCGATACGTGGTCGCCTTTAGAGAACTTTTCTTGCCCATCGGTCATCGGCGGTTCGACGAGCGATGTGGCGTGCCGATTGCCACTTCAGCTTGCCAACTGTTTGAGCTATGTCGGTAATTTTAGTTCTTCGGCGAATTTTCTCGTTTCGTATTCTATCGCGGAAAGGAACACCAAACATAGCTCTTTCCATAGCTCGCTGGGCGACTCTGGGCTTATTTAAGAGGCCAACAGTAAGAGACCACGTTTCTGTATCATAAGTCATCACTGGCAGCTCATTTATTACAGACTTTAGCAAAACTGTAATGTTCGTTTATTTCGACTACAATGTCTCATGATGAACTACATGGAGAGTAGGGTTGCCAGATGGCAGGGAAATCCGGGAAAGTCCCGAAATCTTGCGCAAAATTCACGCTCCCGGATAAAATGGACAAAATATTAGTTTATTGATACAATAGTAGAGATTATTATAACTATTATATACTGTTAATCAAATTGTCAGAACATTAAAGAAGTATATTGGTTATATTTCTGCATTAATTATTTGACACCGCAATAAATAAATAGACCATAAATATGTCGAAAAAGGAATAATTTTAGCCTCATCGATATCAGTAGACTTAATAAAGTAGATTAAGAATAGCAAAATCAAGTAGATTTTATCATACTATTTATTGCTGAAAAATGCGTATAAAAAAAATATATAGAGATTTAATTCAAGTAAAAAGTTAAGCAACTGCTTCAAATTATTTTTCTACCGGAACCATAGAAATATCCAGGACATGACGAGAGGTCTGGTAACCCTAGTGGAGGGGCAAGCGGCACGAATTTGTAGACACTCTACACTTACCTATGCTAAGTCACACTACTTATTCATATATAGCTAAGTATATCTATGATAACTATAAACTAAAAACCGAACAGTACCAGTAAATTATTAAATTAAAAGACAACAATTTTAGCTACATAGATAGATAAGGTCTTAACAATTTCAGTAGGTATTTCTACTGAATATATGTATAGTTTTGTATTGTCATAACCCCGTTTTCATTTTTCTTTGTTTACGCACGGATTCACTGATACGCCACTAAGATTTTAATTATCATGGTTTCATGTGGCGAATGTTAATTATGACAATCATTATTTGACACAGATGATAACTAATTCTTTTTGTAATAAAATAATAACTTTGGAAGGAACCACATGTCTTGTTATAAACATATTTTTTTTGTTATACCTTATTGATTTAATCCGTTCAGAAAGTGTTTTTATGGGGTAATAATCACCTAGACGTCCATTGCTGGACACAGGCCTCGTTGTTAGGTTTCTTAGGCAGTTTTTAAAGCTATTTGTTTTGAAATATTCGGCTCCGAAGTGGCCATTTCTGGTTCGATTTACGTCGAACAAGATACATTTTTTTAGTTAATACATTACGAAAATAATCTAATACAAAAAATTTGCTTGTAATAAAAACAAAAAACCGGTCAAGTGCGAGTCGGTGGCGCACCGAGCGTTTCGTAGGGATCTAGAATACTACAGAATGCACAAGCTCGACTCGCACATCACCAGTTTTGACCCGACTGCGACAAAGCCTTAAAGGAGGGTTATGTGTTTGACCTGTATGTATGTCCGACTCTATGTTCCCTCGTAACTACTAAACGGCTCAGCCGATTTTAATAACTTATACGCGGTAAGATTCATCTGAACCATTAGAATGTTATAGGCTATATTAAAATTATTGGTTATCAAAATGGCGGATTTTTGGCGCCAAATGCGCGGCATGGAAAAATCTTTTCTTTTCAAAACCTATCGAGCGGTGTATCAAAAGAATTTTAAAGGTCAAATTGAAAAAAAATTAATATTGTATGTAGATATTATTTTAAAATATTTCTTTACTCGTAAATATTACATCTTTATTTTGGTTCACCTAGGTACCTCTGATTTTTTTTGTTATTATCCTCTACCCTATGGTTGTCTGGTAGAAATCGCTTTTAAGCGATAAGACCGCCTTATTGTATCCTTTTGTCTACTTTTACCCTCTTTATGTAAATGAAAACATGTTGGTGTTCAATAAAGTATTTATCTATCTATCTACTTTTTTACCGACTTCAAAGATATTTTTTGTGCATCTCTAGTCAATAGAATCGCAATATTGGTTTAAAATGATAATTAAATGTGAAAGTTAGTAACCTCTGTGCATGTCCATACGAAAAAAAATATGTGTCAGATAGTCATTGCGGAGAAAGTTCTGATAAATAAATACGTTTCGCGTAAAACATTGTTCAAGTAAATAGAACCGATTCAATATTGACAGACAAAAACTGGCCAAGTGCGAGATGAATGCAATGAGAATTAAAGAATTAAAAAATATTAATCCCTCAGTATAATGTATGGGCTGTTCGTAAAAAAATTTTTTCTTGATTTTCATAATTCATAATTTATACAGCGATTTACAAAAGTCACATCTCTTTCAAATTCGATTAAAATCTACCCAAAGACGGCGGAATTATAAGACTGTGACATACGGACGGACGTTTTTGCCATTTGGCTACGGAACCCTAAAAAAACTAGATCAGGCGGCGGCATCATTACACCAGTATATTTTATCAGCACATATTTCAACAAAATATTTCATATTTACAAAACAAACCTTCATAAATATATCCGTCAGCCACGTTCTTATATCGGTGCTTTCCGGCGTCATGGTGGTCGTCACCAAATCCATGGTGGTCGTCACCATTTCCGTACTAGTTACAAATTCTGTACTAGTCACAAACTCAGCAGCCGTCGTCACTAAACCCGTCACAGTTTCCGTCACGTCCAAAATATCGGTCACATTCATTTTTATTTTCCCGCGTTTATTCTTTTTTTACAAAACAAAAAAGAACAAAGCGATTCGCTTACAGCGTAAACACTGTCACCTTAAAGGCTTTATACGGAGTGTTTTATGTGATAGGTACACAGATAAAATATCATTTGCACATCAAGATAAAATTAATAAATTGTTTCGTATGAAGACGTTACTCGGTGTAGGTCCGATTCTTTGCACCGCGATAACACAACCAATCGGCTGGTGCTACGCCGACGGACTAGACACACTAACGTAATCCTTGCATACTCTGTGGATATCTAGCGCTCTGCCAAAGAAAAAGTCATGTTTCAAACTGTATTTCAGACGTCAATAAAAGAATTGTCAACAAACTGTCACCTCAATGACAAAAAAGCGTCTTGTGTACACTTTCTGCGCGTGTCGTGGGTTCAAATTATTAATTAGTAGTTTCAAATTTATTTACTTCGTCAACAATAGACCACCTACTCTACTTTATTCCAAGTGTTTTATTGTACGTGTTAACACTGGCTATAAAGTTATTCTTATTATAAGGAAATTACTTTAAAAACAGAACGACTAATAAAAAGATGAGAACAATAAACTTTTAACTCTCATGATAATTTTTGAATGTATTTGAAATTAAGGTTATTTTTTCTATATCTTTCGTTGCAACAACGTCATAAATGTTTGCATTTTAATATAAATTAAAATATGAAATGCAAAAAAAATATTATCAATCAATACTATTCAGTGACGTTTAATATTCAAACTAGGCGCAAACATTATCTGCAGCTCATAAGGAAACCTCATAAATATATTTAGTTTCGAGAATGTCTCTTTGTGTGCGCTAATTTCGTTTTGACTTTCTCCCTGGCTATATCTAGTATATACTTGAGCTACAATAAATATTTTAGCACTTCCGACGCTGTGTAACCGAATGTGCAAATATATGTATACTAGTTTTTGTCCACGATTTCACCCGCCCTAAATACGGTTATCGGTAAAGGATTTCTACGGCAACTTCTTAATTACAGAAAAAAAAACCGACTTACGCTCGACGTTTTAAAGTAGCCTGGGTCCTTTCCATGGACTCAAACTATCTCCAAGTCAAATTTGCCAGTGGTACCATCTAAATTCGGTTATCGTTGTAGGATTTCAACGGCAACTCCTCAATTATTAAAAAAACCGACTCACACTTTACGTTTTCAAGTGGCCTATGTCCTTTCTAGGGGCTCAAACTATCTCCATGTCAAATGGACTCAAACTATCTTCAAGCCAAATTTGCCAGTGGTACCACCCGATCTAAATTCGTTTATCGTTGTAGGATTTCAACGGCAACACCTTAATTATTAAAAAAAACGACTCACACTTGACGTTTTCAAGTAGCCAATGTCTTTTCGTGGGGCTCAAACTATCTCTATGTCAAATTAAGTTTTAATTGATACAGCAGTTTAAGCGTTAAGAGGTAACAGACAGACATATTATTAGTATTTCGCATTTATAATATTAGGTACGGAAGTATCTAAACGGATAGTATCTATTTAAGATACTATTTGGTGTTTCACGGTGTTACAAGTGGAATTTACATTTTTCTTCCAATTCTTACAAACTTTTACACCGAGGTTAGAAGTGCTTTGCTCGTATCCTATTAATATTATAAATGCGTAAGTTCGTTTGTCTGTCTGTTTGTTACTTCACAGGTCACTCATACATGGACCGATTTAGCTAAAATTTAGTATGGCAATAGCTGAGTCCCGGGGCAGGACATAGAACATAGAAAAATTTAGAAATTCCCGCATGAATAACTATAACCGAGCTTAAACGAACTATAGCTTGCTATAGCAAACTTCATTAGTATCAAATCAAATCAAACAATATTTATTTAAAAAGATTTCTGAAGCCATGTGAAGCGTCAAATATCGTCAATCGTGTAAAGTAATTCAGATATTTAAGAGTTTTCCCATAATTAATAGTACTAGTGGCATTAGCGCCCTCATAATTACATTCTTGCAAAATCATATGAATACATAATTTTAAAACTATCCATATACTATCCATGAATATAATATAATAATCCATATTAATATAATTAATGCGAAAGTAACTATTGTCTGTTACCCCTTTATGCTCTAACCGCTGTACCGATTAAGATGAAATTTGGCATCGAGATAGTTTGAGTCCCGGGAAAGAACATAAACTACTTGAAAACGTCAAGTAATAGTTGGTTTTCCTTCCATAATTAAAGAGTTGCCGTTGAAATCCTACACCGATGACCGAATTTAGGGCGGATGGAACCGCGGGCAAAGCTAGTTTATTACAAATGTGATAGTATGTCTGTTCCTGCATCATGTCACAAAGGAGCATTGTATTGAGCTTAAAAACTTCGCACAGGGATAATTAGAGAGACGGAGAGTGACGTGGGCTAGACTTTTATTCTATAAAAATAGACGTTTATGCAGGAATGGCCATAGACGTTTATACAGGCATGAACTTTAGCCACAGGAAGAGCTTGCAACTTTCTTAAAATAATTTGGGAGAGATCGTAGTAATCCTACGCCAATCCAGCGCGGGCAATCCAACAACCAGTACATATATAAATACATACACAAAAGCACACATAAATATACATAAAACACAAACAGTGTATCAAAAATTGATACTACTAGAAAATATATACATACATAGTATAATTAAGGAGTTGCCATAAGAATCCCACGACCATAACCAAATTTAGTGCAGCCTGAGCCACTGCCAAAAGCTAGTCTTTCATAGATTTATCAGTTATCAAAAACTTAACGCGCAGATACTTACCTAACTATGGCGCCGCCAAGATATTTTGAATTTCCTCTTCGTTGAAAACATATTTTAAAAATGTTGTTTTTAACAAACATTGTTTAAAACTAGTCACAAGATATTTTTAGAACATTATAAATATATATTGTTTATAGAATATGTATCAGTTGTAGATAGAATTTCTGCTAAAAGTGACCGTTTTTAACCGACTTAAAAAAAGAGGAGGTTCTCAATTCGGATGTTTATTTCTTTTTAATGTATTTTCGGACATAACTCCGTCATATTTGCAAAATTATTTTTCTATTTAAAGGGTATATTTCCGAGGGGACTTAATATGGGACCACCCATATTAATGTAGTGAATTTAAAACTTAAACATATGGTAAAAAAAAAAATTGGTGTTAATTTGGAACTTGTGAAACGTCTTTTATGTTGATGTTTCATTCATCAATGTTTTTAGTGTACGAGAGAAAAAGGGAATTCGTCACTCAAAAGAAAAGAATAAAAACTTTTTAACCAAAAAAAAACAACCGTCTTCTGAAAGGTGCACTAAAAAGTTAAAAATAATTACTTTTTTCCACAAAACTGATCAGAATCACACTTTGAAGTTTGTGTCTTTGTAGTACCTAACAGTTTTTAACACACATCACTTGCATGAAACCAACTTCAAGCTGTAGTTCAGATCATATTTCTAGACAAAAGTAATTATGAAATGACCAGAAGAAATTATAGCAATATCAGTTGCTCACAGGGTGTTTTTATTAAAATACAAGTGTGTTTTATTAAAATGTGTTTTTAAGGGCGCGTTCGTTCTGGGATTAAGAGTTCCCACGAATGATACTTTTCACACTTTTGATAGCGCCAGTTTTGCCACCGACACCTACCGTTCGTGTAGCTTTGAAACGTTACTAACAAAATTTTTGGTTACAAAACTTGCAAAACGAACGGTTGACGTACACACACTATGATAAAACACACACACTGCCATAAACAATGAATATGTATAGGTAGTTTGACGGATTAACTCAAAAACCCCTCCTCCAGACATGGGTCTAAAGTTTTATTTTTCGTTGGCAAAAGGGACAAAAATATCGTAAACGAACTAAACACAGATGATACTAAAATTTTGATATTTTTCATACTAATGCTAAATGAACGGATGACAGGTGACAAAAGTAATGAAATAATGATTCTGCATCCCAAAACGAACGCGCCCTAAAGTCTCAAAATGAAAGAATGTTCTATTAAAAAATGTTTTTTAAAATTTGTTAAATATTATTTATAAAAAGCGGTCTCAACTCTCAGTTTCTCATAGAAACTAGCACAATTTAGAATCGATTTGATCTAGAGCACTCGATTAGACATATGTGACGACATTGGCAAAGTAAAATCCATACTAATATTAGGAATGCGAAAAAAAAACAGTGAACCGGTGAAATTTGGCATGGGGATAGTTGGAGTCCCGGGAAAGGAAGAAGGCTACTTGAGAACGGCAAGTGTGAGTCGGTTTTTTTTTCTATAATTGAGGAGTTGCCGTTGAAATCCTACACCGATAGCCGAATTTTAGGCGGGTGGAACCGCGGGTAAATTTGGCAACTGTTAAATTCTATTCCATTTAATAATTTCCAGACCGTTATACACAATTTTTTTCATCACATTTGCGAGTAAATAAATTAAAAAAGAAGGTGAATAAATAAATAAACTCACCAAAACAATTGAAATTGCGGGAATAAAGAAAATTTATGATACAAAAAGTTTAGGCTGCAGTTAATACTTGTAATTGCTCGCTTGTAGTGTGCGCGTAGTTCATTTTTTAAACACATAGCTTTTATAAACACTTGATAGATTAGGCGCGTCATTACCGCCCGTGAGTTCTATATACGCGGGATTTGCTTTGAAAATAGTAAAATTTACAAAGAAATAGCCCGTGGGAGTAATTAAGGTCTTAGCACCCAAGGCTTTGGCTTAAGGCTTTACCTTAAAGTAATGACACCGTTTACAAGTAAGTACAGTTGTTTTTTGTACAAAATACATACAATATATACTTAAATAAAAAATCTAAGGTTAAAATAAACTAATTAGTTTCGCGCCATTTCACTTTCTTTTTTTAGACGTGCGTTCAGAAATTTACTCTACGACACCTTTATCGATAACAAAGAATTTTTTTAAAAAAAAAAAAACGTTATTAATAGCTATTAATGATCATAAATATTAAGTACGTCAACAATGAAAAAATGCAATGTAGTTATGCTTTTCATTAAAATAAATTTGATTCTAAACCAATCATCGCGTTGTTTATTTTTTCAGGATCGCAAAATTCCAAAAGGTAACATTCGAACGTTCCATTAATTTGTCTTACGCTCGCACCAAAAATTGATTTTGCCAACTGTTTTTGAAAAGCAAAACCCCTTTTTTTGGTGCTGGGGAGGTGAAAAATATATAAACGTGTAAGTTGTTTATTTAATCGACGATAAATACTGAATAGTTTGTGTATAACAATTGCAGATGAAAACCTTTTCTAGTTTTATACTTTTTAGAGCGTGATTTTTCGCTAGTCGGGTTTTATTTTTTAAACTTATTATTTTAAATACATACTGTGTTATTACGCATGCGTTTAGATTTCTACTTTAACGCGTATTTGAAGCTTAAGAACAGCTGCTTTATGAATTTAACAATGTTAATCTACAAAATATCGAATTAAAAAAATGTGCGATATTTTTGCACTAAACCCTGCATATCTACACAATTTAAAAAAATTAAACTATAGCAAACGAGCAAAACATTTACGGTGACAATATTACTTAGGTATATTGGTACATTTTTATACGAAAAACTAACTAATGACGCTTTGTTGTTTATTTTTGGCAAGTAATTTTGGCAGTATATGACGTCCGCCTTTAATTTAAGCGAGGCGTATGACGTCAATGAGATACTCTATCTCGTTACATCTATCCCATTTACTCTCTTTAGGTGATGGCATACCCAAACGAAATAAGTTTGCAAGAATTTGATTAATTTTGTAACAGTACACTTTTTGACGTGAAAAAAATTATATGCAAAGACTAGGCACTACACTTTGGTTCAAGATAATATTTATATCTTTTCCTTATTTAATTAAGTCTAATAATAAAACTGTTAGCATATATCACATGAAAGTTTTTGTTATTGCTAGACATAGTAAGCTAAATTTAACTCACACCTTAGGTTGTTTTCCTCCTGTGGCAAATCCTTACAATAGTAAAATGTAAACATTACTTTTTTTTACTTAAAGTGCGCTTATAATATTATAATATTGTCTTAATTTACTTTTATTTACACTACCCCTGTTACCGATAAATATTACCAACTAGCTTCTGCCCGCCCTAAATTTCGTTATCGGCGTAGGTTCTTACGGCAACTCCTCAATTATAGAAAAAAAACAATCAAATCTTTCCTCTTTAATGGCATAATACATTGGCGTACCGGGTCCAATTGTATTTTTAAATCATCCAGGAAACCATCGAAATACCCATATAAAATTTCAACCCAATCGGTTCAGCCATTTAGAAGTTATGTGAAAAAGATAAGTACGGAAGGAGATATATGAATACATAAACTGTCTTTTGTTTATATTAGATACTTTTTTATGTTGTGCTTGTGCTTTTTATTTCATGTTTTTTTATGTTTGTTATGGAAAGTGTCCTTTTATGATAGGGAGTATTTTAATTGGACGCTGTAAGAGAAAGGGAGAAAAGAAATGCCCTTGCTGAGTTTCTTGCCGGTTCTTCTCAGTACAAGGTCTCCCGCCCTGTAGACTTACGAACCGATGGCGTAGTGACATTCATAAGTGCTCAATTATTGTAGCCTTAACTGAATAAATTAAATTGAATTTGAATATGAAATTTATTAATTCTTACTACCCGATGTCCTATTACCCGTTTTCCCATAGGAATGAAGCATTTTCCTGCGATAAAAAGTAGCCTATGTTCATCAGAGTAATGTCGGCTTCTAATGGTAAGTTTCGGAGCCTATTCGATACAAACAAACAAACAAACAATCAAATCTGTCCGCTTTATAATATTAGTGTAGATTTAGAGGAAAAAGTGATTTTGTCAGTCTTTATTAAACTTCTCATTATATTAACAAAATTGTTATTTGGCATACGATTATTAAAAACCGGTTGACCTAGACTTGAGCTGAGAAAGTGTCTGAAACCTTTTCCCATTCCATCGCAAAACATTAGTACATTGCCTTAAACATTACATTTTTGTAAAACACTAGTTAGTAGAGAAGAAGGAACCTTAATTAAGAGAATTTGCTTATATTATAATAATTTGCCTATTGAAACAAAAAAAATAATTAATTCTGTTACTATTATAAGGCTTTAATTACAATTGTTTGAAAAACTAAGAGTTATATTCTCTTCATTCTTATTTCAAAAGATATATATCAATATGACCAAGTGAATTTGCTAATTTCATAGTTCTAAATAATTATTTGAACTTTTTACCGACAATAAAAACAGAGGAAATAGAGATGTTCCACGTGCTAGCGCCTATCGTAAGCGGAACCGTGTCTCTTTGTATGCTTCAATACTATAATATGTCTTTGTGCAGTGCCACTGGGTATGCCATAGCCTCTACTCGACAATTTTGATATGCCTTCGTCACCACAGCCTGCACTCGAGTTTTCAGCCCACTGTGTAACTACACTAACCTCAGACAGAAATCCAATCAAACAATCCTAATTATTACACTTGTCCAATAGGAAACCGGTAACGGAACAAAAAAATAAAAAAACCAGAAGTTTTATGATTTAAAAAGGTTAGCAGGTAAGTACATAAGGAATATAAACCCGTAAAATGCCCCCGATGTCCAGCAACCCCCGAGAAATAGTGGGTTAAACTGTTTTTTCAATTCTGTCTTACTGTGACGTCCTATCGAAAAATGACCTTCGCAAAAATTGTAGGTTTATTTAAAATCTACAACTTTTGTAGAAGACACTTTTTCCTCGAGATATTTGCAAATTACCCATTTTTTTTTTTTATTTTCGGGCCGCAAAAATTTTCTGATTTTCATGAAACTAGAGAAAAGTAATCTTTAAAATAAATAAAATAACCAAAAAAAATTTTAAATTAAAATATTGAACCGTTTCCGAGAAAATATGATTTATTGTCTCGGGCCACCGATAACTATCGCCAACTTTAAGGGAGATTAGAAAATCGAGGGACAATAATAAGCTTACATACATACATCACTATAAAAATTATGGCAAACGATTTTCCATTAAAGAAAACTCAAATTTAGCGATTTTCTCAAGACAAGTTAAAAACGATGTATATGTTACTATTTTTGTGTGACCGCAAAACTAGTTCAGTAATTTGGAAATTACGGTTTGTATAAGGAGTGTAAAATAGTCTTCTAAGTGCGGTAAAAGTTTGTAAAGCCCCACCAACTTATTAACTGAACGATGGCGTTACTTTCTTAGATACAGAGTACAAGAAGTACAGAATTAAATACATGAACCTTTTTTAGTTCCAAATTTTGGCCGGTTCACAAATATGATGGAAGTTATATGTGTATACGAGAAATGTGTCTTCTTTTCCTTTCCTTTTAGGCATCAATCATCATTAGCCTAATAGATAACTGTTTGTTTTCTTGTTAGCTATCATATAGTCAATTAAGTTAGTCTATTTATAGTTCATTTGTACCAATAAAAACAATTATTGATCAAACAATTTTTTTTTGTTTTATATTGATGAGTACTATATAGTATGTATATATATCTATCTATCTATCTATATATATACAGTACAGCGCTATCTATGATCAAGTAGCTTAAGCGTTGCTTAATAACACCATCTATTGTCAAATAGCTTTAGTGTTGCTTATTACTACTCGCCAATAGATGCCAGGAAGAGTCATACTTTTCAGTTAATCACTGCCTGAAAACATGGATAAAACAACGTTTTCTAAAAATGAAACCTAGCTAGATCGATTAATCGTCCCCGGAACCCCCGGCATACTAAATTTCATGAAAGTCGTTGGAGCCGTTTCTGAGATTCAGCTTATATATATATATATATATACAAGAATTGCTCGTTTAAAGATATTAGATGTATATATTCTTTATTGGACAATAAAACAGAATACACAGTGAAAAACAAATAAAGTTAACAATTTAGGCGGTCTTATCGCTATAAAGCGATTTCTTCCAGACAACCTTTGGTTAGAAGTAATAAAAAACCGATTGTGAAAAATAGAAAGTGCATCTTTTTAACCGACTTTAGAAAAAAAATATAAGGATTGTTTGTAAATAAGCGTTTTTAATCGATTTGTATGTATTTATACTATGGTAGAGTACCATTTTATTGGCAGTACTAATTTGATACAATGTGCATCGCAATATTTGGTAGAAAAGAGCAACGCACCTTTATTGCGCTATTCGCAATCGCCTTTGAACCTTCAAAATAGCTGATTCCCCGTGATGGTACCGCGTGATACAACTTTCGTATCAAGCTGTAGAAACTATCATACTAACTTTCTTGCGTATTGGACCCCCTAAGAGGATGCTTTACCAAAAATGCTAAAAGTCGTCATTCTTTGTTTACATAATACAAAAGTTTTATATCTTATTTTAGTACTTAGATGATTTTCTAAAACCAGTTGAACACTTCAATTTAGATATTTTTTTTACTTAAAAATGGCGTAATTGTATACTCAAACTACCAACCCCTATTTCATCCTCCTAGGGGTGAATATTGAGAAATCCGTTCTTAAAAGATACCTTCAAAATAAAATAAACCCCTTTTCAAAATTTTAATTGTTTTATCCGTAGGGATTTGAGCAGGGTTGTGATAAGAGGGAGAATATCCAGATCTTGACACACATCACGTCTTAAAGAAGCGAAACAGCAAAACAAAGGTTGAAAGTGGTATTTATAAGACAACGGCAGTGATCGAAACTAGAAGGCCGAAACAAGCAAAATTTGTTTTATTCAATCCTGAAATTTTGAGTGATTGAAAATTTGTATATAGAGTTATATTCCCAACTCGTCTTTCTGACAACATGTATGTGAAAGATCCCACGCTGGATATTTATTTATTGAGAGTACCGAGAAATATTTTTAGTAGGTACCGGTACCGTAAAATACTGGATTTTCCGGAAAAGTCAGGAAAATTCGGTACGGGTATTTGCCGTGAGCATGCCTTACTTATATAGGATTACAAGGATAATCGACCTAGATATTTAAGGACGTTATTATTTAAGGTAAAAGTTACCCGTTTTCTAGATAGTTTCGTTATTTTTTTCCGAAAATTATAATTTTTTTGCTCTAGACCCTAAATTCCGAAGATAAAAACAAAAAATAAAAAATCAAATATCTAGAAAACGGTTAACTTTTGGATAATAGGTTAAAGGGTTAAATAAATCTATTGGCAACAAACTAATTTATAACGTTTTTAAAAATCTAAGTCGACGTTTCCCTGTAACTCCGTAGATAACCGATAAACTTAAAATCGGGACAACATGCGTTGTCACCAAACGTAGGGAAAAGTCCATAGATAGACAATGAAATGCGAGACATCCCGCGCAAATCAGAACACTGGGCAACACTTGTCGCAACACAGACCAATTTAATTCACGCAAAAGTCGCATGACCGATTTTGTATGTAATAATATGCCACTTTTTATCACACACATCTTTACATCAGTCATGTGTAGACAACGTGGTCTTGAACAAAAACTACAGTGAAGCGGATCTCCCCATCCGCCCACTGTGTTTGCACACATACCTACCTATGTGAGTACTCTTTTAATAGACTCTAGTGACCCTGAACCTTTTATTTGCGTACAATGACATAACTTTTGGCTCCAATGAGAACACAGAGGAGCGTTCGGATATACCTAATACTAGTGACCAGTTGCAACAGAGCAAGGTTCAGTTCATAGCAGTGTTTCCATGTAATGAAATAAAATTACCGTGTTTTAAGCTAAAAATACCTCGTTTTAATCCGAGAAATACCGTGTAAATTACCTTGCAATTTTATAAATAAAAGCTTTTAACTTACGAAATTACGATATTTAGACGGATTATATATAACTAAACTTTGCCAGCGGCTCCGCCCGCCCTAAATTCGGTTATGGGCGTGGAACTCTTTAGTTAACTCCAATTAATTAATTAATTAGTTATACCAATTAATTGCTATAGCATGCTATAGGTGCAGCAATAGTTCGTTTAACTCTGTTATAGTTATTCCCGCAGGAACTTTTCAATTTTTAGGGATACAATGTAGCCTATATGCTATTCCAGGACCTAACCTATATGTATGCCAAGTTTTATCTCAATCCGTCCAGTGGTTAAAGCGTGATTGAGGAACAATTATCCATCCTGACATACAAATTTTCCCATTTATAATATAAGTAGGATTTTTACGTTTGTTATGTTGCCACTACTGCATCTCAGACGAATTTGTTTCCTCTATGGTTTACGACTCATAGAGATATGATTACTTTAGATTTTGCTGAATGCAATCCCAAATATGTTTCAGAGTAACTCATGTATTAAATAAAACCTATTCGTATAAATACAAAAAAAAATGTTTTGACACGGTTAAGGTAATACAAAATTACCGTAAATCGAAGATTGGACTAAAATACCGTGCATCTACGGTAATTAACGCGTGTCTGCAGACACTGGTTTATATCTAATGTTTGACGCCATCAAATTCTTGTTCATATCATTCTCATTCCCAGACGTTTACCATTACAATATATAAATTAACGATGGCAAATAAAGAATTATACAGCATTAAGATAATCGGTGCTTGAACCCATTTACTATCAGCTCATAAGTAGATAACAATAACAACCTATGCCTATATATGTAGTCACGGATAAAAAAGCCACCATTAGTCGATGTCCCCGATCTTTAGATTGTAACATGACTGACATGCATGACAGATAAAAAAGAAACAAAAATAAATTTGGTAAATAACTGACCATGAAGGGTAATGGTATCTAATACCTTTAAACAAGCAATTCTTGTATATTTGTTGAACAAGCAGTTCTTTTCTTTCAATTTGAATCTCAGAAACGGCTCCGACGATTTTCATGAATTTTAGTGTGCAGGGGTTTTCGGGGGCGATAAGTCGATCTATCTAGTTTTCATTTTAAGAAAACGTCGTTTTATCAGTGTTTTCAGGCAATGATAAACTGAAAAATATTTCTCTTCCTGACATCTATAGGCGAGTAGTAATACTATTATTTTTACCGACGCAGCAACACTGCTACTTTACAATAGATGGCGTTGTTAAAAAATCAGCCAAGTGCGAGTCGGACTCACGCACGAAGGGTTCCGTACCATTATCTACAAAAACGAGCAAAAAATCACGTATGTTGTATGGAAGCCCCATTATTTTTTTTTTTTTGTTTTTTTTTTATAGCGGCAACAGAAATACATCTTCTGTGAAAATTTCAACTGTCTAACTATAACGGTTCATGAGATACAGCCTGGTGACAGACAGACGAACAGCGATGCCTTAGTTATAGGTTTCCTAATTACCTTTCAGGTACGGAACCCTAAAAACGAGCGAAGCTCGGTCCGCCAGGTACTAATATACAAACAGGTAACTAGCTAAAAGTTGGCCTGACAATAAATCGGACAAGTGCTTATCTTACACGCATTGCATTAGGTTTCCGAAGAATGAGAATTATTGCAGATATCAGAAATACTTTCTATCAATTATGTTCAAAATAATTTTCTTTGGAAGTATGTATTTTATTAATTAATAAAACTGTAAAAAGTGAAGGGGGTCCAGACAAAAGTTGTGAGAAAAAGTAAATTAAGCAACTCAATTGCATTTTCAGACCGATGCAACCAACCCCCCCCCCCCGCACAACGATATGAGCAAAATCAAATTATTAGGGTAACCGTTTTTGCCACTTGGCTACGAAACACTGAAAAAACGGCTCCCAAATATAAATATAAGTAACAAGCGTCACGTATAACTCCTAGTGACTAAAGTCCTAGTACATCAATCTTATAACACACAAAATCTTCATAGAAGAAATACAATATAAAATATTAGATAGATTATAAATAAGAATATTATAAATGCCATATGCATGCATGGCTATATTATCAATATAAATAAATACTTTCATAGCAAATATGCAGTCAAAAGAATAACATCGAGCCAGGACTTGAACCTGCGACCCTTACATTCCGTGTAACTGCTCTACCACTGAGCTACCGAGGCACTAGCCTACTATTTTAAAGTATTTAGTACCCGTGGTTTGCTCCTCGGTATTGTTTTTTTGGGAATTGTTGCGTGTCACAAAAAACATAACCGTATATAAGTACCTAAACATTAAAAGCAAAACCTTATCTAAATGAAAAACTTCATCCAAATCGTTAGAGCTGTTTCCAAGTTACGCAAATATATACATATATATATATACAAAAATTGCTTGTTTAAATATAGAAGCCTGTTAGGATGCCTATGTTATCAGACGTATCATTTATTTTAAATCAAATTTTAGTTTGCATTTAAAAAAATAGACAGTAGCATAATTTAACTATTTTCTTTACTGACACGGTAACTCAATTCGTATTCGAAAATCGACAGAGCACAGACCCCGTTAATGAACCTCGAACCTACAAATAACTGTGTTAAGAGGATACGAATCGCGGCGCCTCACAAAAATATCAATTGTTAAAAATAAGTGAGAAATTCGTTTGTATGAAACACGCCACGAGACGTCGCTAATCGTACTCTTAAGTCACTGAACGGGCAGCCACAAGACATACTTGCTCTTTTCTGTCTATGAACTGTGACAAATAAGTCCTTGAAGCTTGAAGACAATTTCGTTCCGTGGAAATAATACGGTGCTAATGAGATAGCACGCAATTCAGTTCCAAAACATAGCGTTCTCACGCGATACGTCATCAAATAAGGTAATCTATAATTTTAATAATAAAAATGTCATTATGTCGGGCAATTCCACCTCATTTGCATCCAGCAAAGACCCGGGTCGCGGGTCGCCGCTACTTTTTTATTTCCCTATTTGTGCAAAGCGAATTTGAAAAATGCATATTTTCTTTTAAACATTGCTTCAGAAATATGTAACTAGTTATAAGATATTTTTAGATTCTATTGTTATATTTCTAGGATAAAACTGCGAGGTGTAGATAGCATATCTGTTAAAATCGGCCCGTTTTACACAACTCGCAGTTTTATCCTAGAAACACTACAAAGTTGTTAAAATAGCTTTTAACTAGTTTCATTTTCCTGAAGCACATTTTTAAAATTCGCTTTGTAGATTCAATCAGGAAATTGAAAATATCAATTAGCGGCGCTAGAGAACGTCAGGAAACCTGTTCGGAAACCAGGTCGTTGGTTCTTTGAGCTGGAGGGCGCTCCACGCTACGCCTTTCGTTACACTGTCTCCCCACTCTAGGACAAGTCTGCTGTATGGCCTGATGATTTAATTCTTTGACAAACCTGAAAAATGGTCATAATTCGACAACTTTTGATCACATTGGTTATAAAAATAATAACCGACCTTTATCACCAATTTATCTTTCCTATAGGTATTTATAAAAGATTTTTATTTATGTTTATTTTTAACTCATGTTTCTTTGTGCTTAAAATAGCTATTCGTTGTCACCGTGATCTTGTTTTGAATGTAATTTTTCTTTAAATAAATAGGCACTTATGAATATAAGTTAAACAAAATTCGGTTTGTTTTAGTTTCGGCGATGTACTTACCCCCTGTCATTCAGAACCATAGTGGTTGGTGAAAAGAAAAAAGAGGCGGAAATAAAATTCCAATTAAATCGGCTCAGTGATTCATCCCAATTCAATTTAAGACTCTGGCGCTAATCGACCCACATTTGACATTTTAAGTAGCCAATGTCCCTTTCCTAATGTGTAAGCAAGCATTTGCTTGACAGCCTTTATACGTCCCCACTGTTGAAGCAGGACCTACCCACCCTCATAAGCGAGGGTGATTTGGGCCATAGTCCACACGCGGCCCCAGTGCGGATTGTGGACTTCATATACGTCTTTTTTTTTCTTGACGTATGTAGGTTTCCTCACGATGTTTTCCTTCACTGAAAAGCCAGTGGTGTGAATAAATAAATCAGTGTACTTGAGAAATTAAGAAAAGACTCATTGGCATACGCCGACCTCGGGGTTCGAACCTCCGGTACTTGGGACGTGAAGTGAAATTTAAACCCCTCGGCCACCACCGAGCAACCGTTTAGTGTAAGCTATTACACTGCCAAATTTCATCGAGACCGGATTCGCGGTTTAGCCATGAAAAAAATAGAAACAAATAGACAGAGAAGTTGAATTTTATGATGGACCTGCTGGCCCGACAGATAATGTTGTTTTGCCCTATATGCTGCAGCGCCCTCTAGTGGTGCGTTATAGCAAAATTGACATGAAATAAAAAAAAAACACTTCGATGTGCCAAGTTACATGGTGATCGCATTGACCACACGGTGTCTGAGTTCACCGACCTTATATATACCTACCAACATCCATTTTCATACATGTATTTGACAAATATCCTATTGTTTTTACCTAAATTGGGGCACAGGAAAGTTTGTTAAAATAATAGTTTGTAAATCAGTCTTACTATTACGCCATCTAGCGAATCATCAAATTAATTTATTAAACTATTTGAATGCCTGATAGTTCCTGAAAGCAATGTCGTATTGACAAAAAGAGGATTAGTAAAACGTGTCTAACAACTTTATTAAGGCGCAGTGGCGTATCTAATGCCTTTAAATAATATAAATAAATTTAAAAAATACATATATATTTATTTATATATATACATGAATCTCGGAAACGGCTCCAATGATTTTCATGAAATTTAGTATGCTGGGGGTTTCAAGGGCGATAGATCGATCTACCTAGGTTTTTTAACAAAAACGTCGTTTTAACAGTTTAAGATGTCTCAATATTCTATGAGGGCACTCCAGCATATAGGGCAGAACAACATTATCTGTCGGCCCAGCAAGTCTATTATAAAATTCAACGTCTCTATCTATTTGTTTACATTATTTTCAAGGTTAAACCGCTAAACCGGTCTCGATAAAATTTGGCAGTGTAATAGCTTACACCATTCGCTTGCTTGTACCTAAGGTAAGGGACATTGGCTACTTAAAAAGTCAAGTGTGAGTCGATAAGCGCACAAAGACTTAAATGGAATTATATATGTAGCTTTAGAGTAATAAAACAGTATTGTAATTAGTTTGTAAAGCTAGTTGTAGTTAATTTACTTGACGATTCGAAAGTATTCTTAGTAACCCATAAGAATAAAAAGATTTTGATTTTGATTTTGAAAAAATTAGCGGTAAAATAAAAGACCAGGGACAGAATAATATACCCCGTTATGCAGGGGCCACACTACCGTTACAGTCTACCGCCTGTTACCGCATTGATTATGACATCGAATTATCGCATAAATTGCAGCGTGAAGTGGTATGGTTACGCTATGTTTAACTAGATATGGCAACGAATAGGCGGTAAATAAAGCATTATTTTCAAGATGGAGGTTGAAGCTGCGGCGGTGTTATGTTTAATGTATGTATGTAATAATATACATTATTATTACATTAATCTTTTGCATTTAAACAAAGCTAAACAAAGACTAAAAAGAAGATGGTGTATAGCGATATTTCCAAAAACTCATGCCCTTTTTCATTTGATCAATCCATATCAGACATGTGCACTTCCGCAAGGCTCATAGTACGAACTGAACGGTATTGTGGCCGCACACGCAGTAATTAGGGCGGTATTTTTCTTTGATGTGCGAAAACGGACCGCCACCGAAGCTATTGCTTACCGCTGTATGCTATATTGATTAGCATTGTAGAATTATGGCTACATCTAGGTATTGTGTGATGTGTCTACATCAAAAAACTGACTACATCAAAAATGTCCTCTCCGGGAATTAAACTTTCTCCATGCCGATTTTGCCCGCGATTCCACCTGCGCTAAATTCAGTTATATGTGTAGGATTTCAACGACATCTCATTAATTATAAAAAAAAACGACTCACACTTGACGTTTTCAAGTAGCCTATGTCCTTTCCCGGGACTCAAACTCTCTCCATGCCAAATTTAATCTTGATCGGTGAAGAAGTAAGACACAGACAAACAGAGTTACATTCGCATTTATAATATTAGTATGGATATAACAATGTTTATTTTATAGGGTTTGTCGATTTTAACAGAGCATTTGATTTACTTAAGCATGAAAGAAAAATCCATAAGAATACAAAAAAATATAAAGGAAGTTGTTGTTTAATGTCCATGCCATGCCTATACAAGTTGTTGTCGAGTACACATACCCAGGGCAAGTGGGCCAGTTAGGTTTGAACCAGTTAGGTTTGAACCAGTTAGGTTTGAACCAGTTAGGTTTGAACCAGTTAGGTTAGAATCCAGTTGTTTTGGGCAGCGTTTGTGAAAATACGCAACATCTTTTCGTTCAAAATATCTCAGTGCGTCACGATGAAAGTCAACAAATAGTGTTGCCAGTGATTTAAGTACAAAAACGTGGCATCAAACTGTTGGCCTCTTAAATTAGCTCAGTCACTAAGCAAGCTATGGAAAGAGCCGCCGAAAAACTAAAGCTGCCGAGATATATTAAATAGTTAGCAAGCTAAAAAGGCAATGGGCAGGCCACATCGCTCGTCGAACCTAAAACCGATAGGGAAGACAGGTTTTCGAGTGGCGACTGCGGATTGGAAGATGCAGCGTGGGACAGCCACCTCCCATGTGGACAGACGATCTGGTTAGAGCCGCATGAAGCTCCGGACCGGACGTTGCGGAGACATATGGAGGAGGCCTACATTCAGCAGTGGACGTCTTCCGGCTGAAACGTGATCCAAATTAGAAACAATAATAATAAATAACAAAAAATAGAATATGTTGTAGAATACACCTACTTATTAATAATATCCAGCTTTGATACTATGCCAAAATCGATAGTTGAGTCGCTAATACTTGGAAAATTGAAAACGATTTTGATCACTTAGTAATAAAGAATAAAAATAAAATAACAACCTATAAAAAATCAAAGTGACAATTGACACATATGTTAAGAGAGAGAAAAGTGAAATGGACTTAAATAGTAACCAAATGGTACCCAAAAGATGGCAAGGAAAAATTAAGACAAAACGCTATGAGGATGATTAAAAAAAAATGGACCCAAACAATTGCAAGAAAAAGAAATTCTTTAGAGGAGGCCTTTGTCGATGGATAAGCTGTTTGTGACACCGATTGCTGATTAAGAAAAATTAATATATGTTTAATAACGTAGGTACTAATTTGTTTTAATACTATTTTTTTTTTGCACTTGAGTTTTATAGGGTTCCAACCTTATAGTTTCGTCCTCAAATTTTTCCATATTTTTATCCTTTTAATGGAATTTTACTGCTTACCATCGTCGTAGTCATCTCAGCGGGAAGCAGTTTTTCATACTAATAAGGTGGCAAACGAACTTGCGGTCCGCCTGATCGGTAAGCGCCTAAAAAACTTGGAGTACCCAACAGAGCGAAGCAGTTCTTCACCTCGGGGCAAATGTTGCTGCCATACATTACTGGCCTCATATGGAGTACTGCTGCCGTCTCTGGATATCAGCTTGGCCCTTTTGACTCGGTTCAACAACGGGCTGTGAGAATCGTCGACGATCTTAAACTCTCAACCCTCAAGTCTGAGAGGAGACTTTGCCTTCCTGTGTGTGTTCTACCGCCCACGGCTACTTTCTACTACCGCACCGCTCGCCATCGTCAGGGAATTCATCCTCGCACCTTAGAACCTAAATGGTCACGTATCATAAAACTTCTTTGAATACGAGCAGATCCAGCCTGACGTCCTAATGGTGGGCAATTTTTATATTCAATTTTATTCGCTACACAGAGAGGTACTATTTTTTTTAAAATAGGTACCAAATAGTATCAATTAGGTACAAAAACCTAACTAAGAACCGCCATCGTGACGGATGCTAGTCGGTTTAATTGCCGCTTTTTTAATTGAAAAGGCTAATATTTATATTTCACATTGCCTATGACCACCACGGAGTCCACGCGCTTTAGAATTTAACGATGAATATTTATTTTACTTCAATTCCCTATTCCCCCTGTCCGATCCTGGCTGATTTACGACTTTTGGGACAGTATAAGTACTGACCGAGGCAGGTATTTCGTTCTTGGCCGAGACCGAGAACTAAATATCGACTGAGACCGATAATAGATAAATTGTAAAAAAAATGGTAGGTAATGCGCTAATATTGCATAATATTTTATGTTTAAGAGCGTTATTATAATATAACAATTGCTTTAGTAATGAAAATTTAACAACATGATATTGAAGCACAAAAAACGCAGTTTATCAGCGTTTTCTTCCTTCCAAAAAGTGTTATTTGCTACACTAGAGGGGGGCGGATAACAACTTTTTTGTTGCAGGCCTAATAATCCAGTCGATATCCACTTTCTATCTGAAATGTATTCCAAAGTAAATGAAATTTTGGTAAGATATTAAGGGATACCCCGGGACGTAGGAATCTAAGTTTTTGACATCGAGGACCCTGTGCCAACTTGAGGGGGGACAAAAACCTTCAAAATTTCCGGACTTTTTTCAGTTTCTCGTATATATCTCCTAAACTTAGTGTTAAACGTATACTATGTCTTTCAAAAAGTTGTAGAATATTAAATTTTCTTCAGTTTTCACAAGTCAGACCGATGTTTTGTTCCAAAACTAACTGAGATAGAACAGATCAAAAATTGAAGAAAATTTCGTCATAGGCGCGCCGCGTCTGAAGAGAGTACAAAACACAAAATATATTTGTATAGTATTAAATATCAATTTTAAAAAATAAATAAATAATGGTGCCTATATTCTACACATTAGAAATAATAAAGGTGCGTTGTCCGAATTCTTTTAAGTTTATTTGATAAAAAATAGGCAGTTGTTAATCATTTTTTATTTTTGGAAATCTGCATCCAACTACAATCTGCAACAGCATAAATGTTCAAATATTAGCTCTAAAAATATTTCGCTTCTTTAAGCACTATATATATACTTATAAAGAAACTGCAATATAAAAGTTATAAAAACTGTTTATTATATTTATTATAATTTTTTCAAATTAACAAAAAATGAAAAATTTTGATTTCAAAAATTTATGACAAGCAAACAAACAAGTTTTTGATAACTTTTATAACGTGTTCTTGTTAAGTAAATATATAAGAATTCCAAGATGCGTATCATTTATAGACCTATTATTTTAATAGTAGTCTCGTTTTCAATACAAGCCGAAGTTCTAAAAAGGTAAAAATAATTATTTATTTCCAAAAATCTCAGTTGAATTACAGTTTGAAACTGGTGTCATAAAAGTGAAGTATGTCATAAACTTTAGTTACATAGACACCATCTTCAAACTGTAATTCAGCTGAGATTTTTATAAATAAATAATTATTTTTACCTTTCTAGTGCATATTTTTGAAGCCGGTTGTTTTTGTTAAAAGTTTTTATGTAGACACTATATGGGACTGTACATTAAAGATTTTTAAAATTGTTAAATTTTGTTAATATAAATAGTTTGATTTAATTAATGAGATTTGCAAATAAGTAATTATTTTTACCATTTTAGTGCATCTGTTTTTCAAAAGTTGGTGGTGGCCGAGGAAAATTCGGTGGTGGCCGAGGGGTTTAAATTTCACTTCCCGTCCCAAGTAGCGGAGGTTCGAACCCCGGGTCGGCGTGTACCAATAAGTCTTTTCTTAATTTCTCAAGTACACTGATTCACACTACTGGCTTTTCGGTGAAGGAAAACATCGTGAGGCAACCTGCATATGTCAAAAAAAAAAACGACGTATGTGAAGTCCACAATCCGCACTGGGCCCGCGTGTGGCCCAAATCACCGTCGCTTATGAGGGTAGGCCGAGCCCCAACAGTGAAGACGTATGAAGGCTGGCAAGATAGTGTGCATGTTTTTGCAACCGGTTGGTTTTTTTTTGTTAAAAAGTTTTTATTTTTCACTTTGGAGTGACGAATTGCTTTTTTTTCTCGTGCACTACAAATATCGATACTTGTAAGAAAATCTACATAAAAGGCGTTTCACCAGTTCTAAATTAACACTAATAATATTTTTTCGACCAAAAATTTAAGTTTAAAATTCACTACATTAATATGGGACCACCTCAAAACTATACCCTATTAAATAAAAATAAATAAATTTGCAAATCCGTCTATATATGACGGAGTTATTTCCGAACCTTCCAGAAAAAAAAATACAAACATCCGAATTGAGAACCTCCTCCTTTTTTTAAAGTCAGTTAAAAATCTTGGCAGTAAAATCTCAGTTAAAAAGGTTACCTTTTCTGCTGCTATATATAAATTACACCACTGGCATTGAATAGCAATGGACTTACCTGAAAAATTAAACAGAAAATTGGTAAGTATAGCTTATGTTTATTTATTTTATTATGATGTGGGTGTATATCCCCCCTAGTTACACACCCACATAATAGAAGAAAATAAACATACATCTTAATTTTTTTCCATTGATAGAATTAAAACATCGCTAATATTCTCATGCAAAATTAAATTTACCAAATTTCCAAAGTTAAAAATGTTAAGAGCCCAAATGAGCCTTAGGCCATAATCTTCACTCTAGCCCAGTACGAATAAACAAATATTGTTAATAGCCATGGCCACTCTGCCGTTATATGAAAAAGCCAGAACCGAAGGTTTAGCGTCCAAAACAACCAAAAAGTTTGTCACTCCTAAATAATTTTCATTTACTAAGCTAACACAAAACTTAAAATTCAAAATATTTTTTTCTTAATAGTTATACGTCACTTTAGGACGGTGATTATGAAAAAATAGCATAAGTATACAGATCTCTAAGCAGAAAAAATAGTGTTTTCTTGTTGTCCATAATTTAAAACACAGTTTTGTGATGTGCAAACCAAGCACCTTCTACCTCTAGTTAATGCCAATTTTTAATTTATTTTTATAACGGTACATATAATTTGCTAAATACAAAACCTAGGGCTGTTATTAACAAATTTTTAATTGAAATTATAACATTAGATTTATATAGTCGGTGCTTTTCGCCCATACTAAGTTTATATTCTGGGGTGGGTATTATATTAACTCGACTAACAGATTAATTTTTAAGTTAACTTCATAAAATATTAACGGACTCGGTATCTTCCGTTAAATTTTCCCAAGTCCGTTAGTCGTTAATCCAGTACCTACTATTTGCCAACTAACCGCGGCTTTTCACCCGAACTTCCGGTTGATATGGCTGGAAACGTATGACAGCAGTCGATAATAAATCGGTTTATTAAAAATAATATATATGTAATAAATAAATAAATAAATACACTCTCAGGCGCTGCAGTTGAAGTTGCAGTCTTTTTTCCACAGGCAAAAATATTTTAACGCTGAAACGAGCCTTGCTTTTAGACTAGAACTTAAACATATTATATCCACGTTATCAAGAAGACTAAATTACATACTCCAATTATACATCTTTATTTTGTTCCTAACCTGTTAACTTCCAGGACCCAAATTAACAGTTATCATAAGTAGACCAAGCGCAACGATATAAAAAAAATAAAGTGTTAATCCGTTAGGAGTAACGTTAACTTGCGTTAACTTTTTCGAAAATAACGCTTTAACGAAGTTTTTAGAACTTTTTTTAGTAACGGATTAACGATGTTAAATATTTGATTAACGGTGCCCAGCTACGTGTATGCCATATTTATCTGGCTTTATGCCCTCTTAAGAACACACGCGCTTCGCACGCTTGCTCAGTATTCAGAGTACAATCTAAATCTTATCAAGTTATACATTTTTTATTACACGTGGGAAGCTGATTCATTAATGAATTACAAAACCTATATAACTCGTGATAATAGCACTGCTTACAAATAATACAGATAAGGATATGAGAACTATAATATTAATAAGATGAACGTAAAAATCGCAATCAAAAAAGGGGTTTGAATATTTTACTATGGAGCCCGTCCTACACGCCGGTCGTCTTTATATTTTTAAATATTAGAAACATTGTTTTTGTTGTGTTAAATAGCCATGCATCACGCATTTTTAAAAACTGTAAATAGCTAAAAATAAAGGTGCAAGGTCCAAGGGTTTGTGGCCGTCAGAAAAGTTTTATTTATATATGTCGCAGGCAAATTGTATAATTCGCCGTTTTTCAATATGCCTAAGCAGATCGTAAAGAATGGAATAGAAATTATCATATAAATGAACAGATTATTATATGAAGCTTGGATTACATCGTTCAAAATCTATGCGTGAATTTTCAAGATAACTTACTGAACTTAACTTATTTAGGACTGCCTAAGTAAGGCTAATATTGTATATATTACATCGGTTCCGGTATTCAATGGATGCTTTTATTTAGTTTTTAGGGTTCCGTGCCTTAAAAGGAGAAAAAGGAACCCTTTATATTTTTCTTAGGAACGCGTAAAGTTGAAATTAATATCAAATATGAAAGTCTACGATCCCTTAATGCTGTAAAATAATTAAGCTTCTATGTCAAGGCAATAGAAAAACACGGGCGAAATATTTTTCTCGCAAATTTTGGCATCCACTAATAAATAAATTTGTCCTAGAATCATGAAATTTGACATGAATATAGGAAAAAAACCGTTAACTTGTAGTTATAACACATTAAAAAGTTTGTCTATCTGTTAATACATTTATACTCAACTTACCTCCGTAAGTTGGAATTAATATGAAATAACTAAAATCTACGGTCACTTAAAGTTGTAAAAAATCAAGTTTTCTAAGTCAATGCAACAAAATAATATGCCCAAAATACGGTCATTATTGTCGCAGAGACAAATAAATCAAAACCTATGGGGTACTTCCTGTTGACCTAGAATCATGAAATTTGGCAAGAAGCAAGATGTTAAATCACAAATATAGAAAAAAACCCAAAAACTTATAATTAAAGCATAAACCTGTGAGACTTGATCTCATGATACATATATACATATAATAAGTTTATACGGAACCCTCGGTGCGCCAGCCAGACTCGCACTTTGTCGGTTTTTTTTTTAACATATGCGTTAACCCACCACCTTGAAAATTAACAGGTAAATATTTTACTTAAATAACATAGGGAACCGCTTAAAAAATTTTTTTCAGTTTATCCTACAAAAAGGTGTATAAATTTTACCGATTTCAGAGAAAAAAAACGAATCTCGCACTTTGTCGGTTTTTTTTTTAACATATGCGTTAACCAACCACCTTGAAAATTAACATGTAAATATTTTACTTAAATAACATAGGGAACCGCTTAAAAATTTTTTTTCAGTTTATCCTACAAAAAGGTGTATAAATTTTACCGATTTCAGAGAAAAAAAACGAATGCTAAGTATACTGTAGTTGCTGACACTTTCTTTCATACTTGAGAGCGCTCAGGAAATAGAAGCTCGGCTAGTAAATGAAGGCGTAGTAAGTACCTAATCCCGAAATAGTAATAGAATGTAATGTCGACGCAATACTGTGTTTACCTCAAGGTGAATTATTGTAGCTCAAAGCGTTCAAATGAAAAACAATATTTTATGATTGACTGATTTACTATAGTTATCACCAAATTAATCAGTTACATCAGTTGATAAACCCAGATTTGCTCGTGGCCTACTTGCATTGACCTCAAGATGGCCTTGCATTTTAAACAAGGGCATTTTTTACAAGAAAAAAGACAAAGAAAACACAACAATTGTTTGCTGAGCAAGTTTGGTAGATAGTAGACAATTTGCTTATTTTTTATATTATCTAGATCAAAAAACCATTATTATTTGATGTTCTTAAATTTTTATATTATTACAACCTTGGCAATGTTGGTTTTTTTTCTTTTTCGTTCTTAAGACCAGCTGTTCCAATGTTTTTTTTAAATGGTTTTTTAAATAAACCTCAATATCATTTCAATTCAAAAACACTTATTAATGGATGCTTCTTCAAATATGGCTATAATCTGATATTTGATTTTCGCGCTAAAATAAATATAACCTTTTTTTAGACGTACTAAACTAACAATTTTCTTGTGTTATCGAATAGAAACAGAGGTAAATTTAAAATATCAATCGGTCTTTTGCTTAAAAAAAAATAAAAAATCGGTCAAGTACGAGTCGAACTCGCGCCCTGTGGGTTCCGTTAGTACCAGGTATTATCAAAAAAAAAAAACTCTACCATGAGTTTACAACATAGTTTTCTGTCGAATAACCAGTGATTAGTAAAACACATGGTGACTTTTTATCTCCATAACTTTTTGAATTTAAAATATGTTATTTTTATTATTGCGTAACTTGTATTTAAATTAATTAGTAAAACTCATTACAAAATATGAAAAGTAGTTTTTGACAAGGACATGATGCTAATCTACGTTTGTATAAAGATTAGATCGACTTCCTTCCTTAACAGTATATGTTGAGTTGATGAATATAATAAGGAACCACGTTCCTTCAACCTCTCGAACAAGTAATATCTTTAGACCTTAGTTCCTGAACCACTAATGAGGAAGAGAGACAAGTACATTATTGTAAGACGATTTTATGTATATAAATATTATAAATGCAAAAGTAACTCTCCCTGTCTGTCTGTTACCTCTTCACGCTTTAACCGCTGTGTCGATTAAGATGAAATTTGGCATGGAGATAGTTTGTGTCCTGGGGAAGGACATAGGCTGTTTGAAACCAAGTTTAGGGCGGGTGGAACCGCGGGCAAAAGCTACTCTTTAAGAACTGATTGGCAAACAGATAATACGCGTTATTAGGCAGTTAACCCACTTGATTACGGCACGAAACACGTTTTTACACGTGCAAATATGTGCTACCTTATCTAACATTTTCATCTCTGAAAAAACCGTTTTTTACAAAAATTTTTCTACCGGTTTTCTACAGGTCACGACATCTTTGATTTGTACAAAGCATTATTGTGCATCATAAGAATGCTGTCAAACTTTTACGATTGGTTGCAATTAGGTACAATGCACGGAAAAAAATGATTGTACTAAATGGTAAATAGTTGTCATATATAGTACAATAAAAATTGTAAACTAATGATAAAATGTTATTACCATTATTATTATAAACATGTGTGGAGTTCTTCAAGAAAGAAGTTATTAGATTTCTGAAGGGTCGGCAGCGCGCGAGTGATACCCCTGGTGTTGCAAGCGTCCATAGGCTACGGTGACCGCTTACCATCAGGCGGACCGTAGGCTTGTTTGCCACCTTAGTGGTAAAAAAAAAAACAATAGGAGGGAGGTGCACTCCTACACATGTGGATGGTGTACTTCTGTGAGTGAGTGCTACTGAATTTTTAGCGGATTTGCAAGGTAATAACATTTTATCAAAATAATGAATTTCCGCAAAGTAACGCCTGATTCTATCAATAATTGTAAAGGCAACTATACTCTGTTTATAGTAACTATTAATAATTGTAAAGACAACTATACTCTGGTTATAGTTACTATGTGTATTATTAACTTTAATAAAAAACCTGAATATAGTAGATAACTATTACAATAATTTGGTTGACTTTACAATTTTCATTGCACTATATGTGATAACTATATATGTATATATATACACATTGTAAAAACACCACGACGGATACAAGTGTGTGCCCCAAGTGTTGCAAGCGTTCATAGGCTACAGTGACCGCTTACCATCGGGCGGATCGCAAGCCTGTTTGCCTCCTTAGTGGTATAAAAAAAATGTATTAGACAAACACAAGCTATGCCAATATTACACAAACATACACAGTCTCATAAAGTACAGTAGCGAGTGCTATAACTTTTTAGACAGTTTGTAATGACGTATGTACAAAACTAAGACAAGGCAGGACACATACCGCTGCTGTTGGTGCTGGAGATGAGGATATCGTAGGGTTGTCCTGGGCAGCAGACAGCACCCATGTTGCTGCAAACACACCAGCCGCTAAACAGACTGTCCTTTTTCGCAACATAGTCACCCTGAAACCGATAACATTAAAAATAAAAACTCCAGCACACCATTTTTCTAAATAACTATAACTTTTGTAAACCTTTTTCCCTTGATCTACAGATTATAAAGTACCAGGGGCCTTTTGCAAACTCTTCACGCTACAAATCCTACTCTTCAATCAGGTTTCTTTTCCTAAAATCTTTTGAAGACTTAAATTATAAGAGAAAGTTGCCAACTCATTTGCACTTTTGATTTGCATTTGTATACTATCAAGAATGCAGATTTGCAGAGTTGCATAGTTCAATAGGCTCCAGCCCCATTTTCACTTTGTCGTCGAACGTCACGCTTCCTACATCACGCTATCAATGTTTCTTCGGTAGATCAGCATATATACAAACTGAATCGCAAGTTAAGTAAATCACGGCAGTCCCCATGTATCATATCCTACCGCTATAAGTATTATTAAGTCACAGTTTTTAATCCCAAAGGCTCATCACCTGTCACGCAGGACTTATAAAGTGGTTGGTGAAAAGAGGTTGTCCTCCCCCACATTATGATATGGGTTCAGGCATGGTTTATACCCCTTCTGGCGACGAAAACCGTGTATATATACGTCGCAGCCATCTGGTTAAATTAGCCAGTTCATTGGACGCCTAGGCAGATCGTCAAGTATGGACAAGAAAGGAACAGAAATCGCACTGTATAAGTCATGTATGTTGGGTTAGGTTCAGTTTCTCTTTTGTAAACGTAGATGCGGAGCGAGCGAAGCGAGCAGGAGCGTTCCAGTAAGTTTAATTTAATAACCTGTTCTGTTTTATGATAATTTCTTTTCCATATTTAACGATCTGTCTAGGCGCCCAATAAACTTAACAACATGGCTGCGACATATACATACATGCATAAAGATTCTTTATTTATATGAACTTTTTAACAAAAAAAACAACCGGCTGCAAAAAGATGCACTAAAAAAGGTAAAAATAATTACTAATTTTCAAAAATCTAATCTGAATTACAGTTTGAAATTGGTGTCATGCAAGCAAAGTGTGTTATAAACTGTTACATAGGTACATAGACACCAACTTCAAACTGTAATTCAGATGAGATTTTTGGAAATCAGTAATTATTTTTATCTTTTTAGTGCATCTTTTACATCATACTCGTAACCAAGTTTTATACAATCATCAACATAAAAGGCGTTTCACCAGTAGTTCCAACTTAACATTAATAATTTTTTTTCTCTAACAGTTTTAGATTTAAATTCACTATAATAATATTGGACCACCTGGAAAGTATAATAACCTTTTGAATAAAAAAAAGAATTTCTGAAATCGGTCCAGTCGTCTTCGAGAAATCGGGTAACATACATAAAAAAAAAAAGTCTCCGACGAATTGAGAACCTCCTCCTTTTTTGAAGTCGGTTAAAAAAGTATTACTCAAAATGAAATAGTTAATAATAATACTAGCTGACCCAGCAACCATTGCTTCTTTTTTTAAAAACGACTTGCGCGGAAACTTTTGTGAAAGTAATTTCAAAACTTTTCACGGCGTGTGCATTTACCAAAATTTCATTGCAATCAGTCCTCTCTTAGTAACCGACACCGACTCGCACTTACCCATTTTTTTTTTCTCAACAACCTTTCCCGGCGTGTTCCAAAAAACTTAAAAAATCACTACAATCGTTTTACCCTTAGTGCCGACTCCCAGTAAACCCTTTTTTCTTTCATAAAAACCTTGCCCCAACAATAACGAACACAACAAAAAAGAATTATCCAATTTGGTGACGTCGTTCGGAAGACACAGCGTGATCAAGGGATTCATCCATACTAATAATATAAATGCGAAAGTAACTCTGTCTGTATGTCTGTTATCTCTTCACGCCAAAACCGCTGAACCGATTTAGATGAAATTTGGTATGGAGATAGTTTGAGTCCCGGGAAGGGACATAGGATTGTTTTTATCCTGAAAGATTTACAAGTTTCCGTGGGAATAACTATAACCGAGCGCAAACGAACTATGGCTTGCTATAGCAAACTTTATAAGAACCTATAATTAAAGAGTTGACATAAGAATTCTTGGTGTTGGAGTCGCTGGCAATATTCATTAATTACCTGCTATCCCATTAATATGATAAGTGTGAAAGTTTGAATATTTAGTTGTTTGTTTAGTTGTTTTACTCAATCACGCTTCAACTTGACAAATATACAGGTCCTGGATTAGGACATAGGTTATTTTTCATCTCGGAAAATTCAACAGTTCCCGCGGGAGTAACTATAACCGAATTCCACGAATGAACCATAGCTGCAGCTATAGCTTGCTATAACAAACTTCTTTAGTATAATCAAGGAAATGCCGTAAGAATGCCACGAAGATAACCAAATTTAGGGCGGGCGGAGCCGCTGGCAAAAGCTAGTTATAGAAAAATTTCAGTGATTGCTTAGTTGTTAAGGTATGCTAAATGCTTAAGAATGCTAAGTAGGTACCTACGTGGTGTACTAATAATATTGTAATGCAGCTGAGCATTTTACTATTATTTGAACATAAAACCAAACATAACATAGTACAAACATCTAGGTTGGTATTTTGATTACATGTAGATAGATTATACGCAAAATATATGTCTACTCATACATAAAGTTGATTTCAATACCAAAATAATATTTTATTAGTTTTCATACTATTTAGACAACATTGAAATTGAACTTTGGGTAGATACCCAAAGAAAGTATGAGGAAAAGCATCAAAAATGTTATAATGAAAATTCAGCTAAAAATTACCTACGTACCGTTATAAAAATAAATCGAAAATTGGCAACAACTAGAGGTCGCAAGTCCGGCCCCATATGGAGTACTGCTGCCATCTCTGGGCGGGTGCACCCGGATACCAGCTTGGCCCTTTTGACTCGGTTCAACGACGGGCTGTGAGAATTGTCGACGATCCCAAACTCACTTGCGGTATTGAACCCTTAAGTCTGAGGAGAGACTTTGCCTCCCTGTGTGTGTTCTACCGCTTGTACAATGGATTGTGTTCTGAGGAATTGTTCGAAATGATGCCCACGGCTACTTTCTACCATCGCACCGCTCGCCATCGACAGGGAATTCATTCTCACACTTTGGAACCAAAATGGTCGCGAACAGTGCGGTTTCAGAGAAACTTCCTCCCGCGAACCCTTGGGTTGTGGAATGAGCTCCCTGCCAAGGTTTTCTCTAAGGACTACAGTATGGGGTTCTTCAAAAAAGAAGTTATTAGATTTCTGAAGGGTCGGCAATGCCCCTGGTGTTGCAAGCGTCCATAGGCTACGGTGACCGCTTACCATCAGGCGGACCGTAGGCTTGTTTGCCACCTTAGTGGTATAAAAAAAAAAAAAAAAAAAAAAAAAAAAAAAAGGTAAATTCGTTTTTTTTTTGATCGATAAAATGTTATAGTATCTATTTGTTTTTTTTTTTTTTTGTAATATTGATTTGGATCCGATTTCATCATATCAGCTTATATTGGTCCACCGCTGGACATAAGCCTCCTCTATAGCGCGCCATTTCTCCCGGTATTCTGCCTTCCGCATCCAGCCACCACCATCCACATTTTTAAGGTCGTCGGTCCACCGGGCTGGAGGGCGTCCCACGCTTTGCCTTCCCATACACGGTCTCCACTCTAGGACACGTCTGCTCCATCGGTCATCGGTCCTCCGACAGACGTGGCCAGCCCACTGCCACTTCAGCTTGCTAATTCTGCGAGCTATGTCGGTAACTTTGGGTCTCTTCAGGATGTCCTCATTTCGGATTCGATCCCTTAGAGACACTCCGAGCATAGCTCCGCGCTGTGCGACCTTGAACTTATGGACCAGCCCTGCTGTAAGTGTCCACGTTTCGGCGGCGTAAGTCATGACTGGTAGATGCATTGGTCAAAGACTTTCGTCTTTAGACTTTGCGGTATAGGCGACGTGAAGACTTGACGAAGTTTACCCTACCTTAGCTGGATCCTCCTGTCGGCTTCCTTCTCAAAATTGTTCCGGCCCAGTTGGATTTTTTGTTCAAGGTACACATAATCCTGGACAACTTCGAGTAAGGTACCCGCGACGTATACTGGCATTGGCACGACGTGTTGGTTGAACATGACTTTTGTCTTATCCAAATTCATGCCAAGGCCCACTCGTCGAGAGGATTCGTCTAGGGAGTGCAACATTTCACTCAGTTCTTCCAATGACTCTGCCATAATGACGATGTCGTCGGCAAACCTTAAGTGTGTGATTATGTTTATGCCCTGCCCAGCCCAGTCCAAGGTTTTGAAGACATCTTCTAGCGCATTGGTGAACAGTTTCGGGGATATAACTTCCCACTGTCTTACATCTCTACGCAGCGTTGTAAAGACATCGCAGCACCTCAATATATCGCCAGTCTATACGCCATCGCTGCAGAGAATCTAGCACAGCCCAGGTTTTGATGGAGTCAAAGGCTTTCTCGTAGTCCACAAACGCCATACACAACGGCCGGTCCTGAGCCGCCCGCGTCCATCGCTTTCCTGCGGCTCTAACCAGGTCGTCTGTCCCACGCTGCGTCTTCCGATCTGTGGTCGCCACTCAAGAACCTTTCTTCCCTATCGGTTATCGGTTCGACGAGCGATGTGGCCTGCCCACTTAAGCTTGCTGACTTTTTAAGCTATTTCGGTTACTTTGGTTCTTCGGCGAATATCCTCGTTTCGGATTTTGTCGCGCAAAGAAACACCGAGCATGGCTCTTTCCATAGCTCGCTGAGCGACTCTGAGCTTATTTAAGAGGCCAACAGTTAGAGTTTCTGTACCGTAAGTCATCACTGGCAACACACAGTGATTGTAGACTTTTATCTTTAGCCACTGAGGTATTTTGGACGAATCCTCATATCCTTTCCACTCTAGTAGCCAGAGTAGGGATTGCAATCCCGCACCTTCAAAACGCGGATCCGCAAATGGAAAATTTGGCACTTAAACATTCACGTAAACGCGTGTAGCACGAGTGCGACGTTTCAGTTGTTCATAAATGGCACTGCGCTGCGCCTGCGCACGTCTTTCTGGAGGTGATCAGTGTTGTGTTTTCGTATTCACCGTCCCGCGTTTAATATAGCGATACAATAAATACCATTTGATTCTTAAGAGGATACGATTCGCGGCGCCTCGCAGCGGGCTTCATACAAACGAATTTCTCATTTGTTTTTGACCTTTACTGATCTATCACTATGAAATTTCTTAGTCATTATCCCAAGCTGAATATATTTCTCTGTGGTTTTCCAAAATTTTGTAATTTATTTTATTAACTAGAAATCTTTTTTTAAACCATTTGTATAAAAAAACTAGAATCCTGTATAACTTTTATACTATAAAATTTAACAGAAAACTGACACACTGCAGATCTAGGTATTTATTACTAAAACATGACTTCAAAATTTCGTGGTTCAAAATTTTATCAGCAAGTGTCAACATAAGAAAAAGTTCGTTTGTATGAAGCACGCTGAGATGCGCACCGAATCGTATTCTCTTAAAGAGTGTATTTTTAAAAATTATCACAATAGGTGGATTTCATAGTAACAGCATCTAAGAGAAAGTTATGATTTGATTGTTAGTTATTATATGTCCAGAAAAAGGACATAGGCTACTTGCAAACGTCAAACGTGAGTCATTTTTTTTCTATAATTGAGAAGTTGCCATTGAAATCCTATACCGATAGCGAATTTAGGGCTGGTGAAACCACGGGCAAAAACTAGTGTACCATATGGATTACAATTTCTGATCTAAAAGCCGTATTTAGAACATTTTGAATTCCGGAACACATATTATGCGAGCTTTCGTTAATATTTCTGCTAAAATTGCGTAGAAATAAAACATCACAGGTGTATTTCAGAAACCATACAAAATTTCCTAAAATAGCTTATGGCTAGTGTTATTATTTGTATGAAGTACATATTTGAAATTTTATTTATAGGAAAAGAAAAGAAAACATATGAGTATATATGAATGTATAAAACTAATGGTGACGCTAGTTAGCTACTTACCGTCATTTTTTCCAGATTTTTAGAAGTCACGGTTCCAAAGTTAAAGTGATAGGGGAGACGCAATCTATTAACCTTTAAAAGCTCATCACTCTTACATCATGCACTTGAGAAAAAAGTTACTTATAAGCATGATTTATTAATAATAAAATACTGCACATTAGTGCAATCCGAATTACATCCAAGCAAAGCCAAGTTTTAGTGGTAGTATTAATTTAAAATAGATAAGAAAATTACCTACTCAAAAAATTCCACGTTATAAAGGATTGCATTCGTAAGTTTACATGCTTGAAACTTTTCATACTTTCAATCGTAATCGTATCGTTTTGCCACTAGTTTCTTTTGGGTAGCGTTTTTAGGGTTCCGTACCCAATGGGTAAAAAACGGGACCCTATTACTAAGACTCCGCTGTCTGTCCGTCCATCCGGCTGTCACCAGGCTGTATCTCATGAACCATGATAGATAGTTGAAATTTTTACAGAAGATGTATTTCAGTTGGCGCTTTGAGAACAAATACTAAAAAACAGAATAAAATAAATATTTAAGGGGGCTCCCATACAACCAACGTGATTTTTTTGCTAGTTTTTGCTCGATAATGATAACAGCAATAGACGCTTGAAATATTCATAGAATATTTAGTTATATATTCACTTTAAAAATAAATTATTAAATTAAAATAAAACAAATATTTAAGGGCGGGTCCCGCACAACAAACGTGATTTTTTGCCGTTTTTATAGATAATGGTACGGAACCCTTCGTGCGCGAGTCCGACTCGCACTTCGCCGTTTTTTCACGTTAAACGTAACTAATAGCATCAAGTGATATTACATACACTGTGCTAATCGTATAAAAACCGACCTAACATCGTCCTTGACATATCTGTTCACCGGATGAAAAGTATTTTTTTATCAAACATATGTCAACAAATTTATCACAGATGCCTTATAATTTAAAATATCTTTAGTTTAATGTTTATTTTCATCAGAAGGCAGATGAGTACAAATGGCTACATTAACTCACCTGTTTATACTGGCAATCCAGTAATAGGTAATAGAAAAAGGTAGGCAATATTCCCTGTGCTTTGCACTTTTGATTGGTATTAAATTTGTTAAAAAACCGAATTAAATATTTAAAACGATCAGGGGCAAGTTTTATTTTAACTACCCAAAAATTGTGTATGTAAGTTTGTACCTACGCCCAATATTAAGAGATTAAAACGGTTATTTTAACAGAATAGACTTGTAATCTACAAGTAATGAACTATTTTCTGCAATTTTTTGGTCATGGTAAACATCGTAAGGAAACTAGCAAACGTCAAAAACAAATGTTTATAATTATATTGTTTTGTTTACATAAAGGCTTTTTCTTTATTTGGTCAGTGTCCATTGAGTCAGTCAGTAAGTCCAGACACATTGTTTCATACGTAGGTAATTAGGTATGTATAGATAATCCAATCATTTATGTCAACTGGCCTTTATTTTAATTATCTCTGAAATATGAGAGTATTTAACAAGAAGTTTATGCCGCGGTTCTACCCCCCTAAATTAGGTTATCGATGTAGGATTTCAACGGCAACTCTTTAATTATAGAAAAAAAAAACCAAGTCACACTTGACGTTTTGAAGTAGCCTATGCCCTTCCCTAGGACTCAAACTATTTTCATGCCAAATTTGGCCTAGGTTCAACCCGCCCTAAATTCGGTTACCTATCGGTGTAGGATTTCAACGGCAACTCTTCAATTATAGAAAAGAAACCAACTCACACTTGACGTTTTCAAGAAGCCTATGTCCTTTTCCGGGACTCAAACTATCACATACCAAAATACTAAATTTAATTGAAATTGGTTGAGCGGTTTAAGCGTGAGCGTGAACAGACAGAGTTACTTTCGCATTTATAATATTAGTATGGATTGATTACATGATGATACAAAAAAATAATTGATTAATTAACATAAACAGAACCATTGCTATTTTTTTTCACATTGCCAGTTTATTGGAGCTATGAAATGGTTTAACCATAAAGTAACAATGGGTCAAAACATTTCATAGTTTTACGAAAATCATTTGTGTAATAATATCTGAAGGAGAAAAAGAAAAATATTTATTTGGCACTCAAAAACATAATAATCCCTAACTTGTTTAGTGAGTGCCAAAAAGGTCTTTTACTAAGTATAAGCTGCAAGAAAAGCTGCAGCACTGATATTTTGTAGGAGCCTTTTCGGGTTGTCACGAACCAGTGTGACGGTGATTTAGTGAAAACATAAAATTAACCATAACACTTATACTCATACATAAGCTAAGGCTGTATGGTTTAAAACCTTTGCACACTGCGTGGACAAATAAATTATTAGAATCTGTGAAATTAACATATTTTTTTTCACTAGTAAAGTGTGGCTGATACAGCCATTACTGCTCCACCGGACTTTTGGAGCGAGACTCTGAAGGAGGACTCTGAAACAGCGTGGAAACCTCCGCAAGGTTATGATTTCAAGCAGGACATCGATCATAAAAACGAAACACAACAACGTGCATGCTGGACATGTTGGTGGAGTTCAGAAAATAATTAATGATAAATATCCCAAAGCAAAGTATTTCCACTGTGCTGGTCACATATTAAATCTTGTTGTCAATGATTCAAATAATTTGAGTGAAATAAGAAATACTGCTGGAATGATAAAGGAAACTATAACTTTTTTTAGAGAGAGCATTTTACGGCGAAAAAAAATTCCAAATATTCCCTTGTTTTGCGAAACCAGATGGTCTGCAAAGTACAAAAGTATTCGAATTTTCGCTCAAAATTTCACCAAAATTGTAGAAGCATTACAAGACCTCTCCGATTCAATGCCACTAATTCTAAGACAAAGGTTAGAGCTTACTTTATTTTGGTATTGCATATTATTGCTACTTACTTGGCAAAGCTTGAGCCTATCTGCAACCAGCTTCAACAAATGGATTTTGACATTAATTCAGTGAATTACCACATTTGCAAACTCACTAAAATAATAGAGGGTCACAGACAAAACGCATCGCAGGAATTTACTGCTATATTTGGCGAAGCTAAACAAAGTTGCGAAGACCTTAGTATTGAGATTAAATGCCAACGAGTTTACGAAACGACAGGCTCATCGATCCAACCACCCATTCGAAAACGTTGAAGAATTTTACAGAAGAGCTTTATATATCCCTTACCTTGATTCGATCATTTCTTCTTTAAAAGACAGATTTTCTGAAACACATAAAAAATCATTTTCTCTGTTACAACTACACCCAAAAATAATAAAAGGCCTCAGTAAAGAAGAATTTCTTAGAGCTGCAAAAGACATTTTTATGGCGATCTTTTACCTAATTTTATTTCAGAAATCACGACTTGGTTTGAAATGTGGAAATATCCACAGCCAGCAGCAAATGATATCAGTGGAGTTGATCGATATGAAAAACATCTTAAAGACTACATCAACAAGGCAAAAGATTTCTTTCCTTCAGTAGCAGAAGCGTTCAAGATTGGCCTTAGTCTACCCGTCACAACGTGCACAATAGAAAGATCTTTTAGCACACTGAGAAGACTTAAAACTTGGAATAGGTCCACAACAGGTGACGAGCGACTGTCTGGATTATGCTTGTTAAGTGTCCACAGAGGCAAGATAACCAAGGACAATAAAGACAACTTTATAGAAAACATCATTAATAAGTTCGGTCAAAAACCCCGCCGGCTGCAGTTGCTTTTTAAATGAGAATTGTATAATTACTGCCTACTAATTATTGTGAATAAAAAAATGATTTCCAACAGATGGCTTTTTATTTCAATAATTCCTGTTGATCCCGAGATTCCCAAGGGGTGCAAGTGCCGGCGCCCATGTAGCCACTTTTATATCGTTAACATATAGTATATGAGATACTATCGGGAACGCGATCTAGATATGGAATTAACGATAAAACACAGAAAAAAGTAATTAAAGGTTAGAACAGAGTGTGTAATTAGGACGTACATAGTGATGATATGCTAGTGATTATGCCTATTCTCTTTGTATAATGTAATAAAAAAGTGTAAAACTCAAAACCACCAAGAAAAGCAATAGACAATTCATACAAAATAGAACTACTTAATGTATAATTTGAATTGCATTTTACATGAAATATAAATGGAACTATCTATATACTTACTTTTAATAATATCTTCTTACTAAAAAAATACAAAATTAATCAGTCAGACTATAAATATCTAAAACTTAACAAGGGGTAAATATTTAACTACAGATTTCAATATGATCTATTGAGATTTGTTGCATGAGATTGGAGAATTAATTGCAATACCAACAGTTTATTGACATTTGTTAGGTTAACTCAACCATTACAATGTGTTACAGTTCAAGGATGACTTTATTCAAAGAGTATCCCCTTTTTTCCCTGCCCTAGCGACGTCAGGCGTGGTGCACTCTGAAGTTTAGGTATGAATGCGTACGTGTGACCTCGCTCCCGGTCGGCGGCACCCAAAGTTAGAGCGTGGCGCACACTCGCCCAGACAAGATTATTATTTTAAAGCTCAGGCTGCGCGCTATCGTCATTAGCTAGTGAACCGCGAGCGCGCCTGTCGAGTGATGTCATTGACCGGAGCTATTTGATACATAGCCGTAGATATTTACGCGTTTCTTACGGGAACGGGAGTGACACTTCTGTACAGCTGTACATATTATTGGAGATGAAATGGATAGTTGTTTGTCCGCATACTGGATATCTTTCTCAATGTATCGCAATGCAAATCTGAGTATGTCCGTGGATGTGGAAGATGACAAATGGATTGAATTACCTTCCTTATATGATATTTGATATTTTTGCCTGGCAACAGTGAAATGCAGAAATTCAAATTGCCAGGTATTCTTTTAGGTAGCTATTCAATAGCAAATATTTTTTTCCTGTAAAAAAAGATAACTAGCACACTTGGAAGATAAAGGCTGAAAGTGTTTTTTGCCCATTTTTACATAATATTTTTACCCTCACATCTAGATTACAACTCCTCATTTCAGAACCTATTTGCAATAGCATAACATTATTTGTTTTTTTTTATTTTAAATGAAATCTCCTACTGTTTTACTGTATTTCAAGTTAATATATACAAACAGACTAAAGTCTAGAGTCTATTTGTATATGCTGGGAAAATCACAGTGACATACAAACATACAGTCAGGAATTTATAAGGAAATCTTGTTTTTGGATCTGGTAACCCAACTGGACTACCAGAGAATGTCTTTTAACTATGTTTCTTTTTATATGCCTTGCAATTATTTTACCTTTAGAAAATGTTTGATTTAATTATAAAATCATATAATGCATTTATTACCAATCTGGTCTGTTAATCAAACAATTTTATTTTAAGTTATAGTAATTTATTGTGTATTTGGTATCTGGCTGTATATTAATATTATATTATTTAGGCCAAATAGCAGATAGTTGGTGGTTATCCATTACATCTCTACTTATTTTGTAGGATGCAAATTAGTTACTCTCATGCACGCATGGTCATTGAACTATCGCAACATTAATTTTGGGATCTGACATATTAGTTAGTGAGTTACTTTTAGGTTTAAGCTTACATATAATAATAAAAAAAAACCAGAAAGAAATGTTAAGTAGATAACAATAAAGAACTCTATCTTCTTTACTGCACATCCAAAAATTACTATCTAAGAAAAAAATCATGATGAACATTTTACAATACATAGTTAGGCAGCTTATTGTCCTAAAGCAAATTCTACCGTAGAACCTAATGGTGAAGAAAAAAAATTATGTACTAAAATTGGGTAATCACACCACTCTGTCATCAGTACTGTGAAACAATATTTATTTTCTACAACATATACAGAAACCCATATGATCAGTCTACAGACTTTTAGTGCAGGAAACATCCTGTAGCCTAAGGTTTACAGATGAGTTGGTTATCATTGACATTTTTGCTACTAGACTATATGTGTTTGATATGATCATTCACTTTCATATTGAAAAAAATTATGGCATAAAACAAAAAAAAATATAGGGTATTAGTGTTCTTGCATTAGCACTGCCCGAGGACCTGTTATCCCTAATTGTAGTTCTTTACCATACAAATTTACTATTTTTTAAATCACATTTCTTTTACTATAAAATGAACACATTGACTGCCACGACAATTTTCGGAATTCCGGTCTAAAAAGCCAATTTCATTTAATCATTTTGCATTATTAAAAACTCTAATTATATTACATAGTAATCATCAAAAAGCATAGAAAATGTTTTTTTTTTTAAAAAAAAGGTCTTACAAATCTCGTAGTTGGCTAATTTTTTAAAATTATATTTTCTGTTTATTTATTAATTTCTGTTCATGTAGCCAGCATTGATTTTTTGTTCTCTTCCCAGAAGCCATCTATCCATATTAGCACTGATATGCTACGAGTTTAATCGTAGCTGCACAAAAATGGCAAGTAAACACAGTACGAGATAACTCATAGTCGGCGTCCTAGCAAAGAATGCAATCTACGAGTTATCTCATAATTGGCAGTCAATGTGTTAAAGAAGTAAAATAATGATGAAAAAATTGTATTTCATTTTTATAAAAGGCCACAATTTTATTAGATACCATCGTCCTCAGGCTTCAAAGGGCGCGTTCGTTCTGGGATTAAGAGTTTCCACAAATGGTACTGTTCACACTTTTGATAACGCCAGTTTTGCCACCGATACCTGCGGTTCGTTTAGCTTTAAAACATAACCAATAAAATTTTTGGTTAAAAAACTTGCAAAACGAACGGTTGACGTACACACACTACAATAAAACACACACACACTACAATAAAACATACACACACTACAATAAAACACACACACACTACCATAAACAATGAATATGTATAGGCAGTTTGACAGATTAACACAAAAACCCCACCTCCAGACATGGGTCAATAGTTTCATTTTTCGGTGGCAAAAGTGACAAAAATAACAAAAATATCGTAAACGAAACGCATGACAGTTTGTCACAGATGATACTAAAATTTTGATATTTTTGATACCTATGCTAAACGAACGAATGCCAGGTGGCAAAAGTAATAAAAATTATGATTTTGCATCCCAGAACGAACGCGCCCAAAATACTAATTAAAAACATAACCTGAAACTAAAACTAAAAAGGATAGTTAGAGTCTACTCACAAAAGGCTCAATATTCAAATATTAATATAAGTAGTAAGAAATAACCATAACTTTTTTCAATAATAAAATAAATTTTAATAATGTAAGTTATTAAGACGCTATGAAACGACATTCATTAATATTGTATGTAAAATTAAACAATAATAATAGAAAGAAACTTACATTTTCAATGCCACTGACTGGTCTGCCTGTTTGATCAATAGTATTATGATAGTCTGTTAGTGACACATCACCGCATTACATTAACCTATGAGTAGATTGATTCTTCATTAACACACCATACATTAACACAAAACAACCGATAATAAACCTGCAAAATTAAATTATGTCAAAAATACGGCACGACGACAGACAAGACGTTGCATGAGTGTTGCCAAAAATAAATAAATACACAACTACCACACCAGTGTTGGACGGAGAATTCCTTACTCTATGACAAAGACCCATTTTAAGGTTTTGCCATTATAATGATTAGTAAATAAGTTAGTAAAGCTACCAACTCAAATAGACACTCACTACCGAGCGGCCAAGAAAGTTGGTTTAAGTTTGTTTTTACCGTAAACATCAAGTGGACCGGTAGTCAAAATTCGACTTCGGCAGCTGACTCACAATTACAAAAAAAAACAAATACCTTGTTATGACCTTAGGTTGTTTGAGGTAAGTTGGTTTACGTTAAATTACTTTAGATTGAAGTTTATGGACAGTAGCTGTGACGTTATTTGGTCATCTGTAGTTGAAAATGGTCGTTTTTTATTTTACCTGGACTGATTAAAAATAATAAGTTATTCAGGAGGTACGCACGGACGGAACCAGGGTTGGAATCTGTACTATAATTATTATAGTATTTGTACTATAATTTCACCTTTTGTTTTGTATTATATTCTATCCAAAGCCAAATATCCGTCCAGACATAGTGAGAACCACTTTTTATTTTAATCGGTCGTCTGTATTGGCCGCTCGTTAGTCAGTCTTTATTTGAGATGGTAACTTTACTAATCACAATAACACTTTCTCAAAATGGGACTTTGTCGAGTAAGGAACTCTATGATCTTTGTGTTCTACTTTACACTTCTTGAGTGACTGACTAGCATTGCGTAATAATTTTTTTTTTTTTTCTGAACTGACCATGCAGTTGGCTGTTGCAGCCATTACTGCTTCACCGGGCTTTTTGGGGCGAGACTCTGAAGAAGCCTCAGCCCATATAGCGCGTAACGCTCAAGGGCTCCCCGCGGGGGAAGCCTCGGCTTGGGTTGTCGCTCTCGGGGGCGTCCCTTCGACCAGCGTGAGTCTCGAACCCGAAGGTGAGTCACCGCCAGGAGGGGAGTTCCCCGTTACACGGGTACGGTTGCGATTGAGTGGGGGCGAGAAGCGCCCCGGCACTCTTTGATACCTCGTGTATCCTTGTTGGCGCCGACGAACCCGGGGACGTCGTGCGTTGTGGATTGCACAATTCAATGATTCGGGTGATTTTGCGTACGCTCGAAAAAGCGGACTGCCAAGTCTTTGAAATATTGGGGAATCGTGGGGAGTTCGAAGTCTCTATGTAGGTCCACAGGCACTGCGGACGTTCCAAGAGGCCCCAGAGGCCACTCTGAGAAAGCGGTTTTGGAGGGTCTGAAGTTTGTGGAGATTGCGCTTGGATAACGCCAAGACTACGCTAGCATAAGCTAGTATGGGGCGGATGCAAGTTGTGTAAAGATTCAGCTTATTTCTAAGCGACATCTTACTGTTCTTGCCTATCATGGGATAAAGACGACCGAGGACAAAAGCGGCTCGGTCTCTGACTATTTTGGTGTGAGCGTGGAAGTTCAAACGACTATCCATGGTCACACCGAGATATTTGGTCTTATTTTGCCAGGGAATGGCACGACCGAAAAGAGAGAGAGGGGAGGTGGCCGCGGAGGGCAGCCTACGGTAAAGAGGACAGCAGAGCTTTTGTCGGGATTCACCTCGATTCTCCATTTCCGAAACCATTCGCCTAGGACGGTGATAGCGGGTTGGAGTCTCTTAGTGATTCGACTCACTTGCTTAGCGGTGGTATAGAGAGGGGTATCGTCCGCAAAGAGGGCTAGTTGGGTACCTATCGTTTTAGGGATGTCATTGGTGTACAGAAGGTACAAGATGGGGGCGAGCACGGACCCTTGCGGGACTCCTGCTTCTTTGGGACGGGGGGAAGAGAGAGTGCCTTCAACTTTGTAGCGAAAGCTACGATTCGACAAATAGTCTCGTATGATGAGCACGAGACGATCTGGCAACTGAAAGTTGTACAGTTTAAAAATTAAACCGTTGTGCCAGACTTTGTCGAAAGCTTTTGCTACATCGAAGAAGACAGCGCCCGTGTGGCGGGCCTTACCTAATGCTGGTTGGAAGCCAGTGAGTATATGTTCCGTTATGCGGAGGACTTGATGGACGCATGAGTGTTTGGCACGAAAGCCGAACTGCTCGTCTATTAAAATGCCTCTGGAGACTATAGCGTTCCGTAGGCGAGCGAGGAGGCGTTCATAGAGTTTACCAAGGGCCTTTAGTAAACTTATAGGGCGATAGGAGGACGGCTCGGTACGAGCTTTTTCTGGCTTATGGATGCCTATAACAATTGCATCTTTCCATTGAGAAGGAAAGATGCAATGTTCGATAGCAGCGTTAAAGATCGCTACTAGGAGGCAGAGAAGGGGAAGAGTGGGGCGCTTTAGGATATCGTTAGAGATACCGTCCGCACCGGAGGCTTTACGGGGGCGTAGGTCTTTGATGACCTGTATGACTTCGTCGATAGTGACAAGGGGAAGGGGGTCTTGTGGAGGCAGAGAAGTTCTGCGCTCCACTTCGCCGTCTACCTCGCGCACGTGGTCGGGATCGAACGGCTGTGAGCTAAAGGCACATTGGGCTTGAAGGCTAGACGCAAGGCAATCCGCTTTTTCGTCGTCATTGAACGCGGGAACGTTGTTGGGACGAGTTAACGGAGGGAGAGAGTTGGCGGTGTCGGATTTTAGAGCTCTGGCTAAGTGCCAATAAGCTTGGTGAGAAGGAGAAATGTTCTCCATAAGATCACCGAAACGTTGGGCGCGAAGCCCAGCTACAGCGGTTCTTACACGGCGGTGTAAATCGTTGAAGCGAGATTTATTTTCGATAGTGGGAGCGCGATCGCGTGTGCGGCGGGCCGCGTTACGCTCAGTCATTAGCGAGATCTGCTGAGGCAGGATTAGGTGGTGATAATCATCAACCGGCACCTGTCTTGAGCACTCGCCAACGGTGGCGGCCAGGTGGCTAGTGAGTGAGTCGATAGCTACGTTTAGGTCGGTCGCGGAAGAGATTACGTTGGGAACGCGGTCTAGATGTGGCGAGCTGGAATTTTCGAGCAATTGCCCAAATTTATCCCAGTCCGTCACGGTTCTAGTGTCGGAAGGAGAGTCCGAAGGGGAACCTAATCGGAGGAGGACAGGGCGGTGGTCCGATGCTTAGCCATGAAGCTGAGCATTTGATTGAGATCGGTGATCTGTACGTTTTCGGCGAACACGACCTCAAAATAGGCTGGGTCGCAGGCCCAAGAAATCTAGGCGAGAATGCCGAAGTGCAGCTGCTCGGCCGTCTGAGCGGCGTTGCGGGGCAGCGCGAGAGAGGGGCGCGGGGGGGCAAGGTGCGTTTGCGCGAGAGTAGGGAATACCCGTGACTGAGACGGGCCCAGGGAGAGCAGACAGAAGTTTGTCTGTCTCTTTAGCTTTTGTTGCGTCAATAAGCACTGGAGGACGGCTCCAGGCGTTGACAGCAGGGACGGGGGCAGGCACAAGCGGAGCCTGTTGGCGGGGGGCGGGAGGTTTACCCTGTTTGGGTTTACGCGAGTTCTGTTTGGGAGCATTGGTGCACCCGCGGTAATTCGCAGGGTCGCCTTCGCTCCCACAGAGTACGCAAGCGACCGGGTCGGATGCGTTAACGCGATCGCGATCACAGTCCGGAGTGGCGTGATTCACGCAGCGCGGTCTACGTCTGCAGTTGCGCTGTGCGTGGCCTTACAACTGGCATCGGTGGCATTGTCCTGGGGTCGACCGCTTGTGCGGAGTCTCGACCCGGACGCTCTTGAGGCTGCACACATCTTTAATATTAAAGATGGCTTTGCCCTCTTTGGTGAGGTCTAGCACTACGAGCACCATGTCGTAGCACTCAGATCGGTTGCGGCCGTTGTACATACGATGTACTTCCCTTACAGGGAGGCCTTGGACGATTAAGTCGTCTGGAACTGTTTTTGCGGAGAATTCCTTAGGGACTCCCCTTATAACTGCCCTGAGCACGCGTTCTTCGGCCAGCGGGTACGTATGTACTCATATTTCTGAGCCGTAAGAAAAGCCGTCAGATTTCGGAAATCTGTCGGTGTCGGGACCTGCACTTTGATGCCGCGCTCGGCATCATTGCGGGCGTGCGTATAGTTAATACGCTTGGCCTTCATAGCGTTAGCAATGTTTAGCCAGGCCCCTTTGTCTTTGTTGACAACAGGGGGCGGAGATTTTTCCTTCCGTCCCGAAGTGGGACAGTCGGCCTGCGAAGAGGTGGCGGCAGGGGTTGTGTCCATGGCGGCTGGCTCAGGGCTGGCCGCCGAGGTGGACGGGGACGCGCTAGGTGCTTTGAGGCGTTTAGCCTCAGAATCGGAGGGAGGAGGAGAAGACTCCTGAGCGGATGCCTCTTTTGACTTGGCGGTCTTCTTCCGCTATTTTCCCTTTTTTGCCCCAGGCCAACCACTTTGAAGCCTTCGTCGTCCTCGTTTGAGGACAACACCGACTCAGCGGACATTACGGCTAACGGGGACAGGGGTGCGGTTTCGGAGGTTGCGGGGGACGGGGTAGCGAGTGACCGAGAAAGGGTCACATCAGCTACCGGAGTGGGGGCACGATTTGGCACAGGGGCCCGAAGAGCGCGGCGAGCGACACGCGGGTCGCGAGAGCGGGGGTCGCGACAGAGAGAGCGCGTGCGGGGAGAGCGAGAGCGCGAACTAGTGCGCGAGCGAGACGGGGAACGCGGCGGCGAACACAGAGAGGGCACGGACTTGTCGTACGCTGTGAGGGCAGCCACAGCCTGGGAAGAGCAGGCTTGGACCAGATCTGAGTGATCGCGAAGACAAGCTTTGATGATCTCCCCTATCTGGTCCCGGGACATACCTTTGAGTACTTCGGCCATCGCGGGAGTGGCCGAGGTGTAGTTTGTGTGTACCTAGTGACTCCCCACCATTGCTGGCGAGGAGCAAGAATACCTAAGTGTGGCCAAGCGCCCCGCAGTGCTACGGATTGCTTGGTGTGTACCTAACTCCTACTCCTACGGCCGGGGTTACGTTGTCACCGTTAGGTTTCCCCCGAGCAACGAGACGTTTATGAATAAGAAACGTTAGGTATACCGCAACTCTGAAAAGAGCTATACGATCTCACCCACCAGCCCTTGAGCACTCGGAACTGGATTTCCACAAACTAGACGCAATCGACACTTAAAACGCGAGAATGCGCGGAGTGGCGAACCGCTGAAGCGGAAATACTACACTAGCGATTAACCCAAAGCCGGACTCATGCCGGGGGAACCAGCGTCAGTCAAAGAGGCAAGCGTGGGTCACCACTATGCGTAGTAGTTCCGCGACTACGAGAACACACACTCACACACAAAAACACACAGTATCGCTTCGATAAACTTCGCGTTATGGGCGTTGAAAAGCGCGAAAGCACACTCAGAGCGGGTCGAGAAGCAATTTCCCAGCCAATACACACAACCGAGCAGCGCTCAACACTCAAGCCGATTTTCCAAAAATTGCGGGCAATAATCCAAACAACAATTCGAGGTCGTCAGCGCTGAGGCAAAACACCACACAGGAATGAGCACCAGCTGAGTCACCACTGCACGGAGCATAATGAGAGCATTTGACGCTCTAGAACACGACCGCACAACACGAAAGTCGAATCGGGAAATGAAATGAATAAATAATAATGAGATGAAAATAAATAATTACTTATTATATATACAAGAAGCTTATATATACCAATATATGAGCTTTTCGACTTTTACTCTATGACTGTAGTAAGTGTGAGAGAGACGTAGGTATGTGATATGCAAAACATAAGATTCCCATATTTGTTCTGTTAGTTACGCGAGTAGTTTGGTAATTTTTTGTATATACTTCAACGTTCGAAACGTAAATTATCTTCATAACATTTTGCTAGATGCAAACTTATGTGCCGGGACATTTCATGACTGTTTTCGCTAAAAACGACTGTTAAGTTTGAGATAAGACAATATGTGGAATATTTAAAACCTTCAACAACCTATTCCTTACATTATGTGCTCTATTCACTATTTTTAATTAAATTAATACTTTGTCCTATTTGTTTTTTTTTTTTTAAATATTTAAATAATAACCAACCTTCAACAGAAGTACTATAATTTTTTGTTGAATACTATATTTTTATTACTTATCTGTGTACTCTCTCTCTCTCAGAGCGTTTCAGTCCAACGCTGGACTAACCCATAGGTTGACGGTCACGTTGCCAACGCCTTTTTGAATAATAAAAAAATATACGACTACCTACCTACCTACCTAACCTAAAAATACTGCCAAGCAAAACAAAGAGTACTGTTATATATAAGCAAAACAAGACATTATTTTATTAAATTACACATACCATTCATTAGTTTGCCGTAGATATATTATTTGAAATGCCATTAGATTACCGCAGGTTTAATGGTCCAGAAGACAGTGTACCTTATAAAAGATTCACTAAAGAATACTTAAAAACTTATGATGAACTTTCTAAAGAATTGGTTAACGATAAACAGTTGCGGAAAGATGGTCGTACACTTGATCAACCACGAAGCATGTGTATGTTTTGTATGTGTTTGTCTATTAAATTTAAATTGAAAGACTTAAAGACTAAGAATTAGGGAAAACGAATGCTTAGTTTTTTTTTTTTTTTCAGTTGCAAAAACTGACATGGTATCCCGAGCCAAAGGTTCCGCTTATGTTGAGCTGAAAAAAACTAAAGTTGTTTGTTCTGTTTTTGATCCTAGAGAAATTCCACATCAAAATGAATTCAGGTGTGTAAATCTGAAACTTTAGATAACTAGTGGTCAATACCATCTCCTCATACCTTTTTCAGCTAAATGAAATCATGAAACAAAGATTTTTATTTTTTTATACCGCTAAGGTAGAAAACAGGTTGAAGGATCCTTGCAACACCTGAGGCATTACTTGCCCCATGGAGACTTCAAAAATCTAATTGCTTCATTCTTGAAGAACCCAATACTGTATTCCTTACAGAAAACCATGGTAGTACAAGCTCATTCTACAACCTAAGAGTTTTAACTTCTCATACTCATCAATATGAACTTTGCAGGTGGTCATACCACAGACTAATAATAAACACTCAGATTATGGTTTCCTCTCAGATATTGGGGGCTAAGAATACCTGGGAATACAAGCTTTTTCTTACCTAGGAATTATTTGGTATAATTCCTGGTATACCCTTAATTTTACAAACAGCAACGAGTATCTATAGAAAATGGTTCATTTTACTATTGGGGGCTAGGAAGACTGACTGTTTTAAATTTCGTAATCTATTGAATAAATGTTATTTTGCAATAGTGCAAAAAAAATGTAACAGTTAATAGAACTGTTGTGCCTCTGTATATGTTGCTGGGGTTTTTCTGATAATAGAGATACCAGTGTAATCTCTAAACAGACCTAGGCTAGGCAAAAACTAGATTAAAACATTTATTGTATAAATTATATAATGAGTATAGTATAAAGTAAGGTATTGTGAAGGAGGGGATTGATGTGCTTTGTAAGTCACGGGCTCTGCTCTTAGTTTCCTGAGCTGCAATGATAAACCTGAAATTCATACTACTGATCCATGAAATCCTACAATGTTTGTTTCTTGCCTATATATTGATTTATTTATCTATAATATATATATAAATGCCACATGGCAATGCAATATTCTTCTGACGAACCCATGGTAAATAAATATATATATATATAATAATTAGGTATTGAGAAGATTGTGTAGAAATATCAGAATTTTTTTCATCAAGGTGAAGTAATTTAACAATTATATGCAATTTTCAGTCAGCTGGGCCAAATATTCTGTGAAGTAAAGTTTGCATCATTTTCTTGCCCTCAACAACGGCGTCCTCATGCACCAGATGCAGAAGATAAAGCACTGTCTGTGGCATTGAGGCAAGCTCTAGAGCCAGCAGTGTGTAGACATCAATTTCCAAATTATCAGGTAGCTGTTGGGAACAGTAAAATTCCATTTTAAATCTTTACATTATAGAAGCTCCTATAAAACCTGATAGTGATAATTTAGACTATGTCTTTACTGTGCATAATAATACGTCATTATTTATTTTTAACATTATTCAGTTCATTTTTTGTATCATTCAAAAAGTTGCTTTTGACTAATAACTTCATCAGGTTTGATACTCAACCACTTCACCTTGGCTAGAGCCACTTCGTGTGATATGGCGTTCAGTAAGCCAACTGTCCTAAGAAAGTCATAACTGCATAAGCCTCAACTTGTCAAAATAATATGCCTTATGGGAGTGGGACTCCCATACGAAGGGTTCTGTACCATTATCTATAAAAATGGAAAAAAAAACATGTTTGTCGTAAAGAGCCCTTATTCAATATTTCTTTTATTTTAATTGAATTATTTATTTTTTAGTGAATATATAACCAAATATTCTGAAATGAATATTTTATGTGTCTACTTATGGCAACCATAATCAATATCGAGCAAAAACAAGCAAAAAAATCATATTTGTTGTATGGGAGCCTCCATTAGTATTCCTATTTATGTATTCCTATTGTTATAGTGGCAACAGAAATACATCATCTGTGAAAATTTTAACTGTCAAACTCAAAGTTCATGGTGGTGACAGACAGACAGCGTAATCTTAGTAATAGGATCCCGTTTGTACCTGTTGGGTATGGAACACTAATAAAAACAATATAAGAAAGTATGACTAGAGTTTTGCATGAGTGTAATTAAATTTTATTAGCCAACACATTTTTTGCAATAATTAGGTTGTCTTGGTCGCACATCGCCGTAATTACAATAGTGTGCAGAGTACAAAATCTATGTTGTCAACATCATAATCTAAAAATTTCTACTGTTTAATGTAATCTTAGTTTTCACAATGACTGATCTTGATCCTCTGCATTCAGTGGCTTACTGAAGTGTGTCTTACCAGGTTGTCCGTTCTCCTAACTTTCATTCTGTATTTGCCATCAAGTGCCAAGAATTGAGATTCTACATAGTATATTTTGTTTATGACTGTACTGACTTAATACCGATTTTTGTTTTAAGGGGTCCATTATTCAGTATTTGTTGTGAATTACTTATTTAGAACATTAATAAATTTCAGATTGATGTTTTTGTATACATCCTTGAGCATGACGGATCATGTTTGGCTGCTGCTATAATTGCTGCTGGGTTAGCCTTGGTTGATGCTGCTGTTCCCATGTACGATGTTATAACTGCTAGCTCCGTCGCTATTATTGGTGAGAAGTTGTTTGTGGACCCCACAGAATCTGAAGAACATTTGGCCAAGCTAAGTCCAGAAAATGAAGCAACAAATCATGGAATAATAACAATGGCCATGTTATCTGAACTGAAACAAGTGTCAGATTTTAATCAAATTGGTTCAATGGATGCAGAATGTGTCACAAATGCAATGAATGTTTTAGAAAATGAATGTCAAAAGATTGTTCCAATAGTTCAACGAGTGCTTGTAACAAATGTGATACAGCACATTGAAGAACGTAAGAGATTAGAAGAAGAAGCGAAGGATAGAGAAGAGGCTCTTAATGCTAAAATGGAGGAATGGAAAACATTATTAAATGCTGGATGAAATTTAATATACATTTTTTTTAACCCTTCTATTGCCCAACTAGTATTATATGTACTGATGATTATTACCACAGAAACTATTAAGCTTAAATTAATATAATTAACAAACAAAGCCAACAGAATTTTGAAAAAAAAAAAAACTTTTATTACATTTTAATGGCTCCCTACGACCAAATAAAAACCAGAGACACCTTTATAAAATCACGTGTGTCGCTCAGTCCATCTGTCCCAGCCAATTCGCCCGGAATTTATTGGACCTATTAATTTAAAATTTGGTTTGCATATTAAATTGAGTAGGCCAAACATGGCCATGTAAATTAATGAATTTTATATATAGGGTTATTATTGAGGGGGTAATTTAAAAAAGTTTTGCAAACTGTACCATGTTATATATCAAATTAAAGAGCTTGTTGTTGGGGCAAGACCCCCTGCCCCCTGTCACTGTCGACGAAGTCGTACAGGTCATCAAAGACCTACGCCCCCGTAAAGCCCCCGGTGCTGACGGTATCTTCAACGATATCCTAAAGCGCCTCACTCTTCCCCTTATCTGCCTCCTAGTAGCGATCTTTAACGCTGCTATGGAACATTGCATCTTTCCTTTTCAATGGAAAGATGCAATTGTTATAGGCATCCATAAGCCAGGCAAAGCTCGTACCGAGCCGTCCTCCTATCGCCCCATAAGTTTACTAAAGGCCCTTGGTAAACTCTATGAACGCCTCCTCCTCGCTCGCCTACGGAACGCTATAGTCTCCAGAGGCATTTTAATAGACGAGCAGTTCGGCTTCCGTGCCAAACACTCATGCGTCCATCAAGTCCTCCGCATAACGGAACATATTCTTACTGGCTTTTAACCAGCGCTAGGTAAGACCCGTCACACGGGCGCTGTCTTCTTCGATGTAGCGAAAGCTTTCGACAAAGTCTGGCACAACGGTTTAATTTTTAAACTGTACAACTTTCAGTTGCCAGATCGTCTCGTGCTCATCATACGAGACTATTTGTCAAATCGTAGCTTTCGCTACAAAGTCGAAGGCACTCTCTCTTCCCCCCGTCCCATAGAAGCAGGAGTCCCGCAAGGGTCCGTGCTCTCCCCCATCTTGTACCTTCTGTACACTAACGATATCCCTAAAACGATAGGTACCAATCTAGCCCTCTTTGCGGACGATACCGCTCTCTATACCACAGATAGGCAAGTGAGTCGAATCACTGGGAGACTCCAACCCGCTATCACCGCCCTAGGCGAGTGGTTTCGGAAATGGAGAATCGAGGTGAATCCCGACAAAAGCTCTGCCGTCCTTTTTACCTTAGGCCACCCTCCGCGGCCTCCCCCCCTTTCTCTTTTCAGTCGTGCCATTCCCTGGCAAAATAAGATCAAATATCTCGGTGTGACCATGGAAAGTCGTTTGAACTTCCAAGCTCACACCAAAATAGTCAGAGACCGAGCCGCTTTTGTCTTCGGTCGTCTCTATCCCATGATAGGCAAGTATAGTAAGATGTCGCTTAGAAATAATCTAAATCTTTACACAACTTGTATCCGCCCCATAATAGCTTATGCTAGCGTAGTCTTTGCGCTGTCCAAGCGCAATCTCCACAAACTCCAGACGTACTAACGTCGCCAGATGACGATCTCGCTGTCCGGATAACGAGATTAGTCTCTACGACCTCCCCGAATAGGGCCTCCCTCCAAACACGACGCCGACGTCCCCGGGTTCGTCGGCGCCCACAAGGATACACTAGGTATCAAAGAGTGCAGGGGCGCTTCTCGCCCCCACTCAATCGCAATCGTACCCGCGTAACGGGGAACTCCCCTCCTGGCGGTGACTCACCTTCGGGTTCGAGACTCACGCCGGTCGAAGGGACGCCCCCGAGAGCGACATCCCAAGCCGAGGCTTCCCCCGCGGGGAGCCCTTGAGCGTTGGGCGCTATATGGGCTGAGGCTCCTTCAGAGTCTCGCCCCAAAAGTCCGGTGAAGCAGTAATGGCTGCAACAACCAACTGCATAGTCAGCTCAGAAAAAAAAAAAAAAAAATGTGCACTTAAACACTTTACTGTTTTCTAACTTTTTCATTTCATTTCATTTTCAATAGTTTTATTACAATTGAATTAAGGGGGGAAATAGGTGTAGAGGCTTCAAAAAATTCTATTTTTTTTGTTCATAAATTGCTTGTTAAACTATTCAAAAATATACTTTTAAAATTTTAAGTCAAAATTTCAACTTATAAGAGTTAAAAGCGATTATGTGAGTGCCCCTTGGTACAGGGTCCAGGCGCATGACTTGTAAAGCGGAGCGGTCAAGCAGGTAGTCATTTACATACTACCAGGCATGAATTTAAAAGGAAAGGGAACATAGGCAGATGTTCTTTTATTGTTTTGTATTGAAATTTCTAGTAGCATTAGTGTCTTTGTACCAAAGCATCAAATAAAATTAGCTTATAAAAGCTCGAAAAGAGAAGTTGCAAGCTGATAAGAAACATGAAGCTAAAGAAGGATTGCATTATGGCGCTGAAAACTGAATAGCCGGTTAGTTGTTTGAATTAGTTAATTACTGCTGTAAATTAACTCTTCTGCCACTTTTTTAAAAATGTTTTTCTTGAAATTACTTTTTGAAATTGCATAATCCCTAGCTTAAAAAGTTTTTCAACAATTATTTTGAAATTTTACACATACTTTCTATATTATATTAAGTTTATTTAAACCTGAATCCTAAGCGACATCTTTGTATAAGGTATTTTTGATAATAAAAAAAAAATCGTGTTTTATGTTTACGTTTTTTTTGAAAATTAGGTGTACATGGAAGATACAAATATAAAGAAATTAACTTTTCTTTTCCTATTGCTTTCAGATGGAATTTGCGGCCTCCAAAAATTAGGGAAACTGCTCAGTCGGATGGCAACTTACAATGCGCGAAAGCTGATATCTCCAGCACTAAATTTTCAAAAAATTTCAGAATATGTTCTCCAATATATGTGTAAAATGATACTTTAATGTTAATAAATAAATATTAATTATTTGTGTTAAAAAAATATATGAAAATCTTGATAAAAAAATCAGCTTACAGCTATTTCCCCCCTTAGAAAACCAGTAAAGACAAGATGATATTTTAGTTTTATTCTAAAATATACACATCAAATGTATCATTGAATGACAAATGAGAAATATTTACTACACACGCCACATTCAAGTTCATTATTATAAAAAGAATGTTTTTTTTTTTTGTAAATGGAAGTTAATTCCTAATTCTAATCCTCTGGTTTTTCTGGTGGTGGACCACAAGGCTGTAACATTCTTTCCATCAAGTTAAATTTTACTCGTGCTTTAGATTCATTTTCAACAATTGCAAAGTAACTCAAAAGATCAGGATGGCCCATGTAACTGCAGCATGAATCTCTATGTTGATTAGATAACCACTCATATTTGGTGGTATCAGCATGGCCAGTACCAATGTATTTGCTTTGAAGGTGCTCTAGTTGACTGTGTATGTTGTATCGTTCACCCATAGTTCTGCAATATGAATAATATATATATTAGTATGAAATCATATAACTTAATTGGTGGCTGCCATAGAAAAGAGGATGTGGAAATATAGACGGTCAATAATCATATGTAGGAGTGGTCAGCTTGTAAATGTTTGCTACTGTAAGGTCCTACAATATCACATGAAAGTAGTATATCAGTGTACTATTTTGTTTTGTATTGGAATTCTCAACGAAAATGTGTTGCATATGGCACAAAGGTACATAATATTACATTTACAACCTACACGTGAGAATTTTGTAGGATCTTGTCAAACCAATTTAATAAACCGTGATTACATCTTTTGGGTCAGAGTAATTAAGAGGAGTCTTTTTTTTTTTTTTTTTTTTTTTTTTTTTTTTTCTGAGCTGACTATGCAGTTGGCTGTTGCAGCCATTACTGCTTCACCGGACTTTTGGGGCGAGACTCTGAAGGAGCCTCAGCCCATATAGCGCCCAACGCTCAAGGGCTTCCCGCGGGGGAAGCCTCGGCTTGGGTTGTCGCTCTCGGGGGCGTCCCTTCGACCGGCGTGAGTCTCGAACCCGAAGGTGAGTCACCGCCAGGAGGGGAGTTCCCCGTTACGCGGGTGCGGTTGCGATTGAGTGGGGGCGAGAAGCGCCCCGGCACTCTTTGATACCTAGTGTATCCTTGTGGGCGCCGACGAACCCGGGGACGTCGGCGTCGTGTTTGGAGGGAGGCCCTATTCGGGGTCGACGTAGTAGAGACTAATCTCGCTATCCGGACAGCGAGATCGTCATCTGGGGACGTTAGTACGTGCCGAGGCCGCCTGAGTATAGTTTTACGACCGCGACGGGGACGATCGGGGGGAATGTACGTCGTGGATTGCACAACTAATCTATTCGGGTGATTTTGCGTACGCTCGAAAAAGCGGACTGCCAAGTCTTTAAAGTACTGGGGAATCGTGGGAAGTTCGAAGTCTCTGTGTAGGTCCGCATTGCGAACGTACCAAGAGGCTCCAGAGGCCGCTCTGAGAAAGCGGTTTTGGAGGGTCTGGAGTTTGTGGAGATTGCGCTTGGACAGAGCAAAGACTACGCTAGCATAAGCTAGTATGGGGCGGATGCAAGTTGTGTATAGATTTAGCTTATTTCTAAGCGACATCTTACTATACTTGCCTATCATGGGATAGAGACGACCGAGGACAAAAGCGGCTCGGTCTCTGACTATTTTGGTGTGAGCGTGGAAGTTCAAACGTCTATCCATGGTCACACCGAGATATTTGGTCTTATTTTGCCAGGGAATGGCACGACCGAAGAGAGAGAGGGAAGTTGGCCGCGGAGGGCTGCCTGTGGTGAAAAGGACGGCAGAGCTTTTGTCGGGATTCACCTCGATTCTCCATTTCCGAAACCACTCGCCTAGGGCGGTGATAGCGGATTGGAGTCTCTCAGTGATTCGACTCACTTGCCTATCGGTAGTATAGAGAGCGGTATCGTCCGCATAGAGGGCTAATTGGGTACCTATCGTTTTTGGGATATCGTTAGTGTACAGAAGGTACAAGACGGGGGCGAGCACGGACCCTTGCGGGACTCCTGCTTCTATGGGGCGGGGGGAGGAGAGAGTGCCTTCAACTCTGTAGCGAAAGCTACGATTCGACAAATAGTCTCGTATGATGAGCACGAGACGATCTGGCAACTGAAAGTTGTACAGTTTAAAAATTAAACCGTTGTGCCAGACTTTGTCGAAAGCTTTCGCTACATCGAAGAAGACAGCGCCCGTGTGACGGGTCTTACCTAATGCTGGCTGGAAGCCAGTAAGAATATGTTCCGTTATGCGGAGGACTTGATGGACGCATGAGTGTTTGGCACGAAAGCCAAACTGCTCGTCTATTAAAATGCCTCTGGAGACTATAGAGTTCCGTAGGCGGGCGAGAAGGAGGCGTTCATAGAGTTTACCAAGGGCCTTTAGTAAACTTATAGGGCGATAGGAGGACGGCTCGGTACGAGCTTTGCCGGGCTTATGGATGCCTATAACGATTGCATCTTTCCATTGAGATGGAAAGATGCAATGTTCCATAGCAGCGTTAAAGATCGCTACTAGGAGGCAGATAAGGGGAAGAGTGAGGCGCTTTAGGATATCGTTAGAGATACCGTCTGCGCCGGGGGACTTACGGGGGCGTAGGTCTTTGATGACCTGTATGACTTCGTCGACAGTGACAGGGGGCAGGGGGTCTTGTGGAGGCAGAGAAGTTCTGCGCTCCACTTCGCCGTCTACCTCGCGCACGTGATCGGGATCGAAAGGCTGTGTGCTTAAGGCACATTGGGCTTGGAGGCTGGATGCTAGGCAATCCGCTTTTTCGTCGTCATTGAACGCGGGAACGCTATTGTTGGGACGAGTTAACGGAGGGAGAGAGTTTGCGGTTTCGGATTTTAGAGCTCTGGCTAAGTGCCAATAAGCTTGGTGAGAAGGAGAAATGTTCTCCATAAGATCACCGAAACGTTGGGCGCGGAGCTCAGCTACAGCGGTTCTTACACGGCGGTGTAAGTCGTTGAAGCGAGCTTTATTTTCGATAGTGGGAGCGCGGTCGCGAACGCGGCGGGCCGCGTTACGCTCAGTCATTAGCGACCTGATGTGCTGAGGCAGGATTAGGTGGTGATAATCACCAACCGGCACCTGTCGTGAGCACTCGCCAACGGTGGCGGTCAGGTGGCTAGTGAGTGAGTCGATAGCTACGTTAAGATCGGTCGCGGATGAGATAACGTTGGGAACGCGATCTAGATGTGGCGAGCTGGGATTTTCGAGCAATTGCCCAAATTTATCCCAGTCCGTCACGGTTCTAGTGTCGGGAGGAGAGTCCGAAGGGAAACCTAATCGGAGGACGACAGGGCGGTGGTCCGAGTCAAGTTCGTCAAGCACCTCTATAGAGCGAAAGCTTAGCCTTACATTCTTTAGAAGTGCTATGTCGAGTACGTCGGGGTTAAACCGAGTATTGTGGGGAAAGTAAGTGGGCGTCATGGGAGCGATGATGTCAAAGTTTAGTCTGTCAACTAAATCGTCGAGGAGTCTGCCTCTTTGTGAAGTTACAGAAGAGTTCCAGCGGCGATGCTTGCAATTTAGGTCGCCGGCAAGAATGACGGCGTCGCCTAAACTTAAGAGCGACTGAAGGTCGCTCTCGAGCAAGTCTTTTAGGGGAGAGAGATAAACCGATGCAATGATGATCGGCTGATGGCCGGTCATCGCTAAGCGGCAGACGGATGCTTCTAAATTCGTAAGCGGTGGAGGATCGATAGGGGAGCAATGCAGGGAGCGCCTGTAATAGATGAGAGTGCCTCCGAGATTGGAGGCAGTTCTATCATTACGGACGGTACGATAGTTCGCGATTGAAGGGGTACGGACAGCGGGCTTTAGGAACGTTTCCTGGATGAGGAAGACGTCCGGTTTTTGGGACGAGAGGAATTGCGATAATTCCTCTCTTTGGTTGCGGAGACCGTTGGCGTTAAAATAGCCTATGGAGACGGACCGGGGTTTTTCGCGCGCGGTTGTGCAATCCATTTTGATTCTACGGTTTTGGAGCTACCCTGCGGAGGGCGGCGAAGAAATCGCGATGCTTAGCCATGAAGCCGAGCATTTGAGAGAAATCGGTGATCTGTTCGTATTCGGCGAACACGATCTCGAAATTGGCCGCGTCGAAGGCCCAAGAAATCTCGGCGAGAATGCCGAGGTGCTGCTGCTGCTCGGCCGTATGAACGGCATTGCAGGGCAGCGCGAAAGAGGGGCGCGGGGGGGCAAGGCGCGTATGCGCGAGAGGTGCGGGTGCACTTCTCATGGGCGCTGGACGCGGGATGTCCCGGGACATCAGAGGGGCGGGGTAGGGAATGCCCGTAACTGAGACGGGCCCGGGGAGAGCAGACAAAAGTTTGTCTGTCTCCTTCGATTTGGACGCTACTAGCGCTGGAGGACGGCTCCAGGCGTTGACAGCCGGGAGGGGGGCAGGCACGAGCGGAGCCTGTTGGCGGGGGGCGGATGGGCGCGATTTACCCTGATGGGGTTTACGCGAGCTCTGTTTGGGAGCTTTGGGGCACCCGCGGTAATTCGCTGGGTGGCCTTCACTCCCACAGAGTACGCAAGCGACCGGGTCGGATGCGTTTGAGCGATCGCGATCACAGTCCGGAGTGGCGTGATCGCGTAAACATTTGACGCAGCGCGGTCTGCGTCTGCAGTTGCGCTGCGCGTGGCCATATAGCTGGCATCGGTGGCATTGACTCGGGTTCGACCGCTTGTGCGGAGTCTCGACCCTGATGCCTTTGAGGCTGCAAACATCTTTGATGTTAAAGATGGCTTTGCCTTCTTTTGTTAGGTCTAGTACAACGAGCACCATGTCGTAGCACTCGGACTTATTTCGGCCATTGTACATACGATGTACTTCCCGTACGGGGAGGCCTTGGACGATTAAGTCGTCCTGGACAGTCGTGGTGGAGAATTCCCTAGGGACTCCCCTTACGACTGCCCTTAAAACGCGTTCCTCGGCCAATGAGTACGTGTGGTACTCATATTTTTGAGCCGTGAGGAAGGCCGTCAGATTTCGGAAATCTGACGGTGTCGGGACCTGCACTTTGATGCCGCGCTCGGCATCATTGCGGGCGTGCGTATAATTGATACGCTTGGCCTTCATAGCGTTAGCAATGTTCGGCCAGGCCCCCTTGTCTTTGATGACGATGGGCGGCGGAGATTTTTCCTTCCGTCCCGAAGTGGGACAGTCGGACTGCGAAGAGGTGGCGGCGGGGGGGGTTGTGTCCATGGCGGCTAGCTCAGGGCTGGCCGCCGAGGTGGACGGGGACGGGGACGCGGAAGCGCTAGGCGCTTTGAGGCGTTTAGCCTCAGAGTCGGAGGGAGGATAAGAGGAGTCAGAGGTGTACACTTCAGTATTTTTTTTGTTTAAATTTCTTATAGCACTTGGTACATTGGTAATATCTTGACAATGTAGGTTGGGCCTAGAACACCATATTGGTTTAACATGACAGCGTGCTTCTAGAAGGCTGTAATTTAAAAGGTATCATTCTTAAGCTGTACAGCTAGACAAAATAGTCTGGGCTTAAATTTAGTATACTACCCCACAATTTTGCGGCTCATGTTTTCTTTGTAGAAAGATCTATTTATTGGTAGTTTAACTGGAAAGTTTCAGCTTTAGAAAATAAATAGTTTTTTAGTTATGAATATTTGAAATTAATTGCTTAACTGGGTTAGTTTCATGCTGTCTCTTTCTGTTCAATGGAAAATTGTGTTTGCTATCCTGCTCTCAGTGAAACCTGAGTTGAGATAAACCCAATAAAAAAAAGAAAGTTCACCACACAGTTAACACATTGACTGCCAACTACGAGATTCTCCGAAAAATCTTAGCTGGAGTACCTCAGGGATCTGTGCTTGGACCAGTGCTATACAACATTTTTACGTGTGATCTTCCTCAACTATCGTCTATGATTAGTGTTGCCACTTTTGCTGATGATACAGCCTTTCTCTCTTGTAACAAGGACCCCGTACAGGCGAGCCACGAACTGCAAAACCAGCTCAAAATAACACAAACTTGGCTACAAAAGTGGAGAATAAAGGCAAGTGCTTCGAAATCCAACCACATAACATTCACCTTACGGAAAGGATTATGTCCGCCAGTTAAACTAGGAGAAGACACACTTCCTCAAACTCATTGTGTTAAATAATTGGGTTTCCACTTGGATCAATGGCTCACATGGAGAGACCACATAAACAAGAAGCGAGACGAAATCAACCTTCGTTTTAGGAATCTCCTTTGGCTCCTCGGAAAACAATCTGTATTGTCACTGACCAACAAACTGCTCATTTACAATGCTGTTATAAAACCAATCTGGACCTATGGCATACTAATGTGGTCCACTGCAAGCAAGTCAAACGTTGAGCCCCTACAGAGAACCCAAAACAACATTTTAAGAGTGATTGCAGGAGCTCCCTGGTATGCCCGGAACAAGGAAATCCACTCTTATCTTGAAATCCCAACTATCTCTGAGGAAATAGAGCGTTACAAAATAAACTACAAGGATCGGCTCACTGTTCATCCTAATCCTCTCACCAAAATGTTGCTCCAGCCCAACAAATTTAAGAGACTTAAAAGGGCAAATGTACTGCCTTAAATATTGAATATGGGACATTGGCCTCATACTTCTAAAAACGTCAACTGCATCCCAACATATTTGATTATAGTCTTACGACTGATGGCAAATTATAAATGGAAAAAGGACACCTACTACGAGTTATCTTGTACTGTGTTTACTTGCCATTTTCGCGCAGCTACGATTAAACTCGTAGCATATCAGTGTTAATACGGATAGATAGCTTCTGGGAAGAGAACAAAAAATCAATGCTGGCTACATGAACAGATATTAATAAATAAACAGAAAATATAATTTTAAAAAATTAGCCAACTACGAGATAATGTAAGACCTTTTTTTAAAAAAAAAAAAAAAAATTCTATGCTTTTTGATGATTACTATGTAATATAATTAGAGTTTTTAATAATATAAAATGATTAAAAAAAAATTGGCTTTCTAGACTGGAATTCTGAAAATTGCCGTAGCAGTCAATGTGTTAAGAGTTTAATCACCGAAGGAAATTTTGAGCACAAATTCAAAAGTAGTGAAAAATCTTGGATTTTTGAAAAAAAGACTAAAATAAAAACCGACTCAGTCAACCCAGACATGCCGTGGTCTTGGTCTGCCCTACCCTTAGTAGAGCCCGGAGGCGCAGAGGGAGAGCGGCCCCCACCCACTGAAACAAAGGTGCAGGAACTGTGTGACCTGTAGCGGCTGAGGCTAGTCGCCGCTGCCACAGCCGAAGCTGCAGAGGAGAGTGTGGGTGCCTGTGCTTTTGTAACGTAGGGGTGGAGGGGCTGCTATTCTCGCAGTGCCGGAGATAAGCCAGAAGTGAAGTTTGTTAAAATAATCATTCCGGTGGCAGCAGACTAATGTCAGAAGCTTCTGGATGTCTTTTATGAAACATGCTTCCCCTCCTCCCCGTTGAGGCGATTATTCTTGGAAATCATTCAAATAAACTATAACATTAATACAAGATTACTTTTACTGTTCATTAAAAGCCATTAGGTTGTTTTTTCAACTGTGTTTGAACCACATAAACAATTGAGTATAGTGACTGAAGATAATTTTGAGCACAAAACCAAGTTAGGTGGCAAGGAGGATATGGTAAGTTGCCTTTACGAATAGTTTTAGATAATTAGATATGAGTGAGCCACTAAATTAGTCGCTGCAGACATTTTTGGGTACATAACCTCAAAATTTTCAAATTTGAATATCTCAAAAATATACAAGTTTCCTCAAACCCCCCCATTGGAGGGGGGCTCCTACCCCTAGCCCCTCCCGCATCCTTACCCTTATTTCGTGGGGTAGTATACTAAATTTTAACCATAGTCTGAATTGAATGTACATTGAATATACTTTATTATTGAATGCTAGATACCGTGTACACGTACATACCTAAAAGTACAGGAAATTAATAAGGACTTACAAATTAGTATTTAAATTACGGATTTCGGTAGCTTGCTAGTCTTGCTACTAATTTATAATAAGTAACTCTGTCTGTTGCTTACGGTAGCGAAACCAAAACAACTATGTATGTGAAAATACAATCGATTATTTTCCAATAAATCGTTTCGTATTTTTTTACAGCCGATTTTTCTCTGAACGAAGTCATTACATTTTATTAACGTTTTAGTAGCAAGCTAAAAAAAAATTAACTATTGAGTCCATTTATTTATAACTTCCAATATTATATTATAAGTAAAAAAATATTTTAATTTTCAAATCTGTTGCCAAGCAGCAATATAGTCAAAATATCTGAGTAGAGGCCTATTTCACGATGCAATGTTAATCAAGAAATGTGCACTCTTCATTCTTCATAATACGCAAAGAGTAAACTAAAGAGTTGGCTACTTTCTCTTATTATTTGAGTCTTCAAAAGGTTTTTGGATCAGAAAATGAATTGTAGAGTGGGATTTGTGTAGTGAAGGGTTTGCAAAGAGCTTCGTGGAATAGGCCCCTGATCAGATCTGGCTAACTTATAATCTAGTATTCCTTTTTATTGAGGAGGGTTCCGCTTAAAGAGGATTTAAGAAAAATCGTCCCCTAGGGTTAGAGATTTTCCCCCATAAAAATTCGTTATATTTTAAATAATTTCTATGAAAAATAATCTTTTTATATGACTACCTACAGGTTGGAGTCTTCGAAGAAAATATATCATTCATGTCATATCTATGGCTATATCATCAATGTAAATAAATGTTATAATGGAGTTTTAATATGTATTTCTTAATTTTATGAAGTTTGGTGTATTTGTAAGATTGATGTACTAGCTATAACTATAACTCACCGGAAATAGATATATCAAGAAAAAAACAATTATTTTTGTCTTTACAAAAATCTATTGTTTTTCAATCGATTTAAATGCTAAGAAAATATAATCATTTATATGATAATCGATTTTTACGCTAAATAATAAATAAGTCAATGTTACATCCCTAAAGAAAACAATTTTTTTATGGATATGGGCAAAGGTTATGAACCTATACATCCCTACCTATTTCGCCCGCCATAGACTTCGTTGGCTGTACAATACAAAATTAACCACACTTAAAAAGGTACAAAGCTAATTTGCCACAATTGCTTTTCTGTAAAATTATAAAAAAACGATAGAAAGAGACATCAACTAGCCGCGCATGCCGCACATATTTTATTTTCATTGCCTCTGTCACACTTTAGCAAATGTTTCACTTCACAGCTAACTGGGAACCATTATGGTTTCTTTTTAGGTACTTATTAATCAAAGGAACCATAATTAGTTTGTTAATAGTAAAATACAAACATGTTCTCTTATACATTCCATGTGGCAATGACAGAAATTATTTAATAAAGCCGAAAATTGACAGTTAACCAAATTCATGTGTTTGATAGTTTGGTCGATAATTTATTTCGGTGGTTTTTATTGCGTTTACACTTCATTTGATGATGAATAATATAATTAAATTCGAGGAAATCAAACAAGAAGAGAAATCCTTACGCCAAGAGGCCAGAAAGATTCTGAAAAGGTCAAATAATAATGCAACAAAAAGGCCGACGCATTTATTTATGTACGAAAAATGTCTTGCCGGAATTGTAAGTTACTCAAAAAACAAAGTTAATTTATTTTGTAAATTTTATAGATAATATCTAGTAGTTAGGTCCTTCAATAATGATAATAATATGTTAAAGAATTTAGTAATAGCCCGTTGCTTAGTAACAAACTTTAGAGTTACGTTGTCTGTTTATCTATGCGCGAACAATGTTACAAATAAAAGGTGTAGGTGGTTTTGGTATACATATTATTTGTATACATTTGTCAAGCGTAGGTAGGCTATAGCAATACAATGTGTTTAAGAGCAGCTAGTGCTTTATAAAACTACCAGTAGCAGATGCAGTGACTAAGAAAAGGGCTCCGTGGCTCAGTAGGTAATGAACCGACTGCTGAATCAAAATTTTATGTCTTGAGACTGGGTATTTTAATGTGCCAAAAAAAATGTATAATAGGTATGTATTTATATCCGTTGTCTGGTATCCTTAGAACAAGTTTTGCTTAGTTTGGGACCAGATGACTGTGTGTTATTTCCGAAAATATTTATTGTTATTATTTATTATCTGTAAAAAAACCTTTTTATTTACCTACCTACCTTATATCTTAGGATCGCAAAATATTTCGGAAAATATAATTTTTTAACTAGATATTATTACATTTATTTATTTTTATTTCAGCCGAAACCAAAGGCACCGACTCATATTATTTATGCCTACTACCATAACAACAACATTAGCAAAATTGAAAATTTAGACTTAATGTATAATTTAACACACTTACATCTTCAATGGAATAAAATAGAAAAGTTGGAAGGATTAGAGAAATTGTATAAGTTAAAAAAGTTGTATTTGGGAAATAACTGTATCAGTGTCGTTGAGAACCTGGAGAATTTGAAATATTTAGAGGAATTACATATAGAAAAACAAAATTCTGATAGTATTGACGGTCTTTGTTTTGACCCAAAAACTATGGTTTCTATTGGGGTAAGAAAATCCTTGTTTTTAACCCGGGAATATTAATCGATACCAATGCAATGGTATTCAGATTGAGTCACTACGTGCAACATCCTGCGGAAAGTTAATATATTCGATCATCGATTTTTCGGCATCAACACTCAGGATCAGGGTCTTTCCCTACTTGACGACGACGACACCGGCGGAAGCAAAAGTGTATAAAAATATATGTCTATCTTCTGGATTTAACGACAACGACACCGACACGACGCTACAATGACACTTTTGCTTATGCCGGTATCGTCATCGTTACCATTGTCGTCATGGTGTCGTCTAATGGAAAACCAGCTAATAGAAATCGCTATTTTGCTAGTTGGATTCCCTAGAAAAGTGCAAATTCCGGCGATAGCTATCATAGAAACGTTGTTACCCGACCAAATACTCAGGGTGCAGATTTTTCGGTATGGTAAAATTACATGAAAAGTAACTTTTTTATCGATCGATTACTATAATCGGATTCTATCGGATTACTATCATCGCCCTTGCATACTAACTAGAGGTTCTGTCAAGTAAATAAACACAAAACAACAAACACTGGCTACTCTCGTTTCGCTGCTTAGTACTTATGTGAAGGATATAAAATGTTTGTTACTCCTTCAGCCGATTTGGCTGTGGAATGGAAAAAGCTTTTACCCAATAAACACATTTTATTCCAGAAAATTCCCGTAGGCGTAACAACTATAACCGAATTCCTATAACTACAGCTAAAGCTTGCTATAGCAAACTTCATTACTATAAATCAAGGAGTATTCGTAGCAATCCCACCACCGATAATCAAATTAAGCGCAGGCTGAAGATGGGCAACGGCTAGTGTAATTTAAGATTAACAAAAACATGTAATAAAGGTAGCTTTATCCTTCTTCATCATTGTTTGCAATGCTTTTTTCAGGCATCTTTAAGATTTTTGGACGTATCCGAAAATAAGATTACAGATATCACGTGGGTCAAGCCTCTGAGACGCTTAGAAATACTGATTGCAAAGAAGAATTACTTAGACGATTATCAAGTACGTCTTACGTTATTTAATTATACAAAAAATTTATAACAGTTTAAAATTAAATATAAATAAAGTTAGGTATATATTGTAAAGGGGATTTGACAAAAAGTCTCTACCGACAAAACGTAAACGACAAAAAATAAGCTTTTTTACCCACAATGATTTGAGACTGATTGGCATAGTATGTAATAAGTAACTAACAGTAATGTAAATGATTTTTCAATGATATGTCTGGTTATTATAAATTACTGGAGACTCGTCCCATACATTTTTGCCCATTTGCCTTTTAGCTATCTCTATTATATGAAATGGAACATACAATTCAAACAGCAACTACAGTTACCTATTTTATATAACCATGAAGAATAAAAGGAGAACTTTTTCAAAATATTTTTGTAACTGGTATCAGCCACTAAGAAATTATTAGAAAAATTTAAAAACTGCATGTTCTGGAAATCTGAAAAGGAAAACATTACTATAAGATTATGGAGCTTAGTAGAGTCTCCAAACTAAAATTCTTTTAAATTAGATTGGTTAGTTTTTCAGATATAACATAAGTCTTATTCTGTGAAACCCTAACCAGTGCCGTGTCGCCCCTGTGTGCGAAGGCGCCTGTGAAGCTATGGACTTCTGACCTTCAATAATTAATTAAAAAAAAAAAAATCATTACAATCCAGTAATGTTAAGTTTAATCGATGTTAAAGTACGGATCATTTAAGTCTTGAGTCCTGGATTATTTTATTCACTTACAATGAAATCAAAGCTATACTGCATAGCGAAATTACACTTATCTGGTTAAGTAGATTTTAATTAGACATATTTTGCAGCGGAGAGCCTGACGAAAGATTCAGCTGATAACTTAATAGAATTGGCCAGCAATACAGTAACAGTTACTGAGCAGTTACCATCTTTAGATATTACATACATACATATTAGTTTAGTTGAAAATTCATAAATAGTTATCAAATCTACATTCAATTTATTTATTAATTTAAAACTAAACGCTCCCAAATTAAAGCATTAATTTAATTCTTAAAAACCTGTAAAAACTAATAAGAATTCTAATAATACTACGATTATAAAAAATGAACTAATAATATGCGATTTTTTCGATTTCAGAAGGATTTTGTGATTGAAATTGTATCTCTGGAAACCAATTTTAGTCAAATTATCCGACAGCAATCAAGTAATATGCACATAAGTAGTATAAATACTTCATAATCGTAATAGGATTTTGCGATTGAAATTGCTTTCAATAGAGAGCATGAACGTTTTTAAGGCAATATTTATAATAGATAGATTATAATTATAGCAATTTGCTATATAGCAAAAGGTATACTAAGTACGGGTCGCTAGTTTAAAAAAATAAAAATAAATTAAATATGAAATATAAAAAAAAAATTAAGTATGTAATATTTCTTGCATGCAGGCAGCGGCGGATGCATTATGCACGTTAGTGTTCCTCTAAGAAGTTAATTTCCTTGGAAATCCAATGACCAAGAAACACCGCTATCGTGAAACTATAATCGCAAGAACGACTCAATTACGTAAGTGTTTTGAAGTATCTTCGTGCAAAATAAGCATTATTTTTTTATTTTTATTGATTACTGACATTGCTGAACTACTATAAAAAAATATTAATCAGTAAGTAAAACAGCAATATTTGGTATAGGATTCGACAGATTGATTAAAGCAGTTCAATCAAACGTCGCCATTCTGGCGTCTATGAACACAATACAACCTAACTTAAAATTTTACTTATGATTTTGTAATTGTTTACTGAATAAACCATTATGTAAAAACTGTATTGTGCCTATGCACCACGTAAGATGTGACTTCACACACCATGTGTTTATAGATCCCTTACACAGAGGGGCGAAGTGGCAGGGCGAGGTACGGTGACAGTGCCGTAGTTGCCTCACCTTAATAAACGTATTACTATTCTCGTAAGTAACTATACGTGGCGCTTACTATACCTTAAGTGTAAAGTATTCTTAATAATTTTTAACGACTTTGACGTCACAATCCGACAGGACCATCGCCGCTCCGTTTTGTTGACCAAGCAAGAGAAACAAGTGAGGTCTTAGTGGCCAGATGATGAAGCGTTTGTACTCGTAACTTTGTATGTTTGTTCAACAATAACTTGACTACAAATGGTCCATAATTTAATTTAACTAATAGTTGAAGCCAATAGAATTTTCGAGTTCGAACTTTATGTAAAACAACATTAACATATAAACTTAAACATGATCATTAGATATAAAAAACATACATCATATTGCATTCACTGCTGTGAGTCTTTTATGCCAAGTTGATTCTGCATGAGTATGATTCCTTTGTGGATGTAATTTAATGAAGTATGTAGGTACTTTGAGTTCGTGATAACAGGTAAAGAAAATCGCAAGGTCTCAGTTCGAGGTAAACTATTATTTTGAATTTCAGATATATATATTTAAAATTTTAGTGAACTATGGTAAAGATTAATAAATGATGAATTTATTAGTACTACTTGTCAAGTCACCCATTTAGAAAATTGCGGTCATTATATATGCGTTGCGTAGTCGTCTTACCTCATAAGTTTGTTTTTATAACTTTCTTTTATGATGAAGTAACATCGTGTTTTTCAAGACAGAAAGCAATATACATTTTTTTACTTTCTAGGTATTTTAGATACAATAGAAGTCCATAACACCTCAAAAACTTTCCTTAGAAGATTTGATAAAATTGTTAGATTACGCCAGTTGAACCAAAAGAACAAAATCGAGGAAACACGTCAAGGCGTAGAGGAATTTATGGCGTTAAATATGATGCCAGGACCTAGAGGACGAAGCGCTATATCTATTTCGGAGTTCTCCGATAAGAAGCCAAAAGGTAAAATAGTTTTAGTCGTTTGAGTGTATTATAACTACCATTGTACGCCAATCAATACATACAGCAGTGTAAATGGTAATTCACTTTATCGTATGACTATCCATACTAATATTAGGTATAAATGCGAAAAAGTCTCAGTCTATCTGTTTGTTTGTTAGCAAGATGTACTTTTTTTTCGGAAAATGCAAAAGTTTCTGCGGGAATAACTATAAATGAATTCCACTTAAACTTCTTTAGTATAACCACGGAGTTTCTGTAGGAATACCACACCGATAACAATATTTGGGGCGGGTTATAATACCTTTTTTTATTCCCTTATGAGATGAATTTCGCAATAATTACGTGCCACAAGAAAATATTATTTCTACAAATTACAAATCAAATTTCTTTTATCCAAATTTTATGTACAGTCAGTAAACAAGAAAATGTTCCCCTACACAACTTACTTAAGCATTTATTATGATTGCATAATAGTAAAATTAGCCACGGAATTCTCATTGTGAGTAAGGTTATCATTTTTTTGATCGACATTTTTTTATGCACGTTATTGCTTACACCCTCTATATAATAGCTTATAATCTGCATATGAAATTGAATCGCGTTCACTTTTATTTTTGATTTCTGAATCATTGTTACAGCGACAGCAATCGATTCAACATATGCGTTCAGACCACCACCACTTTGGCGACCAGCTCACCCCTTACCGATATCTCGCGAAGCTGCGCCTCCCATGGAAACTCCTACTGTACTCCAGAAGTCATTGGGGGAGCCTAGTGCATTTCCTGTTAAGGGAATATTGAAGAAACCGATGCCCATAAAATATATTTGAAATTAATTTGTTATGTTACGTATCGTTTGTTATATTAAACTATATTTTTAGTTGTTTTAAACAATGAAAAAGTATTTTTGCTTGCTATAAACTTTAAGGCCATGCCTTACCCAGATTATATAAATGTTAAGAAAGATAGATTGTATTGCGCATTCTATTTCGTAATTTTTTTCAAGAATATATCTAACTTACTTTTTAAGAGTAAGTCCTATGATCTTTTACGTCTCAACACCACTCCCGGCTCTCTTTTCAATGTAAATCGGCATTGTTAACTGATTAAATAGTAAAGCTGCAACTGACTGACGATCGTGATAGCAGAATTTAAACTTAACGTCCAAGATAAATGTCCGGGCACACTGATCAGTCACGCACGGCTGATAGATAAGTCACATAGGTCTTTATTCCCAGTAGTACAATGTTCCTTATTTTACGTTCTACTTGCTCCAAAAAAGTAATTAGGGGCATTGGGGCAACTTTAATTTTTAAATTAAACTGAATAATTATTAACGGATTTTATTAAGTTCCGTGAAATTGAATTTCTGTTAACTTTAGTCTGTTCATTGATTGTTGACGAAATTTTGTTACTTCACATAACAGGAATGCTAGATTTGTAGATATATATTGTCAAAAGTCCAGAACCTAATGGAAGCTAAAGCAGAAATTCTAATCTAACAAAGGGAAGTTGGTGCTCATGTAAAACAGGTATTAAATATAACTCTATGAACCATGTAATTAGTTATAGATAAATAAAGTGATAACATTCTAAATTCTAATACTTACTAAATTAATAACAATATTTACGTTCGAATTCGGGCGCGGCGCCTGGCGGTACAGAGTACAAACTTAATAATCTAGTTACTAGCACAGTAACACACAAAAGCTTGAATCTCGCAATGGTCTTAGTGTGTGTCATGTGTGAGCTCTAAAGTATAACAACATAATAAAAACCGACCTAGTGTGAGACGGGCCCGAGCCATTTACGTAAATGGTGGTGGCTACGGAACCCTTGGTGCGCGAGTCCGACTCGCCGAAAGCCCGCTTCATACAAATCATAACTCGATATAAGAGTTTCGATGTGGGTAAGGTTAGGTTAGGTTATCTTATGTTCTTTTAATGAAATAACATAACTTAAATCAATAACGTATCGTATCGTACCTAACAAAATCATCAGGTAACGAATTAGATGTTGTATAGTAGGGTTTGTCTAGTAGATTCGCTTTTTGACTATAACATATCTATGATACAAACGTTTCGTAAAGCGTTGGACATATGATATGGTCGACTTACAATTTTATAAAAACTTTTAAGGGTACTGTAGCCAAATGGCAAAAATAGAACCCTTAGGTTTCATGTTCGTCCATATCACAGCCTAATAATTCCGTCGTTTTAGTATCGATTCGCCGTTTCAGTATCGATTCTGAAATTTTACAATAGGTCTCATACGAACAGCCTTACAGTTCAGTAATAAAATTAAGAAAAAAAGTTATGGGTAGTAATTATATACTAACTGAGGAATGTTTTTTTTTCGCTCATCCTCTTGTACAGGTTATCGTTGGATTCAAAAGTTCATCTTAGATTCTAAAGTAACCTTTTTTTCTAAGATGTATATTTTGCGAGTTACTTTGTAGTTTTAAAGTTCGAAAAAAGTGTCCATCCCCCTCTAACTTTAAACCGCGTATTTTAAAAAACCTAAAAATTACGATAGCAGCACCTTATGAGTAAACATTCAACAAAAAATATTTTGTTTTAAACAAAATCCGTTTTAAAAAAAAAACAAAGAAACAAAGTCCATTACGTTGATTTACTAATATTATAATAATTTGACTATTACTATTACAGTTAGAAAAAAAAATCTGACACTATTTTTGGGCTTTAATTCAAATTGTTTGGAAAACTTTGAGTGATATTCTCTTGATTCTTATTTCATAAAATATTTATTAATATGATCAAATGAATTTGCTAATAATTCTAAGTAAATATTTGAATATCATACCGCCAAAAAACGAGACTATTGCTATAAATTTTATTGCACTAGGCCCGTATGTTTGTGTTGTCTTTTAAAATAAAGTAATTATTACTTCTTTCTGTTTTGTTTACCTGTGTACGTATCCCAAGCCAACTTGTTTAATTGGCCTATAATTGGATAATATTTTTTTAATATTGTTGTCAATAAAGTCGCAATATTTCGTATAAAGCCACACGTAGCTTACTCTTATCTGCAAGGGTTAAGTTTGCCCACCTCTAATTATAAATATATTTCTAGCGTACATTGTATTCCAAAAAAATAACTAATCTTAAGGGGCATATTAACGCTTCCTGTCCGTTTTACTATAATGCCCAACCCAAAAATAAATCCTGGATCCGCCCCTGCCTTACATTATTTGCTGTCTAAGGTTAAATCAAATGCAATTTTTCACTCGCAAAACTCCGCTTTTGTAGACTTTGACCCTATACTACATATTTTGAGTCTACTTTTGTACGAATGCCAATAGGAACTCAATAAAATTTTCGGAGCGAAGAGCGGGTTTTTTTAATTGGTCCAAATAAAAAGTTAAGTTAAAGACTTGGCAGCATGATGGGAGACGTTAGCCCGTTCTTAAAAATAAAGTGCTGTTTGAGGTTATGTTTTTGTTTTGATTATAATTTTTTTTAATGTCTTGAATAAAAATAAGTACTTAAGTAAATCAGTGTTAAATACTTAAGGGAAATGAAATGTTCCGATAATATCACTTTAGCATGTGAGGTTCTTAATGAGGAATCTTCAGGTATTGAAAATTCGCTAATTTTGCTTGTTTTTATATTTTTTTTCACAAAGATCACTTATAAGTTATAAGTCATCTTAGTATTACTCAGTATCTTTTTATTAGTATAGAAAGATATTTTAAACCAATTTATTTTAATATTCAATATAAGAAATACAATATCACCACATTGGTGATTAAACTATAACAAAAAACATAAAATTAAAAGCAATTGAATGTTAGTTGGTTAGTTGGAGTTATTATTATAAGCAATTGAATGAAATATAATCAAAAATGCTTCTATGTTACTGTGTTATTCATTGGAAGTTTTACCCATAAGGGCTATGTCGGGCAGCCGAAGGACTGGATGTGTAAGCGTTCATTGGTAAAGGCCTATGTTCAACAGTGGAATGCTATAGCCTGGTTGATGATGCGAATTACCTGTCTCGTCACGCATCTTAATGTCGAGTGTCGCCCCAAAACCAAAATCTTATTCCTAAATCAAGCTACTCGAAAATATTTTAAAGAAATAGTTTATGTTTTGCTTTCAATATGTTATATTAATATTACACATAGTACATACGTAAAAAATCATAGACATATTCTCATTATAACATACTACTCATGGTTTAAGAATAAACTCTTAAATAAAACTCTGAATAAAACTTCAATAAAATAATCAATAAGTACAAAGTCTGAGATTCTGGAGTTCTGAGATATTCTGAGATTCCAATATTCATGGCCTCATTTAGACTAAGGTGGTTTTATATATGTCCTATAAGTTGTAAGTACTAGCATTGTAGTGAAAAGCGGTAAAATAAAAGACTGGGGACAGAATAATATACCCCCATTGCCAATTCTAGACAAATTATAAGAAGTAAGTCAGGATATAACATAACAATGATAATATAGTTCTCTCAAGGATAATATCTCTTCTCAATGGAAACTGTATAGAAGTGAGTATACCTACTTTATGAACAATTTTAAAATCAAATAACTAATCAAAGATTTTTTTAGAGTTTAGCAGTTTATATAACTACTGTAGTGTCAAATTTTCATTTCCAGAATTGTATTTCGGCAGGAATGTAGCTGAAGTGGACTCTTTGACACCGCTTACATTTCACAGGGATTATGTTTCCAAGAATTTGCCTGTTATCCTAAGGGGTGGTTGTGAATCATGGCCTGCTGTTTTGAAATGGAAAGCTAAATATTTCCGGTATATATCTTGTTTTTTAATGTCACATTTTATGTTTAAAAATCTGTTATTTCACCTAATATTAGCATTTTTAGTCCAATAAAGATAATGTATGTACGGTCGCGGTCAGAAAATGTTTACCAGTTTTGTAATTAGATTCTATATCACACTTATTTCACAAAGTCTAAAATTCCATATCAAGTTACTTATTACCTTTCAAAAGCTATTATGCAAAATGACTCATCGAGAAAAACAACAAGAATTATTGATCACTCTTTGATAATGGATCTAATATCTTTATTTGTTGAAATGACATTTATCAAAAAATATTGTTTGAAGTTGTTTTGACAAGAGTAAAATTTTACAAAAGATTTTTTCATAACGAAATAAAATGGCAAATTTAACCCTGGAGCAAAGGGCTGAAATAATATTTCTCTTCGAAGATGCACATAGTATTAGTGCTATATCACGAGAACTCAATATATCGCGATTCACTGTGAGGTTTTGGATTAGGCGTCACGGCGAAGAAGGGCAAATTACAGATCATAGAAATAATTCAGGACGACAACCGATACTAACCGCCGCGCAAATAACAGAAATCATTTGTCGTTATGAAGAGAATGGTTTCAAACCAACTAGTTATTTTGCTGCTTTAGATGGTGTGAGTGCTCGGACGATCCGACGAGCTTTGCACAACGTTGGGCTACACTACAGACACCATGCTATTAAAGTGGAGCTGAAACCTCACCACAAAACAGCCCGGCTTAACTTTGCGCGACGACATCTCGATTTTGATTGGTCGAATACTATATTTACCGATGAAAAAACTTTTAAATCAAGCCAAATCGGAAGATTAACTTTATGGTGCTGCAATCTAACTCGGTATGATGAAGGTCATATTGTGCCTCAAAACGAGTCAGGTCGCATTACAGTTAACTTATGGGGGTGGATGAGCCTTGACGGCGTCGGAGAACTGGCGTCGTTAGAGAATAGGGCTACGGCCATTAATTATGTGTCGCTTTTGGAAGAAGTGATGCTGCCTACTGTGCGCGTAGTGTATCCTGTAACGGAATTCCAACACATTACTTACGTTCAAGATAATGCACGGATACACACAGCCCGTGCTACTATGGCGTGGTTCAACCTGCACCGTGACATTCGTCCCATTCAATGGCCAGCTCGGTCTGCTGATTTAAACCCTATTGAAAATTTATGGGGGCTTATGGTTCAATGCTGGGACTGTCAAAATGAAAGAAACTCTCAAGCTCTTAGATCACACTGTGCTCAAGTATTGGATGATATCATAGGTACTGATCTATGCACGCGTCTTGTTGCATCTATGCGAGATAGACTACGTGCCGTCATAGCTGCAGAGGGAGGTTATACTAGATATTAAATAAAGATTTTCGAAGTGTCTATTTTATTATTTCTTCATATTCTTATTTAAAAAACTAAATTATTAGTTTTTTCAAAGAAGGTTTTCTATATATTAAAACTTGATAGTAGTCAGTCCATCTCCTAGAGCAGAGATGGCGAAACCATGGCAATTCGGGCACACCAATCATTTATGAAATTTCTATTTTCACCTATGTATGCTTGCAAGTCATTTTTAGAAATGAACTCTAGTTTAGCTTCCATACTGCTTAGTAACAAAGTACAAGCCTGCCCTAATGTAAGATTTTTAGCACCTAATTTGCAACAGCAGAAATCACACTATTTTTTTTTTTAATTTGAATATAAATATTAAACATTTCGATTGCTGTAAACATTTCGAGCTTAACATAACATAAATAGCTATAAGTTAACAGCAATTCGTTTAATTTTTCTCCATTATTATTAAGTAACTCAGATTTTTTGACGGCACGTCATAGGTACAGTATTGTTTTTTTCATAGAAAATGGCACATTCATTAATAAAGGTTCGCCATCCCTGTCCTAGAGCGATTGATTGTCATATTAGAAAAAAGATAATCTATGGTCAATCAAATTATTATGAAATAGACATTTAGAACTTGTGACTTAAATGTGTGCATGCAATTGTGATCCTTAAGGTGGTAAACATTTTCTGACCGCGACCATATATACAGCATATACTCAGTAATAGAGCTCAGTTGGGTATGGAGCTCTAAAAACAAGATAAAATAATATTAAAAATAAAAAAATTCAGATAAGATAGGAGAAAAATTTATTCATATTATTTCACTAGTTTAAAAAAATGGATTGTTTAATATTTTGGTTTATATAATAAAAATTTGGTATTTACATTTGCATTATAAGATTTTTTCTCATACAGATCTTCTAGAGGAGATACATAGAAAAAAAAAATAGCAGCAAACTTTACTTACTACAGTATATTGTTCCAACAAAAATAATAAATATCCCTAACATAATCACAGGCTTTTAGTATGAGGTACCAATTGACTAATACTAATAATTAGTTACTTTTTTTCATAAATACAAATATAATACACAAAAAAGACGTAGACTGAAGATAAATAAATGTTCATCACAAAAATGTTTCACATCCCTTCATCCTTCAGGCAATTGCTACTACCAACTTAATGAGCCACTGAACAGTTGTTTACACTACATATTATATGAGCTACTACATAACTTTTCCATTTCAATTTCAATTTCAAAGCCTTTATTACTAAAACCAGATAAGAATATAATTTACAATCAGTAATTTAAAAAAGCGTAAATCACATCACATTGGTTACCGAATTCTCTTCTAGGTCAGTGTGTCTTGTCGACACATAGGCCTCCTCTAGCTTGTGCCAGGTTTCTCTCTCCTTAGCTAGTCTTGTCTAATGTGGTCCTGCAATGTTCTTAATGTCGTCTGTCCATCTTTTACGTTGTCTACCTCTTTCCCTTATGGTATTGTATCTGGGTGTCTACTCTGTAATTTTATTGTCCATTTTTCTGTGTTTTCACTCATCATGTGACCTACCCATTTCCATTTCAGTTGTATTGACTTTATTCCTACATCTTTTACTTTTGTTATTTCCCATAGTTCTGCTGCACGTTTTCTGTCTTTCGATGTATATCCGAGAGTGCTTCTTTCCATACTTCTCTGGCAGATCACTAATTTTTGGTGATTCTTCTGAGTTATTGCTCAAGTTTAGCATCCGTAAGTTAATATGTGTGATATGCATATATTAAAAAGTGTTTGCTTAATTGCGACAGAGTAGCACTTGTTTTTCATTATGTCTCTAAGGGACCAAAATCTCTTCCAGGCATTTATAGTTTTTTTTTCTACCTCTTGGTAGTTTTCCTAAGTAAATATAACATTTTCCATAGTCAATATTCTCATTGTCTACCGTTGTTGTCGACTTGAGTCTATTTGTCATTGCCTTGGTTTTTATGTTGTTCATTGTCAGCCCAACTTCTCTACTTTTTGAAGCCAGGTCTTGGAGCATAGTTTGTAGTGTTTTGGAGTTGTTGCTTATCAGAACTAAGTCGTCTGCAACCATTTATGCTTATACCTATTATGTCCCAGTCTAACTTTCGAAATACTTCCTCTAAAACCGCCGAAAAAAGTTTAGGTTAGAGTGGGTCACCTTGTCTTTCTCCCTTTCTACTTGGGAACGTTTTGCCTAGTGATTCAAGATTAACTTGGGCTGAGCTGTTTAGTCCCTTCCAGATGTGTTCGTGTTCCAGGGAATCAAAGGCTTTTTTGAAGTCAGCAAATGCAATATATAAAGGTAATCCATATTCTTTTCATTTTTCGATTAGTTGCTTTAGTACATGCATGTTGTCTACAGTGGAATAACCTGATCTGAATCCTGCTTGTTCCTTGGGTTGTTATTCATCTAGCTTTTTGGTTATACGACTTAGTATAATATCTTTTAGAATTCTTTGTATACATTTAACATGCTGATTGGACGGTAGCTATCGATTACGCTTCTGCTACCTTTTTTATGAATTAGGATGATTGCACTATTTGTCAGCTGAATAGTCATGAATGAATTAAGTTTCTAATATAGTATAATAATTCCGTTAGTTTTGGAGATGAGTCGAGTAACGTTTGTTTCATAATCTCATTCGTTATATTGTCTGGTCCTGGTGTTTTGACATTCTTTTGTGTTTGAATAGCGTGAATAATCTCTCCATTTAGTATAGGTGGTATTGGTTCTTTGTCTCCTTTTAGGTTCACTAGATCTATTTCCATGGTTTTGGGTGAGTAAAGGTTTCTGTAAAAATCAGTGGCAATTTATAGTATTGGTAGTCTTTTTGCTTCATGTCCTTGGTCCTTATTCTTTATTTTGGGGATTCATATTTTTGCTTTTTGCAGGTCCTTCGGACCTTTTATAATTCCTTCTGTTTTCGTTATGAAGTGGCTTATGATTTTTATTCCTCTTTTAGACCTGTCTTTTTTAATCTTATTACTTATTTCTTTGCTTAATTTAGCTATTTTCTTCGGAGTTGTATTGTTCCTTTCCTTTTTAAACAATCTTGTCTTCTCAGGATTAGTGCCTTTGTTTCAGTGCTAAGTGTTTCCCCTTTTGTTTTTCTTTTACATCCAATTAAGTACATGTAGTTAATTTGCTTATCGTGGATTGAGTAGGCAAGCATATATTCCATCGGTTGTAGTTTTGTCTGTTTTTCTTATTTTCTATGGGATATACGATTCCTCTGTGGTTGGTATAGAAGTTAAATTTATTTATGACGCTGACATCTTGACATATCGTTGGTTGGTTGCTTGTTATGAAATTAATTTCGTTACGATAAGTTCCATCACGAGATATCCAAGTTTATTTTTCATGTTTTCTTTTGAAAGAAGCCATTCATAAACGCTAGTTTATTTTTTAAGACCAGATATAGCATTCTATTTCCGTTTTTACTACGATTTTCAAATCCGTATTTACCCAAGATAGATGTTTCTCCTTGTTTTTTTTGGCGCCTATTTTGTCATCGAAATCTCCCATGACGGTTATGTTTTTAAAGGCGTTATCGAGACCTCTTGACAGTTTCTACTTTATAGAATTTGTCTTTAGTAGCGTCTTCGGCTGATTTTGTAGGTGCATATACTTGCACTATGGTCCACTTTTCCCTGTACCCAGGTATTTTTAAATTTAAGATAGCGATCCTTTCTGAGATTCCTATGAATTCTAAAATGTGTTTCTTTTAATTTTTTTTTACCATAAATCCCACTCCGTACTGTCCTTTTATTTTTTCTTTGTAATAGAACACATAATCATTGCATTCTTCTATTTGTTCTCCTAGCTGAGTATGAGGATATCCTAATTAATATTCATCAGTGCATTTTCTAGCTCTATTAGACTTTCATCCGTTCTGAATGTTAGTGTTGCTTTGTGGTGTTCTTTTTGTTTCTGTATTTGCTGGAGGGCGAAGGGAGCTACTACATAACTACTACATAAATAGTGACGACAAGCAACAATGACTGTGGCTAAACATATTAGCGTAAAATAAGGCTTTTAAGTATATTCAATTATTTGGCTATTTGGTCAGGAATTATTATATTTTTTTTTAAGAAATTTGTTATAAGAATAAAAAGAGCAAATATTAAAACAGGGAAGTCTTGTTATTTCTACAGTTGTAAAAGTTTTAATATAATTATCGAATTTTTATATTTTGTTAAATTTAGGTGCCTAATTTGCTTTTTTATTCTGTACAAACAGAATCTATTCAGTTTCCCCCTTACTTTTAGATTGTCAGAAGTTGCTGTTAATCTATAATTTCGGCTTGAAATTCACTCTGACTGTAAAATCTAAAAAACAGGAGTCCAAAATAAGCTTATTCTATGATACATTATATTAGATTAAACTAGCTAGCTAGAAAATTATTGCCTCAAACTAGCTTTTGCCTGCGGTTTCATCCGCCCTCAATTCGGTTATCAGTGTAGGCAACTCCTCAATTATAAAAAAAAAACCGACTCACTCTTCTTTCTCACGTTTTCGGATAGCCTTCAAACTATCTCCATGCCAAATTTTATCTTAATTAGTACAGCGGTTTAAGCGTGAAGAGGTAACAGACAAACAGAAATAGTTACTTTCGCATTTTAAATATTAGTATGGATTGAACCTCAAAAATTTGTTTATGGATGAAATCCTTTAATTTTATATATGTTGAATACATTAATTACTTATTTGAGCAAGCTATAGAAAATGATTCTAGAATTCTGTATTTAAATTTACAAAAACCATAATCATTACAGAGATAAATTGCCAGATAAAAAAGTGGTTGTAGCTATAACACCCAATGGATATGCTGATGGCATCACAGCTGACGGTGTTGGGACTGAGTATTTTGTGATGCCATTTGAAGAAGAATTGACCATGTCAGAATTTTTAGACAGTATAGACAATAAGAGGTAATGGTTTTAAACGTTTTAAAAGTAAATCCGTTTTCTTCTTTTTCGTCTTATTGTTATCTACATTTCCATATTGTGCGGACAGACCCTTCGATATCTGTGGCACAAGGTTTTGCCCGTGACAAGGAGTTTCTTCTTAGGCGCTTGAGATATTAAAACGCGTATATGCACACAACAGACCGATTTTATTTTTTATCTTATGCTTCTAACTTAATTCTAACACATATTTACAAATATTTCACTTTAAACAATATAGATTAGTATCTGATGTATACTTCTTGAAGCTTCTTGATTGACTGAATACAAATTCAAAATTTGTTCTATATTTATAATAAAAATGAAAAACCCCATCAGAGTTAGAGGTTGTTCCATAGAACCTTCTAGATTTAGTACTTAACTTATTGTACTTACTGTGGTGACTTAAAATCTAGCCCATACAAAAACTTAGTGAAAGACAATATATAGTAGTCGATATGAACATATATTGAAAGTGTAGGTATATCTACATAGCTATAAATCGCTACTTACAGTTGGGGTCTCTATCGGCTATTGCCATCACAGTCACACGATTTGCGGCTTGACTATTAAATAACGCTGTTTTACATTTTTAGGTTTTATAGCCAAACGGTAGGAGCTATAATGACGATTTAGGTGTCCTAAGATAGATCTTTCGGAGGCGGTTCCAACGGCACATAGTGGTATGTTCCATCGTCTACGGTTAGGCCGTAGTGAGAGAAGAGCTGGAATTCTAGCTCTCAGGGCTTTCTGCCTACACTAGATGACTACAGACTTTGTGCTATATGTCAAAAAATGGACCTAAAATTCGGACATACCTTTCTGTGTTTTTGGTGTCTGTCAGTATGTTAAATCATGAAAAAATGTGTGACATAAGTTTTCAGGATTTTCATTGTGCTCCTGTACTTCAGGGCTTAAAGTTACCTGTATGAAACCTATTTATCTCGGTAGATGCCTATGAAGGGTATATAGTGATGCATTTATCTTTATCCTATGTAACCCGGTTGCTGAGTTATAAGCTATCGTATTTCATAACTTTACACGTAATTTGTGCCCCAACCATACTACTTATCGTAACGGTATAGATACCTACGTGTAGGGGCAAAGGTGTGCTTTTAACCTGTAATACTTATTTTAGGCATAGCCTAAGGACTTAATGACCCTAGCCAGGTAAAGTTTTAGATAGTCTTTCTCTTTTTTACCCATAGACCCATCCCTTTTGTATCTCTATCGCAGTCTATTATCAAAGGAGTGAGGGAGAAAGAATGTACAATACTCAACATGCTAACTATTTTCACCTGTAACTTAATAACCGTACATACGGTCTATATAGAATTTTACATAGTAGTTCTATACATTTTTGCACAACAAATGGCATATGTTTTACAAACATATGTTAAACTAAATTTCCCGCTTTTTTGGGAGTAGTCGTGCGTACAAGTTCGACAACATGTCGGTACTCACACAATATTATTTTTGATATCAACAAATAGTAAAGAGGGGAAATGAAACAAACCTACTCTACTTTTACCTAACTTAATACAATTTTACACTTATTGTTATGACATTTTCTTAAATCTAAACTAGTCCCTACAAGGAAAGTAGTTTTTTATTGTGTAAATATACTTATTATTTTGAAACATTACATGACAAAATTATGCATTTTTATATAAATGTTTTTGGATGCAATTTGTGTTGCATTCTTGCAGCAGTGATAACACGATGTAGCGTGCGGTGTTAACACATATTAAACTACCGATTCAATTATGACGAAAAAGAACTTGTAACTGAGAAATGTTACTGTTTAGTATTTCTAAAAGTAACTAAAACCTATTTTTATATCTCCCGATTGTAGTACCATAATATTTTTATATTTCTTGACCAATGTATGATGTTATTTCTATCTTTCTTGATTGAAGGACCATGATATTTTCATCTTTCTTGACAGGTACCATGATATTTTTATTTTTTTATCTATCCTGACTCCTGACTGAGGTACGATGATATTTTTATCTGCCCTGACTAAGGTACCATGATATTTTTATTTGTCCATACTGAGGTTCTACGATATTTTTGTCTGTCCTGATTGTAGTACCACGATATTTTTACGGCCTGAAGTCCTGTGCCATTATACTTTACTCTGTCTTAAGATATAATCATATTTATCGAAGTATTGTTAGAATGACAATGCAAGTCACATTATATAAATCTAAAAAATTATCCGAATCCAAATTACAATACTGATTTTATTTCTCATTTCAGAAAAGATTACGTAACATACATTCAAAGGCAGAATTCTAACTTAACTACTGATTTTCTCGAGCTGCTCGATGATGTAAAGCCAGATATTCAGTTTGCAAGTGAAGCCTTCAATAAAACGCCTGACGCTGTTAACTTTTGGATGGGAGACGAAAGGGCCATTACGTCTAGTTGGTATTTATATGTTTTAAAATGTTTAAGACAGTTTGTAAGAGATATATGTAAAGTGCACAATCCGCACTCGGGGGTGCTTTATTGACTATGTCCTAACAGTGGAGACGTATTAACAAAGTAAGCTAAGTATCTATTTGTCGAATATTAAGTTTCTAGGCTTGGTTGCTTGTTCAGTAGCGGATATAGGTTTTCGAAAAAAAATTGTATATGTATTTTTGATGCTTTATGATTTTAATCAGTTGTGTTTTTATGTTGCTTCTGATTTTGAGAGATCAGTCAGCCTGTTAATTAAAATAAACCTAGAGGTAATGGAATTTACCAAGATCTTGCAAAAAAACATAGAATCCCTGTTGTAGTTAAAGGGTTATGTAGACAGGCATAATAACAAATTCTAATTAGTCCATTGAAATGTTACATGAGCTTTGCATTTGTTAGAGGACGCAATTTTATTTTTGGGACATGTGTGGGGGGTCAATAGAAGCTTAACCTTAAGTTTGAGGGGTCGCCACCCTTGTCATCCGGCCGCCAACTTGGAAAAAGGGGTGAAAACAGGCCTGAAATGCTGTACAGTATGCCTCCAATTGTTCTGGTGAAACATGCAGCAACATTATGGAAATGTCAAAGTTAATGGGAGAAAATGAATTCGAAGATGAACTTCCAACTATGACTCCAATTTTAACGCCTGTCATTCCTCGAACTTTTACATTTAACGTTGATTTAGAGATTCTGAGCCACAGCCTGGACCATCGAAGAAAAGAAGATTAGAGTAGCAAGCTAATAAGTGATTGAAAATATTATGATGTCGAGGATTACCTTATAAGTGAGATGTCCGTGGAGTAGGCCTACTGGGAATACCACGCAAAAAAAAACGCGCCTACAGAGACTAAGTAAAGTTGTACGAATATAACAAATTTTTTTTAAGAATATATTACCAATAAAAAAAAAAAAAGTTAAACATTTCGTTTTGACCGGATTCTCATGAGCATTGACGAAACCCGCTCAACTTTGGAGCGCTGTAACAGCGTTTTAAATGAATGAAATTTAAAATAAATTACAGAGAAAAATTATCCTCAAAAAATCATCTACAAGATTGGTCTGAGGTATTTTTTTTGTAAAATGTATAAAAAAAAGTTATAGAGCAAAAAAGAAAATTTTTATAAAAAATTTCTCACTTTGTTGCTTATAACTTCTTTAATTTTTAGGGCAAAAAGTTATATAAACATATTTGTAGGCAAAACAATTTGCTACTAATTAAGTCTTCACGAATTTTTTGTAAGACGCATAGTTTCCGAGTGTTTTCACCCTTTTTTCCAAGATGGCGGCCGGATGACAAGGGTAGCGACCCCTCAAACTTGAGGTTAAGCTTCTATTGACCCCCCACACATGTCCCAAAAATAAAATTGCGTCCTCTAACAAATGCAATATTCGGTCATTAAATTGTAACATTTCAATGCGCTAAATTGCATTACAATGCGCAAGTGTTGGAACAATAGTAACTTCCTAAACAGATAGACAGACTAGACAAATGCAAGCTGCAAGAATATATATTCATTTCGATCCCTTAGTTGCAGTTTTGCTACAAAAATCGCACAAAAACTGGGTGTTTGCGCTGAGTGTAATGTCCAAAAATATTTATTATTATTACTTAGCTGCTGCCCGCGACGTCGTCTGCGTGAACGCTATACTATGAGATCACCCTTTGTGAACAAAACCATAGCGCGATCTAATGCGACGCCAGCGCCATCTAGTTAGCAAATAGGAAACATTTTTATATGGTAAAAAATTGTTTTAAGTTATAACACATCTAAGTTATGACTTTATACGATTTTTAACATAAAATAAATGGCTATATGTAAGTAGAATAATTAATAATTAAGAAGCAAGTGAAATATGCGTCGTTAGATAACACGTTGTTACAGAATGCGTTGAAGAAATAAAGGATCACTGCTCGTTCCCCGTAGGTGATAGCGTTACAATATGTAGCCTCTATGTTGACCCGACTTCTTAATAATATTCGTGCCAAATTTGAAGTAAATCCATGCAGTACTTTTTGAGTTTATCCCGAACATACATACAGACAAACAGACAAAAATTCTAAAAACTATATTTTTGGCTTCGGTATCGATTGTAGATTACACTCCAAGTATTCTTTTAAAAAAATATTCAATGTACAGTTTTGACTTTCCTACCATTTTATTATATGTATAGATTATCTATTAACATAGAAGTTCTGTTTTGTGAACCACCAAAATAATGGTTTTCAGTTTTATTACGTCACATAATAATATAATTGTATTATTATTATCGTTTTAAGTGCACAAAGACCCATATGAAAACATATACTGTGTAATTGATGGCTATAAAGACTTCATACTCATACCACCAACGGACTTGCCGTATGTTCCATACAAAACATATCCTCAAGCTGATTTTAAGATGACAGATGGCAGGTGGCACATAGAGCCAATCAAGAAACGTAATAATAACGAAGAAGACTTAAGAAATTCGGATGACGAACATAAACTACCTTGGATATGCATTGGTAAGTAAAGTATGGGGTTCTCTAAGTAGGGAGTAATTCGATTTTTTTAAGAGTCTGTAATACGCAAATAATGCCTCTAGTGTGACAAGCGTCCATAGGCTCCGGTGACCGCTTAACACAAGGCGGGACGTATTGTTTCCCATCCTAGTTGTATGAAAAAGCTTTAACTTGTCAAGGTGATGATAGTAGTGCTGGCACTTTCCACGCGCAAAAGACTAGTATTTGTTAGGTCCTATATCCAGCAGTGGACGACTAGTGGATTATATGACGATGATAATAGACATATTTACACTGACAGGAGTAATTAAAATAAACTAATAAAAAACTTCGTATTCTCTATTTCCTTTTTTTACAAAATATATTTCAAAAATGTTACAAATCAATTATTTAGAACTAGTTATAAGCTATTTACAAAACTTTTTTGTATTGTATCTGGAATGTATCTGTGAGTTGTAGATAGCGTTTCTGGCCTTTCAAAACTGGCCGTTGCCCCCCTGTGTTGCTCAGCCACAATTCGATCGATTAAAATTTTAATACGGGCTCACCAAGAGGCCTAGGCATAGAAGTGCCAGAATCTAGAGCCGTAAAAACTCATAAAAAAGAAACAATTACTGCCTCGATAACATGGCAGGTCATTCTCATTCGTTCTTCGGCTTTGTCACAATGACCCCCGCCTTAATGAAATCCTGTATCCACCCGTGTCTCCTTTTTGGTATTAGAATTGTATTTCCATTTTCGTTTTAAAGCAGGCATTACTAATTTTTGAATCAAAGAAATTTGGTAATATTAAATAGATCCGATTGTTTATTTCAGATCCACTTAAACCCGACTACGAAACCTATCCAGAATTCAGAAAAGCGCACAAGTTTCATGTACGACTTAACAAAGGAGATTGTCTATACCTGCCTAGTCTATGGTTTCACCATGTACAACAGAGCCATGGTTGTATAGCAGTAAATTATTGGTACGATATGGAGTTTGATATTAAATATTGTTACTTCAAAATGCTTGAGAAATTGTGTAATAAGTATTAATTACATTTTTAATTTTGTAGGTTTTTTAAAATAGGTTGCACAGTGATATTATATTATATTTTGTTGTTATCAATAAAAAATCTATAAACAATGTTATAATTTTATTAACCAAAATATAGAAGACACATAATTATTAATAATATATTAAATGATTTTAATTCTGATAGTGTTAGAAGTTCCGCAGAAGTTACGCTTGTCAGTCTCTGGAATAAAAAAAAATCTTGACTCGGTTCCTAATGGTTCCTTATCGCCTGTTATAGCACGGACGCGAAGCACGAAGAATTTCGTACATTGACCTTTTAGCCAAAAAAGTAGTAATTTCTATTGAGGGTCATCGCATCTGTGCGAGTGCGACTGCAAATAATTATGCGCGCGCAACAGAGACAAATAGTGACCGGTCATTGAACGAAATTCTTCTCGATTCGCGTCCGTGCTATAGCAATGATGCAGGCAATGACTGACCATAGACTATTTACCTACTCTACTGAGACAAGAAACGATACTGCCACACTTGTGATCGTAAAGAACTTGGCTTGATGTGCCTGAAGATATGCAACGCTCCATTCGCCTGATTCTCCTTTTCATTCACTCTTTCAATGTCACTCCAGCTTTCCGTCTCTTGTGAAAAAAGACCCAATTATACAATATCATCTACTTGTCCTCATTTTTATTCCTTTCACCAAAAGTTGCTTTAGTCAATTTTATGTCCATTTTATTCCTTTCAAAAATAATTCCAAACTTTCATAGTAGCAAACTGTGTGGCAAACTTTATAATCGTAAGTACCATTATAAGGAAAAATACAAAGTATTAAAGTCACCCACCACTACAATGGGAAATTTGTTGGATCTTGGTATTCCTTGTGTAGATGTGCACTGGCCTTTGCGCGAACATGTCCCCACCATATTGTTTACCACGCAGACGCCGCCGATCGGCCAGCCACGTAGGTACGCTTCCCGACAGGAGGAGTTATGGCATAGCTTGATTGTTACACCAGCTGTGAATTATCATATTAATTTAGGTAGGTACTGCATTGAATAAAAAAGTTATCAATATTTTTCATTAATACTTGCAATTTACGGCACCCTTCACCATCGGTCCTGGCTGTATTGATCATATGACAGCCTGAAGTCGTTGAGCCAAGTCAGGGGCCTTATTGAGCGGCTTAAAGACTGACAGTTTGTGACTCTCTAGCTTAACAATAATGTTTTTGAATTGGATTAGAAATCTGAATCCAAGATAGACAGCTACTACCTGGTAATTATCATCATCTGAACCTACTGAGGTCTACTGCTGGATAAAGGTTTCTCAGAATATTTTCTATACCTAAGTCTTTTGCATTCAGTGGCCTCCCCCTAAAAAGGTCTTTAATGAATATCATCTTGAATGTGGTCATTCGGCGAAACCAAGATGATCGCTCAGATATTGCTGAGTTAGTGAGCTTAAGCGGCTATTGGTTGGTCACATTTATATCGAAGATGGCCGCTGGTCTAGGGCATATCTAGAGTGGACCAAATAAACCTGGAAAGAATTCCTAAATGAGGACCGTGGTTAGACGCCTGCATAAGGTAAGGTCTATATCTAACTTGGTAAGCAGAGAGGCTAACGAAGAAGCTTTCCACCTACTATCCTGATTCATAACTAAAATGTCGTTCATTGACTTGCATGTACTGCAATTTAACAGCATCAGCCGCTCTCTAAGTAGATTTTGAGTCGAACAAACCATCAGTGGGTGGATTGATCAACTTCTGAAACTAAGAGCAGTACAATTCACAGTTAACTCTACTACGAGAGGCATTGTAGCCAATGGCTGCCCCCAAGGAGGAGTACTCTCTCCACTGCTGTACTACATTGTGGTGGACGACCTGTTGAAACGTCTTAATGACAGATGCTGCACAGTTGGTTACGCAGACGACATCACCATTCTGATTAAAGGCAACTCAGAAAACAATATCTGCACTTTCATGTAACTTGCCGTCAGAATCATGGACGACTGGTGTAACCACCATGTACTGACGGTAAACTCCAACAAAACAGAACTAATCCTTCATACAAACAAAAGGAAAATTCAAATGAGTACCATGCCAATATTTGACATTGAGCTTACCCTTTCGAGCGAAGTCAAACATCGTAGGGTAATTTTAAACCACAAGCTGAATTGGAGTAAGCATCTAAACACAAAAATAACCAAGGCATCTACAACTTTCTGGCAATCCATAGGACTAATAGGCAAGAAATGGGGCCTAAAGCCATCAAGAACCCTATGGCTTTATACAGCCATAATACGACCCATTCTAACGTATGATGCAGTAGCTTGGTGGCCCCAAACACAGCTAAGCACAGTAAAAAAACAAACTACAAAGCCTGCAACGACTTGCCTGCTTGGCGGCCACGGGCTATATAAAAACTAAGGATCGGGGAATAAGATTTAATTGTACCGATACCATTCAACTAACTCAGAACATGGTTACGAGACAGAACCTTACAACTATACAACAAACAGTGGGCAGAACAAACAGACTGCAGACAAACCAAGAATGTTCTCACATTCTTCGACGCAAATCTGTCGCCCAAGCTGTTACAACTTAAGAACACCTACGCTACATAGTTGGCATAATATTTTCCATGCTATGCTTCTTACGTGGTCCTACACTGCAAAAGCGTGAGCGACTAACGGACAAAGCTTAAGTATCCACAAACCATGAGAGAGGCGCTGAATAACATCAGATGCCTCCTAGATTTCTGGACGGAGCTTGGATGGTATGGTTAACCAATGACACGAATCGATTACCTACGGACAATGGCCCTACCTGATTGCCAGTTTACTTAGCCGACTCCAAGAATAAACCCGTAGGAATAACTATAACAAAATTCTACGTGAACGAACTACAGCTATAGCAAACTTTCTATAATAGTAGAGTTGCCGCAGAAATCCCACGCCAACAATAGAATTTAGCGCGAGCAGAACCGCGGGCAAAAGCTAGTATTTTAAATATTGCAATGCCATATAATATAGGAATTAATAACTCACGTCCTTTGTAATCCCTGTCAGGCCAATTGTCTGGTAACTTAGAAGTCTTCTGAAGTATTCTTTTAGCTGCGAACTCTACGCCAATGCACTCTGCATTTGTCGTTTGGTTGAATTGGCAGCAGACTCCGCACATCTGTGCTTCGCCGATTGCACCACCCTGCATAATATTTTGTATGTTTTTCGTAATCTTCAAATGCAATCTGCCATCGAAAAGACCATTCTAAACTAGGGATAAATAACTAAATAGATACCATATTATAGAATAAAATACTTATTTTATGGCTAGTTTACAGCTAGGGACCTCATGAATTATTTCATACCGGCTCCATATGTGTGCATTGACACTCTGGGAGTCCAAGAAGTGCGCAATCAGCTGCATGGCAGGTCCGATCTGGCAGACACCGCCCCACCAATCCACATCGACACTCCGCATCCATAACAGGACATGTACACTTAAGTTCTAACTTCCTGCAATCCTGAAACGTGTTAATAACCTTTTTTGGCACCACTAAGACTTTCTGTTAAATGTAATCGTCAATGCTTTTATAATGTGTACCTTCAATACAGAATAGGAACACATTTTGCAGCTCTACCTAACACAGGCTCGACCTAACACGGCTCTTTCAATCTTTAGTTGTATTAGAAGGGTCACGTGGGGTAAATGTAAGTGCCGTGAAAGTGTAGCAGTGACCATAGTCGCAATGCCTTTGATGCTACGCTAATGGTTTCTAGATAAATTTAGTAGTGTTCCTTGAGGCGCCGAAACAGGTTACGTGTTCGGTTGATTTTTTGACGTAAAGACGTGAGTATTTCACCAGTGTTGGGATCTTATATACATTAGGGGATCCTTTGAAATAATATTAGTGTTGTTAGGATTCAGTTATAATTCTACTGACCGTCAGTTATCAATGTAATTTTTAACTTTGTTTTTGTTGCGTGTGATTTGGTAATCAAAGTGCGTATTCTTACCCAATGAGGGGTAATAGTAGTATGTTATTTGCGTGTGTATGTAAGTGATTGATGTTACCAGCAAGACACTTGACAGTGCGGAAAGTGAAAAGACTGCAAAAAACTTTCTAAACAGTCTCAACGGCATACTTTGAATTTTTTAGCCCAATATGCAATAAATTATTTGATACACCTAAAGAGGACGAATTAAATGCATGAATTGCAAGTCCTGTTGAATTATATTCCATAAAGCGGAGTTCAGCAGCTGTAGAGAAATAAGTGGTGCAATTAAAGAAGGACCATAGACATCATATAGCAATATTACACCGGGCGAACAGCGTCTTGAAGTGGGCGTAGCCTATTGTTCTGGCGGTGATAAAGAACACCGCGAGGCATGTCCAACGTGATTTTATTCAGTGTACCCGAGTTCACAATGTTTTAAAGCAGGTGGCGCTATTTTTCCTAGTATGAAAAATATTGTAACTATGTTATAACTATATCTTGACTTTTTATATAAATAGTAGGGACACAATAATTCACCCCCCCCCCCCACTTTGCTATTTCCTGAGGAACACAAGTAAGTCAGGATTGCTTGATATAAGTTTTATGGTAATACACAAGCAGTCTAAAAAATTTGTTATGTGTTCACATTGTGGATCTACTGGCCTTATGGTTAGATTACTAACAATACCACTCATGGTCAGGTTGCTGAAGGTGCAGCTGGGTTGGCAGCACAGGCCCTGGGATGGGTGACAAGCGGCGCCTGGAGCCACGGAGCATCCCTCTTTGTAAACTGCGCTAAAAGATAAACAGCATTTTGTTTTTAAATTATTATTTTTATACTACTAAGGTGGCAAACAAGCTTACGGTCCGCCTGATGCTAAGCGCTTGCAACACCAGGGGTATCACTAGCGCGTTGAAGACCCTTCAAAAATCTTATGACTTCCTTCTTGAAGAACCCCATACTGTAATTCTTGGCAGGGAGCTAGTTCCACAACCCGAGCGTTCGCGAGAGGATTTTACTCGGACGCGTGTTCCTGTACCATTCCGGATCCAAAGTGTGAGAATGAATTCCCTGCCGATGGCGAGCGGTGCGATGGTAGAAAGTAGCCGTGGGCATCATTTCGAACAATTCCTCAGAACACAACCCATTGTACAAGCGGTAGAACACACATAGGGAGGCAAAGTCTCTCCTCAGACTTAAGGACTGGATACGGCAAGTGGGTTTGGGATCATCGACAATTCTTACAGCCCAACCATAAGGGGCAAGCTGGCACCGAGGTGCAACCGCCCAGAGATGGCAGCAGTTCTCCATATGGGGCCGAACTTGAGACTTGTAAAGCAGCAACCTTTGTCCCGACGTGAAGTACTGCTTCGCTGTATTGAGTACACCTAGTTTTTTGGACGCCAGCTTCACCTTGTCTTCTATCTAAATTCTAAATAATCATGTTATTATTACCAATTTAATTAATTTTGAAAATGTTTAATATATATAAAGTAATAGCACATGGGCGACACTCCGTGTAGGCGTGATGTCCAGCGCCATGCAAAATTCAACCGTGCGGCGCGGCCGATGATATCAGCGCCCTACGCCGGTAGGGCCGTAGGTACTGCGTTCCTCACACCGCACGCTGCACGCTACCTCCGCGCTCTCCCAACACGCACACACTGGCTCACAGGCTTCGAGCGATTTTACGAGCACACATGTGTCAATGTCGGTTCCTTTCGTAATATATATATATATATATCTTAGGTGATGGTAACTTTTAAGTAGGCAAGTACACTATAGATGACCAACGTAGGGCACAGACTATGCCTGTTTAGTTGTTAAAATCCAAAATTAACCTTTCGCCGTGCGCTTGAGCTTCTCCAGCACGAGGCGTGCAGCAAGGATCCTTCTCTGAACATGACGACGGTAGTCCGCAGTCACACGCCTCACCTTCCTCAACTATACCTTCAAACCTTCATTTAATAAGAAACTAGTACTAGGGCAAACGACAGTAACACTGAAAAATTACTAAGTAATCCGCGGGTACCGAATGATATCTTAAATTTACTCTTCCAGATTTTCATTTTGAGGGTTCCATAGACGACAAGGAATCCTCATAGTTTTGCCATGTCCGTCCGTCTGTCCGTAGCTTAGCTCTGAAACCCCCCTGCCAGCTAATAGTTTATTTTTGTTCACAATCCGCATTGACCCCGCGTGTAGTCTATGGCCCAATCGCCCCCAAGAATGGGGACGTATGAGGCTGTTAAGGAAAATAAGGAAGGGGGAGCCATTTGCCGTTTAGGTTGTCTTCTATGTCTGTTTTATTTATCATTTCAACCCAACCAGGGTAACGCAGCTGCTCACCCTTAGATTGCACAAAGTGCTTATAACCTCAAAGATATATGAATTTGCCGAAGTAAAATAACATTTTCCACCAGGTGTAAGACAAATCTAGCTACAAAATAGATAAAAATCCTAACCATTTCCACAGTAGGGTTTACTCTCATCAGCGAGACAATAGCTCATGCTGGCGAGGGTTTTTGATATGAAACGTTTACTGCAAGATGAGAACTGGAAGTGCTTAGGGTCTTTCGCTGCTGAGGACTGAGCACTCATCAGGTACCCTTGGCATTCTTTTCTTGAAAAACCTTCATCATGATGTGCGCCGAAACTGTGACCTGAACAGAATGAAGTCAAGGTTTGTTTACAATATAGGGGTTGGCAGAGACCATATGCTACCACTTGTTACGATCCTGAAACTTTTCTTTTTCGTAATGTTTTAGGGTGATGGTTTAGATCTATTATTACTATTGCAGTGGATATTTTTACTATTAATTTCAAATAAAGTTGATAATGAAATATTTTTTTTTGATACCACTAAAGTGGCAAACAAGCTAACGGTCTGCCTGATAATAAAGGGTCACAACAGTATGGACGCTTTTTTTTGTACCAATAAGGTGGCAAACAATCTTGCGGTGCGCCTGATGGTAAGCAAATTTGCTCATTTGGACAAATGTTCAAATATCCGTGCCACACTATCTGTCCAAATATGTGCACAAATAAGGTGCAGACTCCATGGGGCCTGAAGGTACGCAAGCCCTCCCAATGTCCGAACTGAGAGTTTTAGAGGTGCTTCCTTCAGCGAACGCGTACGTTGTGGAATAAGCTCCATGCCGAGGTTTTTTCTAAGCACTGCAGTATGGTGTTCTTCGAAAGAAGCGATTTTTAAAGAGTAACGCTTAATTAACGTGTAAGTTACGATTGCAAGCGTTCTTAGGTTACGGTGGTTGCTGAACTGCTGCTCTCTTATTATAATAGATAAATAACTCTGCTTATTTGCCACCTTGGTGGTTTAAAAAACGTCCACATTTACCCATTTCATGAGCTAGTGTTATAGTTGCAATCTGCTCAGGTACGCGATGCAGCGAGGTTTCAGTTGCGTGAGCGATGGCGAGCGTGTTGAAGGAGCGCCCATAAGCTCGACGGTCGCACAAGCCGCCAGCAGCGCCCCCTAAGCTACCTGTTCCCAGGGTTGTGAAGCTGAGAATGCAAATAAAAGTAGTTACCAAAAACTCCTTAGAGACAAATATGATAAAGTGTCTTATCGAGTTAAAATATGAGGATCTTAGGAAAATCTTCGTGTCCCTTTTCGGCCAGATTTTTAAGTAGCCTGGTCGTGGTCTTAACTGCTGGTTTGCTATCAAAGATTAATGTCGCTCAGTGAGGTATAGACAGAGATATGAAGGTGTTACTTCTACGATAAAATCCGTGATGAGGAAATCTGCCAAAGATGCGTCACAAATGCTACATTACATGTTGAACCGATAACCAATGGGGAAGAAAATAAGTAAAGTTCTCAAGTGGTGATCACAAACTGGAAGATGTAGCGATGGATAGATAGCATTTTAACAGGTGGACAGACGATCTGGTTTGAGCAGCAAGAAGCTTATCATATCTATAGATGCAGACAAAGGACCAGCCGTTGTGAAGACATATGTATGGATAAGGTAAACGTTAAGAAGTGGATATCAGCCAGATAAGAAGATGATAGTTAAATTTTTCTTTCACAAAAATCTTTTTAAAGTTGATGAAGATGTTAAATATCATGATTGTAGTAGGTAATCAGTATTTTACGTGACGTGGATAAAAACCTCAAACCAAGGGTTTTGTTACTGAATGCATGTCCCGAGAAAGCCACACCGATGCAGACTTCAGACAAACGTCGTAGTCTTGAGAACCGCATGAGGTAGACCCGGCCGTCTATTTTGTACTGTCCAGAAAGGTCGCCAAAGACCCTTTTGTCCGTTTCATTGGATGTCAGCACCAGAATGTACCTTACGGAGAAACCTGGAATACGCAGTAGTTTTAATTCCTCGGATCATTGATATGGATAACTACGAAGTTGAACATCGAAATAGAGCGACTGAGATGTGCCCTGTAGGTACACACTGACATTTCTACAAATAATTCATACTGCACTCGCAACAAAATATTGCGGTGCGAGAAAGATGGGGATTTAATGCTGGTCCTGCCCTATTAGCCTCAAAGAGAGTCGTTGTTCGAAAATTCCTTTACTCTCTTTACTCTCTGTAGAACTAGCCGCTTCGCCCCCGCGCAAATTCGGTAATCGATGGACAACAGCTTCTTGATTATAGTAAGCTGTACGCAGTTTTGGGTATCTTCTTTGTGCTAGTCCGACTTACACTTGACGTTTCTCTAAAAAACTGTTTCCTTCGCCTCCCTTCATAAAATTTCATTAAAAAATTAACTCAACGGTTCAGCCTAATTACTTTTTACCCTCTGTGGGCTTAGCATATTCACACTGAACATATTTAAGTAGCCTAAGCCAAATATTTCCTTTCCCAAGAGCAAGCTATCACACTGCCGAATTTCATCAAGGTCGGTTCATCGATTTTGCCGTGAAAAGGACATAGACGTTGATACTGACAGAGAGGTATTAAGTTTTATATTATGTAGAGATATTATGAAGATAACTAAGATTGTAAGCGTTTAGTCATAATTTAAAAATGATTTTCTACATTTGTCACACAGAACACTTCCACCCTTCTCGTCGGTTCATTAACAGGAATTAGGCATTATTACCACGAGGAAGTGAACTGAAAAAGTTTTGTAAAGGTTGACTGCAGCCACAGTATACATAAATAATATCACTGCAAGCTGTTCTATGTGACCAGATCAGCTTCTTTAGTTTAAGAAGTTTTTTTATACTGTGGTTTGAGTTTGTTATCTTAAGGTTAGTTGTTAAGTTCCTTAAAAGATCTACCAATATTGTCTGGAATTCCATCATCATTAAAATCTGCATTTCTGAAGATTAGGTCGACTTGTGAGATGGCATGAACCATGCGACGTACAACATGGGTTAGACTAGAGTTGGCTTCCTTGTCATAGAACTCCTTATCAGCCAAGAGCAGTAGCTCACAGATTCGGCCACGAGGGTTACTGGACTTTCGGAAATCGGAAGACCTCTTTATCTCATTCGGAAGTCTTAGGTGGTAGATTTCATTCATCTGCTATAAGAAAGAAGGAAAAAGCGTGAACAATTCGAAGGTAAGTAAAAAAAAAATTGCATTGAATAGGTTGTGTTCCGTACCTCAAAAGGAAAAAAGGAACCTTATTGGGTCACTTTATTGTCCGTCTGTCTGTCTGTCATGCAAGACTTTTGCTCAGGAACGCGTGAAGGTATCAAGTTGAAATTAATATTAAATACTAAAGTCTACGATCACTTAAAGTTGTAAAAAAAACCAACTTCTAAGTCAATGCAATGCAAAAAATATGCCTAAAATACGATATTAATAAAATATTTGTCACATATTGTGACACAAATAAATTCAAACCTATACTTCCCGTCGACCTAGAATCATGAAATTTGGCAAAAAGCAATGACCATGTAGCACACATAAACTCAAAATCTGAAAACCGTCAATTTGTTGTTACATCACAAAAAAACGAAATATTTTTGCGATTATAAACTTTGCCGTTGGTAAACTAACCGCGACCTATTTCCATGTATTGGGACAACAATTATCCAACGGCAAAGGTAAATTTGACCCTCATTACAGTTTACCTTTTACGGAACTCTCGGTGAGCGAGACGGACTCGCATTTTTGAACATGTTTTTTTTCTTAACTGTACCTAAATAAACTTGATGGCGGTTAAACTAAACATTAAGGCGGTAAATAATAATAGTTTAATAAAACATAAGTTGTCGTATAGGTGTTTCTTTACTGTAATTTTATTGCCGTCACCTGCAGCCCACTACCATAAGTTTTATAGTCGTCGTCGTGGCCCAGTAACATCCGAAATGATACGCGAAATTAAGTAACGTGGTCCATCATTAAATGTTTGGTCGCCTAATGGCACCTTCTGAGCTCCTCCGTTCGTAGGAGGGCACGTTACATCGTCGGTCTTGGCTGTTGTCTTATGGGTGGTTTGAAAATTTTATGGTGTCGACTGGTGACTACCTCGACAACGTATGTCAATTCGCACTGGGCCAGCGCAGTCAGCCTAAGCCTCCTTTTCCTAGCTCGCTAAAAAATCATACTGTGGAAACTCACACTTTTCTAGACATTTTTATTCTACGGTATACTGGCTTACTGCCGTTACAGGATGGAAACGCTAAGTTATCTCACTCGATTATTTCTAAATCATTCACGATATATCGAAAAACCGATTATTGATCCTGAAAGTGCTTCACGGGCTCTATCCAATGGTATCAATAATAGTTTCTAAAATAAACTGGATTTATCCGCAAATTTGATGTTTTCAGCTTCCATACTTTTAGTATGGTGAGATATTGTATCATTTAGTTACGTACTTAAAAAGATATTATGCAATTATTAATATCTGTATCAATAATCATGATAGATAGTAGATACACGTGTCTCCATTCTACGTATTTAAGTGTATCTAAATAAATCGAACTGGCTGTATAAATTTAATTATTTTGCTTCGATTTAAGGAATACGATTCGCGGCGCCTCACAACTTGCTTCATACAAACTAATTTCCCACTTATTTTTGACACTTAGAAATCAAACACCATGAAATTTGGAGGACGTGCCCTAGGATTAAATATCTAGGTCTGCAGTGTGGCAGTTTTCTATTAGATTATAAAGTTTAAAAGCAATACAGGACTCTAGTTTTTCCTACAAATGATCTCGAATAAGATTAAAAGTTAACAAAACCACAGACTTAAATACAGGGCCGTAGCTAAGGGGGGGCATTGTGGGTCAATACCCTACCTTGAAATACTAATGCCCTACCTTAAAAGTACCATAAACTAAGGTATGATATAAATAAATTGTTATTCCGTACTATAAATTAATACCATTTTGCTCTTGTTTCCCCGCGATCCCACCCAGTTACCTTCTACCTTAATTTCTCACGCTCACAAGCAGGTAAAATAATGAAAGATAGAAAAATTACTTGCGGCGTACCCGTGCATGAAACCACCGCTGCCCTACCTTAGATTCAACTCTAGCTACAGCCCTGCTTAAATATTCGGCTTGAGATCATGCCTACAAAATTTCACAGTATTTGATCAGTAAATGTCCAAAACAAGTAGGGAATTCGTTTGTATGAAACACGCTGCGAGGCGCCGCGAATTGTATCCTCTTAACTACGAAAAATTAAAAGAGGTATGGCCCCTGAAAAAATACCTACTATTTTGTTTGTACAATAATTTTTTGTGTTTTTATGTTAGTAATGATGGCGTATTCTAATGTTGAAAAAAGAGATATGTTAAAACTGTAAAATTATTTAGGTATCCTACAATGAGTGCCACGTCGTCGCCATACTGAATGTATGGAAGCTGAAAATATCAAATTTTCGGATAGATACAGTTTATTTTATTTACTATTATTGATACACTGTAATCGGTATTTCGATATTGTGTGTTAAGAAATAATCGAGTAAGATCATTTATCGCTTGGTACATGTATAGACCACACTTTTTGACTGCAGCAAGTAAACCCGACAATTAAACAAGAAAAAAGTCAAAATTGACTGGCTAAAGGCTTCTGTTTTTAAAATCTACAGCCAAAAACACAATAAAATAACCCGCCTTCTGGTGCAGTCGGGTAAATAGTTAAAACCAGACGAATTCTGCATACATTATTTATTGAGAACGTAGTATGGGCGAAAATCATTAAATATTATAACATATAATATTATCTAAGGCGGCAAACAAGCTTACGGCCTTCCTTAGCATATGGACGCTTGCAACACCTGGGGCATCACTCTTCAAAAATCTTTCTTAGAGAAAACCTTGGCAGGGAGCTCATTCCACAACCTAAGCGTTCGCAGGAAGAAGTTTCTCTGAAACAGCACTGTAGTACGTGACCATTTAGGGACCATGTGAGGATGAAATTTTCCTAATAAAACCCCTAGGTTTTGTGTTCAGCAATATTATAATGAAATTTCAGGTAAATTATATGTAAAATTATAAAAGTAAATCGAGAATTGGCAAAAACTATAGGTGGTTTTTTTCTATAGAGTAAATTTTATTGCATTATTTTTTGGCTTATATAAGACTTTGGAATTATAATGGTGTATCTATATGGTTTTTTATTATTTATTTGGGCTAGATTTACTTACTTACTTTTTTTTTTTTTAATTCAATTCTGCCGCGGCAGTTTACTTTTAAATTTTGTTCTTAACTGCCTAGGTCCTAAACTAATACTGAGTATTATCACCTGATCACCTGAATTTGATCGCGTCGAGGCCTCTGAGAGAAATCCAAGTTGTCTTTATCAAAAGACTCCATATTGGGAAACCATTTGATTCTTTCGTAAGGATCTGCATGCAAGATCGTACTGTTACCTGAAATAAAATTTTCATCACTGTCCTTTCATTTGTTTCGTATTACTGTAGGTAGAAACTCGTATCTGCATATTTGGCAAAAAATGAATGGGATTCTTAAACGATCACATTGTTGTCCTTCTGTTTGTCAATGCTTTGTCAACCACCACCATTCACTCACAAGGCTTGTAAAAAGCCAGCCCATAGCTCGCAGGACTGACAACCGATGTGTTTTTACTTATAAGGTGCCAATGTTAAAAAAGGTTCTCGAGTTGGTATAGAGACCAAGGAAGGCCTGTTCAGCACAGGAAGTCATTGAATAAAGACGGATGTCAGAGCATTGCAGACCAAAGGCCAACTTCTTCCAGCTGATATTCTAATGATAGCTATTGTATTCTCTTCTAAAAAGCTTTTCAAGTCGGAAAATGTGGTATTACCTATCAATATAATCAAGAACGGCGCGTTGTATCGAGTTTAATTCTATAGAAGTCCCATTAAATCTGATAAAGATGAAAAATTACTGCTTGTATGTAATAATTCTGAGGAATTTCTAAAACAACAACATATTTTACGATAGTCTTACGTAAATGGAGTCGTCCGTGAAACTGATTGTCAGTTCCTATGTATCCTTCCACAGAGCCAGCTGAAGGATTACCCAGAGGATATCCGAACACCATTGTGACGTTGATGAGTGGATACCTATAAATTGGACTTTCTTGATCAATATCTTCGTCCATCATCTCTGGCACTAGTAAGATTGTTAAGTAGTTATCATTGATCGGGAAAGAACCTGCAAGTTTTGTTGTTTGTAAAACATCCATACTATAATATTATAAATGCCTAAGAGAATCTTTGTTAGTACTTCTTCATGTCTCAATGGAGCATCCAGTTCAGCTGCAATTTGGCACAGTGATAATTCAAGGGACGGAGAATTTGACATTTTTCAGAAAAAATATCTACGAATTTCACGTGGAGAAATACGCTACAGCTACAGCTATAAGTGACTGCTATAGCGAACTTCCAATAATCATGGAGACCATGGAGTGGCCAAAGGCATCCTACGCCGAACACCAAATTACGCATGGGCGAAGCCGCATGTCAAGGCTTGTTTTTATACAAACAAAACAGTATTCTAATGATGTAGGCTTATATTGGTCATTGCATAAATTTATAATTTAAAAAAAAATTAGCAAAGAAAATTACAGAGTTGGCAATAGACATGGGATCTCATAAATGTTTATGATGATGGTGAAGGTTCCGATAAGAGATTTGCCATGTTTTCTTGACATTTAATGTTTTTGACGGGATCTAACTTCTTTTTGTATGTAAAGGTAATTTAGATCTACGTATATTATTAGCAATACCTACTCAAAACATTGATTAATAATTTTGTTTGTATAAGCTATGTATACTCAAATGAACTTTTAAACTGTCTAAAAACGGGACCCTCGGTGGGCAAGACCTTAAGACATGATACGACGAAGATCGTGAGTTGCTTGGAGAAAGGGATAGTAAGGCTTTGCTCGTGTTGTTTGTTCATGTTGGCCAAGATCTCAGGACTCCAGGTATGGTTTATCTTAATCTAAGATATAATAATGTAACAAATGGATTTACCAATAGATTTCAGGCACAGCCAAAGCTTCTGTTCAATGAATCTTCCTTCCACAAGATAATATTCAGCAAGGCAATAATTTTTCAGAGTTCTCTGTGATTTAGTTTCGTTCACCAATTCTCTCATAAGATATGCACATAACATCAGTGAATAATATCTCATACTGCTGCTATTAATAAATTGTTTCTCTTCCAGTAAAATAAGCCAGAAATTTGCTATTGCCTCATTTTTAAATCGAATGACGAATGAAATAGTTTTGTAGTCACTTCCAAAGAGAATATAATCACTACGTGGTCACTTTCCTAATGAAATAACCAAAGAGAATATAATATACTACGTAAGAAATAACCTACTATATCTATTATTGTTATATATTGTTGTCATTGGAGATTGCTCCCGACCTTTTATTTTGAAGACTATGCAAAAAGTTTGGATGACAGCTTTTAAGAAAAACTGTATATTCTCCATTTACCTATTTAAACTTAAAATTCGAGAAACACGCATCTTGCGATTTCTAGTCTTCGTGGGATTTTGCGATTAAAATTAGTTTACAGAAGGATGCTTTTCATGTATGGCGCTGGTACTAGTGGTACTAGTGGTACTAGTGGTATTGGGGGTACTGCTGGTACTAGCCACTTCTTACGATCGATCTTCATCGACATGACATGACTTACATCCACGTATAACATACGCGTACGCTTACGTTCAAACAAAGGTCATTTTTACATGTCTGTATATTATTTCTTTTACATGGTATTACTGTAAGTACTAGCGAATGCATTTAGGATTAAAAAAAAATAAGGTTAAATATAATAATATCGGACACTCAAAGAGGCGCTATCACCAAGACACAGGTGATTGTTCCACTTTTTCAAACATGAATAGAATCACATCACACTATCATCACACTAATATTATGAAGGCAAAAGTTTGTGAGTGTGTGAGTGTGTGAGTATGTATGTTTGTTACTTCTTCACGCTTTAACAACTGTACCGATTTGGCTGAAATTTGGAACAGAGATAGCTTATACCTTGAATTAACACATAGGCTACATTTTGTCCTGGAAAACTTACAAGTTCCCACGGGAATAAATATTAGTGAATGTGACTTTTGTTACTCTTTCGCGTTGCAACGGAGCAACCAATTAAGCTGAAATTTGGCATAGGGATAGTTGAAGACACAGAGAAGGACATAGGACACTTTTTATCCCGATCGAGAGTTCCCACAGGAATATTTTTTTCTGAGATTTTTAATAAACATCTAATTGAGCTAAAATTTGGCACAGGGTTAGTTGTTACAACGAGGAAGACACAATATACTTTTTATCGCGATCAAGAGTTCCCACGGCAATATGAACAGTTACGCGGAGATTGACAGACGGTACGATGACATAATTTTTAACGAAGCGCTTACACTTATCGAGGATAAAATTTTTGCGATGGTTGGAAAATTACTGCCGGATTTCAGTATGCCTGCCCCACAAAGAACGGAAGAGCTGTCTACTGATTTGGTCAGAGAGCTTGGTTATGATACTGTTGCTTTGGGGGTTCAAGTCACCCAAAACAGAATGCACAATGTCGCACAAGCAAGTGATTGAAGCACTGGATCGCAGCTTGCAAGACATTCGGGGCAATCGAATCTTGATGAGTGGAGTGGTCGTATTGCTGGCAGGTGATTTTCGGCAGACGTTGCCGGTTATCGAGCGAGGTACCGCGGCAGACAGGATAAACGCATGCCTCAAGGCTTTGCCGTTGTGGACTAAGGTAGAGCGGTTACAGCTGAATACTAACATGAGGGTCCAGCTCTTTAATGATCAGGAGTCTGGACTCTTCGCACAAACGATTCTCGAGGTCGGTGACGGTCGCATGCCGACGGATACTAACGGCCAAATAACCTTTGACAGCCTATTTAGCAATGTTGTTAGCTCGGAAGATAACCTTATTAATGAGGTATTTCCAAATTTACAAGAAAACCTGGGTAACGAGGAGTGGTTGTGCGAGAGAGCTATCATGGCGCCCAAAAACGAATTGGTATAGGAAAAATTAATAAAAGAATATTAAAGCAAGTTCCAGGTGAGGTGAGTACCTACATGTCAATAGACACGGTGATGACAACTGACGACTCAACTATATACCCTGTAGAGTTCTTAAATTCCCTCGACCTGTCAGGGGTACCCTCCCACAAGTTGGAACTCAAAGTTGATGTGCCTGTCATACTGTTGCGTAACCTGTACGCGCTCAGACTGTGCAACGGTACTAGGTTACGCATCACAGAGCTGAGATGGCACATCGTCCAAGTCACCATTCTTACTGGAGGGGCCAAAGGAGAGACGGTAATGATATCCAAAATCCCTAAAATACCCATAAGCTTACCCTTCCAGTTCAGACGCCTACAATTTCCTTTAAAAGTGGCTTTCTTTATCACGATAAATAAAAGTCAAGGACAAACTCTAAAAGTAGCCGGCATTCACCTCGGCACCCCCTGCTTCTCCCACGGCCAACTGTACGTGGGTTGCTCGCGTGTGTCGAGAGCTAGAAATCTTTTTATATACGCAGAAAACAATAAGTCTCGCAATGTTGTTTACCGGGATGTGCTGCAGTAAAATGTTTTCTGGCCCTCTACGACCCAAAACAAAAAACAATTTATTTTTCCTAATAAACCGCGGGTCACACCGCGGTGCACAGCTAGTAAATCATAAGGGCGACACTACGCAGTCATCCAATATCCCAACACTCTGTCCAATTATCTACATGTTGAGAAATGACACTACGCAGTCATCCAATATCCCAACACTTTGTCCAATTATCTACATGTTGAGAAATGACACTACGCAGTCATCCAATATCCCAACACTTTGTCCAATTATCTACAAATATTTATCGAGTGTTTGATGATGTTGGGTCGTGTTAACGCATCGTCACTACAGTGGCTGTAAATGTGCCCAGATTTCAAGTAGGTCAACTAACACTACGAGAGTTGATCTAGTAAAAAATAGTTTTCACTATTGGGAAAGGCTGGAGTTGGACTGTTGGACGATCGAGTAGGGCAGCAATAGAAAGACAAATAGGTCAGTCACGTTCGTGGACCAAGTCACAGTGGCATTAACGTTAGGTCTGTCTATCATGTTTTGGAGGAAATCTTCCCTCCGCATCGCAATTCCGCCGCGCCGTTTGTTGTGTGTGATATGCCTTAGTAGCGTTGTCCTTGCTCGAAACGGATCTTTCGTTACATTTTCTACAACCATGAACTTAACGTCTCATCGCGGGTATGAAGTCGTGAAAAATATTGAGTCGCTGTTCAATAATTAAATAGATAATATATTTTTATGTGATTAGATGCGTCACACGACTCGTGATAACGGTAAAGCTGGTACTTGCAACTTTCCAACTGGTAATTGGCACACGTAATGCATATGTAAGTAGCTTCCAGAAAACCATTAGTGCCATTCACGGATTAGCGTGAATTTATGAATACGCCGCATGTTTGAAATATCTTGTAGAGTTGTGAGAATTTGTTTTTTTTTTAGTGTTTCGCGCTAAAATTGAAAAAAAAACATACACCTTATTAAAATTTTTGTTGCTTATCTATATTTTTGGTAGCGACGATATCCTCTATAAACTATTTGAGATAGGGCACTAAGATGAAACCTTATTTAGCAGACGACAATTAAAAAAATCTTAATTAGGTACAGAATATATTAGTGACTTTATAGGAGAGCAATAAAAATGAATTGCATATACTTCCCATATTTTGATCTTGTTTGATGAAAATGCTTCTTTTGACTTACTAATGTGAATCCATACTATAAATACACATACATAATAATATTATTAATGCAAAAGTAACTTTGTCTGTCTGTCTGTTACCTCTTCACGCTTAAACCGCTGTATCGATTAAGATGAAATATGGCATAGAGATAGTTTGAGTCCCGAGAAAGGCTACTCGAAAACATTAAGTGTGAGTCGGTTTTTTTCTATAATTGAGGAGTTGCCGTTGAAACGCTACACCGATAAACGAATTCAGGACGGGTGGAACCGCGGGCGAATTTGGCTTGTATATAGTTTGAGTCCCAGGGAAAGACATAGGCTACTTGAAAACGTCAACCGTGAGTCGGTTTTTTCCTATAATTGAGAAGTTGTCGTTGAAATCCTACACCGATAACCGAATTCAGGGCGGGTAAAACCGAGGGCAAAAGCTAGTTTAAAATATTTTTGATGCGTTTTCATTGGTGATTCTTACAGTTATCGACAGGGCTGTCCAAATTCATGTAAATACAAAAAAAAACAGGGGTGTCAGACTATTTGCTAATATAAAATCTAGGGCGTGTACCTTGGCCAGACCCAAAATAACTAAGGGTGTCCCACGCCACTCTTAGCTTTCCGGTTCACGGCCTCTACTTTATGACACAACTGTTCCATTGGGTGTCGGCCCTTCCTTTGACAGGTCCCATTGCGCCCGCCAATTCTACTATAAACATGTCTCCGGCAAAGAAATTTTAAATTATAATTTTAACATTGAAAAAATATTTTATTTATTAATATTGTTTACAACATGAAAAACAGTATTCTAGTGCTAAAAATAAACCTTGCGGTTTTTCCGAACACTAGAAGTTTGTCATTGATAGTCTATTGCCATACTTATTATTATTTTGCAGTGATGACATAAAACAATGAAATTTATTGTAATAAATTATAAAACACTGGCGAAAACCAAAAACGTGAGATTAAATGAGATACGAGTAATACTTAGGGGAAGCCAGGGGAAGCTATGTGACATCGGACATTTTGCGAAAACATTTTTACAAAAAAAAAACAAACCAGGCAGATGCAATAAAACAATTTTACCTACTTGTATATCTTCAAACAGAGAGAGAATAGTACCCTATTATAAAGCCTAAGCTATCCTTCTGTCTGTTTGCCACTCTGGCGGTCTATCTCATCTCAGTACGCATTTTTTTTACACGGAATAGACAGCCAGCTGTAATTTCCACAGCATATGTATATGAATATTATATGTTTCTAAGCAACAAATCTTAATCCAAGAACGAGGGAGTCCCATATAAAAAACTTTTAAGCGGGTTCCTGATGTCCACTAGCGCCGCTAAAATATATTTTTGATTTCCTTTTTAGTACTTACAAACCGGATTACAAAAAATTTACTTCTACAGAAATATACAACTCATGAGCCACAAACTATTTTCCAAATATTTTGTATTGTTTCTAGGAAGAATCTGTCAGCAGATATGCTATCTACAACTAGCAGATTTATCCTCGAAATATTAAAAAACGTTCTAAACACAGCTTAAAACTAGATATATATGTATGTATGTGTATATAAGAAATCTTCTTTGAACAAAGAGAAAATTAAAAACAACAATTTGCGGCGCTAGTTAACTGGTGTAACGCCCTTAAAAAAGGTTTTTAGAGTTTTCTGGCTCTAAAGAAAAAAAACGGAACCTATACACACAGCAAGTTCTGCATTATATTTCTAATGATGTGTAAATGAAGTGATGTGTGGTCTGAAAACTGCAAAAGTAGGAAAATCTTTTGGAACAGTCAGTATTCCGGCTGAATTACTCAAGTTTATTTTAAGTTGAGCACGTGGACGCTTTGATCCAACTCTTCAACAATTCTGGAGTCTTGCCTACAGAGTGTCTAAAATCGTAATTTTTTACTCTAAGCGCTATCAGTATCATGAGCCATGTCTTAAAGATACATTCATCACTCACAATAAAATAAGACAGAAGTGTGATAAATAACTTCGAGAGAGCTAATTCGGTTCCAGTCCTCAAAAAAATAAAAATAAACCCATGGATGCTTCAATCGGAATTAGAAGTTTTTAAATCCCTTCTTCCAGTTATTATTTAAAGAATGTATGTACCATAAAAAATAAATAATTTAATAAGATCAGTTTTTGTTAAAATGAAAGCAATATTAAAAAAAAAACCAACTTAGACCACTTTCCCCTACACGCCAAATTTTTCGGGAACATGCGCATAAAAAAGAATGATATTATAGCTTCCTTTTTTAAAGTCTGTACCTTTTTTAGGGTTCCGCGCCTCAAAAGGAAAAAAGGAATCCTTATAGGATCACTTTGTTGTCCGTCTGTCTGTCTGTCAAGAACCTTTTTCTCAGGATCGAGTACAAATTAATATTAAATAGTAAGGTCTACGGTCCCTTGAAGCTGTAAAAAAATCGAGCTTTTACGTCACCGCAAAAAAATAACCGCGGAATACGGCCATTTTCGTCGCATATTTTAGCATTTACAAATAAATCAAAACCTATGGGGAACTTCCTGTTGTCCTTGAATCCTGAAAATTCACTCGAAGCAAGGTCTTACATCACACACAAATATAGAAAATAAATGATATAATAACAGATATAAAATGTTAATTTGTAGTTATAACACATTAAAAAAAGTTTGTCTGTCTGTTACCTCTTCCGGCTTAAACTGGTCTACCGATTAAGATAGAGTTCGGCATGGAGATAGTTGATTCCCGAGAAAGGACATAGGCCGTTGAAATCCTACACCGATGACCGAATTTAGGGCGGGTGGAATCGCGGGCAAAAGCTAGTATATTAGAAATGCGATAGTTTATCTGTTCGTTTTTCCCTGCATCACGTCACAAAGGAGCATCCAATTGAGCTAAAAACTTCGCACAGGGATAATAAAATTAAAGAGACGGAGCAGGATGTAGGCTAGACTTTTATACCGTTAAATAGAAGTTTATGCAGGAATGACCAAATTCTACATGCATGAACTATATATAGCCATAGGTAGAGCTTGCTATTGCAACTTTCTTACTACGATTCAGGAGTGGTCGTAGTAATCCTACGCCAATCCAGCTCGAGCGGAGCCGGTGGCAGCAACTAGTACATATTTAATTACATACACAAAAACACACATATACATATACATAAAACACAAACAATGTATCAAAAATTGATATATGTATAAACTTACATAGGTACTGGTATAATAAATATCATCAATATAAATAAATATTTTCATATCAAAGATGCAGTCAAAAGATTAACCTTAAGCCAGGACTTGAACCTGCGACCCTTACATTCCATATGAAAGTATTTATTTATATTGATGATATTATAGCCATTATATGGCATGTATAATATATTTTCTTCTAAGACTCTAACCTTCAGGGAGTCATAAACGAAGAGAGATTATTTCTATGTATGTATATTTATATTGTATTTCTTACTTCAATGAAGATTTTGTGTGTTTATAAGATTGATGTACTAGGACTTTATAAGTCACTAGGAGGTATAATAAATATAGTATTAATTACCCGCTGCAATCCAGTATCGGCGGCCCGGCGCCAGAGTGATCCAAATGCCTTTTTTGTGTGTTCTACCGCTTGTACAATTGAATGTGTTCTGAGTGATTGTTCGAAATCATGCCCACGGCTACTTTCTACCATCGCATCGCTTGCCATCGGCTGGGGATTCATGGAACCTTCCTTGTGTAATGAGCTCCCTGCCAAAGTTTTCGCTAAGGACAACAATATGGGGTTCTTCAAGAAAGAAGTTATTAGATTTCTGAAAGGTCGGCAATGCGCGAGTGATACCCCTGGTGTTGCAAGCATCCATAGGCTACGGTGACCGCTTAACATCAGGCGGACAGGAAGCTTGTTTGCCACCTTAGTGCTATAAAAAAAGATGTAGCACACATAAAAGAAAAAATGTGCAAACCTTAAATTTGTTGTTACATCACAAAAGTTTTTTTTTTTTCTGAGATTATAAACTTATATGCAGGTGGTAAACTACCCGCGACCTATGTCGATGTATTGAGGCAACAGTTGTCCAACGGCTAAGTTAAGTTTGCTTCTCAATACAGTTTACTTTTAACAGAACCCTCGGTGCGCGAGTCCGACTCGCACTTGACCTATTTTTGTATTCTGGGTTCCGTTATGAGAATACGAATGGCGATTTTTTTTTTTTCTGAGATTATAAACTTATATGCAGGTGGTAAACTACCCGCGACCTATGTCGATGTATTGAGGCAACAGTTGTCCAACGGCTAAGTTAAGTTTGCTTCTCAATACAGTTTACTTTTAACAGAACCCTCGGTGCGCGAGTCCGACTCGCACTTGACCTATTTTTGTATTCTGGGTTCCGTTATGAGAATACGAATGGCGAATGCGTTGATTATAAATGGTCAAGCGCAGCGTGTAGCATTTAAAATATGGTTGACATTTTTGATTAGTTATGGGTATTCCTTTACCGATTGGTTGAACATTCGTTAAAAAGATTTGTCGCTGATTTTAGATACATTTTATTACTCGTCTGTTTTTCTGTCTTACAGCTGAATTTACTTTAGTTATGTATTGTGTATGTGATATAGTTATATATTGAGATAAGTAAATAAAAGTTGGTCCCGCAGCAAATACCGCACGAAGTTACTTGAGTAGTTTTTCGTTTGTGTTGACATCGAATAATTTTGCCAAAATGTTGCCAAACAAAAGAAACCTTTGATTAAACACCCACAGATAGATGCCGATACCGGATTTTTCTTGTAAAAAAAATTATTGAGAAAAAATACACCACTTCCAAAAACCCACAAAAAACCCTTATGTTTTTTAGAAAATAGGAGATATTTATTTCTTGGGATTCGACTTTAAGGAAAGATTATTTTTTACTTTTTTAGTGTGTTCTTGAAGGTGGTGTAAATTTCCTTCTTTTACGCGGTATTTCTCCAGCAGACGTGGCCGGCCCACTGCCACTTCAGCTTGCTGATTCTGGGAACTATGTCAGTGACTTTAGTTATCTCCCGGATGTCCTCTTTCGGTGGCTGGAATTAGGCAGAGGACCGGAAGAAATGGCGCGCCATAGAGGAGGCTTCAGTCCACCAATGGACAAATAAATGATATGACGATTATAGCCCTATTCATAGCTAATTTGAGTGACTTTTACCCATAGAAATGGGTCAAGCCAACTGTCAGCGTCCAAGTTTTCTCACCATTCATAGGTCATGATGTCAATGGTTTTTATTATTTATTATGATTTTATGTTTTTGCGAAGCGAAAAACTCTACGTCTATGAATTTTCAAACTATTGTGAAATCATTTAGTTTTTGTTGTCTAGTGGAACTTGTCTTACATTTATTTACTAGGTACATTCTTAATTACTGGTTACCTTCATTTTGTAATTCAAGAATTTGCCTTTTGAAGCAATAATATTTATATTTTATTAGATCAGTGGTAGCCTAGTAGTATCGGTGTCTGCCTTGCGTTTTAAGGGGTAAAGGTTTGGTCCGGCGGGGACCAATAGGTCGTATTCTTAACTTCGCAAGTACATTGCTTGTTTACACTATTGCACTGGTTTCCGTGAATTAAAACAGCTTGAGGAATCCTGCATACCGCCGTATATATACCGCCATATGCCGTGTTGTTACGACAAGAACTATTGTAAACGAGAAAAGTAATGAACAGTAAATAAATTTTTCACCTTACACTCATGTGACGGTAGCGAAACGGCCAAGCCACATATTTTGATTATGTCAGGTGTAGAGATTTTGAAGTTAGAGCTTGTAGAGTCAGAAGCTTGGCTCTACATGAGATCTGATAACTTTTTGACAGTAAGAGCCATATGGTCTTGTCTTGGCAACATTTACATGAAAATGTTTTTGATGGAATTTCACTTCTTTTTTTTAGTTGCGTATGACAATATTTTTTATTTTGTTAATTTTTTCTTGGGTGTATTTCTTGCTTGCTTATTGTGATTTTTCGTTATTTATAAAGAGTTATATTTTAAAAAACATTATTCGTATAAGTCGATTGGCTTACTATGTCATCAGATTTTTAAGTCCGACCTCTAATACAGTTTATTACGATTTTTATCTTACACCAACCGGGGTCTACCCTATGGTGATTTCCCATCCCCATAGAAGTTTTATTTTGTAAATAATTGTCACTTCATATTAATTTTTAACGAAGAACATAAGTATAGTAATATTATTCGTATAATAATGTAGTACAATTCTGAAAACTGAAAAAAAAGCCCCATATACACTTTTATCCCCTATTTCCTCTATATTTTTATAAGGGATATTTTTTTAAAAACCTAAAACAGCAATTTTTTTTTATTTTTAAAATAGAGTCTGTGTATGTGTAACTGCGTGTTTCTGTGTAGCCGTATGTGTAACTGCGTGTTTTTGTGTATCTTCATGTGTAACTGCGTGTTTCTGTGTATCTGTTTGTGTAACAGCGTGTTTCTGTGTATCTGTATGAGTAACTGCGTGTTTTTGTGTATCTGTATGTGTAACTGCGTGTCTCTGTGCATCTGTTTGTGTAACTGCGTGTTTCTGTGAATCTGTATGTGGCATCGGAGCGCCCAAACGGATGAACCGATTTTGATTTTTATTTGTTTAGAAAGTGATTTGATATCACCCCCGGTTTTTAGCTTCGATTGAAGGCATTCTGTTTAGCCATTTGAAGATCATTGATGAAGGGATATGAGCAACTTCCACAGGTCCGACCGACAGTATATAACTACTCAGATATATGGTTACTAGTTTATTTGTACTTAAAAATATATAGCTAGTTGCACAAATAAATATATATAATAGTAAACATAACCAGAATTGAGTTGACTACAATTTATTTTGCTAACTTAACAAAATTGATTTGTAGTTTTTTTTTATGTTACAACTATTTACTTTTTGCTTTGTGTTGATTCTGCAAAGTCTAGGGTTCGCAAAGGACGGATACAAAGTGCAATATACTTTTTTAAAGTAAGTAGTTTCTACGTGGGTAAATCTCTACCAACGTAATCTTCATTTACTTATCAAAATAAAAACATCATACATTATAAAGAGGTTATATTTTTCTGTTTGCACAACATTTTTGTAAGTACTGATCCAATTCTAATTATTCTTTTATTTATAGAATGTAGTTAGTAAGATAAGCTACATTTTGTTTTGATTTAAATAAGTTATTTGTCAGAAATATCAATATTTGTAAATAATGGCAAAAGAAAGGAAGCATCGGTGATCTGATTTTTGGCACAAGAAGGTTCAAAACCTTTTTAACGACCAAGAGATCCTACGGTCGCTAATTTTTCTTCGGAGTACTGTTCCTTATGTCTTAATGGTCAGAGTCTCGCCCCAAAAGTCTAGTGAACCAGTAATGGCTGCATCAGCCAACTGCATAGTCAGTACAGAAAAAAAAAAACTTGATTTTTGATACAGAGAAAAATATCTGTAGTGACTAGTGACAGAGAAGGGCAATAAACACTTTTATCCTAATCGAAAGTTCCCACGGGAATAGGTTTTTCGTCGGGGCACATTCCTTATGTTATAATGGTGCATACGATTGACTTCATTTTTGACACAGATAGACAGTGCATACGATTGACTTCATTTTTGACACAATAAGAGGAAAAAGAATACTTCTATCCCGATAGAGAGTTCCCACAGGAATAGGTTTTTCTTTAGAGCCCAATTCCTTATGTCGTAACAGTACATACAATTGATTTTTGACACAGATAGATATTAATAGGGACATAGAAGGATAAAGAATACTTTTATCCCTGATCGAGAGATCCCAGGGGAATGGATTTTTCATCAAGGCGCAATTCCTCCATTCACTTTTGTGTCGTAACCTAATAGTGCATACAATTGACTTATTTATTGATAAAGTGATAGATATCTGTATGGACATAGAAATTTTATCCCCATCGAGAGTCCCCACAGGAAAAGGTTTTTTTTGGGGCGCAATTCCTTATGTCGTAACTTTTGTGTCGTAACGGTAAGCGTCTAATGGGAAATAAAATATACGTACATAGAATTAAGAAATTACCGACAAAAAAGAGATAGAAGTAGATATAAACATTTCGACTTCCATCTCAATAGGTTACGTTTGTAAACGATAAGTGAGAATTGTTAGTGTCTCTCTGTAGTCTGTGGTGAGAATACTTCTTGTTCTTGGACGAGAGACGTGAGTGTTGAACGATTCGCGACGAGACGCGGCGATGTGCTCTTCGAAATTTGAATACAGCCGCCGCATACGTGCGAGAATTTAAAAATAAAAAAACATCAAAACTATTTAAGTTACTTTAGTTTATCCGGTTAATAAATATTATAGTATTAACAGAAGGTATTTCATAAAAGATTAATAAAAGACATTTAGAATTTGTCGGTGTTTATTACTGTTAAAAATGTTAAAAGATACAGTGAAGAAATATTATTCGGAAGGGAGCAAAGTCAATCAGTACGTCTTAGCTGCACTCAGTGAGTATTGTTAAATATACGATTTTTTTATGTCATTCTTTTTTTGTCACGAATATAAAAAAAAGAAAAGTTTTTATTTATTTATAGATAACCGGTACTCAATTATTGTATTTAAATTTAGTAGTCAAATTCTATATGGGTACGTAAACAAAAAAAAACAGAAATTAGAGACCAACATAGAACCTCCTCTATATAATTCGGCGTAATCTTTTTATGTCTTCTGAATTCGCGTGAAAACTGAAACACTTACCTACCTACCTATTTTATTGGTAGGTGCACTGTTAAATCCTCAGAATTATGGTATTTAAATGTTTTATATTTTTAAAACTGGCAACTCGTGGTTAATTTTAAAAAACTAAAAAGATTCTATATTTAAATTGATGTTTTTTTATTCGACTCATGACTGGAAAATTATGAGAAGATCACTCTGATATATTTAAGTAGCGTTAAAATATCCTTTGACCACAGATTATATAATCTAACTATATTCTAACTACTCTATGGCATGATTTTTTAGCGTTTGCGATTGCATTTACTTTCGTGCACTTATAGGGCCTGTTTTTGTAGCTTGCAATTTCTCGCAATTAAAGCAAATTTGGCAACTGACAGCAGGATAGCAAATAGATTTTTCAACAAAACAGTAAGAGACAGCACGAAAGCAAATGCAATCGTAACAGCTAAAAAATCACGCCGTCAGTATCCTTTTGCTATCCTGCTGTCACTGTCACACTACTGCCAAATTTGTTAAATTTGCCAGCCATTGCGCGTCAAAAAAACAGAAAGATAATTAATATATTAGGTTACATATGAAATTGATATTTTATATGGAAAGGCAAAACTATTTTTTTTTTATTTATCTATCAAAGCAGCTACCGTTGTGATCTATGCAATTTTGCCATTTTATAGGGAGTTCATAGATTCCTTTGCTGAAAAAATTGCGGGAGCGATAATCAACCAAATCTTTAAAGGTATTTTGGACTGCCCCATCTGAATTGATTTTTTTTAAACTAAGAAATTCCGAAACAAGCGGTAATCGCTTGAAGCAAGGTCGGGGGAGTATGGTGGGTGACGCAGACATTCCAATCTTAGCTCCTCTAGTTTCGCCACCGTCTGTTGTGTAGTGTGTGTTCTAGCATTTTCCTGAAGCAGCAGTGGGATAGAGTGGTTGACCAATCTCGGCTGTTTAACGGCAATACAGATCTGCCGTAATCGTCTGACCAGATCTTAGGAAGCTTTAGTGGATGACACCAACGCTGGTCAACCAGACACTAGACACTAACCAGTACCTTTTTCAAAATTTCCAGAACGAAGTCGTTGGAACCAAAAACGTACTGTGTTTTCTTTTACAGTGGCTTCTCTGTACACATCATTAATCCTTCGAGCTGTTTCTGCAGCGCTAGTGCCACGATGGAATTAGTATTCGAATATAATGCGAAAATTTATGTTTTCCATATTGAGCATAGAACGATGTCAAAGCATAATTGAATGACGCGAAACAAATGAATTATTATATTCGAAAACACAAATAGACAAGCTTAAAATTGAAATAAATTTGAATCTGGAATTCTTAACCAAACGCCGGCTTTTTGAGGTAAAAGTGCCCAGTTCTATAAAACATCAATTTCATATGTAAGGACCTAATATTAAAAAGTTGTTTTCATGGTTTCATTTTACAGAAAAGGTAATTGTAAAGAATTATAGAATATTAAATGCGAAAAAAAAATGTCTGTCTGTCTGTCTGTTACCTCTACACGCTTAAACCGTTCTACCGATTAAGATAAAATTTGACATAGAGATAGTTTGAGTCCCCGGGAAGGACGATTTTTTTTCTATAATTGAGGAGTTGTCGTTGAAATCCTACACCGATAAGCGAATTTAGTGTGGGTAGAACCGCGGGCAAAAGCTAGTGTCTTATAAGAGTGATCCGTTTTTGGTTTTGAGACACGAAACTCTAAAACCAGATTACCTTTTAGTGATTTTAGTTTTTTCCCGCCTGTGACAGGTGATTAGGCGATTTTCTTCAAAAAAATTATTTACTTACAAAAGTAAAATTTTAAAAGTGATGGGAATTAAGCTTTATGTTACTTACTGTACTTTTAATTTTTGACCACCGGGTCAGAAAAGTCTGTTGCATTGTAAATTATATACATAGAAAACATGCAGACTCAAGACAAACACAAATGTTCATAAGATAAATATACGTCTTGTGCGGGAATCGAACTCACGCCCCTTGATTAGCCACTGAGCCACGGAGTATGTGATATATATATTTACAACAGATTTTGAATCCTTGTCAAAAATGATTTATTATTAGTTAAAAACAAAAAAAGTAATTCAGAAAATATAATTAGCATCGAAAAAAATATAAATGATGCTGAAGCTAAACAGCTAACCCTGTATAAACCAAAATTTAGTCACAAAAAATACGCAAAATATTTTTTTAACCAAAAAGAACTCAAGAAAGTTAGTTACGCTAACTATCAAGACTGAAAGAGTTATATGGTATAAGAGCAAAAAAAGAGGAAAGATTCAGTGCGGTGCGGCCAGACTCAGTTACGTAAGTTGGAATTAACTTAGATCATATAGGTACTACGTGCTCATATAAAGATGCGTTATCTATGTGTAGGTAAGTTATATAAGTATTACAATTATTAGATAAAGCAAAAAATATGAAACGTAAGTCTTCTGCTTCTATGTGTTATCTGTATTTCTAACCGACTTCAAAAAAGGAGGAGGTTCTCAATTCAGTTGTTTATATTTTTTTTTTTATATTTGTTCGCGTATAACTCCGCCACGTACCTATAGACGGATTTGCAAAATTCCTTTTTTATTTAAAAGGGTATACTTCCGAGGTGGTCCCACATTAATAAAGTGAATTTAAAACGTAAACGTAAAATAACAACCGGCTTCACAAAAAAAATTACATCAAGAACCCTCATGCCAAGTTTACATAAGGAACCCTCCAAGTTTTTACTTCCTTAACCCAGCGGTTTGAACTGTGCGTTGATATATGTCAGTCAGTATCTTCTTTTATACGTATAAAAAAAACTTTTAACAAAAAAAAACAACTAGCTTCAAAAAGATTTAGGGAAGTAAAAATTTTAACTTTAGTGTCGCAGTACATATATGAAAATCTTTTATATGTACATAAAAATATCAATAGTTTCAGCAAGAAAAGTGACGTTCACAAAGTAAATACTAGAAGTAAAAATAAGCTGTTGGTGCATGATACACGTCTACACAAAATAAGTAACTCTTTTATGGGGCAACACTTTTACAACAAAGTTCATGTCTGTGAAGTTAGCACCCCAATTCGCAGCACCCCCGAATTTAGGGTGAGTTCTGGGTCCTTTTACAATAGTTCTAGAGTTCCCGACGGGGTGCAATGATAGTTCTGCCCTTGGGGGGACAGATTTAAAAAAAGAAAAAATGGGGTGCTAACTTCATGCCGCACCCCTTTTTCTTCAAAAAATAGTTCTGTATTTTTTTTTAGGTCGTCCTACAATAGTTCTAGAGTTCCTGAAGCATTTCACGAATAGTTCTGCAAAAATTCAAAAGATATGATTTTTTTTTCGAAAATAACATTTTTAAACGACCCAATCCACACACGAGCTAATATAACCGGTCTAATTGGTTAAAATCGACATCAATATGAAAAGACACTCGGTACAAATGTTGAAAGGTATGTTACGTGAGCGAATAGTAAGAGAAATAAATAATATTATTAAAAATCACCATTTGCCAATTTCACGGTTACATAAATTTCTTAAATTATAGGTATCTTGAAATAATCATAACAAAACGAAAGTTCTGATCAGCACCCCGAGAGTTCTGCATCTTATTGCGATACTTTACTTCAGGGAAACCAAAATATCAGATGTATTTCCAAAAAAACGTTGCACTATTCGCGAAAACTGCATCTAGTAATAAAAGTGGGAGTCGTGCATCTAAAGGCAGTTCTTTCAGAGTTCTGATCAGCACCCCGAGAGTTCTGCACGCGAATGGCACTCCTGAATTCGAAAACAACAAAAAACAGAAGAATTGTTCGGTTAAATTTGCATTGCATGCAAAAAACTGCATCGAAGGAGGTAAATCTTAGTTTTGACTGAGAGGAAGAGAGGTTTTTTCAGAGTTCTGATCAGCACCCCGAGAGTTCTGCATCTTATTGCAGTTCTTTACACCAAACAAACCCAAATACCAGATATATTTGCAAAAACAACGTTGCACTATTCACGAAAACTGCATGTAGTAATAAAAGTTGGAGCATCGCATCTAGAGGCAGTTCTGTCAGAGTTCTGATCAGCACCCCGAGAGTTCTGCACGCGAATGGCACTCTTGCATTCCAAAACAACAAAAGTCAGTAAAATTGTGCGGTTATATCTGGTATTTTGGTTCTCTGGAGTAAAGAATCGCAATAAGATGCAGAACTCTCGGGGTGCTGATCAGAACTCTGAAAAAACCTCTCTTCCTCTCAGTCAAAACTAAGATTTACCTCCTTCGATGCAGTTTTTTGCATGCAATGCAAATTTAACCGCACAATTTTACTGACTTTTGTTGTTTTCGAATGCAAGAGTGCTATTCGCGTACAGAACTCTCGGGGTGCTGATCAGAACTCTGAAAAAAACTTTCTTCCTCTCAGTCAAAACTAAGATTTATCACCTTGGAAGCAGTTTTTTTTGCATTCTGCAAAATTAACCGAACAATTCTTCTGTTTTTTGTTGTTTTCGAATTCAAGAGTGCCATTCGCGTGCAGAACTCTCGGGGTGCTGATCAGAACTCTGACAGAACTGCCTCTAGATGCGATGCTCCAACTTTTATTACTACATGCAGTTTTCGTGAATAGTGCAACGTTGTTTTTGCAAATATATCTGGTATTTGGGTTTGTTTGGTGTAAAGAACTGCAATAAGATGCAGAACTCTCGGGGTGCTGATCAGAACTCTGAAAAAAACTTTCTTCCTCTCAGTCAAAACTAAGATTTATCACCTTGGAAGCAGTTTTTTTGCATTCTGCAAAATTAACCGAACAATTCTTCTGTTTGTTGTTGTTTTCGAATTCAAGAGTGCCATTCGCGTGCAGAACTCTCGGGGTGCTGATCAGAACTCTGACAGAACTGCCTCTAGATGCGATACTCCCACTTTTATCACTACATGCAGTTTTCGTGAATAGTGCAACGTTGTTTTTGCAAATATATCTGGTATTTGGGTTTGTTTGGTGTAAAGAACCGCAATAAGATGCAGAACTCTCGGGGTGCTGATCAGAACTCTGAAAAAACCTCTCTTCCTCTCAGTCAAAACTAAGATTTACCTCCTTCGATGCAGTTTTTTGCATGCAATGCAAATTTAACCGTACAATTTTTCTGACTTTTGCTGTTTTCGGATTCATGAGTGCTATTCGCGTGCAGAACTCTCGGGGTGCTGATCAGAACTCTGACAGAACTGCCTCTAGATGCGATGCTCTAACTTTTATATTTGCATGCAATGCAAATTTAACCGCACAATTTTACTGACTTTTGTTGTTTTCGAATGCAAGAGTGCTATTCGCGTACAGAACTCTCGGGGTGCTGATCAGAACTCTGAAAAAAACTTTCTTCCTCTCAGTCAAAACTAAGATTTATCACCTTGGAAGCAGTTTTTTTTGCATTCTGCAAAATTAACCGAACAATTCTTCTGTTTTTTGTTGTTTTCGAATTCAAGAGTGCCATTCGCGTGCAGAACTCTCGGGGTGCTGATCAGAACTCTGACAGAACTGCCTCTAGATGCGATGCTCCAACTTTTATTACTACATGCAGTTTTCGTGAATAGTGCAACGTTGTTTTTGCAAATATATCTGGTATTTGGGTTTGTTTGGTGTAAAGAACTGCAATAAGATGCAGAACTCTCGGGGTGCTGATCAGAACTCTGAAAAAAACTTTCTTCCTCTCAGTCAAAACTAAGATTTATCACCTTGGAAGCAGTTTTTTTGCATTCTGCAAAATTAACCGAACAATTCTTCTGTTTGTTGTTGTTTTCGAATTCAAGAGTGCCATTCGCGTGCAGAACTCTCGGGGTGCTGATCAGAACTCTGACAGAACTGCCTCTAGATGCGATACTCCCACTTTTATCACTACATGCAGTTTTCGTGAATAGTGCAACGTTGTTTTTGCAAATATATCTGGTATTTGGGTTTGTTTGGTGTAAAGAACCGCAATAAGATGCAGAACTCTCGGGGTGCTGATCAGAACTCTGAAAAAACCTCTCTTCCTCTCAGTCAAAACTAAGATTTACCTCCTTCGATGCAGTTTTTTGCATGCAATGCAAATTTAACCGTACAATTTTTCTGACTTTTGCTGTTTTCGGATTCATGAGTGCTATTCGCGTGCAGAACTCTCGGGGTGCTGATCAGAACTCTGACAGAACTGCCTCTAGATGCGATGCTCTAACTTTTATTACTACATGCAGTTTTCGTGAATAGTGCAACGTTGTTTTTGCAAATATATCTGGTATTTGGGTTTGTTTGGTGTCAAGAACTGCAATAAGATGCAGAACTCTCGGGGTGCTGATCAGAACTCTGAAAAAAACTTTCTTCCTCTCAGTCAAAACTAAGATTTATCACCTTGGAAGCAGTTTTTTTTGCATTCTGCAAAATTAACCGAACAATTCTTCTGTTTTTTGTTGTTTTCGAATTCAAGAGTGCCATTCGCGTGCAGAACTCTCGGGGTGCTGATCAGAACTCTGACAGAACTGCCTCTAGATGCGATACTCCCACTTTTATCACTACATGCAGTTTTCGCGAATATTGCAACGTTGTTTTTGCAAATATATCTGGTATTTTGGTTTCTTTGGTGTAAAGAACCGCAATAAGATGCAGAACTCTCGGGGTGCTGATCAGAACTCTGAAAAAAAATTTTTTTCCTCTCAGTCAAAACTAAGATTTATCACCTTGGAAGCAGTTTTTTTTGCATTCTGCAAATTTAACCGAACAATTCTTCTGTTTTTTGTTGTTTTCGAATTCAGGAGTGTCATTCGCGTGCAGAACTCTCGGGGTGCTGATCAGAACTCTGAAAGAACTGCCTCTAGATGCACGACTCCCACTTTTATCACTAGATGCAGTTTTCGCGAATAGTGCAACGTTTTTTTGGAAATACATCTGATATTTTGGTTTCCCTGAAGTAAAGAATCGCAATAAGATGCAGAACTCTCGGGGTGCTGATCAGAACTTTCGTTTTGTTATGATTATTTCAAGATACCTATAATTTAAGAAATTTATGTAACCGTGAAATTGGCAAATGGTGATTTTTAATAATATTATTTATTTCTCTTACTATTCGCTCACGTAACATACCTTTCAACATTTGTACCGAGTGTCTTTTCATATTGATGTCGATTTTAACCAATAAGACCGGTTATATTAGCTCGTGTGTGGATTGGGTCGTTTAAAAATGTTATTTTCCGAAAAAAAATCATATCTTTTGAATTTTTGCAGAACTATTCGTGAAATGCTTCAGGAACTCTAGAACTATTGTAGGAAGACCTAAAAAAAAATACAGAACTATTTTTTGAAGAAAAAGGGGTGCGGCATGAAGTTAGCACCCCATTTTTTTTTTTTTAAATTCTGTCCCCCCAAGGGCAGAACTATCATTGCACCCCGTCGGGAACTCTAGAACTATTGTAAAAGGACCCAGAACTCACCCTAAATTCGGGGGTGCTGCGAATTGGGGTGCTAACTTCACAGACATACAAAGTTCCCAATAAAATTCAAAATCTATCAATAAGTAAATTTAAATCTTTTATCAAGCAGGTACTTTGTAAAAAGGCATACTACAATATTTCAGACTATGTAAATGATAAAAATCCTTGGGACTGATGATGCTCAATTACAGGATGCATAGGTAAACCAAATTAAAATGGAAATAACATAAAATTGTACGACTAAAATTTTTTTATTTAAAACATTAATTGTATTTTAATTTATTTGTATTATTGATAGTGTTTTTAAAAGAGTAACTATCGAGTTTCTTGCCGGATTCTTCTCGGTAGAAATCAACAACATTGTGAACCGGCGGGAAGGTGGGAGGGTTCAAAAAATAATATTTTATAACTTTGACGATTCAAAAGTGATTGTAAAATCCTTATTTGAATAAACCATTTTGACTTTTGAGTTTGAAAAGATGAACATAAAAAAGGTAAAAATAGTCACTAATTTCCAAAAATCTGATCTGAATTACAGTTTGAAGTTAGTTTTTATGTACCTAACAGTTTATAACACACTTCACTGGCATGAAACCAATTTCAACTGTAATTCAGATCAGATTTTTGGAAATTACTGATTATTTTTACCTTTTTAGTGCATCTTTTTGAAGATAGTGGTTTTTGTAAGAAATATGTAATAAATAGTAAGAAATATGATTTAATTTAAGTAAATATAAACTAGTTATACTAAAAGTAAGCGGTGGCCACGAAAAAAAGTCGAAATCGCGCACGCAAGTCGAATCGTATCATTATCTATAAACACAGCAAAAAAATTACGTTTGTTGTATTGGAGCTCGCCTTAAATATTTGTTTAATTTTAATTTAATTATTTATTTTTAAAGTGAATAAATAACTAAATATTCTATGAATATTTCAAGCGTCTACCTGTTGCTGTTATCAATATCGAGCAAAAACAAGCAAAAACGAGCGAAAAAAATCACGTTTGTTGTATTGGAGCCCCCTTAAATTATTCTATTCTGTTTTTAGTATTTGTTGTTATAGCGGCAATAGAAATACATCTTCAACTGTCTAACTATCACGGTTCATGAGATACAGCCTGGTGACAGACGGACGGACGGACAGCGGAGTATTAGTAATATAATAGGGTCCCGTTTTTTACCCTTTTATGAAACCCTAAAATAGATTGGTTGGGTTGACTTTATAATGCTAGTTGCGCCAATTATTCATAACATATGGTATTCCTAGCTGGTTTCCACCTCAGTACAGCTGTTATTTATTTCATATGGTATTTACAGCTGGGCCCTCCCTCAGTAGGGCCGTTATTTATTTCAAATGGAATTCCTAGCAGGGTCCAACCTCGGTAGGGCTCTAATATTTTCACATGGTATTCCTAGCTGGGTCTATATTGACACAAAAATGTCACAAACTACAAATTATTAACTGCATGAGAAATAACTTAAAATTGTGTTTTCAAAACATTAATATGTTATTGTAAAACGTATAAATTAAGTTATGTACTTTAACTGATAAGGCCTTAAATATTTGACATTTTAGAACGTTTGATATTCCTTTCACGATAGACGTGTCCTAGAGTCCTCTAGACTGGTGGACCGACGGCCTTAAAAGGATGGTTGGTGGTGGCTGGATGCGGAAGGCAGAGGACTGGGAGAAATGGGATTCTATAGAGGAGGCTTATGCCCAGCAGTGGACCAATATACCTGATAGGATGATGTGATGATGTCATTACTTAAATTTTTGTGTTGGAGAAATATGACGTTGCTTTTTGTTTTGTTTCCTTATTTTGTAAACTCACTAGCTGATTCTCAGCGATATTACTGGCGTGATTATTCTTTTGGTAATACTGAAACACTTCATCGCTTATTTTTTACTTAAAAGTCTATATACCTATTACTATATGTTTGGTTTTATTTACAAAAATAGCCAGATTTCAATTCAAAGTTTCATCCTCTTTTTTACCAATAAATTTTTAACTTAAATAATGGCGGATTTTTAAACAAACTTCCAAAGCTTACTTCACCCCTTTAGGGGACGAATTTCGCAAAATCCTTAAACCACCACAAATAGCTTAATTAATTTATTAGAGAGAGAATTAGTATATTTAAATACTAAACTAGTGGTTTAGTTTAGTTTAGTATTTAAAAAAAAAAACACTTTTCTAATCTTAAAGAATTAATTATACTCATATTATGGAATTTAAAAAAGAAGCTTGGTAATATTATTGAAAACCAGCGTAGTGCGTGTCGTTAAGTTAGGGTTCCGTTGATTGAGAATTATTCTGTAAAAATTTGAACCGATTATGTTTAAACCATAGAGTTCTAGTTCTGTAATCTGTCTTATTCTCCGTGCCGAAGCTTTATAAAATTGACCACATTTTTTTAACAACTGTCTCTTTTTTGTAACATAAAATCAAAAGTTTAGAAAGAGATAAAAGACCGCAGATTTGGTTTGTCTGTTCTACAGTTTTAAGACTGTTTTCAAAACAGTGGTTCAAAACAAAACGTAATGGTGGTGTTGTAATTATTTATTTCATATGGTATCCCACCCTAGCTGTGGTATAGACCTTTATTATTTCTAATGGTATTTTCCAAGAAACTTATATTCCATACTAGCTTTTGCTCGCGGTTTTACCCGCCTAAATTTGGTTATCGGCGTGGGATTCTTATTGATTATACTAAATTTCGCCCACGGTTTCACCCGCCCTAAATTCAGTTATCGCTATAGTATTTCAACGGCAACTCCTGAATTAGAGAAATAAAAAAATGTGTGTGTGTCAGCTCCGACACACGACTGGAGTTTACTGATGGCTATAAAAAAAATCTCTCTTAAAAATAATAAAAAAAGAAATACTTGGCGTTTTTGAAAGTAGCCTTTGCCTTTCCCGGGTCTCAAACTATCTACATGGCAAATTTAATTTTAATTGCTACAGCAGTTTAGGCGTAAAGAGGTAACAGACACACAGAGTTGCTTTGGCATTTATAATAGTAGTATGGATAGCTACTCTTACTCTGTGGTATTTTCTTATTTAGTTAAAGGATTAACCTCGCGATCTTGGTGCTACATACAAACTTTGCTTTGCTACATACAAATTTCACAGCTGTCAAGAAATTGCGCTGTCCAGTCTCTCTGTATGCCTATTTTGCGTTAGAAGACGTCCATAATTTACGTGAGGCCAAATATCGCCAAATATCACGTAATAAACAGTGTAAATTTGCGAGACAACTGTGTTAAATATCGCCAAATCCTACACAATAACAATTATCGCAGCTATGCTCACGCCACAAAGTAGCAAGTTATAATTTATGGACGCCCTATTTTTGAAGACCTATGATATATTGATATAATTATAATTTTTTAAAACAAGCGGTTTATAAATTAGTTCTTAGTTACTATTTTTTTTTTATTTCCTTTTAGTTACAAAACAAACCAAAATGGTGTAATAGAAAAAAAAAACTAAATTTTTTTGTTAGGTGCGTTCAGAATTTGCACCATGCCAATTTCTTTAAACAAAAACTGTACCTACTTTTATTTGTTGTATTCCTTCATTGTTGTATTTTTATAATTTTACCAATCTAACAAATTTAATGCTCTCCCGGAAGGTTCCCACGGATATCCTTGCTATTTTGTATGGGGCCAACTTATGTGCTTTTACAAAAAATACGGTGACATACGCCCTATCGTTATTGGTACCACTTACCGAGGCCTTGTAACCAAAGCTTGTTGCCAAAAGTATTCTTCTACTAAATATTTTCAACCTACTTAGGTTTTGGTTCCAGGGGTGGTACTGAAGCCGCCGTTCATTCTCTTCGCACATTTCTTGAGAAGAACGGATGTGAGGTTTTATTAAAGGAAGACATAAAAAACCGCTTTTAATTCCCTAAACAGGTATGCACTCTTGACTGGAATTAAAGCCAAAATTCCATTTGCATAAACTTCCTTTGGCAGTGCTATGGTGCACCTAATAAATTAATATATCAACAAAATTTGTTATTATCGTCAACAGGGTGTCAGCAAGGTGATCCCCTTGGTCCGATCATTTTTAGCCTTGCCATTCATCCAATTATTGAACCTTTAAATTCAAGATATAATATTTGGTATCTTGATGATGGTACCCTAGGAGGTGACGCTATCACAGTTTGAAATGATCTAATTTACTTTTAATAAAAAAAATAAAAATATAGGCGTGCAACTTAATTTTTCTAAATGTGAACTAATTATTTCAGGTAGCTGTCCTGAATCAGACCTTATGATAGAAAAGTTCAAAAAAGTAGCTTCTTACATAAAAATTGTAGATGAAAAAGTCTTCGTCTACCAGGGTGCCCTATTTTCCCTATTTATATGCAATTACAATGGGCCACACGCTAAAATATATAAGTAAGACTTTGTACCTTTTGAAGATGAACAAATGTTTTGTGTGATAGAGATGGATATAAATTTCTTGTTTTTACGTTACACAATTCCTGCTGCACTGCACGCACACACGTCATAGTTGTGACGCACATTGACATAATATTAGTATGTACAAGCTGAACGGGCAGACGTTGTCCGGCATGATGCCGACTGCAGCGCCATCAGCCAGGCTGATTTGTGAATCTAAACCAACCCAAACACATACAAAAAAATCATTCAAATCGGTCCAGCCGTTTAGGAGGAGTACAGTGACATACACACGTACAGTAGAATTATATATATATATATATATATATATATATTTATTTATTTATTTATTTATTTATTTAAATATATGAATTGCAACATTACAGTTCAGAAAACCAATTCGTTACAATATTATTTTCTTACATTTTATAAAAACGAAACACACAAGACAAAAATAAAAGAGAAAAAAAAAATCTTATATACGTCGTTCTAGCATGCTCTTACACTCAAACATCAATCTCGGCTCTGCTGTCACAAACAGATCACAGTGTGGTGCTGCCTCGAGTAGAGCTCGCAGTGCTGCGTGCGCGCGCGGGATCGGCGACAATCGGTACAAGTTAGTGCGGGATACAGCGACTTTAAACAACGGACGTTTGCGCATCCTCAAATATGAATCTGGTGCAAATAACTTTAATGTTCTTCCTAGCAGTTCAATGTCGTCGATTTTGTTTCTTAAAATATATACACAAAGAATTTGACTAAAGCCATAGATCTTCTTAATTCTAATGAGTCGAAACCTAAATGCCCCTGTAAAAATTGAGTAGGATACAAAAACGGGTAATAATAGTATTTTTTTTTATAAACACAGCGAAGAAATTTTTTTTGAACGCGTTCCATCATGAGTATATATTTATTCTCATGAGGACTCCACACCACTGTATTCGATTCTAATACACTCCGGACAAGGGAAGTGTAAAGCGCGCATGTAGCTTCGGCTGACAAAGGAGCGGCATGGCGCAGAACAAAGCCTAACCGCTGAAATGCAATGTTAGTCACTTTGAGCACATGTTGACGGAAATTAAGCTGAGGGTCAAAGTGGACAACTAAATCACGGACCTCTTCCACTCTACGTATCAGTTGCCCGCTTATCATGTACCGGTATAACATAGGAGATTTGTTACGCGTATAAGACATCATTTCGCACTTACTCGTGTTGAATAATAACTTATTGTTTATGCTCCATTGATGGACTGCGTCAATATCCTTCTGCAACAATTTACAGTCACTTGCGCTTCTCACCACTTTTATCAGCTTTACGTCATCAGCAAACATCAAAACGAAAGAATTATCTACAACTTCAGGTAAATCATTGATCAAAAGAACGAATAAGAAGGGTCCTAAATTTGATCCTTGACTTATTCCCGATCGCGTGTTATATGGTTCAGATATGTACGGTCCGTATTTCACAAACTGTTTTCTTTCACTAAGGTAACTGGAAAACAGCTTGAGCAATCCCGGAACAAAACCCATAGCACCCAGCTTCGATAGAAGAACGTCGTTATCAACTCGATCGAACGTCTTTTTGAAGTCAAGATATATGACGTCTACCTGGTTACCGGCATCTATTTCAGCTGACAGTATATCAACCATGGTCAATAAATTCGTTGCAACTGATCGTTTGGGAAGAAAAGCATGCTGTGTGCTGGTGACGTAAGGCTGACATTGGGGCAACAATTCTGCATGAAGAGCCATTTCGAACTCTTTGGCGATGTCGCACAGATTAGCAACTGGACGATAGTTTTCTACCATAACTTTTGATCCGATTTTAGGAATAGGAGTTACTCGAGATAACTTCCAATGGGCGGGATATTGCCCCGTGCTGATAATTATGTTAAATATGAACGTTATTGGATTTATCAATTCGTCAATACAACCTTTTATCACAAATGCCGGTATCGCATCAGGCCCGGGAGAAGTATTGGGTTTTAATTTCTGAACGGCTCGCCTGACGTCGTCTTTTTTCAATAGGCTAACGCTAACTCGTCTGTTATCAGCAGAAGTGTTCGAATTGATTTCATCAGGATTAAGGGAAGGATTGTTGGCCAAAAATACGGACTGAAAATGGTCTGCAAAGGCAGCTGCTGCATCAGCCCCACGATACTCAAGGTCGTTCTTAGTTACCAGTGGTTCAACACCTCCACGACTGCGAAGTGTGTTTATGTATTGCCAGAAAAGCATTGGTTTCTGGCGAAGGCTTGAAGACACACTAGAAACATAACTATTGTGAGCAGCGTGTATGTCAATTTTGACCTTACGACGCAAGCGCTTAAATTCAGCCAGAGCTTTGTCGTCACTGGATCGTTTCCAGCGTCGATGGCATCTAGCTTTAGTTTCAATGTCACGGATTATGCTTCTCGTGTAAAAGACAGGATAGGTACGATTACACGATCGCTTCCGTATTTTTTTTGGAATGCAATGGTCAAATAATAGGTAAAGATAATTATTGAAGGCATTTACCACGTCGTTAACGTCATTAAGTTCGTATATATAATTCCAATCGGTGTCCCGAATATTACAAAATAATTTATAAAAATCTGCCATAGGATAATTCCAGTCTTTTGACCTGTCGATATTTGAGGGTGTACTTAGAGAAACTGTAACTCACGGCAATGGTAAGAGGCGGGTGATTACCTTTGCTCTAAGCAAGTGACAGCATGTTAGAAGTGATATAATAAAGCGATCAGCTTACAGCGCTGGAGCGTTTTGAGATATTGACGTTAGTCAATTAAAAACAATATATCCAATGCATTGAGAACCGCTTGTAAAATGGGATGTGTTCTGAGGAATGATGCCCATGGCTACTTTCTACCATTGCACTGCTCGCCATCGGCAAGGAATTCCTTTAATTTTCTCATTTTTTAAAGCATATTTCATGTCTGCTTCATTCATGTGTCCGAGTTTTTTATGCCATTCTCGTAGTTTACTTTCATTTGCTATATTTGTTTCTTCAGCCTTGGCTGTCCATCTTTCTTATATGCAGTCATTGCAATACCTAATTTAGGGTTTTTCACTGTTGCTCTATTTCTTGTAAATAATACAGAACTTCCACTGTCGGTAATTTTTGCAACTTCTTACTTATGTCCGGAACATATAATGCATTCATTAGATTTGTTTTGCTTTCTTTTAAATTTAAGGTAACTTTACCCTTACCTTTTATTTTAGCTGTGTTATTATCGGAGGCCATTTTCAATACATCATTAATTGGTTCCATATTTTGCATATAATGATCTTTATTTGTAATATGTGAAGTACAGCCACTATCTAGAATCCATTTGCAAGTGAAATGGTTTTTTGTTTCGAAACTCATTTGTTTCATGTCCACAGTTTTGACATATTAAAGAGAAACGTCGATTGTTGTCATTAAATTTCTTTTTATGAAAATTTTTGGTGTAAAACATTTCTTGCATGTTTTTGTTCATTTCACCTTCTATTGCATGTCTTGCATCAACTTCTTCTAGAATCTTTATTTTCAGCTCTTCTGGTTTTGGTAAAATATCTCTTAATTCGATGGCAATTCTAAAAGTTGGGTGACAGACTGTATAGCATCATTATTGTTAGGAGGACATCGTGAATTTCTATGTCCATTTCTTTCAATTTATCAACGATGTTCATGAAATTATTTAAATGCTCCTTTACGCTGTCGCCATCTTTTAGTTTTGGCAAAATTAATTGTTTCAAAAGATGTGCTGTCTTTGCTGGCCCCTTACTTTGGTATATTTCCTCGAGCCGTGTCCAAATATCTTTAGCGGAACCACAATTTTTTATTTTTCGAAGTTTCGATGGAGAAATTATTAGTAAAAGTTCGCATTTTGCGAGTTGCTCACCATCTAAATATTTTGCCTTCTCATCACTTTTTAAATCTTTGCTGGGCGTACCTTTTATATATTTCCACAGTCCACATTTCGTTAAAAGAGCTTCGGCGTGAATTTTCCACGTATCATAATTGTCCTTACAAAGTGGATCGATCCGGTACGATGTTCCCATGCTAGACATTTTTGCTTTTTACTGCTTTCGTGTACGGCCCATAACCTATACGTAATGACCACTAGATATTTAAATAAACGCAGTGAGTTTAAGCATTTAAAATATATATTATGATGAAATTATAATAAAAGATATTTTTACAAAGAATGAGACACACATCAATCAAGAGCATTGATACTCCTTTTTTTTTTAAACCAGCCAGCCGTGACATTGAAGCTAGGTATAGATACTTTTTTATTTCAACAATGGTGACCGCTTATTATCAGGCGGACGGTAAGCTTGTTTGCCACTTTAGTGCAAAGACCGATTTAGCTGCGGTGCACACTTAGCCAAAACTGAAAGCCAATTTCCACACGAATACATTCAATCCATTGGTTTAAATACCGTTTTTACGTAAAAGTTATTGATCATATTAAATTAATCTGCCAATAAAGAAATTTATATTTTTGGATATTACACACAGCCCCATCTGGCCCCAAAGTGAGCAAAGCTTGTGTTATGGATACCAGACAACTGATACGGATACTTAAAAATTACTGTTTTTTTGTAAATACACACATACCATACATAAATACACCCAGACTTAAGACAAACGCAAATCTTTGTACAGTGCGGGAATCGAACTGGCCACACTACCAACTAGGCTGCGAGGGAGCCAATGGAAGCCTGTAATAGTTTTCCATTCTTATTTTTTGGCTTAATTCCCCAAACTGACGTGGTATACTTTAGGGAGTGGCCCTTTGTACATATAGACAAATTATTTTTTAATGAAGATTAAAATTCATGCTACAAACTACATAATCTAGGCTGGCGCATAAAAAACTTGTATTAAGTTAAGTATATTCGGTGGACATTTAACTTTTACATTACCTACCACTTGTGCACACACAATGTCTAGATTGCTGGAAAGGAATAGTTATAAATATCTCCGATTAATTTAAATTCTGATCATACCTTTGTTGCTAAGTCGGGATAGATGACTATTGAGATTACACAGACTAGTTAAGTGCGATAGAAATGTTACAAAGCTATTTGCTTCTGCAGATTTGGTCTTGTAGTTTATGAGTTTGTAATTTTCTTAAATTATTTTAAGATTTGTTTAACAATTTTAGGGTTCCGTACCAAAAGGGTAAAATACGGGACCCTATTACTAAGACTCCGCTGTCCGTCCATCCTTCCGTTTGTCACGAGACTGTATCTCATGAACCGTGATAGTTAGACAGTTGAAACTTTCACAGAAGATGTATTTCTAACAAATACTAAAAAATTGAATAAAATAAATATTTAAGGGGCATCCCATACAACAAACGTGATTTTTTTGCTCGTTTTTGCTCGATATTGATAACGGCAACAGGAATACGCTTGCAATATTCCCAGAATATTAAGTTATATATTCACTTTAAAAATGAATAATTAAATTAAAATAAAACAAATATTTAAGGAGGCTCCCATACAACAAACGTGATTGTTTTGACGTTTTTGTAAATATTGGCACGGAACCCTTCGTGCGCGAGTCTGACTCGCACTTGGCTGATTTTTAGGGTACCGTAGCATATTTAAAATACTGAAACCCATAAAGCTACCTCTGTAGGTAAGTCTCTGTCTACGTATGTCTCAGCCGTATTATTTTTCCTTATAGGTAGTTATCATTTTTATAATCATTTCACCGGTTGTGATGAAAACAAGACAAGTGTGAACAACTATGCAGTTTGGTAATATAGTTAAGCTTTAACAAAAAAAATATAGATTAGCTATCTTTAGGACTGAGAGAAGAAATATTTTTGCTACGCACTTTATTATAAATCAAATCGTTAAAAATTGCTTTAAAGTTCCTAAGTGACTCTCGGGTACTTATATGTTTATTTCACGAGTTTTTGTACCACTTAATTTCGAATCGTTAATTTTGGTTTTTATGCCTACCTGTGCTGTTCGCAATGTGGTAAAGAAACTAGTTTTTTTTTTCAGACAACCAGCTTACGACACGCTGTTTTGAATGTTATGATTTTTGATGAAGAATATATGTAGGTATAATACGCTCCACGTAAGTTGAACTAAAATGGCACCGTCTGCGCAGGTACAGTACGGACAAATGTACTAACTAACCAAAAATGTATTACTGCGCAGGTTCACCTTACGTGCCGCGATTTATAGCATACATGTAGGTATAAACGGTAAAATTAGGAGTCTTTTTATAGACAGAAATATAGACCGACAGAGTAATTAGTCTTCTATATGCATATCATGACGACGGATCCCTAACAAATTAGCAGCAGACTTCGGCAGTGTTTGAAGTATGTGATTGAATTCGCTAATTATTTTGGCTAACCAACACTACTTTTACAAGTAGTGTTAAGTAGAAACCGCAGGTGACAAGTATCCATATCCATACTAATATTATAAATACGAAAGTAAATCTGTCTGTCTGTCTGTTACCTCTTCACGCTTAAACCGCTGAACTCATTTATATAACATTTGGTATGGAGATAGTCTGAGTTCCGGGAAAGGACATAGGCTATTATTTGCAACTATATGTTCAAACCAGAGTTGAAGACCTCAATTCAGCAATCAGCAATTGGAAAAAATCAATTATGACCTAATTAACATCGACTGGTCTGAAGCTCTAGTTTTGCCACTTCTTGATTATTGCGATGTGTCCCAACTAACACAACAGGTGACATATGAGTTACATATTAGGACCGAGTATTACCTAAGGTGTAAATTACAGCCATTCTTAAGTGGTATATAGGTGCAGGCAACCCATATGCCACCCTAATAGCACAAAAAGGAGAAAAATTGCAGCCTATTTTCGATTCTAAATGGGTTCCTTAATAGTTTAAATTATACTCTGTAGTGGAAATTAGACTCGTGGATGTAAGTAGTGCGTAGCGAATGAGTGAAAAACGATTTCGTTCATTCAACAGGTGAAAAAGAAGTGCTAAAAAAATGTTCGAGTGTAAAATCAAATTATTAATTATTTAAAATAAAATCCAAAAGTAACTTTGAGTGCGACTCGTGTGTAATTAGTTAAGTCCTATCGTGTTTCTATTTATTATTAGGTAACTTTAATGTTTTAGTATTTAGTTAGCATACAAGTTCGAGCCAAAAACACAAGAACTGAAATAGACTGGGAACGATATAAACAAGCCCAGTATCATTACAAGAAACGCATAAGATATCGCAAAGATGAATCCTGGAGGCGGTTCTGCGACAACATCAATTCCACCAATGAAGCAGCTAGAGTGAAAAAAATATTATCACAAGATAATAACAGAATCTGAATCTGGGCTCAATAAAAAAACAGGATGGTACATATGCGACCTCTGATAGCAAGATAAGCGAGGTGCTTATCGAAACACACTTTCCAGGATGTGTAGTCACTGACAACCCAAACTGGGAAAATGTGGAACACAGAGAACCAACCCCTACAGACTGGAATATAGCCAAATCCATAGTCACTGCAGACCGAGTTGTGTGGGCAATCGAAAGCTTCCAACCCTTCAAATCTGCTGGCCTGGACAACATATTTCCAGCACTCCTGAAATGGGGACAAACAACACTTGTGCCACATCTAGTTGATATATTTAGAGCTTCCATAGCTCACAACTATATACCTCGCCAGTGGAGAGAAGTCAAGGTCATATTTTTACCAAAACCGGGTAAATCTGACTACACATAAGCGAAATTTTACAGGCCAATTAGTCTGACGTCCTTCATGCTGAAGACTCTAGAGAGGCTAACAGATAGATACCTAAAGGAGGGTGCACTAACGCGCATGCCAATGCACCGCCAACAACATGCTTATAGAAAGGGTAGATCGACAGAATCAGCCCCACACGCTGTCGTAGGAACTATAGAAGCAGCCCTCTCTGATAAGCTAATGACACTAGGCGCTTTCATTGACATCGAAGGAGCGTTCGACAAAACGAAATTCAATAGCATCAGTCGTTCTCTTAGTAGATTTGGAGTCGAACAAACCATCAGTGGGTGGATTGATCAACTTCTGAAGCTAAGAGCGGTACAATTTACAGTTAACACCACCACGAGAGGCATTGTAGCCAAAGGCTGCCCACAAGGACTACTCCACTCTCTCCTTTACTGTGGAACATTGTGGTGGACGATCTGCTGAAACGTCTTAACGATAGATGCTACTACACAGTAGGTTACGCGGACAAAATTACCATTCTGATCAAAGGCAACTCAGATATTATTATCTGCACTCGCATGCAACTAGCCCTCAGAATCATGGAAGAGTGGTGTCACCACCATGAACTGACGGTAAACCCCAACAAAACAGAATTAGTCCTTTTCACAAATAAAAGGAAAATTCAAATAACTACCATGCCAAAACTATTTGACATTGAGCTTACCCTTTCAAGTGAAGTCAAATACCTTTTCAAAACAAGTGATTTTGGTTATTTAAATTTTATTATATTGTTAAATTACATCAGTTATAAGTACCACAGTTGTAGTTAGGTGTCAATAACATAGTGTCGTATCCAGTTTGAAGAAATGGTTTGCATCTTACAGTTCTAATCCTCACTTATTTACGCCTCATTTAGCACTATGAGGTTTAAAAATCACGTATTTGCATACTGTGAATGCAATTGAGTGAATGTTATAACCAAAAGTATTTTTTACAACTAAAAGATCCTTAGTAGTTCAAAATAAGTCAGAATCGCTTATTTTGGTTTTTTAACTTGGCCTTTAGAAACTAATTTATGCGTTAGGGGGACTTATCAGTTCACAGTAGAACTTAGAGTAACAGCAACTATAGGTTCTAAAAGAGCCGAAACATAACCCAGTTTACTTTTATTTCTCTGTTTTTACTTAATTACCGCCATTAAATTAACCGCTTAGCTCTATGGTTGGCTGGTAGATAATGCCGAATGGCATTAAGTCCGCCATTGTACACATGTGTGTGTGTGTGTGTGCAGTAAGTTTAAATAATTAAATAAAAAATAAAATATTTTTAAGCGACTAAAGTGGCAAATAAGCTTACAGTCCACCATATGCTAACCGGTCACCGCAGCTTATGGACGCTCGCAACATCGGGGACATTACCGACCCTGTAAAAATCGAATCACTTTTTTCTTAAAGAACTCTATAGGCCCTAGACAAAACCTGGCAGGGAGCTCATTCCACATCTTAAACGTTTACGGGAGGAAGTTCCTCGAAAACCGTACTGTATACGTGACCATTTAGGCTATTAGGTGTGACGATGAATTCCGTGTCAATGACGCTTGCGGTGGTAGAATATTTGAGGTGACCCCAAAACCACAGTCCAGATGTGCGAATGGTGCCTTCTAAGATAGAAGGCACCATTCGAAAAAAGAGATAGAAGTTCTATCTCTTTTGTCAAAGCAGAACTTCAATTAATTAAGGTAAACTATATTTCCAAATTTAAAAAAAATATATATGTAGCTATTAAATTACTTTGGTTGTGTTAATTTTCTTGAAATAAAATTGTAGGCAGTGAATAAAAGGTACCTTCAGAAATACGGCTATTGACGGACAAATCCGTTTCGTTCCGGACGGTTCCATTTTAGCCCTCTGGCTACGAAACCCTGAAGGGGGTAGAGTAAGCAGACACTACCACATCATCATTGAGACTTTTAATGGGACATGGTCATGTTTGTATCTTTTACACCATGTATTCGCCAACGATACCCACAGGTGTATCCAGAAGTGTTTTGGTAGTTCAAACTCATTCCCCAAAAAAAAAAAATTGTTTTGTAAGTAGTTGTTGTTTTATATAAAATCATGTTTCTATGCATGAACTTCTGACCGAACTGCCATGAAATAAAAAAAACCTTGGGTATCTATATCTATAGATAACTATACCATAGTGCTAATTTTTTCAGGAAAATAATATTCTCAAATATTCGCCATAACACATGCCTATTCTGTAAAAATTTCAGGCCTCTACCTTCTTTGGTCTAAAGATAGAGCCCATTAAAGTTCGGACAGACAGACAAACAGACAGCGTAGGTAGTAATAAATAGGGCTCCGTTGGCACCGATTGGGTACGGAATTCTAGCAACGTGGAATTGGATTTCAATTAAATAAAACATACTATGTATGTAAAACTGCAGGTTTTAAGTTGAAAGGGGTGGGGTTATTTATATATGTATATGTATGTACTTTAAAACTATCAATTTTGGATACAAGTTAACAAGAGGGCAAAAGTGTAGTTAGAAACTGTTTGTATGGGACGGGAAGAGTTAAATCGCGTGAGTGTTACCACCGGAAAATAAGCTAGCTAAATATAAAGATAGAGTTTTTTTACATGTTTATGTTTGTACATGTTCAATCCATAGATACCTACGCAATAAATCATACTGCAATTGCTTTAGAACAAGAAGAGGCATTGTGACAAAGTAATGTACTATTTGAGTCAAATGCAACGACCTTAATGTCAATTGATCTACTTTGATTACAAACCAGCTGGTTGGAAACTGTCTTTGAAATGTGCTTAGGGTTGTCACACATTAATGTCATTTTGTAGGTAGTTATCGTTTTGAGTATTTTTCTGATACTAGAATCTACTCTTTCTTTTCTTTTACTAATACTAGAATCTAACCGGAAAATAATATCCATATAAAAAAAAAAACATATAAACTTGACAACCAATCTTCTGTGGTTGTCAAGTTGTAAGCGCGCTTACGGACATACACCTTATTACATAGGTACATTAAGTAGCTATATGTAGCTGTTAAGTACAGTCAGTAGGTATGTGTATGTAGGTATATGAAAAATGAAAAGAAATAATGAATAATAACGTTTTATTTATTTAGGTAAGTACTCAGTTTTTCTTAATTTTTAAAATTTGTTTTCCTCTCTCACTTTTAAACCACAAGTTATTACAAAAATTGGTTTGAACAAAATGGGTTCCTTATTTTTTCAGATATTCGCAATAATTGTTTTACGGAACTTAATGTATAGCACACACTTAGGCGGTATTTTTACAAAATCAACTCAACGAAAAAATGTGACAACCCTGAACGTGTTTCAGGAAATAATACACTTCAGGATCTAAGTACGCTGAACAAACAAACTAACAATCCAATGAATGGCATTTATTATAAATAATGAGTATCATACACGTGGAAGCGTCCAAAGCCTACTAGTCCTAGGTGTACGCAAAAAAAAAAACTGCAAATCGATGTAGAGTTTAGCCGTTTGGCACATTGACCGCCCCCCCTAAGGGAAATATTTTGAGTAACTGCGGCTCAAAATTATTGTTTTGCCCTAAAGTACCTGTGTGCCAAACGGTTAAACTCTACATCGATTTGCAGTCTCGGAGCGAAATTGCCGTTGTACACCTGCCACTATACCGAGAAGTGGATACGATACGGATGATTGTGAAATGGAATCATCCATATATATATTTGAAAAATACCATTATCTGATGTCAAGTACGAGTTGTACTTGCGCACCAAGAGTTCCGTACCGACCACCATTTACGTAATTTTCAAACATAACAAAAAAAAGTTTGCCGCTAAGCGGTCACCAATCTAAGTACTGACCAAGCCTGACGTTGCTTAACTTTTAAAATCGTTTCCAATTAACAATTGTGTTACTGTTTCTGTTAATAATAAGTTAGATGGCGCTGTAACGGTAATTTAAAATAGTAGATGACTCGGGCCCGTCTCACACTTAGCCGGTTTTTATTACTTGTTGTTTGTTATTCTTGTACCTTAGAGCAAACACACACTATAGCTGCAAGATTAAACCTAGTATGTGTTACTCAAAATGACTTATAGTCGTATGTTACCGTTTTCACGATAAAGTAGCTATGTAATTCAGAGTTTATAAACAGTTACACATTTTTTGTTGGGATCGAAACGATATTCAAAGTTAAGCAACGTCGGGCTTGGTCAGTGATTGGATTTACAAAAACAAAAAGTGTGCCGCTAAGCTTTTACACGTTTTGTTATACTTTCACACTATTTTTCGCTGCAAGTTTGAAGAAAATGTGTTTCTTGTATGGGGACCCCGCTTAAATTTTGACTTCTTATTATTTGTTAGATAATTCCCCATTAGGTATACTTAACACATATTCTGTGAAACGGTACGGTACCTATAAAACCAAACACTGAAGAGCAATATAAAAAAAATTCCTAAAAATGAAGTAAACCTTATAACATAGGCCTGTTTGTCTGGCCTGGCCTTATAATTTTGGAATGAATGAATGAATGAATGAACATTTATTTGCTCGAATAAGGTACAACATGTTTATGGCTTGCAAATATTAATACTTAGACAGCAAAGAAAAGTTAACTTAGATTTTAGTATGGAAATCATTTCTTACCTTAACTTATTACAAATTAAATCTATTTTATGTATTAAATTCATGTCAGGTAATAAATTTATGGAATGAATTGTCACATAAAATAAAAAAGTTGTCAGAAGATATAACGTACCTATTTGTGATTAAAAATTATTTCATTAATAACTTATAATTAAAATATAATTTAGATTTTATTTCATGTTATGGTTTAAAATTAAAATATTCTGCAATACTGTAAAAACATTGTTCATGCAACCATCCTGTTAATCTTATTTTAAATAAATTTTATGAAAGGTCTTTGATTTGAATAGGCAATTTATTATATATTTTTATTGCCATAGAGTATACGTTTTTCCCAAATTGGATCTTGGTATAAATAATTTAAATTTATCTCGTGATGGCCTATGTATGACGTCACAGTGTTTTGCAAAATATTTTGAATGCTGTCTGACAAATAAACATATGTCCTTAATATACATGCAAGGTAATGGCAATAAATTAAGTTTTTTAAATAATGGTTTGCAGCTGTCCATGCGCTATGCATTACATAGAGCTCGAATACATTTTTTCTGAGCCCTAAATGCTCTTATAATGTCTACAGAGTTGCCCCATATTAAAAGGCCGTATGTAAGTACTGATACAACGTAACCATGATAAGCTATTTTTGCTGCATCTATTGATATGGTTTGCCTAACTCGTCCTAATGCAAATACGAAACGGTCTATTCTTTTGCACACATTATAAACTTGCGATTTCCAGTTTAAATTTTGGTCTATGATGAATCCTAGAATTCCATTTTTTAGATTTATAAGTGGCAAATTGTATCATTTTAGTTTTGTCAATATTAATTTTTAAATTATGCTGTACAAGGCAATTAACAATGTCATAAAAATTTTTGTTTATTTTCTCTTCAAAATTTTCTTTATCATTTCATTTGATTACAATTTTTGTGTCATCAGCAAATAATATACACTGCTCGGTAGTAGCATTTGGTAGGTCATTGATGTATGCCAAAAACATCAACGGACCCAAAATACTACCCTGGGGTACACCACAATTATTATTTCTCCATGTAGAGCGACTTTTAATTTTTGTTGGCTATCCATGTATTTGTGACATTTGAGATATTTCTGTGCATTGTCTCCTATTGCTTAAATAATCATTTATCCAGTCCCTAGCATTACATCCTCTGACTCCACAAAATCAAAAGCTTTGCTCATATCTAAAAATATAGCGATTGTGGGTTTTCTATTATTTAAGTTTTCCGTAACACTCTTGACTAGATTGAAACATGCATTTGCTGTAGGGCTTTTTTCCGGAAACCATACTGTTGTGATGTCAATACGCCATATTTATCAAAGAAAGCACTAAGTCATGTATGAAAAGCTTTTTCAAAAACTTTGGCTAGGATTGGCACAATCGTTACTGGTCTGTAATCACTTAAATTTAAAATACTGCCTTTTTTAAAGAGAGGTGTAACCGTTGGAAGTTTAAGCCTACTTGAAAAGCATCCCTAAAATAAGGACAGGTTCACAATATAGCATAGTGGTGTACAAATATAAACCGCACATGCTTTAATCATTTTTGTACTTATTTCATCGTGTCCTACTGCATTTGTGTTATTTAGTGACATAATTAATTTATATATTTCATTTGGGTCTGTAGGAGAAAGAAATATTGTGTTCACTTGTCTTGTCTTTTTAAAAAAATTATCGCGTTTCAATGTATGTTGTTTGTTCGTCAAATCTATAAAATATTCATTAAAAATATTCGAAATTAATTTAGGGTCTGAGTACAACGTGTGATTATGTTTGATCATGTCAATATTGTGGTATGGGACTTTACAATCTACTTTTTTTTTATTGTGCCCCAATTTATTTAAAAGGATTAAATTTGAATGAGAATTTTACATTTGCGTAACGATTTTTTCACTATAATGGTTACAAAATTAAGTCTAAATTTCGTTATCCTGAAGGGTTCAGAAACCATACACCTCTGCAGATCTTGGTAAAATTTATCTAAGTGTTCTTCTCAGCATATTTTGAGTTTGGAAATACGTAGCTTATTTAAATGGGAAAGGTGTTAATCTTAAAAAAAATAATGCTAAATTGACTATAGATTTGACATTTATTCCGTTTACTCCAAAATTGTTCAAATTAAAAATATTAAAAATAATAATTTAGAGTAGGTAGGTAGGTTTCTAAAGAGGTGTCACCTAATTAAATAATTGTTTTTGTTCCTGGTCCTGGTATTTTGTTCTTTCTTTTAATTTAATTTTGTTTTGTTATGTTTCCATTTGGTGTTTTTTATGCGTTATAATTAATACACTTAAATGTAATTTTTTACTCCCAGAAGCTATATTGCGTGGATTCGAAAATATTTCATGTGACTTTTTTGTACTGATCGCCTGTGTAGGTATTACGTCAGGCGCCTCGCCCGAGCTCACTTGAATCAAAACGCTGGGAAAAACTGGGTATGCCGAAATGGCTATGAATTGTAAATTGTTCGAAATTGAATATTTATTAGTTATTCTGGAATTAGAAATTCTGGTTATTGGAAAGTCACTAGATTTATTGTAATAAGAAATACGTGCTTTTGAATTAATTACAATTTCCTTTGATCCCCTTTTGACAATGAAAATTATTTCGCCTTTATATATTAATTTAAGTTAAGACAAGAGAACGAGGTTATATGCAAATGGATGGACTATTATGAAATCATGATATTTATATGGAAAACGTTTTTTTAATCTTCCTTCATAATTTTATTTATTTCAGTATTGTTTTTGTGTTATTTATTGTAGTAAAAAAAACCGTAAGTTTTTCTTTGAAAAGATGTTTTAACACGTTATTTTATATATTTTTTTTTATTCAATTTAAACACTTAAGTTATTTTAATATAAAAATAGTACATATATAATTTCAAATAAATTTTTGAACTAAGTACATAAACAATCCTACAAATAAACTTAATAACGAATAAAAAAACAAAAGATTTTATTTTAACACACACTTATGATTAATATATTTACCCATGCCAAATTACAGCTTTCTAGTACTAAGTCTCTGAGCTAAGCCGCAGACAGACAGACAGACGGAAATGGCAGACTTTAAGGGTTCCTTGTTGACTATGGAACCCTAAAGGAAGAGTGTGAATAACGTGCAGCTAGTAACTACTTCTTTTTAGGGTTCTGTACTGCAAAAGAAAAAAACGAAAGAAGTTGGTAAACTAACCGCGACCTCCATATGTCGATTTATGGGGACAAAAGTTTTCCGACGTCAAATTTAAGTTTGTCCCTCAATACAGTGTATCTTTAACGGAACACTCTGTGCGCGAGTCCGACTCGCACTTGAACGGTTTTCATAGTATATCCAGTGTCTGGTTACAAGTACCTATATAGAGATCAACAATTAACAAAATCCATACTAATATTATAAACTACGTGCTAAAAACTGTCTGTCTGTCTGTTGCCTTTTCACGCGTAAACCACTGTACGGATTAAGATGAAATTTGGCATGGAGATAGTCTGAGTGTCGGGAAAGGACATAGGCTAATTGATAATTTCTTACAGTTATTATTCTATTTCAGTGGTGCTGCCAATTTTTTCTTACGGCACTGCGGTGGGATGGGTGTCACCAATGGGTCCCTTGCTAATGTCTGCAGAAAGCCCTTCCTCACCACCTGTAAGCTCGGAAGTCGTCTCCTGGATGGCGTCAGCCCCGTACATGGTGGGCACGCCTGCAGTCTTCCTCTTTGGGTACCTAGCAGATCGGTTTGGGAGGAAGAAGGCGCTAATGTTTACGTCTTTCTCGATGGCTGTAAGTATTGCTATTACATAGAGTGTAAAAACACAGAATAATTTATTACCTTTTAGGTGCAGTAACTTTTATGAAATTCGGTTCAGATTTGGGAGGAGAAAAATGTAAAATACGAACGCTTGGTTCAAATATTTCCTAAAAAAAAATAATCTGAAAAACCTTACAAGCTATATTCGGAAAATTTTGTTTGTTAACGCAGAAAAATAACAGACAATGGGTTTATGTAAAATTGTAAGTAGGACTTCTGTAGGTACTTTTAAATATAATTCGATAAAACGTCTGCAAAAGCAGATGAATGGCTAATAAAATAATAAATCGTACCTATCAGTTGTGACACGTCCATTGCTGGTTGTAGCATACTGTATTAGATTAAGATCTAGCAACTCGGCTCACCTAATAGGAGAGTAGGGCAGATGACCCGGTTTTGGCCATTTTAAGAATTTTGTAGACTTTGAGGCTATATCATTTTACAGTTTTTGTTATCACGGACATATTTCTTGTAAAAAATGATTAAATATATATAAATTTAGCCTAAGGATACATTTTTTTTCATAATGATTCAATGGAAAAATAATCCTGTAGAAAAGAAAAAAAAATGGTAATTTGTGCCATTTTTGGCCAGAATTACCCCATTTCTGGCCACAGTCATGTGCCAGTTCTGGCCATCAAAATTCATCAAAAATAAAAAGCAGATTATTCAAAGTAATAAAAAAATTATTCTAAAATCGCATATTTTACGACCAACAGTCTTTATTTAGAGAAAAATAGCTAACATAATATTGACAACAAATACGAAATATAATATCTCAGCTTGAATTAAAATTACAATTAAGAATATCAACATTAACCTATACGAGGTAGATATCTATAATATTATAATGACCAGTCTTGATAAGTTTTCTTATAATTATCACTAGGTATGATGCACAGTCTTTGTTTAAAATTAAATAACAATTTTGGCAACCTATCTTTGCAATAAACAATTATACTTCTTATTAATTAGGTACACTTATGATAACACTTTTAGTTGTATTTGCTTCTTAAATTTAAATTTATGCTTAGATTAATATCAATATAGTTCTAAATCACAAAAAATATATATAATACTTTATCATATTGTAGGTAGGTATGCAGTCTTTAATTTAAGTACTTAAATTTTAAGATTTTATAAATGTTGGGCAAAAACTTTTCCATCTCAGTAACTTTAAAGAAGCCTCTGTTATTAACTTTAATAGGTGACTTTATAATTTCCACAATCTCATTAATTCCATACCAAATTTTATCAGTTTTTTGTGGCCATCGGAATGTATTATTTGTAGATAATACCATTGTGCTAATTTCATAACATCCTTTATCTTTGTTCTCAACTCTTCCAGGAAAATATTCACCTTCGTACTTAACAATGACGTTTGATCCTACTTTTAAGTTTTCATCGCACATTTTATTGTTTCCTAACTTTGCTAACTGATTTAGAGGCAACTCTGATTCGGAACTTGTGTCATCAGTCTCAGAACGTTTTCTTGTTCGTTTTAGATCTTTTTTTGGAATTTTGTTTTCTTCTATCACTTTTTCAGCATTTGAATCGCTACCAGCACCTTCATCACTACTTTCTTCAGAAGATGCGATTATTCTACACACTTTCTTCTTCATCTTTTTATTTCCTGGCTTATTTTTTTTCTTAGATAGTTTTTCTGTTTTTTCTTTTTCAGCTGCCTTCATAATATCCCGCCATTTATTCGACGTGATAACGGAAGGGACATACATTGCTTTTCTGGTATTTTTTGGTATTGCTTTTCCTGGGTACAAAACACAATCTGTCACTAAATCTCTAGCTGTTCGAAGGGCAATTATTGCAGGGGGTTTAGCTGTAAGGCAGGTATTGCAGGGGTTGTCTTTGTTTTGTGAGTCTAGAACATCTGTATCAGAATAGCTAGAAGATGGACCTGGTGCTTCTGCTGTAATATCCTTTTGATTACAGATTTTTAAATCCTTTGAAGATGTGGTTTTAATTAGTGTGTTTTTCACTTGATCAGAATGTAAAGAGTCTTGAGCATCTGTAACAGACTTGCCCGAAGATAGACCTGGCTCTTCTGATGGCTCTTTTACTGCAAGAGAAGTACTGGAGGAGCTATCTTCGTTTTCAATATCAGTTAAGTCATCAATGTACTCTTGGTTCCTTGATATATTATCATCCCTGATAAGCGATGGTGAAGGAGTTTCTCTGACGGCATTTTCAATATCATGAGATGCCAAGGTGGGCTGTGACATTGTAGTAGTAGTATCATTTTTGAAATTTAGCCATATATCATATAACATTGATGCCTCCTTATTGCCTTCCCAGTCTTTACCAGAATTAAATGTAGTATAAAAGTCTTTCAGTATGTGTGGGACGATTTTACTTTCCAGGTATGAAATGTAGCTGGATTCAGAGATAGCAACTTCGTGTCGGTTTTCAAAAGTTTTTGGATCTCTATCTTTTATAATTCTCTTGTAATTAACAAAGTCAGCACCAAATGGAAATAAACCACATGTCTGAAATCCTGCTTGCACATTTTTTGCAAACTTATCTCTGTTATCAAGGAGTAAACTTTGCAGAGCAGATGGCAAAGTAAATTTTGTGATTTCTTGTCCATCGTTTTCAATGCGCCACTTTTTGACCATCTGACGCCAATTCTGTTTTAATGGGTAAAATACAGCAACGTCCAAAGGTTGCAACATATGTGTTGTATTTGGGACAAGAGCAATAACTATAATGCCATTTTCCCTACACAATTCGCTAAGATGCATAGTCAGATGGGACTTATGGCCGTCAAGAAACAAAATTATTGGTAGTTCAATTTCTGTTTCTTTAAGGTAAGGAATGAAGACGTTTGCCACATATTCATAGAAAGATTCGCCCGTCATCCACCCTTTATCGGTTTTACCAACTCCCCATCCATTTGGTGCATTGTCAAGAACTTCAGAACTCATTCTTTTGTATTTATAAATAGTTAAAGGAGGTGCATATTCACCAGCGGCATTGACAGTAAATAGGGTAGTTATATTTTCTTTATCGCTGTTTTTTGATGTATCGTAAACATGTTGTCCCTTTTCAGCTAACACAAGAGATCCTTTTGGAGCTAGAAAAAAAGATGTTTCATCACAGTTCCACACTCTCGCAGGGTTTTCTAGAATCTTTAAATTTTCATCACCGAGCAATGAAGAAATTTCTTGGAACCAGTTCCGAATTTTCTCTTCAGTTATTAAGGCACGAGCTTTATTAATATACTCGGCATGTTTTTGGCTCAAATCAGGATGTCTCGCCATAAATCCATCGAACCAGGATCTTGAAGGTCTATCATTTATAAAAGGTGTAGCAATTTGGCCCTTCACAACAATTTTCTTAACAGAATCCAGTAATCCATCCTTGTTGATAGGAAATCCAGCGCGAGCGCAATCTTTGATCCATATGACAAGTTCGTTTTCTATTTCTCTTCCAAGAACTGACTGGGGCCCTACATGTCCAGAAGTTTCAGGCGCTTTTCCAGAAATTTTGTGACGCAAAGTCGTTCGAGGTACGTTAAAATCTCTACTAGCAGTGGCAACGGGCATCCCATTCTTTATTGCGTTCAACGCTAATGTTATCTTATGCGGTGAGTACTGGAACAATTTTCTTTTCACGACACCGATTTTTTTAGTATTTGGTTTCGATGGAGGCATTATAATCGTAACTCTGAAAATGAATAGATTACTTATATCAAAATAGCTAAGTAATTAAGTTGAAAAATCACGATAAAAACTAAATGGCCAAAAGTGGGGTTCTACGTGCACCACTTTTGGCCAGTCATGTGGCCAAAGATGGGAAAATTCATTCATTTTGCTCCATTAGTGGCCACCTCTCATAACCTCACTTAATAAACAAATAGCGATAAAATATCATTATTACCACTAAGACAGTGTATTCTTTATGAAGGATTAACATAAACATTAAAATAAATAAGAAGGATTTAAAAAATAATGATTGATTACTCACCCGCTCGCCTTAGCCTTTTTGCTAAGACTTAAAACAATTGACGCTTGTCAAAAACTAATGACTTGTTGGATTGAAGTGAAGTTTGACACATCAAAGCTGTTAACGCTATCAGTGTTACCAATATTAGATATTTTTATTCCCGTAAACCATAGAGTAATATTTTTGTCTTTGCCTTAGTTATAACGATTTAAAGTTCTAAATGGCCACAAAGGGGTCGGTGGCCACAACCGGGTCACTTGCCCTACCTTTATCAAGTTTATTTTGTCCATCAATGTCCGGTTAAGGTTAATAGAACGAGATAGCGTTGAATTCGTCTTAAGGCTATGGCACACCCTAGCAAAAGCATGCCGTTTCAACCAGTGTACAAAGGCATATTACACTATTGAAGCACACAAAGACACACAGTTTCGCTCTTAGTTTTACTAACAATTTGAATTAAAGACCAAAAATAGAGTGTCTGAATTAATTTTTTTTCTAGGTGTTTTAATAGCGAAAATATTATAATATTAGCAAATTCACTTAATTAAGGTTTGAACTACATATATTTTTTTCACGTCAAAAAATGACTATAACAAAATAATCAAATTCTTGCAAACCTGTCAGAATTACGCGCCGCTGTCCTTGCTTCTGGCCATCTGCTTTGATGATATGAGGAATCACAGCGATGAGTAAGTGTGAGAGGATTAGACGAATCTGGCGCTATCTCACTCAATTAGCTTTGACCGGACATGATATTCGAAAGAAAACTTCCTTGATATTCCTCTGCTATTAAGGTGACCCCCCTAAACTGCATTTTTCGAATCGCTGTCGTCACTGTTAAACCGTCTTTGGGATTTATAGAATTTTTTCGTGCTCTCGCCATATTGGGTTTTATCCATAGTCAACACGCTGGACAGACGGGTTGGTGATCGCAGATAATTGCCGGATGTTGCTGCCGCCCAACAATAGTCTGTATAGTCGGGGTTGAGGTATAAGACTCCTTTTTCCTCTAAGTCGCCTTTTACGACATCCCAGGAAGATAGGGAGTGGTCAGGAACCACACGGCCTCCACTCCGGTGGACCTACCTTAAAAGGTAAGGTGGTGGTGGCTAAATCCGGAAGGCATAGGACTAGGAGGAATGGCGTGCCATAGAGGAGGCTAATGCTTATGTTGCAGTGGAGCAATATGAGCTGATAGATCTTGACGATGATGAATTTATTTTACCCCCCCGAGTTAACACCCAAAACTCATTTCCTTCCTATGACCATGCTGGTATACCATGTATAACAATACAATACTATTACCCTGTCCACAGATGTGTTGGAGCTTGAAGTTGTTCTCTACCGAACCTTGGGCTCTGATTACAGCTAGAGCCATCGTAGGCCTAGGGGTCAGCGGCTCCTACGTGGTCACACCGCTATACATCAAGGAGATTAGTGATGATTCCATCAGAGGAACACTTGGCAGCTTAGTGGTCCTATCACAGAATTTTGGGAACCTATTGGTGTATATACTTGGCGAGTACTTGACTTATCAGGCAGTATTATGGATATGTCTGGCCATACCCTTGGTACACTTGCTGGTGTTTACCACAATGCCGGACACGCCGTCCTACTTGTTGAAATGTGGAAGAGTTGAGGTAAGTTATTTTGGTATTCAAATACTTGTTGTTTACAGGAATAGAAGTTTGAAAATCTACAAGCTACGTTAAAAAGCAGACGCCGTTCTGCCCTTTCCGTTGATTTCACCCTGTAGCGCCATCCCCGTAATTTAAAATAGGAATAGCTTAAGCTCGTCTCACACTTGGCCGGTTTTAATTTTATTTGTTGTTATACTTTAGAGTTTTTCACTGTAAGTTTGAATTTTGTATGTATACATTACTGTTTTTACGATAAAGAAAACACAAAGAAAATGTGTTTCTAGTATCGGAACACCCCTAAAATTTTTAACTTTTTATTATTCGTTAGATAATCCCCCATTATAACACATATTCTGTTAAAAAAATCAGGCTTCTACCTATTTCGGTCTAAAAGACAGAAGCCTTTTAATGGTCGGACAGACAGACAGACTGATAGCGTAGGCTTAGTGATAGGGCTTCGTTGGCATCCTCTCGGTACGGAACCCTTAAAAACAAACAAACTCTCTTGCTCTATTATACTAGTACTAGCAGACCTGGCAGAAGTTGTTCAGCCATTTGCATGGCTGCCACCCCACGTAGCATCTCCCTGCCTTGCCCACACTTTTACTTCGGTGCTTTCTGACTTTTCTTTTTGCTCGGCTCCTTAGGATCGTAGCGTGATGTTTTATAGCCTATATCCTTCCTCAAGGATTGGGCTATTAAATGGAAAAGAATCTTTCAAATCCGACATGTAGTTCCAGAGGTTACCGCATCCAAACAAAAACACTCTTTTCGAGTTTTTTTTTCTATACCACCACTATTGTGTCAAACAAGCGTTAGCCTAGCCTATGTTGAGCGTTTTTCCATATTTCTTGTTGAAGTCTATGGACTCAAATGTTTGCGTGGAGTGCATCCAGTTTCCAGGGATGCAGGAACTTGTGTCGTCAAATGTTATCCTATATTTGCGTTGGATGTGCACACAATTTAAAATCCCAAACCGAGGGTCAATGGTCAAAAACAGTTTGATCATCTTATGCCGAATACGGGATCCCAGTTTTTCATTATCATTTTTGACACAGGAGGCCCGTGAGACCCTGGCATGGCTACTCGGCAGGGAAACTTCAGAAGAGGCTGTTGACAGCGGGCTGCAGCGTCTACTGCTGGAGTTAGAGGAAGATAAGTCTATACAGACGGGCAATACCTTGAAGACACTTTGTAAGTGCCAGTCTTGTATTTTATCTCTTACATGTGCGTGTATGTTTTTTTACCCACAGAGGCGGAACGAACGGATATGGTATATGCATTTAGGGGGTAGTTTGTTTATGAGTATGTAGTTACCACTTTTTGAAGCAACTGCTGAGCCGATTTAGATGCATTTCGTTGCAAGTATTACCTCAGAGTAGGTTCTTAGTATGTTTAGCGGACTTTAGTGCCCAAACAGACACAAAGCAGACGCGGGTGCGTGTGCGGGGACGCGGGGCGGGTCTTGGCACCGCTTCGGCCACACCATCAGCGCTCGAGATAGTAGCGGGTCAGACGTAATAAAACATTAGAAAGTTTATATAATGAATGAAGAAGACATTTTATCAATGGAAAATTCATACCTTCAATGGAAAATGAGTTATGTGAAATCTGGAATATATAATATGAATAATTCAACACGATTTATGCTGATTTAAGATTGCATCCAGTCAAATTTTAAATAAATGTACCTTATATAACAATTTAAATAAATTAGGCAAGAGATTATGATATACCTACATTCCTCCGTATTTATTTCCATTTGTGAGGCGTCTAGATTAAAAATTGTTTATCTCACCCGCCAGTAACGAGCGGCTAAACAGTCTACACGCACCGTCCGCTGTTGGCGATACAGGCGAAATATATGAGAGAAACCTAGTCGCGTGAATGAAGCCACCCGCCACACTCACCCGCACCTGCTACTGTAATAGCCAGGCGCGTCACGATCGTTGTGTTTGTAAAGCGCGATTGTCAAATGTCAATCCTTTCCAATGATGCGTCCGGTTGTTATTGTTCGGAGAGGACATTCTGTCGCATCCTCCTTTCTAAAAAAAAAATGTTTTTAGTGGCAAAATAATGCGACGGAAAAGTTTCATTATCTAAAAAAAAATGTGTGTTTGTTTCTTTTCTATTGTTGTACCGATAAATCATTCATAGCAAAGTAAAATGTATGAAGTATATGTGCATAACACGAAAATTTTCATCTCACACAGGATTCTATTCTTGAATCTCTCGCTACACTCGTGATTCACAGAATCCTTCGTTGCTCTCGGAATCCAACTTCGGACCTCGCTTCAATTTAGATTCTTTATACAAGTTGTACAATCATAATTATTTAGTGGAAGTAAAGATTTAACATTAACATTTCGATAAATAAATATTTTTTTTACTGTAATGTTTCGTACTTTCTAGAATTCTTATACATACTAGACTACTTATTTTACGATCTACTATATTTATATCAACAGATAAAAGCTACTCAATCCAAATGATTAGTGAGGTTAAGGCTATGGTATACCCTAGCAAAAGCGTGACGATTCGACCAGTGTACAAAGACATATTACACTATTGAAGCAGACAAACACGTTGGAAATCTGAATTTCCTCGGTTTTGTGTCGGTATAGAATTCAAATATTTATTTAGAACCATAAAATTAGCAAATTCACTTGATCATATTAATATATATTTAATGAAATAAGAATCGAGAGAATATAGCTCTTAGTTTTACAAACAATTTAAATTAAAGCCCAAAAATAGAGTATCTGTTTTATTAGCCAAATTATTATAATATTAGCAAATCCACTTCATTACTGTATGCACTATAACATATATTTTTTTCCGTTAAAAAGGACTGTAACAAAAGAAATCAAATTCTTGCAAACTTAACTCGTTGAGGTATGCCACAACCTTAAGGATTTATTAGTAAAATTTCCGTAAATGAATAAATATTTTTTTTACCGTATTGTTGCGTACTTCCCAGTAGCACACTACTTATTTTATAATCTTCTATTTTTATAACAACAGAAAAAAAATTCAATCCAAATGATTACTGAGGTTAAGGATTTACTAGTAAAATTTCCGTAAATAAATAAATTTTTCACCGTATTGTTTCGCACTTTCCAGAATTCTTATACATACTAGACTACTTATTTTACAATCCACTATTTTCATACCGACAGATAACAGCTACTCAATCCAAATGATGAGTGAGGTTAAGTAATTATTAGTAAAATTTCCGTAAATAAATAACTTTTTCACCGTATTGTTTCGTACTTTCCAGAATTCTTAAATATATGAGACTACCTATTTTACAATCTACTATTTTTATACCAACAGATAAATACTCAATACAAATAATTAGTGAGGTTAAGGATTTATTATTAAAATTTCCATAAATGAATAAATAAATTTTTTATCCTAATGTTTCGTACTTTCCAGAATTCTTGTTCATACACTACTTGTTTTACAATCTACTATTTGAAAACGAACAACTTAACTCTACTCAATTCAAATAATTAGTGAAACTAAAGATTTAATATTTAAATTTCTGTAAATAAATAATTTTATTACCGTCCCTAATGTTTCGTAATTTCCAGAATTCTTATTATACACTAGGAAGGTACTTGTATTATAATCTACTATTTTTATGCAAAAATTTAAAAGCTACTCAATTCAAATGATGAGTGAGGTTAAGTAATTATTAGTAAAATTTCCGTAAATAAATAAATTTTTCACCGTATTGTTTCGTACTTTCCAGAATTCTCAAATATATGAGAGTACCTATTTTACAATCTTCTATTTTTATACCAACAGATAAAAGCTACTCAATACAAATAATTAGTGAGGTTAAGGATTTATTATTAAAATTTCCATAAATGAATAAATAATTTTTTTATCCTAATGTTTCGTACTTTCCAGAATTCTTGTTCATACACTACTTGTTTTACAATCTACTATTTGAAAACGAACAGCTAAAATATACTCAATTCAAATAATTAGTGTAACTAAAGATTTAATATTTAAATTTCCGTAAATAAATAATTTTTTCACCGTCCCTAATGTTTCGTACTTTCCAGAATTCTTATTACACACTAGGAATGTACTTGTATTATAATCTACTACTACTAATTCAAATGGTTAGTGAAACTAAAGATATAAAATTTAAATTCCCGTTAATAAATTAATTTTTCACGTTATTGTTTCTTCCATTTCAGAATTCTTAAAAATGTCAATCAAAACAACCTTGGCAATGATTGTATGCAAACAAACGCGACACTTATTCCAACTGAACTTGATAACGAGAAAATCAATTCTGTTTGTTTTTCCCCGACCAGACTTGTTACACAATGTAGAGTCAACAAGTTAGTTTTGTCTCATAATAAGTATTGTTTGCTAAAAAATAATTGAAGGCTGAAATATTGAATTAGATATTTTTGTCGTTAGCTATTTATTGTCCATTTTCGACTGCCTACTTGGCTTTATGTAAATGTCTGCCAATTTATTTTCGTTCACGATTGTTTTAAGAAAACTTTGTGACCTTTTTAATAAGTCCGATTCTTGCAATGAAATATACTAGACTTCTGACCCGGCGAAGTTAAGTAACGTCAAGTAAGGTTAGTAATTAGATTAATGGCCACTTAGCTCGTGGCACATTTTTCATAGCTTCTCAGTGCTTCAGAAGGCGCGTTTGACAGTTGGTCCTAATCGTGTATTCTTGTGATTATGATAATTTTAAAACCTTTTTAGAGGGTTTTGGATGGACATTAAAAAATCCTGGATAAGACTGGTTGCTTGGATGCGCCTCTATCACATGTTGTGGCTGCGTTTCCAGACACTGGTTAACCTCTTTGGTGAAAACAACCGTAACTTTTTTTTCAATCTCAAATTTTTTTATTCAAATAGACTGTTACGGTCCCCCACTTCCAAACTTCAAAAATATAATGAAATAAAATGTTCTATGTAACCTCGCAGCACACTATCACTCAACGAGAGAGATCAAAGGAATCTAATGATTAATATTGATGTAGATTATTATTTGGCCAAGAGTGATCGTCAAAAGTGGTAGGACCTGAAAACCGTTGTGTGAAATAAGTAGTAAACCCAGTTGTTTTAGAGGTACGTCAGAGTAATATCGCAAACAATAGTATACAAATAAGCGTTAAAGAAAATAACAAAGAAATAAATATAGCTAAATCTACGATCATAAATAATGTCCACTTTGAAATTTTACCATTTCTAAAGTCCGTACAAAAACGCCTAAACAAAGCAAATACTCAAATATCAGTACTAAAGGGCACAGGTACTAAAGAGTTATAGAATTTTCCGTCATCCCTACACAAAGGAACCCTAATTGATGCTACTTCCACATTTGAAAGTAAAATCCATACGAATGCTAAATCCATACGTTTTGTAAAGTGGGAACCAGGTAGCTAAGCGTTCAGGACTTGCGACCTGAAAGAAGGTTTAAGGGGCGCCCCCTTACGATGATCATCAGCGCTCACCTACACTAGCTAACCAGTCAAATTAGTAAAACCCTACTAACGCCGCTAAGGATGGACATGGATTACACATAGTAATTACTGTATCTCTTGGCAGACCTAGTTCTTGAGTGGGCTATATAATTATTATGGCTGGTACAATCTCTGTTCCCACTTCTACTTTTATAGAAGATTTATCTTTACCTAGCTGAAAATGTCCTAGAAACAAGGTCCGTTAATATATTCCTTCCTACTGAGGTGATTGAGATTTCTTTCTACCATAAATTTCTAACCGGCAAAAGCGAGCCCGTCATTTGGATGTTTTAACATTAATTTAGATATTTTAAAAACACAACCTAAAGAATTTCACAACGAACACAATATTTTCACTATCACTTCTAATATAAGAGTATTTACTAACCAGTAATGGTGGCACGATCTAGCTGCAGTTTAACTCCACGTGGTTCCTAGCTTCTAGTAACCCACAAGAGTAGACTATGGACTATTGGTCGGGCAGCGTTTCGACAATTTTTTTTATTCTGGACGGATGTCCGGCCTAAATTAATTTTAAAAAAGAAAAAAGAATATCTTTTAAGTATAATTCTAGTTATGTTGGTTGGGGTACTATTATAGAGTCCTAGATTAATATGAACGGTCTAGATAAAACGGCCTAATTATCCTAAACTAATAGAATACATTTATAGTGTTCTAAATGTTCGTAAAGTTGTAGCAAACCCCGAGTAAGTTCAAATAAACTAACACGTCATACCATTATACGGAATACGTGAAAACCAAAACAACTACCCTTTATCATTGTTAGAATATTTATTGTACGAGGCTACCCTAATTGTTGTTAGACGACTCACTTACGTAAGTAAGTAAATATATAAATAAATAAATATTATAAAAGTTCCAAGTAACTTAAACTTACGCGGTTATACTCAACATTATAGGATTCCCAATAACAGTAGCATTACTATTTAACTAAGGCAATAAAATTAATAAGAAAAAAAAACCGCGGATAACAAAACAACTCCTATCTAGAGGGTCTCCGATTTATCCTACGTTTAATTTCCTTAATAAAATTTTATTCGAGTAAAAGTTATGAAACTACCTTAAAGAGCATATGAAACGTGCTTCTATTTCTATATCACTTAACCACCAATCAGTGATTGTCTTAAAACTTCCACCAATGAACTTGGCTTCCAAACAAACATCCAATCACAGTAAGTTTTAAAGCATCCATACTCGCGCCACTGGTTCAAAACTTACGCAACCTCATTTTGTCCAAGGTCCGAATCCATAAATCGGGAGTTAGATTACTACCTACATTTAACAATTAATCTTGTGTGGATTTTTATCATTCGTAAGTTTATAATGTAATATTTTACATTTGAGTCATCGGTATTCAACTTTTTGTTAACTTCAAACCTTTCATAAAATAAATCATAATTTCTCAGCTAATGTATAAAATTACTGAACTTGTATATTTAAACGCGCTATTCTAATTTAAAGATGCATTTTGCTTTAGGTAGTAAGTTTATTGAGAATTGTTTACTAATGTAAATCTTCGCGCTAAAACTTGAATAAAAACATTACATTACAAAATGTTAAGGGAAAAATATTGGTATCGTCACAAGACTTTTAAACAGCACTTTTGAATCGTCAGTTTAATTATTAATTAAAAAAATTACCACCAGTTCGGAATGATTTACTACCAACCGGCAAGAAAAAAAAGAATAATCTTTTATATGTTTTCAACTTCATATTATAATACAATATAGCCTCACACTAGGTACCTAATTAAATAACATAACATACAATGTAAGAATTTAAAAAATATAACAAATGCCCCAATACAAATACAAATCAATTAAGTTATAATTTTTCCAAGCATTTTTATCACCTATGTATTCATCAACTTTGTAATAGCATTTTTTCATTAAACTAAATTTGAAATATATTTTAAATTTATTTGAGGGTAAATTAACCACATGTACAGGAATTTTATTGTAGAAAAATATACTTTGTATTGCGAAAAAGCTATGTACCTTCTGAACACGACATTTTGGAACTACTAATTTATCCTTATTCCTTGTATTAACCTACAGTCACTATTTTTTAGCAAATAAGTAACAATTTTTGCGTGCATACATTAAACAAGCGTATAAATAGTTTCCTAAGAGAAATTCGAGGTCCCAATTTATAGATTGACCGTACTGGAACCTTATTGGAAACAGTCTTGAACTATTCGGACTTTGGAATTCGAGACAAAAAAATATAGAAGTCTTACTTACCTCTTGAAACCCGTGAATGTAACTACTTGCATACATTTTTCTCTCGAATTCCCGAGTTCGAATAGCTCACGACTGTTCCCAATAAGGTCCCTGCTCTCTTTTGCAAAATAAAGAAAAGAATAAAGATAGATATTATATACGATTTTTTTTCTGCCAAATGGAGAAGGAACTGGAAAAATAGACTTGTTTTGTGTCTGTTTGTTAAATTATGTGGAATATTTGTATCTTTAGAAAGTGCAGTATGAAAAATTTCTACATTGGAGATGTAAGTTCTCTAATTGTCTATGCTATTTCTACAGTTACTGACAAAACAACATTCCAAGCATTCCGCATCACTCTGGTTATAACCATAGCCCGTGAGCTCTGTGGCTGCATTGCGGTATTGCACTTCGCTTCCTTGATCTTCAGCGCTGCCAGCGACGGCAGTTGGGTGCTCACAGCTAATCAGCAGGCGACAGTGCTTGGCGTTGTCCAGCTGATTGGATCATGCACTGCCTCTACTCTCGTTGAAAAGACTGGGAGAAAGGTAAGTCGTATATGTTTTAAACTGAACTAGTAGTCGCAACTCCGTCCCCGTATACTTACGGAACCCTCAACTTATCAGAACAAAATAAAGCTTTTAACCTCTGGAATAATATAGCTTTTCATTAGTAAAAGTTTTTTTAGTAGGTGCAGTGGTTCTGGGGATTACCCTCCACATATAAACAAACTTACAAAGTCCGCTCTCTATCTTTATAATATTAAATTATAAGCAACGTCGTCACTTCTGATTTAGTTATCTTTTTTTTCCATGATTTTAGGGTTTTTCATGTGATAAAAGTTAAATAATTGACGTTACGGATCCCTTTAATAAAACCTTCAAAGATTTTTTTAGGCTTTCGTACAAAAAATGTATTTGCACATTCTAAGACTACATATTCTTTGTACTACCTAGTAATTTTTCACCTCAATGATATTGCCTAAAAGCTGAAGGAACTGAAATATGTAATTTAGACGTAGATTAGGAACTTAACCATAGTTTACAGGACAAAATTAAATTAAGTTTTCCTGTTAAAGATTTTAAGTAATTTAAAAACAATTCGATATAAAAGACCATGGAGAACTGGACAGCGCATTTCCTAGCTAGATGTAAAAAAAAAATATCGCAAAAGTGTGACAGAGACGAAGCGAAACTGTGGTCTGTTGTCACTAACTTGTTAATAAACATAAACAAACAAAATCGGACGTTGATAGAAAGAGAAAAGAAACCAGGTTTGCTTTGTCTCTTTCAGAAGGATGGTCAATCTTGTGAGGCTATTGCACAGTTCATGTGACAGATTACCGAACTCGAAGTCTATGGTACAGATCTATAGAATCGTTGGTACGCTAGTTCGACTCGCAATTGACCGGTTTTTTGTTGTTATAGCTCCTGTTAGGCACAACATGCCTAATCTCAGGGTTGTCAATGACAGCGCTGGGGGCGTGGTTCTATCTCTGTACTGGCACTGGCAGCAGCTTGGGTGGCGGCACCTCGTGGCTACCGGTGGCAGCCCTGTGTCTCTGTATCTATTGCGACGCGGCGGGTCTCCAGCCCGTACCCTTCATCATCATGTCAGAGATGTTCTCTTATCAGGTCAGTTTGTAAAACTTGCGGACATTGTACTTGGATGATGGTTCATATTGTTATATAATTTGCAGGTTTCTGGACACATTGTGGCTCCAGACGCTTAGGTACTTGTAAGGGAAACTGAGGTCTTCGAGCATCGCGCCAATGTCTGTTAGGGATTTTGTTATGACCACGGACTACGGGCGGTGGTGGACTAGGGGTTTCGAATTCACCTTGCGTTCTGAGAAGCGGAGGTACAATCTCAGCGTGTACCAATGAGTTTTTTACTTAATTTCTCAAGTATGTTGATTATTCATACCACTGGCTTTTCATTGAAGGAGGAAAAAAAGACGTATGAGAATTCCGAAATTCGCAACGAGCCTTTGGTGTGGACTATGGTGGTGAGGGTAGGTCGGGCCCTAACAGGAGGGACATATGGGTCTGGTAATTTAAAAAATATTTTCTTGAATTCCACTTCAAAAGCTTTAGGACATCTTTTGACGCAGTAGTGTACAGTTTGGAAGTGATGAGAGTATTCCTTACCTTTCTTTAGATTAATTGTTTTCGTATCGGTACATAATTGTGTATGCAAACACTTCCAAACCTCGCTATACCATAGCGATAGTCAATGTGGCATAGATTCTTTTAGAGATCTATTCTTGCAAGCTTCCAACCGCTTGGGAAAGAAAAACATCCCAAGAAGCTTATTATTTAAATCTTTCACATTTTAACAATCATTTACTTCTTAAGGAATGGAAATTTTCATCTTGTCTTTGGACTTTAAATAGCCATATTTTGTATGTATAGCTCAGCGTTACTTGTCTACTTGTCCGGTGAATTTTATTCAATCCTGAAGATTGCGCGTACGTTTTACCTCAGCTGCGAGTTATCGTTAGTGACTGGAACTAGCTAGGGTTGGTCAGACTTGGCTAGGCTGGGGTAGATCTAGCAGAAAATGTTATTTTTACACAGCAAAGAACCTCCAGGTTATACGCACTTTAAGTAGTCAAGGGTGAGGCAGCTGCTCCACTTTGGATGTTTCTAACTACGCCCATGCCAAACTATATTAAAAGCAAAGCCTATTTGAAATACTAATATAAATTCTACTCTTTGCAGTTGAGGAGCACAGTAACCCCTATCACAATAGCAGTGGTCTGCTTATTGGTCTCTGGAGAACTTCGCATGTTCCAACCGCTCGCTTCATCCGTGGGTATGCACACGGCCTTCTTAGGTTTCGCGGCCGTCTGCTTGGTCAGCGCTGTCTATGTCTTTATATATGTCCCAGAGACGAAAAAGAGGACCTTACAAGAGATATACGCAGAGTTGGAAGGCAGAGGGAAGAAGAAAACAAAACCGACAAAAGATTGCGAGGCTGCTGTCACGAGATTGTAATTGTAAAAAATTGTAAGCTATTACAGTTATTAATAATGTAGTTAATTATTTGTGCAAACATTAAAATATCGTTTCTTTTTTTTATTTAAAAGAATGCTAACCAGGTACTTACATTTGATTAGGTTACGTTTGATATCACTTGGTGAAATTAAATTTTTAGGTTTTGTAATGGTTACTTTGATAAATATTTTTTTAGGAGTAAAAATCGATCATGTTTCAGACAGTGTAGGCAGGCACCTACGTATGTAAAGAATAAGACATACTTACAGATAATAATTACCCAAAGGTAAACGTTCCAAACGACTTTTTCTTATTTTTCATTGCGTTTTGGATCACATAGTGATTTCTGCTATATCAAGTATCAAGCATTCGGTTTTAGAATACAACGAAAATATATTTTTATATATGGACTCAAAATAAAAGTAATTTATAATGTATTGTTTGTAATTTAATGGCTTATACCTGTATGGTTTAGAAGGATATATGAATAAAATATATATAAATAAAATTGATAGGTATATAAAATGGTGTCAATATTGACACCAGATCAATACTCGTAAGTATTTTTGATATTATGAAGTACCTTCAACATAAAAATCACAATATTAAATAGTAAATTCCTAGATTATAACACTAAATTAAACAAACCTACAACATAAAAACCACAATATTAAATGGTAAATTCCTAGATTATAACACTAAATAAAACAAACCTTCAACATAAAAATCACAATATTAAATAGTTAATTCCTTGATTATAACACTAAATAAAACAAACCTTCAACATAAAAACCACAATATTAAATCGTAAATTCCTAGATTATAACACTAAATAAAACAAACCTTCAACATAAAAATCACAATATTAAATAGAAAATTCCTTGATTATAACACTAAACAAAACAAACCTTCAACATAAAAACCACAATATTAAATAGTAAATTCCTAGATTATAACACTAAATAAAACAAAGCTTTAACATAAAAACCACAATATTAAATAGTAAATTCCTAAATTATAACACTAAGTAAAACAAACCTTCAACATAAAAACCACAATATTAAATAGTAAATACCTAGATTATAACACTAAATAAAACAAACCATTAATTGTCGAATGTAACAAAGTTGAACTATGGAGGACGAGGAAAGGGGTAAACAAAAAAAAATATATATAGATATGATACCAAATATAGCTAGGTGAATTTTTTGGAAGCTGGGCCCTTATTTAAGTCAGTTACTATATTCTTGTTAACTCCGTGATGATTTTAACGTAGATATTTTGCTTATTTGCAATTTTCATTTATACTAATAAGTTGGCAAACAAGCATACGGTCCACCTGATGCTTAGCGGTCACCGTCGCTTATATACATATATACAATAATAGCTCGCTTAAAGGTATTAGATAGATATAATAATAATGTTGTTAGTTGATACCAGTTCTTTTTTGTGAAAATAACGTACCGTAATATAAGTACCTACCTTTTATAGTGCTAGATGTTTGCAGTGAGAAATTTTGTTCACATTTACTTACTAGGTATATATACAAATAACATTTATATTTATACTATTAATGTAATACTAAATCGTTAGATACCTTTAGTTTACATACCTCATTAAGTTATTTTTAAGCTTTATTAATGAGCTCTGTTATAAGGCAAGTATAAATAAATATAATTAACATAAGTAGGTATCTAAAAACAATTTGATATTAATAAAGTTATTATAAATAGGTTAAAATGTGAATAACTCTACTTTTTAAATTATGACAAATATTATTTCTTAGTTTCTTTTACTTAAATAAAATTGATATGACTCCCTCGCAGCCTAGTTGATAGTGTGGCCAGATGCTGTGGGTTCGATTCCCGCACTAGATTAACATTTATGTTATAATATAAACATTTGTGTTTGTCTTGAGTCTGGGTGTATTTTTGTATGTCTTACAAAAAATGAATTAACTACATGTATTTGTATCAGTTGTCTGGTACCCATAACACAAGCTTGGCTTACTTTAGGGCCAGAAGGCGATGTGTGTAATATCAAAAAAAAAAAATTATTATAATAAATAAGTAAATCTTGTTTTATGCATAAGATGGTATTTATAATTGATTTAGTTGACATTCGTTATATTAAAGTAATTTATTTGTTAGATATTTTTAACTAGGTAGCTGAGTAAATAACATGAACGTACTAGGTTTTCCACTCAGTTCAGAGTATGATCTTATGCTGAAGTGTCTTTAAATAAGTACTACAGTTTATACATGAATATGTATTTAACAAATAAAATACAAAAAATATCTTAGTCAGTAAGTAGGTTAAAGTCCGCCAACCGGCATTGCAGCGTGGTGGATTATAGCCTAAACCTCCTTCTTCGAGGAGAGGCCAGTGCCCCTGCAGTGGAGCATATAACGGCTGAAGCGATAAGTAGGTTTATCATGAGGTGTTTGCCATTCAATAGTCGTCTAGTTTCAGTTAGAGTTATACTGTAAAAATAGAATAGTGTATGTAATCTAGTTTACATGTCTGTAATTTGATGCCAGGTCACAAGGTTCACCAAAAAATAAATTCTACTTTAAAATCGAAGGTTTATTTTATTTTATATTCCTATTAAACTAAAGTTTAAATTTATAAGTACTTTTAACTTTACCCAGAATTTCTTGCCGGATCTTCAGCAAACAGCAAAAAAGCATAGAAAACTCAATACATTTGAAAACTGGATAAGTGAAAATAAATTAAAACAACTCAGTTTTTTAATTTAAACTCTCAAGTGTTATTTCAAGGTTTTTTTTATTACTAACTAAAAAAATGTATTTCTAACTTATCTACTTTAAAGTTTAAAGTTACTTTAAAGTTTACCGTTTCTAGATATCTAATCTCTATCTTGATCTAAAATCTATCTTGAGCCTCCCAATTATAAGAAAAAAAGGGGACATATAAATTTTAAAACATTTATTTTTCAATTAAGTGTTATTCTATTGATTCAAATTTGGTATCACATCAGTCAGCACATACAGGCCCGTTGACAAAAAAATACCATGTGAAATGATCCACCGAGAATCAGGTTTAGAAGGATGCTACTATATCAAAAAATAACTAGTTTTTTTTTCAATAATTTATCAACTCGAAGAAAATCAAAATGCTCCGAGTGTACCGCTCAAATGTGACACCATAGGGCTGAGAGTTATTTTCTGATAGTACCAGCCTTCTAAACGTAATTTAGGGTGGGTCATTTCACAGGGTTATTTTTGCCACGAGTCTACTATGGACGACCAGTGTGAGCCTCGAACCCGAAGGTGAGTTCCCCGTTACGCGGTTGAGGTTGCAATTGAGTGGGGGCGAGAAGTGCCCCCGCACCCTTTGATACCTCGTATACGAGGTAGGTCCGTGTGTTCGCCGACGAACCCGGGGACGTCGGCGTCGTGTGAGGGGGGAGGTCGTTGATACAAGTCTCGCTATCCGGATAGCGAAATCGTCGTCTGGGGCCGTTAAAACAATAGTTTTTCGACCGTGCCGAGGTCGGTCGGGGGGATGATAGGTTGTGGATTGCACAATTAATCGATTCGGGAACAGTGCATGAAAGTAGGTATGTATGTAGAAACTTGCTGCGTGAGATTAGATTTCCTACAATTGACGTAATTTTAATATTAAATCACACATTAAGTACCTATGTATATATCACGCAATAGGTATGAGATAACGCACGGAATTGCGTGCTAAACAAAAAAAAGTAGCTAACGTGCTATAGTTGCAGTAACCCAAATTAATCAGCTAGATCTAGTTGACAAGATAGACGATATAGCAACGTGCTCTATACTTACGTTTCTATGTTGATTTTTATCTATTGATTTTAGACGTAAATTTTATAGTTTTCAGATTTGGAAATGAAGTTTGTTTTTTACCTTTCTAGGTTCCTGTTTAGAAGGTATTTATAGGTATAGTATTTTTTTAATGGGATAGTGTGGTTTGAATTTTAGGACTTACAACTATTAGTCCAGATGCGGCACCCCCTGTCACACAGGACTAAAGTGGTTGGTGAAAAGAGGTCTGCTTGTCCCCCATATTATGATGTGGTGTGTCCAGCCAATGGTTACCCCCTTCTGTGTATTAAAACCGTAAAGAAGATATACATTTATCACCTGGCAGCAACATCCAGTGACTTTTTTAATCAATGTTTAGTTTAGTTATATTTAAGTTTTCTGTTAAATTTACGCTGGACTAAATTTTTATCTTAGCTTTTCTCATAATTAAATAATAATGTACCTCTTTAAAACGTTATGTAGTTGTAGTACGCGTGTATATATGTATACACACGTATACACGCAGGTCCTTATTCTACAAAAGATAAGATTAATAATTAGATAATAATATGTAGGTATTTTTTTTGTATCCTACAATTATTTGAGCTTAACATGAAACTGGATCAATTAATGAAATAATGTAAACATTTCGGCGAAAAGTTCATTCAACTATCAGTTTCTTTTGACAGTATTACTTAAAGTCTTCAAAAACTACATTCTTTAGTTCCAAGTCCTCTAGTTCAAAAGTTGCCCAAACTGTTCCATTTAAAAGCCCTGTATATACAAATGACAACGCAATGTGAACACACAATAATTGTGTTTATTTTGTTATAATTTATTCACTAATTAATTAAAAATATTATTAATATTTATATCATGATTTTATTTCATAAAGGAGAGAGCGGATTTTGTAAGTTAGTTTATATGTAAAGGTAATTTTCGGATCCACTACTGCTATTTAAAAAGAATCTTTCTCTCTTTATGGTCAGCGAAAAGTTTGTTCAACCCGGAAAAGTCAGAGGGGGCCGCTAGTAAACTATATAGCTCTGACGTACAAACAGGAAGTACGTAAATGTAGATGGACCATAACTTCCTTTTTTTATTAGGGATCCCTTAAAATTAGCAACCGGGGCGGTTGGATAAAAGAAAACTGGATTTACACTTAAATAAAACTCATTCTTACAAGCAATGGAATGTTTATGTTTGCAATGATACAGTCCTTACAAATATTATGTTCACACAAATACATATATAATGTGTACATATGTAGACATATATAATATAGTACGTCACAAAAGGTGCACTTACTTCGCGTCGTATATGTTATAACACCATTATATTGATCGGGATATAATATTTAACTTTTTTTATACATTTTAATGTAAAACCATTCGTTGAAATCACAACCTTTAAAATTGCTCATAATATTATCATATAACAGAAACTCAAAGTAAGACAACCTTTTGTAACATATAAATAGTTTATAGAGTACAAAAGAGCAATGGCCATTCTGGACTAGGAAAAAATAATGACCGACTCTTTGTACCATTTTATAGTATAAAATAATTGTAATTGTCGAGTACTATCAGATTTTTTTAAGAGTTATAGGAAATATTTTAACAGTAGGTATGTATTACCAAAGTTAAAAATACATAAAGGTACCACCACTTATTGCACTTAATTTTATTTTCCTATTTGTTGAGTCGTGTTTTTAAGGATAAGTCAACTGAAAACTGAACTTAATCCAAAATATTTTTTGAAGTGAAGGTGAACAAAAAGTGATATTCTAGTGGAGTAAAGACTTAAACCTAGTCCAATCATATATGGAGAGTGGCCATGGCCTTTTTTCTTTTTTTTGTATGATAACAATTAAAATAATACATACACTTGTATGAATGTGTACTAATTACACATTTGTACAAAAAAAACATTACAAAAAAAGTGCTGAGAAATTTGTGCATTTTCTTTTTTACTAATATACATATACAATAAGTACATAATCTAGCGATATAATATATTTTTTAACGTTTGACAATTCAATTATTCTATTAAAAAAATCTATTTATTTATCAAAATGGTATAAAAGATTATTATGCTTGTATTTCAATTTGCATTTTATTATTATTTAAAACGTTATTAAAATGTGGTCTGGTAATTGTTCTATGTTAAATTTACTATCACGAATTTATTACTGAGTTTGACTGGTAGGTGTTATATATATTTAAGTACACAGGGCTTATACACTACAAACATATCTATCTATATATTAAGTATATACTTTGGATTGACTTAAAAATATCCACGCTATCCCAAGAAACTTTCCAAAAGCAAACTTTATTTATATTAAAAACATCACAATATGTAGGCAAGACGAAATCGACGTTAATATTGCACTTAGAAACCCGAAAATTAAATGATATGCCAATAACTTATTCTAATAATGAACCTAAAAACTGAAGAAAAATATTATACTTTATCAAAAATCAAATGCGCGCGTTTTTATAACTAAGGGCCTCGGCACACACGATAATTTTGGAATCAACGACCCACCACTTGATTGCTATTCAGCGGGGTAAATAAACCTTGACGTCAGGGGGGTTTGGCTTAATTAATTTAATTAAAACTTTTTCTTGCAACAAAATCAAACAGAATATTAAGTTATAAATCACAAAATGCAATGTCTTATATTTAAAAATTGCCCACACAAGCTTCGTTCAACATCACGTAGGGTAAACTTTGCTTGGTACAAACTGTGATTATTATGAACTATAAAAAAGTGATATACTAAAATGTTTTATTTTTGTAGCACAGAACATTTCTTTATCGGAGTTCCCTAATTGGGTCCACTGTCAAATTTTGAGCAGATGTAGACACATTTCGAAAAATCTTGAAATTATTATTTAAATGTGTAGAAATTGAAATCTACCTATGATTTACAAATAAGGCTTAAATTTCTTTATATTTTGGATTTTATAGCCTTTATGTACCGATGCTAAATAGACAACTATCCAAGTTGTATTTGTTCTGTTACCGATAATAATCTGTTATTTATAACAAGTAGAGATATGTGAAAAAGAAAACTATTTTTTTCCGGTCCAAGTTCTGCGCAAAATTCGACAATTACGCAATTGTGTTATAAACACGCGCGCATTCTGCATACATATTCATTATTATACAAACACCTTTCATAAAAAAATTCGTACCTTTTTTAAAATTAAAATCATTCTTGCTCTTAATTTTTTTTCAATGATTTTCACAAAAAAATTAAAACACGTAAATTAAACCGCAAACTAAAACACATATTATTTTAAAAATAAAAAAACAATTGCATACTCAAAAGTACGACAGGCTTACGATCTCATACAACTTAAATAAAATTTGGTTTTCAACATTTTGGTATTTCTTCTACATCGGTGGTAGAAATGGTTTTTAATAGAAAAAAAAATCAGTCTTAAAAAGTGTCTTATTCGTGAGCAACTATGAAATTTGGGTTTATGTTTTGAATACAGATTTAGTTGTAAATATTTATAAAGAAATTTATATGAGAAATGTTTTGTTTTCATTCAATTAAAAAATATTTTTTACTATTATTAAAAACAATAATAATGTGTTAGTATAGACAAAAATGAAGGTGTATTTTTTTAGGTAGCAAAATTTTTTTTTTAAATTTTTAAAAAGTAAATGAAATATAAAAATGAAATGAGCTGCGACCACGCCGGATTTAAAAAGAAAAAGGATATTGTTTAAAATAAAGGAAGTCACAATTGACAATGTTTGTACACATTGGAAGGAATTGACAAGTGGAAGACGGGAAAGGAATATATGTATGCAAAGAGAATATTAGTTTATGTGTACATTTTAGTTCCATACATAAGTTTGGATATTAGAACTTGGCGAATTCACTGTAGTGTGTACACGTGAGCGTATCGCAATTAAAAAAAATATAGTTTTAAATTTTAAGCAAAAGACTAGACACAGTAAGCCAAATATTAAATATTAACAGTATTTACAAATACAAAAATATTTTACAACTAAAATAATCAAATGATTTTTTTCGTATTTAATAACTTGTGAATTTCATATAATTTAGCTGCAGCTTTTCGACATCAGATCTAATTTTGACTTTCACTTACAAAGGTATATTAAATGCCTTCAAAATACTTCATTAAATTAACATAGAATTACCGTGATAAAAACAATGATACCATCATGTAAAAAAATATTCAAAAATAAAATTAAAAACATAAAGCATAACATCACGCCTGTTTCCCATAGGGGTAGGCAGAGACCAACAACTGCCACTTGCTACGATCCTGGCATACCTCTCTTGCCTCATCTATACGCATCAATGCTTTCATACATTTCCTACGGTTCCGAGTACTCATGACCTGGCCTTTTCTGAGAACGTATACTCAATTTGATCTACATACGTGTGCCGAGGTCTACCTCTACCGACCTTACCAATTGCTTCAGATTCATAAATCTGTTTCGTGCAAAAAGAGAAAAAAAATAAATTATAAAGAGGTTTGATATTAAATATTGAAAAATCAAAGGTTTCTTTTTCCATTTTGTGTTTTAGAAACATTGTTAATATTTTTTTTTTGAAAAGATTCCTCAAAGGACATCACTAATTACAAATGCAGCTGTTATAAGAGACAATTTGATAATGATATCGACTTGGATAACTATTTAGCGATCTTAACAGTACAATGTATGCTTCCAGTACATCCTATTCGTAGAGTTAATTTAAATCATTTCAAACATTTGTTTTATCAGTTTAGTTATTTAATGCATCAATTATTAAACCCGGTAAAAATTAACACAAAACTAATAAAATTTGCTCGGTAAATTTGTATCTATTTAACATATTTTACAGACGTCATTTAAAAACAGTTTAAGTAGGTACAGAAGAGTAATAGAAAGAATAATTTGCCATCGAGTCAAAGTTCACGTATTAACTTCGTTAGTAACTTTTCGTCTAATTTATAATAAAAATAGTTTGTCTCATTTGTTTAAGTTACTTTTAAAAACTTAACACTGGAAATTGTAGTTTAGGAGTTATTAGTTTTTTTTTTAGAATATTTCACTACTTACATAAAAATCTTGTGGTAACAAGTTGTAACAGTACGCAGGCATTGTCAAGAACATGATACTATAAATACAATACATACAATTGATAGTTAACTAGCCTTAAATAAAAATTTGTTTATATGCATAAAATAAATGACAGTGATAAATCTTGTGATAAAAGTGGTACACGGCTACTGCGCCCCCTGTGTCTCCCTGGGCAGCTACCAAGTCACGGTACAGAGCGTGCAGCAGTATTATGGATACGCTACAGTCACAAAAAAGGTAATAGTACTGATGTACTCGCTTCCGTTCAAAATTTGCAGAGACCGCCGGCTGCTGGGACATTGATCCAGTTTAAGGCTAAAACTGGATCAAATCAATAATAGTAAATTACTAACGCGATTTGTAATGACTGCTTATGATGGCCGAAAGTGCGGCGTAGCGGTCACGGCCTTTATTTTCAGCTTGTCCATCAATGGCTGCAATTATGAACAAGCTTGAAGGCCGGGAACGTAGCCTCAGCTCAGCTCGAGGCCATCATAGCGTGGCCAGCAGCGCAGTCATCGCATACCAAGGGCTGTATAGTGCTTTACTCTGACAATACGAGTATTTAAGATAAAACCAGGTAAGAAGGTCGACTTTGCTCAAAGAAGTATGTCAAAACAAAATCGCATTCACATTACAAGCATTTTTGAGTTAAATCTTTTTGCACCTGACTATTTTTTGAACAAAACTTAAAAATCTATTGATTTTCAAAGGAAACTGCAGGTAGTTAAAAGTCGCTAGCAATGAAATTTCATACAACTTTGCTGGCGCCTCTTCGAGTACCATGAAAAGGTCGACTGTGTTAAAAAAAAAAATTGTCAAAAAAATGATCATATTACAAGCATTTTTGAGTAAATAGGTGATTTTTGACAATGCCTATGACTTGACGATGCATGTTATATTTTTTAAACTTCACTTTTACTTTAAAGGACAATTTAAGTGCCTAAGAAATTATGTAGTAAAATTAGTTACATTAATATCGTGTATATCGTATACCATTGACATTCGATTAGCTATATACCGCATTTTAATATTTTTTCTAGTGATACCGATGGACTTTGAGTTCTGTAATTTGTCTAATGGACTGCGCAATAGCCTCACAAAATTGGCAACACTTAAATAGAGAAAAAGCGAATCTATTGTCTTTTTCTTTTTATAACAACATCCGCCATTTTGTTTGTTGATGTTTATTTAAACAAGTTGGAAAATGACATGAGACCATAGCTTCGTCTCTGCCACACTTTTGCAATAACTTTTTTTCACAGCTGGCTAGGAAATGCACTCTCCAGCTCTCGTCTAGGGTGACACCATTCGCGTACAGTGCGGTTCCAGAGAAACTTCTACCCGCGAACGCTTGGGTTATGGAATGAGCTCCCTGCAAAGGATTTCTCTAATGACTAAATTATGAGGTTCTTCAAGAAATAAGTAATTAGATTTTGGAAGGGTCGGCAACGCGCGAGTGATACCACTGGTGATAGCGAAAAAAAAACTAGATTATATTGATAGTAGTTAAATCGTTAATGCCAATGGTATATTTATATACACATGCGTATAATAGTTATATATGTAGTAATTAACAGTAATGGGGTGATGTACATAATATATGTATATATCACTATGTGCGTGAAAAGTAGTGGCCGGTACGCGCGGGCAGCGGTGGAGGGGTGTCCTGAATAAAAGGGAATAAACAAGTATTATTCAAAGTAAAGCTTATACTATAGATATTTTCTAAATACAATAGAATCGATTAGAGTTTTCGATTAATCGATGAGAATTCTTTGCAATGCTTTTCTTTCCACTTAAATCATAATACGCTATTTACCATGCTCGCTAAAACTATATTTATTTTTACAATGCCAGTGCATTATAAAATAGGTTTTTTAAATTAATTTAAAAAATGTCAAAATGTAATTTACATGCAAGTATAAAATCTGATTCTTTAAAAATTTATTAGCGTTTTATGACTGTATACATGCTTTTTGCGCCTAAAATATGATAGCAATATATGATAAAAGCGAATTGTAAGTAGCGAATAATTCATATAAAGTTTATGAAAAAAATTTAAATGAAAAACTTAATATTCCTACCTAACTGTAGACATTTTACTACTCAAACCGTGTCACAGTGGCGTAGCGTGGGGGGGGGGGGCATGGCCCCGGGCGGCTAACGAAAGGGGGCGGCGGATTAGGCACATAACGAAAATATTTCATTGCATGTTAGAGAAAAAAATACTTATTCCAAATTTCACCAGTTACTCTGTCTACTGAAGTGAACATTGTTCGCCTTAGTACAGTGAAGATGGTACGTCCCCACATCTCTACTTCCGTCGCCAAAATTAAACCAGTTTTGTTGTTTATAATCGGTAGCTTACATCGAAGATATTTAATGGCTAAGATAGTATTTTTTAGACATGCATTGGGAGTGGCTAACTTAGTAATTCAGAGGGCAATGTAGATTTTTAGAAGAGAATAATGCTATTCAATAGAAGTCAGTTTAATTAGCACCCTTTAGATATTTGATAAGTAAAAACTTTGTAAAAAGTTTATACTACCTACTTTCAATTTGATAAAATTACAATTTGATTACGATGTAACTGATTTTGTGTGTTCACTCGTCATTTTCCATTAAATCTATTATATTACTTAATGTATCATTAGTTGCATCTTTAAAATCTGACGGATCTGATTCCCATTGGGTTCTATATTTTTATCTCAGTACACAAAAAGAAGAGCGAGAAGCGAATAGACAAGGGAATTACCAAAGACAATACACAACCATAAATACAATACCTGCCTATGATTATAGAGAAGCCATAGACATTGAGCGTCTAGTGATGGCTAGAGTTCCGTTAATTTCCAAGGCAAAACATTTTCACGTTCTGTAATGGACTAATTATAACATAAAATTTATTTTTTTTCAAAAAAATTATGGTTAGCTGGTAAGATTTTGTTTTCAATGAAACTTATTTGGGATGCTTGCCTTCTAAAGCAGTAGTAGTTTATCCTGACATGCAATAAGTAAGGTCCTATTTGAATCAAATATTTAAACTTTAAATTACTAATAATTAAAATAGGGGGCGGCGTATTTACCTCCGGCCCCGGCCGGTGAAAACTCACGCTACGCCACTGTCGTGTCATTATTATAAATCGCTATTTAAAATAATCGCAAAACGCATATTCATCCATAAAATGTCCGTGAATTTATTAATAAAAGTATTTTTATTTAATAAAATAAATGAAATTAACAAAGATTTTTATTATAGTGCACCGAAGGATGTGTGAAAAAAGTTTGAAATTGAAACTAAATTAAAATTAAGCTTTAATGAAAACCAAAGCACTTAAACAAAAAGGGAAACATACCTTAAACAAAAAAAACTCAATTTAAGATTGCGTTAATGCGACACTAGGAGTCATGCTCTGAAAAAGAAAACGACATCACAAAATAAAAAAAAGCAATAAATATTACGAAAAAAAAAACGGTATAAAATTGACTGTAGAAAATTGTGCAAATAAAATTAAAGTGCAAAAACATATGTACAAACAAAGAGGATGACGTTATATTTACGCTTTCTTCTTTATAGTATACGTCACAGTATACGTAGTAAAAGCACTTAAAGCAGTATGGACACTCTTTGCCGCTCTCTAGACTCTACCCCGTCCCCCTTATGTAAGTTATTACAGATATTTATACATCCAGTGTATAATTACGCTTAAGTAATATAGGTGCGCTGTCGAGATGATTTAGAGAATTAATAGGCGAAGGTACTTCTCGATCTCCAATGTCAATGTGAAGTCAATTTGAAAACAAAGTGTGTGATGACAAACCCTGGGTTGTACAACCCACTTATACATAAATAGCTTTATTTGTGGCCAACAGCGGATCCAGATTTTTTAGCGCGTGTTTTTGGAACATTTTGGATGGATATTTTTGATACTTTACGTTTGTAACTTTGCTATTTTTAATAAAGATATTTTCCTTCTGATTAAGGAGGGTGGGGGGTGTAAAAGCACCACATAAATAACCATAACACACACTACAAAAAGAAATGTGTATAGGCGCAAATTTGCGTGTTCTTTACGCGCGGTAACAGAGGGGAGGTGAGGTCAGCGCTAGAGAGCGGCGGAAAGTAATTTTACTGCTAATGATTCAGGTAATGACACTTTGCGTAATTATCAAGCTAAAGTTTATTTTAACAGTATATTGAATATGGGGTACATAATGGTAAATGCATTCTCTACTAGTCAACCAGATTTGTAAGAGAAAAAAGGTTGTCACACTTAATGTGTTACCCACCACAGCTTAACATTAATTTCATTTATACAGTCAGCCATTGAATACGTCTAGACAGAGCAATCGTTAGGTGCGATGTGCGGAAAACTGGCGACTCAAAGTTCTCGACTTGACTATGTCTTTCCACATATGGTCATTCGGAAGATATCCAACCAGCCAATTTAATTTAGTTTTGTTCTAAATGTTAAGTCTAGATAAATTCTAGATTTTTCTTCAACCGACTGTACGAAATAAATGTTTAGGCTGTAGTATTCAAAAACACAACCCGATCTTACCTGTACATTGTTTTCGTGTACGAAGTGACGAGGCGGCTGAGGTCTCGGCATAGGTTCGTCGCTGTCATCGTCAGTTTCAAAATCTAAAATAAATAAAATAAAGAAGATTTTTTCCACATATTATATGTTGTCTTATGCTGGGGTCCCACGGCCTGTCTAACCACAGGCCACCACAGACAACGCCTGTCAAGAGCTGCGAAGTTTATCACTCCTTAGATTTTGCTATGTATTAAATAGGTCATCAAATTTGACTAAAGATAATTAGACATATATACATATATATCTATAAAATTGTTATGTCTATTTTTCTAGTACAAATAATAAAAAAATAATATTTTGCAGACTTAAGGTAAAGGTACGATGTGATGGAACTTTGTATAGTAAATAATACTACAATATGTTACCCATATTCTAGCAAACTTGCGAGCTATCCTTCTGGGAGTCGTGCTTTCTGGTCGCTCGCCAAAGCTGCCGAAGGGAACTTCTGCCAGTCGTCGTTACCACCACTGCGAAAGACCGATGGTGACTTGGCCCATAGTGCTAAAGAGAAAGCCGATCTACTGGGCAGTCTCTTTGCCTCGAACTCGAATATGAGCGATGAAGGCGCTGTACCACCTACTATACCGTGGTGCGGTAAGTCCATGCCGGAAATCTCCATAACGCAGCGGGAGGTTAGGCGGGCGTTGCTTTCTCTAGACGTTCATAAGTCGAGTGGGCCAGACGGTATACCAGCAGTGGTGCTTAAGCAGTGTGCTCCTGAGTTATGTCCTGTACTCACGCGCCTCTTCGCGCTTTCCTACCACACTAGGCAATTTCCGTCTACATGGAAGACTGCGAATGTGCACCCGGTGCCCAAAAAGGGCGATAGATCAGATCCATCGAATTACAGGCCTATCGCTATAACCTCTCTCCTCTCTAAGGTGATGGAGCGTGTGATCAACACACAGCTTCTAAGATACCTAGAAGTACACGATCTGGTCAGTGACCGTCAATATGGCTTTCGCCACGGTCGCTCGACTGGTGACCTTCTAGTGTATCTCACACACCGATGGGCACTAGCCATTGAGAGTCAGGGGGAGGCATTGGCATGTAGCCTGGACATAGCGAAGGCGTTCGATCGGGTCTGGCACCGCGGTCTTCTATCGAAGTTGCCATCTTACGGAGTGCCCGAGGGTTTGTGCAAATGGGTGGCTAGCTTTTTGTCCGGCAGACGCATACGAACCGTAGTTGACGGTAGTTGCTCTGATAGCATGGACATTAATGCTGGTGTCCCGCAAGGCTCTGTGCTGTCTCCTACGCTGTTTCTACTGCATATCAATGACATGTTGGACATCAACAACATACATTGCTATGCAGATGACAGTACTGGTGACGCTTTTTACACGGGTCGTGCAAACATCCCTCGTTCCGTTGTGGAGGAAAACCGCGGAGAACTTGTGTCTCAAATCGAGACCACACTGTCCCAGGTCTCTGACTGGGGACGGGTAAACTTGGTCCGATTCAACCCTACAAAGACACAAGTGTGCGCGTTCACCGCTAAGAAAACTCCATTCACTGTGGTCCCACAATTCCAGAACACTCCCCTCTCCATCTCCAAGAGCATTGGGATCCTTGGTGTCGACATCTCCAGCGATGTTCAGTTCCGAGATCATTTACAAGATAAGGTAAAGCTGGCGTCCAAAAAACTTGGTGTACTCAACAGAGCGAAGCAGTACTTCACGTCGGGGCAAAGGTTGTTACTTTACAAGTCGCAAGTTAGGCCCCATATGGAGTACTGCTGCCATCTCTGGGCAGGTGCACCCGGATACCAGCTTGGCCCTTTTGACTCGGTTCAACGACGGGCTGTGAGAATTGTCGACGATCCCAAACTCACTTGCGGTATCGAGCCCTTAAGTCTGAGGAGAGACTTTGCCTCACTGTGTGTGTTCTACCGCTTGTACAATGGGTTGTGTTCTGAGGAATTGTTCGAAATGATGCCCACGGCTACTTTCTACCATCGCACCGCTCGCCATCGGCAGGGAATTCATTCTCACACTTTAGAACCTAAATGGTCGCGTACAGTGCGGTTTCAGAGAAACTTCCTCCCGCGAACGCTTAAGTTGTGGAATGAGCTCCCTGCCAAGGTTTTCTGCAAGGACTACAGTATGGAGTTCTTCAAGAAAGAAGTTATTAGATTTCTGAAGGGTCGGCAACGCGCAAGTGATACCCCTGGTGTTGCAAGCGTCCATAGGCTACGGTGACCGCTTACCATCAGGTGGGCCGTAAGCTTGTTTGCCACCTTAGTGGTATAAAAAAAAAAAAAAAAAAAACATTATTATCACAGGCTCATGATGGATAGTATGTAGGCCTGTCGTAGCGTGGCCTGACCTGTTAATTATCGGTCCGTGAGACCCAAGCTTTAGATTTTGAACGCTGGACTGATAAGTATCAAAAAAATATAAAAAGCATCTTTTTCACCTCTCTGTTGTCTTGCACCACCTTTTATTGTTTCTTCGGTATCTGAGCCCTCTGTAAAATAATTACACTTTTACTATTAATACAGTTAAATTAAATAGTAGATTGTATTAAAAGGGAGCAAAATAGTATTTTTACGGCGAGTGTGCTTTTTTGAATCCCGAGCGTATTGAAGGATTCAATATACTTCGCTCGAGCTAAAAATATTTTGTGACCAATTGATACACTCTACTTTTAATCCCCCTTTTATTTGTGAGAAAACAGGTAACAGGCGCTTAAAGACACAACTCTTATAAAAAAGGTTGAAAGTTAAAGAATCTCTTAAAAATTTATATTTACATTTGAAACACTTTGACAGTCTTGAGATAACATTCATTACTACCCGCTTCGGGAGCGGAAGCAAACACGCACTTTGCTCCGACCTAATGGAGCACTAATCAACGTTTTTCCAATAGATGGGACGAAAATTCTTTATCTAACGTACTTGCTTCTTTCCGCAGCTTCACCAGTTACATTCGGTTATCGCCGCGGGATCTACGGAAACACATCCAGCTATTGCTGAGCTAAGATCAATTGTTGCAACGTGATATATTGCGCCGCGGTTTATTGTTTTAGTTATTTCTGGAGAAACTTTAGTTGTGTAGTAAAAACAAAAAAAAGTCGCAAAAGAATGAAAGAGACGAAGTAAATTTGCGGTCTCTTGTCTCTTTCTAACGTTTTGTTTTCATTTTACAGAAGAGACAGGTCGTTGCCGCACATTATCTTTGTCTCTTTTAAAGTTTGGTCAATTTTGTGAGGCCATTGCGAGTCCATAAGACAGATTACAGAACTCGGTCTATGGGTAGAACAAACTAAATATTTCAAACATGTCTACACGCGGCCTCGAACTTTCCAATCCTCTCCTATAATGCTAATATGATATATAAAGTCAAAAAAAAGTCTTACCGGAATTAAGTTCCCGGACAAGTGTAGACATGGCATTCGTCACGGAATCAGCTGCGTATAGAAGATCACTTCGGAGCCCACGATTGTCTATGCCCACTGAACAACACAAAATTGTTAATATACTATGTATATTATTATATATTTAAAACAATAATAAAATTAGGTAAGTTCAACGAAAGGTAAGAAAAATCGGGTAAGTTCGAAGTAAGGTAAGAAAAATCGGGTAAGTTCGAAGTATGGTAAGACAAAAAATACAAAAAAAAAAACATTTGCTGGACGCAGCAGTGTGTGTGTTTTATGAATGACCACATTTATATATATATATATATATATATATATATGTGTATAGAAAAGGTGAAAATATGACTGACTTACTTGTAGTCGGTCGTTGATTGTGTTGATAATTTCTGCCATCATTTCCCATGTTCTCCATACCTGATGAACCTAATTCAATAAATTTTATAAAAATTCAAAAAGGTCATTTAAGTACATAAGAAGAGTTACGTATTAAAGTAATAATTTTATAGATTAAACTAGCTGACCCGGCGAACATTGTTTCTCCGCACCAACCTATTGTGAAAGGGTTGTACTCATTCAGAAACCTTCCCCGGCATGTGCATAACAACTTACCAAAATTTCATTACAATCGGTTTCCCCTTATTGCGCGAGTCCGACTCTTTCTCAGAAACATTCCCCGGCGTGTGCATAACAACTTATCAAAATTTCATTACAATCGGCTTCCCCTTATTGCGCGAGTCCGACTCTTTCTCAGAAACATTCCCCGGCGTGTGCATAACAACTTACCAAAATTTCATTAAAATCGGTTTACCCTTAGTGCGCGAATCCGTCTGGCACTTGACCGTTTTTATCTTTCATAAAAACCTTGCCCTAACACTAACAAACACAACAAAAACAAATTACCCGAATTGGTCCAGCCGTCTTCGAGTTTTCCTTAGTGCGCGGGTCCGACTCGCACTTGACCGTTTTTTTTTTCAAAAGAACCTTCTGACAATAACAAACACAACAGAAAAAGATTTAGCGAAATCGGTCTAGCCTTTCACGCGTGATGGCGTGATGGCGTGACCAAGGGAAATAGGGATTCATTTTTATACATACAGATTAAATTACTTGAATCCAAATTATTTCCTTTTTTTTATTCTGCACTGCACATTATTTAAATTACATTTAGTAACTTGCTTTTGCCCGTAGTTCTGCCCACGCGAAATTCTGTTATCGGTATGGGATTCCTACGGCCACTTCTTCATAAACTTTAGATTTGTCATTAGATAAATCAACAAATTTATTATATGAGTATGGATAATCTTACCGAGGCTATGTGTCATGTCTATACGTTCTCGTTCACCCAAAGATGGCGTTTGCGGTGCACTACGAACTGTTCCTCGATTTGTTACTTCCCTGTCGAAAATAATAATCAAGACAATGCGTGGAGACAGTTGAGTAAGGCCTGTGCCCAGCATTGGACCTCTGTAGGCTGATGTAATGATTATGACATAAATGTAGAAATCATCAGAAATCAATTTTGTCGCTTTTTTTTTTAAATATTTTACCTCTCTGATGCCATGGGTAAGGGTTGCGCGCCCGGTAATGGCGGACTCTTCGTCGACCGAGGTGATGAATTAGGAGTAGATCGAGGTGACGACTGTTGAGTCTAAAACAAACATAGACAAAATTTTATCTTTAAATGTATATATCTATACTTATAAGAAAAAAAATGTATGTGATTCTCTGAAGAGTAACTTATTGTTAGTAATGTGTTTCTTTTAAAAGAAGTTACTTTAATTTATTTATTTAACAATTTAGTGTCTATGCCAATCCCTCCAGAAATGTATAATGATAAAGTTATCTCAATAGTCGACACAGCTAAAAATCTTGGGCTTGCTATGGACTCCAACTTATCTTGGAAGGCACATGTAGCTGATTTATCTAAAAGAATCCATTTAACTCTACACTTATTAAGGCGGTTGCAGAACTTTATCCCCATTTCTACTAAAATTACACTAATTCAAACTCTAATACCTCCTCTTTTATACTAAGCCGATGTATGTTACTTGGACGCCAATGAGGAGCTATTAAACAAACTTGAGCGTCTTCAAAACCTATGCATTCGCTATATATACGGTTTACGTAAAATGACCATATCCCCAATTTCAGAACTGAACTCAAGTGGCTCCCAATCCGGTTTCGACGGAATACTCATACTTTATCCCTTCTTTATAACATTCTCTAAAAGCCTTGTGGTCCTTTATATTTACGTGAAAAATTTAATTTCATGACTTCTTTAAATCAACCTGTGGGACCAGTTACTTCACAATTATTGAAAATACCACGCAACGTTACTGACTTTTAAATATTTAATTTTCTGTTCAAGCAGCTATTCTGTGGTATTCTTTTCCGCAAACGCTAAAAGATAGTAAGTACATCGACTGAAGTTTTTAAAATACACTTAAGGGAACACTTCAAAATATAAAAAAAAAAACCATATTACCATCGAACGTTATGTCAGTTATTTTAATAGTATAAATTAATAAATTATTTTATTAGTAATTTATGTTTTATCTAATATATATAATTCTTTTATCTGTATTTGAATGCATGTGTAGGTGTATGTAATTATATTGTTATTAAATTTCGTATGTTATTAATTTAGATAAAACTTTGTTGAACAAGCCCTTACCACCTTTATTTGTAAATTTTTACTCTTTCTCTGGGTCTGCGGAATGAAATCTCTGGAAGAGATACGTACGCCCTTTGTACTAGCTTTCGAGAATTATAATTTCCTGTAATTTTTTTTTTGTACAATTAAGGATTAAAATAAATAAAATAAGTTTTTAGGGATGAGAAAATCTTGATAAAATATCATTTCGTACATATAACTTTACTTAATTTTGTGATGCTGCTTGTCACGCCAACACGCTAATGATTTTTAAAAGCGCTTATACTTTTGTTCGTTCCCCAATCACATAGCGAGGTTACGAAAAAAAAACCGGACAAGTGCGAGTCGGACTCGCGCACCGAGAATTCCGTACAAACCTGTAGGTAATAAAATAAGTGGGTAGTTGCGAGTTTGAAAATATGCGACTTAAATTGCTGTTTCTTTTGATTGCGTTGACATAGAAGTTTGATTTTGTTAAAGCTTAAAGGTATTTTAGATCTTAAATTTATAATCAAATACTCAGTTATTTGATATGAATTTCAATTTAATACCTCTACGTGTTTATGAGGAAAAAGATAGTAACTGTAAAATTATTAAAAATATTTTTATTATATGATGTAACTAAAAATTTACGGTTTTCGTAATTTGATTGCGTTGACTTAGAAGTTTGATTATTTTCACAGCTCCAAGGAACAGTAGACCTAAATATTTGATATAAATTTTAGCTTAATAACTTCTTATAACGCGTTTCTGAGCAAGAGGGCCTTCAGACGGATAGACGAACAGGCGGACGGATGGACGGACGGACAACAAAGTGATCCTATAAGGTTTCCGTTTTTTAGAGGTACGGAAACCTAAAAATCACGTCATATAAACACCACACCCCGATAATCACCCTCTAAGGAATCCGGAGGCTGTACAATAGCTAATATTTTTACTTTATATTCAAAAATTAGAGTGCAGTTAACTACACCAATTTGTAGCTCAATAAGTCATTTGATGCTTTTAGACATCGTGCAGCAGTTTTAGACATTCTACATTATGTATTAATTAGCTACTACGAAGCTTATTAAATACCATTAGAATAGAATTAGTGTACACTGAATAAAATCCAATGGAATGGAATAAAATCACAAATAAGGAGGGTGTACTTATTTTTCGCGTTCGTCTGGTAAACAAGGTATGGAACGTTTAAGGGCAGAATAAGGCAAAATTGCGTAATAGTAGAGTTTTTTGAGACAATTTTATTTTAATTATAAGCGCTGAATAAATATAAAAAAAAATAATCAATAATATTTGTGCTAACTATTAGCAATGTGTAAAATTTACTTTATTGTCGATACTCGCGATCTAAAAGAAATATGTAAGCTATTCTATAAAACCAGTTTATGACGTGAAAACAATAAAAATAAATATTGCTATAAAATTAATAAGTTATATTTTATAGATCAGAATTCCACGATAAAACATTTTTCACATGCTTCATCGACTAAAGAATATAGTCTATATAAATAAGGTCACTTCAAAACGCGTTAAATCGAATATGAAGGTAGTCTTGGTATTTATCTCCTTAGTCATAGGGCTTACAATGGCAAGTCCGGTAGATTTGGCCAATCCAAACGAATTAGGGAGCCCCTTTGGAGATATTTTAACAACAATACCTCAAGTAAAATACATAATTTGTGGAGTTAAAGCGGCAATAGAAGGTATTATGTGTGTGATAAACGTCTTTAAACCTACGAATGCTACGTTGATGAATACAGTTGAAAGTGATGAAGATTTGGGTAACGAATTTACGAATAAAGGTAATGCCTCATTTCTAAGTAGTAATTAATATAATGAGTGATTAAAATTATGCACACTTACTGTATAGTATAAAAAAACACCACCACTAAGGTGGCAAACAAGCACACGGTCCGCCTGATGGTAAGAGGTCACCGTGGCCTATGGACGCTTGTAACACCAGGGGTCTCACTCGCACGTTGCCTACGCATCAAGTCATGTTTTCGACCCATGTTACGTCTTTCTGTGTGTTTGTGCAAGGTTTTCTATATAAATAATAAGTGAATTTTAATTGTGTTCCAATGGGGTAGTATTGTTGCAGAAAAATCTACTCGCCTTCTAATCTTCTCTTAAAATTCCAAACTACACTACTATCTATCTATATATAAAATAAAAACTTAAACAAAAAAAACACAACCCGCATCAAAAAGATGCACTAAAAAGGTAAAAATAATTACTTATTTCCAAAAATCTGAATTTTCGTTTGAAGTTGTCATGAACTGTCAAGTGTGTAATGAACTTTGTAATGAACTTTTAGGTACATAGACACCAACTTTAAACTATATTACAGAACAATTTTTGGAAATAAGTAATTATTTTTACCTTTTTAGTGCATTTTTTTTGAAGTTTTTTTTTTTTTTGTTTTTTGCTCTTACACTATTACAAAAACATCCAAACTGTTACAAGTTTGGATGTTTTTAGTAATAGTGTAAGAGCAAAAAACAAAAAAAAAAAAACAAAAATAACACATTTAATACAACCATCAGCATAAAAGGCGTGTTTTACCAGTTCCAAATTAACATTAATAATTTTTTTTCTCCAAAAGGTTTTAAACCCACTTCATTAATATGGGACCACTTCAGGAGCATACTCTGTCGAATAATAAAAGAATTTATGTAATCGGTTTACAATTGACAGGAATCCGATCGAAATACATAAAAAAAATATACAAGTCGAACATAGAACCTCCGCCTTTTTTGAAGTCGGTTAAAAATGAATATCTGTTGAATATCACAACAGAATTTGCGAACGACTGCACTAAATTGGATAATTATTTTTTTTGCTGTGTTCGTATTATTAGGGCGAAAAAAAAGGTTAAGTGAGATTCGGACTCGCGTACTAAGTCAAAGTCAAAGTCAAAATGGTAATACGTACCTCTATTGACACTAAGATCTCACTGGTTCAATATTTGTTAAATAAAATAATTATAACCTTAAAATAATTAATTTGTCGGCTCCATGGTTCAGTGTGTTATGAATCAAGGGGCGTGGGTTCAATTCCCGCACGAGACAACGTTTATTATTTGTGTTTGTCTTGAGACTGGATGTTTTATTTGTTTAATATGTTATTATATCTAATTACAACAAAAAAGTATATATTTGTATCTGTTGTCTGGCATTTCTAGTCCAAGCTTTGCTTAGTTTAGGACCAGACGGCACTGTGTGTAATGTCCAAAAATAATTATTTCTTATTATATTATCATAATATTTTGTAAATTATCGCATAGCGCCATCTAGTGTCAAACCAAGCAAGGCTAATTAAACATATAATATAATTATACAAAGAAAACATTCAGTTTCAAGACAAACATAAAGTTTAATCACATAAATGTTTGTCACCTGCGGAAATCAAACCCATGCCCCAAGATTTCAAAGGCAGGGCATTACCTTAACCAAGGCGGCTTTGTGTTACCTAAGTTGTAAAGACACTAAGTTTAATTTAAGGTATTGATGTCATGAAATGCGGACTGAACGTTGCATCGAACGCATTGAAGTGTTTCCTTTCAACCTCGCCGATGTCTGAATATCCAGTCTTATCTAAAGTTATTGACGAAGAAATCATTCAATTGAAGCAGAGATTTATTTGCGATGAGGATGAAAATGACGGTTTTGTGGATGAAACATAAATATTAACTATTGAAAGTAAGTGTAATGATTGATAAATGATAGCTAATTAATATTTCGGAGAAAGAAATGATTTAGGGTCAATGACCTCTAATGGAATGATAATTACAGATGAGAAATTTAAAATAAAAAAATTAACTACGTATATATGTTTCATATCATCATTATCATATTTATCGTAAAAAGTGTGTTTATGACGTAAAACTATGACGTGTACGGAATTGTAACCATCACCCATTTAATACGTGCATGAACTGTATATAACAAGATTAAAACCACTGTTAGGGCACAGCCTATTCTTATCAAAGGTGATTTGGGCCTAAGTCTACACGCGGGCCCAGTGTGGATTGTGGACTTTACATACGTCTTTTTTTTCTGACGTTCTAAGGTTTTCTCACAGTGTTTTCATTTACCGAAAGTCAGTAAAAAGGGCTTGGTACACGAGAAGTTCAAACCGCCGCCACTCAGGACACAAGGTGAAATGGACACCCCTGGACCACCACTGACCTATTTTTTAACATTTGTAATTTTTTTAATTAGTTACATTCTACCTATTCCTATACCAATTCATATTATGCCAGCATGATACAAATAAAAAATTATTCGTCCTGCAGAAACATCTATTTAATTTTTATTGATTTTTAATATCTATAAGAGATGGAGAGTTAAATAAATAAATATCATTTTGTTTCCAGATGTTAAATATATTCGAGGGCAATCTGATGGAAGACAGCTGACAAAATAAACGGAAAATGATCTTATATAATAATTAAATGGTATTCAATTCGCAAATTGTGTTTAATTATTAATAGGGTTATATTTTTTAGGGTTCTGTTGCCAAATGGCAAAAACGGAGCCTTTATAAATTGGTAATGTCAGGCCGTCCGTATGCGGCTTTATAATTCTTTTGTAAATCGACAGAGATTCGTATGAAAATTAAAAAAGTAAATTTTATTTTAATAGAAACACATAGTAATTTAATTATCGTTTTCTACGGAATATAGCCTAAGCCTTGACAGGCGTGAAAATTTTTAAATTGTTTAGGCAAAGAAATCTTAAGTTCTACATGGTATTACTCTTAGTTACATATCGCGGCGTCCTTTTCTTAACTTAAGGTTTAATACTAAGTAACACTTTCTCTTAAGGTAAATAAATATGCATAAATTCCTTGCACTATCTTACTTGCATTTTTTTAAATATAAAGCAAGCCATGAAATTGTTCAATCATTACAATAACAAACATTTTATCGACGCATATTTTGCATTGCATGACGAAAAATATGTTTTAGTTGATTAAAAAGTCGTTAACACATTTGACAAGGTAGTATATAAATAAATTCTTACTGGGAATAAACCATTGGAAAGAAAACCATATTATTATCCAGAATTGACAATGAAAACCGCAATTGTAGCCTTTATTACAATAAGCATAGTGTCTGTTTTAACAGCTCCAGAAGATACGAAGGATCAAGCAAGTTGCTTTACAAACGAGAGGCAGTTAAGCAGTCTCTATTGACTCGAGTTTGTAATTTCAGTACCGCCCAAGTTACACACAATGTTTTTCATCACATTTGCGAGTAAATAAATAAACATTTAAATGAATAAATAAATAAAAAAACCAATACACAATCGAAATGGCGGGAATGGTAATAACATATTTAGAGAATTTGTAAATAAAAAAGTTTTGGCTGAAGTTAAAACATAATACACTATAAAACAAACTTACAAAACATATTAAGAACCACAGTACAGTTTTTATATATATTTGATAGAATAGGCGCGTCATTACCGCCCGAGGGTTCTATAAACGTGCGCTTTGCTTTGAAAAGTAAAATGTTCTAAGAAAAAGCCAGTGGGAGTAATTAAGGTCTTAGCACTAGCTTTACCTGCACGTAATGGCACTGTTTACAAGTAAGTGTGATGAAAAAACTATTACACAATATAGTAATGTTAGATAAGATCGATTGATTTACGCGACTTCGGTTATATTTTAAACTTTTAATTTACACATGTTAGCTTACCTTTAGCATTCTCATCAGCCCTTCCAGCTGCTGCATCAGATGCTTCCTCGATTCTTGGAGCGAGGACAGGTGACCTTCCAGCTCGTTTTTATGCTGCCTTAACGCCCGAAGTTCGGACACTAAAGGCGGTGCTGATCCCGAGCTGCCTACGGAACTTGCCGTCGTTTCTGCTTCTTGTTGACGTCTTTGTGGATAGAAAAAAATAAAAAAAACATGCTTCAACGGTTACCAAGCACAATGGAATCCATTTCGGGCACCCTACCAGAGAGACCACATTATGATTTAACAATTGGTAGAAATATTGGTTTTAAAAAAATTTAACCTGAAACCTTCGACATGGCAGTTCAAAGTTTTACGACGTATGGCGTACGCTGGCCCATTTTTATGTTAATATAAAAAAGACAGATAGGTCGATATATTCACCTAAGTCTGGCTATTTCCCTCATGATCTCTCTATTTTTAGCCTCTAGCTGAGATATCAGCTCCCTCTGTTGTCTAGCGGCGTCCACCTCAGACCCCTCTGATGAAGACCGTCCCTGGTGACAAAAAAAGACAATCACTTCATATAGTTCTGGCTTTATATCCAATAATTACCGTTCATGAGGCACTACTTTGGAACCCGCTCCCTGAAAACTTACAAAAAACAACTACCCGAAATAATTTAAGATCATCTTAATCGGTCAATTCAACATCATTTACGTTTTTATGTTTATGCAGTATTATTATTCACGTATTTATTTATCTATCTATCTATTGATATGTATGGTATAACAACAATTTTAAGTATTATGATTCAAACACCACATTGAAGATTTCTGCGTTAAACCAAAGGTCGGCTGGTAGATAATACCTATGGCATTAAGTCCACCTATCTTGATTCCATTGAAATAAAGTGTCTGTAAATAAAATTAATAAATAAATCATAATTAAGTAAACACGGTCACAACTATAATCAAAAAATGCCCTAAACCTGTTTTTATTGCATTGAGTTGGCAGGTAAGGCACGGACGCGAAGTACGAACAATTTCGTACATTGACCTTTTACTTTATTATTTTATTATTATTATTAGCCTTTGATAAAGTATGAATTTATTAAATATTGCGTAGTTGTCGAGAAAGAAAATAAAACTATAAACATATTTATTATACAAAATATTACATAGATTATGGGTAATTGAGTACATTTATTTATTATATGTTATTTATCTTTCTTACGTTTTAATCATTACGAAGCATTTACATCAAAAGATTATCTCAATATACGCTACTAAGTCAAATTAACATAGCAGCAACGTATCGATCCTATCTGTCTGTAAAATTTTAGTATATGCAAAAAAATGTTTAAGCATAATATACAATGGTTCAAAGGTTCAAAATTTCTGATGGTGGCGGTCACCGCATCTGTGCGAGCGCGACGGCAAACTAAGTATGCGCGCGCAACAGAGACAAAAAGTGACCGGTCAAAGTACGAAATTCTTCGTGCTTCGCAACCGTGCTTTTAGTAAATTGAATGTTTAAATGATTAATATTAAATGATTGTTATTTCAAACTTGCACTTGGTCTTATTAGAATCATATTGGAATTTACCACCGACCTAGTAATTATTATACCCATTTTGGATAGCTAAAAAGATGTAAAGTTTTTTAAAATAATTTTCAGTATTACTTGCATAGAACTTTGTTTAATTAATATTCTTTAAATTTGGGAACGCTAAGTAAAAGATCTTACATTCAAATAACTATCTAGCAGTAACTTTAAAATTATTATTTTTTCATGTTTTATTAATTACTTTTATTTTTTTGGCATACCTCCTCGTTGAAAAAACGAAAAATCAGACTACAGAGTGCGATATTAAAAAAGATATATAGTTGTGCAGTTAATTTACTTACTCAAACCTATTTATAGTGTGTGTAACAGAATTTGTGCGTCTTCTATTAGACATACATACATTCTAACACACTCCCTCACACCTTACACAAAGGGGGATTAGGTATATGTGTGTAAAAAGCGCGAATATTGCAAATTAAGAAAGAAGTAATTAAATTTTTGAAGGGTCGGCAACACGCGAGTTATACCTCTGGTGTTACAAGCGTCCATATGCTACGGTGACTGTTAACCATCAGGCGAACCGTAAGCTTGCACCTTTGTGGTATTTAAAAAAAAAAATGTAATTAATTACCAATTCCGGTGTAAGTGATGCAGATCGGCCAGCTCGAGGCTGCAAATAACGAAAACAAATTAAATAGGTGATTGATTTCTTTTAATCGCAGCCTAGTTGGTAGTGTAGCCGGTTGCTGTGCAGAGGCTGTGGGTTATATTTCCGCACATGATAAACATTTATGTATGATATGTATGTATTTACAAAAAAAAAAGTAATATATATGTATTTGTATCTGTTGACTGGTAACCATAACACAAGCTTTGCTTACTTTAGGGCCAGACGGTACTGTGTGTAATGTCCAAAATATTTATTTTCTATAATCGGGTAGACCTGTCACAATTCTCCATCGGAAACGATATGCGTAGTTAAGCAACGTAGGGCGCGGTATGTATTTCTAGTATTATCAATGCTAACAGAACTAGAGGCAAAAACTGTGTTTTTTGTCCAGGATATCATTGTAATTTAGTATTTTTATTAGTTTAAAAAACTAGTGTACTTCCAAATAAAAACAATTACCATGGTTCGATTTTCGTGAGCCAACCTAGCGGCATATCTTGCTATCAACCGATGCTCGTCGTCCACACCTCGCGAGAAATGCTCAGCTATACCTTAAGAAAAAAGAAGTTGGAAATAAATAAACTAAATACTATATTCTATTTTACATAGCATGGTGCAAGGCATACTGTTATTTTGTTTCTGAAATTACTATGGAATAGTATAATATTGTTATTATAAAGATATAATTTACATCTTCCACATTACATATTTATAAACTTCGTTCCCAAGGGGCTGCAATTTAGTAAAAAATCACATCAGTACAGTACAGGCGAACATAGGGAGTTTTAAAGGAATTTACATGGAAAGTTGTCGCGAATGCTACGTTACTAGGACAAGCAGCGGTAGTTACCTAAAATCGAACACATAATGGGTGTGCACCTTCTGTATCTATTTATTTTTTGACATGGATACATTTTTTTTTCACATTCTTAATAAACTTCAAACATACACGATTTAAGAACGCCCTTGCTTATATGAAGTCAGTTAAAAAGCCACGTTTGGTAGCTCCAAAAGTCCATCACATCACCGTCCGTTCCAAAACACTAACAGGTAGTTAAAAAGGCTCGGAACGTCCAGCTCAGACTAATAATTATAAACATTCCCATAGATATGATTAATATTCACCAGTGTGAAAATTATCTCATTCCAAAACTTTACCAGGCAACAATTATTTAACAGAGTAAAAGTGAATTAGAACTTAGCCAAAGACAATTTAATTCACCAAAACATTTAGCCTCGTCGAATATAAATAATTGCTATATAATTAGAACAAAATGACAAATAAATATTTAATAATAATATTTTACTTTAGATAAAATACGAAAGTTTTCACCAAATAAAAAATCGGGGAAAAAACCTGAAAATATTACTTACTGCGATGCGTAGATCTGGAGGAGCGAGAGTCAAGCGAGCCTGTATTGACGTATCCTCCCACATACTCAGGAAATCCGTTGTGAGCGGGCACTGGTGATGGAGGTCTATACCAAAGAGAGGATTATAGAATATTTAATATTTAACTGGTGGCAAAACATATAAAGAAGTCATATGTATATGTGGGGGACATGCACTAGTCTATATATATTATCTTCGTATAAAGAAATAGAAGATCTTCATACAAGCATATAAAGAAATATTTTAAATCTTCGTACAAGCGTATTAAGAAATAGAGTATTCTTCAAACAAGCATTTAGAGACAGATAGTAGATCTTCAAACAAGCGTATAAAGAAAGATAGTAAATCTTTAAACAAGTGTATAAAGATAGTAGATCTTAAAACAAGCGTATAAAGGAACATAGTAGATCTTAATACAAACATATAAAGTTCTTAAGATGAGCTTATAAGGATAGAAGATCTTCAAACAAGCATATAAAGAAAGATAGTAGATCTTTATACAAGCGTCTCGATTTTATACACACTAATATAGATCTTACTGAAAGCACAAGTGTGTACAGTAACTCGTGAGCGATAAATAAAGCGCGGCCTGAAAGGACCAATCGATAGTACTGACGCAACCCCATTTTTATACCCCTTTAGGGGATGAATTTTGAAAAATCTTTTCATAGCGAAGCCCTACGTTAAGTTAGGAACTCACATGCAAAATTTCAAGTATCTAGACACATCAGTTTAGGCTGTGCGTTAATGTTATTGAATCAGACAGACAGTTTCTTCTTTAACAAAAACAACAACAACTTAAAAATGTGTACATGAGAAATGAAAACAGTAACTTACATTATGTGACTGAGGTCGAGTGTACGTTCCGGCCGGTCCGGGTACCGCGGCAACTGAGGTCGCGCGCGATCCGGCACGCAACGAAACGACTTGCGTAGTGTTGCCCCTATCTGCTTGGATGGAGATTTCTGTATAACAGAGAAAAATGAATTTATAGTGCAACAAACTTTTCTGACCCGGCGGTCAAAAATCAAAACTAAAGCCGTCATATTGAAATGGTGTGAACTTACAACGACACTAGCGACTAAACACTCAAGTCAGAAATTTTTTGTACTATGATAGCACTTAATGCAGTATATGGTCAATCTTCGCCGCTCCCTTGTGTATATGGGCGCAACTCTGTAACTGCTCCCACCTATCCAATTCAGAACTACTTCTTACAGTTCGCCAGGAACTAGCAATGGAGGTGATATTCTGTCCATGGTCTAGCATGTTACTGATTATTAGTTTAACGCTGGTCATTGACGACGTATGGGCCATATGTATGAAGCCCTCTTAGTCCATAGTGTTGTGGCGTTAGGCTCACTCTCTGTCATGTAGGACTAAAGTGGTTGGTAAAACGAGGCTGTTCCCCACATTTGCACATGGGTGTGTCTAGCCATTAGTTACCCCTTTCTGGGGATAAGAACTGTGAACATGCAAACATTGAAAATTTGAGCGTATACATAAGTAATTTAACTGCCTTAATGGCTCAGTGAAGAATAATCTTGCCAGTTGAACCAAGAGGCATAGGTTCGATACCCACACAGGACAAACATATGAGTGATTATATACTTGTTTAGTATTTAAAACATATTATATGAGTATTTATATCAGTTATTCATAGTACCAGTCTGGATTTTTCTTATAAAATCGCGTCCGCTAGAGAAGTTCCTTCATTTTCATCGAACGTACATCGAATATTGCACACACGATATGCAATAAATGTCAAAACGACTTCAAATACTTAAGACAGTTTTTGATCTTACTCACATAAGCGGCGTATTCCTTGACTTCGTGCTCGTTGGTGTGTGTGCCAGAAACACGTCCGCGCCAGAAACAATCCTGACACAGAGTATAGTTCGCGCACCGAGTACATCGGTAGCGGAATCCAGTTAAAGTGCTACGGCGACAAGCACTACACGCTAGCGGGTGGACCACTGGCAAAAGAAAAACGTACATCGTGTAAAACGGATATAAAACCGGCCAAGTGCGAGTCGGCCTCGCGCACGAAGTGTTCCGTACTATTATGTATAAAAACGGCAAAAAAATCACGTTTGTACAATAAACGACGAGCCCCCCTTAAATATTTGTTTTATTTTAATTTAATTATTTATTTTTAAAGTGATTATATAACTAAATATTCTGTGAATATTTCAAGCATGTACCTGTTGCCGTTTTCAATATCGAGCAAAAACATCACGTTTTTTGCATGGGAGCCCCCTTAAATATTTATTTTATTCTGTTTTTTAGGATTATTTGTTACAGCACCAGCAGAAATACATCAGCTGTGAAAATTTCAACTGTCTAACTATCACGGTTCATGAGTTACAGCCTGGTGACAGATGGACAGGTGGACGGACAGCGAAGTCTAAGTAATAGGGTCCCGTTTTGTACCCTTTGGGTACGGAACCCTAAAATAGGTGTTTAAATATTTCAATTACAATAATAATAAAAAGTCCCATATGCATTCCCAAAGTAATTATTATCTGAATAAAACTTAGTTGGCTGTGTATACGCCCGGGAGGGGTTTCTAAATTATTACAACTATTTCACCAAACTATATGAAGTAAACTCATTTGTCGCAACTGTACGCCGATGGTAAAATGATTGTGCTTTAAAATTCTTAATCTTTAGTACTTACCAAAGTGGTACCGCAACCATATAAGGTGTACAACCATATATAATACAAAAAATAAACATTAATTTCGTATACATATGTAGTTAAATAAATCCAACATACCATTTTCCACACTGGCTAATCGGTGCAACAGCGGTAACCATACTAAACAAGGAGGTCCTGGATCTGACATCAATGTATCCAGGAAATCATTCACCGTAATCTTGACATTCTGAGGAGGTAACAGTCAAACATAAACTATGGGACATACTATCCAAAACCACCTTAGTCCATATACACCGCATCCAGTATTGCAGCGATGGGTTGAACTTAAGTGGTTGGTAAAAAATGGATGTCCCTATTAAAATCTGTGTATGTATCTAGCCACTGGATAACCGCTTATGATAAAGGTGCAACTAAACTATGATTGATCAAGAATATTGACTATTCAGTTTGCTCCAGTGTAGTACATGGCATTCAGGTTTACCTTAAGCTGATTTCATAAACTTCTTTGCTATCAAACTGCTACCAGAATAGAAAACGGTGAATCGCTACAATCATTCAAATATGTCTATGGTTGGTTGTTTATCAATCGATTGTCGTTACTTGACTTGGCTATCAATATCGACAGGTCGACGTCCATCAAATGCGACCTTGTTGCACCTTAATGCCAGAAGAATTATTAAAAGACTTGAAACTGCACAACTCACCTGATTAAATATAGACAAGGATAATGAGTCATTGTAGCTAAAGGAAGGTGACTCATACACAGCTGCTGGAAGTGATAATACTTCACGGAGGTAGTCTGACAGCCTTTTCATTAATAAGTGACCATTACCGTCTGATAACTGAGAGAAAATATCTGTAAAACAATGTAAACAATATGTTGAAAGCTTTTTATCTACTTTATTTGGGTTGGGTTCCAGAAAATTGTTTGATGTGTTGCCTACTGCTACTTTCTACCATCGCATTGCTTGGTAATTATCACACACTATGCTGTCTCAGAGATGCTTTCTCCAGCAGGTGCTTAGGCTGTGGAATGAAGTTCCTGTCGAGTTTTTTGTGGTGTTATTGCCAAGAAGCGATTTCTGCCACAATAGGTTATGTGGCTAAAGCTAAAGGAAAATTGAAATAAAGAGTTGTGTAGATGGTGTACTTGTATCTTAAAATTACTACATTATATATAAAGTTAAATAAATATTATATAAAAATTACATACCAAATAAATATACATCAATAGATTAATACTTACATATACATACATACACTTACTTAAAAAAAAATGTAGCAGATAGAAAAGAACTTTAAAAGAGAGCAGAGTTTAAGAATTAGTTAAATAATGCACTTTAATTAATTGTTTAAATACATAAAGTGACTGTGCTTTTCTAATAGAGACAGGTAAGGAATTCCACAGTAGTGGTATTCAAACCGCGCTTTTAAATAAAGTGGGGTCGAAGGATTGAACAATACAGAGTAGAGAAGTGAAAGAATGTATTCCTGTGTAATTGTATAGGAAGTAATTTGGGTTGTTTACGGTATTCGGAGATATGTAACCTAATGCATAGTATTTGAAGACATTCTAATTTGTCAAGCTGGTCTTCAGTTAGATTAAGATAGCGTTGGCATAGTCGAGAATATGGAAAAGGAGACATTGTGCAAGAGAAATTTGAGTTTAAGTTGGAAGAACATTTTTTACCCTATGTAAAGACCTCCTGACCTCCTTGATTTGTCACATCCACATCCCTAGGTTTTAAACAGTGTCTCTGGTTGGAATTACAACTTAAATTAGAATAAACAGGTGCTACTATATTCCATACAATATCCCCATTGATTTTACTAAGTAAGCATCAATTACCAATAATTATTACTTTACTTGACTTACTCCAGTTTGAAATTATCGCTAATTCACCATTCGTAGTATCTACTACAGTTTTGAAGTCATTTAGAGTAGCATAAGTGTATATTTGAAGGTCGTCTGCATACAAGTGGTAGAGAGAAGATATGCGTTGAGTCAAGCAAAAATCAAAGGAAACAACACCCCACCTTGCGGTACGCCTGAAGATACAGTACACCAATCCGAGAAAGAATTCTCAATGTTGATGCGCTGTCAACGCCCATGTAAGTAACTATGAAACCATTTAACCACTGTTGGAGATATGTTAATAAAACATAATATGGGGTTCTTAAAGGATTGATTAGATTTTACAAGGGGCAGCAACACGCGTGTAATAACTCGCGATTCATAGGGTATCGGTGCCGTAAACTTGTCTGCCACCTTGCTGACATATGAAAAAAATACTTCTGTTTGATTCCAATGGCAAGTAGATCAGGAAAAAAAAGAAGAGAGAAGCAATTCACAAATTTTAATACACAACCAGTTGAAAAACTTACATCTGAGCATCCTCCAAAATTAAGGAACATCATTCCTTGTCAGCTAAAATGCCTCAGTTCTAAAAGGCCACAGTTTCTTTTTAAATATGTGTTTTGTACACCTGTAGTTTTATTAGTTTTATACTGCCCAATCTTGAATTACTTCTTATACCTCATTTAGAACTGGTAAAGCAATTACCTTGCATTGCAAATGCGAAACATTATCATCATCTTGTCTCTGATTTTTTATTTTATCATTAAGAACTTTAGAACTAATATAAAGCGACATTAGTCTAGATACTCTGCATCAGAAGCAGTGTTGCGTCAATGGGCTCACCACCTGTCATGTAGGACTAAAGTAGTTAGAAAAAATAGGCTGTCCCCCTCATAATGATATGGGTATAATTACAGCCACTGGTGTTACCCCCTTCTGAGGAATAGAACCGTGAATACATGAAAGTAAAGATAGATAATACAGTACAATATGAAGATACTTACATCTTAATTTGTCCATCAGTTTTCCTGCGCACATTGTTGCAAGTGCTACTTTAATTGAGAACACTCTAATTTTACCAACATTTTCCCTGAAAAAAAAATTATGTTCAAGAATATATTTCCTTTCAGTTTCTCTTATATTTCCAACTTTATAAAGTGTACATAAATAGACTATCCGACTTACACAACAACTTTCGACACAGCCCAATCCCTTTTAACCCACTGTGCGCTAATCTGACTTATACTTTCAATTTTTCAGTAGCCTTCATCCATCAATCCTCAAGGAGCAAACTATCTCACTGCTAAATGTCATAGAGATCAGTTTAATGGCCAAGCCGTAAAAAGAATATAACTGACAGACAGAGAGAGATTTTAACAAAACTAGAGTTTTTGTTGAATTTTTATAGTGTTTTTTGGCCAGTGCTTTTATCCATTTTAGTTTGTTTCACACAAAGATCATATTTGGCACTCAAATCTCTCAAGATTGGAATGTTTACTACACATAATGACCAACTAGTTCCAAAATTATTAAATGCCCCTTCTTTTTTGTATAATGAACATAAATTTATATATACATTAATGTTATAGCTATGCATAAAAATACATAAAATGGTGACTTACCCAGTGCTATAAGCAGAGAGTAGCCAATTTAACAGGAGAGAAGAACATGCTTCAACAGATACTTGATGTACTGGTGGGAGCCTCTTGTTGAGGTTATGATATAGAGATGATACTAAAGTCTCCAAGCGTGTTACATTCACACATGCGTTGGGCTCTAATGTATTCAAGGCATTCTCTCGGAAAGCTTCTATAACATTCCATATGTCTATTACATGTACTGAAAATAAGTTTAGTATTTGATTAGTATACTGACTAAGCAGCCTCAGTATCGGTATCACTTATGCAAATCTAAGTCTGCATCATTTTATATGGGTCATTTGCATCATACAAGCTTGGCACATTTAAGTTGTCTTTTAAGTATATTGATGGAAAGTCTACTATAGCCTGAATATGGAGCATGGGTACATATATTATTTAATAATAATTTTGATTCATTAGTGGGTTGAGGTGGTGAGCTAGGTTAGAAAGCCAAATTATGTAATACTAACAATGTGCAAGTTAATGTGTAGGTACTAAAATTCATTATGCAACCTTATTAAATTACTATGAGTTTTTTTTTATCTAACCCATAAATGTGCCAACTTTCTTCTCGATCTTGAAGCGTAATTGAGTAACCAACATCCGAACATACAAACTTTTACATGTATAATATTATTATTGTCAATGCTTTTTTGTTTTTTGTTAATGGTTGCCTAAATTTACCATTTTTTATTGTTTGCCTGACAATGTATGCTTAATACAGAATAAACGAATATGAATAAGATTAGTGTGAACTTTGGATTTTATGTTTTAATATTTTGTAATCATTAAATTTCATTAATACTTTTAGGCAAGGCACTATATATCAACAAATTTTAATAATTTTATTGGCATTCATAACAACCAAATCCAGTATATTATATGCTTTAAAAATTTACAAAACATATAATTTTTTCAATTATTTAAATTTAATTTATGAATGCATAATATTTAGCTATAAAATGAGAATTTTTGGGATCGCCCACTAAAACCAAACATTTATCTCACTTACTTTCTTGTCTGTCTGAATTCACTTCTTTCCGTTTACTGATAACTATAGTACAACACAGGTTGTGTTACAATTTATTATAAAATTTAAAATAAAATATTATAATTTAAACTAAAAGTAAAATTAACTTATTGTGTAACTGACTTATGCAACATGATTTCCAAAAAGTATATTTACCTAGCAGAATGAGGTCTATAATACTTACAATTACATTTCTTTTGAACATATCTTAATTTGCAAGCAGTTCTGTATGAGGCAAATCTAATCAAGTCAAAGTTTTGTTCCCGCATCTCCTGTAGAAGCTGCGATCGTGGATCCGTGGCACCACCACCAGCTCCTGGCAAACCAGCCAAGGTATCCCTATCAAGAGACATGGTGACTCCTAGGGAAAAATAAGTTTTTAAGGATATTTAAGCATAAAGAGGCTTGTGCATGGCTACTTGGATTTGTGGTGATAAATAATGAATACTTTAAATAGTAAATTACTTAAAACAGACACCTATTTCGTACGATATTTTAGTCTTCAAGAAATAATTAATGATCAAACATCCTCAGGGAGATTTGTGTAAAAAGTAATAAGCATACTTACCTTGAATTAGCGGCTAGCTCATAACTTTGTTGACATAGTGATAATTAGTTCGCAATGAGACAAAAAAGAGTTACAAATAAGGCGATTTAGCAATCATAACAAGTGCGATATAATAGTCAAACATGGAAGTGTATAACGATAGGTTTTTTAATATCACTTTTGAACATCTAGAAACAAGAAAATAAACGCATTATATATTATCTACACGACTTCAGATTCTACCTATTTTATTATTCAGCACTGCTAATAAACACCCCCAACAACACCTGCTACTTTTTTTATTTATTACGTGGCATTGGCTGGCGAATCATAATCTCAACCCCAAAGATAATAGTGGCGTTTTGTTCACCGACATAATGTACATTATGCGCTTAATGTCAATAATACAACTGAAGTGAATGAGCCAAGGTTTGTAGTGTGCCACACAGAATTTATGTCTCCATAACTTGGCTGGATTATGAAATTATAAGCATTGAAGCAGTTAACAAAACGCACCTAATATAAACACTACGTTTTAACTCGGGCCAGATTAATTCGTGTAGTATTTAACCTACTACATGGTCAAATATAAGCTCTAGTTCGCCTCGAGTGCAAGGACCAAAGGACAGTCAACTAGTACCTTTTAAAGTCTAGTTTAAAGTACCTAATTGGATACTTTTTTGCCTATGCTATTTTAACTAAGTATCTATACTACAAACAAATAATTTAGACCACGTCGTATATCATCTTACATACTGGCGACTGCCAGCAAAGGTAAAGTAAAAACATAGATGGATCACAAAAAGTTGAACAATGCACCCGTAAACAGTATTCGTCATTCTTAGTATATGTAGGTACATATCTATCTATCTATCTAATACCTTTAAACGAGCAATTCTTGTATATACGCATATATATATTTATAATCTGAATCTCGGAAACGGCTCCATCGATTTTCATGAAATTTAGTATGTAGGGGTTTTCGGGGTCGATAAATTGATCTAGCTAAGTTTCATTTTTGGAAAACGTCGTTTTATCCGTGTTTATAAGGCAGTGATAAACTGAAAAGTATGACCCTTCCTGACATCTATTGGCGAGTAGTAATAAGCAACACTAAAGCTATAGGTGGCGTTATTAAGCGACGCTTAAGCTACTTGACAATAGATGGCGCTGTTTAAAAAAAACCGAGCATTTGCTCGGTCCTCCAGGTACTAACATATTGTTAAGGGTATCAGTAGTGAAATTGTATTTAATTATAGTTAACAGCCACACCACGACCGTGTTACATGCGCAAGTGCAGATTCCAACCTTGGGCTCCGCTGAAAAAAAAATTATTTTGTGTAATTCAGTTATTTTTAAATATATTTTTTTAACTTTGTGAGCGAAAGGATGTTGAATAAATGATTGTCTATGTCTATGTCTGTGTGGTAAAAAAAGATAGCAATGCCCGTTTTCAAACGTCTTGAAGCAGCGCGCGCCGTCAGCCATGTTTATTTGTTAGCCAATTGGCTACAGAAGTGTCTTTTTGATTACTTAATTTGAAGTTTTTATATATATTTGATGTGGAAGTGGGAGTGGTAGATTTGTTATTTACCATACACCATACCAAACACAACACTACAAGAATAAACGTTATAAACTGAACTGCTGTTTTATTTGTAGCTAGTAAAACAACATTACAATAATTGGTAAATATCTAAGAGTGACATTATATATAACAACACGTTGCTAGGAAACCTAACGTTCAGTGTCAGATGTCAAACTTGTCTTTGCTCAATCATAAGAGCAAAGACTTTGTCATAGAGACATACAGTCTTCACACTTAAACATATTCTGTTCTTTTTGTTAAAATATATAGGTTGGAAACGCTCAGTGATCTCACTACTCTTTGTAATTGTATTTTTATGTTTTTTTTAAAAGAGTAACTATCAAGTTTCTTGTCAGATTTCAAATAATGGTATTTCATAACTGACGATTCAAAAGTGTTTGTTAAAAACCTAATTTAAATAAGAGTGCGGTAGAACACATACAAGGAGGCATAGTCTCCCCTGTCTTAAGAGTTCGATACGAAGAGTTTGGGATCGTCGACGATTCTTACAGCCCGTCGTTGAACCGAGTCAAAAGGGTCAAGCTGGTATCCAGGTGCATCCGCCCAGAGATGGCAAAAGAGAATCCATATAGGGCCGAACTTACAACTTGTAAAGCAGCAACCTTTGCACCGAGGTGAAGTACTTCGCTCTGTTGAGTACACCTAGTTTTTTGGATGTCAGCTTCACCTTGTCTTGCAAATGATCTCGGAACTGAAGATCGCTAGAAATGTCAACACCAGAGAGAGGTTTTTTTGAGAGAGGTAGGGCACTGCAAGTACTCGCTTGAATAAGCCACCCGAACAACTAAAGCAGGGCATAGCGAGTACTTGCTCGAATGAGCGTCCCGAACTGGGGAAGTACCTCCACCTTACAGAAAACCGCGGCCATAATAACACTAACATTGAGTAGTGTTGTGTTCCTGGCGGTGAGTAAGGTTGCCAGAGCTCTTTGAGGATTCGCTGCGCGGACAGCGGAGGACCGGCGGTTCTTGTTGCTGTCATGCTCGGCGTAGACGCGGCGTGCTGGTTCGGCGGTCAGGGAGACCTGATGAAACGGCTGACCGCTGGCCGCCCGCAGGTTGAACGGGATCCCGAACCCAGGGATCACTTAATCTCCGCCCTGGGAGGCTGATTCGCCAGCCTGTGTAAAGTATCTGAAGTGGTAGTCGTGCCGGAGAAGGAGACCGGAGTGGACCCGGCTACTACAACAGAGGGGGATCAGTGGCCCTTCCGCCCGCCGTGCCAGCAACCGTATCATCTGTGGCGAGCTTGGGCAGTTCTAGTACCGCACCTTTTGTCCTCTAAGCTGTCAGTGCAGTGAATCCTCATCTTTAATCTAAATAACCCTTTCAAAAAAAAAAAAAAAAATATGGCAAGAAATAAAAGAAAAAGAGTTTATTCAGCGGCCGCTCCATTCACATTTAATGTGGACTTTTGCAACATTAGGGGTATTCACGCAAATCTTAACGCAGTCAACCTCCATCTGGAGACTGCGCAGCCGACCATTCTTTTTCTAACGGAGACGCAGATATCCTGCCCGGCCGATACATCATACCTTCATTATCCCGGTTACAAACTTGAGCATAATTTTGTGAGTCGTGCCGGTGTATGTATGTTCGTCCGGGAGGATATCTGCTGTCGCCGCCTTCATAGCCTTGAAGACAGGGACCTGTCGATATTGTGGGTGCGCGTAGATTACGGCGGCCACACTCGTATCTATGCGTGCCTATACAGGTCTCATAGCGGTGACACGGACGTAACTCGACTCTTCATGCACCTGAGTTTGACGACTGACAAAGTTCTAGAGCAATATCCCACAGCAGAACTAGTTATTTTGGGAGACTTTAACGCCCACCATCGCGAGTGGCTCAGTTCTCGAACCAATAACTATGCTGGGATATCTGCTCATGAATTTGCTCTGACCTATGGATTCTCTCAGCTGGTACTTTCTCCAACGAGAATACCAGATATAGAGGAACATACGAGCTCCTTACTGGACCTTCTGCTGACTACTCATCTGGACGGATACTCCGTTTTAGTGGATGCGCCTCTTGGCTCCTCGGACCACTGTCTCGTTCGGACTCAAGTGTCATGCACACAACCTGATCCTTCTGGGCCAACTAATTGGCGTCGTGTGTGGCACTATAAGTCGGCAGACTGGGATGGATTGCGAGAATTTTACGCATCGTACCCGTGGAGGCAGATCTGCTTTAACTCAGAAGATCCTGACGTCTGCACAGCCGCAGTCACTGAGACAATCCTTGCTGGTATGGAATGCTATATTCCTAACCCGCGAGTAGCTGCCGGCGTCAAAAAACGACCGTGGTTTAATAGGTCTTGCAGAAAAGCTAAAATTCTTAAGCAAAATGCATATGAGGCTTGGACCACGGCTCGTTTTAATAAGGATCCGAATATTTCTGAGTTAAAACGCAAATTAAATGCTGCCTCGAGGTTCAGTAAGAAAGCAACTGCCAGAGCAAAATTCCAATTCATCGGCAAAATAGGTGGGCGACTTGCGAGCTATCCTTCTGGGAGTCGTGCTTTCTGGTCGCTTGCCAAAGCTGCCGAAGGGAACTTCTGCCAGTCGTCGTTACCACCACTGCGAAAGACCGATGGTGACTTGGCCCATAGTGCTAAAGAGAAAGCCGATCTACTGGGCAGTCTCTTTGCCTCGAACTCGAATATGAACGATGAAGGCGCTGTACCACCTACTATACCGTGGTGCGGTAAGACCATGCCGGAAATCTCCATAACGCAGCGGGAGGTCAGGCGGGCGTTACTTTCTCTAGACGTTCATAAGTCGAGTGGGCCAGACGGTATACCAGCAGTGGTGCTTAAGCAGTGTGCTCCTGAGTTATGTCCTGTACTCACGCGCCTCTTCGCGCTTTCCTACCACACTAGGCAATTTCCGTCTTCATGGAAGACTGCGAATGTGCACCCGGTGCCCAAAAAGGGCGATAGATCAGATCCATCGAATTACAGGCCTATCGCTATTACCTCTCTCCTCTCTAAGGTGATGGAGCGTGTGATCAACACACAGCTTCTAAGATACCTAGAAGTACACGATCTGGTCAGTGACCGTCAATATGGCTTTCGCCACGGTCGCTCGACTGGTGACCTTCTAGTGTATCTCACACACCGATGGGCACTAGCCATTGAGAGTCAGGGGGAGGCATTGGCATGTAGCCTGGACATAGCGAAGGCGTTCGATCGGGTCTGGCACCGTGGTCTTCTATCGAAGTTGCCATCTTACGGAGTGCCCGAGGGTTTGTGCAAATGGGTGGCTAGCTTTTTGTCCGGCAGACGCATACGAGCCGTAGTTGACGGTAGTTGCTCTGATAGCATGGACATTAATGCTGGTGTCCCGCAAGGCTCTGTGCTGTCTCCTACGCTGTTTCTACTGCATGTCAATGACATGTTGGACATGAACAACATACATCATACATTGCATATACAGGGAATTCATTCTCCCACTTTAGAACCTAAATGGTCGCGTACAGTGCGGTTTCAGAGAAACTTCCTCCCGCGAACGCTTAAGTTGTGGAATGAGCTCCCTGCTAAGGTTTTCTGCAAGGACTACAGTATGGAGTTCTTCAAGAAAGAAGTTATTGGATTTCTGAGGGGTCGGCAACGCGCAAGTGATACCCCTGGTGTTGCAAGCGTCCATAGGCTACGGTGACCGCTTACCATCAGGCGGGCCGTAAGCTTGTTTGCCACCTTAGTGGTATAAAAAAAAAAAAAAAAAAAAAAAGGTGACAGTACTGGAGACGCTTTTTACACGGGTCGTGCAAACATCCCTCGTTCCGTTGTGGAGGAAAACCGCGGAGAACTTGTGTCTCAAATCGAGACCACACTGTCCCAGGTCTCTGACTGGGGACGGGTAAACTTGGTCCGATTCAACCCTACAAAGACACAAGTGTGCGCGTTCACCGCTAAGAAAACTCCATTCACTGTAGTCCCACAATTCCAGAACACTCCCCTCTCCATCTCCAAGAGCATTGGGATCCTTGGTGTCGACATCTCCAGCGATGTTCAGTTCCGAGATCATTTATCAGATAAGGTGAAGCTGGCGTCCAAAAAACTTGGTGTACTCAACAGAGCGAAGCAGTACTTCACTTCGGGGCAAAGGTTGTTACTTTACAAGTCGCTAGTTCGGCCCCATATGGAGTACTGCTGCCATCTCTGGGCAGGTGCACCCGGATACCAGCTTGGCCCTTTTGACTCGGTTCAACGACGGGCTGTGAGAATTGTCGACGATTCCAAACTCACTTGCGGTATCGAGCCCTTAAGTCTGAGGAGAGACTTTGCCTCACTGTGTGTGTTCTACCGCTTGTACAATGGGTTGTGTTCTGAGGAATTGTTCGAAATGATGCCCACGGCTACTTTCTACCATCGCACCGCTCGCCATCGGCAGGGAATCCATTCTCACACTTTAGAACCTAAATGGTCGCGTACAGTGCGGTTTCAGAGAAACTTCCTCCCGCGAACGCTTAAGTTGTGGAATGAGCTCCCTGCCAAGGTATTCTGCAAGGACTACAGTATGGAGTTCTTCAAGAAAGAAGTTATTAAATTTCTGAAGGGTCGGCAACGCGCAAGTGATACCCCTGGTGTTGCAAGCGTCCATAGGCTGCGGTGACCGCTTACCATCAGGCGGGCCGTAAGCTTGTTGCCACCTTAGTGGTATAAAAAAAAAAAAAACCAACGGTCTCAATGCTCTTAGAGATGGTGAGGGGTGTGTTCTGGAATTTTGGGACCTCAGTTAATAGTGTTTTCATAGCGGTGAACGCGCAGACTTTTGTCTGTGTAGGGTTGAATCGGACCAAGTTTTCTCGTCCCCAGTCAGAGACCTTGGACAGAGTGGTTTCGACTTGAGACACAAGATCTTTTCCTTCACTACGGAACAAGGGATGTTTGCACTGCCCGTCTTCAGTACTGTCTTATGCATCTGGCGGACAAAAATCTAGCCCCCCATTTGCGCAAACCCTCGAGCAATCCATACGATGGCAATTTCGATAGACCCGTTCCAGACCCGATCGAACGCCTTCGCTATGTCAAGGCTACATGGCAATGCTTCCTCCTGACTCTCAATGGCTAGTGCTCATCTGTGGTAGAGATACACAAGAAAGGTAAAAGTCAAGCGACCGTGGCGAAAGCTATATTGACGGTCACTGACCAGGTCGTATTTTCCTAAGTATCTTAGAAGCTGTGTGTTGATCACACGCTTTATCACCTTGGAGAGGAGAGAGGTAATACCGATAAGCCTGTAATTAGATGGATCTGATCTATCGCCCTTTTTGGGCACCGGGTGCACATTCGCAGTCTTCCATGAAGACGGAAATTGCCTAGTGTGGTAGGAAAGCGCGTGAGTACAGTTCACAACTGAGAAGCATACTATTCAAGCACCACTGCTGGTATACCGTCTTGCCCACTCGACTTATGAACGTCTGTCTTTCCATTAGTTAGTAGAACTCGTTATTATTGTAATTTTATTACAATGTACCGTAACGTCCATGGTCTGGTAAAGACTGAAAAAGTGGGTATTAACATACAACCGTGCGAGTTTTTCGAATTACCCGCACTTGGTCTTCTTATCAGTTTGTACACTAGGGTTAACACAACTATAACACTCATCACATGACTGGATTCCACGAATGTTAAAATTCCGATGTTTTTTAATATCAACCGCTTCACGTACAATTATACTAAAAGGTACTTAGGTAAAACGGCTACAGGATGAAAATCGGGCAACCCAAATGAAAAAGGAAGCAACCTTCTGAAATACAGTCATTACTAAGTGCAAGCGTCGTCAGAAATCATCCGAAAAATCGTATTTTTTTACTTTATACCTACCTACCTAACTATGACGCAAATTCTGAGGCTTACTAAGAAGGTACCTACTGTTAGGTAATTCTTCTGCTTTAGTATGAACTTAGTGACTCATTGTTTTATAATGTAATATATATTCCAACATTGTGTCGATTCCACTTTCCTCACATTGGAAATTAAAAGTGGATGAAACAATACATTATCAGAGTGCCAAAATATCCGAGTTGTAATAGTTTTTATGTATCCCTCGGTTAACAATCTACTATTATAGATTCATTCAAAATATTTTAAGTAAAAAACACATAATGTACACGAACCTTAACTATTTTGCGTTACCTTTTTGCGTCACTCTGCGCAACCGACTCGTAGAATATTTTGCGTCACCGTTGCGCTGTTTGTGGCAAAATCTACGGCCTGACCCACATTTTGCAAATCCAACGACCACTTATGCAGATGTATTCTTGAGTGGAGATCGCGTACAGAAAAACGTAAAGTGGTGTACCCCGGCAAGATAGCGCGATGATACCATACACACCGTCCAAACATTCCACTTTCTAAACTTGTGTCCAAAATCGAGATCACTCTATCCAAGGTCCCTGACTGGGGACGAGAAAACTTGGTGCGATTAAACCCTACGAAGATACAAGTGTGCGCTAAGTTATTAGATTTTTAAAGGGTCGGCTACGCGCGTGTGACGCTCCTGGTGTTGCAAGCGTCCATACCATTTTACCTTACCATCAGGTAAATCCTTTACTTTATCCTGAGATACGTCATTCTTTTTTGTGAGTGAAAGTCAATATACCAATTTAATGTTTTCATTTTACCGGATTCCTATACAAGGTTTTCCATAAGAATTTGCTTGCAAATTCCGTCGCTATAATATAGGTAGTAGTCATATTCAATGACAGGTAAAATTGGCTCGAGTTGCTTTAGGCCTACTTGTACAACTTTCGATTTTTAAGAAAGTTTTTGAGTAAAAGTACAGTTATCTAAAACATTTATTTATATCAATGAACACAGTTTACATATAAATATAAGGACTGCTCGTTATTTACAATGATTAATATAAGTTCTTGGTATACAATGAACAATATCTAAACATCGCAAAATATTAAATTTATACAATCTCTAATGACTCCTAGAACTATTACGTCAAATATAGGTACGAATATATTTTTTTTATACATATAATATATTAAACATTAAAATTGTTATTAATGAGGACAATTTACAAAAAAAAATATATTCATACATTTTCCTATTTAACTACAAAATTTAATATATTTTTAAATATAAAGGACTATTATAAAACGGCATTCTGTAAAAAATTCAAAAAAAATATTATTGTGGCTCGGAGGGCCAAAATATAAATATTATTAAATTTCCATTAATCACTGGGTGATTTATCACACAAACCATTGGGTTAAAACTCATGATTCTGTTACATTACGACATTAAAAAAAATACCAAATATATTTAAGGAATTTTTTACATGTTGGTACACATTACACAAAGTTTGCAAGTTAGAATTCCATTTGTAGACGATACTATAAATCATATACATTTTTAGAGTATGCATGTGCATGTACCTATATTCAGCCGCTATGTACACTCACATCATAATGTGTTTGACATCCTCCGTTACCATATATTTGAGTCTTGCGTGAACCTATGGCTGGAACACTGATTCTCATGTCTAGACTAATGTGGCTTATATTTCCCATACGTCGTAAAGCCACCAGGCTTTAAGAGAATACGATTCGGAGCGCCTCTCAGCGTGCTTCATACAAACGAATTTCTCTCTTAATTTTGACACGTGCTGACCAAACACCAAGATTTTTTAAGGACATGTTCTAGTAATAAATATCTAGGTCTCCAGTGTGCCAGTTTTCAATAAAATTTAAACAGGATACTAGTTTTTAATACAAAGATAGGCCTTATACTGAAACTGTAAAAACCTAGTTGTGGTTTTTGTTTTTTTTATAGGTTAGGAATTAAGGTGATGCATACCCAAACGGGTTAAGTTTGCAAGAATTTGATTAATTTTGTTACAGTCTCGAGTACACTCTTTGACGTAAAAAATATATGTTATAGTTTAATCCTTAATGAAGTGAATTTGCTAGTATTATAATTAATCGCTTTTTTAAAACATTTAGAAAAAAAAATATTTCCAACACTCTATTTATGGGCTTTAATTAAAATTGTAAAACGTAGTGATTATATTATCTTTGTGAAATTACTTGCAAAATTTGAGAGTAATATTCTCTTTATTCTTTTTTTATAAAATATATATTAACTAGCTTTTGCCAGCCCTTAATTAAGTTATCGGTGTAGTATTATTACGGCAACTTCTTTATTACACTAAAGAAGTTATAGCAAGCTATAGCTGCAGCTATGGTTCGTTCGTAGAATTTGGTTATAGAAACTTCCGCAAGAACTTTTAATTTTCTGGGATTTAAAAAATTTGTTCTTCTCCGTATCTTAAACTCTCTCTGTTCAAAATTTTAGCTGAATTGGATTCTCCGTTGTGGCAGGATTTAGTAACAAACGTTATGGTTATTTTCACGGGAAATTACATTTTCCGGGATGAAAAATAGACTATATACTTTCCCGGGACTATCTCCATACTCATTTCATCTTAATCGGTTCTGCGGTTCCCGTTTCATCCAGTGGGTGAAGCGTGATTGAGTAACAAACAACCTAACATCCAAACTTTCGCATTTATAATATTAATGGGATACCTGGTAATTAATTTGTTTATCAGCGTGGAACTCCTTTATAATACTTATGAAGTTTGCTATAGCAAGCTTTAGTTCGTTTAAGCTCGGTTATGGTTAATACCGTGGGAACTTTTGAATTTTTCGGGCTATAAACCATCCTATGTCTCTTCCCGGGACTCAAACTATCTCCATTACAAATTTCATCTTAATCGGTGTAGCGGTTTAAGCGTGAAGAGGTAACAGACAGATAGACAGACACACAGTTACACAGATAGACAGAGTAACTTTCCATTTATAATATTAGCATAGATATGAACAAGGGAATTTGCTAATTTCATAGTTCTAAATAAATATTTGAGTTTTATACCGACAAAAATCCGAGAAAATCGAGATTTTCAACGCCGGTCACTTGCTAGCGCCTATCGTACGCGGAACTGTGTCTCTTTGTATGCTGCAATAGTGTTATATGTCTTTGTATACTGGTCTAAACGCACGGTTTTGCTAGGGTACGCTATAGCCTGAAGTGGTATTAAGTAGTCGCCTACAATGTTAAGGAGCCTATTTAGAAAATTAATAACAAGAAACTATAATATAAAAATTCTTACAAATTTACAACTTAACAAAATAATATAATATGAGTACTAAACGCATTTGTTAAATCATTAATCATATTACACATTTCATATGTACAATGGTAGCATTTTAATTAAAAATATTTGTCTTATATAAGAACAGTTTTGATAAACTACTTTGGCGTCAGATCAAATACAAAATTATTATGTAGCACCTACTAACCCATACCTAGAATACTAGTATAAAAAATATATGAAAGCTTTCTAGAAGAATTTATATATAAAATTTTCTAATTCCATTCATATTTACAACATGCTATAATAGAAGGTTTATGTAATAGGTACGTAATAATATATTGTTTATAATAAAATTCAATATATATTACAATTTTATTGTGTTTGTCACAGATTTCGTTTAAGATTTTTGTCCAGAAAAGGACAATGCACCCCTACATAAATATAGTAACACATAACATTACAAGAATCTATTTTAAACATATTTTTAAAATATTTTATTTTATTTTATAGTCGAAATTTCGACTGTATGATTTAAATCATTCATTATTTATATTTATATATTTATTATTCATATTTACTATTCTATAATAATATGAGTATTCATGCATGATACTAATATCGCTATCGGTATGTGACCGATAGATGTCACTACTGATACCTTACTTACATTATGTTCGAGATAAATTTTGGAGTTTTTTTTTTAATTTTGTATAAATTCCTCCTTTTTTCGGATTAAACAGTATCCTTATGGTTCATCTTTGGTAAATTTCATATTATTATATGTATACTAATTTTTTGAAGTTTTTTGGAGACCATGGGGTTGTGAGGACTAAGTGCCAATCGCTTTTAAAAGATAACCCCGCCACCCCACGTTCTAATCACGCTACAAGAATATATTTCGCGGCAGTTGATATATATCTTATTACATCATGGTAATCAATGGCTGTTCGAAAACATTCTATTTTAAAATAGCAAATATTCATGATTTGTCTAAGAATTAACGAAATATTTCTGCTAAATGGCGATGTAATGTTAAATTATTAAATTTTCTTTCCGTAATTTAATCCAGTAAGATTAGCATTTTAAACATAAAGCCAATGTTTCCAGGAAAATCTGCTGACAGGAGCGCCTCCACGAATAGCTTCATGTTCTGTCTCTGGTGAGATGCAGCAAGCCAAACGCTATAAAATTTTAAAAAAATAAGGTAATGCCATACACTTGCAGATACTATAAATTTAAGTTTTTAAATTTACGCGTTCCATTTTTTATTTGAAATAGTAAAACGGGATGAAACACGTTGTTATTTGGCACAATACCTTTTGTGTTAAACAACCCAACCGAAACGTCGGGAAAAAGGTATTTTGCCAAATAACAACGCGCTTAATCCTGTTTTACTGTTATACTATAAATTTGTCACATAGACTGCCTTACAAAATTAACTACAACAGACAACTACACGGAGCAAATACTGTATTTGCTCCGTGGACAACTACTAGCTTCCAATCGCTTGGTTTCCTTCACTCCCACCGCCTGTATCATATCACAGTTGGATAGTTAACGCACAGTCCAGTCTTTACTGTACTGTACATATGCAATATCTATGAGTGAAACAGAATGGCTGACAATTGAATAAGGGTCAGCGATCAGACGTGTCACTAGTTGGTTGTGGCCTAGTGGTTTCGGTCTCCGACTCGCGTTCTGAGGAGAGGAGTGGAGGTTGAGGCCTGGCGTGTACCAATATGTCTTTTTTTTAATTTCTCAAGTACATTGTTAACATCATTGTCCTTTCGGTAAAGGAAAAGATCGTGAGGTAACCTGCATACGTTAAAAATAAGTTTGTAAAGTCTACAATCCGCAATGGGCCCGCGTAATGGACTATGGGCCAAATCGTCCTAGCTCAAGGAAAGGGGAGGCCGTGATCCAATAGTGGGGACGTGTGAGGTTGGTAAGGATCATGCAGGTACATATACATAATATAAATCAAGTAACTTATTAATCAATGAGTGGAACTATTACCTGTCGGAAGGTGCCTGGAGTAGTGATAAGCTTGAAGATTGCGACGATGGGAATCATTAGTATGGAGGAACAGGCAAGTCCCCAACCAAGCACGACTGCCCAAGGTGGATATGTATAGTGTTGGTATTGGAGTGGCTGTTGGTATAGCAATCCAAAGACCACAACACCCTTTAAAAAAAATAATTATTAAATTGCTTTATCTTAGATGAGTAGAATTTTGTTGCATTGAATGCGCTTAATGTTGTCTAATGCGCACATTCGATCGTTCTGTTGACCAAAAATGAATGCGCTATGACGTTACTTCCGGGCTGCATTCAACGCATTGGCTGCACATGGTCCAGAGATAGAGAGTGGATGTGTGAAATAGTGAACGGCCATATTGTTTGTTTACATTTGGTATGTTCGGAAAAGAATTCAATGACTCACCCGTTCGGAACGGTGACGGGTTAGCTATCATTGTTCGCCCCATTTTGCAGTGCGCGCGTCAGTCCCTCAAAACTGTTTGCGAGGCACGGTTATCGCAGGTCGATACCATTAACTGTATGTCGTTATAGTTTGAATTCAGTTGTTTAATTTGCGTCGGTTGGTAAAGCCGTTTAGAAGTGGTGTAGTGATTTTCGATGTTAAGAACGAAAGTTAATGGAATCAAGGGTTGTTAAGTAGAAGCCCAGCCATATTTCGTCAACGTCAGAAGGGGAGTCCGGCCCCCGTCATCAAGTGAAGAGAAGAGGCGCGTCCCCCGGCATAACGAGTTTAGACAAAACACGGTAACTATACTACAGACTACATTTATTCACAGTCACAATACTCGTTTAGAAGGACCGGTATATACAATACGTAGGTACTTAATTGTACGGCACATGATAAACAGAACGATTTCAATGTCTATGCGATGTCATAGCTCGCAATGCCGTCAATAGAACGCACCGATTGTCTTTATTTGTCATAACTAGCTGATTCCGTAGAAATATTCTATTATTTATGAATTTTCGAAACATAATCGTTTTTATTTGCTAAGGCAAGTAGTGCATAATCAAAATATTTTAAACTTAAACCAGGATTTGAACTTGCGACTTTTGGAAACCCTTCAAATGCTTTTACCAACTCAGATAGGTACTGCGGTTCAATTATTAGCAAAAGTAAATCGTAACTATGTCTGTGCTCTAAAAATAAAAGTTGAACACTGACAAGTGTACACAAAAAAAGAGTTGAAAATAGCTTTTAATGTTGACTGAATGATGTTTGTTGATTATAGTACCTTATGTATATATAATATATATATATATATATATATATATATATATATATATATATATATATATATATATATATATATATATATATATGTAATCATAAATAGTAAACTGGTTATGGGTTACTATTAATGGCCATCTAATAAGGCCACAGAACACTAGAAAAGAAAATAAATAACTACCAAAGTTGCGCAATTTAGCAATTGTAAGTCTGCAAAGTTGCTTTGATTCGCGAATCAGTTGAGATAACATGGCGCGGCGATACTGTGGCTAAATCAGTAAAGTGGCCTATACTCACTATAATAAAAATAGGGCTGACAAACTTCCAGCATATCCTCCAATATATTCCTGGTCGAAAGCCCAGCATTTCTTCAACATCATCGGAAAATCTTTTTAAACCTGACAAGATAATAGAACACTTTGTAGCATATGTTTTGTAAATATAAAGTAAGATAATGTAGATGTAAGATGAGCATACCGTAAAAAAGATAATATAATGTAGATGTAAGATGAGCATACCGTAAAATATAAGATAATATTATGTAATATTTGTAAGATGAGCATACGTTAAATATAAGATAACGTTATGTAGGTGTAAGATGAGCATACCGTAAAATAAAGGCTATGTAAGATGAGCATACCGTAAAATAAAGGAAACATAATGTAGATGTAAGATGAGCATACCGTAAAACCAGGATACTGCTACTGCTTCAAAAAGAGCAGAGCACAGCAAGGAAATGCCAGCAGCGTACGTGTCCAGTAAATGGAACATGTAGATTCCACCCTAAAATGAGAAATAGGAACAAATTATCCATTCATCCACTAATATTATAAATGCGAAAGTGAGCGTGTTTTTTGGTTCCTTCGTTTGTCCTTCCTTCATGTTGTTACGCAGCATGCGACTGAGTTTAAATTAAGCACAGAGATAGTTGAAGTGACGGATAAGGATTTAGACTACATTTTGTCCCAAATAATTATAACCGATTTTCTCGTGGCCATACTATACCTAAATCTATGGCTTAATATAGCAAATTTCGCCAAATGTAGCGCAGGTGGAGAAACTGACAAAACTTAGCATTTAAATTAGGAAGAAGATTATTCAGACAACATATGCATTTTAAAACAAACGTCATTTGAAAGATAGTTTAAGTTAATTTTGACTTCGTAAGTGTAAGTAAGTGTTCCTTAGATTATTTACTTTTTATTGTTTGTCAGGAACTGGTGAAATCAAAGACCAGGGATGGTGTAAAATACTATTTAAAATAGTATAAAGTCACCTGTGGCTAAGTTGATTAATCATCAATATTAATATTTTTTTCATATCAAAAATGCAGTCAAAAGCTCAACCAATTATCACGCACGACGTGAAACGGGAAGATAATGAATCCCACAATTTATGACGTGGATGTGTATCCTTACTGTAGATTAGTTTACCGGTGTAACATTGATGCAGGCCACACAGAAAGATACGCAGACGACCACGAAAGTGAAGTGCTCCCGACGCAACCAATGAGCACCGCTAGCACGAGCCTGGTCCAGTAGACCTGTGATCACGCACTCAAGGCCACCCATCTAATAATACAGAAGAAAACAGATCAATTTCAGCAACTAATTTTAATATTATTTTGTAGTACAAATAATATCAGTCAACTGGGATCACAGGTTTGTAAGGAAGAAGACAATGGTATTTTAGAGAAGTTACCAGGGCTGATTGATAACTGGCCGAAACGTAGAACCTAAAAAAAAGATATGCAAAAAAAAATATTACATTATAATCTTGCATCTTTTCGAAAATAGAACGCCAAATTTGAATTAAATCGAACTGATGGAATTTGTGTGAGAGGAATTAGAACTTTCTCTGTCGTGAATTTTCTGAACAATGGAAAGAAATGAAATTCGTGCGGTGACAAAGTGTTATGTTTTAAAAGAGAAAACAGCAACCCAAATTAAAGCCAGGCTAGGCAGTGTTTTAGGTAATTCTGCTCCTTCATTGAGTATAATTCACACCTGAGTATCTGATTTTTAACGTGGAAGACTGAGCTCCGAAGACTTTGGGTCTGGCCGTCCAAATGAAGTCACGAATCCGGACATAATCAAAAAAAATAATCACAAAATTGTTTTAAACGATCGGCGCTTGAAGTTGCGAAAGATAGCAGAGATGGTGAGCATTTCATTTGAACGCGTTTTAAAAATAGATTTTTCAAGTCTTTTTTTCGTTTCGGAAACTTATCAATCCGCACTCGTAGCTTTTAATATTTAGTTTATAACCCAATTCATATAGTCCAGATCTATAAATTGATATAGTCCAGATCTATAAATAGATATAGTCCAGATCTATAAATTGATATAGTCCTGATCTATAAATTGATATAGTCCAGATCTATAAATTGATATGTTCCGGATCTATAAATTGATATAGTCCAGATCTATAAATTGATATAGTCCAGATCTATAAATTGACAGAATAGTTCTGAATTTTGTTTATCTATATTGTTACTGATTAAGAGGCTACTATTTTACAAGTTAATGTTGTTATAAAATAAGGTATAATTTTTCCTATTTTTGTGATAATCTTTGTGAGAGTTGAGAAGTTGTATGGAAAAGCACGATTGGCTGTTCATGAGAGTGTTGGTGGAACAATGATGTATGGAAGTAAATGTTGGATATGGCAAACGAAGCATGAAAGTAGAATTAATGCTATGGAAATGAGAGCATTAAGAAGAAAGTGTATGTAGTGTGACCCTAAATGACAAATAAGAAACAGTGTGATACGGGAGCGGTGAAGTGCAAAAGAAATATTGACAAAGATTAAGAAAGGTATGTTAAGGTGGTTTGAGAATGTTGAGAGAATGAATGAAAAAACCGGTCAAGTGCGAGTCGGACTCGCGCATCGAGGGTTCTGTCAAAAGTAAACTGTATTAAGGGACAAACTTTGCCGTTGGACAACTGTTATCCCAATACATCGACATAGGTCGTCGTTAGTTTACCAACTGCAAATCAGTTTATCAAATTCAACAAATTTTTGGTTGATGATTCTAGGACAACGGGAAGTACTCATTAACCCTAAAAAGACGCACGAAACAAATTTATTAGGTTAAGGTAAAAGTAATTGGAAGGGTCGGTAGAGGTAGACCTCAGCGAAAGTATCTCAATTTCAACAAATTATGTCCGTTCTCAAAAAAAAGTGTATAAAAGCATTGATGAGTGTGGATAAAAATAAAGACGTGTGCCAGGACCGTAGCAAGTGAAAGTCTTTGGTCCCTGCCTACTCCTTTGAGTACAAATGTAATGATGATTATGTATGTATATATATATGTATTAATATATATTTCAAATATATAGTACCCCTGTATTTATTTTGTAATTTCCTCTAATGTTGTCTGGAAGAAATCGCTCATTAGCGATAAGACCGACTACATTGTGATTTTCTTTTGTTTTTTATTGTTATTTGTATATTTTTATGTGTGCAATAAAGCATATTAATACTTATAATATTTTTTTTACTTACACCAGAATCCAAACCTAACATGATTAGCATAAAAAAGAATAGCATCGCCCACAAACTGGCCCCCGGAAGCGTCGCAACTGCTTCAGGGTACACTTGAAACACTAGTCCAGGACCTTTAAAAAAAGTAAACACATACTTAAGAAAATTAACCGTAAGTTTTAGATAATAAATTTATTCGAGTCTTAACGACGATAAACAGTTTAAATCATGGTTTTAAATATTAGTTACAGTGCAACAAACTTTTCTGACTTTGTGTCTGGCGCTAGTGTCACATAAGTTAACAGCATTTTCATATATCGGCGGAAGTTTTGATATTTTACTACCAAGTCAGAATAGTTGACGACACAGGGGACATTTAGACAATACGTTATATTTTATGTCAAAGATTAGATGCGTTGAAACGTTGGCACCCAAAAAAAGGTATGTTTTTCGTTTATCGTCGTGTAAAAACTAAAATAAAATCTATAAAATTAGAGAACTCTGAAGTAAAAAACAAACAAAGCGTACATTTAATATTACTGGAAAATAAGTTCGGTAGCAAGAACCGCACGAGCAATTTCTATTAAGATTTTTTTTTTATATTTGAGAATTTATACATGAAGATTATTATTGCGCCTTTAAAAAAACAGTTTTTTAGAGATAAAAAACAAACCGCTAGCCTTTTTTTTTTTAACCAATTTTTTATCTACTAACAAAAAATTCTCCATTCCTCTCAACAAAAGTAGTAAAATCACATCAGCATATCTTAGGTGCGTGGTCAATGGCACTCATACTCAACTCTGCGGCGTATATGTGTATCAAAACTCAGTTTAATTGAATTAAACTTTACACTTTTTTTCTACAAGAGAAATATAAAGTTTTTTATCAGATTTTAAATGCTTGTCTTTTCGACAACTTTTTTTGTTTGATTTTTAGAAAATCAATTTTTTTTCGGTTTTTTTTTTTTTCTAAAAATATAGCAAAAAATAAAAATGGTACCGAAGCGAAATGGCCATCACTAAATAAATCAAAATTTACTTACAAAAATACAATTTTTTTTAACAAAAATTTTTTTTATTTAAATTAGATGGTAAGTGTCGCTATCCACTAACACTGGAAGAGTTAAAGGATTCTCCAGGTCTCAAAAAGTAAAGAAAACGTAAATTTAGCGATTTCGATTTTCGGACTTATTATAATAACTTCTGAAGAGAAGTGAATAAAATATTTTTTTAAGAAGAAAAACAAACGGCTTTAAAAAGATGCACTAAAAAAGTAAAAATAGTAACTTATTTCCAAAAATCTGATTGGAATTACACTTTCAACTTGGTGTCATGAAAGTGAAGTGTGTTATAAACTGTTAGGTACATAGGCACCAACTTCAAACTGTGATTCAAATCAGATTTTTGGAAATAAGTAATTATTTTTTGAAGCCGGTTAGTTTTTTTGTTTGAAAGTTTTTATTTTTTCTTTGAGTTTGAGAGAAAGCAATTCGTCGCTTTTTTCGTATACTAAAAACATTCATACTTGTAAAAAAAAATTATACAATCATCAACATAAAAGGCGTTTCATCAGTAATTTTTTTTTCATCTTAATTTTAAGTTTTAAATTGAGTAAATTAATGTGGGTTAAATAAAAAGGGTTTTGCAAATCCGTCTATATATCACGGAGTTATGCCCGAACATACAAAAAAAAAATATATAAACATCCGAATTTGATAACCTCCTCCTTTTTTGAAGTCGGTTAAAAAAGGAATAAGAAAGAAATGACAACCTTCCGTAGCTACTGAAGATATCGGTACCCCTTGTTTGTGTGACATGAATCCCAAGTAAGTGAAGATCACAAATCCAGAGAAGAACGAAGTAAAGCAGTTGACCAAAGTAGTCACCAGGCAATCTCTGCAAAATTCCAAAGCGTAAATATGTAAATGGATTAGAAAATTCTTTATTCAACAGAATCATTTTATACAGAATTCGTGGCCCAGTTAAGTTCTTCTGCGGAAAAGATATGTGATGTTAGGCAAAGTCGCGCGTGGTCAGGACTAGGATGTGTTACCGCCTAGTGATATATTTCCTGAGCTCCATGATTTGGAGGTCTACTTAGTTAAAATGTTAGTCCTGGCTGTTGTTACTATGATAGCAGTTGTTGAGCCATGTTTGTCAGAGACCTTATGGGAAGTTTGAAAATGCTGACAGCCGAACCAACTCACAATAGGCCAGCGTAGTGAACTATGGCCTAAGCCTCTTTCTTCAATGATCCAGAATTGTGGATTATGAATAAGTCTCCTTCTGGCAAAAAATGGCTGAGGCAAGCAAGTGGCCAAATGTCCAGTAAATTGTTTATTCAACAGAATACATATATTTATAAAGTATTCGTGGCCCAGTTAAGTTCGTTGGTCGGAAAAGATATGTGAAGTTAAGCAACGTCGCTCTTGGTCAGGACCTGGATATGTGACCGCTTAATGATATATTTCCTGAGCTCCGTGATTTGGAGTGCTAGTTAAACTGTTAGTCCTAGCTGTTGTTACTTTGACCGCAGTTGTTAAGCCATGTATGTCAGAAACCGTATGGGAAGTTTGTAAATGCTGACAGTCGAGTGACAAACAAACCAACTCACAAAAGGCCAGTGCAGTGGACAATGCCCTAAGCCTAGACATAAGACATAGACATAAGTCTTCTTCTAGCAAAAAATAGCCGAGGCAAGCAAATTAATTGCCAAATGTCAAGTAAATAAAAAGAAAAAATGGTTGGTTAGTGCATTGAAATATCAGGTTTTTATTTACCGGTAACAGTTATTGTGAAATGTATTATAGCTTGCATAGGAGAGGTGAACTCCAAAACCAGCACCCACTGAGTAAAATATTTGAACAGCAGCGTCTACCCACACCTAAAATAATAAAGTTAAAGTGACGTAAAAATCAAAGAAGAATCAAGATTTCTGATGTTATAATTGCAAAGACTGTTCTTCAAAAATCTCATAATATTATAGGATTTTTTTTCAAATTAAATTATTGGTTTTGACTCAGGTCAAGTGGACAATTCTTAATTCATCAAGATATATGTCCTTTAGTTTCTTAGTAACTTATTACCTGCGTGTCTTTAAGTCGCGTGAGTTCAGGCTGCAAGTAGTAGGCGATCCCGCTGGTTGCACCTGGCAGTAACAACCCTCTGGCCAACAGAATAGACAATACTACGTAGGGCATAGTCGCTGTCAACCATACTACTTTACCTGAAAGTCAAATCAAAGTATTTTTACGATATGCAATAACGATGAAAACAATTTTTTGACACTTTAACGTTTACAATAAGATCAATCGCATGCAAACCATTAGTTTCCGTTTACCTAAAACTTGCGATAGTCCCATTCAGCTGTATTCGCTTCTTGAAGTATTTCCTTATACTATCAGAAACAATTTAAACGTCTTAATTTTTACTTGCCGACAAGGCCGGGTGAGTTCTAGAATATTCCCAATAAGTCGAAAAAAGGGTCGAACGTGTACTTTAATTATATACAACTTTTGTCTGCATTTCCTTTTTAAAAAACATTGGTGATCGAAGTAGATTGAACCTTACTTTAATATAATAAGGTTCACTTTTACTTATAGCGCGGTTTTTCTTTTATTTTTACATAGTTGAATATAAAATCATTACGATGTACTTTTTGCCTTTTTGTTGGTGGTCCGTCAAAGTTTCCTAAATGAAGGCGTCTAGAGAGCTACATTTTGATCCATCTTTTAAATTTATTTAATTTTTTCTCTGGTTTAAATCTTTCTTAAATTTCTCCACTAGAAACTATTCTTCTAGTAGAAGACTTCTATTATAGAAAGTAATCTTTCGGAAAATATAATAATAATAATTTATTTAATTCTCCTCACTTATGAACTAGGAATACACAAGTAGGTAGGTACACAGGTAACATTTGTAATGTAATTGTAATAAACTAATAAGTGAGAAGCTGGTATCTGATGTAGGTAAAGCCCTGTATTACAGATCACCAGGTCCTCACCCCTTGGAAGCCTGTAAGGCATGAGCCTTATGTTCACTGTTGGGAACGAATAGGCTGGTAAAATGTTGTGAAAAAAGGTAGATATGCTCGATATCTAGATAAAATGAAGAATTTTTATCTTTATTAGTTTTACAGATATCAATATTAATATCACCTAAGATTATTAGATTTTCTACCGATGACCATTTTGATAATATATTATTTAAAGACTGTATGACATTATTGGCATTTTTATATCCAGGTGGTCGATAAATTGCTAACATTATTGTATTAAGCGTTATTGCTAAGCAATTAGCATCAAGTAAATGTAATTCTTGTATTGAGACATACAGATCGTCCCTATAGTACACCACCACCCCTTCATTTTCAGTAGTATTATTTATTGTTGCTACATGGTTATATCCATTAAGAGGTGGAATTTTAGGATTGGATGGAAGCCAGCATTCTGTCAATACAATGCAATCCCAGTCAATCTTAGTCCTCACAAGAATTGGTAGCAAACTATTTATATTACGATTGAGACTTCTAATATTTTGTTGAAATATATTTTTAAACTTCTCCCAGTATCTAATAGAAAAGATTTGCATTTTTCTATTTCACAAGATGTGGATTCAGCTATATTATTGGAGTCAATTTCATTTTGAATATTATTGAGTGTATCGAATTTTATTTAATTTATACTCATGGTAATAGAAGGCTTATAGAAAAACTTTATACGAGCTGTGATACAGAGAGAGTCATTATTGGAATTTATTATTAGGCCATTTTTTAATATTATTTTTTGTGCGTAGTTGTATGAATGTATTAGTGTAGTATATGAGCATAAGATCTGTGCACGCTTGTATTTGTTGAAGAAACCAGTTTTTACATGCAGCATGTGATCGAATGAATGTGTGCATTTTTTTGTAGTTTTTGTAAGTATAATTTGTGTTTAAAGGCATCATTAGGGATATTATACTAAGGCAATTTTCAGATAATAGAATTAAACATGGTATAGAAACATAAAAATATAGTCATATTGATTTTTTAGCTTTTCCACGTCCTCTTTACAGTCGATTCGGCGTACTGCTCCGTTGTCTTTTCTTCTTATGTAGACTTTTCCAAACGATATCCAGGGGTTATCATTATTACAGTCATTCTTCGCAAAAACTTTATTACCAAGTAATGAAGCCGTTAAGTTTTCGGAGAAGACCATTCTGGTGTATATACTTGTTTATTGGGACCTTCAATTTTCAATATTTCCGTACTCAGCCGTTGATCACTGTGTATTTTATTATGTGTTTTTGGTGATCTAATAATTTTTTCCTTTGTAATCACTGAATAACTTGACTATGATTGGACCGTCAGGTTTATCTTTTGTTCTCGTACGGTATACATCAAAAAAATCTGTATCCTGCACATTTTCATTGATAACTGCACAGGTCTTTATTGTTAGTGCAATTAATCTTTGTTTATTTTCTAGCTCCTTTATTGGAATATTTCTGATTTTCACCGAACTTTCACGGAATTTATTTTCAAATAGATCGATTTTAAACTCCAACTGATCTATACGTTTTTTATACTGGGCATTCTCGTCCTGAATCTTTTCCATATTTACTGACAATGTGTTATACTTATTAGAAATAAATTCTACTGTATTTTTTATTTCTGAGTTCTGTGTTTTTATCGTATCCATTGCTATTTTAAGTGATTCAAGTTGCATACCCTGTTCGTCCTTTATTTCTTTAACCATATTTCTTAGTTCAGACATCATTGTGTCACTATTATCGGTTACATCGCAGATTCTTCGTTTGAATCTCTTTGTGATAGAGGATTCTAACGGATGTTGACTGCGAATAGTATGGAGCGCTGGATCTGATCCATGATGAGGTGGACATTCAGTTGGTTTGTCATTCTTTGTTGGTGTACATGGAAGTGACATTATTATACAGAATCAGGAAATTAATACCTTGAATCGCTATCGCTTATGAATTGAGGCTGCCGGCGTACCTGGCGTCGAAGGTTTTTTCTTTGCTGTTGCCGTCCTTTTTTAACTATCACTAAGCTATTAACGCCTACTACCTCGTCAAGGTTGTTCAAGAATTAGTTTTAATGTTTTAACATTTAACGAAACACACGTCCGAATGCTATGGTAGTCCGAGGGAAATCGTTCCTATTATGATGTTTGTACAAGCACTTAGCTAGAAACTTACCAGAGCTTTTAACACCTTTGAAGAGTGAGAGGTAAAGAGTGACGTAGACCAAGCCTAAGCAGCCAACTAGTTGCCATTTGGGGAAGCCTAGGTCATTTAAGCCTTCAGAGTGCTGCATTTCCAACACAGCACGACTGAAATAAATGATTGGTGTAAGTTATGTAATGTGCACTGTATTTGGGAAACAAAACTATAAAATATACACATATACAAACATTACAAATATATATAAAATAATATAAATTAACAGAAAAAAACGGCATAACTATGGTGTACTTAGTGTAAACAGCAAAAAACAATAATATAGAAAATAAATAATTAAATGACGTATTCTATGTTAAATTTGTAACTTAGGTATCTAGAAACTTATATGACTAATCTATCAATCTCTAATATTATCTTACTTTTTATGTTTAAGTTTATTTACGGTTTTATATATATATATATATATATATATATATATATATATATATACTTAGATCCTTTGCTTTATTAAACTTCACGCAGGTATTACTTAAAAGATATGCCTTTTAATTAAGTAAGATAATTTAATGTCCTCATATGGTCAATTGAGGTAATTACGGCTGTAGGGCTATTGCATCTGTCGAGCAATACGTTGTTTATACTGAGTTAAGTGCCATCTCATGTAAAGTTGGTAAATTAGAAAAGCAACTACCTACACTTAGTAGTTCCAAATTTTACTGTAAAAAATAATATTCCATAATTAAAAGTGTTCTTCATATTTGCATTTTATTTTTAAGTGTCTTTATATAAATTCTATATAAAAATTGGTTTTTAGGGTTCCGTAGCCAAATGGCAAAAAACGGAACCCTTATAGATGCGTCATGTCTGTCTATCTGTCCGTCCGTATGTGACAGCCACTTTTTTCCGAAACTATAAGAACTATACTGTTGAAACTTGGTAAGTAGATGTGTTCTGTGAACCGCATTAAGAATTTCACACAAAAATAGAAAAAAACAATAAATATTGGGTGTTCCCCATACTTAGAACTGAAACTCAAAATTTTTTTTTCATCAAACCCATACGTGTGGGGTATCTATGAATATCATTTTTTTTTAAACTGAATAGTTTGCGCGAGAGACACTTCCAAAGTGATAAAATGTGTGTCCCCCCCCCCCCCCTGTAACTTCTAAAATAAGAGAATGATAAAACTAAAAAAAATACATTACCATGCAAACTTCCACCGAAATTTGGTTTAAACGAGATTTAGTAAGTAGTTTTTGAAGTGAAAACTTCTTTAGCGGCGTTGTAAACTTTTTTTGTGATGGGTAAAAAATGTTAAACTCGCGTCAGGTCACGTGTCCTGATCGAAAATTCATAGAAAATTCGTAAGACGGAACTCGTGTCGCGTTTATTTAAAATTTACTACGTCAAAAACGTAAATAAACAAACATTATTATTTATAATAATAAAAGTGCGGATTACACATGTTAAAATATGATACGATACGATACGAGTTGTCTTGTAGCATATTTGAATGTTAAGCGCGAATCGTGTGTAAAGGTTTTCACTTCTGCCGGCACTCCCGGAGTGCAAACCCCTTTTTTTTTTAATACGTCATAAATCGTAAACAGCAATTTACCTTTCATTCAATCAACTCAAATATAAAAATAAAAAAAAAAAACATATTTTTTGTTTGTGGTTGTAAAGTACGTAAATGGTGGTAGATACGGAACTCTCGGTGCGTGAGTCCAACTCGCACTTGGCCGCTTTTTTGTTTTTAAAAATGATGTGTCCACGGCCTAATAGTTGTCAACCTCTCTTATTTCAATGGGGTTACTGCGGCATTGAGGTTAAGGTTCTCATTTAAAAAAAAATATACACTTAATAAATGACTGTAAATTGGAAATCATATAAAATTCAATTTCTTTCATAACAACATATAATATCGTTATATATATACCTTATAATATTATTAGACGAAATCACCCCGAATTGAGGAAATTTCGTCTCATCCATACTAATATTATTAATACGAAAGTAACTCTGTTTGGTTGTCTGTCTTTCTGTTACATCTTTACACTTAAACCGCTGTACCGCTTAAATAGAAATTTGGCATGAAGATAGGTTGAGTCCCGAGAAAGGATATAGGATACTTGAAACCGTGAAGTGTGAGTCGGTTTTTTTCTATAATTGAGGAGTTGCCGTTGCAATCATACACCTATAACCGAATCAACATCATATGTTACCAACAAATCTATATCCTTTACTCTAGAAATGAAAACTCACTGAAAGAACTCCGAAGCAGGTGTCAAGTGTGAAAGTGGTCCTTGGTAAGGGACCTCTGTCCTGTTACTGTGTGTGTTGTTAAACCTTGACGAGTCCCAGCACTGGTCCGTATTCCAAGAGTTATCACAGTGCACCCACGGCAACTCAGAGCTCGCTGATGACAGTAAGAAGTAGACAGCCCATCCTGAAATAAACAAGTTAGCAAAGAAGCTTACGAGCCCATCTAAAGATGACCGGCCACTATTTATGTGTGTATTATTGTGAATATGGGGTTTATGGGTACAAGTTTCCGAAGTCAATTCTGGGCTAAAAAAAATATTGGTTATTATGACAGCACATTTATTCGTAGTCGTTTTGACTACAAATTTATGATGAACTACATCTAACTAATATTATAAATGCGAAAGTAAGTTTATATGTTTGTTACGCTTTTAAGTCTAAATCGCTGAATCGATAACGATGAAATTTATTTTGGTATAAAGATAGATAGGACTCTGGAGACGGTTATAGTCTTTTTTTATACCATAACGCAGCGGGAGGTCAGGCGGGCGTTGCTTTCTCTAGACGTTCATAAGTCGAGTGGGCCAGACGGTATACCAGCAGTGGTGCTTAAGCAGTGTGCTCCTGAGTTATGTCCTGTACTCACGCGCCTCTTCGCGCTTTCCTACCACACTAGGCAATTTCCGTCTACATGGAAGACTGCGAATGTGCACCCGGTGCCCAAAAAGGGCGATAGATCAGATCCATCGAATTACAGGCCTATCGCTATTACCTCTCTCCTCTCTAAGGTGATGGAGCGTGTGATCAACACACAGCTTCTAAGATACCTAGAAAAACATGACCTGATCAGCGACCGTCAATATGGCTTTCGCCACGGTCGCTCGACTGGTGACCTTCTTGTGTATCTCACACACCGATGGGCACTAGCCATTGAGAGTCAGGGGGAGGCATTGGCATGTAGCCTGGACATAGCGAAGGCGTTCGATCGGGTCTGGCACCGCGGTCTTCTATCGAAGTTGCCATCTTACGGAGTGCCCGAGGGTTTGTGCAAATGGGTGGCTAGCTTTTTGTCCGGCAGACGCATACGAACCGTAGTTGACGGTAGTTGCTCTGATAGCATGGACATTAATGCTGGTGTCCCGCAAGGCTCTGTGCTGTCTCCTACGCTGTTTCTACTGCATATCAATGACATGTTGGACATCAACAACATACATTGCTATGCAGATGACAGTACTGGAGACGCTTTTTACACGGGTCGTGCAAATATCCCTCGTTCCGTTGTGGAGGAAAACCGCGGAGAACTTGTGTCTCAAATCGAGACCACACTGTCCCAGGTCTCTGACTGGGGACGGGTAAACTTGGTCCGATTCAACCCTACAAAGACACAAGTGTGCGCGTTCACCGCTAAGAAAACTCCATTCACTGTGGTCCCACAATTCCAGAACACTCCCCTCTCCATCTCCAAGAGCATTGGGATCCTTGGTGTCGACATCTCCAGCGATGTTCAGTTCCGAGATCATTTACAAGATAAGGTAAAGCTGGCGTCCAAAAAACTTGGTGTACTCAACAGAGCGAAGCAGTACTTCACGTCGGGGCAAAGGTTGTTACTTTATAAGTCGCAAGTTAGGCCCCATATGGAGTACTGCTGCCATCTCTGGGCAGGTGCACCCGGATACCAGCTTGGCCCTTTTGACTCGGTTCAACGACGGGCTGTGAGAATTGTCGACGATTCCAAACTCACTTGCGGTATCGAGCCCTTAAGTCTGAGGAGAGACTTTGCCTCACTGTGTGTGTTCTACCGCTTGTACAATGGGTTGTGTTCTGAGGAATTGTTCGAAATGATGCCCACGGCTACTTTCTACCATCGCACCGCTCGCCATCGGCAGGGAATTCATTCTCACACTTTAGAACCTAAATGGTCGCGTACAGTGCGGTTTCAGAGAAACTTCCTCCCGCGAACGCTTAAGTTGTGGAATGAGCTCCCTGCCAAGGTTTTCTGCAAGGACTACAGTATGGAGTTCTTCAAGAAAGAAGTTATTAGATTTCTGAAGGGTCGGCAACGCGCAAGTGATACCCCTGGTGTTGCAAGCGTCCATAGGCTACGGTGACCGCTTACCATCAGGCGGGCCGTAAGCTTGTTTGCCACCTTAGTGGTATAAAAAAAAAAAAAAAAAAAAAAAAAAAATACCACTAACGTGGCAAACAAGCTTGTTGGTGAGCGTATGCAGCCTATGGACGCTTGCTCGCATATGGGCGAGATCGCGTAAATACCTTGTTGTTGTGTAAATTTTGTGGCTAAACTATAGTATTTAAAGGATTGGTAAAAATATATGTTATAAAACTTGCTTTTGTCTAGTGATTTTCATTTATTGTATTTAATGCAATAAACAATCTGGAAGTGACCATTGTTTCAACACTTGTGCAATTTTTTAAAGCGAATGCAATGCAATACAGCATTTGCTTGTATTGTTATCTAGTGCATTGACTCTAAGTTGTAGCTAAAAGTCTAAAAAATTTATTACAAATCGGTAAAAACGTTAAATTATACAAAAATGTTCTAGTTTCGAAGCGTCATTATGGCATAAATTACTTAAGAAGTAAATAAGGAATATATCTCATAGTAATGTTAATGATAATTTTTAGTTAATTTAGATGCACATCGTTAGTATTACAGAAATGAGCCTTTTGGCCTGTATCGCCCTCTTAAGAGGCGCGTCATCAAAAGTGTGGAAAGTATTACAGTGGAAAGTTTTTATATCAAAACGAACGTACCCTACAACAACAAAGGGTCGCGTCACCATTGCCCTCTGTTGATTTGGACTTATTGGGAATGTCTAAAGTATTAGCGTGATAGATACACTTACCAATGATGACGTTGTAGTAGAAAGATACATAAAAGGCAACCATAACTGCACAAAATCCCACTCCTAAAACAACGGTATTTTTTGATTACTCATACACGTAAATTTACAATAATATAGTAAATACTTACACACAATCTACGCGCTAACATAACATCCATACGAATATGAAAGATATAATAAAATAACAGCCATCCATGTTTTTTACGTACATAATAAAAAACGAATCGGACCTTAACGCATAGAAAAAATTACGGAAATTAATCGAATACGAATCAGTGTACAAGCGTCTTTAACACAAACATAGAAATTATGCATCTTCGTAAAGACTCCCTGAAGGTAGACGTCATTAATGAAAAACATAAGTATTATAAAGCCGTATTTTAAAAATTTTAGGCTAAATAATAAATATAAACTAATCGTTCCATAAGCCAGGAAATGAACTTGCAACCCCTAAAATCCGTCGAACAGATCGTCAGAGCCAACTGAGCTATCTATAATGGCTTGAGAAACTTCGTTAGAGAACATTAAATAAGTATATAATAAAGATTAGCTGATGAATGTGGTGATATAACGACAATACTAAGGCAAAGCTTAAGAGGCAGTACTACGTGACTGAAAACTTGAGTAAAAACAAGGATGACGCGATATGTAACTAAGCGTGCGTGAGTAGTGCAACTACATCTTATCTCACTGAGATTTTCATTGAAATACATAGAATAAGAATAAAGAAATACATGGAGTTTATTGAATATATATCATTGTTACCAAAAAATTTTTGTTTTTCAGCATCTAAGGCACTATCACGGCTATGCCCCCCTTTTTTTATTGCACAAAAGTTTACTAATCGTGTTTTCACGTTTTTCAGGTATGGAACATAATTATTTCGAAGAACAAATTCATTAAATTTTAGTCGGATCTGCTCGCCAGAACCGGAGAAACCTTTGTCCAAAAAAAAAATTTAATTGGGAAATAAAGCTTCTTGAGCTTACTCTAATAGCTTTACGTTAATTCAAGCTTTTATTTAGTTTAACCTGTCCCGTTGTCTCTAATCAAAGCTTTTAAGTTAAATTTGATCCTCTTCCCGGCGTTCGATTTAGTTGAAATTTTTTATAAATCGCATGACAATGAATTTAATGATGTCATAGAGCTGGTCTGATGATGGAGCCGGAAGGTTGCCATAGGATCTCTGTAATGTAACAACGCTATCCTATCGAGTTTGGGCTTATTTGATTTGTCCTGATAAGTGCTCTGGTCCGTAATGATAACATACCGGTTGATTCTCGTGCTGACTTGCCCCCCTTCCCCCTCCCCTTATCTATTTCGCCATCAACTAATACCACTCATTCTGACTCTTTTTCTGATCACTTTTTGTGCGACATACCATCTCTACTGCTACCGACCACTCGGCTACGACATATGTCTTAAGAGAGGTTCTGAGAATACAAAAACAGACTACAATAGAAAATCGACTAGTTTGAACTAGGTTAGTCAAAAAAACATGGCGGATAGTTAGTTAGAGATAGTTTTTCGTATTCTTAAAACCTCTTTATAGGCATATGTCCTACGCTAGCGGTCGACATGCATCAAGTGGTCCGTAGCAGTAGAGATGGGATGTCGCACAGAAAGTGATATGAAAAGGAGTCAGAATTAGTGAGTGAGGCTAAATAGTATTTTATTTTGGGGGGAGGGGGGGTTAGTTATATATATCAAAATCGGAAGTTACAGGGAACACCACATTTTCAAAAAAAGGGGTTCATATGATTACCCATTCTTACACCTTTTGGGTCACAGAAGCCCCTATTGCAACCCCTCTTTTTTTTTTCAAAAAGAGTCCAAATGATTTCCCATTTTAATGAATTTATGACTCCCCTAAAATAAGAAGGGTCATAAAAATCCCTCTTGCGACCCCTCTTTTTTTGAAAAAGGGGTCCATATAATTCCCCATTTTAATGACTTATGACTCCCCTAAAATTAGAGGGGTCGTCAAAAAAAGGGTTTTTTTTTTCTATAACTTCCCATTTTGATGATCGATAGAGTCCACCAAACAATTCTTTTTTACTGTTTTTTTTTTAAAAAATGGGGGGATTAGGTACTTCCCCCCACTCCCACCCAAATCAAAACTAATTAGCCGTCAACCAATATTACTAATACTGACTCTTTTTCATACCACTTTCCGTGCGACATCCCATCTCTACTGCTACCGACCAGTCGATGCATGTCGAGCGCTAGCGTGCGACATATGGCCATAAAGAGATTTAAAGAATACGAAAAACTATTTGCAAATGATATACCCCATTTTCGAGAATTCGAGATGTGTTTAATTAATTTAATCATGGCTTATTATTCGCTGTAACTGTTTTAGTTGATAGATCGACTAGTTTAAACTAGGTAAGTCAAAAAAACATGGCAGATATAGTTTGCAAATAGTTTTTTGGATTCTTAAAACCTCTTTTTAGGCATATGTCGTACGCTAGCGGTCGACATGCATCGAGTGGTCGGTAGCAGGAGGGCTTAGTAATATGTATCAAAATGGGAAGTTATAGGGAAACACCCCTTTTTTCAAAAAGGAGTCCGTATGATTTCCCATTTTAATGAATTTATGACTCCCGTCAAATAAGAGAGTTCACAAAACCCCCTCTTGCAACACCTTTTTCTGAAAAGGGGTTTTCCCTAGAATTCCCATTTTGATAATCAAAAGAGTCCATCGATACTAGCAATATTTATCGACTAAAGCAGGTACCGCGATTAACAAGCCATGAGTTAATCAATAAAACATATCTCGAATTCGAGATTATCTCTATCAGCACGAGAATCAGGCCCCTGGGACCTAATTCTCACTTCATCCGAGATAATCTCGGAAGACACCATTTCGACTGTGAAATTTCGATCATCGACATCATTTTCTCGTTTGCTGTATTCTCACTATGAATCGAAACAACCTTCGAACAAAATGTTGTTCGAAGCGGTGAAATGTTACAATTGTGAACCGGTTACGATACGAGGTACGTTCCGTTGCGCAGTTTTAGAGCGTTTTTAAAAACGCCTACTCTAATATGCCTCTTTTGATATATTAAAAAAGGTTTCAGTGACTACAAAATGTTTGAAGCAACATTTCACTTGTGTTTTATCATTAGTAATAAGGAAATAAAAGTTTGTAAACTAAATTCCTATTTCAAGGAATTGCTTTAATCTTTAAACGGAACGTAGTTGGACATAAATAAAAAAAACTCTGTTTGTTTTTGTTGAGTGTTTTATTTGTTTATTTGGTTGAGAATTTTAAGTTATTTTTATTTTTCAAAGGTATAATTGTGTTTATTAAATTTTTCTCACATGAAATTACCACCTAGTAGTATCAAAATACTACGCAGCACTAAAGATGGCGGCGCCGGACCTCAAACATTTTTATCAGTGTATGTGATGTAACCTAGTGTTTTTTCTGATGGAAATCAATAGATAAAGAAGAATATTTTGTCATGGGCGACTTTGATAATTGTGAAAATTGGCCAATCAATCAACTGAGAAAAGACTAATAATGTATTATGAAAGGAATAAAGGTAAAAAAAATATCATATTTGGTAAAATTAGTCTTTTTTTCCGCCCTTTTAATTACTCTAACCTACATTTTAGTCATTTATTTTAAATTCTAAAGCATAAAGTATATGCTAAGAGTAGAATTAATGTTTAGAGCCCAATCATTTTGAACGAAATTTGTCATGATTCGAATGCGAGATGTAGTCTCGAACGGTCCCGACCACTCGAAGCAGTTCGAGCGGCTTGCGTTCGAGAAATGTCGGATTCGACATTACCGGAATTGCTTAACTACATTTTCGTTCGAGAAAAGTTTAAATTCGTACTTTATTTCGAATTCGAGAAATTACGTACTCGTATTAAAATTAATTGTATTAAAATAAATGAAAATTACTACCTTTGAATAGCGGACATATTTTCCAAAGCGTAATAGGTCCCTGTCTGTTGTACTGTCCAAGAATCAACTCCATATAAAAAAGTGCGATATAGCGGTCGACATGCATCAAGTGGTCGGTAGCAGTAGACATGGGATGTCGCACAGAAAGTGATATGAAAAGGAGTCAGAATTAGTGTGTGAGGCTAAATAGTATTTTATTTGGGGGGGGGGGGGGAGTATCTAATCCCCACTTTAAAAAAAAAATACAGTCACAAAAAATGTTAGGTAAAAAAAATTGCTAGTATCGATGGACTTTTTCGATTATCAAAATGGGAATTCTATGGAAAAACCCCTTTTTTAGAAAAAGGGGTCGCAAGAGAGGTTTTTGTTACCTCTCTTATTTTAGGGGAGTCATAAATTCATTAAAATGGGAAATCATATGGACTTCTTTTTAAAAAAGGGGTGTTTCCGTAACTTAATAATTTCCCATTTTGATATATATTACTAACCCACCCTCCCCCCAAAATGAAATTCTATTTAGCCTCAATCACTAATTCTGACTCCTTTTCATATCACTTTCTGTGCGACATCCCATCTCTACTGCTACCGACCACTTGATGCATGTCGACCGCTATACCGTTTTAAGAATCCAAAACACTATTTGCAAACTATATCTGCCATGTTTTTTTGACTTACCTAGTTCAAACTAGTCTATTTATCGACTAAAACAGGTACCGCGATTAACGAGCCATGAGTTAATCAATAAAACATATCTCGAATTCGAGATTATCTCTATCAGCACGAGAATCAGGCCCCTGGTCCGATGCAGCTTGTTTGTAAAAAAAATAATTACGTATTCGTATTAAAATGAATTGTATTAAAATAAATGAAAATTACTACCTTTGAATAGCGGACATATTTTCCAAAGCGTAATAGGTCCCTGTCTGTTGTACTGTCCAAGAATCAGCTCCATATAAAAAAGTGGGACTGCTCCAAAAATTAGCATCAATGTGTACGGAATCAAAAACGCCCCTGAAAAGTAATTGTACATTGTATCACAAGTGAGCTAAGCTGGAATTCTGTTTCGTGTGTAATGTAATGATAATTGCTTACGGGTTTCATACGATATTTTTCAACACTAATCAAAAAATACTTAACGTTTGTCTCATTTACAATTACCTACTTGTTTTCAACAATCAAGGGTAAAATAGATCTATCTATGGATACCTGATTTAATCAACGGTGAACGAGATCACTTTAATTTCATTACAACAAGATTTCAAGTACCTATATATAACAGTTTACAATAAAAAGTGGGCCTTACCACCACCATTTCTGTAGCAGAGATATGGGAATCTCCAAACATTGGCGAGGTCTACTGCAAATCCAATGATGGAGAGTAGAAAGTCAGCACCTGTGCCCCATGTCTCCCGTCCATCGTTTGTCTCTGAAGAAGATAAAGGAATTTATGTCTTGTTTTAATATCCCTACTTAGTTTTCGTTTTTAAATTAAGGACACCTTTTTAATATATGAGCCGACATAGTGGAATGATAGGATTAATCTATACCAGGCCACGCAGAAAGTTTAAAAAGTTTTTATGCATAAGGCACTGGCCACTTGTAGTTATTTTGTAAAATTTGGTTATTTAAAAGTAAAAATTGTTTGAATTTCGAATTTCCCTCCAAATTTTTTTTGACAGCCAAATTCCTTCCTTTCTTACTTCTTCGATTTGGAGACCAGATTTCGCATTATTGCATATAATTTCTCCAGTCATTTTCAAATATAGTCCTGTGCTTATATCTAAGTTTGGCGAAGTGCCATATTCAAGTTTTATCGCGGCGATATCGCGCGTCCTCGTTTACATGTCCCAATATAGGGCGGGAGTTTTGGTGTCGATCTTTTAAAAATTGCGCGTCATGTCCTGCTTATTTCTTCATAATTCACTATTCATGAGCCTGCGATGCACAATTCTTAGCACGCTTTCGTAAAACATTGCTAAAATATACACATCGAAACAAATTAAATAAATTTAGAAAAATTAAACACCAAAAAACACCACTCCTTCTTAAGATTCGCGCCAAAACTCGAGAGCCAAATTAAATTATCGTGTCTCATTTAAAATTGGATCTGTATGCATCGAGAACCGTTTCGTGCGATGATTTTCTAAGATCTTAAATGTGGCCTGAAACCTGATGAGTCATTTGATCGACTTCAAATGGCTTTTATGGATGATGGACCTTTAAAAGAAATCATCTGACGTTGGCATAGCGAGTTCCAGCGCGGTCGCCATACTTTGGGCAATGAACAAAGGAGTGATCGTCGTACGACGGCTGTCAAGGAAGAAAGTGTGATGGCAGTTAAAAAAAAATATTATTAAATTTGAGAAATCAGGCGAATTACAAACGAAGAGATTGAGCATAAAATGCAGATTGGTTCGGGAAGCGTTCACAAGATTCTGCACGAACACCTTCGCGTGAGGAGGATCCGTACTCAAAAAGGCGCGCTATTTCCAAAATATGCCGAGTAAGTTTTCTGTTAAACATCATGTCCGGTCAATGCTAATAGAGCGAGATAGCGCTAGATTTGTCTTATCCTGTCACACTTACGCACCACTGTGATTCATTCTATCACCAACATATCCGGCCAGATGCAAGGAATGCGGTGCGTGAGTGTGATAGGTTAAGACGCATCGACGTTAAGGCTATCTCGCTCTATTAGCCTTTACCAGGCATGATGTTCAAAAGAGAACTTTCTCTGTTTGTCTGTCCGGCCTCTAATGGGCTATATCTTTAGAAAGAAGTAGGCAGAAGCCTCAAGTTTTCAAATAATATGTGTTATTATGGCGGATTTCCAAAATAGTAATAAAAAAAAAAAAAAACTAGGTTATAAAAAAAACACAAAATGTAAAAAATTAAGGGCTTACCATGCTTCTCTAAAGGTACATAAAATGTGTTTCTGCTCTATTGTAAACACGGTAAAAAATATATAAGTTTTAAACTGGCTTGGTTATAACATAAGTTCTAATAAATTAAATAATAAAAATCGGTCAAGTGCGAGACAGGCCTGCACTTTGTTGTGGTGCAGAACCGAAGATGCGCAAATCCGACAAGCAATTTAAATAATTCTTTAAATAAATGATATATTTCAATTTATCAAAAATAAGGTTTCATTCCTTCTTTGCTAAACAAGAAATCTTGTATCGTACTATGCGTTTCAAATGAGTTGGCATCCCGTCAAGCGCCAATGTAGTGGCCGAAGCGAAGTCCGTGACTAGTACAGAACCGCGAGAACACCGTAGAAACTCACGTAAATAATAATAATAATAATGTTTTATCTCAGATTAAAATTCATCAATACAAATTAAAATCCATAAAACACACAAAACGCACAAACAATGTGTCGCCAGTGTGGCACAATATGGCGCCTACCTGACTGTGCGCCAACTTAGTTGAAGCGTATTTAATCTTTGGTAAAAATAGTCAATCAATTTACCTGTTTTGATGCTGTTAGTTCTAATTCTTTTAGAAGTTTCGCTGTAGAACGTATCTGTTTCTATCTGGATCTTGGGTTCCTCTGGTAACAACATGTAAGTCATAAAAGCACATTACTCTATCTATACAGTTTAATATATATATATATATATATATATTAGTATATTGTATAATAAGGGATGAAAACAATATTTTGAGGGCGAAGGCGCTATTTTTAATCGAACGTAAAACGAGGTAAAATAATTTTACGACCGAGTGACAGACTAACAATTACAAAGACTGAATACATTTTACTTTTTCACAAACTTTTTTTTTACTTGGTCCGCGCGCGGCCATCCAGTTTTACTATACAGCTAAGTTATTGTTCATACAATGTTCTCTTTGGTTAATTGAAACATTTACTAACAATATCCACATTCCAAATTGAAATCACTTTGCGTCCCTAGGGATTCAAAGTGCAACTTTAGTCCCTGTTTACGAGGAATCAACCAGCTCTTTTTAAATAGATGTGATAAAAAATAATAAAGTGACTGACTCAGTAATTGTAATAGGTTTGTAAAGCAAATTGTAACATTTTGCTTATCACGATAATAAGTGTTACTATTAATTTTCCATTTGAATAAAAAGGTTTTGATTTTGAATTTTATGCCTACTAGAAATCTCAAATTATTCACCCCAGGTTTGGTCCGTCGTTGATAAATCAGCCAGTCAGTCAGTCAGGACACATTATTACGTACATTATTTTACATAATAAATTCAATGAAAAATTGACACATCACGACATAAGCCTTGTTGCGCTTCATGCATTTCATATGAGAATCAGTTCCTTGCGTAATGGAACAGAAATATTCTATACGTTGCTCTGACTTTTATTTATTCATAATAATATGGCACGTATTCTAATATAATTATATATATTTGTAACCGACTTTCAGTTTGTTTGTTATTGCGTAGCATTGTGTCGCAACTTAGCAAACAATTAGGCTGACTTTTAGTAGAGACTGCTAAAGAAACCGAGTAGGGCTTAAACAGGAATAACTATTACCGAATTTCACGTGAGAGAACTATAGCTACAGCCAATGACATCTTAGTAAAGACACGGTACCTTCATATTGTTCGAAATTCAAATTTGATCCGCTGCTATCTACACGTACTAACCTTAGACAAATGCAATAGATAATACGGAACGTGAACAGAACAGAAGGAGATAGTTATATTTAGAAAGTGACATGTGACTAAATCAAATTACGACAAACGTCTTAATTTCGGTTCCTCAGTTTTTGCTAGTACGATATCGACTTCTTTTAATATTTACACTATCATTGGGTACAAGCAATCTCAATCCGTTCTATTATTTGATATATTCAAGGACATGGCGTAGATATTGCACGCTGATAACCGAATTTAGCGTGAGTGGAGCCGCTGGCCAAAGCTAGTAATATTATGTTATAATTAAAAGCTCAAACACGACCACCCATCATATATCAAAGACGAGACAACGAACATAGATCAAATTTTTTTTCGAGTTCAGTAATTAACTGATAATTATGTAATTAAAATGTCATCGTCAAGGGCCAAATTCAATACCAAAGACGATATATTTGTGATTTTTTTTTATTGCGCAGAATATTAAGCAAGTTATATTTGCCACGTTGGATTTTATATGAAGTCACATAGCCTATAATGCCCGGAACATAATAACGAATCGATTGACACCTGTTAGGGATATTAGTACGTAAGGTATTAGTAAACATTCTAAATGTAGAGGAAAATTTACAGTGTCAGTGCTGTAGCCAGTACCCACACCTCAATCATCAAAATCGGTTCAGTATAGTAATATAAGTTGTTATTAAATAGTAGATTGTATTTATTACAACGGAGCCAATTAGTATTTTTATGACGAGGGCGCAAATTCGAATCCAGAACATAGCGAAGGATTCTAAAGTAGAATCTAAAGTGTAGTGAGAGATTCAATATACTTTGCCCGAGCTAAAGATATTTTGTGACCGAGTTGCACACTCTGCTTTTCATCCCCTTCTATGTAATAATAAATAAAAAACGCTTTTAGACACAAGTCATAAAAAAAATATTTTTATAAAAAAGTATAATCAATGTTTAGAGTAACGGAATTTATTAAAAAAATATATTTACATTTGAAACGTTTTGACAGTTTTGAAATGTTATATTTAGAAAGAAAGAAAAATATTTATTTTGTTAAAACAACACACTAAGACAAAAACTAAACAATTAATATACATAATGGTTCTACTATGTGCTGCTTGTCACCAAAAAAAGTCTCCCACTCAGCATAAAAGCTGTGGCCAACACCACAGCAATGATTTTCAGTGGGAGCTTTCAGGTTGGCATCGGTGCACTGAGATTTAATCAACTTTTGTTGAAAAGAGTACAGAACAAGGACGCAGTTTGCACTTTTTTTTAATCAGAAATTGATCTAAATTGACTGTTTCAAGGTATACATACTACTTTTAATTGGCCATCATAGACTTCGAGATTTGTAATCTGTGCTACACGAAATTGGCCACACTTTAGAAAGAGACAAAGTTAACCTGTGGTATCTTTTCTCATAGACAAGAAACCACATGCTCGCGTTGTCTCTTTCTTACTTTTGCGATATTTTTTTTACATATGGCTAGGAAATGCACTGTCCAGTTCTGTATGTCTATGTTGGCCAGGCAATGTTATTTTTTTCAAATTCAGGGTTCCCAAAAACATTTGATACTTACTTTTATAACAGGAGAGGGTGACAACAGAACCTTTCGTTGATTTATGATCTGAAAAAAAAAATAGGACTTACTAGAAGATAAAATACACAGATATTTTAAAAGGCCTAATATAATATGCATAGTATGGGGTTCTTCAAGAAAGAAGTTATTAGATTTTTGAAGGTTCGGCAACGTGCGAGATATCCCAAGTGTTGCAAGCGTCCATAGGCTACGGTGGCCGCTTACCATTAGGCGGACCGTAAGCTTGTTTGCCACCTTTGTGGTATAAAAAAAACTGCAACTAACAATAATTATGTTTTATTGCGCAATTTGGACACGGGACTAATAGTACAGTGTGTATTTATGTCGAAGCCGTTGAAGTAAGCTTCTGCAGAATGAGTAGAGTTTAAAGGCCGAACCAAAAGTAAGGACGTCAATTATGCGAACCCAGCTAGTGGCCGTGACTTGTTTGGGACTTTACTAAGAAACGCAGGGAAAAGAAAACAGACTTTTAATAGAATACTTGCAAATTGCGAAACCTGCGTATAACAAGCCATGCAAAAAATTGTTTATGACTTTAATGGAGTCTTATCTTTCTAGAAAAGTTTTTTTTTTAATTTATTAGCAATTTAGAATCGATGTCCTTTATGTGTTTATTTTTAATCTAATTTAAACTTTCCCTAGCGTTTTTGAGTAAAAATATATTACAGTAGAAGAGTTGAGGTATATTCTTGGCTGTTACCACACCGAGACTGAAAGGGTAGCTATGCTCCAGAACTTTTTCGTGGACTGAATAATTTAATTACCGATAAAGGTTATGCATAAACATATCAGCCTATATTGGTCCACTACTTGGCATAAGCCTCCTCTATGGCACGCCATTTCTCCCGGTCCTCTGCCTTCCACATCCAGCCACCACCAGCCACCACCAGCTACCCTTTTAAGGTCGTTTGTCCACCGGGCTGGAGGGTGACCCACGCTTCGCTTTTCCATACGTGGTCTCCACTCTAGGACCCGCCTGCTCCATCGGCCATCGGTCCTCCGACAGGCATGGCCAGCCCATTGCCAGCTTTAGCTTGCTGATTCTGCGAGCTATGTCGGTGACTTTAGTTCTCTTCCAGGTGTCCTCATTACGGATTCGATCGCTCAGAGATACTCTAAGCATAGCTCGTTCCATCGCGCGCTATGCAACTTTGAACTTGTGGACCAGCCCCGCTGTAAGTGTTCACGTTTCGGCGGCGTACTTCATGACAGGTAGGGCACACTGGTCAAAGACTTTAGTCTTTAGACTCTGCGGTATAGGTGACGTCAAGACTTGACGAAGCTGACCAAATGCTGCCTACCATAGCTGGATCCTTCTATCGGCTTCCTTTTTAACATTCTTCCGGCCCAGTTGGATTTTCTATCCAAATTACTCATAGTCCTGGACTACTTCGAGTAAGGTGCCTATACATATAGTTACAGTTAAAACCAACATATGGTTTCTAAGTAATTTTGTAGGTACACCTTTTACATACTCTTACAATTTCAAAAAAAAATCAGTCATTATTGACGCAAAGGTGGCGGAATACTATAAATAATAAACATTGACATACGGACAGACCAACGGAAGGTTGGATATGATATATGTCGAAACTATAGGATTTTTGGTTTTAACGCTATGGAACCTTAAACCACCTGTGCCAGTGAGTAGACACACAACACATGAAAAAACAAAGTTACATACATGTATACATGGTATACATGGTGTGGTAAGTATATAGTTCGGTTCTAACCTGTCAAGGCAAAGAAAGGCCGTAGTCAGAGCGAAAGTACCATAAATAACCAATTTTCTTTCGACCGATATCATAAAATACAGAATGTTTTTCAACAAGTTCGATTACCGGCTGGAACAGGTGATCTTATCCAAAAACATTTGAATAAAGTTTTACTTATTTTAGCAAACAATGGAATTTTCCTCTCAGTACAATTTGAAATCATCAATATTTACGGCACTTTCCCTCCAATCACGACCTTTCTTTTCCAACCTGTATATTTACTTATATTCATCCGCTCTTCAAGCATCCCATTCATCAGAGCACAGAGACATTACTTCGGCTTCGGGCTAGCGCGATTTATGTAGCCACAACTTCATGAATACTTCGTGCGAATCCGCAACCACATCGTTTCGCTGTCGGTAAACTCTCGCACATCAAAGCGTTTTATCGTGATGAACTTCGCTTGTGTGGCCACTCTTCAGTCGGACCAAAAACATCGTGCGTAGCGGACGTGTAAGTGAATTAGGGTTTGAGATGTATTTTTGACATGAATTGGAGCACCGAAAAGATTTTGGAATTTATTAGCAATTACGAGTCTGGCCGATATTGTGAAAAGATGTTGGCCACAAGAAAAATACTCTTAACTGACACAGTAAAAGTTATTATTCGCTGCCATATAGTACAGAGCGCCCGCGGCGTCCCTGTGTTTGGCGGTTACCTATCATAACCTAGAAAAATTCAATTCCGAATATAAAAATCCCGAAAACGAAATGTTTTTTTGTTTATTTCCTATACTATTGTTTGTCCGAAGTTTAGTTTACTATATTTCCAGAATTTTAAACACTTTTTTTTAATTCGTTATTAATTCAAAATCCAACTCATTTACTTTCCGAATGAACGTTTGCCAAATAATGTATTTTACAACAAAAACATAAATCCGTACTATGGTATCCTGAAAATCAATATTCATAAGACAAACATCGACAAACAACGAAGAGCGTAGGTAAGTCACACATATAATCGAAATAGCGTTTATCGTATACCATTGATCGATCTACCCACTATCCTTCCAACATTTAATACTTGCAGCTCCTGCCTTAACCTTCTAACCAAACCCGGCGTCTACTCGTTTTGTAAGCAGCAATGGTGAGATTTATTGGTTAGGTAAGTATGGACTTACCTAACCTATAAATCTCGTTTCTAGTGTCATCGGTGCGTTCTCGAATATCTTCCGAATTCCTAATTTATCAAAAAAACTTACATAAAGGACCTTTGGGGGTAGAACGGAAAAAAAAATTAATGAAAAACATTACTTTGACTTGTCGTAATATCGAATTTATGATAAGATGGTAAATGATGAAGTTGTCAAATGTTAAAATTAGATATTATAACTCTGGTAATACGATTTCTGGCAAATGATATTGTTGTTAAATAAATATGTGGCATTGTAAAATTCTGTGAACCGTTTTCGGACAAATAAAATTCGGATAAAAATAATTCGAAACATTTTGGCATTTGTTTATCACGATAAATTTCACAACGCTCAATATGGCTAAGCACCTTCGCCGTAGGCCGAAGGCGAAGTTTCTTCGCACGAATGTTATCGCGATGAGTGTGGCCTAGCCCTAAGGGTCGTATCAAGTTATGAGTGTGGCCTAGCCATACGGTCGTATCAAGTTATGAGTGTGGCCTAGCCATAGGGTCGTATCAAGTTATAAAGCCTCTTTCGTCAAAGAAGGAGCTCTTTTATGCAAAAGAGATTTTGTACTTTGTATACTTTCTAACCAATAAATACAAACAAACTAGCTTTATAAATTAGTATCGATTTATTTTGTAAACAAAAAAGTACGCTTTTACTAAATTCTTAAATTATGCGACATACCTTTCATACTTTTTCTTTACAAATACCTGAATTTCGTATTCAAACATTTTTCCTTTTTATATTTCACTACCTTTCTTACATTCTTAGTTCGAAACCCTCAGAAGTTCTTGAATATAAATGAGAACTTAATACTTAGCCAATGTCCTGCAGAAATGCGAAGTATTCACGGCATACCCGTGCAAAGATCCATAATAAAGGCGTTCACAATGGCGCGTATTGGCGTTCCGACGCGGAAAAATTTACCAATAAAATTCCCTTCAGACGTATTGGAATTCAAAAATGAAGTCGCATCGGAATTAACCAATAATTTGAGCTGTTTTGGATTTTATTGGTTTTTAGGTGAGGTGAAGTTCGGAGGTGTTTTGTTTGAACAGTTTAGTTCATATTTTAGAGAAAAGAATGCACAAGGTTTCATTAAATAAAGCCTTCTTAAAGAAAACTCTTTAGATACTTAATTATATAACATAGTATTATAAAGAAAAAAACCATAATAAATAAAAAAAAACCGACTGCGAAACATCAGTAATTAAATAGAAATAAACAAGTGCACCTAAAACATACCAAATATTAAACTATAAATGTTTACATATATACATATCATGTTAACATATACACGTTTATATATACATATATATATTATTAAGTGTATATTCAGTCAGCTGTTAATATATCTCTTGATTGAAATTGTCCAATGCTTTTAGAAACAAAATATAATTTTTCTGAGAGACATTTCTAATCACAAGGTTTCCTGTGGGAATTGCAGATTTATTAAAGTTCTCAGCTTCAAAGGATTCAGAAAATTATTAATCATAGAGGTACAGTCGTATTTTATATATTTTTCTACTATCTTGATAGCTTCATGCTTAATTTGATTCTAAATTCAAAAAGAGTTTTTTTTGTTAAGTTATTTCAAATAGAATTGTTTAGTTATTTCAAAAAAAGCTATTAGAACGATGTATATTGTTCAAAATATTTATTTATGGTACAGTAAAATTATTGTTGCTTTAAAACATAGTTACCACAACATGACAATAAATTTCATGCTACACTATTTACACTGACGAGCAAAATAACTATACACTTACATAGACGACATTATTTCCTAAACAACTCATGTTATTTCTATAAAGTCAAAGGAACATTGAAGCGTATTTAATTATTTATGTTTAAAGTAAAACTCTTTTTAATATTCTTTTTGTTCCATGAGGCTCTCGTTCATGAAATATCGTCGTTAATGTAAGTGAGTAGTTATTTTTACTGTCAGTGTACATAGTGTCGCACGAAACTTTTTGTCATGTTGTCGTAACTATTTTTTAAAGCAACAATAATTTTACAGTACCATAAATAAATATTTTGAAAATTGTCATATAATAGCTTCGTTTAAAATAACTAAACAATTCTATTTGAAATAAGAAGAAATTTCCATGTACGTAATTGTACTACATCATCACATGTGTTATCCTGATCTTATCAAGATGGACCGTCTTCTAAATAATTCCATCGCTTTATTTTCGGCTTACGTAAGTGCCAATATATCTTCCTATTCCGATCGAAACTCAAATGGTTTCCAATTCCCACTTGTGATTATTAATGTCTCTCAGAAAAATTATAATTTGTTTCTAAAAGCTATTGGCAATTTCAATTTTCTCTACGCCTTTTCAGCAAGCAACAATTAAGCTGCCTGAGTGGCAGTTTTGTAGAATCGTCGACCGAAAAATGTGCACAGCTACATCATAGAAACGTCAGCGTTTTCCGATTAAATTAAGAAGAAATTTCCATGTACATAATCGTATCACATCATCACATGTGTTATCCTGATCTTGATCAAGATCTTCTCAACAAGATGGACCGCTTTCTAAATATTTGTATTTGCTTTATTTTCGGCTTACGTAAGTATGACTATATCTAACAATTCCGATCAAAACTCAAATGGTTACCAATTCACCAACGTTGGCATTTAAGAACCCTGTGTGTGTTCCATCCACCCCACTTTGTTTAAAGTCAAGATTTCAAAATCTGGGAGAATTATCTCTCTTTATATTCGCTCTTCAAACAATTTCACGTTGAAAATACCTTCTCACAGTACCAGTTTCGTATCAAAATCCTATGCTCTTCATGCAGTGCAACTCTGGAACTTATTACCTCTAGATATAAGAAATGTTCAGAAAAGAAATTGCTTTGTAACTACGTTACGTCGTCATTTACTAAGTATTTAATTAATTTGTATATTTAAAACAGTGTACGTCCTGTCACATATAGTGTGTATTAAGTAGTTTACGTATATATTATTATATAATTGTATGTAGAATTTATGTAAATGCTATAATAGTAAAAATATTTTAAGTATAACTGTATTATATATGTACATTAATATATTTAGTATTTTTAAAATTGTTTTCTAGTTTTTGGCACCACCAACTTAGCTATCTGTTTAACCAATAGTTTACTGGCAAAGAATGCTTTTACGCATTAAGTCCTCCATTTGTACATCGTATGTTACATAGTGTGCAATAAAGAATAAATTAATGAATAACTTAATCACCCACTTGGTGGGATATAACGTTGTACCTTCAATTACTATCGCTGAAATGCACATTGGTCTAGAAGGGTGTTGAGTATTTAGAGGAAGTAGGACTCACCAAGAGCTCTCGGTGTACTGCTGGCTGAGTAGTAACCATCATCACGGACACTCCTTCCACCTGGGGTGCTGGTGGTGCCGCGGTTCAAGAGTGCTGGACTAGCACGTTGCTCGTCATATGATGGTGCTGTGTGGATTATCACCCCAGTACCACTGAGGGATGCCTGCAACACAAATGTTGCAATACATATATTTATATTTAAACTAGCTGTGCCTGCAACTCTGTTTACGTTCCTTAGGTTATGATATGGGTTACTATACAAGTACCTATACTAAATACTGACTGATAATATAAGTTATCACAATATCAAGTTCATTAAAACCCATCCGCATGAGGTTGTTTAGGAAGGGAGTGATTATATAGTTTTTTATAGGACTAGCAACGCGTGAGTAATGCTCATGGTGTAACAATGTCCATAGGCTACGGTGAACGGTTGGCGTGAGGCGAGCTGTTTGCCACCATGGTTTGATTCCAAATACTACACGATAACGCTAGCTAATGTTTACTATCCTTTATTTTGTGCTATGTCGGAGTATTGAATGAGTCGTTGTTTTTGTTTATGTCCAATTTTTAAGTTTTCATACAGCAAAGTTTTATCTAAATCGTCATAGCAAAGTAAACAGTCATAGGTACCTACTCAGTTTCTATGTTCATAATTTGAACATGGTACCGATACAGGTGTAAAGAATGTGGGTACACACGGACACACCAATCCACACCCGCACGCACCTTTACACGCACAGACACATAAATACACATGTAACAATTCTCATACAATTTAGTTTTACATATATGAATATGACAGGTACAAACATTTTCTAGAAAAGGTAATGTTATATTTATTTTATAAATTAAAAAAATTACTGTTACATGTAAAAAATTTTTTTTTTTGTTTTTCACGGTTGTCTTTAATTGGCTGTATAAATAAAATACTCAAACTTTGTACTATAAATTGTATGGCTGTGTAAATTAATTAATATTAAATAAATAAATAAATTTAACATTTTATGTACCTAGTTCTTTATGATATGAATATACAAACCATAATGGGAACTTTGTGTTCACGGTACCCTTCTCTGCTGTAATTTGTGGGCCGCGTCGGCAGGGCACTGGTCAAGTCAGGCTTGTGAACGATGCTGTCTTGACTCTCCCTATCCTGAAAAAAAATAATAGTTCAGATTTTTTCCATCATACATACTTCTCTAGATTTATAGATGTCATCTGTTAAAATCAATGTTGCCAACTCAGTGGGTTTTTCACTAGATCTGGTGGCTTAGACTTAGCTTTTAGCGGACAAATTTTGGAATTAGTGGCCAGTGGATTTTTTATAAAATCAATTATTATAATTGTTGTTTTGACGTGACAACGTCTTATAAATTGGTTTGCCGGGTGACACTTCAAGAAACTGCGTTACGCTCCGCTCACGTTATGCGCTCACAATGAGAGCGAGTGAGAGGCACGCGCCCGCCTAAGAGCGAGAGAGACAGACATAAAATCATTGTCACGTAAAACTTTCGCCCGTATACCGACTTTACAGGCAACCAGTTTTTTATTTCCAAAATTATATTTTAAATTTTCTGTCTGGCATAATATGTTAGTGGTTTCCAGGTGGTTTTAGGGATAGCCAAATTTAGTTGTTTCAGGTGGGTAAAGATATCAAAATTTGTGGATTCGTTTGAATAAAGTTGGCAACACTGATTAAAATAAAATTCCTGGACATTTTACACAGCGCCATCTGGGCCTAAGCTAAGCCAGGCTTGTACTAAGGACATAAAAATAAGTAATTGAAATACAATAACAATGGATATCACAAAATTAATTAATTTCTTTGTAAATACATACATATTAGGTATACATAGAAAACACCCAATCCTGGGGTCGAACCCACGCCCCTCGGTTCAGCAGACAGATAGAAGGCTATTGAGGGATCACATTAAGGTTATTGAATCATCTCTAGGGTACACACGACCAAAATCATGTATCATATCAGTGTTTTACTATGATACAGGTCAGACAATTTTAGTGACATTAATGAAAACATGCTCCGGCGAGATTTTACCGACCTGTATTATAGCAACTCGGTTCATTTGTTTTTTTATTTATTTTGTGGCAGACAGGATTACTAAAATGCCGTTTATAGACATTTCTTATATCGCCTATAATTCTAAAACTAAAAAAAAAATATAAAACCGGCCAAGTGCGTGTCGTACACGCATCAATTTAGTTAATATAAAAAAAAAAAAATACCGATAAGAACCGATCTTTTACAAAATATTTTTTATTTTTTAAAGTGTTTTTTTTTTAGATTTTTAGATCACACGGCTTAAAAGTTATAGGGGGGAAGTAAACAACTTTTTTCAACTTTGGAAGCTAACAAGCAACTCGCAAAATATAAAATTAAGATAAGAAGTGTATAAAAATCCTCAAATGCATTTATAAAGCCCTATTCAATGATATACCACCCGACGGAGTGAGCGAAAAAAACACATCCTTCGGTTCAACGTATGAACAGCTACCCTAAATAATCTTGTGTGTGACGGTTCACAAAAATTTGTAAAATTTTATTAGATAGCATCAGTGTAAATATGTCCCATACGTCATAAATAACCAGTTTTAAATTAATGAGCGGTATAATAAAACACCAGGAACAGAATAATATGGGCATATTATTTTCCTTATTTTAGTACATGTTAATTTATGCATATTGCTCTTTCCCTGGTCTTTTATTATATTGCCAGTTTCTGACGAATTAAGATATAAATCAGGGTTGGGCAGTGGTAAAACATTTTTTAGCATAGTTTATTTTAAATTCCATGGTATTGTTTGGAAGCAGGATATTTTAATTACAGTTCCCGTTGGACACCCGACAGTTAAAATGTTGTATGTAAAGCCGCGGTACTAGGAATTAATAAGTATCGAAGAAATAGTTTGCCGTACAATATTATACAGTATGCAACGAGTCCAGTGACGTTGTGTCACTGAAGCCAGTTAAACTCTGTCTAGAAACTTGTTTCTAACTTAGTCTTCGTGTTATTGTGAACGAAGTGTTGCTGTGCATAATAAGTTATTGAACTTATGTTATGAGAATGTATAAATAGCTTGTTTTATTTCGAACATATAAGTTAAAGCACATACCTATTAGAATGTTGTTTGTTAAGAATTTATAAAATAAGGTATAATCATTTCACGATAAGTAGTTATGTAAAATCCAAAAACAAAATTTACTGAATGACTGAAGAAGTGAGATGAGTAAAAAAATAAAAAGTGCACAAAAAAAGAGGCTGAATCACCTGTTTTAATGATAATAGTTATTTATAATAAATAGCAAAAGTTTTTATAAATATCTTATGTCACAAACTCCAGTAATATCTGTTCTGTGTTTTTTTTTTCAATAATTTGAAGCTTATATACACCCTTTATAATATTGTTACCGGTAATTAGTTGTCAAATATAGTAGGTACAATAAAAATTGAAAATTTAGCTAAGTATAATATGGTTATAGTTTCTATATGTATTGTTAAATTAAAGAAACTATATAGTAACTGTTACTATAATTATACGTTGTTATTTTTAAAAATTGTTATTAATCTATTTAAATTATAAGTTTATCGGTTCCATTGTCTTAGGAACCATTACACTGTCGTCATAACTGCCCTTCCATTTGTGTGACAGTAATTTACATAAAATCTATCGATAAATGTAGCGAAAATGGATTTCTAGAATTCTCCTTATAAAGCTGTCAAGTCAATATTATCAACGAACGCCGTGTTCATCATATAATTAAATCATTGAAAGTGTTTAGCTGGTACTAGGAAAATATAAAACACATATATGCATAGTGTATTTTTTAGTCTGCGCATGAGGGTAAAGGAGAAATACACTTAACTAATATAAAAATAGGTCAAGTGCGAGTCGGACTCATGCACCGTGAGTTCCGTACCACCATTTACGTAATTTACGAATAAAAATTGTGCCGTTAAGCTGTCACCCATTCAATTACACACCAAGCCCAACGTAGGCAACGTTCGAATATTGTTTCTAATAAATAAATGTGTAACTGTTTCACTCAATAGTTGAAACTAGTTTCACTAGATGGCATTGATACGGTTATTTAAAATTGTAATGGCTAGAGCCCGTCTCACACATGGCCAGTTTTTATTATTTGTTTAGAGTTCGCACTAAAATCACTGTAAGTTTAAAGTTTGTATGTATTACTGTTTTTATAATAGAGCGAAAATAACAAAACGTGTTTCTTGTATTTGCTAGCTTATATTCCACCTTAATAATACATATTCTAGAGATATATAAGAATTTTAAGCAACTCCTAGTGACTTATGAAGTCCTAGTACATTAATCTTACTTACATCACAGAAAACCTTCATAGAATTAAGAAATAAAAATTAATCAGACAGTCTTGTGCGTCGATAGCTCAATGGTAGAGTTCTACTCGGAATGTAAGGGTTGCAGGTTCAAGTCCTGGCTCGAGGTAAATCTTTTGACTGCATCTTTGCTATGAAAGTATTTATTTATATGGAGCTCTTTAAGAGAATACGATTCGTGTTGCCTCTTAGTACTCTTCATACAAACGAATTACCCACTTTTTATTGACATTTACTGATCAAGCACTGTAAAATTTTGTACAAATGATCTCAAGCCGAGTATCTATGTCTTTGGTTTTCTAAAATACTTAAAAATGTTTTCATTAAGTGTTAATCTTATTTGTGACCATCCTGTCTAACTTTTAAACTAAACAATTAAATAAAAAACTGTCAAAGTGCAGACCTAGATATTTATTCCTAGAACACTTTTATTTGGATGGCAAGTGTTAAAAATAAGTGGGAAATTCGTTTGTATGAAGCACGCTGCGAGGCGACGCGAATCGTATCCTCTTAAATATCGGACTGTCAATTAAGCATAGTTATAGGGTCCCGTTGGCTCTCTTTGAGTAGGGAACCACAAAAACTATAATAGTTAAGCAGCTATATCCATAGAAGCTAATGCCATGTTAATCAAATAATTACATTATTGAAAATTGTTCACCTTGTACCAGGATAATATGTGGGCAAATGTATATACTTTAATCCACTTTAATCTTTGCATGACCTACCTGCGCGCGGTGAGGGGAGGATCCACGGCGTGAGCCACTGCTAGAGGACCTGTTGCTAGCATCTGTGAACAAAGGTAAGTATTTTATAACTTATGGGATATATATGAACAAAGGTAAGTATTTTATAACTAATGGGACATATATAGACAAAGGTAAGTATTTTATAAGTAATGGCACAAATATAACCAAAGGTAAGTATTTTATAACTAGTGGGACATATATAAACAAAGGTAAGTATTTTATAACTAATGGGACATTTATAAACAAAGGTAAGTATTTTATAAGTAATGGGACATATATAAACAACGGTAAATTTTTATAACTAATGGGTCATATATAAACAAAGGTAAGTATTTTATAAGTAATGGGACATATATAAACAAAGGCAAGTTAGTAATAGGGTCTCGTTGTTTACTCTTTGGGTACGGAACCCTAAAAAGCACCACCTGTCACGCAGGACTAAAGTGCTTGGTAAAAAAAGGCTGTCTCTCACACTATGATTTGGGTGTATTTTCAGCCACTGGTTTACCCCTTCAGGAAATAAAAGCCGTAACATTATTATTAATAATTCTGCCAAGTACGAGTACGTTCGTAGAAGCAATATGAAGATAGTTTTTCTGATCTTTTTTTTTTAATATCACTGTAAACTCTAACCTCTTCACGCTTAAACTGCTAAACCAATTTAGATGATATTTGGTACGGGGATAGTTAGATTGAAACTTGAAACGTAAAAAGAATCCAAATCTATTTACCGAAAGAAAATTTACACCTGATATTTAAGTACCTTATTCAAATAAAAAGCAGATAGAGCGTAAATGTTAAAAAGTAAGTAAATAAAACTTCACCGGACCTCCAGAGGCCTAAGCAAATAGTTGTTTTAGTCTCATCAAATATCGTTTAACCGCTACAAAGTGGATCAACGTTAGGGCAAATGAAGTCTTGCTTATATTTTATTTCAAAGAGATTTCGTTTGAAAAGATAGAAAACAAATTAGCTTTATCGTAATGGAAGATGAGATACTGAGGACTTTCTTTGACATAGGTATTCGGCTAATATTCGGCATTTTTTTTATATGGAAATATAAGCACGACACTAGCATTTTTTAAACATGAGAAATATAAATTTAAGAGAAAAACATTCTCAGGAACCTGATAAAAATGAGTTACGATATGGTCCACATGATAGCGTGCGTTTAACCCCTTGTTGAACCGTTGGAGATCGTGCCTTTAATATATTTTGTTTCCCATTTTTAATAACAAATCTCTATGGCGGTTCACAAAAGATAAATTTTTGTGAAATTTCCTTGGAATTGACATGATGAATCATGAAGGTTTAGTTTTTGCAAAAAATGTAATAGATATGTATTTGTATCCGTTGTCTGGTATCCATAACACAAGCTTTACTTACTGTGGGTCAGACGGCGCTGTGTGTTATTTCCAAAAATATTTATTTATTATTATTTATTAATCATGAGCAAGAGCATAAAGCCATATTTCAGCTAAATTTGGTTATTAACGTGGGTTTCCTACGATAACTCCTTGATATCATAAGGAAGTTTGCTATAGCAAGCTATATTTATAGCTATAACAATTGAGTTATTTCTTTCGAATTTTAAGCTATCTCCGTCCCTAATTTTAGCCATATTGGTTCAGTTATTACGGCATAAAGGAGTAACAGACATACTAACTCACAAATTTACGCATTTAATATATTAATGGGATTTATAGGTTATGTTAGTAGACATTACATAAAGCAATACTTACCATGACTGGTGTCTCTTAACTCCCCGGCGCCGACGCTGTTCCCAAGCACGGGCATTCCCGCCATGCCTCTCTTTGCTGCTACCCTTGGTCTTTATTCATTGTAATAACCCTGTAAAATAAAATTAAAAACAATTATAAGTTCGATTTACATTTTTCTTTGATACCACTAAGGTGGCAAATAAACTGACGGTCCGCCTGATGGTAAGCGATCATCGTAGCCTATGGACGCTTGTAACACCAGGGGAATCACACCCGCATTGCCGACCCTTTAAAAATCTAATAACTAATTTCTTGAAGAACCCTAAATTGAAGTCCTTAGATAAAACCGTGGCAGGGAGCTCATTCCACAACCCAAGCGTTATTATTAATATTATGGTGTCATCAATTTTTTTGAATATTGCAATGTGAGACGGTTCCTTAAACTTCAGATCTTTATGAGACTTATGTGAACTGTACTGTACCCTGCTGCTTCTGTTTACTGGTGTTATTTAAGTGTATTTAAAAATTAATAAAAAATATTAAATTTTAATATTTTCCAAATTGCTTTCAGGGGATTAAAAATGAGGATATAAACTATCATGTAAGGTTTAAATTAGAGAAAAATACTGAGCTGTCTTCTACCTGGAGGGGCCCAAAATTGGTTTTTTTTTTTAAAATACTTATAGGATTTTAAGCAACAAAGTAGCCCAAAGGTAATTATGGGTTTCTGAAAAAAACCATAACCCCCCCCTAAGGGAAATATTTTGAGGAACTAGTCAAACGGCTAAACTCTACATCGCTTTGCGGTTTTTTTTGCGTACACCTAGGACTATAAGGTAAGCCGGTAGTGGCTTTCTCCGCGTCTGTCTCACGTTCTGACCAATAACTATTTTTCTAAATTTCTGAAGAACATTGCTCCTTTCATACTACTTGCTTTTCGGTAAAAAAAAAACAACTTAAGGAAACCTGCATTAAACGACAAGTCGTAAATTTTCCAGCTTTAAAGCAATAGTGCAATAACATAAAATACCAGAAATACAATAATATTCCCCTACTGCCAGTTCGTGACTGACTATAAGAATTAAGTCAGGAGTGGGAAGGGGGAGTGCAAAGGGGTAAAGAGACAGAAAAAAACCTCTTTGAAGCTAGTCATAGCCTAAAGCAAAGAGTGTGAGTAAACAGACTCAAATGGCTCATTTTATATCGCTTATTTCGCTCCGTGCTTCTCTCTTTAGCGAAAATATTTCAATGCAGATTACGTCAGCAGGTCTATAAATGGCACAAGAGTCATTAATGTCTTCGCTTTACCAATAGCGTAAATAAATGTATTTTAAAACCATTTTCTTTTTTTTATTTGATTTTTGGTGAAACAATTTATGAACAGCCATGTGTAGTCATTAAAAACCAGTCAAATGCAAGTCGGTTTACGCGCGGTGTAGGACTCCGTAGTAATTGTAGTAATTAAAATTTAAATTTAAAAAAAAGTCTCAGTAAGTATATTTAATTTAAAGCTTCTCTAACGTTACTCAACTCTAATCAAAACCTAAGTGCACCCAAATTAAGATTTTTTTTAATTTTATTTTATCACTTTGTCGGCCTAATTAATGTGTACCCAAATCCTTTAGTAGTAATGGTCTCCGAGCTAAGCCACGGACAGAAGGACGGACATGGCGAAATTATAAGGGTTCCTTGTTGAATACGGAACCCTAAAAATGTATTATTCTGTATGACAGAGTCCGTGAAGAAATCCTTTTAAATTAACAGCAAAAATATGTTCATGTCATTGTCGTCGGTCTACGCCACTGAGCACAATTTGCTACGCCTCGTAGCATTATTATACGTAGCAGAAGCTTAGCGTTTGCTAGTTAGTGACTGAATATAATCGCTACGCTGCGCTGCGTAGCACGCGTTTGATATCGATCTACGCCTCGTAGCCTAGACAGCAAAGTGTAGAGTTCTCTACACTACATTAGCATGGTATTCTTAAGAGGATACGATTCGCGGCGCCTCGCAGCGGGCTTCATACAAACGAATTTCTCATTTGATTTTGAAATTTTCTGATCAATTACTGTGAAATAACTTAGTCATAATCCCAAGCCGAATACCTATGTCTGTGGTTTTCCAAAATCTTGTAAAATGTATGACTATTTGTATGAAAATCTAGATCTAGATTGCCTTGGCGTGAGCTGGTGCGACATGGTCCGTGAGATCTCAGGCCGTGAGCCATCATAACAAATGCGATCATTTGTGATGAAATGCGATTTTTGAGATTTTTTGCATTTTGGTATTGGAAATTTTGACATTACGACGTAGAAGAAAAAAAAAATGACATTTTGATGGTTCAACCCCCCCCCCCCCTCTTAGAATTTGATGTTTCTTATCATTAACGTCACTCTTGAAGCCATTCAAAAATGAATAGGACGAATTAAAGGGTTCTTGAGTATACTATTGAAACATTACAGATGTTTTTGCCTACAAATACCGATACTGAAAATGCCACAAAAACAGAATTATCAAAAGTTGCAAAGACATTTCTCGGCAAAATAGAAGAAAAAGTTCAATTCAGAATATGAATTAAGAAAGAATATGGCACTACCACTGGTCATTCCTAGAGCCAGAAAGGAAACCCAAAGCCGCAATTGAAGCGTTCGTCAATGTTACCCGAATTTTCCCACCTAACGAAAAAGTTGTTACTGGTCACGCCAGTATCAACTGCAACTGTCAAAAAAAGTTTTTTAACTTTGAAGAGGCAGAAGACCTACCTGCGTACTGTAGCGGACATGAGCGCCTCACTGGTCTAGCACTATTATCAATATAAACCTTGTTTTTACAATAACTAAAAAAAAAATTATCCCATTTGGTGAAGTTGTTCGGAAATTATTCTTAGTGCGCGAGTCCGACTCGTACTTGACTGGTTACTTTTTTACATACAAACCTTGTCCTGACAATAACGAACATAACAAAAAAAGATTTATCCAATTTGAAGCAGTCGTTTGGAGGTTACCCTTAGTGCGCGAGCCCGACTCGCACTTGACCGGTTATTTACTTTCATGCGAACCTTGTCCTGACAATGACGAACACAACAAAAAGGAATTATCCAATTTGGTGCAGTCGTTCGGAAGTTATTCTTAGTGCGGGAGTCCGACTTGCCCTTGACCGGTTATTTTCTGAATGACCTTGTACAAACTTGTCCCGACAGCCACGAATACAACAAAAAAAGAATTATCCAAGTCGTCGCAGTCGTTTAGACGTTGGCGTACATACATTTCTGCGATTCATTTTAATTTATATAGATTTAAACCATACAAGCTTTCTTTTTTTTGAAAAGTCCAGCTAGTCTTAAAGAATCAGCTTGAATTTATATAAAACATGGTATGATTGACTCATCAAAGCCAGTGAAGCTGGAAATATGACATTTTGAACATATGTAGGTTTCTTTTTTAGGGTTCCGTACCCAAAGGGTAAAAAACGGGACCCTATTGCTAAGACACCGCTGTCCGTTCGTCCGTCCGTCTCTCACCAGGCTGTATCTCATGAACCGTGATAGTAAGACGGTTGAAATTTTCGCAGATGTATTTCTGTTACCGCTATAACCACAAATACTAAAACACAGAATAAAATAAATATTAAAGGGGGCTCCCATACAAAAAACGTGATTGTTTTTGCTCGATTTTGCGCGATATTCATAACGGCAACAGGTAGACCCTTAAAATATTCACAGAATATTTAGTTATATAGTCACTTTAAAAATAAATAATGAAATTAAAATTAAACAAATATTTAAGGGGGGCTTCCATACAACAAACGTGATTTTTTGCCGTTTTTATAGATAATGGTACGGAACCCTTCGTGCAAGTCCGACTTGCAATTGGCCAATTTTTTTAAATAAACTTCATGAAAATTTATGTTTTGCTTTTTGGGTAAAAAATTAGAATGCCGTAACCGGTAAAGTTTTAGAAAATAGGGGATAAAATAGGAAATACAGCTTTGTATGGGAATGCGGTTATTTTCGTTAATAAAATCATGACAATTGGTGTCTATAGACCCTTGGTCACAGTTAAAGTCTGACTTGTTTCAGCAATTTTGGAAAGTCATTCCTAAAAGGGGTTAAAATTGAAGAAAGGGTGTATAGGTTCTCCTGTTTGATACAACAGGAAAAATGAAATCGCGTGGGGAATACCGTACAGAACTAGCTAGTTGTACATTAACATATTAAAAATCGGCTAAGTGCGAGTCGGACTCGCGCACGAAGGGTTCCGTACCATTATCTAAAACAACGAGCAAAAACATCACGTTTGTTGTATGGGAGCCCCCTTAAATATTTTTTTTTTGTGTTTTTTAGTATTTGTTGTTATAGGGGCAACAGAAATACATCTGTGAAAATTTCAACTGTCTAACTATAACGGTTCATGAGATACAGCCTGCTGACAGACGGACGGACAGCGAAGCCTTAGTAATAGGGTTCCTCATTACCTTTCAGGTAGGGAACCCTAAAAAAGGATGAAGTTAGGTCAGCTTATCCCCGTTTGAGAGATTTCTTCCAGCAGACATTTTTACACATATATACAGATAATTATATGCACGTTTTCACCAATCCTTGACAAGGGTTTTCACAAAAGATTGACAAACGAACCCAGGAACCTAACGCTCTTCCAATGCGCTATTTGGTCCTTATATTTTAATAATAATAGTTAATAATTTTACCGTTTCAGAAACTTATTTTGTCGCAGTAAACGAGGGACATGTGAAAATATTGGTAAGTTCCATAGTTTTAGAATTTTATGTTTCTGGGTGTATACATAATTTATATAAAAAACAGTAAAATATTATGAAATCTACACGGGTGAAGTCACGGACACCACATACACATGACTTATTAATATTGCGTTTACATTGCAAGCCCCTAACGACTTCTGTGAAATTCAATACGCAACGAGTAGTTTAGTCGCACCCAATTTTATTAGGGTTGCTACACTTTTCAAAACATTTGTTATGAAAAGAAAAAATAACTCATACCTCATGTATATAGGTACTGTAAAATATCATTATGTGTTTTTCTTCAAAGGTTTTAAGGAGTCTAACCGAATAGAATATTACTAAATACGCATGTTTGTTTGAATTATTAGTATATTTATGTACCACGAGAGTATATGATACTATATATATACAATATTATATACAACTCTTAGTAAAGCAATCTTATAAACACACAAAATCTTCATAGAAGTAAAAAATACAATATAAATATACATACATAGAAATAATCTTTCTCCGTTTATGACTCCCTGAAGAAAATATATTATACACGCCATATCATCAATATAAATAAATACTTTCATAAGTCAGACTTGTGCCTCGGTTGTTCAGTGAAAGAGCACTTCCACGGAATGTAAGGGTCGCAGGTTCAAGCTCTGGCTTATTACTTATACTTTTTAATGTGTGATAGCTGCTTTAGCCATTATATAACCCACTGTAGGAGCACAGGTCTCTTCATGGAGAAGCAGGCTTAGGATATATATACGAAAGTTTGTCAAGCTCGTCAAACATTTTTATAAAATATGTTTATTATAGCAGTTCTCATAAACAATAACAAAAGGAACGGGAAAATTTTAGGAGGTTTTTCATGCAAGAAAAATGTTACTGTTGTTTTTGCTCTACAGTCAAAATATACAAGCTTCAAACCTAAAACGATTATTGTGTAAGCTCTATAGTAAAACCGAAAACAATAAAAAACGATTAAGTGCGAGTCCGGCTGGTGTATTCTGTATAGGTACGGAACACTGGGGCGCTAGTCCGCCTTGCATTTAGTGTGTTGGCAAGACTCCCTTGCAGCCTACTTGGTAGTGTAGCCAGTTGCTATGCAGAGGGTGGGGGATCGATTCCCGCACTTGGCAAACATTTATGTGATAAACATTTGTGTTTGTCTGGAGTTTGGGTGTATTTATATATGATATGTATGTATTAAAAAAAAAGTAATTATATGTATTTGTATCCGTTGTCTGGTATCCATAACACAAGCTTTGCGAACTTTGGGTAGTGGCCAAATATAAAAGAAAATAGTTTTTTTTAATTAATCACTAGATATTTCCTTAATTTATAGACCAATTTGCATAAGTGAGCTTTAAGATTTTTACAGTTGGTTGTGCCTATTCAATTCGCTGAATTCAATTAGCTTACTATGTGGGAAACCTTCGCGATAATTAATACGTCTCACCGTTCAAAGACGTATTAATTCATTGGATTAATAAATTAGATTCTATTCAAAATGAGCAAGATATATTACCAAGAAATTGAACTAACGTGGATGTATAGCTTTTTGTAGGTATCATGGACTACATGAAACAGTAAACAAAACTACCATTTTAGAGAATTTCCAAACCATTGCATATATACCTAAAAGTGATATGCATCAATATTTTAAATATTTAATGTAGCAACGATTTGGTTATAAAGTAAAAAAAATATATGAACGTTGACAACCCTATTGTAATGTCTCTCCAAACGGCAGTCAATTAAAAGTATTAGTTTAGAGTGAAAAAATCGTATGTCTATGGTTTAGACACACACATTAAAACTAAATATAATAACAGAAACCTAAGCTAGTCTTTTTTCACGTCTTCACACGTAATATGCGTGCCAAAATAACTTTAAATATATATAGATACATGTACCTAAAAATAAATTAGATCCAAAAGACCTGAAATATATGGTAACATTTTTTAAAAATAGGTTTAAAGTTTTTAGAATTTCGAAATTAACCTTGCCAGATATAGTAAATAATTAATTGCTTAAAATAGAAATTTACTTCATAGAACAACTAAACAGGTAACGGTAAAAACGCACATAAATTAATGTTTAGAGTGGGATAAAAGAGTATATCTCTTCTGTATATATAAAAGAAAAAACTGAATTCCTTACTTCACGCAGGGCTTCACTAAAAAAGGGATTTACAAAATTCATCCCCTAAAGGTTTAAATGGGGAGTTGGAGGTTTTCATGAAAATCCGTTCAGGTATTTAGCTTTTAAGTTCAAAACTAACTTGTTAACATAGAGATGATTGCAAATTGCAAACATAAGGCTGAATTTGCCTGGGGATCTAGTACACCAGGACCTATATTGCATGATGCAAATACAAATCAACCAGCATTGATAAGTTACTTATTATTAAATGGTGTTTGGGAACCTGCAAAAGGCATAGTAGAGAAAAATATTTATAATATCGTCTTGCTGTTAAAGACTAACGAGCGACACTCACGCCACTAATTATCTCATGCGACGGAGCCCTAGGCACTCAATATTACAGTTTCTTAAAAAAAAACTGCATCGTAACTTAACAAGAAATTGAGAAAACATACTGACAAATAATTTTCTGGCTGAGAAAGAAAATATAAATATCTTTGATAAGCACAGTCTACATAAGATTAAGAGGAACAAGGAGACACATTAGATCAATTGGTTGTGAAGATGGAGCTGGATTCCTATGGAGCATCTTAAGGCATTGGAGCATCAATTTCAACATATAACTATGTATTTATCTTGTGCAATGTCTGATTATTCTATGTTTTACTATATAATAAAATATTGAAGATTGACTTGAAGATTTCATCGTTTTTGAAAAATCACCCCTAGAGGGGGAAACCAGGGGATAAAAAAATTTACAGAGAATTCCGTTATTGTTGTAGGTAAAACAAGGTGAAGCCATGAACAGTGAAAATCTTTCTTATTTTCAAAATACTACGCGGGCAAAGTAGCGGGAAAATGCTAGTGTTTCGTCAACTGACTTCTTTTAGACGTATCCAATAGTATAGATACCTACGCCGCTACCGTATATTTAAATTAAATGTTATAGATCTTGAAGAACGTACCTAAGCTCTTTATGAGGTTTTTATTACAAATACATCTGTTGCTTACACATAAGAAAATAATTTCTTACTGCGTATTAAGCATTAATTTCTTATTGCCAAAATTATTGCTTCCGCAGGTTTAGTGATTGCTAGTTAACGCAGAACTCCGGATTGATATAAACTTAGATCTGTTATATATTAGCAACGACTTAATCTATACACAACTAAAGTACCTCTATAAGCTTTTAATTGAAGTTAAATATTTCCTCAGCATGGTGCTACCCACCATCTGGGATGTCCTTATGTCGCCTCGTACGAGAGATATATATGACCAGACGATCTGGGGCCTTATTCTCCTGCTGATAGAGATTATTTCGAATTCGAGATATGTTTAATTTATTTACGCATGGTTTGTTGATCGCGGTAACTGTTTAAGTCGATAGATCGACTAGTTTGAACTAGATATGTCGAAAAAGCATGGCGGATTTTGCAAATGTTTTTAGTATTATTTTTAGAACCTCTCTTTAAGCATATGTCGTATGCTAGCGGTCGACATGCATCGAGTGGTCGGTAGCAGTAAAAAGGAGTCAGAATTAGTGATATCAGTTGACGACTATATAGTTTTGAATTGGGGGGAGGGTTGAGTGCATTGTTATTAGCGATGGACTCTATCGATCATCAAAATGGGAAGTTATAGCTAAACACCTCTTTTTGATAAAAGCACAAGCCAGGTTTTTTTTGACACCCTTTTATTTTAGGGGAGTTATAATTATTAAAATGGGGAATTATATGGACCCTTTTTTTGGAAAAAGAGGGGTCGCAAGTGGGTTTTTTTTGACTCAAATTAACAAGCCACGAGTAAATCAATTAAACATATCTCGAATTTGACATTATCTGTATCAGCTCAAAAATCAGGCCCCTTGTAAGTGCCGCAGAAAGCCGATGGGTGCGGGCGGCTTAAGAGCGGCCGTTGTGGAGGCTTGTGGTGGAGGCCTTGAATTGGCCTAACGACTGCTTCAGGACCAATAGTTTAACATGCCCTTCGAATTACGGATTTGGTGTTAAAATGTGCCACTAGGCGGTCACCAATCTAATGACTGACCTCGACGCTTTACTCCTCAAATAATTTCAATAGATTAATTTTACTGGGCCACGAGCTTTGGACGGTTTCAACTCTTACAGCCAGGTGGCCACTACCTCGACAACGTTCACTAACCCGGTCTAGGCTTGCGTGGATTATGGAGTTAGCCTTCATCTTCAATTAGAGGCCTGTGCCCCTGCAGTGTATTACGGATCAGGTAACAAAAAGCTCGTTCGCTCAAGCGGAATTTAGTTGTAGTTACTTCCGCGGGAACTATTAAATTATAAGGGATAAAAAGTACAGGGACACAAGCATGTCCTTCTATCTTTAACTTTTAAATCCTAAGCTTTATCTATTCAAAATTTCAGCTTCATTGGATGCTTGAATTCAGTAACAAACGTTATAGTTATTTTCCTATATATTACTTATAAATTTCCTGGGATAAAAAGTAGCCTATGTGCTATTCCAGACTGTAATCTATCTCTGCTAAATTTCATCCAGATCTTTTCACCCGTTCTACCTTGTTTGAGTATTTAACATCCATCCTCCCTAACTTTCGTATTTATAATATTAGTAAAGAAATATCTTTGACGTAGCTCTTCACCAATCGCGTTTTCTTAAAGCCAGTAACAGCGATATAAATTAAATTACGTTTCGTTCAAACGAAGTAAAAAGGTTATAAAACTTTTAGACAGTAAATTGCATTAGTTGTATTTTTTTAACTTTCGAATTCGAAGGACAGTAGTCGTAAGAAATTATTTATTAATATAGGTACCTCTGTACCTAATATGTCTATATAACTACAACCTGTACATTATGAGATAAATATTTGTGGTTTTAAAACCTAAACTTATCCTACAAAAACTTTACAAACTAAGATGGAACTTGTGGCGCGGTGGCAAAGAAGAGATCCCCTGCCAGGCGAGGTGTTATGCCTGGGGACCGCCGTGGTCCACTTAACGTACGCTTTGGTTTCTATATATACTGAACTGCCTAAGAAACTTTGATAGCGCGATGTAGGACGCATGACGTCAGCTTTGCTTGTAGCGTTACGATATGATCCGCTACAAACTTAAACCACAGCCTAAAAATTCATTTCATTCATACAGTTCGCCGTCGAAGACCATTCGGGAGCTGTCCAGTTAGTCATAAGTTTGGTCGCAGCGCCATAAATGTCAAGACGTTGTCGTTTCTTCAGAACGCGATGACAATATGGGCTGAATGTTTTGGTTGTGCTTAAATCTGTGATTACATAAAGTGCAACAAACTTTTCTGATTCGGTGGTCAAGCATCAAATTTACAGTCGCCATATTAAAATGCTCCAAAGTTACGCGACACTAACGACGGTCAAAAGTTTGTTGCACTGCAACTAAATCACTGAACATGTTTTAAATGTTATTTATGCATGTTTTTTTTTATTCTTAAAGACTATATTATATATAGTATACTACAAAGTAAGAACAAAATAAGTACAAACTACTTTGTTTTTGTACATTGATCAATTTGTGGTATAATATTTGCTCAATACTCAAGTTACGGAGCTAACTGCAAGAGATGGGTTAATTTGACAGATTCCTGGGATTTGTTTGTTTACTATATATAAGAAAAGAGCGCTTAACTCAGCACTCCGAGAGACTGGAATAAGATCTGCCATTCAAGATCCTACAGTTATCGATATTAAAATAAATATTTAGAAACTTTCCGTTCCGGTTTTCGTCAACTCGCGTTGATAATGATAACTTAAATTATTATGTTTTAATAAATATAAACAAAAAATGGGAAATGGGTAAGCGGTTTTAAAAAAAAACAAATAAACCAAAATTAGGTTAAATTAAAACCAAAATATTAAAATTTAAATTTTAACCTAATATAATTTATTTTCAGCATTGAAAACGGCCTACTATGCCGAAATATAATATACATTCATTTTTAAGTTTCGTTTGTATTAATTAAAATAAAATAAATGAAGACCTTGATAGTTAGAAACAAAACGACACTGAGGATTTGTTATTAGAATTGAAAAAAAGTGTCTATTTTGCATAAGTTTATATTTGTATAAGCGAAAAATTGCAAAACTAGTAAAAATATCATGCTCATGAAACTTGCCCTGAGTCGGTCCGTGTATGCCAGCTTTATAAGTCCGATCGTTCCGTGCTTAATGTAGCATAGGTCTAATTTACAGTCGTAGTAGGTGATAATGTGACACTTAGCCGCGTCGGGGCAATGAAGTTGCTTGCTACAGCTTGATAAGGGAATCTTTGCAAGTTTGGAAAACGCTGCCTAATTATCCGTGAATTGGTTAGAGTGTCTTGTCGGTAAATGGCAAAAACGAATCCTTGTAGTTTCATCATGTCTGTCCGAATTACACTGAAAGATCTTATGTGAACTGCCATACAATCGTCTTAACTACTTTAAGAAAAAAAAATAAAGGGTCCAAAATTTTGGAATGATTTACTACTATGAGAAGAACCGGCAAGAAACTCAGCAGTTAATCTTTTATTTATTTTCAACTTGATATTAAAATACAATATAGCCTTTATCACTAGGTAATAACATGACATACAATGTTTTAATTAAAAATTATACAAATGCCCCAATACAAATCAATCATGTTTTAATTTTTCCAAGCAATTTTATCATTTATGTATTCTTCAACTTTGTAATAGCATTTTTCATTATAGGATCTTTGATATATAATAAAGATTTATTAAAGATCAATTTACCACATGTTTTGGAAGTTTATTGTAGAAAAATATACTTTGTACCTTCTGAAGACGACATTTTGGAACTCTGTTTTCTGAGGTGTTGTTGGAAGCTCGACCAATAAAATCTGCATACAACACGTAATGATTATGTTTTAAGGTTGAAAAGCATTGAATATATTATTGAATATTATTTATTATTTGTATAGAATTTTCTGTTATAACAGTCCTTGGTTTTATATTGAACAATATTATAATGAAATATCAGCAAAACTAAAAGTACCAATAAAGAAATAAAACGAAAATTAGCAAAAACTAGAGGTAACTTTGTGATTATTTTTATCGAGAAACTTTTGATGCATTATGTTTTTACTAATATTAGACTTTGGAATTATAATGTTGTATCTACATCTTTTATTTATTATTTACTAGATTTTGCCAGCGGCTCCGCCCGCCCTAAATGGGGTTATCGTCGTGGAATTCTTACGGCAACACCTTGATTGTACTAAAGAAGTTTGTTATAGCAAGCTATAGCTGCAGCTATGGTTCGTTCAAGTAGAAATCGGTTATAGTTACTCCGCAAGAACTTTTGAATTTTCCGAGATAAAAAGCAGGCTTTGTGTTTCTACGTATCTTAAACTCTCTCTGTGCAAATTTCAGCTCAGTTGGATGCTCCGTTGCTGCAGTATTGATTTACAAACGTTATAGTTATTCCCGCGGGAACTTTTGAATTTTTCTGGATAAAAATAGCCTTTGTCCTATTCCAGGACCCATCCTATATGTGTGCAAAGTTTCATCTAGATCCTGGATGTTAATTGAAGCGTGATTGAGTAACAAACAACCAAACATCCAAACTTTAGCATTATTAATATTAATGGGATAGCTGGTAATTAATTAATTTTACCAGCGGCTCTACCCGCTCTAAACTTGGTTATCGGCGAGGGATTCTTACATCAACTCCTTATTTATACTAAAAAAGTTTGCTATATTAAGCTATAGTTTGTTTAAGCTCGGTTATAGTTTATCTCGATAACTATCTCCATACCAAATTTAATTTTAATCAATTCAGCGGCTAAAGCGTGATGAGGTAACAGACAGACTGACAGATAGACAGACAGACAGTTACTTGCACATTTAAAATATTAGTATGGATATAGATGAATTTCATTTACTTACTAAAAAATCAATTGAACCAAGGCCAATTTACCTTGATGGCCTTAATCTACATTGCTGTTGAATATCATTAATCAATCCTTAGGTAAAGGATATAGTGGTAGAAAAGAAGCAATGCACATGGTAAATATCTCGATCCAAAATATTTTTAATTAGTTTGCTTCTCAGTACACTGTAAGACATTTATCAACTCCTCGTTTTCAAAGATAACCACAAGATAAGCTGTGAAGACAAACGGAATAGTGAATAAATACCGAATAAATCAATTACCTTAAAATACAATGAACACAATTTATTGTTTCTTCTGTAGATTAAATTTTAAATTAAACAGTTGTATGTTTAAATGTAATTGTAACTTGAAAAATATGGTAAGGTCTTCTTAATAGTCGTTTTTATTTCATAATATTTTTTTTACTCTCGTGAGTTACTTTTTCATCAACATCGTCATTATCTCTGCCGCAAAAAGTCCACTGCTGAACATAGGCCTCCCCCATTGATTTCCAAAGAAAACGGTTGGAAGCGGCTTTGTGGGCGGTCTTCCGACGCTGCGTTTGCCAGTCCGTGGCCTCCATTCGAGAACCTTTCGGCCCCATCGACCATCAGTTCTACGTACTATGTGCGCTGTCTACTGCCACTTCAACTTGCTAATGCGCTGGGCTATGTCGGTGACTTTCGTTCGTCTACGGATCTCCTCATTTCTGATTCGATCTCGTAGAGAAACCCCGAACATAGCCCTCTTCATAGCTCGTTGTGTGACTTTGAGCTTACTTATAAGGCCCATAATAAGAGGCCCCGTTTCAGTGTCATATGTCATCACTGGTAACACACACTGGTCATAGACTTTCTTCTTGAGGCATTGAGGTATTTTGGACGGAAAGACGTTGCGGAGTTTCCCGAACGCTGCGCAGTTACTTTTTGTTAAGATAAAATTAAAAATTCCGTATGCAACACAAGACGTATGTCGAATATTTTATTATCTATATATTTAAGAAAAGGTCGAATAGGCATTCATCCAAAATAATTGATCAAACTATGTCAAAATTTATTTAATGCCATGTTTAATTTATGAAACATAAATTGTTTTGTAAGTACCTACTTTTGATTTTGTCCACATTGTCTGTGTTTCTAGAATGCTTTGTCCGCAAAAAACCAGTAAACCGATAAAAAAAAATCTGACCAATTGCGAGTTCGACTCTGCTCATTTAGGAGTCCGTACCAAAGTATATAAGCCGTACGAATCATTCATAAGCAGTAGGTGAGTGAATCTCTTCTGTGTTACACATTTAAACCCAAAATCAAGTTGGTTGTAATAGGATTATATGAGGATTTTGAAAGAAAAAATATGTTCTATTAATATATTGGTATTTCTTAGTAAAATATATAAAATATACGTAATAATAAAATATTACCACCAATTTTCATAGGTCAATGAGAATTTAAAACATTCTTTGAAACAAAAATTTTGGAGGACAAGCTTATTTGGTGGCTTCCCTTTCCTTTGTTTTACTTTATATTTTTAAAACAAAATTATTTATCAACCCAACGATATCTAAACAACGATACTTCACTCGATGGGGTAGATCAAAAAAATTTTGCGACCCCTTTCAGCTGTAATGTTTAAACATATTAAACCTGTGTGACAGACGACGGACAGACACGTGAGTGACAGGAATAGGGCTCCGTTTGGAACCTTGGGGTACGGAACCCTAAAAATGGCGGGTGGCCTGTGTCAGAGCCATGGCCGTGATAATTAATGATATCTGTATATAATTAAGCATTTTCTTAAATACATTATTACGGGTAGGGGCAAACCTTATCGATCGTTTGGAACTTTAAGGTCTCATAGGTAGACTCTCGGATATCTTGTTTTGACAAGTTGGAAGAACTTAGTTTAATGTAATAAGCCTCACCTTGCTGTATATCTTTTAGAATCTGTAATCTAAGGTGCCGAAAATACATAATCTTCGAGTCGAAACTTTCTACAAAGTACCACCTGGCTGCAGTTTAAAGACGTTTCATCAAATTCACGTCAAAATTTTAAGACTGTATTTTAATTTTGTTTACAGTTTTTTTAATACGTACTTACAAAAAGGAAACTGTAAATGACAGCGTAGAATATTAAATGTCAAAAATACTGAATCCAGTAAACACAGTTAATTTATCACCCTCTTATCTTTTAGTGAAATTTTTTAATCAGAATTTTTCGATTAAACCTAAAATTAAAAAAGGTCGCTCCGTCATAGCTGGACATTTACATGCGAAATGTTAAGTCATGTTATTTCTATAACGTTATTCATTCTATTCATGCTATAGGTACACTGACCAGTTTTATGTAATGAGTCAAGGGCGTACACCCCCCCTTCCCCTAGCTGAAATCCTGGGTACGCCCAAAGACTACAATTTAATGCGTGGACCAATAATTAACATATAAAGGTAAATGCCAGTCAAATTCGCGCACTGAAAGTTTCGTAAGTACTGAACACATTTTTTTTTATTATCAAACTGATATTTTTGAAAACCTTATGTTGATTGTCCTGTAAAAACAAAACATTTTTGAAACAAAAAAAATATGGCTGTCACGGGACGCCCGGCAGATGTGAAACATCATAGTGAATATTGAAGATAATGAGTGTCTAGGATTGCTCACACGTAAGGAAGTCGAGAGCGGCTGCGTAGGGAAGACATGAGGGCATGAAAGAGAGTCATGCCGTTTGTCGTCAAGGCATACGGTTTGGTTTTACTGCCCAGGTGCGCCGATAGTTGTTATACATAAATGAGGAGGGAAGCATTTTTACATTTTTGGTCATCATAATATCTCACTGGTAGTATTATAAACAGCTAAAATATGTGCAAACAAAAGCCCCTTTTCATATGCCCCATTTCAAAGTTTGAAGATTTTCCATTTTCATATTGTTTTCCATTCATACGGTATGAATAAGAAACTTTAACGTACTTGTACGACTTAAAAACAATTAGTACGAATTAAGAAACTGTGAAAACACTAGAACAAAATGCATTATTTACTGTGTTTAAGTTAGGTTTGGGGCTTTGCGGTTTTATGCATCGTCGGTGTTTCAACCGCGTGTTTTACCTATTTACAAATAGGGTTATAGCAGAAGCATTATTACATTTTCGGTAACATTAGATAATATAAAATATATTTATTTATGTATTTATTCAATCCCATCAACTCATTCACTTCACATATTTATGCACATAAGATAATTCCCCACTACATTGTATACCAAAATTTCAACCAACGTCGGCAGATCTTCTTTAACTCAGAAGATCCTGACGTCTGCGCAGCCATAGTCACTGAGACAATCCTTGCTGGTATGGAATGTTATATTCCTAACCCGCGATTAGCTGCCGGCGTCAAAAAACGACCGTGGTTTAATAGGTCTTGCAGAAAAGCTAAAATTCTTAAGGAAACCTCATATGCGGCTTGGACCACGGCTCGTAATAATAAGGATCCGAATATTTCTGAGTTAAAACGCAAATTAAATGCTGCCGCAAGGTTCAGTAAGAAAGCAACTGCCAGAACAGAATTCCAATTCATCGGCAAAATAGGTGGGGGACTTGCGAGCTATCCTTCTGGGAGTCGTGCTTGCCAAAGCTGCCGAAGGGAACTTTTGCCAGTCGTCGTTACCACCACTGCGAAAGACCGATGGTGACATGGCCTATAGTGCTAAAGAGAAAGCCGATCTACTTGGCAGTCTCTTTGCCTCGAACTCGAACATGAACGATGAAGGCTCTGTAACACCTACTATGTGCACTACCGTGGTGCGGTAAGACCATGCCGGAAATCTCCATAACACAGCCGGAGGTCCGGCGGGCGTTGCTTTCTCTAGACGTTCATAAGTCGAGTGGGCCATACGGTATACCAGCAGTGTTGCTTAAGCAGTGTGCTCCTGAGTTATGTCCTGTACTTACGCGCCTCTTCGCTCTTTCCTACCACACTAGGCAATTTCCGTCTTCATGGAAGACTGCGAATGTGCACCCGGTGCCCAAAAAGGGCGATAGATCGAATTACAGGCCTATCGCTATTACTTCTCTCCTCTCAAGGTGATGGAGCGTGTGATGAACACACAGCTTCTAAGATACCTAGAAGTACACGACCTGGTCAGTGACCGTCAATATAGCTTTCGCCACGGTCGCTCGACTGGTGACCTTCTAGTGTATCTCACACACCGATGGGTACTAGCCATTGAGAGTCAGGGGGAGGCATTTGCATGTAGCCTGGACATAGCGAAGGCGTTCGATCGGGTCTGGCACCGGGGTCTTCTATCGAAGTTGCCATCTTACGGAGTGCCCGAGGGTTTGTTAAAATGGGTGGCTAGCTTTTTGTCCGGCAGACGCATACGAACCGTAGTTGACGGTAGTTGCTCTGATAGCATGGACATTAATGCTGGTGTCCCGCAAGGCTCTGTGCTGTCTCCTACGCTGTTTCTACTGCATATCAATGACATGTTGGACATCAACAACATACATTGCTATGCAGATGACAGTACTGGAGACGCTTATTACACGGGTCGTGCAAACATCTCTCGTTCCGTTGTGGAGGAAAACCGAGGAGAACTGGAGTCTCAAATAGAGACCACACTGTCCAAGGACTCTGACTGGGGACGGGTAAACTTGGTCCGATTCAACCCTACAAAGACACAAGTGTGCGTGTTCACCGCTAGGAAAACTCCATTTACTGTAGTCCCACAATTACAGAACACTCCCCTCTCCATCTCCAAGAGCATTGGGATCCTTGGTGTCGACATCTCCAGCGATGTTCAGTTCCGATATCATTAGCAAGATAAGGAGAAGCTGGCGTCCAAAAACTTGGTGTACTCAACAGAGCGAAGCAGTACTTCACGTCGGGACAAAGGTTGTTACTTTACAAGTCGCAAGTTCGGCCCCATATGGAGTACTGCTGCCATCTCTGGGTGGGTGCACCCGGAGATCAGCTTGGCCCTTTTGACTTTGTTCAACAACGGGCTGTGAGAATTGTCGACGATTCCAAACTCACTTGCGGTATCGAGCCCTTAAGTCTGAGGAGAGACTTTGCCTACCTGTGTGTGTATTACCGCTTGTACAATGGGTTGTGTTCTGAGGAATGGTTCGAAATGATGCCCACGGCTACTTTTTACCATCGCACCGCTCGCCATCGGCAGGGAATTCATTCTCACACTTTAGAACCTAATTGGTCGCGTACAGTGCGGTTTCAGAGAAACTTCCTCCCGCGAACGCTTAAGTTGTGGAATGAGCTCCCTGCCAAGGTTTTCTGCAAGGACTACAGTATGGAGTTCTTCAAGAAAAAAGTTATTAGATTTCTGAAGGGTCGGCAACGCGCAAGTGATACCCCCTGGTGTTGCAAGCGTCCATAGGCTACGGTGACCGCTTACCATCAGGCGGACCGTAAGCTTGTTTGCCACCCTAGTAGTATAAAAAAAAAAAAAAAAAAAAAAACCGAAAAGCCGGACAGGCCGGACATCGTCTAATTTGGTCCCTGTAGCTATAGTTCGTCCACTTGGAATTTGTTTATAGTTATTTCTATGGAAACTTTTGAACATTTCCAGATGAAAAGAAACCTGTATCCTTGTCCGTCTCTTCAACAACCTCTGTGAAAAATCAGCTCGATAGCTTGCTAAACAGCTGAGCTTCATAAATTTATACACTGACGGGCAAAAATAAGTAGTCACTTACATAAAACGCGACATAAAGATGGCTTTTTGGAAAAAAAATATTAATTATAAAATTATAAATTTAGCATGGAGATAGTTTGAGGCCCGAGAAAGGACATAGACCACTTAAAAACGTCAAGTGTGAGTCGGTTTATTTTGTTTGTATTTTTTTCTTTGTATGTTCGGGCATAACTCCGTCATATATAGACGGATTTTCAAAATTATTTGTTATTCAAAAGGGTATACTTCCAAACTGTCCCATATTAATGTAGTGAAATTAAAACTTAAACTTTTGGTAAAAAAAAAATATTGGTCTAAATTTGAAACTGGTGAAACGCTTTTTATGTTAATGATTGTATAAAATTTTGTTGTTTTATTTAGTGTACGAGGAAAAAAGCAATTCGTCACTCAAATGTTGCCTAACAGTTTATGTATAACACACTTCACTTGCATGAACCCAATTTCAAACTGTTTATATAACTGTTTATAAACTGTATTAATAATATCCGTATTTGTTCGCACTGCGACTACAATTCTATGCCTAACTAGAATAGCTACACAGAACATCGCATAATAAATAATAACTACTAAACAATTTAGTCACAGAAGATATTCTCCTGTCTTTTGGAAAACTTATGAAACTGAGATGATTCTTTACAAATATAAGACAAGGTGAAAACTTGAAGATTGGTTTTGAAACTTTTTTAATTTGATTCTTTAATCTTTTTATTCTTCTACCGTTTTGGAGATTAAAGACAATCTATGTTAAATATAATTTAAATTCCCCGGTCAAAATCATAATACCATTCCAAGTGATAACAGTTTAGTAGTAATTGTACTTTTGATGGTAATATCGGTAATATTATAAATAATAAATATTTTTTTGGACATTACACACAGCGCCGTCTAGCCCCAAAGTAAGCAAGGCTTGTGTTATGGGTACTAGACAACGGATATAAATACATATATATAATTATTTTTTTTCTAAATACATACACATCATACATAAGTACACGCAGACTCAAGACAAACCCAAATGTTTATTACATAAATGTTTGTCCAGTGCGGGAATCGAACCCACACCCTCTGCACACGGCAGTCCATCACACTACCAACTAGGCTGCGAGGGAGTCAAGTTATATCCCTTTAGATCCCAATTTATGGTTGGGGTAAAAGGAAAACTGGGAACTTTATATAAGATGTCTGTCCGGCCGTCTGTCACAAAGGTTTCTCTTAAAACGAAGTAAAACAAAAGCTTTGAATTTGAAAAATGATAGATCTTGATGACTTATATCGTACATAAATAAAGACTGCTTGTTTTTTATTCCTTATTTCAAAATTCGGCCAAGTGCGAGTAAGACTCGCGCTAGAAGGGTTCCGTACCATTATCTAAAACAATGGCCAAAAAATAAAAAAATCACGATTGTTGTATGGGAGCCCCCCTTAAGTATTTGTTTTATTTTAATTTAATTATTTGTTTTTAAAGTTCATACATAACTAAATATTCTGTGAATATTTCAAGCGTCTACCTATTGCCGTAATAAATATCTAGCAAAAACAAGCAACAAAATCACGTTTGTTGTATGGGAGCCCTCCTTACATATTTGTTTTATTTTAATTTAATTATTTATTTTTAAAGTGAATACATAACTAAATACTCTGTGAATATTTTAAGCGTCTCTTGTTGCCGTTATCAATATCGAGCCAAAATATCCAAAAAAAATCACGTTTGTTGTATGGTAGTTAAATATATATTTTATTCTGTTTTTTAGTATTTTTCGTAATAGCGGCAACAGAAAGTAATCTGTGAAAATTTTAACTGTATAACTATCAAGGTTCATGAGATACAGCCTGGTGACAGACGGACAGACAGACAGTCTTAGTAATAGGTCCCGTTTTTACCCTTTGGGTACGGAACCCTGAAAAGAGCTGAGCATCCAATTGAACGGTTAAGGAAGGACTTCTCGTAGGAATTCCCCGGTGGTGATGAGTGAATCCCATATTTTATGTGGTAAACATATTGTTTTTTTTCTATTCTAGAGTTTAATGCAGCAATATTTATAAGCGTTCGTTACGAACACGAATCTTATAACATCTTATTTATTAACAAGAATATACGTAAAAAAATGTCTTTACAAATAAGCTTTCATAAGAACCTGGTTATCATTTAAGACCAGAATACTTGTCAAGACAAATCAAACAAGCCCAAACTAGACGGGTTGCGGTCATTTCGTTACAGAGGTCCTATGGCCACCTTCCGGCTCCATCGCCATACCAGAGCTCCATGACATAATTTTATTGCATTGTCATCCGATTTACACGTGTATGCAAAATTTCAACTCAATCAAAAACCCTGGGAAGTGGGTCAAATTTAACTTACAAGATTTGATTACAGACACGGGACGGAAAAAATTAAATCAAATCTTGTGAAATATAGCTAGGGTTGTCATAATTATTGAGAACTGATACGGGCGTTTAAAGTAATATTTCTCAAGATTAACAATAGCTTTAATAAAACTATATATACCTACAGGTTACGGACACACAACACATACATACAACCGTAAAATATGTCGACAAAATTTTTTTTGGCAGTCGGGTAAAAACAGTCAAAGTAATAATTATATAATTTATACAATTTAGCTTAAGTTAAATAAATCAAAACTTAAATGAATGGCTTAAGAAAAGAAATAATTTATGTAATACTTCCTACTGATTAAAAAGGTAATAAATTATGATTTCGACTTAGGCAATCATTATCATGACTTCCGGGGATAATATTAATTTCCGGCGTCAATTGCAATTTCGTTTTCCCCGATAGCCGAAAAATGTCGGGGTAAAATCGATCATGTATTAACCTTTTAATTTATCTTTTAAAAAATATCCTTTGAATTTTCGATTCTGACAAATTTATTATGGTACGTTTGAGTGATGGAACAAAATCTAATACGTAATATAAGATTTTTTACGAGCAAACATTTCTCTAAGTAAAGGTCAGTTATTGTTCAAGTAAGGTTTTTTTGAACCGTCAAAACTATTATATGCTTGAATCTTTTTTTATACCACTAAGGTGACAAACAAGCTTACGGTCCAACTGATGGAAGCGGTCACCGTAGCCTATGGACGCTTGCGACGCCAGGGGTATCACTCGCGCGTTGCCGACCTAGAAATCTAATAACTTCTTTCATGAAGAACCCTATACTGTACCCTTGGAGAAAACCTTGGAAACCTTTATCTATATATAGGTAGATTGTGTTTCGTCACTACAGTACATATAAGACCGTAGATTAGTTTTATCGGTCTACACTGAATTTTCGATGGCTAGTATCTAGCTTGAATTTAGTGCCTAGTCAGTTAAAACATTATCTATCACAAACTTTGGCCAGCGTCTCCGCCTGCCCTAATTTTGGTAACCGGCGTGGAATTCTTAAGGCAACTGCTTGATTATACAGAAGAAGTTTGTTATATAACTAGCTATAGTTGCAGCTATAGTAAGATCAAATTCGGTTATAGTTACTCCCACGAAGACTTTTGAATTTTCCAATATAAAAGTAATTTCAGGGCAATTGGATGCTCCAGGATGCACAAACGTTATAGTTATTATTCCCCTGAAAACTTTTACATTTTCGAGATAAAAAACCTATGTGCTATTTCAGACTATAACCTATCTCTGTGACAAATTTCATCCAGATCCGTTCAGCCGTTCTGGCGTGATTGAGTAACAAACATCCTTCCAAACTTACGTATTTATAATATTAATATAGATTACTTATGGTAATTTCTACACTCTCTAAGTGTAATCACAGATTGTTAAATAATCACCAAAAAAAAAATTATAAATAAAAAATAATTTTATTCAAATGGGTTACTAAGAACATTTTCGAATCGTCAAGTGAATTAACTACAACTAGCTTTACAAACTAATTATAATACTGTTTTATTGCGTGCGTCCAATAGGAAATCTGTGTAAAATAAAAAACGAAACATAACATTATAGTGTATCAACTTATAAATACATGTTTTGTATTGAAACACTAAATAAACAAGATTTACAATGTAAATAGTTTGAATAAAATTAAAATAAAAATATAAAATCAAATAAAAAAACTTATAACTTCTAAGCATTATACACTAACAGCTCTACTTAAGAGAGAGTTGTATTAACGATACAAAAAGTCTTACAATTTATTTAAGCTATTAAAGACTAATAGACCAATTCCCGAGGCGTTATCATAGTTTAAACATTTAATGCCAAGTTTCCAAAACTAATCGGAAACTACACAGCATGTGAATTGTAACTTTTGGAATCTTATTGCTAATTATTAACACCCACGTACAAACCAAACGCATAACAGCTGAACGGGTTAAAGAACATATCGCAGCTGTCAAGAACTACAAACTACTAGTACTAACAGACAAATTAGTCCGCTATTGTTAATCATGTGATAATGCTGCTATTAATCAGAGAGCTTTCTTTAAGTAGTTAGTTTATAAATGTATGCAAAAGAGTAAATAAATAAATAAATGCCCCACAAATCCTCTTCAATGATCGCCATTATTACAGTAGAATTATGCGTGAAGCTTTTCTTATTGAAATAAGAAAACAAAAAATGAGATCTGAAAGATGGCTTAAAATTATCTTTGGTATAGAACCCAGTGATTAATACAATAATATGGAAAGATAATTAAAACTAGAAAGCGGCCAGTTGCGTGAGGTTAGGTTGCGTTAGGGTTGTGTAATCTGTAGTATAATATGGGGTAATAAAAAAAAAACACAGTTTACAGACACTCTCTGTAAAATGTTATTATAATTCTATGCAAAAAAATAACTGAATTTAAAGCTGTTACATACAGATGGACGGATATAACTAAAGTTTAAGAGTATCGTTTTAGAAACTTTGCTACGGAACCCTTTAAACAAGAAGTCGTCAAAAGTCATTGTCAAATTCAAAAACTCATGGGAAAAGCCATACAAACTTCCATCCCCTAAAATGAAGGGAGGAGTGGGATTCACTTAAAATCCTGATATAAGTATTTTATTATTTATAACAAGAAGATCCTCTATTAATTTTCAGACCTCTAGCATCAAAATTTCCATCCAAAGTCTCAAAAAAACTTCCATCCCCTAGTTTAAGTGGTTGCAGGGTAAAAGTTCCAAGTTTTAGAATTTTTTTGTTGTTTGTGTACTAATACTACGCAATTGAAACTTTATATGTTTAATAAATCCACTATTGACACCATATCCTGAGAATTTTGTATACCTGGTATAATCCTAACCCAAGTTATGAGGGCCCAAAAAACCTCGAAGCGCTTCGAGAAAAGGTAGGTCGCTTGGCTCGTTTTGGCGGAAGCAGTACCGTGCCCCCATATTAGATTTTTAAAGGGGTGGTAATGCGCGAGTAATGTTCCTGGTGTTACAAGCATCCATAGGCCGATGTGACCGTTTATTATCAGTCGGACCGTAAGCTTGTTTGCCATTAAGGTGTCATAAATAAAAAAAAAACTTATTATTATATGTAGTGCATTGAAAAAGCCTACCTTCCATGAAGTAGTTCTTCCAAAATTATGTTCTTCTTTAATCAAAACCACTGAATATTATAAAAGAAGCACCAAACTTTGGTTAGAAAAAGTTCACGCGGTCGCCTTAAGTTTTCAGAAGGCGAGAGACATGCGTCCTCCGCCAAGCATCAGGGGTGACTGAAAATTTTCTAAGTCAGTGAAAAGGCGGCCAGAGCTTTGGAATTCTTCAGAGATAGCATGAGATTTCCAATTTACAAGTTCTTATGCTTTTGTGAGGACTATTAGTATGTGCGTTCTATTTATTTATTCTAGTTTTTATTGGTATTAACCGTGTTGCTAATCTGTTAGTTGTTATGTAGTAAAGTAATGAACTTTCACTTTTATTATTTAAGTTTTAATTTGATCATTAGGTTTTTTATTATCTAAATAGTATTTCCTCGGAATCCTAGTATATAACACAGGCTAACAAAATTAGGTGTTTTATTAGGTGCCGGCCGCTTAAGACTGATAAAGAATAGATCGCGTAAATACGTTTTTGTGCGAATTTGGGGCTAAACTATAGCATCTCAAGTATTGACAATGTATGTTAGTTCTCTAGTGCATTACCTTAATGAATGAATTTTATTTATTGTATTTAACGTAAAAAAAATCTGGAAGTGAACATTCTTTCAACCATAGATATCGAATGTAAAAGATGCACAATGTCAGTTTAGTGATGATACCGAAAAAAAATTGCGTAGGTGTTAGTAACTGTCTTTGTGTGGGTTGAGAATAGTGTTGTCTGCGTACACTATCGACATTGTGCATTATCGATATATTTATGCCTGTTATGGTTAGCGATGTGATTTGACGGTGGAAATATTTCTGCTAACATTGAGAATGTTGAGGGAATGTTCCCAGTTAAACAAAATACATAAGCAGTTGTATTAAATTAATGGTTTACGATTTGAGAGGAATCCAAGAACTGAAATATTGTTGTCTTGGAATTCCAAAGTTGGATTCATTTTGGTTAGCACCTGTCTTATGTGTAATGCCTCAGATGTAACAAAAATAGGCCAAGTGCGTGTCGTATTAAGTAATTGTTTTGTAGAATGAAAATTATTGCGAATATCTATCACGGTAATATTACCTACCTAGATTTTTCAGACTTTTAGATGATGCGGTTTGAAAGTTAGAGGGACACAAAATTTTCAACTTTGAAAGCCAATAACTCGCAAAATATAAATCATTAAAAAAAGTTTTTCAACAAACTCAAAAGCGTTTTTAATGCCCTATCTAATGATACCCCAGACGATGAGGTGTGAAACAAAAGTTTTCAACCCCTAAAAAATATGTTCTTAATTATCAAAACATCAAATATGATTATGGCGGTTTACATATGACACATTTCTGTAAAATTTTATTAGGATCTACCCATAGACAGTGGAATTATAAGACGAATTTATAAGGGTTTAGTTTTTGTCATTAAGCTATTAAGGAACCCTAACAGCACGTAGCTCCTACGGTATATAGATATGACAATGTAGGTAGGTATTTTGAGGATATCTTATTTATAAAATAAATAGAAGTCTTAAAAAAGAAGAGAAGAAACAGGGAAAAAAACTCTCCAACCATTGTTTATTACAATTTTTATAAGAATCGCAATAGTATATTTTATAATATCGATGCAAATGCGGCGGAATTATAATGCTATGACATACGGACGGACATGACGAGTTTACAAGGGTCCGTTTTTGACATTTGGCTACAGAACCCTATATAAGAAGACTATTAACCACGTGCGCTCAAGTAATATTTGTAAGAAACATTATTAAAATTAAATTACTCTGGATGTTGATAAATAATCACGGGAAAAGTATCGGTATACTGATGACGTCATCGTTTTGTCAAGCCCTAGCGTAATCGAACATTTTACAATTTTACTTAAAATAACATTAATTAAAACCATTCTATATGAAATAATACCACGCTTTACAAAGAAAAGCAATATAATAACGTGAGAACTGTTTTCTGAGCCAATTTTTAACAGAAATGAGACAAAATATGGATTGAAAAAATACGTGAGAATTTCGTATTTACCTGTGAAAAGTCTGATTGTCCTTCCTATGACGGAACAAATGGTTATGCAACAAGACACCATACCTAAGCACTAAACTTTTAAGTCCTTTTTTTTTTAAAACATGTATTGCATTTGTTGCTTGTAGTGGAAGTCGGCTAAATAATTAGTATTAGTTTTTGCTACAACTTAGAGTCAATGCACTAGATAACAAGCTATTCTAATTATTTAATCAACTTTAATTGCAATAAAATGCAATACACGCTTTAAAAATTTGCACAAGTGTTGAAACAATGGTCAATTCCAGATTTTTTATTGCATTCAATACAATAATTGAAAATTACTCATTTAGGTAATGCACTAGGCAAAAGCAAGTTTTATAACATATATATTTTTTCAATCCTTTAGGAGCTATAGTTCAGCCACATAATTTGTACAAAAACGGCGTATTTACGAGGTCTAGCCTATATCAGTCTTAAGCGCCCGGCACCTTATAAAACACCTAATGCCAGCACAGGCAGCACACCAGCCTTAAGCACGGATTCTTGTACAATTTTGCATGTATCTACAAATGAATCCAGTCTTGAGTTTTCAATAAAAAATAGGTTAAAAAAAGGTATGAATGCACGATTTTAGTAATTTATTTACTTTTTATTTTTGAATTAAGTACTTTTTTGTATTTATTATATCCGTCATATTAAATTTAAAATTAGTGTTTCAAAATGATTTTTAAACTTGACTTCTACGAATTATTATTGTCTGTCTCGTACTAGCTGACCCGGCGAACGTTGTTTCTCTTTTAAAACTACTAGCGCGCCACCTATTCTGAAAGGGTTGTACTAATTGAGAAACCTTCCCCGGCGTGTGCACAACAATTTACCAAAATGTCAATCCAATCGGTTTACCCTTAGTAGGTGAGTCCGGCTCGCACTTGACCAGTTTTTTCTTTTTCAGAGACCTTTCCCGGCGTATGCATAACAACTTACCAAAATTTCATAACTATTGGTTTACCCTTAGTACGTGAGTCCGTTTCGCACTTGACCAGTTTTTTGTCGCTCAGAACCCTTTCCGGCGTATGCCCAATAACTTACCAAAATTTCATTACTATTGGTTTACTCTTCGTACGTGAGTCCGACTCGCACTTGACCAGTGTTTTCTTTCTCAGAAACCTTCCCCGGCGTGTGCACAACAACTTACCATAATTTGATTACAATCGGTTTACCCTTCAGCGCGAGTTCTCAACCCTTTATCAAACTTTTTGAAAATTGCTCTCACAATAACTAACACAACAAAAAAAGAATTATCCAAATCGATCCAAAAATTGATTTTTATGTACCTCTATTTAGATAGCTTGTCATAAACTTTCCGTAACAACTTGAGTCTCTTTTTTTATCAGTCAGGCGTTAAATTCATTTCAGAATTGCTTGAAGAACTCGTTTTATTAGGTATAAAATTTAATTCGCTTCAACTTCCTTAGAATTTGCACATATCACGCTCATAGATATGCAAGTTCAGTACTATATACAAATATCACACTTTCCCGCCTTTGTTTTTCTTTTTTTACGTTTTACGTTTTTTTAAGCGCCATAATGCCAGCCAGTATTTTAGACTATTTATAAATTATTTTTAATTTGTTATAATCTATCTAGATTAATTTAAACGCGGTTGTCCGGTAATATTACACAAAATATCTATTATAACTAGGTATCTTAAATAACATCACATAAAAAAAATCTACGACCAAGTTAGGCATAAATACTTATGTCTAGTATTTATCGACGTGTGGCTGTATATAATATATATAATTTTTCTTTGTATACTTTTCGGCATTAACTAGGGCCGACATTTGCTACTTCACATCCGCTTTATAGATTATATGGTGCAATACAATCACAACTGCAATCATATAAATACCAAAACACACACGATAATAAGTTCAGTGACCTGCATAATTAAAAAAATATAATTTACTAAAATTAATATTATTATAATTCATAAAATTTCTAAAGATTTATTGCAATTACAGTGAGACAAAAGCCGAAGCTAAAATATCGCCCGAGAAAATACTTTAGCTTCGAAAAATAATGTTCAATAATTAAATTGAATTAGTAAAATTAATTTCTTGACATTGTAACTGATAATTCGAGTTCTAAATCTTTCTCAGAAAATTCGTTTTGAAAATTTATTAAGTAAGCTATTTTAATATTTGAGCTTGTCATGGCTCCTCATAACCAGCTTTTGCGCGCAGCTCCGCGCCCGCGTTTAATTTGGTTTTCGGTTTCTTATAAAGACCCCTTATATTAATGAATTTCCTATTTCCCATCTATAGACATCTGCCAAGCGACCATCGAACTAATAATAAATCGCCAAATAGGTGGCGTATCAAGATAAAACATGCATCAGATTTTAAATTAGAACTCCAGCAATACAACTTCAAACACCGCGTCTAATTTCGTAAAGTAGTTTTTGGGTGTTGCGCGTGCAAACATACAGACAGACAGGCCAACAAGTTTTTTTTAATTTCTATTGTTCTAAAGACTCATTTTATTGTTTTTTTTTTTCAAATATCTCCTATGTACACCTATCAGTGAGTTACAATTTTATTATATGTATTGATGTATTGATTTTCTCTTAAACCCCGAGCATGTGCGGGTAATTAGTACATTGTGTATTAAAGGTTGTAACGAAAAAAATACTAACGACAGGCTAGTCCTAGAACCGTAGGCCGAAGGTTTAAATGACTTGAGTTTGAAATTTCCGTACTGCCCGTGTTAAACACAATGTTTTTTATCACATTTGCGAGTAAATAAATAAAAATATCAGGTGAATAAATTAATAAACTCAGGAAAACACAATTGAAATGGGGGGAATAGACGTAGAGAAAACAATGCATCCGCCATATCTAGAGAATTTATAAATTAAAAAGTTTTATTTGAAGTTAAAAGTAGACTTGTAGAGTGCGCGTAGTTCGTGTTTTGAACGATATAGTATAAATCATACTATAAGTCATATTGTGACTGAGAATCTTAGTGATGACCGGGATATCGAAATGAAGCACATAGCATTGTCTGTTCGGGGTAATATGTTGGCGCATAGGTTTGCACGTTGTACAGCAGATATAAAAATAACTCTTTTCAAAGCGTATTGTCAGATCTTCTACACGAGCGGTCTATGGGCCAACTTTACCCAAAAGGCCTACAATGCTTTCCGAATCCAATACAACAATATTTTTAGGGCTTTGTTCTGTCTTCCTCGCCACTGCACCGCATCTGGCATGTTTGCTGACGCCTGCACAGATGATTTTTATGCGCAAAAAAGTTGCTTCAAAAATTTAAAAAAATATTTTATAGCCTATGTTACTCAGGGAGTTTATGCTCAGTAGTCCAAAGTTTTAAAGGCATCTTCTAGCGCCATCGTCAACTGTTGAAGTGGGAGAACATAGGTTTGTCATTAGTAAATTAGTCAAAATCAATTTATGCTGTATGCATTTCGTACTGAACGTCTCACTTTACATCAAGCGGACCGTAAGCTTGTTTGCTACTTTAGTGGTTAAAAACCCTCATGTATTTAAAGATAACTGAGGTAGGCATTATTGACACGGCAGTGAAATACTTAAAGATAAAAGTGATCATTGAGGTCGGGTTCCTATTTAACTACCTATCATTAATACCTTTAAACAACTAATTCTTGTATATATGTATTTATATAGATATATAATCTGAATCTCGGAAACGGCTCCAAATATTTTCATGAAATTTATTATAGTATATAATATATAATATAGTATAGTATTTAGTTTAGTTAGGTTGTATTTTTAGAAAACGTCGTTTTATCCGTGTTTTCAGGCAATGATAAACTTTATAATATGACTCTTCCTGACATCTATTGGCGAGTAGTAATACTATAATTTTTACCTACACAGTAACACTAAAGCTTCTTGACAATAGATGGCGTTATTAAACAAAAGCGGGTCCCCAGGTATGTTCTATGTATTGTCGACGCGCAATGGGAACGAACATCGTGGATGCTACATCCATTGAATTGAAAATATAAAACGCTATTACTGATGAATTCTATGTAAATTGTTGCACTTTGCGAGACGAGCCCCAACCACCTGCGCCTAGCCCTTCATTTACAGCTGAAGGATGTCATTAAAAACCTCGGCTATAGTCACGTCCTTACCTCCTTGCAACCTTGGAATTCTTCTCCTTGCTATTAGAGGCCGTAGATCCTATATGCACTGAGCGGGTGAAACGTTGCGTTTTTTAAAAAGTAAGGAATTATGTTTTGATAGTTAATCATTTAAGAGAAGTCTTGTCCTTGATTTGGATTTTGGACAGAATATAAAAATGCTCGAAAAACTACTACATAAACCCCAACTAACGAAAGTCTTACTGGTTTGTCACCTATGTCATTTGACCCCATTTATAGTATTAGAAGTATTTCTTTGTTTATCCATCCAATCCTGATTTTATGATGCGTATAATTTTACAAAGATTCTCTTAAATTTACAAGAAATTTCTACACAGAAAATTATGAACATATGATAGGAAAATATATGTGCATCAAATAAAACTATCAATATAATGAATTGACTACACCTCATGGTTCACTTAAAGAGATCGCACAGTGCGGTAAGTCCACTATTTACATTTGATATGATTGATTTTTTACTTATCAATGTAATGTTTAAAAAAAGTCAATAACATAAATCAACAATGCTGCCATCAATGTGGCGTTATTTAAAAAGCTGAGTGTAAGAAAAGCCTTATTTCGATATTGAGGTATGAGAGGGGTGTTTTGCGGCTATTTCAATTATACGTCTTATGAGATAGTTGTCTTCGTCGCAGCGGTGTAGATTTCGCGAATGCCTGTAATATCGCGGCGTACGGTGCGATCGAATCGAAGGCGATTGGAATTTTTAATGCCGTACGCAAGGAATGACAGATATCATAGGTTTATAATTTGTAAAGGACTTTTAAATATTGATTGCTAGTACTTTTTGTTCGTTTTGAATTGATGAATCATTATGATTTCTGAATTATATTAAGCCCTTAAGCCTCCAAAAACTACATTATGGGGTTCATTAAGAAAAAAGTTATTAGATTTTTGAAGGGTACATACCTCTGGTGCTGCCAGCGTCCATAGGCTACGGTGACCGCTTACCATCAGGCGGACCGTTAACTAGTTTGCCACCTTTGTGGTATAAAAAAAACTTGTTTTTGCGACTGGAGATGGCTACATAGCTGACTATATATTGCACCTATGTAGTACTAGTTCGTCAATAATGACAGGTACAGTTATACCCAAATTACTACAAGCCGATTAACCTCAATTTGTGCTATTGATGTACCTTTATGGACTTCATCTGTTTGTCCTAACGTCATCTAAGGGGACCTAAGGGAGCCCTAAATTATACCTGAAACTTTAGAGGACATTGAAAAGGGGAAGCCAACCATAGGCCGCTGACTTGACTTAACGACAGCTGTCATATGAAAACACGATGGTTGAAAACAAGGTGGTCATCCATCCAAGTATCGACCACGCTCGACTTTGCTGTACTTCGCTTATCATTGCCGATAGGCGAATATAATTGGAGCACGAGCTCCTCTGACTGGGCTACAAGATCCTCCAACTGGGCCACAAGCTCCTTTAACTGGGCCACGGGCTCCTCTTTATTTATTTATTTATAATTTCTTTCTCATAAAATTTAATTTAAAGACCTACAATGAAGCTATTAACCGCCTCTCAACCCTATTTTTCAGTTTAGCTTGTAAACATAATACTTTTATACCATAATTTTATCTGACTGAGACATCCATATTTCGTTTCTGTGTCCTCTATTTCACTATAGGTAAGTAGTTTACGTTTGTTGGCAGGTAATCTATCCGCAATCTGGCACTAATTTACGTAGGCCGCCTTAGGGCATAACCAGGTTAGCCAACGTATTAGAACTAACACCTTCTCCGTTGGCTGATGGCCACAAAACGAGTCTTAGCTGTTTCAACGCTGTATAGTCACTCGTTATTTTATTTTATCCTAGCTTTACTTGTGGCTTCACCCGCGCTAAATTTGGTCATCGGCGTAGGATTGCTACGGTAACACCTTTATTAAAGCATATGTATAATTCTTAGATATACGTATCATTATATTAAGGGAGTTTATAGCAAGTAGGGGCATCACCCGCGCGTTGCCGACCCTTCAGAAATCTTATAACTTCTTTCTTGAAGAACCCCATACTGTAGTCATGTAGTTACTGAATTTACAGAATGGTTTTTGAATATGTAGAAAAAATCTCGGCAGTAGTATATATAACAAAGTTAAAAGGCAAACTATCACAGTTAAGTAGGCTTACAATTTAACGAGTAATAATCGACCAGCTTATAAAATGTACTTGGGACGGGCAAAGTTGGCCAAACTTTAGAAAAAGACAAAGCGAACCTAAGGTCTATTTTCTCTTTCCATTTCTTTTTGTTGCTTATTAAAACAAGTTAGAAAGAGACAGAAGACCTTCACTTCGCTTCGTGTATATAACACTTTCGCAACCTTTTTTTTTTTGATAGCTGGCTAGGAAATACTCTGTTCAGTTCTCTATATCTATGGTTATTATGTATGTACTATATGTTTTGAAATATAAAAATGTTACTTGCGTGGTATATACCTATTACTTGCAACCCTTAAAAAAAGCAAAAGGCATGACGGGGTCGTCAAAAATGTGAAGTAAAACATAAACGACTTTTACTAATTTCTATAAACATTTACTTATTTACAATAATTTAATTTTGATCAAAAATTATATTTACACATCTCCCTTTTTTTTTATCCATTTAATAATATAATGTTCCTTAAATGTATGAACTCACGATGTTATTTAAATACCGCTAATTTTGCAATCAAACAATAATCCAATAAATAAAGCAGTTTGGAAGAAGACGAATTCTTTTACAAAATGCCAGTGGACGGAAAATGTACCTTCGGGACGAGAATGCCCATCGACATCCACATGCTAAACGAGATTATATATCGTGAAGTGAAGCATTTCAGGAATTACAAGACTTACACCCCTAACTTTGGATGTAAGTAACTTTGTATTACGTATTGTTTTTCAAAACTGTTCTAATATGACGCCAGATGAATTTACGATTAAAGCTTGTTAACCTTACAGTTTTTTTAGATTGGCCCCATATGGAGTATTGCTGCCATCTCTGGGAGGGTGAAACCCGTATACCAGCTTGGCCCGTTTGATTTGGTTTAACGACGAGCTGTGAGAATCATCGACGAACCCTTAAGTCCGAGGAGAGACTTTGTTTTCTTGTGTGTGTTCTACCGCTTGCATAATGGGATTTGTACTGATTAATTATTCGAAATGATGCCCACGGCTTCTGTCTACCATTACATGGCTTGCCATCGGCAGGGAATTCAACCTCACACCTTAGAACCTAGATGCAATGGTCACGTACAATGCGGTTTCAGAGAAACGCTTGTGGGACAAACGCTTAGGTTGTAGAATGGCAAGGTTTTCTGTAACTACACTACACTATGGCACGAGTGATTGCCATCGGCAGGGAATTCAACCTCACACCTTAGAACCTAGATGCAATGGTCACGTACAATGCGGTTTCAGAGAAACGCTTGTGGGACAAACGCTTAGGTTGTAGAATGGCAAGGTTTTCTGTAACTACACTACACTATGGCACGAGTGATGCCCCAGGGGTTGCAAGCGTCCATTAGGCTGCGTAAGCTGATGGTATCATCAGGCGGAATGCAGGCTTGTTCGCCACGTTAGTAATATAAAAAAAAATCTTTTACCTGAAACAATGATTGCATCTGACTGTTTGGTCACAAGTTCAGTTTCCCGCCCTGCTGCTCTTTGAGAACGCTAATCTCGAAATTATTGACGACAACACATACCTAGGGCAAATAGAGCAGTAAGGTTAGTCTAACTGTGAGAAAGAGGTTCTTAAAATCCAGCTCGGCTGGGCAGCTTTTGGAATAGTAAGCTTATTGATAATTTTTCAGTCAAAAATATCTCAATGTCTAAAGACAAAAGTGTGTGTGTGTTGCCAGTTATGACTTACGGTTCAGAAACGTGGTCTCTAAATGTTGGCCTTTGCAATAAGCTTAGAGTCGCGCTTTGAAAAAAATTGAAAGACGTACGCTAGATGTCTCTTTTTGCAAAGAATAAATATTGACTCTTGAAATAGTAGGTCACAAGGGACCAAAATAATGTATTGAGGGCGAGAGCGATTTTTTAATTTAGAGCGAAGCGAAGAATTCTAGAGTAGAATCTCGAGCGTTATTAGTGATTCTGGAGTAGAATCTTAAGCGTACCGAGGGATTCAAATGTGTTAATAAAATTAAAATTGTCTGTAATATTTTGATAAAAATAATAAAAAAAACTAATAAGTTTCCGCGATTTTTTTTTAAATTGGTTAACCAATGCCGCGTAGGCAGGCTATTTTTACTACCGGCCAGGACTTTATTGAAGTGAATTGCGTTCAAACTTTATAATTAAGTAGTGTTCCAAATTGAAAAGTCATTTCGTCACCGCTCGCCGGAATGACCCACTTTGCTCGCACTTATTGAGGAACCCTTCGCCTGTTTTGGAATAGATGGGACGAAAAAAACATATTATCCTACTATACTTCCCACATATAAATGTGAAAGTATGTCTGTATGGATGGATGTTTATTACTTTTTATAAAGATTTTATATAAGAGATAGAATAGTTTTTATTTTGAAAGTTCCCGTAAGGATAACTGTAACTGAGTTCCTCGTGGGGGAACTATATCAACAGCTAAAGTTTCTTTGGGAAACTTTATTACAGTAATCAAGGAATTGTAGTATATGACAATTTTCAGCTGTCCCTGTAACGGGTAAATTCTACGCTGCCCACGACCAGCTGATCGAAGAGTCGGATGAGGAGACCAAGAAGGTAGATGACTACTGTCACAACGTGGAACAAGCGCGGGCAAAAGGTCCTCAAAACAAATATCCTGCGCCGGCTACTGAAAACCAAGAGTGAGCTTTAACTATTTTTGTATACATTTACTCATGGTCTACTAAATATTTCCAACGGCTCCACCCGCCCTTATTTAAGTTAACGGCATCGAATTTCTACGTCAACTCCTAAATTATACTAATAAATTTGCTATAGCTTGCAGCTATAGCTGTAGGTGAAGGTAATCTATCCTATGTCTTCCCCCGGAACTCAAACTATCTCCATACTAAATTTCATCTAAATCGGTTCAGCGTGAAAAAGTAAGAGACAGACAGAGAAAGCAACTTTCGCATTTATAATATTAGTATGGATGTACTGCTCTGGCATAGTGGCACATTTTCTGAGCTGATACTTCGGAGGGAACGTTAATAAGTCCTGGCTGCGTTGTCATATGGCACTAGTCTAAAGGACAAGTGGCCTTATAGGCGGCTTCAACAGCGGTGATAGTAGAGTGGCTTGACAAAAGTCCGTCAATGTTCTGCAATTTCCACTGGGCCAGTGTGATGGGCTAAGGTCTTACCCTCCTTCTTCAAGAAGTCTCTGCAGTTGGGCGTTAGGCGTACAACGGTTGTGGCAAGGGATAAAACGTTCTATGCGAGTGGTCACAAAAAAATCGGCGGTAGCCATAGTGCATAAAGTGTTATAATTTAAATTGTGATGTGGTATATCTATCCATTGAAGTATTAAATAGCCTATAACTGTCCACTGCTAGATATAGGACTATACTAATCAACGCCGCCACAACAGATCCTCTGCCTTTCTCATCCAGACACCTTTTCAAGTCATCGGTCCACCTGGCTTAAAGGCGACCCACACTGCGCTTACAAATCCTTTGTCTCTACTCTAAGACTTGTCTGCCCCAACTGTCATTGGTTCTGCAACAAGAATTACCTGTCCATTGCCATTTCAGCTTGATTATTTTGTAGGCATTTTATTATATACTATAGTAAATTTATTCTAGCTTTTAATCATCGGATTTCGTTCGTGGTTTGAAGAACGTGGTGATATACCAAAATACCATTTTGCAATAGTACATTGTGCATTAAGGGTGGTAACGAGAAAATTACTAACGGGAGGATATTTAGTAGCCCGAGGCTCAAGACCAGAGGCTGTAATGACTCCAGTTTCTAATTTCCGTAGAGCCCGTGTTACACACAATGTTTTAATCACATTTGCGAGTTAATAAATAAAAGTATAGCGTGCATAAATATATAAACTTACCAAAACACAATTGCTATGATAGGAATAGAAGTAAAGACAACAACGCCACCGCCAGATATCAAGAAAATTTATGAATTAAAAAGTTTTTGATGCAGTTAAACTGTGCGCGTAGTTCATATGTTGAAAAAACAGCTTTTATACATGCTTAATGTAATAGATTTCCCCGATTACCGCCCCTGGGTTCTATGAACTCCTCTTTTGCTTTGAGGATAGTAAAATTTACAAAGAAAATGTCCGTGGGAGTAATTAAGGTCTTTGCACCCACTTTACCAGCACGTAATGACGGTGTTTATGAGTAAGTGTTATGAAAAAAACTATTTTTAACGGAATAGTTTTGAAAACCTCTGAAACTTACGAGTGAACTGTCATTGTCATAACAGCCACAGGAGTCCTTTCTACAATCACACTGCTCAACCTTAACATTGGGACTTCATCGTCACACCTTGGAACCTTCGTAATATCACGCACAGCGTGATTTACTTAGGTTGTTGAATGAGAATAAAGTGTGGGGATCCAAGAATGGAGTTATCAGTTTTTGTCAAAGAACCAAAGTTACCGACATAGCACATTAGTTAAAAAAATGGTGTGGCAATGGGCAGGCCACAAAGTTCGTTGAACCGATAACCAATGTGCAAGAAAGGTTCTTGAGAGACACTTGTGACCACTGATTTGAAGAATTAGCGTGGGACAGCCACAATTACGGACGGACGATCAGGTTAGAGCCGCAGAAGGCCCACAATCAAACAGGAAACATGGGGGAAGCCTTCATTCAGGATAGGACATTTTTCGGCTAAGATAAGAAATCAGCCATTATACTAATCAGTCATCATTCGGTACTTTGCTCCCTCGCAACCTAGTTGGTAGTGTGACCGACTGCAGTGAAGAGGATGTGGGTTTAATTCTCGTACTGGACAAACATTTATATGATAAACATTTGTTTTTGTCTTGAGTCTGGATGTATTTATGAATGATATGTCCTCTTCATCATCATCAGTCTTATACGTCCCCACTGTTGGGGCACGGTCTACCCTCAGAAGCGAGGGTGATTTAGGCATAGTCCACACGCGGGACCAGTGCGGATTGTGTGATACGTCTGTTTTTTTTTTTGACGTTACGATGTTTTCCTTCACCGAAAAGCAAGTGCTGGGAATAATCAATGTACGAATGATATGTATTAAAAATAAAGTATATTACTATACGGGCGAGTTAATATGACATCTGGACGTGTCTATTCGCTGTACAATGTGCAAAAAAATTGTCAGAGTAACTAAAAGGTGCAAGGGAAAAAATCCGCACTTAGAATATTTTCACGTCTGTTCCTTTGTTTTGGTTACGGTTAGGATGTACAAAACTGCTGGGGGTTCAAAAATTTTTTTCAAAAGGGGGTGTGTCGCTATGACAAACTATTTTTTTGACGATTATCAATAGAACACATTGCCATACCAACGTGGCTCCGTTCAATAAAAGAGTTCTCATACGGACACACCCCCTTTTGAGAAAAATTTAAACCCCTCAGCGGTCCGAGCAGGGGTCACAGAGAAAAGTGCTTCATAATGACGTTGCTGGCGATAATGAACTATACCGATTTGCATCATCAAAATGGCATGTTGTTGGAACACACCCTCTTTTAAAAAAACAATTCGTACAACTCTAGGGCCTGGAGAGGGGACACAGACAAAAGTGCTTGATGCAAACTTTGCTGTCGAAGATGTACTCTATCGATTTCCATCATTAAAATATATGGTTATAGGGGCACCAAAACAAAGTAAAACAACATAAAAGTCTGGTTTTTTTCCTTTGCACCCCCTTTTTTTCCCCTCTGACCTTGTTTTTGCACACTCTACATTAAATAGACTGCATGTACATGGTGTCATGTTAATTCGCCTGTAGTATTTGTATCCGTTGTAAGGTTTTCATAAAACAAGCTTTGCTTAGTTTGTCACCAGATGGCGTTGTGTAATATGTCCAAAATTATTATAATTAAATATACCCTTATAGTTTCGCCACGTCTGTCCGTCTGTCTGGCTGTCCGCGGCTTAGCTCAGAGACCATTAGTGCTGTAATTTGGCGCGGGTATACATATTAATTAGGCCGAGTGGTATAAAAAAAAATTAACGTCGGGCTTGGTCAGAAATTAGCTTAGCGGCACACTTTTTGTTTTTGTTTGTAAATTACGTAAATGGTGGTAGGTACGGAAACCTCAGTGCGTGAGTCCGACTCGCACTTGACCGGTTTTACATATACCTAATGACACTTCTATGTGATACCTGACGTTGTTTAACTTCGCTTATCATTTCGGATAGAGCAATGTTGCTGGGCCATGAGCTTATCCTTATAAATATAGTTGCTTTTAATCAGTAGTCTCCAAAGTGGTTCACGTGGACCCCCAAGGGTCCAAATCTACGTTGGTTTGACAAAAAAAATGGGAGTTCACAATTCGTACGCGGGGGTCCACGAAAATTAATCTACTTTTGATAGTGAAGAACTTAAATGTTGGCTTGACTTCACCTATCAATGTAGACAGATAATATATTAAGAAAAGCTAAGCTACTGTGACTTGTAAAATATTACTTGGTCTATGAGAAAAAAGTTTGGAAACCTCTGCTTTAAATGCAGTATCTACATTACACATTGTATACATCATGTTTTAAATATCCTTACAGATATGGCTGGTACTTCAAACCCCTGATGCCAATGGACAGAAACGACGAACGGTTCTATCATCCTCAGAAGGAGAGCAATCACACCAAGATTGAGGTTATCATTAGGATGTCTAATCCGAAGAGCAGAAAAGTTTAGCAAAGACTTAAGGTGTAGGAAAAATAAATTAATGTTGCATTGTCAATGTGTGTAATGTCCAAATATATTATTATTATATTATTATTATTATTATTTTATGATTAGTTATTGTCGATTAAAATTCAAAAATCGAAAAGTGCAGTGGTTTGTCTTTTCTTTATAACTCAACATCTCCGTTCCTATTCATTTTATGATAGTGTAGCGACAGTGGTGAGCTATCGATATATCGATGTGGGAGAATACAATCTACATCTATAGAATGGGGAGTCAATTATGTCTGTAATTCATAGTATGGTGACTCATGTAGGTATAATATTAAAATTGCATGAATGAGAAGTTCGAAAGTTTGAGAAATGATACGACCTTCATAGTGTTTTCAAGGTTTCGGAGGCAAAAAATAGGACTGGCAGCAACTATCTAACAAACAATTTTTCGTAATAATTTGTTTTTATTGAAATTGAAATATTTTGTTAAAAAAATTGCACAAAAAAACGAACCGATTTGATATTTTTGAAATAAATTTAACGCACACACATACACCCAAAGTGAGCCAAACTGTTCTCCAGGTCTCAAAACGATATAAAGTTCTCTTTTTGATGATTTGAAAATGATAGATTGTGTACGTTTTGTAATAAGGCATGTTAAAAAAATAAAACTTTGTTTTTCATAACTATATTAATGTTAAATGAAAGAATTTCACTCATCGCGTATCTCCTTAGAGGCGTATTGATTCCAGCTTCTAGAAGATTTACTGTGGTAGTCGCTTCTGTCCAAGGGCTGTAAATGAGCACCAGCAACACGGTCTCTGAAAAAGGTTTTTATATATTTGAGCTGCCTGTCGAAGTTTTCTCTAAGGATTCTTCAGAAAGGAAGTAATTAGATTTTGAAAAGCTAGGCAACACGCAAGTAATACCCTGGTGTTGCACGCGTCCACGGGCTTTACATAAAACGGACCACCATGGTGGTATGGTTAATTAAAAGGGCTTGGGGTAACTAAACAATACAGGTTTATAAAAAAGAGTATTATAATATTTCAATTTTCAAAATAGATTTATGCCGTCCGAAGCAAACTTTGTTTAGAAAAATGTTAACGTTTGTCCCTCAATTTATAGTATGCTTGGCAACCCCATGCTCCGTTCACCTTACTCTTGTTTTTGTTATCTATCTATGCTACTCATTGATTACTGCTAACTAGGACTAGGCTTGTTTGCCACCTAGTTGTATATAAAAAAAAGGGATAAGCAAGCCATTATTAGACTCTCTAAAACTCCGTTAAAACGCGGACTTTTCATAAAAAGAACATCAAATGTATCAGTTGTAACAACTTAAGGGCCCTATTACACCCCACTAGCGCCGCCATTAGATATTCTCAATTTTCTCTAAAAATAGCTTATGATTAGCTTTATATTTGCGACATTTGGATTTTAGAAATTCGTTTTCTACGAAGAGAAAATTTAGGATATCTAATGGCGGCGCTAGTTAGTTAGTTGTTATATGCGCCTTAACGCCTACAATCATTTTTGAGTCTATCGAGTCAGAATTTCTTTGAGTGGCAAGATGGTGTCAAACCTGGCAAGCTAAGCTCTTTTGAACATGCATGAATGTTATTGTTATGCATATCGGGTTCCACAATTTTTGTAGCGTTTTGTACGGTGGCGTGCGATATCCTAGGTATGGATACGTGCAAATGTGTGTTCTACGCTAGCGGTCGAAGAACGGTCACAGAGAGGTATTTATTTCTTAATAGACTAACGCAAACTCCTCATAGGTCTTGGCGGTGTATATAGCGTCACACTTTACGTCATTGACGCGCCAGTACTTTCGATCTTTCTCCACGCACTCTCGGAGCTGACTCTCCATGGCTGCAAAGTCTTCTTGGCCTAAGGGCTTGTCCATGACTTCTATTGTATTATTTGTATATTTATTATTTCTAGATTAGTGAATAACACCTCAGTTTACAGAAATCAATGATATTAGTTTATTTTAGCTCCATGGCAACGTGCGAAAGAATGAAAGGATAGAGATTCATTAACAATTTTACATATGAAACTTTGTTTGTGTATCGATGTCGATTACCAGTGTGGTCCGCGCAATCTTTCGACTTGTGATATCGACACGATGGCAACAAAAGTGTTTTGTCGATAAGGGTCACGCCTCGTCAAACATTTAAAAAAAACAACGGCATCTAAGAATATTGTTCCGAGATCTAAACAAGTTTTAAGATTTTTAGAAAATGTTTATAGTTATTGCTTTAACAAAAAAAAAATTAATTTAGAGGAAGAATGGCAAAATCGCAAAAAAGTGCAATAGTCCAAGATCCAGAGCGATCCGACATAGCTTATTTTCACAAAGATGAAACCTTAGGTTCTCAGAAGAGGTTGAATACCTGCGTGCTTGTGGAGCTACCCTTGTGACACCTGGGCAGGTACCAGATAAGAAAGGCAACTAAAAATAAGAGTTACTTAACTTAAATTTAAATGGCTGATTTTATATATGTTTTGTAGAATATTATCCTAAAATAGTATTATTAGTGTCAGACACTTTCCATGGGCCAAAACTTTTGTCAGACGCTCTAAAGCTCCACAAAAAAATTAATGAACTTTACTTTTTTTTATATTTACTACAGTTTGTCTGACAAATGAAATATAACTTCGTAATAATTACCTTAATAACATATTTAAAAATCAGACATATAAAAATAAGTAAAGTTGATTTATTCTTTGTTATGTCAGTCAAATCAGTTTTGTCAGATCGCTCTGGGATCTGTATTACAAGTAAACTATATATAACATTTAAACTTAAAGGATTATACGTATATGTATATGACACAAGTTTCCTTTTATACAAGTAAATACTTAGTGCAATATAAATTTATATAATTGGGTACGAATGGGTTGCTAAAATTATTAAAAAACACGCGCAATCTCATACGTGTATACATATTTGAAGTTTTTATGTTTTTACCATTTTCTCGTCATTAAATCATTTCTATAATATAGTGGCGGGAACAAGTAGGCCGCATAGCGCCATCGGCAGAAAAATAAAGGAAAAAATTACATATTTTGTTTTGTTTTCGTACCATAAGATAATACGCTTGTCGTCCAAACCTTTCAGCCCAGGCTTCAAAGATGGCAGTGATTTCGATTAGAAGCGCGCCATCTTGTGGGACGCAAACTAAAGGAGGAAGGTAATATACACTGTGGTAATATTTTTAGTAGTATTTTTTACCACTCTATTAGTTATATCAACTGGCTCGTTTTTTTATAAATATATGTAAAATGTGTCATTCACATCGCTATACAAGGACGGATAGAAGTTTTTTTTTTTTTTTTTTTTTAATTTAGTAATTACAATAATATAAAATTATTTTTTACTGCGAAACCTCGTAAGACATTTCTAATACTGTGCTCTGTTGTCACAATTCAGTAAACTCTCAGGATCTTTCTCGCAGATGAAGGGAATTCGGCCATTACATTCCATATCATCCAGGAGTCCTGTACGGAACACGGCTCCACAATATTGGTTACCATTGTAGTTGTCCGGCTGACCTTGACCGAATTTGTCATATCCAGCCTCCGAAAGTGTCTGACCTGGGAAATATAGTCAATTTTAGTAAAGGAGTTTTTTTTTTTTAATACCACTAAGGTGGCAAACATGCTTACGGTCCACCTGATGGTAAGCGGTTACCGTAGCCTATGGACGCATGCAACACCTGGGGTATCACTCGCGCGTTGCCGACCCCAAACTAGTATAATAAAACATTCTTTAAATGATAAGAATGTTCCTAACATTATTTTTTTCCAGCGCAGTGATTAGTTTCGAGGCACCAAATGTTTAATGATTTCCGGATTTGGATTCTAATAGGAAGTTGTAATTAAATTTAAAGTTATATGTTCTTGCATGAGTTGAAATAAGAAGAGGTGATTCTAATACTGAATTGGTACAACATCTGCTTGTTCGAAAAAATACTTATAATGCGCAATATATGACTCAAATCTAAAAATATTTTTTGAAGGCAACCATTTATGGAACAGCTATCATATGCATATATAATAATACAGTGTTATTATTTATACTTACACATATGGTAGCTTAGGCTTTACTGACTTATGCAAATTACAGTCGATGGACCTCTAACTCACAGATGATTCGAAGTGTGTGTGTTCAAAGATTTCGTACATACCATGGACAGTAATCCATTCTCCATGGTCTTCGTGATCTTTGTACCCAATAGTTGCGCCTCCTTTGTACGCAGTAGGTGGTAAGGAATTTTCAGGGTTTCTTGCAAGAAGTTCCCTCACGATTTGTGCTTCTTCTTCGCTGTTGATGATGGCCAGGTAGCCTCCTTCCGCTTCACATATTGCGTAAGCCTTGGACCAGGTACGAGGGCTACGGTGGAACTTGTAGCAGCTTCCTGTCCTGATTTCCAGACCGTATTCTAGAAGTAGATCAGGTAACAGACCACATAAATTGTATGCTCATGTATCATAACTATATGATAACTGATATAGGTGATACATGGCCGCAGCCGTTATACGCCCCAGTTCAGGGCCTGTGCCTCTAGTTAAGAGTGCGATATTGACAAGTATGCTTATTTCTGTAATACTATAAATGTGCATGTAAATTTACTAAAAATCATTATACAATGTCTTTTCGTTACTATTAGATGTATTTATTATATACTTCTTAAGTAATTACAACCATAATGACGCCTTGAACTTAATTTTTTTGTATGGAATTTAATATTTTGATTGTTTTGTTGTCATTTTTAGGGTTCCGTATCCAAAGGGTAAAAAACGGGACCCTATTACTAAGACAGCTGTCCGTCCGTCCGTCCATCTGTCTGTCACCAGGCTGTATCTCATGAACCGTGATAGTTAGACCGTAAAAATTTTCACAGATGTTTTTCTATTACCGCTTCAACAACTAATACTAAAAAACAGAATAAAATAAATATTTAAGGGTGCTCCCATTCTACAAACGTGATTTTTTTTGTTCGTTTTTGCTCGATATTGATAACGGTAACAGGAAGAAGCTTCAAATATTCAAATAAAATTTAGTTACATATTCACTTTATGAATAAATAATTACATAAAAATAAAACAAATATTAAAGGGGGGCTCCCATACAACAAACGTGATTTTTTTGTGGTTTTTATAGGTGGTACGGAACCCTTCGTGCGCGAGTCTGACTCGCACTTGGCCGGTTATCTTTTTTACTTTTTGCTACAACTTATAGTCAATGCACAACCAATTCTAATTCTTCAACCGACTTTTATAACAAGCAAATGCAAAACACGCTTTTAACATTTGTACAAGTGTTCAAACAATAGTGGTCACTTGCAGATGATTTTTTTTACTCGCTTAGTAAAATAGAGCAAGTTTTAAATATTTTTTTTCAATCCTTCAAATGCTATATTTTGGCCACAAAATTTGCACAAAAAGGTGTATTTACGCGTTTTAGTCTATGTTCTAGTCTTAAAAAAGAAGGTTAAGGCCACAATTCAACAATAGCTGTGCAAAAGTTGTATTAAATTGTTTACACAGTACCAAAAATAAAAACCCAAAAGCAATTATTGAAAACCATTTATTCAAAGATCTGTTTGTTTACATTGCATCTGTTATAGCCTGTCAATTATTGCTTTCAACTTTTTAACGGTCTAAATCTGAATTTGTATGCAACAAAAAAAAGTTGATTCAAGTATTGCAAGTACTTAAGCTCTGAAAAACAAGCAATTAATGGTATTCAACTTTTTGTGTTTTTCTGTTAAAAATGTCGCTAAAGATAAAAAAAACGAGTTACACTCCGGGAGTGCCGGCAGAAGTGAAAACCTTTACACACGATTCGCGCTTAACACTCAAATATGTCACAAGACATGTCTTTGACATGTCAAGAAATAATAATGTTCGTTTATTTACTTTTTTGACGTAGTATATTTGACATCGCAACCTGTTTTAGAATTAAAATTCCATATCCAACCTCCCTGTACCTACTACTCATAATCGCGAATACTAAAAATAAAAATTATAATAGGCGTGGCATTACGGTTTCCGTCTTACGAATTTCCACGATTAGGACACGTGACCTGACGCGAGTTTATCATTTTTTACCCATACCAAAAAAAGTGCACAACGCCGCTAAAGAAGTTTTCACTTCAAAAAATCAGGTCGGTGTACTTGATAAGAGTGATCGAACTCTACCGTCATTTTATGAGTGTTTGTGGACCACTGAATATGTTATTTATGGAAATAGAGAAGCTTGAACAGCAGCTTTCGGAACTTTTGAATTCGGAGTCGAAGGGTTCGGCCCGAAATAAATTACAAATAAAATAAAAAATTTAGGAACTCAATATCAATCTGAAAGTAAAAAGGTAAAAAGTTCCATGAGTACAGGTAAGGCTCAGCATTCAAAGTTCAAAGCAAACATTGCATTGTTGTTTACACACTGTTCGGAGTGTTGCAAACGTTGAATTCAATTAATTGAAGAAAGTGGTTATACAATTTAAATATTGTATTTAACGTACAATAAAGATGCCTCGTCTTAATTGGCCTTGTCATGTGTACGCATATTTCACAATTACATTTATAAAAACAAAATATAAAATCAGTTTTATTAATTATCTTTGGTACATAGAGAATCACCTGAAAAATATAGGAATAACATAAATTTTATATATATATATATATATTACATATAGTTATGAACTGATTGAAGAGTAGTGGAAAATGCGTACACTTTTCCTATAAGAGTGTTCACATATCACAGCTCTATCTAAACATTCCTTCCAATTCGTATAAAACCTAGTGACTTGCACGGAATTGAATCCAATATCGCTTTTGCTAAGCTGAAAACCGTAAACCTAATCTTTATCAGCCATTTTAGTTATTTGTCAAACCTATTATCTAATTAATTAATTCAGCATATTGAAATATAAATTTTTCAGAGTGTGAAGTGACACCATAAAACATTTTTTCTGTGCTTTTACAATAGTTGATACACTAAAACACTGCGTATTCTTACCCCAACAGATAAAGCTCACAATAAAGTTAAAAATCAAAATAATGGCGGCTGATAGGTGATTAATTACTGGATTCCAGCAACAATCAAAGTATACCTAGAAAATTCCCAATACAACACAAGATCCCTACGTCCTTGTGTATTACGATTACACATAATTAAATAAACCAAATATAAATAAGTAAAGCAAGAAAAAACGTAATCGGCAGGAAATTCATTCTCACACTTTAGAACCGAAATGGTCGCGTATCGTTTCAGAGAATTCTCTAAGGACTACATTATGGGGTTCTTCAAGAAAGAAGTTATTAGATTTTTTTAAGGGTCGGCAACGCGCGTGTGTTACCCCTGCTGTTGCAAGCGTCCATAGGCTACGGTGAGCGCTTACCATCAGGCGGGTCGTAAGCTTGTTTGCCACCTTACTGGTATAAAAAAGTTACATGCAGCTTTTTAATCACCTATGCCGCGAACTATCTGTATGTGTTACCAGTTTCGGCGCTTCACAGAGCGGCGCTGATTCGTTCAGAAGCAAGAAACGATGTGTCTATAAAATCGTGATCATATTCACTGCGTATACTTTTCGGGCGCGTATAGTGACCTCACGTGACTTTATATTGAAAGTTTAAACGCCCATTTCCCGCTGCGTATAGGAAACCACTCGAGTTCCATACAGCGCAATGGAATGTCCGATTTAAATCATTCAAAAAGAAATCTACAGCTACTGTAACCGCCGTGAATACAAAGTGATTTATTTAGATACCAAGGTACGAATAACTCTCTAGTCTAGTTTGGACCAGCTATATGAAACTTTTTTATTTATTTCTTTTCCACGTCTGTTAAAGTTGCAGGGAGAAACATGAGATACTCGTAATAACGAAAAATTAAAAGATACTTTGCAGAGAGAAATCTTTACTAATATATAAAGCTGAAGAGTTTGTTTGAACGCGGTAATCTCAGGAACTACTGGCCCGATTTAAAAATTCTTTCAGTGTTGGATAGCCCATTTATCGAGGAAGGCTATAGGCTATATATCATCAAGCTAACACCAATAGGAGCGGAGCACCAATGAAGAATGTTTCAAAATCGGGTTTTTTTTTATCCTTCTGAGAGCTTCCGCTGCATGCTCTGCGTAAACGGTTTAAGTTTCGCAAAAATCATGAATGACAGAATTGTTACCCTTTAAAAGTTTTAAAAAAGAGTCCGCGATATTTAAGGTTGGCTCACTATAACCTTTTTTATGCTTACCAAATTTGTTCTAAAATAATGCATTATTTGCGAAGGTGTTTTTATAAACACGATATTAATCTTTATCCAAATAAATACGTTATTAATCACAAGTATTTAATTTAAAACCAAATTGCCCTTTACATCATTCGATTTCAATGAATATCGTAGGAGATATCGCAGTTTTAAAATAACGTCGCAGCAAAATAATTATGAAGTACTGCGCGCGCATTTATGATGTGCGAAGCCGGCGGGCAGTCATGAGGGGGAAGGGCGGTACGTATTATTCAAAAATATTTTACCTTCTGTGTTTTTAGGGTTCCGTAGCCAAAAAGCAAAAAACGGAACCCTTATAGATTCGTCATGTCTGTCTGTCTGTCCGTTTTTTCCGAAACTATAAGAACTATACTGTTGAAACTTGGTAAGTAGATGTATTCTGTAAACCCCATTAAGATTTTCACACAAAAATAGAAAAAAAACAAAAAAAATTTGGGGTTCCCCATACTTAGAACTGATACGCAAAAATTTTTTTTTCATCAGACCCGTACGTGTGCGATGTCGATGGATAGGTCTTCAAAAATGATATTGAGGTTTCTAATATTATTTTTTTCTTCCACACCAAAGTGGTAAAATGTGTGTTCCCCCCCCTGTAACTTCTAAAATAAGAGAATGATAAAACTAAAAAAAATATATGATGTACTTCCACCGAAAATTGGTTTGAACGAGATCTAGTCAGTAGTTTTTTTTAATTCGTCATAAAACCGCAATTTACCTTTACCAACTCAAATATAAAAATATTTATGTTTGTGTTTGTAGATTACATAAATGGTGGTAGGTACGGAACCCTTGGTGCGCGAGTCCAACTTGCACATGGCCGGTTTTTTTTTTATAATAATTTGAGGAGTTCCCGTAAGAATCCTACGCCGATAACCATATTTAGAGCGGGCGAAGCCGCTGGCAAAAGCTAGTATGATATAACAGTGAAAAATAAAAAAGATACATTTCAGGGAGAAACATGAGATAACCGTGAAAAATTTGAATATTTTTGTAATAACAACTCTTACCATTATCAACAGTTCCACAACTATTTAATTCTACACTGTTGTTGTATTTATAACAAATAAACGGACGTGTTTGGTCGCAATTCAAGTCCACCAGAGATCCGTATTTGTTAAGAGCGATGCAGTTTTCTGGGTCTTTAGAGTTATTTGGCTCTCCTTCAGCCCATGTGTGAGGAATTCTTGATAGAGGTGTTCCTAAAACAACAATTGAAATATTATGATTTTATTTAAACACTCACACCCTCTCCAACTCTTTCTCTATCTCTTACATACAAAGACACCAAACATCACACAAATCTGCTTTTTAGATTTTACAACAACCAAACTTCTTCTTTGAAAGTAAAAGTTATTAAAAACATCACCATTAAAATTAAACCGTCCAAAACTTTACTAAAGCAAACAAAGATAAAGACGTTTGCCTTGCCTTGAAGTTAAATGGCAACTCGCAGTAATAGATGAACATAATTTTTCTAAAAAAAACTAAATGCCTCGTCGGCTTTAGGGGTTTAATTTTGAAGCTATTATTTTTATTTTTGGAGTTTACTCCTTAAAAATCCATGTCATTTATAGTCTTAAACCCTTGTTGGAAAATAGATGTTTTTTTTAACGCTACGCGGTATTTATTACTTGTAATTACACGTGGCAGTGGTAAACATAATTAAACAATTAATTTCACATAATTCTGGTTTCCATTTACAAATTTATATACGACCTCGGGATCTGACCTAAAAGAATTACTATTAAAAAAAACAAATCAAATCGGTAAAAGCCGGTGTTCTCAAGGAAACAGAATTTATAAAATTAAAATTTTAAAAATTATAAAATTATTTTAACATTTAATACATAATTATACAAAAAATTAATATTTTCATAACCAATTCATAACCCTTACGAATATATATGTTGTACACTATTTTAGTATCAAAGCCCTCCCTTGTCATTTAAAAAATAGTGTATGCCAGGCCAGATCTGAACAATGCTCTTTATATAGGTATTGTGAGTTATTGGTTTCTACTTATCACTTTTACACCGCGTCACCTAAAAATTACGATAAATATATACCATAGGTCTCTTTATGAATACTACCAATGAAAATGGTTTTGGAAAAAATCGGTTCATATTTTTATAATTTCATTATACATATATTTAAATATCCGCAATAATTCTTATCTACGGAACCCTAGCTTAATAGTCGTGTATGACACTGACATGGCCGGTTATATTAAATTGTTTTAACTGTAAATTTTAACACATAAAAACTAACCTTCTATAGAAGTAAAGATTCTTTTAGAGTACATGGCGTTGATTCCAGTAAATACTTGGCCTGATGGGATATTCTTCATCCGGATGATATTTGTCATTGTTGCCAGGAGTTCCGGGGTTGGCGACGCCAGTTGTGCTCCTGATGTAAAATTTATTTAAATCAGGGTTTTAGTAACTTTGAAATCTAATTTTAATCGTAAAATCCTATGGAATGAGACAAAAGTATTAGCCTGTGCATCCTACCTATCATGCATGACTTACGCTGCTGCCGAAACGTAGACACTTACATCGGCCTGTCCAGTTTTTTAGTGATGAAGTCAGCAATGAGCACGAAAGAGAACTGAAGACACCAACATAGCTCGTAAAGTAGCAAGATAAAGTGGCAGTAAGCTGAGCTTGTCGGTCGGAGGACCAATTGCTGATGCAGCAAATGAGTCCTAGAGTGAAGACCGCGCACCGGAATGCAAAGCATGGGTAGTCTTCCACCTCGATGGACTTTATAAGAAGGTGACCCGTGGTGGCTGGATGCCGAGGGCAGAGGACTAGTAGAAAATGCGCGCCATGGAGGAGGCTCCTGTCAAGCAGTAAGCTGATGTGATGATAAACACTGTTTTAGCCTGTAGCATTATTTTTTATATTTTCGCTAGAATAATCTTGAAATTTAGGATTGTTTTCGTCTTAGGACCTTAATATGCTTCTTGTGATAAAATTCTAAATTCTAATAAAAAAAATTATCAAAATAGACCTTTCTAATTAAAAATGGCTTTTAAAAAACACAGAAATGCTTAGGTTAGTTAATGTGTGAGCTCCTTTCAAGGTTTGCTATAGGAACAACAGTATGGGGTTCTATAAAAGAAAAGTGATTGAATTTTTATATGGTCTGCTATACGCAATCGACGCCTCTGTTGCTACAAGCGTCAATAAAGTACGGTGATCGGTTAATTTCGAACGGGCAGTCGGCTTGTTTGCCACCTTGGTGGTAAAAAAAAGTTTATATGCATTTTTTTTATATTTTGGCGGTATACTTAATAATAAAAATGCTGTGTCACAAGGCGCTACGAAAAAAAGTGCCAACAATTTTTACCTTCGTAATGGCATGCCATTCGAGCTTCCTGCCAAGTCGCTGGCTCTTCATGGAACTTAAGCCAACCTTCACACTCCCCGTAGAAGTTGTAGTCACATCGCCAACGATTTGCACCTGATCGCAAGTAAGAGAAATTATTGTACATGTTAAGTTACTTGTGGTTTTCTATTTCTGTCTAAATGCACAAACAAACGTACTATTTTCAATACGATAAATACGATATAAATAAATTCATATATTTCAATCTTTGGATTGATTCGTCTTTACCATGATACATGAGATAATTTTCTGTTTTTGGCATAGGTGTGGCCTCCTCCTTCCCAAAATAATTATGGTAGAATATTTAGTAATAAAGAACAAAATAAAAAACTAGGTTAGTTAATTAGATTTAATATAATGAGAAGTTAAAAGTAAAAATTTAGTAGGGTAGGTAAACAGATAATATACGCGGGGAGCAAAGTCGTGGATAATATGCCGCGTCTAAGGATTCCTGGTATGTCTCGGTAAAATACCACTGTCCTTTTAGTGACGGTGGCTATCGGCGACGTAGAATTCCTACGGCAAGTCCTTGATAAAAAGTCATAATATTATGGAAATAATTTACTGAAGTATATGTGAAGAAAATCCATAAATATTACAAACATATTCTGAATCGTAAAATAAAAGAATAGAACTCACTTATCAATCCAGTACAATTCAAAAGTGCAAATACAGATAAAAATAGCTTCATTTTTGTGCTGTGCTTCTTTCCAATGCTGAGTAAAGCAGCCAATTGGTTTTAATGTAAACCAAGTCTTTCTACTTATACGTAAATAACAGATAATAATTATGTGTAGGTAGGTAGTCGGGGAATTCTTTGGTGCACTGACCTTGTTAGTCATTGATTATATTATTAAGTAAGAATTCCGTATTGAGTTTTACGAACGAACGACATTGGAATCAATCTAGTTTTTATTATACTGCAATTATTGTGGCAAACAAGCTTATGTTAAGTGGTCACTGTAGTATATGAACAGTTTACCGCTTGTATAATGGGCTGTGATCTGAGGAATTGTTCGAAATTATGCCCACGGCTAATTTCTACCTAGCACCGCTCAGCATCGACAGGGAATTCACCTCACATTTTAGAACCTAAATGGTCACGCACAGTGACTTATTAATTACTTAGACTTTCGTAATTATTTAGGGAATATGTTATTTTGCCTTGTTATGTATTTGTCTATTTAATCCTAAGGCCCCACTTTATAACCAGTGTCTGGACACATCGCACTTCATGATTCCAGATAAGAAACGTGTTTTCAACAAACCAGACTGTTATCATGTTCGCAATATGTTGTAAGTGCTTTTTTTATACTTTGATATCGATTATCTAAACATAAATAAAATTATTAGTAACTAAGTCACCTACATTTGCATTTGATACCTATCTAGAATGTGATTTTACTGTGTTATTTTCAACATGAAGGTTAGGTTAGGTTAGGCCCACGAGGTTTTAAGCGGTGGAGTCGTCACTCTTGCGTTGCAGCGTGTTAAAAAATTCATTTACTTTACTCTCTTTAAGCGCCCATAGGCTACGGCACAGAACATTATAAGTCTGGGGTGTACCCCAGGTTACGGTGACCGCTTAAGATCAGGCGGTCCGTAAGCTTGTTTGCCACCTTAGTGGTACAAAAAAAAAAAAACTCTTAAGGAATCCCATATTTTATACTAAAGGGATAAACTACTCACTGAGGGAGTTCGTTCCAGGATCTCAGCGTTTACAGAAGAAACACCTCTGAAACCGCACAATTAATATAAATCGCGACACGTAAGTTGAATCGGCGCTGTTACACATTTTTGGTTCGTTGGCACATTTGTCCGTACTGAACCTGCTCAGACAACCGCCACTTTGGTTCATCTACGTGCCGCGAACTATATATACACGATCGCGGCGAACAATGAATTTCTCATACAAACCTAATACAAAAATAATTTTCAATTTAAGAATATTTCAACGCATATATGCTGTTATTCGGATAAAGACAGTATTTACCTAGGGTCCTGTTCAAATATTTTTATCAAAATATTTACCTACTTAAAAATATAAGAAATTACATTTCGTACGTTTTTACGCTGTGAACGATGTATTTTCCGCCTATTTGTATTGTATTAAAAACTGAATCATTCATAATGCAATTATAATAGAACCACAGCTTATTGTCAAGTTACAAAATGTCAAAAGCATGGTTCCACAAAATTTGGTTAATTGGGCTTTTTTTGAACGGAGATATTTTTAGATGATAACAGTTAATTTTTTATTCCATAATGTGGGAATAACATCTACTTTGTTGTATCTAAAAAGGCCAGTCATTTTTCTCAGTATTTTAGGAGAAATTTACGTTTTTCATAAATTAGTGTTCTAGGGACTGACGAGACATGCTAGGGACTGACGCCAAATACGGTTGTTATGTTTAATCACATTTTTATTGCAAAATTAACCAAAACAAAAATATATACCTCTCATATTATAACTTATTATTATTATAAACAGTCCAATTATAAGTAATTCTGTACTTATCCACAATCTTAAATCTATAATCAGTCCAAGTCTTAAAAATATCCAAAATACTCAATTATATTGAGGTAGGAAATCCAGTAAATATCTTCTTTGTTTTTTTATTTGTCTGAGAGTAATGCATTCTTTTTTTCCTGCCGCCTGTGAATAATTTCTTCAAGTCTCTTTCTGTTGCACATAGCTTTAAATTTTGTACGATTAAATCCCATCCGTTTGTTTGTAATAGCTTTCTTTCGAAATCTCCATATCTTATATTTATGTGCCATTGGACTGGACAAAATCGTTTCTAAGCAGGCTTTTTTCTGGTGTGTTTCAATTTTTTTTCTAAAATTTGCGCCAGAATAATCTCGCCAAACAATGCTTTTCTTACCAATTCTGTTTTCTGATTAGGGTGTTTTGCCATTTCTTCAATTTTACTTTTTGTTGTGAGTGCTTTCTTTACTTTTATCATCCTACGTTTCAGTCTTCTGTTTCTTTGTTGTTCTATTGCAAGTTTTTTCTTTAAATACCCCATACGTGTGGGGTATCTGTGGATAGGTCTTCAAAAATGATATTGAGGTTTCAAATATAATTTTTTTCTAAACTGAATAGTTTGCGCGAGAGACACTTCCAAAGTGGTAAAATGTGTGCCCCCCCTGTAACTTCTAAAATAAGAGAATGATAAAACTAAAAAAAATATATGATGTACACTACCATGCAAACTTCCACCGAAAATTGGTTTGAACAAGATCTAGTACTTAAGTAGTTTTTTTTTAATTCATCATAAATCGTATACCGCAATTTACCTTTCAATCAATCAATATAAAAATATTTTTGCTTGTGTTTGTAGATTATATGAACCCTCGGTGCGCGAGTCCAACTTGCACTTGACTGGTTTTTTTTCCGTTGAACAATACTGCTTCTTCTCGCTTCAGCTCTTCTTTTTCTCATTCATTACAGGAACGTCAGAAATACTTTCCTCGTCCGATGACGGCGGCGTATTTTGCTGCATGTATTTATCAGTATTTCTACAAACCTTTTGTTTTTTTCTTTACTCTGATGAGTAGACTGTCCATTTTTTCGTGCTTTTCTGTGTTAACGTGGAGTCATGTCCTTTAAAAATTTCCTTTGACCTTTTTCTTTTTTTTGTTTAGATATTTCAGTCGTTCATTTTTTTTGTACTCTGCCAGTAAAAAAGGGTCATTTTTAATTTTTTCCAACCGTCAATTTGCCTGTTCTGACTTTTTTTTGCGATTTCTTCTTTAGACAATATTTTTTTCTTTCTAGGCACCATATTCTACAACAAATACGGCTTTTTAATTTAAAACCATAGATCACACAATATGACCGTCAGTCCCTAGCTGTTGAGTCAGGCCCTAGGCACTTTTACGACGAGGGCCTGACGGTCTAGGGACTGACAAAACAAAGTTAAATCAAATGTAACTTATTATATAAAATAATCATCAAAACAAACAGGTGATCATAATAACAAGGCAGAGAAAGCTCAAACATACAATTCATAATGAGAACAATTATTAATTAACTATCTTTAAAACGACTTACCTAGGGCCTGAGAGTTTGACTGGCACAGAACGTGTTTCCGCGGCAAAGTCGGCGACCGCACTAACAACAAAATGGCCGACGCAGCATAGTTCGTTTTTACAGCAAACTTCACATCGTTGCTTTCGTATGAGCAATTTGTGGAAACCGCCTTATGCACAGATGCAGCGTATTTTTAAATTTCATAAGTGTCTAGGGCCTGATATTATTTATTGCTTACACTTTTTGACTTAAATAATGTAGTAAAAATATTGTTATTTCAAATTAAATCGTAATGATAAAGTTAGTGATTTAATAGTTAATGTGTTCACGCTGAATTGAGTCCAATAACTATAATAGAATTAAAATTACGGTGGAACTTGAAATTATTTTGGGAAATTTTACATGGCTAGGGCCTGATATTTAAGGTGCGAAATGTCGATTTTTGGGAATAAAAAATATTGTGATATATACCAAAGTGAGTGTCCAAATTAAATGAACTTTGTAATATCGCTTAGTAATTACAAATAATAAATAAGATTAATATAATTGTAAATATAGATGCAAACACCAAGTTAACCAAATTTTGTGAAACCACCCAAAGAGAAAATTAAAAAATAATCAAGTTATATTCATTATTTTTGGTATTCACGCACCTTCGAATTTCGCTTAAATTTTGAACAGCTATATAGCTGTCTCTGGTCGCACGGGGCGGACATCGACGACGGCAGCGGCGCGGGAGCGGTAGGGGGGTAAGCGCTCGCAGGTTATTAGGTTATATACTACAAGCTTTTGCCCGCGATTTCACCCGCATTTATCGGCAGCTGAGGTGACATATCACAAAAAAAATACTTTTTGCACTAAGGATGTTTTGAATAAAATAAAATTAAAACGAAAACAAAATTATTACTACTAAAAACAAGGACGACTTCAAATAACCGACCGCAATTACTGTATTTTTATCGTATGGACCCCGAAAGGACTGTCTCATGAAAGAATAAAAAAAGACAATGAATTCTGTCAAAGTCAAAGTAATTTTTTTTTATTCAAATTAGGATTTTACAAACACTTTTGAATCGTCGAAGTTATGAAATATTATTTTTATGTACATATAAAAGATTTTCATATATGTACTGCGACGCTAAAGTTAAAATATTTACTTCCCTAAACCTATCCCTCAGAGATATCCTAGATCCTAATTTATAAATAGCACGAATTGCCCGTTTTTGTAACAAAAATCTTGTATTTAAATCAGCAGTGCTACCCCACATTAAGATACCATATGTCATTAAACTATGAAAATAGCTAAAATATACTATTTTTGCAGTGTCGACATCGATCAACTGTTTTATTTTCTTGATCGTATACACAGCACAGCTAAGTTTTTGGCTAGGTTGTGAATATGAGGAACTACCCCATTGAAGTTTAGAGTCCAGTGTTATCTGGAATTATATTGTACAGAAATTAGAAATTTTTTAAGCGCACATTAACTGAATTTATAGATCAGTAATAAAAGTTAAAATATATACCATAACGGTATATTTGTGACCCCTACTAACGACGGAAATACGATATATTTTTTGGGGCTTTTCTTTCTTCTCTAAGAAATGTAAGGATACGACTATTACTGAGGAGGAGACAAATCAAATAAATTCTGTAATTTTTTGCATTACTTCCATCAAGCAATGTTGTTACTGTTATGTTTAATTTCCTTGACGAATATATGTAAATAACTGGAACTGGATATGTCCGTAAATCTTCTAGTCGACATGGTCACCCTACTGACTTTTTTTTTAGCCAAATTGCAGACATCTGAAGATAGTTGCGCTGTCCCGTGAGAAAGATTGATGGTATGTTGTAGTTCCAGTATAAACGGATATAAGAGGAGACAATGATTCCATATACCATAGGCCCGCGAAAAGACCGGATTCTAGAGAGAATTCCTTGAATTTTTAATAATAAGATTCTTTGAATTTTCATGTCATTATTTCTTTTCATTTTAGACTTCCGTATTCAGCGGGTGCCAACGGAGTCCTATTACTAAGGCTAGGCTACTAGGCTAGGCTTTCTGTCTGTCTGTCTGTCCGACCATTAAAGGGCTCTATCTTTTAGATCGAAATAGGTAAAAGCCTGAAATTTTCAAAGAATATGTGTTATAACAGTGAATTATCTAACAAATAAGTAAGAAAAAAATTAGTACTACTCAAACTTTAAACTTGCCGTGATTTTAGTGTGAGCTCTAAAGTATAACAACAAATAATAAAAACCGGCTAAGTGTGAAACGGGCCCGAGCCATTACCACCCTATATTACCTTTATTTTATGAGATCTATTTGCGTATATCTACACTTAAAATTATAAAGAGGAAAGATTTGTATTTTTGTATGTTTATAACGAATAAACTTTAAAACTACTGGACCGATTTCAAAAATTCTTTCCCCATTAGAATGCTACATTATCCCTGAGTAAAAAAGGCTATATTTATTACTAGGAAAATTAGGGGTTCGTATTAAAACTTAAATAATGTTACCTAAGGTGTAAAAAAATTAGCAATTAAATGTCTTTCATCGCATGCGCTGCAAAACTATTGAATGTTATAACTTTACTTATAATTCTACAATATAAAAGGACACATCAATATCTATAAATAACTTCGGGATACCCTATGTCCAATTATTGTTGTTATATCACTACAACTACCTTTTACATTTGTAAAGTTGATAGAAATGCCGACCAAAATCAGGCTATGATATGCATATCTTTGTATTATTTAATCCTTATCTAAACAAATTATTTCTTATTCAAGACTGTTTCAAAACCTGTAGATTACTTTTTGAGTTATTCAAATCGGTCATTCCATTCAAAAGATATTTCGAATTTAACAATATCAATCTAAACAAATTATTAATAGGAAAATAAACGCCGCCGGCCGGCTCCTTGATCCCTCCCTGCGCAGCAAACTCAACCAACTTTGAATATTTTGACTTTTTCAAGGAAATAAACTTTGAGAATAAAAATAGGTTAATAGATAAAAATATAACTTGTAATTTGAAAAAAAAAAACTGGTTGCCTGTAAAGTCGGTATACGGGCGAAAGTTTTACGTGACAATGATTTTATGTCTGTCTCTCTCGCTCTTAGGCGGGCGCGTGCCTCTCACTCGCTCTCATTGTGAGCGCATAACGTGAGCGGAGCGAAACGCAGTTTCTTGAAGTGTCACCCGGCAAACCAATTTATAAGACGTTGTCACGTCAAAAACATAAGAAGTCATGTCATGCATAAAGTTTATCCCAAAATGTTTAAAAAATAAAAGTCCACCTATGTACGAAGCAGGGACGGCCCGTATTATGACGCAAGTATTATTATATATTTGAGTGTATCTATGAAACGACTCTAACGATTTGGATGAAATTTGTATTTTGATAGAGTTTAGCTTTTTATGTTTATCTATATTTGCATTTTTTGTAAAGTAGCAACTTTTGAATAAAAAAAATCCGAGCAACTCTCCCAGGTTCCAATGACAAAAAAAATGCGAATATTTTTATTACAATTTTAATTTTAAAACTAAAATATAGTTCTAAAAGGCAAACAGTTAATGTTATTTTAATGTTGTGTGTTTAAGTTGTTTCGAATTAGGCTGTGTGGTTCCTTCTCGCAGATAAAGGGTGCTAAATCTTCGCAACTGTTATCAACCAAGAGTCCAGAGCGTAAAACGTTCCCGCAGTTCTGTTTTCCAAGAAGATTATCAGGTTCATCTTTTGAAAATTTGGCATATCCAGCCTGTGACAAGGTCTGGCCTGAAATAAACAAAAATAACCTGGTCACAGATTCTATAATACTAAACCTGGTATAGTTAATAGTTATAGTTAATAGGTACTATAGTTAATGGTGACAGTCAAATTTTATGATCTTATCCTCTTTAGGTTGTTAGATTGCCAGGTTGAAATAAAGCTGTTCCAAATTAACCTATCAATTTTAGCCGATATAAGAATGAAATTCATCCTCACACTTTAAGACCTGCATGGTCATGTACAGTTCGGTTTCAGAGGTACTTCCTCCTACGAATTCTTAGGTTGTGGAATAAGCGATGGTTTTTTTTTAAGGACTACAGTATGGGGTTCTTCTGAAAGGAACTCAATAGATATTTAAAGAGTCAGCAATGAGCGAGTAATGGCTCTGGTATTGCAAGCGTCTATAAGGCTGTGGTGACCACATAACATCAGGTGGAATTTTATTTTGTTTTCTACCTTAGTTGTATAAAAAAAATATATGTATATGTTTACAGTTTAATCTCCATAAGGGCTGTGTGGCTAAGTGGCTGGATACATACCCATACCGACATCATAATATGGAAGACAGCCTTTTTCACCAATCACTTTACTCCTGCGCGACAGGTGATGAGCTAAATTGCTTCTGATTCAGTGTTTCTGGACTAAAGTTTTTTTTACATTTTTTTCAGACGTTACCATCTGGTTCCATACTAAGCAACGCTTGTACTATGGATACCAGACAACGAATACAAATACTTATTTATACCTTTTTTTGTAAATACATAGATATTATACACAGAAAATCTGGGTGTTTTCTGTGTATTACCAAACACAAATGTTCATTCCATAAGAGTTCGTCTTGTGCGGGAATCGAACCCACCCACGCACCTCAGTTCAGCACCCACTGAACTACGGAGCCTTTATATACCTATGTCTCTATAGTCTTTTGTCAGTTAGTTTTTTGTACATATTTTTCAGGCGTAACAATCTGGTTCCATACTAAGCAACGCTTGTACTATGAATTCCAGACAACGGAAACAAATACGTATTTATATTTTTTTTGTAAATACATAGATATTATACACAGAAAATCTGGGTGTTTTCTGTGTATAACCAAACACAAATGTTCATTCCATAAGAGTTCGTCTTGTGCGGGAATCGAACCCACCCACGCACCTCAGTTCAGCACCCACTGAACTACGGAGCCTTTATATACCTATGTTTCTTTAGTCTTTTGTCAGTTAGTTTTTTGTACATATTTTTCAGGCGTTACCATCTGGTTCCATACTAAGCAACGTTTGTACTATGGATTCCAGACAACAGAAACAAATACATATATATATTTTTTTTGTAATTACATAGATATTATACACAGAAAATCTGGGTGTTTTCTGTGTATAATCAAACACAAATATTCATTCCATAACAGTTCGTCTTGTGCGGGAATCGAACCCACCCACGCACCTCAGTTTAGCACCCACTAAACTACGGGGCCTTTATATACCTGTCTCTTTAGTCGTAAACTACCAAAACTAGAGTACTAAGTGGTAAAATGAGAGACCGGAGACAAATAATATATTCCTTTTGCCACTTCCTGACGAACGATAAGAAGTTAGTTAGGCTGGGCAAAGATTAGATATATTTAACTTTAAGTATCTTTACCGTGAACAGTGACCCATTCGCCATGCTCATCGATGTCTCGAAATCCAATAGCTGCACCGCCTTTGTAAGCAGTTGGTGGCAAGAAATTTGCAGGATTTTCATATAAGATATCCCTCATAATTTGTGCTTCTACATTGCTATTGATAATAGCCAGGTACCCTCCTTCTGCCCTGCAGATCATGTAAGCTCGGGACCAAGTGTGTGGACTACCATGGAATTTATAACAGCTACCAGTTCTGTTGTCAAGAACATATTCTGTAAGGAAAAGGAAACATTAGTAGATACCTGTAATGTTAATTGTAGGGGCAGGGGCTCAGGCCTCCTCTTGGAGGACTAGGGCTTAAGCCATAGTCCACCACGCTGGGATATTGCAGGACGTTTTTTAACTAATGGCCACTCGACTGACAGAGTTTCCAAGCTACCCATAAGGCCCCTTACCAGGCCTAACGACTGCTGTCATACGTATGACAAACAGCCAGGCAGGACAGTTGGTTTTTACGAACCCACCGAAACACGGAAAAGCTCAGAAAAATGTGCTAGGTACTAAACATATAGGCGGTACCCATCTAGGGAGCAACCACGCTTGACGCTTATAATTTTCGATAGGCGAATGTCATGTAAGAATCACTTATTTATGAAGTGATATCATTAATAATAATTATTCAACGTATACCTGAAGTTATTTATAAAATTCTCCCAATATTTAAAGGAAACTAAAACTCGACCAAGACAAAAGCACACGAGTTGCAACTCTTACCGGTACCAAACATACTTGAGTGCTATGTTTTCTTAAATATTTGCTATAGTTCCTTTCGATCGCGAACGTTATCTCCAATAATTTAATAAAGTGTAGTGTTTGGAACTTACAAATGATATAAAGTACTTGCTTATACCTAACTTTGACTTTAGATGCTGATCCAGTGTGCAACAGGGTATGGATTCTTTTGAGTTTTCTTGCGTTTGTCTCTATTATTTCTTCATTCTCAATGGGTTATATGATCTAGGAGCTCAAGACTTGAGATGAATCCTAAAAGTCTCAAGTAGGTATTTTCCTTTTTTTTAAACACAGGTGAACGAGTGGATATCGGGCAGTGGCAGTGATTTCTGATTTATTTATGTTAGTTCGAATTAGGGACAAATATTTAATTTAATTTAACTTTCAGACATAAATGTTATGTGAGTGATGTATGTAAAATTGTTATGCTATTTTGTTTGATGTGTACGTTTTAATTCTGCCGCTTTTTGGTAGTCGACAGAAATACAAATGAAATGTATATGAAAAATCAACAAACAACGGACTTAGCAAACAACTCATAAAGTGATTATTAAAAATTATTTAAAAATTTACTACTCACTATTATCTATCGTCCCACAGTCATTCATTTCGAAATCCTCGTACTTCTTGAAACACATAAAAGGTAACATCGTGTCACATTTAAGATCTACTAGCTCGCCTTGATTGTTCAAAGCTATACAACTTTCTGGATGTTCCACGTTGTTTGATCCTCCTACAGCCCAATTATGAGGTATGTTTGAAAGAGGGACTCCTAAAAAATAAACAATCATTAGGTACAGGCACAGCCTAAACAATTAATTCATTCATACAGTCAGCCATCGCCTTTGATAAATCCGACAACGTTGAGACAGTCATGGTACGGCGACAAAATGTATGACTGGCTGGATAGCCTCTCATCGACAGTTCTTTTCCTATGTGACCCGTTCCTTGAGTCCTTGCAGTGGAACGCTGGCTGGTAAGACGCTGGAACGGAACGGAACGGAACGGACTGGCTAGATAGCCTCGACAAGCCATAAGTGACGACATAGGCTAGTCGCCTACACTCGCTCCCCCTCTCACCGCGCACCTTACCTGACGATTGCTCTGTCTAGATACCTTCGATGGCCGACTGTATTAAATTGTTGCTCAGTCTGTCATATGTAATTTAAAAAATTAAAATACCTGACTGCATGAAAAGTCGAGTAAATATGTATATTTCCAGAATCAATACTACCTTAAGCCCTTTTATATGATAACCTCCATATTGTAGAATTCGAAAATAAAATCACAATTCAACCAAATAGGGTTCCACGGCCACCATTTTTAATATTTCCTATTTGTTCTGTCGCAAGCTTAAGATGAATTAATTATCGAAATGTATTCAGCCGTTTGTATATTACATACGACGGAATAAAGAATACCCCGCACATACATACATAGATACTCGTTAAAAACAATCATCTTGCAGTCGATCGATAGTATACTATAAAGTAAATGAAATTAAAGCTTACCTTCAATAGAAGAGAAGTGCCTTCTGGAGAATGTATCATGTATTCCGGTAAACAATTTACCTGCTGCAATGTAAAATATCGTACTCTTCATATAATTAATGAGTTCAGGAGTTGGAGAAGCCAATTGAGCACCTGAAATAGATAAAAAAATATGAAAATTAAAGTCGTTACTACACAAAAACTACATATAAACCCCATATAGATACACACAGCGGGTGGTCCGGCGGGCGTTGCTTTCTCTAGACTAAGTCGAGTGGGCCAGACGGTATACCAGCAGTAGTGCTTAAGCAGTGTGTTCCTGAGCTATGTACTGTACTTACACGCCTCTTGGCGCTTTCCTACCATACTAGGCAATTTCCGTCTTCATGGAAGACTGTGAATGTGCACCCGGTGCCCAAAAAGGGCGATAGATCAGATCCATCGAATTAAGGCCTGTAATTCGCTATTACCACTTTCCTCTCCAAGGTGATGGAGCGTGTGATCAACACACAGCTTTTCGTCAATATGACTTTCGCCACGGTCGCTCGACTGTTGACCTTCTAGTGTATCTCACACACCGATGGGCACTATCCATTGAGAGTCAGGGAGAGGCATTGGCATGTAGCCTGGACATAGCGAAGGCTTTCGCCCGGGTCTGGCACCGGTTTCTTCTATCGAAGTTGCCATCTTACGGAGTGCCCAAGGGTTTGTGCAAATGGGTGGCTAGCTTTTTGTCTGGCAGACGCATACGAACCGTAGTTGACGGTAGTTGCTCTGATAGCATGGACATCAATGCTGGTGTCCCGCTCTGTGCTGTCTCCTACGCTGTTTCTACTGCATATCAATGAAGTGTTGGACATCAACAACATACATTGCTATGCAGATGACAGTACTGGAGACGCTTATTACACGGGTCATGCAAACATCCCTCGTTCCGTTGTGGAGGAAAACCGCGGAGAATTTGTGTCTCAAATCGAGACCACACTGTCCAAGGTCTCTGACTGGGGACGGGTAAACTTGGTCCGATTCAACCCTACAAAGACACAAGTGTGCGCGTTCACCGCTAAGAAACACCACTCACTGTAGTCACACAATTCCAGAACACTCCCCTCCTCATCTCCAAGAGCATTCGGATCCTTGGTGCCGACATCTCCAGCGATGTTCAGTTCTGAGATCATTTACAAGATAAGGTGAAGCTGGCGTCCAAAAAACTTGGTGTACTCAACAGAGCGAAGCAGTACTTCACGTCGGGGCAAAGGTTGTTACTTTACAAGTCGCAGGTTCGGCCCCATATGGAGTACTGCTGCCATCTCTGGGCGGGTGCACCCGGATACCAGCTTGGCCCTTTTCACTCGGTTCTACGACGGGCTGTGAGAATTGTCGACGATTCCAAACTTAGTTGCGGTATCGAGCCCTTAAGTCTGAGGAGAGATTTTGCCTCCCTGTGTGTGTTCTACCGCTTGTACAATGGGTTGTGTTCTGAGGAATTGTTCAAAATTATGCCCACGGCTACTTTCTGCCATCGCACCGCTCGCCATCGGCAGCGAATTCATTCTCACACTTCAGAACCTAAATGGTCGCGTACAGTGCGCAAACTTCCTCCGGCGAATGCTTAAGTTGTGGAATCAGCCTGCCAAGGTTTTCTCCAAGGACTAAATTCAAGGATTAAATTTCTGAAGGGTCGGCAACGCGCGAGTGATGCCCCTGGTGTTGCAAGCGTCCATAGGCTACGGTGACCGCTTACCATCAGGCGCACCGTAAGCTTGTTTGCCACCTTAGTGGTATGAAATATATATATATATATATAGATATACTTTTCGTAAAATATGCCGCTAATATAGAAATACTTTACACACAGAATAATGATAAGTGTAGGATTATAAAGGATATGTTCCATGTTTTTCACGACTAAGGAGCTTTGACTGTAGGTACTAGCTTGTATTCGCTGTTACGTCAAAGTTAATCTGCAAGTTTTGATTGCAGACACTAGGACAGGTGAAACCAAATAGAAGCTTGTAAAAAGTGTGTTAAAATAAAAGCTTGTAAAAAGTGTGGTAGAATAGAAGCTTGTAAACTGAAAATAATGATATAAATGGCGCAAAACTTTAAGACTATTTTTTTTACTCTAATATTCAAAAACAGTCTACCTTAACTTGTTCTAGATTGACGAAGTTGTACATACTACAAATCAAATGAAAATACAGTGGTAAAAGAAAAAACTAATTTAAAAGAAAAATCGAACACAATTTAAAAAAAAAAGTAAGTAAATTAAGAAAATTAATTTCAAATAAGCACACTAAAATGCTTAAAATTAAGTGTACTTGTCTTAGATCTCGAATTTTTATCAGGGAACCCAATTATTTTTTAAGTACTTTAATTAGGTATTATTTGATATTAAAAGAAGGATCAGCTAGAATTTCTATTAAAGTCTTTTTTTTTAATAAAATAAAAACATGAAAAAAACAAGCCAAAAACGTGTAGCTCTAGGCGTAAGCGACAAAAAACGTGACGTACAAAGTTCAACCTTATGAGAATATACTTAAATTGGTTCTAGCTTATTTGATGCATGAGTTGGTCACTTGGCATATATCGTCCCATTATTACGGCTGACAATCTTCTTTCGAACCCGATTCAATTTGATTGGAATAGTATAAGAGAGTGACATTGATTTAGAAATTTCGACAACTTTATTGCATTGTAGGTAATTAAGTATACACATCTTTTAAACCACAATTTTATAGGGTTCCGTACCCAAAGGATAAAAATGGGACCCTATTATTAAGACTCCGCTGTCAGTCCGTCGATATTGATAACGGTTACAGGTAGACGCCTGGACACTTTAAAAATAAATAATTAAAATAAAATTAAACAAATATTTAAGGGGGCTTCCATACAACAAACGTGATTTATGTGCCGTTTTTATTAATAATGGTACGGAACCCTTCGTGCTCGAGTCCGACTCGCACTTGACCGATTTTTTTTTAATGCTCACTAAACCTAGTCGGGTTTGAAGGTTGAAAGATTGACAGTTTTATTTCTATAATTGAAGAGTTGCCCTTAGAACCCTGGTGAAACCTCGGAAAAAGCTAGTATTATAAGATGCAAAATTGAGATAACCTTCATAGTGACATGTGAGTCTCGCCTCGTTCCAGGTCATAGGTGTTTCGTGGAGCTTGAGCCAGCCCCCACATTCTTGATGGAGGCTGTAGTCACTTCGCCATTCAGATGCTTCTGCAAGTTTAAAGAAATAGGTATATGTTTAAATTACTCCTTTTTTTCAATGAGTTTGACTTAGCCAATGAGTAGGTAGTAGTAATCTTAAACCTGCGTCTTAACTTATACTAAGTCCAAGTTAACATTTAACGAATAAATGAGAAAAAATCAAAAATATATGTTAAAAAAAAAACATGTATAACATAGACAAATCTGATATTTGACAACACATTATACAAATTATAATTATACTGAATACAAATTTCAAATAGATAATACACTTACTTGTGAGTCCATTAAAAAATGAAAAACAAAATACACTTAGTAATATGATCTTCATCTTAGTAAGAACAGAGCGTCTTTAATTATTATCTAATAGTTTGTCGACTTATATAGACATAAACAAACATAGTCAATTACCTTATTAGAAATTTGACGATACTCATTACGCCCGACCAAACTAATTAGTAGGTCATTATATTAATTAGCTATTAGAGATCTAGAGTGAATTAAGGAAAACGGGCCAAGTGTGAAAATTAAGTAAAACATATTTTAATAAAAGAAGCAGAAGTCTCACCGAAGTTTTCGTGGAATGAGCCAGGTGACGTAACATGTTCTCCTTGTGCCTCTCTGGAACGAGAGGAAGCAGAATTTCACTGTCTTTGATTTTCCAAATCCAGGTGTATAGGTGTGGAGAGTCCAGTGGAAGGAGTGTCCAGTGGGGATCCAGCAATGCCCTGAGTGACTCGTGCATATGGCGGTTGGTGAACACCGCTAGAATTTAACACCACAGTTTGGGTATAAATGCGTGTCTATGACCTAGCTGCTGGTTTGCGGCACCGAAATTCAGAGCGTCGCGCGCTTGCCGAAATAAGACGTCTGATTTACAATAGATTGAATAGCGCACCCCCACGTGATGTCACGGCGTTGTACAATTAAGTGTATTATAACAGTTATCTAATGCACATAGGGTACAAATTGGCTTGCATTGAATCATTTTAGGTAAATTTCTGTAGATGTTTACGCGTTCTGTACGGAAGTTGACGGGAGTGAGACTTTTGTACGTTACTAATATAACTTATTTTGTGGTTTTAGTAAGTAGAAGATCGAAATAACCTTTCCACCAACCCAGTGCCGTAGAGGTATATATGAAGATTTTCCTGCGACTCAACAGCATATAAAAACTTTTCGTTGAAGTCGGATTGCAGACGTACAATTATTGTTTTTTAGAATCTGTCTTTGAGGAGAAGAAAACATCCAGCTCAATGTTAGGGTTCCGAAGCCAAATGGCTAAAACGGAATCCTTATATAGTTTCGTTATATCCGTCCGTCCGTATGTCACAGCCATATTATTCCGCCGCGGACCGCCTTTGTATTGATTGTAATAAAACAGATAGGTGTATTTTATTATATGCCATAAAGATTTGTCATGAAACTGGAGAAATATTTTTTTATAAGAGAAGATCTCCATACATTAAACTGAAGGGGGAAATTTAATATGCGATAATAGATCTGTATAAAATAATACTTTCAACGAAAATGGATTTGAACAAAATCGGTTTATAAGTTTTTCATTCAGATGGCGTTGGCGTCGAATTCGATCGCGCTATGGTTTTGTTCACAAAAAGTGATCTTATAGTATAGCGTTCACGCAGACGCCGTCGCGGGCAGCAGCTAGTAGATATATAAACACAGAAAAAAATCTTTCTTCTTTCTATATCTATGTCTTTCTTCATTCAAAATAAATCTTTCTTCTTTCTATGTCTTATTCATTCAAAATAAATCATACATGCCATGTCTATGGCTATATCATCAATGTAAATAAACATTTTCATAGCAAAGATTCGGTCAAAAAAATTAACCTAGAGCCCGGACTTGAAGTTGCAACTCTTTACATTCCGCGTAACTACCTACCAATAGAGCTATGTTACCAAAATACAAATATTTGATAAATCTATAAATATTGGGTTCGCGACTGTCGCCTCTAGTGTTGCGAGCGTGATCTTACCACCTTAGTGGTATAGGACAAAACATTTTTTATAGTTCTTTTTTCTTTTGATTAATACTAAATCATACTAAATTGAATGAAATCTTTTTTTGTTCATTTCTTTATGACCAATGCTCACATTACTTATGGGGTAATTATGCCTTTTCTGCATTAAGAACATGCTTATTTAGGTAGCTAATTATATTTATTTTGCTGTTTACCATAACCATTTATTAAGTGTCATCAACAAATAGGTGTTACAACCACTGTAACCGTCATTAACGTCAATACATTTTAAAAACAAAAACCGGTCTAGTGCATGTTGTACATGCATTGAGTAAGGGATCCGTAGACTGAGAATTATTACGGACTAGATTTTGCCAGCGGCTCCGCCCGCCCTAAATCGGTTATCGGCGTGGAACTCCTTAATTTACTCATTAATTATTATACTAATGACGTTTGCTATAGCAAGCTGTAGCTATAGCTATAGTTCGTTTAAGCTCGGTTATAGTTCTTCCCGTTTTTTAATTTTTAAATTGTTCGAGATAAAAAGTAGCCAATGTGCTATTCCAGGACTTTATCTATAGGTGTGCCAAGTTTCATCCCGATCTGTCCAAGGTTGAAACGTGAAAGAGTAAAAAACATCCAAACAAACTTTCACATTTATAATATTAGTAGGATAGTAGGATATATAAAAAACTTTTGAACTGATTTTGTTTAAAATAATTTCCGTTGGTAGTCTTTAAGAAGCCCTAATAAAATGATTTTTTCCATATTTATATGGGGATCATTAGAAGTTATATAGGGATTTTTAAGCTTTAAAAACTAATAACTCGCAAAATATAAAATTTAGTGTTTTTATAAACCTCAAATGCATTTCCAAAGCCAATCCAATAACCACCCATATGATGAGGAGCCCGATTTTATAAGTCGGTTCAAAGTATGAAGAGCTACCCAAAATAAGAGTTTCTCTCAATTTCCATAACATAAATCTATGGCGGTTCACAAAAGACACATTTCTGTAAAATTTCATTGAAATCTACTTAAAGAATTATAAGGATCGGACGGATATGACGAACTTATTAACAAAAAAGGTTCTAATATTGAGCCTATAAGTACACCTAATTTTGAATAAGAGAACTCTAAGATTCAGAACCATTTATGATTACTTTGTTATTTCTTATTTATTCCCTTCCCTTATTGTGGGACTTTAAATGCTTTATTTGTACCGGCATAGTGTTTTCATTTAGCTAACAACGTATAGTTAATTTTTATTTTTTTATAATTAATTTTCCTGTAAAGACAATATTATTTTTAGACATTAATTAATTAATTTATTATTATTAAAAACTGTATACCTAATCTACTGCATTTATACCTAATGTTATTAATATGAGTCCTGTTACTTGAAAAAAAAAAAAGCGATAGACAATTTGAAATGCGTTTGATAAATCGCAAATAAACTCCATCCTATAATGTGATTCAGTGATTTTTTAAAATATCTTATTTAAAAGATATGACAGATACTGTGCTAAAATTAGTGTGTAGTTACTCCTTGTTAAAATCGGCCCCTTTTGTAGCGTTCGTCGACTATGATAAAGCCTTCGATTATATCGAGACCTGGGCCACACTACCGTTAGCGTCTATCGCCTGATACCGCATTGATTATGGCATTAAATTACCGCCTAAATTGCAGCGTAAAGTAGTGTGGTAAGCGCTTTGGTTAATTATAATTTTTTATCTTATAGTTTAAAACTTTACAAAGTTTTTTAAAAGGCGAAGCTAATTATATGTTATTTAGAACTATTGAAGTCCTTACTTATCATGTTTCCTAGCATGTCACCTAGCTATTGTCTAACACTAACAAAGGACTAGAGTTTGTACAATTCGTAAGATAAAAAGCGCTATAATTTATTGTCTTAGTGCCATAATAATAGTTTTTTTTGGAAGTTTAGTTATTATAGAAACCCAAAGATATTTGTATGAAACTATTGTAGGAACGTAAGTGTTTTAAATTTAATAGTACTTAACTATAAAATTATATACCTGATAACTCGTTTATGACACAAGGGGATGTTAAGTTTTATAGTAAAGATATCATTCTTGCCCACTTAAGATGAAAATAAAGCACTGATAATTTACATTTTCTCAATCCCAAGCCTGTAGATGCGTTTTTTTTAACGCTATCTTAACGTTTATTAACTACTTTATAAAATAAAGACTACAAATTTAAATATTTGTTTATTTGCATAGTTAGAACCATAAACTAACAATTTTGATATATAACCCTTAAAACATAATTAGCCTCAGCCGTTATACGCCCCACTGCATAGGACTTAGATAAGGAGGCTTAGGCCATGGTCCACCACGCTGGCCTAGTGCAGGTTGGCAGACGAAAACATAATACAATAATAATATGATTATACAGCCTCAACAAAACGTATCATTTGACACAATCTAGAACTCGAAAATGAAAAAAAACAAGTTGAGATCTATTATTAAACACATACCTTTTTTTCCTATTTTTTTGTGTAAAAAGATGCTTCTGTTTTGTGATAGTTTTGTTTAGGATTTTTTTTATGTATTAGTTTTAATGCATTTAAATGCTATTTCAATTCGCAGGTGTATCATATTTTACCAATATCAATCGTACTAAGATTAAGTGTAAAATAATATAATTTTTATTAAATTTTATTACACATATTAATTGTAATGTGACGAATAATACAAATTGTTTATTTCCCTTATTGCTCTAAATAAATTAAATATATTGCTTCATCATAGTCATATCATAATATAGAGGCCAAAAATACCTATCTTTATTATTTTTTACAAAAGGAATAAAATCATTAACAAAAAAGTAACACGCATGTAAAGGTACAAAATATTAAAAACCATTTTGTCAAAAACTGTCATTTCAGACTTATATCAGTTTTCACCGAGGGTACAGAATTGTGTTTTCAAACCTTGCAGGGACCCTACTCGAAAGGAACAAAAAATATCATTAAAATCATTCATGCCGTTTAGGAAAAGATTAGTGACACACCAACTGCAGTGCCATCTACCGGTTCCATTTATAAATTCAAACGTTGCAGGGACTCACTCGAACGTTCATAAAAAATATCATTAAAATCGTCCCTGCTGTTTAGGAGATCAGTGACACACCGACTGCAGCGCCACCTAGCGGGTCCAATTGGGTTTTCAAACCATGTAGGGCCACGTACCGAGTGTATTTCCAAATCAAAGATGTAGTTGGGATTTTCATCAGTCAGACTTGTACCTCGGTAGCTCAGTGGTAGAGCACTTACACGGAATGTAAGGGTCGCAGGTTTAAGTCCTGGCTCGAGGTTAATCTTTTGACAGGATCTTTGATATATGAAAGTATTTATTTATATTGATGAAATAAAAATATATAATCTTATAATAAAATAGTTAAGTGCGAGTAAAAAAATGGGAAAAAATTAACACCAAAAAGCTGAGAATAAAAATAAATAAAACACACGGCTGCAAAATAGAAGTTAAAACTATAGATAATTGTTTATGTAATTTAATCAAACACACAACAATTTTTTGGTTGCTAACAAACTAAATTATAAAGCAAAGCGTCTCGATTGACTTTGCCAACCAGTACGTGCTTGGTAGGAACTATTTGAAAATAATTTATCTTGAATGAACCACTGTCTGAACCGGTCTTAAAAATTTATTGACTGGGTAACCCAAAATAACATGCGCTGTTTGTCTGGAAATACCACTACCAGTGTCGGTAAATAGTACCAGTTTTAGAGTGTTTTATACTTTGTGTAGGTACTGCAGCGGACAAAGGGGAGAGGGGGATTCGCTTTAACTGTCGTTTCTAATAGCTAAAGGTCAGAGCATTTTTTTGGTTTTATTGTTTTTTTTTTCATCTGAACTTGACTATAAACAAAATATATAAATTCAAAAAATATTTTTCTAAGTTACTTTTAAAAAGAAACTGTTGACATGTCCGGGTTCTAAGCACCAAAATCCGGGGCATTAACGCTTCTTGTCCTAGTTGCTTTATTTTAGAGATGGCAACCCTACTCCTGTATCAAGTTTATTATTTACACTGACACATCAGAAGAGAGATTAAATAAAAATTATAATTGAAAAACGACCCGATGATAATGAAGGATGACATGGAAACCGAAGAAATATAATAGAATAGTTGCATTTGTATAATAATTCTCATATATAGGAATAGGAAATGAAACTAAGTAATTCTTAATTAAAATCTGATTAAAAAAAAGAGCAATAATACTTAAGATCTCCCTAAATCTGGTTTTTTATAGCAGTACGTTCCCAATACCTGAGTAGAAATAGGTAGATTGCAGCTTCTTACGCCCCCGCCCACTGCAGTACCTATTAAGAAAATCAAAACAGAAAAATCGGCCAAGTGTGAGTCGGACTCGCGCACACGGGTTCCTCTACCATTATCTATAAAAAGGTATAAAAACACGTTTGTTGTATGGGAGCCCCTCTTAAATATTTGTTTTATTTTAATTTTATTATTTATTTTTAAAGTGACAATATAAATAAATATTCTGTGAATATTTTAAGCGTCTTCCTGTTGCCGTAATCAGTATCGAGCAAAATTGGGCAAAAAAATCACGTTTGTTGTATGGGAGCCCCCTTAAATATTTATTTTATCCTGTTTTTTAGCATTTGTTGTTATAGCGGCAACAGAAATACATCTTCTGTAATAATTTCAACTGTCTAACTATCAAGGTTCATGAGATACAGCCTGGTGACAGACGGACGGACGGACGGACAGCGAAGTCTTAGTAATAGGGTCCCTAATTACCTTTCAGGTACGGAACCCTTAAAAGGAATAAACCAAACTATAAAAACAAAGAATAAAGATGAAACATGCAAGAACAAAAAAAATGAAAGCTAAAGACTCGTGTCTATGTATAGGTATGTAACTACATCAGGGAGACCATGAAGAAAACACGATCCCACGTAGGTATATACAAAATGTAAAAGTTGGATACATGACCTTTGTCCTGGCGTTGGAAGTAAATCAATAAAAACATATTCGTTATTGGTCTTATAGATACCTTAATATTTCTAAGCATTACTTTTTTCTAAGAAGTTATATTTTTATTTTATATTTGTTATTCATTTAATAATTAGGTTCGACTTTGTAACTAATAAACAAAGATTTTTATTTTTATGTTAATATCAGACTAAATTGTTTGTAATGTTTCAGTTGTTCATGTGTTCTCTGGTTATTAGGTATTTTTGTATATATTCGTATATGTATGGGGTTCTTCAATAAAGATGTTATTAGATATTTGAAGGGTCAGCAACTCGCGAGTGATGCCCCAGGTGTTACTTGCAATCATAGGCTGCGGTGACCGCTTACCATCAGGCGGACCGCAAGCTTGTTTGCCACCTTAGTTGTATTTATGACTAAGGTTATATATAGTACGAATTAACATTTTTTATACTATAGAATAAGGTAAATAAATACAATTAGGGTTCTTAAGTTACTATTGCCCAACCCTTTCATTTTGCCCTCCCTTCCCCAACACAGACCTACAGTAAAATCATTTTTTCTCATATACTATATCATGGGATTACTATAGAATAAGGTAAATAAATATAATTAAGGTTCTTAAGTTACCACCCCTTTCATCATGCCCTCCCTTCCCCTAAACAAACCTAAAGGAACACAACACTCTTTCTATAGTATCGGGTTACTAGCGAATCGCAATTAAATTTTTAAATTACTACTTCTTTCGGATGTATACTTTATAGGTTACCATCTAAAATTGATAAATTTTGTGTCACAGACTCTTATACTGTATCTACACTTCCAACGAAAATTGATTTCAGTAAAATCCATTAAAAAAAATTCCAGATAATTACCACCATCCACAGTAATATTTATACTTACTACGGGACCAAAACACGCACTTGGCCGGTCTTTTGCTTGATTCTAAAAACAAAATTCATCATAATTATAATACAGCGACGTATGTCAGATTTTGGTTTCCGTTAGTAATTAATTTTCTTGAATCCTAAAAAACCCACCGCTGTTGATATATAAGTCGTCAGTCAACGAACTTGGTCACTCAAGTTAACAATAACAGGTTTTAGATAAATCATAAAAAACCAGCCAACGAACCAAGGGTTCCGTACAAACTTATTATATGTAGATAGTTCTACCATCTTGGGATCAAGTCTCACAGATTAATGTCTTAATTATCAGTTTTTGGTTTTTTTCCTATATTTGTGATGTAACATCTCTCTTCTTGGCAAATTTCATGATTTCAGGTCAACGGGAAGCACCCCATAGGTTTTGATTTATTTGTGACACAATGTGCGACAAAAATGGGCACAATTTGGGCATATTTTTATTGCATTTACTTAGAAGTTTGTTTTTTTCAGTTTTATGTGACCGTTGGCTTTAGTATTTGATTTAAATTTCAACTTGATACCTTCACGCGTTCTTAAGAAAACGGGTCATGACAGAGAGACAGACGGACAACAAAGTTATCCTACAAGGGTTCCTTTTTCCTTTTAAGGTACGGAACCCTAAAAATAGACAAATGTTAGCTGTCCAAATGTCATGGATCCGTGTATTCTGGGTCGCTATAAGTTGACAAAACTGTACCCAACAACAATTGTTCTAAAAGAAGTTTAGAAAGAAAAAAAAATATTATTAATATTTACTCAAATAAAAATCTGTACTGTACCCAACAAAAATTGTTCTAAAAGAAGTTCATAAAGAAAAAAAAAATATTATTTATATTTACTCAAATAAAAATCTGACCGATATTATAAATGCGGAAGTTTGGATGGATGGTTGTTACTCAATGACGCCAAAACGGCTGAACAGGTCTGGATGAAATTTGGTAAAGAGTATTTAAATCAAACGAAAAGAAATGCTTTAGTCTCAAATATACAATTTAATATAAAGTCAATAAACTATAAGATACTACTTACTACCGTTTCGAAGTCAAAATGGTGTTCGGGTGATAAGAAGAGATCGATTGTAGTCTGGCTCGAATACCATATAGGCTACATTTGATCATACACAAAACATCCAGACTCATAACAAAATTTTATACAACCATCAATATAAAAGGCGTTTCACCAATAATTTTTTTTTTACTAAAATGTTAAGTTCCACTACATTAATATGAGAACACCTCGAAAGTATACCTTTTTAAATATGATGATTTTTTTTTCAAATCCGTCCGTCTATATATGACGGAGTTATGCCTGAACATACATAAAAAAAAACACAAAAAAAATATAAACATCCGAATTGAGAACCTCCTCCTTTTTTAAAGTCGGCTTAAAATATCTAAGAAGAAATATAAATCGAAAATTTCGCACAAACAAAACAAAAATAAAAACAGTTACAATGTTGTGTCTGCTGTTAGAAAACCTACCGTTATGTATTTGGTTACTTCATGAATACATTTCTTGGGTTTTTTTACTAATCGAAAACAACATTCTTTGTTTCATGTCTGTTTGCTTGACGAATTGGATTCATAAAAAAGGCAAACACTATTTATAACTAACGTGGTTATAATTCTTTTGGTTTTTTTATGGTTGTAATATAAATGGTACCCTAAGAAAATACCTACTTATTCTTTTGGGTTTTTTTGGTGGTTTGAATATAAATGGTGTCCTAAAGCAAAAAGTAAGTCATAAACGTGATAAAATAGCGCGATTTATCCTATAAATATTCAGTGTACAATCGGATGTCAAAGAGTGCGGTGAAGGAGCAAGGGAGCCATAATGAAGATGTTATTCAAATGTTTTGTTATAATCTTATTTGTTAATTTAATTGGTGAGTAAAATTTGGTTTTTAGTAAATATTACTTTAGCCTTTTTATTTATTGTAGCCTTGCTTTTGCCCGGGGATCTGTCCACGCTAAATTTATTTCTGCGGGAACTTTTGAATATTCCGGGATAAAATTTCAGCTCAATCGGATGCTCCGTCGCAACGTTAAGGACAGACAAACAAAAAAACATGCTTTCGCATTATGGATTTTATTTAATTTTTGCTAATTATTGTTCACCACGGTAACACTTGCGTAGAATTGGAAATTTCACTATACAAACTATATTCTTGCCAACTTATTACGGCTTAGCCGCGACCAGGTATAGCAGACAGACAGACTGAGTTAGCAGTTATTTTATTGTTATAAACTTGGTATTAGACATTTGGTTTGGGAAATAACAATGTTTCGAATCATGTTATGTTCACTTACAAGACTTCTTTAATTAAAGAAATAATAAGACGCTTTGTTTAACAATGAATAAATTTAAAGTATTATATTGTTTTAATTTATATGACAAAAATAGAGGCTTTGTCGGAATAATAAATAAAATAGGTAGTTAGACACTATAGTATAACAATTTTAAACTATGAAATAAATCAAAACAAACTTTATATAATTCTCAGTTTTGATAAAAGTTAAAAGTAAACTGTAAAAATAATGTTTACGGACCATTTTATTAAAATTTTATAAAATTTTATAGGAATTAGGCCACAGTTGATGGCTGAAGAGTTAGAAGTCGGGTTAGTTGCGTTGTAAAGCTTATGACTTAGCTTAGGGTACCGTTTGTTATATTAAGGTTAAGGCTCGTGGGGCATTTGTGTTTGAATAAACAGTTCATAGATCTTCCAGGGACGGGGGGTATCGTTTCAGTTGCAAAGCCTAGGTCGTGGCGGGAACGTTATATGTAGAGGAGACCGAGGTGTTTCGAAACGGAGGTTATTTGAAACAGCGCTGATTTTGCGAAACTTAAAACAGTTAGAGAGCTGGAAACGTCACAATTCAATCCTTTTCTATCACCTTTTCCGTACAATTCCGCGAATCTACACTCAAAAAATATGAGGCTAGCAGAGTACTGTTGTTTGGTATGTTAAAGGAACTTTGTTACTACTAATACAGCGGCCGTCAATTCGTTACTCATAACCAATCCAAAACTGTTAAGGACAGTAACTACATTGCACTGCTACAAATTACAAACAAACTGTTAAATCACATAGCTAACTCTAATTTGCTAGATTAGCTTACTATAGTAGTCTAATATAGAGAATCAAATAGGTTGTATGAGCAGATTCAGAACAATTAATCGAACCGATTTGACCGTTGTTGAAAATAAACATTTAATGTAAATTAGTTTTTAATTATTAAATTAGACAAGTCTGTTAAATGAGCAGACACATTTATTTAGAATTACTAGCATATTAGTATTCTGATCAACTGAAGAAGCAGAACAGAGCATGTTTCATTGACAGACTAATTAGCAACCGTAGCTGGGCAGAGTTTGTTTTATTGACAACAGGCTGCAGTAGTAATATATTTACTGTTTAACCAGACTGTCACTAGAGGGTACTACTTGTATTTTAAAACACGCTATGGCACGTTTTGGCAGAGCAGAATTTGTTTTATTGATGGAGTAAATTAGCTGCTGTAGCAGACCAGACTGTTTCGTTGACAGTTAAAAATTGGTTAACGTAGCAGGTCACAATTTATTGGCTTAACGAAGTAATGTTGTTTAAATTTACAACTAATGTTTGTTAGAAATTTAACAACATTGACTGTAAGTGTAGGCAATTAATTGTTTAATGTATTAATAAATTTGTGTCTGCTACTCGTTACTACATGAATCTGCTGTCTATATTTTGAGAGCAGAGTTAGTATGTTGTGAACAACTGAAAGATGGTTAAATATTTTTTGAGTGTAGGCGCGCAATTGTGTTGTTCTTAGTTTCTCAAAAATCGTAAAAAATAAGTATTAAAATGCTTCTTAACTAATAATTCAATTCATAGCATTGGTATAGGTTATTTCTATGTGAATTGCTTTTGGTTTTTAATTTAATAGAAATCGAGTGTATTTTCCTTACTAAGGAGATTTAAAACAGAGTGTTTCAATTCACCTCGTTAAAGTTTTGTATGGCTGATTTGCTTTTTTTCATATTTTTATTTTTTATAGTGTTTAAGCATTTTATTTGTTGATTTTAATCCAATATCATACTCATCAGTACATGGTTATAATTTTATAAAAAAAAATTTAAAATTAATAGTACATTTTAATAGTTAACTATTACACTCTGGATTAAATAGTAAAAAAAATAGTATTCAAAATGTTTAAGTACCATCTTTAAAAGTTGTATTTTCATGCTTACCTTTGAATTAAAGCGTAATTTCTACTTTACAGCCTTTATGTTTTACCAAAAAATCTTATGTTTCAACTCACCTCGACCTCCGTTTCAATACTTACCTCGGCATGAGAGGAGTTGAAACAGAATGACTTGTGATGTTCAAGTCGATTTTTTGCCTTAGAATTGACACTTACACTTTCTTCGTGTTACTTATCTTCAAGTCCAAGAAATGAACTATCGATTGACACTTATCACATAGGATTTGTGTAAATAGTACTTTGTCTACTAAGCAAAATGTCAAAATTGTTTCAACTCCCCTAGGTATCCCCTACTGTAGAGGTTACGACCTCTCGATAGGTTAATAGAAAGTAGAAATGCTAGCGAACGTCTTATCGCAGTAAATACTTCATCGTGATATTACGGAGCTGCAAGAGACGGTGTCAGATAGTTTGAATAAAAACAATTGTTACGCCAGGCGGGCCGGCTAACATTTAAGTGTTCAATATAGACCCGGAAAGTCTTGTAAATGTGGTGGGCCGATTCCTGTATTTTACCAGGAAGCCCTAAAGTTCTATAGAATGCTCTGTGTAGCCAGTAGAATCAATGTTGGTCACTCCTGTGTCCAATATCTGATAGTCTCTTATAGAAAAATTAGATTTAATAGAACAAACCTTTATCATTCAAGAAGTGTCTTAAAGAATGATGGTATCAAAGGACGTCAACGGATGTCAAGGAAAATGAAATTAAAATTGTATAATGAATTTTGATGAGAATAGGATAATTAATATAATGATAGTCGCCTCAGATGAAAAAAGAACAACAAGAAAATACCAAAAGATTTCCTAATATGCCTAATTTCAATTAAACAGATATATTTTATAATTAGATAGGTATTTTATAATTTAAAGCTGCTTCACGCTTCCGCTTGCTGCAGTACCTTCACCGTTCGAAAGTTAAGGTGAAGATACTAGTATAGTATTATATAATCTATTATGAAGATTTGAAAAAAAATTGCACAATATCTTAGGTTACTAAGAACTCGGCAGCCTATTGCTAAAATTTCAAATAAATAGAAATACCTTGTTCGGGCTCGCATTTTTTTGGTGCAAAATGAAATATCGTAGCTCTCGATATTTAGTTTTGAGATCTCCAGAGGCAAGATGTACACGAGTACTCTAGACTATTCGCAATAACCCCCCTGATCCGAGCGACGGACGTAGGCACGGTTCGTTTACACCTGTTTGTGCTCTGTTTACAAACGTTTCGTTCCCCTTCTTAGTTTCGTAGGTAGCTACTAGGTTGTAAGTCATGGTATAAACAAAAATAATTTAAAACAAATAAATGCTCCGCTTAACATTGCCACAGCGCAGTACATCAGTAATGGAGACTGAACTTTGCTCGTTTTTTACAACGCCATCTATTGTCAAGTGACTTAAGTGTTGCTCTGTCGGTAGAAATAATAGTATTACTACTCGCCCATAGATGTCAAGTAAGGCAAAATATGAAAACGTGAAGATACAATTAGTTTTTTCGAGAAATTCTGTTTTAAACTTTTGTAACTCTACTTACAGGTGCCGAGAGATGGCGGTGTGACTATAACTATCTTGAAAAATGTGGCGGGTGGCTCAAGTACCATGAAATACCCATGCCTTTGAAGGAGGCGAGGCTGAGATGTCATTATGAAGGTAATATAAAGGCAAAAAATATAGGTAAAGGGTCTTACCACGATAGGCCGTAAGCCATATGTAAAAGGCGCAATAGTTTCAGATAGCCTATAATAGCAATCGATTGTCTCAGTTCTCTTTAATTTAGTTGTTTTTTGTCTATCGTAAGAATGCAGTTATAGTTTAGACTACATAATATAAAAAAAACAAGTAATAAAAATTGGTCAAATTTGAGTCGGGCTCATGCTTTCTATGGTGGTGCAGAACCCTCAGTGCACGAGGGTTTTGTCGGTTTTTAGGGTTTCATACCTAAAGGGTGCCAATGGAGCCCTATTACTAAGCCGCTGTCCGTCCGTCTATCAGTCTGTCTACCCGACCATTAAAGGATTCTATCTTTTAGACCGAAATAGTAGACAGGCTTAGTGCAAAAATAACCCTGGGAAATGACCCACCGTGAATCACATTTCGAAGGCTGCTATTATATTTTTTTTTATACCACTAAAGTGGCAAACAAGCTTACGGCCCGCCTGATGATACGGTCACCGTAGCCTATGGACGCTTGCAACACCAGGGGTAGCTCTCGCGCGTTGCCGACCCTTCAGAAATCTAATAATTCTTTCTTGGATAACCCTATACTGTAGTCCTTGGAGAAAACCTTGGCAGTGAGCTTATTTCACGACCCAAGTGTTCGCGGGAGGTAGTTTCTATGCAAACCGAACTGTCTGCGACCATTTCGGTTCTGAAGAGTGAGAATGAATTCCCTGCCGATGGGGAGCGGTGTGATGGTAGAGAGTAGCCGTGGGCATCATTTCGAACAATTCCTCAGAACACAAACCATTGTACAAGCGTCAAATTGTTGTCAGATAGTTATTAAACATTATTGTATTTGATAAATAATATTTTTAACAAAATGCCGTACTTTTGCAATGATCTCATATCATATGGGTCTAGGAAAAGGGTTGTGTGATAACCAACCCCCCGGCTTTTCACCCCTATACTAGAAATATGAACGCGTTAATGGGTAATGTATCTGTACTGTATTAGTAAGTATAGAAAAGGAATTACACAAATGCCGTAAAGTAATAAATTACCTATATATCTTATAAGATTATCGTCGAATTAAAAATTTGTACGGACTTTCGGTACCACTAGTTTTGTACGGGACAAGGTTTTCTAACTGGAAGAAAGCCGTACAAAAATAATTAAAAGTGACGGCATAGGTCTGAGAGTTATTTGCTGATATATGGTGTGTCATGTCACAGTATAATTTTTGCCATTGGCCTGTAGGTAGTCTACTATTTCGGTCTAAAATATAGAACCCTTGTATGGTCGGATAGACAGACAGACAGCGTATAGGCTTAGTAATAAAGTTCCGTCGGCTTCTAACTAGTTTTTTAAAAATAAAACAGGATTAAACGCGTCGTTAGTAATGGAACATGAAATATTTAAAAACTTATATTTCTACCTAGTTAATTCAGTTCTAGCGTGCTAGAAGAAGATTCATCAATAAGATAATAATCAATTACTTCAATTTTCGTTTGAGTATTTAACTTTCTTCCACAATTTCCAGGTGCACAACTGGCGTCTCCAACTCCAGAACTCCTGGACTCAATGACAGATATAATAAAGAAAAATAACATTCCAAGTAAAAGAGTTTTTACAGGAATTCAAGCCCTTTATACTGAATGGGACTTTTCGACACTGGAAGGTTGGAAATTTTATCATTATATAGTTTTTTCTCAGAATCTTCTTGGATTTTATTAACTTTGCATATATTTTATTCTTATAGGAACCCCCATATCCAGATTCCCTCATAAGTGGGCTGAGGGCGAGCCAGATTCTGATGATGATGAAGGACGCTGCACCACTCTGAATCAATATGGAACTCTAACCAAGGTCTCTTGTCACTTGAAATATCCTTTTATATGTTACAAGAAGAACAACGGTATCCAGCTGAATAGATGTGGTACAACTGATAACAGTAAGTAAATAATAAAAATTTACCTTTACTTAAACTGACCATACGTCCCGTTTTGAACGGGACTGTCCCTTTTTATGGTTACCTGTCCCGTTGTCCCGAAACAAAGCCCCGGGACGCATAAATGTCCCGTTTTCCAAAAAGTATCGAGCTGGCCACCAAACGCGAGTGGTACGAGACCGTGTCGTCGACAATCGGCGATGCATATAATTTATTTAATTATTTTAAGACCCTACACCCTAATATCTCAAAACAGAAACATCTTACTTCTTCTAGATTTAAGAAGTAATCACAGGAAAATACAGAGGTTAGGTAAAGAACTTATTTAAAAGAAAAATTGTACAGAATTATAAAAATAAATTCATAAATTAAGAAAATGTTTATTAAAAAATCACAAAAAATGCTGAAAAATTAAGTTTACTTGTCTTAGATCTCGATTTTTTGTCAAGGAACCCAATTATGTTTTCAATTCATTAATTAGGTATTGTTTCGAATTAAGATAAATTTTTTTTTTAGTAAATTAAAAACATATAAAAACAAGCAAAAAACGTACGTGCTCTATGCGTAAGCACCATAAAACGTGACGTGCGAAGTTCAAAATTTTAGCTTTTCTTATACTTGACTTGCTCAACTGGCGTCTATCGTCCCCTTAATTTTAACAAATTGTGAACTAACTTTTTAAATGCGAACATTCAAAGTTTTATGATCAGACAGAGTAAAAGAATATTGAGTCACAAAGCGTGAACGTACGGTCTATAACATTGTACTGTGGTACTTCTTCGGTCTTACACACAATCTGATACAAAAACACCCGGATCCGCCTGCACACCAAAACTATACTACTTGCATGAGCGTGACGTACCAAAGTGTGTCGTGTTGGAAACTATTTTTCAGGACATGCGCCAAGCATCTAAAATTTGTAAGGAACTGTATTTCAAAAAATTGGTTCCTCGTCCACTATTTTTAAAAATATTACTACAAATCAAATTAAATCAAATAATATTTATTCAAATAGATTTCTGAGAAAACTTTTTAATCGTCGACACAATGTTAACAATGTAATTTCTGCCAAAAAGAGCTGGCAAGAATTTCTATTTAAAGCAATAATACAATACTTTGATAATCAGCTAATAAGTTTACAATATGTACTGAAACAGTTAGTAGGTAATATAAATAAGTTAGTAAGCTACTAAAAACAAAGTCAAACATGTCTATTATTATATCTTTGCTTTTATGTAGCATAGGGGGCTACTCATTAAATAAAACAAAAAATAAATATACTTACTAATATCAATTATTTTCTTAAATTTTCAGGTTATGTAATGTTCAACAAAACAGGCAGTTGCTACAAGTTCCACCGTGACCCTCATATCTGGTCCAGAGCCTACACGATCTGTAACGCGGAAGGAGGACATCTGGCCATCATCAACAGTGAGGTGGAAGCACAGTACATGAGAAATCTACTCGAACAGTATCCTGAGAATTCATTGTTGCCAACTGGTTACAAAGATGGCGCGTTGGTTGGGGTCAGAGATGAGGACGAGCACGGAGAATGGATTACTGTACAAGGTGATTATTCCTTACCAACCTGCAATGTGCACTATTATTACGTTAAAACGTTAGATACCAGTTAAAATTTACCACCAACTGTTGGAGTATTACAAGTATGACAAATTCACCGAAAAACTATTAACACTAGAAGCGCCGAAGTTTGCAAACCCCCTTGAACCGCCAACGTGACAAATTTGTCCCATGGTATTTGATGCAATAGAGTTATTCTAATAAAATATTAGAATACTGACTGGGACAAAAATGACCCAGCGGCAGTTCTAGGTTGATCGCATTTTTCCCACTAACTATTCTTGTTACAAAATTAAAAACATTTTAAATTTTATTAATACAACACATTACTAAATAAAAAAACCGGCCAAGTGCGAGTCGGACTCGCGCACTGAGGGTTCCGTACCTGCCACTATTTTGTAATTTACAAACAAAACAAAAAGTGTGCCACTGAGCGATCACCAATCCAATTTCTGACTAAGCCTGACATTGCTTAACTTTGAATATCGTTTCCAACAAACTTTAATTTTTACGTTAATAATAACTAAATGGCACTGTAACCTTCTAAAAATAACTTAGAACTAGTTCTGAATAATTGATTCGTAACAATTTCGAAATATGTTTGTACAAAAATACAAAGAAGAAAAAAAGAATATATTTTGACGGCGCTAGTTAGGTGGGTACTACGCCTCAACGCCGGTACATATGAAAGCTGTCATTTACGTGTATACATTTCGCCGCCCCCGGTTACCGAAACGTATGAAAAGGCACTTACTTGGTTCAGCGATATAGGTCAGAAAGCTAATTTCTGTAACGCTATAGCCTTATTAACGGAAAGAAGAATTTTTTAGTAATAAAATTATTGTATGCACTAATGCACTGCAGATAATAAACCCTAGGTGCAGTGCATTTATACATCTTTTGGAAGATTATTCATTTCGCCTAAAAGCCTAAAATTTTCACAGAATATGTGTCATAATAAAGAATTATCTAACAAATAATAAAAATTTTAAACAGTAAAAATGTAAGGGAGGTCCCCATACACAAGAAACACATTTTCGTTGTTTTTGCTCTATCGTAAAAACAGTAATACACACATACCGCAAACTTGCAGTTAAAACAGTGTAAACTCTAAATTAAAACAACAAACTTATAAAACTATCTTAAATTACCGTTACAGCGCCATCTAGCTATTATTAAGAGAAACAATAACACATTTGTTTGTTAAACGGCACATTTTTTGCTTTTGTTTGTGTTTGTAAATTTGCGTAAATGGTGGTACGTACGGAACCCTCGGTGCGCGAGTCCGACTCGCACTTTGTCGGTTTTCTGTTATTATAGGCTTTTTTGACTTTTGATCTAATGAAAGTTAATTTTCAGGGCAAACTCTATCAGAAGCTGGGTACGACAGATTTGAAAACGGACAACCGGACAACTATGCTGGTGATCAGCATTGCGTAAAAATCTACCGAAAGGGAGTTTTCGATGATGTAAGTTGCAAAGCTTTGTACCCTTTTATCTGTGAAAAGGATCCTAACAGCCTACTTTGTGATGACGGGCCCCAATATTAAGATTTAAAGAATTTTTTGTCAAAGTACTTACAAAGTAAGTATATTCTCATTACTGAGATGGTTATATATGTTTGAGAATATTTAGACACAATTTGTCTTTAAGTCATTGGGAGATTGATTTGACTCAATAAATATACTTAATAAAAAAAAAAAAAATGTTGTGTTTTTTTTAAACTTCCTACTACCTCAAATTATCTATTAATAATAAACATATTAGTGACCAAAAATTCAACAAAGTAAAAAGGAAATTAAATAAACGAAATACAAAAAATCTATTGTAAGTAACTTATTTGATTCGTCGTTTCAGTTTTTATGTGTTTGTTTAAAGCGAGCTAAAAGTTAGGTAGGTACTTAAGAGGATACACTTCGCAGCGCCTCGCAGCGGGCTTCATACAAACGAATTTCTCATTTGTTTTTGACATTTACTCATCAATCACTGTGAAATTTCTTAGTCCTAATTCGAAGCCGAAGTCTGTGATTTTTCCAAAATCTTGTAAAGCGTTCTATTAAATAGAAATCTTTTTTAAAACCATTTGTAAATTAGAATCCTGTATAACTTTTGAACTATAAAATTTTATAAAAAATTGGCACACTGCAGACCTAGATATTTATTACTAGAATATGTCTTCAAAATTTTCGTGGTGTTTGATCAACAACTGTCGAAATTCGTTTGTATGAAGTCCGCTGCGAGGCGCCGCGAAGTGCAGCGGCGGCCTCAGGGGGTGGCGAACAGGGCAATCGCCCGGGGCCTCGCTCTTGCAGGGGCCTCGCTCAACAACCCAAGCAAATTTTTTTTTTTGAAGTGAAAACTTCTTTAGCGGCGCTGTGCACTTTTTTTGTGATGGGTAAAAACTGTTAAACTCGCGTCAGGTCACGTGTCCTGATCGAAAATTCGTAAGATGTCACTCGCGTTAGGACACGTGACCTTTATTTACATTAGGTTAGGTTTTATTTTTAGTATATGGCGATTATGAGTAGTACAGGGAGGTTGGATATGGGATTTTAATTCTATGACAGATTGAGCTGTCAAATATACAACGTCAAAAAAGTAAATAAACAAAAGTTATTATTTTTAATAAATAAATATGGATAAGAAGTGATGGGAAGTAAATAGCGAGTATGTTTTCACTTCTGCCGGCACTCCCGGAGTGCAACCCTATTTTTTTTTACTTTTGATTTGATCCTGAATTATTTCGCTTGCATTATGAGTTACAAAGTCGTTACTGTACCGCACATATCTTTCAATTTTATTAAGTATTACGTTCGTATAGTAGGTATTTAAAGTATTGAGTATGTGAAGTATTGCGGCAGCTGCAAAAGTGTAAAAAAAAAGCGTGATACTTAAAAATTATTTCTGACTGTGCGAAACAAAACAAGATTTACGAAATGAGTTTGTGTGATCATGATGCCGGTAGAAAATTTTAGTCAGGTAGTTCAAAAAGAAAAGGAGCTATCTAAAGAAAGCAGGTAGAAGAAAATGTACGTGGATCTTTATATAAATATACAAAAAGTGATAATCAAGAAACCTATACACAACATTTATTGACTGAAAGTGACTGTAATCCTGATTCAGCTGCAAACATTACTTCCACATCATAATGGGTGCCGCCGCAGTCATCACGGAAAAACAACGAGTATGATGATGACTTAACTACATCATTGTCTTTTATGTCACCGGTGTTGCTGTCAACGCTATCAAGTCAAGAACGCGAATCTAAGCCCGAGTCTATATCTACATCCATGACTGCTGGAATGGAAAATCTGAATTCTCAAAATTACCGTAACAATTACTGATGTAGACCGAACTGAGATTTAAAGTTTCCGGGTTAAAGTTGATTTATTTCCCGTAAAAAATATATAATAAAAAAAATTAACTATAGTTTACCCCACTATCAAAATAGTCCTGAGAATTATTGCCATCACACCTGCTACAGTTGCTTCTGCTGAAAGGAGTTTTACGAGGCTTGAAATTATTAAAACATATTTGAGGAATTCGATGACACAAGATCGGCTTTCAGCTCTTGCTATTCTTTCAATCGAATCAAATTCGTTAGATTATTTATTGTGCTTTAATTAAAGATGTTAGTTTAAGATAAAGCAAACATCAATTTCAAAATTTATCATCTCTGTATTTGTTAATTTTGTAAATCTTTCAATGTTGTAAATTTTAAAACTCAAATTTTATTTATTTGTATAATTTTAGCATTTCTTGTCAATCCTGACAAAAACCTAAGCCAAACCAAGTATATTATATCCTCTTTGAACCAAACAATCAGACCTACTTTCGCATCACTTACTTTTCACGAAGGGCAAAGTGCCTCGCAAAGACCTGCCGCCCGGAGCCTCGCTATGGGTAAGGCCGCCGCTGGCGAAGTGTATCCTCTTAAGGGTTGAACTTAACTCGTCAAGACGTTTCTCATCAATAGATGGCGTAACAGTGCCTAGTGTTCAAAATATTGCCTACTTTCTACTACTGAATTTGGTCGCAAAACCCACAATGAGAGCTCTTGTCAATATTTAGTACCTTATTTTAAATAAAAGTTTTGTTAAATTAAATAACAGCCATTGCCAAAAAATCGAAAACATATAATGCAAAACATATAAACTTTCACAAACTCAAGTGTTTTTGTAAAAAAGATCGCGTAAATATAACTCTTGTTTTTCTCGAAAAGTACACTACAAAAAAATAAGTATAGTAATAAATAAAAGTAATCAGATAAATAAATAATTATATATGATCAAATTGATGCTCCATTGCCTTCTTCGAAGATTGGTTGAGTAGAACTCGCAGACTTGTGTCTTTGTAGGGTTGAATAGGACCAAGTTTCACGTCCCCAGTCAGAGACCTTGGACAGAGTGATCTCGATTAAAGACACAAGTTCTCCGTGGTTTTCCTCCACAACGGTAGGGATGTTCGCACGGTCCGTGTGATAAGCGTCTCCAGTACTTTCATCTGCATGCGTTATCGATGTCCAACATGTCACAGCACAGAGCCTTCCAGGACACCAGTATTAATGTCCATGCTATCAGGTAAAGCAAATCTGCTGAAACTAGTTGCAAGGGTCATGATATTTTACTAGAACCGATTCGTACATGTAATGACCTTAATACTAAGGCTATTCATTTTGTTGTTATTTCGTTTTGAATAGCAACGTGTGTTTTTGGCGTTTCACTAAAATAACTACACCATTTATTTGACGTCTAGCTACCTTGTTCATTGACATATCATATCTTTGCTAGTACCCTATCACATATGTATATTTAGTACAATTATCTTTATTTCAGAAGATGTACGCAAAGCTCAAATGTGGCTACTGTACATCGATAAGAACTATAACGGTACCTGCCGGGGGTTCCGACTCAGGAATCATATAACAGAAATGCAGGGGTTTTCATAATAGGTTTATTGTAAATCTATACTACATATAAAATGCTTTGTCCTGAATGACTGATGGATCAACGCACAGCCTAAACCGTTAATCGTAGAGACCTGGAACTTGAAGGGTGTGTTCTTTGTATGACGTAGGCATCCGATAAGAAAGGATTTTCCGAAATTCTACCCTTAAGGGGGTGAAAAGGGGGGGCAAAGTTTGTATGGGACAACGTGATTCCTTGGTCCAATCTACTTCAAATGTTGCATAAACCTTTTTTAACAGAATTAATGGGAGACATGTTTCGTATTTTATTGAAATTCATCCCCTAACGGGGTTAAAAAGGGGTAGAAAAGTAATGTTGGCGGTGATTTGCTTCAAAGTTGATATCAATACTCCTTAGTGCTTTTGATTTAAATTACATTTTATTTTGACACATTTGAAAACTCAATTCGATTTTTAATTAAAAAAAGGTTGAACTCACTTAAAACATAAGCAAATACTCTTTAAAATTGGAATGTCTCGAAAGTCACCGTACTACACCGTACCGAATAAAATCATTAACAAAAAAGTAACACGCATGTAAAGGTACAAAATATTAAAAACCATTTTGTCAAAAACTGTCATTTCAGACTTATATCAGTTTTCACCGAGGGTACAGAATTGTGTTTTCAAACCTTGCAGGGACCCTACTCGAAAGGAACAAAAAATATCATTAAAATCATTCATGCCGTTTAGGAAAAGATTAGTGACACACCAACTGCAGTGCCATCTACCGGTTCCATTTATAAATTCAAACGTTGCAGGGACTCACTCGAACGTTCATAAAAAATATCATTAAAATCGTCCCTGCTGTTTAGGAGATCAGTGACACACCGACTGCAGCGCCACCTAGCGGGTCCAATTGGGTTTTCAAACCATGTAGGGCCACGTACCGAGTGTATTTCCAAATCAAAGATGTAGTTGGGATTTTCATCAGTCAGACTTGTACCTCGGTAGCTCAGTGGTAGAGCACTTACACGGAATGTAAGGGTCGCAGGTTTAAGTCCTGGCTCGAGGTTAATCTTTTGACAGGATCTTTGATATATGAAAGTATTTATTTATATTGATGAAATAAAAATATATAATCTTATAATAAAATAGTTAAGTGCGAGTAAAAAACTGGGAAAAAATTAACACCAAAAAGCTGAGAATAAAAATAAATAAAACACACGGCTGCAAAATAGAAGTTAAAACTATAGATAATTGTTTATGTAATTTAATCAAACACACAACAATTTTTTGGTTGCTAACAAACTAAATTATAAAGCAAAGCGTCTCGATTGACTTTGCCAACCAGTACGTGCTTGGTAGGAACTATTTGAAAATAATTTATCTTGAATGAACCACTGTCTGAACCGGTCTTAAAAATTTATTGACTGGGTAACCCAAAATAACATGCGCTGTTTGTCTGGAAATACCACTACCAGTGTCGGTAAATAGTACCAGTTTTAGAGTGTTTTATACTTTGTGTAGGTACTGCAGCGGACAAAGGGGAGAGGGGGATTCGCTTTAACTGTCGTTTCTAATAGCTAAAGGTCAGAGCATTTTTTTGGTTTTATTGTTTTTTTTTTCATCTGAACTTGACTATAAACAAAATATATAAATTCAAAAAATATTTTTCTAAGTTACTTTTTAAAAGAAACTGTTGACATGTCCGGGTTCTAAGCACCAAAATCCGGGGCATTAACGCTTCTTGTCCTAGTTGCTTTATTTTAGAGATGGCAACCCTACTCCTGTATCAAGTTTATTATTTACACTGACACATCAGAAGAGAGATTAAATAAAAATTATAATTGAAAAACGACCCGATGATAATGAAGGATGACATGGAAACCGAAGAAATATAATAGAATAGTTGCATTTGTATAATAATTCTCATATATAGGAATAGGAAATGAAACTAAGTAATTCTTAATTAAAATCTGATTAAAAAAAAGAGCAATAATACTTAAGATCTCCCTAAATCTGGTTTTTTATAGCAGTACGTTCCCAATACCTGAGTAGAAATAGGTAGATTGCAGCTTCTTACGCCCCCGCCCACTGCAGTACCTATTAAGAAAATCAAAACAGAAAAATCGGCCAAGTGTGAGTCGGACTCGCGCACACGGGTTCCTCTACCATTATCTATAAAAAGGTATAAAAACACGTTTGTTGTATGGGAGCCCCTCTTAAATATTTGTTTTATTTTAATTTTATTATTTATTTTTAAAGTGACAATATAAATAAATATTCTGTGAATATTTTAAGCGTCTTCCTGTTGCCGTAATCAGTATCGAGCAAAATTGGGCAAAAAAATCACGTTTGTTGTATGGGAGCCCCCTTAAATATTTATTTTATCCTGTTTTTTAGCATTTGTTGTTATAGCGGCAACAGAAATACATCTTCTGTAATAATTTCAACTGTCTAACTATCAAGGTTCATGAGATACAGCCTGGTGACAGACGGACGGACGGACGGACAGCGAAGTCTTAGTAATAGGGTCCCTAATTACCTTTCAGGTACGGAACCCTTAAAAGGAATAAACCAAACTATAAAAACAAAGAATAAAGATGAAACATGCAAGAACAAAAAAAATGAAAGCTAAAGACTCGTGTCTATGTATAGGTATGTAACTACATCAGGGAGACCATGAAGAAAACACGATCCCACGTAGGTATATACAAAATGTAAAAGTTGGATACATGACCTTTGTCCTGGCGTTGGAAGTAAATCAATAAAAACATATTCGTTATTGGTCTTATAGATACCTTAATATTTCTAAGCATTACTTTTTTCTAAGAAGTTATATTTTTATTTTATATTTGTTATTCATTTAATAATTAGGTTCGACTTTGTAACTAATAAACAAAGATTTTTATTTTTATGTTAATATCAGACTAAATTGTTTGTAATGTTTCAATTGTTCATGTGTTCTCTGGTTATTAAGTATTTTTGTATATATTCGTATATGTATGGGGTTCTTCAATAAAGATGTTATTAGATATTTGAAGGGTCAGCAACTCGCGAGTGATGCCCCAGGTGTTACTTGCAATCATAGGCTGCGGTGACCGCTTACCATCAGGCGGACCGCAAGCTTGTTTGCCACCTTAGTTGTATTTATGACTAAGGTTATATATAGTACGAATTAACATTTTTTATACTATAGAATAAGGTAAATAAATACAATTAGGGTTCTTAAGTTACTATTGCCCAACCCTTTCATTTTGCCCTCCCTTCCCCAACACAGACCTACAGTAAAATCATTTTTTCTCATATACTATATCATGGGATTACTATAGAATAAGGTAAATAAATATAATTAAGGTTCTTAAGTTACCAGCCCTTTCATCATGCCCTCCCTTCCCCTAAACAAACCTAAAGGAACACAACACTCTTTCTATAGTATCGGGTTACTAGCGAATCGCAATTAAATTTTTAAATTACTACTTCTTTCGGATGTATACTTTATAGGTTACCATCTAAAATTGATAAATTTTGTGTCACAGACTCTTATACTGTATCTACACTTCCAACGAAAATTGATTTCAGTAAAATCCATTAAAAAAAATTCCAGATAATTACCACCATCCACAGTAATATTTATACTTACTACGGGACCAAAACACGCACTTGGCCGGTCTTTTGCTTGATTCTAAAAACAAAATTCATCATAATTATAATACAGCGACGTATGTCAGATTTTGGTTTCCGTTAGTAATTAATTTTCTTGAATCCTAAAAAACCCACCGCTGTTGATATATAAGTCGTCAGTCAACGAACTTGGTCACTCAAGTTAACAATAACAGGTTTTAGATAAATCATAAAAAACCAGCCAACGAACCAAGGGTTCCGTACAAACTTATTATATGTAGATAGTTCTACCATCTTGGGATCAAGTCTCACAGATTAATGTCTTAATTATCAGTTTTTGGTTTTTTTCCTATATTTGTGATGTAACATCTCTCTTCTTGGCAAATTTCATGATTTCAGGTCAACGGGAAGCACCCCATAGGTTTTGATTTATTTGTGACACAATGTGCGACAAAAATGGGCACAATTTGGGCATATTTTTATTGCATTTACTTAGAAGTTTGTTTTTTTCAGTTTTATGTGACCGTTGGCTTTAGTATTTGATTTAAATTTCAACTTGATACCTTCACGCGTTCTTAAGAAAACGGGTCATGACAGAGAGACAGACGGACAACAAAGTTATCCTACAAGGGTTCCTTTTTCCTTTTAAGGTACGGAACCCTAAAAATAGACAAATGTTAGCTGTCCAAATGTCATGGATCCGTGTATTCTGGGTCGCTATAAGTTGACAAAACTGTACCCAACAACAATTGTTCTAAAAGAAGTTTAGAAAGAAAAAAAAATATTATTAATATTTACTCAAATAAAAATCTGTACTGTACCCAACAAAAATTGTTCTAAAAGAAGTTCATAAAGAAAAAAAAATATTACTTATATTTACTCAAATAAAAATCTGACCGATATTATAAATGCGGAAGTTTGGATGGATGGTTGTTACTCAATGACGCCAAAACGGCTGAACAGGTCTGGATGAAATTTGGTACAGAGTATTTAAATCAAATGAAAAGAAATGCTTTAGTCTCAAATATACAATTTAATATAAAGTCAATAAACTATAAGATACTACTTACTACCGTTTCGAAGTCAAAATGGTGTTCGGGTGATAAGAAGAGATCGATTGTAGTCTGGCTCGAATACCATATAGGCTACATTTGATCATACACAAAACATCCATACTCATAACAAAATTTTATACAACCATCAATATAAAAGGCGTTTCACCAATAATTTTTTTTTTACTAAAATGTTAAGTTCCACTACATTAATATGAGAACACCTCGAAAGTATACCTTTTTAAATATGATGATTTTTTTTTCAAATCCGTCCGTCTATATATGACGGAGTTATGCCTGAACATACATAAAAAAAAACACAAAAAAAATATAAACATCCGAATTGAGAACCTCCTCCTTTTTTAAAGTCGGCTTAAAATATCTAAGAAGAAATATAAATCGAAAATTTCGCACAAACAAAACAAAAATAAAAACAGTTACAATGTTGTGTCTGCTGTTAGAAAACCTACCGTTATGTATTTGGTTACTTCATGAATACATTTCTTGGGTTTTTTTACTAATCGAAAACAACATTCTTTGTTTCATGTCTGTTTGCTTGACGAATTGGATTCATAAAAAAGGCAAACACTATTTATAACTAACGTGGTTATAATTCTTTTGGTTTTTTTATGGTTGTAATATAAATGGTACCCTAAGAAAATACCTACTTATTCTTTTGGGTTTTTTTGGTGGTTTGAATATAAATGGTGTCCTAAAGCAAAAAGTAAGTCATAAACGTGATAAAATAGCGCGATTTATCCTATAAATATTCAGTGTACAATCGGATGTCAAAGAGTGCGGTGAAGGAGCAAGGGAGCCATAATGAAGATGTTATTCAAATGTTTTGTTATAATCTTATTTGTTAATTTAATTGGTGAGTAAAATTTGGTTTTTAGTAAATATTACTTTAGCCTTTTTATTTATTGTAGCCTTGCTTTTGCCCGGGGATCTGTCCACGCTAAATTTATTTCTGCGGGAACTTTTGAATATTCCGGGATAAAATTTCAGCTCAATCGGATGCTCCGTCGCAACGTTAAGGACAGACAAACAAAAAAACATGCTTTCGCATTATGGATTTTATTTAATTTTTGCTAATTATTGTTCACCACGGTAACACTTGCGTAGAATTGGAAATTTCACTATACAAACTATATTCTTGCCAACTTATTACGGCTTAGCCGCGACCAGGTATAGCAGACAGACAGACTGAGTTAGTTTTGCAGTTATTTTATTGTTATAAACTTGGTATTAGACATTTGGTTTGGGAAATAACAATGTTTCGAATCATGTTATGTTCACTTACAAGACTTCTTTAATTAAAGAAATAATAAGACGCTTTGTTTAACAATGAATAAATTTAAAGTATTATATTGTTTTAATTTATATGACAAAAATAGAGGCTTTGTCGGAATAATAAATAAAATAGGTAGTTAGACACTATAGTATAACAATTTTAAACTATGAAATAAATCAAAACAAACTTTATATAATTCTCAGTTTTGATAAAAGTTAAAAGTAAGCTGTAAAAATAATGTTTACGGACCATTTTATTAAAATTTTATAAAATTTTATAGGAATTAGGCCACAGTTGATGGCTGAAGAGTTAGAAGTCGGGTTAGTTGCGTTGTAAAGCTTATGACTTAGCTTAGGGTACCGTTTGTTATATTAAGGTTAAGGCTCGTGGGGCATTTGTGTTTGAATAAACAGTTCATAGATCTTCCAGGGACGGGGGGTATCGTTTCAGTTGCAAAGCCTAGGTCGTGGCGGGAACGTTATATGTAGAGGAGACCGAGGTGTTTCGAAACGGAGGTTATTTGAAACAGCGCTGATTTTGCGAAACTTAAAACAGTTAGAGAGCTGGAAACGTCACAATTCAATCCTTTTCTATCACCTTTTCCGTACAATTCCGCGAATCTACACTCAAAAAATATGAGGCTAGCAGAGTACTGTTGTTTGGTATGTTAAAGGAACTTTGTTACTACTAATACAGCGGCCGTCAATTCGTTACTCATAACCAATCCAAAACTGTTAAGGACAGTAACTACATTGCACTGCTACAAATTACAAACAAACTGTTAAATCACATAGCTAACTCTAATTTGCTAGATTAGCTTACTATAGTAGTCTAATATAGAGAATCAAATAGGTTGTATGAGCAGATTCAGAACAATTAATCGAACCGATTTGACCGTTGTTGAAAATAAACATTTAATGTAAATTAGTTTTTAATTATTAAATTAGACAAGTCTGTTAAATGAGCAGACACATTTATTTAGAATTACTAGCATATTAGTATTCTGATCAACTGAAGAAGCAAAACAGAGCATGTTTCATTGACAGACTAATTAGCAACCGTAGCTGGGCAGAGTTTGTTTTATTGACAACAGGCTGCAGTAGTAATATATTTACTGTTTAACCAGACTGTCACTAGAGGGTACTACTTGTATTTTAAAACACGCTATGGCACGTTTTGGCAGAGCAGAATTTGTTTTATTGATGGAGTAAATTAGCTGCTGTAGCAGACCAGACTGTTTCGTTGACAGTTAAAAATTGGTTAACGTAGCAGGTCACAATTTATTGGCTTAACGAAGTAATGTTGTTTAAATTTACAGACTAATGTTTGTTAGAAATTTAACAACATTGACTGTAAGTGTAGGCAATTAATTGTTTAATGTATTAATAAATTTGTGTCTGCTACTCGTTACTACATGAATCTGCTGTCTATATTTTGAGAGCAGAGTTAGTATGTTATGAACAACTGAAAGATGGTTAAATATTTTTTGAGTGTAGGCGCGCAATTGTGTTGTTCTTAGTTTCTCAAAAATCGTAAAAAATAAGTATTAAAATGCTTCTTAACTAATAATTCAATTCATAGCATTGGTATAGGTTATTTCTATGTGAATTGCTTTTGGTTTTTAATTTAATAGAAATCGAGTGTATTTTCCTTACTAAGGAGATTTAAAACAGAGTGTTTCAATTCACCTCGTTAAAGTTTTGTATGGCTGATTTGCTTTTTTTCATATTTTTATTTTTTATAGTGTTTAAGCATTTTATTTGTTGATTTTAATCCAATATCATACTCATCAGTACATGGTTATAATTTTATAAAAAAAAAATTAAAATTAATAGTACATTTTAATAGTTACTCTTACTATTACACTCTGGATTAAATAGTAAAAAAAATAGTATTCAAAATGTTTAAGTACCATCTTTAAAAGTTGTATTTTCATGCTTACCTTTGAATTAAAGCGTAATTTCTACTTTACAGCCTTTATGTTTTACCAAAAAATCTTATGTTTCAACTCACCTCGACCTCCGTTTCAATACTTACCTCGGCATGAGAGGAGTTGAAACAGAATGACTTGTGATGTTCAAGTCGATTTTTTGCCTTAGAATTGACACTTACACTTTCTTCGTGTTACTTATCTTCAAGTCCAAGAAATGAACTATCGATTGACACTTATCACATAGGATTTGTGTAAATAGTACTTTGTCTACTAAGCAAAATGTCAAAATTGTTTCAACTCCCCTAGGTATCCCCTACTGTAGAGGTTACGACCTCTCGATAGGTTAATAGAAAGTAGAAATGCTAGCGAACGTCTTATCGCAGTAAATACTTCATCGTGATATTACGGAGCTGCAAGAGACGGTGTCAGATAGTTTGAATAAAAACAATTGTTACGCCAGGCGGGCCGGCTAACATTTAAGTGTTCAATATAGACCCGGAAAGTCTTGTAAATGTGGTGGGCCGATTCCTGTATTTTACCAGGAAGCCCTAAAGTATTATAGAATGCTCTGTGTAGCCAGTAGAATCAATGTTGGTCACTCCTGTGTCCAATATCTGATAGTCTCTTATAGAAAAATTAGATTTAATAGAACAAACCTTTATCATTCAAGAAGTGTCTTAAAGAATGATGGTATCAAAGGACGTCAACGGATGTCAAGGAAAATGAAATTAAAATTGTATAATGAATTTTGATGAGAATAGGATAATTAATATAATGATAGTCGCCTCAGATGAAAAAAGAACAACAAGAAAATACCAAAAGATTTCCTAATATGCCTAATTTCAATTAAACAGATATATTTTATAATTAGGTAGGTATTTTATAATTTAAAGCTGCTTCACGCTTCCGCTTGCTGCAGTACCTTCACCGTTCGAAAGTTAAGGTGAAGATACTAGTATAGTATTATATAATCTATTATGAAGATTTGAAAAAAAATTGCACAATATCTTAGGTTACTAAGAACTCGGCAGCCTATTGCTAAAATTTCAAATAAATAGAAATACCTTGTTCGGGCTCGCATTTTTTTGGTGCAAAATGAAATATCGTAGCTCTCGATATTTAGTTTTGAGATCTCCAGAGGCAAGATGTACACGAGTACTCTAGACTATTCGCAATAACCCCCCTGATCCGAGCGACGGACGTAGGCACGGTTCGTTTACACCTGTTTGTGCTCTGTTTACAAACGTTTCGTTCCCCTTCTTAGTTTCGTAGGTAGCTACTAGGTTGTAAGTCATGGTATAAACAAAAATAATTTAAAACAAATAAATGCTCCGCTTAACATTGCCACAGCGCAGTACATCAGTAATGGAGACTGAACTTTGCTCGTTTTTTACAACGCCATCTATTGTCAAGTGACTTAAGTGTTGCTCTGTCGGTAGAAATAATAGTATTACTACTCGCCCATAGATGTCAAGTAAGGCAAAATATGAAAACGTGAAGATACAATTATTTTTTTCGAGAAATTCTGTTTTAAACTTTTGTAACTCTACTTACAGGTGCCGAGAGATGGCGGTGTGACTATAACTATCTTGAAAAATGTGGCGGGTGGCTCAAGTACCATGAAATACCCATGCCTTTGAAGGAGGCGAGGCTGAGATGTCATTATGAAGGTAATATAAAGGCAAAAAATATAGGTAAAGGGTCTTATCACGATAGGCCGTAAGCCATATGTAAAAGGCGCAATAGTTTCAGATAGCCTATAATAGCAATCGATTGTCTCAGTTCTCTTTAATTTAGTTGTATAATAGCAATCGATTGTCTCAGTTCTCTTTAATTTAGTTGTATAATAGCAATCGATTGTCTCAGTTCTCTTTAATTTAGTTGTTTTTTGTCTATCGTAAGAATGCAGTTATAGTTTAGACTACATAATATAAAAAAAACAAGTAATAAAAATTGGTCAAATTTGAGTCGGGCTCATGCTTTCTATGGTGGTGCAGAACCCTCAGTGCACGAGGGTTTTGTCGGTTTTTAGGGTTTCATACCTAAAGGGTGCCAATGGAGCCCTATTACTAAGCCGCTGTCCGTCCGTCTATCAGTCTGTCTACCCGACCATTAAAGGATTCTATCTTTTAGACCGAAATAGTAGACAGGCTTAGTGCAAAAATAACCCTGGGAAATGACCCACCGTGAATCACATTTCGAAGGCTGCTATTATATTTTTTTTTATACCACTAAAGTGGCAAACAAGCTTACGGCCCGCCTGATGATACGGTCACCGTAGCCTATGGACGCTTGCAACACCAGGGGTAGCTCTCGCGCGTTGCCGACCCTTCAGAAATCTAATAATTCTTTCTTGGATAACCCTATACTGTAGTCCTTGGAGAAAACCTTGGCAGTGAGCTTATTTCACGACCCAAGTGTTCGCGGGAGGTAGTTTCTATGCAAACCGAACTGTCTGCGACCATTTCGGTTCTGAAGAGTGAGAATGAATTCCCTGCCGATGGGGAGCGGTGTGATGGTAGAGAGTAGCCGTGGGCATCATTTCGAACAATTCCTCAGAACACAAACCATTGTACAAGCGTCAAATTGTTGTCAGATAGTTATTAAACATTATTGTATTTGATAAATAATATTTTTAACAAAATGCCGTACTTTTGCAATGATCTCATATCATATGGGTCTAGGAAAAGGGTTGTGTGATAACCAACCCCCCGGCTTTTCACCCCTATACTAGAAATATGAACGCGTTAATGGGTAATGTATCTGTACTGTATTAGTAAGTATAGAAAAGGAATTACACAAATGCCGTAAAGTAATAAATTACCTATATATCTTATAAGATTATCGTCGAATTAAAAATTTGTACGGACTTTCGGTACCACTAGTTTTGTACGGGACAAGGTTTTCTAACTGGAAGAAAGCCGTACAAAAATAATTAAAAGTGACGGCATAGGTCTGAGAGTTATTTGCTGATATATGGTGTGTCATGTCACAGTATAATTTTTGCCATTGGCCTGTAGGTAGTCTACTATTTCGGTCTAAAATATAGAACCCTTGTATGGTCGGATAGACAGACAGACAGCGTATAGGCTTAGTAATAAAGTTCCGTCGGCTTCTAACTAGTTTTTTAAAAATAAAACAGGATTAAACGCGTCGTTAGTAATGGAACATGAAATATTTAAAAACTTATATTTCTACCTAGTTAATTCAGTTCTAGCGTGCTAGAAGAAGATTCATCAATAAGATAATAATCAATTACTTCAATTTTCGTTTGAGTATTTAACTTTCTTCCACAATTTCCAGGTGCACAACTGGCGTCTCCAACTCCAGAACTCCTGGACTCAATGACAGATATAATAAAGAAAAATAACATTCCAAGTAAAAGAGTTTTTACAGGAATTCAAGCCCTTTATACTGAATGGGACTTTTCGACACTGGAAGGTTGGAAATTTTATCATTATATAGTTTTTTCTCAGAATCTTCTTGGATTTTATTAACTTTGCATATATTTTATTCTTATAGGAACCCCCATATCCAGATTCCCTCATAAGTGGGCTGAGGGCGAGCCAGATTCTGATGATGATGAAGGACGCTGCACCACTCTGAATCAATATGGAACTCTAACCAAGGTCTCTTGTCACTTGAAATATCCTTTTATATGTTACAAGAAGAACAACGGTATCCAGCTGAATAGATGTGGTACAACTGATAACAGTAAGTAAATAATAAAAATTTACCTTTACTTAAACTGACCATACGTCCCGTTTTGAACGGGACTGTCCCTTTTTATGGTTACCTGTCCCGTTGTCCCGAAACAAAGCCCCGGGACGCATAAATGTCCCGTTTTCCAAAAAGTATCGAGCTGGCCACCAAACGCGAGTGGTACGAGACCGTGTCGTCGACAATCGGCGATGCATATAATTTATTTAATTATTTTAAGACCCTACACCCTAATATCTCAAAACAGAAACATCTTACTTCTTCTAGATTTAAGAAGTAATCACAGGAAAATACAGAGGTTAGGTAAAGAACTTATTTAAAAGAAAAATTGTACAGAATTATAAAAATAAATTCATAAATTAAGAAAATGTTTATTAAAAAATCACAAAAAATGCTGAAAAATTAAGTTTACTTGTCTTAGATCTCGATTTTTTGTCAAGGAACCCAATTATGTTTTCAATTCATTAATTAGGTATTGTTTCGAATTAAGATAAATTTTTTTTTTAGTAAATTAAAAACATATAAAAACAAGCAAAAAACGTACGTGCTCTATGCGTAAGCACCATAAAACGTGACGTGCGAAGTTCAAAATTTTAGCTTTTCTTATACTTGACTTGCTCAACTGGCGTCTATCGTCCCCTTAATTTTAACAAATTGTGAACTAACTTTTTAAATGCGAACATTCAAAGTTTTATGATCAGACAGAGTAAAAGAATATTGAGTCACAAAGCGTGAACGTACGGTCTATAACATTGTACTGTGGTACTTCTTCGGTCTTACACACAATCTGATACAAAAACACCCGGATCCGCCTGCACACCAAAACTATACTACTTGCATGAGCGTGACGTACCAAAGTGTGTCGTGTTGGAAACTATTTTTCAGGACATGCGCCAAGCATCTAAAATTTGTAAGGAACTGTATTTCAAAAAATTGGTTCCTCGTCCACTATTTTTAAAAATATTACTACAAATCAAATTAAATCAAATAATATTTATTCAAATAGATTTCTGAGAAAACTTTTTAATCGTCGACACAATGTTAACAATGTAATTTCTGCCAAAAAGAGCTGGCAAGAATTTCTATTTAAAGCAATAATACAATACTTTGATAATCAGCTAATAAGTTTACAATATGTACTGAAACAGTTAGTAGGTAATATAAATAAGTTAGTAAGCTACTAAAAACAAAGTCAAACATGTCTATTATTATATCTTTGCTTTTATGTAGCATAGGGGGCTACTCATTAAATAAAACAAAAAATAAATATACTTACTAATATCAATTATTTTCTTAAATTTTCAGGTTATGTAATGTTCAACAAAACAGGCAGTTGCTACAAGTTCCACCGTGACCCTCATATCTGGTCCAGAGCCTACACGATCTGTAACGCGGAAGGAGGACATCTGGCCATCATCAACAGTGAGGTGGAAGCACAGTACATGAGAAATCTACTCGAACAGTATCCTGAGAATTCATTGTTGCCAACTGGTTACAAAGATGGCGCGTTGGTTGGGGTCAGAGATGAGGACGAGCACGGAGAATGGATTACTGTACAAGGTGATTATTCCTTACCAACCTGCAATGTGCACTATTATTACGTTAAAACGTTAGATACCAGTTAAAATTTACCACCAACTGTTGGAGTATTACAAGTATGACAAATTCACCGAAAAACTATTAACACTAGAAGCGCCGAAGTTTGCAAACCCCCTTGAACCGCCAACGTGACAAATTTGTCCCATGGTATTTGATGCAATAGAGTTATTCTAATAAAATATTAGAATACTGACTGGGACAAAAATGACCCAGCGGCAGTTCTAGGTTGATCGCATTTTTCCCACTAACTATTCTTGTTACAAAATTAAAAACATTTTAAATTTTATTAATACAACACATTACTAAATAAAAAAACCGGCCAAGTGCGAGTCGGACTCGCGCACTGAGGGTTCCGTACCTGCCACTATTTTGTAATTTACAAACAAAACAAAAAGTGTGCCACTGAGCGATCACCAATCCAATTTCTGACTAAGCCTGACATTGCTTAACTTTGAATATCGTTTCCAACAAACTTTAATTTTTACGTTAATAATAACTAAATGGCACTGTAACCTTCTAAAAATAACTTAGAACTAGTTCTGAATAATTGATTCGTAACAATTTCGAAATATGTTTGTACAAAAATACAAAGAAGAAAAAAAGAATATATTTTGACGGCGCTAGTTAGGTGGGTACTACGCCTCAACGCCGGTACATATGAAAGCTGTCATTTACGTGTATACATTTCGCCGCCCCCGGTTACCGAAACGTATGAAAAGGCACTTACTTGGTTCAGCGATATAGGTCAGAAAGCTAATTTCTGTAACGCTATAGCCTTATTAACGGAAAGAAGAATTTTTTAGTAATAAAATTATTGTATGCACTAATGCACTGCAGATAATAAACCCTAGGTGCAGTGCATTTATACATCTTTTGGAAGATTATTCATTTCGCCTAAAAGCCTAAAATTTTCACAGAATATGTGTCATAATAAAGAATTATCTAACAAATAATAAAAATTTTAAACAGTAAAAATGTAAGGGAGGTCCCCATACACAAGAAACACATTTTCGTTGTTTTTGCTCTATCGTAAAAACAGTAATACACACATACCGCAAACTTGCAGTTAAAACAGTGTAAACTCTAAATTAAAACAACAAACTTATAAAACTATCTTAAATTACCGTTACAGCGCCATCTAGCTATTATTAAGAGAAACAATAACACATTTGTTTGTTAAACGGCACATTTTTTGCTTTTGTTTGTGTTTGTAAATTTGCGTAAATGGTGGTACGTACGGAACCCTCGGTGCGCGAGTCCGACTCGCACTTTGTCGGTTTTCTGTTATTATAGGCTTTTTTGACTTTTGATCTAATGAAAGTTAATTTTCAGGGCAAACTCTATCAGAAGCTGGGTACGACAGATTTGAAAACGGACAACCGGACAACTATGCTGGTGATCAGCATTGCGTAAAAATCTACCGAAAGGGAGTTTTCGATGATGTAAGTTGCAAAGCTTTGTACCCTTTTATCTGTGAAAAGGATCCTAACAGCCTACTTTGTGATGACGGGCCCCAATATTAAGATTTAAAGAATTTTTTGTCAAAGTACTTACAAAGTAAGTATATTCTCATTACTGAGATGGTTATATATGTTTGAGAATATTTAGACACAATTTGTCTTTAAGTCATTGGGAGATTGATTTGACTCAATAAATATACTTAATAAAAAAAAAAAAAATGTTGTGTTTTTTTTAAACTTCCTACTACCTCAAATTATCTATTAATAATAAACATATTAGTGACCAAAAATTCAACAAAGTAAAAAGGAAATTAAATAAACGAAATACAAAAAATCTATTGTAAGTAACTTATTTGATTCGTCGTTTCAGTTTTTATGTGTTTGTTTAAAGCGAGCTAAAAGTTAGGTAGGTACTTAAGAGGATACACTTCGCAGCGCCTCGCAGCGGGCTTCATACAAACGAATTTCTCATTTGTTTTTGACATTTACTCATCAATCACTGTGAAATTTCTTAGTCCTAATTCGAAGCCGAAGTCTGTGATTTTTCCAAAATCTTGTAAAGCGTTCTATTAAATAGAAATCTTTTTTAAAACCATTTGTAAATTAGAATCCTGTATAACTTTTGAACTATAAAATTTTATAAAAAATTGGCACACTGCAGACCTAGATATTTATTACTAGAATATGTCTTCAAAATTTTCGTGGTGTTTGATCAACAACTGTCGAAATTCGTTTGTATGAAGTCCGCTGCGAGGCGCCGCGAAGTGCAGCGGCGGCCTCAGGGGGTGGCGAACAGGGCAATCGCCCGGGGCCTCGCTCTTGCAGGGGCCTCGCTCAACAACCCAAGCAAATTTTTTTTTTTGAAGTGAAAACTTCTTTAGCGGCGCTGTGCACTTTTTTTGTGATGGGTAAAAACTGTTAAACTCGCGTCAGGTCACGTGTCCTGATCGAAAATTCGTAAGATGTCACTCGCGTTAGGACACGTGACCTTTATTTACATTAGGTTAGGTTTTATTTTTAGTATATGGCGATTATGAGTAGTACAGGGAGGTTGGATATGGGATTTTAATTCTATGACAGATTGAGCTGTCAAATATACAACGTCAAAAAAGTAAATAAACAAAAGTTATTATTTTTAATAAATAAATATGGATAAGAAGTGATGGGAAGTAAATAGCGAGTATGTTTTCACTTCTGCCGGCACTCCCGGAGTGCAACCCTATTTTTTTTTACTTTTGATTTGATCCTGAATTATTTCGCTTGCATTATGAGTTACAAAGTCGTTACTGTACCGCACATATCTTTCAATTTTATTAAGTATTACGTTCGTATAGTAGGTATTTAAAGTATTGAGTATGTGAAGTATTGCGGCAGCTGCAAAAGTGTAAAAAAAAAGCGTGATACTTAAAAATTATTTCTGACTGTGCGAAACAAAACAAGATTTACGAAATGAGTTTGTGTGATCATGATGCCGGTAGAAAATTTTAGTCAGGTAGTTCAAAAAGAAAAGGAGCTATCTAAAGAAAGCAGGTAGAAGAAAATGTACGTGGATCTTTATATAAATATACAAAAAGTGATAATCAAGAAACCTATACACAACATTTATTGACTGAAAGTGACTGTAATCCTGATTCAGCTGCAAACATTACTTCCACATCATAATGGGTGCCGCCGCAGTCATCACGGAAAAACAACGAGTATGATGATGACTTAACTACATCATTGTCTTTTATGTCACCGGTGTTGCTGTCAACGCTATCAAGTCAAGAACGCGAATCTAAGCCCGAGTCTATATCTACATCCATGACTGCTGGAATGGAAAATCTGAATTCTCAAAATTACCGTAACAATTACTGATGTAGACCGAACTGAGATTTAAAGTTTCCGGGTTAAAGTTGATTTATTTCCCGTAAAAAATATATAATAAAAAAAAATTAACTATAGTTTACCCCACTATCAAAATAGTCCTGAGAATTATTGCCATCACACCTGCTACAGTTGCTTCTGCTGAAAGGAGTTTTACGAGGCTTGAAATTATTAAAACATATTTGAGGAATTCGATGACACAAGATCGGCTTTCAGCTCTTGCTATTCTTTCAATCGAATCAAATTCGTTAGATTATTTATTGTGCTTTAATTAAAGATGTTAGTTTAAGATAAAGCAAACATCAATTTCAAAATTTATCATCTCTGTATTTGTTAATTTTGTAAATCTTTCAATGTTGTAAATTTTAAAACTCAAATTTTATTTATTTGTATAATTTTAGCATTTCTTGTCAATCCTGACAAAAACCTAAGCCAAACCAAGTATATTATATCCTCTTTGAACCAAACAATCAGACCTACTTTCGCATCACTTACTTTTCACGAAGGGCAAAGTGCCTCGCAAAGACCTGCCGCCCGGAGCCTCGCTATGGGTAAGGCCGCCGCTGGCGAAGTGTATCCTCTTAAGGGTTGAACTTAACTCGTCAAGACGTTTCTCATCAATAGATGGCGTAACAGTGCCTAGTGTTCAAAATATTGCCTACTTTCTACTACTGAATTTGGTCGCAAAACCCACAATGAGAGCTCTTGTCAATATTTAGTACCTTATTTTAAATAAAAGTTTTGTTAAATTAAATAACAGCCATTGCCAAAAAATCGAAAACATATAATGCAAAACATATAAACTTTCACAAACTCAAGTGTTTTTGTAAAAAAGATCGCGTAAATATAACTCTTGTTTTTCTCGAAAAGTACACTACAAAAAAATAAGTATAGTAATAAATAAAAGTAATCAGATAAATAAATAATTATATATGATCAAATTGATGCTCCATTGCCTTCTTCAAAGATTGGTTGAGTAGAACTCGCAGACTTGTGTCTTTGTAGGGTTGAATAGGACCAAGTTTCACGTCCCCAGTCAGAGACCTTGGACAGAGTGGTCTCGATTTAAGACACAAGTTCTCCGTGGTTTCCTTCACAACGGTAGAGATGTTTGCACGGACCGTGTGATAAGCGTCTCCAGTACTTTCATCTGCATGCGTTATCGATGTCCAACATGTCACAGCACAGAGCCTTCCAGGACACCAGTATTAATGTCCATGCTATCAGGTCAAGCAAATCTGCTGAAACTAGTTGCAAGGGTCATGATATTTTACTAGAACCGATTCGTACATGTAATGACCTTAATACTAAGGCTACTCATTTTGTTGTTATTTCGTTTTGAATAGCAACGTGTGTTTTTGGCGTTTCACTAAAATAACTATACCATTTATTTGACGTCTAGCTACCTTGTTCATTGACATATCATATCTTTGCTAGTACCCTATCACATATGTATATTTAGTACAATTATCTTTATTTCAGAAGATGTACGCAAAGCTCAAATGTGGCTACTGTACATCGATAAGAACTATAACGGTACCTGCCGGGGGTTCCGACTCAGGAATCATATAACAGAAATGCAGGGGTTTTCATAATAGGTTTATTGTAAATCTATACTACATATAAAATGCTTTGTCCTGAATGACTGATGGATCAACGCACAGCCTAAACCGTTAATCGTAGAGACCTGGAACTTGAAGGGTGTGTTCTTTGTATGACGTAGGCATCCGATAAGAAAGGATTTTCCGAAATTCTACCCTTAAGGGGGTGAAAAGGGGGGGCAAAGTTTGTATGGGACAACGTGATTCCTTGGTCCAATCTACTTCAAATGTTGCATAAACCTTTTTTAACAGAATTAATGGGAGACATGTTTCGTATTTTATTGAAATTCATCCCCTAACGGGGTTAAAAAGGGGTAGAAAAGTAATGTTGGCGGTGATTTGCTTCAAAGTTGATATTAATACTCCTTAGTGCTTTTGATTTAAATTACATTTTATTTTGACACATGTTTGAAAACTCAATTCGATTTTTAATTAAAAAAAGGTTGAACTCACTTAAAACATAAGCAAATACTCTTTAAAATTGGAATGTCTCGAAAGTCACCGTACTAGATTAGTACCGCATTTGACGGTTCAAACAATGGGTTGCTCCAAACACATAAAATATAAATGAAATAAGCAGGAAGCCATTAGGTGCGGGCGGTTCAGAGTGGCCATTACATTGTGGATTTACATGTGTAGGGGATTCATATTCAGCTAAAACAATGAGGACAGTGACGAATGACGTAAGTCTTCAAAAAAATGGTATGTGGCGTTTAAGTATTGTAAAGAAAAATACTTAAAAAACAAACAAAAACACAAATTTTATTTTATCTTATGATATGTTACGTATTATACTAACATAAAAAAAAACAATAACATAAAATCGTTTACACAGTTTTAAACTACAAAAACAATAAGAATATGTGAAAAGATGTAGATATACTGAAATACATATTTTTAGTAAAATATCAAAAGTAAGAAAAGTACATTACTCTGCTGCAATCAAATATTTCCCTAGATCCTAATATTGGAGTTCGTCTTCACTGTTACTGTTTCGGTCTTTTTCACAAATGAAAGGATAAAATGTTTTACAAGACACTTCGCCTAGAGCGCCAAAACGGGTGATCATACCACAGTGCTGATCCCCAGCACAGTTTTCCGGTTTTTCTTTACCAAAGATGTTAAACCCAGCTTCCGAAATAGTCTGACCTTAAAAATAATATTAATTTAAATAACAGTAACAGATGATAAACTGTAGTGAAAACCAAACAGTGTAGGATGCCGCGTTTTATTGAAGTAAGGGATTGTCCAACAGTCCAACATTTTGACCAACTCTAACCTTTTCCAATTCTCGATCGATCACAAACGGAATCTCTACACAGTAGTCCAACAGTCCAACCGGCTAACTATCCAAATGCGAGTTATCCCATTATAATCATTTGGGCACATTGCAGACATGAAAGTCATGGCGCACCAACATGACGTTATCAAACACACGCGCAAACTATTCTCTGCATTCAGAAGGTTGGACGAGCATTCGTTAGCACCGAGAACAAGTTAATGAACAACTCAGTCTATAATAGACGTAACATACTCGCTAGCTAAAGTAAGCTAGAAAAAGACAGTAAAAAATAAATGGAAGTTCCTTAAGTAACTGACTTGGTGGGCTCCTATACCTTTATTCTATAAGGAGTCCGATTTTCCTAGTGCTTCTTGAGAAATCAGTAAACAGAAACTGTTTAACTCTGTTGCGCCACTGCCACCAGTTAAATATTGCTTTCAAAAAGGCTGGCAGTGGTATTTTATACATGAGTTTGGGTTGAGAAAGTATCTTTTTTAAAAACACTGTGAATAAAACGTTTACTAGTAATAATTACCATCAACTGTAACCAATTCAGCATTGTTGTCCACATCTCTGATCCCAATCAACGCGCCGTCTTTATAACCCGAACATAACAATGAACTCTCAGGATGCCCTTTAAGTATGTCTTTCATGATCTGTGCTTCTATCTCGCTGTTGATGACCGCCAGATGTCCTCCTTCTGCCTCGCAGATCATGTAGGCTCGGGACCAGATTTGAGGGTTACGGTGGAATTTATAGCAACTACCTGTACTATTATGGAAAACGTAACCTGAAAATAAAAAAAAAGATTAACTGAGTAAAAAATTAAGGAACTTTTGACTTTTTTTGTAGAATATTGTCTTTTTACCAAGGCGACAAACAAGCCCGCCTGATGATGAACTGTTACCGTTTACCGAAGCCTTAGACGCTGTAACATTAGACAGAAGTATTACGCATACTCATTAGACATTCAGATCTTAAGGGAATTCGCGACAGAGAGCTCATTCCACAACCTAACCAAGAACTCCTCCGAAACCGCACTGTGCGTGACGATTAAGGGTCTGTCTGGGTTCCGAGAATGAACTTTTAGCTGACTTAAATGCCACTAAGGTGACATTGTACTACTTGCAAGTTTGAGACTTGTATTTATCACCGTTATCATGGTACAGCAGAAACAAAATGCAAAAAATACAATATGATTAAAGTTTCTTGTATAAGGACACGTTTGTTTGTTTGGTTTCGAATGACGAAAAATTTTAAGTCCCGTTTTAAAAAGAGTGATTGGGGTCTTTCTCCATTATGTTGTACAAATTTCTAATTTTACCCTTATATTAAACTTTTAACATTCACTTACCATTATCAGTTGTACCGCATCTATTCAACGGAAGATGTTTATTCTTCTTGTAGCAAATAAACGGATAGAGAGTGTCACAAGCCTCTTGAGCCAAAGTACTGTGATCGTTTAGAGTAATACACCTTCCATGACCATTTGGTTGATTCTCAGCCCATTTATGAGGAATTTTGCTAAGAGGGGTTCCTAGAAATAAAATACAGTTTAAAAATAACTATAACTTATGGGCCTGAATTGCAATTTTTCGGAAGGGTTTAGGATTTTAGGATAGAAATATAATTATCGACTTCTAATGACTATAGCCTAAACCCTGACAAACGTGAAAACATCAATCAATCAGCCTTCATCAGTCCACTGCTGGACATAAGGCTTTCCCAAAGAACGCCACTACACTTAGTCCTCCGCCTTTCTCATCCAGCCACTTCTGGCTACCTCAATGGCCTTCGGTTCTGAGACAGATATGACATGCCCACTGCCACTGCAAGTTGCTTATTCTTTGAACTATTTTGGCTACTTTAGTTCTTCGTCAGATTTACTCATTTCTGACCACATCCTTCAAAAAGATACTAAGCATAGCCTATATACATATATACATATACATATATATATAGGTATGGACCTATTGAAGGATGCTAAGAGACTTCAAATTTGTGTCAGGCGTATTGGTGTCCATGTTTCCACACCATAGAAACAATAAGACGCATTGATTGAAGACCTTCGTCGTGCAGACCTTTCGTTACTTTACGAATGACGCCTTTTTTTGCGTTGGTAATCCTCATGGCTACCTATGCGCTGCGAGGGCAGAAAACCAACGGTGCTCCTTCTCGCGCCTTTAAGGCACCGCCGCGGGAACTCATGAATACATCCACGTCTCCGCCAGCCCAACTAACCAAATTCTTCTGTCTGCTTTCTTTTTGAAGTTGTTTCAACCTAGTGTGATTGTCTGACAAAGGCAGACCTTGATTGTGACTGGTCGTTTGAAATCCAGCCTGTTCCGGAAGGTGAAATTATAAGTCATACAGTCTCCGGGCGAGACGATTCGTGATAACTCTTGAGAACAACTTATAAACTTGGCTTAGGAGTAGCATCAGCCATTCATTCTTAAGGAGCGTTTTATGCTCCTTTTTTGAAGTATATAATCACCACACCCCTTCTCTACGTTTCTAGCGTATTAAGGATGTTATTAAAGAGTTCTCACAATTCTGTTAGAACTGGAGTCTCACTGGCTCGCAGAAGCAGCTCTGCTGTGATACCGTCTTCACCTGGCGCTTTGTTGTTCTTAAGTTGATCTAGACCTAACCCAAAACCTAAGTAAAAACATAATGTACTTTTTTTCGTTAAAATATTCCTTCTTGATTCCTCCTTTTTAAACTGTTTCGGCAAAGAAATCTTCAAAATTATGATAAAATTATGTGCTTAAAAACTTACAAATTTGGTAAATAATTGTAATAGTTATTTTAACTCCTACAAAAAGCATTTTCTGATACCATTGAAGTGTAATTAACTATTTATCTTATGCCAATGAAAACGTCAGTTAAGAAATTGAGACATAGCTGCACTACTCAGGCATGCTTAGTTACATATCACGTCGTCCTTTTCTTCACTCAAGGTTACTACCTATATACAACTCCTAGCGACTATAAAGTCCTAGTATATCCATCCTTTTGAATCGATGTTTGGTATGAAAGTATTTATTTCTTAAATCTAAGAAAGATTTTGTGTGTTTGTAAGATTTCTGTAGTAGGCTTAATAAGTCACTAGGAGTTGTTTATAATATACATACATAGAAATAAATAATCTTTCTTCGTTTATGACTCCCTGAAGGTAGTCTGAGAATAAAATATATCATATAATCATTAATGAAAAAAATATCTTTTTATAACCAAAATGCAGTCAAAGATGTAGTCAAAATTTTCATCAGCCAGGCTTGTGTCAAGATAGCTCAATTGGTTAGAGTACTTACACGGAATGTAAGGAGATGCAAGTTCAAGTCCTGCCTCGAGGTTAATCATTTGACTGCATCCTTGTTATGAAAATATTTATTTACATTAAGGTTTACTACGTAACACTGGCCCTTAAACATTGACAACATAAGATTCTAACCTTCGATTGACGAAAAGTCCCATTCGGAATATGTAGCATGAATTCCTGTGAAAACTTTTTCTGATGGAATGTCATTTTTCTTTATGATATCTTTCATTGCGTTTAAAAGTTCTGGAGTTGGAGATGCTAGCTGTGCTCCTGAAAGATAAATATATATTAAACTTTGAACAAAGTGTAATTAGTAGGTACTTCATTAATTTGTAACACATGCTTTGGCTCTAGCACCTTGGGATAGAATTTAACATTAAGATGGTCTTGCAAATAAAATAAAAAGTACTGTATATATTGATGATCTACAAAAGAAAATCTGGCAAATGTTTTTTCCATTACAAAAGAAAGACCGTTGTTGCAGTATTGTTACATAAATATGGTTGCCTAGCTTTTGCTCGCGATTCCACCCGTCCTAAATTCTGTTATCGGTGTAGCATTTCAACGGCAACTTCTTTTTTTAAAAAAACAGCCTGACACTTGACGTTTTCAAGTATCTTATGTCCTTTCTCGAAACTCAAACTATCTCCATGCCAAATTTCATATTAATCGATGCAGCGGTTTAAGCGTCAAAAGGTAACAGACGGACAGAGAGACAGAGTAACTTTCGCATTTAAAATATTAGTATAGATAGCAAATTTTACTGAAAGAAAACATTCCTTTATTTTCTAAACTAAATATTCCTTCTTGATGACAAAGTATCAAAAAAAGAAAAAATAGTAAAAAACGACCAAGAAAGATAAAAATGACTTTATCTAATAATGAATTTAGAAAGGTAATAAGTTAGCTATAATAAGTAACTAAAGTTAGCTAGGTTAAACACCACCCAGTACAATATGCAATAAATATTTATTAATCTTCTTTTATGGTCTTTTTGTAATTAAAGATACTATGTTATCAACAAGAAATTGATCCCTTATTCTAGGCGTCATCCATCAGCCAAAAACACAAAAGAAACTATTCAATTATATATCTACTTAATGGTGACAAGTATTTACTTAATTCAGTAACGATGTCAAACACTATATAAATGCACAATATGCACTAATACGCTTTACAATGCAAATGGTGCTTTGCATTTTTTAGGTGAAGAGAATCTTAATAATTGTCAACTAGGTCGTGTATCCATAACCTTATCATTTGCATGAAATCCGTCAAACATATTTGAAAACGAAGGTGTATTCACTAGTAATACTTCAAGGAATAGAAGCTTTAGGCATGGATAGTGGAAGATGTGTAGCTGAAAACCAACTCAAGGTATTTGTCAGGCTGTCTTATGATGAACTTCAAGTCTTAGTATTTTTCCCCGGAGATCAAAAGAGCGAATGTCAGAAACGCTGAGACACCGACAGATTAATCTTAGGGTTCCGTACCCAAAGGGTAAAACGGGCCCCTATTACTAAGACTCCGCTGTCCGTCCGTTTGTCACCAGACTGTATCTCATAAACCGTGATAGTTAGACAGTCGAAAGTATCACAGATGATGTATTTCTGTTGCCGCTATAACAACAAATACTAAAAAACAGAATAAAACAAATATTTAAGGTGGCTCCCATACAACGAACGTGATTTTTTTGCTCCTTTTTGCTCGATATTGATAACGGCAGGTAGACGCTTGAAATATTCACAGAATATTAAGTTATATATTCACTTTAAAAATAAATTATTAAATTAAAATAAAACAAATATATAAGGGGGGCTCCCATACAACAAACATGATTTTTTTGCCGTTTTTATAGATAATGGTACGGAACCCTTCATGCCCGAGTCCGACTAGCACTTGGCCGGTTTTTTTACTGACAAAATAATTCTGCAAGAGTGTGGGTACACGACGATGTTACTGAGAAAATATGCTGAATATCTGCGTCATACATGCTGTTTAACATATCCATTACCTTCATAATGGCACCTTAGTCGTGCCTCTTTCCAGGGCATAGGAATATCATGGAACTTAAGCCAACCTCCACATTTTTCAAAATACTCGTAGCTATATTCACACCATTGCTTTTGCTTCTGCTTCTTCTTTGCACCTGTTACACATTGCAACATTTATTTAGAACAATACTTTGCCAGCGGCTCCGCCTGCCCTTAATTGGCTTATCGACGTGGAACTCTTTAATAATATAATGAAGTTTGTTATATCAAGCTACAGCTGTAGCTATTTAAGTATTGGTAATTTCCCGTGGGAAATTTTGACTTTTTCGGGCTTAAAAGTAGCCTTTGCCCTATTCCAGGACCCAACCTATATTAATCTATATGTTCTGTTTAGTGGCTGAAGCGTGATTGAATAACATACATCCAGACATACTTTCACATTTATAATATCAAGGACTAGCTGCCCCGGCGAAACTTGTATCTCCTTTGCTGAAACGACTGGCACGCCACCTATTATCAAAGAGTACAACTCTTCTCTGAATCAGAAACCTTCCCCTTAGTGTGCACAACCACTTAGCAAAATTTCATTACAATCGAATCAATGATTCACTATTAGTGAAACAACTGTCATGCCACCAGTTTGTTAAAGGTTTGTTCCAGATGAGAAACCTTACCATATCATTACAATCGGATGAATGGTTTACCCTTAGACCAACTCGCACTTGAAGGGTTTTTTTCTATCATATAAAACCTATCTTCACAATTAACGATGCTCCGTCATGCATGTGCTAATTGATTTCCGTGTCAATGGATTCTCCAAATTCCGTCTAATGTTTTTAGGGTTCCGTACCTCAAAAGGAAAAAACGGAACCCTTACAGGATTACTTTGTTGTCCGTCTGCCAAGACCCTTTTTCTCAGAAACGCGTAGAGGCCTGAAGCTAAAATTTATATCAATAGTCAGGTCTACTGTCCCTTGGAGCTGTACTAAAATCAAACTTCTAAGCCAACGCAATCAAAAGATACAGCCATTTTTTATTGAACAAGCGTGTGGTGCAAAATTTATTAACCAACTACTAAAGTGATATACTAGAGGATGGACAGCAACATTATTATGGCAAATTCTCTCCAAATATAGGTGGAGAACGCAATAATCACAGCCGTCGTCCCTGCAGTTCTTCCCGACTACGGTAGTTGTCCTAGTTACGGCAGCGCAGGGCTGCGTTCGAGAACTCTCCTTGAATGGTGCAGAGCTTCGTTCTGTATTTTTCTATCAAACAAACTATATTTGCTATTCTACTGTCAGTGCTACACGTGACAACCATAGAACAGCGCATTTCCTAGCTAGTGTTGTGCAAAAGTGTGATAGAGAAGAAGAAAGTGAACCTGTGGTCTCTTGTCTCTTTCTAACTTCATTTTAATAGAAACAGTCAAAAGACCCTGAAGTAGCTTTTTCTACAGTGTGGTCAATTTCGTGAGGCTATTGCGCAGTCCATAGGACAGATAACAGAACCCGAGGTCTATGGTCACAACTCAAAATTCTGGCATTGATTATATAAAACGTCAGAAATACACATTTTTGTCTTCAAAACGTTTACTTTAAAAACAAGAAAAAATTATTTGTGTGTTGACAGTCTTTGCGATTTGCGAGTTACGTAAAAAATTCGTGTCCGAACATGTAAAAAATTACAGAAGGAATTCAATATTTTTTGATTATAAAAATCGTCAGAATTCAAAAATTTTGTGGATTAATAAAAAAACAAAAAAAAATATATATTTTATTTTTATAAATTATGGTATCACTACAACCCCATTGGATGTAGATACTGTTTTTAGAATAATCTTGGATTTATCATGTTAAGTGAAATAGTAAAAAAACATTTTAAGTGGATAAATTTAGCAATTTCTTATAAGGATTTGCAATAACAAACAGAAAAACAGACAGAAATGACACCCTTTTTTAACGAAACTCAAAAAGGAATAAATATTATACTAATAACATAAACTTTTAAAACTTGGAGCCTAAACTTTTAAAAGAATACTATGCAATATACGAATCATAATAACAACATTGATGAAAAACAATGTATTACTTACCAATCAAATGTGCTGCTAAAATTATTACAATACATTTCAATAATATCTTCATTATGAATAATATAATTAGCTTCGCATCTCACGTCGGTGAATCAGACCACAGAGAGTGAGTATATCGTGTGTTAAGTAACCTGAATGTAGCTCTTTTATAATATTTATGATTTAGTTTAGGGTTCCGGTATTATTAAGACTGATAAAAAAACCATAGGTCTCTTTACACACAAACAAAATAGTAGATTGTTTACCAATGACTTAAACAAGAGAGTGCGGGATGCTATTAAATCGAATATGAATAGATTTTAGTTTCGAGGTGAGTATACCTCGAATGCTTTTTATTTTTCGAATTGGAATTCCGAGAGTTGATTCAAAGGTGCAAGATAAAAATTGTATTTTACCAGTTGTATCCTCGAATTTCTACCATTGAATATGACAAATAGTTTCTTTAATTTCATTTTACTTCGTTATTAACTGGAAACATTATTTCTAAGTAAATCAATAGAAACAAATATTAAAAATAAATGTTTTTTCACTCCTCATACTCTTAATGTGTCATTGAAGCTCAGCGTACAAACCATAGTGTGTCACTGATATCTGGGGACTAAAGTTTTTTTTTAAATTTGGTTTATCCAAGAGGAAAGGCCAAGGTCTGAGCCATACAGCCACATCTTTAGTGTATTATTACTACCTGATTTTTAAGTTTTGCAAACACATACGGAAGACGAATTTTTAAATGTAAAGATTATCAATTTATTCTGGACATAGTGCACATTCTTAACATTATTCTTGATGTAATAGTATAAATTTCGCAGGCAAATCGTATAATCCGCCGTTTTTTCCGTATCAGTAATTTACGTTAGTTTAGGTTCAGTTTCTCATTTGTAAACGAAGATTAGAAGACGTTCCAGCCAAGCTTCATATAATAATCTGTTCAGTTATATGATAATTTCTATTCCATAATTTACGATCTGCCTAGGCATATTATGAAACGGCGGATTATACGATTTGCCTGCGACATAAACACTATAAACTTTTGTAGGTAAGTAGACAAGGCTTACATTGCATTTAGGTAGTCGGGTTCCTGTTGATTTTTCTTTTTCTTCTCTAGGCTGACAGAAGGAGTATTTTTAAAGATTAAGCGATAAGAAAGATTAAGAAATTTAAGCTTCTGTTATTATTACGAAAATAAACTTAGAGAAAAATGTTATTATTATTTTTTTTATTTTTGAAAATTCAACTGTAAGCAACCTACAATAGGTAGGTACACTGAAATAGAAAAGAAAGCGACTTACACTGCTGAAATGGCGCTGGTATTCTTGGCACCATGCCACATGGACAATCTCTGTTTTTATTTTGAATTCTATTATAGGTTTGGATACCGCAAATAACCGGTAGATTTACAAATTAAGTTTTTTATATTCGATTCGGGATGGCAAAAATTCAAAAATTCGATGATTCGACTTTTCGACTTTTCGCATCACAATGTCGATGTTAAGATGGTAACCAATGCCAAGTGACACTTCGCGAAATGGAGATTTTCCTCACTTTAAAAATACTTAAATATAAATACATCAAGAATGTAAGGGTCACAGGTTCAAGTCCTGGCTCGAGGTTAATCTTTTGACTGCATCTTTAATATGAAAGTATTTATTTATATTGATGATTATAGCCAAGGATATGGCATGTATAATATATTTTCTTTTAAGACTCTGAAGAGAGATTATTTCTATGTATGTTTTATACTGTATTTCTTACTTCAATGAAGATTTTGTGTGTTTATAAGATTGGTGTACTAGGACTTTATAAGTCACTAAGAGTTAAATATAAATACAAAACTCATAAATTGTAAATAACTACACGTCGTGTCTTTTATTCATAGGTTTATATCTAATTATTATTTATTAATAATTTCGTTATTCCTAATAGAATTTTATATATTTAATTAATCATAAAGCTAATACATATTAACTGATTTTATTTAGGTTATTCTAACAATACTATTATATTATGTGCAAAAAACGTCGATGACAGCCAAAATCGATGTATTTTATGATTAAATTTAATGATGATGACGTCACCATCGATGTTTTTGCAGCATTGACCATCCCTATATTCCATACTTTTTGTGTAATAATGGTTCTTGGACAATTTTACTAGAAATTTGATTTGGCCAAGAAATTTGAAAAGTCTGCCCCTGTGTACCGGGCTGACCGGGTGGCAAATATAGTGAGTATATTTCATTTTGCTTGTCATTCTTTCACGTATTTATGAAGCCTCCTATCACATCCAACTGGCCTTCTGCTGAAGGAACTTCGAACGTCATAGGATATCCTACTAATATTATAAATGTGGAAGTATATCTGGATGGATAGATGGATGTTTGTAACTCAATCACGGTTCAACTTAGACTGATCGGGATAGCACAATATATACGTTAAGTCCTGGAATAGGACATAATGCTACTTTTTAACCCGAAAAATTCAAAAGGTCCCATTGGAATAACTATAACCGAGCTTAAACGAACTATAGCTACAGATTAAGCTTGCTATTGCAAACTTCATTACTATAATTACGAGTTCCACGCCGATAACCGAATTTAGGGTGGGTGAAGCCGCTGGCAAAATCTTGTACTTTATATTTAGTTCAAGAGTAACTACTGAGATAGGTTTAACAACGAACTAAAATGCAGTTCTTTACGATTTACTTTGCTTATTTTTAGCAGGATAACTGAACTAGATATCTCACCTATAACCAAATTCTGAGCGGGCAAAAATATCTATGTCTAAGCCAGGATCCGAACTCAGGTCTCCCGCACGTCTTAGAGCGAATATTCTAACCTTCCAACAAATCGACGAATTAACCGAATTACAGAACCCTCCTCTATCAAGCGAGTTTAATTTGCATTTGTTTTTATGGACTCAAGTGTACAGACAGTGTTTTTTCATATCGATAAAACAGACTCGACAGAAAGGAAACAGTCGTCAAGACACGTTAAATAAACGCAATATATTGGAAAAGGTAACGCAAATAAGAATTTATTTAGCAGAACAGGGAATCTTACAATAAACTGGATATTTTGAATAGTTCATCGCTCCGTACCCAAAGGGTGCAAATGGAGTCCTATCACTTAGCCTATATACGCTGTCTGTTTGTCTGCCTGTCCAACCTTTAACAGACTCCATCTTTTAGATGTAAGAAGGTAGACACCTGAAATTTTTACAGAACATTTGTTATTAACTATTTCCTAAAAAATAATAAACAAGTAAAATTTTAAGAGCGGTGTATCTTTATATAAAAAAAAATAGTTTTCCTTGTTGTATGTTATACACAAATTCATTGGCGGTGCATCAAAACTTGGCTATATGTAGGCTTTGCAGAAGGGAGTTCACGCTCATCTGGAATAATACATTCTTTCCTGACGACTTATTGTTTTGGCGACCTTGCATATACGAAGAAAACCAGTTTAATGCTGTAGAGGAGATCTTGTTAGATACTAGATACTGTTGTATGGCTTGGAGTAGGTCGTGTTCAACAGTATTGAATGCATTGAAAAAATCAATAAAAACCCAAAACTGTAACTAACTGTGAACTATGATCATCAGGCGGACAGTAGAATTGTTTGCCGCCGTAGTGATATTTAAAAAAACTCCTTTTTTTACCCTAGTACCAAAGAGAGCAGGGTAAAGTGTTTCGAGCGTTTGCATGTATATATGTCCATTTCTTAGGCACGCCCTACAGCCTGAACGGCTTGATGGATTTTGACTTGCGAGGTGTCATTTGATTCGTCGTGATTGTGTGCACTCACTAGGTATATTAAAATTTCTTTAAAATCAAAAGGGCTGATTTTATGCGGGTTTGAATATATTTTTTTAAGACCCTCGAGTTGGGTATCAAAATCAAGGGCTTTAAAAGGCAACTACAAAACTATACGACACTTGTAGTAAAATAGTCAAGCGCGAGTAAAAAAAAATAGAAAAAAAAATAACACTAAAAAACTGTGAATAACGATAAATAATTAGTAGGAAGTAATAGTATTTTAATAAAAAAAAATAAAAAAAAACCCGACTGCAAGAACTAAAAAAAAGTAAACAAGTGCCCCTCTAAAGCATACCAAATTTTTAACTATAAGCAGTCAGAACTCATTATAGTTAGACTAATCTGTACTACTATTTGAACATGCTTATAATTAAATAGTTGTTATGTTTTAAGGGCACTTGCTTCCTTCTTTTTAGTTATTGCAGTCGGGTTATTTTATTTATTTTTATTAAAATACTACCCGGAAACGTATGGTACGTATTAGTGTGTAAATATAAAATGCAATTTTAAAAACTGTATATACAGCTGCACTTGTATTACTATGGTGTTACTTCAGACGGTCTGACATTGATCAATGTCTTTTATGGTAGGGTTGTCAACTAGTGTTTACCCGACTACCTTATGATTTAAGCAATCCTTGTATTTATCAAGAAGGGTGTCTTTCGGTGCCCTTATTAACAATCCGCGTATTTGGTTGTGTAAAAGGATTTAAAAGGTTTTCTGAACTTGGCATTGATATAAATTCTACTTTTTCTTGTGCACAATTAGAGATCTAGGCCCTTTACACAATTTTCAATATTATGTTTTAGGTCTGATTTATTTAACAATAAAAAAATGTGATTAATGTAAACATGTCAAATTGACATTTCAAATAACCTGTATTTAATATGATAATTACATCTAATTGAAGTTTTAAAAAAACGCTAGGCGTATCCAGGATTTTATTTTAAGGAGGGTTTATCCAAGATTTTATTATAAGGAGGGTTTATCCAGGATTTTTTTCGGACAGAGTTCAATCCACAGTATTAAGAAATGTTCATACATAAAAAATAGTAATTATTAATATAAACCATTACTATTAACTAAAGAGTTTTTTTTCAGGGGGGAATAAGGGGTAAAAACCCCCAAATCACCTGAATTTCTAACTCTTGTGTTCATTAGTGTCGTTGCCTAGCAAGTAGTGTCCCTATGTATAGTTTCATTCCAAAATGTGCATCAGCATAACAATAAGTAATAATATTCGTATTATTTTAAAACCAGCTTCAAAACTACACACTATTTTAAATACATACACACACATATATACCTACACCTGCTAGATGCATTCGTAAAAACAGAATAAGCATCGCATTCATGATTCATGACTAATTTCCTCACTAGTAAGTATTATTATATTTTAGTCTGTAAATGAAGGTTAGGTTTACCTAGTACGAATTTTTATCGTATTTAGTTAAAGGACGTAAATTGAATATTGTGTCATGCGTAACTAATCTAATAATTTAGTTTATATCCAGTCAGGCGGTCACTTTTGATATGCCTACAGTTTAGGCACTTTAATATTACTTTATAGGCACTTATACGTCACTTTACTAATAGGATAATAACTTGCTCTAAGCTCGCAGAAGGAATAATCTGTGATCTTTTTATACATAAGCACAGTTTCTAATGTTGACTAGAAAATATTAAATTTAGGTATTTAATATTTTCTAGTCAACATTAGAAACTGTGCTTGGATACTTATGTATATAAAGATTATTCCTTTATAGGATACTAGACTTTGCCAGCGGCTCCACCCGCCCTAAAATCCGTTATCGGCGTGGAACTCCTTAATTACTCCTTAACTCCAATTAATTAATTAATTAGTTATACCAATGCATTGCTATAGCATGCTATAGGTTCAGCAATAGTTCATGTAACTCTGTTATAGTTATTCCCGTAGGAACTTTTGAATTTTTAGGGAGAAAAAGTAGCCTATATGGTATTCCAGTCCAAGTCCAGTTCCAAGTTTTATCCCGATCCATCCAGTGGTTGAAGCGTGATTGAGTAATTAACATCCATCCAGACATACAAACTTTCAGATTTATAATATTAGTACTTATAGGATAGTAGGTATTTGCTTATGACTTAAAGATTGACCTACGGTGACCGCTTTACATTAAGCGGGCCGTAACCTAGTTTGCCACCTTGGAGGGTTGAAAATAAATGGTGGGCACATTAAGTATCTCAAGCATTGAACAGTATTAACCTTAACTTCACCTGTGTCTGTTAGAGCGCTTTAAAACATGGCACATAACTACTGTGTAACCGGATACGTTAACTAACCATGAACGATATAGATAAACAGGTTACTTGTAAATATTGAAAAAAACTGGCCAAGTGCGTGTCGTACACTGTTGTACAATATTGGTGTTCCTTAGAATGAATGAATTTTGATTGGGGTCTAAATTTTAAGCCGCATGATCTAAAAAATCTTAAAAAAATCACAATAATTGTTTTGAACAAAATAGGTTCATAAATTTTAGATATCCGCAATAATCATTCAACAGATTTAGTTTATTTGGCCGATTTTTGGCACATATAGTTGAGGGAATACTTTTTATACCTACCATAAAAGTTTAACTATAATGGAATTTTGTGTGCTGGACCAACTAAAGCTATAGTTTGCTATAGCTTTAGTTTGCTATATATAGCAAACCTCCTTACAATATTCAAGGACTTGCCGTAGTAATTAAATTTAGCTAGCGTGGAGCCGCGGGTATGTTTACAAAACATCACCTTGTCAAATATTTTTTTATTTAAACAATAAAGATTTGTCTTATAAAGAACATACCTACTAACATAAATCATGTAATCATATTTACTAATCCATATCCCCCAATAGTGCTCAGCGATCTCTAGACAGAGCTATCTTGGGCATTCTCTTAGGCCGCGTCCGCACCGGCCGGTGGCTTACTTAGCGTCTAGAGGTTAGACGGTTGCCTGGTTACATGTTCAAAGAGAATTGTAAACTAGCTGCATGTCAGGCAACTAGCTAAGCGGTAAGCTTAGCGCTTCGCTAGGTGCTTGGCTGGACGCCTAGTTTTTGCCTGGTGTGTATTTAAGTAAGCAAATGTTGACTAGACACGCAGGTGCAGTGCGTAGCCATCGTGTTTGGGTGTCGCTAGGCGCTAAGCGAGGCGCCCATCCTAGTGACTTCCCAGGGGTGTATCTAACCTCTAGGCCTAAGTAAGCCACCGGCCGGTGCGGACGCGGCCTTACGTTATAAAACATGGCTCAAAATAGTTAAAAAACCAAAGTGGCATGTGTTGGCAACATCGCTTATTGGCTCAATAACCGATGTGAAAGAAAGGTTTATGACTAGCAACATCAAATCAGAGAGTGGGCAGACGATCTGTTTAAAGCAGCAGGAAGGCTAGTGTAAAACGTATTGAAAGGGCCAGTGTGGGCTTTTGCCTTGCCTTCCACCATGTCCCGGGCAGAAGTCCAGGGGGAAAACACCCCCGGGAACTTGAAGGGTGCCTTCTTTTCAGGACCCTGTGCGGTCAATATATATTATCGACTGGGCGAAAAAAGGCCGGTACGATATTAGAATAAAATAAAATTAATACGAAATAAAACGAAACAAAAGAAAAAAAGAAATAAAAAAAAAAATGTTTCAAAAGGCCAACGTTCAGCTGTGAACGTCTTTCGGCTGAGTAAGACGATAATGACAACTAGTGTCACAGAGTAAATAATACCAGTGCTTGCTTATTAAATAGCTTAAAATTTATTTTCTTTTTAGGGTTTTTTAATTGTGATATTATGACTGGAACCCTAAAAACGTAACCTCATAAACGAAATAAAAGAGCGAGCCGTAGGTTCTAAAACATTGTCCAGTCCGAAACAACAGTGTGTGCTAAAGACTTAGTAAATATGAAGATATTGCTTAAATACTTTGTTGCAACTATGTTTGTAGCGTTAATAAGTAAGTTATTTTGGAATCTTATTTTCTTTTTTAATTGTATTCTTTGCTGTTAGTAGAATATATTTGCTATGAAAACTCCGATTAAAACACAGTTTTGATTATTGTAAATCAATCCTTTTTTTTTATACCACTAAGGAAGCAAACAGGCACATGGTCCGCCTGATGGTAAGCGGTCACCGTGGCCTATGGACGCTTGTAACACCTGGGGTTTCACTCGCGCGTTGCTGACCCTTCAGAAATTCAATAACTTCTTTCTTGAAGGACCCCATACTGTAGTCCTTAGAGAAATCCTATCTTGGTAGAAGTATTAACATATGTGTGTATTACAATTATTGATTGCAGGAGCCGATAGATGGCGGTGTGACTACAACTACCTTGAAAAATGTGGAGGCTGGCTCAAGTTCCATGACATACCGACGCCCTGGGAAGAAGCGAGGTTGAAGTGTCATTATGAAGGTAATCCTATAACAGAAGTGACGATTACAAATGAGTATCTAAGGAATAGGAAATGGAAGGTTATACAACCTTAAACTGATGTAGAAATTTCTGTTGCTAACAAGACATTGTAAATAAACAGACCTTTTAACAAACAAAGCGGTCTGTTTATTTGTGATTATGTTCAAACTGTGTATCTAAAGTTTTTTTTAAGACAAGACACAATTGGAAATAAATTGAACTCCATTTTATACTGTTTATAACCATTTTTTTTATTTTACTGGCCAAACGAAATGCTTGTACAAGAAGTTTAGAAATTCCGTAATTTACATTAAATTTTTTTAACAAAACTTGATTTCATGCAAGTATTTGATGAAGCATTTTTTCCAGGTGCACAACTTGCATCACCAACTCCTGAACTCATCGACGCTATGACCGACATCATAAAGTCCAATTGCGTTTCAAGTGGACAAGTTTATACTGGAATTCAGGCATATTCTAAATGGGACTTTTCATCAATTGAAGGTTTGGAATTGTATATTATGATTTCAATGTAAGTTTCTTTTAAATTTAACTTGAAGATCTAATTTTGTCTTTCAGGAATTCCTCTGTCTGCAATCCCTCACAAATGGACTGAAGCAGAGCCAAATGGCCATGGAAGCTGTATTTCTCTTAACCAGCACGGGACTCTAGCACAGGTGGAATGTGATTCAGTCTATCCATTCATTTGTTATAAAAGAAACAAAGACCTGCAGTTGAATGAATGTGGCACAACGGATAGTGGTAAGTGAAAGTGTATGGTAGCAGTGAAAACGGTGACTATGTCCAAAAATTTCGATCCTGAATAAATAAAATCACCACAAGAGGAAAATTAATAATTAGGAATGAGCTTAATAAGTAGGTATGAGCTTAATTTTCAGCATCGGCATAATTTTATTTATCTGTGACAATACAACTTAAGAAGTAACACTTTTCTTATTTTCATAGAAAAACTTTGAACAGCCTTGCCATTCTTAACGGCTACAATAAATTAATGATTTATTGCAATAGGTATACGCGAAATATATTGTAATTAACAATGTAATTGCATTTAAAATCAAAAGTTTAGGAGCTATCCATATTTTTATTTTTTATTGTGTTTTAATTAAATAATACTTCCTAAGGTTACGTTATGTAACAAAACTGGCTGCTGCTATAAGTTCCACCGTAACCCTCATATCTGGTCCCGAGCAAAAATGATATGCGAGGCAGAAGGAGGACATCTGGCGGTCATCAACAGCGAGGTCGAAGCACAAATCATGAGAGAAATACTTCAACAGAATCCGGAGGATTCATTATTACCCACATGTTCCAAAGATGGGGCGATAATTGGAATCCGAGATGTGGACGAGCATGGCGAATGGGTTACGGTTAAAGGTAATTTTAATACTTTTTTAACTATTGCACCTTGTACACGTTACTTTTAATAATAATTATCAATATAAATAAAAAAAATTTAAAGCCAAGTTGCAGTCAAAAGATTAACCTTGAGTGAGGACTTCAACCTAAAAGCACTTATAACTTTGAAGCTTTCTTGCCAAAATATTTAAAAAAAGTGCAAAATCTTTGCACTCGACAAAAAGGTTTTTTTTATCGAACACAAGATAGTTTATCATGTTTTCACGTTTGCTAGGGTTTTAACCATATCCCCAAAAACACAGTCTTTAAATTTCACTCAGATTTACTGAGTTATTTGGGAGAAGTCCTTGCAAAAAAAAATATTATGTTAGGTAGCTTCTTAACGCCGCCGTTGTTGAGTACCAACTAGCAACCTTTGTTTATTTAATTTGTGTGTCCACCAGCCATTTTAAATTTATTTAATCTGTGTGTCTACCAAACACTATAAACTTATTTAATCTGTTTGTCTACGAGCCATTCTAAACTGATTTAATCTGTGTGTTTACCAGCAATTTTCAACTAATTTAATCTCTGTGTCTACCAGTAACTTTTGCTAACTTAATCTGTTTTATATGTTTTTTAGGCCAAACCTTGTCAGAAGCTGGGTATGACAAGTTCCTACCAGGACAACCGGACAACTATGCCGGTGATCAGTGTTGCGGACAAATAACCCGTTCCGGTTTGTTTGATGATATAAACTGCAACGCCTTCTATCCTTTCATATGCGAGAAGGACCCCAACAGTCTGTTTTGTGAATAGGGGAAATATATGAATGTTGTTGCTATGTAATTAAAATTATAAAGGAATAAGATTTTGAATATGGTGTCTGTTTCAACGGTTTTTATTACTTGAAAAGTTTTAAATACGTCATATTATTGTGGTATTTTAAAAGAAATTAAAGTTTTATGTTCATTTTTTGATAATTTCAGTATTGCTATTGTAGCAATTTAACTAACTCCTCCCACTGTTGTAGCCAGCTTACCCTTACCCTGAGCGCTTTGGGTGAGGCATGTATAGTGCTATGTCTGTGTCTGGGTGAGATGAGAGCGATTTGGGCCATGGTATAGATTGTGGACTTACATACGTCTTATCAATGTATGCAGGTATCCTGACAATGACTTTATTTACCGTATTAAGCTAGTGCCAAAGAATATAACACTCCTGGAGTGTGAACGAAACAATGTACGTATGCAAACAAAGATCCAAAAGTTTAAACCCTTAAAAAGAGTTAAAAGACTTCTTAGTAGACTCTTCGTAGTAATCTCATTTTTTTTTGAAATGGAATCCATAGGCATGTTATGTCTTACAATGGCACTTTTTGCGAAAAGGCCGACCATTATATTTTAATGTACTTTCGGCATACCCAACTGACCAAGTCTTAGGTGGTTGAGTGACGCAGCCCTCTTCCACCAATATTACTGAGAATTTTGACAACTAAGTTCAGTCGCATCTAGGCTTTGTCTGCTTCACCTCCTCAAGCAGAAGGCATTTCGGCGCCGAAAATTTCTAAATCTTCTAAAAACTAAATTAGATTAAATATCTCGTTAACTTCAATTTGATCGCAAAAACACAAATTGCGTTGTGATCATTAGAACCAAATCTCTCCAATTACATTATTTCCGAGTACCAGAAACACTCAAAGAAAATAGTGACAACAAATGTACTTAAATATGAAGTGCCTCGACTTAAAAATCGCGATAAAAACCGAAAATCCTTTGCGTCAACAGGCCTGTCGTTTAAGAAGTTAAAAGAAATCGACTGAGATCTTAGAAAATGGCAACCATTGGAAGATTGACGAAACTCCGACAGCGCCCAAGCGGCCCGCATTTCCGATATCTATATCTGGGTCATCCGTCAATTGCCCCTAGAGTGACTCTGATCAAGCGTAAGTGCGCTTGTGCACTAATTCGTTTTCGATCCGTTTCGGACGAACATAAAAGATAACTATTGGTAAAATCACAATGCTGCTTGTGCACTACATCCGTGATTCGTGATTTTCTCGTTCATATTTCATAAGCAGAGAGCGCCTCTACAATGTATCCTGGATTAAATACATAGCCATCAGTTTCTGACTCTATTATTATACATTCGTAGCCAATGCCGGAGAATGGAATAGTTAGGAATAGATGTACAAGGAGAGAGTTTGGTGATAATTATGAAATGAGACCATAGACAATATATTTTTATAGAATTTCATTATAGAATGAATTATATTATTATAGAATGAAGTTGACTACATTTGACAACATATTTTCCACATTAAAGAAGACATGTTCTCAGTAACTTAACGTATGCTATATGAACCTAAACATACAAAGGCACTTCCCTTTAGGAATCCCACGGCGATGACCAAATCACGTGCGTCAATATACCGAACCAGATTTTGTTTTTTTTTTTTTTATACCACTAAGGTGGCTAACAAGCTTACGGTCCGCCTGATGGTAAGCGGTCACCGTAGCCTATGGACGCTTGCAACACCAGGGGTATCACTTGCGCGTTGCCGACCCTTCAGAAATCTAATAACTTCTTTCTTGAAGAACTCCATACTGTAGTCCTTGCAGAAAACCTTGGCAGGGAGCTCATTCCACAACTTAAGCATTCGCGGGAGGAAGTTTTTCTGAAACCGCACTGTACGCGACCATTTAGGTTCTAAAGTGTAAGAATGAATTCCCTGCCGATGGCGAGCGGTGCGATGGTAGAAAGTAGCCGTGGGCATCATTTCGAATTTCGGTAGAACACACACAGGGAGGAAAAGTCTCTCCTCAGACTTAAGGGCTCGATACCGCAAGTGAGTTTGGAATCGTCGACAATTCTCACAGCCTGTCGTTGAACCGAGTCAAAGGGGCCAAGCTGGTATCCGGGTGCACCTGCCCAGACATGGCAGCAGTACTCCATATGGGGCCGAACTTGCGACTTGTAAAGTAACAACCTTTGCCCTGTTGAGTACACCAAGTTTTTTGGACGCCAGCTTCACCTTATCCTGTAAATGATCTCGGAAGGATAGCTCGCAAGTCGCCCACCTATTTTGCCGATGAATTGGAATTTTGGTCTGGCAGTTGCTTTCTTACTGAACCTCGAGGCAGCATTTAATTTGTGTTTTAACTCAGAAGTATTCGGCTCCCTGTTATTACGAGCCGTGGTCCAAGCCTCATATGCATTTTGCTTAAGAATTTTAGCTTTTCTGCAAGACCTATTAAACCACGGTCGTTTTTTGACGCCGGCAGCTACTCGCGGGTTAGGAATATAGCATTCCATACCAGCAAGGATCGTCTCAGTGACTGCGGCTGCGCAGACCTCAGGATCTTCTGAGTTAAAGCAGATCTGCCTCCACGGGTACGATGCGTAAAATTCTTGCAATCCATCCCAGTCTGCCGTCTTATAGTGCCACACACGACGCCAATTAGTTGGCCCAGAAGGATCGGGTTGTGCGCATGACACGGTTCGCTGATATTAATACGACAACCATCTGTCATTAGGCAACCAGTAGGTAATTTTAGTCCTGTGGAGGTGAGCCCATTACTGCAACACTGCTTTTGATGTTGTGCATCTGGGTTTCTTATATGTCCCGTAAGTCGTAACTTTACAGTAATAGGTGGTAAAATTATAGAACAGGGTCAGTATAATATACCCTGTTTTTCCAGTTTTTTTTTTTATCAAATGCGATAGAACGATATTTTAATGCTGGTCAAAATTTGACCCCGCTCTGTGACTACAAAATTCTCTGTGTTAAATTTTAATTACGTACGTAAAAGATACGTATACAAACGAAAACTAGTTAGAGCAAAAGCGTCCATACATTTGCTATGGAGAGTATAACTGATCGTCTTTTCCGAATCGTTTTTTTTTTCGAATATGAACCGAAAACGAGTCAGTGCACGCACAAAGGTACTAGCTAGAACGGACGATGGGAATGCCCGTAATATCATGTCTAATGGTAGTTCCACGACTACCAGGCCAATATTTTAAAATATACTATACTAGCTTTAGCCCGCAACTTTTCCCGAAATTAATTCGGTTATCGCCGTGGTAGTTTTTTATACCACTAAGGTGGAAAACAAGCTAACTGCCCGCCTGATTGTAAGCGGTCACCGCAGCCTATGGACACTTGCATCACCAGCGGCGTCACACGCGCGTTCCGGACCCTTTTCATATCTAATAATTTCTTTCTTATAGAATCCCTTAACATTCTTAGAGAAAGTTTCTTGGCAGGGAGCTCATTCCACAACCTATGTGTTTGTGGAAGGAAGTTCGTTTGAAACAGCACTGTACGTGACCATTTAGGATGTAAGGATGAACTCCCTGCCGATGGCAAGCGGTGCGATGTTAGAAAGTAGCCTAGGACATCATTTCGAACAATTTCTTAGAATACATCCCATTATACAAGCGGTAGAAAACACATTCACAGAGGCAGTGTTTCCTCAGACTTAAGGGTTCGATACGGCTTATGAGTTTGGGATCGTCGACGATTCACTCAGCGCGTTGAACCCATTCTAAAGGGCCAAGCTAGTATCCGGGTGCACCCACCCAGATATAATAATAACAATAATAATAATAAAATTCTTTATTGCACTAATTTCGTACATAGGCGAACTTAATGCCTTCAGACATTTTCTACCAGTTAACCATGGTAATGTAGATATAAATAAGGGGTTGTGCAGTGTTTGTTGTAATATATCGTAGTAGCTTTAATAATGATAAAAGATTTAGTGATAAAAGATAGTATATAAGAATAATATCATAATATGTAAATAAGAAGGTGGATAAATTATATATAATTTTATACATAGACATACATACATTTATATATAATGCATATATATTTAGGCATAGTTCATTAGATATGGTAGCAGTAAGTGTCGTGCAGTGTAAAGCAGCTACCTAAGCCCCGAGGTAAAGTACGCCTTCGCTCCGTTGAGTACTCCAAGTATTTTGGACGCCAGCTTCACCTTGTCTTCCATATTTTCTGGGAACTGAACATCGCTGGAGATGTCAATACCAAGGATCTCAATGCTCTTGCAGATGGTAAGGGATGGGTTCTTGAATTATGAGACCTCAGTGAATGTTTTTTTTTTAGTGGTGAACGTGCAAAGTTGTCTTCATAGGGTTAACAACAACGCCCGCCGGACTTCCTGCTGTGTTATGGAGATTTCCGGCAAAGTCTTATCGTATAGTAGGTGGCACAGCGGTTTTGTCGTTTAAATTCGAGTTAGAGGCCTAGAGACTGCTCACTACATCAACTTTCTCTTAAGCACTATGGGCCAAGTCACCATTGGTCTTTCAATGTGGTGGTAACGACGACTGGCAAAGTTTCTGCGTCCTACCTGTCATGACTTACGCTGCCGAAACGTGGACACTTACAGTGGGACTAGTTTGCAAGCTGACAGTTGCAGTTTCTGTAAAGAATCAAATCTTAAATAAGGAAGAGAAGTAAAGTCACCGATGTATGAACTACATAAACTCGGTAAGCTGAAGTGGCAGTAGGCTGACCACGTCTGTCAAAGAACCGACAACCTATAGAGTGGAGACCGCGAATCGTAGGACGCCAAGCAGCTCGATGGACCGACCACTTTAAGAGGGTGGCCGCTAGTAGCTGTATGCGGAAGGCAATGACCACCAGAAGTGGAGGCTTATGTCCAGCAGTGGACCAAAATAAGCTGATATGAAGATGAATGAAATATTAGTAACAAAATTATTATGCATACATAGTTAATGGACTCTACATTAATTAGTTTATAAATTGGGAATTTATTTCCAATTAAGACGTTTCTTCTCTATCTGCGCAAAACCAGTTCCTTGAATTTGTAGCAATTAGTATTAGTAACTTCCTTTAATTACCATGAAATTAATAATAACGCATAATATCTTCCAATTCATTTTTGTATTTATTATTTATAACTCTATAATTCTGTTTCTTTTATTAATAATTCTGGCTTTGCTGAGTAACGGCCTTAAAATAGAAGTAAGAATGTAGGTACCGTAGAAGGCTAGGTCCTTTAGGTATCGACGATTCAAAAGTATTCTTAGAAACCTATTTTGAATAAATATTGTTTGATTTGATTTGATTAAAAAGATTATTTCAATATCTTCACTGTTTTCACGTCAGATAGCTTCGTTCTTCCACTAATATGCTGCTCCGAATACCTTCACATTTTAATATATACCTTTATATCCAATTCTTTTACTGTTCAAGCGGCGCTGCTTTGGAACGCGCTCCCTGAAACATGAAGAAAACCCCTTTCCAAAATAAGTTTGAGAATTTGTTACGTAATTATTATTTAAGATCATCTTAATTAGTCAATTGACATCATTCACATTTTTAATGTATCATGTAGTATTCTTATTTATGTATTTTTATATGTATCTATCTATGCCTGTATATATGTAATGTATGTATTAATTTATATATTGAAGCATATGTTTATGTAATGTATAACCGCTAGTACAATATTGTATTGTAAAATTGTGATTTTATTGCAAAAAAAATTTATAAATAAAAAAACTGAAAGCTTTGGACCAGTGCCTGTGCTGAACCAAAATAAATCTGAACGCGATAGAAGGCGCTGTAGTCGAGTTATTACTAAGTGGATCTCGAGAAAATAACTAATAAGTGGGTATGTAAATCAACTAGCACCAACATAGTTAAAATAGTGTCTTCCACGCTCAATCTAATATATCGTCGGTGACCTAGTGCTATAGCCAAAGCAAAAACCAGATTGGAATTGTCTTAGAAGGTGGTTACTGTAAAACTAGAGATTTTAGGTGAAGGTAGAACATATTTTTTTTGCTAGATAGATGGAAATTTACCACTAAATAGTGAAAAATAATTATAATAATATGGGTAATTATAGGCGCAACAAACGCTAGAATTGTAATGATAATAAAATGACTTATTGCATTACATCCTACAGCTTTATATTTAATGTAGAGTATTATTTTGAATACTTCTTCTTAATAAATAGGATTAAATTTAATTTGGAGATTCTTATGCTTTAATTTCTGCCAAGGCATTAGCTTTCGTTCTAGAATCCATTGCAGGATCAGTGGAAAAAATATCATTGAACGCATTAGGCGAAGAAGTTGAATTTTCTATAAAACTATATGACTTTTTGACTCCGATGGTACGCAAAAATTTAGACATAGAATTAGGTGAGGAATTAGATATATTATTGTGTATGTATAGACGTTAAGCTGTAGGTACCATAACACACCGATTTCTTGCTACTTTATAAGTGTTCCATCTCAGTTAAGTGCGATCTTTTTTAACAGACTTCAAAAAAAGGAGGAGGTTCTCAATTCGTCGGAGACTTTTTTTTATGTATATTACCCGATTTCTCGAAGACGCCTGAACCGATTTGAGAAATTCTTTTTTTATTTAAAAGGTTGTACTTTCCAGGTGGTCTCATATTATTACAGTGAATTTAAAACTAAAACTTTTGGAGAAAAAAAAAAATATTAATGTTAAGTTGGAACTGGTGAAACGCCTTTTATGTTGATGATTGTATAAAACTTTGTTACGAGTATGGATGTTTTTAGTGTACAAGAAAAAAAAGAGCAATTCGTACAAAGATAACTTATACGTCTAGATAACGTGTCCAAAACAACATCAAACGGAGCACTGCAAGCCATTTTCGTAGCCATGTGTGTGTAAATCAGCTAATACGACTATCATATTTACATCTGTGTGCGTAATTTCGGTGCTACCAACCCTAAAGTGAATACCCCGAATTGGAGAAATTTTACCTTTATTCGGTACTAGCAGCCCGTCCCGGCTTTGCATAGGTATACTTTTATTTTTTAAACATTTTGGAATAAACGTAGAGTAATTTTATCCCGGATTAATTATTTACGAACGGATGACAGGTGACAAAAGTAATGAAAATAATGATTCTGCATCCCAAAACGAACGCACCCCGTTTGTTTAGCATTGGTATCAAAAATATTAAAATTTTAGTATCATCTGAGACAAACTGTCATGCGTTCGTTTACGATATTTTTGTTATTTTTGTCACTTTTGCCACCGAAAAATGAAACCTTAGACCCATGTCTGGAGGTGGGGTTTTTGTGTTAATCTGTCAAACTGCCTATACATATTCATTGTTTATGGTAGTGTGTGTGTATTTTATCGTAGTGTGTGTACGTCAACCGTTCCGTTAGTAACGTTTCAAAGCTACACGAACGGTAGGTGTCGGTGGCAAAACTGGCGTTATCAAAAGTGTGAAAAGCATCATTCGTGGGAACTCTTAATCCCAGAAAGAACGCGCCATTAATGCACCCGTGTAGCCTGCTGTTTGCGCACTTTTGATCTGCCACGCCGGCCGAATAGATAGGTAGGACGCTGGCGCCACGCGGCAGAAGCGTGACGTGACGTGACAATGAGACAGCCTTATTATTTTACACACCCACTTGCGCGTCATTACTGGTCATATGCCGTCTTGCTAATGTAGTAGTAGTAGTAGTAGGTAATTAAATTTTTATACAAAGAGTTCAAGGTGTGATGTTACCTTTCGTTGTGAGGTAAGACAAGAGATTTTTATTTAACTACTAATGTGTTTTAAGATACGGTGATAAATTAATTTAGTTTCGTAGTCCATTAAATACATTAGACATATTACTTTTTCCATTGTGATTTACATCCAACTGTTATGTTTGTGTTAAAGTAAAATTTAAAAATTGCATAAGTGATTACGTTCTATAAATACAATGTGTCACAGGGGTCATCATTACAGAAATACTTTATCAACGTGAAATAATGTACGTATAGGTATGTGACGTTAGGATAAAATAATATATTTTCGTTTTAATGTTTACCTTACTGAACTTGGGAATTTAAGGTACACACTTCTGACTTGGCAACACAGACAGAAAAATATTTGTTGTTACTCCGGCGAATAATAATTTTGAATAATTCGTTTGTAACTCAAATATAACAAGCAGATAAGTGTACTAACTTGTGAAAAGTGATTTTTTTTTCATCAAGTGTTTTTTGCCAATAGTTTCTACTCAATTTTATTGCACAAACTGCCATGTTTATAACTTTTCGCGGGAGCACAGTTCGCGTCGACGCACAGCTTACGCACAGACTATATAGGGATCCAGGGGACGTATGATGTAGTGTACATGAAAAATCAGGTACTCGGATCGGCTTGTTATCTAGACGGTATCTAGACGTATAAGTAATCTTTGCATTTGTCACTGACAAGAAAAAAAATAAAAACTTAACAAAAAAAACAACCGGCTACAAAAAGATGCACTAAAAAGGTAAAAATAATTACTAATTTCCAAAAATCTGATCTGAATTACAGTTTGAAGTTGGTGTCTATGTACCTATGTAACAGTTTATAAAATACTTTGCTTGCATGACACCAATTTCAAACTGTAATAACCTGTGACCCCTTATTTGAACCCTATTTATCGTGATAAAATATGGCTCTGTTCCTAAGTTCGTTACTTTGTGTCCGCTATTTCGGGATATATTCGGGTGGTTAGCACGCCTTAACATATCCTAGAACTCAAGTTTGGATATTTTTTTATAAAACTTTTAAGCCAGTGTCGTCCTGGTATTCCTTCCTTGATAACATGGCCCGATCTCAGGGATGGCAAACCAGGTAAATGCCCAAAGCGGCAAAAAAAAACGGATGCAGAATTGAAGGCGGCGCGAGGTTGCATGGAGTTTTTAATTTCACCTCGCACCTCGCCAAAAAAGTTTTACTTAAATTAATGCTATTGTAGTGGCTATATAAATCTTACGCACCAACCAACATCTTTTGAAGAGCCGTCTTCATCTTATAATTTTAAGATTTAACGCAGTCACTCAAGAAATTGTAGACAGCATTTAAGCAAGCCAAACCGAAATAAAGGAGAAGAAATACCTAAATAGGGAACAAGAAACAAAGTCTTTTGATATGTTATGATTTTTTAATCTACAGACTACATTTTATCCCGGAAAATTCAAAAGTTTCCCCGAAAATAACTATAATCGAATTCCATTTGAATGAACTACTTATAGTTATAGCTATAACATTTAAAACCAATATTTCTTCTGTTATTTTATCGTATGAACCTCTTAAATATTGTAACTTAAATACGTAACAACTGATTTCCTTAAAAGCTGACCAAGCTAATCTTTTTATCTTCTGAAACGATTTCGATGTTTTTTTTTTTAGTGTTCCTTAAGTTAAGATTTCATACGTAGACAACATTTACCCGAGACAGGAAAAAATGGCACAAAGGCCTACACACAGCAGTGAGTCGAATCAGGTTGATGATGATGATGAAGTTAAAAATATACACCTATATAATTGTCGATGAAAAATTTCCATTCCATTCAGTAGTTTCTGAGAAATTCTTAAAAAGACATGAAGCATGAAGATATTGCAAAAAGTGAACTTTCACGCGTTGACTGCCCAATTAGGTCACACGCGTAACGTATGTCACGTTATGCTAAGTCAGTGAGTTACAATTAGGAGTTTTTGTTTTTATATTCATTCAATCTACGATCGACAACTAGATAACAATTCTTTGTCTTAATACATCTCATCTTCCAGAGAACCTAGCGACCACTCTTAATGGCGTCTACTCTTTAGACACAGTACAAATTGAGAAGGCCTAGTAAATAACATATTTGAATATTATTCAATTGCATCAATATGATACCTACATACCAACTGTGGTAAAGTGTAAGTATAAAAGGGTGGCAAATAGTAATCTGCCCGGAGCGGCTAAATAGCTAAATCGGGCCCTGCTTGAAAGAATCGGGCCTATCAAGTTGTTTGACGAGTCCCCTACTGAATGCAATAACTGATTAAATGTTAAGTTCCTTATAAGACTCGTCATAATCTTCCATGCATAGTGGCAGATCTACGGAGAGTTTTGTGTTAACCACAAATCAGTAATTACATATCGATTATCAAATATAATATGGTAAAATCATAAGGTATCAAAAATACTCATACAAAGTTTTACAAAAACCCCCCAAAAAAAAATCTGGAACCGCCACTGCCCGTTCTGATTCCAATTTTAACCCAGATCACATAAATTGTCATTGATTTATTACTCACAAACTTAGAGACATAGAGCAAAAATAGTAGGGACCTTACTTCGTGTTACTTGTTTTGGAATTATCCTGCATTTATGTTTATAGATTATAATTAGAAAATGTCAATAAACTATTTAGTATGTACTCGATGTGCAACAACATCCATAAAGAAAACAATTAGACGAACAAAAAGTGAAATTACGCTACAGATACTACAGTGTGCTTATTTACTACTTACAAAATCCAAATTCAGGGCGACTTCAAACTCGTATAGTATACATTACAATGAAAAAAGGATATAACGAACTTAGCTCATAATAAACTTTATTTTTTACATTATTTGATTTGATAATACATTTAAACTATTTTTTTTATTTCGAAATTGCACAAGCAATAAAAAAGTTACTAAAAGAACCTTGGTACGGTTGTGTTTGTTTGTTTTTGTGTGACTTGTTTTGGCATAAATATATGGGTTTTCACATTATTGAATTATATAAATACAACTGAAGACTTGATTTAGATAAATACTACGAATTAAAACGACCTATCAAAGTTCAGGCAGTATGGTCAAGAAGACCCTATCCTGTATCAGGGACGAATGAAGACAAACAAAATAAAAAGCTTTCAACTTGTCAATTACTCTGTGGAAAAGTTTTCTTTTTTAACAAAAGTTCAAGTTGATACTCAAAAGTTGAGGGAGGAAATTGTTTTTACGAACCTAACCAAATAAAATATATGATGATGATATATTATTGTGATAGTAACAACTACGATAATCACATGTACCTGTTAATGAAATAAAAGAACCTACCTCGAGTTTTACTACCAAATTTAAAGTCCCAGATATAAAATAGTCACAGTTAAAATGAATCTCAGCCTTCTGGAATTCCGTAACTCAAGGTATGTGATTATATGAATTGTATAATAATAAGAATGTAACTGTTTGTCATCAAATTTATCCAAGCAAGTATCTTCCTGAATAAAAAAGAACTAGGTAAAATAAAGTGAAAAGCCTGCATCCTCCACAGACGGGTCGGAGTAACTAACTAAGAGGGAAAAACTACAAACGCTCCTGGAAGAGAGAAGGCCGTTCCATAATGCTATCACACATGCATGCTCACATCTTCCTCTAGGTATCTTTTATATTTGTGAAGTTAAAATATTTATACTAATCATTCAGGAGTGCCCAACAAGCTGCAGTGCTCCTGGACATAGGCCCAAATAAGATAAACCTTGCATTAAACTCCCAAAACCTATGCCCTGTGTGTCCTGCAAATGTTGGACCTAAGGGCTACTTGTCCCTGATAAGTATACTCCACCCATGTGTCACAGGGCTGTATTATTTTAAATATAAGTATTATTCAATGGATGCATTTCATAGTACTTAGTTGTTTTCAATTATTCTACCTGCTGAAAAAAATAAAAAAGCACATACTGGCAGGACATAAAACCTTTATTTATTATTATTATTAATATAGAAACTACAAATTAATTTCAGATATCTATATTTCTGTTTTGTTGCCAAAATGTTTAATATGTGAAAGTCTTCTGTCTGACAACTGAAACAAGTATAATTCGCAGCCTGGCAAGAAATCTGTGCGGATCAGCCAGGCAATTGTCTTACTTCAATGGTGATGTTTATAAATACATGTATATTTAAGGATGTAAGAGCAATCTTGATTGGTCTGGAGGTCATTAGTTTTTGGCAGAAGTTTGTTGTGTACTTGTAAGGTTTTGTCGCATAACCATGTTTTATGTCAGGTGAATGGTATTGACACAATTGGTTTTGGTCCCATTAGTTTAGTGTCAGATCTTTCTTTGCCAGGTGATCCGCTGCATCATTGCCCAGAGTCCCACTGTGACAGCATACCGTTTCCTTAATCCAATTTTTTGCAGAACACAGTCACACTTCAGCATTATTCCACTATTGATGCAGTTGTTGTTTTTTTTTTTTTATATACCGCTAAGGTGGCAAACAAGCATACGGTCCGCCTGATGGTAAGCGGTCACCGTGGGCTATGGACGCTTGCAAGACCAGGGATATCACTCACGCGTTGCCGACCCTTCAAAAAACTCTAATAACTTCTTTCTTCAGGAACCCCATACTGTAGTCCTTAGAGAAAACCTTGGCAGGGAGCTCATTCCACAACCCAAGCATGTAGCACACTGTCAACGGCAATGCATATCAATTAGTTGCTTATGTGTCTAGACAAGACCGCTGCAGCCTAGGTGATCAGGCAATCAGACCAGTACATTCTGCCTGGAAGATTGATTGATGTTCAAGTCATGGGAGAATACTCCTGCTCCCATCCCAGACTTTGTTTTAGAGCTGTCACATGAAACATGTCACCTGTATCCCTGGAAGTTCATTGCTTTCTACCTCCTTAAGACTTGCATGAATGATTCTGTTATCCCATTTCCATAGCCCTATTTTCTAAGTCCTATGGCTGCATGATGAGGTGAAGGTGTCTCAGGTTAAGTATGACCTCTAGTGTTGTCATAGGGGTTGTTTTCATACAAACTGCGGTTGCCAAACAAGTAAGGAGTTGCAGACTTTGTAGTTTGTTTGTTATGGACAGCTTAAGGGCCCAATTCTTGTCTATCAGTCTCCTACATTTCCAAACGGTTTTGAATGCCTTAATTAATTTAATTTAAAACATGTGCAGCCGAGTCCACTGCAATAATATTAGGCAGTCTATTCCGCTAGCTACAACGTGAAGAATGCTTTTTGTACTTCAACAAATATAGCATAGAATAGAGGCACTGCTTTTTCTGAGTACAGCAGAGAAGCCATGAACACTCATTAGCAATTGGTGGATGTTGATAAGGCTGTACCAAGTGGTAACGGATGTATACCTTAGATTTTGGTTTTTAGAGGGCTCTCAGGAGCATTGAAACCAAAAGCTAGCCCAGAATTTCGCGTTTAATTGTTTCTAAGCAAAATATTTTACATTGGGATGTTACTAATTGGCAGTATTTAATCTGAAGAGGCAAGATATTTGTAACCATTACAACATTACAACCAAGAATTTTCTGTTTTGTTGGTATTTGTGGCAACCTACTTTGATTTAGACAGTTTAGTCGGATATTCAGAAGTCGGTGCGCATTTTACCTGTAAGCTGTTTGTGCGCTTCAATGACATCTTCAACACTTTCAGCTCCTCTGGCTAAACCAGGTTGCCTGACGATGGGCGTTATATTGTTAAAATTGCAATAAATATTATTGCTTCTGGAAATATGAATCTGCCGATGATTTAACAATTAGATACAGCATTGAAAAATACTTAACCTCAGTATTTGTTGTGCATCAAATAGAGCTGGTAGTGTAGAATCTGAGACTGTTTACTTTGACATGGTGTTTTGGCCATCAATTGAAATAAGGACAAAATGTTTATTTCTTGGTCAGCCTTAATGTCGAGTTATTTTATTCTGGTTTTCATTTATATGATGATAGAATGTGTCTGATTCTGTTTGTCTGTAAATTTTTGAGTTGCAGAATATGCACTTGCCTAAGTATATATTTTGCAACTCAAAAATTAAAGGTATAGTATCTTTTGGTTATTAAATTTTCTGACATAAAAACATATAATAATTGAATTTTATTTACTTAGCATGAGTCATATTGGCATTAGAAAAGAAGATAATGTATTTAACATTTGTGTGTTTAATTTTCTATAACAAAACATTTTTGGGACTCAATAACATCTCAGTGCATATAATTAATTAATAAAAAAGTTTTATTTTCAAATCAGAAACAAGTGGTTCTCACGAATTAAACCCCGAAAATCAAAACATATGAAAAACCGTGTTAGTTTTTTTTAAAATTAATTACTTATTCAATAAATTAATTACTTAATGTTTAAAAAATATGTATAATTTTGGTTGGTAATTTACCATGTACATACTACCACATAAGTATTGATTTAGAAACTAGCTACCCAGTTCTCCATCTTCAGAACTGGTTCTCAAATGAGAGCCGATTCTGCATTCCCTAGATCACACCAAAAAAGACATCAGCCAAATCAGTCAAGCTATTCTCAAGTAATACTTCATTAAAATTCATTCCTATAAGTTAATATGTCCAGAATATTACCTATATTTGTTCATTTACAACATTGTTCACTTTTAAACTGTTTAAACAATTGTACACCTGATAAATCATATTATTGTTTTATTTAGATCATTTAAGATACTCATTTTAAAACTGAAATATTTTTTCTTCACTAAATGAAACTTTACAGAAAAATTTCATGAAATTTGCCAATCTTTAGTCCAGCCAGACTGTCTCATAAGTGAGTATTAATATCCTTATTCTATTTCGTAAAGTGCAAGGCTAATTATGAACCAAATTATTTTTAACTTTGGTTTTTTGATTCTTTGATTACATGATAACTATTTACAATTTAACATTTTAAAATGTGACAAAATTTCAATTTTGTATCTACTGTTATAACTATTTTATTTTAATACCATCAGGCTGTGTAAACTAGTCTTAAATTTTTGGTCACAAGTCTCTCACACGTGCTCTCCCGTACCAAACGTGCGCTCCAGTGTTATAAAAAACCTGCTTTAAAATCATTTCAGCCCGTTTAGAGAAAGCATAAGCCTGCCCTGTAATCGAAAAGCATGCCAAAAATTCTACTAAAAAATGATAGGTATCTTTTTAATGTAAAAATAAACCTGATCAAAATCAGTCTAGTAGTAATTTGAGCAAAGTTACAAACATACAAACACACACATAACCTCTCACCTTAAACACATTCCATCTACTGTGCTTTGTGGGTAATAAAATAAAGTATAGTTGTTACTCTTACTTTATTAACAATTGCTTAGAATAAGAGTACCATATATTTATTTCAGTACATGGAATGATTAATTCCCAAAAGCTCAGAATTACATTATTTAGTACACTTAACTTACAATGACATTAAATATTAAAAAATCGACAAATTTAAAGTTAACATAAAAATGAGCAAAAAAAATACTACTTTCTACTTTTTTTATGGTGTTTTTTTGACTTCTTAGATTTTTTCTTTTTCCGTTTTTTCTTCTTACTCCCTTTCTCTGAGTCACTAATGTCTGATGATGAGAGTGACGATGTTGAAGATGAACTGCTGCTGCTGCTTACTGAACTACTTGATGATGATCTGTAATAATCAAATAAAAACAATGCTTATTAAAATAAGACTTTTAATGTGCTTTTAAATGTTTAAATGTCATTATGTTTCTTCTGCCAGTTCAGTGACATTTAACTCTAGAATAAAAATAAATTCACTTTGAATATTTTGTATTTAATTTCTAGCGTCATCAGCAACATATAAACCACATAAATTGTCATTCCTTTGAAATACTATTTACAATATACTATCTATTGTCCACGGTTCCACCTGCCCTAAATTCGGTAATCGGTGTAGGATTTCAATGGCAACTCCTCAATTGACGTTTTCAAGTAGCCTATGTCCTCGGCACTCAAACTATCTCCATGCCAAATGTCATCTTGATCGGTCCGACGGTTTGAGCGTGAGGAGGTAACAGACAATTTATAATATTGATTATATTCATGAATAGTTTTAAGTATATGTATACATATGATTATGCCAGAATATAAATATGGCTAATGCCACTAGTACTATTAAATATCGGAATTCCTTCACTCGATTAACGATATTTGATGCTTCGCATGGTGCGCTCCCTGTGCTACATAAAAGCAAAATATAATAATTGACTGTATGAGAATTGATGTGTTTGACTTTGTTTTTAGTAGCTTACTAACTTATTTATATTACCCACTAAGTGTTTCAATACATATTGTGTTGTTAGCTGATTATCAAAGTATTGTATTACTACTTTAAATAGAACTTCTTGCCAGCTCTTTTTGGCAGTAATTAACATTGTTTACATTGTATTGATAATTCAAAATTGGTGTTATCAGAAACTTATTTGAACCAATATTGTTTGATTTGATTTTGAATATTTAGCTGTTAATGCATATCGCCATCACTATCAGCACCATTAAATTATTATAAGTAAATAAAAAATATATATTATTGTATATTTAATGTTGCCAATGATGCTATGAATTGAAAGCAAAATATTTAGGAATGTTTTTTTTTTTTGACGTGTTTACCAGTTGGATAACAGAATGTTGCCGCAACAATGCATTTTCGTCTTAGTTCTACACAGCCTATATTTCCTGAGATATAAGTATTCTAAGTTACCACTCGTAACACTACCCCCTTCTTAGTCATAGTCATCTCGTCTTTTAGCCGATCTACAACAACAATCTTGAACTTTCCTTTGTACCTCTTTTTAATGCGATAAGTGAAGATCTATGCCATAACCTGGTACGGTTCTTCCCATTCTGCCTGAAGTTTTGGACATTTCCTCATCTTTAGTGGATTATGAAGCCAAACTAATCCACCCTCTCCATGAACGTGCTTAAGAAAATGAACTACTGTATACCGAGGAATAACAACCTGTAGAGCAACTTTTTTGCCACCATTGGACTCCAAGTTTCTTTGCTTGCAGAAGACCTTTTTCCAAAGTCAAGCTTCAAGTCAACTGCAAAATAAATCATCGCACCATTGTCGCTTATTCTCGCACACCATCCGCCCTAAAACTGGTCGCAGATAGCTGTCTTCCTCTTGTGCTTTTTTCATGCCGACATTTGTCAATTCATCATCAACTTTATTGATCCATCTGACCTTAACTTAAGCTTCATGTTCTTCCTGCTTCTGGCAAGGTTTAAAACAAAGATCACTATGACACTTTGGGCCTTAACCTTTGCTAAGTTCTGTGATTTAAGAGCCCATGATGTATTCTTTATGCAGTGCAAATTGAAAGATCGTAATCCTTTTAAACAAACTGCTGTCAGGGAATTTCAGCACTCCTCTAGCGATATCAACTACACAATGCTAATTTTGTAAGAAATCTAAACCCAAAATGCAATCACTGGCGATATTCGCGATAAGCACTAGCTGGTGATACAAATTTTCGCCTGTTTTTCAACTGAGATTGGCTGGAAGGCTGTTACAAGGCAACATTTCTGAGATCTCCTCTTTCACTGTATGATTAGCTTTATCAATTCAAGTCTCACTATGGTTTTCGATGCACCAGTGTCTGTTGTGATACTGCATGGCTTATTGTTAAACTGCCTTCGATAACCAAACTGTTTCTATTACAGACCTGAGTGATTGTGGTAGTCAATGCCATGTCTTATTGATTCAGCACGTGCCCCGCAGTACTGTCAACATTTACCGGCTACTAGCTTTTTTATGAAACATAATATGATATATAATAACAAGCGGTCCCAAAATAATTTAATTATTTAAGGGGGCACCCATACAACATACGTGATTTTTTGCTCGTTTTTGCTTTATGTTAATAAGGGCAGCAGGTAGAGGCTTGAAATATTCACAGAATATTTAGTTACATATTCAATTTAAAAATAAATTAAAATAAAACAAATTTTTATGGGGGTTCCATACAACAAACCTGTTTTGTTTGCCGTTTTTATAGATAATGGTACGGAACCCTTCGTGCGCGAGTCCGACTCGCACTTGGCCGTTTTTTTTATTAATTTATGTTTTAATTACTATTAAGCATGAAAGCTTAAAATCATTTTACTTCATGTGGAATAAAGATTTAATTTACCTGGATCTCTTTCTCTTTTTGCTTTTCTTCTTCTCTTTTGCCTTTCTTAGTTTCTCCTGCAGCTTTTGTTTTAATTCGGCTTCACGAATAGTCTGGAGTGGTGTGGCATAGTCCACTTCGCTATCACTACTCGTACTGCTGACATCTAATACTATCTCTTTATTTGGATCAATCTGAAAATAAATATAAATAATAATAATAAAGCCTTCATTGCTGTAAGTTTATACAATACAAGCAAATGGATTATCCTAAATATATTTAAACTAAATCACTAACTAAATTATAATATCGGAAAACCGGTTTGTTTAATATTTTTACAGCTTGTCCTAGGACATAGGCCTCCTCTAAAAAAATGTTCTTGAATATAACACACAGAGAAATCCGATTCCAAACTAAGAAAGGCTTGATAGGGGCCAAGGTTTGTTTTTTTTTTGTAAACACATAAATATTATAAAAAGAAAACACCCAGACTCAAGTTAAACACAAATATTTAGCACATTAATGTTTCATTCATAAATTAAAACACACCCTACAGTTTAGTAGGCAGTCACTGCTACCAACCCCCATGGAGCAGCCATATTTCCCTATTAAAGAAAGGCAGTTATGTTATCATGGTCTATAAGAAAAAAACTTGTGAATGTGCTAAGTTTTGTAGTATATTGACTGAAAAAAATCGGCCAAGTGCGAGTCGGACTCGCACACGAAGGGTTCCATACCATTATCTATAAAAATGGCAAAATCATGTTTGTTGTATGGGAGCCCCACTTAAATATTTATTTTTAAAGTGACTATATAGCGTCTACCTGTTGCCATTATCAAGATCGAACAAAAAAATTATCGTTGTATGGGGCCCCCTTAAATACTTATTTTATTTGGTTTTTTAGTATTTATTGTTATAGCGGCAACAGAAATACATCGTCTCTAAAAATTTCAACTGTCTAACTATCACAATTCATAAGATACAGACAGATGGACAGCGAAGTCTTAAATAATAGGGTTCCGTTAATTACCCTTTGGGTACGGAAACCTAACAACGGCAAAGTACATGTCACAAGTGCAGGGGTTCAGTAGAATTAGAATAATTGCTGATATCTGAAAAACTTATGAAGTTCTATTGTAGTGATTTTTTCATATTTTTAGATCATGCTGTTTAAGTTTTTGATGTAGGGACACAAATTTTCAATCAAAAATAAAAATAAAATTTGCATTCAATATATATAATATAGATCATGTAACTAAGACAAAAATAATGGATGTGGCACTTTTATTTCATTAAATCGATTCTGAGGACAGGGAACCTGATATGATATGTATAATACTGAATGTATAATACATTTACATTTTTTATTAATTTTCTGAGTTCATAGTTTTATTTTTTATTCTTTATAAAAAAACTGCAAATGAGTGGTACAAAAATAAAAGCAAATGTGCCTCAGGCCAAAATCAACATTTTTTAATTAAGTATACCAGACCTCAAAGATTGCAATAGTCTAGTCAAACCATACACAAGCAAACCCACCACCATCTAGAGTAAAACACTTGACTTGTTCAGATGCAAAGCCACTTCAATCACAAACTAGTTAGGAGCAAACTTGCTTTGATAACAATAAACCAAACAAAAACTGTCATTAAAAATGTTAAGTTTGGCAAATTAAGTTGATAAGTTGAGTGAATCTTCTTCTTGTTGCTGATTTCTGCACTTGCCACACCTAGATGGTGGCTTTGCACATAATGGAAGGCCGGCTATTTCAGCCAGCTTAGTTCCTTCAAGCATCTCAACAATTACCAACTTTGCTGCAGGCCTCCTGGAGGGTCTCTAGGGTGCCCATGTGTTTTGCCCTGTGGTCTCCCACCGCACAATGTAGAATTAAGTGAGATGGCATTACAAGTTGAGTTGTATGTAGTTTGGTTCTTGATTTTAATTGAACTTAAGTGTGATGAATATCAATCAACGTTTTAAAAATATATATCTGAGCCTGTGCAGGACGAAATATGAAAAGTTTAAAAACAATCGCTGGCAGCGAGGGCTAGAAATAGATTAAAAAGTTGGATAGATTCACTAGCATATTGCTTGTTACCATAGTGTTTGAAAAAAGAATTTGTTGAAATTTTATTGTTTTGTTTAAATTAAGTTTTATAATGCATAAATTTATAACTGTGTAGTGTTAAATTTTATCTCATAACAGCTTTCAAATAAATAACCCATGAACACCCAAAGTCTAACCAATTAAATGCAAATCCACCTCGGTTTTACAATATTTATTAATTAATTTGATATGTAATAAATAACATTTCAATTGAACCTTGGGATTCATTTGAATTCTTAAGCTATTTAGCTAGCTTAAGAAATGTGTGCAAAAAAGACATTACAAACACCACACCAAAAAATGCTATTATGGTGTATTATGGTGTTTTGTGATTGAGGCATCTTTGCTTTGTTTAAATTACTTATTATATTATATAAAAAAATCTTTTTATATTTTTTAAATTAGTACAAAAATAAATAAAAACACATTTTACATCTTAAATAAGAAAATAGACTCAAGGACTGGTCGGAGTAACAAAAGTTTGTCCTTCGGGCCTCTTTTTGTACACCTCGACCCAGTACCTAAACAGTGATTCCTTTTTGATGATGCATCCAACTACTGCTGGAATATGTGTTAGTCATGTCATGTGAAGATAATATAATTTATTATACCAAAATTTTACTTACCTTTATAAAATTTCGACATTGAAAAGTTAAATGACCAGCGTAACCACACTTTTTACAAGCAGCTCTTGAAGATTCTTTCCCAAATGTACCTGGGGCGGAAAACATTTTTGACTTTTATATATGCGTCTGAGATTAAGGTGTTTTTTTAGCCAATATTGAATCAAAATATTGTACACAATCGAAATAAAAACACACGACACCTGTCACGTTTATTTTTATTGAGTAGGCATGGAATGGATACAAGTCCTTGAGTCTACTAAGGGTCTGTTCGTTTTGGAATGAACAATCATTTTTTTCGGTAATTTTGTCACTTGTCATCCGTTAGTTTATCAATGGTATCAAAAATAACAAAACTTTAGTATCATCTGTAATAAGCTGTCAAGTGTTCGTTTACGATATTTTTGTTATTTTTGTCACTTTTGCCTCCGAAAAATTAAAGTTTAGACCCGTCTGGAGGTGGTGTTAATTTGTCAAACTGCCTGTACATATTCATTGTTTATGCTGGTGTGTGTGTTATTATCGTTGTTGTATTAACTATTCGTTTTCCAATCAAAAATGTTGTTAGTAACGTTTTAAAGCTACATGACCGATAGCTGCCGGTAGCAAAACTGGCGGTACCAAAAGTGTGAAAAGTATCAAACGTAGAAACCTTTATCCAAAAACAAACTCTAAGAGTAGGTTCTATATCTAATAAGTTTCCATGTTTTTCACCAATGACTTTTTTTCACACTTATTATTTATAACGCTAGTTTTACTTCTGATATATTTCATTTGGGTAGCTTCAACATTACTCTTACAAAATTAATGGTTTTCCAATTCGTATTGGAAATGAAAAGTTTTGTTATATTGAGGAAAATCAAAAAGGAGAATTTAAATATGAAAAAGTAGGTACCATCAAAGTATTACACGCTACGTTAATCACACACTATATGTACAGTGAATACACACTTTTGACAGATTTTCAAAAAACCCCCTCTATCACTCTACAAATTCATTTTTCGTATTTTTTTTACTGATGATACTATTTTTCATATTATTTTTAAAATCAACGGCGAACGGATGACAGGTGACGACTTAAACGAAAAAAATGATTATTTGTCCTAAAACTAACACTAACACACGACAATGACAGTGTATTGTGTGGCCCATGGTATGACTATCTCCTAACCTAAGCCAATGCTAGCTAACTTTTTCTGTGTCTGAAAACCTCTGTAGAAAGTGAAAATTACCCTCTCGCTCTAGAACGCCATAGTTGGAACGACCCTTTTTCCAATTATTCAACTGTCTTTCAAGCGTTTTACAGTAATTTTCTACAGACAGGAGTAAAACTTTACCTTACACAACAATTTGTATGAATCCAAATAAGTGACAATGTGTGATAAACTTAAATGCTCTTGTTGTTATTAACAAATTTCTTGATATGATGAATGTAGGCACCTATATTATTTAAATTTTACTGAATTTATAGGAGGATAACTACATAACTCGTAAATGGCGCGGAAAGTTAAGAGATGGCGGAGTTCCTTCCTCTTTGCGACGTGTTGTTTAACGTGATCTCTCTGGCGGGCTACTTCTGTGACGTAGTATTCGACGTGGTGATGGGCTACGCGTTGCTGGAGCGAGGGTACAAGGCCACCTTCGCGGCAGCCATATCTATCATTATCACCTCACTTCTCATATCACAGGTAAACTGCATTTTATGTTGTTATTACTCCGTATAAAAAATAAACAGATTTCATTGTAAAATTACGTTTATAATATGTGATGTATCCATTGTGTTAGCAAGCAAAATAAGATCTTAGGATTTTACTTGAACTTCTAGTGAGCAGTCCCGAAATATCCATATAGGCCCTGCGCCGCCTAAGGGGGCCGCGTGGCTTGATAGAGAAGAAAGGCAAAGTACTTATAAACTCCATTTAACATAGCGTTGTGTAGTACATATAGTTTTGAACTTATAAATAATAAATTTATGTGTATTATTCATTTATAATGTCATACAATAACAAATTGTATTGAGCTAGCTTTCTCCCGGGGTTCCATCCTCCCTAAATTCGGTTATCGGTGTAGGATTTCAACGGCAATTCCTCAATTATAGAAGAAAAACTGACTCACACTTGACGTTTTCAAGTAGCCTATGTCCTTCCACGGGAATCAAACTATTTCCATGCCAAATTTCATTTTAATCGGTACAGCGGCTTAAGCGTTAAGAGGTAACAAACAGACAGACAGAGTTACTTTCCCATTTATAATATTTATATATGGATATGGATTTTTAGGAACAAAATTACACTATGCTACGCAACATGCTATAAAAAATAGAATTTAGTTTTGATATAATGCTTTCGTTTGACAGAAGTTTCAGGATATTTTATTTTGCAGTATAAACAATTCCACAAAATTGCTTGGTTTTAAATTAGTTACGTTGCGTTGTAACGTATTTTTTTAAAAAAAGGATAAGTGCTAGTCTGACTCTTACGACGTTCCGTACAAACTTTTTAGATTTTCACTGAAATGGTTCAGTACTTATTAACTATTTGGGCTACGTTGGCTATTTATATTTTAGAGCACAGGGTAGAATTTCATATACTTAAGTATGGTGAAAGTTAATAGATTATTGGTCATTATTTGAGCAGTTGTCAAGGTCATCAGGGTTATCCTAATTGTCAGTACGTATATATATACTTTTGTCAGTATGTATAAGTACACGGTTTTTGCAAAAATCTTTTTTGTTATGCATTTAATAGGTCGGCATGTGTCCGAAACGGTTAGTCCTATTAAGCTGGCATCCTAGGGGTAGGGACTTTCAAGGGAATACTTCCTTCGTCCTAAGGACCACCTGTGCCAAGAATCAAAAATAGTTACATACTTTTAGATTAATGTATATTTGTCCCGTACTTTTAATCATAAACTATTTGATTCACGGTTCATATCACTATTAGGCATAACAATAACGGGTTTCTTACCGTGGTTTCAATACTTCAAACCTGTTGCACCATGATTGCGGGACGATTGAGGTACTTGAGATTTTGAACAAAGTCTATGGGCAAGTATATCTATGTAACCTCTTTCTTTTTCGTTCAGTAACGGAACTACTAGAACTCATTTGAAAGTCACCTCGACAGTACCAATATATATTGCTACTCTGTCGCGATTGCCGATTTCTTAGGGTATACAGTGTCTCAGTCAGACCTAATCTGCCTGGGGTTGGGGATTGTTTTGTACCGTTGCTATCGGGGCCGCGCCTTACGTACGAAACGCTAGGTTCCGAATGCAACCTGTTCTGTTTTTTTGGCAACACTATATGGTTGTCATCAGTCTGACCTATTCGTAAAATCAACTTGTGTATGAAATATAACAGTGCCAATAATTGATTAAGGAGGATCCCTCATACAAGGTTGTATTTTTCTATTTGTATTACTAGTTGTAATAGATCTTGTCCCTACCTTTTATGTCCTCTCTCAGTTTAAGCTGTAATTTAGGGCTCCCCTTTGAAGACAGGACAGACGTGGTCCATTTAGGTACACCAATAACACCTATGGAGGTCAGTTAGGTCGCCTTATAGCTTAATTTGGGTCAGCTTGTACCTGTCATCATTGACGAAACACAAGTATATTTTGCACTGACATAATTGCTGATTTAAAAATGTTGTCAAAACTACATAAGATTGTAGAATTTTTTTGTCAATATCCCTGACGAACGCAACAATCTTCAATATTTAACAAGATATTTGTGTTTGTTGTGAAAGACTCTTTCTACCGTCTTTTCTTAAATTATTACTTTTATTTACAAATATATGCCCTCTTTAATTCAAGATCTTAACCTAAAAAAGAAATGAAGTGAAGTGAAGTTATCGATATGTATTGGGATCCAAGTTAGAACAGTATGGGCGTGTTCGTTTTGGGACGAAGAATCATAATTTCCGTTAATTTTGTCCGTCGTTTAGAGAGTCATCTGTAACAAACTGTCAAGCGTTCGTTTACGATATTTTTGACAATTACCGAAAATGAATCGTGGGAACTATTTATCCGAAAACGAACACACTCTTAGGGTACGTTAATAAAATTTATGCATTTATGATTATTGACCTTTAGTAGAATTAAACACGTCATTTACAATTTAACTTAATAAAAACACAATTTAGGAGTTCGGCTTACCAATATAAAGACAGATTTATATTTTACTCCTTTAGAACATCCACTCGACTTGTCAAACAAAATCGGGACCGGTACATGAACATACCATGGCTATTGCTCAATCATTTAATTAACTTAAAGCTATAATATTTTAAAAAAAACACCTGAATTTTTTCAAGAAATTTAAAAGACATCTTGTAACCAGGTGGTTAACAAACGAACTTTGCTGTCGGCGGCTGGTGGCGCGCACTGCTTCAAGACGTAATTAATACACGTAAAATGGCATAAGAAAGACGAGTACTGTTCACAGGTACTTTGTTGAACTTATGTAATCCATAGGTAGTCTTCTGTCCCTATGATGTAACTGGTCTTGGACTTATACCGTGCATGGTAGAAGTAAACAAGGTATTCTCTTCCCGTGACAGCTAGGTCACATTGTTGGCCTCGATTCAGTAGTAGTAGATAGTAACGTATCAGTTAAGTTGCGATTCTCAAACTTCTAAAGTAGGTAAAATATTAAAATTAGAAACAGAAATACTTTATGTATTTGATTGCTTACAATAAAATTATTTTATTTAGTTCGCGAACTTGTAGCGTGACCCTTGTCAGTTTATTGTGTGACCAATAAATATGTAAATAAATTACCCCAACAAAATGTTCACTTTCTTCCTTATAAATAAACGCAATTTTGAACTAGTAATTTTAACCAGGTTGGCTTTTTTAACCAAATAGATAAATATACCAAGATAGCAAATACTAGCCAGCGATTTATTATAAACCAAATCGTGAGGTTATAGAGTTCCAACGCGGGAAGAAAATCCCAGTCGTATCTATGTTATGACTTACTCATCGGAATCACGTGGACTGCATCGCGTCATCGATACTTTCGGCATAATAGGCAGAGCTTAGTCAATCCGAATTCGATGATTATCTTACATTTAATTCGCTTACAAAGCTTTCATTATATTGTCTAAAGCTCCACTATTTACACTAGAGCCATAGGAGGCAATGGTTGATTAAGCGACAAAAGCGTCATAGTAGGGTTACGGGTACATTTTACCACTTTGAAAGTGTTTCTCGCGCAAATTATTCAGTCTAGAAAAAAAGAATATTAGAAACCTCAATATCATTTTCGAAGACCTATCCATAAATACCCCGACCAATAAACTGGGCAACTTTTAGTGTTAGGCATTATTCGCACGAGTGTTTCCTTGACGCTTTAAAGTTTGAAGCTTCTTCTATTTTTTTACAAACTGATAAAAAACTGCCGGCGTAAAAGCGCCCACGTGCGATCATAAGCAGGTAAAGTCATAAGGTCTACTCAGAACGTTAAGAAATAACTGGCGTAAAAAGCGTTGAGAAGGCGCTCGTGCGAACGATCACGTAGACCGGGTTTTTGCGGAAGGTCGACTAGTGACTCCCTATCCTCTTCGCAAAACTGTGCTAACGAATCTCCGCCTAGTTTGCAAATAAGTACTTTTGGCGGCACCGCAAACCATCAGTAGATTACTTTCAATCCCAGATTCTCAGATATTGTAGTCTAATGCGGTATATATATTAGTTAGTATAAGTATATTGGCCCAACTCAAAATGATGCCCCCCCCCCCACCCTAATCAACTTGAAAAACAAAATAGGCAATTGAAATGTTGTAAATCTTGTTTATTAAGTGTTTCAATACAAAACATGTATTTATTAGTTGATACACAATAATATTATGTTTCCTATTGGACGCACGCAACAAAACAGTATTGTAATTAGTTTGTAAAGCTAGTTGTAGACGATTTGAAAGTGTTCTTAATTTGAATTTGATGCCAATGGCTACTTTCTGCTGTCGCTCCGCTTGGCATCAGCAGGGAATTTATCCTCACACCTTAAAACCTAAATGATCATACACAGTGGCGTTTAAAAAAACCTACCTACGCTTGAGTTAAAGAAATGAGCTCCCTGCCAAGATGACCTACAATATGGGGTTCTTCAGGAAAGGGGTACTTACATTTTTAAAGGGTCAACAAAGGCGGACTGTAAGCTTGTTTGCCACCTTACTGGTATAAAAAGAAAACGTCGTCGTCGGGTTTCATCTCACTTTCCTATTTATTTATAAATAGGACTGTGGGGAATAAGTTCCTAGTCTTTGTGACTACTACTCAAGCTTCAACTCTGCCCGTTAAAACGAGACAGGTCTTTGGGTTGACTATTGTCGTTCACTGATATTGTGCGGGTGCCTTCTTTTGGAAGGCGGCTCCTCGTTTTCTAGTGTCGACATCTTAGGAAGAAGGTTCCTTTTTCTCTTCTTTTCTGGTGGCCTCGCGTGGAGTGGTGCCAACTCTCTAACATGAGTGTGCTGGGACGTCTCGACACGTTCGAACATATTTTCCCGAAGCCTGGAGATAAAGTCATCCAGGGATTCGGGAAGGATGCCTTTAGCGATCGTAGAGTTTCGTACGTATCTCGGAGCTTTGACGATGCAGCGTAAAGAAAGATTTTCTTGGGCTCTGAGTCTCTCTCTGTTCCTATCTGATATCAGATGATGCCAAGCTGGAGCTGCATAGGTAAGTCGGGATCTGATGTATGTTTTATACACTCCGACTTTAGTCCTAATTGGGAGTTTGGAAGCTAAGACTGCTTGGAGCCTACCTCTAGCTATCTTTGCTTTACACACGGTATCGCTCACATGGGCGTTCATCGTGAGTCCGCGATCGATAGTGACTCCCAAGTATTTGACACTCGGGAGCCATTTTAGAGGTTGGCCTAAAAGAATAAGTTGAGGTGGGACCTGCTTCCTGCCTGTAAGGATTGCTTGCGTCTTCCCTACGTTGATAGACAGCCGCCATTTGGCAAGCCAGTCTGGGAGGGCATCAAGTGTTCTTTAAATTTTTCTTACGGCGTATTTTAAGTTTCGACCAGCAACATAGAATGCTGCGTCGTCCGCAAAAAGGGTTAGTTGGACACCAGCCAATGCGGGGATGTCGTCTGTATAACGAGCATAGCATGCTGGTGACAGACAGCTGCCTTGGGGTACCCCAGCTTGAGATTGTCGGTCATGTGAGAGGTGTCCTTCTACTGCCAGCTGAAATTTGCGATCCCTTAGAAAGGAGGCCACTACCTTGACAAGTTGTCTCGGAGCGCTGGACGTCGACAGTTTGTAGATCAATCCCTCATGCCACACCCTGTCGAACGCCTTCTCCATGTCCAAAAGGACCGCAATGGAGGGTTCTTTATTTAGGCGGCTTCTACCAATGTCACCCAACACCCTAGTAAGTTGCAGAGTTGTTGAGTGTCCTGATCTGAAACCGTATTGCTCCGGTCTTGGCGTAATGTGTGGTTGCAATTTCTCTAAGAGTAGTTTTTCGAATGCCTTGGAAATGGTGCTTAGCAAAGTTATGGGTCTGTAACTTTCAGGTTTGTTGGGGTCCTTACCTGGCTTGAGCAGAACAATCACTTTACCATTTTTCCAACTTGATGGAAAGTGGCCCGTGCGCAGTATGCCATTGTAGATTCTTGTAACTGCTACTATGGTTTTAAGTGGCAGGTGTCGGAGTGCAGCATTTGTGATGTCATCCGCCCCTGGAGCCTTTTTGGGTTTCATTTTTTGTATTACCCTGCGTACTTGGCCAGGGCTGAAAAAGATGATGGGTTCATTACTTGTATCGGTTGCGGAAAAGTATTCATTTAGGTGATGTGCAACCATCTCTTCATGGCTGCGGTCTTGTGATGGATTCGGAGTGAATTGTTTTTCGAGACTTGTGGCCAAAATCTCTGCACGGTCCTCAGCTTTAAATTTTAGGAGTCCATTAGAGTCTAAGAGTGGACGTGTAGGGGTCTTCACATTGGACATATTTCTATACAGAGTTTTCTTAGGTTGCGTTTTTGTAATATTAAATTTTGTACCCATGTTGGTAAAGGTTGTTTTTTTAACCTTGTCGGAATGGTATGACAGGAGGCTTCAAGCGCGGACTGGATATCAGTAGTCAATTCCTTGACTGCTTCCTCAACGTCAGCCGGCGTGATGATGGGCTTAGAGTATGATTTAACAGTGAGAGCAGTAGTAATTTTTTTCCAGTCATAACTTCTCCTCGGCTTGAGTGGGAGGATTCTTGAAGGTGATTCCTGGAATACCAGGAGTACTGGTCGGTGGTCTGACGGTAGGTCAGGTAGCACCTGTTGTACCGGTAGTGTGTTGAGGCCTCGGTGGATCACTATGTCCAGCACGTCACTGGTACCATGCTGACAATAGTGCGTTGGTTCTTCTGGTCCTGTCACACTGTAATAGGCCTGTGTCGTAAATTTCAAAAATGGCTTATTTCGATAGTTTAGTACCTGTATTACCCCAAAAAAATAATATTTCATGATAAAAATTATATTTAAAACACATATTTTAAGTTTGAAAAAAATATTTTTAAACTGACGTAAAAACACAAGAAAGTGTCATGGCGTCGTGAATGACATCACATAGTTGCAAGCGATTGTGTTCACTTACGGCGAAAGTTTGTTTTGTTTAAACAAAAATGGAAACTTCGTATTTTAAAAACTGTATAGTGCCCCAGTGTATTACTACAAGTATAAAAACTCCGACTTAATTAAAAACCCACTATTCCACAAACTTGCGATAGGGCTTAAGACACTAAGACAAAGTAGTGTCTTTACAATATCATCTCTCTATATTTACATTGTAATTCTAACCTCAAAATCAATTAATTTGCAATTGGTATACATTCCTTCAAATAATAATTGACTGCGTTCTAAAGTGAAATATACGTGAAAATGATAATAAGCAGTATTTTAGTATTGTTTATACTTACATAGAAGTTTTAACATTACGAAATTCCGATGAACAAAAGTCAGTGTTCGACGCGAAAAATCGGCCTAGCATAACAGCGTCAATTTTGGGTAAATTATTGCTGTTTGCTTTGATAAATCCAGGTTCCATGGCAGTTTATGCTAGTATTATCCGATATGGGTGGAAATAACACTCGAAAAAAAACGAAGTAGCTTGTGCTGTTGTATGAAAATCATAACCAAACGTCAACAACAACAATGGCGCATATCACCATGTGACGTAATACGTTCTAATTGGCGTTCACGGCGGAGGGGCCAGGGGGGTATTTTTTTGATTTTAATTTGTAAAAATAACAATAATCTTATTTTTTTATGAGGAATTATTTCGGTTTTCCTTGATTAAATATTACAATTTACGCCTAGAAACATTCATCCATTGGTTTCATTGTTAGTTGACACAAGCCTATTGTGTGTTACTGAGTCCTCGAAGAGGCGTCGACCGTGGTGGTTTGTCACCGAAGAGTTCCAGGCTATATGCTTCGAGTTGAGGTCGCCAGCTATTATTGTGGCTTCGTTCTGTGGCATGAGGTCCCGGAGTTCAGTCATGCCGATTGCGGACTCTTGTGGTCTGTAAGTAGCAAATAGCCTCAGAGTTTTACCGGCTATCTGTGCCATGATACCTAGAGCTTGAAAACTCTTTGGCTCTGTGTCTTCTATAAATTGGTGTACTATTGATCTCTTTACTAGTACTGCCAGGCCTCTGTATGTCTTACCTTGACTTCTTACTTCGTCTCTGCGGTAGGTTATATAATTAGGGAAGTTGAATGCTGTTTGCTCGTTTAGCATGGTTTCGCTAATAAGCATTACATCCACTTTCCACTCCCGCAAGAATAATTGGATTAGTTTCTTTTTCTTCACTACTGAGTTGGCGTTCCAGTTTACCACACGCAGTAGTGAGGCTGGTAGGCTTGCTGTGGTTGTACTATACATGATTTCTCATTAACCTCACGATTCCATCCAGGATGACTGGCACTGGGTCGGTATTAGCCCTCAGTGCTCTTAGTATATCCTGTAATATACCGATGGCTAGCTCGATAGTGGCAAATTTATTGTTGTCTATACTAGCTGTGCCCTCGGGGATGTTTGTTGTACGTGTTTGTATCTGCTTCTCTTTTTTATTTTCTTTAGTAGTGGTTGCCTGTTTTCTTGGAGCTCCCTCCTGTTGCAATGATGGGACCACCTTCTTTTTCCGGGATCCTCTCTTTTTCTTTTTCCCGAGTGGTTCAGTTCTTGGGGTGGGATCGTTAGCTTTGGCCATTAGGGTTGCAGAGTCCTGGTCCTCAGTAAGGGTCATTATTGCCTCAGTGGTAGAGGATGTGGTAGCTTTTTTAGCAATTTTCTCAGACGCTATTGAGAGAGCGACGGTTCCTGCTTTTTTATTCCTGGCTTCCCTTTTGTAGATTGGACAGGCTGCACTGTTGGTTGTGTGAGCATCCCCACAGTTGGCACCCGTCGGAGGCTCGTCTTTAGGACGTTGACAATCCTTTGCAGTGTGGCTTCCACCACATTTTACACATGCCAACTTTCTGTGACACCCGTATGAGGAGTGACGGAATTGTTGGCAGCGGTGACATTGGGCAGGTCCTTTTTTGCCACGCCAGGCTTCGATTTTGACTCCTGGCATGCACAGGAGCTCATTTACATTGTAAATGGCAGGAATGGTATTAGGGGTGCGCCTCAACTGCGCAAAGAAAATGCAACCCGGCCGGTCGCGTCTTGCCCTGATCTGCCGAACATATTCGGGGTCAAAGCCCAAGTTGCAAAGTTCCTCCTGTATGTCAATCGGGGGGGTGTCTGCGGGTAGTCCGCGAATGGCTACTTTTAGGCACTTTTCTGCCGGGAGTGAGTAAGAAAACCACGAAACGTTTGCTTCCTTCTCGAGCTCAGTTAGGTAGTTTTGGATTCTTCTGTATTCTACATCAGAGGAAGATGTAAAGCGAAACCCTTTGCCAAAAGGTCTAGCATTAGGAGCGTGCTTAAGTTTCTCCTTCAGTATTTTAAAATGTCTACCCCAATCGGGCAGAACTTCCGCCACTAGCGGGGGGTACCTTGGGCCTTTTGGCTTCATTGTTTCACTAGTGGTCGTTTTAGGAGGACTAGTGGGGGGGTCTGGTTTTGAGGTAGAAGTCGAAGCAATTTCCGCGAAGGAAATAGCTGGGGTCAAAGGTTGGGTTTGCGGAAGCTTGACCTGTGAGTCAGCCGTTGCTGAAGATTGAGTGGGTGGAGTGAGAATTTGAGGATTTTTCCGTAATCTCGGGTCTCGTTGGGCCAAGGGTGCTGATTGCACATTTAGTGCGCTTTTAGCGTTTTCATAGGCTGATTCAGGGGCGGTAGTAAAATGCACTGCACTTACCGAGGGTGGTGGTGAAGGCGTAGCAGCGAGGTTAGGCCGCTTGCACAGCTCCTCTGGTTCCTCCTCGGGGCTTCGTGGGCGGCGTGACGCAGATTGGGTGGCGGGAGGGAGCGTTAGAGGAGTCATCTCCAAGTGATGCCTCTTCGCAACCTCTTCCGGTGAGACCGTGACGTTGCTTAGTTCCCTCTCCTTCCTCCCTAGGTACGCGGCCATGGCTCTCAGAAGGTCGTCCGACGCGAATCCCGACTCCTTTAGCCGTGCGGTGAGCACGGTGTCAGCGTCGAGCCTCGTCTTCAGTGACCACGTATCTGGTGTGCCAAGCAGCTTGGGTTTTGGTTGTGTTTGTGCGGTTGCTTCCGCTGGGGTGGCCACTGGTGTAGCCGGTGGTGCATCTTCAGTGGTAGTCGAGAACATAGTGTCCCCGGCTCCCTCTTCCGACGATGACTCGGAGTCGGAGTCAGACTCGACGTCACTCATGACGGAGTGCTTGACTTCAAACTTCGCTTCTTAATGGGGCTTAGTCAGCGCTGGCCAGATGTTGAACACCTGCGCCGTCCCCCCGACGACCCAGCTGCAGGCCAGGTGCGAGAAAACGGCGCAAACAACAACACCAGCTGCAGGTTTTTTTGCTGGGTTTCACTCGCCGCAGGTAGACAATCCCTTGCAGGTGCAACTTTGTTTTTGTAATCGTCACGATTGCCAATCCAAAAAGAAAACATTAAGTTCAGTCTGTATTTATATTGCAGGTGTTATCCCTCCGTTGGTACTTGCACGTGTGGTGGGGGGAGGAAGGACGCAAGGGACGCGTCCCGTGGTTGCCGGTGGTACTGCACTGTCTACAACTGGGTGTGTTGTGGCGGTACGCCCGTCTCCTTGTGCCAGTGTCGCTGCGGCGCGTCAAGCGTCAAGTGCGAGACCTGTGTTAGTATCTCAGAATAAAAAAAGAAAAAATATAAAATATGTAGAGCTAAAGTTCAGTATATAAGTAACTAGCTTTTACCCGTGGTTTCACCTGCCCTTAATTCGGTTATCGCCATTTCAATTTCAGAAGAAGAAATATTAATTATCTATATTAGAAAAAAAATACTTTCGCATTTATAATATTAGTATTTTCTAATTCTTTGTTTTTAAATTAATTTAGATTCCTATTTAACAATATTTTTATTAATTTTTCAGGCATGCTACGTTTAGTGCACGCGTTTTGCGAGGCGGCACCGATGCTCTTGTTACAACTGCACATATTGTTCAAAGATGCCAGCCGGGAACCGAACAGCGAGCTCGGCGCGACAACCGAGCCGAGCGTCGACGAGCCAAAAGGTATGTCGGATCATGATAACTACAAAATAGATAGATACAGTACGCTCACTCCACACTAAGCGCTTTAAATCCCTCCCCCTGCACGCATACGTTCCGTATATCCGAGCTCAAGGTATTTCAAAGGTGCCTTTGGTATTTACTTGAGCGGGGATGTTCTTAGAATAGTATTGCTCTAACTCCTCAACTTTCATTGTTGCACTGCTTACAATTATTAATCGTTGAAGCTGATTTAATAGTGGTCAAAAAAGAGTTAAATGGACAATTAAAATTATGAGTTGTCCATGTTAATAAGTTGTTGAGTAGAAGAAAAGATTGTTGATTGATTAGTTAGTATGGAGTAAAAAACTTTAGCTAGAATACAAATTAAGAAGCAATTTTGCCTATAACAAACCTTATGCAATATAGAAATTATAACATAGTAATAGTACATTACTGCCCCGGCCTGTAATAACTGCGTTGCTGGCAGCGGTGATAATGGTTGAAACTGCGTTGTAGCGCAGCTCTAGGCCAACACAGCACGTTCAGCATTACAGCCTGTTGTGGACAAGCTGGAATAAATATACTATAGCGTGGACAGCATGGGGTTCAATGATGATTAAGCTTGAACGGCGAGATAATTCGTTTAGAAAAAATATTACTAGCAAATGCAGATTTTTTTATAGATACGAATGCGAATTTTCGCTACAACACTAGTACATACACTGGCGATTCCCTAATAAAGTGGGTAAGGTTTCCAGTTACTCCTAATTCATTTTATTTAAAATTTCAATCAATTAGTCCGTTTATTAAACCAATATTTTTTTTCCCGATGGATCTTAATAATCTGTGATAAATTTCTACAGTAGCGGGTGAAAATTTAATTGAGTAAATACCTCATAAAAGGTGTTACATGTTAATTTTTATAAGAACTCAGACCGACTATATTTATTACATACTATTTTAATATACGAATAATTCATTATCATTGCGGTACACGTTTTAATATTGTTACATACAGTAAATACATATTGTGGGGTCTTATGATTTTTGTGTATCATTGAAAGTTTTAATACTTAACCACTGTGTAGTACTTTAAAAAATAAAATTTACATATGAATAAAATTTTCGTAATTTAAAAAAGCAATAAAAAAGAAATATTTCAATTGTAAGTGTAGATTTAGGTTTCATTCGCCACACTCAATAAACACAAGTGATTCAGTTATCTAACAAATACCAAACAACATTAGATAATCAAAATCTAGGGACCTAATTTAACAACACACCCTTAATATAAGGAATATAGGTACATAAGTACATAATTATTCTCTGTAACACGGTAAGCTAGTGTATTTGTGTGCATATTATCCTCTGTGTGTATCAAAGTATGGGTGAAATGTTTTATTCAAATTAGGTTCCTCCGGTTCACATTGTATTGGTGAAGGAAGATAGCAGATTTGTTGTTTAAATATCTGTTTGTCAATAGGTACGTGCCGCGCTTCCTTGCATTCCTAACCGACTTTTTGACTTACAAGCCAACCAATGTCATAGCCTACCATATTCTATATAATCTAGGATATTTCGGGGAATATCCAAGAGTTTTGTTTCCGGGGGCTTATAAAAGAAACCTCAATTTGGGAGGATTCGAACCACCCAAAGACTCCCCTAATTACACCTATGTACTTACCCTTTTGACAATTTAACAAGAAAATATTGGATTTTTGAAGGGGCGGCAACGCGCGAGTGATACCTCTGGTGTTACAAGCGTCCATAGGCCACGATGACCGCTTGCCATTAGGCGGACCGTGTGCTTGAATGCCACCTTAGTGGTAAAAAAAAAAAAAACTCATATGTTTCAGAAAATAAAGCGTTTGCGGAACTGAACGTGATATCAGCATCCCTGTCTCTGTTCTCGGTGTGCTGGGCTCTAGCCAGCTTCAGCAAGAACGTGAGATTGCAGAATGTTCACCGTCTCGTTCTCACATGGCTGGGGGTTATATTTCAGGTATTATATGAGTCGGTTATATTTGTGAATTGCACAACAAGTGAAAAAAGTCGATGGTCTAACTTGAATGCCGAGTGAAACGAGACATTCAAAGGTGCGAGATGAATTATTTTTTCACGAGTTATGCACTCTACTTTTTACTATTGAATATGTGAAAATAATAATTTTACTTTATTTTATTTTTAAACTTTGATATTAATTGCTGATAACAATAATAGTTTATTGCACCATAAAGTAGAAAATCACAATATTATATATTTAAACGAGCAATTCTTGTACATATATAACAAAACTGCTCTAACGATTCGAATGAAATTTTGTATTTAGATAGGGTTTTGCTTTATAAGTTTACCTATATAGATGTATTTTTTGCTAAAACGCAATTTTTGAAAATACACGATTTTTTTCTACAATCAGTTACTTTATAGTAAAATACACATTACTAATAATAATAAAAATAAGCATATTTATTTGCCAACATATAAAAGTTTATGATATTACATGCATGAAAGAAACTAGGATAATACAAATACACTAAATGTTGAAATTGACACATTAACATTTTTAACACAAAAGGTAGGCAAAAAGGTCTATGACTCAGAAAACTGTCACAAAAGTACACACACTGCATCTTATATTCCGCCATAGCCTGTTAAAGTTGAACTATAATAGCTAAGGAATAAGTTCTTTATAAATTAAAAGAATAAAAAAAATTAAATATATAAACAATAAAAAAAAAAAATGTTACATAAAACGTCATCCATTTTTATAATATAAGTTTTTTGTACTTAAAAAAAGGTAGTTTTGTAGTTTTCATATGTAGTAGCATTCAATGGGAATTGACCGACCTGTCATTATGTGGTTCCAGTCCAGTTCCAAAAAAATTCCAGTCAACGTTTTCATTGCGTTATAAAATGTCCTAGGGTGGTTTTCAGTTTCTTTTGAATGGGTTTCGGAATGCAACTTGTTATCGTTTTGTGTTATCCAAATTCAAATTTTATTTTAACTTTTGTGTAAAAAGGTTTTCCTAAACGCTGATCGATCGCTAAATATAGTGTACTTTTTTGAGTAAGAGTGCAGTCTGAAGACTGGATTAAATTCTTTACAGTGATAAGAGATCTTAACAAACACAACGTTATCAAAAAGGCATCCTTAAGTTAGTGTGTGTGTGTGTTGTGTTTAACAACTAATAATCGGAGAATACATTTATATATATAGGGTATCCATTAATTTATAATTTTTTTTGAAGTGAAAACTTCTTTAGCGGCGTTGTGCACTTTTTTTGGTATGGGTAAAAAATGATAAATTCGCGTCAGGTCACGTGTCCTAATCGTGGAATGCGTAAGACGGAAACCGTAATGCCACGCCTATTAAAATTTTTATTTTTAGTATTCGCGATTATGAATAGTACAGGGAGGTTGGATATGGGATTTTAATTCTATTTCAGATTGAGCTGTCAAATATACAACGTCAAAAAAGTAAATAAACAAAAGTTATTATTTTTAATAAATAAATATGGATAAGAAGTGATGGGAAGTAAATAGCGAGTATGTTCACTTCTGCCGGCACTCCCGGAGTGCAACCCGTTTTTTTTTTTTTTTTAAATGTAGTGGCTTGTAAATGTTAAGAGGCATAATGCAATGACTTAATCAAAGAGATGGTGATATACAATTGCTGCCTAGTGTGACGGCGACAGCAAACGCGTAAATCTTGCGGCAAATCAGAAAAACATCATTTATAAAAAAAAAACGATAGTTTTAGTGCAACGATTTAGTGCATTAAATAAAGTAAACACAAACCTAACGTGTTTCGTAACTAATCTAATCGTACGTGACCGAACTTATTAATAATAATAATAATATTTATTTATATGAACAAAAGGTGCATTGTGATTCAGGTTGCGAGAGCCTGCCCAATGTTCTTGCAGCTTGTCGGCTCACGGGGTCGATTTTTGAAATACTATTTTATTCGATTTCTATCACATTTACTATACTTTTATTTTTTTTAGTTATGTATGAATAATTTATTATGATAGTTGCACAATTATCTGCATAGCAACTTATATAATAACGAAAATCATATAAAAATAATGTAACTTCACTCCAAATATGTGAATTACCTATAAAAATTAAAAAAATGGAACTTGTTTACCTGTGCCGCGCGGGGCGCCGCTCGGCAGACTATCGAGTGGCCACATCGCCGGCGGTGCTGGCGCCGTCCAGGCTCTGATAAAGTTTAATAAACGAATGGTTGAGTTGTGTATTTTTTGAGCCGTGAGCTGCACATCTTGGATTTAAGTTGCAGCTCAATAGCTCAATTTGTTGGAGCTGCGTTTTTGAGCCGGTTCGTCACTGAGTTACCATCTAAGAAAAGTAACCATTAAAGATAGGCGCTGGATTAAAAAAGGTATTTATTAAAAAATACCAATTTATACTCGGTATTTAATACCTACAAGAAACTCAGAAGTTAATCTTATATAATTTTTTTAACTGCATATTAGAGATGCTCAAATAAAATATTTTATGGTTATTATAAGCTAAATTTAAGAAGTCTAAGCCCTCCGGGAGTCAATTCTCACGCGATCGAATTTAAAATTTTCTCGAACGAAAATGAAGTAAAGCAATTCTGGTAATGTCGAATCCGACATTTCTCGAACGCAAGCCGCTCGAACTGCTTCGAGTGGTCGGGACCGTTCGAGACCGCATCTCGCATTCGAATCATGACAAATTTCGTTCAAAACTATTGGGTTCTAAACATTAATTCTTCTTCTAGCGTAAATTATATGTTCTAAAATCTTAAGTCAATGTCTAAAATGTAGGTCAGAGTAATTAAAAAGCCGGAAAAAAAGACATATTAGCAAATATATTTTTTTTTTACCTCTATTACTTTTGGCCAATTGTCGCATTTATTAAAGTCGCCCATGACAATAATATCTTCTATTTCTATTAATTTCCATATTATTCATAACAAACACTAGGTTACATCACAGACACTGACAAAAACGTATAGTGCGTAAGGTCCGGCGCTGCCATCTTTACTGCTGCGTAGAATTTTGATAATACTAAGTGGTAATTTCATGTTAGAAAAATCACAATCACACACGTTTGAAAAATAAGAACAACTTATAATTTTCAACTTAATAAACAAATATCTTGTTCATAATTTTGCATGAGATAAGGTGCACTGGACACACGAGCAATGAAACTGAGTTTTGTTTAGCGATGAGTGTAGTAACGACCTTTGAACTTGTGATGGACAAGAACATGGTGTAAAAACGAAAAGATCTATTACCACACTCAATCCGTCAGTTATCATAGCCGCTTAAATGGTTTAAATTTGTTAAGGATTGTTGATTGTCGTAGACTGATAGCTTACATAGCGGCTTAATACGTTGAAGAAATTCTTCAGGATCATGTTATGCTCTTATTTGGATTTATTGCCTTCGGCAATTAGGATTCCAAATACTAAACATATTTTTGGACAATAGGATGATCATTACCCAAGGTGTAATAATTTATGAAGACGACAGTAACTTTTATATTGACGGTATAAACATAGACGGACCGAGGTTTTAGGTATACACCTTACTCTTCTCGCATACCGGCACTCTGCTGTCACACGTCGCACAGCAAACACGATAATTCTCGCCACTTCATCTTACCGGTTTGGTGCGGTGAGTTACATATGTCAGCGTCGATAGTACCGTCTTCGGCAATAACAGTATTTGAAATAATTGACTTCATTTAGCTCGCTGCTTTGTATTTTAAATAATAATAATATTTTTTGGACATATCACACAGCGCCATCTAGCCCCAAAGCAAGCAAAGCTTGTATTATGAAACCAGCGTTGCCAGACGTCCCGATTTCGGCGGGACGTCCCGATTTTTAAATCAAAATTAAATGTCCCGCGCGGGACAGGCTCAATCCCGCTTTTCGGGAATAACTCGACCGTGCGTGCAGCGTACTGACTCAACTATTTAACGATAGGGTAAATCTAATTTCTAATATCGTATTTTTATTAAAATAAATTGTCTATGGATATTTTTACTAGTTACCTATCTATTGTCACGTAAACGTTATTTAAACTCAAATAAAAAGATAAATATGCAACAACTTTTGATTATATAAGTTTTATTACTATGTCCCGCTTTCGACGAAAGAGTCCCGCTTTTTTCACTCAAAAAGTTCCTAAATCCCGACTTGGCAATAATAAAATCTGGCAACGCTGTGTGAAACCCAAAAAACGGATACAGATACTTATGTACATACATTTTTTAGTAAATTTATACATACATAAACATAAATTACATTTGTTATTAGTGTTATGCTAATTGATTACCGAGAACCAGCACCGCGTATATTTAGTTTTTTTCCGGCTAATCTTTAGTCCAGCGGACACTAGGGTATGGTAGGTTTCAGTTCTGCGAGACTATGAGAATCTTTTTCAGTATTCTTACAGTCAGATGTTTCAAGACAAGATTGAAAAGTAATTTATGTTCCTTAGAGCCGATCCGTGGTGTAGACCTACTTCTATTTCAAGTTCGTCGCTTACTCCTGCAAATTTTGGTGGAAACGTTACAGTAAATGTCTGAAATAACGTTGACATAACATTCCGGAACGTTTTTGTGTCAGCAAAGATTCGCAGAGTGGGTGTCGCGGAACTTGGTCTAATGCCTTTTCAACGTCTACAAAGACTATGTTTACGTCTTTGATTTGAAGTCCAAGTATGGTCGATTATGTATGTAAAGAAGTATGGGCAATTTTATAAGTAATGATTGCTTGGCAACCGTTACCGAAGGTAGAGGAGCAATAATTTTTAAATTTGCTTCATATTGTTAGGTATAGTGTAGCAGTATTTCTTACAATAAATCACTACATGTTGGCATTATTGCACTAATTTGCTCGCTGTCTATTGTGACAGGCAAACATTTCCCAGGAATAGTTTTGTTAGATTGGTAATGTGGTAACGTAAATAGTTTTATTTTTGTAAAATCATGCCGGAAGTTACTAAAGAAAGTAGTTTGCACTTTAATGCAATAATTTCAATTGCAAGCCTGCAACAACTTACACCTTTTTGTACTGTATAAAACCCCTATAGTAAATAAAAAACACTTAATTCAATGAAGCTGCCTCTGAACTAATAAAAATAATTTTACTTTTCAAATACTTAATTGGTAGATAATTTTATTTGTCCCTGCAGCGTTTGTTGGCAAAGTTCGTCTTGCAAAGTTACTTATTAATTTTTTTCTTTATTTCATTTAAGAGCTATCTAGCGGTGCACGTTTGTAACTTGTCGAATATTGGCAATCTAAATTAACTTCACATGCTTCTGAAACAGTTCAACCCAAAACGCATAGATGGCATGAGTACAATATATGCACCAAAGTAAACGGCGCTATTAAGATTTTCCGTGTTTTAATCAGTACTTCTGAATTTTCGTCTTCAAGTATCGCTTCTCGGCCTTTTGGCTAAGATCAAAGTGTAGTATCTGGTCTTTTCAGCTTAATATCTGAAAGTTCCCTCACTGAGGGACCAGTATATTAAACTGATTTTTGTAACCGGTCGGGATGTTCGGAGCTCGCTCCACTCCCGGCACGGGTTGGCCCTGCAGTGCCGCCGGGATCGGCCCACACAAATTATTATAATAATAAACTGAGAATTACTAGATATGGGTAACTCAAGAAATATTTGTGCATTGTGATTTAGGTAGCGAGGGTGTTTCCAATGTTATTCTTGCACCTCGTAGGCCGCAGGCGACTCTTTTAGAGTCTCGCCCGGCCAAAAGCCCGCTGGAGCAGTATTGGCTAAAATAAAGCCTTTATACGCCGCGGCACATAAGTCTAGCGGTGATAGAAACGTGGAGGTGATGTTTCCTCATGAGTACTGTCGCCGACGCAATGGTTATTAATTTATGGCAGATATTATCACTTTTATGTATCACTTGTAAAAACCTGTTAAACAGTAGGCTAGATCCCGTAACTACGCAGTTTTTCTGCAAATTTTATAACACAATTAAAACAAAGCATCTGAAGGATTGTAGAATATATATAAGTTATAAAACTTGCTATTGTCTGGAAGCAATTATTATTAACGCTATAATTAAGTATATTATTGCATTGAGTTGTTATAAATGTTAGTCAAATTTCTAGAATTTGTTATACCTAAAATTTTACGCATAAATTAATTGAACGTGACTTTAAAACTTTTTTACAAACTTAAATTTCCATACAAAAAACGAAAAGTTTGAAGACCAGATTCTAATTTAAATTACAAGAAGTATGGCGACAATACTTCTGATCGTAAAGTAATTCATATGCTCTATTATAATAATTTTTCAAATTCTTAGAACTCACGATAAAAAAGTAGTAAAAGGAAGGCAGCACACAACAATTTACTTTAAAAGATAATAATTTGTTTAGTGTGCACATGAGAGAAAAGCTATATGAAAACCTTAAATGATTTTTAAGACCTATTCGCCGATAAACCAGGGTAAAAAAATATATCACAGTTCGATAAGTATGAAGAGCTTAATTTATTTTTTTTGTCAAATTTTATAACAAACCTACATAAGACACCTTTTTGTAAAATTTGTTTAGAATACGTACGAATATAACGAAAATATAATATTACGGTTTAACATACGGACAGATGGACAAGGCAAAACTATATTAGAATGTAGATATCAACTTTTAATTCCTTTATAATAAACCAGCGGCTTCGCCCGCCCTAGATTTCGTTATTGGCGTAGGTTCTTACGGCAACTCCTCAATTATAGAGAAAAAAAAACAAATAATCAAATCTTTCCTCTTTAATGGCATAATACATTCGTGTCTGTAAAACCATGGAAATACACATACAAAATTTCAACTCAATCGGTCAAGCCGTTTAGTAGTTGACATACCGACAGCAGCGCCACCTACCGGGTCCAATTGTATTTTTAAATTATCCAGGAAATCATCGAAATACCCATATAAAATTTCAACCCAGCCGTTAAGAAGTTATGTGAAAAAGGAAGTAATTAGGTAATTAAGTAATTAGGAATGTACGGAAGGATAATTCTTACTACCCCTTGTCCTTTTACCCGTTTTCCCGTAGGAATGAAGCATTGTCCCGCGGTAAAAAGTAGTCTATGTTCATCAGGGATAATGTCGGCTTCTAATGGTAAAAGAATTTTTCAAATCGGTCCAGTAGTTTCGGAGCCTATTCAATACAAACAAACAAACAAATCTTTCCTCTTTAAAATATTAGTATAGACTACAGTATAGATGGTACAATGTTCTTCAAGAAAGTAGTAATTATATTTTGAAAGGATCCGCAAAGGTTTTGCAAGCGTCCACAGGCTTAGGTGCCTTTAGGTGGAGATTTGGCGGACTGTAAGCTTGTTTGTCACCTTAGTGTTACAAAGAAAAGTTTTAAGTTGTTCTTGTAGAAAAAAAAAGGGTATTTTACAACACAAATCACTTGATACTATATATCCTTTAACTTAAGGTAACTATTTGCAATCTTTACTTAGGGAACTAAAAAAACTTTGTACAAAACACATTTCAAAAATGTTACAAAACAATAAGCTATTTTTACACGTCGTTACTAGAATATATCTATTAGTTGTAGATAGCTTTTCTGCTAAAACAGCCACTTTTATGTATTGTATAATGTTTTAAAAATAGCTTGCGTGTACAGTAGCTAGAGCAGGAGTTCCCAAGTTTTTTTTTCACGCGTCGCTGCTGCCAAAAATATAAAAAAGCCCCCCTCGATGCAGCAAGTGGGAGTGTAAAATACAATAATGGTAATAACATACAAAATATATATTTTTTAAATGTTTTATTTAAAATTTTCACACACTTGTTATGAGAACAATCAATGTGACGGATGTGCTTGCATGTTTTTGACAAGATTTCTAATTCTAGGTTCAACAGAAGAAGGTGCCCCGCGCCCCCTGTTACATGTCATCGTGCGCCCCCCACTTTGAAAATCAATGAGCTAGAGTGTAGTTTTGATGTTTGTCACAACTACTAACTGAACACGACATGGCACCGTTGCGCTCTCCGGCCGTATCGTTTTGTGAGCCACACGTTACTAAGTAATTAGTGCGTCTCGGTCTGGGAGAAGAAGTAGCCAGCGTTTTTGTCACCGTGGCCCCGGCTGATTTAGCTAGCTGTTTTTTTCTCTTTATAAATACCTCTAGCTAAGGTCTCCACAATAAATTTATATGCAACAATTTACTAGTTTTTTTTTTTTTCTAATTTTTTTTTATTTCAGTTTCTCTGGCGGCTTGGCACGATATCTGCGAGGGTATGCGCTCTCACGGTCTACGCTCTAGTCTATGAGTATTGGGTGTTTTTAGTTATAGGTAAGTTTTAGTTATTTTAATTACAAAATAAACGCGGTTGGTCAGTGTAAATAAGTTTTTTTTTACCTATATAAACACACAACTATCAGCAAGTTATGAAGTCCTATTACATTATTCTTACAAATAACACAAATCTTCATAAATAAAAAGCATTAAATGTTTGTACCTACTATATGTACCTACATATAAAGTTGACTCTGAGTGTCAGTTCTTTTCAACCAGTGGGCGTGCCTCCCTAGAGATAAATAGATCATAAGGGGTGCCTAATATGTCGGACATTCTAAAGAATAATTCAGTTGAAGTCTTAAATCTCCTTGTTACTTCAATTTCATTATTTAATAATTTTATATATCGAACACCAGCTTTTTGGTCATGCTTGTAATTGAAAAATAAAAGCGTTTTATATATTGTAACACTGAAAAAAAAATTGCATGCATATACTTTTAGTATCGAGGGTGACTTACTGCTGAAAGGGTTGGGAATCCCTGTTTTTTAGGGAACAGCAAAACTTTCTTACCAAATTATAAATTCCCGTGGGGAATGATTTTGATTGTAATGCAGCATCGTGTTGTGTATTGTTTTTTTTTTATATTAGGTTTACACTGGGTATCAATGTTCCTCTGGCTGATATCTCCAAAGAACGCTTTTCACGGTGAAAGGATCAGCCGGGTTCGCAAGGCGTATCTCTCTGCGCTGGTCGCCTTTGTTTACGTCTTCGCTTATGTCAACCTGCAAGAGCTCAACCATAGGCAGAAAATGGTGGGTATAAATCTATACGAAATACAACGTACCTATTTTAATAATATTTATTTATTTTTAAATTATTACGTTGTGAAAGCTGTAACTTTATTTTTAAAATATAGAAGAAAATACGCTTACGCATATTAGGGCCTGCACTTATTGAATCAAGCTTATCCATTGATACCACGTGTGCCGCTGATGAACTTTGAGGTCACTGGTTCTAGAATTGGATGACCTTAATAAATAGTTTGAGTGTGGCACGGGTGGATTTTTTTTTTTGTTTAAATTGATAAAAAAAAGCCCTGAAGGGTTCGTGCTATTGCTAGCTGAAATGGAATGGCGAATAGGATGAGAGAAAGGGACAAATCCATCCAAAAAACTAGGTCTTTTCTTCGGAAGAATGATAATCCATACTAATATTAAAAATGCGTAAGTGACTCTGTTTATAACCTCTTCGCGCTTAAACCGCTGAACCGATTTAGGTGAAAACTGGTATGGAGATAGTTTCAGTTCCGGGGAATAAAAAAACATACGATAGTTTTTATTTCGAAAAATTCAAAAGCTTCCGCGGGAATAACTTTAACCGAACTTAACGAACCATAGCTGCAGCTATAGCTTGCTATAAAAAACTTCTTTAGTACAATTAAGGAGTTGCCGTAAGAATCCCACGACGATAACTAAATTTGGGGAAAAAGCGGGCAATAAATAAATTATAAATAAATATTTTTGGACATTACACACAGCTTCGTCTGGCCCCAAAGTAAGCAAAGCCTGTGTTATGGGTACCAGACAACGGAAACAAATACATATATATTACTTTTTTTTGTAAATACATCATATCATACATAAATACCCCCAGACTCAAGACACACAAATGTTTTTATTATGACATAAGTATTTGTCCAATGCGGGAATCGAACCCACACCCTCTGCACAGCAGCTTGCTACACCACCAAGTAGGCTAGAGATACATCACTTACTTAGCCATTTGGTTTTTTTTTCTTCATCTTTGTTAAACGCGTTTGAGTTACATATTCTGCTCCCACTCTGTTTTGGACGATGACGCAGTGCCGTGTCAGTCACGTGACCAGTGTTTTTATTACCACTAAGGTGGCAAACAAGCACACGGTTCGCCTGATGGTAAGCGGTCACTGTGGCCTATGGACGCTTGTAACACCAGTACCAAGTACCAGGCGCAGTATGTTATTTTACCATGCACCAAGCTACATTTTTCTATTTTTGTAACGTCTCTATGGTTAAGAATAATTCATGGTCTTGGGAGTTAGACAAGGTCAGCAATAATTATTATCAGTGAGTAGGTACTACTTTTTTATAGCGTGAATTGTGTTACATTTGGTTGTTATAAAAGTGAATTAAATCGATATAATTTGCCATTGCCGTTGTGCATTGACGATATATTTAAGCAAAGGGTCTCAAAATTTGACTACAAAACGGTACACTTAAACATTAAATTTCCAAAAAAAATATTAAATATTATCGTACAAATTACTTAAGAATCATAATAACAAAGACAATTTTAAAGTAAATATGTCATCGTGTAATAATTTTTGGTACATTTACGTGCTCATTATTAGTATTACAGAAATTTCTTTTCTCGCCCACATCCCCTTCTTAATTATCGGCGTGGGATTTCCTTGATTATATTAAAACTCTGCCAGCGGCTCCGCCCGCCCTAAATTTGGTTATCAGCGTGGGACTCCTTTATTTAATCACAGTATTAATACTGTGATTTACTCCTTAATTACACCAATGAAGTTTGCTATATCAAGCTGTAACTATAGCTATAGTTCGTTTAAGCTCAGTTATAGTTATTCCTGCGGGAATTTCGGGATAAAAAGTAGCCTATATGCTCATTCAGGACCTTACCTATATGTATGCCAAGTTTAACCCGATGTGAAAGAGTAACAAACATCCATCAAAACAAACTTTCACATTTATAATATTAGTAGGATAGTTTACTATAGGAACTATTTCCACAGCTATAGTTCGTCTACGTGGGATTCGGCTATATTTTTCTGTGGGAACTCTTAAATTTTCCGAGATAGCCTATGTCGTGTTACAGTCCCTGAGCCAAAAACCAGCTCAATTTTAAATTAATAAATAAAAAACAAACAAATATAGCACGGACGCGAAGTAGAAAGAATTTCGTTGAATGACCAGTCACTATTTGTCTCTGTTGCACTCGAATAATTATTTGCCATCGCGCTCGCACAGATGCGATGACCGAGCGCTGTCATCACAAATTACTACTGTTTTGACAACTGACACAGGCTAAAAAGTAAAAGGTCAATGTAGGAAATTCTTTGTGCTTCGCGGCCGTGCTATAGACTTTTACAAATATAGGTATGTTATATAGTTAATATTTATGAATGATTAGTCTTTTAAAAAATATATTTTTAATTTATATAGTGTTTGACCGATTTGTTGTGATACCAGATAACATTTTACTGCGTGATGCTGGTGGAGAACTGCGTGCTGATGGGAGCGTGGTGGTGGTCCTGGCGCGCCCCCTCCCCGCGCCCCGCCACCGTCGCTCCCCCCGCACTCGCCGCCTTCCTTGCGGGACTCGCCTTTATGCTGCTCTACTACAGGTCACTTAATTTCCATTATGTCTCTACTGCAGGAGTATTTGCCTTGGAGGAAAGAAGCTTAGGCCTTATTATCCCACCTCTATTACAACCTCAATGGTCGCGTACAGTGCGAACGCTTGGGTTTTGGGATGAGCTCCCTGCCAAGGTTTTCTCTAAGGACTACAGTATGGGGCTCTCGTTAACGTGCGAGTGATGCCCCAGGTGTTGCAAGCGTCAATATGTGGCCGCTTACCATTAAGAAGGCATTATATTCTGCACCGCATGTTACACCACTGAACTACTATAATCACTTGTATAGTAAATAAATAAATAATAAATAAATATTTTTGGACATTACACACAGCGCCGTCTGGCCCTAAACTAAGCAAAGCTTGTGTTAGGATACCAGACAATGGATACAAATACATATACATAACTTTTTTTTTGTAAATATATATATAAACATATCATAATACATATCTATGCATATCATACATAAATACATCCAGACTTAAGCAAACATAAATGTTTATCTAGTGCAAGAATCGAACCCACCCCGTCTGCTGAAAACACTCTGAACTAGGCTGAAGGTATGATTGTTTGTTTGTTTGTATTGAATTACTGCGACACTACTGGACCGATTTGAAAAATTCTTTTACCATTAGAAGCCGCCATTATCCCTGATGAACATAGACTACTTCATTCATTTCATACTTCATTCCTACGGGAAAACGGGTAAAAGGACAACGGGTAGTAAGAATTATCCTTCCGTACATTCCTAATTACTTAATTACGTAATTACTTCCTTTTTCACATAACTTCTAAACGGCTGAAATGATTGAGTTAAAATTATATACGGGTATTTCGATGGTTTTCTGAATGATTTAAAAATCCAATTGGACTCGGTAGGTAGCGCTGCTGTTGGTATGTCAACTATTAAACGGCTTGACCGATTGGGTTGAAATTTTGTATGTGTATTTCCATGGTTTCACAGTCAAGAATGTATTATGCCATTAAAGGGGAAAGATTTGATTTGTTTCTTTTCTATAATTGAGGAGTTGCCGTAATTTTATTATAGAATTGTAATTTTTCTTGTAGATATTTCCATGTGAGGCGGCTCGGTTACATGCTGGGAGAGCAACAGGGTACAAACAGTACAAATGCATCAAGTGATAACAGAAATGGTTAGAGTTTTATTTCATTCGTTTTAGGGTTCTGCACCCAAAGGATGTCAACCAAAGCTCTATATCTGTGCCGACGCTGTCTGTCCGTCCGTTCGACCCTGAAATTTTTATGGAATATGAATTATCGTGGAAGTGCGTGTAGGGCGTATGCATTATGTGGTGATAAGGAATTGTTGAATCGGTGTTTTTTAATATATTTTTTTATTTTTGCCGAAAAATATGTTGAAAAACCAAGAGATTGAAATTGTAACAGTTATCAATGCAACTGTCGTATAATGAAGGGTATTAAACACTAACACAATAACTAATTGTGTACGACATGAAGTATCTAGTATGTAAAAGGAAACAGAAAATTAATAATAATAAATGTTGAAAACTAATAATAATAAATATTGAAAATTAATAATAATAAACATTTATTGTGTTATTATTGTCGTTATTACTGGTCGGCAATTTTTGTTGGTGCTGCAGAAATGACTGTTATTTAAGCTTGTATCAGTATTACGCATTTTATAAACGAAATTAAATAGGTCATTATGTTTTAGTTCGTGGTAAACAGAAAAACGAAAACAGACCAAAAATGGCGGTAAAACAGTCAACAAATGCTATGAGAATAGTACGGAAGAATTTATTTTTAATGAATATTACGAATGAAATTCAATACTGAAGACTTGGCAGCATAATCTAAGACCTAAGCCTGTTCTTAAAGACAAATAAAAAGAAAATCAAATAGAACTAAGAAGAAATAAAAAAAATATTACTAACCCGTTTAAATTCTATTATGAAATTCAATTCAACATTAAAACACTGGTGTAAATGCGATAGTATTTAGTATGACTAAATTAAAGCTAAATCAAAAACTAAAAGCTACGATTTCTGAACCCAGTACAAAAGATAGAGAATAGAGAGAGAAGAGTAAATAAACAAACATAGTAAGCCCCTTCGACTTCGCTTTTCCGCGTCCACCCATGCGTAAGAAAGAGATATTAATATTCTGTTTTTATCTATTAATTCTCTTTGACCTTTAGTCATAAGGAATAGTTTTTTTATGTTGATTTGTTTCAAAGACATAAAAATATGTTAATATAGACTAACTTATCAAAACCTATAATGGTATTTTATATTCTAGCTTGTATATAAAATCTTGAAATGTAGCACAAACATCTTATAGCACTATCAAAGGAAAAGGTCGCTTTATCAATAATTCCAAATTCTATGTTAACTTTCTGTAGACACTAGTCCCTAGCTACGAATAATATACATATAATACGTGTTAAAATATTAAATAAAAAATACAAAAACGATATAAACGTATAAATGAACGTATGTAAAGAGCGTATTTCCAGAGCAAATATGTAGTTGGGATTTTCATCAGCCAGACTTGTGCCTCGATAACTCAATGGTAGAGCGCTTACACGATTGTAAGGGTTGCAGGTTCAAGTCCTGGCTCGAGGTTAATATTTTGACTGCATCTTTGCTATGAAAGTATTTATTTAAATTGATGATATAGCCATAGACATGACATGTATAATATATTTTTTTGTAACGCAGAAAGATTGTTTCTATGTATGTATATTTATATTGTATTTCTTAATTCAATGAAGATTTTGTGTGTTTATAAGATTGATGTACTAGGTCTTTCTATAAGTCAGTAGGAGTTGTATATAAATATCAAATAAGTTGTTATAAACGAGAATAAAATAAATAGATGGTTAATATATGTTTAAATTGATGCTCCATTGCCTTCTTCAAAGGATTCCGTCTCCGTCTTCACAACCACGGAATCTCATTTGTCTGCTTGTGCTTCTGAACCTTATGGAGACTGCCCTTATCAAAGATATTTTTATTTTCATTATCAACCAGTAAATTATTTGCGAGTATGCTTTTCTTAATTTCTCGTTTAGCTTAGTTGCAGTTTTTTATGAAACTGTTATATTCAGTGCCTAGGGCGCCGTCGCGATTAGATAATTGGTAGGGTGAGTGACTCTCTTAAGAGGATACGATTCGCGGCGCCTCGCAGCGTGTTTCATACAAACGAATTCCCTACTTGTTTTGGACATTTACTTATCAAATACTGTAAAATTTTGTAGACATGATCTGAAGCCGAATATCTATGTCTGTGGTTTTCTAAAATCCAAAAAAAGATTTTATTAACTTTTATTCTTATTCGAGATCATTTTTATGAAAAACTAGAATACTGCATAGCTTTAAAACTTTATAATTTAATAGAAAACTGGGACACTGCAGACCTAGATATTTAATCCTAGAGCACGTCTTCAAAAGTTTGTTTGATTTGTAAGTGTCAAAAATAAGTGGGAAATTCGTTTGTATAAAGCGCTCTTCGAGACACCTCGAATTGTATCTCTTAAGTTTTCAAGAGCAAGATCATATTTTAAATTCTGTTTGAATACATAAAAAATAATTCTATGTTAAATTATTGTATAACGTTTTTTTTTCATACAATGTCTATATATCCACAGCTACATAATAACAATACGGAACCATAAGAAGCCTTCTAATGGCCTTTGTCTATTTTATTATTCATATAAGCACATAATTTTATATTTATTAATTAGTATGTTAAAGTATAAAATAAGAATCAATAACTCAAGAGTTGCTCGTGGTCCAGTAATATTTGTCCATCGGAAATGATATCCGAAGTTAAGCAACGACGTGCGAGATCAGTACCACGATGGATGACCAGAGTGGCACATTTTTCTAAGCTCCATGCTTTGGGCACGTAAAACTATTAGTCCTGGCTGTTTTTATTTGAAAGTATAAACCAAGATAGGTCTTATGAGCGGTTTGAAAACTTTGACCGGCGAATGGCCAGTAACTCGACAAACGTCCGATAACACGCACTAGGCTAAGCCTCCCTCTTAAAGACCTATTCACCTGCTGTGGCAACTCATAACGGTTAGGGCCAGTATCGATAAATATTGTAGAGATTCAGTTATTTTAATATTTTTCTTTGCAGGTAAATCCGTAACGCCGGCAGACAATGCAGCTATACCCGGCGTTTTCAACTGCCGGTTTTCTAATCCAGTTAATAAGTAAGTTGTCTAAAACAAGTCTTATTTGTACACATTCAAATTAAAAAAAAAGCTGAAAAAAAGAATTTTTGTCTTAAGGTATAAATGTAATAGCCAGACCGATTTTGATGTCATTTCGCCATTTTGAAGATGTGTATCATTGTAGTACCAAGTTGTACCTACTAAGCTTAAGGTGGTGTTTTTTTTTAAGTTTTGAAGTCCAAAAGTAGTTTAAGCCGAATTAACATATTTGAGAATATATCTATTACAGTGGGGCGAACGGACGTAAAAAGAAGAAGCCGACCTCGTTCGTACCCCCGCCCGCTGCTCCAGCGACGGCATTCTGGAGACGCCCTCTACCGGCTGCACATAACCATCATGTGAGAATTTATAGTTTTTACCAAACTATAGTTGACAATCATTTAGGAAAAATATTGTATTATAATTTTATTACAGGGAGGTTCATCAGAAAACGAAGGTTCAAGTGTCGGCTCCAGAGTCAACATACAACTAAAACTGCAAGAAAAAAAACAGAAACAACTTGCAGAGTTAAGAGTCATAGAAGAAGAGATTAAACAAGGAAAGATAGCAAAAACCACGCCCGTAGCCGAAGAAATATACAGCAGTCTCCAAAGACAACCCATTCCTAGAGCTAAAACACACGCAGAACCCCCCACGTGGCCTACCATAGAAATGAGTAATTCTTACCAAAACTACCCAATCCTACCACACGCTTGCAACATCTACCCAACTTACACAGAAATAAAAACCTTCAACAACCAAAACTTCCAAAACGAGAACACAGAATTGAACGACATAAAAATCAGAAAAATAAACAGATACAATCAAGATGAGAGATCTAGAACTTTCTACGAGAACCCAACTAGTTTGAGAAACGAGAAACCACTGCGGCCTAACTATTTGGAGAATCGAAATTTCGACTGTGGCAGCCCTAGAAACGTACTAAACGAAAGTCCTAGAAACGTGTACAGCATAACAGACGTACCGAATAATTACGAAACTAATATAGATAACCCGAGAATTCCTCAAAATACAAACATTTATACGGAAGATAGTCAAAATTTGGGAGAATATTCTGGATATTGTGAAAATAATAACCAAAATTATATTAAATATGAAACTAAAGACGAATATGTGGCGGCTTTGCATACGGCTTTGGCTAATGTTCAAGGAATGGATATAAGAAACTCTTATGAGGGGAATTGTTCCCAATATGGTCAGAATTGTGAACGATTTCAGTACCCAGGTCTGGGGGGTAAGAAACTGGACCAGATGAGGAAGTTGCAGAGATGTAGGACCCCTGAGATATTATTAGCCCCTCATTATTTGGAGGGGTGTAGCAGACAGGTTTGCTGTCATTGGGGTGCACCTTATACGTAAGTGATATTTTTAATGAATATCTTAATACTGAGATAATTCGAATATGTTATTGATTGTCAAGCTAGAAGAGTATTTATTTTTGTTCTGCTCTGTAGATCCAAATTAAATTTAATGATCGTATTCAGCGGGATATATCTAAAAGCCTGACAATCGTAAACACATAAATATTTTTTATTAATGAACCTACTTTCGTTCATTAAATACATTCTACTGTGACCTTATTTCACTCTTTATTAGGGTATGCCTACAATTTAAGTAAAGCGTATAAGGATTAAGGTTATATTTATATATTTTTTTTCTTCGATAGCGCCAAAGTATAATTAACTATTAATTTATTAAATGATATTACAATAATAATACACTTATAAATTCTCTTATTTATGTTTCAAATATTAAAGTTACTTGCAGTAGCTTCTCTTTCTTTCTTTTCTATAATTTAATTTAATTATATTTTTTAATTCTTCAACGAATTTATTTATACGGTGTCGGTCTCGTGTTTCCCCTGACGGTTCCCCTGGGGGAGCCATCAGGTTTTGAAAAGTACTGTTGTCGCTCCTAGGCTGGGTAGATATTGGAACTTGCTTTCTAATTATATTTTAGGGACTCGTATCCCCCCCGTCATATTCATATTTTTACTGAATTCAATGTATTGTCATAGAAACATTAATTTGACAAAAAATCCATCATCTTAGAACTTTCTTGAATTGTTTGAATTAAGGTTTAAAATATTTCCTAAAACTTTTTATAAACTTAGTTTGAACGTAAAAAGTTTACAGAGAAATCCTTTTCTTCATAATTGCTCACCCAAAAGAAAATAGCGTTTTTATTGATAAGGCCTGACGTTCAGGATACTGGATTGTCGCTACTTTCATTTCAATATTTGCATAGAAATAGAAAAAAAGAAGATGGCGGTAGCAGTGGAAGAGAGTCAAGTCCCGAAGGTGCGGCCAGAGAAACTCCTCGACCACCCAGCGACATAGACAGTCAGGTGAGTCTCTTATTTATTCGTGACCAGATCTAAGGGTGCCATACGTCCTCCTAGTGGACACAACCACCTTTTCATAAATTCGTCCTACTTTTCTCCTTACAATGAGTTCCCGATAAACATGCATGCATGCATTACTTACAGTAAAATAATATGTCAGCTTCACTGATTTTTAAAAAATAGGCAATTATTTGCAATTCAAAACTATACATTGCTTTAGAACCCAAATGATCACGTACAGTGCGGTTTCAGAGAAACTTCCTCCCGCGAACGCTTGGGTTGTGGAATGAGCTCCCTGCCAAGGTTTTCACCAAGGACTACAGTATGCGGTTCTTGAAGAAAAAAGTTATTAGATTTTTAAAGGGTCGGCAACGCGTGAGTGATATCTCTGGTGTGGCAAGCGTCCATAAGCTACGGTGACCGCTTACCATCAGGCGGACCGTAAGCTTGTTTGCCACCTTAGTGGCTCTTAATAATTTGTATACTGGATTACTGGCTTGCTTGTTAATTGTAATGTGGTCTTGACTCTAGTTTATATTAGTAGAGATAGGCTCAACACCTTTCACGTTTGTGAGACGGAATGTCATCGGTGAAATGTGTGAACATAAATATTTTTGTACATTACACACAGCGCCGTCTGGCACCAATGTAAGCGAAGCTTGTGTTATGGATACCAGACAACGGATAGAAATACATATATATTACTTGTTTTATTTGGAAAATACTAGACTGAAGACAAACATTGTTTAACACATAAATGCTTGTCCAGTGCGTGAATCGAACCCGCACCCGCTGCACAGCAGCCGGCTACACCACCAACTAGGCTGCGAGGGAGACAAAATTCGTATAATCTTTGTCATATTAGTGGTCTTTTGTTGACGGACATAAAGTACATGCGCCAATGTTAAATTTACTTTTATTTAACTGTTATTAAATTCACTTCAAAATTCTGTGTCTACAGATATATGTAACCTGTTATAAGATATTTTTAGAATGTATTGTTATGTTTCTAGGATAAAACTGCAAGTTATAAATGACATATCTGCTAAAAACGGCTACTTTAAGCAGAAGTCCTATCTACATCTCACAGTTTTAGCCTAGAAACAATACCAAACGATAGTAAAATAGCTTACAACTGGTTACATATATCTGTAGAAGCACATTTTTTAAATTCGCTTAGCGCAAAATGGAAAATAAAAATAACCAATTGGCGGCGCTAGTGTACATCAGGAACCACCCTCTTAATGAAAAAACCGAAATTTCAACTGTAAAGGGTTCATAATCATGTACTGAACCCATGGTATCAATTAAATAAATAAATCCGTCTGACCCCAAAGTAAGCAAAGCTTGTGTTATGGATACCAGTCAACAGATACAGAAACATATATGTATATTACTTTTTTTGTTAATACATACATATTATACGTAAATACACCCAGACTTAAGACAAACACAAATATTTTTATCACATTAATGTTTGTCCAATACGGGAATCGAACCGCACACCCTCTGCACAGCAGTTAGCCACCCTACCAACTAGGCTGCGAAGGAGCTGTAATTACACCCGGTATATGTATATGTGTTGTGTACAGATATCTCTGCCTCGCTCGTACACGCTGCCTCGCGAATTCCGGTACTGGCGAAGGCGACATCTTCCGAGCAATAACAGCAGTGATGGTAAATACTGATTTAACTTAACTTTGAACACAGACAAAACATTCATTTTGTTCATTAAGTCGGTCATTAACTTTGATAAACTAAATCCGACAACGTCGAGACAGTTATGGTGACTTTGATGGCCGACTGAATGAAAGATCGTTTAGGCTGTGCTTTGAGGTAGTAATATTGGAAGAATTTTGTCTCTGCTTACCCCTTTGAGAAAAAGACGTGATGTTATGTAATCAGTTGTGTGAAAAAAAATATTTACATAAATAATGCATATTTCTTGTATAAATGTGATACTATACATTTATTTACAAAATAGTATACTTACAGTAAAGATTATATAAGTAGTCATCCACGGTAAAAAAGCACGTGATTTCTTGTTGTCTGTTACTTTATCGATCAGCCAGTTTTGGATATATGACAAAAGGATATTAGAAGAAAATACAAGTAGCATTGATACATGTTAGTGTAAAAACAGACACAAAGCGGGCGCAGATGAGTATGACAGGTGGCTTCATTCACACGACTAGGTTTGTCCTGTATAAGCCGCCTTCTCCCGTATAAACCATTTTTTATCTAGACGCCTCAAGAATTTAAATAAATGGTATATCAATATTTTGCCTATTTTATTTAAAATGTTATCGAAGGTTCTTGTATATTTATAAAATTTGTCAGGATGCATCCTTAAATTAGCATTAATCGTGTTGAATTATTCATATTATGTATTCCAGATTTCACAAAATTCATTTTCCATTAAAGGTTTTAATTTTCCATTATTAAAATGTCTTCTTTATTATTGTATAAACTGTCCAATGTTTTATTAGGTCTGACCCGCGCCCGCTTTGTGTCTGTTTGGGCACTTATATTAATAAAGTTTAAGTCACGCAAATAAGAGGACCAATTGGCACAGTGGTTGAGCGTGCGGCTGCCATGTCAAAGGTCTCGGATTTGATTCCCAGTATAGGGGCAACCAATATTGTTACAAAATGTTACGTAAAATTGTCTAGACTCTGGTATGTGCCCGGCACGGTGATAGAATCTCCACGTATCACGTTTGTGGGACGAAATACCATCGGCGAAACGTGGAAGTTACGGGCATACCATCGTAATATCTCTGACCAACCCCTACAGGAATAAGTGTCTAGTTTAATAAGTGACTGTTTAATGCCAGTAATGTAATACAGGTGACGTAGACAGCTGCGATAATGAAAGTGATCGTCGGTCGGAGTGTTCTGGCGCGTCGCAGCTCCCGCCCGCGTGCGACCTCACCGACGTGTACGCGGGACGACGCAGGCACGCCTTCAGGAAACAAATCAAGCCGGAGACCAAGCTTTAAGGGAACAAAAACTAATTAGGGGATCGAAACTAGTTTTAACGGAGCAAAGACTTAATTTGGCGGTTAGTTTTTAAGGAATTGAGACTAGTTTTATACAATGCAGATATAGACTAGTTTTTTAAACGATGCAGGCTTTTTCTTAGGAAAGAGATAGATAGATAGGTAATTCTTAATAAAAGTTAGTTTTTGAATTGCAGAGTCAAGACTAGTATTTTTTGGATCGATATTAGTTTTTACAAAATAGAGGCTAATATCGAAGGCACAAATTAGCAGAGAGATAGTAAGACGAACGTACATACATACATGATAGTGAAATAACTTCGAGGCGTTGTATATCCACCTGTAATATAACTCATTCAATAAACGAATAACGATGTATTAGACTACTTAAACAAAAAAGTAAATCTCCAACAAAATACTCAAACAGTTTTGTGTTTAGAATAACATTAAAGGGACACTAAGTAGTTGGTAAACATAAACTAGTTTTTAAATGACCGAAACTAGTTTCGAGTAGGCTTTAGTTTTAAGAAAATATAGTGTTATATGTAACAATAACACAAAGAAGGGACCAATGTTGTGTAGTGTTTAAACCTATTGTCTTCATATTAGTATTTTGAATAAAAATATGTCTTTCTAATATAGAATGTTTTGTACATATTGATATATGTAATTAAATAATATTTAATTATTAATAATTAAATGAATTGACAATGCATTGTTTATATAAAGCCATATTATCATATGATTAGATAAAGCTTTCAAACTGTTGGTGACGCCTGACAGTATACAATTGTTAAAAGTTTATTATCAGTACATACAATAATGTAAAAGAATATTAATATTTGTCAAATACTCTTTTAATAAATACTGAACAAATTTTATTCATATAGATTAATGAACTGTTTTTACGTAAGATTTTACTAGTTTCAGATAATGTCGTAAACATCTAATATTGCTTACGACATGGCGGGGGGGAAGGGAAGAGGGGGGGGAGGGCTTTGGGTGATGAAGGCGCAATTTTTTGACAGAAGCAAATGTGTAAAAAAATTATAACTTTTTTATATTTATTTATTATTTTATTGTGTGATTTTCATTTATTGTATTCAGTGACTAAAACAATTTGGAATTGACTATTGTTCTAGCACTTGTGCAAATGTTTAAACGTGTATTGCATTCGTTTGTTTTGTTAAAATGCACTAGATTGTTTTTTTTTTTTTTACGAATATTCAAAAAACAAAACGGTAAACAAGAAAATTCTATACAAGAAACGAAAAGTTTCAATACGTTTTGTTATGGATCAATAACTATTCCATTTTACATAGCACGATATACAAATACTACAATACAATTATGAGCTGCGTCTGCGCCACATTTATGAGAATAAAAAACTAAAAGTAGGTTTTCATTTGTACAGTGAGAATGATCCCCCTAGCCGCTCTGAACCAGTTGGTTCATATCGTAGTATTTTACCGTAAGGATTGCTCTCATATAAATTTTCATTGGGTGTTTCAAAAATACTGGTTCACCTAACTTACCAGTATGCAGGCCCTAATAGGTCCTAAGCAATAATTAAAAATTTAGCGCGTCTTTTGAAGATCCATAATAGGCACATTTATTCGTGTTTTTTATAACCTTTTTCTATACCTCATCGCTGTTATTGGCCTTAGCTTGATGTTACATAGCCTGTGTCTTTCAGATAAATACACTTCTAACTCCAGTCGCTTTTCGGAAGCAGCGACCGAGCTTTTTAAAACCACGGTTTGTACGTTGCAAGTCGATAAAGCATCGGTACTTTCGCAAAATCGCCGGTCGCCGATGATAAAAGTATCGTGTTTGCTGAGGACCTAATTTAAGTATACTATGTACTGTTGTGTATTTGTATGTCTTAAGATTTGTAAGCATTTCCGTCCACTTCCAATGTAAAGTGTAGTCTTATACTAATATTGGTTAAGCCATTCGAATGTAGCTTTAAGTTAAACATGTACAATTTGTATTTTTCTATGATGTAGGTACAATCTTTGTATTCAGATATTTATTTTGTACAGTTTTTGTAACAATATAAAGAGAAAACTAATAAAATTTATACTTTCCCTGTAGTTGTGGTTTCGATTGTTTTCAACTCTTGTATCGCATGTTTTTAGTTCCTGTCTCTCAGAAAATGTGTTTTTAAAATAAAGCCGCTGGGGGCGCTGTTTCATTCCTTGACATTTTTGTTTTTTGTGTACTAAAATAAAACCCTCAGTGCACTTATTGAGACTTATGCTTGACGTATTTTAGATCAGTTTAAAATCAGTTTCTATTTAGTTAAAAAGCTTTGATATTCTCATCCAGTATACATAACCCTCTATGCGCTAATTCGACTCACACTTCACGTTTTTCGTGTACAAAAGCCGTTAAGAAACTAAACTCAAAGTGCGCTAATCCTATTCAATCAGATTGATGTTTTAATGTTGTTAAATTCTTTTCCAATAAGCTATCCCTATACTTACCAAATGGTATCAAAACCTGCCCAGGGTTCTGCCAAATCTTTTTAAAGTCGGTTTCAAAGGTTGATGACCTTCAATAAGGTTGTCCCCATTCTAAATTTCATCAAAATCAGCTCAGTGGTTCGGACGAATTCTTACTTATCCTCTCTGCCGTAATCCGACTTACACTTGACGTTTTATTATAAATATAATATCATTATAATCGGCTGAGCTCAGTAGTTCATCCCAATTCCTTTTAACCCTCTGTGTGATAATTCGACTGCCACTTGACGTTGATATCCCTAATGTATTGTATGTCCTTCCCCGAGGTGTTTGCCAGTAAATTCCCTTGACAAATTTCATCGAGTTCGGTTCAGCGGATCGGTTCGCTGAGAAAAGGACACAGACAGACCTTCGCACTAAGTGTTTTATCAAACTATAGAAATATTCGGTTTTTCCTCGTCGACCCATTGGGACCAAAAGAGAAACTCATATATATTCTATGTCAAAACAAGAAAATATAACTAACCCGCACTACCATTTTATTATCATTTTAAGAGGAAGTTTTTGTCACACACACTGGCTGTCTCTTTCCTACGATTTATCTATAGCGAAACGTTTTCGTTAAAGGTATGTTTTCGTGGGTAGCTCGATGTGTCGCCTACTGTACAAGGTTTAAAGGAGACGATGCTTTTACTAATTTTTTTAAATGTTTAATTTGCCTATTTAAATACCAGGAGTTTGGGGGTTGGGATAAAACATAATAAATAATACGACAATTTAGAACTTTACGTTACTTTATTATCTATTATCCAATTGTAAAAGGAGAACCATTCACTCTATCACTCCGTGCTACATCACTACAGATCTCAGCCATTTACATAGAAACGTCAACCAAAAATACCTAACTTTAAAAAAATTCACAAATACACATTTAATGTTTCGTTAAATCTAACTTAAAACTAAATGGTTTGGACACACCGAGAGGCATAAACGTAACATAAAAAAATTGAATAACCTATTTCGATAAAAAAAGTTTTAAACGAAATGTGTTCATTTTGTAATGCATAGCGAATAGAGATAATAAATATGGACAATAAAATAGAATGTTATCTCTATATCGAAATGCATTTGCGTCTTTGTGTATCCAAACCGAATTAACCTAGTTAGCTCACCCACGGACCTAGCGACTTTCGGCCACAATGCAGATTTTCAAATTTAAGTTTAAAACAAGCAATTGATATGGGATGTTTCGTTTACAAATTAAGCTCATGTGCACGGTGGTGTTCAGATATTGATTTTTATTTTGCACTTTTTTAATTACAAAACTGAATATTACAGCGTATTTGTCTACATGTAAATACTGTCAGATTTATCTATTTGAGTCAAATTAAAATTAATTAATAATTTTACTAATATAATATTAATTTTATTTCGCTTTTAGAATTAATATTTAATTTTTGACCCACACAAAGTATAACTTTCTAAATAAATTAGACAGTAATATAAAAATTTTGGATGAAAAGTATATTTTATCTTTTTGAACCAGTCGAAATAAGGCAAAATGTAGAAAAAATGCCCAAATTCATTGCGAATAGAATTTATAAGGCTAAAAACTATTTATAAGTTCGCAAGATCTATTGAGCCAATTAATATTTTCATTCAATTAATTGAAAAGAAAAAGCGATATTTAAAAATAAAAGTTAATGACTGAGATACAAGTTAACCGGCTCAACAACTAATTTTGATCCTAATCGGTTTTGCTTTAACTTGGTTTTTCATTTTCTATATTAATATTAAATAAATATGCTGTATCAAAGTCAGTTCTTTCTGTATTATTGTTAAATATGGTGAACCAAAGTTGCTTTTGCCTGCATTATTATTAAATATGTTAAATCAATTTTTTTGCATTAAATATGCCTAAAAGGTGCTTTTATTTGCATTACTGTTAAATATATTAAATCGAAAGTAACTTTTTTCTGCATTATTGTTAAATATGTTAAATCGATAGTTACCTTTTTCAGCATTATTGTTAAATATGTTAAATCGAAAGTTACTTTTTTCAGCATTATTGTTAAATATGTTAAATCGAAAGTAACTTTTTTCTGCATTATTGTTAAATACGTTAAATCGCAAGTTATTTTTTCTGCATTATTGTTAAATATGCTGAACCAGGCGCCTTTCTTTGCATTATTGTTAAATATGCTGAACCAGGCGCCTTTCTTTGCATTGTTGTTAAATATTCTGAACTCTAGTCACTTTCCTCTGCGTTATCGTAGAATATCAGCATATTTATTATTTATATTTAGGGTTCATCAAACCGTCACTCTCAAGACCGATTATGAACAGAACCAATAACTAATCTCACGACTCGCTAACGCGTATGAACACAGGCTTATGACAATAGTCATAACTTAGCGAAGAAATTATTGTGAAAGATACGGTATGGGACTTTAATATCAAATTATATTTGCCTATTTTATGTCAAATTAAAATCATTAAATTTAAACAGAATTAAGATCATTAATGTAAGACTATGGTAAGATTCTTATTTAAAAAAATAAAACGGGGTTAAACGCGTCTTTATTTGGCAAAATACCTTTTTTCCGACGTTTCGGCTTGGTTACACCGGTCTTGGTCACGGGTCGCCAAATAACAACGCTTTTAATCTCATTTTATTTTTTTTAATTAGTAATGGAACAAGAAAATTTAAAAACTCATATAGGCAAGAGACTTGTTAGGTTCAAATTCAAAATAATGAAATGTATTAACAGTCCCATACATCGACATATAATATGTGTATGTATATACACATTCTTAAACCGTACCTACATCTTATTCAAATCTTAATAGACATTGCAATAGTTTGACTGACAGAGTTCAATAATATAACCTAGGCACATAAAAAAATAATTTTACAAAATCTTAATAATTTCTTAGCTCAATTTTATAGCCGAACCACAATTTTTTTTACCAAACTTTGTACAATAATCAATCAATTATTATATGTTAAAAAAATTATACATTTATTTTTTTAAACACAATATTATAGCTCGTATGTTAAGAAACTCATTCAAAATCAACATAAAAAAAATGGTCCCAAATCTTTATTCCCAGATATGTAAGAATAAAAATAAAACATAAGTTTAGGTAGTTGCTGTTTTGTAGTGAAGCAAACTTAACACACGAACTCAAATCAACAAAAAAAAAAAGAGCTCTACATACGTCACAATATAAAAATATATAGGCACAGAGAAAATAAAAGTGTCCAACGAGCTGCTTTTTCGGTTATACTTATCCTATAAGGAATTATTCCCTACAACATAAAAATTACACATACCCACCTCCAGTGTCACTAACGGCAAGCCAAAACTACTACGACCGTTATTTTTTTGAAAATAGAACTCATGCGAACGCCATCTATATTCAATTCCTCAGAAACTAACAAAAGGTCTCAGTCAGCACACGCGATACTTTTAAAATGGACGACCGCCGACTTGCTTTTTAGAAGCTGAAACCGACTGAGCTATTTTGAAACGCCAAAATGCAAAGCATCTAAGAAGTCGCTAAAACGCGCGATTTTAATACCACGATCAAACGCAGCAAGACGTCAAAACGCGTTGCAGTCGCAAAATCGGCGGTCACCGTTGCCAAATGAGCTACCCTTCCCTGGAGGTTATCATGTGTTATTTAAAACTATTGCATTTTATAAATCCATTAATTGAATTTAGATAGCATAAAAAAAATAAAAACAATGATGTATTTTCATACTTAATTAAATAATCTAAAAAATAAAATAACACACTTTACTTCCATAGTTAGTATATGGAAAAAAAAACAGTGTTCAACCTCGTTAAACATGAATTGGTATTCAAGACTTGTTTGCGGCAGTGTAAATAGTTCAACTATACAGTGTCATAAATAAACCGAAGCCGAGCGTTCCAAATTCACTTTTTTCATTATCTCTTTGTGTTTTGGAACGCAACCATTATAGTCAAAAGTTGGCGTTGAATTAGGGTACTGGCTACATTTTGAGAGTTTTATTTTCAAAATATAATGACGGTGCAGCATCACTCAATGGGCAATTTTCAATGGAGGCGGGATTAGTACTAAGTTAAGTGTTGTATCTTACTTGACTATGTTTTTGCGGCCGATGAGTCACTGCTCACGATGATATGAGCTGAAATTAAAACACATAAGTTAAAAAGACATAAAGAAATACACTACAATCTAAAACCATTTAAGGTGAAACAGCCCAATTTTTTTTTAGTTAAAAACTGAAGACCCAATATACATACATATACATACTCCCTAAATACTTATCTGTTATCTATAACTACAAAAATTACGCTACTGAAAACGCGTTATCATATATCGCAAAAAGCATGCTCATTCTTAAAGTAAATTATTAAATGACCAGGGATGTTAAAATGTATTAGTTCCAAAATAATCTAGGTAATCAATAATTCTTTGGCAATGCATCCAGCTACTATAAGCCACCCTCTTAAGGTCATCAGTCCATCGAACTGGGGGGTCTTCCAGGTTTCGTTTTCGTATATGCTGTCTTCACATCTGCTCCAATGGATGTCGGTCCTCCAACTGCCTCACTGCTTATGGTCATATCGATTAAGCAATATATGATAGTAACGCATTTTGAGTAGCGAAATGTGTATAGCTGTAGGTTTTTAAGGTTTAAGAGAATACGATTCGCGGCGCTTCGCAGCTTGCTTCATACAAACGAATTTTCCATTTATTTTTGACATTTACTTATCAAATACTGTGAAATTTTGTAGACATGATCACGTCTACGGTTTTCCAAAATCCTGATAAATGTTTTTACTAACTCAATATCTTAATTGAGACCATTTATATGAAAAACTAGAATCCTCCTATAACTATTAACTTCTTAGACCACTTCTTTAAAATTTCGTAATGTTTCATTAGTAAGTGTCAAAAATAATTCAATTCAATAATAATAATAATTCTTTTGTATGAAGCACGCTACGAGGCGCTCCGAATCGTATTCCATATAGAATCTGAATTGATTTCGCCTTGAAAGGTTTGAAGGAAATGAAAAAAAAACCTAGGAAAAAATCTGTAGTTTTTTGTTTAAGTTTAAACGACACCTTGTACAGTCATTGGACATTTACATTATAAAAATAAATGAGTTGTGTGTATATGCGCAAACTTGTGTGCGTTGTATGCGAGCGGTAACAGGTTCGAAACAGAAATCGACAGAGAGTGACCACACTGCATAAGGTGCTATTACCTATTCTGTGGTTTAAACACTAGACAAATAATTAATACAATAATTTTATTTATCAGTAAAATAATAAAAATTAGATTATGTTAATGTTAGTATAACTGATAAGACCTTGTTCTTGTCGGAAAGTGTATTTAGAACCTTTACACCAATTTATATTGAAACTTTGGTTTTATTGTGTTTAGATTAAAATCACTTTGACTCTAACTTTAAAGAAAATTATATCAATATAAAATGTGACAGATTTTAACACGAAGCGGACAAAAATCATGCTTCTAACCAATACACGGAATATCGTTATTACAATTAAGACGCACAGATATATGACTATATGACTGTGATAAAGTTAAATGAATGATTGTGTTTTTGATAAAATGTAATAACTTGTGAAATAAAAAATATTGAACGAGATAATAAAAAGATCTTCATAAACTAAAATAAAATACAGGCATGCAAAAAAAAAAAGCAAAATGTCTACCTCTTAAAGTAAATCGGGCGATTATCCGTTCCAGTTCATTTTCACATTATTTATTACTCCATAATATATTATTATTGTAATAATATATAACTATGTCCTTTTATAAACTATAGGTATACTATGTAGACATCTACACTCCACACTTATCTCCTAACATTTAAATACACTGCAACAAACAAACAGAAAATCAAAACAAAGAAAAAGAAAAAAAAAGAAAAAAAGAACTAGGTAACAAATGATCTTGTCTATTACACTAAACATATTTTTCAAGACACTTGCTCAACTGGCTGTATTAACACCGCTTTACAAAAGACGCGTGCTTTTTACGTTAGTAATTGTACTAGTGCGAAATGGTCCATTTTGTTTAATAAGTGGCTACTATAGATACCTACCGCGCGCCATTTTCAACCATAATTATTTTTGTGAAAACATAATGTGTTGTCATATTTTATATTTTCAGCGCAAGGGTGTCGAAAAATGTTGTATGACACTAGTGGGCTATGGTCATTACACACTAGGCTCGATTACAACCTTGCCTAACGGCTATTGCTAAAATCTTGCTTCGTGTATAATGAATTACCAACTTAGCTCACTTGTATTATTTATGCATGCAAAAAAATAATAATATACAGTTTACGATTTCCTAGAAAACATTTAGAAGGAGACTAAATTTATGTTTTTGTGACGGTGATTGAAATAATTAAATGTTTGGCAACGGAGCCCTATTACTAACCTACACTGTCTCTGCATTGAAAAGTTAAATATTAAGTAAGCGAAAAGCATAATTCCTTATGAATAAGTCTAAAAATATAAATAAAACTACTACCAGCTGTAAACAAAATATATATTATGATTACTTTAGTTTCAATAACCACATTCATGCTATTCGGTAGATCACTTTAAAGGCTAAGATATAAACTAGACCACAAAAGTACACAAGAACCTTAAGCAATGCATTCTTAAAGGCCTATCCAACACAAAAAGGTGTGCGAATTTTAATGTATGGATATAGCTACAATTAATTGAAAATTGTAGAAAAAATTTAAGTTGATTTTGTATGAAATAATTTTTATTAAAATTATTTATTAAATACTACAATTAATTTAAATTTTTGGAACACGCGGTTAATTTTTGTCTTTCTTAATTTTCTTAAGTAATCTGTACATCGGTTTACAAGACACCTTTGTGTAAAATTTCATTTGAATCAATGCAGAAACAGCGGAATTATAAGGCTGTGACATACGGACAAACATGACGAATTTATAAGGGTTCCGTTTTCCATTTTTAAGGGTGCCATATGGCTATGGAAACCTAAAAAGCGTTAGTATGAGTGTATGTCGCTATATTTCTGTATTAAATCTACGTCAAACAAATCTGAAAATAGTATGCAAAAAATAATATAAAACATGTCACAAATTTCATTTACATGTCGCAAATTTTCTAAGACCATAGTTTCCTTTTAACTTTTACAAACAACACAGCAACTTTCCTCTTTCAATACTACTTTTTTAATATTCTATGCTTGCCGTAAATTGAATAGTTTATAAAAAATATTTAAAACCTCTCTGGTTAACACAATGTCTGACACGAAGTAAAATTAGTATTAGCGTTTACTTACTATTTTTCATGTCAATACCGAACTGCAATTGAAAAAAAAGGGCATGGATGCAGTCATTAGTTAATAGGCCTTATGCAATTTTATTATTTTTAATACCTTACAAATTCCACGAGTTCAGTCAATATTCTTGATTGATAAGCAAGTATATAGTCGGGTGATCACACGGCGTTGAAACTGAACGTAGCCCTGTAGTTGTCATTTTATAATGAAAGTGGTAATATTAGGTGTGTTTTGTTTACTGCTTCAATTCGTTTAATGTCATAGTCCTGCCAAGTTAAAAAGACATAACTTCTGTATAACACAGTACAAATCCTGGTTAATTGTCTTTGGTAGGATAACCGCATTATGTACATTATGTCAGTCAAGAAAACGCCACTATTCTTATTGCTTCGTCGTATTAGCGAGCTTTCTTTGTCTTTTTTGTGTCTTATGACATTTTTATTGCTGTTACAAAGGACATATATAGTTATTGCGGTCGTGCTTAATATAATCCATCTATAGTCTTTCTACAGCTATGGTAGAAAGCATCCGAATGAGATAAGTGAGCTTAATGTTTGATTTGTGTGTAGTGTTGCCAGACTCCTAACCTTAGTCACTATAAATAACAACATTTACCATATGCATGGTAAAATATAAAAGCCCTAAAAATGTATTGGCTATTTATAGCTGAAGAAGTCGTTACTATGTCATTTTAAATTGTTTAAATAATTTTAGAAAGAAATGATACAACATTCTACTTGAGATGCATCCAAATTATTCTCCCATATCTAAATACGGGTAAATATTATCTTATCGTCAATTACCTTGGTCAAAAATTTATCTAACTTACAACAATAAAGCCAAAAGCACAACATAACTTATCGATTGGATATTATTAGGTTACCACAACAACACAGTCAAGTTTGAACACGGAGTTTTTAAATGATAACGTAGTGTAATTGTTTCATTCTGTTTATATATTTTCACTAATCGCCTACAGTGTAGTAAGAAGCTAGCATTTTCGGATGTAGAAGTAGTGCAATAACGACCCAATCGCTAAGCTCAGAGAGCACTAACATTATTTGTTTCATTTGACTCCATTCGCACAGCGATAACAAACGTCATATGTTTCGTTACGTTTTACTACAATAGCTTTTTTATTATTCAACTTTATACTGCAACAGAATAATATCTGAATTTATTTATTGTATTCGGAAAACCTCTGCCGAGTTGTGTAGTCTGTCCTATGGACTGGTGGACTGTGCAATAGCCTCACAAAAAGGCTTAGAAAGAGACTAATCAAACCGGTGGTCTCTTTTCTCTTTCTAACAACGTCCGCCATTTTATTTGTTTATGTTTGTAAAACAAGTAAGAAAGACACAAGATACTTTTGCTTCGCTTTGTCAGCTCTTACAGTTACTGTTAAAATGTTTCCCCATATAGGCATTTAAGGCGCATGTTTGTCTAGAGTCCCACAGTGGTTTGAGAATATTGAAAATAATAAATAAGTAGCAATGAGTAATGAGAATACGAAAAAAAAAATTAAAACTAGTTTCACTTAGTTTCTAACAGACCCCTGCAACAAATCTAAATATGTCATTTTGCGTTTATCATGAACCTTACGATATAACGTATACGATCTGCGACGTCTCGTTGCGTGCATAATACAAACAAAGCTTATTTTTGACATTTACTAATCAAACACCATTAAACTTAGTTATAGTCTTAAGTTAAATATCAAAGTTTTTATGAACTTGAAACATTATTTGAGACCATTTGTATGAGAAAATATACTAGATAGAAAGAAGGTTGCCTGGTAGAGATTGCTCATTAGCAATAAAGCCGCCTATTGTACGTTATAATATTATTGTTTGGTGTACAATAAAGTATTCGTTCATTTATAGATTCCTGTATAATTTTTAACCTATACAATTTAATAGAGAGGTGGCACACTGCAGACTTAGTTAATCCTAGAACATGTCTATTCTGTCCCAAATTACCAAAAGTACGCTACGAGGCATTCTCTTACAGATCACAATCAATAACATTTTTAATATGAAAAGGACTACCATCTACTACGACAAGCATAGAATGTACCCAAGATTAAGTTTAAACAAAAATATAAATTTAACCATAAAGGAAACTATGAAGTAAATAATGTGTAAAATATAATTAATATAATCTAAGAAAATACAGAGTTGAAGTAAACACAAACGAAAAAATTCTAGAACCTTAAGAAAATTTCAAAAAACAAAGTTTCAAAATTACCTAGATATAAAAAAGGGCTATTCAAAAAAGTAAGCAAGCAAAGCAAGGAAAATAATATTTTTTTATCAAAATAACTCACCGACTTGACTGTTGCCTTGATGAAATCTTTCTTATGTGCAAGGTCAAAGTCGGGGTAGTGACTGTACACCTGTTTGCAGACCGTCTTCATCGTGATCTGCTCAAGGTTAGCACCTTCCAGAATTTGCTTCACATACTTCTTAATTTCATCGTCCTATAAATAATGGATATTTTTTAACAGAATTATTTCTTAGGTTGACTCAAGACTGAAAATTTATGAAGGAGACCTATATCCGGCAATGGACGATATTATATGACTTTGGGAATCAAAATGTAGCTACAATTATCTTCTCATTATAAATAATTGTGAATTATATTTTTTGGTAACAAATCTCGGTTCCAGATATATTAAATTAAATTACCTTTGATGCAAGTTATCAATATTTATAAAACGCAACATTTGTATATTATATATATGTATTTTGACTTTTCTTTATAATATTATGATAACAGAACTATTTTAATGTAGCTTTTGTTTAGAACAATAACGCGAATATAATGATATTAGAGATCGAGGGGTACTACTAGTCTTAAATGATTTACGAAATAAGTGGTAAAGAATTTCAGCAAGCCATACTATACACTGGTAAAAGTCTTTATACAATAATTACTTACACGGAAAAAAAAGAGTTTCCAAGTTCTATTCCACCAAAGTAATTTGCATTCAGTCAAGATATCCAACTATTTTGGACATATTTTGTTCACAGAAGGCAATATTATTTCCCAGAAAAAAAAACATTTTATCCATCGAAATTGATAAACTTCTTTTCGTATGAACAAATTTTTTTTTAACCAAATAAATGTTCGTTTTAGATCAACCAAACTTAAATTAATTACCCTAAGACAGTTAATGTTCTTGTATAAAATAAATACATTTTTATATCCAACATTTTATTTTTCTTCGTTTGAAAAAAAAATTTATTTTGCTTTAATATAATTTATTTTACGCCAAAATCATGGTTTTCTTAAATCTGCGACGTCACTTATTAAAAACTATATTTTTCGATGAAAATAATTGTATCTTAAATCAAAGCCAGTGAAATGTTCAGTTAAGATAATATTGTTTTGAATTAGAGAAAATAATAATTTTAACAGAATTTGTTAGATTCTTGACTCAAAATCTGATATTTTATGCTAAAACTATTGTTTTAGTCGAAACAAATAAAATACCTGCTTTAAAATATTAAACATTTTCGTTGAAATTAATCAACTAGTATCCCTTTGAACGAATTTTCTTTTCGTTTAAGTAAATACTTGCATTTTCAAAATTGAATGAATCTCATCACTGTCCTTCATAGGATTTCGTGTTGGCTTTTAATTTTAAATAATTGTTTATTGTAGGGTTTTGTGCGTCAAATTAGTATCAGTTTATGCGAGAAACCTACAGTTAATTATTTTCTGAGAATTGTAAAGCTTGTAGCGGATCATATCATACCGCTACAAGCAAGGCTGACGTCACGCGTCCTGCATCGCGCTATCAAAGTTTCTTCTGTCGATGAGTATATATAGAAAACCGAACAGAATGATAAGTGGACCACGGCGGTCCCCAGGCATAACACCTCGCCTGGCAGGAGATCTCCTCTTTGCCGCCGCACCACAAGCATCCAGCAAAAACAGTCGCATTCGTCTATCAGAAACGATAAGCGAAGTTAAGCAACGTCGACCGTGGTCAGTATTTGGATAGGTGACCGCTTTTCTTCCATGTTTAAGAAGGATCGTTAAATAGTCATAACAATTATAATTAAACATAACGCTGTATAATCAGCTAAAGGCGAGAATAGCTACCTTAGTCCGGGTAGCAGTGCGGGTAGACTGCCTATATGGCCCAAGCCTCCAGAAAAAGAGGCCTGTGCCTCTGCAGTAGGGCACTACTAGCTCGACAACGTCCGCTAAGACACACTAAGTCAGTGCGGTAGACTGACTCTATATGGCCCAAGCCTCCAGAAAAGAGGCGTAGGGCTTTTTAAAAAAACTTTATTTAATCTTGACGGTTAACTATGTCATTTTGGACCGAAACATTTTTTGTTTTAAACTAAAATATAATGTTATTAATTTAAGAGCTGATGTAGTCTAGTTAAGAGCACTATTCTCTTGTGTGAACTAGAAATTTCTTCCGTGCAATAAAGCACGAAGTTCTACGCCCAAGAAAACTAAGTGTTTCAAATAAAGAAGCATATTTTTCTTTAATGAATTAAATATTGTTTCAAATTGATAGAGTTTTATTTACTGGTTCAATGAAATTTGATCTTGTGATAACTTCATATTATTTTAAATATTTAAGAGAAATAATATCTTAGATGAAGTAAATATTCGTTGGTGCATATATGAAACGATATTCTCTTGGCTCAACTAATTCTTTTTTACCGTGTAAGATGTATCCGAACCTTATCTTGCCATACAAACTGTCTTACACTAAGTATATTACACTATAGACATATCACTACCCAAAACGCATATTCATTCATATAATGACAGTGAATTTTTAATAATCAATAAAATTTTACTGTTTCTCCCAAAAAAAAATTATTACAAAAACACTTAGGCTACAGGATACTCTAGATATTAGATTACATTTGTTGGTTGGGGACAGAAGCCCAAACTAAGATAAAGCTGTGTTATGGGTCTACTGGCTCCTCCTCTCGGAAATAAACACAAAAACTTAATTAGTTATGGTTATTTAGTGCACCGAAGGTGGTATAGAAAAAATCTGATTCATTTCCACCTTAAATTGAAAATTAAAACAAATCTGTGTTAAAGCTAGAAATTTTTTTTTTAAATTTATAACAATCAGTGGTATATTAACCGTAGGCGGTCGCTTGGCCTTCTTATCAGCAGGCCCATCACTCTCCTCTCCGCTCTCTTCTTCCTCTCCACTCTCTTCGTCTTCCTCTTCACTTCCTTCTCCTGACTCTTCTTCGGATGACGCCTTCTTGCCACCCTTCTTTGTCGGCCGGCCCGCAGGTTTAGCAGGGGCCTTCTTTTTAGCTGTATTAAATAAAATGTATACAGACCACTTCGTCAGACATAAATGTCTTTATTATAGACTTTTAAAAATATTATAAACTCTAACCCTTAAAATTCGTGATTGTGATTTCAAGACTGACGAAGATTCTGCATTCACAATAATATTTATCACATTTTTATATTATTCTTTGTTTCAAATAGTGGTGTTCCACACTACACTTGATCTTTCGTTGGACACCAGATGAGCTCTCCTTCCAAAATAAAACTGTTTCTTATACTTATTTATAGACTTAAGAGGCGACCTATGCAAATTTTAGTTTCTTTGGTTATCTAGATCTCAGCATACAACTAAGCCATGCGTTTCGATATTTGGACACATTAAATTATGAAAAAAAAAAAAGAAAGCTAAATTAAACATATCAAAAATAAAATACTTATATCAAATAAAATTGAGGATTTACTTTTTTTCTTTCTTTTTGATTCTTATTTTTTCAGTAACACTTTATTTCGATCACATTATCATTTACAGAAAAATAAAAACGTGAACAACTTTTTTATGACTTTCAGCAAGATTTACACGTTGACTGTCGCAGTCACACTAGGCAATAATTATATAGTGCCGTCTCTTTGCTTATTTTGCCACTGTATGGGTGGCCTCTTAACTATAATTCTAGATTTAACATATAATAATAGATAAGGCAATGATTAAGTTTTACCAGGCGGTGTGGGTGGTTTCCGTTTGACAGGTGTGGCCTTGGCATTCTTGGCTACTGGCGTTGGTGGAGCCTTACGACCCTTGGCCACTACGGGCGGTCGACCTCTCTTTGATTTGGGTTCCTAAAATATTAATTACATTTTACAATATAATACACGATTGTATCTCAGCAAAAATATAATAAAATAATAATAAACATTTAAGGATATTACACACAGCGCCGTCTGGTCCCAAGCTAAGCAAAGCTTTTGCTAGGGATACCAGACAACGGATACAAATATATACTTTTTTTTAACTACATACATATTATACATAGAAAACACCCAGTATCAAGACAAACACAAATAACAAATGTCTGTCCTGTGTGGAAATCGAACCTACGCGCCTCGATTCAGCAGTATGATCCGACATTAATATGAACGGGGGGCTGCCTGCAGATCCGAGGCGTGTGTAATATTCAGGAACATTTATAAATAAATAAATATAAATATTTTTGGACATAACACACAGCGCCGTCTGGCCCCACAGTAAGCATAGCTTGTGTTATAGGTACCGGACAACAGATACTATTACATAAATTTTACTTTTTTTGGATATAAATATATACATATCATACATAAATACACCCAGACTTAAGACAAATACAATTGTTTATATTCTGACATAAATGTTTGGCCAGTGCGGGAATCGAACCCACGCCCTCTGCACAGCTGGCTACACTCATTTATTTTAATACAGTATGTTTTTACTCAAGTACTCGTACTTACGTCGGACTCCTCCCCTTCGCTTCCAGACTCTCCTGGCTCGCCGCTCTCACTCTCCGACTTTTCACTTTCCTCCTCGCTGTCAGACTTTGCTTTCTTGCCACGACTTGGTTTCTTTGAACTCTGTATATTAAAATTAGGTCAGTTGTTGAGAAAAATATATATCATAAGTAATTCCTTAAGAGGTAGTAAGACATTTCAAATTTTGTAATTGTTTATAGTACATAGGTGGTGAAGCTGTCACCGTGTTTTGAGTAAAATATTACCCGGAAATGTGAAAGTTTGTAAGGATGTTCTTCACTGAATCACTTATAAACGGCTTAACTGACTCGGATGTAATTTTTCACACAGGTAAATCATTGAGAACTCACGGGAATCCCACAGCGAAAAACGAAGCCGGGACCTAAATCTAGTGCCAAAGAAATATAAAATATATCTTCAAGTATTGACTATTAAAAGTATCTTATATATACTTATTTACCTTTTGTGGCCTGCCCTTCGGTTTGCGTCCGCGCTTGCCCGGCTTGGCCGATGAGCGACGTCGGCCCGACGAGCTCTTACGCTTGCGAGCTGGGCCCGCCGCGCCTTCGCCGGCCTCCGGGTCGAAGTCCGAATCGGCCTCCTCTGAGCCACTCGGGTTGAATGAACCCTGGTTGCAACACCCAAAGATATAATGGCTATTGACTACTTAGGCTCGAAATCTAAAAATACTTGTCCGCAAGAAATCAATCAATCAATCAAACAATATTTATTCAAATAGGTTTCTAAGAACACTTTTGAATCTTCAATACAATGTAAACAATGTTAATTTCTGTCAAAAAAAGCTGGCAAGAAGTTCTATTTAATGTAATATACAATACTTTGATAATCAACTAAAGAGTATACAATATGTACCAAAACACTTATTAAGTAATAAAAAATTAAAAGTAAGCTACTTAAAACAAAGTCAAACATGTAAATTATTATTTTTTGTTTTTATGTAGCACAGGGGGCGCACCATGCATAATAGTGGCATTAGCGCAATCATAATTAATTATATGATTGCACAATCATATGTACTAACATATACTAACATATACTTAAAACTATCCATACTATCCATGAATATAATATAATAATGAATATTATAAAAGCCAGAGGTAACCTAGCAGTTTCGGAGTCTGCATCACGGTTTGTGAGACTGAAGTTCAACCCCAGCATGTACCAATGACTGTTTATCTCAATTCTAAAGTTTGTTTATTTAAAACACTGGTTTTTCGTTGAAGGAAACATCGTATGGAAACCTGCATACGTCTGAGAAGAGATTCCGAAGACGTATATGATGGACTATAACCCCAACCGTCTACGTCCAAAGCTAAGAGTTGGCCGGTGCCAACAGTGGGGAAATGTAAACATTGGTAACACATTACATAGGTACTTATCTTTTTTTAAAATGGGAAATCAGATATTTAAAATAATGAATTTTATGGACAATTCGTGGATGCAAATATTGCAGGAAAAAATTACGTCGCTTAAGTAATATGATAGTCTAAGAAAGCAGACAAAAACATACAAACCAGATTTAGTTTAGTCTGGCAAACAACAAAGTGTGAAAATGCGAGTAATACAGAAACCTTTCCAGTATCATTAAAAGCCCCATGTTGACCCCAACAGTCAAAAAAGAAAGTAATAATGAATTTTACTTACATCTGAATCTCCCGAACCGTCTTTCAGAATCTTGGGACCTTTGACTTTGGTTTCTGGGTCAGTCTCATACTCCTCATCAGAGTAACCTGTGGAGAAAACTTACAATAATTCAAAAAACATTACACTACAGTTTTTTTAAAATAAATTTTTATTACTGCTCATCTAATATAGAAAATTTTTTTAGACATTTCTTTCAAGCACTATGATTGTTAGATGCTCATTCCTATGCTGCTGTGCCTAAGGTCACATATCTTCAGTTGACCATAGCAAGAACCTCGTAAATAAATCTAATAACTATGGAGTAAACACTACTTGAAACTATATAATTCTACTGTACATGTGTACTTCTCCTAAACGGCAGGACCGATTTAAATGGTTTTTTTTGAATGCGTTTGGGTGGCGCCCTGGATGGTTTAGATTCACAAACGGGCTGATCCCGGCAGATGGCGCTGCAGTCGGTATCATGCAGAACAACGTCTGCCCGGTTAGGAGGTTGTTTTATAAAATAAAAACTATTTAACAAAAAAAAACACAACTGGCTCAAAAAGATTTATTACTTGTTTCCAAAAATCTGATCTGAATTACAGTTTGAAGTTGGTTTCATGCAAGTGAAGTGTGTTATAAACTGTCAGTTACATAGAAACCAACTTCAAACTGTAATTCAGATCAGATTTTTAGAAATAAGTAATCATTTATACCTTTTTAGTGCCGAATTGATTTTTTCGTACACTTAAAACATCCATACTAGTAATAAAATGTTATACAATCATCCACATCAAAATTAAGACTTGATATGGTTTTCTCATTGATACCATCGTCAGAACTGGTCCAAAATGGGACCACACGGGAAGCACCTGCTTTCAAATAAGAAAAGAATAATCGAAATTGGTCCACCCAGTCGAAAGTTCCGAGGTATCAAAGATAAAAAAAAACTAGAAAAAAAAACAGTGGAACCTCCTTGAAAAGGCCGATATATTGTTCAGTTAGAACTACCGATCTTAGGGCTTCAAGATCATCTGCGCAGTTCACAATTTCGAGTTCACCTATTGGTCTCTCACTGCGCATGAGTTTGCTCGTATTCACGGATTGGCAGAGTTCTAAGTACACTTGAGTAAAACTAGACTTGTAAAAACTGTAATAATATAGATATAAACTTGAAAAACTTATGTGTCTAAGTTTACATGCACATCATATAACCTTGAAATCCCTAGATCCGATCCATGCTCTTATAATAATTCAAATTCCACTATGTGAAACTAGGGATAATTTCGCTAATTCACAAAAATCATATACACACACACAAATACACTGGCGAATAGTCGAGTTTGTCTTCCATAAATATTGTTCTGCTCTTGACCTGTAAATTATTATTTCTTTTGTCTGTAGCTAAACAATATTACGTTTATTAAATTGCAACTATGTTCAGAATTTTTACCACATTATGACGTATGAGATACGTACCTCGCGCTCTCTGCACAGCGGCCGATCTCCTAGGTCGTCCGCCGGGCGCAGCGGGGGCTGAGACGGGAGCGGGGCGTGCCTGCCCCCTCGCGTGCGGGGAGTTAGCCGTCGGCTGCTGGAGGAAGCCAACCAGTCTCGTAGCCAGTTCTGACATTGAACCTACATAAATAGAATAGTAAACATTATGTTATTCTGTATGTATCGAGGTAATTACATAAATATACAACATAGAAATTGTAACACCTGTCATAATCTATATTAAAAACGTTTTGTATTGTTCCTAAAATACATCAGTGAGATGTTCTTGTTATTTCTAAGTTAAAAGGTTAACTAAAGTTTACAGATGTGTTATAACACAAAACGGAAATATATAATACAAAACGGACTAAATACAGCTAACCGACTAGTTTTATGACTTCCATGTAGTACCTATTTGAAATATGCTTTGTGCCAAGCAGAATTAAATAATATCTAATGGCTTAGTTAGCTGATATAGGGGCCCTTGAGCCAATTATAAATTTGGAACCCTAAGTTATCAACATACCTCTTTTGTCCAAATCCAGCATCTCGCACATAGTCCTCAACTGTTTGGGCTCCATTTTCTGGGTCTCCTCAAGTTTAGCTTTGTAGTCCGATGAGCCGATAGCCCATTCGTACCCTTTGAACTTCTTGATATTACGTTTAACATTGCGGTCCAAGCATAATTGCTGAAATATATTTTTTATTTAGTTTACATATTAGGGAAACTAGAAATTTTACTTTTTTGGGTTGTTAATTCTACTGACTACTAGACATCTAATTGTTTTTAACTTTTTTTTAAATTCAGATGACTTCACAATTCGTTTTAGTGCAGTTCGAATCTTGAAGGTTTTAAGGTCATCTGCGCAGATCGCATTCCATTGGCGCATTTCTAAGTACACTTGAGTAAAAAAATGTTATAATAATCAAGTAACATAGATATAATTTTGTATTTTAAACACTTATGTGGTTCGAACTGTAGTTTTGATGAGACTTTTTTTTTTTTTAACCACTCAAGTGGCAAACAAGCTTACGATCCACCTGATGATGAGATAAAGTAAACCGGCCGGCGGCAAAAGTTGGACCGTCGCCTACTCTAACAACATGTAAAATTTGGCCAACCTAGAAAAATTTTAACCTCAAAAATTTACCACTTTTTCGAGGCTCGAATTTTTTAAAGTTTACTCAGAAGTAGGGGTATTGAGCAAAACAATAATGCATGGTATTTTTAGGTCATATTGACCTAAACCTAAAAGAACTTTTATGATTTTTTTCAATAACTGCAATCTTTGGCTTTTGGATTAATATTGCTAGTACCTATTCTAAAAGCATAAATAAATCCTACGACAAAATCTGTAATTTTGTTATGGACTATGTTTCAAACCGATTGAGTTTCCATGGGAATACTTTTTATGGGTAGCACAGAAAAAGAGTAATAGTTTTAAACTTACCGAATACAAGTACTGATGCAATAGTTTCTGATCTTGGGTCTTAAACCTTGAGAGAGAGATCTCCACATTGCTGATGTGCCCGAGTGGTATGCCCTTTCCAGCTGGCAAGGGCACAGGAGGTTCTGATGGCTGAACAAACCCAATCATAAATTATTTATTAATTATAGGTTTCATTTCATAAGTTTTAGGGATCCCACTTACATAACTGTTTTTATTATTAAATAGTTTTCATATTAAATAGTACATTAAATAGTAATTGGTCAGGATAACATAATAAAAAAAAAAATTTTTTTTTTATTCTGCTACTCCAGGATGGAATTATAAAACATAAATTTGGAACCTGTAGAAAATGATAATGCATTTCAAAACCTATTTGATTTCCTTATAAAGGGGAGGGGGGATTAATTATTACTATAATTCAGCTTACAGAATACTAGAATAGGTCCCCCCCTTAGGGCCTAGCAAGAAATCTGTCTATATTTCAGTTATTATGCAGAAAACAATTTGCTTGATAATAGCGAAAATGGTAATCGTTCTATTAGCACAAAATAATAATAATTATTATTCTGAGATGACAGTGCAGGAGATATTAAACTATTCAACCATTTTTTATACGGAAGGTACTTAAATTTTAATGCAAGTATTATTGTTACATGACCAAAATTATCAAAGTAACAGCTGTTTAAAATTTACTGTTTTAATGCGCTGGCAAAAACACGCAATGTCTCAAGTCGTATGAAGTATAGTGACAGTCGCAGGACATCTATTTTACTTCATAATTTGATTGGAAAAACGGCACCTTTGATTAGTTTACCTCTTTTTTGGGTTTAGGTTTAGGGGCTTCCTCCTCCTCTTCCTCTTCTTCCTCCTCCTCCTCCTCTCCCTCTTCGTCATCACCTTCCTCCTCCTCATCGGCGTCATCTTCCGCAGCTTTAGCTTTTTTAGCTGGTGGGGGCTTTTTTGTCCTATAAATATTTAAACCCATTTAGATCAGGAGTTATCAATATCGAATCGATCACGATCACGATAAATAACACCAACTTCTACAGTTAATGCAAATTTTGTAACATTGAGAAATCTCTAACTTTTGTAATTTAAATTGTTTCTGCACACACACAAACTTAAGTCATCATACTAGATAGCCTACTATTGCCGCGCACTTTACTTACCTCACACGTACTACTACTTCTTGTTTTATCTAGATACCTCTGATGGCCTACTGTATGAAATTATTGTTTACACTGGGCCCTTACGTTATAAATAGATATTTATTACAACAACGTTTGTATGGAAATATTTGCGTCGGATTCACCTTAAGTAAAAGATCAACACAAATACTCACATCTACTTTTATACATCTCTTAACTTGTTAGATTTTTTCATATCAATAAAAAACTCACTTTTCTTTAACAGGTTTCTTTTTTTCCTCCTCTTCGTCATCACCTTCCTCTCCTTCATCCTCCTCCTCCTCCTCTTCCTCCTCTTCGTCCTCATCTTCCTCTTCCGTATCCTACATAAATAAAAGCACGTAACATATTACTAAAGCGGGTCAAAAGAAATAAAAGAATCCCAAATTTGATATTTAACTCAAATAAAAGAAAAAATACAAATATAATGTATGAGATTATTTCAACTATTAAAATTACCTCTTTTTTGGGTTTCTTCTTAGGTGCTGCCTTTTTGGAACCTTTGTCGTTCTCCTTTACGGCTTTCTCATCATCATCATGGGTCTCACCATTTTCTTCCTTTAAAACAATAATTTAATAAACATGTCAGGGTCATGACTTTCTATGGGGGCTGCAAATGCTTGAGTAAGTTAAAGCAACTTACACTTATTACATTTCTGGACATTACACATGGTGCTATCTGATACCAAATTAAGCAAAGCTACCAGAAGTTAATGAATCGATAAAGACAACAAATACACAAATACTTATATAGTTTTTCTTGTAAATATAAGGGTTTCATGTGCCATTGTAACGCAAATTAATACCAAATATATTACTGTAAAGATGTATCTATACAAAATCAAAAAAAAAATTAAAAAAAAAAAAAAGCAAAAAAATACTTTTTTAACCCTTATCGAAAAAGTTTAACGAAATGTTAAAAAATGAATTTAAGGTGATGGCATACCCAAACGAGTTAAGTTTGCAAGAATTTGATTAATTCTGTTAGCCCTGAGTACAGTTTTCGACATGAAAAAAATATATGCAATAGTTAACTATTACGAGGATTTGCTAATATTATAAAAAAATGGCTATTAAGAAAAATGACTTTTGAAAATTTTTTTACTCTGACATATTTACTATTTTGGGACTTTAATTCAAATTGTTCGGAAAACTAGAAGTGATATTCTCTTTATTCTTATTTCATAAAATTTATGTTAATATAACCAAATAAATTTGCTAATTTCATAGTTCTAAATAAATATTTGAATTTTAGACCGACAAAAAACGGAGAAAATCGAGATTTTAAGGTGCGGTGACGCGCTTGCTCCAAACGTACGTGGAACTGTGTCCCTTTGTATGTACGATTTTGCTAGAGTATGCCATAGCCTTACTAAAAACCAACAAAAAAAATCAATGCTTAGGGGTTTAAAATCATGTACTGGATCCATGGCATCAATTTGCGCTACGATGTTCCTTACACCCGATATACATATTATACATAGAAAATATCGAAATGCCAGACAAACAATGTGTTCGTCATGTGCGGAGATCGAACCCACGCCCTTCTCCTTGAGCAGGCAGGTAAAATTACCCACTGACCCTTAAGTGTCACAGTAGTCTGTCGCATAACATGTGCCGGTGACCGATGACTTCGAAACGGTAGTAACTTAATTTTACTTCATTGACTTCAAAAAAGTGGTATTATATTTTTGAGAATAAAAGCATTATTATTTTAATTTGACCGCTTAACAACAGTTACCTTCCTTGGTGGTACAAAAAAAATCAACTAGTAAGCACCCGGTGGACTAAGTCCCACGCACACAGTCTAGTGCAAACATGTAATCATAGTTTGATTTAACTATTACTAAAAACAAACAGACCATAGACTAATTCTAGCAACTTTCACTCTCAATAAAACAAACCAAATAATTTAAAAAGCCAAGAAGAAAAACAGATGTTTATAAAGAACCTATAACAAAATATTGAAAAAGCTGGTTATGTTCAACTCTGCTACGCTAAACTAGAGAAATTATAACTAAAAGTATGAACCCAAATAAACATAAAAAAAACTAGCGAAGAAACAAAAGCGTTAATCAAGAAAAAAAAAACAAAATAAAACTAAAGAAATGAAAACTCAAATCACTGAAATATTCAAGAAAACCAGCAAAAACCGATTACGAAAATCATAAACAAAAAAATAATAGAGAGAAATCTAACAAAGAATAGAAGTGCAAAAAAAGCCTTTAAAAAAAAACTAAACACAGACAAAGAATAGATATGAAGCGTCAAGGAAGGCTCCGAAAAGACAACATCGGGAAGATGTATAATGCAATTTGTTACAAACTTTTATTCTGAGTTATACAGAAAACCTCCGACAGATGATCTTCAATCAGACAAAGATCGGAGTGAGATGATTTAAAGATACTGTTCAACCAATAACCGAAACTGAAATTCAAAAACGTAAAAGATGAAAAAAGTCCTGTACCACATGGAATTAGCAATGGAACTTTCAAAGTAGGCATGCCTCTATTGATCACCCACCTTACTCAGCTTTTTACCATGATTCTAAAAGAAGAAAAGATACCTCGACAATGGCATTGTTCGGATACAATTTTGTTTAACAAAAAATGAAACCCCTTACATATTGGTAATAGGCCAATTAATCTTTTAGCAAGGAGATAAAAGCTATTTATATCTTTACTACTTAGTACCACCACCAGAGCAAACAGGGTTTCACTCAGGATTTTTAACAATGGACCATATCCATGTGATGGAACAAATAATAGAGAAATATGTGGAAGTCAACAAATCACTTTATATAGTCTTCATAGACTACACAAAAGCTTTTGACAGTATACAACGATATGTAAAGCACTGATTACATGCGAAGTAGATGAAAAGTATATAAACATTCTTAAGGGAATATACTCCAACAGCACAAGTAGAGTCTTGAAAGCTTGAAAAGAAGAAATAAGAATAGACAGAGGAGTGAAACAATGAGACCCCTTATCACCTTGGATCATTGCTCTGCTCCAAAACATATTTGAAAATCTTAACTGGAAATATAAAGGAATTCAATTGTCCAATATGTGTTTGAGCCATCTGAGATTTGCCGACATCACACTTTTTGCAGAAACTGCATTTGAACTGAAAAAAATGATGAACTCACTCGAAATAGAAAGTAAAAAAACAGGCTTAGAAATGAATATAAACAAAACTAAAATAATGACAAACAGTGTAAAACAACAAATCCTGGTGAAAGACACAGTTAAACGGTACGTTCACAATAACATCTTTCCAGGAAAAATAATATCATTTAGTAAAAGAAACAATAAAAACGAATGACAGAGAAGATTGACTCTTCTCTCTCTCACATGGAACCAATTTTGGACAAAGATAAATACTTTAGTAGTAGGCAACCATCCAATTAAAATAAATAAACACACATGGTGATAGACACATGCCTCTTACCCTATCTTTTTATGGAAGCCAAACATGGAAATATACAAAAGATATAAGGAAAAAAATTACAACATGTCAAAGAGGAATAGAAAGAAGTGTCCTTAGAAGAGAAGTTGCGCAGAATAGACAAAATTAAGAGTACAGTAATAAGACAAAAAACACAGATAACAGATGCACTGAAACAAACACTTACTTTAAAATGAGAATGAGCTGGACACATTGCTCAACTAAAAGATAGACCATGGACACTAAAATCGACTCTATGGCTAGGAGCAGTTAAGAATAGAAAGATAGAAAGAAAGAGGAAAGTTGCTGGAAGGGACTGGACGAAGATGGCACAATGTAAGAAAACATGGCAAAAAATGGAGGAAGCCTTTACCCAAAGGGAAATATTTGGTATAAAAAAAAATACTCACAAACAAAAATTTTAAGACACAAACTAATAATAGTAACGAAATGCATACTTAAAATTGGTAACCATTTTACAGAATTGAAGAAGATAATAATAATAAAAAAAGAAACAACTTAAAGTTTACTCTTACTTACTTAAAGTAAAGAATGTTACAAACCTTCTTGACGTCTCCATCAGCCTTTGCCGAGGGTTTGTCTTCTTTAGAGTCATTGCCGGAAGTGTCTCCTTTACCATTAGCAGTGGTTTTTGCATCACCTATTATAGAAAAAAATACATATTTATACAGACCTGCCTAATGTATGTATATCTTCTATTAAAACACTGTAACAGAAATCTGTCTATAGGGCTCATGCATTTAATATGTCACACAAATTTCCGTAATACTAGACCCTTTATCCTTCTCCCTTGTTACACTATTTTTCTAGTGTTTTTGGGTATTTGAATGAATAATTTGATTCTGTCAAACTAAGGGTGAATGGATGGCCCTTTAATAAAAAAATTTGAAGCAATGATTCTAATCATTCATTCAACTAAATAGAAGTATCTAAACCCATATTTTTTTTACAATTTATTTCGATTTGTTAATATGGCAGAATGCTTGCTGGCCTATAAGCCGAACGTCACTTTGGTTCACTTTGGGTACACGTCTAAGTGGCCATATGAACTAAGCGCTTAAGGACACCCCTCATATGAAACTAAACACTTAAGGTGAATCCGAATCAGATTTTTCTCATACAACCTTGAAACCACTAAATATCCATAGCTATAAACATTTTTTAGCTTAAAATGCGTAATTATCATATATTGGTATTTTTTAAAGGTCCAAAAAAACATATTTTAATCATGAAATGCCAGTGAATTATGAGACATATACAGTTTTTGTTGATTTAACACATTTAATTCAAAATCAAAATCATTTATTCAATTTAGGCTACAATAATTGAGCACTTATGAATGTCACTACGCCATCGGTTCGTAAGTCTATAGGGCGGGAGACCTTGTACTGAGAAGACCCGGCAAGAAACTCAGCAAGGGCATTTCTTTTCTCCCTTTCTCTTACAGCGTCCAATTAAAATATTGGAATATGCCCTCCCTATCATAGAAGGACACTTTCCATTACAAACATAAAAAACATAAAATGCACAAGCACAACATAAAAGTATCTAATTGAAAATATAAAGAAAGCTATTTTATATACCCATTCATCACTTATCAATGTCTTACAGTATTAATAAACAAAACAAAAAGTAAGACTAAATACAAGGATACATAGAAGTTTGCAAGAGCAGACCAGTCTCCACAGGCGGCACCAGTTCACGAGTATGACGCATGAATCAGCCATCGCTTCGCTCAACCATGTTATAGGGAATTAATTAGATATGTTTATTAATAAATTACGGGCACTTTATGGCTGAATATGCGTTTTGCGACTATGTTTAATAATAATATAAAACGTTTTGAGTAGCGAAATGTCTATAGTTAAAAATATTAGGTGTAACGCAATTTCAATGAAAAATGATGTTCGGATACACCTTAAGGACACCCCACTTGGGGTGTATCGGCTAGGTTTATTTTAACACCACGCAAAAAACTGATTTCGATGCGTTTTCAGTGGTGCAGATTTGCCCTAAACAAAAAATTACAGTCTAAAATATTTAGACTTGAGCAGTTTATCATTGAATAGAGTATACCGACTGATATTCCTCACTCGCTCAGTCGTTTTCATCCTCTAAACAGTCGGTTTCAATCACTACATTTGCTCGGCCAAAGGCCAGATTTTGTACTTCATTTTGTATTCATTTAGGTTCTATATTAATTGTTTGGTTTAGAGTAAAGTATATGCATTCATTTATTCAATTAGCATTTCATTCATTCATTTTATAAAGCATGATCTAAGAAAACAAAGTACTCTCTTCTGGAGAGTGATACGAACCTACGTCACTGTGTCGGTGTATGACGTATTGTCGTGTCAGTTTTTCTCTCAGAAGTGACTACCAGGCGCAATATTTAATTTATACCATGGTATAAAGCATTAATAAGTTTAGCGTATCTCCCTTTGATAAATCCGGCAATATACTGATAAACAACATTAAACCTCGTAAAAACCATTATATGCCCATAAGTTAAAGATTGTAGTTTGGTGCGGTTGCAGCATGAAGCAGTCACTTTCGACTGTCAAAGCTACCCATGTATGGCCGCCCTTGCCTTACCCTTTGTATATATGTATCTCGGAAACGGCTCCAACGATTTTTATGAAATTTAGTATGCTGGGGGTTTCGTGGGCGATTAATCGATCTAGCTAAGTTTCATTTTTACAGAACGTCGTTTCCTCCGTGTTTTCAGGCAATGATAAACTGAAAAATATGACTCTTCTTGACATCTATTGGCGAGTAGTAATACTATTTTAACAACACAGCAACACTAAAGTTACTTGACAATAGATGGCGTTGTTAAGAAAAAATATGCAAAGCTCGGTCCTCCAGGTACTCGCCTAAAACTTCCATAACATTTTTGTTACCTATTGTAAATAGTTTTATAAAAATTTAAGTTTTAAAAACAGAGTATGAAATAAATTATCAACATGACAATTTTATACCCACATTAGCCAATGGACAACCATAGTAGTCAATGAAGGCAACATCACACAGCACTTTCCTCAAAAACAAAAAAGTGTTAAGTGCACAAATGAGAATGGTAACAGTGACATGTTGGTCATAGATAAATAAGTTGTTAATGAATAATTAATTGCATTTCTGATCTAAATAAATAAATAAAATTTGAGCAATCTAATATCCTTACTAATGTACATTTTGAAAGTCTGCATATTTGTTATTGCTTAATGTTGCAACGGAGCATCCTATTGAACTGCAATTTGACATATAAATAGTTGAAGAGGGGGAAGGTAATCGAGTTTTTATCGCCTACTCTCGGAAATTCAAAAAGTTTCCACATTACTAAACGGAACTACCTATAACCGATTTCAACGATAACAAACTATAACTAAAGCTGCAGCCTACTAAAACTTTCTCAAGCATAAACGCATCAGTGTTCCAGGCAGAGTGACTCGTCAAACAGGACGTCTACAACGTGTGCCACAACGGCTGACGCTGCTAGATAAAAATCCGCGAGTCATACCACCATGGCCCAGCTTATCAGCACCTGCTTATGCTGATAGTTATGCAAAAATAACTAATTTTCGTCGACCTAAAAACGAACTCTCGGATTAGAAATTTTGTCGCCGGCTATAAGAGCTTTTACTGACTCACTGTATTCTGTCAAGGAATACAGTGAACACGTTTTTCATTTTTAATATTAGTTTGACATTTTATTGTTTGTTTTAACATTTATATTGACTATTGATTATTATTTATGTTATAATATTATAATGATATTATAAAAATATAAATCTTTGACAGAATACAGTGAACATGTTTAACATTTTATAGTTTGTTTTTGTTTTGACATTTTTATTGACTATTGATTTTTATTTGTTTGTTTTCTATTTTGAAATTTTTAAATCTTTGACTGAATATTGATTCTATTTATATGTTTATTTTTAATAGTTGACGTTTTATCTTTTTTTTTTGTTATTTTAATTTTTATACTTAACGATCTATCATTATAATGAAATAATGTAATTTTCAATGACAAATAAATTACCTATCTACCTAATATGATCAAAGAGTTACGGTACAAACCGTATTAAGCAAGGACGGATCCGCAGGTAAAAGCTAACTGTTTTCTAAACCATAACTTAATGCGTGTACGATACACACTTGACCGGTATTTTATAATTAATATACAACTTTTCAAAACAAAAATTAAGAAATCAGAAATGCAATGCGTAAATTACAATAACAATTAAAATTAATATTACTTATGATAACACACATAATGGAGGTAGCGTTAGCCCAAAAGGTTAGTAGCCGTGTAGATGGACACATATCGTGAAATTAGGAACAAATACTCGACTCTGACCTTTTTCAGATTGTTCTTCATTATTTTTTGGTTGATCTACATCAGCTTTACCTTGGCTCTCGGCTGACACCTGTGACTCACCCTTCGAATCTTGTGAAGACTCGTCTTCTGACGTCTGCCCATCACCCGCTCCTGACTTCTTGTCATCATCCTGAACAATTATATCAGATTTTAATACTCTTTACTATTGTACAGTATGATATTTCATATCTGTCAGGTATAAAGATTCTACGCTAAATGTTTCGACAATTTGCAGACACATATAAGTGAGGCATAAAGTTTAGACAATACGTGAATTATATATAAAGTTTCTACGCCAAACGTTTTGACTGTAACAGTTGCCGACACACGCGATTTAGATATTGTTCTGCGGTTTTCGTTCGACTGCTGCCGACAAACACACCTGAACTGGATAAAGAATTCCGACACCGTGTCGGCTATTGCCAACATATCTAAATTACTGTTGCCGACACACGTGAGTTAGAAACGATTCTACGGCTATCGTTTCGACTAGTACCAACACACGTTAGATAAGTTTTTAAGCCGTTTCGACTATTATAGTTTTAAACGCAAAACGTTTGGATTGCTGCTGACACGCGTGAGTTAGATAACTTTCTAAGCCGTTATGATTATTGCTGACGCACGTGGGTTAGGTATAAAGTTTCAACGTTAATAGTTTCGACTATTGTGAAATAGTCTAGCTCTGAAAGCAACGATTTAGATTTCGTACACGAAAACGTCCCTTTTTTGGTTGCCAAAGTTTCGAAGTGGATAGCAAATCTAAGCTACGACAGAACTGACTAGAACATAGTTATCTTTACAGGAAAATTAAAAATTTAAGAAAAATATGCTCTGATGCTATTGTATTGCTGTATGATAATTGATAAGTGCCAATGTTTTATTCTTTGTGGAGTATTAGTTAATTTTTTATGAGCATAGTTCTTAAATATATTTTAATAATTCAATGGCGTTTTGGATGAATAAACGTTTTGCGACTATGGTATAAATAAAGCATAACACATTTTGAGTAGTGAAGTGTAATAAATACTATGAGGGGAGGTCCAAGTCTGGAAAACAAAAAGTTGTAAGTTAAATAAAACAATGAAATTATTTTTCCATCTCAATATAAGTAGCCTCCCTATAGACTTTTTTGATTTGGGGCTTAAAAAAATAGGGTCCCAAAAAAAGGTTTCATACAAACATTTCTAGTTGCGATGGACTCTATCGATTTTTATCAAAATGGGGAGTTATAATTTGTACCAGTTTTTTGCAGGAATTGTCATTTTGTAGTGCCAATTCTGAAAAATATTTCTAGTACCTTACTACGAATAAAAGCCATTGATTAAAAAGTTACAATTAGTCGCAATAACCACTAGTCTGGACCTCACAAAATAAAAATAGACTAACTTAAAAGAATAGGGATTGTTTAAATATGTTGTTGAACCAATTAGTTTCAACAAAAAAATTTGACTGGGATGGTTGGGACAATGGATTAAGACGTTCAGACATTTAGAGATCATAGTTTTCAGAGATTGAACTATACTTTTTGGTTTTTAAAGATTAACTGACTTACTAGACACTACAATAAAATGAAAACACCTTTAATTAACAAAAACATAATACAGCCTTATAATATACCTAATTCTTTTCAAGGATATCTACATTGCAAAACTACTTTCTGTCTTTTGGTTGCACTTTCTAGCATGGACTACTGTTTTTTTGTGCTGCTTGTACTTTTCTGCCTCCTAATTCTCTTCATACTTCATTATATTTCTTTAGAGTTCCCTGGCTCTGTGATTTATCATTTATATATATTCTTGGCTGAGTTACTCTTTGTGTTTCTGTCTTCTTTGAGGAAACTCTACCAAACCCTCTTATCAACTCGCTTTTCCTATGTGACTTGTTTCTTGAGTCTGCAGTTGAATTGTGTTTCTATCTCCATTGAGCAAACTCTACCTAACCCTCTCATGAACTTGCTTTTCCTATGTGACTTTTTTCTTGAGTCTTTGCACTGGAATTTTTGTTTCTATCTTCTTTGAGGGAACTCTACTGAACCCTCTCATCAACTCGCTTTCCCTATGTGACTTGTTTCTTGAGTCTTTGTAGTGGAATTCTGGTAAGACACTGGAATGGAAATGTGGTTTCTGTCTTCTTTAAAGACTTTAAGCTTTTACTTTGTCTAAATATATTTATTCTTACTCTGGACAATATACACACGCTTTTTTTATGTAAATTATAATCATTAATTTTCCAAAATAATATGCTCAAAAGATTGCATAACACAAATAACAATAAAATCAACTTACAACATAACAATAATATATTAACATAATAGTACCAGCACTAATACCAATTTGTGACAATGAGAACATTTTAAGGTACAAGACAGTGTGTTCATTCAACACAAAATAACCAAATTTCCTCTTTGTAAAGAAATACCTCTAATGCATAGACAGTTTGATATTTTTTCCTTACTTTTAAATACTTATAAGTTGGATATCAATAAAAGGAAAAGCTTAGGTTGTGGAGTGAGCTCCATACTGAGGATTTTGTCTAAGGTCTTCATACTTATAGTCATTAGAGAAAATACTTATTATCTTAAAAAAGAAACAATTAGATTTTTAAGGGGTCAGGAATGTGTGAGTAATATCCTTGGTGTTGCAAGCGTAAATAGACTGTGTTCTCCACTTAACATCAAGCAGACCATTAGCATGTTTGCCACCTTTGTGATATAAAACATTTATTTAATAATGATATACTAACCACCCATTTGGCAATAATGGTATGATGGTACTGTTATTAGTGACTATAATGAAGCCAGTTAAACAATTTTGGACAAAATGCCCGATCAGCAGCAATAACCCTTATGTATAGTTACATTAATATTATATTCACCCGTAACATTTATTTCTTAAAATTATAAAGTTACCTTTTTATTAACAAAAATATCAAACACAGGTTTATTAATTTAATTTTTGAAGATGTGAAAAGTAAATATATTGATGTATGTAAAATAAAACTCAAAAAAACAGATTTCTATGAAAAGTCTATTTTTTTGTCTTTACAAAAACTGCTTTAGAGATTGCACAGATAGTAAATATACACACAATATCAAGATAAGTAGCAGGCTTTCATCTCTAAGTACTATTTCATGGCATTTTTGTATATGTCTAAAACATTGATTTACTGAAAATTGTTAAAGATTTGCATAATTTTTTTACCCTACCTATTTGATATATCTTATTTACAATAAATAAATTAACAAATTAGACTTGAAAAGCCAAAAATAAGTCAAACCACAATCTTCAAATAATATATTATTTATTTAACTTGCTTTCTATTGGAATCATTGTTCTGATATTGACAATTAATTTTCAACCTTATCACAGAGTCATAAGATTCATATTGATTTGTAGGTATGTCTGATTTTCAACCATGTATACAACTGTGTACATATAGGTATAGTACATTTAGCTGCATATATGCTGTACCACTATATAATTATGCATATTTAGGTTGTTACATACTGTCTGAAAAAAAGTGTAAAATATTTGAAAATCTTTCACGTAATTATATTACTAGTAATGACAAATCGTCTGATGCAAAAAAGTTGATGAGCAGTAAAAAAGGCCCCAAAAAGGATATCATCGAGTTTATTTACATTGCCGGCTTAACTCTTAACGCCTATTCTAAAGCGCGAGGTCGCGCTTCAGTGGATAGACAATGTTATTATGCCATTTATAGAATAAATTATCGCAAGAAACCAAATATCAAGGTCATGCAAATTTCCAACAATGTCATATATTATAGTGTGCACATTAACAAAGGCCCTGCATCGAAATGCAAAGGGGCGGGGGTGGCAAAATAAGTGAAATATGAAAAATATACCACTATAATCAGATTCGATAACTGATCATATTGGCATTCACAGTTTTAAAGGCAAAATATAAACTATTAACACAACCCTCCGTGGCGTAGTTCCCGCGTTTAGCGGGAAGCAATGTTCTGTCAGCCATGTTGAGACGCAGGCAAACATTAATGATATAACAAGGAAATAACATCACTTTAACACTTTAAATACCTTATTAAGACGCGCACTAAAGTAAGGTATGTAAATATTAAAAAAGATTTCACAACTATACCTGATTGTCACTGATTTTCGCTTTATCGGTATCTCCCGACATTTTTCTTGCAAAGAAATTGAATTAAAGCGAATTTATGAAAGCGTCTTCAAACCGAACAAATAACACAAATGACTGTTACAGGGTGACCAGCCATGAAAATAAAATAAATTCTGCGTATGAAGCAAGACTGTAAAGTGTGAACAAAAATGTAATCAATCATTTGACCTATAGTCAAAAAGATTTAGTAAACGAGAAGTACTATAAATTAGGTATTTTAAGATAATAAATCAGGATTAGCAAAAAAAGCCTTATCCCCTTCTAATAATTCAGAATTAGATATTTTGAAAGCTTTTTTATAATTCTAATTATTTATGCTGGTATTTAATAATAACAGTTTTCAAATAAAATGCAAACCTGTGTGACGACGGCAACATTACCTGCAATTTCTGATAACGTTCCCATTTATTATATATGAACTGTCAATGCTCCGGGAATAAAACAAACAGCCCATGAAAGATATTTGGGCAAAGATACAATACGATATAAAATAAATCATTTAAAATTTATAGTCCAGAAATGAACAAAATTCAAATAATATTTTTTTAGGATTTAATTTGTACGTAGGTAATGCTTATTACAAATCAATTATTTAGATGGTACCTGTATTAATGAACTAAAACATATATATTTAATAAACCACAATAATTGATATTTTTAGATCATATAAAAAAATTTAAATCTATAAGATGATAATTAAGCTTATAATAGTGTTAACCCCGTTAACCATAGTACATACTCATCCGAAGCTCTGATGTTTAAAAAAGTTCAGGTGACATTTCCTATGACGATTATCTATTTTTTAATATATTAATTCTAATAATCAATATAAATTAATATTTTCATAGCAAAGATGCAGTCAAGAGATTAACCTTGAGCCAGGACTTGACCTTGCAACGAAATCTAATAATAATGGACGTATAAAAAATCATTAAACACAAAAAATACATAACCTATTTGCTTTTTACAACAAACAAAATTATTATTCCTCAAAGAACTCTTGTACATTGTTATATACTTTATGAGATCGGCCAAGTGCGAGTCGGACTCGTGCACGAAGGGTATCTAAAAAACGAGCAAAATAATCACGTATGTTGTATGGGAGCCCCCTTAAATATTTTTTTCTGTTTTTTAGTATTTGTTGTTATAGCGGCAACAGAAATACATCTTCTGTGAAAATTTCAACTGTCTAACTATAACGGTTCATGAGATACAGCCTGGTGAGAGTCGGACGGACGGACAGCGAAGCCTTAGTAATACGGTTCCTAATTACCTTTCAGGTACGGAACCCTAATAAATAGAATTTCAAAGAGATCTATGACTCGGATTGCTGACGGAAGCTTATTATATAGTTTAATATATACACACACACACATACACACACACACACACAAATACACTTCGTAAAAATAAGTCTAATCTTTAATATTATTGTGTTAACCTATCTATGTATTCTAAACTACTGTAAATGGGTACAATGATTATCATGCTACATTTTTTTTGTAACAAATTTATGTACCTACAAACAAAGATTTGTATTTGTACTTTTATCCAAAAGAGCCGTTCTACCAGATACTGTACATAGTATATTTTGGTAACGTACAAAATAAGGTTTTTTAAATAGATATTTTTTTTTATTAATGCTGCAGTTTCTAAAATATAGAGAGATGGAACAGTTTAAATTTAATAAAATAAGGCTTACAACTATGTGTCGATTGCAACTTGCACAAAAATCGAGTTGAACGCATTTTTTTGGGTTGGAGCGGATCATATCGTACCGCTACAAGCAAGGCTGACGTCACGCGTCCTACATCGCGCTATCGAAGTTTCCGTAGCAGTTCGGCATACATAGAAACCGAAGCGCAAGTTAAGTGGCCACACGCATCCTCCATGCCAGCACTCGCCAGTGTCTCGACTCACTGCAGACTGCGGATATTCGGCATGCACTACACGCCCTACCGACTCACTGTGGACGGCGCATAAACTCGGCATTCTCAAGATCGTACGCAAGCATCACTGCAAGAAATATCGACCTTCGGTCTGGGTAGGAATGATGTAGCGGATCATATCGTACCGCTACAAGCAAGGCTTACGTCACGCATCCTACATCGCGCTATCGAAGTTCCCTTGGCAGTTCGGCATATATAGAAACCGAAGCGCAAGTTAAGTGGACCACGGCGGTTCCCAGGCATAAACCTCGCCTGGCAGGAGATTTCCTCATTACCGCCGCTCCACAGGGTCTTGAATGTTCTATCACTATCCGTTGAGCTGCCCCAAAATATGATACCTCACCATATCTTAGAGTGTAAGACACGTATCCCTGATAGGGTACTAATACTGCTGATTGATCTACAATTTTATATAATCTATAAAGCGCTTAACAAAACTGGTTTAGTTTTTTTTCTGTTTTTTATTAATATGGCCTTTCAGGTTAGTTTTTTATCTATTGTCCTCTTATCTTAAAGTACGGTTTCGCAAATTGCATTGGCTAGTCAAAATTGTGACACTTTAGTAAAAACTATGATACGGGTTGACGGGTTGTATCATTCTTTAACTTAGGGCACGAGTTTTTACGTTGTATCTTATTTATTGCCGTGGAAAAATAAATTTTCAGTCAGTAGCCGCGTTGAATTTAAATACTTCGTTGCAAAATTTTTAGTGGTTCGGGTTACATTAGCTTTTGGTAGCAAAATCTAATGTTCATATCATTTTGCTGAAAAATATCTCTACCAAACACCCATAACAGGAGGTGCGTTAACTTTTGTAAAACTTGAACGTTATAGGAAATTATTACGAAAATGAGTATTTGCAATTAAAAAGCAACGCGCACCGCTCAAAAGAAACGCTCTTTGATACATAAAGGGCTTTAGCTATGTGTGCATAAAAGCGATAGCATTCATAGAAACGCTGATACTCAATCGTGTAAAGAAGTTATCTTTAATTTATAACTTTGCCAAGTAATGTGCAACTTATATACTTGGTTGGATACTATCGTTTCTATTTTTAGTTGTTTTTCTTACTTGGCTAGAAGCCCGTAGACGGAAGAGTTCCTTTGGTCGTAGTTTTGACACAAATGTGGCTTCATAGTTACTTAATTTTTAATTTTATTTAATTTCTGCGTATAGCACTGATTATCTATTGCTGAATCGTGATTTATTTTATGCAGATTAGTTTACTACTCAAGTAGATAATGTAAAATAAAATACAGAAAGCACAATACAGAAAAAAATATGTCTCATGACACTTCATCATAGAGCAACACGGCCGTATTGTTCTACGCATTTCATTTGTTATACTTCTTAAAATATAGGATGAGCTCTATGACACCTGTCATTGGAACCACATCTATGAAGCTTCGTATTTTCAGACGGTTAAATTTATACGAGTCAATGCCATACTTATTGTTGCGATTGCGTGCACAGAAAGAAAGGCGTTCCTCGGATTGGCTTGACTACAACGTATTAGTTATCAATTTTGCAGATAAAACCAATCGAAAAAATATTAATGAACCTTTTGACTGCAATTTTTCACTCTGATTCGGTTCTGGATCGTGGACAGTAGGAGACCAAACTAGTTGTGTCGAAACCCACATTACAGAGAGTAAAAAGGATTAATGGCACATCTTTAGGATATTTCTTATCTTTCTTGTCAAGCTTTACCTATCAAATATCACAAAAAAAATATGTAAAACATCATTCATGCTACCGATGATTACAAAATAACGCCTGAAAAAATATCATTGTTACTAATGCGACATAAATATTTTCTATTCTGTAAATCTCGGTAAGGTTACGGATTACAGACCAATTTTTTCGCTTTTTTAGACTTCCTACATAGTCCTTATATAAAAGACCTAGGTCGCGAAGTCAGAAAATAGAATTTATATAGGATAGACGTGACAAAGGAATTAACTCCCCCTTCCCATTCCAACCCATTACGTACATCGCTTTATTAACAGTGTGGCTAGTCCTCTCTCTCTCTCTCTCTCTCTCTCTTACATACTCTCTCTCTGGCGGGCTTCAAAAACGTCCTACTTCCCATTCTGTACGTCGTTCCGAAGTTGTTACGGCTATATCACTGAACTGATTTTGATGAAACTTATAATAATTGATAACCATCCGAGGATAGACCAAGGCTATATTATAAAAGTCCACACGAAAAATTACGGGCAAAAGCTAATATTTTCAAATGAAAACTAATGCCTGCAAAAACATAAGAGCAAGTATTCAGCTTGTTATACTGTTACGGGTAAGAGACCTAATTTTGTCTTATAGTGCTCAAATTATTTACTAGATTTAATTTCTGGCTAAAGAAAAAAAAGCCCTCGACATTCTATTTTGGGCATTGGCTTTTAAATATTGGATTAACGCTTTATTATCTATATGTAACATGCATGTTGCCTTGTTTTTTTGTAGTCATCCTATTGCATCTTTGGTAAATTTTTGTGCCTGCGGCCGCTGGGAAGGTTTCTAAATAATAGCGAAAAGGAGGAACAGAGAAGAGTGGAATTGGGAGATGATTTTCAATTAAAAATATGTTCAAAAATATATAATAACTAGCTGTCCCGGCGAACGTTGTTCCGCTGCCGTCCCTCTGTACCCGGCGAAAGTTGGTTTTTACCTATAGTGCCCGAGTCCGGCTCGCACTTGACATATCGAGATAAAAACTATCCTATCTTTTAAGTTGGATCAAATAACAGATATTTACGAAGTTTGATCAAAATCGGTTCAGTAGTTTAGGAGTCCATTGAGGACAAACATTGTGACACGAGATTTATATATATTAAGATAGCAATAATAATTGGTATTAATGATGAATTATCAATATCGTCCCAAAACTAGGCCTGTTACTTTGACAATTCAAGCTTTATTTTATAAGGGATAAGCATTTTTTATAATTATTATATATTATATTATATTTTATTGTTTATAAGCATGCAAAAAAGGAAATTACCTTTACCGCAGCAAAAAATGCTCGACAAATAGTTACAAAATGTTACGAAAAGGTAAATGCAAGGCTGCAAACTTGCAAGTACTCAACCTGCAAGGTTTGAAAATACAATTGGACCCGGCAGATGGCGATGCAGTCGATGTGACACTGATCTTCTCCTAAACGACAGGGAAAATGTTAATGTTATTTTTGTGTACGCGCGAACGTTATATTTGAGACGTCTGCGCACGTACGCGTTATAAAGCATGACCGCTGGTCTAGAGTGCTAGAACGTAATAGTTTGACGCATGATGAAACGAAGTGTCTTGGTAATCGTCGTGATATGCTGCCGGATGTCAAGACGAGAATCGACGATTAGGCCAATATCATGATTCTAATTGATTCTGGTCAGAACTCTGCCTGAGAGGTAATAACCTTGGTCTGTGAGTTGATGTGGTTATCCAAAATAATTTCAAAGGTATTCGCGAATACTGAAGGGCAATGGGTCGGTGTTCGTCAACTCTATGTTACACGGAATCTTTAGGCAATGGTGTGGCCTTAGAAATCTTCCAACAGGATGTAGAGGTACAGGTCGTGATAGAGAGATTGTAGATGTGTAATAGGGGTATTAATACAACGAAAGCACAATACTTAAGCACAAATGGTGGTATGTCGTGTGGATCCGTGGAAGAAAACGGTTTCAATCGCATTGAACCGCTCCTATACATAGCTTAGACACAAAATTTGCACAAAAACGGCGTATTTACCCGATCTGTTCTCTATCGTAGTCGTAAAAGCTTTGCTTGGTTTGGAATAAGATGGTGCTGTGTAAAAAGCGTAAACAGTTTTTCTTTCGTTTTAACATATTTTCATTTTTATAGCCTGTCCTTTTTATTTTATATCTCTCTCTATGATAGAAAATGTCTTCACAATGGCGTTTCTATAATGGCTATAGATGACCATAGACAAGTAAGTTTATGGATGGGCTTAACAGCGTTTGCCACGTTGATAGTTTACTTTGTGTTTGTTTTTCCTCACTTTAAAATTTTGGGAGTTTGAAAATTTTGAAGTGGCATTACTTTACTTCATACTTTCTTTTTTATGCCCGCGTCTGTCTGCGTTTTTTTTCGCAAGCGGACTACTTTGCATTGCAAGACTTGCCAAAAATCTTTTGGGTCCCTGTAGTGTGATCCTATTTTAATGGCTGCCCATATAAGCGGTTGAATGTGTACCATAATTTAAACATGAGTGATTATTCTTCTATGGCTACGCTTCAAAACAATAGCCAATCGGCGGGATTTGCTGCTGCTTTACAACGTGCTAGATTGGTAAGTTGCATTGCATTATCTTGGAAATACATTCCTTAGTCTATTACTTTTTGCGTTACTTATAACTGATTACCTTCATTATGATGTATGTAATTTTTGTTCGCCTACCCTTAATTCGTTCCGAATTGCGCCAAAAGATATATCGTGGGTTTTTCTGTTACTTAACCTTCGTATTCAATATTGTTCTTGTATTTCTGCACACTCTGTCTCCAGAGTGTCTGGATTGAAATATTTTTTCATCAAAATAAAGTTGACGTTGTGCTCTGCTAGGTCGCTGCGAAAATCGAAGGAGGTGGGAGTAAAAGGCCACTAGAAGACGGACCTGAACCCAGTACAAAGAAATTAGCTACACCTGACTCTAGTTACCAACAACCGTCAATGAGGTAAGAAGAACAAACCTATAAATACTCAGAGTCTAAACCATTACTGGCTGTGTTTTCTTAGGTAGGGTATTCAATCTAACTACTTTTTAGCAGAAATTGTTAGTGGTTTGTGTTTCATGCTTTTGGAAGCCAAAATCTAATGTTGACTTAGCATTTTGTCTGAGCGATTTTGCTACAAAATGTTGCTAACAAAAACCCATCTCAGGAGGTGGGTATTTTGCGCTACTTTTTGACCACTGTCAAATTCAAAACTGAATCCTTTGTGAAAAATAGTTATAATGTTTTTTTTTTTAACCCGTTATGCGTCCTAGGTCCCACAGTGGGACCTAAGCGACTTGTGTCGCGGGGGATTTTTTCCAGGACGACTTTTATCAGACAGGCTAATTGTAAGTATTCAGAAGTGAAGCCAATGGCCTGTCCTACGTTCTAGTATTTTTGGGTGGACAATATTTTGTGCGTTTAATATATTTTTATCAAAAATTGTTTTAGTAATTTGCTCTGGCCGCTATTTATATTGTGCCATTTTGAGTTGGATTTTGGATTTTATTAACAGTAGCATAAAGTTAGTTAGTTAGTAGCATAAGCGTCACCATACTAAGGAAATTGTCCGCCCTTGCCGCGTACAAACGGACATACTCCTAACTTTATTATGTTTATTCCTCTTTATTTATTTTTAGGTATGTTCCCTTATATATACAGTATAAAAAAAAAATAATAAGAATAAGTTTATGATAAATAATAAATAAGTAATAATAAATTTATTTACTAAAAAAATACAAAGTTTTTTATATATAGCATTACCAGGAGTCAAAATGGCGCAATATAAATGGCGGCCGGATCAAATTACCAAAACAATTTCTGGTAAAAAAATATTAAACGCACAAAATATTGTCCACCCAAACCACCCAAAAATACTAGAACGTAGGACAGGCCATTGGCTTCACTTCTGAATACTTACAATTAGCCTGTCTGATAAAAGTCATCCTGAAAAAAATCCCACGTGACACAAAACGCTTAGAGACCACTGTGGTCCCAAGGACGCGTAACGGGTTAAGCCTTAAGTTGGGTTGAGACTTACCCCCACCCAATACTCCCAAAAGTACCTTGAGAATTTTGTCTGTACAGTATTTTTTGCCTCATGAAGAGTAATATTTTATACCAGATCTGCCCCACTCCAGATCAAAACCTGGTTACACCTATGGGTGGGGACAAGCAAATGAGATGCTAGTTTGTATTTAATTTTGAATATATTGTGCCAGAATCTCATTTCATTCCTGCTTGCTAAAAATATCTGACTTCTAGCACTTGCTTTATTGCATTATTGCAGGACATTTTAGCAGATTTTTGGAAAAAATTGAGCTTGAATATCAAATAAAATTAATCTTATTTTACTATGGAGGAGCAGCATTTGACAGTTGTGTGCACTTCACTGCATTGGTTAAGTTTTTTTGGAAAATTTTGTTCTAATATTTAATAAAAGCAGAGTAGTCTGCCTAAAATCCTGCAGTCAAGCTCGCAAATGGGGAGCTCCCATGTAGTGATTGATATTGTAGAATTTGCTGGAGCTGCTTATGATGGAATGAATATTTATAATGGAATTGTCATAGTACAGTCCTACAAGTAATGTCCTAGTATGTATTAAAAAAAAAAACTTAAATAATTTCAAATCCTATACTTATAGTTTTTGCAAAAGCTATATGCACACTTAGGTTTTTTTTAAACAAAGGAACATGCAAATTAAGCTACATTGATTGCTAAACCTAATGATATAAACTAATTGTATAACAGCTTAAAAATGCCATTTTCTGTTTATGTTTTTAACCATAAAATTCCTAAAATAGGTACTTTAAAAAAGAAACTGCATATACATAATGTTCACTGTTTTAATAAGTTTAGTTCACAAGACATCTATCAATTTCACAGTTAAATTTAACTAGTTTCAGAAATAGGTATATTTTGTAATAAAAAAAGGAACATTTGCAACTAATAAAAACCCTCCAGATATTTGCATACTTGTAATACTGCTTCAGAAAGAAATAACTACTGCAACTAACTTATTCTAATAACTTACTTATATTGCTCCCTGTACATCTGTGGTTTGCTGTAAATTATATTTGGCTTTGGGTGATTCATGAGAATTTGACCTCTGTAATCTCTGCAAAGATTTGTGCAGTAGATGTGACTGATATTTAATTGTGGTGTACTTCGGGATATAATTCAAACCCTAACAAATCTAAAAACATGATAAATAAAGTTTTATCCAAAAAACAAATCCTACACTGACCTCTTTCACACTTCTTTAAAAAGGTTTTGGCAAAGAAATCTTCAAAATTGTAAGTGCTATTGATTACTTACAAACATTGGCAAAGTATAGTCGTGATAGTGTTTTCAACCTTACAAAAATCATTTTTTTACAGCACTGAGATATAATAAACTTTATTTCTTGTGTTTCAATAAAATCATTAAACTTGCGTACGCTTAGTTACGTTTTGTGGGGATCTTATTTCTACTAAAGTTTTTCTCACACAATACTGCCTCTTAAACATGAAAACTAGATATTTTGAATAGTAGGTAGCTTATTTCTTCAACAATCATTCTAAATTTTCATATAAAATTTTATTTTCATTATAAAAATATTATGAGTTATTAGAAAAATGTACAATGTTATGGCAAAGTAAGCTATTTTCCATGGCTTTGCCTGCAAAAAATTTGGTAATGGCTGTGTGATTCCTGCAAGAACCTATTGTTTAACTGGGTAAAAGTATTTCATGTTATTCTTCGTCCCTAGCAACTTGAAATAAATACGAAAATGGAATTTTTAAATCAATTTGCTGATTTGTGTACATATATTTTGAACATTATGTTCAAAATATGTTCAGAATATATGTACACAAAGTTTAAAAAATGAAAAAAATGCATTGTAATATACCAGACAATATAATTTTTACATATGTTATGTTACCTACATTGTTATGATGTGTATAGAGTAAGTGTAGCAATACACTTACACTGTAAGGGCCATTTGCGATCCTCAGGGTTAGCGCCATTTCTGTCAATTTATAAACTTAACCTGAGTCAAAGTCCTATTTGCTTGCGCTACTACTTAACCAGGGTTAACCGCCGAGTTAAATATTAAAAAAATTACCGGCATCCATTGGAGGGTTAAGTCACTAACTCCGCCATATTGCGCCAACATTTTTTAGTTATGAGAGACAACAAAACTTTTACTCATTATTCTCAAATAATAATTAGATGTTACACTGAATTCTGAGGTTCATTATTTTTGCTTGTGCTGCCCGCTGGCATTCTAGGTAAACCTGTTCTTTTTCCTATATTCATCACAACACATAAGTACATAGGTGAAGAAAAAATTGGAGCAAGAACGAACAAGTTCAGACAGCGAAAGATCTTTAGTAGGTCCATTATTAATACATTCCACTTGCATAATTTAAATTAAATACCAAATATGTAGTGTATAAACCGACATAAGAAGGTACTTATTCTTACACGTATAATGCAAAACATGGCATAATACAAATTTTAAAAGCATCTTCCATTCCTATAACATAACTCATGAGCATATGGCGATCGGCTGGATCGCGTAGGAGTCGAAGGACGACATAATAAAGTATTATCTTTGAAAGTTCAGTGCAGAAGAATAATAGAGATTGTAAAAAGAGATAGATTTATTGTTTCTTACAAAAGAGAGCAGGACCCATATATGTTTATGCAGAAATTTCTTATTTAGGCGGTTTATAACAGGATGCACATTTATTATAGTTATGTTGTCACTTCTGTGGAATAGTTAACTTTCTGCTTTTGCAAGACAATTGACGAGTTATCTAGTTATACATTTGACCCAGGTTTATTTATTTAACACTGAATCTTAGATTTAACTTGGCGGTTGACCGGGTTCAGTAAGGGGTAAGCGCAAGACAATTATGACTATGACTCAGATAAGTTTTATAACTTGTCAAAAATTGCGCTAACGCTGAGGAGTGCAAGTGGCCCAAACTGTACTTGTTATCTGCTGTCCACTATACAATTTTTAGGTTATATTTATATTTGTCTTAAATCAAAATAGAAACTCACTGAAATGGCTTCTCTAGATCCAGTGAATGTAGCAGTCAGGATGGCCACCGGAGCTAGGTGCTATATGGATCTTGCAGCCTTGTGATTTGTTCTCCACCATAACCAATTACCTCAATAACACAAAGAAATACACATAATATGATTTATATACAAGCATTGTAACATGAACGATAAAGATAATATGATGTCTCACAATTTCAGTCACTTCTTTTTTTTAATTCTAGTACAGTTGAAATGGTGTGAAAATCTCTAATGCACTTGTTGATAGTTTTGTTCTAACTTTTCGATGTTCATGTAGAGGACCATTTTTATTTGTAAAATATACAATTGTTCCACGAACGAGGTAGTGAATTTTAGGATCATTAGTTTATGTGGTCCTCTTAACATCTAAAGCATTTTCTCTTGTTAGTAAACATTTTACGACGGTTATTATGTACTCTACACCCTGCATATGTTTATAGCACTTGCACTGTCTGTTCCAAAAGTATCTCTTTCTTGCATATTATACAAGTCGTATAACCTTCTATGGTCCGTAACTATACCTCCAAACAAAAAATATGCATAACTAAATGTAAAATATATAGAATTATAAAGATATTTACCGATTTCTATGAAGGTTTTGCAAAAGTACAATGTAAATGGCATGATTTAGTATATTAAAAGGCTTGTCTAGACCACATTTTTTTTCAAAACTAAATATTTAAATGGCCACCATTTTGAAAAACAATAAAGTCAAGACGTTATTTGCTGATTTTATGTTTGTATTTAAAACATTTCTGCCAAATTCCATTGAAATATCGCTATGAATATAAATTTTTAAATAAAAAATACAAAACTCAGCCGCCATTTTTGATTTTGACTAATCATCTGGGCCGGGATTTATGGGGATTTTGAGTATGTTAAAATATTTTACAATAACAGTCAAAAAGAATCATTTGTTAAAGTTAGGTGAGGCCTATGTCCAGCAGTGGACGTCGATGGGCTGATATGATGATAAATATATAATATTATAATTTTTAATGAATTGAAAAACGTTTATAGTTTTTGTATGAAGAAAGTTTTATGGTTTAAAATACTGTTTTAGAGTTTATTATCTAAAACCTTTTTTTGCAAATTTTCGCCTTTTAGAAACTACTACTTAACGAGAAAATTGAAAGATTATATAATTATATAAATTATATATAATGATATTTTTTTTTTAAATATTTTTGTTATATATTAGTTCCACAAAGTTTGTTGTATATATATATATGTATATATATATATATATATATATAGGCCCTTTATATTGAGTCCCAATTAAAACACTGAGCTATTCACTCGCATATTTCCGCTCTAAAATCTTGATTCACCAAACTAGAAAATAAAAAAGTGTGGTTTTTTGACAATAACTCCCTTAAATTTTTGAGTAGCTAGCTCATAAAAAACCTTGTAGGAAATTACACGGCCTACAGGCTCATGTAAGTTTCCTATTTCTCAAACCTTTCATTTTATAAAGGTCGATGTTGAAAGTTGGTTAAGAAATAGGAGAAAGAAAACCGCATCAAAATCGGTTCAGCTAAACGCGAGATAATCGGGGGACAAACATACATACATACATTCATTAAAACAAACAGGTCAAACAGAAAACCTCCTCTTTTTTTGAAGTCGGTTAAAAAGTAGAAAGAAAGAAAGAAAATACGTGTATTTATCGCATACATGTAACATGCAAAAGATCAGTGGTACCAGGGTTAGAAAAAACTAACTGTGGTGCGGCTGGGCTACCACGATTAGGACAAAGTAACCATGGTACCACTGGTGGTACCACTGGGTGTACTACAGTTAACAAACGAAAATTTCAGGCAAATCCAAATCTTGATGGTCAGTGGAGCCAGAAACCTTCACACGCTGCACTATTCATATTTTCATAAATTCCGTAAACCTATATAAAATATTATTGTTAAGGTTACTGGAATTTAATTGTAATAGTGTACCAAAGAAGTACCTTCTAATGACATTTTGGAACTCATTGTATTAGTTTTATTCCTATTTCTTGTATTTCATTCTTTGAGTAATTACTGTCAGTAAATGCAATTTTTTTTATGCCGTGATTAAAATTCGAATTTTCTTCAATAAAAGTAGTTGCTAAATCAAATTCCGTGGTCCCATACTTTAATTAGGCCAGGGCTTAGAAGTGATTTGAAAACTCTCGACACCCAAGTGGCCACTAGTGCAAACAACATCCAAGGAAAGGATTGTAACCCTGTTGTGGGGATGAGCGACAGCTAAGGTAACAACAACAGCAATCCTCATATGCCATATGTATGATCTACAAAATATGTTTCACCATATTAGCTTATTTTGGTCCACTGCTGGATATAAGCCTCGCTCCTCCTCCTCCCAGTCTTCTACCGCATTCAGCCACCACCGGTATATATATATACAAAGTATATTTATTCGACTTTAAATCTACAGTTCATCAGCGGCAGCAGCGGCGGCGGCTGCAGCGGCTGCGGCAGCGGCGCGCATCGCGGCTTCCGGTGGGGGCGGCGGCGGTGGTGGTGGCGGTGGCGGTGGCCCTCCTGGCCCTCCCGGCAATCCTGGCGGTCTCGGGGGTCCCCCTAACCTAATGCCAGATCAATCTCTCAATGAGTATATCCGAGTGCCTGACAAAATGGTTGGACTTAGTAAGTTTCTTAAAAGCACTACCCCTGGTATATTATCAGCGTCGCTACTGGTTCTCTTGTATTTTCTCTTTATTCAAAGCATATTTCAAAATAAAGTTTGTAAAATTTCTGCGAGTATTAGATAGCGTTTCTGCTGGAAGCGGCCATTTTTATCTTTGTTTTTGCCTTGCCAATCTTGTCAGTTTAAAAATTACATCATCTGTTGGCAGTTTAACTATGAGTTTTGATTTTACTTAACTTCATTAAGCCCAAACTTAAATGCACATCTGAACTTAGCCTTGAATAGTTGTGCACTACCTAAATTTGAATTTTTGGCTGTTGCGTTAGTTTATTTAGTATAGTTTAAAATATCGAAATGCAAAAGTATTGCTGAGTACTTTATATCAGCCTTTAAAGTTTAGTTGACTGTACCTGCGTAAAATTACGCACCTAATTTAATATAACGACGCATTTAAGTTTGGAGCGAACTGTACACTCACACATACATATAACATATTTCACACATTTATTTTTCTCGTAAAGTCATTGGTCGTGGTGGCGAACAAATCACAAGGCTGCAAGCCGAATCAGGTTGCAAGATCCAAATGGCACCTGACTCTGGTGGCCAGCCTGACCGCTTGTGTACACTCACTGGATCTAGAGAGGCGATAGCAAGGGCTAGGTATGTTTCGTTTTTTTTTTCAAATATATGTATAAGCAAAAATTTGTACAGTGGACAGCAGATACCAAGTAAAGTAACAATATTATCCATATCCAAGTATTTTTTCAAAGGTTGTTTTTTTATAGAAATTTTTGTGTTTTTATCATTGATTACTATAATTATCAATATGTAATGACTGATTTGGGGTTAACCTCCAAAACCTTCTCCCTTAAATCCGCCATTATGTATGCAGTGTCATCAGCTTTAAGAAAAAAACTTACTATTGACAATTTACACATGTTAATATACTTTGTTCATATTCATAATATTGCATTACAACGACTTGTCAAGTACATTAAAATGAAATGTATGTATTTAAATTTTTAAAACTTTCTGTTTTTTTTTCTGAAATTAGGGTGATCAATGAGGAAGGTATCATTGTAATTATTTCCATAAAAAAACTTAAACTATCTTTGTTAACCCCCTTCGATTTCATGCTAAAGACTTTTTGAAGTATTTCAGAAGAGATAGTAAGCATTTTTCCCATAAAATGTACCGTTTTCGCATAATTTAATGTTAGTCTTTTAATTTTTCGTCCGAAAATTTTATGTTATTATATATATATATATATATATATATATATATATAATGTAGTAACATTATATTTGAGTATAAATATGTAATGACGACTGATTTGGGGTTAACCCCCAAAACCATTCCTTGAATCCGCCATTTTATACAATCTCATCAGCTTTAAGAAAAAAATTGTTCTTACTGACAATATACATGTGCTTTTGTATTTTGTTCATATTCATAATATTGTATTATAACGACTTGTCAAGTACATTATAATGAAATGTATTTATTTAAAAGTTTAAAACTTTCTGTTTTTCTTCTGAAATATTCTATATTACATTACATTTGTGTACTTATCCGTAATATATATTATAATTATTTTTATTATACATGTGTATTTATATATGTACATCTATTTACTTATGCTTATATATACATTATTAATATATGTTATTTATATTTATTTATATTATATGCATTATTTTAGATATATATACTTCTTAATAACTGTATCAACCCACACCTACTATACTATGTGTAACTTTATTATTTCCTCTACCCAAAGATTGTCTGGAAGAGTTCGCTTTAAAGCGATAAGACCGCCGTTGTTTTTCTCTATTTGTAAAATTATTATGTTGATGCAATAAAGTATATTATTATTATTATTTTTGTCTGTCTCAGTATCACATTTTTATACTTATCAATAACTTTTTTATGATTGTTAATATGAAAAAATACTAAGTAATGAGTTAACAGTTTTATAGAAATCTAGCTTACCTAGTAGACATTGTGCTATCCTTTACGTTGCTGACATCACCTGTCGCGGGATTACTTTACGTTGCTGTCATTCCACGTCGCGGGATTACTTAGTTTTATTTCTGGCTTTTTATTCGTTTTACTCGGCTCCTCAGTATCAAGCTTCCTTAACAATTTAGCTATCGAATACAAAAATATTTTTTTAAATCCGACTGGTAGTTTAAGAGATTAGCTCGTCCATACAAAAATAAACTACTTAGCTATATTATATGAGTATAGATAAATATTTAAGGTAATAATGATTAGTATGGAATTTTTTATAAAATCAAAGTCAATTTTTTTATTTAAATTAGGTTTTTACAAACCCTTTTAAATCGTCAAAGTTATGAAATAATATTTTTTGAACCCTTCCCACCTCACCCTTCGGTGTACAAATGTTGATTTCTACTGAGATGAATTCGGCAAGAAACTCGATAGTTACATTCTTTAAAAAAAATAATGTAAATAAAAAACAAAAAAAAAATCCATTTTAATTTGGTTTATCTATGAGGTTCATTTTATTTCTAGTAATCTGCAGTCCACTGTACTATGTACCCAAGTTATTGTATTTTAATTCCTTGGTGAAAGTATTCGAATACCATAACTTGGGGTTACCATAAAGGACTCTTTTTTGACTCATATAGTGCCCACTATAATTTCAAAACAATTATCGAAAATTGGCATGTAAAATATTTTAATGAAAATAATTGATAGCCTTAAATTTTATCTGTAATTTTTTTTTTAATTATTTTATGTTAATTGGCCTTAATGGGTGTAATAGAATTTCTAAGGCAATTACTGTTTATTCTCCAGAATTTTATATAATTTTTACTTGTAACTAATGGTATGTATGACTCTATGCTGTATGAATGTGTTGTATGTTGGTATACCGTCATGGTTTTAGTCCCTGAAAAGGGGTGATCAGCAGCTGGATACATACCCACATCACAATCTCTTTAACCGACCACTTAGGTCCTTCATGACAGTTGCAACACTGCTACTTATATAGTTTATCTAGAGTGATGTGGTCTTCCATATGTCCCAAGAGTCTTATATAACCAAATTACTTAAGTTTAACTGAATTTTACCACTTGGTGAAATTAAAGACCAGAAAAAGAATCATATACCAACTTTTTGGTTCTTGACAAACTATAGAAAGTCAGGAATCTTTATATAAACAATTTCTGCACGATATCAACCAATTCTTTTTAATTTTCTGGTCATATATGTACCTACTTAAAGCAAATAAAGCTTTATGTACAGTGGTTATAATTATTATTTTTCTATAGTTTCGCTAATTTTCATAGATTTTGAAAAATAAACAATATTTATTAGTAAGTAAAGTATGTTTACATTTTTTTATATTATATGTTTGCTATGTGCCTTGTGTTCCAAATATACTTATATTACAAATAAAAAGTGCATACATCCCAACAAAATTAAGCCTATTTAACATACTTGTTTTGGAATTATTACATTATTACATACTTTAAAAAACTATGTTCTAAAAAGAATGATTTTCTGAATGAGCTTGACGTATCAATTCTGTTGAAAGGATTTTATTTTCTTTTCTAAGCTCAAAATATGAAGCAGGGTAAGTCAATATAACCTTACTCTGCAACTCTTCCCTTCTTCTATATATTACGAATTGAAGTTATTTCAATAAGAAAGTAAAATAATTAAGTTCCAATATATATTTCATAAAAATATAATAATGGAGACTCCATTCTTTTTTATTTTAACTATGTTCTTTTTGCTATGCAGAGAATTAGTGAATCAGATTGTGAATCACCGCGGACGCGAGAACGCTTCCCATGAAAGTATGGGCGGTAATGAAAGCATGGGTGGCAATATGCCGCCGATGATGAGCAGGCCTAGTGGTGGATTAGCTATTACTGTAAGTATATATTTTTTTAAATAGTTTACATATTTTAGAATAGAGAAAACGCTATCTTGGTCGACCTGAAGATCAAAACCAATAGTTTTATTAGCTGTGAGTACTGTATGTAGGTTTTGACGATTCTGTGCTATATATATAGGAAAATACTAGTATTATATTTTTATCATTTTATGTAATATTAATTACAATACACTTAAATTAATTTGGGTATAAAGTTATGTTGGTGTTTAACTGTAGGATCAGCGTTTCCAGATTTGTGTCAACCAAAGCGGGATTATTGTCTCTAGAGAGTAAAAAATCGGGGATAGTTAGGCAAAAGTAAAAACAAAACCTTTGAGTGTTGTAAAGTGTCATTATTTTAATAAACAAATATTCTACAACAACCATTATGAATATTAATAAAAATCAAAATAAATACGTCTGTGAAGTTGGCAGGCCATTTTCTCTCCAGGTTAATGCAACTAATACCAGAATTTGCAGTTTTATTGCAGTTCAATTCCTAAATTTGCAGTTGTTATATTTTTAAGAATATAGCAGTGGCCTGCCAACTTCACATGAAGCTAGCACGCCACATACACCTCCGACGGAAACGGGTTATGTGTGGAGGTTTAATATAATACAGGAATTCGCAGTATTTTTGCAGGTGTTAGATAGGCCTATGCCGAAAATTGCAGTCGTTTTTTTTTTTAAATATTAAATATAATTAGTTAGCAGGCCACATAAACGTCCAACTGAAACGGGAAATCTGCGGCTGTTATCTATAGAACAGGAATTTGTTGGTAGGCTCAAACTACATGCGTCCGGAAAAAAGACGATTACGGTATGATATCGACTACATGTTTGTTAAAAATGAAAACATTATCTTTTTTTGACATTTGTGTTAATATATCTATGTAAATATGTAATTATGTTCAGTATCTACCATTTTAGTTTTCTGCACACACACGTCCTATCAGCAATGACTGTCGTCACACTGACGCAAAATTAGTCCGGAAGCGCCAGGAACGAGGTGTCGTTTGGTCAGCTTCATACAACTGCATAGGTTATTGATAGGCCCCGCCCATTCATGCCGAAAAATAATGTGCATTTTTCGGACGGACCAATTCCGTATGCATATAGTTCGAGCCTTAGGGTCAGACCGAGACGAGACGTGAAGTGGCTTGAAGATGTCGCGGCGACTCGTGACACTACGACAACAAAAAAGACAAACAAAAAGTGTGCCGTTTAGCGGTCACCCATCCAAGTACTGACCAAGCCCGAAATTGTTTCTCTTAATAATAAGCTGAATGGCGCTGTACCGGTAAATTAAAATAGTAATTGCTTGGGCCCGTCTCACACTTAACCGGTTTTTATTATTTGTTGTTATACTTTAGAGTTCACACTATTTTTCACTGCAAGTTTAAAGTTTGTATGATACAGCAAAAACAACGAAAATGTGTTTCTTGTATGGGGATCCCCTTAAATTATTATTTTTTTTGTTAGATAACACATTCTGCGAAACATTCAGGCTTCTACCTATTAAGGTCTAAAACTAGAGCCTTTTAATGATCAGACAGACAGACAGACAGCGTAGGCATAATAATAGGGCTCCTTTGGCACCCTCTAGGTGCGGAACCCTAAAAACGAAGTTTTAACAATATATAAAGTGGTGGCTTATTTTAATTGAGCGTTGACCCTAATTTTCATGATTTGAGGTTAGAATTTAAGAAAAATAAAACTGTATGCGAATATTTTATGTATTCTTAAAAAAACATTGTAGCAATCTTATCGGCGCTCTGTTATGGTATCCTAAACGTTGAGCTTCCACGTACAAAACAGTAGCAGTAACTCCTACTGTAAAAATAAATTTACGTTTTTAGTAATTCACTTAATTGCACCATTGTGACATGAGAATGTCCATCCCCGCATGGACCCTACATTTAGAAAATACAAATTTGTTTAGGAGAATCTAAGTAGACATCGCCTAATCTAAAACTGCGCGCCCCTTCACCCCATTCACACCATAAATACAAATAGGAATACAATACACGCAAATAGGTAAAACGGCCATTGGTCACTCAGTATATTGCTTTTTGTACTTGACAATATTACAAATACATTCGTATTTCTGTCTCTAACTAGTATAGAATTGATGCAACCACGCGCGTGTATGAAAATGATCATAGTATGGCAGTTTTTAAATTTATCGCGCAAATAATCCACTAAATTGTGTAAATACAAATCTGAATTTAAAACTATAGTCGTCTCTCTGAAACATTAATCAGCGTACAGTGCAACAAACTTTGACCTTGTGACCCTGACGTTGGTCGCTAGTGTCAAGTTCACACCATTTCAAAATGGCGACTGTAGTAAGTATAGAATTGATGCAACCACGCGCGTGTATGAAAATGATCATAGTATGGCAGTTTTTAAATTTATCGCGCAAATAATCCACTAAGTTGTGTAAATACAAATCTGAATTTAAAACTATAGTCGTCTCTCTGAAACATTAATCAGCGAACAGTGCAACAAACTTTGACCTTGTGACCCTGACGTTGGTCGCTAGTGTCAAGTTCACACCATTTCAAAATGGCGACTGTAGTATTGATTTTTAGGATTCCGTACCCAAAGGGCTATTAGCGGTACCCTATTACTAAGACTTCACTGTCCGTCCGTCCATCCGTCTGTAACCACGCTGTATCTCATGAACCATCATAGCAAGACAGTTGAAATTTTCACAAATGTATTATGTTGCCGCTATAACAACAAATACTAAAAATCAGAATAAAATAAATATTTAAGGGGGACTTCCATACAACAAATGTGATATTTACAGAATATTTAGTCATATTGTCACTTTAAAAGTAAATAATTAAAATAAAGCAAAAGTTTAAGGGGGGCGGGGTGTGGGAACACAACAAACGTGATTTTTTTGCCGTTTTATAGATGATGGTACGGAACCCTTCGTGCGCGAGTCCGACTCGCACTTGGCCGATTTCTTAAGTACCGGGTCAGAAAAGTTTGTAGCACTATAAATAAGTATTTACTGTCACACACTGAAATAAAAAAGGAGGGGCTTCAGGTGATATCTTCGGAGTGTTTTCAAAACTTTGGAGGTTTTCAGAAATAGTTCTTAAATATATGACTAAAGTATAATAAAGCTGATGTGATGAGTATTCCCAAAGCAACAAAATTTTTATTTAGAGAAAAATATGTGTTAAAATTCCGAGAACTCCGGAAGTTGCCAGAAATATAAATAGTTTTCATCTGTAGAAAAGGCGTGCAGTTTTAGATTAAAAAATCTTCATTAATTTTGAAAACGGCAATCATTTACAGAATTCGTTGCTCACCTTTGACCCTAATTTTGAACCGCTTGGAAAACGAACCCTAAATCTTCACTGTTGTTACACGCGGACAACATATATAATACTAGCTGACCGGGCAGACGTTGTCCTGCATGATACCGACTGCAGCGCCATCTGCCGGCTTGATTTGTGAATATAAACCATCCAGGGCGCCACCCAAACGCATACAAAACAAATCATTCAAATCGGTCCAGCCGTTTAGGAGGAGTACAGTGACATACACACATACAGTAGAATTAAATATATAAAGATTATAATATATGCGTCAATAATAATCAATTCATATGCCATAGAAGATTAATCCATTCTATAGAAGTAATATATATGACACACACACTAAAACAAAATTAGGAAAGCAAAGTTTTCATACATCTATAGCTATTCCATTCCATCCATATGGCTATATCATTTGACACATGTCAGTTATGTCACATGTTACATTATCTTTGACATTGTGAATTTATTTTGTTTGGTTTTTTATTTGCTGTTGAAGAATTTACTTATTAAACTTAAATGGTATGAAACTGTTTTGTTTACTTTATTGCTTAATTATATTTATGAGTGTTACTTAAGTTGGTAAGAATAGTGTATCTTTCGGGTGGTCGCGCCCTACTTAGCTATCAATCTTAAAACCAAGATTTTCGAGTTGATAAATTATTACAATTACAATACATGTAAGTTATACTTTGTGCGCGACCGACCACCTTTAATTTGATTTTCTAGCATCGGTGCATAGAAACTAGAAAACAAAGGTTTTCTAGTAGATCAAGCGCTTAGCAAGTCATATTTCTACGTTTTCTTTAAAGTCTTAGAAAGAGAGAGAGAATATCATCTTAAATTGTTAAAATTACGTTTTAAGGTTGTAACAATTCCTATTAGGTATTTAAGGTGAATTCGAATCTGATTTTTACGTGCGCGATAGTGGAAAGACAATAGTGTTGTATTTAAAATTGATTCCCATTACCATTGGAGTTAGACAATCGAGAGGCAGGTCTTTCGTCCATCTGACAGAAGGCCTTCGTACACCATCCTTGGTCACCACTCGAAAAACTTTCTTTCCCAGTGTAGCTGATGCATAGAAACCTTTAAGGATAAACGGCGCAGATTGTTTTCATACAAAATGTATTTTACCATAACCTCCGAAGTTCCCTTAATTTTATTTTACATTTTGATTTTCAAAACAAGAACAAAAATTGAAGAGCTCAACGTTTTTGGTTGTATGACATTCTGATAAGCCATTATTTTTTAATATTTTTCAAAAGGTGCCGGAATTTCTCGTACGGAGCAACTGCAAAATAATATAAAAAAAAAATTATGGCATATCAAATCTCATGAAACCAAAAACGTCGAGCTCCTAAATTGTTGTTTTTTTTTTGAAATCAAAATACAAAGTGTAATTCACGGAACTTAGAAGAGTATGGCAAATCAATTTTGTATAAAAAATAATCTACAGCGTTTACCCTTAAACACCAAATTCATTACAATAGGTACCTAACCGCCAAAGTAGTCGTCCGATCACCGAGCTATGGACTGTTTAAAAATAAAAACGCCGTATCAAAACGCCGATCGCCTTTATTGTTTCTTTTATTGTTACTTGATACGTCATTTACGAAGTTTGTTTTAAATAGCTTTTCTATGACGATTTACTTGAAATAAATTTTGTAACCAGTGTTAAATTTACAGGAAGAAATTATCCTACCTGGTCCAAAAGTTGGGCTTATCATTGGCAAAAACGGCAAGACCATAAAACAGCTACAAGAACAGTCTGGCGCGAAAATGGTCGTTATACAGGATGGTCCAAATACTGAATATGTAAGTTTTGAAAATAATTCAGGGTGCAAAGCAGTGTAACGCTAAATTCTAAATAGCACTGCTGGAAACTTTATTTTTAACTTGTGTGTGTCTGTTCGTGGCTATTTCAGTACCCTTATATCTCGGACCAAAATGGAAAAGCAAAAAATGTAGTAATAAAAGATTTCAAGGTTCAAGCAATGGAGTAATTTTCAATAGTATTCATATTTCTCGATTACATGATTTTTAGATTTTTGTGTCTGTTCAAGGACATATGTTTAAAAAATTATGTATTAAAACATCGTAAGGAATCCTAAAAACGTCAAAAAGACGTATGTGAAGTCCACAATTCATACTAGACTGTGGCCCAAATTGCCCTCGCCCAGGATGAGGGTGGTCCTCAACCGTAAAAAGCCAGGAATAATTTCGATATATGTATATATAACGTCACACATTTAAACCTCGAAAGGGTTTATATAGCGTGTGATCAGTGGCTGAATGTAGTGTTGATAGTAGAAAGTTGGGACTAGGGATAATGTGTTGCGTTTATTATTATCAGGAAAAACCACTGCGTATATCAGGCGATCCGTCGAAGGTAGACCACGCGAAACAACTAGTATATGAGCTGTTAGCAGACAAAGATATGCAACAAGGCAATGTTCAAAGACCACCGCAGTATGACGACGGGTACTCACAGCAAGGGAACGGATTCGACGGAAATAACACTGAGGTATTATTTTTAAATTTATATAGGCTGCTCCATAATTATTGCAATAAAAGAAACCCACTGTTGTTACAATCTAATAGGTCCGTTTTGACGTTCTATCCGTACTAACAGAAATCTGACAGATATATCCAGTACCGAACTACTAATAAAATGTATGTTTTGATGTTTCATGTTCATAAGAATTATGTATAGTATAATATACTAACACGTCATTGGACAGGTGGATACGAATTTATCGTGAATCGAAAAATATAGCAGAACGTTGTTACAATGTTGTATTAGTAGAAAACAAGAAAAATTGATTGCAATCAAATAATCGAAACCTTTAACTATCAATGATATAGTAAATATATACATATATAATAAGTAATAATATCTTTTTGAATACCTCTCTGTGTAATTACGTGTTTAATTTAAAAAAAACCACAGGAAAAAATGGCAGTGGCTGTGAAAAATATTAATGTAGTAATGACGTACTATCAACCATTTTCAACGTATGTCTGCCACATACGTTGAAAGTGGTTGACGGTACGCATGCGTTGAACTAGAACATAATAACTTAATCGATTTCAAACTTTCCTAATTTTGACTCGATATCTAGCAAAAATCGAATTAATTTTGTTATCGATTTGTTTAGGGACAACTGTAGCAGATCTATTTTTGACTCGCTCTGCCCCGTATATTGACTCGCCTGATATGCAGCCTGTAATGTAGCACGGACGCGAAGCACGAAGAATTTCGTACATTGACCTTTTAGCCTGTGTTCAGTGGTCAAAATAGTAGTAATTTCTGGTGACAGCGGTCATCGCATCTGTGCGAGCGCGACGGCAAATAATTATGTGCGCGCAACAGAGACAAATAGTGACATGTCATTGAACGAAATTCTTCCCGCTTCGCGTCCGTGCTATAGTTACAATTTAGGAGACATTACTAAATGCTTGAGACAATATATGTGATTCTGTTACAAATGAAAGACATGTATATATTAGCTGGTTTGTTTGCATACACATGTTTATACACTCTGATGGGATAAAATTTTGTTTATTAATTAATTTTATTTTGTAACGTATTAGTAGTACGTTACGTGTATTAGATTCTATCTGCCTATCCAACAATAAGCAAATTGTATATGACGAAAACAAATATTTTGTAGTTAAGTTTTCTTCAAGGTTTTTAACAATTTGCATCACTCGTTAAAAACTTTTTAATTGCATGATTTTTATTTTGTTTGTGTTTAGTTTTTTTTTTTTTTTTTTTGGATTTTTGTAGTAAAACTGTACTTGTATAACGTACTAATATGCTATCTGTAGTTGCCTGAGAACCCCAAAATGTTGGCCACACGACGACGCAGGCAAGCAAATTTAGTCGCACGCTGTACGAAACAACATTTTAATAATTTTTTTTGCGCTTGTCATAATAGGGTTTATGTATGAAATTTAAATATACTATTTTACGTAGACTTTGAAGTCACAAAAAACGCGCTATAATGGTGGCATTTGAACCGCTCTTGAACCGCGTTTGAAATATTGTTGTTTGCCTTCCGATTTTTTTCTATCGCTAGCAATTTAAAAATACAAATAATAATACATGCATTTACCCTATTCCGCTTGTGAATGACACGTAGATCTTTGGCAATCCTAACATCCTAACCGCTTTATAGATACTTAATTTATTCTAATCCACAATATAGGGTATTGATGAAAACCAGGTGCTGGTGCCAAAAATCGCAGTAGGAGTGGTTATTGGCCGCGGAGGTGATATGATCAAGAAGATCCAGGCGGAGACTGGTTGCAGAGTGCAGTTTCATCAGGAAAGGGACGATGGACCAGGAGATAAGAGGTGATGTAGAGTTTTATAGCATATTTAAATCAAATATATATTTTTATGTGCGGAGAATATTACCTCAAAAAGCTAATTCTAGGCAATTTTTCTATATTGCGTGTAATTGGATGGCTAGCATTAAAAATAGAAATATTACTTTTTTGTCCAGGATTGTTAATAGACTGTCATTTCATTGCCTCTTCTATACAAACTAATATTTTCATACCAATAACACTTAAAGGTTTGACCAAGGCAGGACTTGAACCTGCAACCCTCTAAGTGTTCTGCCAATTGTGCTATAGCTTCATAGCAATGAAATCTTAATATTATATGAGGAACTGGTTGTTTATAAGATTTTTGTAGGTACCAGGAGCGCATAAGTTACCTAGAAACTGCGTGTTTAATACATTTTAATGACTTTGTTACCCATAAATCGTTATCAACCTTTTTACCTCCATTTTTTCTTAACTACCACAGCTCACAGTTTTTCTTAACTATATATATGTTGTTTGTAGATGTTACCTGCAAGGGAAACCACACCAAGTAGAACAAGCGAGGCAAATGATAGAGGACTTGATCGCCAGTGTAAATGTAAGTTGAATAAGTATATTATATTGTTAAGAGGGTTTCTGACGCCCAGTAGCGCCACCAAATAATTTTTTTATTTTTCTAAGCTAAAAAGCTAATTTAAAATATGTGCTTCTACAGATATATGTAACCAGTTATAATCTATTTTATTAACGTTTGGTACAGTTTCTAGGATAAAACTGAATTGAATTATAGCAGATATATGCTATATACAATTCGCAATATCCTAGAAACATAAATATACATTCTCCTTGTCCTTGATCCTCCAAAAACGCCTCTACATGAGTCAACACCTCGCTATTGTTGTCAAATTTTTTGCCTTGGAGGTGTTCCTTGAGCCGAGGAAAGAGGTAAAAGTCACTGGAAGCCAGGTCTGGCGAATAGGGTGGGTGTTCGAGCAATTCGAATATCGTTTCTTGAATGGCAGTCATCGCGACGGCGGTTTTGTTAGCCAAACAACACTCCAGCTCGCAGTTTGTCTCGTCCTTTTTCCTTGATGGCCTCCCGCAATCTTCTCATTTGTTCTGCGTAGTAAGTGGCCGTAATAGTTGCTCCCTTTTTCAAGTATTCCACCATAATAATTCCTTCAGCGTCCCATAAAACGGACGCGATAACCTTTCCTGCCGAACTTGATACCTTGAATACCTTGAATTTCTTCGGCGTCGGGGAAGAGGCTCGTTTCCGAGTCATTAACTGTTGTTTGGTTCCCGGATCAAAATGGTGGATCCAGGTATCGTCAATGGTCACGAAACGAGACAAAAATAATTCCTGATCTGCTTGTAACCTTTCGAGATTCATCTTCGAAATATCGACCCGTTTTTTCCATTGCTCGTCGGTTAACATTCTCGGCACCCAGCGCGCAGAGACCTTTTTCATATGCAGTTCGTTCGCAAAGATTCCTTAAATACTGCCATATGAGATCCCTGTGACCTCAGCTACGTACCTTATGGTCACTCTTCAATCTACCAACACGACATATTCCACTTTTTTCACGGTGTCTGCAGAGAGGGACGTGCATGGGCGTCCCTCGCGATGTTCATCTTCTACGAATGTTTTACACAGCTTAAACTCCTTTGCCCAGCGCGCAACTGTGGAATGTGGAGGAGCAGAGTCCCCCAATGTTTCCACTAGGTCGCTGTGTATGTATTTGGTAGACATTTTTTCAAACAGAGGTACTTGATGACAGCTCTGGGTTAAAACGGGACCCTATTACTAAGACTTCGCTGACCATCTCATGAACCGTGAAAGTTAGACAGTTGAAATTTTCACAAATGATGTATTTCTGTTTCCGCTATAACAACAAATACTTAAAAACAGTATAAAATAAATATTTAAAGGGGCTTCCTTACAACAAACGTGATTTTTTTTGCCGTTTTTATAGCTAATGGTACGGAACCCTTCGTGTGCGAGTCCGACTCGCACTTGGCCGGTTTTTCTTCATTTTGATGTTTTCTTTCCGACTGTTCGTATTCACATGAATGTACTATCGGGAATCGTGGCCTATTTGTATGATTTTTTTTGTGCTGACCTAGAAGATTTTTTTTAAAATATTTTTATGTGCTTTACAAATATCCGATTATTATCATTACTTTTGGGTCACCTCTCGTATAATCTGTGGCTAGTTTTGTTCTATTTCTAAAACCATACGAAAAGACCAAGCTTGTCTATCTTGGAAAATGGCCACTGTTTTCTTGGGTTTCTATATCTGGAAGACTTAATATCTCATATCTAAATATTTCATACATTTTAATAAAACAATTCTGGAAGCTTGCAAATATGCCCTTAATAATATGAGCATTGTAGACATTTGTAGCGTGTTAATATTAACAAGTAAATTTAAAGTAGGAATTTAATAAAAATAATTTGTAATTTAATATTTTAACTTGAAATATATGCGCAGGTCTCTGTCGAACGTGAACATGTGAGAAATTAATTCTATTTTGATTTCAATAAATGTTGATGCACTGAACAAGTTGTGTTGTGGAGTTACGGTATCGGATAAAAACTGAATTGAACAAAAATTACAATAGCCTTTTATTAACGAATTGACATACATTTCGCTAAGTAACTACTTAAAAAGCTACCCATGCAGTGACGTAAGCAAAGAGATGGCGCCATATAAGAAAAATGTTTATTAATAAACTACAATAGTTAAAAAACACTGTTAAGAGTAAATCAAGCTATTATTGCCTATTATTTACTATTGCATTTTAAAAAATTAACGAAAAATGTGGTTGAAACCAGGTTTTTTTTTAATCATCAATAAAAAGTCATTTGACAAAAAAAGAATGAGCAATTCAAGATTCAATAATTGAATTTTTTGGTGGTCAAATATCAAAGTCCTGAGTCCTTGTGTGCTCAGATCTGGAGAAGCAAAAAAATTTAAATCAGCATAGGTGGCCTCTTAAGAAATCGTTAATAAAGGGTGTTATTGATTTTTGTTTAATTTAGGCATTGTGTATTTCACCACATTTGTTTTTCACTTTACACAGTGTGTGTTTTTATTAGCTTCACCATAGTGAAAATATTCGACTCCGAAACTGCTTTAGTGAAATCTATAGCTCTTGTTTCTTTTTAATTAAAAACCGGGATATACTAATCAGTTTCATAGAACTTTCTATATATATATATATATATATATTTAATTATAAGTTCATTTACATTAATAAAACACGAGTGGTTAAACAATTAGTTTGATGTTTCCGGTATTTTCTAAATGCTCAAATTCACAATCACGGTTTTTAAAAGATAAGCGATAGTATTTAAAAAAATTCTAATATTACCAAAATGTTAGGTACGTGCTTAACATTACGCCTGTTGCCTATGTAGATAGGTAAAGACCAAAACTTCCACTTGATCTCAACACACTTTCTGCTTGAATCTTTTCGCATCAATGCTTTCATACACTTTCGACGGCTAAGGTTATCCTTGACCATAAATGTCAAGGAAAAGTCAATAGAGTGTACGTATTATATAAACTTGTATTCGATCAGTGTAATGGTGTCAAGATTGGTCGAAAGGGGAATATTTATGCCGATAAACTGCATAGCGCCGCCTGCGCCACGTTCGGTTATTGGTGTAGAATTTCTAATTGATTATATAGTTAAGGAATTAAATAAGTAAGTTTGCCATAGATCGTATACGTGGGATTCGGATGTAGTAATTCCTGTGGAAAGTTTTTAATTTTTCCGGGTAAAAAGTATCCTCAGTCACTTCAACTATCCATGTGCCAAAGGAGAAGGCAACGATTACATACAATCTTGGGCCTGAATGTAAAGACATGAAAATGGTGTCAAAAAATATATTCAAACTTATTAGTTCTTTGCTAAAAGTTCTGTGAGTTTTGACAATCTGAGAGCAAAGTTATTAGAGATTTAATAAAAGTAAGGTTATGTTACAATCTTTAACAACAGCTGATTCCTGAGGGCGAAATACGGTGATTTTACGGTTAAGTAGCTTGTGGCTCAGTGGCTTTCGTCTATCGGAGACTATCGGAGACGATATGCGAAGTTAAGCAACATCGGGCGTGGTCAATACCTGGATGAGTGACCGCCTAGTGGCACACTTTTCTGAGCTCCTTCGTGCTTCGGAGGGCACGTTAAACAGTCGGTCCTGACTGTTGTCATATGACAGTTGAGTGGCCACTAGATCGACAACGTCCGCTAATCCGCACTAGGCCAGCGTGGTGGACATATTCCATTAGCATTAGCCCTAAAAGCTTCCGAAAAATGAATTAGGTATGGCAAGATTTCTTTCTATCATTTGTTGTCCGTTTAAGTGGTTTAAGATTTCTAGGTACGAAATACTCTGTGAGTAATTCTCTTACTTGGTGTATCCACTTTTCTAAAGTTGGCCTATACACTTTTAATAAAGATGCCAACCTTTCATTGGAGTCCCCAGTTCTGAGTTTTATAAGATAGGCCGCCAGAGCTAAGGTTGCTTTCGGCATTTCCAACAACTGGGGAACTGCAGCAAACATCTGATGGAACTGTGCTTTCCATCATCAATCCAATCCACATATGTACAACATGGTCATCCATGTCATTTATGTTTTCAAAATGAAGTAGTCCACTATCTACAACTTTTAAGGACATTATGTCCTGAATATGTGTTGCAGTAAAAGACTGAACATTATTGGATCTCAAACTGTCAAAAAAATCCCATGCTTCAATAACCAAATGTAGATCACAAAGATGGTTATTTTCAGGGATGTAATATTTATATTTATTAAGCAACATTTTTCTAGTAGAAAGTGGAACTCTGTATCTTTGTGTTCTCCGGCATCCTTCAATGAAGCACCTACTTTCAGTTTCAATAGCTCGCATGTATTGTGGCAAAACAATAGTAGGTTCCGGTTGGTTGCTTCCAACTCCTTTATTTGTAGACAAAGTAGGAACATCTTGTGCCTGTGGTAAGTTGATGGGCCTGAGACCATATGGATAGCAGCTCTGTCTGCAGCCACCCAACAAGTATGTCATATGTAACATGCTGCTTGTATCTGTAACAGACATACATAAACTAAATTGTAATTTATTAAGTTAATGAATTTTTTTTTTCACTTTTACCAAATACCAATACAAAGATAACATTTAGCGCATTACATCCTACTCATTGTCTCTCATATTATGTGACGAGTACCCTATGTGGTCCCCAAATCTCCAACAACGAAGAGAAATTAGGACCAGGAGTCTGGATCCCACATGTGTTTTTATTTTTTATCTAGTCTAGGCTGTATTGACATATTTCTTGTAATACTGAACTAAACTAAACATCACGGGCAGAGAGCAGAGACTGCCAGTGTTCATTTTTTTTTGTAATCTGTGGTAAAATATACTATCTCTGTGAAAGCCTCTTGCTGATCAGTTTTTTTTTTTTACCAATTAATAAGTTAATCGAAAGAAAATCATGGCTAAAAGAGTTAAAAATGATGTCAGGCAATAAAATGTTGATTACATATATGTGAAAAATGAGAAAGCTTTACTGCCTTGATAATTATCATTAAGGATAAGAAAACGTTTGGACTACATTATTTTGTCAATCTAAGTCCATAGTCATGGGTACCTCATGTGAGTCTCAGATGTTTGGCTCTTGTAGCCATAGGACAGGGGCACACGCTGTAAGTGTTACTATCATGCATATATGAATTATGTTTGTGTGTGTTTGTATAACTTACAGTTTGAGGTATAATCCACTCTTGTATCACATTATAAATCCTTGATTCACGGATTGAGTTGGTATTGAGTAGATGGCTGACTCGTGAAGCAAGAGAGCGTCCGCAGCGTAAACAAACGTTACGGTGGCCAAGTAGTCTTCTTTGGTCCACAGCATGTGGGTTTTAAGCCAAATCCCAGCATGCTTGACAAACATAGTCACTATTGTTTACCTGAAAATTGAAAATGTCATCAAATCATACTTAAACTTACTTCATTACATACAATACCTAATTAGCCTTTGTGTGATGTAAATACCCTAATTATAACGTATATTAAATAAATAATTCTTCGTCTTAAGTATAAACAATCTTCATATGCCTTCTAATAATTATAAAGTAGTTAGGATAGTAGCTGGTTAGATGAGGTTGTATTTACTTACAGACAGAGGTGCAAGCCAGTGCCGAATCACTGACAGAATTGTTTCATCGTCTAAGTGTCGTCGCCCTAGTGTATTTCATTGACTATCCCACAATTCACACAGCGATCCATGTTTCAACTATGTCGAAACCACAAGCCGGCGGTAAAATCCAAAATAACAATTCCAAGTCAAACGTGTGAGCGATCTTCAGTGTCCAGGGTGAAAGCAAGGGTCGTACAATATAGGCAGGGTCACAATCCGTAAAAAACAAAGCAGTGGTCGTTGAAAATGAAAAACAATCGGAGAAGCACTCAAAACGCATCGGAAAACTCGAAACAAGTGAGCAAAATCAACAACAATAGCCGTAGTTTTTTTTTTTATTATTATTTATTTAATGCCAGCAGTAACATAGACAACAATAAAACTTATTATAATCGATATAAAATCGATAAATATTCATGTATATTGGGTTTTCCATGGGTTTTCAGTAATAAATTATATAATATGACTGTACTATACAAGAAGCTAATATAGGTATATCAATATTATATAAGCTTCTTTGCACGATATTGTATATTACTATATAATATCAATTAATCGACAATCCCATGAAAACTATTTTTTCATATTTCTCCGCTTCCAGATTGACAATCAAGCTGGTTTATTATATTTCAAGATAAAAAAATATGACTAATTTTTTAGTTCATGTCTTAACTTATTACATTAAGGCCCACCACTTTTCGTCTCCTTTCAGCTCAATTGTATGCTAGTGGGAAGGACAAATATGCAAACAAATATCTTTTTTCACTTTCGCATTATATAATATAAGCATAAATATAGTACATTACTGGCGCGGCCCGCAAATGTAGCATTACTTATTGAAAACTATATCTTTCGATTAAAATAATTGTATTTTAAATCAAAGCCAGTGAAATATTCAGTTAAGATAATATTGTTTAGAATTAGAGAAAATAATAATTTTAACAGAATTTGTTAGATTCTTGACTCAAAATCTGATATTTTAAACTGAAAGTCTTGTTTTAGTCGAAACAAATAAAATACCAGCTTTAAAATATTAATCATTTTCGTTGAAATTAATCAGCTATTATCGCTTTGAACGAATTTTCTTTTCGTTTAAGTTAATACCTGTATTTTTAAAACTAAATGAACCTTATCACTGTCCTTCATAGGATTTCGTGTTGGATTTTAATTTTAAATATGTTATTTAAATTGTAGGGTATTGTGCGTCAAATTGGTATTAGTTAATGCAAGAAACCTACAGTAAATTATTATCTGAGAATTAAAAAGCTCGTGGCCCAGTCGCATTCGTCTATCTGAAACGATAACCGAAGTTAAGCATCGTCGACCGTGGTCAGTACTTGGATGGGTGACCGCTTAGCGGCACACTTTTCTTTCTTCCATGCTTAAGAAGGATTGTTAAATAGTCGTAACAATTTATAATTAAACATGGCACTGTATAATCAGCTTAAGGCGAGAATAGCTACTAAGCTCTACAAACGTTCCGCCAAGTCATAGAAAGGCAGTGCGGTAGACCTGACTCTATATGGCCCAATCCTCCAGAAAAGTAGGGCACTAGCTCGACAAACGTCCGCCAAAACGCACTAAGTCAGTGCAGTAGACTGACCTCTATATTGCCCCAGCCTCCAGAAAAGAGGCGTAGGGCTCTTTAAGAAACTTAATTTAATCTTGACGGATAACTATGTAATTTTGGACCGAAACATTTTTTGTTTAAACTAAAACATAATGTTATTAATTTAAGAGCTGTCGTAGTCAAGTTAAGAGCACTATTCTCTTGTGTGAACTAGAAATTTCTTCCGTGCAATAACGCACGAAGTTCTACGCCCAAGAAAACTAAGTGTTTCAAATAAAGAAGCATTATTTTCTTCAATGAATTAAATAATGTTTTAAACTGATAGAGTTTAACTTGTTCAAAGAAATTTGATCTTGTGCTAACTTCATATTATTTTAAATATTTAATATTTAAGAGAAATAATATCTTGGATGAACCAAATATTCGTTGGTGCATATATGAAACGATATTCTCATGGCCTAACTAATTCTTTTTTATCGTGTACAGCTTAACAAGGAGTTGTCGCTGATATCTCACGCCAATTCGAATTTAGCGCCGGCAAAGCCTTTCTTTCTTCAAAAAATTCGTATAATTTATAGATTTTTAATATTTGTTTAAAATACGTTTATTTTAAAGAAAAAGCACAAAAGAAGCAACTTTTATTCCTTTTCGACTTATACTCATTTCGACTGTTAGTACAGTGGGGGTCTTCGCTGTTTCGTCAGCCGCAGGTGACTGTCAACCGACGGACGAAAATCAGGCGATCTTTTTTTCAATTTTACTTTTTCCGAATGTTCCAATTATCCTGGCAACTTTTTTCAATTTTAGTTTTTCCGAATGTTCCAATTATCCTGGCAACTTTTTTCAATTTTTATCCTTGCCTTAGAGTGATAAAGCGGCGAAGATTCTACATGTTCTAGGGCGTTTTTTTAAGTTTTGTGGTGTGATGGGAGGTGGATAATGTATCAACGAAGAGTTATGTGGTTTCATGTAATGGGTTTTAATTAAGTTTTAAGACAATCTTTTTTAAACGAAAGGACACTTGAGTTGAATTGAAGATTGAATTTTATCGTGTTTTTTTTATGATAACACTGCGAATATATAATAAGTGTTATAATACAGGGATAATAACACTTATGCCGAAGGGGAGGGTGGTATTATATATTAACATTTTAACGATATAGCTAAGCAACGTCGGGTGTCGTCAGACATTGGATGGGTGAACGCTGTAATTGCATACTTTTTGCAGCTTTACTAAGCTTCTGAGAGCAAAGAAACGATCGATTCTAACTGTTTATATTTTTGGGCGGCTTGAAAATTATGATAATCGCATGTCCACTAGCCCGATAACGTGTGGCCTTAGCCTCCTTTTAAGGAGAGATCTTTGCCACTGTAGTGGGAACATGCGTTAATGTAGTGGAAAGTAGCATAACAATATAATCGGAGCGATAATTTCGAATCTGTATCGAATTTTTCAATTATACTTCTTTATTTTACAATCAGTCGAATGTAACTATTTATATCGTTTTTCTCCATTAAACAAAAAAAGTTAATCAAATTTTTTTTTTTCTCTAAATTGTTTTTTTTTCTTTATACTATTAAGGTGGCAAACAATCTAACGGTTCGTTTGATGGTTAGCGGTCACCGTAGCCTATAGACGCTTTGTTGTCTATATTCTAGACTCTAATCTAAAACTAGGCGCTCCTCCACGTGACAGTAAATAGTAATTCAGACACAATTTAGTCGATTAGTTGCGTAGTAGATCTATAAACTGTCATATTATGGATAGGAGTTCGTACGTTGTATGGCACAAGACGTCTGCTCTCGCACGTGGCTACATCAATTCCAAACCAGTTTGACGACAATAGTTTTTTTTTTTTTTTTTTACCACTAAGGTGGCAAACAAGCACACGGTCTGCCTGATGGTAAGCGGTCACCGTGGCCTATGGACGCTTGCAACACCAGGGGTATCACTAGCGCGTTGCCGACCCTTCAAAAATCCAATAACTTCTTTCATGAAGAACCCCATACTGTAGTCTTTAGAGAAAACCTAGGCAGGGAGCTCATTCCACAACCCAAGCGTTCGCGGGAGATGGTTTCTCTGAAACCGCGGCCATTACAACGACGACATACAAATCCAAATGTATTGAGTTTTATTAAGTAGGAAAAGCATAAACTGAGTGACCGATCGCCGTTTTATCTATTTGTGTGTATTGCATTCATATTCGTATTTTTATATTAGCTTAGACGATTTCTACACAAAAAAAAAACACCAATGCCAAATGAATAATTATTTTATTCAGCAATGTTAATGCCTTTTAGGTTGGTGGCTTTTGTGTCTTTTTTTCAGGTAATTCATTTATGCACTAAATATATGTTATAAAAATAACCATCTTGATTTGTGTGCGAAGTACTTAGCTTTCACCATGAAACTTTCTGGGGTTCCTTCCTTTAAAACAGATAACTTTTGTACGGTTTTTATGTCAATTTGCTTTGTTTTCTTATTTTTTTTTTATTTTTTTTCTGGTTATGCATAACGGGCTTCAGAATATTTTAGAAATCTAGAATTGTTCAATAAAAACTTAAAGACTGAATTAAATCTTGATTTTAAATAGTTTAATGAGTAAGGTTCGCGCATGTAGTTGACGTAGTCGCGAATAAATCACGAAAATGGTGTAAATAATAGAGACGGGATCAGGAAGTGCGGTCGGGTCGAGGCAGAGGGGGCGGCCCCGGTGGCCCCGGCGGTCCAGGGCCCGGTAGCGGAGGAGGCCAGAGGAACGGCGGCGACCGCGGCGACTTCCAGCAGTGGCAGGAGTCACCAGAGATACGGGTTACCTTCACAGTCTCTAACGTCAAATGCGGACTTATTATTGGCAGAGGTGAGATTGATTTATATTAGTTACTAGCGTCAATATTTTTTTAATTTGCCTTGCTGTTATTTAAGCTTATGCATGTACATATATATAACGCCACAGATTTATTTCACCGAAGTAACTAGTGGCTTGATTTGCCAACCACGTTAGTACAGGGTTAAAGATGGTGCGATATCGAAATTGTTGAATGAGTGCCAGCAGGGCTACAACTGATATCAATTTCAATCCCAATCCAGTTTTAATTCAATTTCGTGGCAAGCTTAAACTCGATGTCTATCGGTACTCTTAATCCAAATTACGATTGGATTGAAATTGGGATTGCACACATTTCGCAATCACAAAATATAAAAATAATACTGAAACCAATAAAAACTAAAGTGAAAGTCAAATCTTCGTAGCGATAGTTTTGTTTTGTTGATTTAGAATTTTGACATTTCGTTTTACAGATCATCGTACCTAATTTCACTCTCGATCCGATGGCTCAAAGAGTAACGATTCTTAATATTTGTATAGGATTTTAGTTCCGAAATTGGCCACCAAATTCCGTTCTCGATTGAGTGCTACAACGTTCAAGAGTACCAATTTAGTAGATTTCTCGATCGCCGTAGGATTTTACGATTGAAACTGATATCAGTTGTAGGCCTGCAGATAATGACAGATAAAGACGATTGTAAATATTTTAAAAGAAAACCGGTATTTTCCTCGATCGCCGTAGGATTTTACGATTGAAACTGATATCAGTTGTAGGCCTGCAGATAATGACAAATAAAGACGATTGTGAATATTTTAAAAGAAAACCGTTTTTTTTTTTAATTTAAATAATTAAATAAATGGTGAGCCTATCTTTTGATACATTGTATTTGGATTAATGTGACTTTATATATGTCCCCTAGACTACCACCTATTAGTCTGAATCCAATGAAAGACTTAAAGCACTGTTATATACCTCGTTTGCCAGTTTTTGACTAACTATAAAAAAGTAAATCCAGATTAATGTGGTTATAAACCGATAAACGGCATAATGTGCGCACTTATATGTAGTTGAATGTCTGTCTTGCTTTATTTAGTATTAAGTAATTTCTCATGTCAATTATAGGGTTGGTGCCTAAATATCTGAGCATTTTTATGAATAGTTAGTGTGGTTGCAGGTGGTGAAGTAATAAAACAGATAAACGCCCAGTCTGGAGCGCATTGTGAGTTAGACCGACGGGCGCAAGGAGCGGATCGCAACAACCGCACGTTCTACATCCGGGGCTCGCCGGATACTGTTGAACATTGCAAACGGATCATCATGGAAAAAGTTGGCATGGTAACTAATACCTATAATTTATAGATTTATAGACGACCGCCGCGCCGTACGCGCCGATCGTATAAGCGCCGCCGTCTTATATGAGCCGCCAACTTATATGCACCGCCATCTTATATGCGCCGCCATTGACGCCTTGGTTTTGGTCGGCGTATCACCTGCTGACAAATTACTAACCCGGGTAAGTCATATCTAATTTTCCGGACTAGCGAGTGTTCGAGTCCGAACACCTAATATAGTTCTACAGCGATCGCTGTGTCGCGGAATGAATTTACACGAGATCAATATCACATGATAGTTCTAATGACATTGGAGATATTTACTAAGATAATATCAGAGAGGTAAATTATTATAGGTAAATAATATACTTAGGTCTTGAGGATCAAAATTTTTTTTTCTATATGTAAATAGAATTTTTTAAGTTCATACTGTGAGTCTAACTAAGCATAAAAAAGTGTTTGTTGATGGATTAGATGTCTGAAGAATCAACTTTGGATCAGATGATCTGAACTGGCAGACTTTGTTCTGTACAAAGCTATGTACTCATAACATGAATACAATTAGCCTGATAATTTCCAATTTCAGATATTTCCGAATTTTCCATTTATCCTGGCTACTTTCTCCTTTTTTTTTACCAGAAAAACGTTATTTAATATTCTCTATCAATTAAAACTTTAAAAAAAAAAATTGGTCTTACCAACGAACAGCATTTAATTTTTATATAGTCTAAAAACACGAGAGTGAGGAAAAATTTAGTGATTTAAACTATAAATTGAAGATACCAAAAATATAAGTATTTTTACATGATGTAAAGTATTGTAAAGCAACGCGAGCCTGTCCAGGTCTCGCAACGAGGGTTGAGACAAAATAAATAGATAGACAGAGGTCCCCATAATCTGAGGCTTGTTAGAATCGCTCCCGGCCTGCACTTTTCGCACAATTGCCCAGTATTAAAGCCTTTTTGAATGCATTGCTAGTACTTGTAGCTAGATTATATTTTTTATTTATTTTTGTGTTTTTAGCCTGTGAACTTCATCCAAGAAGGCGGAAACAACGGCAACGGCGGGGGTGGTGACTTTGGGTACAGTGGAGGCCCAGGCGGTGGCGGCGGTGGTGGCGGAGGTGGTGGTGGTGGCGGTGGCGGCGGCGGTGGTGGTGGAGGTCCCGGAGCTTGGGGATACAACCCACATTGGCACCAACCCGCCGCACCCGCGCATCAACCTCAGGTAAATAGTGTATGTCCAACAAACAATGGCCATTGCCTCCGACTGTGCCAAATTTCGTCCACATCTGTTCAGCCGTTTTGGCGTGATTGAGTAACAAACATTCATCCATCAAAATTTTCACATTTATAATAGAATAATTTAATAAAAAAAAAATTGTGTACGTATTATAATAACTTTGTTTTTTTATACAGCAACAAGTCCAAATAAACCCAGTGACTGGGCAACCCGATTACTCACAACAATGGATAGACTACTACCGGTCGTTAGGGCTCATGCGCGAGGCCGAGGCAATTGAACAACAAGCCAAACAACAACAACAAGGTAAATTCAATTTATTACTACCCAAAGCCAAGTCTTGGCTTAGACTTAAAAAGTACTGAGTGGCCACTAGTTCGACGTCGTCGGCAAATATGCAATAGGCCAGCGTCACATCGGTGACACTTCGTGTACATCAAAGAATGAATCTTAGCAGTGCCCTACGGTGGTAGGGCCGTTCCACACACCGCTGCGTGACACGTACACAAGTTGCGAGCAGTTTTTCGAGCACACATGAGTCAGTGTCGCTTCGGTTTAGTAGATTTATATTCATTGCCATCGTGGTGGACTATGGCCTAAGCGTTCTTTCTCCAAGGAGAGTCCGGTGCCCCTGCAGTGTGGTGTATAACGGCTGAGAGGATGACAGCAGTCGTTGAGCTAGAGGTTTTGCTGTTTTCTCTAATATTCTTTGGGGTTCTTCAAAATGTTGGATGGTCTGCAACAGCGTAATGCCCCTTGTCTTGTAACTAGGCGTAACCGCAGTCATAAGGCTACGGTGACTCCTTAACATGGTCCGCTGCAGCTTGTTGGCCAACCTGGTATAAAAAGATGCTATAGAAATAGTATAAGTAAGACATCTTTGCGTAAAACAGACGAATGAAGTGTGGTGAGGCGATGCGGAGGAGATATACTGCGACGTACCGGGGTGAACCTAATCATAGTTGACGCATAGATTATGTCGTGATATATTGGCGACTCGTGAACGGCGACGATTTACCGGCTGACCACACACAGCTAGCTCCCTATGCAATCGTCGCGACAAACTTTAAAGTGTAGTGTCATAAGAATCATAAATCGACTAAATAGAAGTGAAACTTTCAGACTCCGAAAGACGTGAAACATTTTTTAATAATGAAGAGACCATTTTATTGCCTACTCAATATTTATTTTGCCGGCGGCTCCGCCCGTGCTTAATTCAGTGAAGAAGCTACCGATGTAGCTATAGTCCGTTTACTTAAAATACGGCTTCAGAACAATTACACTTTTATTTGGATTGCCTTACAGTATATTATAATGAAAACAAAGTGCTTAAAAGCAAAGTCGAGTCGCCCAACGGTAAATTATATAGAATATTAATAAATAAATAATTATATAGAAGCGTCCACTTGCTACGTACACGTTTTAGACAAGTATTTTGTTTTGATTATATCAAGACCTTATTTTGTGTTATAAATTTTGTGAAGTCAGCAGTACGGAATATGGATATACTACTTCTAAGTGTTTTAACACCGCAGTGTAGCGTCATTGAAGCTGAGTCAAGTGTCCACTATACCTAATGTAACTGTGTGTTGTGTATGCTTAGTGGCGGTGGGAGGAGGGGGCGGTGGAGCGCCGGCACAAGGCGGTGGCCCAGGCCCAGGCCCAGGCCCTGCGGCGGCGCCGTCTGGTGGCGGCGGTGGTGGTGGAGGTGGAGGCGGGGGCGCGCCCGACTACAGTGCACAGTGGGCGGAGTACTACCGCAGCATCGGCAAGATGAAGGAAGCCGAAGCAATCGAGGCACAGATCAAAGCTAAGGTAAATAGACTCTACGAGTCATCAACCAGGGTTGGGTAAAGTTTAACGGTGATAACAATTATATTACACTAACAGTATTATCGGTGAACGCTATTAAAATAGTAATTTTTAAATTACGCCCGCCTTACTAACTCCCGCTTTGCACGCATAAATGTGCGAGGCTCACACACTTGGATTATGATGAAAAATTATACAAACTATTTGGTCTTTTAACCGACTTCAAAAAAAGAGGTTCTCGATTCGGAAGTTTGTGTACAAAAAAAAAACCCTTCATCACTCAAATGTAAAAAATAAAAACTTTTTTTTTAAAAAAAAACAACCGGCTTCAAAAAGATGCACTAAAAATAAGTAATATAAATGTTTATTTTTAAGTTGTTATAGTTTCACTATTATCACTGGTTGATGTTAAATTGAGGGTTCCCGAAGTATTTTTTTTGAGTTGTTTGAATTATTTTTATTTTCTATTCTATACAAATACAAAATAAATTCATATTCCATGTTGAAACCCTTTCGTTTCCACAGTTTTTTTTGCTTCAGAATTTTTTTTATTTAGCTGTTAATCCATAATTTCAGTTGAAAATTCACTCTCACCGTAAAATCTCCAAAAATTCGTAAAAGTCCAAAATAAACTTTTCTCTCATAGATAATGGTATTTTTCAACTTTTATTCTAGGCACGTTTGGCTGTACATGAGGGTGTGTTGGTTCCAACACTGATGTATGGAAGTGAATGTTGGGTATGGCAAAAGAAGCACGAAAGTAGAATTAATGCCGTGGAGATGAGAGCATTGAGAAGTATGTGTGGTTTGACTCTAAATGACAGAATAAAAAATAGTGTGATACGAGAACGTTGCGGTGTGAAAGAAAGTGTGGTGACAAAGATTGAGAAGGGTATGTTAAGGTGGTTTGGACATGTTGAAAGAATGAACGAAAATAGACGCACGAAACAGATTTATGAATCTAAAGCAATTGGTAAGGTCGGTAGAGGTAGACCTCGGCAAACGTATGTAGATCAAATTGAGTACGTTCTCAGAAAAGGCCAGGTCAGGAGTACTCGGAACCGTAGGAAATGTATGAAAGCATTGATGCGTATAGATGAGGCAAGAGAGGTATGCCAGGGTCGTAGCAAGTGGGGTGTCTTTGGTCTCTGCCTACCCTTCTGGGAAACAGGCGTGATGTTATGTATGTATGTATGTTATTCTAGAGAAATACTATCATGAAGATACATTTAATACAGTAATAAAATAGATTTACAATAGCAATAATTTTTTTTTACGAGTAACAACCTCGAATTTCTGTTTTTTACTACCAAAACTGCTAAACCTAGAATGATGAAATTTTGGTGACTGATCTTAAGTTGTGGAAGTTAGGTCTTACGTTGTATGTTATGTTGTCGGCTCCGTGGCTCAGTGGGTAATGAGCCAACTGCTGAATCGAGGGGCGTGGGTTCGAATCCCGCAATTTTACTAGTGTATTGTGCGCGAGTAGTTTTTACTAATGAGTGTTTTCAATATAGTTTATCAGCACTTTTCGGTAGGGATTGAGAGGGTATGGGTGAGAAGGAAGTATGGAATAGGGGAAAAGGGGCCAAAACGAAACGTTTCGCTCTGCTAGTTTATGTAATTAATGAAAGTTGTTCATTTGTGTATGTAATTATATTAAATTAATTGTGTAGTATGTACTGATTTGAGAAAAAAATATCATATTTATTATGTCAGATTAATTAATCGAAATACAACTTTAACAGCAGCAAGGCCCGTCAGCCGGCGGAGCCCTACCGCAACCTGCTCAACAGCCTACCCCTACGAATCAACCTACGCCGTCATCCACCCCTGGACCCGCACCTATGATGGGCGGCCCTCAATTTGGAGGTCCCCAATACCCTATGTACCCCGGAGGCATGTATCCCGGGTACACGCCGTATCCGTACGGAGGACCCGGAGGCCCGGGAGGTAACCCTGGAGGATCTGGCCCTGATCATCAACAGTAAACCGTACGTACAATTTTAATAGTCGGTCATGGTGCTTTTTTATGTTAGCGCTTTATTTCAAAGGTTGTTTTAATATTTTTAATTGTTATATTTGATTATTATATGTATCAAATTATTATTTCTATTAAAATTAAAGTTAGGTTCTGTGTATAAACAACTTCTAGTGACTTATGAAGTCCTAGTACATTAATCTTACAAATACACAAATCTTCATGGAATTAAGAAATACAATATAAATTGTTATATTTGATTATTATATGTATCAAATTATTATTTCTATTAAAATTAAAGTTAGGTTCTGTGTATAAACAACTTCTAGTGACTTATGAAGTCCTAGTACATTAATCTTACAAATACACAAATCTTCATGGAATTAAGAAATACAATATAAATATACGTTACATAGAAATAATCGTTCTGTATATAAGAAATATTGTGTTGATTGATTTATGTAGTGGTACAATATTATAGCTTTGAAGTATGGCTTCTCTCTGCCGCTGTCTTGGGTTAATAATTCCCGCTTTGACATAGATTTTATTTATTTTTGCACGCCTCATAAGCGGAGCGGTGAGGTAGTGCTCTACTCTCGACATGTCAAAAAACCCAGTCTTTCGAAACTTAAATGACGTTTTTTTTTTTAATATAACACTTACAGGATAATATGAGTGCACTAATATGAAGTGAAATAATCTGTCTAACACACATTTGTTTAATATAATAAATAATAACATTAAAATTAATCATTCTTGGACGTCCGTGAGTCTGTGTTTATGTGACCATGTATGTGGCAGAGAAATTGGTCGAAAAATTCATCTTACCGGAATACTTTTGTTTTTAATATATAAAGTATTACACTGTGCTGATTCCTAGTTAATATTAGCGTTCTAAGTACTGTCGTTTAATTATAATTTATAAAAAACTAATATACCACTGTATACTGTATATCTTTATATATATTTTTTATTTTTATTTTATAGTATATTTTTTCCTTACCTTATTTGTTATTTTATTGTAAAAAACTTGAGTTTTTGTTTTAGAATTTTTTTTTAAATGTGAATGACCGCTATGAGGCGTGCACTTTTGGATTTTCCAAATTTTTGTTACAAAGAATTAGAAAGACCTTTCGACACACAATTCGACAGCCCTCGTGGCTCAATGGGCAATGACTTGCCTTATGAACCGGGGGACGTGAGTTCGATCCCTGAACATGACTTAAACATTTAACATTTGTGTTTGCCTTGAGTCTGATTTTTTATGTATAATATGTACGTATGTGTTTAGAAAAAAGTATTTATGTATATGTATCCGTTGTCTGGTATCCAAATTACAAGCTTTGCTTAGTTGAGGACCATATGGCGCTGTGTGATATGTCCAAAATATTACGATTAAATGAGGTTGATGTGATCTGGAGTATGACGAATTTGTATAAGTGTTTTTCACATGGATTTTAGGTAATAAATATTTATTGGTTCGTATAAAAACGTTCGTATAACAATTTCTTGATACTTAATTAAAATTAAAGGGTCTAAGATTTATAATAAAATGTTAAGAATAGTGTAGTTTTTTTGTTGAATAGATAGATATTTGAGTCAGGGCAGGGCAAGAACTGTTGATTGGACCTATAAATTAAAACAGTTTTTTTTTATTATTTGCATGCGTGGATAAAACTTCCCTCTTTATATTATATATGTAATGAATCTAAATATTTAAAAAATATTATTGTCTGTACTAACAAAACACGAATGCGAAATTTCTATACTATATTCTATTTTGTCCTACAGTTTTGCTAAAAATATAGTTTTCTTTTAGTTACTTCCGGCATGGCAAACATAGCATACACCTATTTCCGACAAGCATACACCTATTTCCGACAATGACAGTTTCAGATTTCTTTCACTTGCGATACTGGCACATTGCTTTTGTTTTCTGCTGCTAGCTTTTACTTTAACCTTTTCTAAGAACGGGCTTCGTTCAATCATGATACAAGGTTCGAGGCGTGCCTGCGCGTAGTAGAGGCAGACAATTTCTACCATTCGTGTTCAAATCAGTCGTATTTAATATCTTCTGATACCTTTATCATTACAAAAAATATTTAGAAATTTTGCGCGTCTTGGAGAGTAATGATTATATAATATCATTTACATTTTTTCCATTTCTTGGACACTGTATTTTGGATAGGTTTTTTTTTAATTGGGGATTCAGTTGTAAATGAATGACATATGCAAGAGTGTAATCCGTCGAACTTCACGATCGCTTACTAATGTTAATGTAGTTTGTATACGGCCTTACAATTCTTCAGTGTCTCGATTATGATGAAATTTTACTAGGAGGTGTCTTATGTAATTTTAGTAAACGTCTGAGTGAATAAGGTCCAGACATGTTCAACCAATTACTACCCAATAAAGTGATTACGTTGTCGAATGCTGCAAGTGTTATCTTTGCGAACTTCACATGTATGCTTAGCTTGGATTTGTACGAAAATGTAGGCGAAATCATCTACGACGACCCACCGCTGCGCTACCTCTAAATGTGTGGCTTAATGACGGTACTAAAATAAATAGACCCACGTAGCTTCCGTGCCAAACCTACGGAGAAATGGAACCGCGGCTTTACTGTAAAAAATAAAACCATAAAAGTAGCTTTCTATACATATAGAACACACATGATTTTTTTTGCGCAACTCTTGTGTGGGGTGTTTCAACAACTTTGTTACGATAGGTTAGTTGTTGTATCAATAAATGTACACATCCACTTATGAGATGGATAATATAATATTTTATCTGCGGGTTTTTACACACGCTCACAACTAAAAGTGTACTATGTCCAAGTCAATTTTAGCCAAATATTTATAATTAAAAAACTACAAGTACTGTACAATTTTACAACTTAACATGGGGAATTATAAGTCAAGCCATAAATTTTTAGAGGAGAATAATGCTATTAAATAGAAGTCAATTTAATAAAACTTAGTCAATTTATTAAAATTACCAAGCTATGTGTAATCGTGGATAACGATATAATAATGAATTTAAACAGTTCAAAATCTCAGTGGTGTACTTAAGCGGGTAGCCCACTGTGCTAAATATAAAATATATATTATCTGCGCCATGTGTGTATATTTCTACTTCCATTAATTTGCATGAAGAGCGATATTGTTAGATATGCGGTCCGATAAAGATATCGTTTATTATCTCTCTCGTGTGTTACTATTTACTTGGATTACAAAATCTGCGTTAAAATAAATTTTATTGTATATAAGTATGTAAATTTTAGAGTGCGAGTCCGACTCACACCTCTCTGGCTTTTTAAATTTGCAACAATGATAATATAATTTATGTACCCTGCTTTTTCTGCTTTGATGTGTTAATTGCATTTTTCTTTATCTAGCCCTATTTATATTATTTAAATTGTACTTATTGTATAATATACAAAGTTATAGAATTGTATTGTATGTTGGAATATATCGAGGTTTAATAATTTTATTTTACAGAGATCGGTTTTAGTGTTAATATAGCAGATATCCCTGTGCATGTTTTGATTTATTTGCATGGTCTATTCTATTTTGGGATGTTATTTTACTAATTTAAATATACATTTGATATTATGCAAATATACCTTAAAAATATAAAATCTATTTTACGGAATGTGGTATTTTTACAAAGTTGTACTTATGTTCTATATTCCTTGTAGTTAGATTATTTTTTTTTATTTTAATTTGTGTAGTATGTGTAGTGTTACAGACCACAACTGCCGGGGTTGCCTGCTCGAGACAACAAAAACATGTTATTCTGTTATTTGCCATGTTCGTTTGTTTGTCTGATTGCAGAGAGTAGCGGAGGGGCCCGTGCGCTGACTACGACACGCCACAGCGTTTAGACTATAGATTTGATTAAGCATACGCTAACTTTATGACCGGCTATTTTTAATAATAATTCTTGACTCCGTATAATGATACCTGCAATATTTCTTGCTTAATTTTATTCTAATTAAAATGTGAAACATATCAAAAATGTTTATTTCTTGCGGTTTGCCAAAATTGTGTTATTTATACGAAACTGCTCATATATTTTAAATTTACGGCCGTGTGGTTTTTTGATATCTATTGACCTTTTAAACTGTAAGTTTACTGTATAAATTTGTGTCGATATTTTTTTTCTTGTATTTCAATTCAATGTTGATGCCGATCTGTCCAGGTTAAAACTATAGAATGCCACACTGCCTTTTAAAGATGTAACACAAATCGAGAGACGGAGAAAGAAAAGAGAAATGAGACATTGATTCGTCGCTCCCAGCGTGGAATCGAGGTAAATGCACTGTATTGCGTGATTAGACACACCCTGTGTAATATTCGTCTCTCTTGAATGCGGAATAGGTTATAAGTTATAACTTTACGCTTTTGTAATAAAATTTTAGTATTGTGTTAGTTCGTATAGTGTAAAGTTGTAAGCGAATAATCCTCATTCAAATTTCTCTTTAGGTTTTAGATTTAGATAATATACTGTTTAATAGGTATTTGGCGGGTTCGGCTGATCGATTTAGGGTTTGCGTCCACTGACATACGTTAGCTGAAGCTTTTTTTCTATGTTTTATTCGTAAAATACATTTTTTTTTTTAAATGAATTTTGCATATATATTGAAGTATAATCGTGACAAAACAAGATTAAGTAGTTGGCATATATACAAACCGTTAAGCGTGATTGGATTGGGACACGAATAACGTGCTCTCGTTCTAAGTTACTTCTCGATCTGCTAATTGTATTCTTTTGTTGATTTTGATTTATCTAATATGACATTCGCCAAGCATTTCAAACGGAAAAGCATACATATTTACCGAATCTAGGTTAAAGCTTTGTATAGAATGTGTATGAACATATGTGTCCGGTAGTTTTAATTAAATAACTAATCAATAAAAAATGATAATTATGATAATGTTTACTATGCTTAGGTTATAGATATGCGTAGTGCAGTAAATATATATTTGTTGCATCTTCTTTACCTATATTTTTTGGTATGAAAATTATCGCTTCGCACCGGTTGTTGGACGCAATCCTTAACGTTTGTGCTACGTGAAAAAAATTAAATATGTAATTTAAAATTAGGTACGATAAAAACGCCACTTCCGGCTTTAGATTTACGGAAAAATATTTAAAAATAAAATTTTAAAAAGAGCAAGGTAATGTAAATTCTACATTCCTGAAAAAGTTTGTTCAGAAAATCTATAGTAGCTGCGCGAGTTTACAACACTCCGTGGGATCGCTTTCCGGGGAATACCCCCGAGTCATTGTATTATGTATAAGATATAAAGTGTATGTTGATTGACTTTGTGTGTTCATTTATTTATAATAATGATTTTCTCCACAGCCCCCAGAGGTAAGTGACCCTATTGAACCATGTCACGTGATATAAAATCGTTGGCACAGGTCTTGGACTCAGCGGTGATAGAAATAGAGGGGGTAAAGATGGGCAGTTGGAAGGAAAGGGACCGTCTGATCGCGATGACGTCAGAGAGACCGAATGGTGAAGTCATCTGTGCCCACTATCTTCTAACTTCACATCACCAAATGTTTCTAACAGTAATGTGCAAGTAGCAATAAGAGTCCAAGATCTGTGTTTGAAAATGAACCTACCTATTTTGTATAATTTTATATTTTACGCCATTTTGTGTCGATATACGTAAGGGTTTCTGTTTTGATATCTCTTGTTGTGATTTATTGTCGATTTATCGGGAGTATATGCATATTTGATTTCTTATTTTTCTTCTGGTTCAGTTCAGTAAATACAATTATTTACTGAGTTTTAGGATATGTTTTAACACGGTTAATCTGATGTTGGAAATAGGACCGCCATTGTCATATCTTAAAGAATTCAGTTAAATGTAAGGTGTCTACAAAATATTTTTATTTATTTTTTGTTATTATTGTTGGTTCCATTTTTTTTATCTTGGAGTTTCAAGGTTAATGAGGATATATAGTAAGGATAGTTTGTATCTCTATTAATTATTACATTATTTTATGTAAGTGTACTTTAAATGAATTCACCAATAATTTATCTAATACCGGCTTCCGGTTCAAGTGAAAACTTCTTTAGCGGCGTTGTGCACTTTTTTTGGTATGGGTAAAAAATGATAAACTCGCGTCAGGTCACGTGTCCTAATCGTGGAAATTCGTAAGACGGAAACCGTAATGCCACGCCTATTATAATTTTTATTTTTAGTATTCGCGATTATGAGTGGTACAGGCAGGTTGGATATGGAATTTTAATTCTATGACAGATTGCGATGTCAAATATACTACGTCAAAAAAGTAAATAAACAAACATTATTATTTCTTGACAATGTCAAAGACATGTCTTGCGACATATTTGAGTGTTAAGCGCGAATCGTGTGTAAAGGTTTTCACTTCTGCCGGCACTCCCGGAGTGCAACTCGTTTTTTTTGTTTTTTAATATGATCTGACAGATCACCTTGAAACCCCAAGAGTCGCGATTCGAACTGTAGAATTAAATATAGCCTGGTTTTCAGTTGGTAGTGACCAGAATCTGCTTGCTGTACTTATGGCGTGGGTTTGATCCCCGCGCAGGGCTAACACTTTGTGCTTGCCTTAAATCTGGATATTTCTACGTATATGTATGCATTTACAAGAAACATGTATATAAGTATCTCTATCAATTATCTTGTATTCATATTACAAGTCTTTTTGTTTGGGACCAAATGACTCTGTGTATGATTTTCTGGATCATTTATTTATTGGTTATTTAATTTTGAACTTAATTGTGTATGCGTGTAAATATATAATTGCCATCACTGTTTTTGAGGTGTGAAGGGTTTATAAATTCATGAACACTAATTTACATTTGCATGACCCGATGCCTTAATATTTCATTCGCTCTTTCAATATCTACATGAAGTGATTTTCAATTTAATTTGATTAGATTAGATTTTTCCCATACAACCTTGGTGTTCCAAATATTTATAAATAGAAACATTTGGTTGCTTTAAATGCGTTATAATCATATATTGCCATTTAACGTTGTCGCAAAATTCATATTCAATCATGAAAATTCGTGATTTGTGAAATAACTCAAGTTTTTATTGATTTCATACATTTAATTTATTCTATTAAAACTTTGTTTATTAATAATTCATTGGCATTTTATGGATGACTATGCGTTTTATGAATATGGTAAATAGGGCTGCACGATAATATCACATTTTAAGTTGAGTAATGTCTATATTTAAAGATATTAAGTATAACAGTCAATTGGTTTGAGAGATCATTATTCAAAGGTTTTTGATTGCTTTTAGAGTTGCTGTGCACATCCCGAAGACGGCGACATCTTTCTTATGTGCATTAATTACCTTCGCTCTAAGATTTTCACAACTCTTCTTAACAAGTCATTCCCATGTAATTGTAGATTTCGTCTCGAATTTTTTTCCATGGTTTCAATTTAAAACTATGTTGCCGCTAAACTTAACCTATTAATCAATTCTAATACCTAAATACCTGTAGGTATTTGTTTAGGTATTTTTAAATGTAGTCGTAACTCGCTGGTCTTTGTTTCCTTTCCAAGAGCGCTTAGTATGAAGTCACCTTTCTGTATATACCTATGTACTCAAAGGCATGGTTCACATTGCATATTCACTAACCTTTAGGCCAGTGGTCAGCAAATATATTAGTCATAAGGTGTAGAATGATTTGGAAATCACTACATAATTTAACTGCTCAGTGTCCGGCACTTAACCCGGCCGACACCTAATAAATCGTAGTAGAGCGGCACACCAGTAACAGTTCGCCGACCACTGCACTAGGCATGTATAGGTCGCGGCACATAAGTTGAACCATGCGCAGTAACACATTTTTGGGTCAGTTGAGGTGCGACGCGAGGGGCAGTGCGTAAGTACAATCATGCACTTAAGTTTTCAAAGTCAGAACTCGTGGCCCAAATTCTGGTGCTATCAATTCTCCTCGTGTGGTGAGCATAGGGTAGTGAGCGACGGTGCATACTTAGTTACATAATAACTTATTAGAAATTACAAGCCACGCAAGAAACATTCGTTAGTACTATTGTCCGTAACTGTACCTGCGCGGACGAACCCCATTTTAGTTTAACTTACGTGCCGCGTTCTATAACTGAATTTAAAGGCCTGTTACACAGTGCGAGCTGCGGCCCTGACAGTGGACAGCTACTGTCATCTTTGTGTATTCGCATGACAGTAGTTCGATACGCCCCATCTGTGACCGGATTATTAAGATTACATACCACATACTAAATAAAATCGTAATGTAAATTTTAAAGTTGTTAGCTTTTCTACGGGATGATTTAAGATTGTCATATGATTGAAATTAGGATTTTTGCCCAGAGTCAGCCTCCAGGTCTGTAGATTTTATTTGGGTAGTTCAAAAAAAAACACTTAGGTAAATACACACACGCATACACAAACACAACGAGGTACAGACTGACCTTAAGCAAAAATTGCGAGTCCTTCCGAGTCAGCCGCGTGGAGATTGTGGGGAAATAAAAGTGGTGAGTAGAAAAATAAAATTAAGAACTCTCATGCGAGCAAGTGACTCCTTGCACTTGACAGTAACTTGTATAATGTGGTCACAAAGTGCCAGTAGCTGCAAAGAGTTAGCTCAGACGACTAAAATTTGTAAAAAAAAAAACAAAATTCTAAGGGAAACAGTAATACTTCGTATAAAAAATAACCTTTTAAAATATTAAACTGATAAAAGCTGTTGGAAGGCTGCCATTATGCAAATCTATGCAAACAATGAAACCCGATTTAGAAAAATATTATACTAAACAAACCATGGTACGAGACAAAAAATTAGTGTAGCATAGCAAAGCATTGTATTGTGCCTAAGTACTATCAGGGGACTGACGTCGCAATTGAACTGATCGTTTGCTATTTTTTTTGTATAAATATACAATATATTGTATATGTATTGACGTCCAAGTCATAAGCGATGGCGTAGTGAGGCTTCCCTCAAGAACTTTTTACTAGTAAGTGTGTACGCAGGCCAGAGTCATTAGCCAAATAAACGAAAACCATAACAGAAGCCGACCAAATATGTAAGTTGCACATTACTTGGCGAAGTTATACATTGAAGATAACTTCTTTACTCGGTCAGGTATCAGCGTTTCTATGAACGCTATCGCTTTTATGCACGCATATGTAAAGCCCCAGGCTGAAAGAGACTGTAACTGGGATTACAAATAAAATGTTGCATTAAAAATAAAAATCTTTCTATTTCAAAAATACCTACATTAAGTCTGATCCTGATTAGCGAGTGAATCAAATAATATATGACTACTTATAGAGCCATTATCCAACTACACAAATAGTTGGACCACGACCCCTAATAAAGGCCCGTAGTCCAACTAGTTGGACCAATGCCCCGAAATGGAAATAACTAATCTATGTGTCAATTCTATTTTCGTTATGTACAATGTTACATTAAATATGTGTTTAAGAATGGCGGTCCTATTTCATGAATCCTTTCCTTAGAACGGGGCTTTATCATAGCGGGCGTATTTTAGCTAAATCTTAATTCTTTCACAAGAATAATACGTTCTGTTCTGTGTAATTTTTTTATATTAAAATTACCTCCATGTATTTTTCGGTACTTAACACAATTTATTTGTGAATTTGCTGATTTATCTGTTCAACAGGATGTGAGATTTCATCATGTATTTCTTCCTTAACCCACGATAGGCTTACACTTAATCCGTTTCATGTTTTTTTTCTTTATATATCTATTGCTTGTTTTTTTTGTAGTATGTAATTGTTTTATGTAGGTTGTGTTAGCAACGGAGTGTGTCGCGATTGAATGCAATCATGTTAAAATATTTGCAGATATAAATGGCAAATGACTAATATCACTTACCCCTTTTACCTGACAGATTCTGTCATTGTTATAAAGTCATCTTGAGAATACGATTCGCGGCGCCTCACAGCGTGCTTCATACCAACGAATTTCCTACTTGTTTTTGACATTTACTGATCAAATACGGTAAAATTTTGTAGAAATGATCTCAAGCCGATTATCTTTGTCTGTGGTTTTTTCAAAATCCTAAAAAAATATTTCATTAAGTTGTAATCTTATTTGAGACCATTTGTATGAAAAACTTGAATCCTGTATAACTTTTAAACTATACAATTTAATAAAAAACTGTCACGCTGCAGACCTAGATATTTATTCCTAGAACACTCGTTTAAAATCTTACGGTATTTAAATGGTAAGAGTCAAAAATAAGTGGGAAATTCGTTTGTATGAAACACGCTGCGAGGCGACGCGAATCGTATCCTCTTACTTAAGACCCTGGACAAGTTTTTCATACAAAATTAATTTGCTATAATCTCCGTTCCTTGACTTTTTAAATTATAAAAACATGCGTGAAAGAATGAGCTTTTAACTTATTTTGTTTTTTTAAGTAAAGTCCTCTACTTTATAAGGAAAAAATAAACCTTAATAACATCAATTGAATGTTTATCTGTCTATTTATCTAAACTACATTTAATTTGACCTCCATAGTTTGATACGTTTGTTATTGAAATATACATCTTTTTGGAATGGATATGAAAATATTTATGAGCTTACAAGCAAATTCCAATACTGAATTTGTATGCCATAGTTGAGTTAAAGAATAAGTCATAAATTTTATATAATATGATTTTTTTTGAGTTTGTAAAAGTAATTTTAAAGATTACCTTTCTCCCCTTTACTTTTTAATTTTAACTATAAGAAAAATCTGAAATAATTTCAGTTGACGCATCTCAATCTATATTTTATAAGAAAACCATATTAGTATTTCTATGGTCGATAGCTTTCAATGTTTTTAAATTCTCCTGGAGAAACATTACCAGAAATTTTAAACAAAAAATACAAAAATGTAATATCCCTAAGGTAGTAAACAACCATTCGGCTTTTCTGACTGCGGGGTTAACGTAGTATATGGTGGTAGGAAACCATCAGTAAAGTCAAAATTAAGGGAACTGCAAAGGTTTTAGCAATAATAATTTTGTATGAAATTATGAATGTTTTAAGAATGTTACAATTTAATATTTATTTTACAATTAACATTACAACCTAATGGTGTGAGATGTACATTTACATTTATCACCAATATATTTAAAATTTGTTCTAGACTATGCTATGATCTAAAATGTACGTACATGTTAATTTACATTTAACGCCAACAATATTATCTACTCTATATTATTAGGCTTGCAACGAATATTCGGCTACTTTTATCCTTTTGTGACGAATGCTGAATAAGACGAAGAATGATGAATACTTAAGATTTCTGATGTAGTGAACAGTTGTAAACATAATTATTTATGCAATATCAACTAACGTACTATAGGTAAGTTCCTTTTAGAGGACATAATTGATTACTAATTTACTAGGCTTACACAATTATAGAGTAAACAAATCAAAACGAAGATAGCACGGAAATATTCGTGTTTCCTATTAGGACCAAACTAAACTGTCAAAACACGCTGCGTGACGTGGTAGCGATATGATAAGAGAGGTCACGCGCTGGCCGAATAATTTTGCCGAATATTCGGCCAGGAAACCCACAGAATATTAGGCGCGTGGCCGAATATACTATTCGTTGCAAGTCTATTCTATATTGTACCTTTACATGTTGCTCTATCCTAGCCAGAAATCAATAAAATGACATAAAAACATTTGACACAGTGACAAATTAATTTTAGAGGTCCAAAATTATGAATTTAACGTGAAGAGGTCAACATTAAATTATAAGAGCATACGGGCGAAAACGACCTTTAAACCATCATGTATAAAAAAAACTATATGTTGTGATTTTTAAATGATTATTGCAAATCTTACTTTTGATATTGACGAATATTCTTCTTTATAGCCTTTTTTTGTGTATTGTATCCATGTGTTTGCTATATTTTTGAATAGAACTTACATTTTCTTCTATTTTTTGCATTTTCTGATATTGCATTCGTTACTGTTTTGATGTTGTCGCTCTGTTAAAGGTGGGCACATTCCTCTAACCAAAAACTAGATATATAACCACGGTAAAAGTAATCCAGAACGAAGGGAAATTTGGAGTGGCTACAAGGATAAAAATGGTTGGTATTCATTACGACAATTTTGGTAAGTTGTTGATAACGAAATGTAACACAATAACAACTTCAATCTGAATTTGATAATGATTTACCTCGTGTATATTTTAAAACGTATAATTAAATATGTACTTCAATATGAATTTAACAATCCTTTAACTCTTGTAGGTATATTTTAAAATAACAACTATAACTTGATACTTCAATCTGAATTTAATAATTATTTAGTTCGTGTATATTTTAAACTTCATTGCATCTATAACTAGGTACTATAAATTATTATAATGTAAATTTGTCAAATGATTTCACTCGTGTATTCTGAAACTATAGTGTATTACTGTGTACTTCAATCCGAATTAGACAATCTTTTAACATGAGTATATTTTTAAAACTACATCTATAACTAGTAACATTAATGTGAGTGACAAATTATATCACTCGTGTATATTCTGAAACTATAACTATTACTGTGTACTTCAATCCGAATTAGACAATCTTTTAACATGAGTATATTTTTAAAACTACATCTTCAACTCATTAATGTGAGTGACAAATGATATCACTCGTGTATATTCTGAAACTATGACTGTGTACTTCAATCCGAATTAGACAATCTTTTAACATGAGTATATTTTTAAAACTACATCTACAACTCATTAATGTGAGTGACAAATGATATCACTCGTGTATATTCTGAAACTATAACTATGACTGTGTACTTCAATCCGAATAAGACAATCTTTTAACATGAGTATATTTTTAAAACTACAGTTAAAATAAGGTACTTCAATCTAAATTTGTAGGTTCTTCTTTCAGAATTTAACCCTGGTATATTGTACTTTACTCTAAATTTAACAAGCATTACCTTAAAGTTTTAACTAAAGATTTACCTCGTGTTATATTTTAAAACTACGTTAATTATGAGAAATATAATTTGCCATGATAGATGGTGATTATTTGACAATCTTTTTTTCGGAACCTCACGCACTCTAAAATGGTCATTATCTTAAAGTTACATATACAGTGGCTAGAAAATTGTGTCTACGTTTACAAATCGTGACAATAGGCTGTACATGGGTTTGCTGCGTAGTCCTCATGATCAAAAGTCAAGATTCGTTTCTTTGTTGACAATATTCTTAGCAGCCAATGTTCAGAAATTCGCTCAAAAATAAAATAAATGTTACACCATGCTAGCACTACATATTAGTCTCACTTGACATTACTCAAGAAGTTGTAAGAGCATTTGGTTATTGCTCTAACTAGGCAATATTCTCGGAACCTAAAATACTGATTTATTTTTCTGTTCTATTTATTAGAAAGATTCCTTAGCTAAATGTTTACAGAGTGCTAGCACCACACAGAGATTATTTTCCTTAGTGTATTTGCTGGGAAGATTTCTCAGAAAAATGTTTAGTGTCTCACTTAACATTGCTGTTTGTAAGGGGCCAAGGCAGAGCATTCGCTTATTGCTCTAGCTAGGCTATATTCTTAGCCCATAACGTACAGAGATTCTTTTGCAGTTACAGTTTATTTTGCTGGGAAGATTTCTCAGATAAATGTTTAGTGTGTTAGCACCACATCTTAGTCTCACTTGACGTTGTAGTTCGTAAGGGGTCGAGTCAGATGTTTGTTGCTTCAGCTAGACTATATTCTCAACGCCCAATGTACGGAGAATATTTTTCCTCGCTGGTAACAATTCTCAACTTAATGTTTTCAGTGTGTCCCTTGATCTTAGTGTAAGTTTCTTTATTTGCTGTACTATACTCTGACCATACTTATTCTGCTTGTATTTACATAATTGTTATTCGTCCTTCTCATAGAACTCCTGTTGGGTGCGGAACAAGTTTAAATTAACTGCCAGCTGACTGACAGGCCTATGAACTCTCTACATATGACTCACTTTACATACATGATTTTGTAGGTATAATATTGTTTTTACTTCTTTTATTCTTAGTATTACAAACACTCATATTTTTTGTATCTCGTACATGTTGGTCACTCATTTTGTATGTAAAACTGGAAAGGCGACACAACAAGCTAAGATACCTTTCCTAACTAGGCGTTAGGAAGGAACGTGAACAAATCAATCATGATACGTACGTCGCAATAATGTTTAGAAGACGTCGGATTTTTCGCCAACATTAAACACGATGACTGTTAGAATACTTAGACGCTAGCGCCACCATGAAATGTTTAGTACAAAACGAAAGTGGTCGTATTTATCAAATTTTGGTCAAAGTGCATACAAATTAATACTGAAAATTTATGATAATTATGCTTGTTGCCCAACCCGTTGTACGTCCCCACTGCAGGATTTTAAAGAAACGAGGTTTAGGCCGTAGGCCCAATGTGGATTGGCATTGGCGCGACACTCGACTATCAGAATTTGTAAGCCACCAATAAGCCCTTGGACTTGTCTTAATGATTACCGTAATACGAAAAAAGCTAAGACCGATGGCGCTTTAACGTGCCCTCTGAAGCTAGGATGAGTTAACAAAAATGTACAAAGCGGGTTCTCATATCATTGTCGTTAAACAAGTTAATTGAACTGTGGTTAACATATTTAATCAAGTTAAGGTGAAACCAATTTAGATTTTTCCATACAATCTTTATTGCACTAAATATTAACAAATAACATTTCGCCACTCAAAATGCGTTCTCATATTTCATATATCGCAATTTATCTTGGTCACAAAAAGCATAAATGAAATGACCTAACCAAAGTTTTTGTTGCATTTATACTTTTGAATCAAATGTTTACTTATGTAGTCTTAAAAATATTTAACCTTACGCAGTTCGTATAAATAAAAAGAACTGATTCACCTTAACTCAAAATAGTATTATATTTATTCATGGTATTTAAATGGTTTAAAAAAAACTGTTATTCAGGATTACATATACTACGTGTAACAAAAGGGTCAAATTATTTTGCTCCTTATACTGAACAACTTTCCCCAAGGAATATGGATCAAAATCTCAAAAAAAATTTAACCTTTCATACTAAGTTCGATTAGCTGATCGGCACTTTATATGAGATTTCAATTTTTTTTTCCAGATTTCGACCCATGTTCCATGGGGAAAGTTGTTCATTATAAGGAGCAAAATTATCTCATGCATTATTTGAGTCTTTCATTACAGCATTATAAATCAAAGTTCTATAGTCTCTTACGGTATTATTTTCTGTATGTACCAATACACCTACAGTTTGTATTTGTCATTTCTTGAAATTTCTTTTTGTTCGTTTTATATGTTTGTATTCAATATATAATTGAATAAATTTCAAAAAACTACTGAAAAGATTTATTAACTTTGTTCTTGTACTGCATAATGTTAAATTATTTAAAATTTTATTTCGGTTTGTTTCTTTTTTCACATTTAAATATTAAAAAAAACCGTTATACTGGATTACATAAAAACGGTATTACGTTCTGTCCTTTTAACACCTGTCATACCTGTATGTACCTATATTCTTACAATTTGTACATAATGCTTTAAATTATATTGATTCGACATTTTTTTTTTTATTCTTTTTGTTTTATATTTAAAAACATAATTGAATATTTGTGTAAATATCAAAAACTACTGAAACGATTTATATTTAAATTATGTAAAAGTTTATTACAATTTTTTTTCACATTTAATAATATACATTTACTATGATGAAGTTACTTTCGGGCTCTAAATTAAAATGCTTACAATAATAAACAATTTATTGGAACGTGTTGTTTTATTTATTTATTATTTAATTAGGAATTCATTATTTAAATAGTCTCTAGCTTTATTATAAATTTTCTTTCTTCCTTCTACCAATGAGGCTAGATTCTGCATTATTACTGATAATTTCTCCAGGGTCATGTGATATAATAATCCTTATACTTTTGGCGAAACGCAATCATTAAATCATTTCTAAATTTAGCGAAACGCCATTTTATAGATATCGTATTAGTAATCTTCATACGCGTGATTTCTAAGAACGAAAACTATGGGTTTATCATCAGCCACAGTTTTTTGAGGCATTCTCTATCAAATAGGTAGCTTGTAGATTAAAATCTTGGAGATGAGTTTTCCTGCGAGGTTGATTCGAGGGAAGTGGACGAGTCACTGGTGGAGCGAATCAGCCGGGAGAGTCGAGACAGCGGTGCCGTCGCCCAGGGCTCCAGTGGACTACCTGCTTCAGGAACTGGAGATACCCTGAAAATGTTTTAAGCAGTACAGTGCTGATGACTTACAAAGTCAACATTCCAACCAACTTTAGTGAAGTTGCAAAGTGAAGAACTAACGACGCCATTTTGATGACAATAAGTTTTTAGTTTAAAATATATTTGTAAGCCAAGTTTACTTGATTTTTGGAACTGAGATTTTCGTAAGCACAAAGGACAAAGAATAAGACATAGTCCCTTTATTAAATAAGCCTTTTTTTAGGGTTCCGTAGCTCAATGGCAACCCGAAACCCTAAATAGTTCCCGCCGTCAGTATGTCAGCCTTATTCCACGGTGGGGGCCCAATAGCAGCTAATTAGTGCCACCGTTAAGCCTGACAACTAGCGCCGCCAATGGTATTTTTTTTATTTCCTATTTAAGCAAAGTGAATTTCAAAAATGTGCTACAGAAACGTACTACTAGTACTAAGCTATTTTTAGAACGTTTTCTTATTTTTTCTTAAAGTGACCTTTTTTAGCAGATATGCTATTTGAAACACAGACTTAACCTAGAAACTATAAAAAACGTTCTGAAAATAGACTAGGTAGTTATATATTTCTGAGAAGCACATTTTTATAATTCGCTTTGTTCAGTTATTTCCATTGTGTCACTACACGTCCCACTGCAGGGCACAAGCCTCTTTGAACAAGGAGGCTAGGCCGTAGTCCACCACGCTGGTCTAATGCAGGTTGGTGGACGTTGTAGAGCTATTGACTACTCTACTCACAGTTTTCAAGCCACCCAAAAGGCCTCTGACTTAGCTTAACAACTGCTATCATATGACTAACGGTTTTCCGTGCCTGTCGAAACACGGAGCTCAAAAAAATCAGTGTTCGCGGGGAATGTTTTTAAATAACTTTTTTTAAATTTAATATTTTTCGAGTAACCGGCTTCCAAAGTTAAAAACTGACGTACTATAATTCTCAACGCGTGTGTTCTGAAAAAAATTACGATACAGTTCTGAATTAAATTGGTTGTTTTTCAGGTATACGCAGTAATCAATAACCTAACAAAATAACCTTCTAAAAGGTCATTTGGTAATAATTCTCATTGTTCCTTATTCCTATGCTACGTACGTAGGTAGGTACTACTACGTTGTTAACTTCTAGAGGAGACCTTGCTGGCTGTCGCAAAAATCGTAGTATTGACTGCAGTTTACTTACATACCTACTGGTTGGTAATAGCTTTCGCACGTATGCACGCGACGGAGTTAGTAACCTTATATTTTATCTGTGGCGTGATGTTTCTTTGTAGTTTATGATACACATGGACAGCGCATTCCTAGGGCGCGTTCGTTCTGGGATCATTTTCATTACTTTTGCCACCTGTCATCCGTTCACTTAGCATTGGTATCAAAATTTAAGTATCATCTGTGACAAACTGTCATGCGTACGTTTACGATTTTTGAAGTGAAAACTTCTTTAGCGGCGCTGTGCACTTTTTTGTGATGGGTAAAAAATGTTAAACTCGCGTCAGGATCACGTGACCTGATCGAAAATTCGTAAGACGGAGGGTGAGTAGGAGAGGCAGTACCCCCCTCTCTTTCTAGCGTGCGGCAAAGTTCTGAAGTGTTAAATATTTAATGTAATATTAATTGTCATGTTTGTGTACGATAGGGCAATAAATGAATATTGTATTTTACCACATAAATGATAGTACTTTTATACTGATAATTAAAGCAATTCGTGCAAAATTATTCCCTAACCATTCCAAAATATAAAAATTATAAAGTTTTCACTTCTGCCGTCCCGGAGTGCAACCCGTTTTTTTTTGTGTTATCTGTCAAACTGCCTATACATATTCATTGTTTATGGTAGTGTGTGTACGTCAACCGTTCGTTTTGCAAGTTTTGTAACCAAAAATTTTGTTAGTAACGTTTCAAAGCTAAACGAACGGTATGTGTCTGTGGCAATACTGGCGTTATCAAAAGTGTGAAAACGAATGCGCTCCTAGCCAGCGGTGAAAAAAAATGGTTTGCAACTTGTCTATGCGAAAAGACACCACAGTCTTTTATACCTATAGAGTAGCCAATTTTGTGAGCCTATTCCGCAGTCCATAGTAGGTACAGATTACAGAACTCTTGTACCTGTTACGTCTTGCCTTTGCTGTTTTTGGACGCACTGTTCTTTCATGTTTTAACGGTTGAGAAGGTACAGACTCTGCTTGCAATCCGCTGCCTGCACCTGTAAGTGATTAATTTATTAAAAGGAGAAATGCAAATCGGTCCAAAAAAACTAAAGCTGCCCGAAAAGACTTGCACATGACAAAGTGCATTTGGAATAGCACTATCCGGCCGCTCAAAGAATGCGTTCCTGTCACATGTCAGGTATACCCATAGATATAGAATGTACAAGATCAACCATGCCAAATGAAGAACGAAACAGAAAAAAAATTGCAAATGTGAGTGGAATAGTGTTGTCAAACAGCACTATCGATAATTTTACCTGTACAAAATTATTGCAAACTAGCGCGCTGGTGAAATTACATATTACCTATGTCGCGTTTACACTCGCGCCACGCAGCCTTGAAACGCGTTGTCGGACAAAGCAAACTGTTTACACGTACATGTGCCCAATGACATAGCGTTGAATGCAAGAGTGTAAACATACCAATAGAACCTAAACTCTTAGGACTATAATCACGTCTTATAGGACATTTAAAAATCTAATCACTTTCCTCTTAAAGAACCCCATAGCGTAGTCTCTCGAGAAAACCTCAGCAGGGAGCTTATTCCACAACTTAAGCGTTCGCGGGAGTAAGTTCCTCTTAAACCGCACTGTTTGTGACCATTTAGGTTACGAAGAGTGAGAATGAATTCACTGTCGATGGCGAGCGGAGCGATGGTAGAAAGTAGCTGTGGAAATTATTTCAAACAATTCCTCAAAACACAGAACATATACAAGCGGTAGAACACACACAGGGAGGCAAAATCTCCTCAGACCTAAAGGTTCGATACGACGTGAATTTGGGATCGTCGACGATTCTTACTGCTCGTCGTTGAACCGTATTAAAAGGGCCAAGCTGGTATCCAGGTGCACCCGCCTTTAGATTGTAGTAGGCCGGACTTGTGATTTGTAAAGCAACAATCTTTGCCCTGAGGTGAAGCATCGCTTCGCTCTGTTGAGTACTCCTGGTTTCTTGGACGCCAGGTTCACCTTGGTTTCCAAATGGTCACGAAACTGGATATAACTGGAAATGTCAACACCAAAGATCCCAATACACTTGGAGATGGTAAGTGCTGTGTTCTGGAATTGTAGAACCACAGTAAATGGGATTTTCTTAGCGGTAAACGCGCAGACTTGTGTCTATTGGGTTGAATCCTGAAACGCTTAACGCCCGCCGGACCTCCCACTGTGTTATGGAGATTTCTGGCATAGTCTTACCGCATCACGATAGAGTAGGTGGTACAGCTCCTTCGTTATTGATATTCGAGTTTGATGCAATGAGACTGCCCACAGTAAATCGGCTTTCTCTCTAGCACTATGGGAGAATCGGTTTTTCGCTGTGGTGGTAACGACCACTGACAAAAGTTTCCCTTGGCAGCTTAACAAGCGACCAGAAAGCACGACTCCCAGAGGGATAGCTTGCAAGTCGCCCACCTATTTTGCCGATGAATTGGAACTTAGCTCTGGCGGTTACTTTCTTACTGAACCTCGAGGCAGCATTTAATTTTTTTTTTTAGTTTTAACTCAGACGTATTCAGATCCTTATTGATCGAACCGTGGTGCAAGCCTAATATGCAGTTTGCTTGAGAATTTTAGCTTCATTACAAGACCTATCTAATTGCGGTATTTTTTTGACATCGGCAGCTACTCGAGGGTTAGAAATGTAACATTCCATGATTGTCTCAGTGACTGCGGCTGCGCAGATGCCAGGATCTTCTGAGCTGAAGCAGAGCTGCCTCCGGGTACCATGCATAAAAATCCCGCAATCCATCACAATCTGCTGACATATAATGCCACACACAACGCCAATCAATTGGCGCAGAGGAAACGGTTAGTGTACATGACACTTGTCAATCTCTATGGTAACTACTTAAATGTCTACATATTTTACGCAAAATACTTTCCAAATCCTCATTTAACTACGAAATAATGGTACTCAGTAAAATCAAGACAAAAAAAAGCAAGCTATGATTTAAATTGTTTTTTATTTCGTAAAATTCTCAACTTACACTGATAAAATATGCATATGACAACCATGCAGTAAAAATTATCATAATTTACCTGTGAAATGTGTACTTATTCGAATTATTATTTGTTGTGACTTCACATTTACTCACAGCACAAGACACTATAGTTACCTACAAAATTAATAGTTTGTATGTTAATCCAGGATCATTTAAAAAAATCCATTCGCCTTAAGAGAAACGGTATGTCCTCTTGTGGTCATATAATTTATACTTTTTTTATCATAATTTTAATGAACGTGTTTCTATTTATGCCGCAGTTAGAGCTTCTCATCGACTTTATTGCATGACGTCAGCGCTATGTCAATCTCTATCGTAACTAAATAATTACATATTTTACACAAAACATCCTCCAAATCTTGATTTAGCAACGAAATATGGTATCAAGTCTATAGAAAAACATGTAAACGATTCAAATGGTTTTTTTCGTTGATTTTTCAGCTGTGTTAGATAAAATATTCAATCAACAATGCAGTAATTGCAGTAATTCAGTCTTGTAAATAAACATTGGCTCACACTAGAAGACGATTTTGTATCTAAAAATATTTTAAATATTCATGACGGATTACAGAAAGAAAAAAGAAAATTCCAGTCACAGAAAACAAATGACTACCTTACCGGATCTTATCGCGGGAGACATTGACATAGGCACCTATTTTCTTCTGTCTTATTTTGTCTCGGGCTCTATGCACTTAATTTGGATTTCTGGCTTCCACGCTTTATTGGTCTTTTTTTTCTTGTGCGGAGATTGAGCCTCACCCCTCATTTCCGTAGATAGTCTTTACTACCAACAGAGCCAAGGAGCCGTCAAACGTTTATATCTTTGCCGCAAAAATAACTGCTAATAGACTTTATTATCGATATCGATACGCATGACGTCAGTACTAGGTAAGTCAATGTTTATCGTAACTAAATGATTACCTACATATTTTACACAAAATATCCCCCAAATCTTGATTTAGCAATGAAATATGGTATAAAATCAAGAGAGTAATATATAAACTACAATTCAAATTTATTTTTACGTTAATTTTACAATATAATTAACAACAAAGCAGTAAGAAAACATAAATTACCGGTAAAACGTGTATTTATTCGGATTATTGCGACTTGTAACGTCACATTGGCTCACAAAATAGATACCAAATTTACAATTTAAATATTCTAAAATATAAATAAAGGATTCAAGCAGGAAAACAGAAAATTCCAATCGCTATAAAATAGACCCGCCGATATCGCCGCTTATCAATGTAATTATTGTCACATTCGGCTATTTTCTTCTATCTCATTTTCACATGGGCACTATGCACTTAATTTGGACGCCTTCCCACGCTTTATTGGTCTTTTGAACGTAGTGAAAAAATCCTATGTCTATATACCTAACTAGTGATTGGCGAACACTGGTACTTACATACTAGGTATTTACAACTGATATAAGTTAAGCGTATTAAAGTTAAGTAGGTAAGTCCTATTTGTAACTAACGTAAAGATATTTTTTTTTTGTACAAGGCTTTGATTGCATTAACTTAGAAACTTTAGTTATTGCCTGCAAAGGGCCGTAAACTTTAGTAATATAATTTTCAGTGCGATGAATTTACGGTATAAGTACCATTCTGTATTTGCGTTGTATACCTACCATAGGTTGAAGCAGCTTTTTACCCAGATCTCCTGATGATCCTGACCGAACAGATTAGACTGCTATTCTAAAGCCTGTTTGGACCATGAAGGACACCGTTATTCTTTAACAAAAATTATAATTAGTTCGGTATGTCGTAAAAAATTATTAGATGAACGGTAAACGAAGTCGCGGGTGAAACAGAAAAAGGTTGGGTACTTTTATGTAGTAGGTAGGTATGCTTACCACACAGGTGGCCGCACACGTTCGATTACCTGATAAGGTTTCTTGATCCGGAATTCCGCGTGACTAGCGCAAACATCCGTTTTTGTGTATTACGAATTTATACGGTAATGGAGGACTACAATGAATTAATTGCTATTGCACTTTTACTGGCACTAGACAAGAAGAGAAAACTTCGTTACTGGTCACACCCGTTAAACACTCAGATTAACGGACTGTCAATACTATCGCAAAAGAGCAAAGTAACGAGCACACCCTGAAGAATTCTTTAAATATTACATTAGGATATATCTGCTCCCATGCGAGGTCCTTGATTGTCTGTTATGGTAGTCTGCATGATTAATATCTCATATATAGGGTAATTTTCCACACACATTATCAAATTTTCGGCCTCACATTTTGTTCTAAAGCAAAATCGTAAGAACACTATCACTCTGCACAGTGTTAGCGTGGTTTTAAATGGAAATTCCCGTTCGTTCGGGGTTACGTCATTAGTTTTTTTCCGTTTCTACGACCCGAATGCACGGAACGAAATCTGAAACGAATGTCAGGTTTTTTTCCGTTAGGAAATAGTTAAAACGTGTGCGCCACTAAAACATTATGTATATAGGTAAGCCGAGCATTTAGGTTTTCGAATCTGAACTCCCGATCAGGAAACCAAACGTGTGCGGTCAGCCTAAATATCTGTAATAAGAAATAGGACATGTCTAAAGTTTACGTGACTAGAGCCATCTGTGGCTATTATCAAGAGCTATGTTTTAGTTAACGCTATTAGCAGTTTTTGATATATTTACAGTGGACTCACTTGCCCGGCGGGTGCACTTCGCCCCCCCCCCACCCACGAATACTATATTTCTCATTTATTGAACGCTAGCTGTTATCGGTAGCTAAATTCGGTCATCGGTGTAGACAAAGATGTAGGATTTCAATTTCAATAGAGAATAAATTATTGAAAATAGAAATAATATCGACACACTTGACGTTTTCAAGTAGCTTATGTCCTTTCCCGACTCAAACTATACCACAGCTGGGACTTATACCTTGTCGATCTCTGAAATGGTTCGATCGTGGTCGCAGTTATAACACGGCCTACAGCAATTAACGGCATTAGGACTTAATGTGCTAAAATACTGATAAATAAATATATTTCTAATCACCAGTAACGTAGATAGAGTGTTCGACAGGATCAAGCGCTGTCGCATGCTGTATACAGAGAGGTCGCGCTGCCTTCATGCGAGCGTCATCCCGCCCGCCAACTATGGCTCTGAAAGCAAGTAAATTTTATTATGCCTATACTGTAATGTAATGTAGCCTGGATTGCTGAGAGTAGCTTTATCTCAGCGGCTTAGGATCGTAAACGATGTTAGTGGACACTACATATGGAAGTGGGCATCCATGGCTAAGCAAATTAATATAAAATAGATAGGTATATGTTCGTGCTTCACCCATGCTACGCCGCACCTAACTTTTTTCTCTGTTACTTCTGCCCGACCACTGCAGTGATGGATCCAGAATTCAGTTTCGTCGATCATCATAAAAATTAGGATAGGATAACCATCATAATATTAGCATAAATACATCCACTGCTGGACATAGGCCCAACAACCTTTTTTATTTTATAACAAAAGTGGCAAACAAGCTAACGGTCCGCCCGCGATAGTAATAAGCGTTCATGGACGTTTTGTAACACCTGGGAGCCAATTCTCACGCGATCGAATTGATCACGAATTCGAAATAAAGTACGAATTTCAACTTTTCTCGAACGAAAATGTAGTTAAGCAATTCTGGTAAGTCGAATCTGACATTTCTCGAACGCAAGCCGCTCAAACTGCTTCGAGTGGTCGGGACCGTTCGAGACTATATCTCGCATTCGAATCATGACAAATTTAGTTCAAAATGATTGGGTTCTAAACATTAATTCTACTCTTAGCGTTAACTATATGTTCTAAAATCTAAAGTAAATGTCTAAAATGTAGGTCAGAGTAATTAAAAGGGCGGAAAAAATGACTTATATTACCAAATATGATATTTTTTTACCTTTATTACTTTCATAATACATTACTAGTCTTTTCTCAATTGATTGATTGGCCGATTTTTGCAATTATCAAAGTCGCCCATGACAATAATATTCTTTTATTTCTATTGATTTCCATCATAACAAACACCAGATATATAATTAGGGTAAAAATTGAAGCTAATTACGCACAAAAAATAACAAACTATAATAAAACTAACTTAAAAACAATCAAATAAACCTGGTCCGCGTGGCATTGTGGCAAGAATGCAGGCTGCGTTTCCTCTTTGGACGGCTAAGCTAATCCTTTGAGCAAAATAGCAGCCCGCATTCCTGTCACCGCTGATTCCGATTAGTCGAGGTAGTATTGACTTTAAGAAAGTTTTAGCACTTGAACCCCATGGACCCAGAGTCTCAACTGCAAACGGCACAAACTCATAGTTTCTTAGTAATGAGTTATATATGCGCCGTTTGCGAGACTCTGCAACTTGGGCTGCCCCTCCAGCTTTAAGTTTGGTCCTAGGGAGGTGAGACGGAGCCAGGGTATCGACGCAAGTTGCGTCCCATATTAAGGCCCGCCCCTTCTCCCAGGGAATCAACGATAAACCATCCGGTCTCTTTCCGTCATTACCAGATTACATCATATACACAAAAATGTTTGAGGTCCGGTACCGCCATCTTTAGTGCTGCGTAGTATTTCGATAATACTAGGTAGTAATTTCATGTGAAAAACATTTAATAAACATAATTACACCGTTGAAAAATAAGAATAACCTAAAATTCTCAACCAAATAAACAAATAAAACTCACAACAAAAACAGAGTTTTTTTTTTATGTCCAAATACGTTTCGTTTAAAGATGAAAGCAATTTCTCAAAATAGGGATTTTGTTTACAAACTTAGTTATACTTATTATTTCCTCATTAATAATGATGAAACACAAGTAAAATATTGCTTCAAACATTTTGTAGTCACCGAATCCTTTTTTTATATATCAAAAGAAGCATGCTAGAATAGGCGTTTTTAAAAACGCTCTACAACTGTGCAACGGAACGTGCCTCATAGCCTATTCTAACATGCTTCTTTTGATATATAAAAAAAGGGTTCGGTGACTACAAAATGTTTGAAGCAATATTTTAGCCGGTTTACAATGGCAACATTCCACCGCTTCGAACGACATTTTGTTTGAAGGTTGTTTCGATTGATAGTGAGAATATAGCAAACGCGAAAATGATGTCGACGATCGAAATTTTACAGTCGAGATACTGCCTTCCAGATAATCTCTAATACGAGATTATCTCGGATGAAGTGAGAATTAGGTCCCTGGAGCAACAGTCGCGCGTTGGCGCCCTTCAAAAATCTAATAACTTCTTTCTTGAACCCTATACCGTAGTCCTTCTAGAAAACCTTGGCAGGGAGCTCATTCAACAATCTAAGCGTTCGCAGGAGGAAGTTCCTCTGAAACCGCACTGTACGTGGTGCTATTTACAATAAATGGACCATTTTAGGTTCTAATGTGTGAGAGTGAATTCTCTGTTGATGGCAAGCGGTGCAATGGCAGAAAGTAACCGTGGGCATCATCAAATACGCTTGTCTAGCGGAACCTAGCGCTTTTTTAGCGCCCAACATCAAACCACAGACTATATAATACTAGCCGAAACTGACGGCAGCACTTGGGCAACCCAGCGCGCGATATGACACACACGTGCAGTGCAACAAACTTCTGACCCGGGGTATGGTCGCTAGTGGCGCGCCATTTCATTTTAATATGGCGACAGTAATTTTGAGTTTTGACTACCGAGCCAGAAAAGTTTGTTGCACTTTACAGACGTTATCTATTATTATTCTGACAAGTGTGTCGATTACGTAAAGTTGTTCCTAATCATTCTCGTTTGTAATCCATAGAAATAAGATATACATTGCGCATTTGAAATTACGTATGAAATTCATCGATTGTCGCGAAACCGCATTGTATATCTTATTTCTATGAATATTTACAACTTACGTAATCGACACACAGAGGCTAACTACCGACGACAATTCAAATTTCAATCGCACGGCAATCATAAAATATCTCGGATAAAACTCAATAATTTTAAACTGTTATTACAATCACATTAAGTGGTGTGTAATTTTAATAATAATATTTTATTTTGTGGCATCAAAAGTTGTTGTAATAAGTGCCAAAATCCTAGTTATATTTAAATTGAGTGTCTAGAGAAACCTCAAGGCTTATATCAAAATAATCATTAGGTTTTTACTTTACTTTAAGTCTTAGGCCTTGAAGTTATGTGATTTATTACAAGATATTAAGACCAAATATCGTCAATTTCCGTGGTATTCATTACGACTTAATGTGAACAAATAGAGTTGAATAGATATGAATAATCTTTAAAGCGACCAGATTGAGAACACTCTCTAGCTATTCGCAATCTGGAATCGAGACAAAAATGTATGGATGGCTGACTTACCTCTCGAAACGCGTGAATGTACTTGCATACATTTTCTCTAGAATTTCAGAGTCCGAATAGCTCGAAACTGTTCCCAATAAGGTCTCAGTTTCGGTCTTTCCAAAATTTTCCTAGAACCTCGGCGCAACCTAGACTCAAAAATGTTACTGCAGTAGGTACGATGTGGATGCCACGGCCAGGGGTTGCAAAAAACTGCCCAAGGATTAGAACCCATAAGCACCGCTACACATCACACGTTGAAAGTCTAATTGCGGCAAAATGTGCGGGTGTCGTAAAACAGGACTCAAATGTTATATGCCACAGTTGCAATAGTGAGCCAAGCTATAAAGTTAGGTACTGTTCCTAAGGAACTTGTTGACAAACATTGAATGTCACTGCGAAGAGGAATTCATTGATGATGATTTGTCAGGGCCATCGTTGAAAAAGTAGACAGGTAGGTACGTTGTTCCAACAGCGGCAGGCTCTAAATCTTAGATTTTTTTTTCTTTTTCAGGAACAAACCGAAATGCCAGTACGTACCTAACACAATTCGATAAAAAAAAACGTAATAAACTTGCAATACGATGCGTAGATTATGCTTAATAAGTACTAATTGAAAAACTGTAAAACAAGTACCTACCTAAGTAATTGTGTGCAAAGCCATAAAAGTATCCCACTTTCATAAACTCCCTAACGTGATTAAAATGTAGGTATGTGTACATATATACAAAAAATACCTACATAGGTGGAGTTGAAGCACACTTACGAACTGTTTCCCGAGCTGGGTTGGTGGTCTTCCGTTGGAGCGTCGCTCTCCACTGCGCTGCTTTCAGAAGCCACGAGATACATAGACCTGCATACATGTCTACCATGTTATTATTATTATTGATGCAAAGTTTCTTCGCTGTTTGTTAGAAAATCAGTCTCAGAAGACTTGGATACATTCAACTCTCCTTTTATACAGCGTATTTAGGGTCGTGTTTTGTTCACTAATGTGAATAATAATAATAGTAGTACCTTCCTAGTGGTGGCATTAATCCAACGGAAGAGCAGACTCAAGATTTATACATAGCTACCTACGAGTATTTAGCTGTGTGTCTTGGTTGGATATGAACACATTCGAATAGATTACGTTAAGAGACGAAAAGCAACAATAAAATTGTAATAAAAAGATAGTTCTGTTTGCGCCTATGAGTATTCGTTGTTTGTATACAAAATTGTTAGTTGTAAGCGCAGAGCTACGCAGAGGCGGCGGCGGTAAATTCGCACCGAACGCCGTGAAACGGGGCGCCAAAATTCAACGAACGTCCGATCATCCGCACAAAATTAAACCCCAGTATGTACCACTTTACCCAACCCACTAAATGAATGTCTAATACTCTAAAATGAATCATATAACAATAATACAGCGTGTTTGTTACATATTATTCATTAAATAAATTGATTGTTATGAAAATTTAATCATTGAAAGAGATTAGTAACCGTAACAGTCAATAATAAAAAAAAAAAAATTACCTAACTTATTATTTTTATGTCCTCACTCTTCACAGATCCTCATTTATATAGACTTCTTCACCAATACTGTGCTTTTATAAATTACTTAAACAATGTAACCAAAATCATATAATGATTTTTTTTAGAAAATTTTATTATAAGTGCTAATTTTTATCAAAAACTTAAATTTCGAAAATGTAATAAATACTGCTACTCATGTCTATAGACTATTTACCGAGTTATGTTTTGTGAATAGGTACTTAATATCATAAAGGTAGTGAAGAATATATGAAATGGTAAATATTTCTTCTGCTAAGTATATAGGTATTTAGTTTCATATTCTGCTTTTTGATCAAATAATGAAATAAGATTCTATAAATTTTTAGTAAAGTTTTACTAAACAATGGTTATTGTCCCTATTCTACTTGACCATCTTGAGTTAAACAATTACCACGCCATTAGGCGCCCCTAACACTTTAGCGCCTTTTAGCACCGCACACTTCCCACATAGAGGTGGAATAGGCCTGACATACCAGCTACTACATCAAAGCAAAACCTAGCCGTATATCAATTTAGTTGACGCTGGTAAAGTAGTGACGTAATACCTGGCAGGCACGTAAAGGTGTGGCGGAGGGGGCGCGGCGCGGCGTGAAGCGGAACGCGCGCGTCGTGCCCGCGATGCTCGGCCCAGTAGTACCGACTCTGCGCACACGGGGGAAAACTTAGGACTAATGACTACTATTCCATGTTCTGTGTTCGTAAGGCTCTTAAAGTTTTTTATAACTAAATCCAGCTTTTCCGTTTTGTCATGCACCTATGTATTTAAATGTCACATCGACATAATTTTGTAATCATTGCTCAATCCTTATAATTCTTTTTTTTTTTTTTTTTTTTTTATACCACTAAGGTGGCAAACAAGCTTACGGCCCGCCTGATGGTAAGCGGTCACCGTAGCCTATGGACGCTTGCAACACCAGGGGTATCACTTGCGCGTTGCCGACCCTTCAGAAATCTAATAACTTCTTTCTTGAAGAACTCCATACTGTAGTCCTTGCAGAAAACCTTGGCAGGGAGCTCATTCCACAACTTAAGCGTTCGCGGGAGGAAGTTTCTCTGAAACCGCACTGTACGCGACCATTTAGGTTCTAAAGTGTGAGAATGAATTCCCTGCCGATGGCGAGCGGTGCGATGGTAGAAAGTAGCCGTGGGCATCATTTCGAACAATTCCTCAGAACACAACCCATTGTACAAGCGGTAGAACACACACAGTGAGGCAAAGTCTCTCCTCAGACTTAAGGGCTCGATACCGCAAGTGAGTTTGGGATCGTCGACAATTCTCACAGCCCGTCGTTGAACCGAGTCAAAAGGGTCAAGCTGGTATCCGGGTGCACCTGCCCAGATGTGGCAGCAGTACTCCATATGGGGCCGAACTTGCGACTTGTAAAGTAACAACCTTTGCCCCGACGTGAAGTACTGCTTCGCTCTGTTGAGTACACCAAGTTTTTTGGACGCCAGCTTTACCTTATCTTGTAAATGATCTCGGAACTGAACATCGCTGGAGATGTCGACACCAAGGATCCCAATGCTCTTGGAGATGGAGAGGGGAGTGTTCTGGAATTGTGGGACCACAGTGAATGGAGTTTTCTTAGCGGTGAACGCGCACACTTGTGTCTTTGTAGGGTTGAATCGGACCAAGTTTACCCGTCCCCAGTCAGAGACCTGGGACAGTGTGGTCTCGATTTGAGACACAAGTTCTCCGCGGTTTTCCTCCACAACGGAACGAGGGATGTTTGCACGACCCGTGTAAAAAGTGTCTCCAGTACTGTCATCTGCATAGCAATGTATGTTGTTGATGTCCAACATGTCATTGATATGCAGTAGAAACAGCGTAGGAGACAGCACAGAGCCTTGCGGGACACCAGCATTAATGTCCATGCTATCAGAGCAACTACCGTCAACTACAGTTCGTATGCGTCTGCCGGACAAAAAGCTAGCCACCCATTTGCACAAACCCTCGGGCACTCCGTAAGATGGCAACTTCGATAGAAGACCGCGGTGCCAGACCCGATCGAACGCCTTCGCTATGTCCAGGCTACATGCCAATGCCTCCCCCTGACTCTCAATGGCTAGTGCCCATCGGTGTGTGAGATACACTAGAAGGTCACCAGTCGAGCGACCGTGGCGAAAGCCATATTGACGGTCACTGACCAGATCGTGTACTTCTAGGTATCTTAGAAGCTGTGTGTTGATCACACGCTCCATCACCTTAGAGAGGAGAGAGGTAATAGCGATAGGCCTGTAATTCGATGGATCTGATCTATCGCCCTTTTTGGGCACCGGGTGCACATTCGCAGTCTTCCATGTAGACGGAAATTGCCTAGTGTGGTAGGAAAGCGCGAAGAGGCGCGTAAGTACAGGACATAACTCAGGAGCACACTGCTTAAGCACCACTGCTGGTATACCGTCTGGCCCACTCGACTTATGAACGTCTAGAGAAAGCAACGCCCGCCTGACCTCCCGCTGCGTTATGGAGATTTCCGGCATGGACTTACCGCACCACGGTATACTCCCAGAAGGATAGCTCGCAAGTCGCCCACCTATTTTGCCGATGAATTGGAATTTTACTCTGGCAGTTGCTTTCTTACTGAACCTCGAGGCAGCATTTAATTTGCGTTTTAACTCAGAAATATTCGGATCCTTATTATAACGAGCCGTGGTCCAAGCCTCATATGCGTTTTGCTTAAGAATTTTAGCTTTTCTGCAAGACCTATTAAACCACGGTCGTTTTTTGACGCCGGCAGCTACTCGCGGGTTAGGAATATAGCATTCCATACCAGCAAGGATTGTCTCAGTGACTGCGGCTGCGCAGACGTCAGGATCTTCTGAGTTAAAGCAGATCTGCCTCCACGGGTACGATGCGTAAAATTCACGCAATCCATCCCAGTCTGCCGACTTATAGTGCCACACACGACGCCAGTTAGTTGGCCCAGAAGGATCAGGTTGTGTGCATGACACTTGAGTCCGAACGAGACAGTGGTCCGAGGAGCCAAGAGGCGCATCCACTGAGACGGAGTACCCGTCCGGACGAGTAGTCAGCAGAAGGTCCAGTAAGGAGCTCGTATGTTCCTCTATATCTGGTATTCTCGTTGGAGAAAGTACCAGCTGAGAGAAACCATAGGTCAGAGCAAATTCATGAGCAGATATCCCAGCATAGTTATTGGTTCGAGAACTGAGCCACTCGCGATGGTGGGCGTTAAAGTCTCCCAAAATAACTAGTTCTGCTGTGGGATATTGCTCTAGAACTTTGTCAGTCGTCAAACTCAGGTGCGTGAAGAGTCGAGTTGATCAGGTGCGTGAAGAGTCGAATTCTTTTCTGATCATCGATTTTGTTGAAATCCTTCAGGCAGGTCTTATAGATCGCCATACAATTTAGTAATGGAATTGGAATAAAACGTCATACTTACATAAAACTGAGAGGGAATTTTTACATTATCGGTGAAGTGTTGTTTGATTGATATAGGTAAGTCTTCATAAAGGTGTTTTGATCATACTTATAGAATATTTGCTGTTCTTAGATGATTTTTTGTCACGGGTGTAGCATTGCCATACATCTGGGTTTCCCCGGACATTTTGCTGTTCTTTTCTAGTTCTTTATCCGGAATATGGGATTAGGTATTTACTAAACGTCCGGAATGTTTAAAGGTGACGTACATACCTTCTTTTAATTATTTTTACATACTTACTTTTACGTACCTACTTATGATGTGCGCTTTAATTATTTATTATAATGTCCAAGTCAATTACGGAAATTTTAGACAACTGTTAGGTATTTCCTCCGGAAAACTGTATTATGGATCTGGTAAGCCGATTTTGCCCCCAGACAAAACCCAGTATCAGTTATCCTGGTACCTGATGGACCAAGGGACCAAATGCAACTAATATTTAGACTCGCATTGTTTTTCAAAGTTCGTATTAAGGTAAATAATCTACTAACCTGATATCGGTTCACTGTCACTTTGGTCATGTCGCTCGCGCCTCCAGCCGGAGTCCACAGCAGGAGCATCAGCAGCCACGCCAAACAATCCTGACACGGCTCCTGCCACTACCTTGCGAGCTGACTTTGCTGCTGTCTAAAAAGAATAAACGCACCTATCTATTATGTCATGGTGGCTGTCTCCATTAAAATTTGGAAGAGACCCTGCCCGTTGTGCGGGATTGATCCCCATCCGTTTTGTGTCACAGGAAAAGGAATGAAGAACGAGATGCACTGAAAGAATTAATCTTGTAACAAGACTGGTACGGAGATAAAGTGTGTTGCGAAAGGGTTAAATCATTACTCCAGAGACCCAAAGATCTGGAACGTATATTTAGAGCACTTACACTCATCGTTATGCCAATTTCTGGAACGTTGTGAAGGTTGGCAGCCTGTTCAGCGAGACTCCTCAGGAGTGGGTCATTAGGTTTTGAGGTTTCAGCTAATGTTACCAGTTCATAAAGATAGTCTCTGAATGGCACTTCATCTCTTGCAATTGCTACAAAAAAGAATTGTAATAACATCTCTCAAATAGAATATTATTCTAAAAAAATATTATCATGAACATGAAACTAACCAGTGAAATTTTGATTGTCTGTTTTCATTTCATCCACTACCGCATCTTGATCCCGTAGTAGTCCTTCTTCTAGCATGACTATTTTATTACCTAGACCTAAAACTTTAGGAACATTATTTACTGACTCGGGTATACTGTTACTGGAAGTTGTGAGTACTGTTCCGTTGCTTGGACGCGAAGCGCTAATCAGATTTGCTGAAGGCGTTTGATTTTGTGCTGGAGTTACCGAAGGAGGGATTTTAGGAATATTTTGTCCGTTCACCAATAAGTCTGGGGTATTATGTTTATTAACTGGTTCTGTACCTGTACACAAAGAAGGAAATTTATCTTCTAGTATTAACACTGTACAAACAACTGGAGTACTAAGTATTAAACTATCTATCAACAATATCTCCAATGCTCTTTAAATTTCTATATAATTATTACCATTACATCCCAGGTTGAGATCATGAGTGAAAGTCATGACTCCTAAGGTAGAAGAGAGAGCAGAGCCAACTCCGTTTACAACTTGTCCAGGAGGACCACCGTCTGATACTGTAACACAATCTGGTGGGAGCACACGTTTGCTGAAATAAAAATTTAGGATGCAGGTTAGATGCTGTATTTTATTACTTTTACAATAACCTATTGCCTCTTCTTCAGTAAGAATATTTATCGTTAACTACCTATATAAGTAACCACTGCTAGTCTTTGACTGCATCTAGGTTCAGCTGAGACAATATACCGGTTACCATGGTTAGACAATTATATGGTAATGACACTCTTTTGTCAGAGTAAAATTTTGACCACCATCTATAGCGATACTGGTGAATGACACCAGGTTCAACGCTTATATCCCAATTTTCATCCAGATTTCTAACTAGTAGTTATAATTGTATTAGTACTGTTATTTTCTAATTGATACTTACGGCAATGGAGCCTTCGTTGGGGTTGAAATTGAGACTCGGCCCCACATCAGCCTTCGCAATTCTTCACCGCTGACGCCCCTTCGTCTTAATTCTGCTATCGTCACTTTTCCAACACGCTACATTGTTAAATTAGTATGTATTTATATTGTTGATAATTGTCTAAATATACCTTATATAATATACATTAATTTTGTCAATCTCACCTTCCAATTAGTCAACGCACCCTTCCTCTGTTTCGCCCTGGTCTTATCTTTGCTCTTAATAACCATTACAGCCCTCTGCTCGTATCTAGGGTCGTCTGACGGACCTAGTCCTATCGAATATTCCTGTAAATACCTATGAGCATCTTCCTGCGCCACTGAACGTTCCAAGGACACCACAATTTTCGCCCACTGGAAATTTAATAGAACATTGTGTATTAAGGGTGGTAAGGAGAAAATTACTAACGAGACGCATTTAGTTTGTATTGTATTGAGTTTGTGATTTCCGTACCGCCCTTATTACACACAATGTTTTTCATTCATCACATTTGCGAGTAAGTAAATAAAAATATTAGGTGAATAAATAAATAAACTCGTCAGAACACAATTAAAATTATAGGAAGTAGAGAAAACAACGCCACTGTTTTTAGATAATTTATGAATTAAAAAGTTTTGGCTGAAGTTAAGACTTGTAATTACTCACTTGGCGCGTAGTTCATAATTTGAACAGGACAGCTTATAGTTATACATAGTTACTTAATAGAATAGAAAGAACGTACGGAGCATCATTACCACCCGTGAGTTCTATAAACACCTGCTTTGCCTTGAGTAAAGTAAAATTTACAAAGAAACAGCCCGTCGATGTAATTAAGGTCTTAGCACCCGCTTTGCCTGCACGTAATGACACTGTTTACGAGTAATTGTGATGAAAAGGTTAATGATATACTGCTTGTGTTCAAAGCTGTTTCCACAACACATTTTTGTAAGGCACTAAGAAAAGCGTCATTTCTTAGTAGGTACATGTTACCTACATCAATGCAAATATTAACCTTGCATGTTGCATCCGCATGTCGTCCAATTATTACTACTACACATTAAGGTAATAATACACATTAAGGCCAAAGATATTTCAATATATAGTATATTACAATTAACTATTTTAACCACGTACCTGTTTAACCCACTCCTTCTCGGACTGTTCTATAACATGTGCATATGTGTTTCCCATCATGGCGATCAGCATGTTAAGCAATAAGATCGGCACAAATACCATAAATAATGTGAACACCGTCTTGGATAAGTTTGGGTACGTGGTCATCCCAAGATCTGAATACTGAGAAGAGTCCATAAGTCAGTGAAACACAAAAAGGTTTTGCTTTTTCAGTGAGGAATAATGATTATTGTTGATTTATTATTATAGCTAGCTTACTTATAAACTGTTAAATCATTCTTAGGTTTAATAGTATTCTCTTTCGAAACTATAAAAGTACTTACACTGTAGTCGCCTAAAGTTATCTGAAACAATGCCATCCAAGTGCTCGTGTAGCTGGAATAAAGCGTTGAATGCACGTTGGGGAAACCTGTTTTAATAGAAACAATATTTTTATTTTATTATAAGTAAAAAAAAAAAACATGTAATTATAACAACTAAAGTAATATATGATATAACAGTGCTATATGTTACCTTTATAAAGAAAGTAGAAAGATTGTGAAAATCCAAACAGCACAATACAGTAGATGATACCAAATGTGAACATGTCTCCTGTGATCATACTGTAGATCATCGTTACGAAAGGTCCCGTCAGCTTAACTGCTCTGATCACAAAATAAACATTTAATAAGGTATTTCGAAAAGCAATTAATGGGATTGTAAAGCATTGTTAATATTAGCACGTAGGTATATAGATCAGGAAATAAAATAATAAGCAGATTTGCAAGACCTGACACCAACCTTCAATATTGCATGAAAAACAAATATATGCAATAGTATACTAATAAGTATAGAATAAGCTAATACAAGGTCTTATGAACAACCTACTTAAGCAATTGCATCACATTGTTATCTACGCACGTAGTAAGGAAATGGTAGATGTAAGCTCGTAAAATGAGCTATGTATTTAAGCAGCAATTGTATTACTATTAAGAGTCTCCAGATAGCCAACATACTGCTCACATCTCTAACAATATACAAAAGTATACATCCTCCATTGTATTACTTACTCCACCTGTTGTCTTTATATAATAACGACAATATACCCACAACATGTCGTTACAGGGTTCTTACTGGGTTACTATTAGGTCATCTAGATAATTATATGTAGGAAAAAAAAACCCTGTTGAAATTTAAAAAATGTCTAACAAATTGTTTTTGCAGTCTCATGCGTCCCCACTGCTGGGGCACGGCCTACCCTCACCGTAGGCGAGAGCGATTTGGGCCATACTCCACACGCGGGCCCAGAGCCGATTGTGGACTTCACATACGTCTTTTTTTTTGACTTATGCAGGTTTCCTCACGATGTTTTCCTTCACCGAAAAGTGAGTGGTATGAATATTCAATGTACTTCAGAAATTAAGAAAAAGTCTCATTTCTACACGCTGGATTCGAACCTTACCTTTTAGAAATACTAAAATTACCTCTAAGTTTACAACTGAAACAATGTTTAAACTATTAAATATTCACTATAAATAAAACAAAAAAATTATTTAAATACCTACTAAATAACTTTATATATATTGTAAATGTGAAAGTAGGTTTGTTTGTGAGTCCTTCCGTCACGTCACAACTAAGCATCCTATAGAGCTGAAATTTGGCACAGGAATAGATGAAGAGACTGAGAAAGACGAAGTCTTTTCATACCTGAAAGTTCCCGCAGGAATAACTATAATCGAACTTATCGTGGATAAACCATAGCTACAGCTATAGCTTGCTATAGCAAACTTAGATTAGATTAGATACCGTAGAAATGCCACGCCAGTCATCATGACCGCGGGCACAAAAAGATATGTAAAAATGAAGTATTTCCCAAAAATACTTACCCAGCAAAGAACATCAGAAGAAACCATGAACCGGGCAGCACAAATATGAGTAAAGCTTCTTCCAGCATTGTTTGTCGTGCTAGTCGAGCTGGAATACAAGTCAGCAAGACCAAATTCGAAGTCAAGAAAATGAATTTGGCTGGTTCGTGTACCTAATTTGAGAATATCATTATTAATTATTTTGTTTAAAAGAATGCTACTTATGTGTTTAAAAGAATACAACTTACCAGTTGCTTAAAATACGCTATAAGACCCTGGTTCTTAATTTCATCACCTTGCTGTAGTATTATATAACATAATGTACTAAGAATTGTCCCTATTTCGCAAGCCAACCTTACTCCACCTCTAACGTCTGTTACTTCCAAATCCCAGTTAGGGTTTGCGTCAGCTTCTGCACTACTGTGGCGAAGATACACCGAAATAGAAAGCAAAAGTAGGTGAAGCATCAGTATAAGTAAACGTTTCAGGAACTTTTTCTGAAAATAATATGTAAAGATTAATATCAAGAACACTATCTATTATCCTTTGCGCGAACAGCTATCTTACCCTTGCAAAGGTTTTCCATTTCTCTTCCAGTAGTCTTTGGATGATGCCTCCGTCAAGCATGTTCAAGTGCTCTTCTTTCGTACCATTCAAAATTATGAACAGGGCTGAATTCCAATCTGCAACAGCGATCGATTTTTTTGGATAAATCCGGATTAGTAGATTCAAACTAGGAAATGCTATACGCCCAAATCCGGTGAATAGCGTAGCCATCCCTGAGGCTCTACATGCTTACAGCCGTATCTACTCAAAAGGGGCTTGTAGCAGGTTAGTTCTTGCTTCACTGGGTCACTAGGGCGTTCTTCTGAGCCGCGTTGCAATTTAATAGTAAACGCTCATTTTAGCGGCAACTACCCGTTCCGTCTAAGCGCATCTGATAATTTCAGCGCTGAATCCATTGTTTAAACGGAACGCGTTTCGCGTAGTTTTTTGACAGTTCCGTGTGTGTATATAATTGAGTATTTTATTTTGATTTTTTTAATAAAGCTATATAGCTCATAATGCAAAAATAAACTTTTCTTTACAAAAAAACAACGTTATAACTATGTTGCTCAAAGGATTGACTTTCACATTTGACAGCTGTCAATAAGTAGCGCAAAATACCCACCTTCCGACATGGGCTTTTGGTATCGAAATTTCGTAGCAAAATCGCTCAGACCAAACGCTAAAAGTCGACATTAGATTTTGCTACTAAACGCAAACAAGAAACGCAAACCGCTAACAATTTCTGCTAAAAAGTAGTCAGATGGAACGCTCCTAATAAGTGCGATTCGTGGTTTGTTTTACCAAGAATATTTAGTAATGTGTAAAAGTTAAACTAAAACAATTTAAAAAAAAAAAACCATAAATGCGTAGAAACGACAATATTCGAATTCTGAACAAAAAAAACAAGAAGTCCGCACAATATGTTATGTACTGCGCTACGTGGCGGCTATTCGCTAGAAGGTTCTGATTTGAATTGTCCAACAATGATACTTACTAGTTCTTCCGTCTGGCAATAATGTATCCAAAGCATTTAAGAGATAAGCTGAGCAAGTTATATTTGAATATCTCCAGAATTCCCTGGCTGACAATTCCAGCATCTCCCTAAATACTGAAGCTCTTCCGAGTTGACAAGCCAAAGTTAGGGGTGTGAAGCCAGCTCGGTTTAAGCGACCGTTGCTTGCTGGAACTTTTGGATGTCGTAAAGCATATCCAAACATGTCCTAAAAAACGATTGAAATTCAAAAAATTGTAAGATCTCCCAAAATTATGTTTCTTTTACTGCAATAGATTAAGTTACCAATTTATCACAGACCACCACCATATGTAATATCATGTTTCCAAAGGAGTCTTGGGCGTCTGGATCAGCCCCTGACTCCAAAAGAAGATTGTACACGGATTCATTTGCACAGCAAGCCGCCCAAGCTAGAGGATATTCTCCCAAATATGCCAATCCTTCGTAGTTAGTTTGACGAGCAGGAGGATTACATTGTTGATCTCGAGGGAGGAAGAAACTGCCTACATACAAGATGTGATTAAAAAGAAGAAAAATATTTTTTTTATCAGCGACTCCAATGCTTCATCCTTTTTAAGTAATACTTCCAATATTTTGATCCATTAAGTGAGATGGTCAGTGTCAAGTTTAAACAACTTATAACAGCGGTAGGTAAGAACTGTAAGAGTGAGGTGAGTCGCGTCATTTAGCAAAATGTTTAAACATCTTACGTATTTGTTGGTAAATAAATAAATCATGACCTTAGAGCAATAAGGATAAACATTTTGAGTGTTAAGACGAAGCATACTGAATAAAAAATCTAAAGTTACTAGTACTTTATGGAGAATTTGTTGATTTTTTCATACCTATGGCTCTCTGGCTGACATCCGCACCGGCTTCAACTAAATCTTGTACCAATTCGTTGTTACTGTAAGCTATAGCTAGATGCAGAGAGCTTGCTCCTAAAAAATAATCAAAATTTAAATTTTAATCTAACAAACGATTTTTCCTACAATATTTGAAGGCCCTCTTACCTAAATATTCTTCACCTTCTACTACATCTGAGGAGAGCTTAGGAAAGCATTTTACCAGAGTTCTAGCTAATCTTGTGTGTATCTGAAAAATGACCAAAATTTTTTTTTCTTCCATTTAGTTGTAAAGCCCAATTGATAATTGTATTGTGATGAAATAGGTATACCTACCTTTGTATCGCATATGATGAGTACATGTAGAAGAGATTCACCAAGTGCCCCTCGAAAGCACATTTGCCAGCAAGCCATGTGATCCTCCCATTTAGCTAAAGGGTCATAAGGAGACAACGAGGCCTCTATTGGAAGCACCACCTGAGAATATTGTAAGGAAATTATGAAAAATGCGATATGGCTTTTTCTGTTTTTTTTTATTAAAAAAACCAGTTATTTTAAGGAGCCAGTGATATAAATACAGCGTTGTTTTGCCTACAAATAGTATATTAATAATTAACTTTTTGGGATTATTCATATTTCGCTGGGATTAGCGATTTTTTCTTAAAATTTATCTAGAATTCTTTGGACCTAACAATACCTAATTATTAAGAAATTATCAGTAGGTATAAAGGCAGATTTAAGGCTAAATATGCAGTACATAGGTAATTAATTCACGCTAACCACCTATATAGCAAGGTCGCAAATTTTAAGTTGCAAAACCTATGAAGCGCCCCTTTTTGTGATATCGTTGTTAAAAAATTTGTTATTTGAAGAAGCTTACCGAGATAGTTACATATATATGAACTTACATATAGCAAAACCATACAAATATGCGGTTGCAACAAACAAACAAGTTCCTTAGAAATACACAAATGCCAGAAAGGAATCGGACGACAATTACAGCAGTGACGTGCCCTTGGGTAGCATTTTGCACGAACTGAGGAAAGCATGCTGCGACGAGTGCCAGTATCGAATCCTACAAATTCATATGGCGCCCTCTAAGACCCTGGCGCATAGCGCCGCCGTTATGCGCCGTAATCTACTCAATAGGGGCGGCACAGCCCTGGCAGCACGACGAAGTTTTATGAGGTTGCACACACAAGAGCCGAAAGTATATCTAACAGTATATCTAATCAATAAATTGTGTGCAATTTTTTCGGTGTATTGAGGACCTGATAGATGATGAATAAAAGTTTATTTTTCATAAAGTCTAGATTTCTTAGTATTAGTCTTACCTGCTCTTTATCTCTAAACTTCCATCGCAAATACTCAGCTCTGTTGATGACTCTTCCTTTTCCCCCCGCATACATATAGGCAGAGAATTCTTCCTTGATGAGTCTTTCTGCCGCTGCCATTCCACCTTTAGTATACGTCTCTAAAAGCAGCCCCCCTGTTAAATAAAACACACTTAGTTAAGTCAGAAAGTTAATATTAAAGTTAAATTCAACTACTTAGGTATAACTTCACTTTACAAGGTGTAAATTTAGTGTAAGCTACATAGTCTTTGACACGAATTTAGTTAGGTACCTTTATCTGGAGACAACCCAATTATCAAAAGAAATTCCTACATGACAATAAACTATTGGCAACAAGATAACTTATCAAAGAAATAGCACATTTATTCGTCTATTCTATTTATATAAAACAGCAATTTCATAGACGACCTATTTTTGTGAAAGATTCTTGCGCCCCCTAGTCAAACCTTGTCCAGCGAAAATTTGTATGCCCATAGGTAGGGTTGCCATACGTCCCGTATATAAGGGACTGTCACCTTATTTGAGAACCTTGTCCCGTATTGCTATTTTGTCCCATTTCCGGTAAAATACGCGTATGCAGCAATACGACTGTCGCAAACCGGTAATTTAATAAGAAAATGTATTGAATTGCACTAGAATATAATTTTTTTTAAAGTTATTGATAATCTCAAAACATACCACCTTAAACGTCCCGTATCAGTTCTTTCTTCAAGTTCTTCTTGACTTGAAGCACCTCTAGACGCCGATACCATTACGCCCCGTCCACAAGGACGCGCTAGACACCGACATACTAGAGCCACATTGAGCGGCAAAGTTGCGTTCGCGTTAGTTGCGTATTTGACAGTCTGAGGATTGTCCTATAAATGCGTAAGTTTGTTTGTCTATCTGTCTGTTTGTTACTTCATTAGTCACTCATACATAGACTGATTTAGATGAAATTTTGTATTGAGATAGCTTAAGTCCCGGACAAAGGACAGTTTTTATCCCGAAAAATTCAGAAGTTTTAGCGGGAATAACTATAACCGAACTTAGACGAACTATAGCTGCTATACCAAACTTCGTTGTTATAATTAAGGAGTTACACGCAAATAACCGAATTTAGGGCGGACTGTGCCGTTGGCAAAATTATTAATTACCATACCCATTAATATTATAAATGCAATAGTTTGGATGTTTGGTTATCAATCGCGCTTCAACCACTAGATGGATCGGGATGAAACTTGGCATACATATTTATATATTTTAGGTCCTGGAATAGGACATAGGCTGGTTTTCATCCCGGAAAATTCAGAAGTACCCGCGGGAATAACTATTACCGAGGTTGAACGAACCATAACTTGCTATAAGGAGTTGCCATAAGAATCCCACGCCGCTAACCAAATTTAGGGCGGCCGCAGCCGCGGGCAAAAGCTAATTTCTTGTACTCTATTTGTTGTAAACTCTACTATAGCGATCGCGTATTCGATGAAAGTCCTACGAGAAAGAATGTTAACAAACGCGTCCGCTAGGGAGAGAGAGGACACATCTGCTACTTTCTCTATTCTTGCTTCTCAAACGGTGGCGTGCGAAATACGTTTCGGCTGAACAATGGGTATAGGTACGTTAGAGGCGTGCTTCCTGATAAATTTCGATTCATAGTAAAATATAACGTACCTACCTAAGAATGGATTTTATCCCCCTCCCTGAAATTAGTCCATGTAGAGATTTTCGGAACAAGACCCTTACGTAATTAATGAACGGAATTAGGTATTGTAACAACCTCCCCCTGCTTGGTATTTTTGAAGAAATAAAACCTTTTTTGTAATCTGCGAGCTTGTAGAGGACGGTGTGATCTTCACTGCTGGGCTGTGAGATAACTCGGTCAAGAACTGAACCTGCACCCTGGACGCTGCTCGATGAACACAGTTTAACAAACGCATTGCCCATGTCACTGGAAAAAAACTAAGAACATCAGATCTTACTGTTTTTGATTTGGGTATATAGATACCTACCATTTAAAAGTTATACTTAAAATAAGTGATTTGAATGTATCTAATCTACCTAAATTCATTTTTCGACTTAATTACCAAACCAACTTTTCTCTACTATTAATAAATTTCATTAAAATGTATTTATCTAAATTCCCGAAAAAACAAAGGTTAATGGCAGTGAAAACAGCGCCAAAAAGTGTTGCGTAGTTTAGATGAACTAAGCGGATATATAGACATACAAACGCAAATAATTACTTTTTTATACGTACATAAATACCTTAAGAGATAATAAAAACCAATAGGAACTAGGCCAGCCTAATCCTCCTTCCTCCGCGGTAGTTCACGTAAACTCGCCCATATCTTACTTTTTAAATCAATGCATTTAAACCACCCTGTATAGAATACAAGAAACTACTTACGGCAAAAATCGTCATTAGCTTGTCCTTTTCATTACAATTTGTTGCCAAACTTTGTATAGGTATGTACAAAAAAACTATTAATTATTTCACTGAAATTTTGAACAAGGGCGTTTTGGGCGCTCACATCGAATGTAGGTCATCACAGTTCCGAGCTTATCGAGCTGAAATCAGGCGAAAATCACTAATAATCATTTTAATTTTTTTTTAATGATTCTTTTTAATGTACATATGATTAAAACACTTAGGTGTTTTTCCTTCTTTTTATATTAGTCGTGGTATTCTGTTTACACCTGCGTAAAAATGAAATTGTAATGACTTGCTTAATACATATTATTATGTACATGACAGTAGGTATGCTATGTCCATATTATAAAAAAACATTAATAGATAAAAACTTAACTAAAGTATTTAATAACATATATTTCTTAACTTTTTAGCTAACGCATTTTGCACTTTTAATAGGCACACAAATTGTTAATTAAAATAAAACAACAGACAACCCACAGAGTAAAATAAACAAACTGTTATTACCATGGAGATAAGAGCGTGAATCGACGCTACGGCGCGCGCAAGGCTATTTCAATTAAGATCCGGCATAATGACACAATGACACCAAGATCACAATTCATTAACGAGTTCAACTCTTAAAAATAAGAATAACATTATTATATTTTATGTCTCCTATAATGCTATATTTCCTAATAACGCAATTATACATAGTCACAAAATAGATAGGTAATAGTACCAGATGGTAGTAGAAATCAGGATAACTAGACATTTTTGAATATTCAAATCAAGCTGATTATATTCCTTTCTATACCAAATTACTACAGACGGAATAATAGTGTTAGAGATACTTGTATAGACATAAAAATAATATTTTCAACACATTTGTACAAAAACTGCATTTACGAAGCCTGTATACACTGTTCGAAAGTTCAAAATTACACACCACACAACGGAATGTGCGGTAAAATAGGTACTCTCAGATAACTACCTGTTGTAAAACCCTTTTATGTGCTGTTTGCAGCCATGTCTACCATAGTAGGGGATCATGGCCTCATCTACACTGTAATGCTCTTCAAGAGGAGAAAACTCTAAGAACCTTTTATTTAGAAGTGTAACTAGGGGGCGTACTTTTGTGTATTTGTCTTGCAAATCCAGATTATCATTGACATGAAGGTGGCGAAAAATAAAGTCAAATCTATCCCTAGTCATAGCCGAGCTGATCAATTCATTCTTTGTATCAGGGGAGTTTTCCCAATACATTCTTCTACGGGGGAGTCATGAATAACTACTAACCAACAATATGCCGATGAAACATTTCATATCTTCAGTGGTTATGTCTCCAGGCAAATTCTTTTTGACAGCATATTTATTGCTCTCTGACACCAACAACGAAATAACATCTTCATCTAAGAAGTTTTCAAACCACTCAATTAGGCGCTTATCTTGGCAAGCGCCTTGAACATCTGGCCAATTCACGGGATTTTTTGCCAAGTCCCGTTTTCTCCATGCGTAGGTACGCCTACGTTTAGTTCGACCTGTAGAATCAGAAGGTTCTTCTTCTGTATCACTCACCATAATCTGCCCTTAAATCATTACTTCAGCCGGTTGAAGCAGAATGTTTCGTGGCAAATTATTCAAAGTTACATTATCTTCTTCACCCGAATCTTCGTCAGTGAGACAGTCAGGATCAACAGGAGGAGGTAGAATACATATCAGTCGTTCTCTATAATCTTCTTCATTATCAGAAACATTTTCTAAAGCATCTAAAATTTCATGCGCAGCTAACGGTCTGTAAAGAAAAAGTTGTATTATTGTACTAAAATCATGTATATTATCCTACTGTCCTATATATAGTACGCTAGTATTTGTAACAAGTTATACGTAATTTATTTATATTATTTTGCTAGAATATTTATTTAGTACAAAAGTTAAGGTTATCAACTAGATATTAACACAGAAAAAAACAACTCACGAGTAAAATATAACTTTTTATACATACCTGTCTTTTGCCATGTCTGCAACGCACTTTTATTACACACTTATAAGGTAAAATATAAGGTAAAAACTGTTAAAATAACTGTCTTTTTATTTTTTCTAATAAAGCTGACACGTTTCTTACTGCAAATCATAAGACTAAATAATCTTAGATAAAGAGGGTATTCTGATATTTTTTTTTATTTCTACTGTCCTAAATATAGGACAGTAGGCTTATCTGGGTTAAAAAATCATTCAGTCGGCCATCAAAGTCTAGTCCAGCAATCGTGATGTAGATGCGCGGCGAGACCGGGGTGAGGGCACTAACCTATGAATAGGTCGTTACATATGGCTAGTCGAATGCAATCCAGCCAGTCATACATTTTGTCACGGCGGCGCCATGACAGCTTCGTAAGTTATCAAAGACCACTGCCTGTATTAATGTTGATCTTTATTCTACAAGAACTGCATTATGAAGTTCTTCAAGAAAAAAGTTTTTAGATTTTTGAAGATTCGGCAACGCGCGAGTGATACCCCTGGTGTTGCAAGCGTCCATAGGCTACGGTGATCGCTTACCATCAGGCGGACCGTAAGCTTGTTTGCCACCTTAGTGGTATATAAAATAAAAAGGTCTAGGCTGTGCTTTTAGTAAACATAAAGACACAGCTCCACGTCCAATAGACCGCTCCTTTTAAAGTCACTCAACAACACACACCACATCACTCACTCTGGGGGTGCGAATCGACAAACAAAAAAGTTTAAGAATCTTGTCTCATTTCTTTTTTCAACTTTTCTCAATATTCTCAACATAGGATCTGAACCGACCTTTGTATCCTCAAGATACCAAACTATTGTTGACATCACACTCAAACCGCAATCAATGGTCAATATCCGCAGCTAGAGAGGGCAAGACAGCCCCTCAGAAGGCATTTCAACAGGGCTAAAAACATAAGATCAGAACATGGCTGGGAAACCTATAAAATAGCGTAAACAGAATACAAGAAACGCATCAGAGCCTGTAATAAGACATGCTGGCTTCGGTTCTGTAACAGTATCGAAGCTGCAAGCGTCAGAAAGATCCTTAGCAGCGAAAACCGTAACTTAGGCTCACTAAAGAATGATGATGTCAGGCAACAAAGCATGCACACTGCTATTAAAAATCCAATTTTCTGGAAGCACAATTACGGACTCCAGTAATCTTCTGACACCATCAGAAGGTGACTGGAGAGCTGTATAGAATATGGTAGACAAGAAAAAAAACAATTTGGCCGATTAAATCCTTTCTCCTCTTTAAATCAGCGGGTCTGGGATGGTATCTTTCCATCCCTTAGTGTCGAGACCCTGGTGCAAATCTTCAGAGCTTACCTCGCACATAATAAAATCCTATTGCAAAGAAGGAAGTCAATATAATCTTTTTACGAAAACCTTCGAGAATCGACTACACAATCGCGTCCTCCTACTTATCAGCCTCAAACGTCCCCACTGTTGAGGCCTTTGTTTTTGAACGTGTGCAGGTGTCCTTGTGATATTTTTCTTCACCGAAAAGCCAGTGGTATGAATATTCAATGTTCTTGAGAAATTAAGACAAAGGGTCATTGTTATACGCCGGCCGGACTTGAACCTTACGCCACTCAGGACGCAAGGAGAAATCAAAACCCCTGGGCCACCACAAAAAGCATACCGACCAATAACCTTACCTCCATTAACCACCTACCTCCTCAAATAGGAAATAGTAATTGTAATAAGCACTTAGAAATTATCGCGTACATAGCTCCCCCCTCTATTAGTAGCAGCTTCCACGTCCGAGTTGTCCGACTTTGGGCAGTTAGATAACTGTAAATGGGTACAGTTGCCATCAGTCGACGTGCCCACGCTGGGCACAATATTTACAACCGACTCGGCGAGAATGGATCATAATCACTTCCGCCACTGCCAAGAAAATGAGTCACTTTTAGTGCCTCGTCTAACTTGGCCAGGGCTTGTCTCTGCTCAGTGCTCGCGCCACCCACTTGCTGTCGCCACGGCTAGCCTCGCCTTGTTTTCGCTCAGCGGCCGGGCGGCCGGTCGTCATGTTAGCAGAAATCGAACCGTGTGCCTAGCTAGATTGTAAGTTTTTAGGGTTCCGTACCACAAAAGGAAAAAAAGGGACCCTTATAGGATCACTTTGTTGTCCGTCTGTCTGTCTGTCGAGACACTTTTTCTCGGGAACGCGTAAAGGTATAACGTTGTAAATTTTTATTAAAGACTAAGGTGTACAGTCCCTTGAAGCTGTAAAAAAATCAAAAAATACTGCCTTAGTACGGCCATTTTTGTTGCATATTGTGTGTGACACAAATAAATCAAAACCTATGGGGTACTTCCGGTCACACACACACACACACACGCAGACACACCCTCACACACACACACACTCACACCAATCTCAAGAAAAACTCAAATAATAAATATTTGTCTTGTGCGGGAATCGAAACCACGCCCCTCAATTCAGCAGTCGGGTCATTACCCACGGAATCACGGAGCCGACGCTTTATTATACCGCTAACTTCACAAACAAGTTTCCAGCCCGCCTGATGTTAAGCGCTCATCGTAGTTCATAGACTCCTATAACGTTATACCAACAAGATGGCAAAGAAGCTTCCGGCTCGCCCAATGTTGAGCTGACCGCTCCTTACGTTAGTCTACTGACGCTTGTAACATTATAAAAACAAGGTGGAAAACGAGCTTACTATTCACCTAATGTAAAGCAACTTTAACGTTATTAGACCCTTGTAACATTACTCACTCCCTTCTTAAAGGATCGCATACTTTAGTAAAAATCTTGACTTAACTCATTGCACTAGCTTAGCGCTAGACCAGTGGTGGGCAAACTTTCTTTATGGGGGGCCAGAAAGTTTAAGAAATTTTAAAAGAGGGCCAGAATTGCAGCAAAAATGCATTTTGATTTGGTATCGGTTCCAAATCATTACTTGTCATATAAAAGTATAAAATATTTTTTATTTGAAATCGTTCAATCAAATAAAATTATAAACATTTTACACTTGCGCAAATGTTACTTACCTACTTAAAAATTACAAATTAACTTTTATTTAAAGGCCCTGCTATAGTCGGTGTGTGAGGTATATAAAATTGATTTTGTTTTGCCATAATATCGTCGAATGCAGGTTCGAGTTGCGAAGTTGTAACTTTCAAAATCAAAATATAGTATTTGCAGGCCATATACTAATTATTTCGAAGGACCGGCGGCGGGCCGGATAAAATCCTTTCGCGGGCCGGAGCTGGACCGCGGGTCGTACTTTGCCCAGCACTGCGCTAGACCATCTGTAAAAGTGCGGAATTTAAGCTTGTGTGTAATTTATCTCTTGTTTTTTTTAATCGGTTTTATTTCGTAGTTATCTTTTTAAAAACAGTACTTACATTGGAACTCTTTCCTTGCATGTCTAGTGAACACTTTTCTTCCTTCCGAATTTTTTTTATTAAATTAAAAGTCGATGAAAACACAATACTTAGTAATGAAAATAATAATACTGTAATGTAATAATTGTAGTACGAAAACAATTTGTGACGACGACAGTACCCTGTCACTACCAACGATCAGTCTGACAACTAGAAGTAGAGGTTATAATATAACCGGAGGTATTTTAGAACATTGATTTTATGGTTCTTCTGCAGTGGCAATACCGAGATTTTGGTTTTTTGTGTACTACAAAAACCACTCAAAAAAAATCAAATACATGGTGTAAGAACAAACAAATAAAAAAATAGTACATTTTTATTGATTGAATATCTTCAAACAGCATTAAACTGAAAGAATCGTAAATTTCTGTTTTGACAAATTATCAAATTAGATCAAAAAAATGTGTGTGAATGTAAAACCAGTTTTTCAATTTTAGTGAAACCAGTTTTGTGACCCCTAGTCATTGTTGCCAACTCGGTTTCAGGTTTTCGGGCTAAATAAAATTTAAAATTTTTATTAAAAATTGATAAAGAAAAGTTGTTATTGTATGTTTACTTTTTTTTTTTTTTTTTTTTAATACCACTTAGGTGGCAAACAAGCTTGCGGTCCGCCTGATGGTAATAATATTGTTGGTATAAGACAAAGAAAAAGTCCGGTCGACTGTAGGCTGTGGTTCAACTTGCGTTCTTGAATAAATAAATAATTTTTTTTGGACATTACACACAGCGCCGTCTGGCCCCAAAGTAAGCATAGCTTGTGCAATAGATACCAGCCAACGGATACAAAAATTACTTTTTTTTTGGAAATACACACATATCATACATAAATACACCCAGACTCAAGACAACCACAAATGTTTATCACATGAATGTTTGTCCAGTGGGGGAATCGAACCCACACTCTCTGCACACCAGCAAGCCACACTACCAACTATGCTGCGAGGGAGTTGAATCTAATCAATTTGCAACTACGATTAAAACATTTCAAACCATTACGATAGAGCAAAAACAACGACAATGTGTTTTGTTGTACGGAAACACCCCAAACTAATGTGTTACTGTTTCTCTTAATAATATTACTAGATGGCGTTGTAGCGGTAATTTAAATGTTAATCCGTAAAACAATTGAACGGTTTTTATTATTTGTTGTTATACTTTCGAGTTCACAATATTTTCACTGCAAGTTTGAATTTTGTATGTATTAGGTTTATTTGGCTTGCGCAAATTAAGACCATATTTCAGAATACCGATCAAAGTTCAAATAGCTCCCAATTCGTTTTTGTCGCAATACTCCTTGTAAATGCCTTCTGTGTAAAGTTCTGTTCAATCCATCAGCACCATCATACTTAAAAGAGTGTTTACAATTTCTGGGTTCTTCTGCACATTGACTTTCCACGACCTTGTTAAAAATCCCCACACATGTTACGCAATATTCTCTTCTACAGTCCACGCAATCAAACTCTGGAACGCTATGCCCTTGAGTGTAAAGCCGTGTCTCCTGCTAGTTGTTTTTGTTAAATTTTACATCTAGCACCTAACATCTAACAGAAATGTTAATGATTTTGACAATTAAAGTTAAAAAAACATGTTAACACGTTATCCGAGGCGGATGGAAAACATCACCCGCGTTCGCCTGCAGGGGGGGTAATTCATTCATTTTGTGTTAAGTATTCGTTGCGTGTTGTCTGATCTGTGGTTCGCTTTGCGCGCTCGCCCGCCATCTTTGCATTAGCTTGCTACTAATGCAAAGCTGTGCTTCTTTATTTTGCTGTGCTTTGGATTTTGTAAAATTTTACATTTGTAGATTCTACATTTTTGTCTAACACTTAGTGGCTAAATTTATTTAGACAAAAGCCATCAATTTCATTTTGTAAAACGTGATTATAAATAATCTCTACTAAACCAAGATAGCTACAACTGGTAACACATCTTCCTCGTCAGAGCTCATCTTGCACACTGAGAAACTAACAAAACAAAACGATACGAAAAAATGACGAGGAGACAGTTTGTTAAAGAAAAGTGTTAATGTTAACATGTTTTGTTAGAATTTAACAAAAACAACTAGCAGGAGACACGGCTTTTAAAAAAATTGATTCATTCTCATTTCCTTAATTTAAACCGATAATGTATTTATTAGTATATATTATTGAAAAAATTAAAATATATATGTATTTATGTTGTATGTACATATTTATTTATTGTAATATATGTATTGATTGACAAGTGTTTCTTGTATGGGGAGCCCCTTAATTTTTTAGCTTTTTTATGTTTTTATTATTTGTTAGATAATCACCCATATTCTGTGAAAAATTCAAGCTTCTGTCTATTTTGGTCTAAAAAACTCTAAAGGTCTGCTCTTTAAGGGACGCACAGACCGACAGACAGACAGCGTAAGCTTAGTAATAGACAGCACTAAGCTTAGTGCCTCCGTTGGCACCCCTGGGTACGGAACTCTAAAAATAAGATTTGCGCATTCAAGGTCATGCCTCAACCTTCGTGCCGGTGTGTGCGCAAGCCACAGAGCAAGGAATACTGGGCGCTGGCCGGAGCGCAATATGGTTCCGAGCTCTGTGGCGCAAGCTCAAATATCAAGCAATCGTTTTAAACTCAAGCGGTAAGGGACGGGAGGAGAAGGGAATACAGACAAATTCACGATTTCCAACCATATCTGCTTCGCTCGCTGTTCGCTGTCCGCTCGTCGCCCGTTCCATTTCAAGGTCGACGACACGCGGCGCAGCGCGGTATGTACGCGGGTGTCAAAGGGGCCCCTCGCCACCCGCGCGGAACGCTCTGACTCCACCCTGCCTAGCCTTGTCCCGCGCGGCGCGTTCGTGCAACCTCGTCTCCCGCCACCCGCCAGTGACGGTTACGTGATACAACAAAGTGGACAAGTTTTGCGATTTTTTATTATTATTTCCCCTTAAATTAGTATTAAAACTAAAAAATACAGTTACTTTATGATGTGGTAGTTAAAGGTAAAGAAGATCATAGGTACCTATACGAACTTAACATGGATTCGCTCGTTTTAGGTATGTATTTGGTAGAAGTTGGCACTGTACCTTAATATTAGTAATATTTTATATAAGGAACTTTGTTTTGTAAATGGTATTATATTATACTAATAAATGTGACTTAGGCACCTACGACTTCGCCGGTTAAAAGAGCTCTTATGGTCTAGCAAAGAAGGGCTACTACGATACAAAAACTCACCATAATTCTGACAATTTTTGAGTACTTACCCTGCACAGTTTATTTCATCTAGGAAAGCTTAGTTATGTGTGTCCTTGAAAATAACATCGACTTATGTTTGGAAAAAATAATAATTAACGTCGACTTATTAAACAATGGTAGGTATCAACCACGCGTCAATGTTTGTGACGTAGGCCGTTGGCCGCATTTACACCGTTTAGGTACACTATATATTTCCCATATCTGTAATTGTTAGCAAGATTGCCACTATATAGGACGCTTTTAAAATGCATCGTCACACGGAAAGACACGATTGTACCGATGTCCACGGCATCACGATAACTAAGGAAATAGACGCTTTTGTAATTTATTACCGTACGGAACGGCACGGCTTACATAAGAATAATAAATAATACAAGTAAAGAAGTAAATCTCGTCTTACTTACCACCTTCACTTTGTGATTGCACTTATGCCGCAATATTAAATAAAAATTTTCTAAACTAGTGGCAGACACTAGAATTAACGCTTTCTGTACGCTAAATTAACTATTTGTATAATAACTAGCGCCAGTTATAAGAGCAGTTCTCAATTTGAATTTCAGCAATTTAAAGTTTGTCTTGTATTGTTGGTTTAATTACCTTTTGAACATTAAACATACAAAAACTACGCTTATAAAGAATGAAGTAAAAAGTAGAAAATAAGCCCGCATACATCACGGGGTAAACGCGTGGGCACTTTTCAACTTTTTAGTTCATTTTTCAAATAAGCGTGGTTTTAATTTTTTTTTATTTTATACTTTTTAGTCTTTGTTAGAATCACGTTTTGTGAACTAAATTTTCACACAAAATTAAAAGTTTTAGAATGGCGGTAAATATTGATGTTCGCAATTAATTATTTTATTGTCACCGAGTTCTAAACTCCCCGAAAATTTAAGCGTTCTAGCTAGTCGGGAAGTGATCGAAATTAAGATTGCAAGAATTGGCCCTTCAGGTGAATCTAATATAAGCGTTGTAAAAAATCATGGAAATCAGTGGCAGGACGCCAGCAGTTATCAGAGTACCTACATAACAAATATATCTACACGTCGAACTGAGAATCACTTTCTTTCTTCCAATAGGTTAAAATCTGAAACGGTATGGACTCGTACTAAAATATTTTAAATATTTACACAGTCGAACATAAGAATTAATTTGAAGTCTTACTTTTTCAAAAAAATTAGAAACAATAGGTAGTTAGCCTAACCTTCTTGAACATGTGACCCCCTTTACTCTCCACTCCCTCCAAATAAATAAATAAAATTACCTTCGCACTGTACCAGGTCAATTACTTGAAAAGTCAGACAAATTACTTAAAAGAATATTAGCGAACGGAACGGACGGATTGCAATATAATATAATGTATATAATATAATAGCAAGTTCTCGTTTTGTGCATTATACAGAGCTTGTATAGTCTGAAAGATAAACTATTAAGTTATTTTCCAGATTCTGAAGCTGTAATAAGGGTAATAAAATAGGATTAATTATTTTGGATACCAATCGGCACAAACACATAACCTGATAACAAAAGTGTAAGAAAATCTTATCGATTTTTCTGCTGATGGCAGGCTAAAATAACGACGAAGAGAAAATAATTTGTGAGCTGAAAAAAGGAGATTTAAAATTATTAGTTCAATCCGCTACTTCTTACCAATGTGAACAGCTAAGAAAAGAAGTAAACTTTAATTATAAAATGGTTTAGCCATCCTCAACAATAAAAAAAGTCTCGTATTTGATATTGGGCTTAGTGTGGACGGCCAGCAAAATGTTGCCGTTATCGTGTTCAGAAATTTGACTGCGTCTGCATGCCATTCTATACATTTCGGTTTCCAACTTTATCATGACATGATGATCGTGTATCCGATCGTGTATAACTATGTTGGAGACCATCCTACACTGCTTGTGCGATCTGTAGTCAACGCTCAAAAACATTCTTTCCTCATCGGTTATTAGCCCGACATATAATGTGGCCTGCCTACTGCCACTTCAGGCATACTAACTATCTTAACTATGTCGGAAACTTAATTTTTTGCGACGATTTTCCTCATTCCGGTGATTACTGCTCAAAATAAAACCTAGTATAGCTCTGTTCATAAGTTGTTAAACGACTAATTATTTGTTAAATGTATTTGCAATATCAGCTATTAAATGACATTGTTCCATACTTTCGGATAAATTTTATTAAAACTATAACATTTATTAAGTTCGAAGTTTAATTTGTTTTAATTTATTAATGAACTAGAATTATTTGTATTCATATATCACCAAAGTGACAAACGAGCTTACGGCCTGCTCGATGCTAAGCGATCACCCTAGGTTAATGGACGCTTGCATGTAACGTCATTTCTCCCGTGTTGCTAACGTTTTAAAAATCTTATCTTTCGCTTCATCAGTCGACGACAGAGTTCATTCCTCAACTGAAGTGAGGATAACCTTCTTGCCGATAGAGAGCGGTGCCATACATGATTTTTTTTTTCTCCATACCACTAAGGTGGCAAACAAGCGTACGGTCCGCCTGATGGTGATCCAGGATGTCTAGCGACCGGGAAATCGGGAAAAACCGGGAAAAAACCGTTGTTTAACATTCGGGAAATTTAAAAAATCGCTTGGCATTAATAAAAAAAATTAGGGAATTTTCGGCAGTGTAGGAAACAACAACAAACACTAGTAGGTGGAGGTGCCGTGGATTATCATCGGCTTTTGTGCTAGTCTCAGTGGCCAAAACTTCTCGTTTAACTTCTCTTACCACGGCTCTTATGGAACATGTGGTAGAGAAAACTGTTCTTCAGAAAGAATAAATGATAAATAAAAAAAACCTGACTAAGAAGGAGAATCTGATACCAAGCAAAAATATTTATTTCTGTTTTTTCGTCAGAGTGGCTCTTAAAAATGCTTCTTCGGGGGGGAAAATTCCTGATGCAAAAGTTAAGGAATTTCGCAGCGACTGCCAACTTATCTTGGTGAAAATGATCCAGAAGATTCAGGAGCGGTCTCCTTTAACTTATAAAATTGTTCGAGAAATATCCTGTCTGGATCCTCTAGTAGTCGCCGAAACTCCTAATCTTGCAACAGGGCGGGTCGATCGAGCGCTAGAGATACTGACCTCCAAAAACTTTAAAGAAATGATCGTTGCAGTGGAAAAGGTTTTAGCTATTTTACTTTTTTATTGCAAAGGATATACTTCTGTTTTACTAATTTGAAAACAAAAGTTATGTTGTATGGTGTATGTATGTACAACAAAAGTTGTATTTCATGTTACTCGTTTTTTTATTGTTTTTATTCGGACTGACTAAACTTAATTAATTTGTTAACTTGTTTATTTTTAAGATAACTCCTTCTGCATTATAATGATGACAATACATTTTATATTATATTGTTGATTTATTTTATGTTACACATATTCATATTTTTTAAAGTCCGACTGAGTAGACTTAATTAATTTCTTAACTTATTTATTTTTAAGATATATGTTCCTTCTGCCTTATTATGATATGGCGGATATTCCGTCTCAGTGGATGTGCCTTTAGGCTCCTTGGACCACTGTCTCGTTCGGACTCAAGTGTCATGCACACAAGCTGATCCATCTGCGCCTGCTAATTGGCGTCGTGTGTGGCATTATAAGTCGGCAGACTGGGATGGATTGCGAGAATTTTATGCAACGTACCCGTGGAGGCAGATCTGCTTTAGCTCAGAAGATCCTGACGTCTGCGCAGCCGCAGTCACTAAGACAATCCTCGCTGGTATGGAATGTTATATTCCTAACCCCCGAGAAGCTTCCGGCGTCGAAAAACGACCCTGGTTTAATAGGTCTTGCAGAGAAGCTAAAATTCTTAAGCAAACTGCATATGAGGCTTGGACCAGGGCTCGTAATAATAAGGATCCGAATATTTCTGAGGTAAAACGCAAATTAAATGCTGCCTCGAGCTTCAGTAAGAAAGCAACTGCCAGAGCAAAATTCCAATTCATCGGCAAAATAGGTGGGCGACTAGAGCTCTTCTGGGAGTCGTGCTTTCTGGTCGCTTGCCAAAGCTGCCGAAGGGAACTTTTGCCAGTCGTCGTTACCACCACTGCGAAAGACCGATGGTGACTTGGCCCATAGTGCTAAAGAGAAAGCCGATCTACTGGGCAGTCTCTTTGCCTCAAACTCGAATATGAACGATGAAGGCGTTGTACCTCCTACTATACCGTGGTGCGGTAAGACCATGCCGGAAATCTCCATAAAACAGCCGTAGGTCCGGCGGGCGTTGCTTTCCCTAGACGTTCATAAGTCGAGGGGGCCAGACGGTATACCTTCATGGAAGACTGCGAATGTGCACCCAGTGCCCAAAAAGGGCGATAGATCAGATCCATCGAATTACAGGCCTATCGCTATTACCTCTCTCCTCTCAAAGGTGATGGAGCGTGTGATCAACACACAGCTTTTAAGATACCTAGAAGAACACGACCTGGTCAGTGATCGTCAATATGGCTTTCGCCACGGTCGCTCGACTGGTGACCTTCTAGTGTATCTATAACGGAACGACCGTTTCCGGTGGTCCGTCTCCGGTAAGGGACCGGATGATGTAGGAAACGATGGAAGTTTCTAGGCATCCGCTCTTAGGTCCATTACCACTGTGGTAATTTAAATTCAGTGATCAAAGAATCTCTAGATGTTTGACATCGCTTAGTATAATATTTTTTAGATACATATATGTTCCTTCTGCCTTATTATGATGACAATACATTTTATGTTCTATTCTATTATCAATTTATTTCATGTTCCACATTTTTAAATTTTGACTGAGTAGACTTAATTCATTTCTTAACTTGTTTATTTTTAACGGAAAATTACTGTCGGGAAATTCAAAAAAATGGGCGGGAAAAATCGGGAAAAAACCGGGATATTTTTTCTGACTTGACACCCTGTGATCTATGCATCCATGCCTGATAGCGGTCACCGTTGCCTATGGACGCTTGTAACACCAGGGGTATCACTCGCGCGTTGCTGACCCCTCAGAAATCCAATAACTTCTTTCTTGAAGAACCCCATACTGTAGTCCTTAGAGAAAACCTTGGCAGGGAGCTTATTCCACAACCGAAGCGTTCGTGGGAGGAAGTTTCTCTGCAACCGCATTGTACGCGACCATTTCGGCTCAAAGTGTGAGAAGGAATTCCCTGCCGATGGCGAGCGATGCGATGGTAGAATGCAGCTATGCTGTGGACATCATTTCGAAAAATTCTTTAAAATGCAACCCAGTATGTAATGAGTCACTCAGGGAGGCAAAGTCTGTTCTCAGACTGAAAAGTTCAATACTACTCGTACTTAAGAGTTTGTGATCCTCGACTATTCTCACAGCTCGTCTTGATTTCTTTGTTCCAGCTACATGGAAAAATACAGAATTGTTTTTTAAAGGTTTACTTAAAAACTGCGATACTTTGCAATTACAATACCTTTAATCAGATGTTACGCGAAGAAAATTATTATTTGTAATTGACATTGAAATAATAGGTCGGGGAAAAAGTTTCTTTGCATTTTTAAGAAATCTTAAGGGAGCTAAAGAGCGAAATCACTAATTTTGACAGAAAGAAAAATACACATAGAAAATAGCGCGAAACAACATTTTACTAATTTGTTTCTTTTTTAGAAATATAACCCTTTTTATGTCATCAAAACTAGCCAGATACAAATAGTCCAGCCAAAGAGATTATTTTACAAGTTTATTCATACTATATGCAAAAAGACTTTCCCCGACCTATTATGTTTACGATTCGGTCTAAATGAGGATCAGTATGCTCGTGTCGTAGCTGGTATTAGCGGGGCGGGGCCTCTATTTTGCTCTGTGCCGCTACAGCTGTAGGTACAGCTTTCTGCGAGAGAGATGTAACATTAAATACCATAATCTTAAATAAAAGTACAACTCAGGATACGTAAAAGAAGATAAATTTTAATTTCAGGTGAAAATGATCATTGCTATTTTGATTAATTAATCATATATTACATTATAGGCAGTTAATGTAAAACCATGAATAAAAACAATCAAATAGAAGTGAAACCGTGCGTCAAGGTCAAATTATATCGGCGCGTCAGTGCGGGCTGGCCGTTTATTATTTTTAATTTTTTATTTTCATCAGTTTAAATACGTCGAAAATCAATTGCAGTTTTAAAACTAAAATGGAACATAATCTTTGCTCAGTGTGCGAATGCAACAGCAGTACATACGCAAATAAAAAAAATGTTTTTTTTTTCTGCTTCCGATGATTATAAGCGAAATTTATTCACTTACTGACTAATCATAAAAAGCACTAGGCTAAAATTTAGATATATTGGATTTCTTAACCTCCACTGGGCAGCGTTCAAAAACTCACTCTGTGCTATCTCTTTTTGTTACAGTACAGAAATGTATTTGCTATCCTACTGCCAGTTTTACCTGGGTTAACCCGAGTTGGGTTTATGAACGCGCCTCTAAGAAACGATTTTACAACAGAGAGGGGGCCAGAAGGTGCTTGAAATTTTGCATCATAGATCTGTTTTTTTTTAATTAAGGAAATTAAAGGTTGAAGACAGAATATAAATAAATTATTGTATTACCTGGAACGAATTAAGAGGACTATCAGTTTTATATCACGAAAGTTAATACTGAAATACCGAAAAAATCGAAAAAAAAACCACAGGCTATCACAAAGCCTATGTTAGTCTGTACTATGGACTGCGTAATAGCCTGGCAAAATTGACCATACTTTAGAAAGAGCGAACCTGTGATCTTTTTTGCTCTTTGTATAGACCTCAGTTTTGCTTCCTCTTACTTACTTACTTTTGCGACCATTTTTTTTACATTTGGCTAGGAGATGCTTTGTTCAGTTCTCTATGTCTATGACAAAACCTAATGAAGGAAAAAATAAAAAGAATGAAAAAGACAAAAAAAAGCAAAAAAGACGAAAAAATAACAAAAACTACAATAAGGATGATAAGGAAATTAAAAAACAGAAAAAACAAAAAAAAAAAAAGAAAATTATATTGATCGTAGACTGGTAGTTTCTTTCTTTATAGAAGTGATAGATCTCATCAAGATTTTCATTTAAGAAGAAAACTGTCAAACTAAAGGCCTATATCACTGTAACTACCGATCTTAGACCAGTAGTTTCTTACAAAAGAAGATCTAATCAAAATCTCTGGACTACAGGAGACGATTTCTTAGGGTAAGGGAGTCTGTTTCAGCTCAATTTGGAACGTATATCGATAAATATTAGGTCCTTACATATGAAATTGATGTTTTATATGGAAAAAAGCAAAACTTTCAGCTCAATTTGGAACGTATATCGATAAATATTAGGTCCTTACATATGAAATTGATGTTTTATATGGAAAAAAGCAAAACTAAACGGTTTTTTACATTTTTTTATTTAATCAATCAAAGTAGGTAACGTTGTGATCTATGCACTTTTGCCATTTTATAGGGAGTTCATTGATTCCTTTGCTGAAAAAATTGCGGGAGCGAGAATCAACAAAATATTTGAAGGTGTTTTGGACTGCCTTATCTGAATTAAATTTTTTTCCAATTTAGTGATTATCCAAATTCCGAAAAAAGTGATAATCGGTTGGAACTAGGTCCGGGGAGTATGGTGGGTGACGGAAACATTCCAATCCTAGCTCCTCTAGTTTCGCCACCGTCTGTTGTGCAGTGTGTGGTCTAGCGTTGTCCTGAAGCAGCAGTGGGCTAGATTGTTGGTTTGCTTCACTTAGTTCATGCGGTAACCATTTTTCAAGCTTTTTCACTTTTGCAGTTTGTTTCAAATGATTCAAAATGGCTTTATCACTCACACCGAAGCCAGCAGCTAACTCTGAGGTGGTTTGAGATGGATCCGGTTCCACGATTACTTTCAATTCCTCATTGACAATTAGGGTCTCCGGCCGTCCACGAGGTTTGTCAAATTTTCCAGAACGAAAGCGTTGGAACCAAAAACGTACTGTGTTTTCTTTTACAGTGGCTTCTCCGTACACATCATTAATCCTTCGAGCTGCTTCTGCAGCGCTAGTGCCAAGATGGAATTCGTATTCAAAAATAATGCAATATTTTATGTTTTCCATATTGAGCACTGAACGATGTCAAAGCGAAATTGAATGACGCGAAAACAAATGAATTATTATATTCGAAACACAAATAGACAAGCTTAAAATTGAAATAAATTTGAATTTGGGAATCTTAGCTTTTTGAGATCAAAGTGGCCAATTCTATAAAACATCAATTTCATATGTAAGGACCTAATATTATAGTATATATTAGTTCATGCTCTTTAAAATAAATCGCAAATCAAAGATATGTGAAATCTAAGTCGTAATCCTTAGATTACTAGATATATAGACTATTTAGTGAAATGCCGAGTAAAACGTTTGCCCAATCGATAGTTACTCAATATAGTTCATACAATTTCTGAATCGATTAATTGTGCAATCCACAACCTATCATCCCCCGACCGCCCTCGGCACGGTCGAAAAACTATTGTTAGGCGGCCTCAGCACGTACCAACGGCCCCAGACGTTATTGGATTTTTGAAGGGTCGGCAATGCGCGAGTGATACCCCTGGTGTTACAAGCGTCCATAGGCCGCGGTGACCACTTACCATCAGGCGGACCGTGTGCTTGTTTGCCACCTTGGTGGTATTAAAAAAAAAAAAAACTTCTCGCCCCCCACTCTCTCGCAATCGCAACCGCGTAACGGGGAACTCCTCTCCTGGCGCTGACTCACCCTCGGGTTCAAGGCTCACGCTGGTCAAAGGTACGACCCCAAGGGCGACAACCCAAGGCGAGGCTTCCCCCGACTCCTTCAGAGTCTCGCCCCAAAAGCCCGGTGGAGCATTAATGGCTTCATCAGCCAACTGCATAGTCAGTCAGAAAAAAAAAGAACAGGTTGCACTCCGGGAGTGCCGGCAGAAGTGAAAACGTACTAGCTATTTACTTCCCATCATGTCGTATACATATTTATTTATTATAAATAATAATGTTTGTTTATTATCTTTTTTGACGTAGTATATTTGACTTCTCAATCTGTCATACAATTAAAATCCCATATCCAACCTCCCTGTACTATTCATAATCGCCATATACTAAAAATATAACTAACCTAATGTAAATAAAGGTCACGTGCCCTAACGCGAGTTCCGTCTTACGAATTTTCGATCAGGTCACGTGTCCTGACGCGAGTTTAACATTTTTAACCCATCATAAAAAAAGTGCACAACGCCGCTGTAGAAGTTTTCACTTCAAAAATCAATATAGTTCTGCTTCAACTGTCATTGGAATCATGTCTATCAAGTTTCGTATTTTCTGACGTTTACTTGTATGCGTTACTAGGCCATACTTTATAGTTGCGTACACAAAAAAGAGACGTTTGTCAGATTGTCTTAACCACAAACTATTAGTTAGGTATTGATTTTAAAAATTATTTCAATAAAAAAATAAGTTACTTTGTAAATTTAAAATTTGGATTTACGCTTATATACACACATGTTAAGACACTGATGTATCAATATACATAAGTATCTAAACATGTATGTTGCCTTGTTTGTTTGTGTTCGTCCAAGTGTGTTGAATTTTTGGTCAGTTAATGTGCCCTCGCCAGGAAGGTTTCTAAATAAGTTAACTGAGAGCGGAAAGGAGAAACGGGGAATCAGGGAAAGGGAAAGGAGAGGTTATTTTAATATTCTATGAAAAATAAATACATAATTAATTACTAATATCAACAATAATCGTTAATAATGATCGATTATCAACATCGCCCCAGCACTAGATCTGTTACTGTGACAGCAGTCCCACGACTAAAGCTATATTTTACAAACTATAGTTATAAATAACTTTTTCTAAAAATGTTAATTAGTATAATCTTAGGTTTTGTATGTCTATGGATAAAAGGCGAATGAAGCAGTAAGTTTTCATACAAATTACTTAAAGACTTTATAAGCTAATTAATTATCGCTTATTTTTGTAAAGAAATTAAGGCAGAAGTAAGCCTAAAAAGAAACTCACCCGTTTATTCAAAATTTTGAACTTGAAGAATCTGGACTTGACGAATGTGGCTGCAACCTTAAAAAAATACAAAAACGAATGTTTTGGTCGTTATGCGTATATTGGTAAACATGCGTATTGCTCGGCATGCATTTTAATAATAATAATAATTTTGGACACATCACAAAGCTTCATCTGGTCTTAAACTAAGCAAATCTTGGATTATGAAAACCAGACAACGGATACAAATAATTATGTACTTATATTTTCTTGTAAATACATACATAAATACACCCAGACACATATGTTAATCACATAATTGTTTTTCTTGTGTGGAAATCGAACCCACACCCTGTGCACAGCAGCTGGCCTCACTACCAACTAGAGGCTTTAAGCGAGCTCTAAATTCAGAAGAAAGAGGAACCAAAAAATATAAATGTATATAGTAAGTAATATGTTATTTTGTTTCAGATACGGATGAAGACAGCAACTCAAGCATTGAAGACATTAAAGACATGGAATGTGACGACGAGTGTGATACTTTGCTTATACCTGTAAGAAAAGTCACCATTGAACCTGTCGATGAACCAAAATTCAATTTTGACAGAACACTCTTGGTATATACTACTAAATTGGAAGAAATGAGTGTTTTTAATAAAGAGATTGAATATGATAATATTAAAAACTTGTTGGATGATATTTTATTTGAAAGTTTACCAAAGACTAAAAACAAGAGACCTTACATTGCTCGTTCAATTAGACTTCAGAAAAAAATGTACAACGAAATGATTAAAAAGCTTAAAATCATTAGACAAAAATCAAAGTTCCTCACTGATTTAAGTGATGGCTTTGAAAATTGTAATGTTGAAACTATAAAGGAAATGACACATAAGACTCAAGCGTCACTTTATGAAGCTCTTTCCACAGATAATGCTACTTTGCCTTCTAGAGCAATAAAAGACAATTCAGTTATTTTAGATAATGTTATAGGCGACGCAACCAATTTAAACAGTAACGAAATCATTGATATAAAATCTGAACCACATTTCGATGACGTTGTTTATGAAGCAGAAATGTTTTCGAGTGTGATTGATACAGCAGTCAATGTTACTTCAATAGCTAGGTGCCCAAGAAATAGTTTAAACAATGTTTACCGCGATTCTGAGCCACATATTAAAATTGAAGATTTATGTAAACCGGTTAGCGTAGTACTTAAAGATTTCAGAAAAAAAAAATCAGCAATAACACAAGAAATGTTTATCAATGAGGATGATCGAACATTGGGTAAATTTAAACCGAACAAAATAGATGAAAGTAGTAAATATAATGTAACAGAATCAAGCAAAAGGCTCGATGGCAAAAATAAGTTGTCCAAAATAACAACATCGCATGATGGTCAACCGGAATATTTAGGTGTATTTAAACAGTTTATTAGGCTTTTACCAGATTCTAAAAAAGATTTATCGGTACCTAAATATGAAAGTCCATTATCGTCTGCCAATAATAAAATAAAAAAAAATAAAACAAATCAAAATACTTTAGTCAAAATCTCAAATGTATATTCCAAGGACATTGATTTATACTGTATTAACGAAACTGGTGGCTTGATTGACTATTATAAGGCTAATAAAAATAATCTGCCAGAATTATTAAACAGCTGCCCTGAGTTCAGTGAAATATTGAGCAAAGAAATATGTTGCTGGCACAAAAGAGAGGAATACATTAAGAGTATTGGAACCAAACGTATAAATGCAGCAACCCAAAAAATTTTAAGGAAACCTCATGGGTGTAGTCCAGGCAAGTGTAAATGTTGCTGCAAAAAATATGATTCAGATAGTACCGAAAAAAATTACACGCTAGAAGATAAAAAACTAAATGACTTAGAAAATAAAATATCCAAAACAACTGTTCAAACAAAAGAAAAAGTTATAGATAATAAGGAACAAATCAATAGTGTTAGCCTAAAAGGTTTACTAACCAAACAATGGAAGCCACCTAACACCTTAATAGACAGAGCTATGGTGTTTGAAAAATGTAAATCACAAAAGAAAACTCACGTTATTGATTTAGGTGAAGAAAATTCCTTAAGAAATAGACTTATACAAATAAAGGATCTTGTAACGGATCAAATGGAATTATATGAATTAGGGGACAAGGGTGAAATAATTACTCATTTTAAATATTCTATAAGTAAATTTTCTTCTGCAATGGCCCAAAAGCTATTAGATGTGACAAAACCTAAAATTACGGGTTCTGTGTGTTGTTGGGTAAAAAGGGAACTTATTATATCTAAATTGATTGCCCAAGGTATATCTTTGAATGTAGTAAATTTCATTAGAACTTCGCATGCGTGTTCAGATACAAACTGCACATGCTGTTGTTCTAAATCCAAATTTGAAAAAAAGGGAGGTTTGAGGGCTCTAATTGATATTGATTTACCCAAAAGGCCAGCTCATACTAGGTTTTTTACGAAAAACATAGAAAAAAGTATTAAATCAAATTTGAGTTTAAATAAAGATACCAAATCCACAGATATTCCAGCATATTATAAATTAAATTTTTTACCAATGAAGACCAATAATGTCAATAAAGATGTAACGCAGCCAAAAGCTTACCCTAATAACCATAATCAGGTGAATTTAAACAAACAAGATAAATCTATATTGAATCTGAACATATTGGATAAAAATAATGTTGACCACAATTACAAGATAGATATAATGGATATCATGACTCAAAATCTGGAAAAAATTATTGATACTCCTGAAGTTCCTGCGGGCGTTGATTCTTCCTGCGTGCGACAATGTATAAGCACTATTTTAGACACGTTTAAGGGTGTACGGCTAACCATCAATAATGAGGGTAAAGTAGCAGCAGCGCTTAATGCTCCTGTCAATTCTCTGACTACTTCAGAATTAAGAGTCCTTGCTAGTATAATTTCCTGTGCGCAAACCCAAGTTGATTCTCTAGGTTTGTTACCTGGATCAAAAACTGCTAAAACTTTCATTACCCAAACAACAACTGCTGAAACTTCCATAACCCAAACAACAACTTCTGAAACTTCTGTTAGCCGAACAACAACTGCTGAAACTTCCATTACCCAAACAAAAACTTCTGAAACTGCCACTAGCCGAACCACAACTGCTGAAACTTCAATTACCCAAACAACAATTGCTGAAGCTTCCATTAGCCAAACAACAACTGCCCAAACGTCTAACAAAAAAGTAAGTACAGTTAAAATACCATCGCAGAGCTTTAGACTAGAAACATCTAATAAAAAATTGATTGGCAATAACTTTTCTATAAATTTAACAGAAAAACCATCTAGGGTTACACTTTCAACTCAAAGAGTCTCAACTTTTAAATTGACTACTGCACCCAATTTAACAGAGAAACCGCCCAAGGCCTCACTTTTAACTCAAAGAGCGCCGATCTTTAAATTGAGTCCAACACCCAAACCCTCTAAATTACTAGTTGAATCATTTGCAAATTACTTGAGCACGAAGAAACAAAACTTTCAAGATTCATTTCTCTCATATACGTCTCCTTCTGTAAACACAGAAACAATAACTCCCATAATTGAGAATGTTTTCTCATTAAAATCTGTCGTACCTGCTGAAGATGCAGCAGAATCCAAAATTGACTGGTATAAAAAACCAAGCAATACACACGAAACAAATGAATATAATGTTTTACACACAACAGCCGATAAGTCAACTGAGACTGGAGGTGTATACCCGCTAACAAATGTCATGAAAACTTATGGAGTAAAACGGAAAGAAGTAAATAAACAAACTAATCCTTCGAAACGGCTAAAAGTTCTTTCACCCAGTGAACTTGTAGCTACACCCCCGAATGATGGCAATAGTAATCTTATGAGTTTGGCCAAGCCAATAATACCTCCGTTACTGTATTTGGCTAATAATAGCGAATCTTGCAATTCAACAACACATAATGTGATAAATCAATTTCCAATCAGTGTGATTCCACAAACAACTTACACTAGTAATTTAGCAATTCAATCAGTTTTTCAAGAAACTGAACCCTTAGCAAATATTCCAAGTAAACAAGAACTTAATGATGTATCAATAAACAATATTAGTAATGTTGCGCCTGCAGTTTTATCGAAAATACATTTAACTAGTAAAAATAATAATTTTTTGCATGGTATCACCCCCAACACAAATATACTACAGCAAAACAATAATATTATACCAGTTGTAATTTCAGATCATACAGATCTGCCTATTGTTACTAATAATCTTAGTTCCATATTTACTTCACCATCATCACAAGTGGTACAATTTGTCACACAACCAGTTCTCAGTGCAAGTGGCCCCGGAATGTTGTTAATTTCACCCATGACTTTTACTTCACAAGTACTAAGTTCAGCGTCAGAAAATAATCAGAAAGCACTTGAAAATAATAAAACAGATCCTCTCGAACAATTAACAAATAACTCGGAAACATCAAGTTTTAACCAACCTATGATTGATGTAACTGAGTCAGATGTTAACATAAAAGAAGAAGAAATTAATGATGATGTTGATAACTTTGCCACTTGCCATGACGAATGTATTTTAGGCGTATAAAAACCATTTGAAATTATTGATTTTAATAATAACTTGTTTGTTTTGTGTAACACAGCAATTGTTTAACTAGTTATCTATGTTAACAGTTAGAATATTCCAGAGTAACATTTTAATGCATATAGATAGGTGTTCAAATTTTACTTCTATTTTATTTATGATATGTGTACAAATTGTTATAAGTGAAACTATAGCTATTAAGAGTAAAGTGTTTAAAACCAGCTCCGGGTTATAAATATAGTGTTACTTTAGTAAAATTACACTTTTGAAACATGGTTTGTTTATTTTATTGCATCGATTCAAAGTTGAGTTTAAAACTAAAACATTGTATGGTTGTGTAACAATTTCATATGTAATAATTAAAAATTATTTACAAATTTGAGTAATTTGTCTATTACAACCTTGTGCTATAATCAGTCCATTTTATTATAATTTTTACAACTTTACGAAGTAACGACTTCGAAAGCTTATAACTCGTACAAAATCCATATACATCTAAGAGAAAGAGAGCGCATAGAGATATTTGAGCATCGGATGTTTAGGTTTTGTCGGCATGCGAGGCGCTGTAATGGCCAGCGTAAGCTGAACTGTCCTAAAGGCATAAGTTTAGAGCGACCAGTATAACGTAAAACGCAGCGCCAAAGAGAATATACTGGCGCAGCGCGATGTGACCTCATACCCTTGAAAGCGCATAGCGCATTGACGCAGTGTTGCCAACTTTATTTTAACGAATCCACAAATTGTGGTGTCGTAACCCACCAGACCACTAAATTTGGCGATCCCTCAAACCACAATAATCAAAATAGACATTTGAGACAATCATCTTAGGAAGAATCGGCTTCTACAATTTCTTAAGACCGAATAATTTCCAAATAATAATTTCTAAAGATCGAATAATAAAACGAAGTAATTTTAGTTCAATATTCGAAAGGATGTTGAATATTAATTAATATCTGGAAGACTGAACTTTGCTCGTTTTTTTTAACAACGCCATCTATTGTCAAGTAGCATTAGTGTTGCTGTGTCGGGAAAAATAAGTATTACTACTCGCTAATTGATGTCAGGAAGAGTCATATTTTTCGGTTTATCATTGCCTAAAAACACAGATAAAATGACGATTTCTAAAAATAAAAACCTAGCTAGTTCGATTCATCGCCCCCGAAACCTCCAGCATACAAATCGTTGGGGCCGTTTTCCAGATTCAGATTATATATACACAAAAATTGCTCGTTTAAAGGTATTAGATTAATTTTGCTTTGTTTAATCAAAGTACTCAGTACTAATACCATAAGTAAGCAATTTTTGCGAAAGGTGTGGTAAGGCGCTACGGCGGGGAAGAGGACTCTTGCCCGGGGTGCGGATTGAACTGAATAATAGTTGGAGTATAGATTATAATATTGTTAGTGAGTTTAAATTTCGTTAACAGTCACTAGTACTTACTGGTCGGGGCGCACTTTGATACCAAGTATGGTTTAAATATGTTTTTAGACCATTATGCAGTTTCCTACCTACTATGTCGAGAACCCCGATTAATGTAAATCGTGCTAGTGGTTAAATGTCGTATCTTACCAGTAACTGAAGCAACCTAAGCCACTAGAATAATCCACTAGCCACTAAATCCCAAAATATGTAAGCTAAAAGGTAAGTCTATACCACCAGATGTAGTGGAAAATCTACTGACTTGGCAATACTGCCAAAGAGTATTACGCAGTGACACAATTTATAGGTATAAGAAAATTAGATTAATGTTACATCAGATTGTACATATATGTATATATTACATACATATTTAATTTTTAATCAAATATTAAAATCTGTTCTGTTTCCCTAGGGTCTAGAGTTATTTATCTTGATTCCGGTGGCTTTTTAAGCTATTGCATAGCTTCTATCGCGGGCCTTGAGCGCGGGGACCGAATCCAGAAATTCCGTAACGAAAAAACCTCACGCTCCCCACTCCGACGGGCAAGGAGGTGTGGCTTGAAGCCGTGCATCGTCTAACGTCGTTTTAGTTCGGCAGTCTTCGACACGGCGTTGTGTGCGATTAGACGTATTGTACGACTCTACGAAACTCGCACGAATCGAGACGAGCTGCTCCGAAATCGGACGAATACATAAGCAGCTGTTTATGAGAAAGTATATAGGTGTATAGGTATTTATGTACAACAGTGAATAGCTGTACTAGTAAAATTTGTGTATAAAGTGTTTTGAATATGAATGAACAAAGTGCATTTATTATTAATGAAGAAAGTCACGAAAAAATAGTGAAAGAAAATGAGTGAGTACTCTATATACATACATTTTATTATTATCACAAATGCAGTATTAATTTTGAATTGAAAATATAATACTGCTATAAAGATAACCTAAATTTTTGATATTAAAATGAGCGATATTAAAAGTAGCCCTCTTTTATACACACAAACACACACACGCGTATAGTTTAAATTCTCAATTTAGATTCTCAATATGTATATATATATATATATAAATAAATTCATTCTTCATTATGTATATAACAGAAACCATCAAACCAAGCACGTGTACTATTCAGTACCTTTGTTTTTGGTGTATAGATAATGCACATGAATGCCGCGCAGAGAAAGTATATATGATATTATATCTATATAAATGTACATCGCGCGAAATTCGATAATCACTTCTTAATATTGTTATTTTTTTTTTTTATAAATGAATATTGTTTTGGTGTGTCATTACACTATTTATACCTATTATTTATACCTAGATATTTTCGTTTTATAGAGAAGAAAAGCGTAAAGAGCTAAAAAGAAAAAAAACTAATGCACGTCAAAGGGCATATTATCAGCGTCAGAAAGATTTGAAGAAAAATGAAGAAATAATAAAAACAGTACCAAAATCAAATGCTGAACGTCAAAGGAAATTTCGTCAACATAATGCAGAAAAATCTTACATGGATATGTAAGTTGATTTAATAATAATATTTTTAATTTATTTATTTAAAAACACATTGTAATATATGCTTCAATATTATTTAATTTAACGATTTCATAATTTTGTTTACAGAAAAAGACGAAAATTGTGCAGTAATGAAGAGAATATCGTGCGATGTAGCGCTGTTGAAAATATAGAAAATGTAACGCTACAAGAAAATCAATTTCACAGCCAACAACTTCATATTTATGAACAGCGTAATGAATGCATTACTCCCGAAGTTATTCTACACAGAAACACAGGAATTCCTGGCGATGTTAATTGTCTATTCCACTCGCTGATAAGTGTTTTGCAACTTCAAATTGAGAGTTGTGACTTGAGAAATCAGTTTTTTTCTTTATACCACTTAGGTGGCAAACAAGCCTACGGATCGCCTGATGGTAAGCGGTCACCGTGGCCTATGAACGCTTGCAACACTCGCGCGTTGCCAACTCTTCAAAAATATAATAACTTCTTTTCTGAACAACCCCATACTGTAGTCCTTAGAGAAAATCTTGGCAGGAAGCTCATTTCACAACCATTTCGGTTCTAAAGTATGAGAATGAATTCCATGTCGATGGCGAGCGGTGTAATGGTAGAAAGTAATGCCGTAGGCATCATTTCGAACAATTCCTCGGAACACATCCCATTGTATAAGCGGTAGAACACACACAGGGAGGCAAAGTCTCTCCTCACACTTAAAGGCTCGATACGGCAAATGAGTTAGGGACCAAATTTTCCCCTCCCCACAACAGAACTCGGGATGTTTGCCCGACCCGTGTAATAAGCGTCTCCAGTACTGTCATCTGCATAGCAATGTATGTTGTTGATGTTCAACATGTCATTGATATGCAGTAGAAACAGCGTAAGAGACAGCACAGAGCCTTGCGGGACACCAGCATTGATGTCCATGCTATCAGAGCAACTACCGTCAACTGCGGCTCGTATGCGTCTGCCGGACAAAAAGCTAGCCACCCATTTGCACAAACCCTCGGACACTCCGTAAGATGGCAACTTCGATAGAAGACCCCGGTGCCAGTCCCGATCGAACGCCTTTATTATGTCCAGGCTACATGCCAATGCCTTCCCCTGAATCTCAATGGCTAGTGCCCATCGGCGTGTGAGATACACTAGGTCACCAGTCGAGCGACTGACTAGGTCGTGATTTCTAGGTATCTAAGAAGCTGTGTGATGATTACACGTTCCATCAGCTTGGAGAGGAAGGAGGTAATAGCGATAAACCTGTTATTCGATGAATCTGATCTATCGCCCTTTTTGGTCACCGGGTGCACATTCGCAGTCTTCCAGCGTATATTTATGTATACATTCTCACAATTTTTTCTGCAATAAATTTCTTGCGAGAACGTCGCTGGCCCTATGATAATATTGCCATAGCGTAATAACTACTAATAATAAGCGAACTTCTTTTTTTCGGCGCATAATGCCATCAAATGGCTAGACACTGTAAATGTGTCAGGGTTGTCACAAAAAAAATACAGATGCGTTACTAGAGATTGAAATGTTTGTATGTTCAAATTAATGCGTTTGTATGTGTCGTTATTAATTAGTCAGTTCTAATAAAACATCACCTTCGCAATTAATTATATTAATAATACAATAATTATATTATTATATATTATTATGTACTTCACCACGAGCCCAAGCGAGTAAATAAAACCCAGGTGAAACAGTTTATTTATGTTTAGGGTCCAGTACCCAAAGGGTGCCAACATAATGCTATAACTAAGCCCACGCTCTGTCTGTCTGTCTATCCGACCATTAAAGGACTCTATATATTAGACTAAAATAGGTAGAAATAGCATGAAATTTTCACAGAAAATGTGTTATAATGGTAGAATATCTAACAAATAATAATAAGATAAAAAAAATTAAAATTTAACCGATGTATGTATGTAATATGGGGACAACAACCACATTTCTGTTGTTTTTGCTCCATCGAAACAACAGCAATATTTATAAAATTTATACTTGCAATGAAAAATAGTGTGAACTCTTAAGTATAACAACAAATAATAAAAACTGGCCAGGTGTGAAACGGGCCCAAGCCTTTACCATCTAACCGTTTACTATTATCGTTACAGCGCCACCTAGCTATTATTAAGAGAAACAGTAACATATTACTTTATGTGTGCGTAGAAAAATATTTTCAAAGTTAAGCAACGTTGGGCTAGGTCAGTAATTGGATTAGTGGCACACTTTTTTTTTTGTGTTTGTAAATTTCGTAAATTTACATGCGCGAAATTAACATCGGTCAGGTGCGAGTCGAACGAGTGCATCATTCCCAACTAGAAATAGAGACTCAATAACATTTGTTTATATAGAGGTATCTCAAATTCCATGGAATTGTGTTATAGTATTTTATACAAAAGTTTAGTTGTATAATACTTTAGTTATTTAATTTGGTCCAGAAAACGATTACACGCTCAAATTATATAATCACCTTATAACAGTCGCAGCTGTGATCTTTATGGAACTCTTTGTCGTTCAAACGAAAAATATATGATAATCGTGTGATAATGGTTATCGTAACGACCACGTTAAGACTTTTTGACAGTTAAAAGACTCTAACAAGATGAACGCATACACGTCACAATAATTTCTTTTATAAGACTAGGTATAGATAGATCTCGACATGTTTAGCATATAACGCTCATAAATTTTCCTCCTACATAACGTATTGTCATATACACATTTCATATAAGAACTTCAGACGATGCGTACACGATATTATTTTATACAATATTTGAAAGATAAAATTTTAAAAAGCTCATATAAGTTGTTGTAATAGACATTTTGATTATTTAATGGTTTAACCAATATTTTTTGTGCTATGTGTTTTCTTTTTTTTTACGGTACCCTGAAAATGGCAGACACTAAATGTATTAAAGTTGTGTTATATGACCTACAGTTATAAAATTTCCTTTAATAGTTATATCATCACTACATTACATGACTTTTATAAACGTATAACTATTCTTTTGATCTGTACAAGCATCCCACGTTTACCGCTCACCCAGATTCATCTTTGTCTTTTTACCTATCCCTGTGCGAACTTTTATCTCAATCGGTTACACCGTTAAGGCGTGAAGGAAAGACAATCATACTCATTTTCGCCTGTATAATATTAGCATGGATTCGCCTTATTTACTACTACCTTTTGCCTGCGGTTCCACCCGCCCTTAATTCAGTTATCGGTGTAAAATATAAACGGCAACTTCTCAATCATAGAAAAATCTCTATGACAAATTTTATCTTAATCGGTACAGCGGTTTACTCGTAAAGAGGTAATAGCCAGACAGAGACAGTAACTTTAGCATACATAATATTAGTATGGATTCGAAAAAATACAACCAGTCAGTGAGTTTAATTTAAGTAACCCTAAATTTTTATCTTTAACAATTTAATCTCAAAACTGTATGGTGACTTATTTAAGACAACTATCTGTAAAATTTCGCAAAAGTTTTCTTGCAGATAAATTTTTTTAACGTAACGTACCATTATCTATTCTGTACACGTATTTCAGGTTGAAAGATAAGCGAAATACAAGATTAGTCCAAATAGAAACATGCATTTGGAATCTCAATAATGAGAATTATCAGAACAATATGCAAGTAGACTTGCTTCATAATAAAATTGGCTGTTCTGCAATCTTTTCATGTTAAGAGGGTGAACCCTGAATCGACGTTTAGCTGGTTTTCCATTAGACAACACGACGACGACACCGGCGGAAGCAAAAGTGTATGAAAATATATGACACGCTTTTCGATTGAACGACATCGACACCGACACGACGATGGCTTATTTTCATACACTTTGCTTTTGCCGGTGTCGTCGTCTTTGTCGTTGCCGTCATTGAGTCGTCTAATTAAAAACCAGTTTTTTTTCTTCTTCATTTGACTTAACAACAGTGGCGTAGTTATTGGAGGGCTAGGCAGTGCAGTGAACCAGGCTTAAGGGGGCCCTCAGACCCTTACTAGCAAACCTCAACCTAAAACTTAATTTTTTGAAACACAACTTTAATCATGTCAACTCAGTTGAAAGGAATCAGAAACTTGTTGTGAATTCTACTGAATTATTTCTGTCTTTTTAGGGTACCATACCTGAAAGGTAATTAGGAACCCTATTACTAAGGCTTCGCTGTCCGTCCGTCCGTCTGTCACAAGGCTGTATCTCATGAACCGTTATAGTTAAGGCAGTTGATTTTCACAGAAGATGTATTTCTTTTGCCGCTATAACAACAAAGACTAAAAAACCAAATAAAATAAATATTAAATATTTATTGGGCTCCCATACAACAAACGTGATTTTTTTGCTCGATTTTGCTCGATACTGATTACGGCAATAGGTAGACCCTTAAAATATTCACAGAATATTAAGCTATATAGTCACTTTAAAAATAAATAATTAAAATAAAATAAAACAAATATTTAAGGGGGGCTCCCATACACCAAACGCATTTTTTTTTTTATAGATAATGGTACGGAACCCTTCGTGCGTGTGTCCGACTCGCACTTGGCCGATTTTATGGTGTTGCTCACTCAACGGTTTTGCCATCTGATTAAGTGGGTTAGGATAACAAGCAAACGGAATAAATACTTATTCATTAGATGATTACGCAATTCATGTAGATTTTACCGATTTAATAAAACGAATAATGCCTTATTAAAGCTGCGGATAATTTCTTGAGTTTGTAATTTCCTTCTCACTTATGTATAAGCAAAATTTCAAACATATGTTTAACATTATGTCAGCTTAATTAGGTGATTGATATTTTCTGTTTGGTAGATTTCTTACCCAATACTTTTTGTTATACAAAACCAAGTAGTTCTTTTAACCCTTTATTAGTGAAATTCTTTGCTTTGTAGTAAAATTGCATAAATCAAAAAAATCTACCGCACTGAAATCATCAATTACTAAGACAGGCTGACATTTATAAATTTTATAAATCAAAATACGTTTGAAATTTGCAGTAATATATAAATGAGAAGGGGACTGCGTATTTGAGAATTTAATAAAACTTATGAAAAGGAACCATCCAAGCACAGACACTGGAAGCGCCCATTTTATGATAGAAATAATCAATTGGGTAACTTAACAATTTTATATTATCTTATTTGGCGCGATAAAGAGTTGATTATGAATGAAGGTGTTAATCAGCCGAGGTATTTCGATTTAACCTTGTGTCCTAAGTGGCGGAGGTTCGAGCCCGGCGTGTACCAATAAGTCTTTTTCTGGATTTCTCATGTACATTGATAATTCCCACCACTGAGTTTTCGGTGAAGAAATAAATCGTAAGAATACCTGCATACGTAAAAAAAGACGAATGTGAAGTCCGCATTCCGCACTAGGCCCACGTGTGGACTATGGCCCAAATCATCCTTGGTGAGGATAGGCCCGTGCCCCAACAGTGGGGACGTATGACGCTGATAAGGGAAAAATCTAAATTTGATAAAACCTATCTAGATATGGCCCCAAATCTATTTTTGTCCCAGACCCTTTAGTCACCTAGCTTCGTCACTGCTTAAAAATTGTTGTCATCCATTCCGTTGTGCGTGTATGGAAAGACAGCAACATGTGTCATGGCGGCGCGGCGCTGTTTGTTAGACACAACTGGACGCCGAACGGTCGGCCCGGGGGCGCGCGCTATAATTTTTCTATCGGACACTTCTTGTAATTTGCGCCAGGACGAAATCTAAATACTTAGAGATATAAAAATAATTATGTTATTGTGGTTATTAAAAATAAGACATAAACAATTATACATAGAAATGTGATTTTCAGAGTTCCGTATCAAAAGGGTGCCAACGGAGCCCTAATACTAAGCCTACGCTGTATGTCTCTCTGTCTGTCCGGCCATTAAAGGGCTCTATCTTTAGACCGAAATAATTTAATTTCAAGTATAATTTCACACAGTATGTGTTATAATGCGGGACAAAATTATAAAAAGTTTAAAAAGTAAAAACTTAAAGAGGGTCCCATACAAGAAACACGTTTTCGTTGTTTTTGCTCTATTGTAAAAACAGTAATACATTGGGGTTATAATACCTACAATATGTTTACATCAAAATCCTATTTTAAAATATTTTGACAGAAGCTTAACCCGACCCTTTTTAGGGTTCCGTACCAAAGGGTAAAAAACATGACCCTATTACTAACACTCCGTTGTCCGTCCGTCTGTCACCAGGCTGTATCTCATGAACCGTGATAGTTAGACAGTTGTAATTTTCACAGAAGATGTATTTCTGTTCCCGCTATAACAACAAACACTGAAAAACAGAATAACATAAATATTTAAGGAGGCTCCCATACAACAAACGTGATTTTTTCGCTCATTTTTGGTCGATATTGATAACGGCAACAGGTAGACGCTTGAAATATTCACAGAATATTTAGTTTTAAAAATAAATAATTAAATTAAAGTAAAACAAATATTTAAGGGGGGCTCCCATACAACAAATGTGATTTTTTTACCGTTTTTATAAATAATGGTACTGAACTATTCGTGCACGAGTCCGACTCGCACTTGGCCGATTTTGTTTCAATGTTTCGTGGAGGCAGGTAGTAAACAACAAATGATTGGTATCAAAGGTTTGTTATTGTAAACCTGTACTTGGGCTCATTAACATAATGTTTATTTTAGAATTCACAATATACGGTTCCACCCGCCCCAAATACCGTTATCGGTGTAGGATTTCCACGGCAACATTTTAGAAAAAAAGTATTTGTGTAATAATCTTGTCAAATTTGCACTTCATATGTGTTTGAAAGATCAAAATGGCTTTTGCCTAAAACAAAACATTAATTCTTATGGAGCGATGACGGAGATCTTGATGGCCGAAAATCGATAATCAAAAATATGTAATTTTGTGAACAATGATTTCCTTCTTTTTTTGGTAACGAAAAAGTGTTATTTTTAAATGAAACAGTTTTAGTTGGGTATAACGTAGTTGCAAAGGTATAGCTTTTGCATCACCCTTAATACAGTCTATAGGAAATATTTTTTTTAAGTCTTTGATACAACAAATTGGCCAATAACCTCCGAATTGATCCTAGGCAAAATTACTATTTTTAGGGTTCAGTAGCTAATTGGTAAAAAAAACCCTTTAAATTCGTCATTAGTTCGTCTGTCCGTCAGTATGACACAGCCTTATAATTCTGTCTTTGGGTAGATTGTAATGAAATTTTTCAATTTTTTCTTTGAAATATTTGAAATATATATGGTATAAAATATTAACTGCTAAAAAATTTTTTTACTCTCCATACATCGAAACAAGTGATGAAATTTTTTTTTTCACGCGCCCCTAAATTTTTGAAAAGGTCACCGAGCATAAAACTTTCAGTCACAGGTTCTTATACACCGTTCGTAATGGATAATTAAAATAAAACTAGATTCCTATTTAAAATAAAACTAGATTCCTATCCTACTTAGTGAATATTAATAAATACTTACAATTTTATACAACCTATTATCGTTATTTCTTTAGATTTTTATAACACGCGGTTAAAAAGTAAGAGGTACACATTTTTTTTAACCTTTAGGCCCAACAATTTGCAAAATTGCATTTTAGTAGCCCTAACTATCCATCGATACCCTACATGATGGGGAGCGCAAAAAAGTTCAATGTATAAAATAATAATTGCTAAAACTTTTTTCTTAATTTTTAGGGTTCCGTCCCCAAAGATATATAAGATTCCGCTGTCCGTCCGTTCGTCTGTCACCAGGCTGTAATCTCATGAACCGCGATAGTGAGTATGTCTGTTGCCGCTATAACAAGAAATACTAAAAAACAGGATAAAAGAAATATTTAAGGGGGCTCCCATACAACAATCGTGATTTTTTTGCTTGATATTGATAACGGCAACAGGTAAACAGACGCTTGAAATATTCACAGAATATTAAATTAAAATAAAATAAAACATATATTTAAGGGGGGCTCTCATACAACAAAAGTTTTTTTTTCCGTTTTTATAGATTTACGGAAATGGAACTGGTACGGAACCCTTTGTGCGCGAATCCGACTCGCACTTGGCCGATTTTTATGACATATCTGTATGGCGATTAATAAATCTGTCGTGTAAAATTTGATTACAATCAGACTGTGACATACAGACGGACATAACGAATTTATATGTACTTACAACGGTTCTGTTGTAGCCATTTACTGAACCCAAAAAATGTGTGTGTTTTATTGAGTCCCTCCCGATAAAAAACCCGCCATGGTCAAAACAAATCTAGGTGACGTAATTCATCTTTGTCTATATGATAGGTGGGCACTACTTTCAATAATAAAATAGTTTTTATACCTACCAGATATTTATAAGCATACCTAAATTATCGATATCGATGCCAATAAGTATTAAATATATAGGTACTTAGATTGCGTAAGTAGGGCAAATTTTATTTATTGTCTGTCTCTGATCATCAACGCTTGTCACTAGGTAGGATATCTAGGTTTATCTTCAAAGATAAAGCAGTTACCATAAATTTCACTGTGGTATATAATTACTTGTAGCATGAAGCTAGCTAGCAATCTATATGTAAGTAGGTAGTACTTACCTCATAAAATTATTACTAAATTAGGTATCTACAGTCTAATTGCGTAACAATAATCGCACATATTAAATAATAGGTACGAGCGTCTATAAGGGAAGACATATTTGTACAAAATGAATCGAATCGATTCTGAAATGAGGAAAAAAACTTCATATTCTCCCCCTCGAACACCGACGCTCGGCCGGCAGCGACGACGTCACGCGTCATGTGCTAGAGCAGTACATCCCATAGCCTCGCTTCATCCTTTTCACACCCGTAGCATTCATTCCCCACCGCCACGAAATGCGCATTTTCGCCATTTTGTTCTTGGACGTCGACGTGTGAACGACTACTATGTCACTTGTGATTTTAAATGAATCTGACTATGGAAGCTAGTGAAACAGTTTTTTTTTGTAAAAGGATACTGTGCGTTTACGTAAAGACGAAAAGGATTCTCAAGAATTGACCGAGTGCTGTCTTAATAGGTAACAAAAATTTTCCTATCACCGTGTCATTTACATTACGTGTCGCGCGCGTCGCGATTAGGTTTCAGTGTAAAACAAACTTGTGCCATTATCGGCTTGGTTGTCGGTAGAATATCAAAATGTTATTAGTTTTATTCCACCTAGCCTACCACTATAGTAAAGAATCCACGCATTGATGTGGATGCACGGCTCTGCGTATTACCTTGGGTCACGGACATTCGACAGCGCTACAGACGTCCTTTCACCAGCGCCGCTCATGCTGTAATAATATAAAAGCGGTTTCTTCCGTTCAACGTACACGAGCGTGCGTTCTGAACAGTTGCCATTTTGATAATGAATGCACTGACGCATTGCGTAGGTACCTAAGACGGGAGATTGTTTTGTTATTGCGCATTAAATATTTTAAAGCAATTTTTGATAATGATACGCCTTTCTGTCAGCTGCATTTTACCGTTGATTCTTTTTCCTATTTTAGTTAGAATGAAATTCATAGGTTTTGACATAATATTATGGTTCACTTGGCCTACATAAAATCCTTCCTATCAATTATTGTTTTTTCTATTCGATATGATTTTAACTTAGTCATTCAGTCAATCTCTAGGGTTCTGTGAGAAATTATCAAAACGGTTCTGAGAGATCTGTTGGAATTGGAATACTCTGTGACATTTTTATTATAAACATTCTGCTTCTTACTTGAAGATATTTTTCTATCGTTAAAAACATTTTCCTTACAAACTTACCATTATATGTAGTGCTGTAATTTATTAACTAGCATCAATTGCCGATCTCTGTTGAAATAATAAATACCTAAACTACCTATGTAGGATGTGTTGTGTTTTAGACATTTTGTGTAAATATTTACTTATACACGAGCTATTTTTGCATACGAAATGTCTTTAACGATTAACACACAAATCAAATGCAAAAATCGGCGTACTTTTATGTATGGATTTTTTGAAAAATGTTGCTTGGTATGTGTATTAAACACACCCACCAAGGAGGTTAGTCCTCGAAGAATTTACAATTGAACAATTCGTGCAATCTACAACTGTAAAATACCATTACCATACTATTTATTTAGTTATCTATTTTATTTATTTATTGACTAACCATACGTTCTTTTATCCAGTTACGAATTAACAATTTAATTATTAAACTATTAAGTTAGGTTGTTTATTATTATGTCATTTATTATTATTTCTTCCAAAGCATGGTAACATGTTCCATACATGATAATTCCCATAAAGAACCCCGTGCACGTCTCTACGTGACCACTTGCTTGAGTGCGCGTGCAGTGAGTGACGTAACTGGCTGGGTGACTTTATGAGCCGGCCTTCACTGCAAGCGAAGCTGTTGCGATGCAGGGCGCGCAAATTTTATAAAATACTCCTTACTTTTTACTCTGAATTGAATTATAAGTAGGTAATAATTTTTGCTCAATATTTTCATGTTAGTAGGTTTTATTTTCGTATTATCTTATTTGGATCGTAACTTAACGTAACTTATACTATAACTATCTATCTTGTTTGAGTGCCTAGTACTTGTAGTAAAAAATTAAATAGTTAAGTGTTCGAAACTGAAGCAACGCTGCTAGCGGACGTATTTTGAGACAAAGGGGGTATATTATTAGGGGCCGTTCTTTGATGGAAATATCGCAAAATAAACACCAGAGTATGGTTTTACGACAACAAGAGCAAATTGTGCTAGTTGACGTCCGAGTGATGTGCGGTGACGAGTAAAAAGAAAAAATGTAGTTATTTGTGTGCCAGCACTGACCGACTCGCACGTGACATTTACTCGAATAATGTGGTCACACACGGTGCGAATAGCTACACTGGAGTAACTTGCACGGCTAACTCGTACGCTGACTCGTAGATACTGTGTAACCAGACTATAACTTCTACTACTGCCGGAATTTGGACAAATTGTTGGCTTGTTAAATATAAGGAGCGTTTTTTGGATTGCAGCTTTGACGACCTCTGTCATATTTCGAATATGATTGTTGATTAAAATTTCGAAGAAAATAAAAATGTGATATTTAACTATGCCCTGTTTATCTTATTTCAATATTTCTTGAAGAATTCGTACAAATATATTTTTAGCGTCATATTTTTTAAAATATTGTTTTAATTCAGTACTTCTGGTATGATTTGTATAAATTTATATTTTTAGCGTACTGTTCTTGTTTGTAAACAGCTTTTACGATTAAGATGAAATGTAAGTTTGAAAGTTCTTGTTTGATTTGTATCTCAAAGTTCTTACTTGGAAAAATCAGTATTTACACATTTTTACCTAGTAGTTAAATTATGGTAATATGATTAGCTACTCAACAATAGATGACACAATATGAAAAATACCGCGAGAGTGTGACACGTTTAAACTTTTTTTTTATTTCTTTCACCCAAAGCAGAGTAAACCCCAACGGTTATTTGGGTAGAAAAGACCGTTCCAGAGCGACAAGATTGCCATTTCTCATCTTTGTAAATACAGTTTTATGTAATATGTGTTTTGTGTATTGTGTGCAATGAAATTATGTGAATATACCTATCAGGCACAGTAATTATTGTCGGTTGTCGTTTGATGTATCTCATTTTTTTATGTTCGGTAGATAATTAAAAAAATATTAAATAAAACACTAACAAATTAGTTATTTCTTTTTTCTATTTAGTATTTTAAATTTTTAACTATGCCGTACTTTGTGGCGTCATGGAACATTTAGGGAGATTGGCTTGCTTACACGAAAGTTTACTTATTTCTTTGCCCCTTATCGTTTTGACAACAGGATTAATTACTTAAAAATTAAAAGAGATTAAATTAAAAGCAATAAAGAAAACAAAACCAGTGTTCAGAAGCTATAACCAAAATGTAATTTAGTCTACTGTTTACGTTCATACAGAGCTGTGAAAATCTATATCAAACATATGTAACTTTTTATCGTTGCACGATAGGAGTGTTTTTCGAACGCCACCTTGTTAAAGCTTGCCGTGGAATGCAAACTTTATGCTTAAATTCTAAATAAAACTATATGTGTGACAGTGTACTACATACCAACAAATTTGTTTTTCATAATTGTTAAAGTGAATCTACTATAAATACATAGATAAATAGCAACTTATTTGTACACCAAACTAAACATAATGCTGCCAACTTTGGAAAAAAAAATTACAACTTTGAAAGTCAATAACTTGCAATTTATAATGTATGTATATCTTTGATAAAAAAAATACATTCAGTTGCATTTTAAAGCCCTATCCAATACTTATACCCAATACCCAACACAATGGTGTGCGCGAAAAAAATCCATACAAAAAATCCTTCATTTATGATTACCATTTGGGTCTTCCTTCTTGACATTAACGATTTATTTTTACATAAAACAACAACCGATTTTAAAAAGATGCACTACACTGTTAAAAATAATTATTTCAAAAAATCAGATCTAAATTACTGTTTGAAGTTGGTGTCCTGCAAGAGAAGAGCGTTTTAAACTGTTAGAGAAAGTTATTTTTTTTGTTAAAAAGTTTTTATTTTTTAATTTTAAATGACCTTTTGTCTTATTTTCACTTAAAAAATCCCCAAATCAAGTGTTCCGAAAGTAAAAAATTTCTTGAAAAAGTCGAAAAAGCGATGTTATGCCCTTGGTTTCCTTATGATTACATCATCAGATCCTGACTGGGAGACAATTGGACAACCTCAAGAGCATACTATTTCAAAAAAATAAAATTGTAATCGGTTTACAATTGACGGAGAAATCGGTAAACATACATCAAAAAAATATATACTGTCGAACATATAACCTCTTCCTTTTTTGAAATCGTTTAATAATAATAGGTTGCAGACAGCGCCTCTCTGCGAAACTTTGAAGCGAGTATTTTTCTAATGTTTCCGTAAATACATTTTATTTACGAAAAATAAATACAAACCAGACGATTCACTTTTGTTAAGCGCCTAATTTCTTGGCACCTCTTTGACATGTGGCATGTCGTCAGTTCTAATTCCTATCGAAAACTTATTTAATTCCAATGGAGCGTAAAATCTACTTGGATAATAATATCGATGGCACAGTTCAATGGACCTTGCTACGTATTTGTCAGTTTGCTAATGAAAGTAAAGCACAGTGTTAAAGGTTTATTCTAATTTGTAGCCAAAAATATACGTCGTTATTCCCACACACAGGCTAACAGGCTGTATTAAGGCGCCAGTAATCCCCTATATACAAGTAGTATAGTAAACCGTAAACACGTACGACAAGACCTATATTTTATCTCAGTAGTAATAATTTTTATTTTAGGTAAAATGACGGAATTAGATAAGTTCAAGAGGCGGATGATCCGCGCGGTGGCGCGGCTGATGCTGGAGGAAAAGAAACCAGAAGAAGAGATGTGGGAAGATCTGAAGAAGGAGACAGGCTGTGACTGCAAACTGCTATGGTATGATAAAAGAAAGATGTTTACATAACAATATTTTTTGTATACCACCAAGGTGGCAAACAAGCTTACGGCCCGCCTGATGTTGATCAGTCCCTGCAGTTGTAGCCTCATCAATGCCAATCCTTTAAAACTTTAAACACTCACTCCTTTTTTTTTTGTGCCAAACGGTTTAATCCGCGGAAATATCCCTTTTGTAGGGAACTCTTTATCGGCATAAAAAATATTCCATGCGTTAATTCTGCACACTGATTAACAGTTTACCTGCTGTTTCCGGTATTATCTGGCGGCCTGCTAAATTGGGTCTATATAGCCCACTTACTAAAGCGGTTGCTACCTGCTGGCAATAGTTGCGTACCGGCTCTATTGACAGTGACGGTCGGCAGTTGAAACTGCCAAAAAATTAAGGGGCCCGTTGATTAACAGTTTACCTGCAGTTCCTGGTATTATCAGACGGCCTGATATCTTGGGTCTACATAGCCCACTTACTAAAGTGATTGTTACCTGCCGGCAATGTAGAGTACCGGCTCTATTAACAATCCATGTCCACTGACTAGCAAGCGATTGTCGGCAGTTCAAACTGCTGAAAAATTATTGAATTTTCGAAAAAGATTAAACTGAAGGCATTTGACTAGCAGATGATAACACTCGACTACCTGCAAGTGTATGTTTAAATTAGCCTTTAGGTCACGGACTGCGTGGTCGATACTTGTCGACGCAGACAGGCGTCCACGAGGGCCACACACTCGCAGTTCGCTTAAACCGTCAGTTTGCCGTCCGTCCAAGATCTCAGAAGAGAATTTAAATTTGTAAACTAATACAATTAACTGACAGGCTAATCCGCCGGCAAACTGTTAATCCGCCTCTATACTTAAAAACATAGGTACATGCAGCTCAGGCGCGGGCGGCGCGGCGGTTTTATTTTTATATACCATTAAAGTGGCAAACAAGCTTACGGTCTGCCTGATGGTAAGCGGTCACCGTAGCCTATAGATGCTTGCAACACCAGGGGTATCAGTCGCGCGTGGCCGACCCTACAAAAATCTAATAACTTCTTTCTTGAAGAACCCCATACTGTAGTCCTTAGAGAAAAAGTAAATAAAGTACTCAATTTATGTGTTAGGTAATTTTATTTGCTAATAATATATGCACTGACATAGGATAGTAGATCTAAATTGAGGAGGGTGGGTTCGATTTCCGCACAAGACAAACATTTATGCGACGAACATTTTTGTTTGTCTTGAGCCTGGGTGTTTTCTATGTATAATATGTATATTTACAAAAAAATATATAGTTTTAATGTATTTGTATCCGTTGTATGGTATCGAAAGTACAAACTTTGCTTAGTTAGGGACCAGATAGTGCTGTGTGTAATTTACAAAAATATTTATTTATTATTTTCTAAAAATCGAGATTTGTGTGGCGGGCAAACCGTCGCCCAGGCTGTCTATTTATTTACTCTTTTAAGCATATTCATAAGGCCTTGAGACCGCCATTAGATATTTTAAATTCCATTTTGTACAAAGCGTAATTCAAAAAAGTTTACATAAGAGCTTCTACCAAGACGACAATCAAACAATCTAAAACTTTGTAAACATAGCTTTTTCTTTTATTATGTAAACATTTTTAGAATACGCTTTATACGAAGGGAAAATTAAAACTATTTAATAGTGGCGCTTTTATCCTATTCCATTAAACCGTTTATCCATTTAGCTACGGAACTCTAAAGCACTAGACTACATGTAAAGTCTGAAAACTCAGTGTTTTGATATCGGCCTATATTTCGCGTCTAAATGTTAACTGTGACCGTCTCTCTGTATAAGGAGTACTAGTGTCGCGGCCTCCTTTATTTCTCGAGACATGAGAATTCTCGACCAGTATTTCTCGAGTATCTCGAGAAATTTTGATCCTTTTATTAAAACACGATGTTATTTCGAAATTTTTGATTTCATACATAATAAATTTTGCCAGCAGCTCCGCCCGCCCTAAATTCGGTTTCACGGCATGGGATTTCTACGTCAAGACCTTAATTGCTCATTATCACCTGCCATTTAGTCATAACTGATAACTCATTAGGCGTAATTAATCATAGAGTGGCCTCTGCCGTGCTCAGGTTACGGGAAACAGTATACTGAGAGTGTTCGCCGAAAGACTGGACAGCGCAGATTTTTGATTTTGATCAGATTGGCAGATTCACCAAGATACATAAAATAATGAGTGTGTGTGTTTATATATTAGTATAGACTAGGAGTACCTGGAAGACCGAGCTTTGCTCGATTTTGTTTAACAACGTCATCTATTGCTAAGTAGCTTTAGTGTTGTTGTGTCGGTAAAAATAATAGTACATTTACTACTCGCCAATTAATGTCAGGAAGTGTCATATTTTTCAGTTTATCATTGCCTGAAACACTGATAAAACGACGTTCTCTAAAAATGAAATCTAGCTAGATCAATTTTTCAGCCCCCAAACCCCCTGCATACTAAATTTCATGACAATCGTTCTAGCTGTATAGATATATATATATACATATATACAAGAATTGCTCGTTTAAAGGTATAAGATTAGTCATTAGACTGATAGATAAGATCAATTAAATCAAATGGTAAAATTTTTGTTACCATAAATTGAACTTATTAATAAAGAAATCAAACACAAACAATAAAATAAACAAATTATAATCGGCTGGTCTATATAAAAAGTAAAGATTACCAAGTATAGTACTTACGTGACTTTTTTATTTTTATTGGGTCCTTACTAGTTGCTAAATGTATAACAGTCTTTAATAAAATAAAAAAAATAATTGATTAAATAAAATCAATAATGTTACTATTACATATTTAGATAACGATAAAAACTTGTTGAATAAACCAACATTTTGCGACCAACTTAAACTAAAAATGCCTTTTATATTTACTTATGAACTTATTGTAATTTATTTAATGTATTTCCAGATCAAAGATGTAGTTGGGATTTTCATCACTCAGACTTGTGCCTCGGTAGCTCAGTGGAAGAGCACTTACACGGAATGTAAGGTTCAAGTCCTGGCTCGAGGTTAATCTTTTGACTGCATCTTTGATATGAAAGTATTTATTTATATTGAAGAATTGTTTCCCGATAACGAGACAAATCTCTCATTCTCCTTTCGGGGTATCAGCGATGCGATACTCGAGACTCGTCACGTGTTGTTTTTTTAGATCTAGCGCACGGAATGCATTTCTCGAGTTTTTTTCCCACCTCGACCGAAGACGAATTTTTCGAGAATTTTCGACTTGAAATTTTGCGAGCAGAAAGAAACCCTATGTATGCAGTATTTTACTCTATTTGTTAGATAGTTGGATGTTTTTATCTTATCTTCCGCTAACGAAAGAATTTTCATATTTACAAGTATTTGTACAGGCAACGCATGCGTGCGCTCACCCTGAAGAAACTGAACCGACTGCTTCTGGCCGATGATCGCAACGAGAACATAGCGGCCGTGGCGCGTCTGTCCCTCACCGACTGGCTCATGTTCGACCTGGTGCTAGTGCATGAGAAAATCGACGTTATATCTGTGGTAATTTGATTTAGAATCGGATGAGTACGCAATACGAATTTACTGTTGTAATTTTTTGTGTTACGTCAAAATACAAACTTGCTGGAAACCAGAATAACGGCTCCTTTAGATTAAATTAAATTGGCGCACGATATTATGTACGCTCTGTAGGGTTGGATTTTGAGTTGTTAATATTTTATGTTAGAATAATTTTTAGCAACTTTTTCCGGTTTGGTGGTTCGTATTACACAAGTATATGCATTTTATAGAATTTGCTTCGTAGTATTTTCACAAGTATTTTCAATCATTTGATTAATATTGTAAATTGAATAAAATTTTTAATAATCTTGGATCAAGATGTATTTCGTCAATTCGCAGAAACGGAACCCTTAAAATTCGTCATGTCCGCCCGTCCATCCGTATGTCACAGTTTCTCATTCTACAGAACCCTAACTTAATGCATGACACGCACTTGGCCGGGTTTTTTATGGCTACGGCTAACTTGCATTGCGATTGTATATTTTTTTTATATAAAAAATAAAACTAGTCATAAGCTATTTTCAGAACGATTTTTCATGTTTCTAGAAAGAATATGCTATTTACAACTTAAAGATATACCTATTATAGAATTATGAAAAACGTTCTAAAATCGCTTAAGACTATTTTCATATTTTAGTCAATCAAATTTTTGAAATACGTTTTCTACGAACAGTAAATAAAAAATATCTGATGGCGGCTCTAGTGGACCGCAGGTATGACGTAATTACTGTTTCAGTATATTCCTGATGACGGTAGCGTTCGATTATAAACTTTATCTTCTATACATAGAGTTCCGATTTACCATAAAAAAATAATTTCCTTTGCGTTGCTCGGCTAATTACTGGAACACGCCCCCACCCTCGGACACCCTTATTATATTGATTACTGAGAGTACTCAGTACTACGTCACAGTTACAATAACTCCATTAAATTTCCCTATACCATATTAGTCTACTTTTGACATTGACATATAGTATATTATATTTTTATTATTATATTATTATACTGATAATGACAATAAAATAATATGTTAATCTTCTATCTATGACACAAACCATTTATATATACAATAATATAATACAGAAAATTCCTATAACTTTATTAAATAATTATGTGTTTTTTAAACATTTTGAGAATATGCGATTGTATTTGGTTTACCAAATGAACATTTACCCAACTACCAAATAGAGGGTGTGCTGTACTCTCAATAAGCAGGCAGACCTTTCGGACCATGATAGAGAAAACAAATCATGTGCTATGCTAAAAGTAGATGTACTTAGTATAACCATCTTATAAGGGAATCTTTGTATGTAGTATAATAATAGTTTTTGCGATTTTAAGTTTTAGTACAGGCGCTAACAAAACACTTATCTTAAAACAAATACCAAAAAGAAACCGGCCAAGTGTGAGTCGGACTCGCCGACAAAGGGTTCCGTCCCATTATCTACAAAAACGGCAAAAAAAATCACGTTTGTTGTATGGAAGTCCTCCTTAAATATTTGTTTTCTCTTAATTTAATTATTTATTTTAAAAGTGAATAATATAACTAAATATCCTGTGAATATTTCAAGAGTCTTTATCAATTTCGAGCAAAAAAAAACACGTTTGTTGTGTGGGAGCCCCCTTAAATATTTATTTTATTCTGCTTTTTAGTATTTGTTGTAGCGGCAACAGAAATAAATCTTCTGTGAAAATTTCAACTGTCTATCACGCTTCATGGAATGTAGCCTGGTGACAAACGGGTGGACGGATGTACAGCAGAGCCTTAGTAATAGGATCCCGTTTTTTACCCTTTGGGTACGGAACCCTAAAAAATGTAGTTCATTGTGTTTTCATTCAAAAGAAATAAGTAATAAAAAGTGAACATTATTATAATAATTGCCCATAATTTTTTTTAAATACAGCTCTTTATATAAATAAATATGAATTTCTGTGTACTTAGTACCTTAACTATTTTACTCCACAGCCGGACAGAAAGAGTAAATCAGAGTACAGACCACTGGTAGAGCTGTTCTCTCTGGTTCAGCGGTTCGGTATTGAAGGCAAGAGTCACGAGAAACTCGCGGACGCATGGTCTAGGGCCACTATGCACTATAATTCACAGTAAGTTCGATGTAGACTAAAGGCATAAGTAGCGATAGAGATTATGTTTTGTTTATTATTTTTTGTTTAAAAAATCAACATTCGTAACAATGCAACAGGGTAACCTTATTTTTGTCACAATTAATAAACTAAAGGTAGTCTTAGATTTCATAATAATTTTATTTCCAATTATTTTGATAGCGCAAGAAAAACTTTTGACTTTATATTTAGCTTATTGCATACGCCTGTCTATAATATTTATATCCATACTTATATCTGTACATGCGAATTGCTTAAATTTGTGTGTCCTATCTTCTTGTCGCAACGGAGCATTTAATCGATTTGAAATTTAGAACAGATATAGCTAAAGAGACTGAGAAGTATATAGGCTACTACTTCTCCCGGCAAAAGTTTCCAAAGAAATAACTTTTTTTTTATTTATTTATTTAATTCTCAACACAAAATACGTACCTACTCCTGTTCTGCCAAGCTGCTAAGCAGTTTGTCGGCAACGTGCAGAGATGCTTAAGTATGTATATCTAATACAACACATTTCTTATTTTAAATTTGACACATCACTAAACACAACCTACGATGACCGCTTACGTAAGTTTGTTTGCCACCTTAGTGGTATAAAAAAAACATAATTAACAAATATTAGCTATTATAACGAGGTCAAACTATAGCTACGGCATTCTATAACAAACTTTTTTACTGTAATCAAGTAGTTGCAGTACGACTCCCATGCTGATAACCGAATTTAGTGTGGGCAAAGCCACTGGCAAAAGCTAGTAGGTACAGACGCAGACGCTTTAGCAAAGTAAACCATCCAATGAGAGCGAGATAGTATTAAACCGGCTACAGTTTACACATCTATTCTGATTTCTCTGTTTACATATAGTACGTGGGGACCGAGCTTTGCTCGTTTTTTTTAACAACGCCATCTATTGACGCGTAGCTTTAGTGTTGCTTAACAACGCCATCTATTGTCAAGTAGCTTTAGTGTTTCTGTTCTGGTAAAAATAATTGTATTACCCACAACTCGCCAATAGATGTCAGGAACTGTCATATATTTCTGATTATCACTGCCTGAAAACATGGATAAAAGGACGTTTTCTAAAAATGAAACCTAGCTAGATCCAGTTATCCCACGAAACCCACATACTAAATTTCATGCAAATCGTTTGAGCCGTTTCCGAGATTCAGATTATATATCTATATATATACATATATACAAAAATTGCTCGTTTATAGGTATTATATAGGTTAGGCTATATATATATATAGGTTATAGGCATATGGAGTAAATAGAGAGTATGTATGTACTTTTTCATATTGTTAACAATTGACAGCACTGCTAAAAAAAGATAAAAAAAATCGCCAAGAAATATATTAACAGCAATATTCGGTAAAAAATAAGCAATTAAAATGTCAAACTAATTAAGCGTTGAAAAGTCACCATGGTGGCGCGCTTTCTTTGCCTTCTGAAAGTGTATGCAAACAATACAGCCTAAAAAAATAATTATAATTTCGTGATTGTTAGGTACCAAGTAAACATTGATAAAAACAGGAAACCAGTGTTTGGTACTGTATTGTACCTAAGTGTAAGAAGTGTTGTGTGCTGTGTGCTGTGCTGAAGATGGCCAATCTAGCGATAACACCGGCCTTTCAGCCTTGAAAAGACTCGTTGTTCGAGAATTCTCTTACTCTCGATACTCTGGTTTTCTGTTGGTAACCCATTTTTTACCTATATTCAACCTAATTTCTGAGTTTTTATTCCAACAGAGGTCACCAAGTGACGCCGATGCTGTTACAACGTCGCTGGTATCAGCTGAAAGAGGTGACCCGCTCTCTCTTCTACAAATTCTGGATGACATATCGAGGAACTGCTAAATATTTGGACAAGGCCAAAGAAGAGTCTCCTACTGCACTACAAGTCGCAATCGCTAGAAGGTGAGTTGCCTATCTAATTCATCGAAACTTCTTCCCCAAAAAAAAAATACCTGGCTACGGTCATGCAGCTTATTTTAGGTGCGTTCTATTGACGACATTGAGAGCTATGACATCGCATAGGCATTGAAATCGTTCTGTCCACCAAATGTAAACAAACAATATGGCCGTTCACTATTTTGACAGTAACCACTGCTCTACCTCCCGAGCATGTGCAGTCAGTGCGTTGAATGCGGCCCGGATGAGACGTCATAACGCATTCATTTTTGGTCAACAGAACGATCGAATGTGCGCAGAGAGAGCATTTAGCGCATTCAATGCGTATAATGCTTGTTATCAAAACGCCCCTTTATTATGAATATTCCTAATAATATTAAATAGTTAATTGCAAAAGAAGTGCAAGAAGGCGAATTTTAAGCAAAGACCGTTGAAGGCCGCAGGTTACGAAGTATTCTATAGGAATGGATGTTGGTATGCAACCTAGTGAACGTGTTATGCTGATTATAATATTTTTTATAAAGCATCCTTTACTGTTTTCAGCTTCTTAATAGCGTCTTTAACTTTACGGATATTTTAAATTTTTAGCAAAAAGAAATTATGCCTATGAACTAAGTTTTTATTTCTGGAAAAATAAATCCAACAGACAGAAACGTATTAACTAGGTATTGGATTACATTAAATATCAACACTATTTACAACATTTGAACACTAATATAAATGTGTGTTGAAAACTGTCGTATGACATTAAGAGTGTCTCTGATATGTCTCGTATGACAGTAAGAGAGAGCTCAGCTCAATATACTCTCTTCTGAATTACCCACCATATCGTTTGTAATGAGCAAGCTAGCTCACTGGTTTCGTAATGGACTGGATGGAATGGATGCAATTATCTCTTGTGTCTATTGTAATAAGGCTTGCAACGAATATTCGGCTACATTTTCGGTATTCGGCTTTTTTATCCTATTCTGCTGAATACCGAATATCTAGGTACTATTCGGCCCAATACGAAATACTTCAGATTTTTGCTGTAGTAGGATGATAGGCAAAATAAAAAGATTTTTTATAATAATAAATTTTCTTGTTATCAATAAAATAATCATGAATTATCAACTTTCGTACAATAGGTGAGTTCTCTTTAGAGGCCATAAATGATTACTATTTTATTAGGCTAACACAATTTCACTTTTAAATCAATACAAATAGAGCACGAACAGTGTTGGCAACAACGTAGGCCCTGATGTAGCGATATTTTGGCCCACAAGCAAAAATATTTGTTTGAATAAAATGAAAATGTAGTTTTATCAATTTATGTATTTGAATACCTACTTTAACAAATCTGTGTAGCTTAAAAATATAATAATAATTAAAAGTATTAATAGGCCGTTCGCTAAGTGAGTCGTGTGCCCGGCTCGCGAGTACAGCCCGGAAAGACCTAGAAGTCTGGCAACGGTCTCGAGCTTGTACGTTATTCTACCTACCCTACGTGGCTTTGGATGTATACCTACTGATTACTATAATACTAAGCACGAAAATGTTCGTATTTACTATGAGCAATAAACTAAACATATCTAAACACGCAGCGCGGCGTGGTAGCGAGCGATATGATTAGCGTGCAGTGTGGGAGAGAGCGGTCACGCGCTGGCCGAATAGTTTTGCCGAATATTCGTCTATACGGCCAGGAAGGGCGAAGAGTTTTCAGTTTTCGGTATACGGCGTGTGGCCGAATATACTATTCATAGCAAGTCTAGTGAAAATAAATATTTTTTTACGCTAATCGTTGAAAAGTGCACACATTGCTTTTTAGAGTGGTAATGACGAAAATTGACCCCACTGTGGTGAGACACAAAAATATTACCTAAATAGGCCTAGGTTCGATATTTTGCAAGTTATTATATCCATTTTAGAAGGTGTAACATATTGCACGATTACTATATTATACCTACTGAATACCTAATATCACATCATTTATCAAATAATATAATTAATTAAAAGTAAGTGGAATTTTAATTAGTTTTTTTTTTTTAATACCATTAAGCTGGCAAACAAGCTTACGGCCTGCCTGATGGTTATTTCAAGTTAGAGTTTTCATTACTTCACTCCCATCCCATCACAACTTGTCTTAGCTATAACTCCAGCTGTAGCAACCACCGTTTTTCCATACCACTAGTGTATGGATACAGATATGGTGAAACTTCTTCTTTCTTTTCTTACTTTCTATGTTAATTTTAAATCCGTGGTTACCGGTGCTGGTGGCACAATAATAAAATCATTGTATAACTTTTTATTTTATAAGACTCATTGTGAACACTGTTTGTTGACCCAAATAAATTAAAAAAAAACACTTAAAAAGTGGAAATATAATGTTCCTCCGTTGTTACTATACATTATAGGCCGTACGACGGACCTACCATACCACCCAGATGTTTGGATTTGTAGCGTAGGTTCAAACCCGGTTTGTATCAATGAGTCTTTTTTTTATTTCAAGTACACTGATTAAATTAAACCACTGGTTTTAGGCGAAGGAAAACTGCATTAGTTAGAAAAAAAAATCGATCAAGTGCGAGTCGGACTCGCGCACGAACGGTTCCGTACCATTATCTAAATCATAAAAACGGCAAAAAAATCACGTTTGTTGTATGGGTTATTTATTGTTAAATATTTGTTTTATTTTAATTTAATTATTTATTTTCAAAGTGACTATTAGTAACTAAATATTCTGTGAATATTTTAAGCGTCTACCTTTTGACGTTATCAATATTGAGCTAGACCGAGCAAAAAAAATCACGTTTGTTGTATGGGAGCCCCCTTAAATATTTATTTTATTCTGTTTTTTAGTATTTGTTGTTATAGTGGCAACAGAAATACATCTTCTGTGAGAATTTCAACTGTCTAACTATAACGGTTCATGAGAGGCAGCCTGGTGAGAGACGGACGAACGGACGGACGGACAGCGGAGCCTTAGTAATAGGGTTCCGCTAATTACGCTTCGGGTACGGAACCCTAATAACTGATAAAATATTGACAACTCCTAGTGACTTATAAAGTCCTAGAACATCAATCTTATAAACACACAAAATCTTCATAGAAGTAAGAAATAAATAAACAAAAATAAATAAATATACATACATAGAAATAATCTTTCTTGACTTGAATCGTTTATGACTCCCTGAAGGTTAGAGTCTTAGTAGAAAATATATTATATATCCCATATCCATGGCTATATCATCAATATAAATAAATACTTTCATAGCAAAGATGTAGTCAAAAGATTAACCTCGAGCCAGGACTTGAACCTGCGACCCTTCCATTCCGTGTTAGTGCTCTGCCACTGAGCTACCGACGCACAAGTCTGACTGATGACAATCATAACTACAGCTTTGCTCTGGAAATACGATCGTAACATGCGTCAAATACAACTCCTAGTGACTTATAAAGTCCTAGTACATCAATCTTAGAAACACACAAAATCTTCAAAGAAGTAAGAAATACAATATAAATAAACATACATATTAGTCTTATTGCGTATAAGTCCTTCTTACTAACGGTCTTATTGCGGATTCATTTTGAGTATTGGTCTTATTGCGAATTGGTGAGTTCCTTATGCGAGTAAAGGCTATGTCCGTCTGCAGCTTTCAAACTACTTTTTTTATACACGTACATTCTATTTTTTTATTGCCTTTATTCCAATGATTTCATACGCTATTAATATATAAGTCAATGCTTTATACCTAAAGGAATTATTTACTTAATTATTTTTCAGGTTCCCTGAAGTCATAGTAGAACCCTTTCTTCAGTGGGAAGAAGGAATTAAGCAGCGGCTTATCATATTACCTGACGAATTTGTAAGTACCTATCACATTAACCAGCATTTTATATTAGCAAATTATTATCCAGTTTTAGCGTTCTGTAGCCAAATGGCAAAAACGAAACCCTTATATTCTAGTCATAGAAATTCATACTACACAGAACTAAAAGATTGTTTTCGCAGATCCGAAAAGCCTACATTGGTCCACTGCAGGACATAAGCCTCCTTTGTAGCGCGCCATTTCTGTCGGTCGTCTGCCTTCCGCATCCAGCCACCACCGGCCACCCTTTTAAGGTCGTCGGTCCACCGGGTTGAAGGGTGTCCCACGCTTCGCCTTCCGGTCCGCAGTCCCCACTCTAGGACACTTCTGCTCCATAGACCATCGGTCCTCCAACAGACGTGCCACTTTAACTTGCTAATTTTGCGAGCTACGTCGGAGACGGATCCCTTTACGCAGTCTTAATTAAAAGTGCCCATGTGACTCTCTCATATGTACATTTGTCGAAATTGAGTTTTTAACGCTATTATAGTGCCTTTTAAAAATCTGAAAAAAACTAATTAGAATATTAAGTATTGTATTGAACCACATCTGAATACTATATTCTAGACATCTGAAGAAATCTGATGCCATAGTGTAAGGTGTTTTAATCGATTTTGATCATTTATTTTGTAAGTACATCGCTAAATTTCATTACGTTATGTATTTTACAGGAAAATAAGTTAAGAACGGAAACGGTTCCAAATACCCCGACAGTTCCAGAAAGTATGTATTTAACGCTTATCACTTTACATATCAATATCAATAAATTTTGAATTTATTACACAAACTTTAAAACGTTTATCAACTAATTTCAGCTAACGATCCTGACATTGTTCTTATGGAACCAGCCATTGAAACTATTGATCTAGAGGAAGATTCTGACTCAGAAAATCAAAATTCTCCGCAGACATACAGTGATCTCGAAAAGAGCAATGAAGCATCCGATAATAATTTAGAAAAAGCACCAAATTTTACACTGGATCCTGGTATAACAATAAAAAAAGAGCTTGTAGATACTGAAATCGATGGTTTATCTAATGTCAGAATTGTTGAAACTACTCATGTATCATCAGATGAAGAATCGTACCCATTTGATGACACTCCAACTTCAAAAAAACTTGTACAAGATCTTTACCGAAACGTTACGATGAATGTTGAAATGGAAGAATCTCAGATAGAAAACGAAGAAAACGTGTGCAGTAATCTTGAAGAAACTAATCCTCAACCTTCTAATGATACCTTACCCGTAGCAACAGGCTCGTTGGAAAACGTGGAACAAAATATAAATGTTAATGTAGCTCGTAGTGTTGTAGAGCAAAATAATATTATCAAAGAAACTACGTCAGACTCTTCGAAAATAGATTTGACAAAGATTGTAGCAATCGTTGATGATTCAATGGTAACTCAACAGGCTGTTTCAGAAGTGGATGTGACTACTATTGAAGACACAGATGACGATATTATAGAGATGAAAACGGATAATTGTGCTATAAAATTACAATCCGATGTACCGCAAGTGAAATATATAAAAACGGAACCCATAACAGATGACGTTCTCGAGATCAAAACCGATAATTGTTCCATAAGAGTAACCTGTGATGAACCTCAACTAAAAAGTGAAGTTATTAATCTATTCAGTGAAATGCCCGTTGATGTGACTGTAGTTGATGACGGGATAGAGTTCGTTGACGATGGTATAGCTCTGTTAGACGAAGAGACTGATACTACTGAATCCACAGATTCGCCAGTTGATACTGAGTCAGGTAAAAAATATTTGCTTAATTATGTTAATTCATATTAAACTCAAATGCTCTTATTATTGTGTTGTATTTAGTATTCATATGTGAATTTGATTTAATGTGTATTTTTGATCGTACATATAAGAGATCCAGTAAAAAAAAAAACCAGTTTGTGTAGATTATAACAAGTAAACAAAAGCAAATTCATTTTAAAGATTCACATTCAAAAGATTTATGTCCCTATCAGACATATAAACAAGGTTATTACTGAGTTCATTCGCTGGATTGAGCTTCCGATATTTTGTTGCTGTTATAAGCACCGTGATCAAAAAATGCCTTGGGTTTGTTTAAACATAGTCATCTATAGGCAAATATATCAATCAGATTTTGTTACGGCACTACTAGAAGACATTAAATATCAACGTGAAAACCTAGTTAATATGTCTAATAGTAATTTCGATTTGTGAGGTGTAATTTTAATGACATTTATTGATACTAATGCAGAATATTGATATTTTCTAGGAGTAGCGAAGAAACTTCAAATAAAAACCGAATTTATTGATAAGGTTGAAGAATGCGCTGAAATGCCAAAATTCGATTTAAAGCTTTTAATGGAGCCTGTTGTTTATACAAAAAAAATTGATCAAATGAACTGTTTAATGTATATTAATAACGAAATTGTCGCAGACAGTGAATTAATTACAAAAATTATTGAAGAAAGTAAACCTGTTAGTAACAAAGCTGTTAATGTAAAAGACTTAAGAGAAGCAGACAATATTTCACAAACATCTGTAAACGATGACAAGAGAGATAATGACGATTTATTTAAAAATGAAAACTCTGAGTACGAATCGGACAGTGAATCGGATATAAAAGACGATCAAAAAATTAAAATGTCGAGTTGCTTATTAAAAAAACCGAAAAGACTAACTTATAACCCTATACAGCTGTGCAAAAATCCTGATTTTAATACAAGATTAAAAAGATTAACTGTAGGATTTTTAAGTTCCGCTCGTAATCGGCAATTTCTTAATATATGCAAACCCATGACGGTTGATCTTTCCAAAGCTTTTGAATCAAAACTTATAAGTGGAACTTTGTATTTAAAAGAAGTCGAAAATGCTTTAATGATACCGATTGAGTCTGACAATAGTAATCAAATGGTGTCGGTCATTCCTTCAGCTATGTCAGTACAAAGTTTACTGGATAGTTCGAAAATGGACATAAACGATTTATTACCGATGTCAGTTGATCAAGAAAATGTAACAAACGTTAGACCACTTAATGAAGTTAATATGTTACCAGGTAGAAATAAAGTTATAAGTCTTCCAGACATTGACTGTGTGCGGCGTATAAATCAAAAATTGTTAACAGCTGAAGTAACTCCTATTAGGATTGATAATAATGGTCCTCAAAGACCACCAGTTATTTTAACGTCGTTACCTCCACCACCATGTGTGCGTCCTGTTGGTCAAAAATTGCTAACGGCTGAAGTATCTCCTATGAGAATTGATAATAGTGGTACTCATAGACCACCAGTTATTTTAACGTCATCAACTCCACTACCACTAGAGTCCAAAACGTCCCAAGTTCCAATATTAAATAATAGCCGTGAAAAGGCAAGTGTTGCTGAAAAAATGACTAGTTCTGATTTATTTGCTACAGATTTGACTTCAGAAAAATGTCAAGCCTCTGAAATAGAACTAATGCACAACAAAGCAACTGATTTGGCTTCAAGTTATGAAGTTTTCACACACAAATCTTCTCAAGAAGAGTCAAAACAGTCGTCAGAAAATAACTCGCCACCAGAACCCGAAAAAATAAATAATACTAAAGACCATGAATTAAGAAGCATAATACAACGAAGGAAATACAGATCGAAAGTTAATCAAATTACCAAGCTAAAAAAGAATTGTCATGTTCCGGGTGGCGTGGCGTGGCGACCCTTCCATAATGCACCTGTATCTTGGAAACCACAGAATAAAGATCCCGATAACTATGATTTCTTACTCACCACTGACACATTACTCAAAGTATTAAAAGTGTTAGCCGGTAAAGACGACGAAATTAATTCAAAGAAAAATGACAAAAACAAAGCCAAAAGACTGCAAAAAGAGTTTGACAGCGAATATGCTGATGTACTTGCGAAAAATAAAACAAATGAAGATCCAAGTGAAGGTAACAAACGAACAGAGAAGCAAGGCAAAGTTAAAAAACCAAAAATTAACATAATTGAAGGAGGCGATAAACCTAAAAGGGTAAGGTCCAAAAAATTAAATTGTAAATATTGTTGTTGGTGCCGAGCTAACATGGAAAATATACATTTACCTAGTATGATACCACATTTATGTCCTTTACCTATCTGCAACTGTTGCTGTCAAGAGAAGTTTTTGAAGCAGTTTAACAATGATAAAGTTGGAATTGATGTGTCGTCCCTTGAAAGCTTTGATTCGTCTCCAAACAAAACAAAGTGTGATAAGTCAGTTTCAACTGATCCTCCTACATTTATTCCTTTTTCGCCCAAAAATAATAAAATTGTGATTAACAAAATTATTCCTTCAAATAGCGAAACTGTACTATTATCTGATGATGAAGAAGACGATTGCTTAGAGTTAACAGAGAATATTCCCCATAGTAACCACCATAGATCCGTTGATAAGAGTAAGGAGGATGTTGATGACGTAACACAGAAAACAAATAATTCTGATAATTCTGGTAAAAAATATTTATCCAAAAATTCCCTAGAATGTTATCAAAATTTAACGTCATCTGATAACACCATTGATAATAACGATGACAAAATGCAAAATGTTTGTCAGGCTTTACATATAGAGAAACAAGTAGACGCATTGATAAATAAGGATGATGTTGATAATGGAACTAAAGTGAATATAACTCAGGAAATAAAAAATCCTAATGTTTCTCCTCGAAAAGATTTATCTAATTATCAAGCTACTTCATTTAAAGGTAATGAAAATTCAAAGTCATTTGATAGCGTGATTCATACTTCGGAAGACAAATTTCAAAATATTGGTGAGGGTGTGGGGCATGCGCAGAAACGTGTATACGTATCAAATACTGAATGCAGTGTATCAAAATTGATCGATGACACTGTAACCTCTTCACCAGTACCAAACATGGAAAACAAGTCAATTAGTATGTTACATACACTATTACAAAATGGAACAGATCTAACTACATTTGGTGCAACTACATCGATTGAAGTTTTGATGACAACAGCAAAGAATATATCTGACACGCGAAGTGAGGTAATTGATTTAGACAATAATGATAAAAATATTACTCCTGTTTTAAAAATTAATATCAAACTAAAACCCAACAATTGTGATAGTTTATTGTCACCATGTTCAGGAATAAATGTGAGCGAAAATTTAACACCTGCAATAACACAGACCCCTGATAGGTCTTTATTGCCGAAACCACACAAAAAAATTAGGCACTGTAAATACCCCTCTACATTTAGTGAAAAAAGTACTACCCCAACAATCCCTGTCCCTAGTTTACGGAGACACATAGTTGTTGATGGTACAAAATCTTGGCCTGAGGCTATATCCCAGAAAGTAGTTGGGGAGGACAGACTAGTGTTTTTAAATGGCAAAATAATTTCAAAGAGTCCTATATTTTTGGGAAAAAATAAAATACTGCTCACTTCTGCAAAGCTTCCAGAAATTTCAAAGAATATTGCAGTACCAAATGCCAATGGAATTCCTGGAATTGGAAACCCTGAGGTAATACCGACACAAATGGTACCCGATGGCGTACATTTGGTTCTATTGCCGTCCGGAGAAATAACATATACGCTAGAACCAGGTGCAGAATTAAACACTGACCAACTTGCTTCTTTACCGGCTATAATTGCGGCAGTGCAGCAGCAAATAGATACTACGTTAGTTTCTGCTCCAACTGTTAATTCTGTTAATGTTGTAAACACTCCTCAAAAGACAGACATTGATGTTGATAATGTTCAAAATGTTGAAGTTATAGATGCCATTGATAGTCAAATGCAAAATATGACTATGAAACCTATTGATAACGAAAATATGCTAGAAGATCCTGTGGCGGTTAAATTAAATACATCAAACGGAAATACGTCTCAGCCACCTGAAACAATAAGCGGTAATTCACTGGTTAAATTTGAGGATAGCATTAATAATATACATAGTGTTGATAAAGCTATAAACGACATTAGTAAAAATATTATTGATGCAAAAGAAAATAATTTAACTGAATCCAAGTCTGCTAAAGAAGAAAACACATCTCTGACATTGAAAAGTTTTAATACTGAAATAATATCAGAACCAGATAATAAATCTGTAAATGTTGAAATTGAAAATATTAATTTAACCGAAGAAAAAGAATGCCGAAATGAAATAAAGAATTCATTAGAAGAAAAATCATTAATTACATCTGACAACAACAAATCATCAGAGAAAAGTAGCGAAGCACTGATAGATTGCAATAAAAGTGGTTATAATGTTTGTGGTTCAAAAGATTATGAAACTTTAAATTTTGATCTCAGAGAGGAAAGTCAACTAAATGAAGGTTCAGCAAATGAAGAAATATGTAAATCTAACGTAAAACAAAACAAAATCAAAAATTTAAAATGTGACGATGTCAAAGTTAAATCCAATGACAACGTTCATAAAATGTGCGATTCAGAAAATATTGCAGCTGTAAGTATTGATCAAACAAAAGAGGGTAACCAGCAGAAAAAAAATAACAAAAAGATAATATTAGACGTACAAAGTGAAGAGAGAGAAAAATCATACAAACCATACTCTCCAAATCAACATCCAGAACGTACAGAAGTTACTGATGACAACAATGACAACACTTTGAATACAACCAGAAAAACTATACTCTCTGATTTGATGGCGATGTCTGGAATATCTAGTGAAGACGTAGTATCAGTACCAGAATTACATAACGAACCTAACAACTCCATAAACACTTTAAAAGATATGAATACAATTCAACTGTCACCCGTGACTACTATAGATGAACTGAAGTACGCTTGCGAACAAAACGGAAAGTTTTTTAAATTAGATTTAGATACAGGGTCTCTAGTTGCGATAAATGTATGCATTAAAAAGAACCTCTGTCCGCGGAGCAAAAAAGACAATGACCCTAATTCAATGTCAGAAACAGTCATTGACTTAACGGATGATGTTGACATTAGTAGCTCAGATGACGCTATTATTACACAAAGCAAACCAAAATTAAGAAAAATATTTTCGAGATCAGATGGTTATGATACTACTGAACTATTAAATAAAAGAAAGACATTCAAAGAGAAAACAATATTTCCGAAAAAAACAGAACGGGTTAAAAGCAGATATTTTAAATTAATCGCACAAGAAACTATTAAAATGCATAAAATTGACCGTCCAAGCATATTAAGAAGAGGAGGCAACATTAAAGTTAGAAAGTCTAAAATGCCTCTGAAGAGATGCATAGCTCAATTACAAAATGAAGTGATGCCTCTGAAATTGTATAAAGCTGTCCATACACCGTCATTACAAGAAGAAAGAAGGATAAGAGAATTAAAAGGTAATCACTATTCTAAAGTTGAAAATCATATCAAAAGTTTTCGTTTAAAACGAAAAAGAAAACAAGATATGGATAGAATAGAAGCAAAGATTGATTTAGTAGATTCTGACGCACCTGTTGAAGAAGAATATCTTGTGGATAGTTTTGATTCTGATTTAACACAAGATGATAAAGATAATTCTGATTCCGACATGTCCAGTAGTGACTCTGACGACGAACCACTTGCTAAAAAAGTTATGCGCAACAAAGATTTAGCTGCAAGGTTAGCTTTAGAAAGTGGAGCAATAGTCGATGCAGACCAAAGTACACAAATAGAGGAACAGGCGCCTAAAAATGTGCAAGTTAATCGAGAGTCTACTGAAGCAGAAATTCATGAGGGGTCTATGTCACACCCTGAGGTAAATTTGCCAATGTCCATTGACTTCGTAGAATCTGATGACGATGCGTCACAAGATGACTGCATTTTAGGATTTTAAAATTTAGATGCATCGTTGTATATAAGGAATGCTCTCATACCTTTGAATCGTATTATTCGCAGGCGCAAAACCTATTTTTATATTTTACAACCATTGTTTTAACTTATAGAAATTTATCCTTTGGGTAAATAACATTCTGTATTCGTTGACAATTTCGTTAAGTGGTATTTGTGTATTTTTGTTAATTTATTGTCTAGAAATATTTAAAAATAGCATGTTTTAAACAAATAGTCAACCAATTTCATGAGAATTTATACATAATTTATCATAAAATAGTACTTAGACTTAGACTTACTTTGTAAGAGTTACTTTACACACAGGTAAACAGTACTACTAGAAATATAATTCTATTGGCTGTGATATTAATTATAAACTATTTTTAATTACTTGACTAGTGTGTAGGTAAGTGTATATATTAATATTCTGTAGGTATACAGAGTGGAAAAGAAAGGCAGTGGTTGAAGAGAATGTACCCTAATTGAAGGGAATATTGATCATGGCAAATTCTAGTAAAAAAAATATTCCTTTATTTTAATTTGTAATAAAGGAATGTAAATTTTTAGTTTTACTTATATTAGACAATAAAGGAATGTCATATGATTTATGGTAACTTCCATTTATTAACCCAACCATAGACTTTCTTTTCCACCCTGTATAGACTAGTCCTTAAAACAATTAAAATGTAAGTATAGAAAAGTTCATACAACTCTGTGTAAATGGTGTTCTTTTATTTGTTTTCTCTGCGGCCGGGTAATTTATAAGGTACTATTCATAGACCATACACATAAAGAACTGGAAAGCACATTTTCTAGCCAACTATGAAAAAACAATGGTCGCAAAAGTGTGGAAGAGACGAAGCAAATGTGTGGTGTCTTGTCTACGAGGAAAGATACCACAGGTTAACTTTGTTTCTTTCTACAGTGTGGTCCTATTGCGCAGTCCATAGGACAGATTATAGAACTCGAAGTCTATTATTTGACATACAGAACTGGACAGCACATTTCCTAGCCTAATGTAAAAAAAAACCAACCAAGTGCGAGTCTTCTAGGTTCTAGGTTGTGAAATGAGCTCCTGCCAAGGTTTTCTCTAAGGATTACAGTATGAGTTTCTTCAAGAAAAAAGTTAATTATATTTTTGAGGGGTTCGCAACGCATTAGTAATGTCCCAGCGTCCATAGGCTGCGGTTACCGCTTACCATCAGGCGGACCGCAAGCTTGTTTGCTACCTTAGTGGTAAAAAAAAACTTCTTATTAAACAAAGTGCGACGAAGAGTTAACAACTGACTCTCACTAATTGAGTCTTCAAAAGATTGCTGCAAATTCAGCAAGAGAAAACTGATAGAAGAGTGGGATTTGCGGAGTGAAAGTCACCGCATTCGGCTTGGTTAACGCACCATCTACCCAACAGCGTCTTGTTGACCTTCTTTTTGGCCCCGAATTTGAAAATAGGGTTTTCTGTTATATCGATGACGTAATAATAGTTTCTAATAGTTTCTCCTCACATGTCGAACTTTTGTAAAGAGTTCATGAAAAATTAAAAAACGCAAATTTAACTATAAATTTGGCTAAGTCAAAGTTCTTTAGGAGCTCACTAAAATATTTAGGCTATGTGATCGATCAAAAAGGATTACGTACTGATCCTGAAAAAGTCGAAGCTATTATGAAATTCCCAACTCCGACTAATAGGAAGGAACTAAAACGATTTTTAGGTACCGCATCTTGGTACAAACGTTTCATACCTAATTTCAGCTCTATAGCGGGACCTTTAAATAAATTTACCTCTTCCAAAAAGGGAACGCCCCCTTTTAAGTGGAATCCGCAAGCAAATGACTGTTTTGAAACTTTAAAAAATGCATTAGCAAACACTCCCGTTTTGTCCTGTCCTGATTTCGATCACCCGTTCGAGGTACATACCGATGCCAGCAATTTTGGTTTAGGAGACATGCTGTCACAAACTAAAGAAGGGGTGAGTCATCCCATTGCCTATATGAGCAAGTCACTCAGCCCCGCCGAGAAAAACTACAGCGTAACCGAACGCGAGGCGCTAGCGGTAATTACGGCCCTTGAGCATTGGCGCTGTTACCTTGACAACGGGAAAACTTTTTATATAGACCATTCAGCTTTAAAGTGGTTTCTGTCTTTATCCAACCCTACCGGACGTCTAGCTGGGGCGTCAGGCTATCAGCTTTCAATTTTATAATAAAACACCGAAAGGGAATAGATAATATAATCCCAGATAGTCTCTCCCGTGCCGTAGACGTCTCAGTGCTTACCCCTACTGTCTCAGATATCACCAATCCTCCCCCAGTTTCATCTCCACCCCCGTTAAGTATTAAACTCCATTTTGATACCAAGGACAGTTGGTTTTTAAAGCTTTTTGAAAGCTGTATTAATTCTCCTCCGAGCTATCCCAATTTTAAATTAGTAAATAATAAATTATTCAGGCATATAAAGTCCAAAAATATTTTATCCTCGGAATTTCAGTGGAAAGAAGTCATACATCATAACTACGGAACACAGAATTAATATTTTATCACAAAACCACTGTGACCCCACGTCGGCTCATTTTGGTATTTTTAAAACTTATCGCCGTACCTCTTTTAAATATTATTGGCCTAAGCTATACAGGGATGTTGTGTCTTTCGTTTCAGAGTGCAAAACATGTTTAGCTCATAAACACCCTACTCATGGCACTACCGGTAAATTGGGCCGACCCAAAAATTGTTCTAGGCCATTCCAGACAATTTCAGTACACTTAGTAGGTCCCTTACCACGTAGTAGGAAACAAAACTGTCATATGTTAGTTAACTTGTTGCTTTTCTAAATATTGTTTAATATTTCCCTTACGTCAGGCTACAGCCATCGCTGTTTGTAAACATTTAGAAGATAGTGTTATTTTGGTTCACGGTGTTCCACAAACTGTCATTATGGCCAACGGAACCCAGTTCATTAGCAAAGAATTACAATATTCTTTATTGCACAATTTAAAATTCACAAAAAATAACAATAGAGGAAATAGCAGAATAAGGCGGCCTTATCGCTTAAAAGCGATCTCTACCAGGCAACCTTTGGGTAAAGTAACATTGACAGGAAGAGGTAGGTGATACATAAAACATCATAAGTATAATTACAACATTCTGTGACAAAACGTACCTAAAGAAAACGCAAGTACAGCGATTTCGATTTCCGGACCAATTACAATAGCTTCCCTCAAGAAAAGTTGAAAATTCATTTAGTATAAAGCTTGCTTCAACAAGTACTTGATATGTAATATGAAACCATCGATCAATTAGTATGCAAGTTATCATTTGAACAGGTTTCGGTTGTTCATTTAATAAAATGTACCTGGAGGACCGAGCGTTACCTGTTTTTTTTAACAACGGCATCTATTGTCAAGTAGCCTTAGTGCTGCTGTGTCGGTAAAAATAATAAAATTACTACTCGCCAATAGATGTCAGGAAGAGCCATAATTTTTAGTTTATCATTGCCTGAAAAAACGGATTAAACGACGTTTTCTGAAAATGAAACTAGATCGATTTATCATTGGACATGAAAATCGTTGGAGCCGTTTCCGAGAGTCAGAATATAAATATATATATATACAAGAATTACTCGTTTAAAGATATTTTTTTTGTAGATCTGCGCTTCGTGACATACGGACGAACATGACGAATTTATAAGGGTTCCCCATTGTCTACTGATAGAAATAAATATCAGGAAGTAGCTACCATACTCTATTTGAATAGAACGCGTGACCATTTTGCGGTGTGAGGTTGAGGTGTGAATGGTGTGATTATGAATTTTCTGCCGATAACTAGCGGTGCGATGCGATGGTAGAAAGTAGCCGTTTCGTTTGGTCGTGACGTCACGCGTTATGTGCTAGAGCAGTACACCCCAGCGCCTCACTTTGTCCCTTTCACATCCGTAACAAGCATTCCCCACCGCCACAAAATACACTTTTTTGCCATTTTGTTCTTGGACGTCGACGTGTGAACGACTGCGATATAACTTGTGATTTTAAATAAATCCGACCATGCAAGCTAATAAAACAGTTTGTTTTGAAAAAGTACACTGTGCGTTTATGTGAAGAAAAGGATCTCTAGAATTGACCGACTGCTGTGTTAATTGGTAGGTAACAGAAATTTTCCTATCTCCATGTCATTTACATTACGTGTCGCGATTAGGTTTCAATGAAAAACAAACTTGTGCTATTATCGTCTTGGCTGTCGGTATAATACCAAAATGTTATCAATTTTTATTCCATCCCAGCCTTTGGCTTTAGTAAAGAATCCACGCATTAATGGTCGCGTGTTACCTTGGGTCACGGACATCGACAGCGTAACAGACGTCTTTTCACTAGCGCCGCACATAATCTAATAAAATAAAAGCTGTTTCTTTTCTTCCGTTCAACCTACACAAGCGTGCGTTCTCAGCAGTTGCCATTTTGACAATAAATGTATGACGCATTGCATAAGTACCTATTAAGGAAGAATGTCATGTTATTCATTAAATATTTTCCAGCAATTTTTAATTGTGATATATCTGTCTGTTTGCTGCATTTTACCGTTGTTTCTTTTTCCTATTTTAGTAGGAAGGAAATTCAAGATATTGCTATAATATTAGGGTTCACTTGACCTACACAAAATCCTTTTCTGTTAATTTAGAATTCTTTATTCGACATGACTTTAAACTTGCGTTCCGTGAGAAATCATCAAAACGGTTTTAAGATATCAGTTGAAGTTGAAACACTAGGTGACATTATTATTCTGAACATCTTATTTTATTTATTTATTGAGTACCTAACCACATGTTCTTTACGAATTAACAATTTAATAATCAAACAATTAAGTTTCTACGTAGGATAGAAAAGTACATGTTTTCGTGAAGTTTTTTATTATCATGTAATTTATTATTATTCTTTCGAACACAGTCGTACCTACATGATAATTAGATGTAGAGAACCCGGTGCGCGTCTCTATGTGACCGCTTGCTCGGGTGCGCAAGCAGTGAGTGACGTAACTGCCTGGGTGACTTAATGAGCCGGCCTTCACTGTAAGCGAAGCTGTTGCGATGCAGGGCGCTGAAATTCTATAAAATAATCCTTATCTTTTACTTTTGGCTCTAAATTGGAAATTTACGTAATTATATTTGCTTAATTAGATAAAGCGAATGGCTTTAGCTTTTAATAAATGTAATGTCGGTGATATCGTATCGATTGTCAATGTTATGATATTGATATTATCACTTCGGTGTTATCGGTTGATCGAAATATCATTGCACGCAATCCTATGCTAAACGGACGTTAAAACGAAGATATTTAAAAGCGCTGTTACTTGCTATTAAAAATGGATTTTTTTGACACTCGTAAGGACTCATCATGTTAGATAATGGTTGGCTGGACCCTAACGAATGCATAAAATATCCGTGCCTCAAGTTAAGTGATGGTCATTGTTTGGTGGCTTAGTGCCGCCTGTGTGATAGATGGATTTATCACAGCTACTTACCCTACGGGTTAGTACATTGAACACAAAGATGGAAAAGCTCGCAACTCTCCAACCAGCTTCGACTTCTCACTCGCCCCTACCGCTCTCAAACGATAACGGCTTTCAGGCTGCAGGCTGTGCTCCAACCGTACTCATTACAGCGTTCGATACCTAACTAAAGATCAGGTTACAGAGTGCGAGCTACTAACCTTACAGTAGACAGTGTACATGAAAGTTGCTCGAGAAACAATGAAAGTAGCTGCCATGCATGACACATTGAATTGAGAGACTACATTGAAGTGTGAATTTGTGGAAATGTCTCGAATCGCAAAATATAGATCAGGTCATAGTTTTTACGACAAAAAGAGCAGTTGCAAAATTTATTTGGCTAAAATACTTCGTAAATCGTAAGTGTTGACGTCCGAGTCACGTTTTATGGCGTGATGGGGGCAGGCAGGGAAAAACAAAAAATTTAATAAACTTGTATGCCATCTACTGACCGACTCGCACAGTTATTCGGTTGTCAATTATCACATTATGTAGTCACACTCAGTGCTACATTGTAGTAAATTGCACGGCCAACTCGTACGCTGTCTCGCACTGTGTAACCTTGTCATAACATCTACAATCGCAAGAAGTTATCGACAGTTTCTCCATCAGTAGCTGGAATTTGAAAAAATCTTGGCTTGTTAAACTAAAATTTCGAAGAAAATAAAGCTGAAATTCAACTCTGTCTAGTTTCTGTTTTTTATAATGTTATCTTAATTTAATATTTCAAGTGTAATTGGTATAATTCTAACAAAACTAAATTTTGAGCGTGCTATTCTTGTTTGTAAACAGCTTAAATGATTTTGATGAAATTTTGTATTTATATAATGAATGATTTTCTAAGTTCTTCCTTTAAAAAAAATAGTTATTACACATTTTTATTAACGTTGTTTAATTGTGTATTATAGTAATTTTATAAGCAGCTTGCGAGTGTGTCCAGTCACTGGTTACCCCAATTTGGGGATAGGAATAGATGAAGATATACGTACATCCATTCTCATTTGGCACGCTCTGCAGCTTAAACGACTTGATGGATTTTAGCTTGAGAGGCGTCGTTAGATTCGTCTTAGATGTGAGAGTGACACTGAGTACATAAAATTCTTCAAAAATGCCTGATTTTATGCGCTTAAATGTGCGGGGTAATTTTTTCTTTTAAAAACCCTCGAGTTGGGTATGAAAAATGAAAAAAATTAAAAGGCGAGTACGAAAAAATATAAAACACTTAGGCTGGGTTGCACCAACTAACTGTAACGATAACAAAAGGCTGACGGCTTGTCAAATACTCGGTTACGCACAAAATGGAGTGCACCATCTTACAATTGTCAAATTACTTCATAACTTTAACAATAACCAGCCGAAAATTACTGGTTATAGTTAAAGTTACAATTGACAAGCCGCTAAATGATCATAAAATGAGGTTATTTATGTGAAATACAACAAATTGAATTACCTGGTGTTTTGAATATTATGTAGCATTGCGGTAATTTTTTACTTCTCTGCACCACGTAATTTTTGCGAAAAATGATTTTATTGGATGAAGATGCATCCCCTTATACCCAAATGGAATGCAGAAGTCGGCGGGCAAACTGTTTTTGGTAAGGATTTTTTGAAAAAAAAAATTTTGTTTGAATTTTTTGAAACGAAATTTTTTTTGTATGGATCTTTTGAAATAGTATTTTTTGTAGGGATTTAAAAAAAATATTTTTTTGTATGGGTTTTCTGATAAAAAAATTACATGTATTTAATGAAAAAAAAAATTTTTTTTGTATGGATTTTTTATTATAAAACATAAGTGTTATAAAATACACACCGTCTGTGGGCTACTCTCGCTCCGCTGGGGGGAAAACAAAACATAACCGAACCTAACCTAGCACTAGTTTTTACAATATAGCTGCACTACTCATGCACGCTTAGTTACATATCGCGCCATCCTTGTCTTTTCTCACGGTTACTGCCAATCTACATTGACTCATAAATAACAAAAATTAAGGACTGTGTTCTTCTAGCTATGCTTTGGCAGCTTCGCACAATATTTTTTTATTCATTGTGAAAGGCATGGATTCAAGTCCTTTATCCTAGCAAATACGTAACAATAGCATTGAAAACTCTTGTAAGACGGTGAAACCCATAATGTTGATTGTCAAAGATATAGTAATAGTAATAGTAATTGTTAAAGTTATTTTTGACAATTACTTTAACAGACGTTTTGGTGCAATCCAGACTAAAAATGAAATAGGCGCGAGTAAAAAAATATAGAGAAACAATAACACGAGAAAGATGCAAGTTCAAATAGTGTACAGATTGTCCACACTATTGTAGTTACCTGAAAATGAGTTCCGTCTGCTTATAGTTAAATGTTTGGTATGTTTTAATTTCGGTTTCATTCTTAATATTTTTGCAGCTGGGTTTTTATTTATATTTTTATTTATATAAATATATAAAATGAAAACCCAAACATTAATTATTGGGCTTTACAAATTTGTTTTGTAATTTTTTAATTATGTGGTACGTTTGTAGGGTCGTGAACATTTTGGGATGTTGGCTTGCGCACACGAAAGTTTACTTATTTATTTGCTCACACGAAAGTTTACTTATTTTAAGGGGTAAATACTTTGAAATGTAAAGAAGTTAAATTAAAGCGTTATCCTAATAGAACGCGATCACGCGGTCATCGCGCGAACAAGCGATGTGTGTTACTTTCGCATTTATAATATTTATTATATACATAACAGTATGGATATTTTAAAGTGTATGTATACATACGATTGTGCAAGAATATAATTATTATGGTAATAAACCAACTAGTATTATGAAATATAGGGGTACTCTTAAATATCTGAATTCCTTCACACGATTGATGATATTTAAGACGCTTCAGACGGTGCGCCCCCTATGCTACATAAATTGACGATTCAAAAGTGTTCTCAGATTAGAAATCTACTTGAATAAATATTTATTTAATTTGATCATCGTGCGTCGTTAACACGCTCATTTACATCTATTATGTTTTATTTTGAGTTCGTACAAACATAATTCGCGCAAACTTGCGACGGTCGCGTTGTATTACGACAACGCCGAAAATCAATAAAGAAAACAAAGGTGTCTGTGCTGGGAGGGTTGTAATTAAGTCGACTATTCACGTACGTAAAATATTTGACCTTTCACCATGATAGCTTGCACTAGAAGCTAGTTTCGAACACTGCCTTGTTATAGCTTGCAGTGGAATACAAACTTAATGCAATTCTAAATAAAACTCTACGTGTGACAGGGAACCACGTCCTACCTTATAATTTGTTCTAGTAAGTTGTTATTGAATCTACTATAAATACATTAATAAATAGCTACATAATTTTACACCAAAATAAACATAATGCTACTAATTTTTGTTAACTATAGCTGTGTAAATAATATGTTTATAAATTGTAAATAGCAAATTTTTCCATACATTTCTACGTCACGCACAATCTAGACTAACGTCCATATGTCTAAACTACATTTAAGTATGATTTTTAGGATCCTTACCCAAAGGGTAAAAAACGGGGTCCTGTTACTAAGACTCCGCTGTCTCTCCGTCCGTCTGTCACCAGGCTGTAGGGGGAGGGGGGGCACATTGATACAGTACCTATATTTAAAAACAGAAAAACACTACGCAGTCTGGCACGTCGCTAGAACGCTCAAGTACATGCGCAAGAATGACAATTGTGACGCCGGTCGCCACTAGTTCGTCATTGGCCTTCAGCGGTCACAAACGTGTTTATGCTGCTGCCAACTAAAATTTCAGCCGATTTGTGATCGTGTCTCAGCACCGTCTAATTAGTTTTTTTTTTGTTTTATGTTGCCAAAGGCAAGTAAATATATTTAAAAGTGTTTTTAAATATTTTTTTGAGTACAATATTAATAAATAATTTTAAAAATTAGTTGTTTGTGGAAAAAGTCCATTGGGGCACTTTGATTCAGTAAGGTGCGGGGTACAATGATACGTATTATTGATAGGAGGTTTATTTGTTAATTTTAAGTAACTAAACAATTTAGGTTATGGTATATATTGCAGTTTTCATGGATTTTAAATAAGCATCCAATTGCCCCACCCTTATGTATCAAAGTACCCCTCTGGTGGGGTACATTGATGCAACAACGTTTTTATATTAAAATCAGTATATCTCCATACCTAATTACTTTTAGCGGCTATTTCGTAACCAAAATGTAAACTGACATATTTTGCTCAAATATGATGCTTTTTGTCCATTAAAAAAGAGGTTGAATTTTTGTGCATCAATGTGCCCCCCCTCCCCCTATCTCATGAACCGTGATAGTTAGACAGTTGAAATTTTTACAGACGATGTATTTCTGTTGCCGCTTTAACAACAAATACTAAAAAACAGAATAAAATAAATATTTAAGGGGGCTCCCATACAACAAACGTGTTTTTTTTTGCTCGCTTTGCTCGATATTGATACCGGCAACAGGTAGACGCTTGAAATATTCACAGAATTTTTAGTTATATATTCACTTTAAAAATAAATAATTATTTAAAATAAAACAAATATTTAAGGGGGGTTCCATACAACAAATGTTTGCCGTTTTTAGAGATAATGGTATAATTGGAACCCTTCGTGCGCAAGTCTTGGATAAAAAATAACATCAGAATGAGTTGCATTTTAAGGCTCTTTCTAATATTTTTTTTTCATTTATCAGATTAATTTAGGTATTTTTTTAAATTTTTTTACTATTTTGTTTTTAATTCAGGTAAATCTTTAAAAAAAAAATCTTTTCCGCCAATTTTATTATTTAATTTGTGTATAAGGGAAGGAATTGATTTTCCATCGATTAAAATGCATAAAATTACAGATTGCAATGAAGTAAATATTTAGCCCAATGTTATAATTCCGCCGTCAGTACAGTGGATTCTTATGAAATTTAAAAGGAAGGTGTTTTACGTGAACGGAAATTACCTGAACTCGAAGAAAATATATAAAAAAATCCATACATTAAACTATGAAATGAAAAAAATATTTGTTAAACCAAAATTTCTTACTACGGAAAATAGGCTAATGTAGGTAGGTTGGGTTAATTTTTTTTTTGCAGCACACAGAATAAAATATTAAAATTTGAATTACCCAAAATTGGCCAAGTGCGAGTTGGACTCGCGCACGAATGGTTCCGTACCATTATCTTTAAAAACGGCAAAAAAATCACGTTTGTAGTATGAAAGTGTTTATGATTTCTATTTGCGTATTCCTTCTTATCCTATCTTATTGGTGGCGGACATAGGCACAATAATGTATATGTATATAAATGTATATTTTGCCAACGTCAAGTCCAGGCCCTGACTGGCCATACGGGCCGCACACCTAGTGGGCTGGTCAGAATATTCGGCAGCAAAAATAAAAAAAAAAGGCAAACCAATAGACAACTCAACAAATAATTCTGCACTTGAATGTCCTTTTATGTTATATAAGTACGAATCTGTACGCACACGTATGATATACGTCTGGATATAACACTCGTACTACCTACTCATGTAAGTGGACGCCGCCGCCACCACCGCTTATACCTTCAAAAACATCGATTAAAAAATAGTAAGTACTGCGCAGCGTAATTAGGTTGTAAGTAAAGTTACAAGCCACAGTTACGAGTTGTAATTAATCTGTGGCACAGCATCGATGCGAAGCGGCCCCTACCTTCTGTAAAGTGAGAGAAATTGATTTTTTCGATTGTCTTTGAAGAGCTTAACCTATTAATTTAGTTCGCGTCATTTTTACGCAAGTAAAGTAAACTCACAACAGAAACAGTTTTATATAAGTCAAAAAGACTTTGGAAAAACTAGTACCTAATCTCGGACCCCGCTTAAGTTCAGCTCCTAAAACGTTTAAGCTTATAGTTAGGTTCAAATTTTGTGAAAGGTGTTGGCTTCAATTGGACTTTATTTAATCTTGTTTTGATCTGTATAAAGTATCTTCATATCGTATACTCCGAAGCTTTATTGTGGAGAAGCCAGTGAGGCACAGCGCAATGCAATTCCATCACTGATTTGGCAGGAAACGACAACGGAGACCACTCTGAGAATATTTATTTTTGACCATAAATACCTTGCAAGAGTTTTCTTACTGCTTCCGGACAGTTAAATAACATCGTGAAAGATATTTTCCTTCTTAATTTACTGCGTTACAGAGAAATAAACCGGGCCAATATAAGGATGCTTATTCTATTACAAAAACCTCATGATAGAGACAAGGGGGATGGCAGCAACCTAAACTCGGCTTAACTTGATTCGATGAAATACAGGTTGTTCAAAATACTAAATTAGTCTATTCATTTTAACTGTGTAGAATAGTGTGTTTATAATTATTTGCTATAATACAAAATGCTGTTTGTCACATTAAAACGCTGATAATAATTTATTTTATTTTATTTATCATTAGTCAATTTCTGTTTTTAAATAAAAATAATAGTAAAAAACAAGTAAACCTATACAACCTAATATAATTTTTATTTTTTTAATTAGGTATTATAAAGAAATAAAGTTACACATATTAAATAATACAACAAAAATCAATTGTCAATTGCAATAATGCCCTGCTTACGATTAAAAACATCTTTTACTAGCCGACATTACGATAAAAGAAGGCCGTAGTTAGGTATGCTGATATTAGGGAAATTTGGATTAAAAAACTTTAAACGCTTTAAATCACTTAAAGTGTAAATGTCAGATAGCCCGACAGTGCAAATTCATCGGTGGATAATTTAAAGGTTCAGGCATGGTTAAGAATGAAAGTTGTCTTTTACGTTTTATGTCGGCCGACATTTGGGCATTTTACACTTCCTAATTAGTAAGTGACAATGTATTAATTATGTAGGTGTAGGTAGAATCAAAGTATTTAGTACCTAACACGTCGCTTCGCGCCAAAACCTATGGCAGCCTGCCCCGGCCATCCACTTCCGAACCTGATTATTGAATCATACGTTTTGAACGCAGAAGCTTTCCCCCTGCCTTTTGCACTAGATTTTTGCTTAATTGAATTAAGCCCTTAACACAAAGATTTTACTCAGAATAACTGAAAACGAGACAAGTTATGTGAAAGCTTTTAAAATTGAAAATAAATATGATACATTTAACTGCATAATTTACTAGCGTTTTTTGTAAAGATTGAGAGGGCTGACTGTGTCTAAAATGCCCGGGCCGGTTTTGGCTCCTAATCCGGCACTGGTCATGTCAGATTATGGTCGAAATAAACGGAAGAGCAGAGTTGAGATTTATGTATGTTGAAAGCTGAAACAAAGAAAAAAAAATTTTTTGAACTACTACTATACCTTGTAACAACCTTGTAAAATATAGCTTGAGTTCTGCGACAGGTGTCAAAGTAACAGGTCCAGTGCTGGGACCATGTCGATAATCGATCATTAATAACGATTATTATTGATATTATTATATATGTTTAAATATATCTTTAATTGATAAAACCTCTTACCCTATTCTCTTGAAGTGAAGACCTGTGCATTTTTTTCCCTGTTTCTCCTTCTCGCTCTCAATTAACTTATTCAGATATCTTCCCAGCGACCGTGGGCAGAAAAACTCACCAAAGATTAAAAGCAGTGGGACGAATACTAACAAAAACGCAACATGCATCTTTATATACCTAGACATGTAGATAATAAAACGAAAATCCATTATTTATATGTATAAAGTAACTATTTTTGTTGATTCCATTTGCAAAATCGATAACTCCCAGGAACCTTTCTCTTTTTGCGCATACATTTTTCCGTCTGAAAATACGAAACTTGATAGACGTGATTCCAATGACAGCTGTCGCAGACCTCATCCCATATTTTAAGTGACTTGATCTTAGTATGAATGTTGTGTTGTACAAATGTCTTTGATCGACATTATCGATTTATTTTTACACAAAAATTACAGGTTGCAGAAAAGAAAAAAAAATTACCAAAGTATAAATTTACCAAACAGGTATCGTAGTACATAGAACGAACTTAGTGAAATTATTACAATGTAGCGGAAGTATTCTGATTTAAAATCTACAATCCCTGATTATTGTGTCTACGATTCGCAAACAAGAATGATAACATTAGTGTTGTGCCAACCGGACCTCAGCAGCGCCTTTCTGTGAAATTTTAAAGCGCCCCTTTTTCTAATATTTCCATAAATACAGTTTGTTATACTACAGAAAATAAATAAAAAAAGACGATTCACTTTTGCTAATTCTTGATCGGAATAATATATATTCCATGTATTAAAACTGTAGAAGTAATGGCCGATCTGAATGTAATAAAAACAAAATAATCATCTAAAAATCAAGTTACGTGCGGTGGGCAGTGTGGGCACCCGACCTGTCGGCATACCGGTCGCGTCGCCGGCTGTGTGTCCACGTTCATAAGGATATTCAGGATAGGGGCCAGTAGCTTAAAAAATGTTCAGATATGAAAAGAAAGTCCAATAAAAACGGCTACTTTTACTAGGAACGACAATTGAAACTCAGAAATATTCTACGAACAATAAAAAAGGTTTTAAACATATGTAGCTAAACATTATAAACAACTTTTCGTATGTATTTTTTTAAAAATACGCTTTATGAGAAGAGCATTTAAAACGGGTTGCACTCCGGGAGTGCCGGCAGAAGCTAAAATATACAACCTGGATATAACATTTTAACATGTGTAATCCGCACTTTCATCTTTTCATCAACCCAATTTCCTCTTACTTTTTATGCGTCTTGCAGAGTTCAACATTTTTTACCCATCACAAAAAAGTGCACAACGCCACTAAAGACGTTTTCACTTCAAAATTATAATAAGCGCGGCATTATGGTGTCCGTCTTACGAATTTTCGATCAGCCTGCGCGAGTTTATCATTTTTTACCCATCACAAATATTTTTTATGGCGTGACATTATGGTATTCGTCTTACGAATTTTCGATCAGCCTGCGCGAGTTTATCATTTTTTACCCATCGCAAAAAAGTGCACAGCGCCGCTAAAGAAGTTTTAACTTCAAAAAATATGTAAAATAAAAGCAGCGCTACGTATTGGATTAGTTATAGCCGCCATAATTCTTTCATACTGTGTCTAGCCGTTTATGTAAGCTATAACTATAACGGTTCGGATTTTGCTATTTAGCTACGGAGCCCTAAAAAAATAGACTACAGCACTAGTCAGGGTTGCCAACCGTATTCTTAAATAAAGTATTGTACTCTATTTCAAGTTGGTGTACTTTATAATCTATGACCGCAATAGAGTATAGACCACGCTAAAATACTCTATTTACGTAAACAATGACTTATCTTGAATTTCGAGATCTTATCATCATCTTATCAAACATCATCTTATTATACCTACTCTAATATTTTTTGGAACAAAGTTCACATCTGGTCTCTGCTATTTCACAACATTTATCATGACAGATGAGAGAAGTGACATACGCTGTTCATAATTTTGTACTCTTTATTTACCCTCTATAAACCTAGATATAATTTATTTCATTCAAAACAAAAGTTGGCAACCCTAGTACTAGTGCAGCACAACAAAAGTTAGCACTAACTATTTTTTTCGATATCGACCAATATTTCGCGTAAAACTGCTAACTGTGTATATCTACATGCAGTCTTTTCCTCTATTTAGAGGTAGATAGTTGGATGTTTTTATCTTATTTCCCACTAACGAAAGAATTTTCATATTTACAAGTATTTGTACAGGCAACGCATGCGTGCGCTCACCCTGAAGAAACTGAACCGACTGCTTCTGGCGGACGATCGCAACGAGAACATAGCGGCCGTGGCGCGTCTGTCCCTCACCGACTGGCTCATGTTCGACCTGGCGCTAGTGCATGAGAAAATCGACGTTATATCTGTGGTAATTTGATTTAGAATCGGATGAGTACACAATACGAATTTACTGTTGTAATTTTTTATGTTACGTCAGATAACTGACTGAAAACCAAAGGGTTCATCGGCACCTTTGGAGTGTGTTCGTTTTGGAATAAAAAGTTTCCACGCTTGATAATTTTTCACACTTTTAGCCGACTTCAAAAAAGGAGGAGTTTCTCAATTGGGATGTTTATATTATATATATACTTCCGAGGTGGTCCCATATTACTTTAGTCAATTTAAAACTTAAACTTTAGGTGAAAAAAAAATAATTGGTGTTAATTTGGAACTGGTGAAACACCTTTTATGTTGATGATTGTATAAAATTTTGTTACAAGTATGGTTTTAGTGTACGAAAAAAGCAATGCGTCACTCAAAAGTAAAAAATAAAAACTTTTAAGCAAAAAAAAACTGTAATTCAGATCAGATTTTTGAAAATAAGTTATTATTTTTACCTTTTTATTGCATCTTTTTGAAGCCGGTAGTTTTGTTTGTGAAAAACTTTTTATGATGACGCCAGTTTCGCCACCAACACCTATCGTTCGTGTAGCTTTAAAACGTTACTCCGCCTCCAGACATGGGTGTAAAGTTACATTTTTCTATAGCAAACGAGACAAAAATAACAAAAACATCGTAAACCTTCGCATGACAGGTTGCAGATGATACTATAATATTGACCATAATAATTATTTATTCCAAAACGAACAAACCCTTAGATTAAATTAAATTGACGCACGCTACGGGGCTGGTTTTGGACTGATAATATTTTTTTTTCGTAACTCTTTTTGATTAGGTTAGGTTAGGTTAGTATACTCACTAAATAAATAAAGTAGAGTTTGCTTTATAGTAGCTTTACAAGCATTTTAAATAATTTGTCAAGTACGTCATTTGTCAATCTTTTTTTTGATATTAATATTATAGATTGAATTTCTCTGATGCTTTTAACTTGGGGAAATAGATGTTTTTTAGCCAATTGGCAAAAACTGAACCCTCATAAATTCGTCATGTCTCTCCATCCGTCCGTTTGTCACAGCCTTATAATACCCGGTGTTTTCTCGTGGACCCATTATTTTGTCCCATTCATTCCATCTTTATGTAGATGCTCATCGATGTCTTTTGTGCACACCATACAAATTTGTTATGAAAATAAAAAAAATTAGGGGTAGCTCTTTAAAGGGTAGCGCTCCACATTGAACACAGAGATGAAAATGTTTCTTGGTGGGATAGGGAGGGCTTTGCAATGCCTTTGAACTTACAAGTAATTTTACTATAAGATTTGTATTTTGCTCAGTATTGGCTTAAAAAGTTTTTTTTTAATACCACTAAGATGTCAAACAAGCTTACGGTTCGCTTGATGGTAAGTTAGATTGGTTGGTCGTAGGTCGTAGAGATTAGCTCTAAAACTGGTTTAATAGAGTAAGCCTAATGCCGAGCGTTTGATATTAAACGTTCTTTTATACAGAGAGTCTGGTTTGCTATAGAAATTTGTTTTTCTATGCGTTGTTCGGCTACAGCGGCGGCCTTACCCATAGCGAGGCTCTGGTCGGCAGGTCTTTGCAAGGCCCTTTGCCCTTCGTGTAAAATATGTGATGCGAAATTAGGTCTGCTTGTTTGTTTTAAGTTTTTTTTTTTTATACCACTAAGGTGGCAAACAAGCTTACGGCCCGCCTGATGGTAAGCGGTCACCGTAGCCTATGGACGCTTGCAACACCAGGGGTATCACTTGCGCGTTGCCGACCCTTCAGAAATCTAATAACTTCTTTCTTGAAGAACTCCATACTGTAGTCCTTGCAGAAAACCTTGGCAGGGAGCTCATTCCACAACTTAAGCGTTCGCGGGAGGAAGTTTCTCTGAAACCGTAAGTATTTGTCATGTTTGACGAGAAATGCTAAAGTTATACAAATAAATAAAATTTGAGTTTTAAAATATCATACATTGAAAGATTTACAAAATTAACAAAATCAGAGATGATTAATTTTAAAATTGATGTTTGCGACTTTTTCTAAGACTAAAATCTTTAATTAAAGCACAATAATGTAACGAATGAGCTACGTCATTTTCGATTAAAAGATATAGCTGATAGGCTGAAAGTCGATTTTGTGTCATCGAATTCCTCAAATATGTTTTAATCATTTTAAGCCTCGAAAAACTCCTTTCAACAGACGCAACTGTAACAGGTGTGGTGGCAATAATTCTCAGGACTATTTCGATAGTGCGGAAAACTTGTTTTTTTGTTTTTCTATTATGTATTTCAGCACTTAGTTTTGTCGATTCCTTCATACACACGGATAAACATATTCAGTTCTTCGTACAATTCATTTCCATCAATATCACATGATTTTCCTACTGTCATAGATATTTGCAAGTCGCTACATTGCTTCAAAAGTTCACTATCACTGATATCATTTAATCTTTTTATGTTATACAAGACACTAAATATGCTCTCATGATGTTTAAGCGCCTCAAACCTAGGATGGCAGCTTGCGCGCACATTGTCGACAATGACATAAAAATAGCTTGCGCGCACATTGTCGACAATGACATAAAAATAGCTTGCGCGCACATTGTCGACAATGACATAAAAATAGCTTGCGCGCACATTGACGACAATGACATAAAAATAGCTTGCGCGCACATTGTCGACAATGACATAAAAATAGCTTGCGCGCACATTGTCGACAATGACATAAAAATAGCTTGCGCGCACATTGTCGACAACGACATAAAAATAGTTTATTTTAAAATCTCTTCCGCATTAAATTCATGAGCGTCATCTTCTCCTTTATAATCAAAATGCCTTTTTTTACATCGTCTTCTGCCTTTCTTTGAACTGTCTGTCAATATCATTTTCCTCGGCTATTTCTCTCGCTGTTACAAGGGATGACTGATAACCATTTTCGTGATAATTATCCAGCCAATTTGTGAATGCGTCTAGGTGTTGTTTAGACACATCTAAGTGCATATTTTTGCTTTGCCACATTTTACTTATAACATTTATCTTTGTAAGAATGTCATACCATATGACAAGTGAAACTACAAATTCGTAGGTAATTATTTCCTTTTCTACTTAATTACATTCACTGACCAACTGATAATCTGTTGTTTTTTCTGCTAAATCCTTTAAAGCATCTAATAAGTATATAGCTTAGTTGGTATTTAACAGCCTTCACCGATGCTACCCTGGACTCCCATCTAGTTTTAGCGATAACGATTTTACATGAGCATTTAAAATAGCCCACCTCTGACTTGAGCCGGCAAACAGAGTGTACAACCTTTGTAGCAAACCAAAAAAAGGAAAAAAGGTTTTGCTTGGAAACAAGACGATGCTGCTAGGATCTCCTAGGATGAGATTCCAGCTATGACTCCCACAAGGTATGGCGCTATGTTAAAAATACAAACGTTTCATATAAGCTTCAATTTAATAGTATAACCACCACGTGTCACAATTATCTGTTAGCTCTAAACGATTCTAACAGATGGCGATATCTTTTGACTGCATGGATAGAAAGGTGGTGCTATGTTAAATATATATAACAAAATAAATATAACGACTGCACCGAAGTGGATAATTTATGTTGTGTTTATTATTGTCAGGGCAAGGTTTATATGATATAAAAAAGGGTCACGTGTAATGAAATTACAACATTTACAATAACCTATTGTAATGAAATTTTGGTAAATGGTTGTGCACACCGCCGGGGAAGATTTTTGAGAAATAAAAATTGGTCAAGCAACCGCTAGGGTTTCTGAACTAGTAAAACCCTTTCAAAATAGGTGGTTGTTTTAAAAAAGAGAAACAACATTCTCCGGGTCAGCTTGTTATTTGATCCAACTTAAAAGATAGGATAGTTTTTATCTCGATCTGTCAAGTGCGAGCCGGACTCGGGCACTTTAGGTAAAAACTATCGTGCGTCGGATTACAGAGGGACGGCAGCGAAACAACGTTCGCCGGGACCGCTAGTATAGATATAAAGATCCACGTAGATTTTCTTCTACCTGCTTTTTTTTGATAGCTCGTTTCCTTTTTGAATTACCTAATTCAAATTTTCTACCGGCACCACGATCACGCGAACTCATTTCGTAAATTTTGTTTTGTTTCGCACAAACAGTCAGAAATAATTTTTAAGTATCACACAGTTTTTTTACCCTTTTTAGCTTACACAATAACTTCAAATACTATATTTACACTTTTCCAGCTCACTCAATACTTTAAATACTATAAGAACGTTTAACGTATAAATAAATATTCAATAAAATTGATAGATAGATATGTACGGTACAGTAATGACTTTGTAACTAAAATTAAAATAAATTAAAATTAATATTGCAAGTAAAATAATTCCTAGGTAACAAGAGTTGACGAACAAAATGAAACACGGGGATTCCCCAAACCATAGAGGAGTAGACGTATAAGTCATCGTTGAGCAGAAAATTATGTCCCGAACCCCGAGCCGAGCCGAGCACTCGGCTATAAGATTAAAAAACCGATCTTCAAGTGTTTCGAGGCGCGATATGTACTACATAATACATTTTTCAATTATGTTTTGAATGAATGAATTAGTAAACTAACTTTATTTTAATTTACCGCGCTATGTTATGATAAATAAATAATTAAGGATCAGAATAAAGCTTAACCACGCCATCTATTGTCGAGTAGCTTTAGTGTTGCTGTGTCGGTAAAAATAATAGTAGAATTAAGACTCCTCAATAGATGTCAGGAAGAGTCATATGTTTCAGTTTATCATTGCTTGAAAACACGGATATAACGACGTTTTCTAAAAAAAACCTAGCTAGATTGATTTATCGCCCCCGAAACCCGCGCATACTAAATTTCATGAAAATCGTTAGAGCCGTTTCCGAGATTCTGATTATATGTGTGTATATAGATATACAAGAATTGCTCGTTTAAAGGTATTCGATTTAAAAATAATAGCCTTGGTCACAGTCTACCCGTAACTTTTTAATCTTGTTTTCTTTTTAAATCCGTAATAGTTTTAAGGATACTAAGTTTTGATACAGTTGTCAATGCAGACAACGTCTGCCAGGTCAGATAGTTTATAAACATAGGTTTTTTATTAAATATATTGAAAATACTTATAAGTTCAAATAATTGTGTGTTTTTTTGATCGTTGAATTTTTGATTGTAATTGGTCTACCTATCCTATCTATTGAAAATTTACCAACTTCCAGATCAAGGCTAGAGTGTTAGCAAATCACACGGATGGCTGGTCTAGGTCCACTGTGCCGACCAACTTTTAGTGAGCAGGCAGATCTGTCGGAATGTGGGAGTATGACAATGTTACAAAAATGTGTAAAAATAACATGTGCTTTGCATAAAGTAGATACTAATAGAATTAGTATAATGATCTTATAAGGCAAGCCTGCATGCAAAATGCAATATCCGTAATAGTTTAAGTTTTTTAATTTTCGCGTTCGGTTACCTGGTCACCGAGCGTTGCTTTGAACAACGCCATCTATTGTCAAGTAGGTGTAGTGTTGCTGTGTCGGTAAAAACAATAGTATTACTACTCGCCAATATATTATTGCCTGAAAACACGGATAAAACGACGTTCTCTAAAAATGAAACCTAGCTAGATCGATTTATCATGAAAATCGTTCGAGCCGTTTCCGAGATTCAGATTATATATATATATACAAGAATTGATCGCTTAAAGGTATAAGATTTAAAAATAATAGCCTTGGTCACAGTCTACCCGTGACTAAGGCTGGTGTAAACCCACCCAAAACGTCGGAAGAAGGTATTTAGCCAAATAACGATGCGTTTGAACCATCGATATGAAAAAACAATAGATATGTCCAAAAAGCACCGGCAGGCTAACCGCCCATAGTCTAATTTTTAGACTATGTTGAGTAGCGCATCGATTTGACGCAACAAACACAAGGTCACCCTCAGCGAGTGAACATCTAAAGATATTTTGTTTGTTTTATTTCAATAATGTCGTATTGTGCTGTAAAAAGTTGTAAAAACTATAAAAAAAAGGTAAATAAGAGTTCCAGCGACGTAACTTAACACACTTTAGTATTATTTTTTCATAAATAACCGATTTACTTTAATTTATAATAAATTACTTTAATAGAGGTGCACTATTTTTATCGAAATCATGTTAGTCATCACTGTAATCTTGTTCATAAAAAGTGTTATTTTTTCAATTTCATGGCATAATTTTAAACCTTTCTTTTTATTTGTGATAAAAAGAATACATTACACTTGAACTGTGACTGTTTTTCAAGATTATTAGGATATCGTTTCATAAATTCACAACGAAAATAAATCGAAGACAATAAAGTACCTCACCTCTATTTGAGTAGAAATTGTTGTGGAGTCTTTATTTCGAAAAATTATTGACTTAATCTAAACCGTATTACAATGACATAAAGAATAAATTAAATATCTGATGCGCCATCTATCCGTGAGTAGCTAAACTAATATCTATATCGCTTAGCGAAATAGCTTAATTTGCTTAGTGTTGTACGCATGAGATAAAAATATCGATATTTTTTACCCGTTGTGATCAATTTACACCTGTGGAAATGAAGTGAATTGATGCTTGTAGTCAATGGTATGTTTTAGGGTTGCGTTCAATATTTCAATAGCGTTCGAATAATTAAATTATTTTGAAAAAGTTAAATAATTCTGTCAACCTGTGGGTACAATCAGTTAAATGAAGATTTAATTATACATTTTAACGCGCTTATTTAATGCAAAATACATCTAAAAATACTGCTTTTCATCCGAATAATATTTTAAATGCGAAAGTTCGGATGTTTGTTACTCAATCACGCGTCAACCACTGGACGGAGCGGGAAGAAACTTGGCACACATTTAGGTTTAGTCCTGGAATAGAAAGAAAATAGGCTATTTTTTTATCCCGGAAAATTCACAAGTCCCCACTTTTCACAAATTCCACTTGTACGAACTACAGCTTTACATAGCAAACTTTCATAGTACCATCAAGGAGTTTCCGTAAAATTTTCCCGCCGATAACCAGTTAATTTAGGGCGGGTGGAGCCGCTGGGCAAAATCTAGTCAGTAAGAAACTGTTGTATAATATTGTGTCAAAGTAAATATAGTTTTAGAGAATTTGTCTAGCCCCGAGCTTTCCTGTGATTTATAGAAGTGTTTCGTTGTTTTATTTAATATACAGGATGATGGACTTGGATAATGTGTTTATTTCGCTTTTATGTTATGTGATTGTTAACTTTTGCATGCTTTTGCGAGACTTCTTAACGTCTGGAAAATAATACAACGAGTGGTGTATGTGGAGTAAAACCTACAACTAGCTTTTGCCTGCTGCTCTGACTGCACTAAATTTGGTTATCAGTGTTAAATTTCTACGGAAACTTCTTTTTTTAGAAAGAAAGTTTGCAATAGCAAGCTACAACAGAAGCTATAATTCGTCCGCGTGTAATTTGGTTATAGTTATTTCTATGGGTACTTTGGACTTCTCGGTATTTTATACTATCTCTGTGCCAAATGTTAGGTTTATATGATGCTCTCGGGCGTTGTAAAGGAAGAACAAACAAACTTTTACATTTATTTTATAATAGTATAGTGAGTATAGATTATTTTTCAAATTTCAAATCATATTATTAAATTAAATTAAATTAAAACTCATATTATTTATTAATTTTATGATAAAACTTTTAGCGTTCATCTATATATTTTCATGCCATGAATCAAATTCGATAAAACGAAAGCTTACGGTAAAGTTTAAATTTTGAACTAATTTAGCCGTTTTAACGTAATGCGTGTTCAAACAAAGTTAAGTTAAAGCATAAAGGTACAAAACTTGTAGAAGATCTTTACCGAAACGTTACGATGAATATTGAAATGGAAGAATCTCAGATAGAAGACGAAGAAAATGTGCGCAGTAATCTTGAAGAAACTAACCTTCCACATTCTAATGAAACCTTACCTGTAGCAACAGACTCGGTGAAAACCGTGGAACATAATATGAATGATAATTTAGCTCAAAGTGTTGTAAAGGAAAATAATGTTATCAAAGAAACTACGTCAGGCTTTAATTCTTCGAAAATTGATTTGACAAAGATTATAGCAATCGTTGATGATTCTGTGGTAACTCAACAAGCTGTTTCAAAAGTTGATGTGACTACTATTGAAGACACAGATGACGACATTATAGAGATAAAAACGGATAATTGTGCTATAAAATTGCAGTCCATTGAACCTCAAGTGAAATATATAAAAATGGAACCCATAACAGATGACGTTTTCGAGATCAAAACCGATAATAGTTCCATAAGTTTAAGATCTGATGAACATCAACTAAAGAGTATAAAAAGTGAAGTTATTAATCAATGCAGTGAAATGCCTGCTGGTGTGACTATAGTTGATGCCGGTATAGAGTTCGTTGACGATGGTATAGCTCTGTTAGACGAAGAGACTGAAACGACTGAATCCACAGATTCGCCCGTTGATACTGAGTCAGGTAAAAATAATTTGCTACATAAGGTTAATTCATATTTGATTCAAATGCTCTTATTATTGTGTTGAATTAAGTAAATTTGATCCTTTGTATATTTTTTATCGTACATATAACAGTTTCAGAAAAAAAAACTGCCAGTTATTTCAGTTTATAACGTTGCTTAGGGCCCCTCTTACACCCCACTAGCGCCGCCATTAGAGGTCCTCAATTTTTCTCTTCGTAGAAAACGAATTTCTAAAATCCAAATGTCGCAAATATAAAGCTAGTCATAAACTATTTTTAGAAGGTTTTTTATAGTTTCTAAATAATATCTGTAAGTTGTAGTTAGCTGTGGCCGTTTTTGCATTGTATTGTATTGCAAGCACCGTGATCGCAAGATGCCTTGCCTAGTTGCAATTTTGAACATTACGAATCTGTTTCTTTTTTGTTTTATTATGGCACGACTAGAACTTATTTAAAAATTAAAAATCTAGTAAATATGTCTAATAGTAATTTCGAAATTCAGTAGTTTGACAGGTGTAATTCTGATGACATTTATTTATAGTAATGCAGAATATTATTGTAATTTACTAGGAGTAATGAAGACACTTGAATTAAAAACCGAATTTATTGACAAGGTTGAAGAAATGCCAAAATTCTATTTGAAGCTTTTAATGGATCCTGTTGTTTATACAAAAAAAATTGACCAAATGAACTGTTTAATGTGTATTAATAACGGAATTGTTACTGACATTGAATTAATTACAAAAATTATTGAGGAAAGTAAACCTGTTAGTAACAAAGCTGTGAATGTAAAAGACTTAAGAGAAGCAAACAATATTTCACAAACATCTGTAAACGATGACAAGAGAGATAATGACGATTTATCTAAAAATGAAAACACTAATTATGAATCGGACAGTGAATCGAATATAAAAGACAATCAAAGAATTAAAATGTCGAGTTGCTTATTAAAAAAACCAAAAAGACTAACTTATAATCCTATACAGCTGTGCAAAAATCCTGATTTTAATACAAGATTAAAAAGATTAACTGTAGGATTTTTAAGTTCCGCTCGTAATCGGCAATTTCTCAATATATGCAAACCCATGACGGTTGATCTTTCCAAATCTTTTGAATTAAAACTTGTAAGTGGAACTTTGTATTTAAAAAAAGTGGAAAATGCTTTAATGAGACCGATTGAGTCTGATAATAGTAATCAAACGGTGTCGGTTATTCCTTCGGCCATGTCAGTACAAAGTTTACTTGATAGTTCGAAAATGGACATAAACGATTTATTGCCGATGTCAGTTGATGTAGAACATGAAAAAAACGTAAAACCACTTAATAAAGATAATTTGTTACCAGGGAGAAATAAAGTTATAAGTCTTCCAGACATTGACTGTGTGCGCCGTACAAATCAGAAATTGTTAACAGTTGAAGTAACTCCTATGAGAATTGATAATAGTGGTACTCAAAGACCGCCAGTTATTTTAGCGTCATCAACTCCACCGTCTAATGAAATAGCAAGTGTAACCGTAAAAAACTTACATTCTGATTTATTTCCTACCGATATAACTTCAGAAAAATTTCAAACCTCTGAAATAGAACTAATGCACTACGAAGCAACTGATTCGGCTACAAGCTATGAAGTTTTCACACACAAATCTTTTCAAAAAGAGTCAAAACAGTCGTCAGGAAATAATTTGCCACCAAAACCCGAAAAAATAACAAATACTATAGACCATGAATTAAGAAACATAATACAACGAAGGAAATACGGATCGAAAGTAAATCAAATTACCAAGCTAAAAAAGAACTGTCATGTTCCGGGTGGCGTGGCGTGGCGACCCTTCCATAATGCACCTGTATCTTGGAAACCACAGAATAAAGATCCCGATAACTATGATTTCTTACTCACCACTGACACATTACTCAAAGTATTAAAAGTATTAGCTGGTAAAGACGACGAAATTAATTCAAAGAAAAATGACAAAAACAAAGCCAAAAGACTGCAAAAAGAGTTTGACAGCGAATATGCTGAAGTTCTTGCGAAAAATAAAACAAATGAAGATCCAAGTGAAGGTAACAAACGAACAGAGAAGCAAGGCAAAGTAAAAAAACCAAAAATTATCATAATAGAAGGAGGCGATAAACCTAAAAGGGTAAGGTCCAAAAAATTAAATTGTAAATATTGTTGTTGGTGCCGAGCTAACATGGAAAATATACATTTACCTAGTATGATACCACATTTATGTCCTTTACCTATCTGCAACTGTTGCTGTATAGAGAAGTTTTTGAAGCAGTTTAAGAATGATAAAGCTGGCATTGATGTGATGTCCCTTAAAAGCTTTGATTCGTCTCCGACCAAAACAAAGTGTTATAAGTCAGTTTCAACTGATCCTCCTACCTTTATTGCTTTGTCGCCCAAAAATAATAAAATTGTGATTGACAAAATTATCCCTTCGAATAGCGAAATTTTACTATTATCTGACGATGAAGACGATTGCGTAGAGTTAACAGAAAATATTCCCCATAGTAACCACCATAGATCCGTTGATAAGAATAAGGTTGATGACGTAACACAGAAAACAAATAATTCTGATAATTCTAGTAAAAAATATTTATCCAAAAATTCCCTAGAATGCAAAATTTTAGTGAGACTATGTCACATATTAAAAAACAAGTAGACGTATTGATAAATAAGGATGATGTTGGTGGTGGAAATAACGTAAACATAACACAGAAAATAAAGAATCCTGATGTTTCTACACAAAGTGATTTACCTAATTATCAAGCCACTCCCTTAAAAGTTAATGAAAATTTTAAGTCGTTTGATAGCGTGATTCATACTTCGGAAGACAAGTTTCAAAACATTGGTGAGGCTGTGGGGCATGCAAAGGAACGTGTAGTCGTGTTTAATAGTAAAAGCAGTGTCTTAGAATTGGTAGATAAAACTGTACAGACCCCTTTACCAGTGCCAAACATAGAAAACAAGTCAATAAGTATGTTAAAAAGTGGTTGCCTGTAAAGTCGGTATACGGGCGAAAGTTTTACGTGACAATGATTTTATGTCTGTCTCTCTCGCTCTTAGGCGGGCGCGTGCCTCTCACTCGCTCTCATTGTGAGCGCATAACGTGAGCGGAGCGTAACGCAGTTTCTTGAAGTGTCACCCGGCAAACCAATTTATAAGACGTTGTCACGTCAAAATACGCTATTACAAAAGGGAACTGATTTTACTACAATTGGTGCAACTACATCGATTGAAGATTTGATGAAAATAGCAAATAGTACATCTGACTTGCAAAGTCAGGTGATTGAATTAGACAATAATGAAAAAAATATTACTCCTGTTTTAAAAATCAATATCAAACTAAAGCCCAGCAATTGTAATAGTTCCTTGACATCATGTTCGGGAATTAATGTGAGCGAAAACTTAACATCTGTTACAACAAAGACGCCTGATAGGATTTTATTGACGAAACCTCACAAAAAAAACGTCAACTTTAAATACGCCTCTACATTAAGTGAAGAAAGTACTACCCCAATAAAACACGCCCCTAGTTTACAGAGGCATACAGTTGTTGATGGTACAAAATCTTGGCCTGAGGCTTTTGCCCAGAAAGTAGTTGGGGAATACAGAATAGTGTTATTAAATGGCAAAAAAAACACGAAATGTCCTATATTTTTGGGAAAAAATAAAATACTGCTTACTTCTGTAAAGCTCTCAGAATTTTAAAAAAAAATTGCAGTGCCAAATACCATTGTTAGAAACCCAAAGGTAATACAAAAACAAATTGTACCAGATGGTGTTAATTTGGTTCTATTGCCTTCCGGAAAAATAACATATACGCTAGAACCAGGTGCAGAATTAAACACTGGCCAACTTGCTTCTCTACCAGCTATAATTGCGGCAGTGCAGCAGCAAATAGATACTACGATAGTCTCTGCTCCAACTGTTAATATTGTAAACAATATTCAAAAAACAGATTATTGATGTTGATAATGTTCATAATGTTAAAGGTATAGATACCGTTAATAGTCGTATTCAAAATATGACTATGATATCTAATGATAGTAAAAATATCTCAGATAATATAGATTCGGTGGTAGTTAAATCAAACACATCAAATGGATATACGGCTCAGCCACACGAAACAAAAAGCGATAATTCACTAGTTAATTATATACATGGTTTCGATAAAGCTATAAACGACACCCGGCAAAATATTAATGATGCAAAGGAAAACAATGGCCAAAATAATTTAATTGAATCCAAGTCTACTGAAAAAGAAAACACATTACAGATATTGAAAAGTTGCAATGCTGAAGTCATATTAGAACAGAATAATAAATCTATAAATGCTGAAACTGAAAATATCAATTTAACCGAAGAAAAAAAAAGCCTAAAGGAAATAAACGAATCATTAATAGAAAAAGCATTTATGACATCTGACAACGACAAGTCATCAGAGAAAAATAACGAAATACTGATAGATTGCAATAAAAGAGGCAATAATGTTTGTTGTTCAAAAAATATTGCATCTTTAAATATTGATTTTAGAGAGGAAAGTAAACTAAATGAAGGTTCATCAAATGAGGAATCATTGAAATCTAACGAGAAAGAAAACAAAATAAAAAATTTAAAATGGAGTGACATCAAAGTTAAATCCAATGCCAACGTTCATAACAAAATATGTGATTCAGAAAGTATTGATCTAACAAAAGAGGGTAATCAGCAGAAAAAAAATTACAAAAAAACAATATTGGACGTACAAAGTAAACAGTGTGAAAAATCATACGAGCAAGGAACAACAAAAGATGATCAGTCTTACTCTTCAAATCAACAGCAAGAACGTACAGAATTTACTGATCACAACAACGAAAACTCCTTGAATTCAACCAGAAAAACTATACTTTCTGATTTGATGGCGATGTCTGGAATATTTAGTGAGGACGTAGCATCAGTACCAGAATCACATAATGAACCAGACAATTATACAAACTTTTTAAAAGATATGAATATCATTCAGGTGTCACCCGTTACTACAATAGATGAACTGAAGTACGCTTGCGAACGAAACGGAAAGTTTTTTAAATTAGATTTAGATACACAGACTCTGGTTGGGATAAATGTGTGCATCAACAAGAACTATTTTCCGCTTAGCAAAAGAGACAAGGATCGTAATTTAATGTCAAACACAGTTATCGACTTAACAAATGATGTTGACATTAATTGCTTAAATAATACTATTATTACACAAAGCAACCCAAAATGAACAAAAATATTTTCGAAGGCAGCTAGTTCTGATACTTCTAAACTTTTAAATAAAAAAAAGCCATTCGAAGAAAGAACAATATCTCCCAAGAGAACTCTTCGGGCAGCTAGTTCTGATACTTCTAAGCTATTAAATAAAAAAAAGACATTCGAAGAAAGAAAAATATCTTCCAAGAGAACTGTTCGGGTTAAAAACAGATATTATAAGTTTATCGAATATAAACCAATCATATTAAGAAGCGGAGGCAACATTGATGTTGGAAAATCTAAAATGCCTCTAATCAGATGCACAGCTCGAGAAAATGAAGTAAAGCCTCTTAAATTGTATAGAAATGTCCATACACCACCAGAGCAAGAGGCAAAAGGAAGGACAAGAGAAATAAAAGGTAATCACTATTATAACGTTGAAAATCATATCAAAAGTTATCGTTTAAAACGAAAAAGAAAACAAGATATGGATAAAATAGAAGCAAAGATTGATTTAGTAGATTCCGACGCACCTGTTGAAGAAGAATATCTTGTGGATAGTTTTGATTCAAATTGTACACAAAATGATAAATATAATTCTGATTCCGACATACCCGATAGTGACTCTGACGACGAACCACTTGCTAAACAAGTTATGCGCAACAAAGATTTAGCTGAAAAGTTAGCTTTAGAAAGTGGAGCAATAGTTAATCCAGAGTCTACTGAAGCAGAATTTCAGAAAGGGTCTATGTCACACCCTGAGGTAAATTTGCCAATGTCCATTGACTTCGTAGAATCTGATAACGATGCGTCACAAGATGACTGCATTTTAGGATTTTAATATTTTTATACATAGATGTATAAAAGGAATACTCTCATATGTTAAAATCTGCGCAAAACCTGTATTTTTTTACAACCAGTGTTTTAACTTCTTGCAACTTATCCTCTGAGAAGGTAACATTATGTATTCGTTGACTATTTAGTTAAGTGGTATTTGTGTATTTTTTTAATAATTGTCTAGAAAAAATATATTTTAGTGCCTAATTATTTTGAAAAAGAGCATGTTTTAAAAAAAAATAGTCAGCCAACTACATGAGTATTTATACATAATTAATTACCCGACTGCGGTAGAAGGAGGGTTAATTTTTTTGAGTGTATGTATGTATTTATGTGGGTATGTATATTTCTTTTGCACGTAGTCATAGGTGTTGTGGGGATTTTTGATGGAAAAGCTGCACTTTGTGATGGAAGCAAGCCGCTTTGCACAGTAATAGTAGGGACCAAAATAAGCGTTTTTTTCCGCACCATCAAAAGTTTTACCCCCTAAGGAATAAACATGGCGCCATTTCCCAAAATAAAACTTTTTTTCGTTTTAATTTTCTGTTTTTATTTAATTACATAAAAAAATATAGGGTATTTTTTAATAATTTGTATGCTTACAAATTTATTCATACGGTTTTAAAAAAAAACTGCATGTCAATATCTTAAATAGTTACGAAAATATTTAGGATAATGTCCACGGGTATCGCGCTGTCCTGCCATACAAAAATGTACAAATTAAACACTCTGTTGTGTAAATCTGCAAATTGCAAATTTCACTTCAAGTCCCAAGTGACGGAGGTTCGAACCCCGGAGTCGGCGTGTACCAATGAGTCTTTTCTTAATTTCCCAAGTACACTGATTTACACCACTGGCTTTTCGGTTAAGGAAAACATCGTGAGGAAACCTGCATAAGTAAAAAAAAAATAACAAGACGTATGTGAAGTCCACAATCCGCACTGGACCCGCGTGTGGACTATGGCCCAAATCACCCTCGCTTATGTGGGTAGGCCGTGCCCCAACAGTGGCGACGTATAAAGGCTGGCAAGGAGTATTATTAATTAAGTTATATTACTACTTAATATAAGTTTTCTAAGTTCACGTTTTAAAGGAAGTAACGTTTTGAAGGAAAAATCAGTACACATAATTTAATATGACTTCTGATAACTTCTGCAACACATCTTTAAAATGAATCAAATGATTTTGATTCGGTTTTAATTACTGGTTTAATAAAACTTGTACCTAAAATAAAAAAAAAAACCCTTTAAAAATTCTTTAACGACATATTTTTTCCACCACTTTTGCTCAAAAAATATTTTACTTTATATCTATTCATTTTTAAAATATATATATTAAAAAATATACATATATAATATTAAATATAAAATCAACATTTGATTTGAAATCCGTGGAGATATTTAATTTGTGCTTTTTTGTATGGCAGGTTGGTGCTCTGAAGCGGCTTGCTTCCATCACAAAGCTTTCTTTCATAACTCCTATGACTAACGCTCCGCAGCCTGAACGGCTTCATGGATTTTAGCTTGAGAGGTGTCTTTAGATTCGTCTCAATTGTAAGAGTGACACTGGGTACATAAAATTCTTACAAGAATTAAAATTACGGATTTTATGCGCTTTAATGTGCAGGCTTAAAAAATTTTCAAGACCCTCAGGTGAGGTTTTAAAATAAAGGGCTTTAAAAGGCGTCTACGAAAACATACGTGAGTAAAAAAAATAGGAAAACAAAAAATAACACTAACAAACAGACGCTGTAAATAAAAATAAATAATTAAATAAATAACAAAACCCGACTGCAGAAACATTAAGAACTAAAGAACTATATTTAACTCAAAGCAGGGCGGTACTAATTTCAATGCAAGTTCAAATAGTGTACAGATTGGCTGCTTATAGTAAAATATATGTTTTGATTTCTTTTTAGTTCTTAATGTTTCTGCAGATGGGTTTTATTTATTTATTTTTTATAAAATAGTACCTAGAGGTTGTAAGAGTTCCTTTATACACAGGTAAACAGTACTCCTAGAAATATAATTCTATTGGCTGTGATATTTTAATTATAAATATTTTAATTTATTGACTAGTGTGTTAATCTAAAGAATGAAAAAGAAAGGCAGTAGTTTGAATTTTGATGATGGCAAACTTCCCTGATAGAAAACATTTCTTTATTTTTATTTTAATGGAATGTTTCCTTTCTTTTACAATAATTAAAACTGCATTAAAATATTTTTTGATAAATCAACTGTTTCAGCCGGGAATATAAAAAGAAAACATTCTTTATTTTTAATGACATCACTAGAAAGGGTTATTCACAAAGATGGATTTCTTTTAATTAACATAATAAATTACACATAGACCATATTATTTTATAAATATTTATAACCTATTGTACATTTGTACACTGTATTGTTTTTAGTTTACTTACTTAGTTTGTAACTGTACAATAATAAATAGTATTTTATCTTCCTTGGTCTTACTTCCTATTTTATCTATGTTTTAGATTTTGTATTATCCTTTGTATTATCCTTTCGACTGATGTAATATAATACAATTTTTGTTTTCAGTTCAACTCCTGACAAAAATCCTTAAATGCAGTTTTACTTATTTTAGAACATAAATCAATGTTTCCTTTCAGTAATATTACAATCTTTTGAACCACGGCCTTTCTTTTTCAGCCTGTCTAGTAGTCGTAGTTGTTGTAGTCCTTAAAACACCTTAAATGTAATTATAGTCTAAGATCATATAAATCTCTGTTTTTTAGTTGTTTTCTTTATGGACGGGTACAGTATGACCGGTACCAGTAATCCATACTAATATTATAAATGCGAAAGTACCTTACTTAGTCCGTATGTCTGTCTGTCTGTTACCTCTTCACGCTTAAACCGCTGTATCTATTAAGATGAAATTTAGCATGGAGATAGTTTCAGTCCCGAGAAAGGACATAGACTATTTGAAAACTTCAAGTGTGAGTTGGTTTTGTTTTCTATGATTGAGGAGCTGCCGTTGAAATCCTACACCGATAACCGAATTATGGGCGAGTGGAACCGCGGGCAAATTTGGCACGTAAATAGTTTGAGTCCGTGGAAAGGAATAGAAGGAAGGATTCAATATTTGAAACTAACGCAAACAAGCATAGGTACCACTATAATAGCTTTGATCTCTTTCGTGACCTCCGTGACGTGGTGGATCTGCCGTGGATCAGAGTTAAGGGCGACCAAAGGCAAATTCCACAGGGCAATTCTGTACATCTGCACTCTTCATTATTCAACAACGCGAACAGAGGCAAACTCCACTATGAAGCCCGCTGCGAGGCGCTGCGAAGTGTATCCTCTTAAATTTCTTACTTACAATTTCGTCATGTCCCTTTGTATAACACAGCCTTATGTATCTGCCGTTTTTGCATCGATTTTGATGAAATTTTTCTGGTGTCGTGTGAACCGCCATGTAATAAAATTGAAAAAAATAAATACTTGAAGGCTATTTTTTTACACACCCCATGTGAGGGAAGTATGTCGTTTTGATTGGGTCTTCAAAAATGCATTTGAAGATTTTTAAGTAACTTTTTCCTAAAATGTATATTTTCGAGATATCAGCTTCTAATGTTAAACAATTTTTGCCTCTCTCCATCCAACATTTAAACAGCGTATTTAAAAAAAATAGAACTTTATTTTGTACTAGCTTCTGGCAGCGGCTTCGCCCGCCCTAAATTTCGATATCAGCGTCGGTTTTTACTTCAACTCCTCAATTATAGAAAAAAAAACAAACAATCAAATCTTTCCTCGTTAATGGCATAATACATTCGTGTCTGTGAAACCATGGAAATACACATACAAAACTTCAACTCAATCGGTCAAGCCGTTTAGTAGTTGACATACCGACAGCAGCGCCACCTACCAGGTCCAATTGTATTATAATATAAATGTTATGTGAAAAAGATAAGTACGCAAGGATAATTCTTACTACCCGATGTCCTATTACCCGTTTTCCCGTAGTAATGAAGCATTTTCCCGCAGTAAAAAGTAGCCTACGTTCATCAGGGATAATGTCAGCTTCTAATGGTAAAAGATTTTTTCAAATTGGTCCAGTAGTTTCGGAGCCTATTCAATACAAACAAACAAACAATCAAATCTTTCCCCTTTATAATATTATTTATTTTGTACAAAATCGATTTATAAGTTTTTTAGAAATTCTTAACATCGTTCTAAGGAATCCTAACTTAATCCATGTACTTATGACCCGCGTTTGGCCGAGTTTTTTAAGGATTTATTAGGTATGACTTTTTGCTGTATCGTAAATATCGTTTTATTGCTGTCTTACTAATTGCAGTCTTATCCAGCAAAGTAGCAATGCTTATTATTTAGCACTCCGCGCATAATTCCAAGGCATAGAGTTAAATTAAATATAAAGGGTACGTGGCCACAGCCAGCAGTTACAGCAAAAGAAAACAATGGTTACTGTCACATTTAAGGTGGAAATGTACTACCAAAACGCGACGCCACGCTACGCCATCCGACGCATTTCAGTACTAATCAGTCCCATACATTTAATATGGTCAGAAACAAATAGACAACACGCCATGCGATCAAACGCACTCCCACGCGGTAACATCCATTCGGTCTAGATATCGGCGTGTTGTCGGCAGAGGGGGGCCACACCCCACGCGACGCTTCGCACGCAGTGTGTTTCTAGTTAACATCCGACGACACGCGTCAGTGAGTCGAAAACATTCTTGGAATAAAGATATTTTTTTGGAATTTTAATTTAAAATGTCGGATGAACAATTAATAGAATTAGTAAAACGGTACCCAGTATTATATAATATGAGTTCAGGCCAATACCGTGATCATATATAGTAATAGAAATAACGCTAGGGAAGAAATTGCATAGCAGTTGCATAATGCCTAGGTACTAGGTCTAGTGGCTGAGACGCGAGAAAGTTCTTACACTCTGCGGAGTCTAGTACAAAATGTATGCACGTCCGACGCGCACAAGACTTTTTCTATCGGTAATTTCTCGTAATATGCGGTAGGCCTTAGCCGGTGGACTAAGTACTGTGTCTCATCATATCAGCTTATAGTGATCTACTGCTGGACACAAGCTTCCTCCACAGCGCACCATTTGTCCCGTTTCTCTGCCTTCTTCATCCAGCCACCCTTTTAAGGTCTTTGGTTCACCGGGTTGGCGGTCGTCTTCTCCTAATCACCTCTCTGCGCAGCCGGATGGTATTTCGCGTTGTAAAGACATCACAGCACTTTATATCAGCTAATATAATATATCAACTTGGCCCTTTTGACTCTGTGCAATGACGGGCTGAGGGAAACTTTAACGATCACAAACTCACAAACCGTATCGAACCCTTTAGTCTAAGGAGAGAGTTTGACTCCCTGTGTATGTATATGTGGTTCTTTAAGAAAGAATTAATTAGATTTATGAAGGGTTGGCAACGCGCGAGTGACGCCTCAGGTGTTGCAAGCGTCGATAGACTGCGGTGACCGCTAAACATCAGGCGGACTGTTAGCTTGCTTGCCACTTTAATGGTATAAAAAAAATGGTGTGGTTGTACGAGTATCTAATACTGTGACTATATGGAAAAAAAACACTGGTTCACCCAGATAAAATACGCGTGTATACCTTGGGCAATAGGCGAGCATTTCACTTTTTTTGCGGCTTACAGCCATCTTCAGCATCAAAAGTAAAGGTCTTTGAAGTTAGCATACCAATTTTAGTCAAATGCAAATCAAAATATACCAAAATTTGCTGTTTTTTATCGGTAATGTTAATGTTCGATGGAAGTTAGCGGAGCACCTATGCAAAATGTATTCAGGGCTGATTCTTCGAGGTAAGTTAGCCAACCATGTTCTTTTTCTGAAAAAAAAAACAACAGCATTTTCTTAATATTACAGATGATCAACGGATAATAAACGGCAAACTCTCAGCTCGTTTACTGGTCTTTATCTCCTTGCATATCATATCATATGCACAACGGCAATTTTTTTTTAAATTACGGATGAAGAACGGAAAAAAAACGGCAAATTCTCAGCCACTTTGTAGGTCCGTATCATCCTTGTATCACATTTTGCGTGGTTGGTGAGCTAGCCGACCAAGGCCTTTTCTTAAAAAAAACCGGCCAAGTGCGAGTTGGACTCCGTACCTACCACCATTCTGATTCTACAATAACAAACAAAAACATTTTTATATTTGAGTTGATTGAATGAAAGGTAAAAAGCGGTTTACGATTTATGACGTATTAAAAAAAACTACTTACTAGATCTCGTTCAAACCAATTTTCGGTGGAAGTTTGCATGGTAATGTACATCATATTTTTTTTTAGTTTTATAATTCTCTAATATAAGAAGTTACAGGGGGGGCACACATTTTACTACTTTGGAAGTGTCTCTCGCGCAAACTATTCAATTTAGAAAAAAAATATATAAGAAACCTAAGTATCATTTTTGAAGACCTATCCATAGATATCCCACACGTTTTACGTCACACAAATTTTTGAGTTTCAGTTCTAAGTATGGGGAACCCCTAAAATTTATTGTTTTTTTTTCTATTTTTGTGTGAAAATCTTAATGCGGTTCACAGAATACATCTACTTACCAAGTTTCAACACTATAGTTCTTATAGTTTCGGAAAAAAGTGGCTGTGACATATGGACGGGCAGACAGACAGACATGACGAATCTATAAGGGTTCCGTTTTTTGCCATTTGGCTACGGAACCCTAAAAACTAGTTGAAAACATTTTTTTTATCATTACGTATGAATAACGGATAAAAAACGGCAAATTCTTAGCCACTTTGCAGGTCTGTATCAGCTTTGCATAACACATTCTGCATAGGCGGTAAATTCTCAGCCACTTTGCAGGTCTATATCACCCATGCGTATCAAATTTTGCATAGGAGGTCGGCTAACTTCGAGTAAAGCCTAATTGTAAAACGGCAAATTTTTTAACATTCCGTATGACCAATGGATAAAAAACGATAAATTCTTAGCTGCTTTGCAGGTCCGCATCAGCCTAGCATAGCACATAAACAGATATGTAGGTAGATATATATTTAATTAAACAGAGATCAGTAACTTTTGGTTTTGTTAATAAATTCAATAAATGAGTGGAAATTAATCTAAAAACACCAGCACTGTCCGTAGGTTTGTCTAAGATGCAAAGAATATTTATGTACACGCTCCTAAAATGATTTCATAAAATTACGTAGTGGGAAAACTTAACAGTATTATCTAATAACCAAACACAATCTGTTTAATTGCTGGAAACCCTAATCCTTAGTCCACATATTAATTCATTATAAGTCCACAAATAAAAAAAAAACTGTTTCATTTACTAAAAAACCGGCCAAGTGCAAGTCGGACTCGCGCACGAATGGTTCCGTACCATATCTATAAAAACGGCAAAAAACTCACGTTTGTTGTATTTAAGAGAGGCCTCTTTAATATTTGTTTTATTTTAATTTAATAATTTATTTTTAAAGTGAATATGTTACTAAATATTCTGTGAATATTTCAAGAGTCTACCGGTTGTCGTTATCAATATTAAGCGAAAACGAGCAAAAAAAATAACGTTTGTTGTATGGGAGCATTTATTTTATTCTATTTTATAGTATTTGTTGTTATAGCTGCAATAGAAATATATCATCTGTGAACCGAACCGATTAATTGTGCAATCCGTAAACTATCACACCCCCCGACGGGCGGGCCGACGGCACTAAAAACGGAAAAATATCAAGACGTCATTCTGGTTTTAATAAGTTAAATTAGCTTTCTAGCCAATATCGCTATGTGAACCGCATTACACGCGTAGCATGGCCATGCGACTGCCTTTGTTCTTACATATAATGACACCTGCTGGTCGATTCCGTATAGTTGTTGAAATAAGATATATATTGCGCATTTGAAATCACGTATGAAATTCATCGATTGTCGCGAAACCGAAATGTATGTTTTATTTTCATCGAGAATTGTTAGCAACAACTTACGTAATCGAGGCCAATTTTTTATATATACTTATTTACCTACTTACTTATTTTAGTAAATGATTACTCATTGAATTAATTAAAATTAGATCACTTAAACTACCGATATGAAAAGTAGATTCACACCAATCTGTGAATCAAACATTGCTTGTATCTTATCTTGTTGAATCCGATAAGACTAAGTAGGTATCTATTACACACTTACATGTGAGTATATATAAGGATTTTCAGTGCACTTAAAAGTCTTAAACCAGAACTACACAATAACTGTTTTAAAAATAGTTTAAAATCCATATTGTTCAAGGTAAGAATTCACTTATTATTCTTTAAAATTCTTTGCAAAATAGTGGCGCCAATAGCTTTATGCATGACTTAAAAGAATTAAATACCATAATAATTTACTGATGATCTGTGCAGTAGCTATACTTAAGAAGTAGGTAGGTATACAATCTTTCCGCACGCAAAGGACCCCACTTGTCCCCATTATGGGCTAAGCAGGAAACCAGAGGGTTTTAGTGGGTTATGGGGTGGGTAGTTCATCGTATGATGAAGGGTGAGTCCCACACACGTCCGCTAGCCAAATCGGTAAATGGATATTTACGTTATCATAGCAGCTTATATTGGTCCACTGCTGGACATATGGCGTATATGCCTCCTATATGTCGGGCCATTTCTTCCGGTCCTCTGCCTTCCGCATGCAGCTACCTTTTCAAGGTCGTCGGTCTACAAGGTGTCCCAGTCTTCGCCTTTCCATACGCGGTCTCCGCAGTAGGACTTTAGGAACACGATCTTTGTATGTTATAACTAAATCTTAAGGTTGTGCTCATTAGCCTAACTGGTGATATATGATTGTTTTTTTTTTTTAATTCTACAAAAGTAACAAACATTCTTTCAAAACAGTTCTGAATTCATAAATTTCTTAGTCAGTCAAACGTCTTGCTACTCTTGCTGTTAAACAGATTTTGATCCAATTTTCATGGTTGGATTAGTTTCATGGTGAGCTTACACCAATTCTGTTTGAGGAGAAAAAAAATTCTAGCAGTATACAAGTGGTCGGAATATTTAGTTGATGATGTAAGTAACGAAGAAAAAATAGTCCAGACTCATAAAAAGGTCTTGTGGGTGTGCTGATATATACTTTTTTAAGGGGTTGGTATTCGCGGCTAAACTATGCATCCTATCGAAAAAATTTAAATGTAACAGTTTTTTTTTATTATTATTTAAACAAGCTACTTACATTTAATAAAACAATGTTGTTCATTTTTTCAGATGAAATCTTTGTTGTTAATAATGTTGGTAGCCGTTCTGGTGGTCAACAATTACGGGTCTATTTTAAAGGGCCCAGTAAACAGAGCTAATTTGAACGTTGGAAACGTCACCACTGGTAATAAACTCCTACACAGGTAATTAAACCATAAACTCACTGGGTCAATCAATTTCATTTTAACCGACTTCAAAAAAGGAGGAGGTTATCAATTCGACGGGATTTTTTTTTAATTTAATTTTCAAGTCAACTATTTCGATTACACAACTGGCGTAGTTCGGTGAACGAAAACATGTATACGCCCAAACGACATGTGTATGTGAATTTAACAATAACAGGTCCCACACCGCGTGATGTACCTTCTGTGGCCCAAATCCCACGCACGAAAGACGATCGTGTTACCGCTCGTATATAGCACGTACACATTTACGCGTATACACACGTAATTTATTTGCGTAGTATAAGGCTGCGCCCTACTTGAATGTGCACTTTTTTAAATCAATTCCATGGTCGTATTGCAAGTTTCAGACTGAAAAATAACATGACTTTCTGTATTCTTTACCTAGCAAATGACTTTGAATGTATTTTTTTTATGATATCGGTTCAAGCATCGCCTTTAAAAAATATCGGCCGAACCCGTCGTTTTACTATTTTTAATTCATAACTTATTATCAACTTGTAGCGGGCACATCATTTATATCATGGAATTAACGCCCATAAGGCAAATGTGTATGCGCGTTGTGGGGCAAATAACTTTTTTGTAGAAAGTGTCTAAAGGTGTGCCTGCAAGTGCTTGGTCTATAAGTGTTAGTAGAAACTACAGTTGCCGTAAGGAAGTTAAATTATGCAAATAACAGCTACGTAATGAACTTATTATTAGAGATGAAACGGATAGCAGTTTGGCCGGGTACCGGATATCCGTTTCATCTCTACTTATTATACAATCTTTGGCTACATAGTAACTGTACAGTTTTTTTTTTTCAGACAATACATTTACCGACAACCTGTACCTAACACCGTTCAATCTGAAGACTTAGTTTACAGCAGCAACACAACCACGAAGATAACGGCGGTTCAGGCTATAGAAGTTGGGTACACGCAGTACGGTAACGCGTGGATCCTAGCTGGAGGCATTGGGCAGTCCAATGTAACCATCAGGGTGCAGTCTTCTAGAGGATATGGATACTACTACTTGGTGGATATTTGGGGACGATAAGAAAAAAATATAAAAGGAAATAGGATTCTGGAATTTGTTTATGCATACTTATACATACATATATAAATAGAGAATTATATGCGGATGCCAAATTGAGTTTTAGGTTTTACAGATTGACTTTCGACGCCCTTTAGTCGCCACTTTCCGAATGTATTGTTTTGTAATAAAAAAATATTTCATTCGTAGTAATTTTTTTTTAAAGTCGATGTTTGAAATGCATGTTTTTATTTTTAAAGAAAGTGCTAGAAATTACTTTTTGTATCATTACGTGTCTTCCTTTCAAATGTACCTATTTTGTTTTAAGTTGTATCCAAGTTTGTTTTTTCATACCTTATTTAATAAATTTTTTTTGGCTGTGATGAAGATTCTTATTTCCGGATTGTACCTACTCTTAGAAAAACCAATTATAGGGAAAGACACACATTTTTAACTTTATCTTTATTTTAATCAACTTTTAAAGTATTTTGATCATTACGGTATCAGTCTCAGACAGTTTCATTATCTTTGGAATCATATATTAATTGCCATTAAACTTTAAAAAAAAAACATCTTTGACCACCATTGTCCATATCTGAGGGTAATTATAGTCACTATGGGGACAATGCGAGTCAGCCTAGCCTAACAATTGTCACATAAGTAACCTTTTGGCGAGTCCCATTCTGAGCAGCTAGCGTGTGCCCATAAGCCACAAGAAGTGCATCTGTACCATAACTCATTGTTGCGACCAAATTAACTGACAAGAACAGTTGAATTTCTTCTTTATTCTAAAGCCGTTATTCTGTTGACACTTGTAGCTTCAGGTTTCCGAACAGAGATGCCATTTCTTTTTAAAAAGCCATATAGCCAATCACGTCCAGCAATTTTAGCACTCTTGTCAAAATTGTGTGAAATTTTAAACTCTTCTGCATACTGGTACGCCGCTTTCCTTATTTAAATCTCTGTGACTTTATAAAAAATAGAAGAAAAGTATTTTCCAAAATCACCAACAAAACACACAAAACCTTTTCTACGTCTGCTGTGAATACATGAAGTCGCCGAAGACATGGTTCCGATAAATTGTTCTTCTGTAACCGCTTTTGGAGTTTTGGAAAACGTATATTCATGGCTTCAGCAGCACTTCTCATAAAGTGGCCTTGACTCATGAGAACCTCAGCTTTTGACTGTTTTTCAAATGACCACAGAACCTTATTTGTGGACCTGTGACGTAGTTTTGGCATTTCTGGAATAGTAATTAATGAGCATTACTTTTTTTAGGTATTTTACAATGATTGCGGGTAATGGGATTCAACTCTCATTGCCCGCACTCATTGCAGTTTTTTCACGTTTATTACCCAATCGTAATAAACGTAAAAAAAAATTATATAAAACTTTAATTTTCTAATAAAACACTAGAAATATTTTTTAAATCGATAATATAAGCTTAAAGACACACAATAATCTACTCTAAGTATTTAAATTTCATGTATTGATGTACTTACCGCTTATTTTGTGCACACGTAAAATAACATCAAATGCGCGCGAAACTGCACAGCAGCCTTCCTGCCGCGAGCTGTCACTTTACAAGTCTTTTTGGACAATATTCATTTGTTTAGCTACTTTCGTCTAGGAACTAGAACGCTGACACATCACAAGACGTGCGGGAATCATTTATATGATGAACATTTGTGTCTGTCTTGCGAGTGGGTGTTTTCTTTGTATAATATGATTAATATGTATGTAGTTTACCAGTCAAACTTTAGAGGAACGCGTACGCCTAACAAATGCTAGTGAAAACACGGCCTTAGTTCTCTTCCGAATATTCTTATTCCGGATTCGATCTCTCCATCGTGCGCTCAGGGATTGCAATCCCGCAGCTCATTCAATCCCGCGGGATTACTCTATCTCGCGCGGGATCACGCGGGATCCCGCATCTTTGGAATCATGTTACAGAATCTAATTAAAACTACAGATTTTTGTGTAAACATCAACTTTTATTAAACATTTCTTACATTAAGCATCAGAAATTATTACTTTTCAATTAATTAAGTATAAGTAATTAGTAATTTGTATTCTTAGATTCATCTTTAAATCATCATCATTTTATTGTTAATTAGTTTTGTTTAATTTTTACCCTAAATCCTAACAACAGTATTATATTTTTAATTCAGTCCTCTTAATTAAATGACTAATAATCAAATCACAACTTTCTCTTAGATGCTATTACTATGATATCAACCTATAGTGATAACTTTTGAAAATACGTTCTTAAGAAGCAAATGGCATTTATTGTTTTGCTAAACGCCGGTATATGAACAACTGAAACGTCGCACTCAGGCTACAATTTTTTTCGTATACCGTATACGAGATTTTATCGAATATCATAGTGTCAACAAAATTTGTATGGCAACTCTAAAAATCGATCACACGGCATCTACGCGAGAAAATCTCGTATTCGAGACATATTTTTTCCCTTATACCGTAGGGTCTTGTCTTGCCACCGGGAATGTGAGATTCTCGAAACGATGCTCAGTGGCGCTTATGTTTACGTTGATTCGTTCCAAGGACAAACTGGTCTCTCGTATACTGTCGGGCGGGGACAGGCAGCAGGCAGTTGTGTTTGTGATGTCTTTGGCGAAGTGGATTGCCGTTTACGATCGAGTTATTTATCACTCTTATCGAGGATCGACCCATAATATAGGATAAATCATTAGACAACTATAAAAAAAAATTGAGTGCTCTCAACGACTGGCGGTGTGGCGGCTGGCAAAGCGTATCGAATAAATGCTGTGTGAACGGCGGCCACGTATACGGGAAGACCGCATACGTGAAAAAACCGAATGGACCTCGCACCGTGTGAACGGACGTCTCGTATACGTTAAAATAGTATGCGAGAAAATATCGAATCGAATAGTCGCCGTGTAAACGTAAGCTCATGCTACTCGCAATTTACGAGAATGTTTTAGCGCTAAATTTTTAAATTGCGGGATCCGCGGATCCGCGCTTTGAAGGTACGGGATCCAGCAGATTAATAAAAGCGGCGGGATCCCGCGGGAATGCGTGATCCCGTTTTGCGGGATTGCAATCCTTAGCGCTGGCCGATGTTGAACTTGAGGACCAGCTCCGCTGTAAGTGTCCACGTTTCGGCAGTGTAAATCTTTGGTTACTAACACTTTTTTTAGGTTTACGGATCTTTTTTCACATTCCATTAATATCGTCGTCATCTCAGCCGTCAGACGTTCTGTCTGACGTCTGTTGAACGTCCTAAGAACGGCCAGTTTTAAGCCGCATGCGTCCAATGGCTTTCTGCAGCTGTAAGGGGGCGTCAATTACTTACGTAACCCAGATCTCACTTAATCTCACGTGGGGATGCCTCTGCAAATAGCACGTAAATAAGCGAATACACACAAGTATTTGGAAATACAATTGCTGTCGCCCTAAGACCCTGATGTGCGATAGGGACAACTGCGCCTCGGGCAAATTATACCTAGTCGCAATCATCAAAATCGGTGTTTTGCATTCCCCACTTTTCTGCTCCAAGGATGATGCCAGAATTTCTATGAAATCTGGTCCCACCTTCCAATAGCTATGTGTGTTACATCGTTGGATAGGTATTTTAGAGCTGAATAAAAGTTACTAAGGCGCCAAGTTCCAAATCTTAGTCAGTTCAGAGTTATTCTTATATAGTAATAAGTAGGCGACTTGCGAGCTATCCTTCTGGGAGTCGTGCTTTCTGGTCGCTTGCCAAAGCTGCCGAAGGGAACTTTTATCAGTCGTCGTTACCACGACTGCGAAAGACCGATGATGACTTGGCCCATAGTGCTAAAGAGAAAGCCGATCTACTGGGCAGTCTCTTTGCCTCGAACTCGAATATGAACGATGAAGGCGCTGTACCACCTACTTTACCGTGGTGCAGTAAGACCATGCCGGAAATTTCCATTACACAGCGGGAGGTCCGGCGGGCGTTGCTTTCTCTAGACGTTCATAAGTCGAGTGGGCCAGACGGTATACCAGCAGTGATGCTTAAGCAGTGTGCTCCTGAGTTATGTCCTGTACTCACTCGCCTCTTCGCGCTTTCCTAAAACACTTGGCAATTTCCGTCTTCATGGAAGACTGCGAATGTGTACCCTGTGCCCAAAAAGGGCGATAGATCAGATCCATCGAATTACAGGCCTATCGCTATTACTTCTCTCCTCTCCAAGGTGATGGAGCGTGTGATCAACACACAGCTTCTAAGATACCTCGAAGAACACGACCTGGTCAGTGATCGTCAATATGGCTTTCGCCACGGTCGCTCGACTGGTGACCTTCTAGTGTATCTCACACACAGATGGGCACTAGCCATTGAGAGTCAGGGGGAGGCATTGGCATGTAGCCTGGACATAGCGAAGGCGTTCGATCGGGTCTGGCACCGGGGTCTTCTATCGAAGTTGCCATCTTACGGAGTGCCCGAGGGTTTGTACAAATGGGTGGCTAGCTTTTTGTCCGGCAGACGCATACGAACCGTAGTTGACGGTAGTTGCTCTGACAGCATGGACATTAATGCTGGTGTCCTGCAAGGCTCTGTGCTGTCTCCTACGCTGTTTCTACTGCATATCAATGACATGTTGTACATCAACAACATGCATTGCTATGCAGATGACAGTACTGGAGACGCTTTTTACACCGGTCGTGCAAACATCCCTCGTTCCGTTGTGAAGGAAAACCGCGGAGAACTTGTGTCTATAATCGAGACCACACTGTCCAAGGTCTCCGACTAGGGATGGGTAAACTTGGTCCGATTCAACCCTACAAAGACACAAGTCTGCGCGTTCACCGCTAAGAAAACCCCATTCACTGTGGTCTCACAATTCCAGAACACTCCCCTCTCCATCTCCAAGAGCACTGGGATCCTTGGCGTTGACATCTCTAGCGATGTTCAGTTCCGAGATCATTTGCAAGACAAGGTAAAGCTGGCGTCCAAAAAACTAGGTGTACTCAACAGAGCGAGGCAGTACTTCACGCCGGGGCAGAGGTTGCTGCTTTACAAGTCGCAATTTCGGCCCCATATGGAATACTGCTGCTATCTCCGGGCGGGTGCAGCCGGATACCAACTTGGCCCTTTTGACTCGGTTCAACGACGGGCTGTGAGAATTGTCGACGATCCCAAACTCACTTGCGGTATCGAGCCCTTAAACCTGAGGAGAGACTTTGCCTCCCTGTGTGTGTTCTACTGCTTGTACAATGGGTTTTGTTCTGAGGAATTGTTCGAAATGATGCCCACGCCTAATTTCTACCATCGCACCACTCGCCATCGGCAGGGAATTCATTCTCACACTCTAGAACCAAACTGGTCGCGTACAGTGCGATTTCAGAGAAACTTCCTCCCGCGAACGCTTGGGTTGTGGAATGAGCTCCCTGCCAAGTTTCTCGCTAAGGACTAGAGTATGGGGTTCTTCAAGAAAGAAGTTATTGGATTTTTGGAGGTTCGGCAACGCGCGAGTTGTTACAAGCCCTTGGTGTTACAAGCGTCCATAGGCCACGATGACCGCTGACCATCAGGCGGACCGAGTGCTTGTTTGCCACCTTAGTGGTATAAAAAAACGCGTGAGTAATGACCCTGGTATTAGAAAACGTCCATAGGCTAGGATGATTGCTTAGCTTAGCTCAGGTGGGCCATTTGTTACCTTGGTTGTATAAAAAAAAGTTATAATTTGCGTCACTGAGTCGCAAACCTTTTGAAAGAAATGTTAATGTTAAACAGATGTTAACGTTGATTTTTTTACAGATAAAACAACGATAGCGTATTTTAAACATAAACATTTATTAAATAATCGTTATCTACAATGACGTCAATTAAAAATAAGGCTGGGCCAACAAATCCCTCATTCCTGGCGTGTCCAAGCATCCTCTTCAAGCCAAGCATCCTCTTCAAGCCAAGCAACCTCTTCAAGCCAAGCATTCTCTTCAAGCCAAGCATTCTCTTCAAGCCAAGCATTCTCTTCAATGCTAAAATAAGGTAAGTCCTCCAGTGCTGCTTCTCGGTATATTTCTATTGTAAACATTCCATTTTGTAGCTGGTCGCTGCAGTAACATTTCGCTAACTTCATTTGGTATGTTCCCAAAGCTAACAAAATGATTTGTTCTTCACTGGATCTCGGAAAATCAATATCACTTGCTTCTACTCTTGTAAAATCAGCTCTTCTGCTGTTTAAACGTTTTAGGTGTATGTAACCTCTGCCTTATTTCAGTGATGAAAGCTTCTGCATATTGACTATCTTCGTTAGGTATATGAAAGTGGTGGTAGGATAGCGGCAGCTATCCTGAACTCAGAAAACATATACGTTAACGCATTGTTAAAATATCTTTGGCGAAACAGTTTAAAATCCCGTTTGAACCTGACGTTAACTACTTCCACTACTCAGCGGCAAATAGTTGACCAATCGAGATTGCTTGGCTTGGTCAGTGGTAAGTTGGGATTCCTGTCTATCTTTTGAAGGTGGGACATGGTATTCATAACCTAAATAGCATTACTTAGCTACCGATAAAACTACCATTTTTAATAAAGAATAACTCTGAACGGACTAAGATTTGGAAATTGGCGACATAGTAACTTTTATTCAGCTCAAAAATACCTATCCAACGATGTAACACACATATAGCTATTGGAAGGTGGGACCAGGATTTGCATCCTCCTTTCAACCGAATTGTATAGAAATTACTTATGCTGGAAGTTAATGAATTATTCTGTCTATATGCTTTGTTTTCTTAAAAATTAATTTATTACATATTTTTTATAGCGCACGTCTGAAAAATTTATGAAATTAAGGCAATTTTTGTACTTTTGTTGATAAAGCAGCAACAGAAATACATCTTCTGTGAAAATTTCAACTGTCTAACTTTCATGGTTCATGAGATACAGCCTGATGACAGACGGATGGGCAGCGGAGTCTTAGCAATAGGGTCCCGTTTTTTACCCTTTGGGTACGGAACCCTAAAAACGGCAAAAAAAAATTACGTTTGTTGTATAGGAGCAACCTTAAATATATATTTTTTTCTGTTTTTTAGTATTTGTTGTTATAGCGGCAACAGAAATACATCATCTGTGAAGATTTTAACTGTCTTACTATCACGTTTTTTGAGATACAGCCTGTTGACAGACGGATGGCGAAGTCTTAGTAATAAGGTCCCGTTTTTTACCCTTTGGGTACGGAAACCATCGCTCAAGTATTGAAATTTACACTTTCAATATGAAGGAGCACGTGGATCGCATAATATGGAAAACAGAGTGCATAGTAACCTTAGATTTCGTCGATGTTCAATAGGTAGCCACTTAAGCTGACGGTAATGAGTAACGTGGTCGTACTTGCGTGAGCCGAAAATGAAAATTTGCAAAAGTTCCTGAGAGATAGTAATTTTCGTGTCTGTCCGTTTGTCCCGTAATATGAAAATGTGAGATACAAATTTCCAGGATTTTCCTAACGCTCTTGTACTTCAGGGTTTGGAGTTACCTCTGTGAAACCTAGCTATATTGCAAGGTGCTTGTGCGAGGTATCTAGTCCCTATTGCAGTTTATTCTTATAGGAATGAGGGAGTAAGAACGTAGGTACAAAACATAACAAGTTACCAATTTTCCCTGTATCTTATTAACCGTTCAAACGGCTTATATAGGACTTTATATATGATTTGGGTATAATTCTGCCCAACAAATGGCATATTTTGGTGATAGTCGTACGTACGAAGTCGACAAAATGTCGGTACTCACAATATTATTTTCTATTATAACAAATAGTAAAGAGGGGAAATGAAACATACCTACGCTACTTTTACCTAACTTATTAATACAATTTCACAACTTATTATAATTTCATTTTCTTAATTCTGAAGTTAGTCCCTATCAGGAAAAGAGTTTTATTGTGTATATGTATGTAATATATTAACGTACATGACATTGTGAAACATTACAAAACATTTAGTGCATCTATATACAGTTAGTGCTGCAGTCTCGTAGCGGTGATAACAAACGGCATGTAATTTAAAAGACTTAATAAAAGCACGAATGTCATCATCAGTTACCGGTGAAAATAAGAAACTATCACAACACAGGGTTGGCATAGGTATAGAGGTAATGTGCTGAAGGGGGTTGCCTTTACTCATTGAGACAGTGAAGCTGTTGTTGTAAAATTTGAATTAAATTTTGCTTGCTTTCAATTTAGATAAACCAAGACCCCTAAGAAACTTCCATATATTAGCTGATGAAGAATTAAGAACATTTTCATGAATATGGCTTCGTTTAGCAGCTTTTAGGTACCATTTTTATTTGATGATTATACAGATTGCCAGCCTGAACAATTCCCAGTTTTCAGATTTTACTTTTTTGAACTTTCAATAATAAAAATCCCTAAGTTTCATGACCGATTTATCTCAGTTATTCTTTTTAAATACGATTCAAAAAGTGAGAGAATACAACCCCGGATACCGTAGGCTTGTAATTTACCTAATAGTATATTGTGATCAACATGATCGAAAGCTTGTGTTAAATCCATTCTCCCTCCACCCACTGGTGGGATACAGTGGGAGAACGGGTAAGTAGAATTCCCACCAGTGGGTGCAGGGGTCTTGAGCGAAATAATGTACAAACTGGTAGATACTCTGCTGTCATGTTAACCTTTATTTTGTTCAAAAAGTCATATTTCTGAATTCATATTGATCTTGGCAATAATATATGGTTATGGTTACAATAGCTGTGCTTTAGTTAAAATATAAAGTACTAGCTTTTGCCCGCGGTTCCACCCGCCCTAAATTCGGTTATGGGTGTAGGTTTTCAACGGCAACTCCTCAATTATATAAAAAAAACGACTCACACTTGACATTTTCAAGTAGCCTATGTCCTTTCCCAGGACTCAAACTATCTCCAGGCCAAATTTCTGTCCGTCTGTCTGTCTGTGTGTCCGCTGCTTAGCTCAGAGACCATTAGTACTAGAAAGCTGTGATCTATCTGTTACCTCTTCACACTTTAATCGCTGTATTACGATGAAATTAGAAATGGAGATAGTTTCAGTCCCAGAAAAGAACATAGACTACTTGAAAACGTCAAGTATAAGTCGGTTTTGTTCTATAATTGAAGAGTTGCTGTTGAAATCCTAAACCGATAACCAAATTTAGGGCGAGTGGAACAGCAGGCAAAATATTATATATATTTATATAAGGGGCGTTTTGTTGACGAGCATTATACGCATTTAATGCGCTCAATGCTGTCTAATGCGCACATTCGATCGTTTTGTTCACCAAAAATGAATGCGCTATGACGTCACTTCCGGACCGCATTCAACGCATTGGCTGCACATGTTCGGGAGATAGTGTAGTGGATGCGCTGTCAAATAGTGAGCGGCCATATTGTTTGTTAACATTTGGTGAAAAAACGATTTCAATGCCTATGCGATGTCATAGCTCTCAATGTTGTCAACAAAACGCATATAGCAAGTTTGTTGGTTTCTTTACGCGTCTAATCCGGCTCAGGGCCGGATTAAGAGGTCTGGAGGCCTCGGGGCAGCAAAGGAATGGATGGCCCCTGGCCCCAAAAATTGTTTTCCAAATAAAATGATCAATTTTTTTCGGTCGAGTTTTTCAATAATTTATTTTGAAACCAAGTATGTTCTTTGAGTACTAGTATTTTAGTATGAACGAAAGGAAGAGCGGAATAGAACAGTGAGTGAAAGTTCGTATTTATATCTTATCGTGCCGTCCCTCTCACGGTTCTGTTATCACCTTTTGAGTGAAAGAGACTGACGGTGCGATATGAATTCGAACTTTCGTGTTGTGCGTTCCGCTTTCCGCACAGGGCACAGGCTTTGTTAAATTTCAGATTTCCTTCGGAGCCCCTAAAAGATACCCCAATAAAAATCCGCCCCTAACATTTCCTCTTTTTAACTACGTGCCCCCTAAATTTAGGGGTAAAACCCTAAGTTGGCAACGCTGTGTTTATATGCTATTTATAACGGGTAAAGCCCCTAAGTTGGCAACGCTGTGTTTATATGCTATTTATAACGAGACTCTATTTTTGACAACGCTTCATTCGCGGCTCCCCCGTTGTCGGACTCGCGCGCGCAGCTCGATGTTATAAAAAAACGTTATAATTTTAGCGTTACCTGAATATTTATATAGCGCGCGCTATTTGTTTCAAGTAAATAGCATGCTATATTTATAAGCTATACGTTATATTAACTAACACTAGTAGGGAAAGGTAAAACAGCAAAGAAAAAAATATTAAAGAACAGATGTTCACTAGTCGAAATTTAAAAGATTTTTTTCCTAAGTCTCTATTGAGGGGGTCCCCCGTTTATGGAGGCCCCGTGGCTTTCGCCCCGTTTACCCTCCCCTGAATCCGGCCCTGATCCGATTGACCTGATTCTTAGGACAGTGGTATCTGGAGAGTAGGTAAAGGACATAAGATAAATTTAATACCATTTAAGAATTCTTAGAGGAACAAATTTAAATAAAATAGCATCTGGCACTATTTCTTCAAGTCACAATGGATTTTAAGCATGTACAGTGATAGTTGAAATGAAGGAGAACGACATAGAACTCTTTTATCCCGGTTGATCAATGAGTTCTTGTTGGAATCCGGGGATGACTGCATTTCGCGCAGGCGGAGTTACAATCTTTATAAAGATGGAAATATTATTTAATAAAACAAATCCTATATTTATTCAGGAAATAATTTAAATTTTATCTAATAACAACATCAAAGGTATCTGTGACTGCTTTTTCTATATCCTTGTGTACATTATTAACCTCAGCTTGCGTGAGTGTGCGTTCCAAATGCCTGTACACTATACTATAGCAGAGACTGTGCTTTTTTGACTTCGGATGAATAAATTTATCTTTCAGCTTTACCTAAAACATACATGTTACAAATTGTTAATGATAAGAAAAATTTTTTTTTTGCAACCTAGGCCTCTACTACAAATAAACAGCAAAAATGCAGGAATTTTGTGCTTTAGCAAAAAAGTTAACCTACTATTAGTGTTTATGACTTAGCTTTTTGTGGCTAACTCACAAATAAATGGAAAATGTAGCAAATTATTGTATCATTAATAGTTAAAATCCTTATAGGAATTGTTTTTTGGTTGATTTAAAGGGGGAAACTATCCCTCTGGCCTTTCCCTGGATATAGCCCTGGACATGTAAAATTCACAAAAGCTACACCTGCCACTGACAATATACCAGCTCATCAAAACTACAGCTTATAAACTGTAACATTTCGACTAGAGCTTAGAATTAGCACCATTAATGAGTTGCCCAAGCTGCATGCAGCCTAACATAGAATGCCTTATGTGCAACAAACACTGCTTCAAAGGCAGGATAATAAAAACCTTAAAAAATCAAACAAATTTATCGACTACAACTAATTTCAAAAATTCCATATAAGTTGGTGATTGCTGAGTACTGAAAACAGCTTCATAATTAAATTATTATAACTAAAACCAAAAAGATCATTGTGTTATACTTACTTGCTCAATAATATCTCCACCAATATCTCTCACTAAATCATAAAAGTCATTATTTGTAAAAGTGTCTATAGTTAGGCTCGCTGGCAACCAAAACGATATATCATTAATGCATTGTGGATATTGAGAAACTGGCTTATATGTGATTTTCGCATTGAGATCTTGATTTTCAAATTGTGATAGAAATCCAGAATCTTTACTCCACATCAGTCTTATGTCTGGAATCTTGTAGAGAGCCATTGCAAGCCTTTCTAACCCAAGACCAAATGCGTATGCAATAGTGTTATTAGCACCAGCATTGACTAAAATTTCATTCCTGACAATGCCACAACCTAAAACTTCCATCCAATTATTGTCATAGTAAATCTCAAGTTCCCATGAAGGGTGAGTAAAAGGAAAATATGCATCAACCCATCTATGTTTTATATTTTCTCCAAATAGTGTCTTAACCATGCCAATGAGATGATCTTTTAATTGATACTCCATCAACTTAGTAGCTTCTAGTGTGTGGCAACTCTGCTTTGTTGGGTCTTCAATAGAATTTTTGAATGTATGAGGATAGTTTAGGTCATAGTTGGGTTCAAATATTTGCAAGTCTGGCTTATCAGGAAACAGTTGATCTCGAATTTGTGATCTAACTGCATCCACCTACAATAATAAAAAAAAATATGATAAGGTCAGGTCCAGCTGCCCAACCACATTTATGTTGGATGATTGGTCAGAGTAACTAAAAGGCTTCTCAGCAACCCCTTTTGTACACCCGAACCGGATTATTAAACAAAAATTAAGGACTTATAATTAAAATGCATGAATTAGTACATTAGGTTTTTAATACTTGAAATAAAAACTGACACAGAAAATACACTTACTTGATGGAAAACTGGAAAATGAGTAGAATCAATTTCATCTCTCCGATAGACATCTCCAATCATCAAGAAGTTATCCAGGCCAGCTTTAATCAACTCGCTTTGATGTGCTGTCATATGAGCACGAAGAATAATATCCTTGTTAACATAATAGCAATCAGATTTCACCCTGCTTGGATGATCCAAAGGAATTAATAAATCATCAAAGTTTTGCTTGGTGGTAACTACTGGCGACAAATTATCGTATACACTAAAGGAGGGATTACCTCCATGAGTGAATGATGAATAAAAGAAATTGACTATACGTTGGCGAACAATTGATAAAGGGTTATTTTTTCGAAGATGTAGGTTGCGGTTTAAATAAGATATGATCTTCGGGGTAACATTAGTAAAATGGTCTGTAATGAATTCTTTTTCGTTTACACGTACTGTTTGAACTGAATTCGGCGCTGTACTATATTTACAATTGAGCAAAAAGACTGAATATATACGACGGTTACAGGAATTCCTTAAAAACAGTTTTGACATCTTTGTTTATTACAATCCATAGGTTATCTTATCTGTTAAATAATAAGAAATTACATAAACAACATACTAACTTACTAACATATTATGTAAACAACAACTTAACCTTTTATTTTATTTTCTTGTGGCTATATTTGAGTCAGAAGACTCAACTATTTGCCAATGTCAGTTAACACGAAAAGAAATTAAAAGGACGGATGAACGGTTTCTATTAATATACATATTGAGCTTACTCAGTCTATATACACTACAAAAACAAGAAACTACTAGGTAACTAAAAACAACATCGGATTACATACATATTTATAAATACAATTAAAATACCACTACATAACCATAAATATATAAATATAAATTTCAAAGTCCAATGTTAATTATGAATTAAGACAAAATTTTGATGACTTTATGTGAATATAGATAAGTAAGGAGGCATTTTAGGTTAATAGGACAAGGGAGTAGTTCATACAATGATAACGACAGTTTTGGGCATCCAAAAAATATATGATCCATAGTTCCCTTATCCAAGCCTCATTCACACAAAGAATTGTCTCTGATTTAGCTAAATGTACTGGAGTACAAGTATGACCATAACGTAGGTGACAAATAGTTGTAGTAAATATTTTATTTGTATCACGATGATGGAAAAACCATGATTTCGGTGGGATATCAGGTTGAATGTCACCATAGTGCTTATCTTTAAGAGTTTTGGTAACTTTCCATATTGAGTCCCAAGATTTTAACATTTGGGGTTTTGTTAAGCTGAGAAGGTCATGGGAATATAATTAATGATGAGCTAAGAAGCCAGAGACAATGGCATCCCTAGCGCATGAATCAGCAACTTCATTACCCTGTATCCCAGAATGTCCTGGGATCCAGGTCAATACAACATCTATATCTTTACAGACACCTATTTAAGGCTTCTTTTTCAGATGATTGGAAAAAGAGATTTAAGAATAGGAAAAAGCAACGGAATTGATATGCGAGAAATGCCTTTTTTTTGTTATACTATATATAGTATTACTAAATTGAAATCCACCATGGAAGAAATCACAAAAATGCTTAAAAATATACAAGCAGACCTCGCACGCCAAAAGAAAGTGTTGAAAGAGATGCAGAACAATACTACACAAATCATAAAAACATTATTAAAAAATTTAGGGAAATTTATAAAAAACTAAACTATTCAAAAAAAAATTAGAAGAACAAGATAAATATTTAGAATTTTTAGACGGACAAAACAGGACGAAAAACCTTATATTCTATGGACCTTCAGAAAACGAAAAAAGCTACTCTCAACTCATATTTAAACAAAAAAAAAATTCTTCGAAAAAACGGACGTTCCTTGTAATAAAACTAAAATTGAATATATCAGACGTGTGGTTAGAAAGGAAGAGAATCTGAGGCTTGTTATAAAAACAATGGTTACGATGGGGAAAAAAGAATCCGAAAAAGAAAACTTTCCTAAAAAAAATTGGAAAAAAGAACTCTACAGAATGAAGTCTAGATGTTACGAAAAGAAAGAAAACATGCTATTATCTTGCATGCATGCACCTTTTTTCATCAGCCGAGTTGAAAGAAAACCCGTAACATAATGAACAACATACTAAAATAATTATATCTAGCATATCTGGCTTCCTCACTACAAGAAATAAAAAGAACCCTAATTCGATGTCTCAATCAGACTCCACCAAATAGCAACGAATATCAAGCTCTCCAACTCTCCAAACCCGGCTGGTCCTCGTGGGAGCAGTGGACCAAAACCCTCCAGAGATAAAGAGAACTCCAAACATTTACGAAAACTTTAAATTAAGAATCTCAACTTATAATGTTTGAACTCTATCATCGTATAGTCATTTACGTGAACTGTCTGAAGCCTTGAAAAAGGTAAAATATGATGTTATCGGCCTATGTGAGACAAGAAGACTTGGAAATTCTATAGAGGAACGAAATGACTATGTCCTTTATTATTTTGGAAATACACCGGGTTTGTATAGGGTTGGCTTCATTGTTAATAAACTTATGAAGAAAAACATTAAATGCTTCACAGGACTGTCTGAGCGAGTAGCTCTACTCAAATTAAAATTCAATGATTTTGAATTAAGTGTTATACAAGTTTACGCTCCCACTAATGCTGCTGATGACACCGAAATAGAGAAATTTTACGACACTATTAATAGAGGTACCTATGCAAGTAAGCGGTAAAAATAAAATAGTTATGGCAGATATCAATGCAAAGATAAAGAACCAAAGGCAGAAGAAAGTTTAATTATGGTGAAAGATTAATTGAATTTGCTTTTATATAAAAATAACTTTGCTATAATGAATACTTTTTTCAAGAAAAAATCAAATATATGGATGGACTTAGAGATCTCCCGATGTTACCACAGGGAATGAAGTCGACTTTATTTTACATTTTTGGAAATATAAGTAACATGGAAGTACTAAACTTAGCATACCTCAAGGATCACAGACTCCTGAGAACTACGCTATGTATACAAGGTCAGAAAAAAAGTCAATTGGTAATGGTAAATGGTAATTTAAGCCGCAGATTTGATAGTGACAAAAAAAACCAACATACAAGTGTTCACTAAATTATTTAGTGGAAATTTTAATGATTGGCGACAAGCAGTTTATGACAAAATAATCAACATTGTACAAGAAAGTCCTAGAAGGGCACTCCTTAAACTGCAATAAATATCATATTCTATTAGATCAAACCAATAAATTAATCCAACGAAGATAGGCTCTTCAAAAAGCTAAACCAAAGGCTAGATCAATGAAGAATGAACTTGAAGTCTTTTTACAAACTAATAAGTAAAAATATCAAAAATGATTATATATCTCTTAGTAAACGTACACTTAAAGAACATAAAATCATATAGGTAGCGTGAAAAAAGCTTATAAAGCATTAATGTCAACATTAAACTTGGGTAGAAGGCCTACAAAATCCTACTAGAATAATAGAATAACTCACCATAGGTTAGAAATACTACACGCTGCAACAAACTTTTATAAACAGCTTTACAGCACCACAACCAACGAAACCTATCTTTTTTTAATAGAAACAATTGATAGTAGAGAAATAAAAGAGATGGAGAAACTAAAAGTATACAAAGGCATAAAAGTTTTAAAGACAGATAAAAGCCCGGGGTCGGATAGAGTCACAACTGAAGCAATAAAACTAGGATGTCCTTACCTACTGAGCCTACTGACACGATTGTTTAACATGATACTTAACACCAAAACCACTCCCAGACAGTGGTCAAAATCAGAAATAATATTGTTATATAAAAAGGAGACCCAAATGATATAAATAACTACTGTCCAATATGCCTTCTGTCTACAATTTAAATAGACAGAAGGCATATTTTAAATTAACTATTTTCTTCAATTATAGATAGAAGGATAAGAAAATCAATCGAACGCCATCAACCAACTGAACAGGCCGGATTTAGAAGTGGTTTCTCTACTGTGGATCACATATACTCAATAGGAATGCTAATTGAAAAGTTTCAGGAATACTAAAGACTCTAAATACTCTACATGGCATTTAGTGACTATCAGAAAGCGTTCACAATTCTATATCCTTCGATTTGGGAAGCACTACTTATACGAAACTTAGAGAAAAAAAAATGTCTCTACGATAACTGTAGTAGCAGATTGAGGTTAGAAACAACTGGGCCTCCTATTACTATCAAAATCGGAGTAAGGCAGGCTAATCTTTATGTCTGTGCTTGAGTCGACTGTGAAAAAGCTAAGCTAGAGTAGAGTCGGCATATATATAAAAGGCAAGTTCATTAGCCATCTAAGATTCGCAGACGACATTGTCCTGTTTTCAGAAAACGCGAAAGAACTACAGTTAATGTTAAACGGACTTCAAAAAGCTAGTCGGGAGGTAGGACTTGAAATTAAATGTAATTAACCTGAGCAAGTTAAACAATATTGAAGTGATTTACGTTGACACCTATATGTACCTAGGTAACAAATTTCATTTCATAAAAACAATAACGAATCACAGATAGAAAGAAGACTCAAAAACACTTTTTGGGATTTAAATGAAGTCTTTAACAAATAAAATCCCTATTAGAATAAAAAGGAAAGTTGTAGACACATGTCTTCCTCCCCCTTTAACTTACGTTGGAAATTTTTTGAAGGAGGCCTTCACCTTCATAAACGAGGAGCGTTCTTGCTTGCGTTAAAAACTTAAAATTAGTGCTTCCGCTGGTGGCACTAGTGAAGTCCTTTTAAGTGATTTCACTAAACTCTGCGATTGGATTATCTCCGGTGAAGTTAATTCACAATTTGCTCCAATTTCCTAAAAAGATAGCAGTATTCGGCCCATTGCTATGGTAACATCTTCACCGCCTTACATCAAAGTTAGTCTGTAAGCACATAGTCCCTACCTCGAAAGCTAAATTCCAACCTCAACAAGTGGGTTTCGGAAGCAAAGAAGGCTGCGAAGCCTACATTCATTCAGTTCATTCAATACATTCAGTTTGCTTAGATGAGATAGGAAAACCTTACTCGCTTGCTTGGAACGTACCCCTATTCACGTGGAGTTGATGGGTTATAGACAACACCTCAATAAATAAAAAAATTAAAAACATATTTCAGTTTAATTCGTTTGATTGCATCAGTGTTGCAAAAGTTCTCGATTATTCGGGAGATCTACTGATTTTGGCTATTGTCTCCCGATATTCCGATTTCGCTTCCCTTTCTCCCGATTTACAGTTATATGTAATATAATATTCAATATACAGCAAAACTACATGAATCCTGGGGCCTTAGATAAGTCACAATCGAAAAAGCGTCTAGTATCGCTATAGACAAAGCGTTTTTGTAAATCGTGGTAGACTTATTCCTCATGTATCGAACACGCTATTTCGTGGGCGTCGGCTGGAAAACTACATTACAACTATCTGAACCAATTATCGAAAATCGCTTTTTTTTTATTTATACTATGTAATGTGGTGTTTAATTATTACTTTTATTTACATTCAACTTACTCATGGTTGGTTTTAAAATTAAGAATAAAGGTATTTATTGTATTGAATATTGAAAGAAAAAAAAAATGGTAATAAAAAATCCATGCACTCCCCGAAACTTCTTGCAGGATCTTTTAACCTTGCAGCACGCTAAAGTAGATTGCACTGAAATACCTTAGAGTTAATTCATTATTGTTTAGTGACTGTACGAGGGGAAGTTCTGTAGGAGAGTTATGGCCACGGAACACATATAGTTATGGCAATCCTCCCCGAAAAGATTAATTATTAAATCGATTTGAATTGAAATATAATAGATTCTCAAAAAGTTCTCTATATTATGTAAGTTTATTTTTAATATTCAAGAAAAAATGGTTTTAAACTAACACGTAAGAGGTGGTATGAAGATAAAAAGTAATAGATATATAGTAAATCTCCCGATTTCTCCCGATTTTTATCTGGCAAATTTCCCGATTTAAAATTTTTCACTTTTACAACACTGGATTGCATTCACAATTTTAATAATTGGTATATTCTTGGTTTTTGCAAAAATTAGTAAATTGAAAACAATTTCTGGGTGATATTTAAGTAATACTAAAGTACCTGGTCATGTAATACCTATTCCGGTACTTTGTGTATGTTACCCGTTCTTAGGTTACCTTATCTAAGTCTTATTTGAATTGAATATGTTTCGAAAACGCCTCCTACATGTTGCCCAACTAAGCTTAGTAAGTTTGACCGGTTATTATGTAGGACAGTATAAGAATTGGAACAATGATGATCCCGTAGAAGATTGTATCGTACTTAATAATGGGAAGAAATTAAAAAGTATGCCAGCGCTTCCAGTTTTTGCAACAGTCTCAGCAGCTTCGCCATATACTGATGGTGGATATACCAAAGATCGGGTAAGTTATAAGATATATAGGCAATTTTTGATATAACTGCAAGATATGTTCTAACCATCGATACTAAGGCTATGTTCCAAATCATGCCGAGTAATTATCGCACGGTAAAGTTGAAAAATCAAGCCGTTCTGGAACGAGCGTTTGACAGTTAATTTTTACACTGACAGGAGTGAATTTTAACCTTTTCTATGGCAGTGCAGAGAGCGGTCCAGGTATGATAAACTACGACTATATTTGACCAAATATGACCAAATGACGTCACAACCACGGGTTCACGTCGAGAATCTAAAATAATCCAACTTAAACCAACTGACTACATAAAATGGTTTTTCTTTTTTTTTAGTTGTTTTATCTGTCACTGTCAAATATCAGCGCGTAAACAAATACTTGAATTTTGTTGTGTTTTACATTCATTAAACTAGTAGTCGTAAAATGGTGCAGTTAAATTTGTATGACCCAGACCTGCAGTGTTTGTATACTATAGAGGTTGAGGAAGATATTTATGAGAGGGCTCAAGTCAGTAAGTATTGTTTTTTGACTTTTAACTCGTCTTTAAACCAGCGTGTCGAAGGAACCTAATTAGTGTTTATTACACTTTAAAATTGCAAGTTTATTAGCATATACTTGTTTGGTAGGATCACAGTTAAATTTGAAACAACTATATTACAGTAGCTTTATATTGCAAAAAATTGCTATTTGTAAGGCAACCTGGTACCTACATGTTAATAAAGTGTTTTAATTTTTCAGCTTCTCATAACACAGGTGCAGAACCGCAAATCCGTAAGTGATTTCAATTGATACATTTATATTGTAAGTTTATAAGCATACAGTAGATTTTTTTTATAGCCATATGACTCTGACAATTTCCACCGATATGATTTTTAAATGAATTGCCAGCTAGCTACCCTGCTGCTTAAAAGTCTCCCTGCTGTTGAACCGTTGCAATATTCCTGTGGTCACTTCTAATCAGGATAAAAAGTGTTTTTTATAAATTCTTGTGTTTGTCAGTCCCAAAAAATTAAGTCAATCGATGCTTCATTACGACTTAAATAATAGTGCTCCGCGAAAAACATATCACGTGGAACTATTGGGATAAAAGTAGTCTGTCACTTTCGGGCAAGGGCGGATCTAAAGAGGAGGCACTGAGGGCCCCCCAGAGATCATAAATTTTGTTAATACTATAATATACAGCTTTGTTATTTTTCAGCATTGACACCTTTTGGCGCAGAGGCCGAAGAAAGTGGTGAGTTTTGTCATTAGTATAATATTATGTTAAGACCACGCTTAAACTTATTGAACCAGTGGCACATGATGGGACTTAATCATGAAAGCTAATCAAAGTCTATTATAACTTTGTTGACTAATAGGGTGTTCTTTTTGAGCCGCGTTGCAATTTAATAGTAAAACCTCATTTTTGCACCAACTACCCGTTCCGTCTAAGCGCATCTAATAATTTCGGCCGCGCATGCTCAAACGAAACTCATTTCGCGTCATTTTTTGACAGCACGCGGCTTGCGTGATGGATGAAACATGCTTATCTCTGATAATACCCTTTGTAGCATTTTTTGTAGTAATAGCATTTACAATAAAAATATTACATTTTTGCATAAATAAATATGAAAATTCTTTGGTGTTATAGAGAGCGAGAGAACTTAAGATGAAATTTTTTGTAGGAATAAGTGTGTCAGTGTAGAAGGTTCCATATTTCAGTTTGTTTATTTAATATTCATATTTCAGATTTTCCATGATCTTTTCTGCTGCGAAACATAGATGAAGCCTGTGAGAGTACTTTCGTCAGATAGTTGTATTATGCAGCAACCCATCTCTTAACCGTCGCTACCAAGAACCAGCGCACCAGCATCACCAATCCCCTCCACTTTGAGTATTACTAGAATCGGCAACAATGAAGCAGTTCGTATAACACAAAAAAGTAAGAATGTTTTTCGGTTAATTATTTTTTAATTACCACCAAGCTTACAATCAGCCTGATGGAAAGCGGTCACCGTAGCCTTTTTAACTACTACTTCAGCTTACTATTTCTTTCAGGTAGAAACAGTAGTGTCACTAAATACATTCTCTAAATAAGTAATTGTAACTGTGTGGTCAGCAGAGCTTAAAACGGCTGGTCAGGGGTAGAGAAATGAGACTTAGAAGTAAGGGGTAAGGTTAACTTTAATTAGAGCCAGAAACACTAGACTATATATATATATATATATATATATATATATATATATATATATATATATATATATACAGTGTGAGTCTTCATAAAGTACACATATGAAAATGGGTGAAACTAGACCCATTTTTATCGAAGGAAAAAATGTAAAAAAAAATGTAAAAAAAATTTATTTATATTTTATAGATTTTTTTTATTTTAATTACCTTCTGTTTACTTACTGCAAAGAAAACGTTATAACTTTTGATCTAAGAGGTATATCCTGATAAAATAAAAACAGTATTGATGGTAAATAACAGAGGAAAATAATAAAATACACAAAATGCCCAGAAAACGGCAACAAGTAATAAACTATTACATTTTGAGAAAAATCTGTATTTTAATTGGTGTTTTTTTAATTATTTGATCAATATCTTCAAATAATGCCCCTATTACAGGTGGTGGTTATTACTTTGTGTTATTCTCCATCGTATTGCCTATGTAAAACCAAAAATCCTATGTCTCTATCCCTATCACAATGTTTGCAATGAGCGTTTAAACTAAGTCGCTCTGGACGCGCCATACAACGCTTCGTTGCTAAGAGAGTAACAACAAGTTTGATAAGAAATAAAACAAAAGATTTAGAATTAAAAAAAGCATTGTAATAAAACAAAAAACTTAAAATCTAATAACATTAGTGCATTAAGTTTTCAAAATGATCTCCTCTTGTTGCAAGCACATTGCTGCGCGAAGCGTAATTTGACCAGTTGCTCGTCTAATCATTTCGGGGTCACTTTTTACAGTAAGTCAACAGAAGGTAATTAAAATAAAAAAAATTCTATAAAATATAAAAAAAAAAATTTAGATTTTTTTTGCCATTTTTTCCTTCGATAAAAATGGGTCTAGTTTCACCCATTTTCTATGTGTACTTTATGAAGACTCACACTGTATATACATATTTATATATTTATTGAATTGACTAATTCAGCTAAACCGCAGTAAGTGCCTAGACTTAAATAACCTAGGTACGATAATGTCCTTGAGATAGTCTCTATGTAGTAAAAAATACTTGGTGTACTCAACAGAGCGAAGCAGTACTTCACGTCGGGGCAAAGGTTGCTGCTTTACAAGTCGCAAGTCCGGCCCCATATGGAGTACTGCTGCCATCTCTGGGCGGGTGCACCCGGATACCAGCTTGGCCCTTTTGACTCGGTTCAACGACGGGCTGTGAGAATTGTCGACGATCCCAAACTCACTTGCGGTATCGAGCCCCTAAGTCTGAGGAGAGACTTTGCTTCCCTGTGTGTGTTCTACCGCTTGTACAATGGGTTGTGTTCTGAGGAATTATTCGAAATGATGCCCACGGCTACTTTCTACCATCGCACCGCTCGCCATCGGCAGGGAATTCATTCTCACACTTTAGAACCGAAATGATCGCGTACAGTGCGGTTTCAGAGAAACTTCCTCCCGCGAACCCTTAGGTTGTGGAATGAGCTCCCTGCTAAGGTTTTCTCTAAGGACTACAGTATGGAGTTCTTTAAAAAAAGAAGTTATTAGATTTCTGAAGGGTCGGCAACGCGCGAGTGATGCCCTTGGTGTTGCAAGCGTCCATAAGCTACGGTGACCGCTTACCATCAGGCGGACGTTAGGCTTGTTTGCCACCTTAGTGGTAAAAAAAAAAAAAAAGGTACGTGGAGAGGTGTGCGATGTGTACCGACGCGCACCTCAGTTCGACACTCCCGCCTACAATCCTGCACGCCCGAAATCCAAGCTCCTCGTTGCTGAAAAAAAGCGTTCAGATCTTGGTGCACCACCCAGCCCGCGTTGAGTTGTGTGGTTAAATGCGAGTTACGGGTGTGGCAAGTGTCGTGACTAATGTGCGAGAGGCGGCGCGAAGAATGCATGGGGCGGACGCGTAGGTCAGTCGCTTCGCAGTGCGAGTACGCATTGAACAGTAAACTCAAAAGTAATGTAGATAAATGCATTTCATAATAGTGAAATCTATAAATTGTTGCAGGAAAAGTTGCAGAGACGAATAAATTGTTGAAAAATCTGAAGAAAAATGCAACAGCGAAGGGAGATGCATGCTGAAAAAGTCGTTATGCAAAATTAAGGTTTAGAAGCTTTAAATAAGCTACTAAATAAGGAAAATTAAATAACATTGCTTGAATTGAGATTTCCTTAAATTTTTACTTCTTTTATTAACTTCCTTGTACTTGTGTTACAGTTTTGTGTTGTAGGCTGTCATCTATAATGTTTCACCAAGCACTAGGCTTATGTTATCTGTTATCTGGAAACACTTAGTAATATAAATAAGTAAGTAAGCTTAAAGCTACTAAAAACAAAGTTGTGATAAACATACTAATTATTAATTTTTGCTTTTGTGAAAGAATTCAGATATTTACGAGTTTTTTGTGTAATCTTACTGAAAGATATATTTTGTTGTACAGCTTTTAATATTATGACTATAGGTTAAAGGCAAATGCATGTAAATTTACGTTAAATTGAACGAGAAACAAATGATTGTACACAATTCGTTATTAAAAACATTTCCAAAACTTTTGTTGTTTTGTTTATACATTTTAATTTGCTACTTTCACTTCTTGGGTGAACTATGATTGGTTGCATCAATACATCTCTTTCTTACTGGGTCTTACTTAAAATCTTAGAGCAATGACTGGAATTAGCGGTCCTGGTGTGTTTAAAGGGCCTCTTTCAATGTGCATCAACACTTACCTTCAGTCCTCCATATGCCTTGCGTCAATGCAAATGCTTTATTTCTTACAAATTGGATAAATCACTTTTTTGAAGTATATAAACTAAAAGTTACTACCGTTTCAAAATGAAAACGGCGTTCTGGCAAGAACAAACGGCGAAATCAACTATCCAGCAATCGCTATTTTAAAATTTTAAGCTACTTATTTGATCCCATGCATTTTAATTATCAAGGTAGTCTTTGTGATGTATAGGAACAGTAAGTAACAAGACGACAGCTAAATCGATACTGGTTTATTAACTAAGTTGTACAATGCAGGTAGGTATAAACATGTAATGTATATTTCCTAAGAACTACCTACATAGAAACACTACATACTCCCACACTTAATTCTACTAACATACTTAACTTTAGTAGGTATCAGATAAAATACATAGTAAATATAATGTTATTTATGATATGCACATAACATAAAAAATAAACATAGATATATTGATACCATGTTTTATTTTTGTCTTAATATTTAAACTTATACTTAAGATAATTTTAGAATCAATTACCACACTAACCCTACACACAGCTCTTACGCCGCCGGTGGCTTTACCAATGCCAAAATGATCCAGTACAGAAGACTAAAAAAATTATAAGACTACTGATCATATTTCAGATGCTTGTAGAAAAAGAAAAACAAAATGTTTCTATTTTTCTAAAATAAGACTACTGTACTGCAAGTCTTTTTAGGTTTAATTTTTTGCAATCTTCAATTTGCCATAACTTTAGTTTATTGACATTACATAAAAATATGTGTGTACATTAACAGATTGTATATTAAAAGTATGATAATTGATTAAGGATTCTGGTTTCTAATTGTAATCAATGAATCAATAAAACCAGAACTTGCATGGGAGTTAAAGCCTCTCATAAGATTAATATCCATCAATTTCCAATTTCAAATCTATATTGGAAACAGTATGGTTACAATGTTTATTTAGTAAGTCTCTATAACAGCCTGGTGTTACAAAACGCCACAATGCAATGAAAAGTTGCGTGTCAGGTGAAATTTGATTTTTGGCATTTATTGAGCTTCCTACTTGGTTTGGAATAAACTCTGCAACAAATTCAAAATAGTAATTCATTACTAAAAATGTTTCTTTATTTTATGTTATAATATGAGTAAAGGTAGAAATAATTGAGGGTTTATTAAATAATTAAAAACAGTATAAAGACAAAAAGTTTTAGAAGTTCCAAAATAAAGGTTGTAACAGGAATAGTACCTAAGCTATAGACAATGTCATTTAGTAACATAATATTTTTTTTTAACTTAATTGGTTGCGATTTGGATCGCACCCTAACTTCTGGACGTACTTCTGCAAACCAGATTCAGCTGACACAATATCAGTTTTGAGAAAAATGTAGTTTTGTTTAAACAGAGTGCTGAAAAAAAGTAGTATGAGTTTCTTATATATTTTTTTTTACAATATTGTAGAAAATATTACGTTTTATGTATTTACTTGTGATTTTTAACAATTTAAGAAAAATATGTTGATTATTTTTATCCAATATTTTCAAGTTTTTTTGTATGATTTTTGATAGATTATGAAATATATGTTCCTTAATTTTAAAAAAACTCCCTGGATCCTTGTTGCATAATACTCTAAATTGACATTCTGAGCATTCGGCTACAAAGATCCAGGGAGTTTTTTTATTATGGCTTAAAAAACATTTCTTTTTTAAATGTGTAGGTTAAAGGTGAAAATAAAGATAACTTTAGAAACTTTATTTGAAAAATTTGTTGAGCCTAATAATTTTATCATATCTTGCGTAGTAGGATGTAGTCCTAGAAAAACTAGCAAATTAGATATTCAAGTACTACAATCTACTCTTATATTGTTCCTTAACTTCAAACCTTCTAAACTGTCCTTTATTTTTGAAACATCTCCAACAAGCTTCGTCAAAAAAAAAAAAAAATCATCTGAATTTTGAGGGATTAGATGTAACATGCTCTTCGAAACCTTTGACTTAGTCTCTGGAACAGGTTTTCTGCTTGGCCAAAGAGGTTTCATCATCTGTTTTTGTTATAGGTATAGTTTGCCTACCACGCACACATTTTTATATTAGCCCCTTGTATTCTTCACTAAGATCCAACCGCCTCAGGATTTTAAACATTTCCTCCTTTTAGAGCATTATTTCTCTCATGTTATCTACAGTTTATGGTTATGGATCTTTGAAAAACAACCATTTCATTTGGAAACAATAACCATATCATATGGTCTCTTTAAAAAATGGATCTTTTTTATGAATTTAAATAATTAAAATTTGCAGGTTTTCAGGGTACCATATGAAAAAGATCTTTTTATTAAATTGCATAAGTTCTGTTACAGGTGCTAGTATCTTTGTTAATGTTATGTTTTGTTAAGGAAAAATCATCATAGCACTTTGGTCTTTACATGGTTGACAGAAGGTGCATTTTAAAGTCTTTCTGCATACTTATCTCAATTCCAAAAGATTTGTCAGTTGGATCTGGTTGGCACTGCAGCTGGTGACTACTACATAAAGGCCTCTTGAGTCTTGTACTAAAGTTAAAATATTTGATTTTTTTTTACTTCTGTGCAACTTCTAATTTTTGCTTAAAAATGGTTTTAATTGATCAAGAAACATTCACACAGCATTCCATTTGGGTACAAACAACTGTACCCAAATGGAATGCTGAAATCGACGGTAATTTAATTCTTCAAATTTTTTACTTATATTTACTGGTATGTATATATGTATAACACACCCCTTTGTTGGGTTGGGTCATATATCAAGTGACCTGAATTAGAGGATTCTGTCACCGTTCAATTCCTTCAAGAAAGCCTTCCTTCCCCCTCACTTGCCTAACTTCCATCTCCTGCCCTTAAATTCTGCGCCCCAATTGTAAATATTTCCCTTTTTAATTTTAGCTACCCTACAGGAGAACTCTACCCTACCCCTCCAACCCCATCCCCCTATCAAGGTGACTTGTTTTAAGATATTTACCACTCTGTGTACTTCATTCCACTTAGAAAAAAAAAATTAAACCCAACCTAACTAGTATTTCAGTATGCATTTCTCTATTTCAGATACTTTTTTTTTGCAAGTGTAGTGTAGTGTAGTGCTAATCCTTTGATTGATATTTTATCTAAATAAAAATGACTGGGTGCAAGGAAGTAAATATTTATCAAATATTTATTAACGGGTGGTCACAGGATTCAGGAGGGTGCATTCCAGGCAATAGGTATTGGTATATAAACTTGAATAGAGGACCTTTCTATTAAAAATACTATAATTTTATTAAACAATTTCCTTCACCGAAAATAAAAATAATCAATCTACTTAAGAAATACTCTAACCTTCTTCACTCAGGATGCAAAGTGCACCATTTACTTCGGTATATGTATACTTTTTATAACATAAGAATATGCACTTTCTTGTACTCTGTAATCTCTCTTTTAGTAATAAAATGTATAATGATAATTACTATGGTATTACTTTTTAACTTTTGCAATTGCATTGACTTCATGCTGTCCCTTACTGTTCTGTAGAAAAACCAGTTTTTTATCGTGCCGTCAGGACACAGGAATGCTAAATTTGATGGATTTATGAAAAATTGCATTCCTAAAAAACAGACCCAAGAATTACAAAGTATTTTATTTGTTGTGTGGTTGTTGACATTTCCTCTAGACTGATATCAATAATATTGATCAGTAGGGATTTGTAACTAAACAAATGTCTTTACTCCTGTCTCACATACTTCTTATTATACTATGAAAGAGACACCTTGATAGCGAGAACAAGAGATAAAAGAAACTAAAACCTTGTCCTTGACTTTCAGATATCTCAAATAATGAAATATGGTTTTCCTGGGCTGGACAATGTACGGTCCTATGATGATTTTGTACTTTCCTATGATCGGCGGAATAGAGTTGCACATTGGGTATTCGAACATTTGACTAAGGAACATGTCAAAAAGAATGATGCAGTTGACAGAAGCAAGTGTGAATTCATTCCAGATGAAAGTATCCATCCTTATTTCAGGTAATATACATATATGCAAGGGCGGATCCAGAACAAAAGTTTAGGGGGGGCGATCATAAGATCTGAAGGTATTTTTCGAACTTTGAATCTGCAAACGTAAGTTACCTAATCAACCCAGCTCGTGCAGTTTTTGAAAATTTAAATATACAAACCCAAGTAACCCCAAGTATTTTTTATATGTTATAAAAGTTATATATTTTAAAAAATGTTACAATTAATTTCTTACTCGCCCGCCCGCTGGATCCGCCCCTGTATGTATGTACAGGCATATTTTGTTTCCTGCTGAGCCAGATGATCATGAGACATTTCTTCTATTGTTTCTATTCTTCATAAAAAAGTTGTACAGTCAGCTGCAAAATTGCATGGATATCTCAAGTGCTATAATCATGTGAACTCAAGTGAGTTCACATTCACATAACAAAACTAGATGGCGTGGTTAACTGAACAAGTAAAATTGATGTTTCTACTCATAGTAACACAATTGATATTTCGATTATTTACTTAATACATGGATCATTAGCTCAATTTGTCGGCGCCTGTCTCAAATTAATAGTATGTTTAGTGACCGACGTTCGAAACTGCTGGACTATGACCTATTTGTTTTGCTTTTATTTTAAAATTTTGTTGTTTTTATCGTGTCTCATATAATGAATAAATGTGTTCTTTAAAAGATGATCTATATTATCTGTAACTAGAAATGAAACAACTTTTGTTTTTAACTTTTTTTTTATTTCTTATACAATATTTAATTTAGTTTAACTATTAACTCTGTTAATAATATGACGTTTGTAACAATTAAACAACTACCTAATATATTATTGAGGTCTTAGCTTAAGTAGTCGTTTTCGAAATCGAACAGAAGATTTAAGCTCCAACCAAGATAAAAAAAAATCAGTTGGATTAAATAGTAACCATAATTTTAACAGACTGAGACTGGGTTATTATAAAGATCAAACCAGGCAGCGTCATTGCATTTTGTAGTTTTGACAATTCTGTGGTTTTGACTACCTATCGATATCAATAATTGAAAGTTCGAGTAGCTCCACTAAGAAAAGTGTAATTTCTTGAAATTAAGTTGTAAATACGATAATATTTTACTATCACAAAATAGTTCAGAAATGTAGAAGAGCGAAAACAAGTTTTGAATGTGGTTTTAAATAATAAAGTATTTGGTAATTGGTTACACTTATTAACCCGGTCTCCACTATGTCAAGTAGTATGGTTTAATATTTAGTGTAACCCCCACCCTGTCCGATAACAGCTTGAATGCGGGAACGCATTGAATCTATAAGATTTTTGCACAGATTTGAACCACGAATACTGTCCCATAGTTTTATACAATGAGCCTCTTAAGCTTCTGGAGTTTGCTCATTCTGTTTATCCTAACGTCGGACAATATCACCAATCTGATATGCGTTTTCTGGGAAAATAAACTTATACCGGTAGTGAATTTCGAAACGATAAATAATCTTTCGATGGTCGAATGGCGATGGAAATTGGGAAAACTCTTTTTAAAAATTTAAAAGTCGTGGTTGGAGTTTCGTAACGGTGGCAGTATAATAAATAATAAAGAATGCGCCTCCTAGTTTAGGGAAATCTTTTTTTTTTCATACTTTAAGGTAACGCAGCGCCGTATAGTAAGATCTTATTGAACCATTCAAGTTTATAGGTAATTGCTCCTGCTTCATAGCATTTTGTTTCAGAATTGTCAATGGATTTTTGCAGCCTATCGTACTTGCAATATTTTGCATCATTTTACAACAAAACCCCCAAATTTTTTTTTCGGTCCATCGGTCCCCCTGATAATAAGCGGTCACCGAGGCCTAAGGACGTTTGTATCACTTCCCTTCAAAAATCCAATTACTTCTTTTTTGAAGAACCCCATACTATATATAGTGTACACTGGGCAGATGGTTACCCATATTGCCACTCCATAAATGAGGCATTATTACTATTATTGACTTGTGTTTGCTGGCCCACATTTTTGTCGTTACTTTGAATAAATTAAGCTATCTTTTCGTTACAGATCCTTAAATAGTGATTACAAAGGCTCAGGTTTTGACAGAGGACATTTAGCTGCTGCGGGTAATCATAGATTGGCACAGAAACATGTTGAACAAACTTTCTTCCTCACTAATATGGCTCCGCAGGTAACACTACATTAAGTTTCTTTGACCTATCTGTACAGTAGTACAACATTCATATGACACACCATTATTAGAAAATAAAAACCAAAAGTGGTTTCAAATATTTACTGTAGTCCTTAGAGAAAACCTTGGCAGGGAGCTCATTCCACAACCTAAGCGTTCTCGGGAGGTAGTTTCTCCGAAACTGCACTGTATGCGACCATTTCGGTTCTAAAGTGTGAGAATGAATTTCCTGCCGATGGCGAGCGGTGCGATGGTAGAAAGTAGCCGTGAGCATCATTTTGAACAATTCCTCAGAACAAATCACATTGTACAAGTGGTAGAACACACACAGGGAGGCAAAGTCCCTCCTTAGACTTAAAGGCTTGATACGGCAAGTGAGTTTGGGATCCAGGGCCAAGCTGGTATTTGGCACCATTTACTTACAATTCCTTATTACAAGGCTGTATGAATATGTCAGGCATGCTCTACACATACAGGCCCCTTTGCACAGTAAGTGCTCGAACAAGGTCACCATAGGCTTTCTGGTACGAAGAATGCAGGTCTATTACCACCGCCTCTAAACAATTATTTAATTTTGTAACTACGAGGGAAGTTTAAAGTACTATCGGTACGGATGTAAAAGCAAAGGCAGAAACATCTGAATAATTTTTTATTTTGTTTATCCCCTGCAATATTAATACGCTTCCTGCAACGCGAAATCCTCTTTTCAATACCCTCCATAAAGTAACTTCCATCCTTCTCTTAATATGATCGTTTATGGCCGAAGATAGACAAAGAAGGAGCGGAATCCTTGTACACGGAATGTCTTCTTCGTGAATTTTTCCTTGTTTCGCCAGGTGCTCGATGTTGGTCAACATTTAGCACGATTGTGAGAAAAATTAAGATGGTAAACTGACAAAATTTTCTTATTGTCACCTTTGATAATGTCATACCAACCAACATCTACCAACACGACCCTCATTACTAACATAAAAGTTGGGATACCGACAATACTTTGAACTCCCTTCGTATTTAGAGATAATGGCAAGGAACCTGATGGTGCAACCCTGGTACTGTGGAACATTCTCCATACTTTAGTATGGGATGCTACCTGTTCTGACAGATTGGCACCTTCCTACTTGCACAGTGCTTCTACCAAAGCCGGTGCGGTAGCTGAACTAGCATAATTACGCAAGCGCCTCAAATATTTAGGCCTTATACTATAAATCTTGTGGTGTCTTTGTGGCCATAGTCTTTTGGCTCTAAAGATTTATTAAGATATCTAAAAGTTATTTTAAGTTCTGGTGCCTTTAAAGCTGGCGCTTACTTTGCTTAGCAGCTTAGAATAGCGAACCACCAAGGTTTTGCTGCCAGAATTATGGGCACCATGCCATGGGGCGGTACATTGGATGAGTCATGCTTTATATAAATACATTAACTTTTAATGCTTTTTTTCTCTTCTTCATTTTAATTTTATTTTATTTTTTATTATGGTTTAGGTAAATACTCTTAATTTTATAGCACTATGTAATTCACCTCTTACTTTTATAAATTGTTTATAGAAATAACCTATCTTCGACTGGCAAGTCCTGGGGCCGAATTCTCGTGCTGATAGAGATAATCTCGAATTCGAGATATGTTTAATTGATTTATTCATGGCTTGTTAATTGCGGTAACTGTTTTAGTCGATAGATCGACTAGTTTAAACTAGATATGTTGAAAAAACATGGCACATACCGTTTGCAAATAGTTTTTCGTATTCTTAGAACCTCTCTTTAGGCATATGTCGTACCGCTAGGTTCGATCGATCTTTCTTGCGACCCCTTTTTTTTAAAAGGGGTCCATATGTTTCCATTTTAATGACTACCCTAAAATAAGAGCGGTGAAAAAAAACACCTCTTGCACCCCTCTTTTTTTCAAGGGGTATTTCCCTATACCTTCCCAATTTTATATATATAACTATAAAACCCCCTCCCCCGTGCGACATCCCATCTCTACTACTACCGACCACTCGATGCATGTCGACCGCTAGCGTACGAGTAGTAGTAAGAGAAGTTCTAAGAATACGAAAAACTATTTGTAAACGACATCCGCCATGATTTTTTGACATATCTAGTTCAAACTCGTCGATCTATCGACTAAAATAGTTACCACGATTAACAAGCCATGAAGAAGTCAATGAAACATATCTCGAACTCAAGATTATCTCTATCAGCACAAGAATCAGGCCCCTGGCTCAAGATTTATCTTTTAAATGTATATTTGCTATCTATGAAAATAAAAATATTTGGACATGTAATCTATTTTTTTTTACTAGCTTGCTTTTCGATCATTCCAGGTGGGACAGGGGTTCAATAGGGATGCCTGGAATAATCTAGAGAAACATGTGAGAAAATTGACCAAGGTGTTTGACAATGTCTACTGCTGTACAGGCCCACTATATCTACCCAGGTATTTACTAGGTGTGAACTTAATTTTTTTTACAAGTGCATGCCAAACAAAATCAAACAACATTATTATTTCTGTTACTAGTATAGTTATATTGTCATTGCACGGCATATGTGTATCGTAGTTATTATATAGGTGCCTATTTAGAATGGTTTTCCTACATTACCTCTATTCAAACATTTGTACCCATTTCTTGAAACTAGGTACTAGTTATCTGATATAAAGACTGTTTCTACAAATATATGTATGTTTGTTTAAATATTAGACAAGATTAAAAAAAAAATTAGTTAAGGTTTTTTTTTTACACCGGCAATTGAAATTGCTCCATTCTGGGTAGTGTTTGTCAATTAGGACGCTCAAGAAACCATCAACCAATTTATTGTGATGCAACATGTAGTAATATGTGAAGACAAAAGACATAAACTGGTCGGGAGTTCCCCGACGCACACCGCAACTGACGATTGCTTTGTTTAGACGTCTCCGTTGGTTGACTATATGAATGTTTACGCTGAGGTACAAGCCTTGCTTAGTTTGGGACCACATGCCGCTTTATAATATGTCTAATTTATTTGAGAAATTAGTAGGCTGCGGTGACCGCTTACCATCAGGCGGACCGTAAGCTCGTTTGCCTTAGCGGTATAAAACAAAAAGTAAAAATATATGAAATTTGTATTTAAGGTCTCACACAGCAATTATATAAAAGAGTACAATTATATACCCAAATTAAAGCCTTAAAGACTTTACCTCCTTTTTTATAATGTCGTTAACAATAACACTTTTTCTATTGTTAAACCCACTTCGTAAGATAAAACCTATCTAGATGATTTTTTTTCATGTTTAACGACGGTTCACTTTTTTTTGATTTACAGAAAAGATTCGGATGGGAAATTTTACGTGAAGTACCAAGTAGTGGGAGCGAATCACGTGGCAGTTCCGACGCATTTCTACAAGGTAGTGGTTGGAGAAGCCGGGGATGGAAGTCTGGATATGGAGGCCTACGTCATGCCCAATCAGAAAATATCAGATGAGACGCCTTTATCATCATTTATGGTAAGTGCATAAAGTCTAAATAAAAAAGGGTAGAAGTGACAGTATGGTACTTTCCTTTTTACTTTGTTGTCTTTTCATTCTGGACTGGTGGCAGAAACCAGTATTTTCCACATACGGAATACGTAATTGCCTAGTACACTAGCGCCACTAAAAGACTTGTAAAAGTTTGTCGTCTTACGATATAGCTCTTACTAGCGGACGGCCAAGTCCGCTACCGTTTATAGTCTATTAGCATTACTTTCAGCGCGTTCGATTGGACAGTGTCGTTTTTTTCATCGACATAATGTACATTATGCGCTTAATGTCAACAATCCAACTAAAGAGAATGAGTCAAACTTTGTTGTGTGCCATACAAAATTTATGTCTGTTTAACTTGGCTGATTATGACATTAAACGCATTGAAAACGCAGTGAACAAAACGCACCTTATCACAGCGTTATAAGAATAACAGTAATATCCATCTCGCTCCACAGAAAATTCACAACATCCCAATGTTCGTATCGATGGGAAGCGTTTAAAACCGTTCGATTAAACCGTTTCATTCATTTCTTTCGTCGTGAAGTAAAGCTTTATATAAGTAAATAAAAAAAAAACCTTTACATTTAAAAAGTATCTGAAAAATGCGAAAAACCAGAATACCAATTTCCAATATATACAACTTCTCACCTATCGTTCAAATTCAAAATAGCTATTTTTTGATTAATACAAGAAAAAGAAGTCAAAGAAGTCGAAAATCAAAGATTTTTTCGTGAAATTATTTAATCGAAAAAAAAAATGTTTTTTCGATAGTCGTTAATTTCTCAGAAAATATTTAACTTACAGCGTTCGGGCAAATTGGAAAAGTTAAAGCACTCAAAAGTGTACATTCAGTCCAAATTTTTAATATATTGAACATGTTTTGGGGCAAAAAACGAAAAAAATCGAAAAATCGGTTTTTTGCCAATATCTTGTAAAATTTGAGGTTAGGTCGAAAAGTACCCTGAACAAAAATTGTAGATTTTTTGATTATCTACAACTTTTCTATAGACCATTTTGTGATCTGAGCAGATGCTCCGCCAAAAATGACAAAAAACGATTTTCAACCCCTAAAACCCACCCCCACCACTCCTCGCCAATCAAAATCAGTTGATTTATTTTTCCCTTTCTTCGAACCCCTTTTGCAGTCCATTCCGCCTACTCTTATCCTGTAACTAATTTTTTTATGCCCCTGAGCTATTATCCCCGGGCTATGAGTGAATATGTCTGTTTTTAATGAACGAATATTCATTTTTTTCAGGTACCTCCAGAAACGATAGAAAAAGCGGCGGGTTTGTTATTTTTTGACAAAATCCAAAGAAATAAATTGAGCAGAATTAATGGACGTAAACAATAGTGTTATTAGGTAGGTTGAAAAAATTATGTCAATTAATAGATAGATAGTATGAAAATAAATGTTGTTATTGTGGTTTAGAATTTTTTGTATATTTGTTTTTTTTTAATGAAACGTTTATTTTAATAGTGTGATGAAATGTAAAACAATGATCTTAAGAATAAAATAATTATAAATAAGTTAATATTTTTGTACATAATTTTTGGCCTTGTACATTACACACAACGCCATTTGGTCTTGAACTAAGCACAGCTTTTACTATGGCTACCAGACAATGAATACAAAGACTTATATAAACTTTTTATTTGTAAAATCATACATATTATACATAGAAATCACCCAGCAAAACAAACACAAATTTTCATTATATAATTTTTGTCTTGAGCGGGAATCGAACCTACGTCTCTTGATTTAGGTTTCGATTTACAATTCCAGTTCTTGTGTCAGGAATTATTGGATGGGGCTCATACCGACTGGTATATTATATATATTAACGTCAAAATAAAATAATCAAACTTAAACCAACTCACTACAAATAACCACAGATCATAGCATGGTATTTTGTTTTTCCGTGGTAGCACGTCAAACCACCTTCCACCAATTTAATGCGTGATTTCTTGTGTTCGTGGTGACGGGCTGCTACCAAGATGTTAAGACCGGAATGCCTAGTGTCCAGTTATCATCGGCTACCTATATAATACTTTGTTCGCGAGTAAGACCCGAAAAATATAAAAACTTTTTAACATTAAAAAAAAAATTTAACCTAAAAAGGAATTAATAAGTTCTTATTGCCAAAAATCTAATCTGAATTACAGTTTAAAGTTGATTTCATGCAAGTGAAGTGTGTTATAAACTGTTAGGTACAAAGATAAAAATACATCTCATCAAAATGTATACGAAATTGTGTGATTATTATTAGAGGTGAGATCGATTGACGGCATTAAGAGCATTGACATCGCATAGGCATTGAAATCGTTCTGTTCACCAAATGTAAACAAACAACATGGCCGTTCACTATTTGACAGCACATCCACTACTCTAGCACCCGAGCGTGTGCAGCCAATGCGTTGAATGCGGTCCGGAAGTGACGTCACAGCGCATTCATTTTTGGTTAACAGAACCATCTAATGTGCGCATAGAGAGTATCAAGCGCGTCAATGCGTATAGTGCTTGTCAACAAAACGCCCCTTAGTACATTTTATATGCACGACGTTAGTATTACAGATATTGGCTTACTGGCCTATATCACCCTCTTAATGAACTATATTGAAAAATAAAAAAATAAGTTTGTGTATAAAACATTTGTATATTAGAAATAATATGCTAGAATCAATACAATACAGTGCGATATATTGATACACGACGTCTTAACTTCAATCGTCTTCATCGTCATCTGAGGCGCCATTTTGTTGAGGTTCATCGCCCATGCCGGCGTCACCCATACCTAAAAAAAATATATCAATATTTTAAAATATTCTTATCCTGATTCTATAACATAACAAAATTAGTAGCATTTATTATTAGACTCAGTCGTTGTACGCCCCACTGCTGTGGTACTGGCCTCTACTGGAAGAAGGAGGCTTAAGCTATATTCCACCGCGCTGGCCCAGTGTGAATTGATTGACGTTTATCGATCTAGTGGGCACTTGACTATTGGGGTTTTGAAGCTGCCCATAAGGTTTCTGACTTTGCTTGATGACTGCTATTCTATGACAACACAGCAATGACTAGCAGAGGGCCTGTTTTTTTAGCTTGCAATTTCTCGCAAATTTGACAAATTTGGCAACTGACAGAAGGATAGCAAATGGATTTTTCAACAAAATAGTATGAGACAAATGCAATCGTAATAGCTAAAAAAATCATGCCCATAATAAAGTCGCAATTAAGGTCTACCCTACAATCAGCTGTCGCTAGTACCAACGCTGAATATATTTATCTGCAAGTACACTTTTGAAATTACATCAACATAGAATAAATTGACGCAGCATGAAGCCCTTCTTTCTATATGTTTGTGACAAGATGACCTTGGTCAGAGCGCAAATTTGTACTAATATCGTCTTATTGCCCAAATGTAAGCTAACCTAATGTCTGATCATAAATTGAACATAAGCATAATAAGCATGTGCAGCAAATGTGTTAAACGCGCGGAACTGGCGCCACATTCCACATTGAGCGCTTTCATTTTAAGTCAAACAGAACGATCCAATGCGCGCATTTAGAACATACAGTGTTGTTCTAAATGCGCGTTTGTTGTGTGCCATACAAAATTTATGTCTGTTTAACTTGGCTGATTATGACATTAAACGCATTGAAACAGTGAACAAAACGCACCTTATCACAGCGTTATAAGAATAACAGTAATATCCATCTCGCTCCACAGAAAATTCACAACATCCCAATGTTCGTATCGATGGGAAGCGTTTAAAACCGTTCGATTAAACCGTTTCATTCATTTCTTTCGTCGTGAAGTAAAGCTTTATATAAGTAAATAAAAAAAAAACCTTTACATTTAAAAAGTATCTGAAAAATGCGAAAAACCAGAATACCAATTTCCAATATATACAACTTCTCACCTATCGTTCAAATTCAAAATAGCTATTTTTTGATTAATACAAGAAAAAGAAGTCAAAGAAGTCGAAAATCAAAGATTTTTTCGTGAAATTATTTAATCGAAAAAAAAAATGTTTTTTCGATAGTCGTTAATTTCTCAGAAAATATTTAACTTACAGCGTTCGGGCAAATTGGAAAAGTTAAAGCACTCAAAAGTGTACATTCAGTCCAAATTTTTAATATATTGAACATGTTTTGGGGCAAAAAACGAAAAAAATCGAAAAATCGGTTTTTTGCCAATATCTTGTAAAATTTGAGGTTAGGTCGAAAAGTACCCTGAACAAAAATTGTAGATTTTTTGATTATCTACAACTTTTCTATAGACCATTTTGTGATCTGAGCAGATGCTCCGCCAAAAATGACAAAAAACGATTTTTAACCCCTAAAACCCACCCCCACCACTCCTCGCCAATCAAAATCAGTTGATTTATTTTTCCCTTTCTTCGAACCCCTTTTGCAGTCCATTCCGCCTACTCTTATCCTGTAACTAATTTTTTTATGCCCCTGAGCTATTATCCCCGGGCTATGAGTGAATATGTCTGTTTTTAATGAACGAATATTCATTTTTTTCAGGTACCTCCAGAAACGATAGAAAAAGCGGCGGGTTTGTTATTTTTTGACAAAATCCAAAGAAATAAATTGAGCAGAATTAATGGACGTAAACAATAGTGTAATTAGGTAGGTTGAAAAAATTATGTCAATTAATAGATAGATAGTATGAAAATAAATGTTGTTATTGTGGTTTAGAATTTTTTGTATATTTGTTTTTTTTTAATGAAACGTTTATTTTAATAGTGTGATGAAATGTAAAACAATGATCTTAAGAATAAAATAATTATAAATAAGTTAATATTTTTGTACATAATTTTTGGCCTTGTACATTACACACAACGCCATTTGGTCTTGAACTAAGCACAGCTTTTACTATGGCTACCAGACAATGAATACAAAGACTTATATAAACTTTTTATTTGTAAAATCATACATATTATACATAGAAATCACCCAGCAAAACAAACACAAATTTTCATTATATAATTTTTGTCTTGAGCGGGAATCGAACCTACGTCTCTTGATTTAGGTTTCAATTTAGAATTCCAGTTCTTGTGTCAGGAATTATTGGATGGGGCTCATACCGACTGGTATATTATATATATTAACGTCAAAATAAAATAATCAAACTTAAACCAACTCACTACAAATAACCACAGATCATAGCATGGTATTTTGTTTTTCCGTGGTAGCACGTCAAACCACCTTCCACCAATTTAATGCGTGATTTCTTGTGTTCGTGGTGACGGGCTGCTACCAAGATGTTAAGACCGGAATGCCTAGTGTCCAGTTATCATCGGCTACCTATATAATACTTTGTTCGCGAGTAAGACCCGAAAAATATGAAAACTTTTTAACATTAAAAAAAAAATTTAACCTAAAAAGGAATTAATAAGTTCTTATTGCCAAAAATCTAATCTGAATTACAGTTTAAAGTTGATTTCATGCAAGTGAAGTGTGTTATAAACTGTTAGGTACAAAGATAAAAATACATCTCATCAAAATGTATACGAAATTGTGTGATTATTATTAGAGGTGAGATCGATTGACGGCATTAAGAGCATTGACATCGCATAGGCATTGAAATCGTTCTGTTCACCAAATGTAAACAAACAACATGGCCGTTCACTATTTGACAGCACATCCACTACTCTAGCACCCGAGCGTGTGCAGCCAATGCGTTGAATGCGGTCCGGAAGTGACGTCACAGCGCATTCATTTTTGGTTAACAGAACCATCTAATGTGCGCATAGAGAGTATCAAGCGCGTCAATGCGTATAGTGCTTGTCAACAAAACGCCCCTTAGTACATTTTATATGCACGACGTTAGTATTACAGATATTGGCTTACTGGCCTATATCACCCTCTTAATGAACTATATTGAAAAATAAAAAAATAAGTTTGTGTATAAAACATTTGTATATTAGAAATAATATGCTAGAATCAATACAATACAGTGCGATATATTGATACACGACGTCTTAACTTCAATCGTCTTCATCGTCATCTGAGGCGCCATTTTGTTGAGGTTCATCGCCCATGCCGGCGTCACCCATACCTAAAAAAAATATATCAATATTTTAAAATATTCTTATCCTGATTCTATAACATAACAAAATTAGTAGCATTTATTATTAGACTCAGTCGTTGTACGCCCCACTGCTGTGGTACTGGCCTCTACTGGAAGAAGGAGGCTTAAGCTATATTCCACCGCGCTGGCCCAGTGTGAATTGATTGACGTTTATCGATCTAGTGGGCACTTGACTATTGGGGTTTTGAAGCTGCCCATAAGGTTTCTGACTTTGCTTGATGACTGCTATTCTATGACAACACAGCAATGACTAGCAGAGGGCCTGTTTTTTTAGCTTGCAATTTCTCGCAAATTTGACAAATTTGGCAACTGACAGAAGGATAGCAAATGGATTTTTCAACAAAATAGTATGAGACAAATGCAATCGTAATAGCTAAAAAAATCATGCCCATAATAAAGTCGCAATTAAGGTCTACCCTACAATCAGCTGTCGCTAGTACCAACGCTGAATATATTTATCTGCAAGTACACTTTTGAAATTACATCAACATAGAATAAATTGACGCAGCATGAAGCCCTTCTTTCTATATGTTTGTGACAAGATGACCTTGGTCAGAGCGCAAATTTGTACTAATATCGTCTTATTGCCCAAATGTAAGCTAACCTAATGTCTGATCATAAATTGAACATAAGCATAATAAGCATGTGCAGCAAATGTGTTAAACGCGCGGAACTGGCGCCACATTCCACATTGAGCGCTTTCATTTTAAGTCAAACAGAACGATCCAATGCGCGCATTTAGAACATACAGTGTTGGTATTCAATGCGTTTAATGCTTATAAACAAACCGTACACAAATATGTCTCTAAGTTACGTCTGTGCACATTAAAGTGGTCTTTTTATAGTACTAAGGTGGCAACCAAATTTACGGTCCGCCTAATGATAAGCGGTTACCGTAGCCTATGTGTGCGGGTAAAAAAACCACGGGAATTACATGCGCGTTGCTGACCTTTTAAAAATCTATCTAATCACTCCTTTCTTAAAGAACCTCATACCGTGGTACCTAGAAAAAACCTTGGCAGTGAGCTTATTCCATGACTATCTGTCACGGGGCAAACCGTTTGCTATATTACCTTGATCTTCATCTTCTTCAGCGGAGTCTCCAGCAACCTCAGCATTTTCAGCTTCTGCCCGCTCCATTTGTCGCGCCAATTCAGCTTCGTCTGTAGCCGTTACCACTTTAGGCTGGACAAAAAAATAAAAGTAAATTAGTCTAGATAATTGTTTCTTTAGGAGTTTTTATGGCACAAGTTATTAAGGGGCTAACAATTGACATGGCAAAAGTTATTAAGGGGTTTTCTCCAGTTGATATTGCATAAAGTTATTAAGGGGATAGCCTAGTCATTGCAGTCCAACAGTTATTCATAAGAAGTATAGTTCTAAAACAGCATGCTTTCCTTTTCTACTGCACTAAACTTACTAATAAAAGAAGAAAATATATAGTCTGCCCACAAAAAATTACAATAAACTTTTACAACCAACTTTTATGCTTTTCTAGTTACTGGTGGCTTTACAATAGACTAAACTCACTGACAGACATTTATCCTCTAAACTATTGAAAAGAACACCTCAGGAAACCCTCAAAAGTATGACCTACGAAGATGCAGAGAAGTTATTAAGTGTACTAGAGTAAACACTTTGTGTACTTTTATTTTTATTGCTAAAAGTTGTTAGTTTAGAAAGCATTTCTAAAAATTATTCTATAAAAACTTTATTGTTTACATATATATACACAATAAAAGTTCCTACCAAATTAATAAATTACGAATCTTATCTTAAATGCAGTGTATAAACATGTATGTTAGCTCTTCTCGCCTGAAATACAGGATAACCTAGTCTTATATTCTATCTAAGCAAAAAATTGTATTCAGTTTTATTTTGAGGAACCTCATTTTTATGAATAAAATTATTTTATTTTTTATTTAAATAAATTTTACTCTACGGAACCCTAAGTTAATTCGTGTACGACACACACTTGGCCGGTTTTCATCCTCATAATAATATTATAAACATATTTTAAAGACATTCTAATATGAATGCTCAAGTTATCTGTAAAACACATCACCCTCTTTTAGTTTGCAATCGAGTATTCAACCGTTTATAACGGTTTGTTTGCGTTTTTAAATCATCGATTATGGTTTTAAACGAACGAAACGGCTGTTTTACAATTAAAGGTCTAACAGTTAATTTGCAAAAGGCGTTGCCTGGCCATACCTATAACTAATAAATAAAAGCATCAGTTTATTTGTTCGTCGTAGCAGAGCGTCAAGTTGACCAGGCTTTTGGCACATATATAGCTAGAGGTATGGAGAACAATAAGAATAAAATTTTTTAATCTCCGTTAACAGAGTTCCCGTACCCGTACGCTCTATTCCGCGCGTAGATTTGTACTACAAATTCAGCGTGTGCTAATAACTAGACGTGCATTGACAAATAGTAGGAATTTAATATATGAAATTAACACTTTCTTCTGTCAAGTCAGTCCGTATACAACATTTAGAGAAATAGTGAAAAGATAGTCTCATACGAAATCTGATATTTATCGAACTTACCGCCATCTGTATATTGAACACTCCACCGGCTTCAGTGATTGTTTCCTTTATTTTGTCAATAGCATCCTGCAGCGCCTTAAGACCGTCCGTTTTCTCTGGTGTAGACGTAGTCATTACTGAAAATTAGAATAATAGGTACAATTATTTATCTATGAATAAATCGTAAAGACATATTTATCTGTCACTCATGTTCAACATTGAGAAGAATTATGGATAATTACCCTTGTATTTATAGCTGGATAGATTTGGATGTAAATTACATTGTGTGTGCATTTAAGGGGCTACTTTGGGACTCAATACCTATTCTTTCATTTACTAGCAGAGCTGCTCCTTCCTGTCCGCACTTAAGTATAAAAGAAAGAGTAAGCAACTTCAATATATGCTTCGAATTTTCGGAGGTAATATGTTTTGTGTGAAATTTAAATGTTGTGGTTATCACTTTAATAAATTCCAGAAAAGAACTACCAGACCAGTACTCTTTGATACACAAAATATATGGATATTAATTTTTTTAATACTAGTCAAGACATTATTTTTGCAAAGTCAACAAAGAATATAAATAAAACCAGAGATTTATGGAGAATTATGGAGTGAAATAATATCAACCTTGTTTTGGTTTTACCAGGATTTCACTATATACTTAAAAGCCATATAATTAAAGATAAAATCTGTGGTATCCTTACAGAACAAATAACAATGCCTCATTTTTATTTGAATGCTCATAGTCAGCGTCACTCAGTGTCACTGTTCTGGGAGCCCTTGCAGATAAAAAAAAACCCATAAATAAATTTATCAACATTTAGCTTTTATAGTACAAATTATTTTGAATTTTCTGTCTACTATGCTAGTAATAATTATGTCCAGAAATCAGTATCATCGCGGTTTGAAACAAGAGGGGTAACCAGTAGCCTATTTTCATTAACTACTTAAGTCTGCGTGACAGGTGTTGACCCCTTTACCCCAACACTGTTCCTGAGACACACTGTGTCTGAAATAAGGTGGCTTTATTATGTCCCATAAGTCGTAAAATACCAACTTTAAAGTAATAGAAGACCAGGTACAGAACATGATGCCCCATTGCTAGTTATTGATAACTTATAAGAAGTTAGTCAGTATTGGGCAGGGGGATTACCTGTCTTTATTACAATGATGTTATGTCGACTGAGGAATGACAAAGAAAACTAAATAATTAAAACATTAAAATGTGTTTGAGATTTGTGAGTATATAGGTGTGTGAGTGTATGTAAATTTTGTTTCCAGTGAATTGAACACTCAATACAATGATGTCACAAATATAAGTTTAAAGTCTCTATCTACACAATATAGGTATTATGTTTTAGAAGTCACATGGGTTGAACAAAGCAAATTACCAAAAATATGCATCAGCAACAACTGTGTTGTCTTTGTTAGCTCATCGTTACTCAGGGCAGGGTAACAATGGGCTGCCAAGGACCAGGCCAGGAATGTTAAAGAGTGATAAATTCAGTTAACTATAATTCTAGGGAATATGCCTGAACACAGCACCAAACGCACCCAACAGATTGCAAAATGCCAAGAAGACAGTGTGTTAATGCCTTGCCTATTTGAAACTTACAGAAATTTTTATTCATACTAATATGTTTATAAATGCGAAGGTGAAATAATTTATTTGTTGGATCTTTCTTCATGTGGCAAGGCAGAACTCCAACTCAAATCAAACTTTATTCAAGTAGGTTTCTTAGAACACTTTTGAATCGTCAATAGCAGCATTCAATTGTCCTAAAATTTGGCACAAAGATTGTTGAAGAGATAGAGAAGGTCATTGTCTGATTTTTATTTGCGAAAGCCTAAAACCTAAAAGTAACAGCAGAAAAAAAATATTCACGTAGACAATCTAGAGCTAGCTACAGCAAACTTTCTCACTATAATCAAGGAGTTCCTGTAGGAATCTCACACTGATAACTGATGTTAGCACTGTTGGAACTGCCGGCAAAAGCTAATGGATAAATAAAATAAAGATCAATCTTCTTGGACCCAGCAGATTCTTTTTGTAATGATGTCTTACTTTAGTCTCCTTTGTATTAAAGTGATTATTAAATGTAGATACTGTAACTTTTTATTAAGATTTTTCACAACTTACCATATAAAGGTGGGGCAATAAGGTTTATTTTGATGGGTAGCTCAACTGTAGACAAGGCTAAGCCTGATTTTAGGGCTGCCCTGACGGCATCAATTCCTTCATATCCATAACAAGCACACTCAATGTCTGCTCGGATTTTGACAGCTTGAGATGTCAATTTTCTTTTGATGTTCTCTAGGAGCACTTCTTTTGTATTGTCATCAAGGCCGCATTCGTTTAAGACTGAAGGGTCCCTGGGAAATAGGAGTTTGGAATTAGATTATACCTTAACTTTTTGATTTCTAGAATGGATAGATTTCTTCAGATCCATAAAATTATTTATAATATGAATTTTTGTAGTAGTTCATACTGCAGAGATTTAGGCCCCTGGTTTGATGCAGATTTGTTTACTTTCCAGATCATTATTATCTAAGAATGTATTTAGAAACCCTCTTGGTTTCTCATAATTTTATTTTTACTAGATATATCAGAGATTTAAATACTAGCTCTTTGTATGAGAGCCAGATATTTAAACCACTTTGCTAAGCATACACACTGACTCATATATCCAATTTTTATTACTCAATTTAAGGGCCCTATAGCAGTAATAATTTTGAAATAAATATTAAATGCCATGATGCTCATATTCTTTGTTTAATCCTAGCTATTCCCACTATGTTAGAGTATTTTGCATACCATGCCTTGTTGCGTTCCTACCTAATTTACTGCTCATTTGTTTACTGTTCATGCTGTGAGGCGATGGAACTCTCTCCCTCCAAACATCTAGAGAATCTATAGAACAAGTGAATGCACATTTTCTTAATCCCGCCTAACCTTGATACACTTAATTTTTTCACATTTAATTTTAAATAAATATGTTAAATATTCCTTTTGCTATGTCCATTTATTGTAAATATGTTAAATATTCCTTTTGCTATGTTTCAATTAAGACACTTGAATATTTTACTATCTATTTTATTTTTATCCATCTGTAGTTTGTGTATTTTTATGTGTATTTATATATTTTTATAGTTTATATAGGTATATTTAAGTATGTTTATTTATTAACATATATGTATTTTGTATATAGCTATTCTTATGTAATTTTTATCTAATTTCATGCATCAAATTTGCACATCCTATGCTTTTCTTAAAGTTTTTAAAAAAAAAATCTAGGTTACCTAGTAGAAATCACTATCGCTATAACATTATCTTAAGTATATCAGTGCAATAAAGGATAGATTTGTCTTGTCTTGATAAAACCACCAATGTTGCTATAAGTTTCAAACACACTAAATGACTTTTATTGCTATGGTCTTATTATTTTAAAAACATAGTCAACATGCACATGCTGTATGTATTTGACACTTATATAATTATTAAACTTACACAGCAGCTTGTTTGAAAAAATCATATGCTGATGCTTTCTTTTTATACTTCTCCTCAAAAAGCCATGCTGTCCTTTTGTATAATTCTTCAAGTTGTTCTGAGCTCTCATAGTGCAGTAATTCAGCAACGTGACGTAGGATTGAATTTACTGCCTTTGCCTTGGCATACCTCTCTGTGCACTTGTCTATATCTTCAGCAGACACACGTCGTTTTGATAAATCTATGTAACCTGAAAAAAAAAATCACTAAGACGATGTTTGTAAGATAAATAATTGCATCATAACAATAGTCCATGCTATAAGGAATGAAAAAGCCATTTGACAAAAAAATATGATAAACATAATCCTATTTCTGGATAAGTAATGTTTATAAATAAAAGGTTGTGCAAAGTATGGCTACATTCATTGTTTAAACAGGAATTTACCTATGAATTGGCCCTACAATTTGTTATACAATTGGTTTTGATAGATTGTCATAGACAATTAGTATAAGACAACTAAAATTGTTAGAAAGCGAAAGGATACGGTGGATATAAAGTCATGTAGCGTAACAAGCATTGTCAGCACATTAGTAGAAACACATTTCCAGCTTAAAACGATGACCTTTAAAGTGAAAGTGGGTTTTTTTTTTCACAGCACTTACCTTTTTCTTTATCCACCCTGATGACAACAACTGGCTCCGTTTTACCCACTCTGATCAGTTTGTTAATAGATCTGATACGTCTCCTGGACAGCTCTGATAGTAAAATCATGCCCTCTATGTTGTTATATTCTAATAAATGGACATAAGCACCCATTTCTGCTATCGACCTGACGTTCACCATAACCACATCCTCTACTTCAGGATACTTTTCCTGATAAAATCGACACGACAACGGCATCTGTAAACGAGTACAAAATATTTCTAACCTCTTAACCTAATAAAGATAATACGATGAATATTGTAGTCGACATGGATAATTGGCTGTGATATTTATTTACCTTGTTTGTTTATAAGTGTTTGTCAGCTTTTTATCCGTGTATTTAGAAATTTAACTAATTCGAAAACAGCTCACGTTGACAGCTCGACTCACACAAATGTTGCCAATAAGAAAATACAAAAAACAGTGTTGCCAATCACGGGCAGTCATATAACGGTGTTACTGTGGTTTTACCAAGGGTGTTACTCTGTGACGATAGTCAAAATTACCGTATTTTACCGTACATCTCTGGTATTAAAGAATATACCTAATATGGATATTATTAGTTCATAAGAATTTCAAACCTCATCAGTAATGCCCCGTGTAAGCTTTAAGTCTTAATTTTATAGTAAAACTAGACGACTGTGGTAACCTTCGATCAAGATTAGTACCTATTCTTTGTTTTTCTTGGTCTCTACAGCCATTCCTGTGCCAAAAAACAAGTAAATTGTAAGCCCCGGTACGACGTTAGTAATAGTAGTAGGTAGTAGTAGTAATTTAAAATACACAAAATCAAAATAGGGGGAAATTGAAAATATAGGAAGTGCAAGTGATACATATATTTATAAGTTGGTTAATACATATTACAATTATTAAATACAAACAACATTAATACATAATATTTTAGTTTTTTCAATAATATATATTAATAAATACACTATCGGTTTCAATTAAGGAAATAAGGAAGTGTCCGCAGATGTTTTTTTTACTCGTAGGAACTCTTGATCAGGGTAAAAGTATTCTATATTCGTTTTTGTTTCATCAGCATAAATATTGGTGGATTGAATTTTTGTTGTTTAGGATATTACCTAACTAACTCTTACGTCCAAAATTACAAACATTACCTACATCTTTATAATGGTAGTGTGGTCAATTACAGCTGTTGATTTACGTACTTGTTATCTACTATAAGGCGCATAATTTTAAGCTCATGAACGAGACAGAGCAGATCAATGGACCGTGATAAATATAAAATAACGGTCATAAATCAATCAAAAATAGGATTGGATCTGATCTCTCAAACAAAAACCGTAAAAAGTGCAAATCCTTAGCAATCGCTGCAATACTGATTGTAGACATGCACAAAGACGACATATCCACAACAACTCATAGAAAACGGAGTTCCAGCTAAAGTCTGAATATTTCTAAGTCCATGAGGAGTTTTAAGTCTACTGTGACTACTTATCAAAGCGATATAAATTTTAATTTTCTAAAACAACATTTATCATCTCCAGATACTTTTGATGGTACCACAAAGATTAAAACTTCGAACTCTCTTTCTATTAGTTCAACCCCGACCTCCTCTTCTTACACTTTTAGTCAAATTGACGATTATAATGTTAAGTAATTCCATAGAATGCAATCGGTATATAGTGACAGCATTATCCGTAAAATGATCATACTTATTCTTTATATTATCGTTCCTGTGAATGATATTCAACATTTTCAGATTATGCTCCTGCTAAAAAGATCACTCCTGACTACAGACCAATTTTCATTCTACCTTTTCTATCCAAAGTTTTCGAGCGCATTGTTCCCAAACAAATCAATCTTTTTCTGAAACAAAATGACTGACTAGACCCATATCAATCCGTCATGGTCAATGGTCATTTAGTATGGCTACTCGCTAGTTAAAATAACTGATGACATTCGATTAAGGATGTGTTATATACTAATGAAGCTTAGTTATTCCCACGGGAGCTTTTGAATCTTTCGGTATAAAAACTATCCTATGTCCTTTCCCGGATCTCAAACTATCTCCACCATATTTCATTTAAATCGGTTCAGCGGTTTAAGCGTGAAGAGGTAACAGACAGACAGACAGTGTTACTTTCGCATTTTATAATATAAGTATGGATAGGAACCATGCACTTTGTTTTAGCATCCATCCAATAAGTTTATATATACCTACTCGGCTTTAAAAGGTTGTCATGAGTCCAATTAATTGATATATCACTTTGCGTTGACCGGCAAATCTCAGCGCAGATGTTTGATCAGTTGGAATTTCTAGTCTATCCCATTGCTGTACTAAGTACCTACTATTTCTAGTTATTTGTGACTAGGAGACTGTACGGTTGTCTCTCGGGTTTATGGCGCGGTTTTAAAACAAATGAGTGATTTTTTGTGTCGTTTTTTCTTGATTGGTCGATAAAATGAATTTTTATTGGTTAGTAACGTTACTTTATAAATTTTATGAAACAGTTTTTTTAATTATAAGGATTATGGTTTTAAAATTAACGGACAGTTAACTGTTTGATTATAATGTTCGTAATATTCGTAATATCTATGACTAAATTCTCCAAAGTTAATTGTCATGATAGTATTTTGTTTTACAATTTATTTTTCATAATATATTAGCTTCTGCCCGCGACTTCTTATTGAAAAATCTTTTACTGTTTATGGTTTCACTTATAAGAATACCACAGTTCTCATAGGCACTATTTTCTTATTCTGCTCTCTTATCTAGGGAATGATTTTCAAAATAAGTTTATCTTAATTATTAACCTAAAGGTGAAATACCATTTTTTCCATTTCGCTTCTAAAATTCGATCTAATGATGATTTTATACAAATTTCGAACTCTTATTTTATGCCCTTAAGGGGGAGATTTCCAAAATCCTTTCTTAGTGTGCCTATGAGCAAAATTTCAAGTATATAGATACAAAAATATTAGAACTCCCTTACAAATTTTCACATCCTGTTTGGCCCTCTAGGACTGATTATCCTAAAATGGTGAATCACAACAGTCTTAACTTTCAAAGTAGGAGGTCCTCCTAGTACAAATTTGCGGTATAGTTTTACAAAAAAAATATTCTTATAAGTAATAAATAAAGGACCCTTTCTAAAAAATAAACTTAAAAAAAATTAATAAATATGTAGGTATACCGCTAATTTGTACTAGGGGGATGAAATAAGTTAAGATAAATCATTAAAGCACCATACAAATATTATTATTGTGTAGGTATAAAACTTGTTGCTATTGAAAATACATATTTATCATTTTGTATTTTATTATTATACTTAACATGTGTATGTATATATGATATAGTATATCACATGTATGTACAAAAAGCATTAAAAATAGAAATATTTCGTCCTATCATATTGGCGTCTTAGGGCGTCATCAGTCGATGTTCAGATTATTATATATTAATTTTATTCTCTCTCGCAGCCTAGTTGGTAGTGTAACCGGCAGCTGCGCAGAGGCTGTAGGTTCGATTCCCGCACTGGAAAAAACTTTTATGTGATAAACATTTGTGTTTGTCTTGAGTCTGGGTTTATTTATCTATGTAGGTTTAATATGAACGTATGTATTTACAAAAAAAAAATTTAACTATTTGTATCCGTTGTCTTGTTTTCATAATTCAAGCTTTGCTTAGTTTAGGACCAAATGGCGCTGTGTAATATGTCCAAAAAGTATAATTATATTATCAAATAAGGACGGAACAAATCTGTCGAAACCTTTGCCGGCCCATTAGAAACTGGCTCTCTCTCCAGACTAACGTTTCGCGATTATCGGTGAATAGAATACTGAAATATGATCTTAGGCTGGAGACCTCCAGTCTGCGTTAAGTGCACTATCATATGAGCGTCTTTATAAAATGCGAAAAAAACGCTGTCGGAATCTTTTGAAGAGGCACGATTCGAAAAATATCCTCTTTACTGATGAGAAGAAATGTTAACCGGCAGCATGATTAAGTTTACCCCAGAAGGTCGAAGGAGGTTCAGCCTTCTTCACGCAATGTTCATCATACTCATTGTGCAGCGAGTGTGATGATTTTATGGAATGTGTCCTACGAGGGAGTTACTCCCATTCATTTTTTCCAGCAAGGGGTCAGTTGGCTAGGGTGACCGCTTTCCATCATGCGGTCCGTAAGCATGTTTGCCACCTTAGAGGTATAAAAAAAAAAGTCAATGCACAAAACTCTCAGAGCGATACCTTTGACCCCGCTTGTCGAACCCTTAGAGAGTATGTTATTCGCCAACAATTACTAAGATTTACCAGGTCTGCATCGACCCATAAGGCCCAGTCTACCCAACGCTAGCTAGAGACTAATTAAACAGGTTCATTCGCAATGAGGATTGGCCGTTGTCGAGTCCCGACTTGAATCCTTTGGAATATTCTTTATGAACTGAATTGGAGCCGAGAGCGTACAAAAAGTCTTATCTAAGCCCACATGTTAGATAGCTTGTATTTAAAACAATGGTGTGGACATTTCGAGTTAGTTTTTTGCACCAAAGAATTAGCTGACTAAGTCCAAACTACTGAGTCTAGTGGCTTGAAATTTTGCTCAGAGGTTCATGTTATAACTTAGGCGAGCATAAAGAAAGGATTTTGCAAAATTTATCCCCTACTTATACTGGGGGTTGGAAGTTTGTATAGAAATCCGTTATTTTTAAAGCCGAAAATTGTATTTGGCCTTTAGGTTGAAAATTGGGATTGACGTGTTTTACCTTTTTTGGAAAATCATCCCTTATAGAGAGTAACATAGGAGATGATAATTTGTATGAGAATAACAATATATTTGCGGGTGAAACCAAGGTTTTTTTTAAAGTCCACGCGGAAGAAGACGCGGAAATAAGCTGGTTATATACTTAAAACATTAAATTAGTTTGGTCGATAAATTAAAGATTCTTTTAAAAATCGACTAAGTGCGAGTCAAAATCACGCATCGAGGGTTCCGTACTTCCACAGAATGTACAAGCCCAACTCACACGTTACAGGTTTGAACTATTTGTTGTTTTACTATTATTGTATGGGGTCCTATAATTCTTTTTTCATTATTAACAACACTTGTGTGTTTGTGTGTGTGTGTGTGTGTGTGTGTGTGTGTGTGTGTGTGTGTGTGTGTGTGTGTGTGTGTGTGTGTGTGTGTGCGTGTGTGTGTGTGTGTGTGTGTGTTTGTGTGTGTGTGTGTGTATGTATGTATGTAGACATATTTTGGCCATAGTAATCTAAAAACAAAACTTAAAAAGTTAGTAACCATACGTACCTCAGTAGCGATATGTGAAAAAACCAAGACACGTATTTAGTTAGGGTTTCGTAGAATGAGAAAAGTTGCGGATATCTAAGAAGTCTGTAAACCGAAGATATTCCATGCAACAGGGTGTGTGAAAAAAAAGTGTGTTCCACAGACCAATGTATTCAGAGCTTCTCTTGAATTTTATTTTCTCGATTTAATTTCAAAATTGTGCGGCGGTTCATATATGACACCGTTTAGTAATATTTCATGTTTGAGTTTTGATCGTGACATACGGACTATTTTCGTTATTTGGCTGTTGAACCCTAAAAAAACCGGTCATGTGCAAGTCTCCGTACAAAGTTATATTAAATAGTTCTTACATCATGAGATTAAGTCTCACAGGTTTATGATTAGCTATTCAATTATTTTTTTGACGTGACAACGTCTTATAAATTGGTTTGCCGGGTGACACTTCAAGAAACTGCGTTACGCTCCGCTCACGTTATGCGCTCACAATGAGAGCGAGTGAGAGGCACGCGCCCGCCTAAGAGCGAGAGAGACAGACATAAAATCATTGTCACGTAAAACTTTCGCCCGTATACCGACTTTACAGGCAACCAGTTTTTTTTTCTATATATGTGATGTGACATAGTCAAATTTCATGATTTTAGGTCAATGGGAAGTACGCCGTGGGTTCTGATTGATTGATTTTTTTACAACTTCAAGGTAGGGTAGACTAAAGTATTTAATATTCATTGAAACTTGATAACTCGCACGCGTTCTGGAGTAAAAGGGTCTTGACAGACAGACAAACATTTTTTTCATATTTTATGACTACAAATTAACAAATTTCGGATTTTCCCCTATATTTGTGATGGGAGTACCCCATAGGTTTCAATTTATTTGTAAAGGCCAAAATATGCAACAAAAGCGGCCGTAATTTTTTATTGTATTGACTTAGAAGTTTGATTTTTTTACAGCTTCAAGGGACCGTAGTCCATATTTGATATTAATTTTAACTAGATACCTTCACGCGTTCTTGAGAAAAAGGGTCTTGAGAGATAGACAAACAGACGGACAACAAAGTGATTCTATAAGGGTTCGTATTTGCCTTTTGAGGTACGGAACCCTAAAAAGGCGAAAAAATCATCCTTAAATTAAGAAAGGATAGGAAAGTTTTTGTTTGCAAATTGTTACCTACCTAATACGAAATTAAGTGGTCAAATTGACTACTAAAAAGCGATTTGATTGACTGTTGAAGGTCATCCTAAACTAGGTCGCATCTGTCAAGACTATTTGTGAACTGTTTGGTGTCAGATCAATTATTTATTGACCCATTCCAGTATCGGGATTCGATCATTATGAATCTGGGACACTATAAAGTGGTCAGCGTTTGTTCGGTTATAGCTTTTGTTTTTTGTTCAATGTCATACTGTTAAACAGGTCAAGGTGAAAGAAAAGAGTTTTCGAAAACTCAAAGGACAAAATTCAAATATTTCGGTGAATCACTCGTATAAATTGCCTGCAAATTTTAGTGTTCCGGGTCTAAAAGGTACTTTAAAAACCTTTTTGTTAAGGCTTTGGTTGTCTTTCCGTTTGTCATGGATGTTTTTCCTTTACTAATAATGCTATTAAGATGGCAAATTTAATTTTTTAATAGTTAAATTTATTCATTGCAAGATTTTGGCTAAAATGGTGAAAAAAGACAGGGCCCTGTACTCTTTGAACCTTGATATTTTGGAAGCAAAGGAAGGAAAGCTTTATTTATTTGAAAGGCATACTTATAATTCAATTACCTATTATTGAGATAAGTTACGTTTTTTAGTTACCGTTTTTAGGAATTCGTCAACAAGGAACCCTTATAATTTTGCCATGTCCCTCGTTGGCTTCGCTCATCGACTAAGTACTACGAGTAAAAAGCTGTAATTTAAAGCAGGAATACTATTTAATTATATTAATCTTGCCGAGAAAGTGGTAAAATAACAGCTGATTTGCAATTTGCAAAATAAAAAAGGAACAAACAAACATATTAACAAACAGACTTTCGCCTTTATAGTAATACAATGTTTTGGGTTCCAGGTATACGCCTTCAATTTTACTATTAATTATACAATTATCCAATGGAGACATTTCAGGTAAATTCTATTTTGGATAGGGGGGAGGTGTGTCAGTTGTAACTTTTTTTGTTAAATTTTAATGAATAATCACAGCAGAATAATCTTTGGTCAATATGTTAGTTACTTATTCCTCATCGTAGTTATATATAAAATAGAACATATAAATAAGTAATATCCGAGGAAATGATACTTATTGTCATCGAGTTCTAGTGTTAGAACTGTCACACTAGTGGGGTCAATTGTAACAGTAGTAACAAATAAAAACAATAAACTTTAAATACAAGCTTAACAACAGTTGACGCTAAAAACTTAGTAAACTATCAAAGTTAGTATTAGTATAAGTAATTCCAAGAAACAATTAATACATACGAAATATGGTCATTTTTGGCACAACTGAACGGTCACAGCCTGTAGGACCATCTATTACAAATGAAAATGAAATGAAAAAAATGAATGAAAATTTGAGTTTCCTGTTCCATTAATAATACTTTTTTACGTGGTGCATAACAAGTTTTAACCAAATTATCACGTTTGTTTCGCTAAATATCTAGAAAGTGTAACATTATGTATACATGCCATAGCTGGTCGCAACACTTCTAACACTCTTCTTTTCCTTGATTATAATTTCACCAGCTTCAGCATACTCTTTTTGCTGAAATGGTGCCACGCGATATCTTTTACTATCTTTTGGCAACCGTTTTGCATAAAATTAAAAATAAAAAAACAATACGGAGTGTCAGTTATACGGTTACTCATTACAAATGCACCTCCTTGCTTTGCTACTTTTTTACCACCGTCGCCCTGAGGCATCTAAGACTCAGTTACAAAAAAATATTATAAATGAGATCATTTCACATACCTGCACATGTAGACTGAGGTATCTTCTTTAAAAACAGTCACTAACGAAATAACGTTATATTTTATAATAATACGAAAAAAGTGCACTAAAACGTATTTCGCTTTTTGTTTGTTATTGCATACTAAAGGTCCAATGAAGCTTCAAATGCGCCCAAGAGCTACCGCTATTTTCTAATAGATGTGTGGTAAAATCAAATGTTACTTTTGTCCCACCGTTAGAACTGACACACCTCTCCCCTACGTACTTTGAATAAGCATTTAAAGATTTTCTACAACTAAAATGATTTCTTTTCACAGATAATTTTACTACTATTTCTCCTTTAACTTATTTCTCATGTTCCCCTCTACTGCCTGGTGGTCCCGATCTCCATACCATAGATCTTATAGCAGTCTACAAACTGGACAGGCCTGATACTATTGGAGTGACAATGGTACAAGGGTCACAGGACTTGCAGAGAGCTTATAGAATTGGACCTGGAATTACCCTAACATTGCCCGTGAAGTAAGTATTCTAACAACAATGAAAAGTAATTGTAAAGGTTAAAAAATCTGTTCATTGAAGGTTTTGTTTTTAAATAACATATATTAGTAGATACATTGGTAAAGCTAGCATTATTATTTCAGGGAATTCATCCTCACACGTCTAAACCCTACATGGTCACGTATAAACAGTGCGGTTTCAGAGAAACTTACTCCAGCTAACGCTTTGGTTGTGGAATGAGCTCCCTGCCTTTTTTTTCTTTAAGGATACAGTATGGGGTTCTTTAAGAGAAAAGTTATTAGATTTTTAAAAGGTCAGCAACACCCCAGTTGTTGAAAGCGTCCATGGGCTGCGGTGATCGCATAATGCTAATTTGTATTAAACTTTTCTGGGGGCTGCTCATTGGGAGGGGTCATTTTGTTAGTTTTCTCTATTGCCTTTAGACATTATTTTTGAACTCGATCTATACCAATATATATTGAAATTGTTACTCTGGTTTTTTTTAAGTCTGTTTAGGGTTTTGACTTAACATATTTACACACATATTTTCTCATGTATTAGTAATATATTTGAATAAAAACGTAATATAATTCCAGACAGGTTTTCCCCAATGGTATTCCTAATCAGTTTAGCGTGGTGGGGACGTTCAAGGCTTATCATCAAAGAAAACCATGGAGTCTTATAAGGTTCCGCTCACAGAGCCTGAAATTCTCACTCACCTTGCTGCCTAACCTCAAGAAGCTGGCGGTTATTCTTCAAGGATCCAGAGTTTTATTTGATTCTAAAAGGGTATGTCACTGACCATTTTCAGCCGACCGGTTTCTCCTGCGTGATAAAACTGTATAACATATCCACGCACAGCCTTAACCACTTACTTGACATATGGCTCCACTAAGAAAGGATTTTGGAAAATTCAGCCCCTAAAGGGGTAATATGGGGAAAAGGGGATTGGAAATTTTGAAGATAACTGAGTAAAAATTGGTATTTGGCCTTTAGGTTGAAAACTAAGATTGGTGTGTGTAATCGATTTGAAATATCATCACCGCGAAGGCGAAACAGGGGATGCAAATTTGTAAGAGACTAATTATACTTTTGTACGCTTTCAACAGTTGAAAGTTTTCTTTTTTCCAAAAGTCTACGCGGACGACATCGCAGGAAAGTGCTAGCTTGTATATGTATGTACAACGTAACAGCTTAGATTTCCAAAAAGGTGGTAACCAGTGACGATATACAACCACATTACAATGTGGGGAACAGTGTCTTTTAACCAACTACTTTAGTTCTGCAAGATAGGTGCCGAGTCCACCAACGCAACACTGTTTTTAATACATAGTAGGTACTTATCTGGCCTAAGGTGGTTTGGTTCTATTCCATAGGTTGTGAATCACTGGCTTTAGAAAAATAAGTGGTAAAGTAAAAGACCAAGGACAAAGGTAATCTAACTTTATCATAACAAGGTCACACTCGTATCTATGCGTGCCTATACAGGTCTCATAGCGGTGACACGGACGTAACTCGACTCTTCACGCACCTGAGTTTGACGACTGACAAAGTTCTAGAGCAATATCCCACAGCAGAACTAGTTATTTTGGGAGACTTTAACGCCCACCATCGCGAGTGGCTCAGTTCTCGAACCAATAACTATGCTGGGATATCTGCTCATGAATTTGCTCTGACCTATGGATTCTCTCAGCTGGTACTTTCTCCAACGAGAATACCAGATATAGAGGAACATACGAGCTCCTTACTGGACCTTCTGCTGACTACTCGTCCGGACGGGTACTCCGTCTCAGTGGATGCGCCTCTTGGCTCCTCGGACCACTGTCTCGTTCGGACTCAAGTGTCATGCACACAACCTGATCCTTCTGGGCCAACTAACTGGCGTCGTGTGTGGCACTATAAGTCGGCAGACTGGGATGGATTGCGTGAATTTTACGCATCGTACCCGTGGAGGCAGATCTGCTTTAACTCAGAAGATCCTGACGTCTGCGCAGCCGCAGTCACTGAGACAATCCTTGTTGGTATGGAATGCTATATTCCTAACCCGCGAGTAGCTGCCGGCGTCAAAAAACGACCGTGGTTTAATAGGTCTTGCAGAAAAGCTAAAATTCTTAAGCAAAATGCATATGAGGCTTGGACCACGGCTCGTTATAATAAGGATCCGAATATTTCTGAGTTAAAACGCAAATTAAATGCTGCCTCGAGGTTCAGTAAGAAAGCAACTGCCAGAGCAAAATTCCAATTCATCGGCAAAATAGGTGGGCGACTTGCGAGCTATCCTTCTGGGAGTCGTGCTTTCTGGTCGCTTGCCAAAGCTGCCGAAGGGAACTTCTGCCAGTCGTCGTTACCACCACTGCGAAAGACCGATGGTGACTTGGCCCATAGTGCTAAAGAGAAAGCCGATCTACTGGGCAGTCTCTTTGCCTCGAACTCGAATATGAACGATGAAGGCGCTGTACCACCTACTATACCGTGGTGCGGTAAGTCCATGCCGGAAATCTCCATAACGCAGCGGGAGGTCAGGCGGGCGTTGCTTTCTCTAGACGTTCATAAGTCGAGTGGGCCAGACGGTATACCAGCAGTGGTGCTTAAGCAGTGTGCTCCTGAGTTATGTCCTGTACTCACGCGCCTCTTCGCGCTTTCCTACCACACTAGGCAATTTCCGTCTACATGGAAGACTGCGAATGTGCACCCGGTGCCCAAAAAGGGCGATAGATCAGATCCATCGAATTACAGGCCTATCGCTATTACCTCTCTCCTCTCTAAGGTGATGGAGCGTGTGATCAACACACAGCTTCTAAGATACCTAGAAGTACACGATCTGGTCAGTGACCGTCAATATGGCTTTCGCCACGGTCGCTCGACTGGTGACCTTCTAGTGTATCTCACACACCGATGGGCACTAGCCATTGAGAGTCAGGGGGAGGCATTGGCATGTAGCCTGGACATAGCGAAGGCGTTCGATCGGGTCTGGCACCGCGGTCTTCTATCGAAGTTGCCATCTTACGGAGTGCCCGAGGGTTTGTGCAAATGGGTGGCTAGCTTTTTGTCCGGCAGACGCATACGAACTGTAGTTGACGGTAGTTGCTCTGATAGCATGGACATTAATGCTGGTGTCCCGCAAGGCTCTGTGCTGTCTCCTACGCTGTTTCTACTGCATATCAATGACATGTTGGACATCAACAACATACATTGCTATGCAGATGACAGTACTGGAGACACTTTTTACACGGGTCGTGCAAACATCCCTCGTTCCCTTGTGGAGGCAAACCGCGGAGAACTTGTGTCTCAAATCGAGACCACACTGTCCCAGGTCTCTGACTGGGGACGGGTAAACTTGGTCCGATTCAACCCTACAAAGACACAAGTGTGCGCGTTCACCGCTAAGAAAACTCCATTCACTGTGGTCCCACAATTCCAGAACACTCCCCTCTCCATCTCCAAGAGCATTGGGATCCTTGGTGTCGACATCTCCAGCGATGTTCAGTTCCGAGATCATTTACAAGATAAGGTAAAGCTGGCGTCCAAAAAACTTGGTGTACTCAACAGAGCGAAGCAGTACTTCACGTCGGGGCAAAGGTTGTTACTTTACAAGTCGCAAGTTCGGCCCCATATGGAGTACTGCTGCCATCTCTGGGCAGGTGCACCCGGATACCAGCTTGACCCTTTTGACTCGGTTCAACGACGGGCTGTGAGAATTGTCGACGATCCCAAACTCACTTGCGGTATCGAGCCCTTAAGTCTGAGGAGAGACTTTGCCTCACTGTGTGTGTTCTACCGCTTGTACAATGGGTTGTGTTCTGAGGAATTGTTCGAAATGATGCCCACGGCTACTTTCTACCATCGCACCGCTCGCCATCGGCAGGGAATTCATTCTCACACTTTAGAACCTAAATGGTCGCGTACAGTGCGGTTTCAGAGAAACTTCCTCCCGCGAACGCTTAAGTTGTGGAATGAGCTCCCTGCCAAGGTTTTCTGCAAGGACTACAGTATGGAGTTCTTCAAGAAAGAAGTTATTAGATTTCTGAAGGGTCGGCAACGCGCAAGTGATACCCCTGGTGTTGCAAGCGTCCATAGGCTACGGTGACCGCTTACCATCAGGCGGGCCGTAAGCTTGTTTGCCACCTTAGTGGTATAAAAAAAAAAAAAAAAAAAATGCAAGTTGAATCAAATAATGCGGTAATATCTCTATTAAACCTACATCTAATTAAAGCTACAGTAATCTACTTCAATTTCGTTGTATTGGTTCCAGCTCTTTACTCCGGACTGGCACAAGCTGCATGTGGCAATTTCGAATAACACAGTCCACGTTGCCGTCGACTGCATTGAGGTATGTCTCTTTAAAATTCTAGAAACTTGTGTACTCACGGACGTAATAAAAACGACTTGGTAATTCATGTATTGCTTGTGCAGCGCGTCCATAATTTGTGTGTCCTACAGCTTTTCGCTCCCTTATCAAGGGCGGATCCAGAACAAAAGTTTAGGAGGGGCGATCATAACATCTGAAGGTATTTTTTGAACTTTGAATCTGCAAAATTTATATGTAATAAATTTCTATAATTTTATATTTCCTACCTTTTTTTTCATACTTATAAATGTTATTGGATTTATATGTTATAAAATTTATATGTAAAAAAAGTTATGTACCTATTTAAAAAATTGTTACAATTAATTTCTTCCTCGGCCGTCTTTAGAGGGGGCCGATCGCCTCAATCGCCCCCTGCTGGATCCGCCCCTGTCTCTTATTAGGTCTATCATGTCTGTCTATCATTTATCAGGCCCAGTCATTTGTATTTAGCTGTGCTTCACTGTTTCACCTGAGTGATCGAATCGAATGAAAATGAGTGCGCAATCGCTCTTAGTTATTTCTTTGTCTGTATTGTCTCTTGGATGTTTTTACTTTACTCACTAATTTAATGTACATACCTTTACAAAATGTTTTACCAGTACGTCTAAGAATAAAACCGACCAAGGACCAAGTGCGTGTCGGACTTCGCACATTTAGGGTTCCGTACTAAATGTTGAATATAAGCTGTCCGAATTATTCATAAGTACCTAGTAGGTGAGTGAATTCCTTCTCTGCAACGCATTTGACCGTCAAGTTAGTTGTAATAGGAAAAATGAGAAAATTTCAAGTAAATCTGATTTATCAAAATATTGGTATTATGTAATAAACATTATGATTAAATTTCAAGTTTATAGGTCAATGGGAAGTTTAAAAATTCGTAGGAAAAAAAATTTGTAAACAAAAAAAATTCCAAAAACTATAGTATTCATCTACTCACTACAACGATTTGTTAAAAATTTGTTTGTGATAAATGGAAATATCTTATATGAATTTAGATTAAAATTCTTGGAATGTGCAATTGATTAGATTGAGTTAGTCACACGCTCATTGTCTGTCTGTTTGTCGGTAGTTAACTCCTGAGAGCATCAGCGAGCATGACTTCAGCAACTCTACGACGGTCACCATCGTGTCTAACGATGACGGCACACCGGCTCCAGTAAGTATGCTATTTTGACTCTTATGTCCACAGCATAAAGGCTAGTGGTAATAGTCAACAAAATATGTAATAAGGATGTCATAATTTTATTGGTGAGACATCTAATGCGCAAATGAAATCGATTGAGATACTTAAGTTTTGAGCACAGGGATCTTTTTTCTTTTCTTTTTTTATACGACTAAGGTGACAAATAAGCCTGCAGTCCGCCTGACGATAAGCTGTCATCGCAGCCTATGGACACTCGCGCGTTGCTGACCAACGACTGACTCCAATGTCATTTAGTTCTGAGGTCATTTGGAAGACAAGCTTCTAAAAAGAAGGCGTTGAAATAAACTGCTAGGGGTACTGCTTGCTGCCATCTCTTGACTCCATTAAAGGACGGGTGCATCTAGATACCAGCTATAGGGATTACAGTACAGGTTTATTCAAGAGAGGGGTCAGATTTTTAAAGGGTCTGTAAATGTCCACAGGCTACAATGAGCACTTAGCACGCACCAGGCTACATGTATGTACCAAATCCATGACCTTTGTATCTGTCTATCAGTATGTCCACTACCAGTAAAAAAATCACTCAAATGGCTCAAGCTGTTTAAATAAAAATCGGTCAAGTGCGAGTCGTACTTGCGAATCGTGGGTTCTGATCCACAGCCTATCACTATCATTCTCACAGCCCGTCGTTGAAACGCGACAATAGGGCAAACTTCGTTAGTATAATTAAGGAGCTTCACGCCGATAACCGAATTTAGGACGGGCGGAGTCGTTGGCAAAATCTAGTACCAAATAAACCTTTCAAATTGACGAGCTTATAAAGCGCCTACAATCGCTAAATGCTGTAAGATATATTAGAACAGTGACATTTCGTTGTCTAGACATATTTGTGGCGACATAATTCATTCAAATATCACTTTAATGAACTAGTCCATTTGTCTTCTGTACTCAGATGACTCAGTTTTTAACTAACTAACTAACGTTCGTGTATGATCTCAGAGTGGTTTTCAGTGCCAGATTTATGTATGCAAAATACTTAAGCGTATCGCAGCGGGCTTCATACAGACGAATTTCACATTTGTTTTTTACATTTACTGATTAATCACTGTGAAATTTCTTAATCATAATCGCAAGTCGAATACCTATGTCTGTGGTTTTCCAAAATCTTGTACAATGCTTTTATTAACTAGAAATCTTCTTTGAAACCATTTGTATGAAAATCTTAAATTTTGAATTAGAAAATTTGATAGAGAACTGGCACACTGCAGACCTAGATATTTATTACATTACGAACATGTATTCAAAATTTCGTGTTGTTTGATCAGCCAGTGTCAAAAATAAGTGCGAAATTCATTTGTATGAAGCACGCTGACAGGCACTCCGAAATCGGCTGTCTGTCATGTAGCGTAGCTTTTACCTAGGCTGCGGTCCGAATTGCGCCGAAAGTGCCGATAGCGCCATCGGCGCGCCCATAAGTCGGTTCGAATTGCGCTCACGGCACTTACAAATCTGTCTCTTGAATCATATGACGTCATTAGTGACGTCATATCCGCGAGCTAACAGTGCCTTCGGTGAAGAGGAAGGGCGTCGTAAGCACGGTCAACAAACGTCAAACTGACACAAAGGTTTGTTACTCTTTGGTTTAAACTGATGGTTTAGTATGTCAAAATTATATATTTTAGGTTAACTTCTGAGCGCACTTACGACTTGGTCCGATTTGAAAACGTCACTCACGACCGTAAGTGCGAATTTCAATTCGGTCCACTTATAATCGCGCCTACGCTCGTAAGTCTTGTGAGCGCAATTCGGACCGCAGCCCTAGTTGCACATTCTTTAAGCTGCCGAGTATCAGTGCATCTTGTCCAAGTTTTTAAGCTTCATTTACTGCACTAGCACTTTTGTTCCTAACCACATCTCGTCTAATAAAAAAATCTATTTAAAAAAGCCATTAATTCCAAAAGCCCTCTTGTCTATTGCACGCCTCATAAGCGGAGCGGTGAGGTAGTGCTCTACTCTCGACATGTCAAAAAACCCAGTCTATCGAAACTTAAATGACGTTTTTTTTTTAATATAACACTAACAGGATAATATGAGTGCACTAATATGAAGTTAAATAATCTGTCTAGCACATATGGTACATTTTATAAACAATAAATTTGTTTAATAAATAATAACATTAAAACTAATCATTCTTGGACGTCCGTGAGTCTGTGTTTATGTGACCATGTATGTGGCAGAGAAATTGGTCGAAAAATTCATCTTACCGGAATACTTTTGTTTTTAATATATAAAGTATTACACTGTGCTGATTCCTAGTTAATATTAGCGTTCTAAGTACTGTCGTTTAATTATAATTTATAAAAAACTAATATACCACTGTATACTGTATATCTATATATATATTTTTTATTTTTATTTTTTCCTCACCTTATTTGTTATTTTATTTTAAAAAACTTGAGTTTTTGTTTTAGAATTTTTTTTTTAAATGTGAATGACCGCTATGAGGCGTGCAGTTTTGGATTTTCCAAATTTTTTATGTATTACGCTTTTTCTATACCTAAAATATGTTTTATTGTAAATAAAAACTTTTATTATGAAAAATTCAAGGCATATTATGATATATATCCAAAAGACGCTAATCGACTGAAAAGACTAATTCTTTCATTCCTAACGACCTAAGTATAGAAACAGTTTTTTGTCAATAACTCCTTTTTAGGTCAAATGGACAAGATGCATTCGGCGACTCATTTGTCAACAGTAAGTTGCTAGTGATTGTCAAAAGTAGCAAAAACCGAGACAGTCCTAAGCGGCTTAGCTGACAGTCGTGTATCAGCGTCCTATAGCTAATAGTAGGTATATAAATGTAGTAGGTAGGTATACTATAATATACTGAAGTAGTATATTATTTGGTTAGCAAGACTGTAGAATAACTTTGTAATTCATTCACAGATAGATTTACAATGGCTATCTTTGAGCTGCAATCGGTTTAACCTCTCCAAGGACAGCTGTGAAGAAATTGTAAGTGTTGTTTGTAATTTTTAAGTAAATGTTACATTTGCAAATATATCTTTGTCAGTCTGTAATGTAATCTACCTAAGTATAACTAAGTAATTTTACACATTTTTTTTAAAAAACTTACTCGCTCTATAATAAGTAGTGTAATAGATACATTTTCCAAACATTCCCAAATGAGCGTTTCAACTCATGAGATTATGTCGCATACACATGAGCAAGTTTTTGAAAATCTAAGGGTTAGTACATACCGAGACGCGATGTGACGCGACGCGACGTGAAGCGGCTTGAAGATGTGCCGCGTCGCGTCTCGGTATGAGCTGACCCAAAGATACAGAGGTTTGGTGATTTTTTGTCAATGTCAAAATTTTTTACAATTTGATCAAAATTTAATGTAAACAATTTACAATTGGTTGTCAAAATTTATATTGAAATATTAATTTAGGAACAATCAGAGGCGATAATGGCAACTACTCCTCATCAGGTACGTTTAACTAAGAAATTACATTGTTTTTGTTTAATGGTAAATCTATATTTTATTTACCACAAATACAATATTAAATAACATAACATAAATCTAAATCTATAATTAAATCAAAAATTAACAAAAAGACTGTCCATGTGGCAGGGTACCAAGAATGCTGGTAATGCAATATATTGTAAGAAAATGTATGTGTACATATACATACACACACTCATACACATATTCTTCTCTCTCTATTTATTTAATTTGACTAATGACGTTTGAAATACTTTTATTTCACATATAATGAAGCTATAACATATTTTCTGTTTGTATATGTATTGTCACACAAAAACTACTTGATAGTTTTTGATGAAACTTGGTCCAGTGATAGCTTTTTTATAATTTTATAGCCAAAATTTTAGATACTTATTACTAAACCATAAGAATAATAAATAATATGCATTATTTATTACGATTATGACATGTAACCTAAATTTGTTGTGTTTTATTTTACATTACTTGTTTTTTTGACTATAAATACTATATACATGCATTTGCAGTTAGTGGGTTCATCACCGGTGGGGAATTTGTTCGCAACACTGCCGCCTGTATGTAACGCAACATGCCCTCCAGTAAGTGTTTTGTCATGTAAATATCTTACTGCGCATATAAGTCTACAGTACCTGAAGGACCGAGCTTTGCTAGTTTTTTTTTAACAACGCCATCTATGATTGACAAGTAGCTTTACTGTTTGCTGTGACGGTAAAAACAATAGTATTACTACTCGCCAATAGATGTCAGGAAGAATCACATTTTTCAGTTTATCATTGCCTGAAAACGCGGATAAAACGACGTTTTCTAAAAATGAAACCTAGCTAGATCTATTTATTTACCCCGAAACCCCCCACATACTAAATTTCATGAAAATCGTTGGAGCCGTTTCCGAGATTTTATATATATATATATATATTTAAGAGATATATTTAATTGCTCGTTTAAAGGTATTAGATAGATATTCAAAACTTTTGTCGTGACGTAAAACGTTATTAAGTAGGTTGACCTCTTAATTATTATGTGGGTGTGTACTGGTCACATATATAAATTAGTATATCTAATTTTAATAGTATTTCACAAAATTTGAATGAAAGATAAATCTTTATTTTATTTAGAAATGAACATCTTTATAATCTTTTTTAAATGTTGACATTAATTAATATTAAATTATGTACCTGTCACCGTAAAATTGTAAATACCGTTAGACTATAATCTATCTAGTAAGATTGTATTCTATGGAACAAAAAATATTATAAAGTGTATCTTTTAGATTATGTGAAACTTGATTCGATCGATCCGCTCGCTTCGCTCGCTCCGCATCTACGTGATCACAAGAAAAACTGAACCTAACCCACCCAAAAAGATTTATACATTGCGATTTCTGTCTCATTTTGTTTCATAGTATACAATCTCACTAGATAGATTATAACCTAACGTTATTTACTAATTTTACGGTGACATACCTATATTTTTTATGAATATAAATATATTTTTAAAACAGGGTCCTCAAGGCTTAACAGGGCCGAAAGGAGATCAGGGTATAAGAGGACCTGCAGGCCTTCCGGTAAGTTACAAAAACCTAGATTATTTACAAAAATTTAATGAGTATTTTGAAGCCCGTGAAAGAATAAGATGTATCTCCATCGGCTACCGCAAAATGGCGATTTTCAGTTATTATATTGTGTTTGTCAAAAGTAACAATAGTCATAGAAGCGCTTTTTGGTAGCCGGCTGAGCCTCGTACGTTAGCTGCCAGACAGTATGACAACTGTAAGTCGCTAGTGTGCGGTGACCATTAAACAGACAGTTTTATTAGATTTTAATAGATATTAGCACATTATTATTCTTGTATGTAAATATTTTTGTCCTATCCCACCTTTGGTTAAGTAGGTACTTATTTGTAGAAGTAGGTGAAACCCAAATACAAAATTATTTTAATCTATACATATAAAAGGCTTTGTCCTGAATGACTGATGGATCAACGCACAGCCTAAACCGCTGATCGTAGAGACCTGAAACTTGGAGGGTGTGTTCTTTGTACGACGTAGGCATCCGATAAGAAAGGATTTTCCGGAATTCTACCCCTAAGGGGGTGAAAAAGGGGGGCAAAGTTTGTTTGTTTGGGTCCAATCTACTTCAAATTTTGCATAAACCTTTTTTAACAGAATTGATGGAAGACGTGTTTTCTATTTTATTGAAATTCATCCCCTAACGGGGTTAAAAAGGGGTAGAAAGTTATTTTGGCGGTGATTTGCTTCGATGTTGATATCAATACTCCTTAGTGCTTTTGATTTAAATTACATTTTATTTTGACACATGTTTGAAAACTAAAAAGGTTGAACTTACTTAAAAACATAAACAACTTCAATACACTTCAAAATTGGAATGTCTCGAATGTCACCGTACTATATTAGTATCTCCTTTAAGGGGCAAATATTATACTTTTTGTTAAGGGGTTTCTAAGCTCAAAGAGGTTATGCGTTTTTTAGATGTTTGATTTTTTGTGTACAATAATACTTAAAGTTTTCTTTTTCTACCTATCTTATACACATGCTTTGTCCTGAATGACTGACGGATCAACGCACAGCCAAACAGCTGATCGTAGAGACCTGAAACTTGGAGGATGTGTTCTTTGTATGACCTAGGCATCCGATAAGATAAAGTTTTACTGAAAGGGTGAAGTGTGAGTCGGATTCACGCAATAAGGGTAAATCGATTGTAATTAAATTTTGGTAAGTTGTTATGCACACACTGGAGAAGGTTCCTGAGAAAAAAAGGGTCAAGTGCGCGTCGGACTCGCGCAATAGGGTAAACCGATTGTTATGAAATTTTGTTATGAAAAGTTGTTATGCGCACGCCGGGGAACGTTTCTGAAGTAGCACAACCCTATTAGGTTGTTTTAAAAAAATAAACAACGTTCGCCGGTTCAGCTACATTCATAAAAAGAAGAAATTGACTGGCTGACTGACTAATCGATCAATGAACAGCTGAAACCGCTGTGTCTAGAAGCATGACATTTTGCACAAACGTGCCTTAAATGACGTAAGTGTGCACTGTGTTTACAGTATTTTTGGAAATTAATCCCCTAAGGGGGTAAAATATGGGTTGGCAGTTTGCATGGAAATGGCAAAAACGTGGCGTAAACGTTAAAATTTAAAATTCACGTGATTTACCTTTTTTTAAAAAAAATATTCTCTAGACGGCAAAATAGAGGATGAAAATGTGTATGAGAATTCCGATGTTATTGTATGCAAAACAGTGAACAGTCAAAAGCTGTTCTTTTTTAAAAAGTTTACGCAGACGAAGTTGCGGGAATAAGCTAGTTATATTTATATAATTATAATTAAGTATTCTTAGGTATCACCCTAGACACAAAGCTTCAGTGGGGCCCACATAGCATAAATATAATATAGCCTTAGTTCTGCAGCATTCGCGGTTAAAAAGATTCGTCAACTTACGGACGAAGCTACTGTCCGGATATTATTCTTCAGCTACTTCCATAGCGTGATGTCCTACGGTGTTTTACTATGGGGACACGCAGCTGATATTCAAACAATCTTTGTGCTGCAGAAGAGGGCTTTTTGAGCAATTTACAATCTATTCCATAGACACTCTTTAAAAGATAAATTCAAGAAAATTAAGGTCTTAACCTAACCGCACGTGTTTATATTAGAAAATTAAATTATGTTCATAAAAATATTGATTGCTCTAAAAAGAATAGCGATATTCATAATCGTAATACTTGAAATAGACACGACACCAACTTGTTTTGATCCACACTAGGCTTTATAAAATAGATTAATCATTTAAAGGACAATGTATCCGTTTTACAATAAAATCCCTGCAGAATTATGTCAATTAAACTTTAAAAAGTTCAAGAATTTTGTAAAACAGAAACTTGATGATAAAAATGAATGGGATTACATATTTTTTTGTTAACATAATTTACTTGATAATTTGTATTGATTAATCAAAAATAAAAGAGCGACTGCTGGAGTGTTTCTTTCCCCGTTTCTTCTTACAAGAACGCCATTTTAACTTCGAAACGGTAGTATTAAGTAACTTATAGTTTATTGACTCCAAAAAAGTTATATGATATCCTATTTTTGAAAAATAAAGCATTTGAATTTAAATTGCCTTAAAGTGTAAGATAGTAGATAGATATGTGTATTATATATTTGATAATGTTAGCCTGTTTTTTAACAGGGCGTTCGTGGTATTGAAGGAACACCTGGTCTTCAAGGGCCAGTTGGTTTGAAGGGGGAGAAGGGGGAACCGGGCGTGAATAAATATGTTAATGTAAGTGGTTTTGGTACTAATGTTTATACCACTAAGGTGGTAAACAAGCTAACGGTCCGCCTGATGCTAAGCGGTCACCGTAGCCTATGGACGCTTGCAACACCAGGGGTATTACTCGTGCGTTGCCAACCCTTCAAAAATCTAATACCTTCTTTCTTGAAGAACTCCATAATGTAGTCCTTAGAGAAAACCTTGGCAGGGAGCTCATTCAACTACCCAAGCGTTCGGGAGAGGAAGTTTCTTTGAAACCGCACTGTATGCAACCGTTTTGGTTCTTAGGTGTGAGAATGAATTCTCTGCCGATGGCGAACGATGCGATGGTAGAAAGTAGCCGTGTGCATAATTTCGAACAATTCCTCAGAACACATCACATTGCACAAGTGGACGACACACAGGGAGACGAAATCTCGCCTCAGACTTAATGGCGTGTGAGTTTGGGACCGTCGACCATTCTTTCAACCCATTGTTGATCGGATTAAAAACGACTAAGATGTTATCCGGATGCACCCACCGAGACATGGCAGCAGTACTCCATATGGGGCCGAACTTCCGACTTGTAAAGTAGCAACCTTTGCCCCGTACTGCTTCACTCTGTTGAGTATACCAAGTTTTTCGGACGCTAACTTCACTTTGTCCTACAAAGAATTTCGGAACTGAACATCGCTGGGAATGTCATCACCAAGGATCCCAATGCTCTTAGAGATGGAGAGGGGAGTGTTCTGGAATTGTGAAACCACAGTCAATGGTGTTTTCTTAGCGTTAAACGCGCAGACGTGTTCTCGTAGGGTTGAATGGAACCAAGTTTTCTCGTCCCCAGTCAAAACCCTTGGGCAGAGTGATCTCGATTTGAGACAAAAGTTATCCTCGCTTTTCCTTTACAACGGAACGAGAGATGTTTTCACGACCAGTATAATATCGTCTCGAGTACTGTCATCTGAAGAAGAAGAAGAAGAAAGAGAACTTGAACAACCCTCGCCTAAGATGGCAACTTGGCCATCTAGAAGACTTTGGTGCCACCAACCGAAGCTTTGGACCGAACACCATTGCTATGTCTAGGCTACATGCTAATGCCTCCCCCTGACTTTCTTTAAACTTAAATCACCGATTTTAATTCTAATTTTAATGTAATATACACAACAAAATTTGTTTTGTAGGGCACTATAGACCAAAGAGGTCCACCAGGATCACCTGGATTAAAAGGAGAAAAGGGTGAAAGAGGAGAAAGAGGTAAAGAACTAACACTTTTTACTTTTTTAGCTAAAACTTTTCTAAACAGTGCTGATATTTATATTATTAAACTAGTAGCTTTGCCTAGCGATCACGATAACAGATGGTTTTTTGAGAGGAGAATTAGGAATGCCCAAAGTGTTGGGTAGGGTTTTTAGGGAAATTAACCCTCAGGGGGTACTTGTGTACTGTAGGACGGTTAATGTTTTATAGCTACTGTATCTAGTCTTGTGTATAATAGATATCTTAATTGTGTTTCAGGCGAACCGGGTGAACCAGGCCTAGTTGGACTTTCAGGGATTCCTGGTACTGATGGTAGAGATGTAAGTGTACGCAAAGGTACTCTTATTTATTTTAGCACATATATTGTTCTTTAGAACACACACGATTCAACATAAAATTGCAGCTTTTATACTAAAGTACCTGGGGACCAAGCTTTGCTCGTTTTGTTTTTTAACCACGCCATCTTTTGTCAAGTAGCTTGATTGATGCTGTGTTAGTAAATATATATATAGTATTACAACTCGCCATATTTTTCAGTTTATCATTGCCTGAAAACACGGATAAAACGGCGTGTCATAAAAATAAAACCTATAGCTAGATCGATTACCCTGCATACTAAATTTCATGAAAATCGTTGGAGTTTTCGAGGTTCAGTTAATATATATATACTAGCTGACCGGGAAGACGTTGTTCTGCATCCGACTGCAGCGCCACCTGCCGGGCTGATTTGCAAATCTAAACCACCCAGCCACCCAAACCCATACAAAAAAAAACATTCAAATCGGTCCAGCCGTTTAAGAGGAGTACAGTGACATACACACGTACAGTAGAATTATATATATCTATATACATATGTACAAGAAGTGCTCGTTTCCACTGATACGTGGCTGGGATCTTTAGAGTGGGAAAGGGACCGGTATAATAGGCCAAGCAGGCAACTTCTGAGTGGATGAAATTTTTAGAAAAGCTAGGGTTCATGATAACAATCTAAAAAATCTAAAAATAGGGTTGCCTAGTCAAAATCTAAAAATAGGGTTGCCTAGTCAAAATCTAAAAATAGGGTTGCCTAGTCAAAATCTAAAAATAGGGTTGCCTAGTCAAAACCTAAAAAAGGAGAGGCACAGGGGGCAGAGTGGGTTACTGCGGAATAAGTGGCAAAAACTGTTATCTTTGAATAAAATTTTATTTTTCGTGTAAAATATTATCTATTAGTTTTTAGCTCACAAGCTTGGAAATAATTGGGTCGGCAAGTTAAGAAGAAAAAAGAAAAACAACTATCGATGGCAACCCTACCTAAAGATTTTGGTTTCAAAAACTTCTAACAAAATGGGGCTTCTGCTTCAGTTTCTGATTAGGATACCGCTGTTTTCTGAATTCTAGCTTTCCTGAAAATTACATCTTTTTAGAAATTGTCAGCCCTTATAAATAATATAATGCCCTTGTAAATACTAGAAGTAAAAATAAGCTGTTGGTGCATGAAACACGTCTACACAAAAAAGTAACTCTATTATGGAGCAATGTGTACACTTTTACAACAAAGTTCAAATAATATTCAAAAGCTATCAATAAGTAAATTTAAATCTCTTTACAAACAACTACTTTGTAAGAAAGTATACTACAATATTTCAGCCTATGTTAATGATAAAAATCCATGGGACTGAAGATGTTCAATTCAAAAAATAGTATTGCATAACTTTGACGATTCAAAAGTGTTTGTAAAATCCTAATTTCAATAAAAAAAATGACTTTGACTTCTTAACATTCTGTTAAAATTAAATAAATTAGTGTCACGAAAAGTAAAACCGATGTTAACAGTTTTTTGGTTTTATGTAGCCATAACTTTCTTTAATATGATAAAATATGTCATTTTAGTTAGAGTGTATTTGTAGTTATGTTACTTTACTTACTTATATTAATACATAATATTAATATAAGAAGGCATGCCTATAAAGTTACATTTTCCAAGAGTAATAAAAAAAAGGAACAGTTATTTCTGGCCCACAGTAGCTTTGCTATATAGGCTACCCGGTATTTGAAAACTTTGCTTAATTGGTTTTTCTAACAGGGTCATCCCGGTCCACCGGGACCTGTTGGTCCACAAGGAGAGACCGGCCTGCCTGGTCCCCCGGGATCTCCTGCCAACATTAACGCTTCACTGGTACGAGGTAGGTCAAAAATTTCTTCTTATAATTTAGGCAGGTTCTCTATTATTGGTTAGTAACCTAGATGTAGGTGGTACCTGCCCAAATATTTTTCATGATTCCTCAGTGTATGCTTTTGTAACCCTGGCCTTTCATTTTAAAGCTGCTGATTCACTCCTTATGGGACATATGTAAAACCACCTCAGTCCAGATAAATTGTACCTACCATAAGGAGTCTTGCAGCGATAGGCTCACCACCTGACCCTATTACACAGAACTAAAGTGATTGGTAATAAGAGTCTGGCCTTAACATTACGACTTGGTTGTGTCTCCAGGCACTGTTAACCCCTTTCGGAGGATAAACATCGTGATATTAACATACATACAAACTTCACTAATCGCATCGTTGTGATCTTATTGATTATAACCAGTTTTTGTTTATAACACTAGTTTTATGTGTTACAGGACTCAAAGGTGAGAAGGGTGATCCAGGGCGACCAGGAAGAGACGGTAGTCCCGGGGAGAGAGGTCTTACAGGAGCTAATGGAGCTGTGGTATATTTAAACATAAACCTATTTTTTTTATTTATGGTCAATCAACAGTTGTTACATCAAAACAAACACAGTATACTACAATATCCATACTAAAAGGATTAATACTACATGCATTCAAACTTAAGTATCTAGGAGTAACATAAGTATAAGTTTAAACTAATGAGACAGCTGGTAGACAGTATAAGTATTAATTAACAATATAAATTATAAGTAGGTAATTCGAAGATAAAACAAAAAACTATCTTGGGGTTAAATTTAGAAAATATTTATTAGTTAAGGAACTTCTTATATTAGAGCCTGTAATCTATAGGTACAAAGACGTAAAAATAAAAAAAAATCATCTATCCATGTATGCATACATGCCCTTCACCTACCTACTTACACTATAAGTGCGTTATAAAATAGCGTAGAGGCAAAGCGGGTTGTCAGAATTGACCTCTAGGCCAATGAGGTAAAGTGTCAAATATATTTATACCATATATGAAGATAGCAGTGCTAAAATGTAGCATTTTTTTTGTGAGAAAAATTGGAATTCTATGAAACTAATCAAACAAAATCACTACGGCCGACTTTGCTTAACTTTACATATCATTTCTAATAAACAAATGTTACTGGGCCACGACCTCCTCAATTAAAAAATAAAATAAAATACTTAAAATAAAAAATAAAAAATCTTGGCTACTTTAGAGAACCCTTCTACCATTAAAATGAAACGTTGTGTATCACTAATACTACTTAATTTGTAACAAATATTTATTTTTTCTTAGGGAGCACCGGGACCACAAGGTCCAATAGGATTTCCAGGGTCACCTGGAGAAAGGGGTTTACCCGGTTTAATGGGGCCCGCAGGTGAAAGAGGCCTTGAAGGACCACCGGTAAGGAACATTTTTTCAATAACTCTAAATTAGAAGCATTTATTATAATGACTAAACTATAGCACAGGAATTAGAAAATAGTTATAATGTGCTCATTTCTTTGTAAGAGAAAAAAGGCCAATGCCAAGGGGGGCTGTTATTACATCGTGTTATATATTATTATAACATATTGTCGTCCAACGATTTATAGCTGTTCATAATTAGGCTTAGCAAACTTTTCGTTTATTAATATAAAAAATATAAATGTTGCACGCTGTTACATATTTTTATTACTACGCCTAGCAGATGACTACTCTGGTGTCTGTTCATAGTTATTTTACCTCCAGCTTCATCTGCTGGCAAGCTATTTTGAATTCGTTTGTTTTATTTATCTGTCTTCCACAGGACTGTTATTGAAATATTTGTATTACCTACGTGTAACTATGGCTCTGCCATTCGAAATAATATAAAATAATACCCAGTCTTAGCCCCATACAAGAACCTAAGACAAAAATCGCAGGTTTTGTAATTGGCAGTATGTATTGTAGAATCCATGTTATAAAAAACTAATTTAAAAATTCTTATATTCGTTAATTCTATAAGTATAAGCCTGTAAAGTTAATAATTCGTTTTGAATTTAGGGTCCTGAAGGCCCTCCGGGTCGAACTGGCCCCCCAGGCGCCCCTGGGCTCCCAGCTGTAGCTTCTCCGGGTGTCAGTGTGCCAGGTCCGATTGGTCCACAAGGTGAAAAAGGCGAGGTAATTACATTATTGTCCATTCATTTGGGTTCGTTAAGTATATTAATATTTTTTATCTTTAATTAAAAAAAAAAACCGACTTCACTTCACATTAAAGCGCATAGTCCATTGAAATGTTACATTTAAGGACCGAATATTGCATTTGTTAGAGGACGTAATTTTATTTTTGGGACATGTGTGGGGGGTCAATAGAAGCTTAATCTCAAGTTTGAGGGTACGCCACCCTTGTCATTCGGCCACCATCTTGGAAAAAGGGGTGAAAACACTTTTCTCGCGATATCTCGGAAAAAAATCGTAAAGACATAATTTGTAGCAAATTGTTTTGCCTACACATATGTTTAATAACTTTTAGTTATTTTATATACTTATTACCTTAATTAAAAATTAAAGAAGTAATAAAGATAAAGTGAGAAAATTTTTATAAAAATTTTCTTTTTTGCTCTATAACTTTTTTTTTATACATTTTACAAAAATCTTACCTCAGACCAATCTTGTAGATGATCTTTTGAGAAAAATTTTTCTCTGAATTTTTTTAATTTCATTGATTTAAAACGCTGTTACAGCGCTCCAAAGTTGACCGGGTGCTCATGAGAATCCTGTCATAACGAAATGTTTAACTTATTTTTGATTTTTTTTTTATTGTTAATATTCTTAAAATTTTTTAGTTAAATTCGTACAACTTTACTTTTTCATTCCTAATTTTTTTTACGTGACATCCTGAATTAGCTGGTTGTACCGCGCTATTCCTGTGTGAGAAAGTCGATCCATCTTTGCTCACTCTTGTTGGCGAACGTTTTTTCATAGCTTTATACGGCTCTAATAAAGACGACTCACAAGACGGCTTGCGATACAAACGATTTGCCAAGACAGTGACTAAAAATTCATTTAATTTATCATCGCTGCCTCCAACACAAGATGCAGCTCGTTTTCACAGTCTCCGAGTATATCACTAGGTCCAGTCGTGGCTCGGAAGATATCAAAATCCTGAAGATTGGGGCTGGAAAAAGCATGCTAACATTTAGATGCCAATTTTTTTGTAAAATGTATAAAAAAAGTTATAAAGCAAAAAAGAAAATTTTTATAAAAAATTTCTCCCTTTTTTGCTTATAACTTCTTTAATTTTTAATTTAGGGCAAAAAGTTATGGAACATATTTGTAGGCAAAATAATTTGCTACAAATTTTTTTGTCAATCACGAATTTTTTGTAAGACGCATAGTTTCCGAGATATCGTGAAAAAAGCGTTTTCACCCCTTTTTCCAAGATGGCGGCCGGATGACAAGGGTGGCGATCCCTGAAACTTCTATTGACCCCCCACACATGTCCCAAAAATAAAATTGCGTCCTCTAACAAATGCAAAGCTCATGTAACATTTCAATGGACTAGCATAAAATCTGCCATTTTGATTTTTTAGAAATTAAATGACACCTCGCATGTCAAAACCCGTCAGAAATGGACATACATACGCTCGAAAAACATTTCCCTCCATTTTTCGGCAGTCGGATAAATTATACTTAGATTTTTAATATAAATATGTATTTATGTGATTACTATTTCAGAGAGGTGAGCCAGGTTTTGCGGGTATTTCCGGTAAACCTGGTGTTGATGGCGTCCCGGGAGCTCCGGGACAAAGAGGTTCCCCTGGTCCACCGGCTATACCAAGCATGTTTCTTCAGGTATACGTTTTGTAAATTAAAAATGGGTCGGCAGCATCTACCGCAAGAGTGTGTTAAAAATTTAGTATGATACTCTTGAGCTTTGTTTATTACTGACTTGACTCCATTACGTTCTCGCCTGACGGCACCTGAAGAAATCCTACGTCGTGTGTAATGACTTAGATCTCATATCATAATGAATTATTAGGTACTTACCTACACAGTGGCGGATCTGTTAGCTTATGCAGTGCCCGATTTTTATGGTTGCTATGCTCAAATTTAAGCCTCAAATTGGATAAAAATTAACTGCAAAGTCGGCAATACTCCATCGGCTGACTCTTTTCGTACTATAATATAAAATTTATATTTTAACCTAATATTCATTTTTTTGCGTAATAAAAACCGCTTACTAAAAAGCAGACTAAATTTTGTAATTTGTTTCAGACATCTGCAATAACAGAAAGCGACGTCAGAAGCATATGCGAAGACTTAATTCGAGGTAGGTAATTATTATTAAGCCCTTTTAAAATAATTGACAATCTTAATTTTAGTTGAGCAAAGACTTAGGGCCAATTGCTAGCGACTTCAAGGGCGTAAAACTCGTAACCACTTTGTTTGCTTTTCCTGGAGAGATTATAATCTATTAAATATTTAGTCATAGCTGGCTTTTGAATATAGCGCGGGCGGACTAAATTTTGTTATCGGTGAGTGTTTCCTACAGCAATTCATTGATTATATACTAAGTAGTAGCTATAGCTATAGTTTGTTCTCGTGGAATTTCATCATAGTTATTTCTTCGGGAACTTTTGAATTTTCCGGAATTAAAAGTAGTAAATGTTTTTCTCCGTATCTTGAACTACATAGGTTTTTATTTCGCCAAGAGCTCGATCCCATAGCACACTTCTTTTACAGAAATGTTTACCATACACGTACGGTAGTTAACAGTCTAGAATCTTTTCTTAGTGGATGCGTTGGCCAGAAAATTAGGCACACTGTGAGGTGCCGGCAGATTCAGTGGATGGCGGCGCGCTTGCCGCGACAAGATGAGTTATTTCTGAACATCGCACTTAGGCCGCGCGCTGCTAGTCGTAGCTCGCGTAGAGCCGCAACCCTAGCAGTGCGGGTACCCCTCCGCGTAATATCATCGTGCGGTTAAGCGATTTTCTTAAGGTCATAGGTAGAATAAATTGGCTTGCATTGAATAGCTTTATGATTTCTGTAGGTGTTTGCGCGTTTTGAAAGACAGCGAGTCTTCTGTACGTTAGTTATATTATGTATTATTTTGTGCCTACTGTATAAGTTTCATATAATTAGTTACAGCAGTTCAGTAGTTTCAAACTCGGAATGAATTCTGTCAATTATTTAGTCATGACATATTTTTTCCTTGCAATTTTAAATTCCAAGTAATCATAAAAATACGAACACGTGTTAACACATTTCAGATCGTTTAAGAGAACTAACGGCTGGACCACCCGGGCCACCTGGGCCGCCTGGTTTGGGAAAACGAGGTCACATTGGGAAACCAGGAGTGGCGGGTCCTCCAGGTAATCACATTCAACTAATATTGACAATTCTTTTTTATTTACAGTTGTTTTCTCAGCAATAGTTCTCCGTCCTCACTTCAGGGGCACATAGGTCTCTCCGTAAGAGAACTTGGTCTTTAGTACACAGCGTTGGCTTAGTGCAGCTGACGATGTTACCTTGCTGGTGGCCACTAGACTGTTAAAAAATAAAGAATGTCGATCTGTTATAGTACTGAACTGAATGTAGAAAAGCACTTTCACTAAAACACAGACTTCAAAGCTTGAAAACTCTGTTGCTTACTACTCGTACCAATTTATGTATGGCACAAACCGATGCAACACTAACCAAGAACCGTGACGCTCACAAAACGATTCGGCTGGAGAGCGCTTGTGGTCTGGTTGGTCTAATCGATGTTGGTGCGTGTTGGCAAACTTTTGTGACCTTATGGCAAACATCGAAACTAGACTCGCCATGTCTAAATTCTGTGACTTATGCGCAATAGTACCAGTTATTTACGTTACCCTGTTTTTTTTTCTGTAAAAGTCTGACATTGTTGTTTCTTATCACAGACAGACAGAGTTACTTTCGCATTAATAATATTAGTATGGATTTTGCACACATGATTTATCTCTTTGTGATAAGCGACAACCGTTGAGATAGGCCCTTATGGCTTAATACGGCAGAAATTTATGTGTATCTGTGTGTATCTGAAGTCTTGTCCAGTTTGTAACCTAGTTTTACTTTTAGGATTACCAGGGGAACCTGGAGAACCAGGTCCACGTGGTTACCCTGGTTTGTCCGGAGAACCAGGCCGAACCGGCAGCCCGGGCCCAAGCGGTGACAAGGGAGATAAGGGGGAACGAGGTCTCGAAGGAGTAGGTTTACCTGGAATGGAAGGACCTAGAGGGCTACCAGGTAAGATAATCGTTTTTTTCAACATGTAGACAATATTTTCAGTAAGGTATGGTAGTCCAAAAGTTTACTATGGCTAAACTATCTATTTTTTAATAGTGTAAGGTGGTTCTACCGTTGAGCTTTTTGATTACATATCTAAGCTTAGTTGGTCAAATACAAATCCCTGCTCAAAATTCCAAAAATAATCCCCGCATAGACGCTAAACACAAGAATATTGTTAACAGTTCTTATTTAGTTAAATTAGCGACTTCGTGATACCGTATAAATAAAGATCTTTATTCAATTCTTCACATAAGCACACAGATCTTTCACACTTACTAGTGTGTTTGTCCCCTGTGCAGTGGCTCGCGGCAGAGATACAAAATACAGCTTTGCGTAAGTGCGTGAGAAATAGCAAATATAGTGCTGGTACCGTCCTATTAACCTAGAAGAAAGTCGGTGTTCGATAGTTCTACTCTCTGTACTCTGGTAATACTGACATTGTTTGAATAATGCTGGCTCTTCAGAAATATAAGACTTCTCAGTTTAACTCTACTCTCTCTTTACTTTAACTCTAACATATGTTGTATGTGTGCAGGTTCAGTAGGACCATCAGGCCCAGAGGGAAGAAGAGGAGAACGAGGTGACCCTGGCAGAGAAGGTAAGAATTGTTGTTGTGTTGTCATTATAATAGGTTTTTGCAATGACCCACCATGTCAAATATAACATGTTTGTATCTGCAGGTCCTATAGGCCCACGAGGCACTCCTGGTCCCAGAGGCACCTGCGACTGTCCTTCAGCGCCTTTTGCCTACGCGTACTCGCCTCAAGGTAATATGAAGGGACCATGAAGAACGACAATGAAAACTGTAAATATGTACTTAAGAATAAATAAAGACGTTTGGTGATTAAATTGTTCTTTTATTGCTGAGTGAACAATTGTCAAATTTGGAATCGGAAAGGCAACTGGTTAGGAAATATGAAAATTCCGCCGTAGTCCAGACACATATTAGAGATAACCCTCCTCGTATTAATATACTTAATTAAATAAAGCTTAATATTTTTATTGTTTTTTATTTGAATGCGTAAGTCTTTAGTCAGATTTGAAAACCCTTAGGAGTTAAGTAAAAAGAAAAAATGACAAATGAAACTCTACGCGAAACCGAAGTAAAAGTGCCGGCGAGCGATGTGATGGGAGAATCGGAGCAACGTGAGAGGAGTAGAAGAACGTCTACCAGGTCAGTTAGTAAACGATAATACAAGTACCCTCCCCTGCCTACAGCCATGATGGCAAGAAATGGTTTGTATGAGGTTTGTATAGTTGCTTTATACTAAACGGATTGAGAAGAACCTTTGATCCTTCCTACTAATATTATAAGTGTGAAAGTTTGTATGTTTGAATAGATGTTTGTTACTCAATCACGCTTGGCATACATATAGGGTAGGTCCTGGAATAGCATAAAGGCTACTGTTTATCCCGAAAATTCAAAAGTTTCAGTGGGAATAACTATAACAGTGTTAAACAAACAATAGCTGCACTGATAACTTGCTATAGCACACTTCATTAGTATACCTTATTAAGGAGTTCCTCGCCGATAACCGAATTGCGGGCGGAGCCGCTGGCAAACTCTATTAGCTAATAAAGAACTAGCTGATTCGGCGAAAGAACAGTTCACTACGCTACGTTCCCTCCATTATATACATAATTAGCAGCCCGCCCTAAATTTGTCCGGGTTGAACATTTTTTGACCCGCTAAACGCTGTTTCTTTTATGTTAGATCGACTGGCACACCAATTTTTGTCAAAGGTACTAATTACCCGGCGTATGCACAACAACTTGCCAATTCGTCAAAATCTTTACAATCGGATGAATGGTTTACCCTGAGTGTGCGAGTTTGACTCATACTTGAACAGTGTTTTTTCATTCATACAAGCCTTCTCCAAAAAATGACGATCACAACAGAACAAGTAATGCTCTATAATACATCATTTTTAATTAAGTGTATAATTTATGTATCACCTTGGGGCAAAGGTTGTTGTTGTTGTTTTACAAGTCACAAGTTCGGCCCCTTATGGAGAACTGCTGTGCATCTCAGGGTGCAGTTGTACCCGGATACCAGTCAGCGAGTCAAAATTCGGTTCAACGATGGGTTAAGAGAATTATCGAAGATCCGAAACCCTTATCAGCCCTTAAGTCTGAGAACTTGGTTCTGGAATGAGCTCCCTACTAAGGTTTTCTTTAAGGACTACAGTATAGGGTTCTTCAGGAAAATAGTTATTAGATTTTTGGAGGGTCGGCAACGCGCGATAGATGCCCTAGATGTTGCAACCGTCCATAGGCCACCGCTTACCATCACGCGGACCGTAAACTTAGTGGTATAAAAAAAACCCGGAACACCTTTTAAATAGGTAATTACTCTTCACATATACACAAACTTACAAAACCTACTCTATCTCTTGGTTTTTATCTTCTATTTATATATATACAAAAGAGTAAACTGACTAACTGACTGACTGACATATCAAGCCACAGCCCAAACTACTGGGAATAAAGACTTGGAATTTTGTACAGAGGTTTCTGTTACAACGTGAGTGAGTGCTGAGAAAGGAATTTGGAAAATTCATGCCTTAGGATGGTTAAATAGGGGTTGGGCTTTGGTACGGAAGTCGTCATTTTTGAAGCTATAATTGCATAAAATATGGTATTTGGCCTTTAGGTTAACACTTAAGATTGATGTCTATCACCGTTTTTTTTAAATTATCCCCGAGACAGCAAAATAGGGTATAAAAATTTCGATATTATGGTAGGTGAAATCATTACCAGTCAAAAGCTGTCTTTTATTAAAAGTCCACGCACACGAAGTCGAAGGCAGTACTAGCTACTGCTAGTAGTATAAATAAGCTACGTACGTATATATATAGGTGCTATACCTAAATAAGCTACAAGGACTACACTCAAAAACTTTAATATCAGCTCGTAAATTAATTATTAATAACATGTTTCATGCTATCACCAACACGATGTTGGAGCATATAATCAAATCATATAGCTTAGAGAAACACGCTTTAGTCAGCGAACGCCAATATGCCTTTCGCCACGGTTGGTTTGACTCGGTTCAAGGATGAGCTGAGAGGATTATCGACAATCCTAAACTCACAAGCGATACCAATATATTTTTAAGACTGAGGAGTGACCTTCCCTGTGTGTGTTCTACCACTTGCATAATTCTTTTCTACCATTTGTGCCATACGGATAAAGCTATGTCATGAGGAAGTGTTCAAAATTATGCCCACTGCTACTTTCTAACATCGCACCACTCGCCATCGACAGGAAAACCATCCTCTCACCTGGAACCTGTAACCTGGTAAACATTTGGTCACGCACAGTACGATTTTCAGCAGGAGAGCTACCTCCCGCTAATGCTAAGGTCGAAGAATGAGCTTCATGCGCCGAGGTTTCTTCAATCGGAAGGTGGTTGATTTTTAAAGGGATCGGTAGCGCACGCTTGGTAGTGTTGAAGGCGTTAGGTTACGGCGACTGCTTAGCATCAGGCGGACCGGCGATTTGTATGATATATTTTCGTTTATAATCTAATTGTTAAGTATCTGTACTCTATGGTCGATTAATTTGATGGAACCACTATATTTTTATAACAGCTCAGTGTATGGAATAAATATAAAACAATTTGTCAATGTCAAATGTGGTGTATCTCTATGGTGGGTATATATGAGTTTAGTTTATGTTCCCATAAAATGCACCGCTTATTTTAATAAATGAATTGCAGAGTATTTGCATTCGGATAATAATTTAATATATTTTTATTGGAACGCATTCTTGGAGCTCAAGCCATTTTTGGGTAAAAGATTTTATATACCATGTTTATCATAAACACTTAGCTGTAGAAACAATATGTTTGTGTAAAATAAAATAGGGAGGTACATACAGTATGTAGGTACTTATAATAAAAAATCTCAAGTTTTTTGGTCGCTTAAATTACAATTTGCAAGGATCACACTTTTATTTTTTTCCTGGCTTTAGTCCCACTTGTTTCCTCCTCCTCGTAAGCCTTCGCCAGATTAAACTATTTTGTTAACATGTACCCTCTTTATGTCGTTTCTGATTGTATTTACCCATTTACCACTACCTAGTCGTCCTCCTTCTTTTTTGCCTTCCTCTAGAAAAATCAAGAACTTTTCGGGTCACGTGGTCTTCTTTCCTTCTCATGACGTATCCAAACTATCTTGAAGTTTTTCTGCAATGTTCGTTACTATTTCTATTTCCTTTATAGAATAGAATAGAATAGAATTTTATTGTACACCAAATAATTTAAAACTAAACATTCATACAATCTTATATATTATAGTACAACTAGGCGGCCTTATCGCTATAAAACGATCTCTTACAGGCAACCTTAAGTTACAAGTAAAAATACAAGTAATAGAAATAACATAAGTAAATATAGCAGTTTCGCATTCGCTTTTAATTTAATTTGCACGCCATGAATTTAGGTTTTGTTGAACCACTGTTAGGGAATTTGCTATCAAAACAATATCAACTGTAGAATTCGGCCAGTTTAGCCTTATGTTTAAAAAAGGGGACCAGAATACTAGTTTTCCTCATATTTGGTATTTTTTCAGTAATCATAATTTTAGACAAAAATTGTTAGCCATGTAATTTTAATGTCCCTGTATTTTTCCAAATTCCCACGGGTATTTCATTGGGCCCTAACCATCTTCTATTTTTCATTTAAGCTATTAAAGTTATTTAGGGTCATTCTCTTTTTTAAGCGTCCCTTTTACTACTAACTGTTCGTTAAAGTTGTCCCATGTGGTGGTTGGTATCTAGTGTTTGTGGACTACAAGATTGACTTTGCTCCTCAAAGTAGTTTTCGATTTCTAAACAGAGTACAGTATGGCAGCCAGAAAAAAGGCGGTTTTGATTTGTTAAGGGCTCATTGGTTGGGTTTTTGCAGTCCTTCAAATATTTAAGCATTGGACCGCCACACAGGAAGTAATCTATTTGAGAGAATATGTGGTTTTGTTGGTATGAAAAGTTTTATTCCTAACCTGCGAGTAAAACGACCGTGGTTTAATAGGTCTTGCAGAGAAGCTAAAACTCTTAAGCAAACTGCGTATGAAGCTTGGACCACGGCTCGTAATAATAAGGATCCGAATATTTCTGAGTTAAAACGCAAATTGAAAGCTGCCTCCAGGTTCAGTAAGAAAGCAACTGCCAGAGCTAAATTTCAATTCATCGGCAAATAGGTGGGGGACTTGTCCCTCTGGGAGTCGTGTTTCCCGATTGGAACTTCTGCCAGCCGTCGTTACCACCACTGCGAAAGACCGATGGACCGAACGATGATGGCCCAAAGTCAAAAGAGAAAGCCGATCTATTAGGCAATATCTTTGCCTCCGACTCAAATATGAACGACGAAGGCGCTATACCACCTACTATTTATAAGCTAGGTAGCTCAGGGATTTTTTAAAGAAATAAATATTCTAATACCTTGTCAGTATATCTATGAAAATATTATGTTTGTCCGTAAAAATATATGCTTATTTTCGAAGAACAGTGATAAGCACAACTTAAATACTTAAAATAGACATAAAGTTCCTACGGCAAAGTTTAGGGTTACTAAAGCCAAAGTATCATTTATAATAATATACTTTATTGCGCATATAGAAAACAAAACAATTAAACAATAAAAGTAATAACAAATTGGCGGTCTTATCGCTAATGAGCGATCTCTTCCAGACAACCTTTGGGTAGAGGAGACTTTATAAAATTATTGAGTAGAATGTGCTAACTGAAACTTTACAATATAAGTATACATTTATAGCAATAGCTAAATTTATATACATATGAATAATAAATAATACTAATACGTACAAAAAATAAATATACATATATATATCAAATACATAACAAAAAATAAAAATAAATACACAAACTACATACATCTTAAATAATATAGATGAATAAACAGTGTTGATGAGACAGCTTAAATTTTTAAGTAATGTGTGATTACGAGATTTTTAAATATTCTTAAAGTTTGTGCTTTTTTGACATCAAAGGGTAAACTATTCCATAGCCTTATAGCTGTGACAGTGAATGAGTCATTATATGCTTGCGAATAATGTGTTGGGGTTTTCAGCATCATCTTTGTAGTGGCGCGATGAGCTGTAGACCCTATAAAATTGAAACGCTCTTTCAAGTATAACGGAGTAGACGGATTGAACAGTACGTTGTAAAGAAGAAACAGAAAATGAGTATTCCGGCGAAGGCGAATTGGGAGCCACTTGAGTTTTAATCGAAATTCGGATATATGATCATACTTACGTAAACCAAATATGTATCTAATACATAGGTTCTGGAGTCGCTCAAGCTTATTTAATTGCTCCTCAGTAAGGTCAAGATAGCTAGCATCCGCATAATCAAGGACAGGTAGCAGTAGTGATTTAGCCAGTGCAATTTTAGTGGCAATGGGCAAGAAGTTACGCAATCTGCTAATGGATGTAGCTGTAGCAAATATTTTTCTGCTAACTTCTTTTAATTGTGGTTCCCACGAAAATGTCTGGTCTATGATGATGCCCAAGTTTTTTACAGACTCGCTATATGGAATGACTGTTTCATTAATACTCACTTTAGGAAGATTTTGTAAATTAATCTTAGATATCATTCTTGAAGTACCCACAATGATAAGTTGCGTTTTATTTGGATTTACGTTTAGACCGTAAGAGGTACTCCAATCCATAATGCGAGCAAGATCGTTATTTATAATCGCAACTGCACTTCTTAGTTCACTAACTGGAGCCTGAGTATATATTTGAAGATCGTCTGCATATAGATAAGATAAATTATAGTAAGCGATGTAAAATTTTATAATAAGTTGTCTGTAGAAATTCTCAACTTAAGTGACAAATAGTTTCAATTTTATATTAAAAATGCTATGTAAGAAAGCATATTATATAGATGAATATTTGATTGACTAAATTGTATGGCATAGTATAACACAAAATTAACGTTAGATTTTCTTTTCAAACTAGGTTTGATAAGTTAAAGGAGCACACTGAAGACCTAGCTAAGTAGTAATGTTATGACTTTGTTGTAAATTTTATGTGTGCGTGTTTGTGTGATGCACTCGCTCGCGTTCTGCATCGGGTGGACAAACGAGGATTGCAACACATAGGATCTGTCTAAGTGATTTTACGTATAGTTGTATAGTTTGATTTAATATATCTTTTATACGTATTTATATATTTATACATATTAAGTATGTATAAATATAATATGTCTGTATAAATTTGTGTATGTATATGTATTTTATTATTTCTTTAATATGTATATGAATACCTATTTATTTATTTACTTGTATGTAAAATGTAAATATGTATGTTTGCTGTGTAGTGACATCTGAATATATTTTTCTCGGGAGTTACTTCTGATATTTAAATCCCATCACAGAATAATTGAGGACTTTTAACGTCTCACATGGTGTGCAATATGCAATCTGAAACACTCCCACTAGTACTCCCCACTACAGTAGCAATGGCCTCTTTTTGAAGAACAAGGCTTAGGCCATAGTCTACTGGGCCACGAGCTCTTAGTCCAACCATCCTCTGCATTACTCAGTTGTACTATATCTGACCACCGCTTTGAGGATAAACATCCTGATGGTAATATTGTCATGTTTTTTCGGTGTTTTTCAATGCAGCTAGCTTAACACGTTTTGGGAAGGTGATGATGAATGTGCTCCGCTCCATGTTCGGGGTTTGTAGCAGTTCCGGCGAGAAGAGTGAAGTCCACGACACCGTCAGGAGGATATTCGGTAGCGATATGGTCATCAAGGATAACACAGACAGATATTATCAGTAAGGTCTATTTATAACATTAGCTTTGTTTTTAGATGACGCGAGAGTGATGCACTAGGTGTTGCAAGCGTCCATAGGCTGCGGTGATCGCTTACCAGCAGGCGGACTGTAAGCTTGTTTGCCACCTTAGAAAATTCATAACTATAATTCAAACTCCTATAATAATTTAACAGACAAAGTTATAATTATGATCATATTTTTTTTTCAGAAGGGCCAGATATCTAAACCACATTCGAGACAATCTTCCAAAACTCCTGGACACTAAAGTAAACAGTCACAAAAACAAATCGACCAAGAAACATATCCCAATCATAGTAGACGTAAGTCTGTACTTAGCTTGGTTATAATATAGATTTATATCCATGATTAAAACTCTGTTATAAGTAGACAAATGCTTTCGTAAACTTGGAATTATGAGCTAGCCGACTAACACAAACAAACACTTCGCTTTCTATCAATTTTGTTTGTATCTCTTTTTCCAGGCCAAGGACGCGACAGATGACAGACCGGGTCGGGTTGGACCCAAAATTGTGGTGTTCGATGCCTCTACTGGTATGCTTTTTTATTTATCTTGTCAATTGTCTGAATGTTTTAGGATTGATTGGTCCAAATCTGACGGAAGATACGTTGTGTTTCGCCAGCCACGTAACGCTGAAACAGAAAAATAGGTAATAGAACATCCAATTCTACATAACCCTAACTAATGATCCATTAGTGCATCAAGCATACTATACTGTCTAGGCTGCTGGTCTGCGGCGTCTCGATCCAACATACGCGTTCAAAAATACGCAATCGTATCTTCCCACAGATGGTGCCCAACCCTTAAAGAATTTGGTAATAAAAATAAAACGATTGCAGGAACAGGACGTTTAGTTTTGGTTGGTGATGAACGCGTGAGTGTCCAAGGACTATCTAGTTTTGCTACCATCAGAACCACAGCATGTGTTTACTCCGGCAAGTGGCAGTATGAAGTTCAGTTGGGAACTAAAGGAATTATGCAGGTAACCCTCATATTTTAATTTTGATTCAAAGATTTTGAAGTTTCCAGTTCTCCTCATCATCGTGTCAGCTGGAAGATGACCACTGCTGAACGTATGCCTTCCCATGTATCTGATTCTGAGCCACCTGCGCACACCAGCTTTTGCGAGTGTAACCAGGCAGTTTGACCACCTAGTAGAAGTAGAGAGTAACATTATTTAAGATAATTAGTTAGTTTTTTATACCACTAAGGTGGCAAATAAGCTTGCGGTTCGCCTTATTTAAGCCTTATTGTTAAGAGGTCACCGCAGCCTATGGACGCTAGGGTTTCGTGAAAAATCTGGCAAAAATAAGTCTCTCTAGTTGTCTTAAGAATAAGTACCGCAAGAATAAACTAGCGGCTCTGTTTGTTGTAGACCTAGCGAGTCTGTTTTTGTCTAGTTTAAAACCTAATAAATGTTCACCGCGCACTGATTTGATGTGACACAGGAAATTTGCGTTTTTTTCATTATTTTTCACTCCCTTACATCTTGGACCCCTAGAAGTTTACCGGATGAAAAAGTTGCTCTTGTTAGGGTAACAAAAAGTTTTGTGATATTTTTTTACGTTTTGAACCGCCATATTTCCGCCATTTTGAACAATTCCCACAAACTGAATTGAAAAAAAAAACTAATAATTATTGAACCTACTCACAAATTTTCACGAGAATCAGTTGAGCAGTGCCACCTGTAGAGGAGAACAGCGGATCATCCGCCGCCGGACAGATAAACATAAGCATTTTCGCCTAAGTTTGTTTGGTCAATAATAAAATATCTGCTTATTATTATTTAAAGTTATGAATATACGTGCGTCATTTATATTACATGTTAAAGCTATTGGATAAATTCGTATCGAAGTATTTTTTATACCACTACGATGGCAAACAAGCCTACGGTCCGCCTGATGGTAAGCGGCCACCGTGGCATATGGACGCTTGCAACACCACTTATGGTGTTTATAGGTATCACTCGCAAGTTGCCGACCCTTCAAAAATCTAATAACTTCTTTCTTGAAAAACCTCTTCTTCTTCTTGAAGTATATGTATAGTGGTAGTGACTTGCTAAACCGAAGAGACTGTTGATTTATATTCTCTATTACCAATATTGTCACTGCCAAAAATATTTTTAAAAATCCATTTGAAAAACATCTTTCTTAATAATACATGTCTCTGCTTATTGTTACCATGCCATAGATATATCTTGAAATCAGATATGATGATGATGGATGTTGTCTTTACCATCAGATTGGTTGGTGCACAGCCTCCTGTCAATTCTCAATGGACACGGGCATTGGTGACACAGCAAACTCATACGCTTACGATGGAGGTAGAATCCGCAAGTGGAATGTGGCAACTTCGCCGTATGGGCAAGCCTGGCTACCGGGAGACGTTATTGGTACATGCTTGGATTTGGATAAAGGAATCTTGTCATATTACAGGTATTAATACAAAAATTAAGGTTTCTTTAACTCTCTACTCAACGATGAGCTGAGAGAATCGTATGGAACCCTTCTGAAGCGTCTGAGGAGAGACTTTAGCTGTGTGTTCTACCGCTTGTATAATGGGATCTTTTCGAAATGATGCCCACGGCTATATTCTACCATTAGGTACACCGCTCGCCATACGCAGGGAATTTGTCCTCAGACCTCAGAACCTAAATGTCACGTACAGTGTGCCCACTTACCATCAGGCGGATTAAAGCTTGTTTGCCACCTTAGTGGTATTATAAAAAGGTGGTTATTCTTACTATAAATCTCTTAACGGACCTAACTGCCGGAGACTGAGCCATTCGTCTTTTGTTTTTTTTATTGATGTTTAAATAAATAACACCGCAACCTTTCATGCAACTAATGCTAAATATTATCGATATCAATGAAGTAACTGATATACGTTTTTTGTATCTGAAAATTCTAGACTGGACCTGTAAAGCATGCTCGACATTATCTTGGCTAGTCATTGCACCACAGAGGAATACGTTGTGGGGACAATGTTAGATTTGCGTAGTTAGGTCATAGAGTTAGAGTTACTATATTATGTCCTATGGACTGCGCAATAGCCTTACTGTCCAAAAAAAAGATAAAGCGGATGTGCAGCAACTACCTGTCAAGTGTTAAGCCGCTTCGTCTCTGTTACTTATACAAAATATTTAAGGTAACATTCGATACAATGCCTAACAAATAACAGTCAGCAGTAACGCCTGTTATAAAATTGTTTCGGTCGGTGGTGGCCCAGAATTTTCGATTTCAACTTGTGTCCTGAGTGGTGGAGGTTCAAATACGGCATGTACCAATAAGTCTTTTCCTTAATTTCTAGTAGTACACTGATTATTCATACCAGTGGCTTTCGGTGAAGAAACATCGTGAAGTGCCTGCATACGGTGATAGAGAAAAAAAAGACATGTGACGTCCACAATCAGCACTGGGCTCGCTAGTAGACTATGGCCCAAATGACCCTCGGTGAGGTTAGGTCATGCGGCATGACTCATGTCCCAACAGTGGGGACGTATGAGGCTGATAGTATAAAATAGTTCGCGTTTTAAATTAATTTCTATACAATATTTTTGACGAACTGTACGAAACTGGTACAGTGAATAAGGGACACCAGGACGCACGTACTTAAAGCGCTATCTCTTTGACGTCCATTTAAATACTGTGGGTTTTTGATTGCCGCTCTGGTCACCCGACGAAAAAATTTCACGGACGTCAAAGAGATAGCGCTCTTACGGTACTTGCGTCGGCGAAAACTAATTTTTAAAATATGAAGAAAGCGGCAAAAGCAGCCAAGTGCGAGATTGGCTCGCTAACCTAGGGTTCCGTACAAATTTATTATATATAAATAGTTCTTCCATCATGAGATCAAATCTCACAGGTTTATGCCTTAATTATTAGTATTTGCGATATAACATCTTGCTTTTTGCCAAATTTCATAATTCTATGTTAACGGAAAGTATAGGTTTTGTTTCTTTGTGTTACAATATGCATCAAAAATTACCGTATTTAATATAAATTTCAATTAGATACCTCCACGCGTTCTTGAGTAAAAGACAGACATACAGATGGACAACAAAGTGATCCTGTAAGGGTTCCGTATTTCCTTTTTTGGTACGGAACCCTAAAAAGGTTCTTGACTCGTTCGATCTCGTCTACCGATGAAATAAAAATAAAAGACCTAATCAAAACAAGATGCCATCCTGCAGTAGTCAATAACTCCTCAAGGCTTAGTAATAATAAAGCAATAAGGTTAAAAAAAACGAATAATGAATGCGGTAGTGTTTAAATAATGAATGCAATACCTACTTAGGACACAAAGTTGATCTAAAAAAAACAAAAACTGGTTGCCTGTAAAGTCGGTATACGGGCGAAAGTTTTACGTGACAACTTGTGCCTTTCACTTTTTATGTCTGTCTCTCTCGCTCTTAGGCGGGCTAACCATGCCGCGTGCCTCTCACTCGCTCTCATTGTGAGCGCATAACGTGAGCGGAGCGTAACGCAGTTTCTTGAAGTGTCACCCGGCAAACCAATTTATAAGACGTTGTCACGTCAAAATAACTGGATTTACAGGAATGGGGTGGCAATGGGCCCAGCATTCGACAGGGTATCCCACGGTACTGGAATAGCATACTTCCCAGCTGTTTCACTTGCCATGCAGGAGCATCTCTACGCTAATTTTGGTCATGTACCTTTTGTGTAAGTCAATACTTATGAGTTTTTATAAAATAATGGAAATTATGGAAATTTTTAAAAATTCTTTCCCTTGACCCCTGAGTAACACAATGGCTACATTTTGTTTTGATTAGAATGACATTTTTTGTCCAAAATAACTTTTTTTGGACTTGATCAAAAGAAAATAGCACTATTTCTTAAGGCTGCAATAAAGCAACGAGGTAACCTTACTTTTGGTCAAGTGATGGCTAGAGGGACTAAAAAGGACATAGATCTTTGACTCCGATCAAGAGTTTCCACGGGAATAAGGTTTTTTTTATGCTCACGTTGTAACGGTGCATACATATTTAATTTTTGGAACAGAGAAAGCTGTAGAGACAGAGTAGGGCAAATAATAATAATGCTGATTAAGAGTTCCCACGGAAAAAGGTTTAAGTTGGTATATATTATACATTAGGTATATGAAGCCACCTTGGTAACCACGTAAGAAGCAGTCTACCATCGATAGGCTCACCTCCTGTCACGCAGGACTGAAGTGGTTGGTGAAAAAGGCTGTCCCCCACATTTTTATGTCTAAAAACTGGTCCCCCCAAAGGGAATAAAAACCGTGAAGATATAGGTAGATAAAGATAGACTGAGACTACATTTTTCATGATGTATCTAAGGAAAAGACAGGTCGATAAAGAAACTGATGACATTATGCCATTCTTTTATTTGCAGCTTTCCTGTGGAAGGATTTGCTCCATTGCAAGCACCACCAGTCAAAGAATGCACTCGAGCAGCTATATTGTTCAAGTCTTTGGAAGCATTGTTGGACGAACTCAACCGTTCTCTTGGGATAAAGGATCCATCCACTGCTAAGAGTAGCAAGGCATTGGTTGGTTGAATTTCACCTCACTTTGATTTTTTTATTTTGCATTGTAGATAAATAGTTGTTGTAGCTTTTTAGTTTCCTAAGGCCTTCGTATAGGATAACGGTCTTTTAATCAGCAATTCCTTATTAGTCATAGACTGACATTACATTACAGTTTACAACGGATGAAATAAAAAGATTCTCAGCGACGCCCATAAATATCTTTTATTTATATTGTTTTAACTTTCATATATTTTCGTTACAGAGTAAATCAGAATCTTTGAAAGGGGGAGAAGATGAGTTTGCTTTGCATATCCATAGTTCAAACTCTGTCTACAGCCCTAGTGGCACTTCTTCAGTTGACACCCAGAGTTCAGAGGGCAGGAAAATGTCCAGAAAGGTATAAATAGCTAAGTCATTTAGTTTTCTATTGTGCAGCAGTTTTAAAAACCTTCCAACCTGTAAATTGAAAAATACGCTTTACAAATCGACTATGCATATAATATTTATTAGTCGGTCTAGTTACGTCATTGTCTCGGCTGAAAGACTACCAGTTTTCGATCTAGGCCTTCCCCATAACAATAATGTCTTCACAAAGGAAGGTTTTGAGCCGCCTGTTACTACCGGAGTTTTGCAGCTTCGACCAGGTTGTCTGTCCACCTGGTAGGAGTCCGCCCCACGCTGCGTCTTTCAATCCTTAGTCAGCATTACTTTACCATCGGTTATCGGTTCGATAAGCGATGTGGTTCACACATTGCCACTTCAGTTTGCTAACTATTTGCGCTATGTTTGTCCAGATAACTACTTACTCTTTCTTTCAAAACATGGATTGAAAGAAATACAGTTTATGTAAAGAAAACAGTTTGGTTATTAATCTAATTAAGTGGGTAAATAAAAATGCGAAAGAAAATCTGTTGCGTAGCTATGGCCCGTGGTCTGAATTTCCTACATTACCGGCAACAAATACTATTCAAAGTAGTTGTCCGTCTTTTCAGCTACTTCTTTACTAAAAATCAAGTCACGTGAAGGGGAAACGTAAACCAAAATCTCATTGGACCAAAAATCTATTTCCCCTAACTGGGATATATGTATTCTATATTCCTCTAGCTACAACTGGCAAAAATAAAGCCAATTAAATTTTCCCTAACAATGCCAAGGCGTCAAAAAAAATAATTAAACAAACTATCGCTTTCATATTAAATAATGGATTTAGAATCACTTAGTTACTATGTTAGCTTGAAATTCTAATAAAGTTACTTTCTCCTGTTGTATTAATATGACAGGAGACGACTTAGGTGTCTTGAAAATTTCTGTTAGTCTATTGGCCACTATAGCTCGACAACGTCTTCCAATTCACACAAAACGCGTAGTGGACTATTGTCTAAAGATCAATTCCTCATACCTCAGTAAAAAGGAGGTCAATAATTTAAAATCACTTCATGATACATTTGAACTTTGATCAATACTTTTTTACATGTTCAATCTCCTTTCCAGGCTTTCCTAATGTCAATAGCGCGACTGATAGTGGTGGAACTTGGAGAAGCATTGCGCCTCTCTTACGTAGTGGTAGCGGAACTGCTGCCAAGACTACGAGGTTCTTTGGGAATAAAGAACAGAGCCATAAATCAAGACCCTAATGCTGCCGAGTTTTACTCCAAAGTGATAGATGATCATTTTGTATGTCGTTTGCTAGATTATTATGCCAGCGCTGGGCATAGTTGTAAACATTTGTAGTCATATTCACACACAAATTATTAAAAACCCGTGCTACTTTATGTTTTCAAATATATATATACAAATGTTTAAAGCTAAGTCAACCGTCGATGTTATGAAGGTATGAGTACATACTGGTGCTATTCGAGAACTTTGATATATCCTGAGAAGTGTGGCTTTTCGCAATTTTCAACACTATGAGCTGTTATTTGTTTGATTTTTTTTTCTGAACGGACTATACATTTCGCTCTGCATCAGCGGGCATCAATTACTGCTCCACCGGGGATTTTCCCCCGCGGGGGGAGCCTCTGCTTGGGTTGCCGTTCTGGGGGTCGTCTCTTCGACCAGTGTGAGCCTCGAACCCGAAGGTGAGTCAGCGCCAGTTGTTTGCATATAACGCATACAAGCTTCTAAATTCTTGGTGGTTAAATTTATTTGCAGGTACATATAAGGGTTTTAGACATTTATTATAAAAAAAAAAACAGAATACAATTCACTTTTCAATTGCGAAATACAATCAATAATAAACATAAGTAGATAAGTGCCTGGGGGACCGAGTTTTGCTCGGTTTTTTTTAACAACGCCATTTATTGTCAAGTAGCTTTAGTGTTGCTTAACAACGCCATCTAATGTAAAGTAGCTTTAGTGTTGCTTAACAACGCCATCTATTGTCAAGTAGCTTTAGTGTTGCTGTGTCGGTAAAAATAATAGTATTACTACTCGCCAATAGATGCCAGGAAGAGTCATATTTTTCAGCTCATCATTGCCTAAAAACACGGGTAAAATGACGTTTTCTAAAAATGAAACCTAGCTAGATCGATTTATAGCCCCCGAATATATATATACTTACATATATATGTATGTATATATACATATATACAAGAATTGCTCGTTTAAAGGTATTAAGTTTAAAGTAGTTGCATAAAATTCCTTAGCATTATTTATTACTGAATCTTAGAATATTTCTGTACCTTGTAAAAGAATGGATAGATAAAATTGTGCCATTCATTTGCGGCGCAGAATTGCTTAAGGGACTTATAACATGTCGTAACTAAATCGAAAGCCATAGCCATCAGTGGTCTTCTCTTTCATCAACATTTTTTTTATATTAAAAAAAACTTTTTAGAGATTTGTAATCTCTGTGTTTATGTTAAGAATGAGATGTAAATACTCATATATATCATACGTGTGTTAATGCTATTTGTAGTGCTTCAGGTTTTGTTAGAGGTCAATATAAACAACTTTTACTAGAGCACCAACTTTGACAACAAAACTTTCAAATCCCTCTCAGTTTAGATTTTGATTCACTGTTCTATGGAAAAGTTGTTTTTTTCGCGTTTTCCGAATTGGTCCTCAGTAAAAGTTGTTAATATTGATAAGCACTTTTAACCAGTTCAGTTTTTTTGATAGATTTATTTTTACACTCGATATTCATTAACATTTTAGACACCGACAATTTGTCCTCAGGTGGGTCTTTCGAACACATTCTTAGCACAGCCTCAACAGCGTTTGTGCACGTTGCTTGATCTATTGTGGACATTTCTTGATGAAGCGGCCCTGTGTGATGTGCTGGAACATTGCATTGTCCGAGAATGTTTGCTCTTTGACTTAGTGTCACCGGTAATTATTATGTTTACTTATTTACCTGCCAAAAAGTATTAAAATACATAATTATAAGTTTACTCATCAAGTTATTTATAGGTTATTAGCTAAATTATCGGGCAAAATTAATGTTTTTTATGGATTTCATAGACTGCTATCACCAGGCAGATACAAAGTTATTGGTCAATTATACTAAAATAACGCCTTAGCAGATAATTCACAATGATTTTATTCTTCTTTATAATTTCTATGATGATCACTATCATCATCTTAATCATTAATAAGACTGATAACATCAGCTTTCCCAATATGATCATCAGATTATTTGCATCCACAGCTTCACATAGACCTTACATTATCATGCATTATATTCTATATTTTATTATATTCATTATATTCTTCACCTCGGCACTTTTCAGATTGTCGATTCATATAAGGAGGAACGTCCTGCACTTTACTATCCGATACTTGGTCTCTAATTTTGAACTGGCAGACTATATTTTTTTTTAAATTAAAATTCAAATGCTTTTTTCTCAAAAATAGAATATCATTTCTCTTTTTTAAAGTCAATAAACTATAGGTTACTAGTTACTACCGTTTCGAAGTCAAAATGGCGTTCTAGTGAGAAGAAACGGCGAAAGTAACTGTCCAGCAGTCACTCTTTTAATTTTATTTCTTACAACTTATCAAGTAAATTATGTTAGCAAAAAAATATTAAATCCCATGTATAGTCTTTGTTTGTGCAATATGCTTTTTTTTTTGGAAAGTTTCTGTTTCTTTTTTAAATTTAATTGACATACTGTTGCAGGGATATTTTTGTGAAAACGAATACATTGTCCTATAAATAATTTATCTATTTTGTTAAGCCTATTGTGAATCAGAGTATTATTGCCGTATTGAGCTCTTAAGTCTGAGGAGAGACTTTGCCTCCCTGTGTGTGTTCTACCGCTTGTACAATAGGCGACACATCAAGCTACCCACGAAAACATACCTATAACTAAAACGTATCGCTATAGATAAATCGTAGGAAAGAGACTGAACACAGTTGCGTCTGCGAACATATCTATAGATATATATATACTACAAACATGATTGAAAGCCGGCGCGGCGGGCGGGGCGGCGGGGCGGCGTAAGTACCGAGCGCAATCAACATCTAGGTAAAATAAAATAAATCAAAATTTAGTGTTATCCGTGACGTTGACACGTATTAAAAATGGCACCTCAACTTATCCAAGTGCAGCGGAGAAGCGGGCTACAGAATGTTGAGCGACGAACTCGAATAACAGTAAGTAAATTTACTTTGTTAATTACGTATGTTGGAATGAGGAACCTATCCATTATGAATCAAAAGAAGTAACTTAATAATTTTAATCCTTACCAGCCTCATACCTACGTTCCGACTGTGGGGCACGGCCTCCCCTTATATACTAGCTGTTCCCGCGGTTCCACCCGCGCTTAATTCTGTTATCGAACCATATCTGATTCCTTGCTCATCCCTCGAAAACACTATATTTTTTCAGGATAAAAAGTAGCATACCTAAATGTTAATCCAGGGTGTCACCTACCTCCGTACCAAATTTCATTGAAATTGGTCTAGCCGTTTGAGCGTGAAGAAGAAACAAACATACAAACACATTCACAAACTTTCGCCTTTATAATATTATAGTGTGATTCATTATCAAGGTAATTAATAAGTAACAGGGAGCCATTTTTATGGACAAAAAAATTGTGACTTTGAGCACAACAAACCGCCTGTTGGTTGAGGATAGGTACTGCGACCTACGATAAACGTGCTTGTTTACCGTCCCTGAGTAACTGAACTAAGTCGGCTGAGCCCGATTAAACCAAAAATTTAAAAAAATAACAGAATTCTACTTACAAATTGGGAATGTAATCTCAAATTTAAAACCCTATAAAATTTATACCTACCTACCTATGTGTGCAATTAGATATCCGTGTGACCGATCGCTAAGAGTATTTGGGTTAAGGGTTAAGGTGTGTAATGACGACTGCCGGGAAATAATTTTAATTCACAAGAAGAGCTCAGCCTTACTTGTAAAGAATAGACATCGGGAAAATTACAATGCAAAAATCGTCTAAGTGCTAGTCGGACTCGCGCACGAAGGGTTCCGTGCCAATATCTATAAAAACAGCAAAAATGACGTTTGTTGTATGAGAGCCCCCCCTCAAATATTTGTTTTATTTTAATTTTATTATTATTTTTTTAAGTGAATATATAATTAATTATTCTGTGAATATTTCAAGCGTCTACCTGTTGCCGTTATCAATATCGGGCAAAAAAATCCCGTTTGTTGTATGGGAGCCCCCTTAAATAATTATTTGATTCTGTTTTTTAATATTTGTTGTCATAGCGGCAACAGAATTACATCTTCTGTGATAATTTCAACTGTCTAACTATGACGGTTCATGAGATACAGCCTAGTGACAGACGGACGGATGGACAGCGGAGTCTTAATAATAGGGTCCCGTTTTTAACCCTTTGGGTACAGAACCCTTAAAATGTATTAAGAATTTAAGTTGAAATCCAGTAATTAATAATAATTACATTGTTTAAATAAATGTATGTTTAAGTATTATTTTCTCTATTTAAAAATAGTATTAAATTTAATTAGTATTTTATTTACACACAAAACGAGGAAATATTTTCTAATAGCATTAGACCTTTTGATAATTGGCAACACTGCCTTTTCGTATGCTTCAGCTATTATTATTGGGTTTTTTTTAATAAAATTTAATTTTCAGATTTCAACGCAGACTGCCTGGCGGCGGTTGAAAGAACTTACAAGAAGCTTAACAGGTGGAAAAGGTTTGTCTTCCTTCTTATCTCGATAGTCAACTTGGGTAATACCTACCTAGGCGTTTAACAAGCTATTGTTATGTTGTTTGTGACATAACACATGATTCCTACTCAGTCACAATTATAATGATTACCTGCAGGTTATTTTAGCTGAACTTTCTTTTCTGTTAGCTAAATATTTGTCAAAGATTATGATAAAATAAACAGTAATTATTAACAATAAACTAACCCCAATACTAACACTTTTGTAAGGTAAAACTCCAGTAACTCGCTCGCTCAAAATTATCTATTTAGATAATTAGCTCGATACCTAAAGTTTTGGATATTTTACTTTCAAAGTCAAAGTCAAAGTCAAAATGGTTTATTCAAATAAGGATTTTACAATCACTTTTGAATCGTCAAAGTTATAAAATATTATTTTTTGAACCCTCCCACCTTCCCGCCGGTTCACAATGTTGTTGATTTCTACCGAGAAGAATCCGGCAAGAAACTCGATAGTTACTCTTTTAAAAACACTATCAATAATACAAATAAACTAAAATACAATTAATGTTTTAAATAAAAGATTTTTAGTCGTACAATTTTATGTTATTTCCATTTTAATTTGGTTTACCTATGCATCCTGTAATTGAGCATCATCAGTCCCAAGGACATATTCATATTCATATAATACCATGGGTATATCAACATTTTAAGAGACAGCATAATATAATAAATTAGATATAAAATTTAATAAGAGTTTTAGAATTTGGACCTCAGATGTAAGATTATATTAATACTCAGTAGCTGTTGGTTTTTTTGTATTTTTGGTGTGACGTGTAATTAAAATGTAGTAATAGATAATAAAGATAGACGAGCTCACGCGTTTGGGCAATAAAGGTTTAGGGTTTAGGTAAATAGTTTTAATTTATGATTATTATTTTGTTCATATATGTTTCTATGATCTGTATTACCTAATTGTGGAATTGTTGTAGTTAAAAAGGCTATTATATTTAAAAAGTTTTAAAATTGTTTGATAGAAAATACTTTATATAAAAAGCTCCATTTGCACTAAGATCCGTTGTGGCTATTCACACTAATGAAAATAACTTTACTGCCAAATAAAGCCTATTAAAATTTTATTTTTATTGTTGTTAATTTTAGTTTATCCTCATTATTATTTTTAATTTAAGGTGTCATGCTGATTTTAAATAATTAAATGACTTTACTAAGACTTCTGATATTTTATTTTACTTTTACTAAAAGGCCAAAGAGTCTGCCAACTGATGACTTTTGCCAATACCAGTCGAGATAAAATCAGTGGATTAAGTTGATGTTTGTTAACCATCGTGTATATCTGAGGAATTGTTAAATACTATGCACACGTCCGGTCCCCTCTCTACCAACGCATCGCTAGCCACCGTGACTGCTTAACACGAGGCGGTCCGTATGCTTATTTGTCACCTTAGTATATTGAAACAAAGAACTAAACAAATGAGTATATCAACCCACACTTCCACGTTTGGACACAAGTCTATACCTACTTACTAAGAAGAATGTTTGTGCTTACGCACACTAGCCTAGTGCGCGTTAATTAAATAGGAAACTGAACACTTTTGAATGGGAGGGACAGATATAACGGCGGCACAAAAACCATATCCAAAAAAGAATAATATGTTAAATCAATAACTGACTGAGTCGATTTTTCTAGAAGATTGTTATAAAATAAGAAAAAAAAATAAGCTAATAAAGGTTTTCAAGGGTGATCACCTTTTTGTATGCCTCTTTGTTATCGTAGGTAAGAAAAATTTGAACCCAATAATAATTACGCACGCACACTTATATATTCATTCATAATTTACGGTTGCGACGCGATGCTGTGGCGATACTACTAACAGTGTGAGCAATAATAAATTACGACTATCTCTCTTTCGCGACTTTTTCGCTCTGCTGCGCCTTGGGTTCAAAGTCCATTAAGGTTAGGTTGATGTGTCGCCTACTGTACAATGGGATGTGTTCTGAGGAATTGTTCGAAATGATGCCCACGGCTACTTTCTACCATCGCACCGCTCGCCATCGGCAGGGAATTCATTCTCACACTCACACAACCAAAATGGTCGAGTACAGTATGGTTTCAGAAAAACTTCCTCCCGCGAACGTTTGGGTTGTGTAATGAGCTCCTTGCTAAGGTTTTTTCTTAGGACTACAGTAAAGGGTTCTTCAAGAAAACAGTTATTGGATTATTGAAGGGTCGGCAACATGTAAGTGATACCCCTGGTGTTACAAGCGTCCATAGGTAACGGTGACCTCTTACCATCAGGCCGACCGTAAGCTTGTTTGCCAGCTTAGTGGTATTAAAAAAAAAGATATCTTGTGTATATTTCGAATATAACGATTATGAATATCGCTATTCTTTTTATAACAATCAATATTTTTATGAACGTAAATTAAATAATCTAATATATACTGAGACGGTAAGGTTAAGACTTGGATTTCCTTAAATTTATCTTTTAAAGAGTGTCTGTGGCATAGACTGTGCTTGAATAGCCCTAATAAACTGAAAATAGTTTAAAGGACAATTATAGGTCCGATCCCGCTATAACTTGATTGACTTTAATTTTTGATCTGTTGACACTCCTTTTTTGTTGCTACTGATATTGTCAATGAATTTTGAATGTCATGTCATGTAAAATTTCCAGGACATGCGATTCGCGCATCAGTTGGAGGGTATCTACGTTCTGTGTGGGCTGATGCAGCATCGTGAAACCAGACATCATCTTGTCAAATATGTCTTCTTCAATAAGATCACGTTAGTACTGCTTATGAATGTAGAATTATTGTAGTTTTCCAGATGATTTAGTCAATATTATCATAGTGATAATTTTGTACGCCATACCCTGTGCCCGAACTTCGATTACAAGTCATTCAAGTACACTGAAAATGTTATCGTAACTAATAACCATTTTAAAGAAATGGACCTTGTATTTTACACCATAACAATGTCTATAGGTAACTTTTTGCTTTAAGATAGTCAAGGTGTTCCCTACTCAAAAAGTAATGTCTTAGGTAGGGACAGCAACTTAAGGGTATTTTCATACATAAATAATAATACCATGCCCGTTTCCCAGAGGGGTAGGCAGAGATAAAACCGAGTCTATGGACGCTTGCAACACTAAGGGAGTCACTCGTGCGTTGGCGTCCCTAAAAAAACTCTAATAAACTCTTACTACTTGAAGGACCCCATATTGTAGTCTTTAGAGGAACCTTGGCAGGGAGCTCATTCTACGACCTTAGCGTTCGCGAAAGGAAGTTTCTCTGAAGCCGCTCTGTACGTGACAATTTAGGTTCTAAGGTGTGCGGATGAATGATGATGTATATATTAAACTGGTCTGCAGGTTTGACAACTTTTTGAATGTGAAGTGTCCTGATGATGCTGTGGTGCGTACTATTGTCCGGAAGCCCTGGTGGCAGCGTCCTACGTCTGTGCAGGGAGAGACAGACCCTATATGCGCTGGTAATATATTTGATGATTAAGTTCTTTTTGAAATGGCAAAGTATCTAAAAAAGAAATATTTGTTGTTAAAGCAAATTCCGACAACGTCTAACATTCAGAGTACTACGACCAATCCTACTGGCTGGCTAGACAGCTCCTGAATGTGTGAAGACGTAGCGTTCAGTCCCCCGTTTCCCCGCGCACCGCACCTTACCATTGCTCTCTGAAGACTCCTTCGATGGCCGACTGTATATGAAAGAAATGAATATTAAGGCTGTGTATTAATATTACATTTAATACATACAGTACATTTTCTTTTATGTAATAAACTTTGTTATTTTTAGAAATGGCTGAAAAGGGCATTGTTAGACGCTCGTCCTTCTCACCCGCTAGAGGTAAGTTAAGTAGGTATTTAATCCACACGCGCTTAGAATAATAACAAAAATAATAATTTTTGGACATATCATAGGCCATCTGGTCCCAAACTAAGCAAAGCTTGCATTATAAAAACCAAATAACGGATATAAATACTTTTATACAAGACAAACACAAATCCTTATCACATAAATGTTTGTCCAGGGTGGGAATCGAGCCCACCCCCTCTGCACAGCAGTCGGTCAAACTTCCAACAAGGCTGCGACTGCTGCGAGGGACTCAAATGGGATGTGATATTTTAGAAGAGCCCCGCGTGGACACCCACCCGTTGTAAAGTCGAAAATATTCGCGTTTTAACTGTGGACCCATGCACCGCCATGCCCCACTGGTGGGACCACAGGTAAATATTTTTCCCCATAGTACCATTGCACTAGAGATTATAAATTCCATTATTCGGTTTGGTCATTTCAGTGGGTCTACGGGTAAGTTTAACTATAATGCACTAACTATAAAGGACAGATATAATAAAGATGACAGAAAATGAAAATTTATAAATGAAGATGTAGCCGTTTCTAGTTTAACAGCACTAGTTTTACCCACGGGTAACTGAAAGTTAAAAAAAAAACTTCTACTTGTACTACAACTGTAAAACTTTACAGTTTGATACACAGACACCGACACTTTCAAATTTATTAGTATGGAAGTTTCGAATTTATAATATTAGTATAAGAAGTTTGGGTACAAACCAATCGGAAACTTTCTCCTTTTTTCAAGTCAGTTAATTTTTTTAAATTGAAAGTTAAAAAAAACTTCCTTTCTTATCGCTGACCCACCGCCATGTCATACTGGTGGGACCTCAGGTAATTATTTTTCCCCGTAGACCCACTACTTTACAGTGGGCCCACAGGTAATTGAAAGATAAAAAAAAACTTGCTTACTTATCGCTGACCCACCGCTATGATCCCCCTATTTTTCCCCGTAGCCCTGCTGCTTTACAGCGGGCTCTCGGTTAACTGAAAGTTAAAAAATACTTAGTTTCACTTCACTGGTATGCAAAAGAAAATGAAACCTCTGCATTTGACTTTTTTTTGATTTTTGAACGTAACTTTGTCACTAAAAAAAAATTGGAACAGAATTTACTTTGGGTAGGTGCATTTTTTATTGATTTGTTTTAAATTTTTTAAATATTCTTATATATTTCTATATAGTTTTTTTAACTTTTTTTTGGATGACAGCTGTCAAACTAGAAAGGGCTATATCTCCTTAAAACTATTGATCGTAGACTAGTAGTTTCAATACTGAAATAATAGATCTCACCAAACCTTTATTTCGGATGACAGCTGTCAAACTAGAAAGGGCTATAACTTCCTAACTTTTGATCGTAGACTAGTCAAAGTGACAGCTGTCAATGATAGAGGCTACTTATTTGCCTTTTTTCACACTAAATCCTCAAGGTTTCGTTTTTTCTTGTTTTAATTTCCTTTTTTTTATTTTGTAGGAGGACTTACCGAAATTCTTAACCGAATTTTCCACTACTACCACGGCCTGTGTACACAACGTAGGCGTGTAATCCCCACCGACCAACTGACTAGTTGTGCCGTGGGGAATTTCAAACGTTATTTTATCCACGGCAGAATTACTAATAATATAAGAGATAGTATTATTTTTTTACAGTTAAACCTTTATTTACAGTTGAACTAATCCTGATGAATGTAATATACGTTAGATCGTATCAAGATCTTCTTAACTGTTGATCGTAGGCTAGTAGTTACTCTACAGAAATGATGGATCTTACGATATTTATTTGGTTAACAGTCTAATTAGAAAGGGATATATCTCTGAAACTGTTCATAAAAAATGACACTTCCCGACATCAAAATGTGACATTATATAGCCTATATAGATATTCATCCGCAATAAAGATAATGATGAGATCTATTATTTCTTTGAAAAAACTACTAGTCTACGATCAATAGTTAGGAAGTTATAGCCCTTTCTAGTTTGACAGCTGTCATCCGAAATAAAGGTTTGGTGAGCTCTATTATTTCAGTATTGAAACTACTAGTCTACGATTGATAGATTTACGGAGATATAGCCCTTTCTAGTTTGACAGCTGTTATCCAAATAAATATTTTGAAAAACATTGAAAAAAGTAAAAAAAACGATATAGAAATATTTAAGAATATTTAAAAAAATTAAAAAAAAATCAATAAAAAATGCACCTACCCAAAGTAAATTCTGTTTCTTTTTTTTTTTAGTGACAAAGTTACGTTGAAAAATCAAAAAAAGGAAAATGCAGAGGTTTCATTTTCTTTTGCATACCAGTGAAGTGAAACTAAGTATTTTTTAACTTTCAGTTAACGCTGAGCCCGCTGTAAAGCAGCAGGGCTACGGGGAAAAAAAGGGGGGTTGTAGCGGAGGGTCAGCGATAAGAAAGCAAGTTTTTTTTTATCTTCCAATTACCCGTGGGCACACTGTAACGTAGTGGGTCTACGGGGAAAAATAATTACCTGAGGTCCCACCAGTATGGCATGGCGGTGGGTCAGCGATAAGTAAGCAAGTTTTTTTAACTTTCAATTTAAAAAAATTAACCGACTTGAAAAAAGGAGAAAGTTTCCGATTGGTTTGTACCCAAACTTCTTATACTAATATTATAAATTCGAAACTTCCATACTAATAAATTTGAAAGTGTCGGTGTCTGTGTATCAAACTGTAAAGTTTTACAGTTGTAGTACCAGTAGAAGTTTTTTTTTAACTTTCAATTACCCATGGGTCCACTGTAAAGTAGTGGGCTTACGGGGAAAAATAATTACCTGCGGTCCCACCAGTAGGGCATGGCGGTGGGTCCATGGTTGAATTGTCGCATCATATTTTGTTATATTGTCACAAATAAATTACTGTTAAATTTAAGTTTAAATTAGTATAATTACTTTTTAGTATAGTTAATACTTCACCGTCTAAAACTCTCATTTTAATTTACTTTGAAAAAAGTCCATCCCCTCGCAAACTCGCAATACTTGTCTTCAAAGTGGCTATCTTCTTTTCTTTCGCGCTACTTTATCTCTATGGTCCTAAGGACATATGCACATCAAGTGGCTAAATTAACGGGTGTGGGTTCGATTCCCGCACAAGACACACATTTATTATTTGTGTTTTTCTTGAGATTGTTTGTTTTCTACTTTTTTTATGTATGTTTTTACCTAAAAAAAGTAATATATATGTACATATTTGTATTTGTAGCTGGTACCCATAACACGAGCTTTGCTTACTTTGGGACCAGACGGCGCTACTGTGTCTGTCTAAAAATATTAATTTAATATTTATTTATGTATTAAATAAAGGTTGTAACATAACTTGCCAAAATTCTAGCCGAAAGAATCAAAATATCATTTAACGTCTCTTTAGAGAAGTACCCAAAACATCCGTCTGTGCAAGAGGATTCTGCAGTGGAGGCGCGATACAGAGAAGACTGTGAAAAAATCACAGAAGCTATAGAACCACTAGAACAAATACAGGTAATAATTCTATATTCTGGCTTATTTACCACTATAGTCAAGCAGTCATATCTAGCTCAAAGTCAGATAGGAACCCAAACTTTTTAATACCAAAATCTGTAAAGTAGTTATCCAGAAACCATGTTTAGCCATGTATACGCCCCGCTGCAGGGCACGGCCTTCAAGTAGAAAAAGGCTTAAGCCATAGTTCACCAGGCCAAATGCGAATTGGCGGACTAGTGGCCAATCGACTGTCAGAGTTATCAAGCCGCCAATTGCAAAATGTATAATGTTTTCCTATGTAAGTGGTGTTTATTCATAAGTATTAGGCTTGAGACATGTTTCAGGGTCTTTTACAAGTTCTAAAAGAAAGGCATGGAATTGGAACTTCGAAATTCAAAGCATGGACCTATATTTTTGATCCGTCCAGTAGGACATGGCTATGCAGGGTGGCTGACGAAGCTGGAAGGATTTTTCACCAGGCTGTTTTATATAGTTGAAAGTCCTTGTAAATTGCATTCACATATGCTCTTACGCTTCTGGTACTGCCATTGCTCATAAATTTTGCACATGCAAGAAGCTGGTGGCCGTCTTGTGTGCCCAGCAAAAGGTATGACTGTTAATCTTAGACTACTGTGCTTGCATGGAGCATTTCACATCCGAGTACGATCATCGGACACAATATTTGCAAAAAAGTGTCGCCATCTGTGTTCCTGCTGCGTGTGAAATAGCTCATTTTTTGTCCCTAATATTATATGGCCAAGTGGCTTGCTTCCATCATAAAATGCAGCTGTTTTTCGTAATTCCTGCTGTTAATAGTTAATACTCGTATGCTTACCTTAGTTTCCAAGTCCTCATTCTGGTTCATGACTTATCTCACTCTCTACGGCTTACTCTGCGATTTTTATTTCGTAAACCTGTAGCCTTATTCTGAAACCAGTTTCAATCGCAGAATCCTAGTGCGGTCGAGAAATTTGCATATAAATTTGAGAGTCTACTCTTCTCCTCCTTTTTTTCCCGTGTATGACTAGTACAGTGTGGCTGATGCAGCCATTACTGCTCCACCTGAATTTTGGGGCGAGACTCCAACGCCCAACGCTCAGGAGCTTGGGTTGTCGCTCTTGGGGTAGTCCTTTCGACCGGCGTGAGCCTCGAACCCGAAGGTGAGTCAGTGCCAGTACCTACTCCTAGAACAGCTTAAGCGCTTGAGACAATTTGTAATTATAATGGCCAGTCATACAACTAAAATTCGTTAAAATTAATAAGTTTAGTTGGTTTCAGCAAATTTTTTTATTTTTTATACAAAATGCGTATTTGTTGATTGCCGTTGAATTGTTAGCGAAAAATTTGGTACTTTATAAGAGAAAAGAAAATTAAAGTGTTACCATAAAAATTTAGTTTATTACCATAAAGACAATAAATGAGTGCCATGGAAATGATTTGAGGTTTCTTAAGGCCACGGAAAACTATTCTGTATTGACAGTTGGAGTTCTTGCTGATGTTGCTGGATAATGCTGACGGTACCAACATTGTACCTTCAACAAGGAAAATTTTTCTAGAGAAGTTCCGTAGATATATCATGGACAACAGCATATTGGATATGGTAAGATTTTAATTTACCAAAACTTAAAGATAGAAATAATAATATATATAAGTATCTACCTAGTCAGCTTGTCCCTTTTGACTCGGTTCAACGACGGGCTGTGAGAATCGTCAACGATCCCAAACTCAGAAGCCGTATCAAACCCTTAAATCTGAGGAGAGACTTTGTCTCCCTGTGTGTGTTCTATACCGCTTGTATAATAGGATGTGTTCTGGGGAATTGTTCGTTTCAGAGAAACTTCCTTCCACTGTGACCTGGTAGCTGCGTCTTCAAATACCCGTTCTTGTAATTTTTTCTATACCACTAAGGTGACAAGCTAAAAGTCCGCTTGATGCTATAAGCGGTCACCGCAGCCTATGGACGCTTGTAACACCAGGGGCCACACTCACTTCCGTCCTTACAAAAAACCTTGTCAATATACGGGAGGAAGTTCCTCTGAAACCGCACTGCACGTGACTATTTAGGTTCTCAGGTGTGAGGATGAATTCCTTGCTGATGGCGAATTGTCCATAATTCAAACACGTCATGTGTAATATTGGGCAAATCTAAACATAATTTTGATGTACTTAAGTAAATTATTTAAGCTTTTTCTGGTCTAAAGTATGGGGTTCTTCAAAAAAGAAGTTATTGGATTTTTGAAGGGTCAGCAACGCGCGAGTGATACTTCTGGTGTTGCAGGCGTCCATAGGCCACGGTGACCGCTTACCAACAGGGGGACAATGTGCTTGTTTGCCACCTTAGTTGTATAAAAAAAAAATCCATTAGGGCTCTTGTAGATAACAACGGACGCATGACGAATCAATACTAATATTCGGCGGTTCGTCATCTGGTAGATGTACACTTATTATAACCTATACAACACTGCACGCGGTTCGTTCATTATTCGTCCGTCGTCGTCGAGAGTCGTCTACAACAGCTCTAATACATTGAATGACAGTGCTTTTGGGAAGAAGAAGAACAAAGGCAATGTTCTTTCTTACTCTTTATTCTGTCCTTCGCAAAAATACGTGGTTGGCACTCCAAGTGTTGTGATAGCCACCATATTTTTATAACATGAAAATGGTAGAAGCATTCTTTCTAGAGACTATTCAACATTTCCCGGAACTCTCCCGCCATCTCGTGGTGTTGCCATGCGCGACTGCTGTCAGCCATCTTGCGACTTTGGCATGAAAACCCTTTTGGACAAACAACCAAAAGGTTAGTAGTCTCTTGAACTTATTTTTACTTATCAGTTATTATCTATATGGCCACATAATATCTATCTACAAGGCCAAGGCTCGGAAGTTTGTGCCAAGAATTCACAGTACTTTTATGAAAGTAAAATTTACTGTGATGATTATTTCGAATGCTTTCAAAGATTTGTCTGCTGCACAGACTGTTAGTGACGTGCATGTAGGGCGGTACTGTCAAGTGTATACCACGATGGCAGCGCTGGATACAGAGGGGGGGCCACGGTGGCCATGCCCCCCACCCCCTTTTATCGTTAGGTCACAATTCGATCGATTAAAATTATTTTACTGCAGTCTCACCAAGGGTTAGGCATAGAAGTGCTAGAACCCAGAGCCGTAAAAACTGATAAAAAAGAAACAATTACTGCCGAGGAGTCACCCATGACAGGTCATTCTCATTCGTTCGCTGGCTTTGTCACAATCTCCCCTTAATGAAATCTTGTATCCGCCCCTGCACAATGACCTTGGTATATCTTTTGCAAGGTACTGGCATGCTGCGAACCAATGAAGTATATACTGGTTTGGTAAATGTATCGTTGTGTGTCATTTATTGGCAAATCTCATTATCTGTAATGATGCTGATATAGGCTATAGGATACTTAGTTTTTGTGCAAATTTTGTAGCAAAACTACAGCATCTGTTTAGGACTGGAAAAAATATATCTTATAAAACTTGCTTTTGTCTTGAGCCATACCTTACTCGGTGATTTTCATGTATTGTTTTTATTTAAAAAAAATAATAATGAGAAAGAAGAGAATGAATTTTTGTTCTTACACTCGGTGCAAATTCATGGTTGATGTAGAAGTCGTTTAAATCATTTGAATTTTTGAAGTAAAAACTTCTTTAGCTGCGCTGTGCAATTTTTTGTGATGGGTAAAAACTGTTAAACTCGCGTCAGGTCACGTGTCCTGATCGAAAATTCGTAAGATGTCACTCGCGTTAGGACACTTGACCTTTATTTACATTAGGTTAGTTTTTATATTTAGTATATGGCGATTATGAGTAGTACAGGGAGGTTGGATATGGGATTTTAATTCTATGACAGATTAATTATACAACGTCAAAAAAGTAAATAAACAAAAGTTATTATTTTTAATAAATAAATATGGATAAGAAGTGATGGGAAGTAAATAGCGAGTATGTTTTCACTTCTGCCGGCACTCCCGGAGTGCAACCCGTTTTAATCATCTAATGCATTAACTATATACTTTAATAAAAAATTCAATCATGTGACTGCAAAGCTGTAAAAACGTTGATTTTCGTACAAAAAAAATATAAACTTGACAGGTGTCGTGTCGATATGGCATAAGTTACTTATCTAAGGCTACAATGTAGGGTAAAAAGGCGTAAATACAACGTTTTTGTGGCAATTTTGTGGCCAAACTGTAACATCTGAAGAATTGAATAAAAAATATGTTAACTTGTTTCTATCAACTGCATTACCGGACTAAAAGATTTCCTTTTATTGTATTTAATGCTACAAAAAATCTGAAAGTGACCATTGTTTTAACACGTGTGCAAGTTTTTAAAGCTGGTTTCGCATTAGGTTTTTCTGAAAGTCGGTTAAATAATAAGAACTGGTTATTTTCTAGTGCATTGACTGTAAGTTGTAGCCAAAAGTCAACAATGTAACTACAAAACGGTAAATACGTTAAATTTCATACAAAAAATGTTAAGTTTCAAGGCGTCATTAAAATATCTCATATATATGTATAAGACATTATGTAATGAATTTTAGTAAAATAACATGCACATAGTTATTGTTTTAGAAATTAGCTTTCTGGCCTATATCGCCCTCTTAAGAAGTATGTTACAAAGACGTCTAATAGTACATAATGAATATGACATTGTATAATGGTTCTGGTCATATCACCATCTTGTGTGGTTTATTTGTTTTACAAATGGAAAACGTTATTTGTAAATTTGTTTTATAGTTTTCCAGTGCCGCATTTACCACCGAAAACGTATATTGACGGGGAACTGGATTTCTACAACGTGGATCGTTTGGGGGGTGTCTTGCCTTTTTTAGTTCGAACTTTGAGGTAAGTAGAGTTTGCTACCTTAGAATTTAAGTGAATTTTCCATTTATTTTTGACATTTAGGGATCAAAAACTGTGTAATTTTGTAGACATGATCTCAAGCTGAATATCTGTATCTATGGTTTATCAAAATCCTAAAAAAATATTTTGCTTACTCAAAAACCTTAATTGAGATCATTTGTATGAAAAACTAGAATCCTCTATAAAGATTAACGTAAACAATTTAAAAGAAAACTGGCACACTGCAGACCTAGATATTTATTACTAGATCATGTCTTCAAAATTTCGTAATGTTTGATTAGTAAGCGTCAAAAATAAGTGGAAAATTCGTTTGTATGAAGCACGCTGCGAGGCGCCGCGAATCGTATTCTCTTAAACATGAAACACTATTTAGCTCAGTGGGTAATGACCTGCCTGGTGAACCAGGGAGCGTGGGTTATAGTCCCATCCTCGTTATGGACAAACATTTATGTTTGTCTTGAGTGTTTTCTATGTATAATACTTTTCTACTATTTTGAGTAACGAATTGCTTTTTTTCGTATACTAAAAACATCCATACTTGTAACAAAATTTCATACAATCATCAACATAAAAGGCGTTTCACCAGTTCCTAATTAACACCAATAATTTGTTTTCACCAAAAGTTTAGGTTTTAAATTCACGACATTAATATAGGACCACCTCGGACGTAAACGCTTTTAAATAAAAAAAATAATTTTGCAAACCTGTCTGTATATGACTGAGTTATGCCCGAACATACATAAAAAAAATATAAACATCCGAATTGAGAACCTTTTCCTTTTTTTAAGTCGATTAAAAAGAAAAAAAAAAAGCGTTCAATTAAAAAATTGGTCAGTGTTAGCCCTAAAACTTTATTATTACGGCGAATTTATTAAACCTGCTTACATATTTGTTACAACACAGATCACAGACAGATGCAGTTTGGCAGACTGTGTGAATTTAGATTATATGTAATTATTTGTAATTAATAAATAAAAAAAAAAGTTGGTAACAGGGAACAGGTGTCGAAAATACTGTTCTCCCTGTTACTTAATGACTCAAAATACAGTGTCTGCAACCGAAATATTTATGTATGCTGATGACGTTTAGTAGTCTTGACAGCCACCATGGTGGACCAACTGGAAAATAAGTTGAACTATACTACGACTCAACTAGCGAAGTAGTTTAAAATAAACAGATTATCCTTAAACTTGAAAAAAATATACTTACATTTTAATCTAGTTAGGTCGTTCATATATGTATAGAGGCATTAACGTCTCAGTCTCAGTAAATAACATGAATATTGTGGTGGCAACGAACTTTTTAGGTTTTTGAGTGGACTCTGGCCTTAAATGGGACAAGCACATAGACGGCCTAAGCACGAAAGATGCATGCTTTGCGCTGCGCCGGAGTCAGTGCTATTTTGCCACAGTACATTCATTATTGCAATATGGCGCAGAACTGTGGAGGCGCGCTGCTGATTGGTAGCGGTCGTTCCGAATGCAAAAACGAGCCGTCATGGCAATAGTAGGCATACCCCCAGAAATTTCTGCTAAAGCTTATTTAAGAGGCTTGGAATTGTGACCTTGTTATCCATCTATTGTTATCATTAAGGTGGCATTGTATATAAGAACCAATTTGAAAGACTACACCACGCATAGTAAGATACACACACACGACACTAGAAACGCCCGAAAGCTTACTGTGGTATAGTATTATATAATCTGTGCTGTGGTACACCTCAGCCTTAATTAATCGTGTAAACACACGCATGTAATGGGACTAGGGTTGCCAACTATACTGTTTTGAACAGTTTTATATAGTTTTTGAAGTGAAAACTTCTTTAGCGGCGTTGTGCACTTTTTTTGGTATGGGTAAAAAATGATAAACTCGCGTCAGGTCACGTGTCCTAATCGTGGAAATTCGTAAGACGGAAACCGTAATGCCACGCCTATTATAATTTTTATTTTTAGTATTCGCGATTATGAGTAGTACAGGGAGGTTGGATATGGAATTTTAATTCTATGACAGATTGCGATGTCAAATATACTACGTCAAAAAAGTAAATAAACAAACATTATTATTTTTTGACAATGTCAAAGACATGTCTTGTGACATATTTGAGTGTTAAGCGCGAATCGTATGTAAAGGTTTTCACTTCTGCCGGCACTCCCGGAGTGCAACTCGTTTTTTTTTTTTCACTAAATTATACTTTTTACTGTTGAACAAAAATAAAGTTTACAAAATACTGTTTACATTTATTTAGTCAGAGGGCGTTCACTGCTCAGTGCAGCGCAGCCACAAACAAATCACACTGAGTTTCTGAACGGATCTGTCAATGTCAAATATTCAAGGGCGCGTTCGTTTTGTGATGCAGAATCACTATTTTCATTACCTGTCCGTTTAGCATTGGTATCAAAAATATCAAAATTTTAGTATCATCTGTGACAAACTGTCATGCGTTCGTTTACGATTTTTTTTTTATTTTTGTCACTTTTGCCACCGAAAAATGAAACTTTAGAACCATGTCTGGAGGTGGGGTTTTTGTGTTAATCTGTCAAACTGCCTATACATATTCATTGTTTATGGTAGTGTGTGTGTGCGTTTTATCGTAGTGTGTGTACTTACGTCAATCGATCGTTTTGCAAAATTAGAAGTAAATAATTTAACTATTTTAGATGTTTATTACATTATGACTGGTTTAAAGACTGAGTTAAGTCAAAGAAAAAATGACAAATATTTTGGCCATGAAACAAAAAAAGTATAAAATACTATTACAGAGTCTTCCCAAGAAGTTTTTAATATAACTATTAATAACTTCATACTTTTTTATTGATGAGGCTAATTTGTATTTAGAGAAATGGTTAGATTTTATTCAGACTAACTGGCTTTTTTTAATTAGCTGTTTGTCATTGAAGTCTTCGGTCACATCTGATCACTTTGAGAAAATTATAGATAATCTAAATTTCTATAGAGTCAATATTGGTATGGATGATTTATATTCAGAATTAACAAATTTCAAAGTTATTTATGAAAAAATATCAGAAGACAAAGATTTTCTTGAAATGTGTACTGGCCAAAAGTGGAGCCATTTATTAGTAAACACTTCAGAAGAATTTAAAAACATAACTAAAATTGTCTCATATCTACTTTCTGTTGCCGCCACCTCAGCATTTATTGAAAGAGTTTTTTCAGTAATGAATGCTTAGTGGCGGAAAGGTAGAAATAGAGCATCTATTAATTTAATAAAAAATAAGCTCCTCATTTATTTTAATTTCAGTTATAATTGTGATGAGGCGTATGAAGTTTTTAAAATCGGCCAAGTGCGAGTCGGACTTGCGCACAAAGGGTTCCGTACCATTATCTATAAAAATGGCAAAAAAATCATGTTTTTTGTATGGGAGCCCCCCTTAAATATTTTTTTATTTTAATTTAATTATTTATTTTTAAAGTGACTATATAACTATATATTCTGTGAATATTCTAAGCGTCTACCTGTTGCCGTTATCAATATCGAGCAAAATCGAGCAAAAAAATAACTTTTGTTGTATGGGAGCCCCCTTAAATATTTATTTTATTGTTTTTTTTATTATTTGTTGTTATAGCAGCAGCAGAAATATTTCTTCTGTGAAAATTTCAACTGTCTTAACTATCACGGTAAATGAGATACAGCCTGATGACAAACGGATGGACGGACGGACGGACAGCGGAGCCTCAGTAATAGGGTTCCGCTAATTACCCTTTGGGTACGGAACCCTAAAAAAGATTGTAAATTAATAAATTAGCGAGAAGCTCTAAAAAATATGTATTTAAAACAATAAATAAATAAAATACTGTTTAATATTCTTCATAGACCTAAATATACTTTATTTCTAGTAAAAAAAGTTGGCAACCCTAAATGGGACCGACAGTTTTTTAAAAATGCCAGTTCGTCATCATTCAATCATCGCATCTCCCAACATAGCACGTTCTCTAAGGCGGTGGCTTGTTGACCAAACGTTTTATAGTTATGACGAATTTTTGAATGCTCATAGTTAAATTAATATGGCATATATATAGTTATTTTGGACATATTATTAGATTAGTTTATGATTTTAGTATTAACCCTCTGCAACTGACGTGGACTTATTTTCTCAATTTTGCTGACGTGGTAGTCTGGCAGACGTATTTCCACATTAAAGTACTTATTACAATTTGACATGTAGACCTGTTTTATTGGATTTAAAATAAAACTTGAATATCAAAAGATATAATTAATGAACAATAAACGAAACAAAACTCGTGTATGCATAAAAACAACCTTTATTACAAGTAGCATAAAACAAACAGAAATTTCAGTCCAAATCTCAAAAATTGCCATAACAATTATTAAACATCTTTTTAATAAAATTCTGAATAGACATTAATTAATCAATATATAAAAATAAAAATTCATAAAATTTTATCTTGACATCTAAAGTTATACAGCCTCGAAGTGTTACAATTTTTGTTGACAAAATACAAAATTAGCAAATACACGCTCATGTGTGTCTTCCGCGACTGCTCCCGCCGCACTGACGCGTGTAACGTTAGGAAGGTACTAAGAACGCGGGAAACGAAACTAAACATAAAATTTTTGGAGAAGATTTTCTACTTTATGGTGTCTGTGGGACTACCACGTCAGCTGCAAAGGGTTAATTATATTTTTATTTGTGAATTACAGTACCTACCTTACCATTATTATTACCATTTTATGTTGAAACTTATTATATATTAAAAATGACATATAGCTAGGTTTACCAAAATAAATCTTATATGATTATAAGGCCAACTTCTCACAAATGTGTTTTTTAGCTTTTGATTATTTTTATTGTAAATTTGTACATGAATAATATCTTGTTGATAACACTGCACTATTCTTCTTTATGCAGACAAGACCTTATTAATGTCCTGGGAGAAGATAATCCTTTCATTCAAAGCTTTGAGCCCAATTACAATAGAGGGGGAGGCATCGACACAGGTGATGTATACTTATCTACCTTAGGTTTAAAAATGATAGTTGATATAACATGAACTTATTTTTGTCTCATTTGTGTGTATGTGGTACCCAAATAAATAAAAAACTTTTCGTTCTAACAAAAATATAAAAGACTTTTGTTGCGAAAGTTGTAGGTATATCAGGGTAGTTGTATATCAGTTTTTACTTGAATAGAAAACAAACTAACACACAATTTTTTTCTTTAACAGTATTTAGTTATTTAACATTTGTCAAATTTCATCCGTGTCAGTTGAGTCTTATATTTTCCACCCACCTTTATAACGATTTTTCAAATATATAAAGTAATAATCTTCGTTGAACAGTTGTATGTCAGTTTTAACGTGAATAGGAAACAAAATGAAAAACTAACAAACAAACATTTCCTTACATAAAAATTATTATTATTTTTATTGATGTTCAATTTTCATACGTATAAATCGAGCCTTATATATCTCGCCACCTTGATATCGACTTTCCGAGGTGATGCCTCCCTTTATTACTAGACGTGTCAGTTTTCCCGGTTATAACAAACTTTACGAGATAAAATTTCTGGAAGACAACCAATTTTTATATTGGATCGTTTAGATATTTTACGACGCGGGTTTTATATAACAAATATATGAGTTTTCTATCGTAATTTACCGATTTTTATAGATTGTTAACTATATTTTATGTGAAAACTGAAATATAATACCTCGATATCATACTAAACATATGAATATATTTTTCTCGAGAGTTACTTTAAATCCCGTCACAGAACAATTGAAGACTTTTAACGTATCATATGGTGTCCCCCCTATGCAATCTGAAAAACAATAGACAATTGAAATATTACATAAATTTTGATTGATTTTTTTTTTAATCAAACTATTTACATTGAAAATCTTGTTTATTTAGTGTTTCAATACAAAACATGTATTTATAAGTTGATACACTATAATGTTATGTTTCGTTTGTGATTTTACAAAGAGTACCTATTGGACGCACGCAATAGAACAGTATTATAATTAGTTTGTAAAGCTAGTTGTAGTTAATTTACTTGACGATTCGAAAGTGTTCTGACGACCTGGTCAGCGACCGTCAATATGGCCTTCGCCACGGTCGCTTGACTGGTGACCTTTAAGTGTACCTCACACATCGATGGGCACTAGCCACTGAGAGTCAGGGGATGTAGCCTAGACTTACCGAAGGCGTTCGATCGGGTCTGGCACCGGGGTCTTCTATCGAAGTTGTCGTTTTACGGACTGCCCGAGAGTTTGTGCAATTAGGTGGTTCCTCTTTTCCAGTAGACCATACGAGCCGTAGTTGACGGTAGTTGCTCTGATAGCATGGACATTAATGCTGGTGTCAAGCTGGGAGCGGGGCTCCGTGCTGTCTCCCACACTGTTTTTACTGCATATTAATAACATGTTGGACATCAACAACATGCATTGCTATGCAGATGACACTTCTGGAGATGCCTATGTTATACGGGCCGTGAAAACATCCCCCGTTCCGGTGTGGAGGAAAATCCACGAAGAACTTCGAAAAAAATTTAAAATCGAGACCGCCCTGTCCAATTCAACCCTAAGAAGACACAAGTTTGCGCTACCGCTTTACCGCTAAGAAAACCCATTCACTGAAGTCCCACAATTCCAAAACACAACCCTTACCATCTCCAAGAGCATTGGAATCCTTGGTACTGACAGCTCCAGCGATGTTCAGTTTTAAGATCATTTGGACGACAAAAGAAAAGAGCAAAGCAAAACTTCACCTTGGGCAAAGGTTGATTCTATACAAGTTGCATGTCAGGCCCCCATATGGAAAAAGTTGCGAGAAAATGCATGAATCCATATGAATTAAAAACTTAGTATACGATAAACATAAATATTATATGGATTACGTTTAAATTGATATTTTTATTGTTTCTGGATCAAAAAAATAGAGAAATATTTATTGTACACAGTTTGCGTGTCCTCTTGTGTTTAACTCTAACCTCTGCCCACAGGTGTGAGCGACTTGGCTGCGGGATCCCCTGGACTGGCTACATTACCCCAGGTCATATCCTCAATGGCGAGGTTTATGCACACGCCTGTGACTACTTTGCCCAATAGGTGAGATAAATAGGTGTTGAGCATTTCCATTAGGCAGACCGCAAGCTTGTTTGCCACCTTAGTGGTATGAAAAAATTTATATCTATTTAATATATCTAAAAAGGTCCCAAGTTCGATTCCTGGGAGAGGCAACATTGTTAAACTAATATTGTTTCAATTTGTAAATTTGTCAAGTTGTCTCGAATCTGGTTTGTGCCCGGTACGGGGCGACAGGGTTACCACCTATCACTTTTGTGTTTTGTTTTTAGAAGCATGGTTCACTATTTGCAATAGTGGACATAGGTTATATCTCTGACAATCCCATCGGTGATAAGTATTGTGATGGTATATTATGATTAAATTATTGATAAGTCTCTATTTATTCCTTAGGTTTTCTGGGGTTCTGTACTAAAATTGTAAAAAGTTTTTCGTTATGGTGAGATTTTTGTCGGTTCTTCGGTCTGTTAGTTTGTCTGTATATCACAGGTGTTTTGTTCAGGAAATACAAATGCTTACAATTTTATATACATTGATATAGCTTGACTTTGAAATGAACTAATTTGTTTAATAGCTTAAACCCACTTGAACATAGATCTTGACTTAGATATGCAGCGTATTTTTATGGGGGCACCGAGCTTCTGGCGCTTATTAATTGAATTAACCTTCCGTGATATATTTACGCCGTTTACTGAGGGTTTATTTTGTTTTTAGCGATAACTTTGATTATTTTTTTTTCTATTAAAAAAGAAAAGGTAATCATGTCCTTTAGTACTAACGTTACAGTTGGGGATCGAAAAACGCAATTATTTCGCTATATCCGAAATATGTGGATTTGTCATATTTTATTGTATCATGTAAGACGATTGTAGAATTTTCAATCATTTTAATTAAATATTTAAAAGCTCCGTCAGAACTACTGGAGAGACAGCCCTTGCCCTCAAAGGTACCAGATCAATGATGCCGGGCGCTGGAGCTATTGACATCAGGATTGCATATCTGAGACTTTTCGATGGATTGCTGGCTCTATACCATGGATCGGCTGTCAAGTATGCTGAGAAGGTAACTACTGTATTTTTTATTATTACCCTACTGATATTATAAATGTGAAAGTTTGTATGTCTGGATGGATGTTTGTTATATGGCATACATATAGGTTAGGTCCTGGAATAGCATATAGGCTACTTTTTATCTCGAAAAATTCAAAAGTTCCCGCGGGAATAACTATAACAGAGTTTAAAGAACAATAGATGTAGCTATAGCCTGCTATAGCAAACTTCATTAGTATAATTAAGGAGTTACACGCCGATAACCGAATTCAGGGCGAGCGGAGCCGCTGGAAAAGTCTAGTATTACAGGGGCCCAGGTCTCTCTCTAGGGAAAGAACGCGTAAGCTTCAGTCAACCACGCTGGTCCAGTGTGAATTGGCAGATGCTGTCGAGCTAGTGATCGACTGTCACAGATTTCAAGCCTTCTGACTTAGCTTACCGACATCATTGACAACAGCTTAACGAGATTACAAGAAGACCAAGAAAAAATAATAAATATTTATTACCTATTGATTTGTATGGTGTTTAGTTAGTTATAAACAAAAGAGTATTTTTGGACATTACAAGCAGCGCCGTGTGGCCCCAAAGTGAGCAAAGATTGTGTTACGGTTACCAGACAACGGATACAAATACATATTTATTACTTTTTTTTTCAACAAATAATATTTTATCTTCCTTGGTTTTTTTCATATTTTATTCTTATTCAGGAATCTATGAGTGGGTACGTTCGAAGTAATTGATCGATGTGAATGGTAATTTCGACCAATGCCATAAAATACAGGCCGTTTCTTTCATAATTCAATGGATCCTTGGCTCAAAAAGGTGATTTAACAAAAAATCTTTGAATGCAGTTTTACTAATGCATTGTAGAAAATAAAGGAATGTTTCCTTTCAGTAATATTTGCTATCATCAACATTTATGGTACTGTAGAGGTTACGACCTCTCGATAGGTTAAAAGGAAGTAGAAATGCTAGCGAACGTCTCATCGCAGTAAATACTTTATCGTGATATTACGAAGCTGTAAACCGTCTTACCATCAGATAGTTTCAATAAAAACAATGGGAACGCCGGTTTGTTCCTTTTTCCAAAGGATGACATTCAAGTGTTCAATATAAACCTGGAAAGTCTTGTAAATATGGAGGGCCGATTCCTGTATTTTACCAGGAAGCCCTAAGGTATTATAGAACGGTTCTTTATAGTCTGTAGAATCAACGTCAAGACACTCCTGTGTCACATATCTGCGAATATCTTACAGTATAAATAAAAATAATGCACCTTATCATGTAACGCACGAGAAAACCTATCATAAAGGTTGTCCTTGAAAACCAAGGAAATTGAGAGCTAAGATACCTTTGTATAATATAATTCTAATAGGATAGGAACACAACATGTTTGTAAGTCGAATCAGATTATGAAAGAACAAAAAGAAAATACAAAAGATGTAATACGCCTAATTTCATTGAAGCAGATAGCTCCCGTACCTATAGGTATATTTTCTAAAATAAAGCAGGAATACGCCGCGCCCCCACTCGCTGCAGTACCTACTTCCTTTCAACCACGTCCTTTATTTTCCATTCTGTATATATACTCCCAAGTTGATGCGTTGTTTTTTGTTTATATAATGTTCCTATAATATGTAATAAGTACATCTTTCTCTAGAATGTACAACGCATTGAAAACACAACGATGTACGACACTTTTTGATAGCACTGAAGAATAAAGAATTATAAATTTACTAGTGCAGGATTTCAACGGCAAGTCCCTTTGACTCCCTCGCAGCCTTGTTGGTAGTGTGGCCGGCTGCTGTGCAGAGGATATGGGTATGATTTCCGCATCGTACAAACATTTATGTGACAGACATTTGTGTTTGTCTTGAGTCTGGGTGTATTTATGAATGATATGTATGTACTTACAAAAAAAGTAATATATATGTATTTGTATCCGTTGTCTGGTACTCACAACACAAGTTCTGCTTACTTTGGGGACAGACGGCGCTGTGTGTTATGTCCAAAAATATTTATTTTTTAAATTATCAAAAAAAAAAGGACTCACATTTCATGATTCCAAGTAGCCTGTGTCCTTCCCTGGGACTCAAACTATCCCCATGCCTAATTTGCCCGCGGTACCACCCGCCCTAAATTGTAGGATAGGATAAAAGGAAGGATTTCAACGGCAATTCCTCAATTCCATGCTCAAACTCCATGCCAAATTTCATACCAATCGGTACAGCGGTTTAAGCGTGAAGAGGTAACAGACAGGCAGAGTAACTTTCGCATTTATAATATCAGTATGGATTTCTTATGTTTCAATCCTAAAATCAGTCAGTGACATATCACGACTTCTTCTTTTTACTTAAGTCTAACAGTAATTTGGCCTTAACCGTATGCAAATATCTTTTCTTATAGTTGTGTGAATTGAGAGACAATCAGCTCGACATGGCCGACTGTCTCCATGACATCGACAATCGCATTGCCTCAGTCGCTATGGAAGTGCATTCTACTTCAGGTTAGGCATTTGTAGTTTTAGTATATAGACAAAAAAATTAGACACACACACCATTTTATTATATAGACAAAAAAAATAGACACACACACACCATTTTCTAAAGCGCGTAATTTTTTCTAAAGTTTAACGAGAACCATAAAACACCATATCACCAATGACTTTATTCTTTTTAGGTGATACTGAAGCAGATCATATCAAAAAACAGCTTTTGGAGAAAATACTGAAAGAATTAGAAAGATCGAAAGCTGTATATGAGGTAAATTAAACACACAAATACTAAGACTTATGAAGTCCTAGTACATTAATCTTACAAATGCACAAATCTTCATATAATTAAGAAATACATGATATAATTTTTCTTCGTTTGAGACGATGAAGGTTGAAGTTTTCGAAGAAAAATTATCACAAAGGCCTTATCTATGGCTATATCATCAATGTAAATAAATATTTTCTAGCAAAAATGCAGTTAAAAGATCAATCTTAAATCAGAATTGGAATCTGCGACCTTAAGATTCTGTCTAAGTGCTCTACCACTGAGCTATCAAGGTACTGATTCTGATTGGTCCAAATCCTATCTTCATCCGAAAATTTGCTCGTTACGAACATCATGACACACAATTTCTAGGTTTCAGTTTATTATATTCTTCTCCATGCTACTAGGAACTAGGATTACCTTTTGACTGCATCTTAGGTATGAAAATATTAATAGCAAGTAACTTAATATTTATGTTTAGTGAGCTACGGAGAGAACAATGCTTTGTAATTTTTGTGTGATTGAATCCGGAACTAGGAAATTTGCCGAAGAACCAAATTAACCGACATAGATCAGACAGTTAGCAAGTTGACGTGCCAGTGGGTAAATAGAACCGATAACTGATAGGTAAGAAAGGATTTACAATGAGAACCATGGATCAGATGACGCAGTGTGGGACCAGTTGGGCAGTCGCAGGAAGCCTGTGGAGCAGGCGACTCAAAGACGGCCGTTGTGGAGATACATGGGAGAGGCCTAAATTCAGCAGTGGACGTCTTAAAAAAGAATCTCCGGTGGGAGCCACGAATCAGGTGATGTCGCATGAGACGGTCTCCTAGCATGTGGGCGAGACAGCTGTGGAAGAAGGCGGCTCAAAATCAGCAGTTTAGGAGACATATATGAGAGGCCTACATTCAGCAGTGAAAGCCTTCTGGATGAGACATTGAATACGAATGTAACCGACTAAGAGAAGAGGAAGATGTTTACTGCAGAACGTAGGCCTCCCCCGTATGTCTCAACAACTATCGGTCCTAAGCCGCCATTGGTTTACTGTGCCTCTAACCAGGTCTTCTATTCAGTAACAAAATTGCTATTATTTCACTTAAAACTAAATTCAATACCTTAAACTAAGTTAAAAAGGTTTAACTCAGTTTAAGGACTTTCTAAAGACTACAGTATGGGTTTCTTCAAGAAAGAAGTTTTATTAGATATTTGAAGGGACGGGAACGCGCGAGTCATGCCCCAGGTGTTGCAAGCGTCCATAGGCTACAGTGACCGCTTACCATCAGGCGGACCGCAAGCTTGTTTGCCACCTTAGTGGGATAAAAAAAAAGTTAACACTATTATTTTTAGGAAAAGCTTGAATTAGGCGCTTTACAAATGGCTTGGGTGATTGGGGCAATATGGACGAAGAAGCGGCAATCAGAACTGTCTAAGCTGTTCGCTGGTACCTTGCACTCGATGAGAATGTCCTCAGATGCAGAATATGAGGCTCATGTACAAGTAAAGCATGATCATTCATTATTTTTATTGATATTCTTAATTTTTTTGTCGTCATGTCACCTATTCTATTCACGATGGGGTGGTTGGAGATATTCTGAACATAAACTGCTGCCTTGAACGGTAAATAATGGCTTGTAACATCCTTGCGATTGTATGATGGCTTTACCGGGGATAAAACAAAGTTGAAATTATTCCCAAATTGTAGCAGTTTGGTTCCCCCTACCGAATATTTAACCCGGAACATTAAACACAGCAGTCGTTTTTAGGGTTTCGTAGGCAAATGGCCAAAACGTTATCTTATAGATTCGTAATGTCATTCCGTTCGTCCGTATTGACACAGCCTTATAATTCTGCTGTCTTTGCATCGATTCAAAATTCAAATTATGTAAACGTAAAGGTGTCTTTTGTTGACCGCCGTACAATTTTGTTAAAAAATAACGAAAAAAAGTTTTGGTAAATTAAAAAATATGCTCAAAATACGGTCATTTTTGTCGCATATTGTGACACAAATAAATTAAAACCTTTGGTGTACTTAGCACGTACGTACGTAGCACACATAAAGGAAAAACTCTGAAAACCGTAAATCTGAGGTTTTAACTTTAAGTGACCGCAGACTATAATTTGATATTAATTTTGAAAAAGTTTGTCAGACTGACAAATTAACGGATTTCGGATTTTTTCCTATATTTGTTTGACCTTGCTTCGTATGAAATTTCATGATTCTAGAACAACAAGAAGTACCCCATAGGTTTTGATTTATTTGTGAATGCCAAAATATCGGACAAAAATGGCCGTATTTCGGCCGTTTTTTTCATAGCGTTGACTTAAAAGCTTAATTTTTTTCAGCCTTAAGGAACCATAGACTTTAGTGTTTGATATTAATTTCAACTTGATACCTTCACGCGTTCCTGAGAAAAAGGGTCTTGACCGACAGACGGATAACAAAGTGATCCTTTTTCCTTTCGACGTACGGAACCCTAAAAAAACACGCAAATAGAGCTGTATAAATACTGTCAACAATAATTGTTTTGAATAAAATCGGTTCGTAGTTTTTTTTTAGATATGTATATTTTTTTAGATTTCTACAGAAAAGTATCTTAATCTGTGTACGACACGCACTTGGCCGTTCTTTTTAAATTAGTAATTATTAAAAATTTATGAAGGCAAATAAAATATAAAATCGTATGAATAAGCTAATATATTAAGCGTGCTAAATCGAATGAGGTAAAGTTTGTCATAAAATTAGTCATAATCGAGGAGCAGGCTTGATTTCAAAGATGGCTGGAAATAATAAGAAGAAGGCATATTTCGGTTTGTATCAAGCCACTGGTGATCCCTTTCTGGGGATCAAAGCCGTGATGGTTTACAATTGTATTACTTAATTAAAACGAAATCTCTTAACTGATACATAAAACATGTTTCAGGTTGCGAGTAAAGAGATTTTGCCAGGAAAAAGCACAATAATTGGTGGAAATAGTTACGCATCTCTACAGTTGGAATACACTTCCAGTTCAGATCAAAGGTTATCTCTTTTGCAATAACTTGCCCTTGCAGTCGCCATTATACGCCCCACTGCAGGGGCACAGGTATACTTTGGTAAAGGACGCTTAGGTCATTCACCGCGTTGGCCCAGTGCGAACTGGCGCTGAAGTTTGTCGAGATAGGTGCTACATGACTGTCAGAGTTTTCAAGCAAGTAAGGTCTCTGAGTTGGCTTAACAACTGCCATCATAATAGGACAACAGCCAGGACCGACGGTTTGATGAGCCGTCTGCAGCATGGTGGAGTTCAGAACAAACAGTCACTTAAATTATCTGGGTACTGATGAAGCTCGACGTTGCTAAACATAGATATATCGATTGACGAGTTCAAATGGATCATGAGCTTTTAAATCTGAACTGGCAAAAAGGGAATAATATTCTATCTTTAGTAGTTCAACTCGCCACTTATTCATGTAAAGTTAATGATGTACACCTTTAGGACAAATATGAGCCTGAACACTGTACCAGAAGCAGCTTGTCACTCAATACTAAAGTGGTTATTAAAAAGAGGCTGTTTGCCCCCACATTAAAATATAGTTATGTATCCGCGTTATCCCCCATCTAGGGAATAAAATCGTGAAGATATTTCTGGAGATCTAGCCAACTTCCTCTTACTATTTTCATCAGAAACCGGTCCATTTCGCGGAAACGCATATGATAATTTCCCATCCGGGGCTTTTATCTGCTCTACAATGTCTTTTAGTCACAGTTCTTACGACATGGGTTTGTGAAGTACCTACCACTACTAGTATCTAAGCTACATCAGTAGATGTTGTCATTTGAGTTCTAGGTTATATTCTGATTTGAAATATTTATATACATATATATAAAAATTACGTGTCACGTTGTTTGTCCGTGATGGACTCCAAAACTACTGAATCGATTTTGATAAAACTTCGTAACTATCTGTTATTTGATCCAACTTAAAATATAGGATAGCTTACATCTCAATTTATAGCCGCAATATTATTTTATTGCAAATTATTTGTCTATTATCTGTTTGCTCCAAACGATTCTTCGATAGATGGTGCTCTGTTAAAAATACAAACGTTTCATATAAGCTTCAATTTAATAGTATAACCACCACGTGTCACAATTATCTGTGAGCGCCGAACGATTCTAACAGATGGCGATATCTGTTAACTGCATTGATAGATAGATGGTGCTATCTATCCATGCTCCGAATTGGATAATATATGTTGTGTTTATTATTAGGGCAAGGTTTATATGAAATAAAAAGGGTCAAGTGGGAGTCGGACCCGCGAATTACTGGTTAACCTATTGTAATGAAATTTTGGTAAATGGTTGTGCACACCGCCGGGGAAGGTTTTTGAGAAATAAAAATTGGTCTAGCATACGCTGGGGTTTCTGAATTAGTACAACCCTTTCAAAACAGGTGGCGCGCCAGTTGTTTTAAAAAAGAGAAACAACGTTCTCGGGGTGATCTATCTGTTATTTGATCCAACTTAAAAGATAGGGTTTATCTCGATCTGTCAAGTGCGAGCCAGATTCGGGCACTTTAGGTAAAAACCGTTAACCGGGTTACTGAGGTACGGCAGCGAAACAACGTTCGCCGGGACCGCTAGTAAATATATATATTTGGACATTAGACACAGCGCCCTCTGGCGCCAAAGTAAGCAAAGCTTGTGTTATGGATACCAGGCAACGGATACACATACATGTATTACTTTTTTTTTTGTAAATACATACATATCGTACATAATTACACCCAGACTCAAGACAAACACAAAACAGCGTCAAAAGACGACCGTGGTTTAATATTTTTTTTTATTCCACTAAGGTGGCAAACAAGCTTACGGTACGCCTGATGGTAAGCGGTCACCGTAGCCTATGGACGCTTGCAACACCAGGGGTATCACTCGCCGGTGCCGACCCTTCAGAAATCTAATAACTTCTTTCTTGAAGAACTCCATACCGTAGTCCTTGCAGAAAACCCTTGGCAGGGGGCTCATTCCACAACTTGAGCGTTCGCGGGAGGAAGTTTCTCTGAAACCGCACTGTACGCGACCATTTAGGTTCTACAGTGTGAGAATGAATTCCCTGCCGATGGCGAGCGGTGCGATGGTAGAAAGTAGCCGTGGGCATCATTTCGAACAATTCCTCAGAACACAACCCATTGTACAAGCGGTAGAACACACACAGTGAGGCAAAGTCTATCCTCAGACTTAAGGGATCGATACCGCAAGTGAGTTTGGAATCGTCGACAATTCTCACAGCCCGTCGTTGAACCGAGTCAAAAGGGCCAAGCTGGTATCCGGGTGCACCCGCCCAGAGATGGCAGCAGTACCCCATATCGGGCCAAACATGCGACTTGTAAAGCAACAACCTTTGCCCCGACGTGAAGTACTGCTTCGCTCTGTTGAGTACACCAAGTTTTTTGGACGCCAGCTTAACCTTATCTTGTAAATGATCTCGGAACTCAACATCGCGGGAGATGTCGACACCAAGGATCCCAACGCTCTTGGAGATGGAGAGGGGAGTGTTCTGGAATTGTGGGTCTACAGTGAATGGAGTTTTCTTAGCGGTAAACGCGCACACTTGTGTCTTTGTAGGGTTGAATCGGACCAAGTTTTCCCGTCCCCAGTGGACAGTGTGGTTTCGATTTGAGACACAAGTTCTCCGCGGTTTTCCTCCACAATGGAACGAGGGATGTTTGCACGACCCGTGTAAAAAGCGTCTCCAGTACTCTCATCTGCATAGCAATGTATGTTGTTGATGTCCAAAATGTCATTGATATGCAGTAGAAACAGCGTAGGAGACAGCACAGAGCCTTGCGGGACACCAGCATTAATGTCCATGCTATCAGAGCGACTACCGTCAACTACGGTTCGTATGCGTCTGCCGGACAAAAAGCTAGCCACCCAATTACACAAACCCTCGGGCACTCCGTAAGATGGCAACTTCAATAGAGGACCACGGTGCCAGACCCGATCGAACGCTTTCGCTATGTCCAGGCTACATGCCAATGCCTCCCCCTGACTCTCAATGGCTAGTCTTGCAGAAAAGCTAAAATTCTTAAGCAAACTGCATATGAGGCTTGGACCACGGCTCGTAATAATAAGGATCCGAATATTTCTGAGGTAAAACGCAAATTAAATGCTGCCTTGAGGTTCATTAAGAAAGTAACTGCAAGAGCAAAATTCCAATTCATCGGCAAAATAGGTGCGCGACTTGCGAGCTATCCTTCTGGGAGTCGTGTTTTCTGGTCGCTTGCCAAAATCGTCATTACCACCACTGCGAAAGACCGATGGTGACTTGGTGTCCATAGTGCTAATGAGAAAGCCGATCGATTGGGTAGTCTCTTTGCCTCAAACTCGAATATGAACGATGAAGGCGCTGTACCACCTATAATACCGTGGTGCGGTAAGACCATGCCGGAAATCTCCATAACACAGCGGGAGGTCCGATGGGCATTGCTTCCTCTAGTCAATATGGCCTTCGCCACGGTCGCTCGACTGGTGACCTTCTAGTGTATCTCACACACCGATGGGCACTAGCCATTCAGAGTCAGGGGGAGGTATTGGCATAAAGCCTAGACATAGAGAAGGCGTTTGATCGGGTCTGGCACCGGGGTCCTCTATCGAAGTTGCCATCTTACGGAGTGCCCGAGGGTTTGTGCAAATGGGTGGCTAGCTTTTTGTCCGGCAGACGCATACGAACCGTAGTTGACGGTAGTTGCTCTGATAGCATGGACATTAATGCTATGCAGATGATAGAACTGGAGACACTTATTACACGGGTCGTGCAAACATCCATCGTTCCGTTGTGGAGGAAAACCGCGTAGAACTTGTGTCTCAAATCGAGACCACACTGTCCACTGGGGACGGGTAAACTTGGTCCGATTCAACCCTACAAAGACACAAGTGTGCGCGTTCACCGCTAAGAGAACCCCATTTACTGAAGGCCCACAATTCCAAAACACTCCCCTCTCCATTTCCAAGAGTATTGGTGTCGATGTTCAGTTCCGAGATCATTTACAAGATAAGGTTAAGCTGGCGTCCAAAAAACTTGGTGTACTCAACGGAGCGAGGCAGTACTTCACGTCGGGGCAGAGGTTGCTGCTTTACAAGTCGCAGGTTCGGCCCCATATGGAGTACTGCTACCATCTCTGGGCGGATGCACCTGGATACCAGCTTGGCCCTTTTGCCTCGGTTCAGCGACGGGCTGTGAGAATTGTCGACGATCCCAAACTCACTTGCCGTATCGAACTCTTAAGTCTGAGGAGAGACTTTGCCTCCCTGTGTGTGTTCTACCGCTTGTACAATGGGATGTGTTCTGAGGAATTGTTCGAAATGATGCCCACGGCTACTTTCTACCATCGCACCGCTCGTATAGGCAGGGAATTCACTCTCATACTTTAGAACCGAAATGGTCACGTACAGTGCGGTTTCAGAGAAACTTTCCATCGCGAATGCTCGGGCTGTGGAATGAGCTTCCTGCCAAGGTTTTCTCTAAGGTATGGGGTTCTTCAAGAAAGAAGTTATTGGATTTTTGAAGGGTTGGCAACGCGCGAGTGATACCCCTGGTGTTGCAAGCGTCCATAGGCCACGGTGACCGCTCACCATCAGGCGGACCGTGTGCTTGTTTGCCACCTTAGTGGTATTAAAAAAAAAAAAAAAAAAAGAAAAAAAAATAGTCGAGTATATATCCTATATTATCCTATATGTAGATTTTGGGCTCGTTATAGATAATATCCTTATTCCAGATAATTCTTCTTATTACATATCTTGCTCTTATTCTAGACCTTTATTAATCATATCCTCATTCCAGATCATGCCCTCATTCTAGATCATGCTCTCATTGTAGATCATAATAACATCCTCATTCCAGATTATGCCCTTATTATATTTCATATCCTCAATCCAGATCATATCCGTATTCCAGATCATATCATCATTCCAAAATATTCCAGATATGCCCTTTGCTTGCCCTCATTCTAGATCATGCTCTTATTCTAGATCATGTTCTCATTTCACATCCGTAAAAATCAGCGAGCACGTGTTGATTAGGCTGACTGATTGTTTCCATGTTTTTGCAACACTGAAAAATAGATGAAAATTAAATGGCGTAGCTTCCAGTGTAACTGTTTTTTTCTGTCAGATTCTTTTGATGACGTCTCTACCTAATTGAAAAAGCTACCCCAGTAAACGTTAATTTACTTTTGTCTTTACATCATTTAAAGACAGTTACACCTATAATCTAATCTTTTCTTTTATACCAATAAAAAAATCAAGGTTTTTTGCAGTCCACAAAGTCCAGTCTCACGATCCGTGACCCCTCGCCTCGGATCCAACATCCAAATAACTTTGGAAACTCGTAAGTACTGCCTAAATTTATTCTAATTTTTTTCTGTAGTACCGGTTGTTTTCAGCTTATAAATTGTCATCAGATTATTGCACCATATTTGAGATATTAATCCAGCTTTAGCGGAAAGCCATAAGACATGTTTATATTCATTCATTAGGGAAATACGGATAAAATACAAAATGTAAGTATACTTTCGGTGTAAGAGAGGTCGGTGGTGGCCCAGTGGTTTCGACTTTGAAGTTAAAACCTCGTTAATGGCGGAGATTCAAACCTGGCGTGTACTATGACTCTTTTTCTGAATTTCTCAAGTACATTGATTATTTACACCACTGGCTTTCAAGGCACTGGCAAGGAAAACAACGAAAGTAAACCTGCATACGTCAGGAAAAAAAGACGTATGTGAAGTCCACAATCCGCACTGGGCCCGCGTGTGGACAATGTCCCAAGGTATAAGGCTGATGAGGAAGTATACTTTTCCTTAAAACTAAGAAATTAAGTTAGGGTTCATATTGTAAACCTGGCTTAGCACCCCTATTTTGTTACACAGTGTCATAGTAGTACAAATTTAAGTGTTGACATTTGCTATTCATTGTAACAAAATATCGACTACGTATATTCAATAAGCGTATATATTTATCGTATCTTAATTAAATTTTTTTTATTAGTTTTTTCAGACCGGGAAGAATTTTCAGACGCCCTTTTCGCATTCGTCCCGGAATACCATGTAGACGCCATGCTGGAGCTCTGCAATACGCTGCGGCTCTACATGCACCCTACTGTCCCTATGCACCAAATACCAGGTCTGATTGGAAACCCATTCATTTACCAATACCTATACACAGCGTTACAAACTTATCGCTTTTTATTCGGCTGACTATGACATTTGTCCGAAATCTGCCTGTGGCAATCAAAATTAAAAAAAAATATAAACAATTATAACTGTTTTAGTGTAGCTAAATCAGTGAAAGTATAATAGTTGCCCTTACTGACCTGTACTTTACACCCTGTATATACACAACACATTTAATAGCTTTGTCCAGATCTAGCTATTTGTATGAAATTTTGCTATGTACAAAACAGAATTCGAATTTAAAAACAAATAAATAAATATATATATTTGGACATTACACACAGCGCCGTCTGGCCCCAAAATAAGCAAAACTTGTGTAATGGACACCAGACAACGGAATATAAATACATGTAACTTTTTTTAAATACATACATATCATACTTAATTACACGCAGACTCAAGACAAACACAATTGTTTCTCCAGTGCAGGAATCGAACCCACACCATCTGTACAGCAGTCGGCTACACCACCAACTAGGCTGAAGTCAAAAATATAAGTCAAATGTTATTTTTAATAGACGAACGCCCAAGTAATGCTGTCGGTGTTGCTTTCTTCCAAAGTTAATGTCAAAGCCATACATATACAACGAAAAACGAGATGAAGATTCTAAAGGAAATTAGAAAAGAACAACCATGATTTATGCAATTCATTTCATTTATAAGATGATTAATGGGAAAACTTTAATCAAATAGGTAAATGAGTGACACACAGTCCATATTGAACAGACGTGCAATTTTTTTGGGTGCGTTTATAATTTAATCATGCTGTTCATAATACTATAGTGCTATAGCACGGACGCGATGTACAAAGAATTTCGTACATTGACCTTAAAAATAGTAGTAATTTCTGATGACAGTAGTCGGTCATCGCATCTCTGCGAGCGCGATCAGTGCTAGCGAGGGCAAATAATTATGCGCGTGCAACAGAGACAAATAGTGACCGGTCATTGAACGAAATTATTTCTGCTTCGCGTCCGTGCTATAGTAGAATTTTCACTCAAACAAAAAATCCAGAGCTTTATTGTTCTGTCACTAGCGCAATAAAGAATTTCGGTGAAATGCGCGGCTTGTACGTACTCGTACCTAATTTACCAAGAACCGTGTCGCTCACAATACGATACGGCTTAAGAGCTCTTGTAGTCTGGTTGGCCTGACGCGATAAGGCACGTGTAGGCAAATTTTTCTCACCTTGAGGCAAACATCAAAACTACGCTCGCTATATTACGCGATTACGCGACACTAGGGACACTCATATGACACAGCCCAGCGGTCTCTGTAACTCTAAAATAAGAACGAGGTGTCGAAAAATTTATATAACTAACCGCTGGGTGGCAAAAGCCTGGGATATAATATCACAGTTATTCATATATATATTTTTGTTTATACCACTAAGGTGGCAAACAAGCTTACGGTCCAACTTATGGTAAGCGGTCACCGTAGCCTATAGACGCTTGCAACACCAGGGGTATCAATTGCGCGTTGCCAACCTTAAAAAAATCTAACTTCTTTCTTGAAGAACCTCATACAGTAGTCTTTAAATAAAACCTTGGCAGGGAGCTTATTCCACAACCCAAGCGTTGGAAGTTTCTCTTAAATGGATAAATATATATCTTATAGACTCTGAACAAGGGATATTCACTGGGGAATTAATAAGTAAATAAGCAATATGTAACGGTTCAGTTTGGGATTCGAACCCAAGCCTCGGCTAGCTATCACTTAGTCAGCATGACTCAACCCCATGGCCGTCAAATTTGAATATAGGAATGAGATAATAGTGGGTTGGATTCTCGCCTATGTTAAAGTTGCTAATATTTTACACTTTATAAAACTATTGTTTAGGTAAAATAATATTTATTAAATGTTTTCCTAATAACAAATTTACCTTAATATAATTCTATTATACGACCTAGATTACTACTAACGCTTTACAATGGTTAATTACCCTTTTTTTTAAAATTCACTGTATACCTAATGGCACTGTAACTTTTTTATTAACTCACTATATATTGGAGCGTTAGGTCAGCCTAGGTTAGACTGATATCACGTGGAGACAAATCGGAGAATTGCCACCAAGGCAAAGTTTGAGCCCATGATCAGGACTACCATAACCAGCTGATAAGGGTCGCGCCTGGAACTCGGGTCGTTGTACTCCACCTCCAGCTGTATTGGTTAGGTACGAAGTATGGGGTCACTGTCTTCCCAGGCCAGCTGATCCATCTAAGGTTGTTGACCTTTTTCATTTGGGCAGAGTGAGGCCACTTTCTACTATTTGAAGTTTTCTGGTAGACGATTTCAAAAATACTGCGCCGCGCTGAGCCTGCGATGGCTTTTATGAGGGCTCGTTTTATGTGTGTGTCAGTCACAAATTCCATTATGCGACGCGTATTTGGTTGACCAATCCATGGTGCTTTGCAATTTCGAGTTCGCCGATTGGTCGAGCCGTTATTCAAAATTTCTGAGAATTTCAAAATTTTGCTTGTGGAGTCTTTGATTGGTCCAATAGCCTCAGTTTTATTGGCTTCGCCCTTGTTCTAGAAGTTTCTCGTACATTCAATTGTGATGTAGCTTCTGGTCGTAAACTTCGTCTGTATGTACATATATACATGTACAGTACAATGGCGAGCAATGCCGTTGAATGTAATAACATTACAAATACCACAGCAGATTGGGTTTATATTATTCTTATAATATACAATATTTATCTATGGAATAAAGTACAAAAATATTTAAGTATCTATTTAGGGTGATACTAACCCAAGCAGGAAAACCTGGTACTATTATTGCGGTTTTAAGAACCTTTTGGCGAGAGCAAATCGGTGTAAGTGAATAGTCCTATAGAAGAGCAGAAAAACATTTACAACACCCCGAAGTGGCGCATTTACATCACTATGTTATTGTATAGTGTTTCTGTAGCGGCGTCAAGTGTGGCCTTATGACGATTTAATAGTGACCTAAACGCTATTGTAATACCTTTTGTTACTATAGAAGGGATCATAGTTCCTTTAAACCACTACTATTGTGATGTAGTAGTCACCTCTACGCTATTATAGTCCAGTTCGGTACCGTAGCGGTTATCGAGGTTCCTGTACATCGCCATATCTATCAGCCTCCGCCTGTAGAATGATATGCGGAAGAAATTTAATTGATATACTAGGGTTATATAGAATTATTAACAATAATTAAGTAAAATATATGTTTTTAAAAATAAATAAATCGATGACACCATTACGAATTAAATAAGTTTTGGTGTGGCGGTTATAGTTCCAAATGGCACCGGTCACAATATAGGTCACCTCCATTATAGTAAAAAAATAGGGTTCCTTAAATCCAGTGTATTATTTTGTTTAGATAATAACAAATTTTGTTGTCTTCTATACGTCCCACTTCTTTTATGTGGCTTCCACGCGGGCCATTGGAGATTAAATAGTAAGTAGAATGCTGTATAGCAGAGTCGTTGTTGTTACTTTTTTACCATTCTGTACTAAAGAAGCAAAAAAAAACCCACTACATCCCTAAATCGTCCTAAAAAAGACTGCCACCGATCGCCTTCAGTCAAAGTACTGTACTAGCTGTATTGTAGACACACATGTTCAAATTTGGTACAAAAGGGAAACATCAAACACAATCATATAACATTTCGGTAATATAACATTATTCTATAGTGACTGGTATAGGTCCAGACTTAAGGCACTATATAAGAAACTTAAAAGGTGGTATAGTACGGCTACACCAATAATTCGGCATCTTCGGCACCAATATAGTGCACTGGGCTATACTAGTGTTTTTGTAACTTTTAAAGAGCAGATCTGTTTCATAAAGGCCAATTTTAAAACTAAAAGTGCTAAAGCATTTGATGATAAAAAAATACCTATAGCATCATATAAAAGTTCTAGAAGAATTCTACAAGAATTCTTTTTTCCAAAAAGTAGTAATGGTTTTTAGTAAATTAACTAAATTAAGGGAGGCGCGACTTCAAAAAGGTTAAGAAACCCTGTCCTAGAGAAACTGTAAGTGGCTTCATATAATATGTCCCATAGTCATTAATTACCAACTTTATAGTAATAAGATTTACCAGGAAAAGGATAATAATACCCTTTTGCCAGTTTTTACCCAAAGCGGTTGCATCTAAGGTAGGGCAGCGGTGGTTTCATATAGGGCGCAAGTAATTTTTCTATCTTTAATTATTTTACCTGCTTGTGAGCGTGAGTAATTAAGGTAGAAGGTAATTAGGTGGAATCGCAGGAAAACAAGAGCAAAATGGTATTAATTTATAGTACGAGAAAACAATTCATATATGTTATACCTTAGTTTATGGTACTTTTAAGATTGGGCATTAGTATTTCAAGGTAGGGCATTGCCCCACAATGACCCCCCTTAGCTACGGCCCTGCCGGGCTGTATCTCATGAACCGTGATAGTTAGACAGTTGAAATTTTTACAGAAGATGTATTTATGTACAACAAATACTAAAAAACAAAATAAAATAAATATTTAAGGGGGCTCCCATACAACAAGCGTGATTTTATGGCTCGATTTTGTTCGATATTGGTAACGGCAACAGGTTGACGCTTTAAATATTCACAGAATATTTAGTTATATAGTCACTTTAAAAATAAATAATAAAATGAAAATAGTCGTACAAAAAGATACAACAAACGTGATTTATAGCCGATTTTATAGATACTGGTACGGAACCCTTCGTGCGTGAGTCCGACTCGCATTTGGCCGATTTTGATAAACTATAAGTAACAAGTCGGGCTACAGAATTTCACATGATATTGTTTGGTTTGGATTCAACGTAAAGATTGGGACGAGTTAGCTGTATCGTGTGCAGCATTCCTGTGTGCAGAGTTTGCAGACCCTCGGATAGTCCTCGCCAGCACAAGGGAGTCCCTCGTTCAAACATTGGCATCCTTTGCTACCCAACCGGCTACCATGAGGGCCATAGAAAGAGTGCCGTTAAAAAAGTGAGTAAAATTTAGATACTAATAAATAGTATTTGTATTAAAACTATCTTTATTTAAGGTAACACTGTCAAACATTACAGACTTGCAGTCTGAGTTCTAGTTTTAATAGTTCTAGATACCACGACCAAAATATTGTGAAAATTCATGAATTAGGTCATACTTAACGTGACTAGATAGAATATTAAAAGTTTGACTTAAAACCGCTTAGACGTTTTTGAGCATTACACGTTTAGGTTTTCTCTGCGTTCAAGCCGCTTAAACGCCTAAAGGACGTCATAAAGACTACAATAATTATAGGCTGATAACAATATTACCATGCGTAGACGAAACGATCCGAAGATATTTTAGTATTGAAATAAATAATTTCTTACAAATAAATAACATAACATTCGGCTAAATTATAAGCTAAATTTACTATTTATTTTATGAATTACACTTAAAAAAACATGTCTTAGTAGTTTTCATAGACTTTTCCAAAGCTTTCGAAACTTTTAAGATTTGAAAAATTGTACGAAAGATTATATGAAAACGGTATAAGGGGACCTTAATAATTGGAGTGGTTTAAAAGCTATCATGCAAAATGATATACTGTGGTCAAAATAAAAAAAAAAAACTTAAGTAATAACATACTTACTGAGCAAGGGTCGGCTCGGGGCTCAATATTAGAACCTACGGAGTACCAACTTTTTGTTAATGATATGACCAATTAATTTGGAAAAAAAAATTCAGTATATCAATTTGCAGACAATACCTGCCTGATATCGATGCATAAGGAAATTGCAGTGGCACAGGAGCAGTTATTGCAAAAATTCGATAAATTATGTAGATCTTATTATTTATTAAAATAAAACCAAAATGACGCGCCGAAGGGAACTTTTGCCATTCGTCATTACCACCACAGCGAAAGACCGATGGTGACTTGGCCTATAGTGCTAAAGAGAAAGCCGATCATCTGGGCAGTCTCTTTGCCTCAAACTCGAATATGAACTATGAAGGCGCTGTACCATCTACTATACCGTGGTGCGGTAAGACCGGCGCTAAGGCGGGCGTTGCTTTCTCTAGACGTTCATAAGAGTTGAGTGGGCCAGACGGTATTCCAGCAGTGGTGTTTAAGCAGTGTGCTCCTGAGTTATGTCTTGTACTCACGCGCCTCTTCTCACTTTCCTACCACACTAGGCAATACCTGTCTTCATGGGAGACTGCGAATGTGCACCCGGTGCCCAAAAAGGGCGATAGATCTGATCCATCATATTACAGGCCTATCGCTATTACCTCTCTCCTCTCCAAGGTGATGGAGCGTGTGATCAACACACAGCTCCTAAGATACCTAGAAGAACACGACCTGGTCAGTGATCGTCTATATGGCTTGCGCCACGGTCGCTCAACTGGTGACCTTCTAGTGTATCTCACACACCGATGGGCACTAGCCATTGAGAGGCAGGGGGAAGTATTGGCATGTAGCCTGGACATAGCGAAGGCGTTCGAACGGGTCTGGCACCGGGGTCTTCTATTGAAGTTGCCATCTTACGGAGTGCCCGAGGGTTTGTGCAAATGGGTGGCTAGCTTTTTCCGGCAGACGCATACGAACCGTAGTTGACGGTAGTAAGGTTAGGTAGCAAGGGTCTGTGCTGTCTCCTACGCTCTTTCTTCTGCATATCAATGACAAGTTGGACATCAACAACATGCATTGCTATGCAGATGACAGTACTGGAGACGCTTATTAACGGGTCCAGCAAACATCCCTCGTTTAGTTGTGGAGGAAAACCGCGGAGAACTTGTGTCTCAAATCGAGACAACACTGTCCACGTAGTCTGACTGGGGACGGGTAAACTTAGTCCGATTCAACCCTACAAAGACACAAATCTGCGCGATCACCGCCATTCACTGTAGTCCTACAATTCTAGAACACTCCCTTCTCCATATCCAAGAGCATTAGGATCCTTGGTGTTGACATCTTCAGCGATTTTCAGTTCCTAGATCATTTACAAGATAAGGTGAAGCTGGCGTCCAAAAAACTAGTTGTACTCAACAGAGCGAGGCAGTACTTCACGTCGGGGCAAAGGTTGCTGCTTTACAAGTCGCAAGTTCGGCCCCATAAGGAGTACTGCTGCCACCTCTGGGCGGGTGCACCCGGATAACAGCTTGGACCTTATGACTCGGTTCAGCGACGGGCTGTGAGAATTGTCGACGATCCCAAACTCACTTGCCGTATGTCTTAAGTCTGAGGAGAGACTTTGCCTCCCTGTGTGTGTTCTACCGCTTGTACAATGGGATGTGTTCTGAATTAATTGTTCGAAATGATGCCCACGGCTATTTCCCACCATCGCACCGCTCGCCATCGGCAGGGAATTCATTCCCACACTTTAGAACCGAAATGGTCGCGTACAGTGCGGTTTCAGAGAAACTTCCTCCTACGAACGCTTGGGTTGTGGAATGAGCTCCCTGCCAAGGTTTTCTCTAAGGACTACAGTATGGGGTTCTTCAAGGAAGAAGTTATTGGATTTTTGAAGGGTCGGCAACGCGTGAATGATACTTCTGGTGTTGCAAGCCTCCATAGGCCACGGTGACCGCTTACCATCAGGCGGACCGTGTGCTTGTTTTCGAACTTAGTGGTATAAAAAAAAAAAAAAAAAACTTAGTGAAGTCAGAAATACAAATTTCCTTACAAAATGCTAAGACAACTGTACTTATCACTAGGCGAATCAATCAAAATTACGGTAGAACATTTAAAACACACTTGCATAAGTATTATGACCACCATTTGATATCAGTTTTGATAGTAATCTCCCTTAATACTATTTTAATCAAAAGTTTCTGGAGCACTAAATAACTGAATTTAACTTAAATTAAACAATTTACAGAACTTGACAGTTACCCTGTACGTTTGAGTTCAGGGAGCTAATTACGAAGTCTCGATTACGCCAAACGCTGAAATTCCAGAGTCTGGCTTAGTAGAGACTCTTAGCCAGTTCTAAATAATTGGTTTGTTACATTTTTAAAAATGTGTTTTTTACGCAGAGGAAATTAAGAATATCTGTTAGTTGCGCTAGTTAGGTAGTCACTGCGCCTTAAGGGTCGGACAGACAGACAGACCGACAGACTTGCTAACGAAACCGTCAAAAAGATTCTTTACATTAAATCCATATTACAAATGCGAAAGTGAGTTTGTTGTTTCTTAGTACTTACTTATAGTCGCAACGGAGCTTCCAATTGAGCTGAAGTATGGCACAGGAAAAGTTAAAGTGACAACCAAGGAGTCCTTGTCCACGACATAGGCACTTCTTATTTTTGAAAGCTTAAGAGTTCCCACAGGAATGAATATTACTAAATACCGCGTAGATGAACTTTAAAAAAAAAATGCGTGTCAGCTCTTTAAGTGCGATTGTCTTGGACCCTGGATATCTTCTAAGACTAGGATGCTTGTCATGACCAATCGAACGAGTCCGGTTTTTTTTTGACATTGAGAAATGGACAGCGCAAAATGCAAAGATGTGACGGAGTTCAGTAATAGAGTCTGAGAGAATTCTGTAAAGTTTACAGCACTGCATAGAGCTTAAAACTCAAAGTGGCAATAATGTGTTCATTTCGGTAACAGGTGGCGCTGTATATATTGTATCGCTCGTTATGGTTTTGTTGCAAACGTAATATGGACAAGGAGTTACATCAAAAGTTAACTACAGATCTAGGGTTTCTGGCAATGTAAAGCCTACTACCAAATTTTTGAATAATCTCATGAACACGAGTGAGATTAGGCAATGCATGTACACTTTACTGATACAGCCATCCTGTTCAATATGTAAACGTCGGCGACTTACGTTACGTAACCTCAAGCTGTAGTGTTGTACATTAATTGTGCCACAAAAAAAAATTGTTTATCCCGTGCTGCCGACAAATTTTTCCAATATGCAACGATGGGAAGACGCCGACTAATACCGTCGGCTTATACCGAGACGCGACGCCACGATACGTGAAGAGGCTTGAAGATGTGCCGCGGGCGCCGCGCCCGCGCCGTCGTGTCTCGGTATGAGCCGACCCTAAGTCGGCGACAAAAAAGTCGTGCTACCAGGTAGGCGGCTTAGGTGTGTGTGTAGTGCGGTTTAAAGTTCGTGCGGTTTAACTTGATGAGATTGTGACTATAATAATTGATTTCTTTCGTAATTTGTATCGTTTATGACGCTATCTTGTTCTCCAACCCAGAGAATAAAGAAGGCAATGAATGAATTAAAGACATTAGAGTAGCATAGACTGATGATTCGGAAAATGTATGAAACTACATCAACCAGTTTACGGGAAAGCACTGAATGTTATTCAATCGACGAAGTGTTACGAATCGGCGACCAATCAGAGCTAGTGAAGCAAAAATATCTAGTGATGTACAAGATGAAATATGATAAGTACCTATTGATACATTTACTAGGATATGTATTGCTCATAAATTAATCAACACAATTTAAGATTTGTTGTTATTTGTGTCATTGTTTTATTTGGCAATATCTTAGTAGGCAAAGGACTTAATCCATTCAGCTTTGTTAATTCGTATGTCATCTGCTGAAAAAAATGGGTTGAATTTGGTAAGTGTGAATCACAGAGTAGGTATAGGTAAATTGCCAAAGGTTAAAAACCCAAAGGTTCAATCGCTAAGCCTTTGCCAATGGAATTTAACGACAAAGTGTATGCGGAAACTATCGATTTTTCTTGATCGTTTTCTTGTGTATTTTTGGTTGCGATTCGATATCGTCTTGAAATTTGACAAATTATTAATTTGAATAATCATTTATAAGATATAATATATAAGATTATTTATGTATGAATTTTTATTGTCGCACTGGTTCGCTAGATCCGAAAAAGTTCGTATAAAATATTTGTGCTGTGACTCCAGCTTCAGCTGACTAAGAAGTTTTTCTGGAACTTATTAAACGAGTTTCGTATCGTGATAAAATGTTATTACCTTGTAAATCTGTTAAAAACAATTCAGTAGCACTCACGTACAGAAGTGCACCATCCACATGTGTAGGAGTGCACTTCCCTCCCCCCTCCTTAAGTGGACGATGCCACAACACGAGGCGTCTTCAGTGTTGAGACGAAACACGTGTCGAGTTTTGTTAGCAATTTAGTGGTGTGATTTTATAGTGAAGTTGGCATCGTCCACATAAGGAAGGGAGGCAAGTGCACTCCTACATATGTGGACGGTGTAGTTCTATACATGAGTGCTACTGATTAGTTTTTAGCGAATTTGCAAGGTAATAACATTATATCATAATAACGAATTTCTGCAAAGTAACGCCTGATCTATTAAGAGTTTGGTATTGTTTATTTTTTGTAACGCATATGTAGATTAGTAATACAAGCCCAATTATCTTTATATATATATATAATTCTACTGTACGTGTGTATGTCACTGTACCCCTCCTAAACGGCTGGACCGATTTGAATGAATTTTTTGTATGCATGTAACATTTGGGTGGCGCCCTAGATGGTTTAGATTCACAAATCAGACCGGCAGATGGCGCTGCAGTAAGTATCATGCAGGACAACGTCTGCCAAGTCAGCTTGTTTTATATATATATATTTAATCATTGCTTTTTAGTTTTTATTTTAAATGTCAAACAAATGTTTTTATTTACTTTAGATTAAAATATTTTAGATCTATTTTAGCTGAAAATGTCTTAAGTACTGTTGTTAATCTGCTGCTTCATCAAACTCTTACACTGAGTGAATGACGACAACGCACAGCCTCGACCGATAGATAAGAAATAAATCATTGCACAAAAGTTGAAAATTTGAACTCTTTAATATGGCTAGTTTAATCATAGCAGAGTAGAAACGTGTTAGATAATTTTTTTTTGATACCACTAAGGTGGCAAACAAGCTTACAATCTGCCTGATGGTAACCGGTCACCGAAGCCTATGGACTCTTACAACACCAGGGGTCATCACTCGCTCCTTGCCGACCTTTCAAAAATCTAATAACTTCTTTCTTGTATGGGGTCATACTGTATTCCTTGGAGAAAACCTTGACAGGGAGCTCATTCCACAACCCTGTTAGCGTTCGCGGGAGGAAGTTTCTCTGAAACCGCACTGTACGCGACCATTTCGGTTCTAAAGTGTGAGAAGGAATTCCCTGCCGATGGCGAGCGGTGCGATGGTAGAAGGTAGCCGCGGGCATCATTTCGAACAATTCCTCAGTAATTTGTGAGGCTATTGCGCAGTCCATAGTCGAATACTCGAAGTCTACCTAATTAAAAAGTAGTAAAAACTACAGCGGAAAATATATCGAAAATGCCAAAATTGACAAAAAATAAAAAAACCTTTTATAAAAACTCTATTCAAAAAAACCTATAAATCGACTAAACCTATGACTCAAAGATGTACCCTAATTTGCACAATCCAATAAATTTTAATAGAACTACATTCTCGACCTTATAATATAGTTCCTTACCCATTATTATTACAGGTAAATTAAAAAAAAAACAACTTTTTGAATACGTGCGAATTTATTTTAAAAAAAAGATATATTTTGTGCTTGGTACTTATACTTATACTTGGTAGTTTGTGTATATTTATTTTTTAAAACACAACACCGTATAAGTAATCTTTCACAACACTATGACTTGTGTACCTCAATAAAAATAATATAACTTTTTTGTAGAAAAAAACCTACCAGTGACATTTAATACTTAGTTATTCCTTAGTAACGTTGAAAATTTATTTATTAACTAGCTTTTGCCTAGCTCCGTCCGCCCTAAATTTAGTTATCGGAATGAGATTCTTACGGCCACTCCTTGATTATATACTCTTAGAGCATTAAACCAAATTTTAGGTTCAATGCTCTAAGATTATACCTACTAAAGAAGTTTGTTATAGCAAGCTATAGCTGCAGCTATGGCTTGTTCGTGGAATTCGGTTAAAGTGTCTCCCGCGGGAACTTTTGAATATTCCGGGATAAAAAGTAGCTTCAGTCATTAACCGTATCTTTAACTATCTCTGTGCAAAATTTCAGGTCAATTGGATGCTCCGTTGCGGCAGTATTGAGTTACAAAATCCGAATGATGAAAAATATCCTATGTCCCCCCCCTGGACACAAATCTCCATACCAACCGGTTCAGCGGTTCCCGATTCATCCAGTAGTTGAAGCGTGATTGAGTAACAAACAACCAAAGATCTAAACTTTCGCACTTATAATATTAATGGGATAGCTGGTAAATAATGAACTTTGCCAACGGCCACACCCGCCTTAAATTTGGTTATCGGTGTGGGATATTTACGTTAACTCTTTAATTATACTAATGAAGCTTGCTGTAGCAAGCAATAGTTCGTTACAGCTCGGTTATAGTTACAGACAGACAAACAGAGTAACTTTTGCATTTATAATATTAGCAGTTCAATATCATTGATTACACTTTCTCCCTCCGTATTCGCAGAAAAGTTACAGTATCTACAAATTCAGGTGTTGATCCCATTCCATCTTTCATGACAGCATAGTTATCAATCTTGTAACACATCTGCATCATATTATTTGCAAAATTATTAAGACAATAAGCTATTGAGGTACAGACGGTATGGTATGTAGCTGAATGATAAGTTATGACATATAGGTTCTAGAGCTCAGTGTAGGGTTTGGATAAAGTAAGGGAAAAAATCCTAATACACTAAACAAATGTTGATGATGAAACGAAATTTGGCACACATAGATTATTATTGTATTCTTAGTAGAATTGAGCAATAAATAAGGCTACATTCCTAAATGTTTTTTTTAACTCTGTTATTAACTTCTCTTGGGAAGTTATTGTAATAGGTAAGAAAATCGAAATAGCGGAGTAAAACTGACTGAAGTGTTGCAAAACTACTTTTAACCTGCCACATTTTCTAGAATACTTGTAGGATAGTATTTGATCTTTGTCTATTAGAAGTAGGTAATTGGTTTTCTTTCTTTTAATTAATTTCGATTACCTACTAAGTTTACAATATAATTCGTAATTTTTATGTTCTTTCGTTTGTGTTGCGCTGATGATTAAATACTATTGTTTCATCAGCCAACCAAAGATAAAAAGAGTATCTAGATTATACTAAATAGAAAAAGACCCAATTAGGAGGTCATTGCAAATAGGTCAATTGATACATTTTAGGTTATTATAATTGCTCGATTTCCTACCTTTTAGGTGTAACAAATTGGTAGGTCCTAATATCTAGTCGTTTAATACCTACAGCTACTTTTCTATTAGAGACGCTTTTAATCATCTTCTGATGTTTATGTCATGTCCAAGGGCAAAGAGACGAAATGTTCGTTAATTTCCGTTAACCATATCGATCGATAGCGTTAGCTAGAGTAGGTAAGTACTACAGTTTAAGGCGATCATTTAAAACTATAGCAATGACTAGAGCATTGAATTGCTATCGCTAGCCATATCGTTATAGAGATAAGTAGTTGAGTCGATTACCTGAAGTTGTTGCTAACAATTCTCGTTTGAAATCCATAGAAATAAGATATACATTGCGCATTTGAAATAACGTATGAAATTGATAGATTGTCACAAAAGCGCAATGTATAACTTATTCCTATCGAGAATTGTATTCGAGGCCCGGGTCATAAAAGAAGTGCACTCACTTTACAGTAATAACTAAACTATTCGATCGTTTGAACTAACCTCGCTAAGTTCAATCGTGCATATCGATTCATAATCGTCGTCGATAGTCGTTAATCGATCAATGTTTCGACTGTCAATTGTTTCTTGACGATCAATATCGATTGGTCGATGTCGATGGACCGCAATCTGGTCAACTTTATAATTTGTTTTATTAATTATCTAGTTTTTTTTTATTTAGTCAAATGATGATGATTGAAGAGCTGGTGCGCCCGTACCAGAACCGATCGTGGGCGCAGTCGAACTGGGTGCTGGTGCGTTTCTGGCACGGCACTGGCTTCGGATTCCGACATCGGCAGTGGCCGCACCTGGCAGCTCGGTATGTGTCATTGAAAAAATACAATTATCAGAAATTTTCTAAATCTGACGTCTTCTGGTTCATCAATCTGGTTGCCGTTTTGTACAAAGAAGTTAAAGTATTTTATTTGTATTTTTTTTTCGTTTATCGAAGTATTTACCCATGATATTGATGCATCTTTGTCAGTGCAGTGGCAATTCAACGATGCTCTGCCTGAAGAAGTCAGCTATACGGGAGGCAATAAACTCTTCGAAGAAATTTTGTAATGTTTCTCTGGTATTGATTTTTTTAAAAGAAGTAGAAATCTGTAAGCGAAGGTCTGGTGATTAAGATGGATTTCCACCATAATCACCAGTAGCTTGGAGATCGTTCTTTACGCTGTGTGGGGTCGTGCGTTGACAGACAGGAGCAGCGCGGGGACGAGCGATTAACGAAAGCTTTGCTCCGTCATTGTGTTTAGTTCTTCACAGTACACATCCGCAGTAATGCTTATGCCGTTTAGTAAGAAGCTGTGGTAAATCAAACCACCACTAGACCACCAAACAATGATTGAATAAAACACTTACTCATTTATTTAGAGGTAAGTCTTCATTTAGGGTTTTGCTTTTACCTTGCCAATTGGACGCAAATGGACCAATATGACCTTAATGCTAATGTCGAAAGCTGCTGCTAACTAAGCCGTAGATTAAGCAGCATTATCTTCCACAATTACCTTTAACTTTCGTCGTTGATGACCATAATGTTCCGCGGTATTCATTTTCAGATGAATAAAGATTGCAAGCGTTAAAACCAATAACGGACCATGCGTTCGTTTGTTGTGTTAGCTCTGTATACGTCGTTAATGTTGCGTGCCGTTTGAGCCGCATTGCTACCGCAACGGACTCGTATTCCATAATTACACGTATTTTTAACGTATCGATGCTAACGAAAAAGGTGATGAAAACAAAACACTAATCAATCAACAAATGGGATTTGAAATAGAATTTTCCGTTTTACGGAAAAAGTTAATTTGAAATGGCTAATCCATACTAATGTTATAAATGCTAATGTAACTTTGTCTGCCTGTGTGTTACCTCTTCACACCTAAACCGCTGAACCAATTTTAATGAAATTTGGTACGGATATAGTTTGAGTGCTGGGAAAGGACATAGGATAGTTTTTATCCCGAAAAATCTAAAATCCCCGCGGGAATAACTATAGCTTTCTATAGCAAACTTCATTAGTATAATTAATGAGTTGACGAAATAATCCTACGCCGATAACCAAATTTAGGGTGGGTGAAGCCGCTGGCATAATAATTTATTAATTACCAGCTATCCCATTAATATTATAAATGCGAAAGTTTCGATGTTTGGTTGTTTGTTACTCAATCAAGCTTCTACCACTGGATGGATCGGGATGAAACTTGGCACACATATAGGTTAGATCCTGGAATAGGAAATAGGCTATTCTTCATGCCGGATAATTTAAAAGTTTCCGCGGGAACAACTATTACCGAATTCCACCAACAAACCATAGCTGCAGATAAAGCTTGCTATAACAAACTTCTTTAGTTTCTTCTTCTAATGAAGGAGTTGCCGTAAGTATCCTACACCGATAACCAAATTTAGGGCGGGCGGAGCCGCTGGCAAAAGCTAGTGCTATATAAAGTGGCAACTTCTTAGATAAAATAATGTGGATTACAAAAGAGTCTTATTCCCAAACCCAACCTCTCGTAATGTATACGATTTTGGTATAAGATGAGAATCTATTTGTGGTTTGACTTTGTGCATTTAGGTTAATTTAAATTCATTGTATTATTATAAATGATAATGTATTGAAACTGATAAAATCGCACCAGGATTAGAAACAGAAGTCATCAATCGTGTAATTTCTCAAACGAGTAAACTAGGTAAACTGCAAAAGCAAAACGTAAAGCCTGTATTTCCAGTATAGGAATTTGAGAGCCTGGTAAAATACGGCAAAGGTAATCAAATACTAAAAGTAGGTTCAAGTATATTATAGTATCCTTAAGATTTTACTATAGTATCTTGATTACACAGATACGGAGATCGAGAGCCAACTGTCAACAACTTAGGAGCAAAAGTAGACCCGGGATTAATGAGCCAATGTTTTGGTAAGTATCTTTGGAAACTATTTATTGTTTTTTTTTCAACTTTTTCAACTTCCTCTTTATCATTAACATCATCATATCAGGCACTAGACGCCACTAAATATAGGCCTACCCTTTAGATAGAAACGAGTCTGAACCGCTTGCACCCAGCTAATTGAGCATCCCAACTGCGTTTTCTGGGTAGCGGAGTACTCAAGAACGTTTCTATATCCCATCGTTTATCTGTTGGACATGGTCAATGTGAAGGTCATATAGCCAGCATATGTCTACTTCAGTTAAATGATTTTGTGAGCTATGTCTTATATAAGAGCTACGTCAGTACCTTTTTCTTATATGTACCTTATCACGTTTCGGATTTTATGATATAGAAAAATCCGAGTATAAGTAAATCTTTTCTAAGGACATTGAGTGAATTTCAGCCTATGTATGAGTCCCGCATTTTACCATCAATTTTGGACCAGGTGTCTATTTCAACAGTCATCATTTAGAGAACAAGATTTACCTCTATGAGCGCAGAGGTGTTTTAGGTGAGAAACTTCCTGAATGCTGGCCTTTTCAGTTGGATATGTCGGCTTATCTTGAAGTATATTTTTCTCGAAGTTGGTCTTACCTAGTAACTGAATGACTTTTCCTACGTAAACACATTCGTTAACAAGTTCAAGGATAGTATTTCTAAACAACAGTTTATCTATTTTATGTAGATATAAATTATAGCTTATGCCCGCGGCTCCATCCGTATTAAATTAGGTTATCAGCATAAGATTTCTACGGCAATAATAAGGCAATTCTACGACAAATATAGTAAAAAATATTTGCTATACTGTAGCTATAGTCCGTTCGTCGTGGAATTCGGCTACAGTTATTCCTGTGGGAACTTCAATACAAGCGTCCATAGGCTACGGTGACCGCTTATCATCACGCGGACCGTAGGCTTGTTTGCCACCTTAGTGGTATAAAAAAAAAACTTCAAATTTTTCGGAATAAAAGCTTCAACAATCTCTGTACCAAAATTTCAGCTCTGTTGCGATACCAAGCAGTAACAAATAAGCACCCTTTCAGAAATATGATATACTAACTAGATTTTGCTCTAAATTGGTTATCGGCATAGGATTCTCACGGCAACTCCTTAATTATACTAATGAAGTTTGCTATAGTTCTTTTAAGGTCGGTTATAGTTTTTCCCACGGGAACTTATGAATTATTCAGGATTAAAAGTAGGCTTTGGGTATCAGGGTAGTAACGAATATGTGTGCATATTTTCATAACAATGCGTTCAATCGTTGGCGAGTTATAAAGTAACAAACATCAGACATACTCACATAGGAATAGAGTTAGGATAGGATTAGAATATCTTTTCGTTCCAAATTGTTTATTTTGAAACAAAGTTATCTTAAGTCGTAGTGTATAAGAGGTTTTTAATCGTAACATTTCTTTTTCAGGTCCTTGTCCATCAGAAGTGATTCAAAGTCGTGTTAAAGACTACTTGGTCGCGCATCCTAAAGAATCGGCTGCATACCTCAATTCTCTACTCAGCCAACTTAACTGGGCGTTCTCGGAATTCATCACAATGATGCAAGAGGTAAAGTAAATTTTGGTGATTACATTCGATCTTAAACAGGGTGGAAAAGCTTAGGGAACTCAATCGATTATTTGTAAACCATACACAATATCGAAATACTGATTATTGAAATTGAAAGTGCTTCACGAGCTCTATCAAATTTTTCAATCATGTTTTATGGAATAAACTGGGTCTATCTGAAAAAATGTTTGTAGCTTCCCTATCCGTATATTGTACTACACATAGTATTTTGATTATACAGTTTTAACATGTCTCTTTTTTTCAGCATTAGAATACGCCATCATTACTATATTAAAAACGCATTTTGTAATTAAATCGAGGCAAAAGAATTAAATTTATGCAGCCAATACGGTTTTTTGTAGATTGAGTGTATACACGCGGTTTCTATCACAGTTATTGATACAGATATTAAATAGGTGAATAATTCTTTTTAAGTAGGTACGTAGATAAATGATAAAATATATCATTTCATGTCGACATACTAAATGTATGGAAGCTGAAACATTCGAATTTTCGGATAGATCAAGTTTTTTTTTTTATAAACCATTATTGATACTATTGGATAGAGCCCGTAAAGCAATTTAGGTATCAATAATCAATATTTCGATATCGTGTATGCTTTAGAAATAATTGAATAAGATCACTTATGGCCGTTCTCAGAAAGATTTACTAACTTAGGGTTAATGAATGATTACTTAGTGCACATTAACTTGGTTAAGTATGTTACACGCTCAGAGTCAAAATAAGTGTCGTCGTCGTAATGAAAAGAGTAGTGTGGGTACCGATGCATCGTAATATCGATTAGTCATCGATGTTGCTTATTGTAAATCATCGAATCTGAAATGACATTATTTAAAATTGATACACTTTTTCTCATTGAAAAAATATTACTTACTTGTAGATTTGTCACTTTTATGTAAAGTATCATGTTTAAGACAGATTTTGAACAGTTTTTCACAGACAGCACGTAATTATTATTAAGCGAAACAGTAACATAGTTAGAAACTATATTTAAAGTTGAGCAACGTCGGGCTTTTTCAGTAATTGGATGGGTGACAGCACACTTTTTGTATTTGTTTCTGTTTGGAAATTACTTAAATGGATGTAGGTACGGAACCCTCGTTGCGCGAGTCCGACTTGCACTTGGCCTATTTAAGGTGTATATAGCAGCTAACTAGCGCCGCCATTAGATATCCTCAATTTTCTCTTCGTAGAAAACGAATTTCTAAAATTCAAATGTTGGAAATATAAAACTAGTCATAAGTAGTCTTAATATAGCGGTGGTATACTTAAGCGGTTATAGAGTTAAAAATTAATGTTAATTATTTTTATATATATGAAACGTTTGTATTTTCTGTTCTTTGTTTAGATGGATAGAGTCCAAATAGATGCCCAATTAGAGTCACGGCAGATCAAACTGTGTGCTACATGCTTCGATCTGTACCACGGATTGGCTCGCGCTCTGGAGATGTCTCTTTGCCTTGTACCAAGTCTCATCTCCAAACCTGAATCATGCGATGCACAGAACGAGTTGCTTCTGGGCAGAACTTGTCAGGTAATTATATTATATGCTCTTATTTTTACCCGACTGCGGCAAAGCCCAAAAGAAGGTTTATGTGTTTGACCTTACGGTTACCATCTGGCGGACCGTAGGCTTGTTTGCCACCGTAGTGGTATAAAAAAAAAACCTGTATGAATGTCCGATTCTTTGTTCCCTCGTAACTACTAAACAGCATAACCGATTCTAATAAAATATACGTGGTTAGATTCGACTTAACCACTAGAGTGTCATAGGCTATATAAAAATTATTGGATATCGAAATGACGGATTTTTGGCGCCAAATTGCGCGGCATGAAAAATCTTTTCTTTTCAAACCTGTCGAGTAGGGTATCAAAATAAATAATTTTAAAAGGGAATTTCAAGCAAACGTTGAAAAAATAACAGTGTGAGTTGAGCAATATGTACACCATTTAAACTTGCATTAAAATGAGTCCCGTCTGCTTATTGCTTAGTATTTGGTACGTTTTAATTTCTGCTTAGTTCTTATTGTTTCTGCAGTCGGGTTTTTTTTAATATTTAATTTTTTTTTTTTTTAGGATATAGATATTGTTGGCTATGCCTTGAAATACCTTTTTATATTGTATAATATTAAGGTGCATATCTAGCAAACCAGCTGACTAGTATTGGATATTATTTATTTTCTCTTTTTTCAAAAAACTACTTATAAGTTTTAACACTAGTCATTAGCTATATCTTTGATGTTTTTTATTGTTTCTGGAACACATCTGTGAGCTTTTTGTATATCTTTTTTGCTAAAAGTGGCTACTTAATACATCGATACATAGAAATAATCTATCTTTCTTCTTTGATATCTTTGGACCCAAAGGACGTAAATGCCAAAATACCACTTTTCAGGAGAATCAAATGATTAAAATTATTTTGAAAAATAATAGGGTGTATATCACAGAAAGGTATTTAGTCAATATTTACAATGCATTTCACTTCTTAATTGTTACTTTTGTATCAACGCCATGCCACGCCTGGTCATTATTGATAAATTGCCTTAATAAAATTACTGAAAACTGACGTACCTGGAATTACTGAAGTACCTTCCTAAAATCCCTCTTAAAAACTCTGGCAATCATAATGACAAACTACCCCTAAATGAGGATACGGAATACTTAAAGGTTGCTAAAGAGTAAAACACAGAAAAGAATTCAATAATTATGGTTTTTGTTAAAGGTATAGTGTATGGAGGAACCAGAACATAACAATTAACCAACATTTTTAACATTAATAACTTTTGCCCGTTGCTCCGCCCGCCCTCAATTTGGTTATTAGCGTGGGATACTTACGGCAACTCCTTGATTATACTAATAGGCGAGGAGCCAGCAATCTTGAGAGACCCGTCATCGCGGATTCTAAAATTTTTAATGAAAATTTATAGTTTATACTCACACGTATAAAATGCGCTTGGTCGGCTTGGATTTTATTAGCCGGTAATGATTTAAATAAATTATATATGGTTAAATTCATTAAATGTTTTACCATCATCGTGGATTTTAATTTTCCTATGGGTGATTTTGTGCAAAATGTTGTACTTAATTAGAAAAAAATCGGCCGACCAAAATTTTTTAGCCGGAAAGGGTTCGCAACCCTATTTAAATGATATTAGAGGAGGTAAAATTTCTCCGTTATCACGGATTTCTTTTTTTTTTTATTTATTTTACGCGTTTTAATATCAGTTTTAAAAATATCTTTTTCGGGATGAAAAATAGTCTTTGTCCTATCCTATATGTGTGCCAAATTTCATCCCGATCCATCCAGTGGTTGAAGCGTGATTGAGTAACAAACAACCAAAATCCAAACTTTCATATTTATAATATTAATAGGATAGCTGGTAATGTATTTTGCCAGCGGCTCCACTCGCCCTAAATTTGGTAATCGGCTTGAGATTCTTACGTCAACTCATTAATTATACTAATGAAGCTTGCTATAGTAAACTATAGTTAGTTTAAGTTTGTTACAGTTATTTCCGCGGGAACTTCTGAATTTTCCGGGATGAAAAATAGCGTATGTCCTATTTCAGGACCTAACCTATATGTGTGTTTCATTCCGATCCATCTTGTGGTTGAAGCGTGATTGAGTAACAAACAACCAAAATTTCGCATTATTTATAATATTAATAGGATAGCTGGTAAAAAATGTATTTTGTCAGCGGCTCCACAACGACTCATACCTATACCAAATTTCATCTGAATCGGTTCATGTATGAGTGATTTATGAAGTAACAAATAGACAGACAAAAAACTTTCGCATTTATAATATTTTTAGGACTTGCTTTTGCCCGCGACTTAAACCGCCATAAATTTGGTTATCGGCGTGGGATTCTTGCGGCAACTCCTTGATTATACTAAAGAAGTTTGTTATAGCAAGCTATAGAGCTGCAGCTATGGTTTGTTTGTGGAATTCGGTTATAGTTACTCGTAAGAACTTTTGAATTCTCCGGGAGTTTTGAGTTTTCAGGGATCCAGCTTGTTTAAATTATCGTCCATTTTGATTTTTACATAATTTTGACAGCAATAACACTAATAATGATTAAAGGATAAAAATCCCAACTTGCTTCTTTGCTTGTTTACTAACAACTGAAAGCCGGCGGGCGCCATGCGCCAGCGCGTGACATTGAAGTGTGTTCTATCGTCGCAGTCTGTGTGTGCTGTCATTGCCTGTCGCTTATGCGTTATCTCGCTCGCATACTACGGCGTTATATGCAAAAGTGAAAGAGACAACTATCAAATACTAGTTCAGGTTAGTAAGAACTCACAACGGCGGCGTGAGAGTCATTTCGATCGGTAAACAATTAATTGGAGCGTATGCACATTATTTGTTTTAGGAGAGAAGATAAGACCTGAATTTAGCAATAATAATAGTAGGTCGTATGAGTCAACTTAATTTTTTTACGAACATAAAGTAGGTATATATTCAATAACTTCGGATACGACCTTTAAGTTTTTTAATCATTGCGTACCTATACCTATTACCTAAGTAAAGAATAAAATAACAATGGATGTCAATTACGCCCTAATACCTTTGCAAAAACTCCAAAAAAGCGTGGGGCGTATTTGCCTCAAGTTAACTCAAATTAAGTTTTAACTACATGACGTAATAGATAAAAAAAAACTGAACAAAACTGCATCAAAAAGTAATTATGGGCCAATTGGCGTTTACGCCCATTGCCGATATCGATATATTTATAAGATTTTTGTACTAGGACCATCGATATGAAAAAAGGACACATAATAACACATAACCTAGTTCTGTAATCTGTCCTATATATATGGACTGCACAATAGCCTCACAAAATTGACAATTGTTTATAAAGTAATAATTCGGGAAGTATTTGCATACTGTCAATTCGCTTTGTTTCTTTCACTTACATCAGCTAGGTTTACTTCACAGTTGATTCTAGGACATGCGCTGTACAGTTCTCTATTCCTAATTGTCTATGGTGTTTATGACGTTCGAAACGCGCATATTTTCCGAGCAATTTTTTTTTTTTTCCTCTAGACGGAATCTAAGGCTTATATCCTTACTCTTCACGCGTAAACCCCTGTAACGATTAGGATGAAATTTGGCATGGAGATACTTTGAGTCCCGGGGAAGGATATAGGATTGAAAATGTCAAGTTTAAGTCGGTTTTTGAAATCCTACGTCCATAAACGAATTTAGGGCAGCTGAAACCGCGGGCGAAAGCTAGTTACATTTATACTATTTGCTATGAAAATAAAAAAATATGTGTTTCTATTTATAAAGTGTACACTGTATGTATGTATATATTTATGGTTCCAGCGATGTTCAGTTCCGAGATCATTTACAAGATAAGGTGAAGCTGGCGTCCAAAAAACTTGGTGTACTCAACAGAGCGAAGCAGTACTTCACGTCGGGGCAAAGGTTGTTACTTTACAAGTCGCAGGTTCGGCCCCATATGGAGTACTGCTGCCATCTCTGGGCAGGTGCACCCGGATACCAGCTTGGCCCTTTTGACTCGGTTCAACGACGGGCTGTGAGAATTGTCGACGATTCCAAACTCACTTGCGGTATCGAGCCCTTAAGTCTGAGGAGAGACTTTGCCTCACTGTGTGTGTTCTACCGCTTGTACAATGGGTTGTGTTCTAAGGAATTGTTCGAAATGATGCCCACGGCTACTTTCTACCATCGCACCGCTCGCCATCGGCAGGGAATTCATTCTCACACTTTAGAACCTAAATGGTCGCGTACAGTGCGGTTTCAGAGAAACTTCCTCCCGCGAACGCTTAAGTTGTGGAATGAGCTCCCTGCCAAGGTTTTCTGCAAGGACTACAGTATGGAGTTCTTCAAGAAAGAATTATTAGATTTCTGAATGGTCGGCAACGCGCAAGTGATACCCCTGGTGTTGCAAGTGTCCATAGGCTACGGTGACCGCTTACCATCAGGCGGGCCGTAAGCTTGTTTGCCACCTTAGTGGTATAAAAAAAAAAAAAAAAATGGTTTTTATTCCCGAAAGGAGTAACCAGTAGCTGGGTGCACACCCACACAGTGCACAATTCGCACTGGGCCCGCGTGTGGACCATTGCCCAAATCGCCCTCGGTAAGGGTAGGCCGTGCCCCAATAGTGGGAACGTATGAGGCTGATAAAGGAAGGTGCCAAACAAGCTTGCGGTCCGCCTAATGGTAAGCGGTCCCGCAGCCTATTGACGCTTACAACACTTGGGGCATCACGGGCGTTTTTTTATATGCCCCATCGTAAATATACAAGCTTTAAAAAATAAGCGTTAAAGTAAATGTGACTTCAGTTTCTTCATTTCTGGTGATAGATACTGATGGCCGTAGTATCTCGGGTGTGCGTGCGTGGTGGTGGTGGAGCAGGATTTGCAAGGCTGGTGGCACGAGGTCTCCCGGACACAGACCGCGTGCACTACTACGTGGCTCTGGCTCCAGTGGCTGGATGCCTCATCAGGATGTTGGATCCTAAGTTACCGGCTGACGTAAGTATTGTAAGACCAATTTTCTTAAGATATAAAATTCACTGATGGGTTAACGACGTCTTGTCTTTACCAACTTTGTCAACTCCAAATTCTGTTAGATTTTTAAGTTGTTTATATGTAAAAATTCAATGCTCAGGAGAAGACAAAAAGTTTTTTGATGTTATTTTCTCTTCTAAAGTTATCTCTTCTAGTGTATTATAAAACACTTTTATATTATTTACTAGTTGTGCTCCGCGGTATTTGATCGGAACAAAATTATTCTTTGTTATTCTCCGTCTCTTCAGTTGTAGGTTCTTTACTTGTGCCAAAAACCAAATCGCTGCATTGCCTCGTAGCGCCGACAAAAAGAGATAAACAAACACATTTGCGCATTTATAATAATAGTGTAGATTCAGTCTGTATATTATGTTGTATAATCCAAAAAAAAACTATACGAATTGTTATGTATGTACGTATAACGTCATGATTAATACCCTAAATAGGGGAACCACTGGCTGAATATAAACCCACATTATCACCATCCTCAGCTCAGCGCCAAAATATTTCTGAAACAGTGTTTTTGGACTAAGGGTCAAAAACTAAAAACACAATACTGCAAATCGATGCGAACGTCGCAAAAAAGCGCGATGCGAATCAATTCGCAAATTCTTGCGATGCGATTGTGCGAGGTCGCGTATTTCTGCGTTTTGTGTTCATAAGGTGGCTTTATGTATGTTCCAATAGTAAAAGAACACCAGAGGAAGATCAATAAGTGGTTTATATAATGAATGAAAGACCAGATATTTACAAAATAATATATACCTTGCATAGCATATGGAGCGAGCCATGTTCAGAGTGTGTCTAAAGGATCGAATCCGAAATGAGGACATCCGAAGACAACCAAAGTTACCGACATAGTTCGCCGAATTAGTAAGCTGAAGTGGCTTGCCACGTCTGTCGGAGGACCGATGGCCGATGGACAAGACGTGTCCTAGAGTAGACAGCATATGGTAAGGCGAATCGCGGGACGCCCTCCAGCCCGGTGGACGGACGACCTTAAAAAGGTAGCTGGTATTGGCTGGATGTGGAAGTAAGAAGAGGGCCGAGGGAAATGGCGGGACCAAAATGAGCTGATATGATGATGATAATAGTTCTTGACATACTACATTAAAGAAGTACCAAAGTCAGGATAGTACAATGGGATAATAATATAATATATATGATAATGTAAGATTTATTTTAGCATTTAGAAAAAGTGACGAAGGCGCTGGCAACTGAACCTCTGTTCCGCGTTGATGGATTGGAATTTATGCTGGGGAAAAATAAAGAAGCGAAGCGGTTCTCCTTTTACAACTGTTAGTATTAGGAATAAGTTGTAAAATTGAATTGATTTTAACTATTTCTTACTTATTTATTATATTATCATATAATTTTATACGTAGGTACTGTAGCGTATTCGAGGGTTTATTTTCTAGTTAGTTCTAAAACTAAAGAGCGGGTTCGGGACGTTCTGAATGAAACTAGGTGGATATATGTGAACGGTAAAAGTCTTTCTTGACATTCGAAAATGCTTTTCAAGCAGTTACGTCCTTGCCAAGCATTTTTAATCGTCTAGAAAGACCTTAAGCATGCAAGCATTGACACAAATTGGTATTAAAATATAAATTTTCATTGACATCGTCAAGCACGACAAAGAAGTTCCTAAACGCTCAAAATTGCTTGCCAAGCGTTAAAAAATCACGTGCTTGTCAATATTGAGCGTGATAACTATGCGAAAAGTGACAACGTTAAATAAAGAATAAAAAACTTTAGGTTAATTAACTGCGAAGGGCTGCTTTCGTATTCTTCAGGCTGCCTTCAGGCATTTTGCAGGCTTTGACATAAGTGTATGTATTGAAAGTATATAAATTTATGTATTCTTTTAAGTATTTATATTATTATGTACATGTAGTATATATAGTAAGTGCGAAGGTATAAATGTACTTATGATCCTTTATGTATCGCCTACCTCTTCCTGCCAATATTACTTTATTGAAAGGTGGCCTGGTAGAGATCGCTTTTTAGCGATAAGGCCGAATTATTGTGCTATTTCTTTATTGAATATTGTGTTGTATCGTATTTCGGGAGCATGAGAGATTATGTCATTTCAAGAGTGACTTGTTATTTTAGTAACTCTGCACGCGCACCGAATAACAGCAGATGTTTCGGCCTTACCTTTAATTATAATAAAATTATCGCCTATGAAGAGCCATTTTACATATACATTACTTTCAGCATATTATGATCATTCCTATTAAATATAGAAAACGAGCACCCGAAATACTTACGCCAAAGCATATAAAATGCCTGAAATCGCTACAATACCTAGTGTACGTTACAAAAAGTGTAACATGTGCTAACTGATAGTGTAAAATGTTCTAACATATAGTTCCTCGTGTATCTATATCTGTGGTTCCTTAGTTTGATATTTGTAATCATCTTTGCAAACGTAAACTAAAGGAATCCCTAAGGAATTGTTCGAAATGATGTTCAAGGCTACTTTCTGCCATCACACCGCTCGCCATCGGCAGGGAATTCTTTTTTTCACTTTAGAACCGAAATGGTCACGTACAATGCGCTTTCAGTGAAACATCCTACCGCGAATGCTAAGGTTTTCTCTAAGGTCTACAGTATGATGTTCTTCAAGAAAGAAGTCATTATATTCTTGAAGGGTTGGCAATGTGCGGGTGATTCCCCAGGTGATGCAAGCGTCCATAGGCTGCAGTGACCGCAGGCGGACCGTGAGCTAGTTTGCCACCGTAGTGATATAAAAAAAGATTACATGGTTAGAATTAATCCATATTCCAATCTAAACTTAAAACCAGATCCAGAAGATGTAACAGTTGAGGAGCTAAAAGCGCTAGAGGAGGTGATAGACCGTCTACGGTCAGCTAACGAGGCTGTCACCAAAGTCAAGTCCCCAGGGTCCAGTGGGGCGCAATCAGATTTGCTCTGCACCATTTGTTACGCAAGGCCGGCTGATACCGCCTTCTCGCCTTGTGGACACCATTCGTGCAGGTATTATCATACATAACCGTCAGTTCAGTACCGTCATCATAATTGTCTCGACTGCATCACACCCTCGCCTGGCGGCTCAGGCTAAAATCCTGTCTCTTGTATAGGGTCACTGCCATTGTATCATTATTTACAATTACAGCCTAAATATTATATTCATTCTACAGTTAGCCATCGTCTTGGACGTTGAAAAAAATTCTGACAATGTCTAGACTGTCGCAACGCATAGGCTTGTCGGGTGCGCTGGCCCCTCGTCTCGCCACGCACTACACTACGATTGCTCTGTCTAGAATTCTTCGACGGCAGACTGTATAAAGTTCAGTCTGTGGTACTATTTTTAATCGAAGCCATATTCGTCACTAACTGTCTAAATCTCTTACTGAACCAATTTTTAGTTCAAAATACAGCTTACTTGTGCAGAAAGCTTACACATTTTTCTGTGCAAGTGTGTTGAAATATGCCATATGAAACGCCTCGCACCTAGATTTAGCCTATTTTTATCTAATGTTACTATCGGAGGCGTATCCAGCATTTGATTTATGCAAGGATTATCTTTTTGGAAGGAAGGGTTTAGTCAACAGATTCAGATAAGTTGTAGAAGTTTATTAAAAGTAGAAATTATAGCTTTCAATAAAAATTACTAATTTGGGGGGAATTGAACTCTCAAAATCCCTATGCATAATATTGTTAAATAATTTAAATTCCTTTTCTTCAAGACCCTGCATCATGCAGCATCTTCTGAACAGCAAGCAATGTTTCTTCTGTAAAGCGGAGATTGAGTCTGTCAGAGAAATCGAACCAGTGTCGAATAATTGATGAAGAAATGGAGTTTTATACACCGTGGATTTATTGTGCCGTGATTTATTTTATTATGTAATAAGTTTTTATATCCGTATACATTTTTGACACAAAATTTAGTAAGTCACGAGTTTTTTAAATCATCAATGATGTATGATGAAAAGTGATGACTAAGCAAGGAATGAGCTATTTTAATTTTCGGGTTATTTTTGTTTATTTACAGGATTTTGTTGCCCCATTGTAACTTTTTTTTTACTTCCTTACATTTTTGTAAAGTAATTTTAATAATGAAAATAAATAAGATATTGAGAGTTGGATTTGTTTACTTTATGTGCTAAAAGGTTCGAAAAAATATGGCTTGTCTGAGAATTATTAGTAAGTTTTTATTGAAAAAACTAATATAGAGCCAGTTTCAGCATTCTTACTAATTGAAACTACATATAATCGGGCCTCAGCGTGATTTTAAAAATGTAAATAAATATATACGACCTCTATTATAGCAACCCGATTTATTGACTTTTTTAATCATTTTTATAGCTTATAGGATTACCAACTTCCAGCAGTCCAAAAACCTTGGTTTACTCAACAGAGCGAAGCAGTACTTAAGTCACAGGTCCAGCCCCACATACTGTTGCCATCTCCGGGTAGGTACACCCAGATACCAGTTTAGGCCTTTTGACTCGGTCTTACGAAGAGCTTAGAGAATTGTTTACGATCCCAAACTCACTTGGCGTATCGAAACCTTAAGTCTGAGGAAAGAGTTTGCCTCCCTGTGTGTGTTCTACCGCTTGTATATGGGGCTGTGTTTTCCGCTTGAAATGATGCCCACACGGTTCTTTTCTATCAACGTACCGGTCACCATCGGCAGGGAATCCATCCTAACACAAATGGTAACGTACGTTTTTGAATGATCTCCCTGACATAGTTTTCTCTAGGGATTACAAGATGGGTTCAAGAAAGATTTGATTAGATTTTCAAAGAATCGGCAACTCATGAGTAATGGGTTGCATAGTCCGCTTGACATCATGGCGGAGTTTGGTTTGGTGGTAAAAAAGAATCGGCCAAGTGTGATTCTGGCTTGGACACAAACTTTTTCTAGATTTTTTCACATATTTGTGATGTAACATCTTGTTTCTTGCCATATTTCATGATTCTAGGACAACGGGTACCCCATAGGTTTTGAGTTATTTGTGAATGCCGTATTTTTTTATTGCGCTTGGACCGTATACCTTAGTATTTGATATCAAATTCAACTTGATACCTTCCTGTGTTCCTGAGAAAAAGGGTCTTGATAGACAGACAGACAGATTCACAAAATAATCCTATAAGGGTTCCTTTTTTCCTTCTTAGTAACGGGACCCTAGTAAACCAAAATACCGTTTTCAGAAATTTTTAAAGTAATAGAATAACTTCAAATATATATATATATAATAATGTTGCTAACGCTACAGGAGAACCAGATTACAGTGAATATACGGAAAAAAACCCGGCTTCATCATCAGACCAGCTCTGTGACATCATTATATTGCATTGTCATCTGATTTACATGTGTAAGCAAAATTTTAACTCAATCGAACGCCGGGAAGTAGGACTTATAAGATTTTTTTATTACAGACACAATGGGACAGGTAAAACTAAATAAAAGCATGTTATAAAGCGTGCATTCCTAACCTGTTTGAAGGGACGAGGAACGAATTCCGATGAGAATACTACAGTATTAATACAAAAATATTGCGCATAGGGATTGCCAGACGTCCGGATGAAGCCGGACACAGTCAGGATGTTGGTTGCGTGTCCGGCCAAATTAGACCGTGTCCGGCCTGTCCGGCTTTTGTTAGGATTCAATTTTTATCTTCGTTTTTATATTTGTCATGTATTGGTTTCCGCTCCGCACGCCTGAACATTGAATGATTATATAATGATAAAAAAGACTGATTCTAATTTTATTGTTGTTTCATTAGAATTTAAGATTTTATGCTAAATAATATAAAAAAAGAAAATTGTCGTGTTACAATAAGACTAAAAAATTATAGAAGTCCAGCCTTTTTATCTAAATGTCCGGCTAAACTGACTGGTCTGTCCCGCTTTTCAGTTTTAAGACCTGGCAACCCTAATTGCGCTGAAGATATTGTAACAGTTTTATCCAATTATATTTATCAAGTAAGGTGATGTATTAGATAGGTAAATATTGATGCTAATCAGCTATACATACTTGACGATCAAAAATCTTTTTTTTTATTTTAATCAACATTTTATAAATAGGAAAAAATCAGTACATTCTATGCGTTTTAGATAAGTTAACGAACTAATCATAAAAAGCGTTTGTTGACGGATTTTATATCTGGATCTGTGGTATAGAGCAACAAACTTTTAGACCTGGTGGTCAAAAATCAATACTAAAGTCGCCTTATTGAATAGGTATGAACCTACAACGAGACTAGCGACCAAACACCCAAGGAGGTCAAGAAAGTTTGTTGCACTGTTAAATAATAGAAAACGCTAGTAAAAACTCCTTATTATTTTTTGATTACTTGCAAGGTAAACACATCGATATCACCATTATTGGATTGAATAAATAACGCAGAATGTCTCTTAAGCTGGAATATTTCACAAAATGGCGGAGTGTCGCGTTCTCCAGACACTTATTCCTTAATATTACCAAGATGTAGCTAAATTTGTTTGTCTCAGTAAGAAACGGGCTTTAATTGTATAAGGCTTTCACTTTACGCAAAACTTTACAAATCACTTATTCGTGAAGTTTTTTTTAAAATCTGAAGCTTAAAATTGTTTCTTTTGGGTATACACCGCTCAGTAACATTTCAGGCTGCTTCATATAATTGCATAATTATAATTAAACATTGAATTAGAAAGATGATGAAATCCCTATGTTCTTATACGTAGTCTAAGGGTTTTATTGTGTATATTTTAAAAAATAGTACTGCTGAGCTTTTTGCCGGTTCTTCTTAGTAGATCAGATTGTAACCTTCCGAACTGGTGGTTAAGTCGTAATTATTTATGGTAGGTATGGTATTTTATTATGGGGTGTAGCCGTCGATTAGGAATCGGTCTTCATTTTGCAGAAAAGCGCAATATACAAGATGAATGCGCGTGAATCTCTAAGAGAATACTTTAAAAAAAATAACATTTTGACCATGCCATCTGCTTACATTTATGACAACATAATTTATTTGCGGCAAAATATTGATTTATACACGGCCTTAATACTAGAAATAAAGGAAAACTAGCAATGCCTGTTTTTAGACTGCACAAGACACAAAAAAAGACATTTATAGGAAATGATAAACAATTTTATAACAAAATTCCTAAGAGAATCACTGATTTCATAGAAAGCAAATTCAAGCAATATGTTAAACATGTTCTAATTAAAAAAGGTTACTATACAGTTTTAGATTATATAGGAGACAAGGATGTTTGGAACATAATCTGCACATAAAATTATATCATGAATTTTAAATTACTTATGGCTATTTTTTTTTGTTTTAATTTCTTTTTTTTAAATGTAAATTTATATTATATAGCTTTGATATTTTTATCTTTATTGACAAATATTTGTTATGTTATATTTATTAATTCACACTTGTTTATTATAAACCGACGTTCATAAGTGTTCGAAGTTGACCTACTTGAATAAGAACTTAAAATAAAAATTTAGAAAATTTGGCGATTCGAAAGTATTTTTAAAAAACCTACTTGAATAAAGAGTTGTTTGATTTGATTTGATCATATTAGCCTCACTGTAGACCAGTCTGCCCCACCTTGCCCAAAAGATGGTAACGCCCATACCGTGGTTTAGCTTATGCATTAAAATAACGTCAAAAAAGTCATATAACAGTAACTGAATTAAAAAAAAAAAAGGTTTACAACGCTATAAATATCTGAGACTGACAAATACGTAACAATAAGTTTGGTTATAAAATCCTTAATGTAATTCTCGTATCGATGTTTTGAACCTACCTACAAGACAAGTGTAGTTTGTAGACACTGAAAATGTGTGGATATTTTGAAAGGAACACATTTTACAACACGAACATTTCGTATTCAAGAGGTGCATGCTCGGCACATAAAGTAAGGCGAAGTCGGTCAGCTGGTGATGTCATCAGCTGGTGATGTCATCAGCTGGTGATGTCATCTCGCTGATATGACTTTCTAATCTAGGTTAGTGATGGTTCCTTGGTGCTTATTGCAAAATGTCTGGAGTAATGGTATCTCGCGTTCTCGGGGGCAATAAGTATTAAAATCTTGCCTCTCGAGACTTAGTTTTCGCCTTTGATTGCGAGACCTGTACACCAGACTTTGCGTTATAAGGTACCTTGGAGCTTATTACAAAAGAAGTCCAAAGTACTCTGGGTTCACGTTCTCAGTGGTAAAATGTATGCAAGTACATCTCACCTCTCGACACATTTTGCCTTTGAGTTTTGAGAACGCGGTACACGAGTAATTACAAAAAGTTTCGTAATTAGCCTCCTTGTCGTTAGCAACGCCATTGACATAGCTTTAAACATTTGTAGACATATAAGGCGGGTATTTCCGAAGCAGAAATTCTCAAATACCGTGCCAAACTATGTCATCAAATATGTGTACAAATATCTGTACCTATATTCGTAGGCAGTTATTTCGCGAGTTTTAATGGTCAAAACTCGTGCCACACGTTGTCTTCAAATATTTGTACACATATTCGTAGACATATAAGGCGGGTATTTCTAAAGCACAAATACAGTAGAGCGTCGATTATCCAAACTAATTGGGGGACTTGGGTGTTCGGAAAACCGGTATTTCGGATAATTGAACTATTTATATGTATATTGATTCAGCCATACTTATTAACGTACAGGCAAATGAAAACTATATTTACATTAAAATATACGTGGGACACTCAGAAAGTTTTGAGCAACTAAAATACTAACTTCTATGGATAAAATGTTTTAATTAAATCTTTTCAAAGTACTCTCCACCAGCCTGTATACAAAGTTTCAATTAAAAAAAATTAAAAAAACTAAAAAAAATTTAAGGACGTAAACTTGAGGTAAAAAATATCTAAAAAAAACTTAAATTTAAGTTTTAGGCGAAAAAAAAATATTTAAAAAAAAATAATTATAAGTCGGATTGCAGGGAAAACTGAGTTGATACCATGTGGATTCGGGTTAAAAGTAGCTGGTGGCCCACTGTATTTTGTCAATCGGAAACGATATACGACCTCAAGAAACCCCCGACGTGGACAGTCACTGAACGGATGACCGCTAGGGCCACATTTTTGAGTTCCTCCGAGTTTCGGTGGGCAATCGCATGACAGGAGTTGTTAAGCCAAGTCAGTCTTCCTATATTTTTTTAAGCACCATATGAAAAACCAAACTCTAGGTAAACGTAGGTACCAGTAATTCACTGTGCGTTCTGAAATTTTCAATTCCGTTGCAAGTGTTTGCAATAAAATGATGCTAATTTTAAGTGCATCGTAAACAGTCCCGATCGGTGTTTGTAATCCAAAGGCAGGGCGGCGTTCCGTCAGACGTTGTTGTTTACAAGCTTTCCTGGGTTGTTTGCTCTGCTCAGGTATCGGACGCTTGTACGTCTGACTTTGACACATTTCCCTTACTGCTCGTTAAAAATATTTTCTAAACAGCTTGATACAAGAATAACAGTTTTAGGGTTCCGTAACTCAAGAGTAAAAAACGAAATCCTTATGAAATCACATCAAGACCCTTTTCTCAGGAACGGGTGAAGTCAGGATTGGATAAGGATTAAGAAAAAAGTATAAATAAAAGAAATTGTTTTCTTGTTAGTATGTATATCATGTTGTTAGTATTTAATACGTAAGTATATAATTTTTATGTTGATAAAAAAAATACTTAAAGAATTTAAAAGAATTTACATTATGTACTTAACTTAGTGTGATCTGTGAATATATAATGTGTGTATACTACATAAAAAAAATCTATAAATTCTTTGAGTACACACATTGCCAGTTGTCACACTTATTATAATTTCATTGAACTTCTATAGCTAAATAAACTGAAAACACTTACACAAGGTTCACAGAAATATATACATTCACACTCAGACACGCACACAAACACACAAACTCACAACCATCGTACTTTTTATTTTTCCTTAATTATTAATCTAGAGAGTATGCTAATATGCTAATTTATAATAATAAACATATTTACCTATGTATAAAAACTGATATTATACCTAATGTATGATTTTCTTATCCTAGTGTCTAGTTTTAAACTATTTTAGCTTTTAAATATTAAGTTTCTAACATTCTTACTATATATTCCTAATCAAATCACTTGACTTATAATTTAATCATTTATAAATAGCATGCATGGCAAAATGTTTCATCTTAATTGTTGCCATATACTACAGCACGAAAGCATTTTATCAAGTAAACAATTTGCACGTACACGTTCCTAGGGTGCGTTCCAAATCGCAACGAGGAAGTTAAAAAAGTGATTTTGGGACGCCCGGGGTAGAGTAATTTTCCAACTGTCAAGTTGAATTCTTTACACTGCCATAGAAAAGGTTGAAAATCACTCCTGTCAGTGTGAAAATTAACTTTCAAACGCTCGTTCCAGAACGGGTTAATTTTTCAACTTTACCGGGCGATAATTACTCGGCGTGATTGGGAACATAGCCTTAATATATGAACTAGCGTGATTCTACTTGTCCACCATACAGTTTTTTACTAGTGTAGAGGGTAGATTTTCATAGTTCTACCTATACTTCACAGTGACTCAAACAAGATTGTCGTAAATATACCAATTTTACTGTTGCACACTAAGTCTACACTAGTGTGTATTTTTTTTTTATTTAATGATATTATGCAACCAATTTAGGTAGAAGTAAATCGTACGATACATCTACAGAAATCTTGGGCTGCCACTTAACATAATATGTTTATGTGCATAGGACATTAGTGTGTGAACTGTACAGTCGAACAAAATACGATGTTAATTATGTAAGTACACTGTGTTGTTAGTTTTTGTTTTGCACTTCACATGTTGTTATTTTACATCATATGGCTTACATTAAATAAAGTGTTAAGCTATAACTTAACTTACTATAAAGAAGTATTAATTATTACATAGTTTAACATTTTAAGTAAGTTGTATTAATAAGCTTGTATTTTTTTGTGCAAAAGAAAATAAATAAATAAAAATAAAAAATAAGAAATATGCAAGTTGATAAATTCATAAGAAGAGAATCCTTTCTCTAGAAATTTTGCAGGTTTGTTAACATACCATAACTGTATTGTTGATCATGAAGATTTCGATACGACTCAGTTCCGTACATACTTTATAACCAAATGTAATTTACGCAAATAGTCCGATCAGAATCCGTTTACTTTTAAGAGAAAAAATATAATTGAAACCTGAAGTTTCATGTTTTTTAAAGGTTAACAGGTACTAAACCCGTAAAATGTCCCCAAGAACTGATTGGGGGAAATGCTTTTTTTCGATTTTCGGCTAACTGTGACGCTCTTGTAGGTCTAAAAATCTACAACTTTTGTATAAGACACTTTTTACCATAACCTCAAAATTTTCGAGATACTTGCAAATAACCCGTTTTCTAATTTATTTCAGTTCCGCATAATACATATCATAACCATTAAAAATTAAATTGATATATTGAGGCGTTTTCGAGACATGTATGTTATATGGTTTCGGGAGGCCGAAAACCATAAGTGGATGTTTACATTTAAAAAAAAACACCTGCACCTTCCTCCCTCCCTCCTTATGTGGACGATGCCAATTTCATTATAACATTACACCACTAAATTGCTAACAAAATATATTTTTTTTTGGTGAAGGTATAGCGCATGAACAACTTGCGTCTCCAGAAGATGCCACGTGTTGAGGCGAAATAAGTGTTGAGTTTTGTTAGCAATTTAGTGGTGCATCGTCCACATAAGGACCGAGGGAGAGAGTCGCATTCCTACACATGTGTATGGTGTACTTCTGTACGTGAGTGCTACTGAATTGTTTTTAGCAGATTTGCAAGGTAATAACATTTTATCATAATGAAAATAACTCTGTCTGTCTATCGTTACCTCTTCACGCTTTAACTGCTGAACAGATTAAAATAAAATTTGTCATGGAGATAGTTTGAACCCGGAAAAAGGACATAGGCTACTAGAAAACGTCACGTATGTGTCGGTTTTTTTCTCTATTATTGAGGTGTTGCCGTTGAAATCCTACACCGATAACCTAATTTATTGCGGGTGGCTATAAAGCTTATCTACTAGCTTTCACAGTAAAAGAAGCTAAAAAAGTGCGTGTCGGACTAACACTAACGACTCCGTACCATTACATTATATAAACACTAAGTCAGTGGACCACGCCTTAGGATTTGCTTCTATATATCTATTGGGTTCACATAACATTGGCCCTCATTTAGCTAGAGTACTAGCAATGCTCTACTCACTATGATTGAGCCACTCTTACTTGCCACCCGATCTCATGAAGACTGTGGTGGTGGCTATAGTTAAAAATAGAACCGGTGACCTGGCTGATAAAAATAACTATAGGCCTATTTCGTTAGCCACTATAATAGCAAAAGCGTTGGACGGTTTGCTTAACACAGTTGGATAAATACATTTCTTTGCACGATAATCAGTTAGGAACTAGACCCCAACTGTCTGCGGAGAGTGCAATACTGTGTCTTAAGCATACCGTCCGGTACTACACGACTCGCAAAACACCTGTATATGCGTGTTTTCTTGACCTGTCTAAGGCATTTGATCTTCTAGCGTATGATGTCCTGTGGAAGAAGCTGGAGGCTATTGAGTGCACAAATTCAGATACCTTGGGCACACATATAGTCACAGTGGTCCTCCAGGATCATGATGATATTGAACGGGAGCGGAGGGCTCTATCAACAAGAGCTAATATGTTGGCCCGCAGGTTCATGCGATGCTCGGCTGAGGTAAAGATTACTCTTTTTAAGTCTTACTGCACGTCGCTGTACGCATGTAGTCTGTGGGCGGACTACACGAAGAAAAGCTACAGGTCCCTCCGCGTCCAATACAATAACGCGTTTATGGCGGATTTGGGGCTGCCCCGCTTTTGCAGCGCCTCAGGCATGTTTGCGGTGGCGCGCACTTACTGTTTCCACGCCAGTATACGTAAAAAGTGCGCGTCCCTGGTGCGAAGGGAGGTCTAGCTCCAATGCCGTCTTGGCTATGATATAAGCAAGACTGGACTACCCTTATATCCGGCACTGCTGTGGCAGGCATGTCACAGTTGGCGTCGGCTAGTGGTAGAGTTGTTTTGGTCAATTTTAATGCAACTTTAATTTACTTAATTTAATTTTGATTATATATGATTTTAATTGACTTTATTTAATTTTATTTGACGGTATTAGATTTTATATGATTTTAATAATTTTTATTTTTATTTGAGCTGATTATGTTATTATTGTTGTGTGGAAATTTAAATGTATATGGGTCAAAGATACCTGAAATAAGTAAATTGCCCATTATTTTTTTTTAGAATAAACTCTAGACTGCCATTCCAGCACACATTGAGGAAGAGTCATCAGGTCATCACCAATCTGTTCCAGCTATCGCGTCTGTTCACATTAAGGTCGTTACAATCATTAACATATCCCTGCTTCGATATCCGTGTTCAGACATTGACATTAAACATGTTTTAAATTTTGGGGTTCCGTGGGTTTGCTGTTTATATTTTGCATTCAACAAGTGTATAATGTTGATTTTGAAATAGAGTTAAACATAATTTAGAATTACTATTTAATAATAGAGAATTACTATTCAAATCAAGATTAAAAATATTCTTGTTTTGAGGTATATAGCATAACAGACCTCGGGCAAGTACCTAGTCGAAATCGAAACTTTTATGTAGGTATGTTTAAAATCTATAGTCTCAACCCATATTTGATTGTTTTTTGCGATTCCGTACCAAAAAAAAAGTAAATCTTAATACGATCACTTCGTTTTTTGTTTGTCTGTCTGTCAAGACACCTTTTATCAGGAACGCGTAGACTGCAAAAATAAGCCCTTGGAGCTGTAAAAATCAAACTTCTAAGTAATTCAAATAAAAAACACAACGAAAGTGTAATTTAGAATCATGAAATTCGGCAAAAATCAAGGTATTTTTGGTTTTATCTTAAAATAATTGCGATGAGTGCGATCACAATCATACATTTGCAATTGTAAATTGATCGGTGGCCTCCATCAATTCATGAAAGAAGTTTTTTAAACTACAAAGTCTGTTAAAGCCAAGATTATCTTATGTTTTACGGAACCCTCGGTGCGTGAGTCAGACCCGTACTTGATTGTTTTTGTAATGTTTACTCAGGAATCCGTCTGCCAATCGTACGCAAGCGCTTGCGGCAGGTACATCAGTAAGATACTGCGCCTACAGTCGATCTTGTTGCTATTTCTGGAATTTTAAGATCAATCTCAATATTTATGCGACTCAATTATAAATAATGAACTCCATGCTATTTTAAAAACTAGCTAATCCGGCGGATGTTGTTCAATAGCCTATACTTCAAAGATATCCAGTTTCTTAGTTCTGTTAACTTCAGTTTTAGTTACTTACATAAGAGGTCCGTTGTACTATACGTGGGACACTCAGAAAGTTTTGAAAAAACTAAATAACTAACTTCTATGGGTAAAATATTTTAATTAAATCTTTTCAAAGAACTCTCCACTAGCCTTTATACAAAGTTTCATGCTTCTGAACCAATTTTGGAAACATTTTTTCCAGTCCGCCTTAGACACCTTTTCCACGGTCTTCTCTAACGCTGCTAGCGCGTCTTTCGGCGATGAAAACTGTTTCCCTTTCAGCTGGTTTTTTATTTTAGGGAACAAAAAGAAGTCACACGGTGCCGCAGGGCCGTAGCTAACGGGGGGCATTGTGGGGCAATGCCCTACCTTAAAAGTACCATAAACTAAGGTATAATATATATAAATTGTTTTCCCGTTCTATAAATTAATACCATTTTGCTCTTGTTTTCCCGCGATCCCACCCAATTACCTTCTACTTTGATTACTCACGCTCACAAGCAGGTAAAATAATGAAAGAAAAATTACCCGTGCATGAAACCACCGCTGCCCTACCTTAGATTCAACTTTAGCTACAGCCCTGGGTGTCAGATCAGGACAGTAAGGAGGGTGTCGTGTTCAGGAAGTCCCTCTTTTTGAGCGCTAAGTGCGCGGGCGCGTTGTCATGGTGAAGCAGTACCCCGTGGAGCCCGGTGTTCGGTCGGTTGCTCATTGCAGACAAAACATCTGGCAGGCATTTGGTGGTATACCATTTGGCGTTGATACGCTTTGGTCTCGTAATGGAATTGAATCTATATACCCCGTCAGAATGAAGAAAGTAGCGATCAAAATTTTCCCTGCGCTTCTCGATTGCTTCACTTTCGTAGGCGTTGGTTCGTTTTGAAATAGCCAAACTGTCGACTGTCGCTTTGTTTCTGGATCGTATTGATAAATCCACGATTCGTCACCTGGCACAATGTCGTAAATGCGCCGAGATGAGCCTGCTTAAATTTTTTGAATTATATCACGGCACCACTCCACACGGGCCTACTTCTGAGCTTCGGTGAGGTTGTGCGTTTCGAGGTTCGCGTTGGGTGCCGCGAAACTATCCTCACGCGAAGGTGCTCGTGTAGAATCTTGTGAACGCTTCGCGAACCAATCTGCAGTGTATGCTGAATCGCTTCGTATGTAATTCGCCTGTTTTCTTGAATTATATTTTTTACTGCCTGAACACTCCTTTGTTCATCGCCAAAAGTAAGGCGAACGCGATTGAACTCACTATGCCAACGGTAGATGGTTGCTCTTGAAGGTCCTTCATTCGTAAACACCATTTGAAGTCGATCAAATGACTCATCAGGTCTTAGGCCACATTTTAAATCGTAGAAAATCATCGCACGAAAATGTTCTCGATGCAGATCCATTTTTAAATAAGGCACCAAAAAGAATATAATCTACTACGTACTACGTTGAGGCACGATAATTTAATTCGGCTCTCAAAAAATGTGGAGGGAAATTCGAAATTCGAACGATGGTATATAACTAACGTGTTCCTAAATTCGACCCAGCATACTGGCCAGTACGGTGTGACGTCATATTTCGGAACAGTACAGCAGAATGGCGTTAGACAGGCCATATTTCGTGAATCCGAACAGGGAAAATATTTTGTGTGTTCGTAGAATCTTCGCTGTATAAGGTTATGTTTAAGAAAAAAATACTTGTCTTTCAAGAAAAACATATTAGGCCAAATATTCCTGGAATTCGTTTATCTCAAGAAACGAAGAAATATGTGTATCCTTGAAAAATGCTGAACGGCTTTGTAGCGTTGTAATAAATATGTATGAGGATTAGAAGGTTACACAGTAAAAAAATGTCAGTAGGCATGTTTTCGTTTTGTTTTTAGATTTAAGGTGAATTTGCCTTTTTTTATACGAACTAATTTGCACTGAATATCTTTATCAATAGCATTTCGCCACTCTAAACAGTTTATAACCGTTAATCGATATTTGCCACAGTCGCAAAAAATATATCCATCCATAAAACGCCAGTAATTTTTTTATTAATTAACCAGAGTTTTTATTAAATCAATTAAATGTATGGCTTTAATGAAACACTGGGTATTTAATCTACACTTCGATAATAAAATTATATTATAGATGCGAAGGAAACTCTGTCTGTCTGTCTGTTTCCTCTTCACGCTTAAACCGCTGAACCAATTTAGATGAAATTTGGTATGGAGATAGTTTGAGTCCTGGGAAAGTACATAGGATTGTTTTTATCCCGCAAAATTTATAACCGAGCTTAAACGAACTATAGCGACAGCTATAGCTTGCTATTGCAAACTTTATTAGCTTAAAGAGGGGTTGAGGTAGAAATTCCAAGCTGATAACCAAATTTAAGGCGGGTGGAGCCGCTGGCAAAATATAGTAATTCATAATTCACAGGCATTTCATAAATGTAGTATATGCTTTTTAAGCGACTGTTTGATAAAAATGTTTATATGTTTGCACATAACAAGAGATATTTAGTGAATGTAACGTATTCTATGTATCTTTTTAAACTTTAAAATTAAATAGAAAACTGGCACACTGCAGACCTAGATATTTAATCCTAGAGCCGCCGCGCATCGTACAAACGAATTTCCCATTTATTTTTGACACTTACAAAACAAACACCACGACATTTTGAAGATGCGCTCTAGGATTAAATATCTAGGTCTGCAGTGTGCCAGTTTTCTATTAAATTTTAAAGTTTAAAAAGATAATTGTAAATCGTGTTTCCTCCATATTTTCTCTTAGCATCCATTTGTTCTGAGGAAAGCATCTGAGACCACATTAAGCGAACAACAGCATACGTCACAGTGACGTACCAACTTAATATGGCGGAAAGAGGAAACCTAATTTGCTTCTCTGAAATGTTGTTTTTGTGTTACATTCTAAATTTTAAGAAAAACGGCCTGTGTGTAAGATACACGCATTAAGTTCGGGTTCCGTAGGGTTCAAATTATCTGAAAAATTTGTGAACCTACTTTATTTAAAACATTTTTTGTAGAATATTCATATTTTCAAACTCCAAGATGTGTGTAGGCCGGCGCCCCATCAGTGGGGACGTATTCAGTTAGTAGTAACAAACTTTTGGAATGCAAAAATTTTTAGGACCTTTTGTTACAGTTTGTGAACCTAAAATCATTATTATTATTTTTATGTTATCTGGCTGATGTGAAAACAACCCTAGGGTTCCATTGATGACCCTCTTAACCCCTTGAATATGTCTACGGCACACACACACCAAAGACGAATCGAAGTTAAAAGATATTATATTTTTTTTAATTAGTCTAAAAATATAGAGTTAGAATCCTTAATAATCACATATTTTTATTATATGGTAAAAGTTCGGACTTTTTAAAGTAAATTTTATTTTTGTACTTAATTTTTTTTAAAGAAATCAAATAAAAACACCCCTAAAAATATCCTTAAGTAATAATAATCAAATCCTAACAAAAAAATTTGCCAGTCCTGATTAAAATAAATCACATAGCAGCCCACAGAGGGCTATATTTATCCATTACCCTCTTTTATGGTGCTACAAACCATAAATATACAACACCCATATTCAGTCGCAATAAACAAACAAATAAACACACCTAATTTAGAAATCCATGCCAATTAAATTATACTCACAAAAGTTAAAGCCTACTAAAACTGGCCGGGTATGGTCGCGTTACTGACAATTTTCCACAACCAACTGATTTAAGATGTCGTTTTCTCTCCATAAAATTAGTTGTTATAAAACCTCTTTCATTTGGTAGTTTGTGCTCCCAGAATGGAGCTCCGCCCTCAGCTACCCTTGATTTTCAGCCATTCGTGGCTGAAAGCCCGCGTCGGTAACGCGTCTGTATGAACCTGACCCTCGCCTCTTGATGTATCGAAAAAAATAAACAATTAACTATAACAGCTGATTTTTTAAGTGATTCGTGAAAGTAAATAAAAATCGAGGTTGTTTTGGGTAAGTTTTTCTTTTAATTCCTTTTTTTTTTTTATTTGTTTTATGTTTCCACGTGTTGAAACGGTACGTGTCAGACGGGCTGTTTGGAAAATGAGTGTTTATTGACGACGACTTTTAGGGTCGTAAGATAATATTTTTGTTGACATAACTCTTTTTTGTTTTTGATGAGCTCTTTCTAGTCGTAATGAATAGCAATAATACAAATCTAAAACCTTATATTTATATTTTTTAGTGATTCTCGTTGGACACAATATGACTTAAATGCATATAAAGACTAAATGCAATTTTATGTATAAACAAATTTTACATTATCAAATGTTTTGTATTTACTATATTAACTAATAATTTAACTTACCTAGTCTCACATTATTGGAATATTGCTATCTTGCCAGAAAACTTTTTAACAGTTTTATTTATAAAATATGCATAGAAAAAAATTTTCTACTTTTTTATTTTGTAGTTTTATTGCGAGTTTACATATTTTTTTTATATTCAAAACTAACCACTAAAATTTTGGGTATATAAGAATAAATTGGTACCTTCCTAGACAAGACAAGACAAATACGCTTAATTGCAAAAAATATACAAACTTAAAATAAACAACATGTTAAATGTACAATAGGCGATCTTATCGCCAGATGGCGATGTTTGCCAGGTAACCTTATAAGATAAAGAACATAATTAGTAAATGGTAGGGAGTGCAAAATCAATAGACATACTTTTAAAATAAAATAAAAATATAAGAATATTTTATTATTCATACATAAACTACATAAAATAATTACATATAAAATACCTACAAACAAAATTAACTTATTAAACCATATATTCTTACTACTATAGTTACGGTACACCAATATTGTTGTATTTGTATTAAAAAGTTACTGATTATAATCGGAAGATACACAATAAACTATTCTTAACCGACTTTAAAAAGGGAGGAGGTTCTCAATTCGTCAGAATCTTTTTTTTAATGTATGTTCCCCGATTACTCGAAGTAGCCTAGACCGATTCGAGAAATTCTTTTTTTATTTAAAGCGAGTATACTTCCCAGAAGGTCCCATATTAATGTAATTAATAAAACTTTTGGAGAAAAAAAATTAAATATGTTAATTTGGATTTGGAACTGATTTAACTAGTAAGCTTGAAAAACGAAACTCCTGTTTTGCAATCTCAGTATACCAATAAAAATGTGTAAGACTTTTTATCTATTATTAATTTATGTAAAATTTAACAAAAAAATTAAACATCACATCGCTAGCCTTCGTTTCGCTTAGGGTTCTTTATTACTTTTATCTTTACGTTTGACTCCTAAGGGTCGTAGCGTGATGGTAAATAGCCTATAACCCTTCTCAAGAATTAGGGTATTAAATATTTCTTCAAACACGACTGGTACTTCCAAAGATTAGCGTGTTCAAACAAAAAAAAAATATTATAGATATAGGATTTTCTGTCATCTTACGTATTACCTAAATATAGCGAAAAATCCAAAAACTCTGACTATTAAATTGTTAAAATATTAATTATTTGCGAAAAAAACGGAACGTTAGCCACGTCAATGCATTTAATAAAATGACCACCAGTTTTATTTTTTTTAATACCAGTGAGGTGTCAAACAAGCTTACGCTCCGCCAAATGGTAAGCGGTCACAGTAGCCTATGGACGCTTGCAATTCAAGGGGGTATCACTTGCGTGTTGCCGACCCTTCAAAAATCTAATGACTTCTTTCTTGAAGAGTGAATGTATTTAATCATGTGTATAAGAAAACCCCATTCACTGTGGTCCACCAATTCCAGAACACTCCCCCCTCCATCTTAAGAACATTGGGATCCTTGGCGTTGACATCTCCAGCGATGTTCCGTTCCGAGATCATTTGCAAGACAAGGTGAAGCTGGCGTCCAAAAAACTAGGTGTACTTAACAGAGCGAAGCAGTACTTCACATCGGGGCAGAGGTTGTTGCTTTACAAGTCGCAAGTTCGGCCCCATATGGAGTACTGCTGCCAGCTCTGGGCGGATACACCCGGATACCAGCTTGGCCCTTTTGACTCGGTTCAACGACGGGCTGTGAAAATTGCCGACGATCCCAAACTCCCTGCCAAGGTTTTCTCTAAGGACTACAGTATGGGGTTCTTCAAAAAAGAAGATATTAGATTTCTGAAGGGTCGGCAACGCGCGAGTGATGCCCCTGGTGTTGCAAGCGTCCATAGACTACGGTGACCGCTTACCATCAGGCTTGTTTGCCACCTTAGTGGTATAAAAAAAAAAAAACTCACTTGCCGTATCCAACCCTTAAGTCTGAGAAGAGACTTTGCCTCCCTGTGTGGGTTCTACCGCTTGTACAATGGGATGTGTTCTGAGGCATTGCTCGAAATGATGCCTATGGCTACTTTCTACCATCGCACCGCTCGGCATCGGCAGGGAATTCATTCTCACACTCTGGAACCGAAATGGTCGCATACAGTGCGGTTTCAGAGAAACTTCCTCCCGCGAACGCTTGGGTTGTGGGAAGAGCTCCCTAGGCCAAGGTTTTCTCTAAGGACTACAGTATGGGGTTCTTCAAGGGTCAGCAACGTGCGAGTGATACCCCTGGTGTTACAAGCGTCCATAGGTCACGGTGACCGCTGACCATCAGGGGGACCGTGTGCTTGTTTGCTACCTTAGAGGTATGTAAAAAAAGGCATAATATTTAAAGAAATTAACTGTTTTCTTATTCCCCTTACTTTTTTTTGACTTACACTTATAACAATCGATAACCTTGGTGTGGTTTTATTGTATTTTACGTTAAAATGAAATACGTTTAGTAATATAAAATGCTAACAAACAATTAAATAATATTTCACTGTGATTTGCATGAAATAAAAAATATAATTAATATAAGAAATATAAAATAAAATGAAAAAATCGCCCAAGTGCGAGTCGGACTCGCGCACGAAAGGTTCCGAACCATTATCTATAAAAACGGCAAAAAAATCACATTTGTTGTACGGGAGCCCTCTTAAATATCTATTTTACTCTGTTTTTTAGTATTTGTTGTTATAGCGGCAACAGAAATAGATCTTCTGTGATAATTTCAACTGTCTTACTTTCACGGTTCATGAGATACAGCCTGGTGACAGACGGACGGTCCCGTTTTTTACCCTTTGGGAACGGAACCTTTAAAAGTATAACAAAATCTAATTCCAAATATAGCAACCTAAAATACATATTTTATATGCGTTATTTTAGTATTTTATAATGTTTATTGTATGGGAGCCCCCTTAAATATTTGTTTTATTTTAATTTAATTATTTATTTTTTAAAGTAAATGTATAACCAAATATTTTGTGAATATTTCAAGCGTCTACCAACCAACCCAGCGTTATCAATATCGAACAAAAACGAGCAAAATATCACGTTTGTTGTATGGGAGCCACCTTAAATACTTATTTTATTCTGTTGAGATACAGCCTGGTGACATTCGAACGGACGGACAACGGAGACTTGGTACCTAATTGGGTCCCGTTTTTTACCTTTTGGGTACGGAACCCTAAAAATAGTAATAAAATCAAATTACTTTCTTATTATGGCTACAATGGTATTAAAGAAAAAGTTTAAGTATAAAAAGTTAATTCTAAGATAAAGTAACGCAAAATAAGTATTTTATATGCATTATTGAGTCTCATAATGGTGTCTAATGAGCAGATTCCACATCATGTATGTAGGCATCCGCATCCGCATCCGCATCCGCATCTGCTATCCGACTACGTCCGCATCAGCAGCACCCGCTCCCTAAAGGCCACGCCGTTGCCGCCAAGACCACGCGGCCCGCCAAACTACGCCGCCGCTGATACCACGCGGCCCCGCCAAACCACGCCGCTGCCGTCGAACCCACGTGGTCCCACTAAACCACGCCATTGCCGCCGAAACCACGCCGTTGCCGCCGAAACCACGCGGCCCCCCAAACCGTTGCCGCCGAAACCACGCGGCCCCCAAAACTACGCCGCCGTTGCCGCCGAAACCACACGGTCCCGCCAAACCACGTTGCCGCCGATAAAACCACGAGGCGTCCCGCTAAGGTCACGCCGACACCGCACGTAGCTTTCAAGCGCGACAGCCGCTGAGCCGCTGAGTCGCTGAACGCTGTGAGGCATAGCGACAGAAACCCGACCGCTGATTACGCTGAATCGACTAACTGGACGCTACGACCGTAACGGTAACATTGACGTACTTACCTACCCCCCGTTTTATTTTATTCCGCTCAATTAACTTTTATCCGAGTTATCTATATTTATTAATTCATATTCTTTGTTTGTCCATAATTTGACTTTTTAAAATGTTGAAGTGCGTAGCCACGTTTAACATAAGGCACGATCTTCTAAGTGAAGTCCGTGACGAGATCCGAGCCGCCAAAACCGCAACCGCGATTGACTTTGCGGAAAGGATTTTCTTTAGGCATTTTACCAAATTAGAGACCGCCTACACGGACCTGATTTGTAATCTCGGGGATACCGACCTCGGCATCTACCGTACCCGGTTTTCAAACATGCATAGTTTCATGTTAGATATGGAGATAAGGAATGCGATGCATTCAAATGAAGTTGTCCTGAAACCCACCGACCAAATTACGGTTTCCGTCGAACCTGTCCGTCCTACCGACCCATCTCCGCTATCGCCGACCGAGACTCCTCCTCCGCGAGACCACGAGCATATCGCGCATATACCGTTGTCCGACGATAAACCGAAGACAACCGATCCCGTCAGTCTTACTGAACCCGTATCCGATCGTCCGTCTGTCACGCGATCTGCCCGTCAGTCCGATCATCCGTCCGTCACGCCGATTCGTCACCCGTCAGATTTGTACCGCCCGTCAGCAGCACGAATGCAGCCAAAGCGCGGTTGCAACTTTTGCAAATCAACGTTGCACACATTAACTGGGTGCAACCAGTACTCCGATTTAAATCCCGCTCGACACCCCGATCTAGTCCGACAAGCCGCACCAAGCTGTACTTACACAGCATACCGAACGGTTCCGTCCGCAGTACGCTCGCAACACACGAGCTGTTGCAACCATTGCAACTCCGCGTTGCACATGTCCCCCGGCTCCAAGCAATTAGCTATGACTATGAGTACCACGCAACGCCCCTCATGGGCTCCGATAGCTGAAATTTATAGATGGTGTTCTTCAAAACACCCCATTCGCCAAACTCACCGCAGTTTAATTATATCGCAGTACCCGTCTGCGTGGAGGTCCCACACCAAAAATAGGTCCGATCTGCGAGCTAGCACTCATCACCACATACATCACCGCGTACATCACAGCGTACATCACCTCGTACGTCACCGCGCACGTTACCGCGTGAAGGACGTGTCACATTCGCGCCTCAGCCCATCGACCGTGATAAGGAGAGGACCCGTCACCGCAAACGGAACCGCGTACGTACTCAGATTTATTCACAACGTTGAATCAAAACATGAACACCGTGTTCGTTTAAAATACCTAACTGTGGCTGAAACATAGCCGCCGCTAAACATTTTTTTGTTAAATTTGTACAAGCTACCGCCTTTGTTTCCGAAATACCATTAATACAAAAGGGTAAAGCCGTCCGCACATCGTTACAAAAGCTCGATTTATTTATCGATACCAATAACATTATCCGCGTAGGAGGTCGCCTCAAACAATCACTTGTTTTGTCTTATGATACCCGACACCCGATGCTTTTACCTAAGGAGCACCGGTTTACATACGTACTCATCGAACACTATGACAGACAACACTGTCATGCCGCACCTAATGCTTTAATTGCTGTCCTAAGACAGGAATTTTGGATCACTTCTATACGACGTCAAGTGTCTAGAGTATTGCATCGTTGTGTCACATGCCACCGCTTTAGTGCTATTTCACAGCCACCGCTAATGAGCGATTTGCCTATTGATCGCGTGCAAGTATCACATGTCTTTGCTGGTACCGCGACCGACTTTGCAGGTCCCTACCTTGTAAAGTCAAGCTTACTCCGCTCCGCTCGCTCCGTAACGGCATATTTATGTGTTTTTTGTTTGTCTTGCCACTAAGGCAGTGCATTTGGAGGCCGTCGAAAGCCTATCCGTAGACGCTTTTATTGCCGCTTTCACCCGCTTTGTAAGTCGCCGTGGACTACCCGCTTTAATGCGTTCCGATCGAGGAACTAATTTTGTCGCCGCTAATAAATATTTAACCGAAGTTAATAAGTTCTTACTGGACAATGAAGCCGTGCTTTATGACGAGTCCAGTGGAAGTTTAATCCGCCTGAGCCGCACTGGTCCGATACGAAAACCTCTGCTTGTCCCGTTATCAAAGCCTTCAGCAAATAACTCAAGCCTGCTGGCACCGATGGCTAATCCCGAAAAACAACCGCTTCACCCCGCGCCGCTCAATCACCGCTCCATTTACATTTTTTGTTTTATTTAATTTAGGTATAAGTCACAATTTAGTTTTGATTAAGTTTTTGATTTTCATTATCTTTTATCAAGTTATGTAGTTGTAAGCCGCGTTTTTTAACCGCTCGCATGCATTGCTCATGTCTCTCCGTCTTTACAGAAAATATTTAAAATCTTTATTATTTTTTACTATCTAATAAGTTTTGATTATTTTTTTGTTTAATATTTGATGCATATAAACATCAAACTATCTAGTTATACTTCGCGTTCTCAACCGCCTGCATAAACCGTTAATTAACATGTGAAACCCCGCTTAAATATAAAATCTTATTTAATTAAATTAAAACCTTCCGATTAAGTTTAAATTTTATTTTTTGATTTGATTTATGACATCAATCAACCGTACCGATTAGTACTTAAATCAGTAAACAAAATTGTGAACTAAATTACATACATATTACTTTACCGACATAAAAACAAACACCCGTCTAACTAACAACTATATGTAGTTATACCGTAACCGTTTCTCACACATTCCAAGATGTAGGAATGCGTTGAAGCAGACTATACAGATAATACAGATATTTTAGTCATATCTATTGTAGTGTACCTACTTATAACTTCGCACCGCGTAACTTATATGTTTGTTTAGGTACACATCACACCGAAACGGATAACTTGTTTTTAATCTCTGTCCGTATTTACAACTGTAATTTTGCGTACACCGATAAGTACCTACAATATATTACATAGATAAATACTTACTTACACTAACTAGGTATTAGCGTGACCGCACTTACTCCGTCGATTATTTTATTTGTAAAACTAAAACTTTGTTATTAGAACCGTCCGTCCTAATGCTCCGTGTATGAAACACAAGGACCAGTTTACTTGGTTGTTTTATTTGTGTTCGAAATTAGTTTCCGAAACGTCTTGACATTAGAACGTAAAATTAATACCTAAGTAGTTAATACCTACTTAACTAAACACTAACGTGTTATCTATGCAATCCGTCGACCGATTATATTCGACCCATACATTTTATAGTATAAGTTCGAATATTTTTTTTTTCTACCTGTAAGTTACCTACTTACAAATTGCTTCCGTACCTACGCACCGCGCGCCGTCGAAATTACCCGTAGCACACGAAGTTGCTATCCCGTGTTCAAGCTACAGAATTAGCTTAGGTTATTTTATTAAACCATTTTCTATTTTATTCATTATTCGTTACGCATAGTAGGTAATCCGCCGATAGTTCATATTTAATTTAAGCCGCCTTCGATTTCGTACTAACTATAAGTTTTATTTAAGTAAACATTGCACTTGACAATGTATGTACCAGCCGTAGGGTTCCGTAAACATATAGTGCAATTTAAAGCACATACCGCTCCTTCGATAAGAGTTTCTTATCACCGCGACCTTTGTTGAGATGCTAGCCGCCTCTTCAACTCCATATCCGGGTTGTGCCGATGTCTGTTCTTGGAGATCAGACATGTCTTACTCTGTTTGATAAACCCTTTGTGTTTGGTTTATCAACGTTTATATAAAATTAAGGCGTCTAAACAAGGCTACCGCTTCAACATTTGTAAACAAATTTTTTGTGTGTATTTAATTGACCCTCCGAAGGATCCACTGTTTATTCCCGATCAAACCATAGTTTTGATCCCTTTCCGGCCGCCGCGAGTTATGTTCGCTAAAATTCGCCCCTCGAATTTGCTCGCATATATTTTCTTATTTTCCTTTATTTTACCTATATTATAAATAAATATATTCCCTACACCCGACTACCGACCGTACATAATATATATATAACTGACATAATTCTACGGGACCCAATGTACAAGACTACGTGACCATACCGACACCGACACCTACGATGGAAAGGTACCCAAGGCCGCCAGCGCCTTGCAAGCCGCCCGCTGCATCGACAGAGTTGTACCAAGCTAGCCGTCACGAACGCACCGCGCGCACTGAAGCGCCCCCCGCCCCGCTTGCCGAAGACGCACCGCGACACCGCGTGTGTTATTATAATACAGACCATATAAAATTATAGAAGAACCATAGAAGATTAAATACCGATACCGCAATCCGCTGTTTTTATTGAATCTGTGTGTGTTAGCTCCATCATCAAGACCTATCTCCGAAACAGAACCGACACATCCAACCGCCATCCGCTACAGCAACCGCTGCACCTCTCTCTCCGCATTTGAATTGAACTGACGCCCGATACCGCTCACAATGTAAATACAAATAACATCTGAATGGAGATGAATTTTCCACAAAGAAGTTCTAATGAGCTCGGTCCACAGTTGAATGCACTCATTTATGCGTAAGCTGCATCTTTCAAAGCTTAGAATCTTATTTTTTTTTTTGTGGATTTATTTGAGTTCGCAGACTTTATACTTGCCAATGTCAGTTTCCACGGAAAAAAAAACCAGAGATACGCTGGGGAAGTTTTTTTTTTTATTATTTTCAGAGATGTTTAAATATAATTAACAACCCCTAGTGACCTATAAAGTCCTAGTATGTATACATCAATCTTACAAATACACAAATCTGCTAAGAATTTATACATAGAAATAATCTTATCCTGGCCCGAGTTTAATATTGACTGCATCTTTGCTTTGGAAATATTTGTTTGCTTAAAATCCATATAAACGATAGATATATATATATATATTGTTTGCTGACTCAAATTTTCTTAGAATCATAAGTTTTTTTTTTTAATTCCTTTTGGATTTATTTGAGACCGTAGTCTTTATACTCATAAGTTTTTTTTATTATTTTTAATGAATTCTTTATTAATTGGTATATTAGCCATACAAAAGTGGTAGGCATAAATTGAAAATGCTTGGTATTATCACGTTTTTCCGATTCTGCCTGCGACGAATCTTTGGAGTCTATTTCGTTTAATAAATGTTGGAATTTTGCATACACTTCGGTTTTACGTGTTAATGCAAAGTATTTGTCTGTCTGTCCCTATAGCCGGCAATTCATCTAATACCTTTAAACGAGTAATTCTTGTATATATGTATATTTATAATCTCGGAAACGGTTTCAACGATTTTCATAATATCCAGGGGATTTCGGGGGCGATAAATCGATCTAGCTAGGTTTCATTTTTAGAAAACGTTATTTTATCCATGTTATCAAGCAATGATGAACTGAAAAATATGACTCTTTCTGACATCTATTGGCGAGTAGTTATACTATTGTTTTTACCGACACAGCAAGACTGAAGCTACTTGACAATAGATGGCGTTGTTAAAAAAACAAGCAAAGCTCGGTCCTGCAGGTTAGTACTTACGAGACATACATACCACCTTAGTCCAGGGATCTGACTCTCGACAACAATACCAAAGCCAATTGTACTGCAATCTTAAATTTTAATGTAACAATGAGTGAAGGTAATCTTAATAATTTAGACTTTGTAGCATAAAAAAGACTTAATTCATAGTTTCTTTGATGCAAATATTGTAGCATTATTGAAATTGAGTATCAAGAGTTAATCCACAGATACACTGTGATATAGTATAGGCAGTGTTGCGGGGTGAACTCACCATCAGCCACGTAGAACCAAAGAGGCTGTGATCAAATCATGATGTGGATATCCAGTCACTAGTTATCCCGGTTTGGGGGATAAAATATGTACTTATTAATATGTACATACATTAGGTTTTTTTTTTTTTATTTTATTTTATACCTCTAAGGTGGCAAACCTACGGTCCGCCTGATGGTAAGCGGTCACCGTAGCCTATGGACGCTAGCAACACCAGGGGCATCACTCGCGCGTTGCCGACCCTTCAGAAATCTAATAACTTCTTTTTTGAAGAACCCCATACTGTAGTCCTTAGAGAAAACCTTGGCAGGTAGCTCATTCCACAACCCAAGGGTTCGCGGGAGGAAGTTTCTCTGAAACCGCACTGTACGCGACCATTTTGGTTCCAAAGTGTGAGAATGAATTCCCTGTCGATGGCGAGCGGTGCGATGGTAGAAAGTAGCCGTGGGCATCATTTCGAACAATTCCTCAGAACGCAATCCATTGTACAAGCGGTAGAACACACACAGGGAGGCAAAGTCTCTCCTCAGACTTAAGGGCTCGATACCGCAAGTGAGTTTGGGATCGTCGACAATTCTCACAGCCCGTCGTTGAACCGAGTCAAAAGGGCCAAGCTGGTATCCGGGTGCACCCGCCCAGAGATGGCAGCAGTACTCCATATGGGGCCGGACTTGCGACTTGTAAAGTAGCAACCTTTGCCCCGACGTGAAGTACTGCTTCGCTCTGTTGAGTACACCAAGTTTTTTGGACGCCAGCTTTACCTTGTCTAGCAAAAAACGTATGTTAGCTTCTTTCTATATCAATTTCACCTTAAATAAATAAATATTTTTGGATATTACACACAGCGCCGTCTGGCCCCAAAGTAAGTTAAGCTTACTTAACTTAGCATAATAAAACGTTATATGCTATAAACTATTTATTTGAATGTATAATTTAGCCACAAATTTCACAGGTCCTGCATAAAAAATGTTGCGAGAGTAAAAATTGCAAATTTTAATTATAAATGACGGAGACCGGTACTTTTGACCTAATTCTGGCTGTAAGTTCTGGTTCAAAGAAGATTTTGAGTTAAAATTAACGTTGACGGTGAGTTACCGTTAGAATGGTATTTATTTTAATTATATAATGAATATCTTGACTCCAAAAATCTTTAAAAGTAATAGATATCGGTATTTTATGACTTATGTTTAATCACTTAGACAAATAAGTAATAAGATAAGTAATTTCAACCATTAGTTTATTTATTGGCCGACATACTGTATCAATAGTAGTATTAAAAGAAATTTAATAGCAATATATTGTTACGTTAAATAAAATAAATATCGGTATTTTTTAGGAATTAATTACTAAATTTTTTTTAGAAAATATTAATTGTATGGTGCACATTGTATCGTTAACTAGCATTTTTAAGTAATTTAGGTATAAGTTAAATAACTAAGTGTAATAAAAGTTGACTTCATCTAAGTACCTTCCTACTTACCTACATATTTTTATTCCAAAACGGAGAGACTAACAAATAAAAATTAATTCTCTTCTGTGTAAAGAAGGCTATTAAAAAAATATACTATTATGTAACGTGACTTTTAGTTTCTGGCTGTGATAACCAAGAATTCTGTACATAGCTTTGACATTGAAAGATGCGACATATGAGGGATGAAGGGTAACGGAGGAATGACGAGGGTTGCGCTGAATGAACCCACGTCAGTTATCTTATCTCTGAGCTTAATCTGTTTTAAGGGTTCCGAAAGCAAATGGCAAAAACAGATCCCTTATATTTCTATCGTGTCCTATAATTAAACGAAGCTTGAATCGATTCGATTTTTTATCGAAATTAAGAAAGAAACTTGGGGTACAATTTTATACATTATTTATAGGGATGAGGTCCACATAAGGTTCGTTCCGAAAAACTATTTGTGACTTAAAAACTGGCAGTCTAAGTCTATATTTTCTTAGTATATTTGTGACTTGATGAAAAAATACTTTTCGAAAGATTTCTCTGGAGTAAAATAAGTCAGCTGACGTCTTCAGAGACCGAACACTTCGCAATACAATTTTAAATTCGCGAGTTATTTTTTTTATATGCAAGTATGTATATCACACTAATATTATAAAGGCGAAAGTTTTAATGTATTTGTATGTTTGTTACTTCTTCACGCTTTTGCACCACTTTTGACGAAATTTGGTATGGATTTAGCTGACACCCTGGATTAACACAGGCTTTAATCAATAAAATTCAAAAATTCCCATAGGAATTACTGTAACCGAGCTAAAACAGCTATTGCTTGATGTAGCAAACTTTATAATTATAATTAAGGTGTTGACGTAAGAATCCTACGCTGATAACCAAATTTGAGACGCTGGCAAAAGCTAGTTTTGTATTAACACAAAGTGCCTAATGGTAGGTACAGGTCCCAGGTTTCAACTAAGTGCCTTTTACGGCTAGGATCTTTTCATAAATATGTTATGCATCTGAAAGACAAGAAGCAACCTTGGTTAAAATACTCAGTTTTAACCTTTTTGCTTCCGAGGTTTTGGTGGAAATTAGTTCTAAAGCTGTTACGTATACTCGATTAAACAACTTTGAAATGGTAAAAAAAATTTTTTTCGTACTTATTTACAGTTTTTTTTTTTGAAATGTATGAAAAGCTAGATGTGACAGTTCGTTTTTAACTCCAGTAACATGTTATAATTTTGATATGTGATCTGTATTTCTGTTCATTGCATTGTTGCGCTCAAGCGGATGAACCTATTTTAATTTAGTTTTATTTGTTTGAAAGGTCGAAAGAATTCTTAGCCATGATTTAAGAAAATCTGTTCAGCCGTTTGTAGTTCGTTTGTTCTTTTCTATTCGATGAAGGGATGTACGCAAATTTCAAATTTCCCATCGTATCGAAATTTGGCATGCTGCTATTTTAATGATATTGCAAGAACATAGTAAACTTGTAATAATGCTGTAGAATCACCTGAAACCTGCAGGATACCCAACTCCTTACAAACTTACAGACGAGGTATCATGTTTAGGCTTATGAGAATGGTCTCATTAAATAGGTTATAGGTAGATGGTGATCGGCTTCTAAGTTACTTTCGTTCATTCAATCGATATAATTTTTTTTAGGTCAGGATCATTCAAATTTTATATAATTCACTTGTTAAATGTGTCTAAGAAACTGAAATGATTGAATGACACGACCCTCTAGGAATGCATCTGGCTGCAACCGGTTTAATTTTAAGCATAGCTTTTACATGTTAGTCTTTTGAGACAATAAGGGTCAAAATACGTCCATTAGGGCACTGTTTTGTTTTCATACATTTATTTCGCATATGCACTCAAACGTACCTAATAGTTAAAAATCGGCCAAGTGCGAGCCGGACTCGCGCACAGAGGTTTGTTGTTAAATATTTGTATTATTTTAATATTTTTATATATAATTAAATATTCTGTAAAACATGTCAAGCGTCTACCTGTCGCCGTTATTAATATCGAGCAAAAACGAGCAAAAAAATCACGTTTGTTGTATGGGAGCCCCGTTGAATATTTATGTTATTCTGTTTCTTATTTGTTGTTATAGCGGCAACGGAAATACGTCTTCTGTGAAAATTTCAACTGTCTACCTATCACGGTTCACGAGATACAGCTTGGTAACAGCCGGACGGACAGCGGAGTCTTAGTAGGTAATAGGGTCCGGTTCCGTACCCTTTGGATACGGAACTCTAAAAATTACTAGAGATTATTGGTGCAAAGAGTTTTCCAGCTCTCTGTTTTTTTAATATTATCTATCTACGTATTTGGTCCAACAATGAATTGGAGTTTGACATACCTGGTCTATCCTTGATCTCGTCTGGTACGTGTCAAGGCCAGTCCATATGTCATTGTTTTATTAGCCAAAGATATGGCTCCGTTCTCGTGTTTAGTTCAGTTTTCGTGACCTACTCTTGCTGAATTATGTTAGTACGTGCTGACAATTGACATTCTGACAGAAATACCTTATGGTTTAAGGTAATAATAATAAATAATAATGAATATTAATGTTCAGATATTTTTTACATACCCAATGTATGTAATTTTGTAAGAAAACTACATTATATGATTCAAGCGAGCTAAGTTGGTCATAAGTTGATATCATAACACACGAGGCATGAGCGAACCGCTAAGCCTGACCAATTATCTCATGTATCATACGAGATTTTTCGATACACTTGCCCGAAAATAAACAGCAAAACACATTTACTCAAGAATCAATTGCCACATGTATGACGAAGTATCACTTGTTAGGTTTGTATGAATGATTTTTTTGGATAATCTACGCGACGCTAGGCAGGAACAGCTAATGGCGAAGTTTAAACTTCGCGCGCCCCGCTCTTAGAAGAACATAAAATATTTATGGTTATGTTTTGATGTGTGTTTTAATTTTGGCTGCAACATTTAGACAATTTATTAAAACTGTTAAATTTTGAATAAATTCTCCTAGTTCGCCAGAAATGGCAAAGGAGGTATTCTGTTCCTTGTCTTACATTTTACCACATACTTTAGTCAAAATTATCCAAGTATCAGTTGCGGTCCACTACCTCTTTCGCAGGATTAAAGTGGCTCTGCAGCTATTAGCGCTCAGCTTAAAGTTCGCACGCCTCCAACATTATGATGAGGGTGTGCGTCTAACCACTAGTCACCCATTCAAGGGATTCAAACCGTGACGATAAACATCATACATACAAACACATAAACTGATCGGCTTCATAAAAGATTTAAAAACACTAGTCAAAAAGTTCATGGATAGGTAGAGTTTGAATAGCATGAGGATCAAGTTTAAAATCCCTGATCTAGACATTCAGTTTATATTTAGTAGACCTAGAACGTAAACAGAACTTGACCCTGATGTGTCAGGGCTGCAGTTTTCGATTTCAGCTGCGGCTTTCAATCGATGTCGCGAGTTAATTATTCAAGCATCAACTCCATTACGAGAAATTACGCTCACTGAAATAGATAGCTATGGTTTTCAATTCGTTTAGTTGTTTTAACAGAATTAAAGTTAATTTTAAAAGCTGTTTTTTTGTTATAATTACCTACAGGGTAATTTAAGGATTTTCTTATTTTCACGTTTTTTTATTTAATTAATATTTCAGACATTTGTTGCGGTGTATAATGCTCTGATACGCGCTTTGAATTTAAATAAAAATGAATTGAATGGAAAAATAATGGCCCTGAAATTTACTGAAAATCGGCCAAGTGCAAGTCCGACTCGCACACGAAGGATTCAGTACCATTATCTACAAAATCACGTTTGTTGTATAAAAGGGGGGCTTATATATTTGCTTTTTTTTAATTTAATAATTTATTTTTAAAGTGAATTTATAACTAAATATTATATGTGAATATTTCAAGCGTCTGCCTGTTGCCGTTATTAATATCGAGCAAAAATCATGTGTGTTGTATCGGAGCCCCTTATTTATTTTATTCTGTTTTTCAGTTTTTGTTGTTATAGCGGCAACAGAAATACATCTTTTGTGAAAATTTCAACTGTCTAACTATCACGGTTCATGAGATACAGTAAGAAAGCAACTGCCAGAGCAAAATTCCAATTCATCGGCAAAATAGGTGGGCAACTTGCGAGCTATCCTTCTGGGAGTCGTGCTCTCTGGTCGCTTGCCAAAGCTGCCGAAGGGAACTTTTGCCAGTCGTCGGTACCACCACTGCGAAAGACCGATGGTGACTTGGCCCATAGTGCTAAAGAGAAAGCCGATCTACTGGGCAATCGCTTTGCCTCTAACTCGAATATGAACGATGAAGGCGCTGTACCACCTATAATACCGTGGTGCGGCAAGACCATGCCGGAAATCTCCATAACACAGCGGGAGGTTCGGCGGGCGTTGCTTTCTCTAGACGTTCATAAGTCGAGTGGGCCAGACGGTATACCAGCAGTGGTGCTTAAGCAGTGTGCTCCTGAGTTATGTCCTGTACTCACGCGCCTCTTCGCGTTATATAATATCGCGTGTGCTGTACCTACAGGGTTATATCAATATCTTTAAGTATTGGTCGCGTACAGTGCGGTTTCAGAAAAACTTCCTCCCGCGAACGCTTGGGTTGTGGAATGAGCTCCCTGCCAAGGTTTTCTCTAAGGACTACAGTATGGGGTACTCCAAGAATGAAGTTATTAGGTTTCTGAAGGGTCGGCAACGCGCGAGAGATACCCCTGATGTTGCAAGCGTCCATAGGCTACGGTGCCCGCTCAACATCAGGCGGACCGAAAGCTTGTTTACCTTAATGGTATTAAAAAAAAAAAAAGAACATGTAATGTAGTAGCTATATGTATATTGTGACGATACCATAATTATGCCTTAACATTTTTGTAATACAAGGTTAGTTTTATTCAAGTTGTAGAGCGAAGATTTTCATTAGTAAACAATTCTCAATGAATGTACTACCTATAGCAAAATGCATCTTTAAATTAGAATGGCGCGTTCAAATATTCAAGTTCAGTTATTTTATACATTAGATGAGAAGTTATGATTTATTTTATAAAAGGTTTAAAGCTTACAAAATATAAGTACAAATGACTTACGAATCATAGACATCAACACGGAATTAATTGTTAAATGTAGGTAGTAATCTAACTTCCGACTTATGAATTCAAACTCTCGACAAAATAAAGTTGGGTGTTTGTTTGGAACTTAAGTGATTAGAGAGACTGTTTTAAAGCAAGCGTTGATTAGTTTGTTCGAACGTACTGTGATTGGTGGTAGTTTTAAGAGGGCTGATTGGGAGTTTGATAATGTTGAATATAACCGCGAAAGTTTAAGTTACTTAGAACTTTTATAATATTGAAAACGCCCGCGAGACTTACCTAAGTCAGTCGTTTAACAACCATTAGGATAGCCTATACAATAGATTTTTAACAATAATAAAGGGTAGTTGTCTTGGTTTTCACGTATTCTGTATAATGACGTGTTAGTTTATTTTAACTTACCCGGGATTTGTTAAAACTTAACGGACATTTAGAACATAATATTGATATTCTATTAGCTTAGGATAATAAGGCCGTTTTTTCTAGACCGTTCATATTAATCTAGGACTCTATAATAGTACCCCAATTAACATAACTAGAATTATACTTAAAAAATATTCCTTTTTTCTTTGTTAAAATTAATTAAGGCCGGACATCCGTCCGGAATAAAAAATATGATAGAGGGTATTAAAATGTGGGGTGAGAAAATTATTAGAGAGGGGTTAGTGGTGATAAAAGTGCGTGGTCCTATACATATAGAGCATTCAATTGCCGTAGTTTGAATTGTCGAAAAGCTGCCCGATCAATAGTCCATAGTCTACGCTTGTGGGTCACTAGAAGCTAGGAACCACGTGGAGTTAAACTACAGCTAGATCGTGCCACCATTTCTGGTTAGTAAATATTTTATATTAGAAGTGACAGTGAAAATATTGTGTGTTCGTTGTGAAATTCTTTAGGTTGTGTTTCAAAAATATCTAAATTAATGTTAAAACATCTAAATGACGGGCCCGCTTTTGCCGGTTAGAAATTTATGGTATAAAGAAATCTCAATCACCTCAGTAGGAAGGAGTATATTAACGGATCTTGTTTCTAGGACATTTTCAGCTAGGAAAAGATAAATCTTCTATAAAAGTAGAAGTGGGAACAAAGATTATACCAGCCATAATAATTATATAGCCCACTAAAGAACTAGGTCTGCCAAGAGATACAGTAATTACTATATGTAATCCATGTCCATCCTTAGCGGCGTTAGTAGGGTTTTACTATTTTGGCTGGTTAGCTAGTGTAGGTGAGCGCTGATGATCATCGTAAGGGGGCGCCCCTTAAACCTACTTTCAGGTCGCAAGTCCTGAACTCTAGCTACCTGGTTCCCACACCAATAATCGAATGGATTTAGCATTCGTATGGATTTTACTTTCCTATGTGGAAGTAGCATCAATTAGGGTTCCTTTGTGTAGGGATGACGGAAAATCATATAACTCATTAGTACTTGTCCCTTTAGTTCTAATATTCGCGTATTTGCTTTGTTTAGGTGGTTTTGTACTGACTTTAGAAATGGTGGAAAGTTCAAAGTGGACATTATTTATGATCATAGATTTAGCTATATTTATATCTTGATTATTTTCTTTCACGCTTATCTGTATACTATTGTTTGCTATATTACTCTGACGTACCTCTAAAACAACTGGGTTACTACTTATTTAACACAACGGTTTTTAGGTCCTACCAATTTTGACGATCACGCTTGGCCAAATTAGATAATTATCTACATCATTATTAAATATTTATTTAGATTTAATTTCTCTCATTCGTTAAGTGAGTGGGGTTGAGGCTGCGAAGTTTCCTAAAACATTTTAATAATATATTTATATTTCTTAAAGAAGGGAAGACGTTACAATATCCTTAAATAACATAAGCTTTTTGTGAGTCCTTATTTTTTGTAGGTATAAATACATGAATACCTACTAAATTATATGGAAAGACGAATTTTCGGAGAACTTTAGCTAGGTATCTAAGACAATATTTTTAATGTTTTTTCATATAAATACGTAAAGTAAAGAATCTATTTTCAACCATCACAATGCGTATAAAATATAAAAAGATAAAGATACTCTAACAACGAAGAACCAACAATACGACAGGTTACTTTTTGCCCTATATAGTTCCTTTAAGACACCTTCACAGTCTCGTGTAATATATTGTTATTGTACTACAGTAAATTTCCTGGTGGTAGAACATTAATATCACACTGAATGAACATTAAATCCCTCTGCACACGGATATGAAGATTTGTAGGGATCCAGCTTGTTCGGATATCCGGAATTGAATACTGCGTAGAATTACAGCTTTACCCAACGAGCAAAAACATATATAATACCTTTAAACGAGCAATTCTGTTATATATGTATGTATATAGGTATAGAATCTGAATCTTGAATTGGCTAAAACGATTTTCATGAAAATTAGAATGCAGGGGCTTTGGGGGCGATAAATCGATCTAGCTATGTTATATTTTTAGAAAACTTCGTTTTATCAGTGTTTTCAGGCAATGATAAACTGAAAAATGTGACTCTTCCTGACATCTATTGGCGAGTAGTAATACTATTATTTTTACCGATACAGCAACACTAAAGCTACTTGACAATAAATGGCGTTGTAAAAAAAACGAGCGTAGCTCGGTCCCCAGGTACTAAATCATTTATGACATTTGGTGTAATAGCGGTTTTATATTGGTAATAATAATAGAACAACTAGTCCTAGATGTAATTAAATTATACGTTTTTTTCTTGCAACAAAGTTTGTATGGCAAGTTTAATATATACTGACGAGCAAAAATAAATTAGTCACATTGATGACAATATTTCTTAAACAACTCTTTTTTTTTTTTTTTATACCACTAAGGTGGCAAACAAGCTTACGGTCGGCCTGATGGTAAGCGGTCACCGTAGCCTATGGATGCTACTAACTTATGTTAGCTCTATGAAGTCAAAGGAACATTGAAGCGTATTTAATCACTTATTAATATATTTATGCGCAAAATAAAACTCTAGTTTATTAAATATCGGCGTTTATGTAAATGACTAATTTTTTTTGCTCGCCTGTGAATTAGTCTAGTAAAGAACAGAAGCAAATGGATAACTTTTTAATGTTTTAGCCATAACATTCATTCGACAATAGCGTCAGATAAAGGTTTTATTTGAAGAAACTTTTTCCACTGACAATAATCGACATTTGGAAACATCACATACCTACACTTTGTTTCACAAACCTTAAAAAAAATATTATTCAAAATCAGATCTCGTTGGTTCGTTTCCAACTTAAATAAATAGCGAAAAACCAGTCAACTGCGAGTTGGACTCGGGCACCGAGCGTTATTTACAAACACAAACAAAAACAAAAAGTGTACCGCTAAGCGGTCACCCATCCGATTACTGACCAAGCCCAACGTTGCTAAACTTTAAATATCGTTTTCTACAAATAAATATGTTACTGTTTCGCTACATTATAACTAGATGGCGCTGTAACGGTGATTGAACGTACTATAGCTACACCTATAGCTTGTTTTAGCAAACTTTATTAATATAATTAAGGAGTTTCACGCTGATAATCCAATTTAGGGCGGGCGAAACCGCTGGCAAAGTCTAGTTATGTTGTATTAAAACTATGATAAAATTATATATATATATACATGTCCGTGACCATAATAAAGTATGTTAAAAGAATTATGTTAAGTCTCCATAGATTTTTAAGTCCCAAGTCCAACAAGCGAATAAAATTTTACAAAAACTCGCAATCCGTCATCAAAGCTGGAGTAAGCTCGACTTAATTTGTATTTAGGCTTCAGTTAAGCCTGGAAACTGTTTTCTTTAATATTATATCACAGAGTTCGTTGACCTGTCTATCTGACTTTCGTCCTTTAAAATTATTTTATGATAACGCCTACATTGAATATCCATCATTTTTTAGTTTTAGTTATTAGAAATGGAATTGCATTTAAAAAGTCTTGGGTTCGCGTCTTTAAAATGTCCTTTCATTTAAAAAGTCTTGAGTTTGGTTGCCTTGTTTGTAACTAGTTAGAATTGTAATATTATATAAATACAGAGATAAAATACATAGAATTTTGAGGATCACTATCGCTAGCAAACAAAATATTTAAATTACAAAAATGAGTAGTCAGGATAATATGAAGAGAATTAAATATTTTTACAATATGTGACATTTATGTCTACAAACAAGCTATATTAGTCAAAAATAACTTAAAATTGTTTCAACATCATGGGCAAAATTGCAATTGAAGGGATAAAAATAAATTAAAAATAAATAAATACAGAACGACACATTTCAAAAGAAACATTCATTATAACGCAATTAATATAGATAATAAACTGCCTAATGACATTAGATCAGAAATGAAAATTAATAACTTTGATGAAAAATTACGTATATGGTTGAAAGAAAAATGTCTTTTTAATCTGTCTGAATTTAAATACATAGAATAAATTATTATTGTCCATCAATGGACAAGAAAAATTGTAACATATTTTTCAATAATTAAATACAATACAAGCTGACCCAAACGAACGTTGTATTGCTGTAATCCCTCTTCCTTTTATACATAAGTAGCTATGCTTCGCCCGACCTTAATTTGGTTATCGGCGTTGGATTCATACGGCAACTTCTTAATTACGTTATAGAAAGCTACAGCTGTAGCTATAGGCTGTAGTTATAGTTAAAGTGGTATTGGGTTATAGTTATTCCCGCAGGAACTTTTAAAACTTTTTCCAGAATGAAAAATAGCCTAAGTATATCCTATTCCAGGACTTAACCTATATGTGTGCCAAGTTTCATCCCGATCCGTCCAGTGGTTGAAGCGTGATTGAGTAACAAACATCCAAACTTTTACATTTACATTATTAGTAGGATATACAGATATCCTATGTCCATCTGGAATAAATGGAATAATATACCTTTCAAACAGTAACAGAATTTTCGATTGGGTGGAGTGGTTCCGAAAATTACCCTTTACATACAAACTAACTTACAAAATCCGCTCATTCTCTTTAAACACATCGACATAGGCAGTCGCGTTTTCTCCTAGAACTTCGATGTGTCACTGGGTACGATTTAAAAGAGGCGCGTAAATCTGACGCGTCGCATGAAAATCGCTGGTTTTGACATTCAACTGCGAGACTTCTAGAGGCAAGTTACTTTACGTTCGCTGAACACGTTTATGAAAGGCCGTCACGTTGGCTCTTTGACAGACCATTCCAAAACCGATGCAGGAGTGGCACTATTAAAAAAAGTTTTTAAAGTCTGAACATTTTAGCATGATGCTCTTGGAGTGTTTGTTTTGTGATTTATCTAAGGTATTAGATCTTCAGGATCAGCAAACATTATGGGAGTCCCTCAGGGCTCAATTTTAGGTCCTGTTCTATGTCTTATTTACATTAAAGATCTCCCATATGATGTAAAAAACCATGACATTCTCTTATATGCTGACAACACCACTTTAATTTTAAAGTTAAGAGGCGACAGACATGTTATGATGAATTTAATAATGCCATTTCTAAGATTGAAAATTGGTTTAACGCTAATAATTAAAACTTAATGAACAATAAAACCAAATTTGTTAAATTTACATTACCAAAGGTAAGTTAGATCGATACATGTATTAATATGAATGGCGAGCAATTAGAACTTGTTGAATCAACAGTCTGTCTTGGCATAACGCTGGACTGAAAATTTCAATGTGGTCCTAATATTCACAACCTTGCCAAAAAAACTTAGCTCTGCTGTGTATGTGATCAAGAAAATAAGACAATTGACCGATGTCGACACTGCAAAAATAGTGTATTTTAGCTATTTCCATAGTTTATTTCCATAGTCTTATTGTGGGGAAGCGCTGATGATGTAAATACAAATTTTGTTTAACAAGAACGGGCAGTTAGTGCTAGTGCGGGTATAAGTGACAAATAAGAATCCAGGATATCTCCGAGGGATAGGTGTAGGGAAGTAAACTTTGGCGCCGCAGTACATATATGAAAATATTATGTATGTTCAAAAAAAATATTAATAGTTTCAGCAAGAAAAGTGACGTTGACAGAGTAAATACTAGAAGTAAAAATAAACTGTTGGTGCATTATGCACGTCTACACAAAATAAGTAACTCTTTTATGGCGCAATGTAAACACTTTACAACAAAGTTCCTAATAATATTCAAAAGCTATTCAAAAGCTAATATTCACAGTGCTAACACTATTAGATTTTAGCAACGCCTTTAACACTGTTGACTTTGATATACTACTTTCACTTTTAAGTTCTCTTAACATATCTCCAACAGCAATCGACTGGTTTCAAAGTTACTTGCGTGGGCGCCGGCAGCGGATCAAGGTAGATGATTCCTTCTCTACTTGGTGCTACACCAATGCTGGTGTCCCGCAAGGTGGCGTGTTGTCTCCACTTCTCTTTGCTATTTTCATTAATAATATAACATCTTATTTATCTTCTCTCTACCATCTATATGCAGACGATCTTCAAATATATACTCAGGCTCCAGTTAGTGAATTAAGAAGTGCAGTTACGATTATAAATAACGATCTTGCTCGCATTATGGATTGGAGTACCTCTTACGGTCTAAACGTAAATCCAAATAAAACGCAACTTATCATTGTGGGTACTTCAAGAATGATATCTAAGATTAATTTACAAAATCTTCCTAAAGTGAGTATTAATGGAACAGTCATTCCATATAGCGAGGCTGTAAAAAACTTGGGCATCATCATAGACCAGACATTTTCGTGGGAACCACAATTAAAAGAAGTTAGCAGAAAAATATTTGCTACAGCTAAATCCATTAGCAGATTGCGTAACTTCTTGCCCATTGCCACTAAAATTGCACTGGCTAAATCACTACTGCTACCTGTCCTTGATTATGTGGATGCTAGCTATCTTGACCTTACTGAGGAGCAATTAAATAAGCTTGAGCGACTTCAGAACCTATGTATTAGATACATATTTGGTTTACGTAAATATGATCATATATCCGAATTTCGATTAAAACTCAAGTGGCTCCCAATACGCCTTCGCCGGAATACTCATTTTCTGTTTCTTCTCTACAACGTACTGTTCAATCCGTCTACTCCGTTATACTTGAAAGAGCGTTTCAATTTTATAGGGTCTACAGCTCATCGCGCCACTACAAACATGATGCTAAAAACCCCAACACATTATTCGCAAGCATATAATGACTCATTCACTGTCACAGCCATAAGGCTATGGAATAGTTTACCCTTTGATGACAAAAAAGCACAAACTTTAAGAATATTTAAAAATCTCGTAATCACACATTACTTAAAAATTTAAGCTGTCTCATCAACACTGTTTATTCATCTATATTATTTAAGATGTATGTAGTTTGTGTATTTTTTTTTTTTTTATGTATTCGATATATATATATTTATTTTGTTTAGAGGTTTGTACGTATTAGTATTATTTATTATTCATATGTATATAAATTTAGCTATTGCTATAAATTTATGCTTATATTGTTAAGTTTCAGTTAGCACATTCTACTCAATAATTTTATAAAGTCTCCTCTACCCAAAGGTTGTCTGGAAGAGATCGCTCATTAGCGATAAGACCGCCAATTTGTTATTACTTCTATTGTTTAATTGTTTTGTTTTCTATATGCGCAATAAAGTATATTATTATTATTATTATTATTATTATTATCAATAAGTAAATTTAAATCTTTAATCAAACATCAACTTTGTAAAGAAGCATACTACAAAATTTTCGACTATATAAAGGAAAAATCCATGGGAGTGAAGATGCTTAATTACAAGATACATAGGTAGATCAAATTAAAATGGAAATACTATAAAATTGTATGGCTTCAATTTTTTATTTAAAAATAGTATTTCATAACTTTGACGATTCAAAAGTGTTTGTTAAAAACTTATTTAATTAAAAAATGTCGACTTTGACTTTGACTCATTCATATCTTAGAGATATCTTATTTTTGTTAAATCGATTAACGATGAAACAAAATAAAGTAAAAAAAATATATTTTGGAATTAACAACTCACGCTGATACGCACCTGGGCCGTTATTATCGAAACTAACGTAGAGCAACCGAAGGCGTCCTCTGCCGATCTTAGGCACACTTTACGGCGCACTTCCTGTTTCGTACAAACGATGCTCGTTCGTCATGCTGCCTAGGCCGACCCTCCCTCGCCCTGCGTGAGAGGTTCTAAATGCCCTTGATACGCGTCAAGCCACATAGGTTTCATCTACCACCTGGTACATTATACGGCATAGGGAGCGCTGCTGCACTGGTGGCTGAGACACTAAAAACGAACCCTGAAATAACCGTCAAGAGGAAGGCTGCATACCTTCTGCAAAAGTGCTGCCCAGTGAAGACGCTTTCGCTCAGTTCGGGTCTTAGCCAGATGTTGCTCTGAATCTTGTAGTTTAGCCACTATAGGCAGGAGAAAGTTGTATGCTTCGTTTTAGTCCTAAGATGTAAAACTGTGTTGTTAAAATAGTTAGTACACAATTATCTTAAGTTATAGGAACGCCTTGCGCGTTAAGCTAGCGTAACCCTTGATTGCCTCTTTATTTATTATTCGTTTAATAATTTAATAAAAACTGTGGTTATTTATTAATGTATTGGTATTTTGCCTTTGGTATATGCTTTTTGCGGCAATGGTTAACTATCGTAAAGCGATATATGATAATAATGCGTTTTCATTACTGAAATATTTATAGTTATAGTCAAGGTAATTTAGTTTGTATGATAAAATTTGCGTCGGATTCACCTTAAGGGTGAATGTATAAAGATCTCTTCAAACATTAAAGTAAGAAATGACATATTTTATTTCTCGTACCCAATGGGGTGTCGTTGGACAGGTATCCATAAATCATTTAAGGTTTCTAAGTATTTTCTCTAAAGTAGGTTCATATGTTGCGTTGCGTGTGAGTGAGTTAAGCTTTTAATGTTAAGATACCTCTGTATCTTTTACTTTTACCTTTTTGAATGTCAATTTTAAAACTATAAAACGTCGAATGAAAATTAAACGGAATCGGATTACAAGTTTTTAGGATATAGCAATAAATATCATTCTGACTTACCTAATGTATTTACAACAGTACTTGCCGCTTTTATATATTTAAATCACTCACTAGCTTTTACTGGCGGCACCACCCGCGCTGAATTTACTTATCGGCCTGGAATTACGACTAATCGACAAATCTTTTGTTATAATAAGAAACTTTGTTGTTATCTACAACTATAGTAAATCCATGCACATGAAATTTGGTTAAAGTTATTCCTACGGAAACTTTTTCAGGATCAAAAGTACCCTTTTAGTCCATTGAATTTTAAAATTTTTTTGGGCGTAGCGTACGTTTGTCAGAAACCGCAATTATATTTTTTTTAAAATGAATGGGGGGGTTAGTGCAAAGTTAAATCCAAGTTCCATCTTGGAAGAAGAGGTTCAAATGGTTTTTATGGTTTATCTGCCAAACTATAGGTCTCAAAAAAAAATATTGAACATTTTATTTTGCAAATAAAATTATCTACAACTTTTGTTCAGTAACTTTTAGTCGTAGAATCATATATAAAAAGTTATAAGCGAAAATCAATTTGATATCCATATACCTCCCAGAAAGAGTCCTTGGTGAAAGTGATTGGTCGAAATAGGCCAGTGAGTATGGGAAAACTTCCAGAACTTGAAATCTGCTCCTCATCAGGGAGTCAGTGTGCAGCCCGCCTAAACTATGGCGTTTCGAAGCACACGTTTTCATCGATGTGAACCGGGTGTAGGTTTTCAAATGGTCAAATTCGAGTAACGGTAAAAAAAAATCAAAATGGCGGAAACAACATGGCCGCCATGCAAACATTCAACAAAGGATATCTCGAAAACTATTAGCTATAGGACGGGGGTGCTCAGACAAATGTTGTAAAGGTTCCCAAAGAGCAACTGCCAGGTGGAGAAAAATTCAAGATGGCGGATTCAAGATGGCGGATTCAAAATGGCAGTCGTAAACATTTGTTCACTGATCAGGTTGAAATTCTGATCCGGGAGTTTTCGGGGTCAGTTTTTCGATTTTCCAAAATTTGAAGATGTCGCCATAGTAAGGTTTTATTGAAGCCTATTAGTCTCCCAGAAGGAGTCTCCAGGGGTAAAAATAATGTATGTGGGGTTTGATGGAAATGGTCCCGTGAGTGTGGAAAAACATTCAGATCTTCCAAATGGCGGAAAACATGGCCGCCATAGAAAACATTCTATTCAATGAAGAATCTTGAAAACGATTTGCTATAGGAAGGGGGTGCTCGAACAAATTGTAAAGGCCAATGAGGAGCAACTGCCTGGTAGAAAAAAAATCAAGATGGTGGATTGAAAATGGCGGTCGAAAATATTTGTTCACCGATCCGGCTGAAACTTTGCTTCCGGGGGTTTTCGGGGTCGCTGATACTGCTCCTCATCAGGGAGTTAGGGTGCAGCCCGCCGAAACTATGGCATTTCGAAATATATATCCATTTTTTCTGATGTTGTAAAATGATTAGAAAAAAGTTTAATCGACAAATAGATTTTTTTTTTCAAATTTTTATGGATTTTCGCTTATAACTTTTTTATTTATGATTCAACGACTAAAAGTTACTGAACAAAAGTTGTAGATAATTTTATTTGCAACAAAAAAATGATCCATATTTTTTTTTGTGAGACCTATAGATTGGCAGATAAACCATAAAAACCATTTGAAAATCTTTTTCAAAGATGGCGGCCGTGGGACAAGGGTGGCAGCCCCACAAACTTGGACTTAATTTTACACTAACCTCCCCTTCATATCTAAAAAATAAAATTGCGTCCTTTGACAAACGTAACCCCAAAATGTAACTTTTCAATGGACTATTTGTCCTTTAATGTCCCCTCAACAATTTCTGTTTCACAGCTCGGCTCTAATGTTACTTATATTAAGTTTACCGCTTAATAAAACATCTAAGGTAATTGAAATACGTGAACGATCACACATAAATCTTTCTCTACGTATTTTAATCGTTTTTTATTCGGCATGACTTCTTTTTTCAGAAAGTCTACGTAGCCGTGACAGTAGAGGAAAACGAGAGAAGTGAGGCATGGTTGATGAGGGTTGATATAAAAACCTTGCGTCAGCTGCTGCCGTAACATGTCAAGCTTACTTTTTTAGGGTTCCGTAAATAATTATAATTATTAAGTTTATTAGATTTTTGAATGGTCGGCAACGCGCGAGAGATGCCCCAGGTGTTGCAAGCGGCCATAGCCTGCGGTGACACCTTACCATCAGGTGGACCGCAAGCTTGCTTGCCACCTTAGTGGTACCAAAAAAATCCAAATAGTGTAAACGAAACCCTAATAGTTTTATCACAACGTCTTTCCGTCTGGCCGTATGTCATAGCCCTATAAACGCCATCTTTGCATCGTTTTTTGTATTGAAATAATGAATAAAAAAAATTTGAGGGTAGTTCTTAAAACATTGAACTAAGGAATAAAACAGTCGAAATCGAATTTTGCTCACTGAATTTGGACAGCAAAACTATCCTTTTCTCGCTGGTAGAGGTGAAAAGTTGTATGTTGGACGCGTGAGTAAATTTTTTCGGTCTGGTGCCTTTAAATCCCTCGCTATGCTCAGTAGTCTATTTCAGTAATTCTAGTCTACTTCGCTAGCTCGAAGGTATTTCTGTGAAAAAAAAAACGCTTTTACTCACTTGTATAACAAATAACTATTTATCTCGCATCACATCGTGTGGATAGCTTAGGATCTTTAGAGAGTTTATTTAAAATACCTTGAAGGTTTCTAATTACTTTTTTTCTCAGGTACATGCTTTGCGAGGTAAAGAATTCCTCAGTTAAAATGCTGTGTCATCCTTCTTACTTTTAAACCGCTTATTTTTAAATCAGTAAAAAAAACAATAGTACACAGAGCTTTATAAATACTTTCAACAAGATTGTTTTGTACAAAATCATCAATTTAAATAAATATTTTTAAACTAAAGAAGCAGTCAAAAAATCGAACCTCGATCCAGGACTGGAACCTGCGACCCTAAGATTTTGTTTTAGTGCTCTTCCACTGAGCTATCGAAGTACACATTCTGGCTGGCTAAAATTAGGAAATCTCGAAAGAAGAATTATATTTCTATGTATATTTATCCTGTATTTCTTAATTTTATGAATCATGAATTTCTTAATTCTATGTAGATTTGTGTATTTGTAAGAGTAATGTATTTGTTGTAAGAGTAAGGCCTTCATATGTTTCTAGTAATTGTGTGTTTTTGAACAAAACTAGTTGAGCAGTTTTTTTAGGTATATGCAATAATTCTTATTCTACGGAATAATCACTTGTCCAGTTTTTTGTTTATTTTTTCCATTAAGACAGAAAAAAATCAGCCAAGTGAGAGTCGGACCCCCGCACGAAGGGTTCCGTATCATTTATCTATAAAAACGGCCAAAAAAATCACGTTTGTTGTATGGGGGGCTCCCTTAAATATTTGTTTTATTTTAATTTAATTATTTATGTTTGAAGTGAATATATAACTAAATATTCTGTGAATTTTTCAAGCTTCTTTCTGTTGCCGTTATAAATACTGAACAAAAATTAGCTAAAAAATCACGTTTATTGTATGGGAGCCACTTTAAATATTTATTTTATCCTGTTTTCTAGTATTTGTTGTTTTTACATTTATTTATTTATTTACTTTTATTTTTTACATATTTACACTAATATTTTATTTATTTATTTTAACTGTCTTATATGTCATGAGATACAGCCTGGTGACAGACGGAAGGTCAGCAGAGTCTGAGTAATAGGGGCTTAGTAATATGATTGATAGGCAATAACAATATCTTTTGCATAAACCAGTTTCCTGATATAGATTTTCTATAAACGTCGTTATATTGATTTTTCGTAAGATTTACGCGTTGACTCTTACCGTCACTCACACTAGGCAGCAATTATATAGCGCTGTCCCTTTCCTTACGTCTATGCATGGGCGTACCCCTTAAACAGTTAATCTTTAAAATTGAGCGTCTAGAGTTACGCCACAGGCCCAAAAAACTTTATAATTTACATTGTATTTCCTCTTTGTATGAAAACAATGAACAGGTCCATTTGAGATTTTCACGTCACTTAACGTAACTATTCGAATACGATTGGGACCCGTGCTAGGCCCTGTGGTATTGTATCACAGGAGAATCGAGAAAGAACTTTTGTTTTTGTTTATCTTATTTATTGTAAAAGTTTCTTTTGTTTTATTAATTGATGGATCTAAGTTTGAACTGAGTTAATAAATAATTTCATTATGTTCGAGATTGACGCTAGGATTCTGGGATTCAGTTCTTCATTATTTGTTTTCTTTAGAACTCTATTAAGGTCTGACATTTATAAATAGATATTTTTATAAAACTCTTTTGATGAGGGTAAAGTTACATAAAATATTCAGAAAATTTAGTTACAAAAGTATATAGATACTTTAGAGGTTTTAAAAATAATTTGGCCTAAAATATGAAATCTCATTTGTGATTTCAGTAAAATTATTGTTTATTATAATTTAGCTTAAAAATAAATGCATATTAGCCCCTAAGGTTAAATGGGGGTTAAAAGTTTGTATGGAAATCTATAATTTTTGTTGCAAAATGTATGAAATTGGTCTTTGGGAAATTATCCCCTAGGGGGGAAAAATAGGGGATAAAAATTCGTATGAGGGTTCGGATATAGTTGTAGATAGGTGTAAACGTTACATTTTTTTTTTCTAAAATCCACGCGGGCAAAGTAACATAAAAAACTTGTTTAAATGTATGTGCCATTGTTACTGTTACCATTTTTTTTCTTCTTGTTCAAATATTTGGTGATTTATATTCATCGAAGCACTTGTGATATTTATTATTCCACACGAAACTTATTAAAAATTCAGGACGAATAAAAGTTGTGCAGCTGGGCTGAAAGATATGGGCTTAAGAGTTAAAAGTTTTTGACTTTCTACCAGAATTTATTCATGTAAATGGTATGAACCTTTTGCAGACGTGGAGAAATTAAAATTTTTTTGTACTGTAAATAATACTTGATAAACATACTAATATAACAAAGCTGAAGAATTTATTAGTTTTTCTGTTTGAACGCTATTTGGGTTATCAAAGGTTATCTGGGAGAGATCGCTCCATAGGGATAAGATCGCCATTTGTACCTATATAGTAAAAAAAAGTGTTTTTATGTTTGATTTTGTGTAATAAAGTGTTTTTATTATTATTATTATCTCTTAAACTACTTACCGGATTTATAAAATTCTTTAAGCATTAAATAGTTAAATTCTTGAGGAAGGTTTTAGGCTATTTAACATAACGCTACGACCCTTAGGAGCCGAGTAAAAAGAAAAAAGTCATAAAGAACCCTAAGCAAAAACAAAGTAATAGCGAGGGCGGGCGATGCCGTGATACAACGGGGGATGTCAAAACGATAAGGGTTTCTAAGGTGATGTTTAACAGCGTGTAACCTTTCTCGAGAATTGAGCAATATGAGCGCATTCAAACGAAAAGCAAAAAAAGAAAAACTTCAGTTTTATTTTATGTATTAGTATAGACTACAATTGCGTAGACATATACGTAGCAATGCTACAAAGGCTACGCCCATACGCTAGCGTAGCACTGCTACGGTATTAAAACTAATGTAAGCGATTTTTCTTCAAGGATCTGCAGTTTTTTGCGTTACCTTTATTATTGTTTTTCTTTTTTATAACATCAAGGCGACAAACAAGCTTACGGCCTGCGCGATGAACAACTCCATACTGTAGACCACAGAAAAATCCTTCACAGCTTATTTCACAACCTCAATGTTCGCGGGAAAAGCAATTCTAAAAACTGTATTATTATAATTTGTGCGTAGTTAAATCATTATATATCGTATACATCACAGGTGGTATACATAGTCACACTAATATTATAAATGAAAATGTTTTTGTGTTTAATACTTCTTTATACTTCACCAGCTAGACGGGTTTGGATATTTAAAATGGAGATTTTAAATCCTTATATCCCGGATAAATGCACACATAGTATATATTTTATCCCGGAAAATTCAAAAGTTCGCACAGGAACAACTTTAGTGCAAGCAGAGCTACGGACATAAGCTAGTAATTATAAATCTTGATACAAAAATAAATAACGTGATAGGCAGTTAAGTGCGGTTCGTTTGTTTTCACGACGTAGCCGGATTATCCAGGCCGGAGGTTTCCGGCTCTTAGCGATTTAATCCGATTATTCCGGTTCATAATTTACTAAGCAGTAGGCATCATTTACGAGTGTTAAAGAGGCTGGTCAATGCCTCAACACTTTTTAAAATGTAAAAAAATATATACTTTACGACCTTTGCCAGCAGCTCCGCCCGGTTATCGGCGTGGAACTCCTTAATTAACTCATTATTATACTAATGACGTTTGCTATAGCAAACTGTAGCTATAGCTATAGTTCGTTTTAGCTCGGTTATAGTTATTCCCGCGGGAACTTTTGAATATTTCGGGATAAAAAGTAGGCTATGAGCTATTCCAGGACTAAAAGTGTGCCTATTTTTTTTCATCCCGATCCGTCAAGTGGCTGAAGCGTTATTGAGTAACAAACATCCAGACATTATAACAAACTTTCACATTTATAATATATAGTAGGATTCAATATTTTAGGTTAAAAAACTGCGAATAAACCCGGTTTCAGAGTAATCCGGTACTTTAATGCAATTTTTTTGTAGCTCACAGTGACACTCCAGGATTAGTCCACTGTTGATGCGGTTGTTGTTGAGAGCTTGTAGCTCAGAGGCACTGTCGGAGATGATGCGTATTGATGCATCGCTTATGTCCCTAGACAGAACCGCTGTTGCAGCTCGGGTGATCCTAACACATTCCGCCTGGAAGATGGTGTTGACACTCAAGTACTTAGTGTGATTTGAAATCTATGAATATTATCTGTGATTTTTATATTATTTTCAAGTGGGATTCTAGTCACGATGTGACCTTTTTAGAACGATGTTATTATTTTTATAGATGTGTTAGTTATTACAAATTGGAGGCGAATCGAGGCAGCGACATTTAAAGGGTTAAAGTACTTACATACATACATACATATAACATCACGCCTGTTTTCCAGAGGGGTAGGCAGAGACCAAAGACTGTCACTTGCTACGATCCTGGCATACCTCTCTTGCCTCATCTAAGGGTTAAAGTGATGCTCTAATTAAAGTACCACCGTTTGTATGTCACAGCTTTATGATTTAGCTGCTTTGGATCAATGGATAGAATTGAGATGTCTTATGTGAACCGCTATACATTAAGAAAGAAAAAGATGTTTTAAAGGTTATCTCAATATATCAATCTGAAGTGTGAAAAATAACTAATTTTTTTTAGTTGATTTATCTTAAATAGTGCATTTAATATAGCATGTTTTCATTAATGCCTCTTTCACTTTTTAAGCTTTATTAGAAAATTCACGATAAATTAAAATAAACATTTGTAAATTAATACTTTTAAGAATAAATGTTCTATACAAATAATTCTCATTTTACAGAATATTACGGAATAATTAATCGTTTAATAAATAACTCAATGCGTATTAATTTAGCAAATTTATTACAAGGATACTGTTTCTGAAAAAACTGTAGAATTGTATCAGGAATGTAGATAAAAGTTTTTTTTTTCTGAAGGAGTACTACAGTGTGGTTGATGCAGCTCTACAGCAGCATTACTGCTCCACCGGGCTTTTGGGGCGAGACTCTCAAGGAGTTACAGCCTATATAGCGCCCAACGCTCAAGGGCTCCCCGCGGGGGGAGCCTCGGCTTGGGTTGTCGCTCTTAAGTATAGCTAAAAGATAGTCCTTTATTATGTACCCTACATATTATGTCGTAAGTTTTTATTGTTATATAATTAATACAAATAATTTAATTGTAATAAAATCAAGACAAATATGAATGATCAATTTGGATTTCATATTTTTGTACAGTATTTAAAATAATCATATAGACTTAGGGCTTCTTTTAGGAAATAATATTTAAATATTCCTCGCACCGCTTCACGTTCGAATAAAACATGTTATATTTCAAATTATTCAAAGGTTTATAAAAGTAAAAGTTTAATATATGTATGAATATAATTTTGAATTCAGACTTAAATTGTATGAAGGTTGAGTACTTTAGATCGGTTTGTTCCATTTTTAATTTCAGTTTTTGTATAACAATGTTTGTTACCTAGATAAATAAGTAAAAAATAAATAAAATAAAAAAATGTATTTACAATTGCAGTCTTGTATAACAGTTGATAATTAGTAATCTAATAATTATTAAATAATAATAAACACACTCTTGGGAACCCTGTGCTATGGTGATCAGTAATAACGAAGGCACATACGAAAATATCTAGGTATGTCCAACCAAAAATGCTTAGAAGAAAACACTTAGCCGAATTTTGAAGATTTATTTTTTACTTTTTAGTAGGATTTTAAAGACGGTGTATTTTTTATTTAGTTGGTACTTGGACATAATAAATGATAAAAACATATATCAATAGATAGAGGATCACCTTTTTCAAAATAGGCTATCAACGTACAGCCTAAACCGCTGATCGTAGAGACCTGAAACTTGGACGGTATGTGTTCTTTGTATGACGTAGGTATCCGATTAGAAAAGATTTTCCGAAAGTGTCAAGTGCGAGCCGGACTCGCGCAATAAAGATTGTAATGAAATTTTGGTAAGTTGTTATGCATACGCTGGGGAAGGTTTCTGAAAAAGAACAAAAGGGTCAAGTGCGAGTCGGACTCGCGCAATAAGCATAAACTGATTTTAATGAAATTTTGGTAAGTTGGTATGCACACGCCGGAGAAGGTTTCTGAATTAGTACAACCCTTTCAAAATAGGTTAGTGCGGCAGTAGTTTTAAAAAAAAAGCAACAACGTTCGCCCTGGCAGCTAGTACGTACATGTACATAATTAAAATCAGCTCTTAAAGTCGAATATAACGTTAATGTCGAAAAGGAAAACAATTTTTCTTTATTGAGGCCACTTAAGTTATAAATTATTAGTAATAGTGGTATCGATTGAAATCGAGAAGTGAGGCCATAACACGTCACGGTCAAGTTCTGTAAAAGGCCTGGTTATTTAGTAAGGCCACATAATTTATATATATCTATGTAGCAGTTCTCTACCTTCTGTTATATTATGTCCAAGTACAAAAACAAATACACAGACTACAAAACCCCACTAAAGAGTTCTTGTTCTCTAGTTGGATGTCAATAAAATAATCTTTCCTGCAAATTTTTTTGCATTCTGCTGCAAAAAAGGAAAACTCAATTATTCTTCTGCGTAAGGTTTATTTTTACCATTGCCACTCGAAAAAGGGCATTTTATTTATCGATAACAGTGAATATAACTTACTTTTACTCACTGAGTGAAAAAAAACATAACAGTAAACAAAAATCACTTTTACTCACTGAGTGAATAAAAACATTTTGAATTTGGAACAATTGTTTTAATTGTTATTGTGGTTGATTTATGTCAATGTTCTCTTATCACCTGGTTATAATAAACGAATATATACCAAAATGTTATAATAGTACTTTTTATTTTCTCGCAGTCAATGGTAAAAATTAGTAAATAAAACACGTGAAAAAAAAATTATCTCGGTCCTTTGTAACCCTCGCTCCGCTCAGGATTCTACTCAAGCATCCTCCGCTGCCCTCGGAATCTGACTTAGTCCCTCGAATTAAATTCCCTTTCTTACACTTGTTGTATAATCTACTATTTTCACTTTTTAGTGGGGTTTTGAAGTCTTTTTTTTTTATTAATTTCGCAGAAAATTGCATGTGACAAATAAACAGGTAATACTACAACACTATTTATATGTTTTATTTATATTATTATTATTATTATTATTATACTTTATTGCATCAACATAAAAAAAAATTACAAACAAAACATATTTACAAATAGAGAAAAACAAAAGGCGGTCTTATCGCTATATATAATCAAGAAGTACGACCATGGCACGTCACGGTCAAGTTATGTGGCTTACGAGGCTAGGTCTAATATCTAAGTACATAGGTAGGTAGTAGTAGGTGACCTCTAGAGGAACTTGAGTAAGCTATAAATTATTTTAATAATCCTACTAATTTTATAAATGTGAAAGTCTGTATGTCTGGATGGATGTTTGTTACTCAATCACGCTTTAACCACTGGACGCATCAGGATGAAACTTGGCATACATATAGGTTAGGTCCTGGAATAGCATATAGGCTACTTTTTATCCCTAATAATTCAAAAGTTCCTGCGGAAATAACTATAACAGAGTTAAACGATCTATTGCTGCACCTATAGCAGGCAATAGCAATTCATTGGTATAACTAATTAATTAATTAATTGGAGTTAATTAAGGAGTTCCACGCCGATAACCGAATTCAGGGCGGGCGGAGCCGCTGGCAAAGTCTAGTTGACAAATAAATAAGTATTTTTGGACATAACACACACAGCGCCGTTTTGGCCTCAAAGTTAGCAAAGCAAATACATATATATTACGTCTTTTATGTAAATACATACATATCATACATAAATACACCCAGACTCAAGACAAACACAAATGTTTATCTCATAAATGTTTGTCCAGTGCGGGAATCGAACCCACACCGCACAGCTGCCAGCCGCACTACCAACAAGGCTGCGAAGGTCCCTCCTTCGAAGGGGAGGGAGAATTGGTCTTAAACAATTAATTAAATAATTTTAAGACTTTCAAAGCCATACACTTTACACTTTACACTTTCGTAAAAAAGAATTCTAAAATAATCATAATAAATCGAAACCCCTAGGCCAATCGAAACCCCTAGGCCAATCGAAACCCCTAGGCCAATCGAAACCCCTAGGCCACCGGCGACTTCAACTTCAAGCCTAATTTGGCGGAGCAAAAATGAAAAAATATATTACCTAGTATTACCCGTTTATACGGGACTGTCACCATATTGGAGAGCCTTGTCCCGTATTGCTATTTTGTCCCATTTTCTGTTAAAATACGCGTATGCGGCAATACAACTGTCGCAAATCGTCAAATATAGTTTTTTTTAAACTTATTGCTAATCTCAAGAGATAACACCTTAAACGTCCCGTCTCAGTTCCCAATAATTATGGTAAGCCTATAGTATCTATTTGTTTTAATTTTATTTTCTTTAAAGGTAATAAGTAACCTAGTTAATTATTTTATGGCAACATTCAACTGCATTTGTTTACATTATATTCTAAATCGTCAAATTGGCAAATTCAGACTTTTATTTTTTAAAGGCCATTGTGTAATAAAAAAAACCCGCTATGTATGTTTTACCGTCGACCTGTTGTTGTAGTAGCACAATGGTACCTAGTGATTAGTGGATTTTGCAAGAATTTTTGGGTTCGAATACCGTCTTGGACATATCTAGATGTTTTTTCTGTATGTGCCGTCTTTGTTCGTGCGGTCACCCAATAATACACGGTTATCAATTTTAGGGCCATAGTAATGTATATATTAATATATTATATTATATTTTTTTTATATATAGAACTTATGTACACTTAAATAACTAGATTATAACTATATTAACGTATTTCCAGAGCAAAGATATAGTTGGGATTTTCATAAGCCATTGTACCTTTGTATCATTGTACCTCAATAACATAATTGTTAGACCACTTATAGGGAGCGTAAGGATTTTTGCAGGTTCAAGTCCTGGCTCGAGGTAAATCTTATGACTGCATCTTTGCTATGAAAATATTCATTAACATTGATGACGTAGTTATGGCAACTATGCTATATTTTCTTGGAAGACTCTAACCTTCAGAGAGTCATAAACGAAGAAAGATCTAAGCACGGGGAGCCGTTGAGTGTTATGCGCTATATGGGCTGAGACTCCTTCAGAATTGGCAACTCTTTACATCACTAATAATTGTTATTTAAAACTAACTAGGCACAAAAAAATATTTCCTATTGAAAGTAAATATTGCCTCGTGGAAGAGTGACCAAAAAGCTGGCAACCTTGTCTCATTACACTAATAAACTAATTTTTTGACCTTAATAGCTTTAATAATATTAATAATAAACTTGGTTACAATTTTATTTGTACTGATGTACAATAGTGCCCCACGCTTTTTTGCTCCGTGATGTATGGGGGCTTATTTTCTACTTTTTAGTTTTTTTTTCATAAGGCTGAAGTTAATTTATAATTATCACGTTATTTAACACATCACATAGGTGGCGCTGTTATAACATCGATTTTTTTTAAACTAAATTTCCATACACAATTCAACATTTCAAAATGGCAGTAAATATTGATTGATGTGATGGTGTTACTCGCAATTGCTGATTGGATTGTCACCGAGTTTTGAACTTCCCTAAAAATTTGAGCGTTCAAGCTAGTCGGGAAGTGATCGAAATTACTTTTGCAAGATTTGACCTAAAGAAAAAAACAGGTGAACTAATATAAGCGTGGTTAAAAATGTACATAGGTAATTCTCGTGGGACAATGGATACGCGAAAATTAATTTTCTATCAAATGGAATGTTCATTTGCGTCTCGTCTGACTCACGCATAATCATAATAGATAGATTACGCATTAGATACACAAACAATTTGTTTATATTTGGGAAGCAAATAGCTACTGAATGTAATAGAAACAAAATCGGTGTGTCTAATTTTGGATAGTCAAGGATAAACTGTGATTCGTACAAGATAAGAGTCCGGTTTACCTCTGGTCCAACTCCGTGTTGTCATATTTAGCCCTAGCGAATCGTTTTGTTTACTATGCAATTAGGTAGTAACTCGAAAGTTAAAAGTAATAGACGCCACGTAAGATGAGACTTTGCACACACCCTGCCCCTTCACCCCTCACGCAAAGGGGTGCAGCGCAGGGCGAGGTACGGCGACATCGCATGAGCAGCAGTTGCTTAATTTTTTGCAAGATTTATCCTCTAAAGGGGTGAAATGGGAGTTGGAAGTTTGTATGAAAATCGGTCAATTTTGAAGCTAAGTGCATAAAACTTTGCCTTTCGGTTGAAAATTTAGATTCACGTCGATCACCGATTTTAAAAAATCAACTCTAGGAGGCGAAATAGGGGACGTAATAGTAGATTGTATCACAAAGGATCAAAATAATATTTTTACGGCGAGGGCGCTATTTTGAATCCAGAGTGGAGCGAAGGATTCTAAGGTACAATCCGGAGTGCAGCGAGGGATTCAAAGGACGGCGCATGATGTATAATATTTTGTCCGAGTGATACACTCTTTTTTTCACTCTCTACGAGAAAAGAGATAAGTGTAACTTATGAATAAAAATAGTACGTTTATTAATTTTATTATCACTACTTAAGGAAAACAAACTTTTTTTTATTGTAAAAGTATCATCATAAATACGAATTTGAGTAAACAATTACAGAGGCTGTATTCCGCCTTTGTAATTGTTTACTCAAATTCGTTATTATGATGATATTTTTACGTTTTTACGTTCACGCGGTTTTTCTTTTATTACAAACTTTTTTTTATATGGTCCGCGCGTGGCCAGTCAGTTTTATTATACAGCTATTACTTGCTCATACAATGTTCTTGATCGATCTCTACAATCCATTTTCCAAATTGGCTTTCCACTTTGCATCCCTAGGAGTCAACCAAATTTTTTTTGAATACATGTAATTTGATTTAAGCAGTGACCTATTGAGTAGGACACAAGTTATAAATTAAATATAGAGTAGTATTCTCGATTAAAATCGGGAAATTAGTGCCATAATATCTTAGCTACGTAGCGTCTAGGTTCATAACTTAACAATCCTACTAAAAACAATCGGAACTCCCTTCTAGAATAAGAACTACAAGTGGGCATTAGTACATGTAGGTACATACAGAGGTACGAAGCCACATGCGCCATGTTAGATGAGACTGAATGAGGTACGGCGACATCTCATGAGCCGTAGTTGTCTCATTTTAATAAACGTATAACTATTCTTGAGAGTAACTGTACAGCTGCGCTCACACCCCTCGCCGAGTCTCATCTTACATGACGCTTACTATTCCCACATTTGGCTTCGCTACTAGCTACGGAGCTACCTTCTACCATTGCACCGCTCGCCATAGGCAGGGAATTTATTCTTACAGTTTAGAACCGAAATGGTCGCGTACAGTGCGGTTTCAGAGATACTTCCTCCCGCGAACGCTTGGGTTGTGGAATGAGCTCCCTGACAAGGTTTTCTCTAAGGACTTCAGTATGGGGTTATTCAAGAAAGAAGTTATTGGATTTTTGAAGGGTCGGTAACGCGCGGGAGATACCCTGGTGTTGCAAGCGTCCAAATTTTAAGTTTCTATACCTAGCGGTTTGGGTTCTGCGTTGATGTCATAGAATTAGTCAGTGTAATATTATGTTTTTCTTGTAGTTTTACCAAGAGAACCTATCTATTAGATGCTGTCAATAAACAAGTATTGTAATTAGTTAGTATAGAAAAATTTATTTATACCTATATATAAATTATATTCATTTTGATCCGGTGGTCAAAATCAAATCTACAGTCGCCACAATGAAATGGTGTTAACTAACAACGACACTAGCGACCAAACGCCCAAGTTCAGAAGTTTAAAAAAGTTTGTTGCACTGTAATTATACACTTGACAATTCTTAGGTGTTTTTAGAAAATCTATTAAATAAAAAGAATTTGAATTTAAATTATCGGGATTTCTGACTATAACTACATGCATATTTTTTGAAGTGAAAACTTCTTTAGCGGCGCTGTGCACTTTTTTTGTGATGGGTAAAAACTGTTAAACTCGCGTCAGGTCACGTGTCCTGATCGAAAATTAAAAGTAAATAAACAAAAGATATTATTTTTAATAAATAAATATGGATAAGAAGTGATGGGAAGTAAATAGCGAGTATGTTTTTACTTCTGCTGGCACTCCCGGAGTGCAACCCGTTTTTTTTTTTAAATATTTATAGTACCTATGTTAAACTAGAAGACAGTAGTTGCAAAGGTGGCTGCTTTACAAGCTCGGCCCTTTTGACTCGGTTCAACTTTGGGCTGTGAGAATTGTCGACGATCCCAAACTCACTTGCCGTCGAGCCTTTAAGTCTGAGGAGTGACTTTGCCTCGCAGTGTGTGTTCTACCGCTTATACAATGGGATGTGTTCTGAGGAATTCTTTAACACGATGTCCAATTTCTACCATCGCACCGCTCGCTATCAGCAGGGAATTCATTCTCACACTTTAGAACCGAAATGGTTACGTACAGTGCAGTTTCAGAGAAAGGTTGCCAAGGTTTTCTCTAAAGACTACACTATGGGGTTCTTCAAAAAAGATGTTATTAGATTTTTGAAGGGATGGCAACGCGCGAGCTATAGCCCTGGTGCTGCAAGCGTCCATAGGCTACGGTGATCGCTTACCATCAGGCGGACCGTGAGCTTGTTTGCCACATTAGTGAAAAAAAAAGCTCGTGGACCCACCTACATTTGTCTATTGGAAATTACATTCGAAGTTAGGTAACGACGAGCGAGGTCAGTCATAGGATGGCTGACCACCTGTGGCACAAGTTTCGCAGTCCTAGATTTTTTCTAATGATAGTAGCCGTTTATAACAATTATAATAATTACCTACCTGTTACCCTGCTGGAGCTGAAGAAAAAACTATTACCTTCATTTATATTTAAGGTATATCCATCACGTGGTACATTGAATATATTAGACTTAAACAGAACTTGACCTTGACGTGTCCCTGACGACCCCACGTCTAGATTTTAGTCAATGCTGCCTTTCGTATCAATTTATAACTGAAGTCGCCTACTTAATACGCCACTCCTAAGAAAAGCACACAACATCCTACGAAACAATCTAAAAATAGAAATAGAATTGTAATAACGACTATGGAAAGCTTTTCTTTAGGAAATTGGCGTCTTTCATTGGTGTTTCTTATGTCGTACGTTTGTCACATGCAATTTTCCAAATCTCTTAAGAATAGGAATTTAAATTTGGCGTAAAGATAGAAAACCCCTTTGCCATAAAGATAGAAAACCCTTTTGCCATAAAGATAGAAAACACTTTTGCCATAAAAATAGAAAACACTTTTTCCGTAAAGATAGAAAACACTTTTGCCACAAAGATAGAATATACTTTGCCGTACAGATAGCATTGCCGAAAAGATACCAAAACACTGTTTTCAGTAAAGTTAAAAAACCCTTTTGACAAAAAGATAGAAAAAACGTTTGTAGTAAATATAAAAAACTTTTTTGGCGTCAAGATACCAAACACTTATTCTGTAAAGATAAAAAAAACACTATTGCCGTGAAGCAAGAAAACATTTTTGCCGTAAACATAGAAAACACTTCGCCGTATAGATAGAAAACACTTTTGCCATAAATATAGTCATTGCGTAACGTAAATTTACAGTTAAGTTTAGTGGACTAATTTTAATTTAGTCAGGTTCGGTAAAGTACTTAATATATATATTATTATTGTAAAGCGGGCGTACGAACTAAAAGCTCGCTGTTTAAAAAACAAACTACTGAGTGACACTGACTATTAAATGACTATTCATAAAAATACAATCCCACCAAAAACATTTTCATGTAAAATGTTGCCAAGATTTAACTCTACATGTCCTAACTCAACAAGCCCTTACTTCACAAACTCTACCTCTTAGTCTAAATACGTGGCTTAGCCTGTTCGTTACTACAAGAACTGTTGTATAAGAGAAAATAATGAACGGTAAATAAATTTTTCACCTTACGCCCATGTGACGTTAGCGAAACAGCCAAGCTACATATTTTGACTAAGGTGTAGATTTTGTCAGGTTATGGCACTTTGAGTTACAATCTTGGCTCTACATGAGATCTGATAACATTTTGACAGTGCGAGACATATTGTTTCGTCTTGGCAAATATTTTACATCAAATTTGTTTGGTGGGATTTCACTTCTTTTGTAAGTTACTTATGACCATATTTTTTTAATCTGTTTTTTTTAAAGGGCTACACTGTAGAAAACTATATTCGCATAAGATTGGTTTACTATGTCATCCGATTTTAGAGTCTGACCTCTCATACAGCTTATTACGATTTTTATCTCCTTTCCTATTCTAAATACTTGTCACCACATTTAATTTTTAACGAAGTATAGTAATATTATTTGTATAATAATGTAGTCATATTCTGAAACCTGACGAAAGCCCCATTTACACTTTTATCCCCTTATTTAAAGAGTATTTATTACTCAAAATCCTGCATACGTAATTTATTTATAATAAGGATTTCCTATATAATTTTCAGACCTCTAGCATTAAAATTTGTGGAAGTCTCATACAAACTTCCAACCCCTAGTTTAAGGGGTTGAGAGTTAAAAGTTCCAAGTTTTAGATTTTTGTCGTTGTTTGCGTACTTATATTAGCACACGTACCAAATTTCAGCTTTCTAGGATTTCAGGAAGTACCCTAAGAATTTTGATGAGTCAGTGACGAAATCGGGGTTTTTGAGATATCAATAAAATCTAAAGTATAAGAGCTATGCAATTGAAAATTTACATGTTTAATAAGTCTACTATTGACATCATATCCCGAAAATTAAGTTAATCTGGTATAATCCAAACCCAAGAGGGTTCAAAAAAAAAACATAAAACGTAGGTGGTGCCCTTGCGGTTCGCTTGGCTAGTCTTGGCGGGCGCACTGCCGTGCACTCAGATAATCCAATTGAGCTGAAATTTGGCTCAGATATAGTAAAAGAAACGGAGAAGGACATATGCTTTTTATACTGGTAAATTCAAGTGTTCATGCGGGACAGCCAGCACTAGCTAAACTTTGAAACTCAATGTTTAATTTTCGTACTCGTAGTTGAAGCATTTAAGCACATTAAGTTATTGAAACAAGAAATTTGGACACTAAAAGGATATTTAATATCCACGTTGATAAAGCGATAAATATTATGACTAGCTAGCTAGCTAACCTATTTAATTTAATTAAGACATTAACCTATTTTTTTTTGTTACAGATAAAACACATATAAAAAAATACGTAATAAAATTGTGAATATTTTAATTTCTACAAATTAAAGTAAGTAATAAATTTATATATACTCTCATAAAGTTTGACAATAAAGAAGCCAAATCACGTCTATTATATATATATATATATATATATATTCATAAACCTATATGTACATCTGTATTAAATATTTATACAATTAACATAATCAAAAAGTGATAAATACCTTTAAATATATATTTAAAAAATTAGCGAAAATAGTCTTTTCCTACATTTAAAATAAAACTAAAAGTTAAGTGAAGTTATAGTAAATTATTTTTTAAAATGAGTATCGATTCAACGTCATCACCATCAGCCAAAAGGTTAAACCTCGAGCGCGCCACAAATTTTATGAGGCAGTTCAGAGACCCTGACTCCAGGGAGCTGAAGAAACTGTCAGCCAACCAGTTCATGGAGGTCTGGAGCCACTACGACCGGGACGGTAAGAACATTTAGTTACAATTAACAAACTCAAGCATTTTTATACTTATATACTTTCAGACAGCACTTTTAAATTTAATTTTACTTTCTTTTATTAAGGGTTCGGAATGATTTTACTACCGAAAAGTCTTCAACAAACTTAGGCCCGGATTAATAGTCGTGGCTTAGACAAAGTAACATTCTAGTTAGTGGCTTAGACACACACACGTTGCTAGCTAAGCATGCTCTTATTATAAGCTAAGCCTGAGGAACGCATTTCCTTTACTTAAGACAGTCTAAAAGCACAGAATATGTTACTAATAATAAAACATGGATTGAAATGCTCAAATATCCATGAATTATTTTTTCCCAGCTAATTACGTCGACTAAGGGTACTTAGGCAAATGAGAGAGGCACGAGGGGGTGGGGAAATAATTCTATTACATAAGCACCTACGGTACCATAGTCGGTGTGCAAGTTAAAACTCGCACTCGAACGGTTTTTTGGTCTTTATGACATTTGATGCGTGCAGTTAAAAGTTACAAGCCATACATCGTTTTCGATAAACAAAACCACTGTTTACAATGAATTGACATAAACAAGTTAGATTTTTAGGTACCAAAAAAACGAAAGCCATTAATGATAACCCCTGACATTATTTTAAAAATCTGGTAAATATGACTAATAGGAGTTGTAAATATTGTATAGAATTCTCCAAGTAAGACTTTCAGAAGTATTACTTATGACGTTACCTAGCAACTATTAACCCGGGCCTTAAAAATAATGATATATATAATTTTATCATTTTCATATTAAAAGAATTAAAATAATACAATATAGTCTTACACTTAGTAAATAAACAATGTTTTTATTTAAGAATAATACATATGCCTCTAAGTAAGATCTAATTCTCTAGGTTTTCTTATCATAAATTTTTTATTAACTGATAGCTCAGTTAATACTATACCTTTTCTTATTAAACACGTTTGTCATACATTTCAAATTTAATTGAAGGTAAATTACCCGATTGTACATTAAGCTGAAAAAGACGATGTTGATCTCAAATAGAGTTCGTTTTCCTGTAATATAAATATCTCTGTTGTAAATATCTATCTTGATTTATCTTTCATATAGTAGTGTAAATTAGCGTGAAATCCAAAATTAACTTATTAAAATTTTATAACAAAAGTTACGGAAAATCTATTCCAGTAATTTGCTAGCTTTATAGTCACTTTACGTTCTATGTAAATTATTAAAGCGATGTTTTTATGCATACCTAAAAACAAATACACACAACTACTAGGAACTTATGAAGATCTAGTACATCAAGTTGTACTATGTTACAAATACAGAAATCTTCATTGAATAAAGAATTACATGATAAATATACATACATAGAAGTAATATTTTTTCGTTTGAGACTACCTGAAGGTTAGTTTTCAAAAAAAACATATCACAAAGGCTATATTTAATTAAGGCTTTATCATCAATATTAATAATTAATATTTTCATATCAAAGTTGCAGTCAAAAGATTAATCTTGAGCCAGGAGATTAATCTTGAGCCAGGAATTGAACCTACGACTTAAAGATTCCGTCAAAGTGGTCTAGCACTGAGCCATCGAGCTACAATCTGGCTGACTAAAATCGATAGCTTAGTGGTAGAGCACTAAGACAGAATCAGGGTCGCAGGTTCAAATCCTGGCTCGAGGTTAATCTTTTTACTATGAAAATATTGATTATTAATATTGGAAAAAACAAATACAGTAATTTTCTAGCATAATAATGTATAAATGTATAGTATTTTAACAGTTTAAAAGTTACTAAGTTTGTAAAATCGATTTTGTAAACGAGCAAAAAAATGTAAATTTTGAGTTTTAAAGGACATAATATAACCCCAAGTAGATATCATTATTTTCTTTGGTTACAATAATAAAAAAATTATAGTTCTTTTTTATTCTTTCTCTATTCTTTATTGTACACCAAACAAATACTTAATCTAAGGAACCTTAACTATAAAATGCACAATAGGCGGTGTTATCGCCAAGAAGCTATTATTGCCACACAACCTATGCTTAAAGGAAAATTTAATAAAGAGTTAGTGTACTCGTATCATTAAAATTACTACTGTATATATACATACACATTACATACCAAATAAATATACATAAAAAAATTATTACTTACATATACATACATACGCTTACTTAAACAAAAAATAGTATTTCATAACTTTGACGATTCAAAAGTGATTGTAAAATCCTAATTTTAAATAAATTTTGATTTTGACTTTGACTTTGAATGTAGCTGATAAAACATAAAATATCACAAGAAGAGGATACGCTTTTAAACAGAGCAGAGTTTAAGAATTAGTTAAATAATGAACTTAAATTAGGAGACAGGTAAGGAATTCCAGAGGTTGATTTAAAATACAGTAAATGACTTATCATAAAAAGAATCTTCATAGAAATCAAAAAAATCTTCGTTGAAAGCTAATTCTAAAAATTCTTACGTTCGAAATAAAACCAGTCGCAAAGTATTTTTAGAACGTTGTGTATTGTTAAAACTGCCATTGTTAGGAACAATGCCTGTTACTACAACTCTTAAATATGTTCCACTAACTAATCACAACACTCTAAAAATAGCTTATTACTTACTATATATTTTTAACATAATAGAATAGTGTTTATTTTTATTTAATTTAAATTTTTTTTACACAATATTATGATATCTTCTATATTTAAATGAGAAATTCTTGTAGGCAGTATGTATATCCTCTTCTTTAGATATTTAATGTTCTTTTATCTGCTACATTTTTGTTTAAGTAAGCGTATGTATGTTTGTATAAGTATTAATTTATTTATGAATATTTATTCGGTATGTAATTTTTATGGAACCAGTGTCTTGCCGATAATATTTTTCTTTTGTGACTGCATAACTCACAGACTTCGTCCGCGATTTGCATCCATAGTTTAAATACAAAGTTAAAAAGTTAACTTGCCACTACAAAAAAATACCGGTTTAATAAGATCCGGGACCTTATTGGGAACAGTCTCGAGCTATTCGAACTCTCGAATTCGAGAGCAAAACGTATAGAAGTACATTCACAGGTTTCGAAAGGTAAGTCAGACTTCCATACAATTTCGTCTCGAATTCCAGAGCCCGAATAGCTGAAGACTGTTCCCAATAAGGTCCCGTTAGGGTAGCTGTCAATCACCTACTCGAGACTCAATTGTTAAGAAACGACAGCGACAACTTTGATACTTTGATATATATCTGCCTGTGTCAACAAAACACAATGCGTCTTTATCAATCCGGTTAAAATCAGGCGAATATTAAAATAGTGTGAAGTTAAACGACACTAGCGACCATACACTGGGCCAGAAAAAATTGTTGTACTATTTACTCCGAATTAATTAGGAATCATTTTGCAATGTAAAAACCGCGTTATTCGTAGCTACAAACACTACAGAAATAAATTACGTGTTTATGTATACGTGTCAAAGAGTGCGTGTACTATCCGAGAGGTAACAGATCGGCCACAGAGGGCGGCGGAGTCAACCCCCAGAGAGCCAGTGTTGCCAACCTCTACCAAATTTTACCCAAGGAAAATTTAAAATCCTCCAAAAACACCTCAAAACCGGTTGCGTTCCAAAATTAATCCAATGTAAAGTTTATAAGATGCTGCCTCTTTCGCAGTCCCAGAAAGATCACCTCTCAAACCTAATGTTTATCCAGTTTTGAAGCTGTTCGTTTTAATTAGAACTTTATTCTGACCCCTGAGGAGTGCCCATACTGGCGGAGACTGCGTTGAATAAACGTTAAGTATGGTTTTTATGAACTTACTTGTATGTAGTATTTACTGGTATGTACTTTAATCGAATGATTAAAGTTTTATTAGTATTAATCGAGTATTATTGTTGGAATTGTAAAACGTACGTAAAGTACTCTACACTGTAATATTTTTTTATACTACTAAGGTGGCAAACAAGCTTAGCAACACCAGGGGTATTACTCTTTGTTATTCAGGGCGAGACAATAAATTTACGAAGACCGTTTGATATATTTCCCTAAGGCGGATTCGGAGGTCTAAAGTCTTTGCGGACACAGATATACATCGGAGTCGGAAAAATGGCTACCTAAAATTTGCAATGTGTTAAATTGTCAGAAAACTACTTTATTTTAAAAAAGGGTTTAGTAATTTAGATAATTACTCATACCTTTCAAGAAGACGTTTTCTTAAGGTAAGAAAGACAGTTTTATCCTAATTCAAAACGTATACACTCGTAGATCAATAATACTTTATTTTCAAGTTCATTCCCAAGCGAATAAATAAAGGACTTTGAAACATTTGTCAAATCTAACCGAAAATCTGAGATATTTACTAAAAGTAGCAGCCTACTAATCATACGTTTGTTCAATCGGCACTTGCTAGCGAGTATTGTAATGTATTCTGTGAAAAATGTTAGATGTAGAGTTAGATGCTCTGTGGATGATTTTACGTTTTACGTGTCTATAGATAATCTATATCATGATTATTGATCAGTCTATAGATTATCTATATCATGATAATTGATCAGTAAATGTCAAAAAGAAATTCGTTTGTATGAAGCCCGCTGCGAGGCGCCGGGAAGTGTAGGTATACTGTCGACAGCCGGGACCGAGTCATGGTCCTGAAAATATGTTACAAGCAGAACCATCCAATGACTGAGCAGGTCCAATGCTGTTCAACTTCGCATATCGTTTCCAGTTTCCGATAGACGAATGAACTCGGGCCAACAGCTCTTCGGAATCTGCTGCAGGGACACAATTTAAATCGGATGTTCGTAACTTCGTTACATCCCTATTATTTAAATTAACAACACGAAGTAATTGTTTTAGGGTAACAAATGGTAATTCTTGCTGTGAGGGAATTAAATATAGGTATTTAGCATATTCCTGAGTCTGTTTCACCCAGACATGTCAGTTACATTTGTCTTGTTAATTTTGTCTCGGCTGTAATCGATTAATGTTATTTTAGTTATTGTCTCTTGCTGGATCTAATTTTTTTACAATATAATTTATTAACCTAATTTAGAATTCGGATTTTAATGGAAACACTGCCAAAAAAAGAAAACTTTACAATTATTTTAAGTTTTTTTTTCAGGAATCGATTTAAACTTGATCGATTGATTATATCTTTAAGATCTAGAAGCTTTACCAGATATGTATCATTTTCCCGCCGTATCGCCAATACGTATCATAACCGCATATTATTATGTATCTAGAGAATTTATAAATCAAAAAGTTAAAGATACTTAAACATATAAAACATTGTCATACCATGATCATGATTAAAGTTCATCATCTGTTATACATACTTGATAGAATGATGCGTCATTGCCGTCCTTGAGTTATATTAACGCGCGCATTCCTTTGAGAGAAGTAAAATTTATAAAGAAAAAGCCCGTGGGAGTATTAAAGGGTCTGTAGTATCCGCTTTTATGCTTGGAGTTCACATTTTATGAAGCGAAACATAAACTATGTTTTTTAAATATTTTCGATGCTTGTATGTAAAAGAAAAAAATCCCAAACGGAGCAACCGATATTAATTTAGTTAAAGATTCATTTATTGACGTGACAACGTCTTATAAATTGGTTTGCCGGGTGACACTTCAAGAAACTGCGTTACGCTCCGCTCACGTTATGCGCTCACAATGTGAGCGAGTGAGAGGCACGCGGCATGGTTAGCCCGCCTAAGAGCGAGAGAGACAGACATAAAAAGTGAAAGGCACAAGTTGTCACGTAAAACTTTCGCCCGTATACCGACTTTACAGGCAACCAGTTTTTTATTATTATTGAATACACACAGCGATACAGTTGATAGTAATTGTTTAAGTGGTTTAACAAAAAAAGATTTCTTAGTTACATAGATGCGCATGTATAGTGGAAATCTAAATTTCCTTAATTTATAACATTACCTTTTCTAAAACATGTACCATTTATATATGTATGATTAATTGTATGAAAACTGTAACATCAGCTCTTTTCTAGTTGTTAAAGTATATGGGCAACTACCTATATAGTTATATAAGAAACATTAGAAATTTGTCATCCTATTGCAAGAACATAATAACCTTGACCTAATGCTGCAGCATCACTTGAAGCCTGCAGGATACTCAACTCCTTACAAACTAACAGACGAGGTTTCATGTTTGGGCTCATTGGAATAATATCAATGAAGGAGGGAAATGTGGGCGGGGCAGGTGGCAGGGGGCAGGTGCTAATATTACCGGTACTTCCAGAGTTTAGCGCATTCAAACAAAAAAAAAAACAATTTACTCTTTAGATAACTAGGTCGTTTTAGGTGCAATGTTCCACTGTGTTGTACTGTGCGGGGATCGAACCCACGCCTCTCGGTTCAGAAGTCATTAAGCCACGGTGACTGTCCTGCTAATTTTGTGATTACATGTTTTTAAAAAACCCGGCTATATAAAAGATCATAAATTCAATTTAAAAAGAGCGATTTCGATCTGAAATTATAGGTAAACTACGGTTATATGAGACCCTATCCATAAAGGTGGTTATCATTAACACAAATCAAATTTTACCTATAGGTAGTATCTTATATCTCTATGTATCTGCTTAGTGCTTCATATAAGTCCCGTAAATCTCTCTCTTTCGACAGAAGTGGGGATTGAGGGTTCGAGAATAGCCCTCGAGGTGAGCGCTCGTCCAAGGTTACGTCACTTACGTTTTTACAAGGGCTTTTTACGTCTTCTACTGAACGGCTCTACAATTTGTTGGAATCTCTATTATAACGTTTTTTAAGACTTACGGAGTACGGAGAATCGCTTTTTTTTGTCTATAGATTGTTCTGTAGGTATGGTGAATACCTATCTCTAATGCAGATATATTCTCACGCTTAAGATGTAGTGCAGGTACTAGCTGAGCCTGCGGCTCCGTCTGTTCTAATCGTTTATCAGTACGTAATTTTTGAGGCAACTAACTTTGGGAAAGTTTGATGTAGCAAGCTAGATAAGGATAGAGGTTGTACCTGCGGGAACTTTTAAATTTTTAGGAGTAAAATGTTAAATATAGGTGGCCCATGGTCGCCGGAGACTTACCGTTTGTTTTAAGAAGTCTCAAAACGTTTGGTCCATGTGTCTTACGATAGAATTGCTGGCAGTTATTTCCATTGCAATTCAACGTGGAAATACTGCCAGCCTTTTGGCTGGGGTTGTTGCCCCAGCAGGTCAACTTGGAACAGGTTTTTTATTTATAGTTTTTATTTTAGTTAAGTATTAGTTTTTTTTTTAATTTTAATCTATTTCCGAAAAGAGCGGCCCACGACAAATAAACAGATGACAATTTTGTCTACAAATGACGTCACAACCTCGGTCCATGAACTTCAATCTAAAATAATCCAACTGAAACCAACTCACTTCAAATTAGTACTAATAACCACAGGTCACAACACGGTAGTCGAAGACATCGCGAAGTACCCCATAGGTATTAATTTGTTTGTGAGTGCCAAAATGTGCGACAAAAACAGCCGTATTTCAAAGTTATCGTACAAGGGTTCCTTTTTTCCTTTTCAGGTACGGAACCCTAAAAAACGAACTTACACAAACATAATCCGTGGTTTCTTGTGGACATGGAGACGGACCGTAACTTATGTCTGTTGCTTACCTAATAAGTCTCTAAATAATTAAATACAGATATCTCCATATCCTTTGATGTGGAGCCATTATATCATCAGCAACCTAAAGGAGTTACAAACATACTTACACACTCACTTTTACAAGTATAATAACGAGGATTTTCTCAGTGACTGCGGCTGCGCAGACGTCAGGATCCTTTCAGCGAAAGCAAAGCTGCCTCCACGGATACGATGCATAAAATTCACGCAATCCATTCCAATCTGCCGAGTTATAATGCCACAGACGACGCCAATAAGTTGGCCCAGATGAATTATGTTCGTGACACTTGAGTCAGAAGAAGACAGTGGTCCGAGGAGCCAAGAGGCGCATCCACTGACAAGGCATATCCGTCCGCACGTGTTGTGATCAGGAGATCCAGTAAGGAGCTCGTATGGTCCTTTATAACTTGATTCTCGTTGAAGAAAGTACCAACTGAGAGAATCCAGAGCGGCAACGTTGCAAACCCTAAACGTAATTAACGCGAAAGTAAATATTAATGAAGTGCTTATTTGTAGATTTTTTATTGAATAATTTAGTCTTTGACCATTTTGTATGCTTGTACCGTTTTCCTGAAAATTAAGAAAATCTGTAAAAAAAGGGGGTGAGGCGGGATGCAAGGGGGGAGACTTGTGTATTATATTGTAGTCACCCAAAGGTATAACACAGCACATTATAACTTTTGCCGCTTTGCATGGGCATTGAAATCTAGAATAAATATATTATAAGGTAAATAACGAACGATGAATTAGGTGATGGTGGAAGCCGATCCATGCCAAACTATTACTAAATGAATTCAAAATTAATCAGCTTTCAAAAACTTTCCAAGTTAAGCTGGAAGACATCGCATTGTGTGATAAGTTCTTTAGGTTAACCTTATATTGTTATGGTTTTTATATGTGCTGTAAGTGTTTGATAAATAAATAAAAAAATGCCTTTACGCAGTTTGTAGTGTCCATGTCCACAGAGTTCTATCGAAAAGGTTTAAATAATCTACCTATTAGATGGCAGAAACGTAAAGGAAACGAGTGATGATAATTTAACTAAAAAAATATATTTTATACTACAAAAAAAATAATATTAAAAATAAATTTTTAATTACGAAACGGCAATTTCATACTTTAACCTCTAATTACAATATATTAGAATGATACTTTCACGGAAATTATTTTATATTTAAACAAGGTCTAGTGATAGGCAGAGGGTTTTGTGGTAAACATTACATCACTATTATAATATACTATATAGCTTTTGCCATTTGTCCCTTTCATGTGTAAATTCTGCTCTCTCCATTTCTGACTGTCGAATCCCGCTGAGTGCCAGAACTGGACTATATTATTCATGGAAAGGTTAGGATGTAAGTAGTTATGATGACATAGAAACAAAATTAGAAATTTTGTCTAATCTACCGGTAGTACTGGTTTTTGGGCGCCTGCCTCGCATTTTAAGTGGCGAGCGTTCGAGCCCCGGTGCATACCAATGTGGCTTTGTTAGGGTTCCGTACCCAAAGGGTAACTAGCGGAACCCTTTTACTCAGACTCCGCTGTCCGTCCGTCTGTCACCAGGCTGTATCTTTTGAACCGTAATAGTAAGATAGTTGAAATTTTCACCGAAGATGTATTTCTGTTGCCGCTATAATAACAAATACTAAAAAACAGAATAAAATAAATATTTACGGGGGCTTCCACACAATAAACGTGATTTTTTCTTCGATTCTGCTCGATATTGATAACGGCAACAGGTAGACGCTTAAAATATTCACAGAATATTAAGTTATATAGTCACTTTAAAAACTTTAAAAATAAATAATTAAATTAAGATAAAACAAATATTTAAGGAGGGCCCCATACAACAAACGTGATTTTTTTGCCGTTTTAATTGATAAACCCTTAGTGCGCGAGTCCGACTCACACTTGGCCGATTATTCTTATTTACTAGAGTACCTACATTGTTTGTTTACACCATTGTTGTTTTCGGTGAAAAAAACTTTATGAAAAAATTTACATACGTGAAAAAAGACGTATGTTAAGTCCACAAACCTCAATAGTGATAAACGATATATGCCCCAAAACCACTTTCGCCCAACATAGGGGTAGGCTGTGCCCCAACAGTAGAGGAAGACGTATATGAGGCTAGTATCCACCTGGTAACGATACTAAATAGCACTCTTCTATCCACATTTACACACACAAACACACAAGTATATTAATCATGTACAAAATCGTAAACTGATTAAACATCAAACACACGAATTAATGTTACCCCAAACGTCAACCATTGCAATGGTTTCCGTTATTTGATGGCTTTCTATTTCCGTTATTCGAGAAAATATTTATTGAATTATTTTTATGAATCGTGAAATCGTCTCGGTAAACAATTCTGTATCGGAAACATCTATGGGTAAGTAATGCGGTCGTAAAAAACATCTTTTGGTTTTTTTCGGATGGTGTATATACACTATGTGTTAAATATGAAATCGAAAATTAATCTATTGAAATCCTATTACATAAGATAATTTGTGATAGCTTTATGGTTACTTTAAACTTTTAATTGATTTAAAATGAGTAATAAATTATATTTCCAATACAAGTAAATAAGTAAGATACTTAAATACATGTAATAAGTTGGTAGGGAGGAGCTCTAGTTTAGTGACACTCGTCTATCGGAAATGATATAAAAGTTAAGCAACTTTGGGCGTGGTCACTACTTGGATGGGTGACCCCTTGTAGGACATTTTTCTAAGCTTCTCCGTTATTTGGAGGGCACGTGAAACCGTCGGTCCTGGTTATTTATATGCTATATGACATTGGCGGCTTGAAAACTGGCAGTCGAGTAGCCACTTCACTAGCTCGACAACATCCACCAAGTGGCATTAGGCTCGCGTGGTAGGCTCAGAACTGAACTGAGATGCTATGGTAGCCGAAAGGAATTCCTAAAAATAATATACTTAAAAAAAACCGGCCAAGAGTCTTGCTCGCGCATAGAAGGTTCCGTATAAACTTCTTATGTAGATACCTCGTTCTTTCATCATGAGATCAAATATCTTAATTATCAGTTTTTGTTTTTTTTTTTTTATATTTGTGATGTAAAGACCTTGCATTATGTCAAATTTCATGATTCAAGAACCACGCGAAATACCCCATAGGTTTTGATGTATTTGTGAAAGCCAAAATATGCGACAAAATGGACTTCTTTTTTTAGTGCGTTGACTTAGAAGCTTGAATTTTTTATAGCTTCAAGGGACCGTAGACGTTAGTATTTGTTATTAATTTAAACTTGATACCTTCACGTGTTTCTGAGAACAAGGATATTGACAGACAGACGGACAACAAAGTGATCCTAAAAGGTTTCTGTTTTCCTTTTGAAGTACGGAACCCTAAAAAAGAATATAAGTATGTTTGTTTGTCTCTGTATAACATAAGAATTGCTAAACATATAGAATAAAAGAAGAGATAAGAAGCATTTTGCCGCGGCGTTCTGTGGCTTGCTATATTCGATTATCAGTGTGAGATTTCTACGGCAACTAGATACTTAATTTTCCAGGAATTTTCCGGAACACACCACACACACAAACACACACTTTTGCATTTATATTTATTAGTAGAATAAGGATAAATCAATAAAATACTAAAATCAACTCGCATGAAAACCGAACAGACGCAATAACATTTTAAACCCACCAATAAAATTAACTTTAGACTAATATATATTATCGTTAAATCAACGTTATTTCGGGAATGTATACGTTTAAAAATTAAAGTGTGACTGTAACATCGCGAGAACCGATAATGTTTATTGAATTTATTTACATTTCGCGGTTCGACTGACACACAGACAACGCACGTAACGTGGTCGATTAATCAAAATCAATCAATTAAACTAAACCTACGTTAGTGATCGTTGAAGATAAACTATTAATCTTTGATTTATATCACTTTAAGCTGAATAGTTTAACAGTCGCCATATTTAAATGATGTAAACTTACACCTTACACGACACTAGCAACTATTCATCGGATCAAAAAAGTTTCTTGCACTTTACTTTACTTTATTTATAGTTTTTGCCACAAAATAGACAAATAGCTTCTTTAGTATATAAGTTATATTATTTGACTATAATAATTTTTAAATTCCAATATTAAATATTTCAAGTAATCAAAAATAATAAGAAAATATCTATACTGATTATAAAGAGGAAAAATTTGTATTTTTGTATGTTTGTTACGACAAAACTCAAAAACTAATAGACCGATTTCAAAATATTTTTTCCGTTAGAATGCTACATTATCCTTGAGTAACACAGGCTATATTTATTACTAGGAAAAATTAGGGATCCCTATCAAAACTTCAATAATGTAACCCAAGCTGTATAAAAATTTGTCATAAAATATCTTTCATCGCATATGCTGCAGAAACTGTTGATGATAGAACAAAAGAATGTTTTACAATATTAAAGAAATTATTAATATCTTTACAAAACTTCGCGATAGCATATGTCCAACTGTCATTATAACTACTTTTTTAGATTTAAAAAATTAATAGAAATGCCGACCAAAATCAAACGATGTTATGCATGCATACCTTTGTATAAATCTTTATCCAAATAAATCATTTCGTATTCAAGACTGTTTCAATGCCTGTAGATTACTTTTGAATTATTCAAATCGGACATTCCATTCAAAAGATATTAAGAATTTTAAAATGTCAATCTAAACAAAACACTAATAGAAAATTAAACGCCGCCGAACTGCCGTGATCGGCTTATATGCGCAATCTGCTACCCTCCCTACGTAGCGGACACAACCGACATTCAATATTTTGACTTTTTCAAGGAAAAAAACTTTGAAAATAAAAATAGGTTTATGGATAAAAACATAAATTGTAATTTGAAAAAAAAAAACGACTTACGTCATGCATAAAGATTCATTTACTCTACGTTTATCCCAAAATGTTAAAAAAATAAAAGTCTACCTGTGCGTTGCCGGGACGGGCCGCTAGTCAATGATATAATTAGGAATCTTAGATTATGTTATTGTTATCGAACATAGAAACATATCCATAGGAGTACATGTAGGAATACAGATATATTATTCGTTCCAGTAGATTATGATTAATAATTATGAAGTAAGAAATCACTTTTCTTCTATCTATTAAGTCACCCCCAAAAACACAGACAAACAACCGTACATAGTTACAGCTTCTTACTTAGAAATCTAATCTGTACATAACTAAAAAGATTCATTTTAACCCTCGAGCCCAGCAAGTGATTCAAGAGTAACATTACACCTCTTAAAATGCGTTCATTACCATAATTTTATTTATTTGTCACAGTTGCAAAAGGCATCATGAAATAATGCTTAATAACAAATCAGTTATTGTAATTATTGTCAAAAATACAAACATCTTGAGTTTACTTTTTATGAGCTGAAAAATAAAATGTGATTAATATTGGTTTCTCATTCAAATTTTGATTATATTTCCGTTGTTTGTTTGTAAAGAAAACTTGATAATTGTTTTAATTTTTCTAAAATATAATGTTGTTTAAGGCCTAATTTTAAACTTCAAACAAATTTTCCGAAATCTTCATATTTTTTTCAGTTATGTTTTCGAAAAATCGGCTTTACGGGAGCCGAAATATTCATAAGCGTATTATTATAAATTAACATAATAATTCGGAAAATCAGTTCCAATCCGAAATTATAGATGAACTACCTATTATGTAGGATTTTTTTTTTTATACCACTAAGGTGGCAAACAAGCACACGGTCCGCCTGATGGTATGTGGTCACCGTGGCCTATGGACGCTTGCAACACTCGCGCGTTGCCGACCCTTAACCAATCTAACCGTTAAGGCTCTTAAGAGAAAATATCAAACCCAAGCAAATACACACATAGGTAGGTATTTGTGAGTACAATTGCTGTCGCGCTAAATAACCGATATGCGATAAAGACAACTGCGCCTTGGGTTAATTATACCTAGTCACAATCATCAAAATCTGTGTTTTGTATTCCCCCCTTTTTTCCTCCAAATCTCAACCGCATTGTATAAAAATTACTTATACTAGAAGTAAATGCATAATTTTTTGTCTGTTTTTTTTTTGTTTTCTTAAAAATAAGTTAATATGTTCGTATATTACGTCACGCACGTCTAAAAATGACAAAAAAGAGGATTTTTTTTATACTAGTTATTTATAGTATTTAATAAAAAAAACAATATTAAGACCAAAAAAATACAGATATACAGTGACTGTTTAATTCTGTGGCGAAGTGTTCGTAGAATCCGATTCACATCAGCCTACGTTTCAGAAATTCCATGCATTATTTTAATACTACCAATACCAAGTACTAACTACAGAGCGAGGTGCGCTCCAAGTACTTTGCTACAGAGAAGCTATCAGCAATTAGTTAACTCGCGACCAAAAGGTCAAAAGCGCTACGTAGAAGTTGGCGTTTTACGCGTTTTGTTCAACGCCATAATATTTTCATATTACCATATTACGTAATTATTGCTCTGTCTCTTTCACTCCCTCGGCTTTCTCTCACATGCGTTGGGTGAAATTGGTAAGAGTAGGCTGATCATTTGCGAGATACATTTTTTTGCTTTTTCTAATGAATACGTTTTTGCCTTTTGTTCTCTTATCTCCTTAAAGTGATTAATAGATAAGATTGCACAATTAGAAATCAAAATATATTCAAATTTCTATAACTTTAATAAATTTAGAATTTTGAAAAATAAAGTAGATATCCGTCCGCCATTATCACTGTTTTTATCTCACGTATTTGTTCATTGCAGTGAGTTTGATTTCATTTTTCATAATGGCTTTAATTCATAAATAGAGTATCTAGCAAGAAGTCATTAACTAAAACATATCATTCAGTTACGTCGTGCTCTTCCAAACAAGATTATTGATTGCAAGAGGCGAGATGGATTTTAAAACATTTTCTTCCTTTTTTTTTACGATAAATATACGTGGAAGTTGCAAACTAAATAAAATGCAGACGTTATTAATTTATCGAACTTAGTTAAAAAACACATTCAGACTGAAAAGCACAGTCTTAGTTGCCTGTTACACCATGCATTCTGAAATAGCAAATTTTTTTTCTTTTGACCAGCTTACCCTTGTCATAATTCCACCCATGCCAGTGTGTATCTATCATATTATATAAAAAAAATATAGTTTTAATACCAAAATCCAGGAAGGAAACAGGGGAATAGGTTTTAAGCGAATTTTTCTTTTTAAGGTATACCAAACGTCGCTGTTAGATATTAGTACCTGGGAACCGAGATTTGCTCGTTTTTTTATCAACGCCATCTATTTTCAAGTAGCTTCAGTGTTGCTTAACAACGCCATCTATTTTCGAGTAGCTTTAGTGTTGCTGTGTCGGTAAAAATAATAGTATTACTACTCGCCAATAGATGTCAGGAAGAATCATATTTTTCAGTTTATCATTGCCTGAAAACACGGATAAAACTACTACAATTCATGATAATCGTTCGAGCCGCTTCCGAGATTCAGATTATATCTATATATATATAAAGAAAGTCGTGTTAGTTAAACTATTTATAACTCAAGAACGGCTGAACCGATTGAAAATTTGGCTTAGAACCAGGAGACGGATATAGGATTTTTATTCCGTTCGGTTAAGTGTGAGTCGCACTCGCGCAATAAGGGTATGCCGGTTGTAATGAAATTTTGGTAAGGTTTTATGCACACGCTGGGGAATGTTTCTAAGAAAGAAAAAAGGGTCAAGTGCGAGTCGGACTCGCGGAATAAGGGTAAACGGATTGTAATGAAATTTGTTAAGTTGTAACGCACACGCCGGGGAATGTTTCTGAGAAAGAAAAAAGGGTCAAGTGCGAGTCGGACAAGGTCAAGTGGAGGGCAAACGGTTGTAATGAAATTTTGGTATGTTATTATGACACACCGGAGAAGGTTTCTGAGAAAGAAACAAAGGGCCAAGTGAAGCGTAAACCGATTGTAATTAAGTTGTTCTGCACACGCCGGGGAAGGTATCTGAGTAAGAAAAAACGGTCAAGTGGGAGTCCGACTCGCGCAATAAGGGTAAACGGATTGTAATGAAATTTTGGTAAGTAGTTATGCACACGCCTGGGAAGGTTTCTGAATTAGTACAACCCTTTCACAATTGGTTGCTGGTTGGTGCGGATGTTATGTTAAAAGAAGAAACATCGTTCGCCGGGTCATATAGTATCTATATATATAGTATATACAAGAATTGCTCGTTTAAAGGTATTAGATTCATTACCTTTTCGTAGAAAGCTTATTTCTAAAAAATATGCGCTAGTAGTCGTGGAAATACCAGATTAGCCTATGTACCAGCCATCGTCTCGGGCAGCAACCCACAACCTGGTCTGCAGTGAGCAGCCTAGCTCACTTGTATCACAATTTACTATTTTTAAATTAAGTGTATAAAGTATAACTTCTAGGGACTCATACTTATCCTAGTACATCAATATTATAAACACACAAAATCTTCATAGAAGTAAGAAATACAATGTATATTTAATACATACATAAAAATTATCTTTCTTGGTAAATGACTCCCTGAAACATCTTTGCTATGAAAATATTTATTTATATTGATGTGTATAAAGTATGTTATTAAAGTACATTATTTTTTAAGTTCGTAAGACAAATCTTTTAAATTCAACGCTTCAAAGAATTCTTTATTATTTATTAATTAATTACTGTAGCGTAGAAAGAACACGGTCTTTTTCATTCTTAAACAGGACATAACTTGGCGATTGGATTGATTCGTTACCGGCTACTATGTAACCGAGATCAATTTGAGATAGAAGGTAAGGTAAGGTAAAGTTTTATCAAGGGCAGACTGAAATTGATCGTCAGTTTCGATTCATTGAATGTTAGGATACGTTTTTTGATTAGATTGGTTGAGTATAGGTAATGTTACCGATGAAGGTATTTCATTTATTTTGTTTTGATAGAGTTTTTCGTCAAAGATGGTTAGGTTTATAGTAAACTAGATTTTGCCAGCGGCTCTCCCCGCTCTATCTAACTTCGGTTATCGGCTTGGAACTTAATTAAATCCCTAATAATACTAACGAAGTTTGCTATAGCAAGCTATAGCTATAGTTCGTTTAAGCTCGGTTATAGTTATGCCCACGGGAAATTTTGAATTTTTCGGGATAAAAGTAACCTTTGTTCTATTTCAGGACCTAACCTATAGATAGATATATTCTATAATGCTCCGTGGCTTATGCAGTGGGTAAATGACCCGTCCGCTAAATCGAGATGCGCGGGTTCGATTCCCGCACAAGACAAAGAATTATTATTTGTGATTGTCTTGAGACTGGGTGTTTTCTATGTATAATAAATATAAATGTATTTACAAAAACAAAGTATACGTGTATGTATTTGTATCCGTTCTGGTATTCATAGTACAAGCTTTGCTTAGTTTGGGACCATGTGGCGTTATTTTTTATTTTTTAATACAACTAAGGTGGCAAACAAGTACACGGTCCGCCTGATGGGAAGGAACTCGACCCTCGCTCATTCCACAACCCAAGCGTTCGCGGCAGGAAGTTTCTCTGAAGTCTGAAGTGGTAGAAAGTAGCCGTGGGCATCATTTCGAACAATTCCTCAGAACACATCCCATTTACAGGCGGTAGAACACGCACTCGCCTCAGACTTAAGGGTTTGATACGGCAAGTGAGTTTGGGATCGTCGACAATTCTTACAGCCCATTGTTGTGTTTAATGACCAAAATTTTTTTTTTTTTTTATTTATAATATTTATTTCAAATTGGCTGTTGCCATAGACGGCTTGAATTAACTAGCAGGACAATGTCTGCCTATTCGCACTGGGCCAGTGCGGTGGACTATTACCAAAGTCTCCTTTCTTTAAGATTATTTTATCAATAGCTAAATCAAAATGTCAGATTTAGGTATTTTTATTATATTTGCAGGTAACGGCTACATCGAAGGCACAGAGTTGGATGGATTCCTCAAAGAGTTCGTCTCTAGCGCCAACTTCACTGACGTCAGTCCCGACGTGAGTTTTTTTTAAATATTAATTAACATTTATCAATAATTTAAAAAAATGTACAATAAGCGGCAAATAATGTCCAAGATCAAAATAATTCCAAAAAAAGAAGGGAGCGATAGCAGGCGTTTGTTTATTTCAATGTAGTCGCATTTTGTCCTCGGAGCTGTACACAACTGCCCGCGGACAGTTTTTTGTTGTGTTTTTACTTGTATCTGTGCATCTTCTTAATTTTAAACAAATTTTATCGGTAGCACCGATAATTAACAGTTTTCCATACGATACATTTTCCAAATTCTGTGCTATATCTAATTTTATTTGTCCAAATTATTAATTTTATAATTTCCGTTTTTCCTAATTATAGATTGTATTAACTTAAAAAAAAATCATTGACACGTAGCTTTAATAAATTCATTCGAAGTTTGTACCTAAATTTATATTCTTAATTTCTTCGCTGCAGCCCTTTTTGGACACTCTTATTTTCACTTATATGACACACTTGACCACCTTAGACGACTCTATTAAAAACATTTTAATACAAATCCTGAATTGCTACCTCTCCGATAATTCGTGATACCTAGCCTCTTTACCAATCCGTTTTTGGAGGCAAAGGCATCCGAAAAATTTGTAATGCTTCTTTTGCCAGCCTTTCTGTCTTCCGTCCATGATACGGCTGATTTGTACTAAAAATTAGATTACCTTCAGAGACCAGGCTCGCCTCCTTTCTACCGGGGAACGTGAGTCGGGCTACTGGCTGCAGTGGGACTTTTATGAATAATTTAAATTTTTCAATTACAATAGGTCTACGTCTTGGTATATCCAGAACTGAGCCTCATAATTGTCATTGCGGGGTCTTAGTTTATCGTTTGGGTCACCATAGCCTTTCTTACCGCACCAGTGCAGGACGTTTTTCGCGCCACGCCGCTCTTAATGACGTCGACTTCAACGTGCGGCAAAAATTGTTGTATCTCAGAACCGAACGGTTTACGACGTGACGATGGCAAGAAACCTGATGGGATGACTTTAATTCCATGGAATTGTGGGAGGCCACTGATGTGGGATGCTACCTGTGTAAACACCCTAGCCCCTTCCCATCTTCAAAATAGTTTCAGGGCTGCGGGTGCTTCAGCGAAAATAGTCGAGCCTCCAAGCAGAGCACATATGGTGATTTCTTGCGTTTGGGGTTGAAACAATGGGTCTCTGGGGTCTTGGAGCAAATAAGTTTGTTAAAGAGATCTCTAAACGTTTAACTAAGGTAACAGGAGATCCGAGAGTTGGCGCTTAGCTTTGCCAGCGAATAAGTTTTGCAATACAACGAGGTAACGTCGCCAGTTTTTTGCCCAAAATACGATAATCTTTGTCGCGTATTGTGACACAAATAAATCAAAACCTATGGGGTACTTCCCGTTAACCTAGAATCATGAAATTCGACAAGAAGCCAGGAACATCCCAAATATGTATAGGAAAAATTCAAAAACTGATTATAAACCTGTAAGACCTGATCTCTCGATGGAAGTATTACTTACTACATATAAAAAGTTTGTACGAAACCCTCAGTTCGCGAGCCAGACTCGCACTTGGTCGGTTTTTTTTGGCGTAATTTCTCTTAAAGTTTAATCTAGGCAAAAGAAACAAATACATATAGACAGCTCGGGTTATTTGCATACTGTTTCATAATAGCGAAGTGGAGACACGTGTATTTATTATCTATCACAATTATTGATACAGATATTAATAGGTGAATAATATCTTTTAAAGTACCTACGTATCTATATATATCAACTTATGTCACCAAACAAAATCTATGGAATTTTCGGACAGATCCAGTTCAGTTTATGAACTATTAATGATACCATTATTAATTGGATAGCGCTCGTGAAGCACTTTAAGGATCAATTATCTGTATTTCGATATCATGTATGGTTTAGAAATAATTGAGTGAGATCACATAGCGTTTACAACCTGTATACATGTCGCAGCCATCTGGTTAAATAAGTAAGTCAAGTATGGAAAAGAAAGGTACAGAAAGCGCACTGTATAAGTCATGTATGTTGGGTTAGGTTCAGTTTCTCTTGTGTTAACATAGATGCGGAGCGAGCGAAGCGAGCGGAGCGTTCCAGTCAAGATTCATATAATAATCTGTTCAGTTATAGGATAATTTCTTTTCCATACTTGACTATATGCCTAGGCGTCCAATTAACTGGCTAAA